>OY974082.1:60559638-63251638 GCA_963854165.1 Sylvicola cinctus | reverse complement strand
TCATGGATTAGATTATAAAAAAAGACTATTTAATCAATCATTGATTTTGATTATAAATCAAAACCACGATTGACTATAAAGTTCGTGTCGTTTATTACAATGATGCATTAAGCGCATAATTTAATATATTATACGAACGTGTGACCAACCAGTCATTGTCAGTAAATTAAAATATTTCAAATTCCTAATTCTATATTTAATAATTTTTAAATTCCTAGTGCTGATAAATAGTTGAAATCATTTTTTAATCTTTGATTTATTTTTTAATAGTGACAATGCAAATCTCTTCACATTTTAATTAAAGCGTTTTGCTCCTTCTTACCTTAATTTCCTTCAAAAAACACAACGACCACACAGTTATTGCAGCAAAGAGGAGAAATAGAATAACACCGGAACTCATTTTTACCATTTTAAAACGAAATTGACTTGATATAACAAAACAATAATTTTTAGAAAGAATATTTTGTTATGCACACTTTGACTCCCATTGAGATCCTAAGTCACAATTGTTGAAAGTGTACACACAGTTGTTTACTCATTATTTATGTACAGTTTATTACTTGCAGTTAAGCTGAAACAAACTCAATTCTTTGGGTAACTTTCGTTTTCCCTTCAGATCCATAATTTTTGTCATAATTGTCTATATATTCAAGATATAAATATTAATACGCTAGTTTTTTACAAAATTTTTCTATTCGAGAATCCTTTTTTCTTATATAGGCGAGTACTTCTCCTTTTTTTCTAATGTTAGACTTCGACGCTTCCGCATATTTTTGTTAAGCTTCCTTTTTTTTTAAATATGTGCTAAATAAGGCGGTAACACGAAGCACATAAGAAATAAATAAAATTTATTAAAATACGAATCTCTTTACCTCAGCAATAATCACATTAAACTAAATGGAACTAAATGAATTTCGCACTACAAACATTGAATAATCAATATCTAATTATCTAACCCGTTATGCCAATTAGAAGAAAAATTCCTTTAGGGTTTACTTAACCGTATGGATTTACTATTATACTGTTAAGTCCCAATCGTAATTATGTAATGGTTTCCATGTTATTAACAAAAAACTGCATCGCAAGGAGAGCGAGGTGTGAATTTATATAGGACTGTTGCTTAACTACATTTTAATAAAGCTTTTCTGAGATGTTGACCTTGACATTTTTGAGATTTGACCTTGATTTTTGTTCAAAATTGGTAGTTTTATTGAGCTTAGCAATAATGTAGAACATCATAGTACCCTTAAAACACACAGTTTTTAAATTACATATTTTCATTATAAAAATAAGGCCTTGAGTTTTAAAAATTTGACCTTGAAATGTTCTGCAAGCTTTCTTATCTTATTTTATACTTCAATAACCTGAAAGAATTTTTTTGATATTGTGTAAGGTGGCTGAGATAGAAAAGTGGGGTTTGTCTTTGTCCTCCTCCTTTTTTGCCAGAAGGAGCACCTAGCGGGATATAATCAAAACTGTTTTTTCTCAACAACTTGACCTTGAAGCATCTGACCCTGAAAAATCTAATATATCCTATTCTTATATTTTTGACAAATCGGTCCAAGAGTTTAGGAGTTTTTGTTTTCCACCATAGTACACCATTTTTCTATAGTTCGGCGTACGGCGTACGGTTTTGCACATTTTTTCTAGACCACTTTTTTGGATTCAGGGAGTGTCAAAACGAGTTTCTGTATCATCAACTTTTTCCCAAAAAAAGTCGAAATGCAAATATTTCTATATTTGCCCTTGGGGTCTTAAATAAATTAAAAACGTAGTGAAATTAATTGAATTTCGTTCACTGTATATATATTGCAAAGTTTATTATTATTTGAAATTAATCAGAACGCATTGTTGATTGAATTCGTTGCATCCAACAGAATGGTAAACTGCATAAACAGTGTAAACCATTTCTAATCTCCAAAATTACTGTGCTCCGGTTTCAGCAAACAATAGCACCAAATAAACGAGATGCACGCAAGTTATTAGATACACAAACGGGCGCGAATGTCGAATATGCGAAACGCATGCATGATGCACAATGCACAAATATCGCACACGGCCGCGGCGCGCAATGGAAATTTATTGTTCAATTGATTTCGGATTCATGATTTTCGTGTGTGTTTTGTGTGTGTGTGTAATTTGTGCATGGCGCGACGCGGCGGCTGCAATGGACGAGATGGTCTCTTATGGATTTGCTAAATACATGGCAGGTGTAAACTCATGTGCTAAATAATAAAGATACAATGAAGCGAGCAACACAACACGATTCAATTGGTTGATTTAATATTAATTATAATTATATTAAGAATTAATTTAACAATCTTATTATTCAAGAAGAGGAGTTAATTTAGGTTCATTCTGATAGTTGCAAAAAAGCTTGTCATTTATCAAAATTGTCTCAATTGAAAAGCTTTAAATGAACTCCAACAAGCTATATTATAATTATTACATCCATGAAATTGCTTGTTATTGATATACGATAGCTCATAGAAAGGCACATTAACATTAAAACATGAAACAGATCAATAAATCTCAGTAACACACTGAATAGCTTGAAACGCACAATGCAAACGCCTGCAGTTAATGACAATGAACCAAACTGTGTGCAACACAATGCAACGTCAAGCATTCCCAATCAATAAATGGTCACGTGCCCAAATGGAAGGAGACATAATAATTTTAATTGTTCGGTCGGTCATATCCCATCCGTCATGCCCCAATGTCGCCCCAAAATGTGCCGATAAACAACAAATGCCGGGTTTGTTGCATTGGTTGCATTTGGGCCTCCGCTTCATGATGCATACACGTGCATTGCGTTGACTTCATTATATTTTCCACAGCATTAACCATTACAACATTATAACCCATTGATCACATTGAACCAAAGCGCATATGCCGAGCGCTTCATTATGTTCGACGATACAAAAGCGTCCAGCACTTCTTGCAATAAACACGCATTCTGGATGTCGCACTATATAATCCAACCCCACTTACCTCTTCGCCTATGGTGTCCTTTGTGAGGCTCATAGAATGCATAGTTAATCAAATAAACAGGGCTTTCCAGTAAGGGTGGTCTATTTAAGTCAATATTTAACTTATCTCTGCATTTCATGGTGTAGTGAAATGGTTTGAATAATTAAGCAATTCAATGAAGTTGAGAAAAGTTCAGGAATCCAATAATCCATTCTGATCGATTAGGCCTAACCGTACCATGGTGGCCATATAAAAGCCATTTCGGAAACTGCTGGACTGATATGTGTAAAATTATTTTGTAAAATATTAGAGAAAATATAAAAATGCAGTAATAGTTTTTTCAAGGTTAGATCCTTCAAGGTCAAACTTTGCCAAATAAAGTTTTTCTTGTATGGGGGCTCAGAAACGGGACCTACGATTTTCTTCATTTTCACAACAATTAATCTTCAAGGTATTCTAAACAAAACTGCATATATCATATATCCCGCTAGATGCTCCTTCTGGCGAAAAAGAGGATGGACAAAGACATATATCAAAAAATTCTTTCAGATTATTGTAGGATAAAATAAGAAAACTTGCTAAACACTTCAAGGTCAAAATCGGAAAATTCAAGATCAAAATTTTTATATCTCAGAAACCTTTAATATTTAAAAAAAAAAATTCACATTATTGTAGGCTTAAATGAGACAAAAAAACTTGCTGAACATTTCAAGGTCGAAATCGGAAATTTCAAGGTTCGACTTACGGATTACGCCGCCGGTATCTCAAAAACCCTAAATATTTTTTCACATTATTGTAGGAATAAATAAAATAAGAAAACTTGCAGAACTTGACCGTGAAATGTCAAATTTTGATAAATCAAGGTCATATTTTTATAATGATAATATGTAATTCAAAAACTGTGTGTTTTCGGTTTGTTTATGTTCTAGATTATTGCTATGCTCAATAAAAGTACTCATTTTCGACAAAAATCAAGGTGAAAACTCAGAAATTTTAAGGTCACATATTTCACATCGCAGAAAATTTTAATTAAAATGTAGTTAAGCAACAATCGTGTATAAATTCACACCTCGCTCTCCCCACGATGTATTTTTTTTCATACAAAAAAAAGGTATAATAATTTTTTTCAAAAATTGCGTTTTTACATTTTTTCAAAAACAGCTTCAACGGTTTCACGCCATTTTACGTTACCAATTGCAGTGTATTTAGGTATACTTATTTAACACTCTTAAGATGTAGTTTAAAAAAAATTTAAGCTCATATTTTTTAAATAAAAATTTAAATATGTATTTAACAAAACGTTATTCGTTAACAAACAGTTAATTTTTTAGTTACGTTGAATTTTAGTTTCTCAAAATATCATTACGTCATTATTGATTATTTTACAAAATAATTAAAATTATATTTTAACAACACATAGTTTTAAGCTTTTTTTCATGTCAGTTTGATTTAAGTGATAAAATATTCACGGCGGGTATTTTTTTAAATTTTAACTGGAAAGCCCCTTATTGGAAAGCCCTGTATAATAACATTATATTCAAAATGAAGTCCTGCGTCCTCGTAATAAATGAATGAACGCGAATGAACGTTATACGCAGCTATTATTTAGTTATCAAGCAATAGTTAGTCCTCATAAAGAGTTTTGGTGGTGATTCGCGTTGGCATGGTCTTATTGTTGGGCCGCGCTTAACAATGACGGATAAATCTCTCACAATTAAACACGCAATTCCTGTCGAAATTAAATTTTTAACGCAACATGGAACGCATGCAGTGCCCACAGGCCGCATTCACACCATAGCGTGCACCCCCTCGTCAGACGCGATCATAAACTGCAGGCGTGAGCTTTATAATTTTAGATTAAACAATAATATCAGAATTTTGCAATTAATTTTAAATGTGCGATGGGATGTGGTGTGTTGATTCGGGGAATTGACTTTCAAACGAGTAACTGGCCATCCATGGAAACTATGACGCACTATAATATGAGCAAGTGGCGGCATTGTGTGTCACCGAGTGCATTGCAGTGCGCCTCCAATCTCCAAATCCCATGCGAAGATATAAAGCGAGGCGGTGTGGTCGGTCGGTTGGTTTGTCGGAAACGAAAATGAGATGCGACCCAACATGGAAAAATGAGACATGGAAAATACAAATTTAAAATGGTCGACGGGGGGGGGGGGGGTATGTGGGTGGAAAGCTTTAGGAGCTTTGCAAAATTAACGAACTGCATCGTGACAAGTCATGGTGGTGAAACAAGAAACAAATTTTCACATAAATTTGCTTGGACACACAATGTAACTGTACATAATGCAAATTGTATGGCACACCGAGCATCCGACGAGATGATTTGTCCAGTCTTACTATCCGCTTTGAAATGGCGTTGACCTAAATTGTCGTTGTGACCGTTGTCTTGCCATGGCCGGCACTATATCCGTTTACATTTTATTGAGGGGCAAAAAAGGTTACAATGTGTTTAAGGGATGTTTTGTGTAACAATTTTAACTGTAGAATATATTTTGTATTAATAAATTGTTTTCTAGTCTTTATCAGTTGCGTGTAACTATTCTACAGATGGGACTTATATAATAAACCCAAACCAGAGATGCATACTCAAGTTGTGACCTGACAAGTGCATCACAATAAAGAGACTTAAAAGTCAAAGGATCATGAAAATCTGCCTTTAGCAACAATAGAATCAATGTGTCTTGAGTAAGGTAGATCCGAGGAGAGAAGGACTTGTCCCGGGAAGAAGAATTACATGGGAATAATTGATTGTTCATTATTCGAGCTAATTTCGGTTTATGTCAAGCTAACATTTGTTTCTTGTTTATTAATTACATCAGAAAATTTTGAATAGACATAAAAAACGCAACTATTTTTAAGTTCCAGTAGTTTTCTTGATCCAATCTCTTACAGCAGCAACTCTAGAATACACGGTTGAACTTTTTGCAGCACCACATTTATTGAAACCCCACGAAAGAATGCCCACCAACTTACCGCCGCACACCAATGGACCACCAGAATCACCCTTGCAAGCGTTCGTGCCACCTTGCTTCGAGCCAGCACACAACATTCTTTTGGTAATCTTACTTTTATAATATTTTTTGCATTTTTTTCTCTTAATAATTTTGACATTGGCAGTCTGTAAATAAGCCTGCTCGTGCGTCGGCACTCCAGTGAGACCCCATCCACTCAGAAGGCATTTCTCACCATGCTTTTCGCTTTCCGAAACTGCGGGCAACTTAACCGCACTTACAAATTTACAGAATATCAGAGGATACTCCAACTCGACAAGGGAGTAATCGTAGTCTTTGGTTTTAGTAGAATATTTCTTATGTTGATTGATTTTTTTTATTTTCCTACTTATTCCACCATAATTGGTATAAGATGTTCCTGCTCTTACTAGTGTTATATCCAAACGTTTAATTTTGCTATTTAGAAAAAAATACAAAGAAGTTTTTAACAAAAATTGTACAAAGGTAAATACTTTTAGTTGCACACTTACGCTGTACATTGGGCACCGGTGAGAATAAATTTGGGGCTAATAATGGCACCGCCACAAAATGGTTTAGTCCCCATTGAAAAAAACACTTGATAGGGCACTTTCTCTACTTCAACGTAAGATCCATCCGTGATTCGAGGATCCTCTTCTGGTGCTTCTGTTAATTGTTGTAGAGAGCTCTTGCAACATAGTGCAAGTGCAAGAACGATAACTGATTGCATTTGTGCAAACTTTGAGGTGCCTGAGTGAAAACTATTCCTGCCTAAAAAAATTTGCCGTTTTTATAGTGACGGCGAATTGATTTTTGTCGAAGCATCACAAAACCGTTTATAACTGATTTTGTGAAACAATAACTGTGACTGAAAAAACAGCATCGCAGAGAGAGAGAGAGGTGTGTGAGTTTATACACGACTGTGCTTATTAACTGCAGTTTAATAATATTCATACAATGTATATAAAGCTATTATGGTAGGATATTTATTGCGCATGTGACATGCTGTCTCTCTTCAATATTTCGCATCATCAACATGGTGAAATACATGGAGAAATATATGGAAAATAAGAATACTTAATTCAGAAATTTCAGAAGATATTAAATCAAAAAAAAGGAAAATAAATAAAACTATTAATTAAACACAAATAAATCTGTGCATAATATGCGTATTAAAATACAAATTTCATCTAAAGTAGATCAAACAAAGTACAGTAGGCTTCAAATAAAAATGTATTTTACCATGTTAGTGACGTAGATGCGCGGAATTGTCAAAAATGAAACTGCGGAATATCCTACCATATTAGATTTATATACCTTGAAGTTCATATACATTTATGCTCAGTGCTTTCTCTGTACAATGAGCAGCAATAAAAATGAATTAGGTGCTCATAATGAATTCGCCGCAGAAGTTACACTTAATAGCTGATTAAACCTTTTATTTTATGTCAATTATGGCCACTTAATATCATTAAAGTGCATCCAAAACTGTTGATAACAGTTTTTGGAATAATTTTGTAACGGGAAGAAGAATAATAAACTTCAATAAAATAAGGGACAAAATACAATTAGTATCCATAACAATCTAAACTCCAGTATTTTCCTTGATCCAATCTCATTCAGCAGCAACATAAGAATACGTGGTTGCAGTTTTTTTCAAACCACAGTCCTCAATTCCCTACGAAACAATTCCAACCAACTTACCACTGCACACCAATGTACCTCCAGAATCACCCACACCTTGCGTGTGTGCGAGTAAACGTTTGTTGCCACCCCCTCCTCCCCCTCCCCAATAATCATGGAGACATTTGTATTTGCCCACAATAAATCAATAGATCAACGCTGATTTTGATTACCCTCGATGTATGCACTTTCACCCCTCACGCCACTCAAAGCAACACTTCAATTAATCAAAGCACAAACTGCTTAGCCATTCACACTAGCTTGACCACTCAGCAATAATTTATAAGCCTACACCTAGTTATATATTGCGGCTGGGATATTGCTGACTTCCCATGGTACGGGATGTTCTTTCACCTCCATCACCATATTCATATTATGCACAGTTATGTTGTTTATTGCCCTTTTTTGTATGGATGTGTGGCTCGCCCGTTCATATTACCGCAGTGATTCATTGATGTTTGTGCTCAGCGAAATTCCGAAAACGCTCCACAATGCATCGATATGCCAACACCGAGAATCGGTGCAATGATCCAAATAGCGATCAAAATACTCGTAATTCTTAACGCCCAACGTTGACCACGCTTCTACGTTTGCTGGTGTGACTATATCTACATAACAATTCCTCATATTGGTGCAGCGCGGGGGTGCAACGACTTCATACTGTATATTTGGGAATGACCGAATCGTCGCATTTTTACCCACCCGCAACGATGTGTGAATGCAAATAACGCAAAGGCCTAGTCTGACAGTGTTGCCAACTATGGTAATTTCTCACCAATTTGGTGATTTTTGAAGTCCAGTTTTTTTTTCGTTTTGTCACCAAATTTTTATTGGTCTTTAAATTAATTTTTTCATTTTGGTAATTGCACAAAAACCTTTAAGTTACCAAACAATTTTTTTTTCAGTGTACTTAAAACTGTGTTCAATTAGTCTTTCTATATGTAACTAGTATTATATTTATTTATATTAATTAGATAGTTAAATATTCTTTCAAACGGCTGTTCCCACGATAAATTGTAGGCTGTGAATTATTTCATGAGAACATAACACCGGTTCTATTTAATGACTTTAATGGATTAATCGAGTGAACTCACTTCACTAATTAGATTGAAAGTTGACTTTTTGTCATTTTAAAGTAATAAAAACTTTCTTTTGTTTTTGGTGACAAAATTTTTGATTCTTGAAACAAATTTGGTGACAACCTCTCAAATCGAGTTGGCAACACTGGCCGCCCGCCTGGTACGTACACTACGCCTTGCTGTGTTCAGTGTTTGGCAAAAGTCGACTGGATGGCGTTGCATTTTTCTGGGTTATGGTGTACCTGCTTTTCCCAGCCCCGTTCATTCCCGTGCAGTTCGTTAATCGTTACCCGGACGGTGCGCTGCCTCGGTTGTTTGTATTTCACAATGGTGGGCGAAATTTTCATGAATTCACATAGACTGCACCGTTATGTATATAAGAACAATAATTCACTATTTAATCCAGCCACTGAGTTTAGCATTTTGTGTAGCCCCACTGACCCATGGATATAAATTTAGGCTTTAACACACTGCTGTGCCTACATTCGAGGCAATGCGCAGTTTGTGCATTGTGTGCACAATGCACAGGCACAGATTTTGCACATGCAGGATGCAGGGTGGTTTGGTAAGAAAGCAAGAGAATTCTCCAAAAACGTATGAGTATTCAAATGTTAAATTCCACAGCCCTTAATGCTCGAACTGCAATTTAGGAGATGATTTCGATACAAAGGGGTTTGCGGTTTATACAATTAAATTTCATCTAACTGCGTGAAGTTGTTTATACAATTTACTTTTACTATAACAGTGCTCCCCGGAATTTTCTAGATGAATAATTAATTTCAATTATGGATTATATCGCGCTTTTGTAAATTATATTTTAAATTATTTATTTTTATTTATTTATTTTTACCCAGCATGATTGAAACAGGTCTCAAGGTCAAAAAACATTTTTTCGCAAAAAAAAATAAATAAAAAGGTGTTCTAACGATTTTGTTCTTATTCAAATCAATTATACTTAAAAGTATTCTAAGCAAAACTAAATTAAATGTGATCCTTCGGGATGACTTATCAAGAGATGTAAGCGAGATATTACGTCAGCTTCTACATCAAAAACCTTAAGCATCATGAAACAATTCTTAGCCTCTTTTAATACAAAAAAAAAACGAATATTCCAAGGTCAAAATATAAAATTTCAAGGTCACGCTATCTATATCTCAGAAACCATCAATATTTTTTAATTTTTTAATTTTTTTAACGGTTTTTAAAATATTTCTAACGGTTTTTAATTTTTTTAGCAATTTAAAATTTTTTGAACACTTTTTTAAATTTTTAAAACACATAAATTATTAATTGTTGAAAAAGTTTCTGAATCACGGTTATTTAACCGTTTTAACACCAAATTTAAAGGCATTTTATGAAAAGGAAGATTAACAGTTTCTATAAATTGGTTGCCTATAAAACCGTTACGTTAAGCTTATACAAAAATATATTCAAGTAGAATTCACAGCGTACTGTAATAAACGCTACACATCGAAAGCTTGCGTCGTTTACTAATACTACCCTTAGAAATCATCCCTTTATTGTCTAAAAAACATAAAACGCGCTCATTTTGGACAAATTAATATTTTAAAATTGTTTTTTTTATGTTAAATCCAATATTTTCAGCGCTGGAAAATATGATTTAGCTCCCTCAAGAATTAAATGAAACAAATAAACATATAATTATTGTGGAAGCACATTTAAATTGATTAATGTTACACTTTATAACCTTCAGTTTATCAATCCCAAAAGTCCTGTGAAGAGAAAATCCATAGTTCATTAAAACAAAGGCAGTATTGAATACACAAAATGCACATTCGATTGGTCAAAACATTAAAATGAACATTTCAACAATCAAGTCGCTTTTATCAGCTTTAATTATCACCATTTCGCAAACAAATGTAAATGGCTACACATAACATAAACAGATATTTGTAATGCATTGACCTGTGTATTTAACAATAATTGTACACATTTTCAGCCATATTGGTTCGCCAAAATTATGTAACCGCAGCAGGATTTTGTGATTTTATGTTCGAATAAATACTTTCGCGAATATTTACTACACATAGTATGTACCTACGTACACATTTTATTATGTACCTACGTTGTGTGGATATTTAAATGCATAATCGAGAGCTGATTCAAACTGGATAAATTGTGTAACAATATGTTTTTGTTAATGTTTACAATATCGTGAGTTTGTGGTCGCTGGGAGCAATAATTCCACCAGATGATCGCATTTAACCTTTAGCTCTGCACAATATTAACCAGTTTGGGTTATTGGTTAATTATTTTGGTGGCTATTGGAGCCTTAACAAATGCGTAATTAATTAAATTTTACTTAAAAACTTTAATAGCAGTAATATTCTTTATTTTGTGACCAAAAACTTTACAAAATTTAAATCAATATTTGTATAAATTTATGTTCGAAATTTTTTCCAATCGATGAAGCATTTATTTTCATAAAGAAGTATATTTTCTTTAAATAATCAATCCAATTTGTCGCTATGTTTAGTTCCTTTCTTCAAATTGAACAGCGTCAGTTCTTCCTTTTTATTTTAGTTGTTCAAAAATAATCAATAAATATAAGGAACTGCTTCACCATTTTATTTTTAACAGATGCAGTTAATTTTTAAACGGAGTCCTAAAACAGAATAATTATTTAAAATTAATAATAAAAAATTCCTAATAAACATCACATGTTAAGAAGAACAACAAGAAGTCCTTTTCATCATCACAACAAACATTTCTCTCAAAAATCAATTGAAGAAAATCGTGTTAAAAAGCAGTATAGCAACTACATAATAAATGCGAATATTTATGCACAGTTAACATGATGTTCTCACGTGGGAAAACAATTGTTTAGATTCTCCGAGGATGCACATTGCATAGTAATACGTGTAACGTCAGGCGCCAAAACCCAGCCCACATTGACTGCGCAGAGAAAGTAAGTTGAATTTGCCTCACACCAACTCACAAGTGCATGCAATTTTTATGTATTAAGTGGGGGTGCAACCGGTGCCACATACTGATGAGTAAAGAGCATTACGAATTTATTTTTCTCAAGTGTTTTCATTTCTTGGTGTTTCTTTTATATTTTCTGCTGTGGCAAAATTCGCTGAACAGAATACATTATGAGAGATTAAGGATTGTGTAAATGGATGTACGTAAAGGGATGCATCCGAAAGGCAATAATAGCAGATAGCTGTGTATTAAGGGCAAAATCACCAAACGAATTCAATCGTGGTGATTTGTTTAAAGCTTGGTTTCAGTTGTGAAAAATATTACTGTTTGCTATTTTACTCGTGTTTCAGACATTTTTTTAAAATAACATTTCTGGTTAATAAATTGCCAGTGATATACACATTTTCTCACGGTTTACATTAAGACAGTTTTTAGGGCAGAACATATTATGTTCGTTAAATGAAATGTTTAATGTAAACACTATTAAATTAAAGTTCCATTCACGCAGCAAATAATTTTCATAAAATAATTCTGATAATTTTTGACAGTTCGTGCGGCCGCTGTCATAATCTGACAGGTCTAAAATTAAAGCACAAAATAAAAACAAATTTTATTTAATAAATCGCATAAAATTAAAAAAAAAAGAAAAGAAAGAGACATTTTAAATATTAATCTTATTTACAACTGAATTTATTTTACTTTTTTAAATGAATATTTGCTAAATTTGTGTTGTACCATATAATTAGAAAAACTGCGCACTTTTGCATGTGCCGAAACCTTAACGTTTCCAACAATATATCAAATATATATATTTTATTATATATAAGATGTCCGCCCGCATCTAAATATACTTTTGATAATTGTGATAAATTCTTTCCACCCATCAGAGCGCTTGTCAAATAATTTTTTTATGAACATTATTTGCTGCGTGAGGACTTTTTGTTTGAACAGAAATTTTTGAATAAATATTTAAACAAGTTTTGCATTTATTCTTCATTGATAATTATTTAAATGCAAAGTGAACATTTTGAATAAAAGTTTTTTTTTTATTTCTAATTGTTGTAAATTAAAAATTAATCCTATCCACGTAGGAAATAATTTTGATAAGACAATTTTCATATTTTTTGACAGTTCGTGCGGCCGCTGTCATAATCTGACAGGTCTAAAATTAAAGCTCAAAATAAAAACAAATTTTATTGAATAGACGATCGTATAAAAGTTGTGTTAACAACTGTGCAAAATAAATTAAAAATATCAAAATTAAGGCATGACTTGTCAAAAATTATGAAAATTTTCATCTTCGTGAATATATCTACATACATTTTTAAAACATATTTTTTTTGTGTAATTTCTATTGAAATGATTACAAGAACACAATTTCATGCTCAAATATGGTCAAAAAATATTTCATGAATTCTGTTGAAATGAGAATCATTGTGTTCAATTGACCGAAAAGTTTATAAAGTTTCGATTGGTCCCGTTGAGCTGAGTAAGCAGGTACACACACATATTACGAACTGTATTATATAAAGCTCAAACATATCCTTGCTGCCGCAGCCAGGATATACGTACGTTAACGTATTATATGTTTGCAGTTTTGGGTGAAAAGTTTAAAATCAAGTTTCACATATCACTAAGTCCATTTGCGATTTGTAATGCTCCCCCAACTGAAAATAAGTGTCTCGATAATTGGTGGCGCAATTTTGGGTGATGTGAAATGCAATCAAAGTTTACAAACTTGTCGAATCAATCTTTCGATAAACACAATCCATTTATCGTGGGTGTGTGTGTCAGTGTGTGAGTGTGTGTGCCAGCATGCGCCATTAAATTGACATGTGGCTTATTAATATGTGTTTCAAAATTGTGACGTTCCAGAACGAACGTCACCCTCATAATAATTTATATTGATGTCTTTACAATGCAATCTGTCTGGGAGTTGAATTATAATTAATGTTGCGATACAACTATTTTGAAATGGCTGTGTAAGTAAAAGTGATAAACATTGTAAAATATTCTCTTGCACTTGAATGTTTGAAGTTTTAACAGCACCCATTTCAAAGAAGCGGAAATGCTCACACGTTCAAGTTTGCATTGTGTGTTCCAGCTTATTGCTTTTATTAATATCGTACTTACTAATATTTTCTCTTTTCATGCCAAAAAACACAACAGGAAATTGAAAAGATTGATCAGCGTCTGTAATCATAACGCCTCCCCTTTCTAAGCTCAACATAATTATAGTGTTTTGAGACGTTGCGTTGCGTCGCGTCTTTGCAAATTACTTTAGATTAAAATTTAAAATGTAATTTCCTGCGGCTATCAATTCGTCTCATTTGAACGAATTTAAACTGCATAATATTTCAATATTTTAGTTAAACTTATCAATCTTTCGTGAAGCAATTGATTTTTAATACTTTAAATTTATGTACGACAAGTTTTGAAAACATTTAGAAACGAAAAGCTTCATTAAATGAAATGAATAACGTTTATGAGTGCTTTAGGTACAATTAAATAAATAGCATCAGTTTGGATTTGCCTTTGATGGTGCGTATCAAGAAGAAAAAAATTTAATATTTTTTAGAGATTTATTGAAGTAATGAATATGGCTTTATTTAAAAAAAATTCACAATTAAAATACAAAGTTTAAGGAAATTTTTAAAAAGCCTTAAGGAGACCTTTATTATGAAATTTAATGAAATACTTAAAATTAGTTTGAAAATGGAAGGGTTTCGTATAGAAATTTAATTAAACAACATGTTTTATAAGTATTTAAATATCTTTTGACCTTGAAATGTTCAGCAAAAAAAATTTTTTTGTCGTTTGGAATGCAGTGTTTTATTTTTGCCAAATTTGCAGCCTTTCTAAGACATAAAATATGTAACCTTGAATTTATAATTTTTGACCTTTAAATTTTAATCAGATTATTATTCCGATCTTTATTGTGTAGCGTTTCTAAATCAGAAAATGTGGTGTAGCTTGCGTTCACTCCTTTTTTTGTGAGAAATCACATTAAGGGATTCAATATTGATGCAGTTTAGTGTAGTCCTTTATTCATAAATGTTTTTAAAATATCAAAGTCATTAGATCCGTTTTTGAGCACCTTTACAGAGTTTTTAACCCAAATTTTTGATCTAACTTGACATTAAAGCATCTGACCTTGAAAAATTTTAATAAAGTCAATAAAAATCAAATAAATCGGTGAAGTAGTTTGAAATACAAAAAGCTTTGCAGCGCACGGACATGCATTTTTGAATTTTAGAACATTGGTTGTTTATATTATAAAATAAATAAAGTTCTCTAATCCAAAAAATTGCAATTCATTGACTCAGCTTTTAGTAGATTCCTATTTGTGAAATAGTAATATGTACTACATTAAAGTTGCGGTAATATTTTCGTAACAATTGGTCCTATTTGCAATAAATGAAATAAATGTGCCTTAAAATTTGCAATATTTCAAAGCTTTCAATCAAATTGCATTACTGCAGGCAAACGAATTGAACGATTTGGTTTAATAGACATGCACTTTCATTACAAACTTGTGTGTGTTGTTGTGTTTTTATGACCATAAAACTTCATTCATTTAAATACGTAATATAAAGCTACACATGCATGCCATAAGCAAGCGCTCCAATTGCATGGATATTGGCGATGAATATTAAAGTAAACGATTCAACACCGGATCGTTAAATGCAACACACAAAAGCCAACTGCAGCCATATTTATGCTGCAGCATACATTATATTATTATTGCGCCGCTGTATAACTGTTCAATTTCAGGTGACATTTGGAGAGTTTTACAGCTTGGCTGTCTCATGTTTGGTTTGGCCACACACCCCGCGGTTCATTTGGGTTAATGCCACACTGTTTGCAAATAAATAATAATGTGTTGGGAAACCGAAGACTTACATGCACTTGAATAATATGGTTTACATAGCTATTTTGCGTTTTAAATGCTGTCAAATATTTTACAAAAGAACAAGAAATTGAAACTTTGAATAAATGAAACCTAAAAATAAAATTATTTGCCTTTTCCGGTTTACTTTTTTTATGCTCCGTAAATACTTAAGGCGGTTTTTTTAAATCTAAAAATGCATTAAATGTTGTTCTCTTTAAAAGGACAAACATTTTTGAGAATATTTGCAGTTTTTTCCCCAGTTCTAAAATTTTTTAGTTTTTTACCGGTTCAAAAGCTTTTTGCGGTTTTTCTATGACTGCAAAATGATCCACTAGGAAAATACCTTTTTTAAATTTGTTGAATATTTCAGATAATTTTTAATTAATATGTTTGCAGTAATTTATTGTATTTTCCATGAAACACAAAATTACAAAATAAAATTTAACGATTTCCGGTTTTCAACTAAAAGCAATGCAACCGGTTTAAAAAGCCACAACTCAATTTTAAAAGAACGGCGCATTTTTTTACCGTTTTTTTATTAAACTCGGATACTTTCACGTCACTTTCTCCCGTTGTTTATTGTTTCGGTTTAAATTTTTCAGAAAGTAAAAGATTGCAGTTTTTTTGTAAACCGGTTTCAGTCTTTGTTGATCGGTTTCATTTTAAAATTACCGTCAATCGATATGTAAAAATGTGGAGAGAATAATTAATAACACCAAATATATCACTTAAAATAAGGGCGTCGAATGGGCAATGAGGCGGAATTCTAAAATCCAATAAATATTTACTAGATTTAATAGTTAGATACGCAATAATATTAGTGATCTAAATAATTTACACGATATGAGAATACAAGCATAAAATTAAACACCACATAACTCAATGCGCGGGTTGCCTGTTCAAAGTGAATTAAAAGACGTGTTTGGTATCATAAAAATTACGTTCTCGTGTGATTGATTGCAATCAGCCTTATTACAAATATGAGGAAATGTTTGACGTCCACAACTAATACGATACAACATAACATTATTCATATGTTGTGTGGTAACGTATCATCACTTTCGTGTGTAATCATATTTTAATAAAAAATCGTCACGTCACCCATTCATGCACGAGAATTGAGGCAAAGGGTTGTTGGCTGTTGCACACAAACGCACACTCAAACACACACACACGTCTTCATAATAAAATTTCCCAGGCGGCTGTAGCAAAACCGGTGACGCGGGCGGCACGCGGGCACAATGCGGCGTATAAATATGGAAATTTATTGCAGCGCTGTTTAAGTGTGTGTAAAATCAATTTAAAAAGAATTATCACTAATTGATGTTTCATTTGCTTCGTTTAAATTGGCTGTTATTGGAAGCAAAAATTTTATGGATAATCACACGTTGTTTGGCGCACACACAACATGTGCTGATGTGCAATATGTATTTAACATTAAAGTGGGGGCTGGAATTTTAAGGGTCGCTTTGTATTGCCTGAACGTGTGCAAATCGCACAGGCCCACATTTCACACACTGCGCCGTATATATGCTTAACTTAAATTAAGCTTACATGTAAAGCTTCTACGTGTTGAAAGGGTTGCCCTTACACATATTATGCTGCTACTCTCACCGATGGATATGTGTTGTATTATGCTCGTGCACATACGTTCCCATCGACACTTCATGCAAATTGAAGTGGGTCGTTGTTGCATGTCTCAATGAATTATGATGAGCGCGATTTATATATGAATAATGAATAGCAAGAGCTTATTGTAAACATGGTACCATGTATGCATTCTATAAAATATGATATTATGTAAAATGTGCAAGCATAATGCAGCCCATCATCATAATTGAGATTTCGGCTCGGGCTGCTTGTGCTTTCGCTGCACAGCCGAGTCGATTTTAGGAACGCAGCTCAATGCACTTGTGTGTGTGTGTCGAAATGCACTCAAAATAAATGCAGTGAAAATATGTAGGCAAATTAATTTTAAACAAATTATTGTGTGTGTGTTTTAAAATATTTGCATCATGCATTTCATGATGCAACTTGAAAATAATGCTAATTGTATACCTACACGTACTTTCTAACAATTTATACGTTATCGGAATTTTGGATAACAGGGTGGGTTGAAAACCACATTGAAAAATTCCTTTTTACATTGTCTCTAAATTCAAGGTCAAAATGTTATGTTTTCAAGGTCGAAAATTAAATTTTTTTTTAAACAGTAATTTCAACGAGTAAAGGATTTTACAGTTATTTTAAAGTATTTTGAATATTTTTTTCATGTCTTTTTTGAGTTTAGCAATGATCTTGTTATTACATTTTTCAAGTGAAGACGGTATTGAATATGTGAAGGACATCATGAATTTAACGTTTAAAACTTAAATAAACATTTAAAGAATTTTTAACAGATTACATATAATAAAACTGTCACTTTAAAAAAAACGAAAAACTTAGGGTGCATTTAAAATTTTATGGTAATTCCAATGTAAATTTAATCAATCTTGTAAGAATTGTTTTTTTTAACCCCTTTACTATGTTTTTTTAAATTTGTGATTTTAAAAAACCAAAAATGAATGTAGACTTTTTTTTTTAAATAATTTAAATCAACCGTTTCGGTAATCAATCATTTTCACTTTTCATAGATCCAAAAAAAACATTATGATGTTTTTTAAAACACTTTTATATTCCTACAGTAGACTTTGTCTTAACAGGACAATTCTATGTAGGATAATTAAGGGGTCTGTAAAGTTACAGAAAAGTCGCACAGAATATTGTTCCTTTTTTTCCACCGAGTATTTCTTTTGTATACATTTGTTTTTTGCCGAAAAAAAAATCCGGTAAAAAATGAAGCCAGTTAAAAGAGAATCTACTGTACTTAATAAGAGTCCCACTAAATTTTTATGATTCCAATATCCTAAAAAATCGGTAAAAGTAAAATATCAAAAAAATTAATTGTTTCAAAAAAATTAAAACATAAACCTTCATGATCACCCTGTGCTTGCTCTTTGATTTTTAATACAACTATGTAGTTATGAACTGTAAAGTGCAAACTGCAAGTACATTAAACATACGAGCGTATATATGCACGACTTACGAGTAAATATGCAGTTGCATCAGCATAATTATGTAAAACTATACGAGTACCTATATATAGTTGCAGAAATAATAAACGAAATAACAGATGTGCTTCCTTCAACGGATGCATGCATGTTCGTTACACAATACACAGGGAGTAAGGGCTACAAGGGCTACTCACACAGTGAAATGCACAGATGGGTGTAAACTGTAAAGTGCAAGGCGACACTGGGATTATGGTGTACCAAGCATGCGGATGAATTATCCGAATACGCCGAAAATGTAGAAACTTTGGATGCCTATAGCATGGAAAGCCGGAATGTGGGTCCGCACACAGTTTACCCCCAAAAATTGTATGCATGCACAATGCACAAATGTGCATGATATGTATTTTAACGAAATTGTTGTACACATACATCGCAGCGCTTTTATTACAACACACTCATGTCATGTTTTAATGTGTGTAATTGGTGAGTGCATTTAATTGCACCAAAGTTTTGCCTTTTAAGACTTTATTTTATTGCATCGAGATGAATTGAAGCTTTAGCCTTATGGGTCCTTGGAGTTTGGGGATTAACCGATACGGTTTTACGACCGAATTATGTCTTCATGTGAACTGCATTGCATCCGTCATGACAGTGCTTCCTGGAATGACTGTATTATGTCCTTACAAACATGCATGTAACGTCGTAGACAATTAAAGCAATAAATGTGAGTGGTTTTTAATGATCGCTTTAATGTACTTCGAAGAACGCTATCTCTTTTCGTTGATTGTATTTCCTTCGACATTATATTCGTGACGACTCCAGTGTTGTTGTTCTGCAGACAACATTGATGCTATGACGCTTTTCTTAATCATGTCTGGCAAATTTAAGAAATTTCGTAGATTTAATCCGTATTCTATTGAAAGAATAATAAGGATTAAGAGGGCAGCTATTGTGTTTTCTCTTGGAAAGCATAATTTCAAATCATTGACAATTGATCAGACAATTTGGATAAATTATTGAATGTTTACATTTTTACCGGTTCAAAATTTAATCGGTTCAATAACATTTTTATTAGTTTTTTAAATATTTCTAATGAGAATAATTGCTGAAAATAAATTTAACTTTTATCAATTCAGATTGTGTTTACGGTAATATATGCGATTTTCACCATTTGATTTTTTAGCGGTTCAAAAATATTACTTGCGGGTTTTAGAAATATGCGTTATGAATATACTTTGTAATCACCCGTTAATTTTTTTTTATGCGGTTTAAACTTATTTATACGTTTTCTAACGTGTCATAGGATTACTTTTTTGATAAAAGAAATTAAGATATTTTTTTGATAAAATAAAATATTTGCGGTTTTATACCGGTTTATGTAAAATTAACTTAAATGCTACAAAGATTTTGAAAATGTAAACAACAATTAATGCAATAAATTTTCTTAAATGCCTAATTATGAACTCATCCTTAAAAGCAACAAAACATCCTAATCTCCATTAAAATCCTCAACTATAATTAAATTGTAGAACAATTTAATGAAGCCAAGTAATTGCACACCACGTTAACGTGATATCAAAATTTGTATGCGGCATTACCCTTTAATTACAATTGATTTAATTTTATACTAAATTTGATTCCCGTTATGTTAACTTCGATATATTGTTTTAACAATCAGAAAAACTGTACATTTACTGAACTCCCGACACACACAAAGACCCTAATTACAAATCACTGTAGTAATTACTCGATAATAACGGGCAAGTACTCATTAATGACAAGTGCACTCAACGATGTAATCTGTTTGAATTCCACTAGGATTTCAATTGAAATTCTGAATCAGCACAACGGAACTTAATGCAAGCCTTTTTGGTGGGAGGGGATGAAAAAAAAACCATCAAGAATAAGTTGTTTGTAATTGTGTTAATGACGAAGGAATATGTTCGGCTGGATGTGTGTGTGTGAGTAGTGAGTGTTTTTGTATTGGAGTGTAACAAGTGGTAAACGATGCTGTTGATGATGATTCAATTGGAGTTCAATGCTAGTCTCTCACCAAGGTGTGTGGAGTGTACGTGTGTTTGCGAGTGTGTGTGTGTGTGTGGGGGGGGGGGTGTTTTTGTGTATTTAGGTTAGAAGGGAAGCCGCAACATTAATATGGATGGGTGCAGGGCGTGAGGAGATCCACATTGGTGGTGCAAAGTTACATACGGAGGCGGAGGTTGGTCGAGGGTTGATGATTACTTTGAATAGAGTTCATTAGAATGTGGTTAGGAAGGTAATATTTAAAAGTCATGAGTTGGGGGTTTATGTTTGTATCCCATTCCGGTGCGGTTGCGGGGTAATCAAATTGTTGCATTTTATTGAATGGCATGCAAATTGAGACTCAATCCAACATTCGTTAACCATGTTAAATACCCTTACATGCGTGAACAACCACATACAATTCAGCATATGCTTTTGATTGTAACACAGGGTGGTAAATAAATATTTAAAAATTAAAATGAATAAAAATTACACTTTTCTGAACCGCTGAAAATTTTTACAAGCGAAAAAGCATAATATGTAGAATAATTATGGTGTGTGAACGTCAAAAAACATTTAGTTTTGAACGGCTTAAAAATTTTAAACCGGTTGGAAAATCGAAAAAAATTCTCAAAATCATGCGGAGCGAAAATAATTTCCCATGAGAATTATTTTAGTAAATTAAAAAATATATTCAGTACTTCTGAACCGGAAAAAAATGCAAACCGCAATCGGGAAAAACGAGGAATGCTGTTCCGTTATTTTTTCCGGCTTACGATAAATACATTGAATATTCTGTACCGCAAAAAAAAATTCGGGTATTACAACAAAACCTTTAATTTAGTTTTGATAAGTTGTCCAATTTTTCCACAATTACCTAGAATCTACCAACCGGTTCAAAAATTAATGCAATGCACCCTGTTATTCAACAAACATTAATCTGTAAACGTATTTATATTTGTATTACGTTTAATTTGGGTTGTAACGCAGAGAAATAAATGCACAACATAAAGTACAGATTTGTCCAAACTTTATGGCAAATTTATGCATGAAAAGATACTACAATACATCCCCAATTCACATACC
Source organism: Sylvicola cinctus (assembly GCA_963854165.1). Taxonomy (NCBI): domain Eukaryota; kingdom Metazoa; phylum Arthropoda; class Insecta; order Diptera; family Anisopodidae; genus Sylvicola; species Sylvicola cinctus. The sequence continues at coordinate 63,229,914 of OY974082.1, read as the reverse complement.
AACCTCCTATCATTGATTGGTGAACGTATTTTGCTAATGCAAATTTTGAAACGCATTCAATTCATATAATCAATTTATTTACAATATGGTTATTTTAATCAATATGCGGCTAATATATATTTTTACTTACTTAATATATGAATATAAATATAATACAAATTTATTTCGTGTTTTAATTAAAGTACCAATAAATACTATTATCTACCTTTCTTTAGTGGATCGCATTTATGATTTAATATTTGCTGCTTTGTAATCAGTAATTATGTCAATTGATTTCTGATTTTTGCACACATTTACAAACAATCCCACTGATTTGTTGCCACTCACGTATATTTAAAAATTACTTATCACAAAATAAAGAAGCTTACTTAACTAAAAAGCAATCAATAAAAAATATCGGGCTCATTCAATTTGCTAAAGTGCATTCCCCTATCAATATGTACCAACAATTGTTTTGCAGGAAATTACATTTCACATTCCAAATAAATTACAACGGAAATCCTCGCTCCCCACAATCATTGGGAATAATCAAATTACAATTTTAATCAATCAAACACTCCCGCATTTAACTCGAATGCGCCTTAATCCATCGGAAAACAAAGTGCTCAAGGGAGAGAAAATTTGTCACTTAAATGAGCATGTCAATTGGAAAGCATGTGCGGTTTCATGTGCGATATTATGTGTTGCAATGTTTGTTCCGTCAATACAATGCAATGTGCTGCAAACTTGTGTGACAATTTGTTGGTGTTGCAATTGGTGAAATGCATTGTAAACATGAAAAGGATTAAATAAAAGTCATGGGAAATTAAATGAAGGTAAAATTAATAAATTTATTTTCAGAAAAGTTAATATTTTTCAAACAACTGGAGTTATTTTGAGGACTTCTATTTATTTGAAGTTTTTTTTAAAATGCTAACCATTGGTTCTAACGAAGTGGTTCTTGGAATTTTAACATCAAAGTACCGTTTTCAGTGAATTAACATTTTCATGAACCGCGTTTCATTTCGTGGAATTTTTGACCGATTCGTTTCTTTGAATTTAAAATATAACTTTTGGTTGATAAGGACTCTTCCGGACAACCATACAGAATGGGGAACTACATATTTCAAGTTTCCTACCTAAGTTCTGTATGTGCAAAAAACAATAATTGTTCAGCAAAAAAATTAAAGTCTAAATAAAGTTTACAAGACTTTTACTTATGTATTAAATATATTTTATGAGACCAAAGATGACTTTGAAACAACAGCCATTAAGTGTCACATAAATCAGAAAATGTTAAGTCAAAAAATAATAATTCCACGAGCATAAAATGAGCTCCTCGAAACCACTTTGAAAATTTCAATGCAAAAAAAGCATCGTTATACAACATTAACTTTAGAATGTTGACTACTTCATTCAATCAATTTTTTTTTTACTTAATTTGCCTTGTTCCGCCGCGATGCCACCACATAAATTTACACCACCAACACAGTAATATGAAAATAAAGTGAAAAAAAATGTTATTACTTCGGCAGACTGGCGGAGGGATGAAGAGTGTAGACATAACAAGCATGCAAAGTGTGTAACATGAAATGGTTACAGTCAAACTATACACACCCATAACCAGTAATAAGCCCATCTCAATGCCTCGTACACAATTCAGTGGCAAGAGGGAAGCACTCTCTCTACCCATTCAAGAGAGATCACACACTGAGACTCGACGCCAGACAATATAGCACTAACAACATTATACACTGCGTGGGAGTAAAAAAATATGAAAAGCTTTATGTCACCTCACTTAAACGTCAGCCGCCCTAAAAGTGACATTCTCAATAAATTTAAGTGTCAGTCAAGAATTTCAGCCACACAATTTAAAATGTCGTAAATTGTTCGTCAGTGAAGGAAGTTTTAGATCCCCCCACCCCGCACACACATATCCTTGATTCTCACACTAAAAATCGTCGTTTGACATTCCTTACACCCACTTCACAATGCACCCAGCAATGCTTGTGGCGTTGGTTCAGTGAAATGGGAATAAAAAATATTCATGCCGAGTTTAAAAAAATGAACGCTGTGGAAGGTGGAATAAATACACACATTTATAACGACACAGCGAAGCGACATTGAAAAATTAAATAACCAAAATAGAATGAATGTAAAAGCTTTAAAAGTTATGTCAGAATTTTTACATATTATATTAGTAAACAAAATTATTTAAAAATCATATTTTATGGTTGGAAGGTCACATTGTGACATTGATTTAAATTGTTTTAACGATAAAGAAAAGTGTTTTTTTTGTTAAATGAAACAGTAACGGAAAAGAAAAGAATTTGACCTTGGATTTTTAACGAAAGCTTTTTATTCGTGTAACGCAATTTCTTTAGCACTCAAAAAATATTGTTCAATTTAAAAACATGTGACAATTCCAATTGTTATTTCTTATTTTTTCTTTCATCTTATGAGTAGTCCAATGTCATTAAAGGTCAATTTTTCTTTCAAAAACCTAAATTTAAAATTTTTCAAGGTTTTCCTATATACAAATCAATAAGAATTTAAGCAATTATGATTATTTTAAGATCCCATTATAATCTCATTTATCAAAAAAAAAAAGCATTACATGTACTAAAAAAATGACCTTGAAAAAAAGTATTATAACCTCAAAATTGAAATTTCATTCCATCCATTAATCAATAAATTTTAAAATCTTACAAATCTATGAAGTGCGAGCGACGAAGATGTTTAAAAATTCTAAACTTAGGACAATTATTTCAAGGAAATGCAACTAAGTTTTCAATTAAAAAATATTTTATGTTAAACCATAGCAAAACTCAAGTAAAAATATGTTTAATCCAAAACACAAATTTTGAAAAAAAATAAAAAAAAAATTTTAAGGTTCCTTGTTTAAAATATTACCGATGTAATTGTACCAGACTTAACAAAATGCATGCTTTTCCTGAACATTCAAGGTCATACTGTTTTTTTTTTCAAGGTCAAAAATACATTTTCTGCTTAATCATAAAATTTCCTTTGTGAAACATATTATATTTTAATTTCCGCTTGTAAGATTGGATTTCTAAATATCATGACATTACACAAAGTGGTAAGTGCCTCTGTATTTCTTTATTATTTTCCCCAATACCCTAATTTCAAAATAAACTGCACTAAATAGCGTTTCGCTGTGGAAAGCAACAACAACAAAATAAGATTTATGTATGCAACTTACGATTGCGTAATCCTGCCTTGTGTTATCATTAGGCACTCATTATTATTGCGTCAGCGCAAGGATAAAGCAACAAAAAAAGCTTTTTATCTTATGGGTGCTTTGTTTTCTGTCAGTACATTGGATGATTGTATTTGTTACCCGATTCCCACGTCGCGTCATCCCCCCACCTCAGTCTTATTTTTCCCTCATCCCATTTACATTCAATTATTTCTTTTATGGTTGTGTGCTTGTGCTTCCACATAAAAACTCCATTTGATGTGCAAAGATTAGCAACAACAGCAGAATAAAACAAATTCCCACTAATTTGTGTACAAATTTAATTGAAGACAATTTGTTTTGTGCGAGAGCTTTTAATTGAAAGTTTGTGCGGTTTTTTGACATTCGACACTTTAAAAATATTTTTGCGACATTGCGTGTGTTGAATAATGTTTGTTTTGTTTTTGTCCCATGACACGTTATTGGCTGCCCCGGACAGGATATATTCCCTTATTGATAAATGATAACTGATAACAATTTACTCTCACCGTGCATGTGAAACTTATTAGGATGGGAACGATCAATGCATGCGATGATGTAGTGCTCACTGGCGATTAATTTATTGCCTTTATTGCCCCACGAGGGTGCATACGTTTGCATACAATTGCTTGGTGTTGAAATGGATGGAATTTCAATATGGAGAGTTTTTATTGAATTTTTTAAAATATTTTTTATGTAAAATATTTATTATTCATTTTGATTACCACTTTCTCTAAAGCATTGTTTTTTTTAAATACTAAAACTTAACACTTAATAAAGTGCGTTGATTAATACATGTGACAACGTTTGGGTTCCTCAATCGGACCAAGGATTTTTCAAGCTAAATTGGAGGAATATTTTGATTGTTTTAGAAAATTAAAATGGCACAAACTCATTAATTGTGATAATTATTCGGTCTACGCCGTACTATTTTGTAAGATATTAGAGAAAAATACAACAAAGGATTTTTTGATTTTTCAAGGTCAGATGCTTCAAGATCAAGTTAATGCTAAGGGCAGTTTTTCTTGTATGGGGTCTCAAAAATGGGTCCTACGATTTTCTTTATTTTCACGCTGATTAATCTTCAAGGTATTCTCAACAAAAATGCATATATCCTATATCCCGCTAGATGCCCCTTCTGGCAAAAAAGGGGGTGGACAAGGACAAACCCCACTTTTCTATCTCAGCCACCTTGCCCAATATCAAAAAAATTCTTTCTGATTATTTAAGTGTAAAATAAGGTAAGAAAACTTGCAGTACATTTCAAGGTCAAAATCGGAAAATACAAGGTCAAAATGTTTTTATCTCAGAAACCTTTAATATTTTTGAATTTTTTTTTTCACGTTGTTATAGGAATAAATAAAACAAGAAAACTTGCTGAACATTTCAAGGTCAAATTTTGAAAACTCAAGGTCATATTTTTATAATGAAAATGTGTACAATAATCTCAATAAAAGTACCAATTTTGGACAAAAATCAAGGTCAAAATTCAGAAATTTCAAGGTCAATCTTTTCATATCTCCAAAAAGCTTTATTAAAATGTAGTTAAGCAACAGTCGTATATAAATTCACTCCTCGCTCTCCCTGCGATGTAGTTTTTTTTTAATGAACCAACTAAATAAGGACAAAATAACGAACAACAGAATTACATAATCACATTCTGGTCTAAGTATTATTGTTCCACATCCAATAAATCCATGAATTCCCATACATTATTTGGTCATAAACGTGGCGGGCATTCCCAATCAATATTGCAAACTGAAAATTTGCGTTATTGATTAGTTTAACAACATCCGCATGACGACACATTTCACACCGTGTGCAGTTAGTGTGTGTTTGACATCTAATCGCTTTGGCTGACACTTTTATTTGTGTGTCAATGCGCTTTCATGACAGCAGAAAAATGTAACAGCAAATTCATTTTATAAATTGTGTGTGTGGATATTTTGCCAAACAGATTAATCTGAATTTTGAAATTCAATGATGGATCCTCTGGAAGGAAGAGCGATTTTCGTGCTCTAAATACGGGGAATGCCTTTGACGTTTGCACAAATGTGAATATGTGAAATATTGCAAAATCTCTTGTTTTTTTTTTTTTTTTTGTGTGTGTCATGAACTTATTGCACGATGTCACAACATTTTATCTTCAGTATTCAATAACGTCCATTTTTTCTCATAAAAAGGAATCTATCTATGCAGAAATATTATAAGTGCGGGTAATCAAATAATTTTTGTTAATAAAAAATATTCAAACTCTTTGTTAAAGTCTCAATTGAACATTTGAATTGCGAATTTATGTACTGAAGTAAAATAACAAACTATGTTAAATATTTTGCATTGAATACTCCAACAATATGCTAATTAAATGCAACAAACACATAATCTGATATATTCCGAATACACAATGTACGAGCTTAAACCCAAACATATAGACCGCTGCACAATACACTAAGTGCATATAATTTTCAGGTAACATCATCCAGCGTAGCGCATAAAATCTATGGCGACTGTATGTTTATTAAGCATTAATTTATTTAATTATGCATATACAACGTACTTCGAAACCATTAGAATTGAAAATAATAGCAACAACCACCAGCATCAAGTAATGATGGTGCACCATTTCGGTAAATGCATTTTGGGGGAGGTTTTCTTTATGAGATGGGTTTATGCACAATGCATTAAACATGGAAAACGTATAATTAACGTTTAATGCATTTAATTGGATTTATTTTAAATCAATAAATATAGCTCACAGAGGCTTATTTCGTTATTTACAATTATTTGTTAATTTTTAATGTGGATTAAATTAGTGCGTGATGCTGAAGAAAAATTTGTGACTTACATTTTTTGATTATGATTTTTATCAATAGGATTAATGTCGCTGTTACAGCTTAATATTTGTGAAATTAAAAATAACAATAATTTGCTTATCATGTTGTCAACAAGACAACACGTTGCTGTAAAAATTTTAAAAATACAGCAGGGAAGAAAAATCATTAAAAACGGATCACCTGGATGAATATTTTGCATCTTCTTTTGATTTACAGTCCATATAGGTAGATACAACAAGAACATATTAACTAACTAAGTGAGTTTTTAGTACGCAGCCAAATACGCACCAACGTACGCAGCCGTTAATTAATTTAGCTAGAATGCACTGATGTATCTACCTGATAATATTGTTCTATTCAAAGGCTATCTACCCGCTCAAACACACACATCCTGAAAAACCAATTAACTATAAATTAAGTCAGATTGATTTTCTTAATCAACTCCCCCATTGTTTCTCACCTTTTATTTACACATATCAAAATTCAGTACTACTTGCCATTTCCAGAAAATGTCTACACAAACAGATTTCCCCCACACACTGCATAAACATCACTTCTATTAAAAACAATTTCACCCTGAAGGACTAAAACCTTTTCACATACTCGTGCACGCAGTGAAATGTACGACGACGGCAGCCTCTCGCACATGTGTGTTTATACTAATGTTATTCTTCGTCGCATATTTGCACAGAACTGTCCCTCGAGAGTTTGGATAAACACGCATGGATCGTTTTCCGTACAAATTCATTGCGGAATCTGCTTACAAATCATATATCGTCAAGTTGATGAAAAGGGCATGTGAAATGAGAACATCAACGCGCTGAGGATGCGAAATACACACAGCAATCAACCAGCAAACATATTTCTAGTTATACTTACACATAATATGTGACGTATTGCATAACACACACCGTCCCCCACCTCCCCCATCTTATATGGCAACACCCAGCTTATAGATACATAGCAATGACACTTTGTATGTGAAGCTGCTCCGTTTTGATTGAATGCCATCGTAAAAGAGGCAGACGGAAAAATGCGTAACGAGCTGCAGAAGCAAAAAAAAAACACAAAAAAAAAAAAGACCCATTCAACATAATACTTGTACTTTATATGATCCATAAAAATATTTCATGGGAGACAAGAAGTTGCCATAAAAATGAGCGACGAAGGCGGTTAGGCTGCAATGTGCTTTCATGATGACAGCCATTTCCATCAGGGTGGCACATAATATGGCATCTTGTGTTCTCTCACTCACTTCTTGCTCATCATCAAAAGGGCAAGGTTACATCGTGACCAGATATATCAAATGATTACAGCCAAAGAAATGCTTGTCACTTTGAAGTGGTGATGTTTATAATTTGAATGCTTGCAGCGGTGTCAAAGTGTAAAGTGCAAGTACTTTGAACACCTACACAGTTTACCTGCTTCTCCTGCACTTGCACACACGCCTCCTTTTTCCAAAAATGTGCTGCTGCAGTTGTGTACGACCTCAATTAAGTCACCTACTTCCATGGCAAAATCGTATGTGTTGTCGGAAAACTGTTGTGGGGGGTGTCAAGGGGGTGAAATCTCGAAATGAATGCTTAATTAGAGTACATGAGTGAGGACTGAGGGAGTGTAATTTTCTGCACACATGCTGATGGAGGTGCATTATTTTAATATCACTAATTAAGACTTGAAATAGATGAGAAGTTTATGCCATATGGAAATGGTATCATGGATGCGAGCGTGTTTTGTGTGTTTGGTCTTAGGAGTTTTTTTTTTTTGATACTCTGAGGTGAAGAATAATTGCTTACACATTTTATTTTGAAATTAAAAGTTCATTATTATTAACATTATGACACATTATGCAGATTAGTCTTAATTTAATTCTTAAAAATGGTTTATAAACTAAACAAAAAAATTTTTAGTAAGGCTTTCTAGACACTCATCGACAGATTATTTAAGATTAATAAGGTCATTCACAGATGAAATAATTTTGATAAAATAATTTTCAGAATTTTTGGCATGACATTTTTGATAATTTTGATAATTTATTTTTGACAGTTGGTTCTATTAAAGTTATCAATAATTTTATTAAAAAATATTTTTTAATTCGCCTAATATATTTCAATTTGTCAATGACAACTGCCGCGCGAACTGACGAAAATTATCAAAATTATTAAGCGCGTTCGCGATGGAAATTAAAATATTTATTTCATTGACCAATCAGAGGGCTTGTCAAAAATTAAAAAAATTATTTTATCAAAATTATTTTCTGAGTGAGGACGCTTAATGTAAATTGTATTATAATTGGCGTATTTTTTAAGGTTTTTAAATGTTTGACGATCCAACGTGCAGGAGTAATAAATTCAAGCAATTCCGATTTTTGCTAGAATAAAATTATTGGTGCAGAATTCTAATTTGACACTCCCTGAATAGCCCAGAAAATGGAGTACATACTTCAAAGTCCATCTGTTGAATCCCGTAAAAAACAAAAATGAAAATGTTTGAAAATTTGACACATTGACAAAAAAAACTTTTGTAAATCTTTTGCACATCAAAACTTTTAGTTTTCACTCTCAAATAAAGGATTTTATTGTAAATTTATTTTAAAAAGAAGTCTTAACAATTTCACACGTGACTCTCCCTGCCAAGTATTTTTCTAATACAATGCAGCATCGACCGAATTAAGTATTTTTATTTTACGCAGTGAAACCTTTTTTATTTACCTTTAGATATTAATATTGGCTGCGTACTAAACATTTAGTTAGTTAACATATTACTCTTCGAGTATCTACTCTCATGGATTATAACTCAAAAAATTATGAAAAATATCGATCAGTGTGAATTTTTTAAATATAAAAAATCTATGTTTAATATTTGACATTTTTAACCTTAAGCCTTTTTAATCTTTTTTTTAAATTTGAGCTTAACTATTTCTGCATAACTGTTTATTTCACAAACTTAGAATTGCCAATATTAAAAATTGAAGCGAATTGGTCCACCAAGCCTAATTTAATATTGCCTAATATCTCTAAAAACAAAAAAGGCATGAATTTGAGTGACACCCAAAAATTAACACAACAGATAATTGAACTACACAATAACTTCACAAATCTATTTTGCAAATATCCGCACACGCAGCTAATGAAGACGGAAGGCAGGCTGTAATGCATTTAACATGCATGTTTGTGTGCGCAATAATGTGCATTGTGCAACGCGACGAATCATGGTATCAAGTTGAGTTGCTCAATGGACGGTGGCGCCCGAATGATTACTGACACGTTGCGAATGTTTACAATGATTTATGCACCACATAGGCGACACACACCACACGTTTGACGTTGTTACTTGTTTGCAGTCTCGATGTTGATAGTCCCATGTAAAATCTGCGTATCATAGTCTCACATAGTAATAGAGAGTGCAGTGGGTGGTGCAGCGGAGTGAGGTGTCGTCTATTGGTTGGTAGCGAAACTCAAGTGTTTATTCATTTACAGCTTACGCGATGTTTCGTGCTGGTGAACCGGTGATCAAAATCAAAGCTTGCATGACAGCAAATTGAATTCCAAAGTCGGATTATTCGTTTACAATTACTTGAGTGGCGCATTTATACGAGAATGTGACAATTTTATAATGCTCTTTCGTTCCATATTTTGTAGAAGCGCTGAATAGTTCGAAGCTAATTAGTTTTTTATCGGAGCGGACAAGCGTGATGTCAGAAAGGACTCATTTTAATGTTTTTGCATAGATGCATTAATAAAGTAAATTTAAGGGATGCTAATTAGGACTGCACTCAAGTTTTCTTCCATAAAGACGTGTAAGAAATTATGAATCCGTACGAGTTTGCATTATAAGTAAGAACTTGTTTGCAAGCACGTACTATTCTTTAAACATCTTCCTTCCTCCTTATTGAATTCATATTTGCTTTTGGTTACTCCTTTTTATCAAAATGGACAACTTAACATTGATTAAATAGCATGAAAGTCACCGAAATCATCATGTTTGAATTAATCATTCCATCCTTTATTCAAAGCAATCAAAATGGAGATTTCAAAAAATTCCTTAAACATTGTTTGAACTGCAAACTGATGAAAAATGAAAGAGACTTAATGCCGCCCTCAAATCATATGCAATTTAAGGCGATAATATCGCGCGCTGATCCTTTAAAAGATGAAAGCACAAACTGCAATGGTATAAAATGTAATGTGCTTGCCGGGTTGTTTTATGGCCGGCGTGTGTTGTAACCCGGCTGCAGTTGGCCTCGCACCTTTTGGGTGGCACACTCAATGCTCAATGCTCGGTCCATTTGTGAATGGAAAAGCGTTCTTTGCAAGCACATTTAACTAGAATAATGTTTCCTCTATATGCATGCCAGCAGTCCATATTTGATGATGACTGTGGGGGCTCCGGCTGCCGCTTCATGTCCACGTAATCCGTGCATTATTCCACATGCACACATTAAATGGGTTGGAGCTGTTCACACATAATGTGCTCATAAAAAGCAAATAGTTGGTTTTCACAGCGATAAGAATGTTTGGTTAAGAGATGGCCATCTCTGCAGACACTTTACATTACACTCACTTTATGCAATATGCAACAATGGGATCTCTCGCCAAGCGTGATGATGCAATTCTTTGAGTCATAAGTGAATTTTGAATGGAACGAAAAATAGCACAAAAAATACTGTAGGGACGTGGAACAGAGTCAATGTAATTAATTTAGGGTTTGATCTTGATACAATCGTGTATTTTGTGCTGCAATTTTAGAAACCCACACAAATTAAGCTGCATTGATTGGAATGAAATCACGATGAAAGTCTGGGGTTGGTGCAGCGCTGTGCTTTGAATCTTACATGTAGAATTTAATTGCAACACATCGCCTTTACTTACACACAAATTGAACGCCAAAGGAGTGGGATTAAACTCAGCAGATTTATCAGCTTTTAAGAAATTGGAAGTAATTTTCTCATTTCGATTGTACAATACTTAGTTGTTGATTAATTAAGAATCCTGATCAATAAATTCGTCTAGTTGCAATATTTTAATCGAAAATTATTAACTGGTTTTGATTCTTACTGGAAATAAAAGTGTTTGTCAATCTATTGCATAAATTTTCTTGAGTTAAAGGAAATTTATATGGAAGGATTACATAATTTTAATTCTTATCGTCAAATAACTTAATCCCCAACTTATCGAAAATCCAGTTACTACAGATTTACGGATATTAAAAACAGGAAAGTAAAGGAGTCACATTATAATTGAACTGAAATCTCAGACAAAACCGATTCCTCTGTTGAAAACGAATTTTAAATAAAACATTTATTCCCATAAAATTAAAATTCAATGTTTCCGAGACTTTTCAGTCCATGATTAATCTAATTCAAAGTCTGAATCTAAACATTTCAAGGTCATTGTTTTTTATCTATTAAGTCATTCAAAAGATAAAGATCTGTATTAAATTTCAAGGACTTAAGTCTTATGTTTTCAAATAAATTTTTATTGTAATCGTAAACAAAATTTAAAGCAGCTCTCCTGGCTTATTTTTATTTTACCACCCAGTTTACAATAATGGCTTAAAATCTGCGTTACACATGTTAAGCACATTCCAAGAGTTTTCATTTGTTTATTTATCTCCCCATTTTCCTCCACCACGCATGACGCACAAGGAAAAAAAAAAATTGACGAAACTAGCGATTCATTGAAAATCTAAGCCGAAACTTTTGCTGTACGTGTACAACCCGTACATACATTTTCATCATCATGATCTTGTTGTGTGCTACTTAAGCGTGTTGTATCGTAACATACATATAACTGGATAATGTCTCAACTCGTGGAAACTGAGGGCAAACTTTTGAATCCGAATGATAATGTCATTGTCGACTAATACTCATCTCAAGAGGGCAATCATTTAAGTTGAGCAAAACTTTTCACTGCAGACAGAATGGGAGGAAGAAAGATGTCCGCATTCGGTAATGAAAAAAAAACTAACTTTATACAGGGACGTTATTACCACAGTTATTACTTTGTGGCAATAAAATGTATTTTTATTGCAACTTTGTGGAGGAATTCTAATTGATAATGATGTGGGGTGATGTTTTGAGAAAAATGTGGTTTGAAAAAACTTCACTTGGTTTGATTTTTTTTAAATGGGAAACTATAAGAACTAGACTAACTAAAGGATATTAAATTTATGATTTAATTAATAATTACACTGCATTTAATTGCAAAAGCCCAATTACATTCATCCTTCGGTGGTTTTTAATGCTCACATGATTGAAAAATACAAACCGTGCTCGCACACTTTAGTCCTCCTAGATCTTAATTTAAAACGATGAATTAACGCTGCAAGTGCATCTGATGGACTATAAAATGAATTAATTAGTCACTAAATTATATGTACGCTGCACTTAAATGCCAATGCATATTTTATAAGATGAAAAATGTGCATTACGAGTACGAGTACCTAGCTAACTCCAGACTTTCCTGCAACAAAGGAAATAAAATCACTTTAAATTCAAAATTTATGTGTGCAAGTGGTTTCAGATTTTATTTTTTAATTGCGTAGGTATACTCGTGCTTTAGAAAAAGTCCTTTTTTAAATTTATTTTCTCTATAATTTGAGGAATTTTAATTTTAATCGAAATCAAAGACATAAAACAATAAAATAATACATTCTTATATTTAAAAGACTTTTTTGAATCCATCAAGGAGGTGAAAGGTCAGATAAAAATTTGTGCCATTTAAATCGATTCATTTAAAATCGTAAAACACTTATTTTGAATTTTAACAATTTCGTTAAATTGTTAGTTTAAATTTTTAATTCAGCACAGATCAAATCTTATGTTATCCTTTGACTCCCACTTGTTTATAATGTGCGCTCGTAAATTTGTTTATTTAAAATTCTTGCGCATTTTTGAAGGTTACACTAAATTTAAACCAACTTTATTTTCCAATTATGTACAAACTCGATTAATTACAAAAGCTAATTTAAATGTAATTTGATAAAAAGCTTTGACTTTTTTTTTTTAAAGTTTAATTTACACTTTTTGGCTGCCACATGTGCTCGCATTTATTTCGCACACATGCAGTGCATGATTACATTGCTTCCTTGCTGCCTTTCCGGGTATAATTCGCGCTCTAGTAAATCGCGGAAATCATGCCATAATATTTATTTTCTCTTACATGATTTTTTGTATTATTTATTCTTACGGTCATACTCGTTAGTATGTGGCTTTGCAGCAGACTTTGCTTTTTTTTTTTTTAATTAATACTGCCAGTGTGTAGTGCAATTTTAAAAACAAAATCGCAAAATTATGATACAGCGGAAAAAAAAAACTTTTTCATACATTATGCCACAATATGTGCTATAAAAAATACAATTTATCCCCGTCTGTGAAAGAGGCAGTGCAGCAAACAAATTACATTCAAATTAAATTCTATTTTCCAAAGTATACGAGTACGTAAACATACTTGGAGTTTTTTTTTGCTTCGCCCGCGCTGCTGTTGTGTAATACTCAACTTAATATGTAATTGTATTGCTTAAAGACATGCCACCGCCGGTATTTTTGTGTTTCTTAATGCACACTGAACATAGTATTTATGAAATTGAACCTAATTTTAAAGCAACACGAATCAAAAAATTTAATACGAAATTTACTTGACGTTTTCCTTTCGTTTTGTAATGAATTTTATTGAATTATGGCGTGAGGAATGTTATTGAAAAGTGTCTAAGGAATACATTTCTAAATTCTCCTGTGTGACGTACTCAAAGTAATATTAAAACACTACTTTACTACGAAAAAAACGACTAAATTTGATGCTAATTAAGTTCATTTGAAAACAAACATAAACGAACAAAACTGTTTGCTAAATTCGGGTATGAACTGCCTAATTAAGTCCATCTTATGTTTTTAATTCAATTATTATTTACCCACATTACAACTCGCCTTAAAGAAAGCTACAAGAAACGAAACTTAGAACATGTTGCATTTTGAATTTACATTCCACAAGCATTGTTTAGTAAATAACTCAAGGGTTTGAGCAAACACACAACCTAACTATGCGAGTAGCTAAACAATTCAATGGCCAAATAATCAATGGGTAACAAATCTGTTCCTAATTTGTGTTAGCCCTTAGGCAGTCGCCTCATCTTCTATGTGCAGCTGGTTGCCTGGCATCAATACTATAGAGTAACCGAATGAACTATTGTTTGTAAATAATCGTGTGTACTTACTGCTAACGAACGTGCAATTAGGATTCCATCAATCGTTCAGTGTGGGAGGCATTTAAATATGAAGTTTTAATGCAATATTTTTGAATCATACAATCATGCAATCAAAAATCATTTAATGAAACAAACAAACAAATACTTAATAACACAAACACACAAACATTTCATTCAAACAGTTTTTGTGATCACACAATCATGCAATCATTCAAATACACAATCATGCAATTACAAACAAACAATCATTCATACAATTTATGAGATCATACAATCATGCAAACATTTTACAAACAAACATTTTGCAATTAACAAAATGGTGGCGTCCTTTTTTAAATATCGATAAAATACTCAAATTGGTTTGCATAATTGATCAAAGATATTCAAAATTATTTTCTCAAACTGTAAGCAGTTATGCTATCAGTTAGGTATTATAGACAACGACGGTGCAGACATAGAACGTCGGTCCAGTAGTCAAATAGAGTGTAACCACACTTATGTTTGCACTGGTTGGTCGTCTGCAACATAAAGTTTAATTTGCTTAGCACCCTCGCTTATAAATCAACATACCTAACTATACATTATATCGTACAGTTTCAACAAACACACATGCAGCAATAAGTTAAGCTTTGAAGTAGGCAAACATTTATCTAAAAGTTAGGTTGCTCCACTTTGTGTCCACAAAACGTGTGGGCGCTTAACTTTGTAATGACTTGTGCAAATATATTCAGCTGGTCCTAAGCTTTTAGCCATTTAAATTGGATACACTTGTAATAATTAAATACATTTTTGTGTAATTTAAAGAAAGCATTTGGTCATCAATAAAAATATTATAAATGTTTGATTGTTTGTTTGTTGGAAAAACTAATTCATTACACACATAGCGGCAATAAAAGCTTCCGTAGACCAAAAAAAGCTCACAAGTCGCAAAACATGATTGAGATTCGGATACACAAGTGTAACGGTAAACTTTTCGTCCTTATGCCTAACTGAATGAATGTTTGGGTAATTCAATCATCCTCCATAATCGTATATAGGAACTTTTGTTGTGAATAAGATTTCCAAATTTCGTGCTTGCAGAGATTTCAAGGTGGAATTGAACAAAGTTAATAATGCATTCTTCAAACCGATTAATTAATTTATTTTATTATTTTATTTATTTTATTTATTTTATTTATTTTATTTATTTTATTTATTTTATTTATTTTATTTATTTTATTTATTTTATTTATTTTATTTATTTTATTTATTTTATTTATTTTATTTATTTTATTTATTTTATTTATTTTATTTATTTTATTTATTTTATTTATTTTATTTATTTAATTTATTTAATTTATTTTATTTATTTTATTTATTTTATTTATTTTATTTATTTTATTTATTTTATTTATTTTATTTATTTTATTTATTTTATTTATTTTATTTATTTTATTTATTTTATTTATTTTATTTATTTTATTTATTTTATTTATTTTATTTATTTTATTTATTTTATTTATTTTATTTATTTTATTTATTTTATTTATTTTATTTATTTTATTTATTTTATTTATTTTATTTATTTTATTTATTTTATTTATTTTATTTATTTTATTTATTTTATTTATTTTATTTATTTTATTTATTTTATTTATTTTATTTATTTTATTTATTTTATTTATTTTATTTATTTTATTTATTTTATTTATTTTATTTATTTTATTTATTTTATTTATTTTATTTATTTTATTTATTTTATTTATTTTATTTATTTTATTTTATTTAAATTGAAACCCTGATTCTAATTGAAAATCGAATTGTTTTGTCCACACACAAAACAAATTACATAAAAGGGATCAATGGTGACTCTTGGGACGCCATCATGCGACGTTCTGTGTCGACCAGTGGGCCAAGCTGGCGTATTCACCGCAATGGAGAATATCTTTGCAAAAGCACACATTATTGATGGTCTGTCGCCTTCCGAGTTATCGTGTCTTTTCCCATTTGGGCTTAACCAGTTTAGTAAAATCACAAACGAAACATTCACACATTACGTCGAAGGAGGACCGAGGACACCATTCATTCGCATAGAAAGCAAATCACCCTCCCAACATTTAGTATGGGCGATGTACAGCTCAACTGCAAGAACATGAATTCGCCATGGGTTCAAGGGATGGGGGGGGGGGGCGCTGTAGCTGGTGGACAATTGTTGGGTGCGAGTTGAATACAATGGGTGAGTGTGTGTATTTTCTAAAGCGTATATATCGCCAGCAATTATAGTTAGAGCCGCAGCTCAATGAAAGGGAGAAGGGAGGATATTATTATTTAATGGAAGTGTGAGAAAAGGAACACAATTATATAAGTTAATTGTGCCCCTGGGCTGTTTCTGGTTCTTGAACTGAAATAATTGAATTGTGGGGGACTAGTGTTGAATGTGTTAATTATTTTCGGATTAAGATAAAGGCGCCAAGGCATCACATGCGGATTCGGATGATGCCTTTAAGGATATTCTAGAAAAGCAATGCTATTTAATGTTGCTTGAATAAACAACATAAAAACGATTTATTGTAATCGACGGAAGTACATTAATGTGCAATACACGCACACATTCGTGTGTTTTAAAAACAGGGTGTTTTGATATGAAACATGAAGATTTAAAGTGTGTTAATGACTCTGAAAAAAACATGAACCATTTTCTATTTTTATATAACAAGAATGAGAATTTAATAAATACCCTTCATGTTCGGCATAACCCTGCTTCTTAGAAAAACTGCTGAAAAAAAGGACAACCCTGAAATTACATTCACGCAGATGTAACAACTCTTTCCAAATAATTATTGTTATGACTATAATTAATTTTGCAAGCTGACGGGCATTCGCCCGAGTTGTCTTGTCTTGTCTTGTGGTGAATTATTGAGTATCAAGCTGTGCGAATTATCAAAACCGAATTTGACTAAAGACGTCTTTGACGTGCTATAACTGTACGGGTGTGTACAACTGTACATTGTACAATACCAACTTGAGCAGTTGCGAAAATTAATTTTCGTGTTTTTCCCGCAACTTCTGTTTTTGTTTCCTTTATTTTGTACAAAGGAACAATTCCAACCCAGCAAGACGCCACCAGCAAGTGGTCCGTCCATCAGTCGTCCCCCCAGCAATTTCATTTCGCTTTCAACAAATTGTTGCCATCACCATTTGCGCTAAAAGCACACAAAATGCTCGTGTAAATAAATGTTGTATGCGGCTTTAAATTGTCACTACGAATTTAAATCATTTCACAATAATAATTTTGGCATTTAAATAATTCATTTAAAGTGGAACTTTTATTTTGCTGGAAGACAAATTATTTGGTTACATATTTTCGGCATCTAATTATTACTTAATGCTTTCAATTTTAGTAATTACAATACAGAAGCAGAATAAAGTTGGATTAAATATTTTTGGTCCTGAAATTTAAGAACAGTTGACATAAAATCGCATTTGTCTTTATTTTTGGTTTTCATTTACGAAATCAGGCTCATCAATAAATATAGAATAAGATCCTTTAATCCGTCAAAACTGAAATTAAAAAAATAATTGTAAAATAAAACATGGCAGTTGCACTAAAGCTGAAAATAAAAACGTTATTTTTTCAGCATTAAAACATACAAATTAAACTTTTTAATAACTTTTTTATTGATAAATTATAGTCACTGAAATTGTGTTCAGACGAAAACATTATTATTATTTCGGGTTCACAAAAAATTCAAAACATAAAATTTTCACTGCAGCAAATTATTTTTCAACGGATTTCTGCATACAATTTTTTGAAAATCATTTTCAAAAATAGATGAAAAATATTTTTATTTTACTTCGTTACATCGCGTTTATTTTAAAATGTAAAGTTTTCGTTTTAAATTACTAATTCAACTGAAATAAGATATTTGGTACTTAAGTCGACTTGTTTAAGATAAAATAAACTTGAGTTAGCATTTAACATAAAGTTAAATTTAAGTTTTCGACGATTTAGTAACAATTTTTGAAATACAATTAAGGATGTGAAAACCATTATAGGTTAAAAACAATAAATAACAAAAAAATAATAATTCCAGAGCTTCTTTATAACATTTATTAGTTAATACATAATTTACATTGTTAAAATAATAAATGCATCAATGCAATTGATAGAACAAACCTTTTTATTTTTCAACACATATTTTGTAGGTAATATTGTGACATGCTTTTACAAAAAATTATCAAAATGCTTGAATGAAAATTGTGTTGGCTTTTGAAGTCTATCGATTTGGATGCAACATTGGCATTTAAATTAAAACATCCCTGATCATGCGGTTTAACATTAAATTTAATAAGTCCCAACTTTTGAATGCAGCTATTTAAAAAACCAAAAATTAAATTTATGAAATGAATTTAGATTGCACTTAAAAAGTTATTTAAATCATAAATGCTGTAATTCTGTAGTTATATTAAGAACAAATGCATTAAATATTATTCACATTCAATTTAAATTAAATATAGGATTTATTCATCAAACGTTAATGTTGAATTTAATAATTAATAATTGCTTTTTCATATAATTGTGTTGTATTTTTGGCTTTATTAAATAGTTACTTTAACTTTCACTTTGAAATTACTACAAAAAGTATGTATTAATAATTGTTTCTTAAGTATACATATTATGTTTATTTAATTTGTAATGCAGTTTTTATTGCAATTACATTCACTTAAATTCAATGAAACAAACCCTGTCTATAACTGTAGTGTTAAGTTAAAATTCTTTTAACAGTCACATTGAAATAAATACACAAAATTAAATAAATAGAAAAGGAATGAATAATTCATGCACATCAATAATTTTTCTTGTGACAGAAATAGTTATAACGTGTCAAAAAGGCCCTTGGTTTTGCACAGCATTTTTGTTTACTATTTTTATTGTATTGTTTCTTCAATGGTTAATTAAATTCACCATAATATGTTAGTTTCTTCATGAAATATTATTTCTATTACTAATTAAACATTAACATTAACATTATTCAATAGGCTGTGGTTGATTTAATCCTAAACATTAGTTTCCCTCCTTCTAATTATTAGTTTATTTGCTTGAGGCCTTATTATTGCTTGGGGTCTCACAACAGTGTTAAGTCTATGTGTTTTGAGTGTCCTCAGTAGGAACGTTGCCGGCGACTGATGCGGCGACGGCAATTGTGATATTAAGCTTCTGGTTTGCAGGCAGGTGGTGGAAGCGTATTGTTTCCGACGATCGCGCGGCACTGATGCGGGCGGCATCGAGCAAGGTCACCTGATGTCCAAATTTTGTCGCTTCATTGCGCTGGAGAATCGCCACACTCGTACTTTGCCATCACTGTTGAATGGATGTCGTCGGTGAATCGTTGAAATTGATGGTTGTCAGGTTGTTCGTTTGCGATGATTTTATTTCGTTTTTTTTTTGTTTTGTGGTGATTTTTTTGTTTTGTTTTTTGGTTGAAGCGATGAAGCGGATGCAAATTAAGAAAAAAGACAAAAGAAAATAAATAAATAAAATTGACAAAACACAGGAATAATATAAATGTATACATTAAATGTTAAAGTTTTTACATAAATACGAGAAAAGATGAATTGGTGATCAAGCAGCATTGTGTAATTAAAACACAGTGAAATTTATTTAAGAGGAGCATTCTCGATGGCACTGAGTGTAAGTAAGCAAGATTTAAAATCGTTTATAAAATTAATACCTCAAAAGGAAAGTTATAGTAAATGTATAAATTTAGAAAATTTTGACTTGCTTTCTTGCCATGGGTTACATCGAGAATGTGCCTTTAAGTTTAAATTTTGTTGGTTAGATGTAAAGAATATAGGAATTCAGATTCATTTCAAGGAATCCTCCGCATTCTGAGAACTATTTTTGTATAAATCAAATCTTAAGTACATAGTTTAAGCCATTGTCTTAAAGAAAGTCGTTTTTAAAATCGAAACACCAATAAAACTCATTAAGTCTTTATCAAATTCGTAAAATAAGTCAGTTTTAAAAAAACATTTTTTACTTCAACTAATACTTTAAAACGGAATAAAACACTTAATCAAGAGAGACTTAATCTCCATTAGTACAAGTAGATTTAAAATTGTTTAAAGAATGAATTGATATTTCTGAATGAAATTTCCAAATTCTTATGTAGAAATTCTACTTAAATTTAAAATACTAAAATAAACAATTATAAGTTGGTGTGTTAAAACAAAAGTCGTCCTTAATTGTTTGCAACAAATTCTTAAAAATTTTGAATAATGAAGGAATATGCAAAATTC
The DNA here is from genome assembly GCA_963854165.1 of Sylvicola cinctus. Lineage (NCBI taxonomy): Eukaryota > Metazoa > Arthropoda > Insecta > Diptera > Anisopodidae > Sylvicola > Sylvicola cinctus. The sequence continues at coordinate 63,209,379 of OY974082.1, read as the reverse complement.
AACCCCTACACAAATACTAAGTACTCTCCAGCCACTCAAAGGTCGAATGAAATCGAATATTCCTGCATCAATATTACAGGACTCCATGACAGATAATGTCAATTAAAATACAGAAACCTCATAATATTTCGTTGTATCATCCATCCAAATTCATTGTTGTTCAAATTGGCACAATTTCAGACAAATACTTAGTTACATAATTGAATGGAATGGCAAATACCCAACGAAATTAAACTGAAAACATTGATGGCCTTCAATATGCAACAACAGCAAGATGACACACTCAAAACAATCGAGAAATTAGATGTGAGCACACAATTTTGATGACAAAATTGAATTTAGTCAAAATACCAAGTACAATACGACAAAATGCGACGATGCCCCACGCCGTGCCGCATTCGCATGAAAAGGGGTGAGCGATCCCCCAACAACGACGACGCACTGAGAGTAGTCCGGGTAGTTGATTACAAAATCCATGGTGATATTCAAATATTTGACAATGACAACGCTAACGGAAGTAAATATTCCTTGTAATATGCTTCAATGAACATCAACCAGTGGTGATTTATTTTCCACAACAAATTGATAGGTCTGCAGGTGGGGCGTGAGGATGAGGGGAGGTGTTTTGCAGTTAAAGCATCGCTACCACCATCACTGTATTGTGTGGTGTACATTTGGCAAATAAACGTGTAGGTACCCTGACAAGGATGGCACGGGTTAGAAGTTATAACTGCCAACACAACAATATGCGACAAACGACTTTTATGTGTGGAGTGGGTGGTAGCAAGCACAAATGAAATAAGTATAAGGGACTTGGAATGTACAGTGTACGTGGATTATATTCAACAACAACACCGACAAAACGACGCGAGTGTATAGGCGGTGCCATCAGCAACACAATGGCACAAGTAATAGCAAGCATCAGGGAATTCTATTGTTTACCTCTGAGGAAATTCGACGACAACGACTGAAACCAACCACAACAACAGCAAACGGTAGATATCTTGACGGAGGCGAAATTACCAAACGTATATTAAAGTACACATCCAAAATAGATGTGTTTGATAAGCACATAAAGATGACATCAATTCGGTACGGGGGTGCACATAATCTACAATGTGTGGATGAGGATTGGAATGCTTCAACTCTCGCTGAATGGATGAATTGTTTGTTGAATAAATTTTGTGCCGGTAAATTTGTTCATTTTCCCTCTTTTGTTTTAAGTGTGGACGAGCTGAATCCCTGCCATGGGTCAAACAACCAAATTTATTATTATTATCTTCATGATTGTTTGATCTCCAATCAATGGAACCAACAATGTGACTCATTGTGTAATTGAATAAAATGAGGGAAAGTAAATTTGTTCGAATGGAATTCTTCCCCAATTTTTTTTCTCACCATCTTTTGTTAATCGTCCGAACAATATTCCAATTTTTGTGTAAGGAAAACTGTCAAAAATTAATTAAATTAGCTTTTTTGATGCTTCGCTCATTTCAAAACATTTCCTCTTGTCTTCCTATTTTTTATTTTTTTGGTTGTCCTCATTAAAATTGATGGACTTTTGTTCCAATTTCATGTTCTCCTAACTTTTCCATTTTTTTTTTGTTGTTTTTCCCGCTTGCCCCATTTTCATTGGACTATTTTATTTTCCTTCAATAAATATTTAAATTGGTTCCTGTAAACAATTATCCTTAATCATTTTTTAATTGAATTTTCCAAAACAAATTCGTGAGATCCGATGAATGTGCGTTCAATTTTATAATTTGAATTTTGTCCATTGTGTGAAAAAGCTTTTCTCTTTAAACACGATAAAAATGAATTGTTGGTTTGAAAGGACGAAGCGTGATTTTTGTTGATTTTGAATAAAAATACAAATTACACAAATTAATAATAAAAAAGGGAAGGTTTTTGAATCTTAAATTAAAATGTTTTAACAATAAATAAATAATGCATCCTTAAAATCGACATTTTCTTGAAAACATAAAACGCATGAAGCATTTCAATTAGTAAATCAATTCATTTCTGAATGAATTAACAATAAATTCGCTTAAATGAATAATTCCTCCATCCCCCATCTTGACAGCAAGCTTCAAGCTCTTCCTCCACACATAGGGAAGCATACAATTCCAGAATGGATGCTTCATTGCCCTCGCACAAAAGTTGCTTGTACCCTGTACGGGTGTACACATTGTGTTCAACAGTTTATTTTCAATTTCATCCCCAACAAAGCACACATTCACTCGCATACACCAAAAACCTATCTATACAAGTTTATGAAGGAATGTGGCATGGGAGACGCCGCACGAGGGCGCAAACAATGTCAAAATCTGAATCCATATAGGCAACATAGAAAGCTTTTGTAACATACAAAACGTCATAATATAGCTGGAGTGTGGTGTATGCCGAAAAAAGGGGAATTTTCAAGAGGCAGCGATGATGCTCAGGAATCAAGGATAATGCCGCAGTAACAAAGACGCTACACACAATGCCAACATACATACAACGCGACTATTGCATTGCGAAAAGACAAAAGAAAGACGGGGAACACATCGCCGGCATAAACCATATAAAGAAAATTGTCTCCCTTGTGGATAAAGAACGTTGTTGAGAAGTGCTCGTAGAAAAAGCATAAAAACACAATATGTGTGTTATTCCCATACAAGGCCTCGACTGCGTTATTGTTTTTATGCAGACACCCGCACCGATGTTTTATTCTTTGCGAAAACTTCCAACACAGCCACCAGCATCAACCCCCACCTCCTCCCCCCCCCCCCCGGTACAGGACAACCGCGACGTCCAACCCCTATGAGTGTAATAATTTTATGTCTCCCGTCATTTAATTTTCTATTCACATCGTTTGTGTAAGCCCCCAACCGTTTCTTCATATCTTGGTGGTCTATGGTGATTGCGCTTTCATTTTGGGGAGGTTCAACACAAAAAGAAAACGAATTGGCGGGTGGTGTGACTTTGGTCGGGATAACCAAATATTGTGCAGTGCAGAAAAACCCAAAGAACAACGCATCCCCATCATATTGTGTGTAATTCCAATTCATGTTTTTCTTTCATCTCATATTTTGTGACATGTTTTTGCTTCGACCAGTGTAGGAAAAGGATAAGTTTTGTAATCATGTCGCAATTTTTATAAAACAACTAAACATTTTAATGATGCAGAACCCCGTTTTGACAACCCTTGATCCTGATGCAACAAATGATAAACAAACCTGTAAACTCTTTAGGGTCCGTAACGTAAATTAGTGTACGCCCCATCACAGAATTCGAAAATGGCTTAAGGAATTTTAAGCAATTTAACTGTTTCATTTGTTTTAAATAGTATCGGAATCTTGGCAGTCAGGATTCTGGCACTTCGGGATTTTTAATTGTAGGAACTTTAAATTTTAAAATAAAACAAACGCTATAAGAATTAAGGTAGTAGAAAAAAAAAAAAAAAAAATTTTTTTTCTAAACTTAATTTCACTTAAAACATTACCGAATTTTTCGAAAATCAAAAAAAAACTGTCTTAAGCAGTACTTTGCAAATTTTAACATATTATATGCTTCATTATATTCTAAAAAGTTAAAATTAAATCCTTGGAATAGGTTCCCAACTTCAATTACCCCGATTCCAAAGTATTAAGTCGCTTTCCCTGCCGTGAAATTTTTTTCGCTTCACCACGCATTTCGTGATATGGTTTTTGAATTGCCATCCCACGACTAATAAGTTATTAACTTTTTATAAATGATTGAATAACAGATACGGCTTTCTTTTCAGACTTCAACATACAAGCAAATTGTCGCGTAAAAGGCTATATACTCCAGGGATGGCGTTGTGTCGCATAAATACGACAGCAAGTTACTCGCGGTGTAACTGGGAATGCTGAAAAATAACGTGTGTTGTGGAACAATCACTTGACAGTGATGAATGGCTCAGATTAAAGCAACAAAAGTCGATATATTTGTTCCAAAATATGTGTAGCATTGGGAAAAGGAAGGATCTGGGGACAGTAATAATGCGCTGATAGAACACCAGATCGCACTCTATTCATTCTATTGCTGTAGCGCTGATACTGTAGTCGTTTGTCAGTGTAATGGAAGTCGTCCTGACAGGTTAGGCAACGAATTGCAAGAAACCGATTTGAACGAAAGTCAATTTGTGAGCTTTCACCACTTTTCCTTAATTCAATTGTAGAAACCAATGAAAGTACACAATTTTAGGGATGGTTTATCAAGGATGAGGGATTTGTTGAGGAGAAGAGAAATGGCTTAATCAATTTGAACGGTGTTGCCATCCAAATTTAAGATACTTAATAATAGCAGAATCAAAATATGGGACTGCAGTTTATTATTGTTATCCTTAAAGAAAATCAAATAATTTTTAGACAATTTTAAGGATTTTATGTCCCCAAATATATTTAAGCTTAAAGCATTTAAATCTTATCAAACACCACATGACGATGCTCTGATTCAATTACATTTTGCTCGTCCAAATTTATTGTCTTCCACATTGAATTTGTGTTCTTATCATTTCAAATGCAACCATACCAGGCACTCGCAGCCATTTGCGCGTCGCGGCGTCCAAAATGCAAATGCAATAAAATCCACATGTTGGCGCAAAAAATATTTAATGCATATAAAAGGGAGATTTCAAATAAAATCCACAAGGTGATAAAATTGTAAGACTCTTTCTTAGCTTTTTCATAATATACTTTGGTGAAAGATTTCTGCAGCCACGTTCCACCAGTGTCTCTCAGCAAATGGCGCCGACTATAAGCCATGGCGCTGCAGCACACTGTGTGGTGACTGGTGGGTACTCGTAAGTAACCTTTTCATTTCCTTTGCATAATATATTATATTTTTGTTACACTTGCATGCATGTGTGTGGTGGATGGTAAAAGTAAATTGTCATCGGATTCGGCACCAAATTTAAAATCGCACTAAAAAGGGTGTAAATCATTTTGGCCCTGAGCTCTTATGTGTGCAATGATTTCGTTTTTCCCTCATTCTTTTTGCGTAAAAATGAATAATAGGGATTTGTCACTGAGCAGCATAAATGAAAGACGAAATATGTGGATTTGTTGGAGTGGTGACAATGAAAACGGTGAGGTGATAAAATTTCATGAAATGCAATTATTTGTACTGTCCAAAAATAAATATTAAATTATATTCTACGGTTCTTAAGTCATTGATTGCAATTATTGTTTAAAATAATTTACAAGTGATTTAATGTTTTCGATCATTTCGAGCTAATATTTAGTTCAAGTCATTTTTTTGATGAACCGCAGATTTTTTTGCGGATTTCGAAATATTTTTTCAACTAAAAATATTATGCCAACATATTAAATCGACTTAAGACTTTGGTTACTTAACCCATTCCAAACAAAGTTATTAAAAATATAAATTTTGACATATTTTTTCATGAACCGCGGAATTTTTTGCATAATTATTAAAACGATTTTTTTTTTGTTTATGTAGAATTGATTTCCAAACAAGTATTAGATTAAATCCCTTTTTTAATGAACCGTGTAGTTATTTTTTTCGCGGGCAGCCTAACCTCTTTATAGTATTAAGTGAGTAAGTGTTAAAAGCAAATTTTTAAGTCACGCAATTTATAAACGCTTTAGTTTAAAAACCATTACGGTTAAATTCAAATTTAAGTCAACACATTGATAATGAACAGAAAAAAGGGACGACTTAACAAAAACGAAACTGTGCTAGGCAAAATTAAATTCAATTTAATCGAAATGATGTAATTTTATTGCAAATCGTAAAGCTTCATCCCTTATAAAGTATGTAGTTTAAATTCTGTGCAAGCAATGTATGGACAAGCAACATTCTACACATACGGGAATACATTTTCTTCACATGATGATAGTTAGAGCAAAGCGAAGGGAGAGGGTTGGGCTCTTCTTCACTGGACCCCATCTGTTCAATTGCTTACAATTGCCCTTTGTAATGATATTTGGAGTGACTTTTGCTACCAAAGCGACGATGCATTTCTAACTCAATAGTTTTGTTGATAAGATTTTCGAATCGTAGTGTTTAATACACAGTGAAGGGGCGATTGTGCATGAAGGGTTTTTGGGAATGAAATTGAAATTCAATTTTACTTCCTGGCATTGTTACATGCATATACAATATGTTTATTACGTTCGGGGGTGTAGGTGGCAAAAATTGCAATCTGGGGATGCATCTGGTACAATTGATAAATAACATCGTAATGGAGTCGATTTTGGTGATTGTTTTAATAGCGTAAATTGAATGAAAGATGCATTCGACATGAACAGTGAACACTGTTTGGTCAAAGTGTTAAGATCTCTGTCACATGTCTGGGAACTGCACACGGAGATTTATAATGCATTTTAGTAAGCGCAATGATTAAATGGTGTGAATTGAAATGTATTTCTACAGCATGCACAAAATAGAATTTACTTTAATTAATTACTAAAGGCGTTGTTAAAAATTCAAAAATTTAACCATTTAAAACACGCCTTTAAAAATACAATAAAATTAGTCATGACTTCATGTTTTAATGAGCAATTAGGTAAATCAATTTACAGAAAAAGGGGTTAATTAATAGAATAAAAATTCATTCAATGACCAATGAAAAAGGAATGATTTTTTATGAGAGAAAAAGGACATCAAAAAACATTTAAAAATAATTTTAAAATTTAGACTTACACCAGGAGAAATGTTTTAAGTGATGTCATTAAATAAGCCAACAGAAACGAGAACGTGTCTTATATTCAATTGTGATTTATCGTCAAAAAAGTTATGAATTTTAAATAATCTTCATTTAAAAAATTGATGAACAAGCTGGGCGACTACAGCAACATGAGCCACTGCAGTGGTCGCAGCATGAATCACATCGAGGGCATGTTGTGAAAATATTAAATACACGCAACATCCAAATCACAAATGCTATCCATATAACGAGTCGTGCCAATGATCTAATTAAAAGGATTCAATACACTTTTTTGTTGTAGTTAAAAAGTTATTTTTTTGTTAAATCTCATGAAACAAAATATTTTAACGTATTTCTGGTTTATTCATGCATATAACGGTTTAATTACATAATAATATAATTTAATATTTATAATTTTATAAAAAGGATATTCTTCTTAATGCTTTGGATTATTGTAAGCAACAATTTTCGACAAGGATTTCAGTATTTGTGTGTGTGTAAAAAAAACAAAAATTGTGTATTTTTAATTTAATTAAAGTTGATTTAAATATGTATGAAGTAATTCCATAAATAAATTAAAACATGTAAAAGGATTCAACCGAAACGACACATCATACACACAATCAGTACAACAAAAGGACGTCCACCTAAACAGCAATTCAAATTAATATATACGCTAAATTCCAAGGGATTTCATTCACTTCAACGAATTGCACATCACTCGTTAAGGACAGGTCCTTTTGAGTAACAGTGGGGTAACTGTTATAACATTGTGTAAGTGGAAAGTTTAAGCTCCAGATGGAAAAACTCGACAAGTGCAAATAGGTACGATATATAGTTATTCATAGTTAGTCGAGAGACAAGGACAATGGTTGAAATAAATTTGCACTAAACTATTCATTACATGAATTATTTACGACAACCCACGTCCTACATGCTTTTGTTCTATTACTGTTTTGTTCTTTTATTGTTTGAGTTCATGTTTTTAAATGGCTTAAAACAGAAAAAAATTATTTATAAGACACTCACTGCATTCTACCGAATTATTTAAATAAAATGCAATAAAGCTTTCAATACAAAACAAAGTTTTAATTGAATGGGCAATGAATATTTCGACTGGTATTGCATTACAAGTTTCACCACAAAATAAATATCCAACGAAAAATGAGACATTTCAAACAATTTTAACTAAAATGAACAAACAAATCAGAGGAGATTGGGGAGATGCTCACCAAATACACGAGACAAAATATAAATAGACTTCAACCTTCTTTACTTTTTAAATAATATGCATGATGGTGTGGCTGGATGATGACACAGTGTAACCATTTTGAGTGAAATAAATCGTAAAATAAATACAAAAATGGATGTGGAAGCTGCAACAGCAATAAAAGCGAACTGCGGATAAATGACGATGAATTATGGAATGTGTCATTTTCACAACAAAAAATGTATTTTGGAATCATTACTTTTAAATTAAAAATATATTAAAACAAACTTAGATAGAGAGACAGAGAGGCAAAAGCAGAAATAACACAAAAACATAAAACACAACTTAAGTTTAAAACGACTTAAATTTAATGTGAACTGTTTTTGTTGTTAAAAACCTTTTTGTTTATGAAAATTATTAAGTCATACATCCCATAAATAATTGTATTATTAAATAATTACATATTTAATCACTTTCGTTGCCTAATATTATGTTTAGTGATTTATTACATAAAATGCTATTATGCTTAAAGTTTTCTTTAATTTATATTTTAACAAAGCGTTGCGTATTTAATCATTTTTAGTAATTGAAGTTGTTAAGAGATTATTAACGTATTCGGATGCTGTAAACCGCCAAATCCGCACTTCACCAGAACTGCGTCAATAAAAAGAAAGGAGAGAGAATACATAATATTTGTGGTTACCAATTATAATAAAATGTAAAAAGGATTTAATAATAACCAAAGCCTTTTTTGATTAAAAAAAAAAAACAAGAAACTAAAATTGTTTGCCAAACTGATGGGATTGAGGGGGCAACGTTGTTTAAAATTCAATTGACAAAATGGTGCATTTGTACTTACTTGGATGCGGTGAAAACTTTTGTGCCATTCGTTACAATGCCATTGATTGATGAATCCGTTTTCATTTCAGCTAAAATGTCGCATGTTCGTACATTCCATAAACGTATAATGCCACCACGACAGCTAGAAAGGAGAACATCGCCACATATCGCCATTCCAGAGACCCAGCTCTTGTGTGCATTGTTGAGTGACTGCAAGTAACAATAGCAACATTTCAATTTACTTAATAAAATTGTATTGAAACCAGCACAATGGACTTCTGTATTGATTTAAAGTCCTTTAAGCATTATTTGTTCAACTTTGTAATTTAATCCCATCATTTTTATAAATTTACCCAAGCTTTGTGACAATAATTAATTAAAAGCGTCGATTTTGATGCGAACTATGAAATTATATGAATGCCTAACGATTTTATGATCATATTGACAATACTTTAAAATACTGACAATATTTTTAAATAGCACCAAAAAATATTGACAATATTTGTAAAGCCCCAATTGACGAACAAAGCAGTCAATTTAAACAATTTATGATAATACATATTGACAATATTTTGAAATATCAAATAAAATTGACAATAAATATTAAAGCCCCCAATAAATAAAAACGCAGCATTGATGAATTAAGCACTCATTTCAACATACCTGTTTAAGTTCACCATTTCTAAGGTCCCATCTTTTAATGCCGGAGTCTCTACTCCCGGAAAACAACTCAGCATCCGCTCCAAGTGCATCATTCCCCACCACAAGCGCTTGCACACCATCATAATGGGGTGGCTCCAAATTGAGCAAGGGCAGAACTGTACCACCCGTGGCCGGCACTTCAAACACCTTAACGTAATGGTCTTTTGATCCAGTTGCCAAGAAATCAGTATTATTTGGGCCCTCCCAAGCAGTCACACACATTACAGCCGCTTGATGGCCACCAGATAGTTTACCAAGACATGTGAATCTAAAATGTAATTTCGTTGAATGATTTATGATGTAATTATTACAATTTTAATGCACGTACGTTCGAAGATCCCAAATTCGGACCCTATCAGAAGCTGCTGAATAAAGGTTTCCGGACGCGCCCATGCATAGAGCCATTATAGGGCTTTCACCCGGTTGGGTCATTGGAATGTTGGTACTTCCAGCCAGTACAGTACCAGTTGAGCTATTTGAATTAAAATCAAAAATGGGTTTAAAAATTTATTTTAATTATTACTGGAAAAAGTCTTCTTTAAATACCTTAATGTCTTAATTGCTTTGGAGTTGCTTGAGCGCAAATCCCAAACACGTATAAATGCACCCGACGCTGAGAACAGTAAATTTGATTTGGAATCGTATTCCACTGATACAACAGGACCTGGATGAGAAGTCAAACAATGTGGTGCCTTGCCGTTTTCTAAATCCCACACTTTGACAGTACGATCTGGAAATTTTTCAATTACACATTTATTAGAAAAATCAAGTTAATGTAAAAAATGGAAAGACTTCTAATCAAATATTGTACATATTAAGGACATCTTGCTTAGTATTTTTAAGACCCAATTAATTAAGTTAAACTGCCCAAAACGGACTAATACCTTAAAACGAACTTAAAATCGTTGATCTCTAAGGTCTTTTTAAGGACTTAATTTATAAAATCAAAAACTCCTTACCTGCGGCTGCCGTGTACAGTGTATTGTTGTAAACTTTAATCGACAGCACCGAATTGGTGTGACCATCGACGACATGTGTGCAATGTAAGGGAATTCCAACTCTCGGCTAATACGGAAAAAAAAGTAATTAACATCAAGATTGCAAAAATAATTCATAATAAATCTAATTTACTTTTTGATTAAGTTCTCGAATGCTGCCCCCTGGAGTGGGATCTTGTGTGCCAGCGCCAAGGCGAGAGAAAACGTCACTGTCCTCGCGCGATGTTGTTCGACGATATGTGGGCGGTGATTGTGGCACTTGAATCTCATCCTCTCTGGCATCGCAATAAATTGGCGGTGACGGTCGGTTAGTTTTGTTGGTTAGTCAAATTAATTATGCGTTAATTAAAACAAAAAACAATTGTTTATTTAGTTTGTGTAATGTGCAGTGTAACAAAAAATGATTAAAGGAATCAGGAGTCAAATGCATTTCGCATGCAAACAAATGCATTTTTAGTATTTGGTCGGAATTGTGTTATCGGTAACAATAAAATGGGAGGGAAACATGTAAGCAACATCAATTTGCTCAACATTTTACAAACGAGACACGCAATGAAAACATTAAATTGAAAACATTTACATTCATTTTGGTAAATGCATAAAAATGTATTGTTTATTATAACGACAAATTAAATAAATACAAAGTAAATGTAAGAAATTAAGTAACATGTTGTGCTGGTCTTCATTTTAACAATTTTTGTGGACCACATGGATTGTGTTTTAAGATTAAAAAATTGGTAAGTACTTAAGAATCTAGTAAATTAAGAAGCGCTAATGCTTTAAAATACAATTAAAAATACGTTTAAAGTCATAACCAAATTAATTTGAAGAATCAAACTCAAAGTTTTATCAATTTGTGAATATTTTTCGTAAAAAAATTAATAAAATAATAGATTAATAATAATTAAAAATCAATTTGGCTATAAATATTTATACAAAAAGCAACTACGATTTGTATTGTTCAAAAATCATAAAAGTTTACTGCGTACCAACAACAATAGTAATGCCAAATAATGCAAATTAATCAATAATAATATTTAAAATATTACGAAAATTTATTTAATGAACCGCGAACATTTGTTGCAACAATAATCAAACATTACACGATGAATAAAATTCATATTAGAATCAGTCATGGACCTGCAACTTAAGTCATTACCATTACTTTTTAATTCGAAATACAATAATTGAAAAAGTTAACATGCTTAATCAATTTCGTTTTGACATTTTGTTCAAAATAACATTCATTAAAAGTAATGGTACGTAAATAATGGCAACAAGTATGACAATTAATTTGCAGTGGTGAAGTTAAAATATTGCAAGCAACTTAATCGAAAGGCTCAATCACTAACAATAAACGTTCTAATACAATCGAGTTGGCAACGGTAGTGAATTATTTAAATTTTATTATTAACTCGAGTAAAAAAGGGAAATCCCTCTTGAATTATTTTTAATTACAACAAATAATAAAATTGAATTATTTAAGTGTCAATTTGAGACAATGGTAATTATCACTTCAAAGACAAAAAAAAAAGAAGAGATTAGCACTTAAGTATAAAAAATAATGAATAACATTAAAATAAATAATAAATAAATTAGTTGTGATATGCTGAGCAATCGTATTTGCCCGAAGAATGATTCATTTTGATCAACTGCTGCAAAAGAGTCAAACAAAAGGGTGTAAAATATGTGCAAAATAACCAAGAATTATTGCCAAAGCTGTTTTTGACAATCAATTAAAAATTATGAAATAAAAAAGTACATGAACTCAATTGTAAATAAACAAAATGAATGAATAAAATGAAGTTAAAATGGATATGCGAATTATTTAAGAACTTATTACACTAAATGTATGAGCAATGAGCTTTTATATTTGTCAGAAATAATTTTTTGTTTAACACATTGTGACTAGAAAATGTAAAAAGAAAAGGACAAAACTAATAACTATGTAAATGACTCAGTTTTTAATTGAAAATTAAATACAAAATCTAACACAACCATTCAAAAAAAGAAAAAGAAAAGGAAGGTAGGATAATCTATTCCACTACGAAACACCACAATTAAGAAAGAATGAAAAATTTTCTCGATCTAAATGCTAAGTTGTCTAGTGCACAAAGAACCGGAACCCCTTTAAAAATACAATTAAATAAAAATATACAAAGACAACAACAATGGCGGGAATTAACTTACAGTCCAGGTGATGCCTTGCTGGGAAATGGCCGCCGGGTGACACGTGGCGACACCGGTGCTGTGTTGGCGGCATCAAAGGATTTGCGCGGAAACACGGGCGAGGCGGTGCTGTTATTCGATGATTGGCGGACAAGGGTGTTTGTGACGGACAACACGGGTGACAGACCTCTATGTGGTGTTTTTAATTGGTCAAATCTAATGTGTTTTTTTTTTTTTTGGTTTGCAAAAAGTATTGTTGTATTGGTTTTGTATGATTGGTGTTGTTGAGAAGGAAAATTATAAAATTAGGAATTTAATGTACAGTGTACAGTTTGTGGATTCAAACTGTTTTGTATAGTTAAAAATTGGCGCTACGAATTAGGTCTCAAGGAAGTCCCTTAATTCGTTGTAAGGTTCTACTGATTAAGTCCCACTGTAAAATTTTTGATTTAGTTGGTTTCTTTAAGACTTAGTTCCTTAATCCATTTTCAATAATGGGACTTAATTCGTATACATATTTTATTCCAATTTCTAACACAAAACTAATTAATGAATTCACAAGCTGGTAGTTTTATGTATTTTTGTTAATGTGAATTGTGATGCTGAGTATTTAAATGCCTTACTTTAGAGATCCTGGTGCGCTGGGAACACGCGCCAATGGAATGAAGCTTCTCACTGTCACTCCTTCGGGATGTTGCGTGTACGATTTTGTCATATTGTTTTGTTCAGTGTTGTTGTCACTGTTGCCATTGGACTGTGGATTGTCGCCAAAAAGTAGCTCTTGCGTTTGGGCTGTTCTGCGTCGAATTTTGGATGTTCTAGAAGATGTTTCTCTAATTTATTTGTTCAGAGATTTTGGTATATTAAGTAAAGAGTTTAGAAAGGATTGAAATAGACACACACAATTTTATCGACTCATTTGAATAATATCAAAGAACATTTTAAGGACATTCATAAAAAAACAATTTTTAATTTAAATCATATTGAAACACAATTACTGATTTTAACAAGATTTAAAAATATATGATTGTAATTAAACACACATTGAAATAAAAATGAATTTTTTTATTTAAAGCCTAACGCAATCGTGCCCATCCAGACAAATCTGATTTCTTGCAGCTATCTGTTATTTTTTTGAATATTGTTAATTTTACAAAATGCTCAATTACACCGTTTTTCCTTAAAATCTTCTTCATTGCGATAGTCTTTGTGTGTTTTTGCAAACTTTTTTTTAAAAAGAAAATGAAAATTAGTAAAATAAAATGAGGAAGACATTCAAAAAACATAAATTTCCCAAAATACTAACAATTCCGGAGGCGCCGGCGAAGGGCTGCGACTAGAGCTTGAACTATGAGTACCACCAAAGTCGCGATCCAAAAGATTCCCGTCAGAAATAATGTCATACGTGCTATTGCTATTAATAGTATTTGTTGAATTATTCCAGTTATTTGTGAGCAAGTTGGTAGGCTCTGGAAATGACACGGAAGGATTTTGCGCAAGGACATGCCGCAACAACTCTTTTTGAATGGAGCTATCCTGCTGCACTTCATCGTACATTGCCTCACTCTCCTTGAGACGGGTTTGTGCTAACGCAGAGTCGCATGTTTGCAAAATAGTGTTGTCGCACAATTTTTGCAACAAAATTCGGGCTTCATCCACTGTTTTGATACCCTCGACAAGTGTTGATATATCCTGAGATTCATTTCCTAAATCTTTGCCCTCTTCCAGTTGCATAATTGAACTTTGAACTTGAGCAATACTTTCTTGAATGTAATTGAGATTCGCAGTCAGGGTATCCTCTTCAGAAATTAATTCTGCGGACGGTTGAAGTTTTTGACGCTTTTTAAGACTAGCTAAATCTTTGCTCAGCGCTTCACGGTCACTCAATAGGCGTTCCAACTCTCGCTCCAATTCCATTACGGCTTGTTTACTGCGTGCGGCACGACCAATTGTACGCTGAAGGGATTCCCACTTTATCCGGATTTGGCGTGTGTTAAATGCATTCGGCACTGCAATAAAAATTAGTGGTAAGAAAGGGATCTCAAAAATGATTACAATACTACTTTTCTTGGGAACGACTCGTCCAGCCGCTTTGGTGCTCAGCATTGACTTCTGTCCTTTACGAAGAGCGGTAACCTGTTCAGTTTTTCGCTTGAGGACTTGATCCTTAGCGGCACCCTGCGCTTCTAATGACTTAATTTTATTCTGTTGTTTGCGACTTTCCTTGCGTAGTTGTGCTATTTCACGGGCTTTTCTATTTTCGGCTTCCTTGTGACGATTACTCTCATCTGTCATTTTTCTCATCAATCGAATCTGTGTAAAATCCACAATTTAATTAATAAAAGTATTCACGATAAGAAAATTAAAATTACCTTAGCAGACTTCAGGTCACCCAACTCTGAGCGTAAATTCCTGAGTTGCATTTCTTGGGCTTGAAGCTCTCGCTGCTGCCGATTGTGTTCTTTTTGTGCGGAGTGCAGTTTCTTGAGTTCCCTCGTCATATCAGTTAACTTGCGCTCATACTCATCACGTACCTTCTTAATTTTATCAGGCTGTTGAGCTCCATTTTCTAGAAGCCACATACAAATCAAATTAGTAAAAGTTTTCATTTTGTTTGTCTCAATTTCTACTTACTTCCCATGTTCGTCAACACTTGATCACGCTCCCGTTGCGTATCAACAATTTTTGCATTCAAAACGTTCAGTTTTTCTTCATAATGCTGACGCATTATTTGCATGCGTTGTTGGGACAACTCAAGTTGTTCAATCAATTTAGTTTTCAATTCAATATCAGAGCTCAATTCATTCAGCTCAGCTTCCATCTCACCTAATAAATTGAAAAATGAGAATGAAAAACCATAATTTATTTAATTAAAAGATTGAGTTCTTACCTTTATCGTCTGATTCAGTGTCGCTGTCGCTGTCTGATTCATTTTCATTCTCATTAATTTGTTGCCCGTTGGGGTCATCACCAAAACCGGGCAACGAGCGAGACATTAAAAGTTCACGATCCTTCTCTAATTCTTTTTTGGCAATATTGATGACGCTCTCGGTGCCTTCTAGAATGACTGAATTATGAAATGGGGGTTCGTGTTAAACTAGGGTTATCACTATCGTGCATATTTTGGATACCAAATGTTGTTATTTGTTGGAATTATAATTTTGTTCAGCCAATTTGAGTGCAAATTAATGGATTTAGATAATACTCGTAGTCTACTGAGGAGAAACTGAAACTTTCTACTACCATTGATGACAATCGAGAGTTTTTATTTTAAAAGGAAGATCATGGTTTTTAATTATTTTTTTCAATTTTTTTCTTCTTAAAACTACTGTTGGTTTGTGTCTTGGATATGTGGGTACAAAATATTAAGACGTATCCTGTAGTATTAAATTTAATAACAACCATAATCATTACAGGTGAAAATACCAAAAAAGGATTGAAATAGGTTTTCGAAAATCCATTAAACAACTTATTATTGTACCGACTACCCCAACTACGAGTATAATCCTAAATGGGGAACCTAAGAGCCGCTCATTACTTACCATCAGAATACGATACGTTGCCTCGTTGTCCGATAATTCGCTGCGTATTGCTTTTCTTCAATTGAATATACATCTGATCAGATTCTATAAGGCGCGCCTTAAGCTTCTCAATTTCACTCAAATATCCCGTTATTATATCAGTTACCGACTTATCGGAATCTGCAAAGCACACACAAAACCATTCATTTTAATTACACTATTCCAATTGAATTGGCTGAATGCCACAAAACACAAACCAGCTGAATTCCAACCAAGTGTTTCCTTCTCCGCCAGCAATTGAACATTCCTTTCCGTTAGCGTATTGATGGTTTCCTGCATGGCTTTCAAGCGTTGCTGCAATCGTTTGTTATCAGCCAACAGCATTGCATTCTCATGGAATGTATCCGATACCGCTGAATTGCCTTCGGCATCGATATTTCGTTTTCCCTATGTCGGAGTCACAAACATTATTATTTATTAGCATTGCAATATTCAATAGAGCACTTGTACGACTTGTGTTTTTTTTTGTACCTGCTTGTAATCCAATAATTCTAATTGTAGGGCAGCAATCTCACGACGCAACACTGAGATGGTACGTGAGCTTTGATCTTGGTTAATTTGCACTTTGTTCTTGATGTTGCGGGCACGATTTGCATACTTGAGCGTGTTCAGTGTTTCCATAAAGTCACGATCGCTGGGAGACACACAAGCAATCATCAGCGTTTGACTGTTTCCTATATTTTTCAATCAAAATAGATTAGCAAAAAGTTTAAATCCAACAACAAAAAAAAAATGATGGAAAATTTACCGCCTAAGGAATCTTGCAGCAAACGTGTCAATTTTGAATCACGATAGGGAACATGTGAGATTTTCTTGGTTTTATCACCCAACGCTGAGATAACGTTTCCCAACGCAAGTAGGCCACAATTAATTGAAATGCCCTCGCGGGCACGTTCACCGGTTGCTCCGGTTCGCTTCAATCGCTCCGATCCAGCCAAATCAACAAAATGAAATTTTGATGTAAGTGTTTCTAAGTCACCCTCGGGCATGCCACATTCTTCCGCCGACATGACACGCTGACGCCGTATCAAGATGGTGAATAATGCGTGACTGCGAGATGATTGTGCGTTCATTTGGGTTGAAGCCGTTGTACGGGCTAACGCACCTTGTTGAAGGCATCTGCATAAAGTGAATTAAAGTAATTTAGTATTATGTTTAATTATACGATGTTATGGCGGAAGTGGTGTAGAATTACTCTACAAAGGAAGTCATAAAAGTGTGGGATTTTTTTGTAATAGTTATTGAGTGAAATATAATCAAAGTAGCAATGATGTACCTTAGCGCATCTTGTGGTCCAGTAATTGCCTTTGTTGTTGCACCAGAAACTGTAATTTCGCCATTTCCGTCTTCGTGGATTTTGTAGACGTGACCCTTAAATTTAATGATTTGTGAATAATTATTGCAAAATAATTATTTTGATGGTATTTACCTTATTGTAAGGATCCAATAAATCAATAATATCCTCATTGTATAATTCCATAAATTGTGCAGCAACGCTAAATTGCATGGATCCTAAACAGGTTCCATTTTCATCATAAGGATTTTGTTGCATTCGCTCAATTCCGGCAAATAAATGCCGAACAGCTCGCGGGATGATTCCTTCCACCGTTTCATTGACTTCCTTTTCAAATCCAGTACCCATTGTGTATGTTTTGCCAGATCCAGTCTAAAATTTTAAAAAACGTGTCAAAAGCATTAAAAAAAAAACACATTAAAACAGTAAAAGCTGTGAAAAAAGACTTCAAAATAATAACGAACAAAATAAACCTAAAGTGTAATAATTTCAATTTAATTGAAGAATCGTGGTCTGAACCGAAAGTCTAAATTTGTATAAAAACCCCTAAACAACCACCAACAAATCACAGTCAGTCTTCCACTATCATTTGACTATGAGTCCCATTGGAATTATTTGCGTGATTGCATGCGCTGTGGCCATCACAGAGTGTGCCAAATTGGATTTCAACTTGCAAGCCCCAATCAATAAGGGTGGCGTCAATATTGGATCTGACGTTAAGGATAGCTCCAAGAATTTGGTCAACCAAAATGTGAACATTGCCCAAAACGAAATCAACAATAACGAGCGACACAACAATTTGGTGAACTACAAGAAAATCTCAGGATGGTGTGGAAACAAGAGATGCAAACATCCCGCACCACCACCAGAGCCTGAGCCAGAGCCAGAGCCAGAGCCCGAGCCAGAGCCCGAGCCCGAGCCCGAGCCAGAGCCAGAGCCTGAGCCAGAGCCAGAGCCATCACCAGCACCAGTACCATCACCAACACCTTGTCCATAAACGTTAATGAAATGAAATAATACAATTTATTACGAATAAACTTACCTACTTACACGTAACAAAACATTTTTGATTCATTTTGGGCTTTTACAATATTTTTGAGTAGTTTTTGAGTGAAAAGGTGGGTGTACTTGCTAAATTGAGTGAATAATTGCGAATTCTTTCTCCAGATTAATTCTAAACGTATTTAAATTCATTTACACATTTATTTTGTGTCATAATTTATATTTTTATAGTAATACGTCGTAATCGCCAGTTTAACAAAATTAAAAAAATACGCCACCTCATCATTTGCTTGTCTTGTGGAAAAAATTTACAAATCTTTTTGCATCCATATTTTCATTAATTGTAATACAATTTTCATTACATTACTGTTTCTATTTTAATATTACATGAACCTGTTCTTGCTGAAGATTAAATTAGATAAAACTAAAAATGGCTATTTAACCGGAAGTACGCTCAACAAGAACCTGAATGACAGTGTAGATACATTTGCGTTGGTTCTTCCATTTGTGCAATAAATCAAGTGCGCGCAGAAAATAGATATTTAATTATGAACCGCATAAGTCACGTTTTAATGCAAGCATGAATACGACTCACAAACACAATTCCAAATTTAAAAATAAAACGACTCGAAATGTGACTTAAATTGTAAAAATAAACGCAATGTTGTTGTTTAATGTTTATTTACCTGTCCATAAGCAAGCACAGTGGCATTATATCCTTTGAGGGCGCCCTCAACCAGTCGCTCCACACAGTCTGTGTAAATCTCCGGCTAAAATTTGAAACAAAATGAAGATAAACGCATTAAGAAAAGCACTCATTTGTATTACTATTTGCATAAGAAATTATCACCAAAAAACAAAAATAAACAAAAAATTCGTAAACACGTTATGGATTGAAATAAAAACCGGTTTTAAATGTTTTTTTTTGCAAATCAAAAAGACAGGAAAATACAATGAATTAATTATTTCAACTGAACATTTTACATACAATTTAATGTAAAAACATTTTTAATAAAACACCCAATGCAAATTAAACTGTACAAAATGTGCCGCTCAATTTTGCTCTGAATGCAATCAACAAAATGTTACTGGCAACAAAGTACAACAGACTTAACACGCAACAAGCGGCAATTCTCTTTAAACTGCATTCAAATTAAAAGCGTGTTCAGTTTTTAAAATGCGAATTGCCCATTTGATTGATCGCCAATCCAGTGAGGACGATTGTTTTGTTTTGTTGTTTTTTTTGTGAATTTATTTGAATTAAACGAACTATTGTGTTGGAATTACCTGCATTGAGTTCACATCGAAGACAAAGTCAAATGTAAAGGCTTTATCGGTGCCGAGCACAACATGGGGCTCGCCTGGAGTCACCAGTGTGCATACACGGCACATGTCTATCACTTCGCGTGGGATTTGTGGACGAATTCTGCAATAAATTAAAATGACTTTGTTATTTTTTGTTGTCTTATTTTGTATTAATAAATTATGATTTAATAATAAACAATTCAATAAACACCAAAACAGTGTGAAGCTTAAAAGTTTTCATTCACCTTCACAACAAAATTAATCCTAATAAGAACTTTAGTCCAATATTTAAACCGTAAGCTTTTTTAAAACACGTCATATTTCGGAATTCATGTTGACAAATCGAGGTTCATGACTAATTGCG
Organism: Sylvicola cinctus; assembly: GCA_963854165.1. Lineage (NCBI taxonomy): Eukaryota > Metazoa > Arthropoda > Insecta > Diptera > Anisopodidae > Sylvicola > Sylvicola cinctus. Next base: position 63,189,235 of record OY974082.1, on the reverse strand, counting down.
AGTAAACACTAATTACAAATTTTATTGCACTCACAATTAATAAATCCGACGACCTTTTTAATATAAAAAATTGGATACAATAATTCTCATAATCTAATCTTCCCAACATCTGTTGCTGTTATCGATACGGTTTAGATTAAAGATAATGAATATGCACCAAAGAAATCCATACAAAACGTTGGTCAATTGTCATTCATTTGCCAAAAGGTGCCCACTAAATTATAAATATCGAAATGCTACACAATGTTGTAATTTACAGAGCTGCAAAGATAAACAGAAACAAAATAAATATTATCAATTCTCATTAGCACCTTTTCACTATATATTCTGTTTTCGTTATCATCAATTACATGTGTTGTTTTGAAATAGACTCGCCTTTATCTTTTTCTATTGTGCAAACTATAGTTTAAAGTTTTCGTAATTATAACAGGGTTAATTAATTTTGTGTTGAGGTGAAAAAATTTAAATTTTTTTTTTTTTATATAGTGGTCCCTCGTTTTGCAGTATTTTTAAACTCAGATAAATGGTGACTTTGTAAACATTTGGGATAATGTTGTTAAGTGCCTAACTTGCACACTATTTTTTAGAGGGGGGCTGAAGACCAATGAATGATTAATCATTCGAAGATTTCTGAAGCAACAAATTTATTTCTAATAACATTTACACTTTCCGTTTTTAAACAATAGTTGATGTAAAGCATAGTTTAATTTATACGTTTTTTTATTTTTTTTATTTATGCATATTTTTTCCAAAAATATCCTCTAGATACGAAAATGGGCTAAGTTTTCAAATAATAGAGGAAATACATTCCTAATTAAGTGACCGTTAAAGGTTGTGGTTTTATCGTAAATTTTTTTTTTTTTATTATTAGGAAAAATGTACTTTTAAGGAAAGACCATTAAATTTAAGTCAGCTGCAATAAAATAAATTTGACTTAACATTTTCTAGAATATTTAATAACGTAATTAATTAACTCCAATTACATTAATTTTAATTTTTTAAACAAATATTAGACAACCCATTTTATCCGTTAACCAAGGGATCACTGCGGTTAAATTTTTAATAATATTAATGTCTGAAACAAAACGAAAATGAAACCACATCGTGAAAAATTCGCTTGATAAACTATTGCAAAGATCAAAGGCTCATATGCATTGTCCGCGACTGCTCCTTGAAACACGATTCTTCATTCAACATGTCACATGAACAATGGTCAATGACTAATAACTATAATGAGCAGTAATTTCATAAATAGATCCATGCGTAGCATATGTACATAATATGTATTTTGCTTTGTGTGTCAAGTTTTTTTGCTTATCTTAATGAATAAATCCGGCGGAGGTGAAAATGCTTAACAAATCCATTAGCTACAGCGTCAATTGAATGACAAACAATTTAATGTAAAGTTGTCAGTTAAACTACACGCTTTAGTCTACGGTTAAACCACAAATGAAGATGTTATTTATTTTAATGGTTTGGAACTAGCGATTTGATAAAAAAAATATTAATTACAAGGTGAATTTTAAGTCTTTTGAAAAACAAGATAAAAATTGTTAAATAAATAAAAAATAGAGTAAATAAAGAAGTGAAAGGTTTGGTAATTCGGTGAACTTCTTTTATACATAACAAATTATGTTAAACATGCCGCGTTAAAAGTTCATAAAACTCGCAACATCATTACTAAACGTAATGCATGATCGTTAGGGCGGAGCGTTATAAAAACTGTTGATTTTTTTAATAAAACTAAGCAGATAAAATTTTCATTTAATTATTTTTAATTATAATTAATTTTAGAAACCTAATTTTCACTTCATCAATTTGAATTATTTCGATTCTGGAACGTTTTTTACGCATTCCTTTCGGAATTTCATTCAAAAATTGACTGACTGTCACTTAAATTATCCTTCGCATTTAAAGAGAAGAACGTTATAATCGTGCTGTTATTTTAGGGACGACTGTTTTTGTATCAAATTCTTAAGAAGGCTTTATTTTCCAATAAGTCAATAAAATGAAGGAAGGCGAAAAGTCCGGAATCAAACTAAATAATTTTGTGGTGAATCAAATTTTGCACTTTTTTCAAAAACATATTTTATATAATACATAATTTTTAAATTTTAAATACGCAACAAATAATTACATTTTCATAAATAAAGCCTTTTTCAAAACCATAAACAAAATTTCAAGCAAACGCGCTCCACCCTAATGGTGGATTGCTCTTTGTTACACACAATCAAAATTATATTAATGACATAATAATTGTATTGCGTGATACCACGAGTTCAAATAAACATAAATAATGAACAGGAGGTTTTGAAAGACAAAGCATGAATATGTGTGAACAAAGCTGGCAGTCACAACAAGCCGCAAATTAACTAACAAAACACTTGAAAATAAGTCTTTAAGTGCAGAGGCGTCTTCGATGATTGTTCTTTCATAGTTAAAAGACTATTCAAAAACCAGAACTCTATGAATAAGTGTTAATATGAGAAGGAAGCAGGCACAAAAAGCATTTGAATTCAACTGGATAAAATGAATGAAATGGATGAGTCACTTATTGGAGTTTGTTTAAAACATTTCAGGCTTTGTTGAAAAGTACTCGCGGTTTGTGCAGCTTATGGTTTTTCCTTTTGCCACAAACTTTACCTATGGCGTTGACTTCTTTTTATCAGAAACGGGGCCCACATAAAAGTTGCGAGCAGCAAAAACTTTAAATAGTAAAACTAAATAACAAGATATTTTACAAACAAAGAACAATGACTTCTGTGTGTGATCACGCTAAGCATTAAGTAACCACATTATGGGAACTACTTTTAAACAAGGAATTATTTTGTCATAAGTAATATGTTTTATTAACTCTTAAGCTTAATTACAACGAAAATAACGTGCATTTGTTTGAAAATAGCACACATGAGTTAAATTTAACATGCTACAACTGGATGCACCCGTATGACAGCCGCATTTTGAGACTTCCGTCACCGGGCGTCTGCTGTCTACCAACCATAACGATCACAGCAAAGAGTTGAAGATCCACTTGGCAAGAATTTTAAACTCCCAACCATGTATGGCATTTAACAAATATAAATTATTATAAATTGATTTTGAAGCGGTTTTTAAGATTGGATGCCACGCAAAAATGTTTAGTTCAAAGACTAATTTTCTAAGCAACAAATCCTCATCGTTTTAAGTGATTTTTTTATGCTCTAAACATTGTGGGAGTAATTATTGTTATGGTGGAATTGACAAATTTATGCAAATTATTCTCTTAAATAATCTTGAAAACAATTTAAAGCGATTTAAAGAGTAAATGGGTGTTTCGTTGAATATTTAGACCATCTTCTTTTCATGACATGAAATATTTATGGTTTAATTTAAGTGCATATATAACAATATTGATCGTATTTAAAGTAAGATTTTACAAAATAAGAGTGGGTGTGAAGAAGTGAAACCAATGAGTCGCAATTTTTGTTTATTTTAAACGTAAATAAACTTTAAATCAAATGAAAAATTTGTTTTACATAAAATAATGATGCCATTTCATAAAAAAATAAATATTGACCTTGAAGAATAAATAGTATGACCTTGAAAGCAAACTTCTCTGATCTTATTAAGGTTCACATTTACAATGTTATGAGTTCTAATGTTATAACAAACAAAATTTACGAATTATGACATTTTTAATTTGACCTTGAAAATTAAATTGGCCTTGAAATTTTAGACTAAACTTTAGTTCAGTAAAAACCATACGACACAAATTAATATTAATGCGTGCACACAGAAACCGATGATTAAAATAACTGGACTTTATTAAGTACTTTTAAATGAAGTTAAAAAATGTTAATTTAATTTGATGCAAATTCGTTAAGCCGTTTTTGAGTAATTTTGTACTGAAAATAGAATGTACGATCGTACGGAAGTTTCCAACTGAAATAAAATATTATATTATCTTTAATCAAATGATCACTTTAAAATGTCAAACATTAAAACATGTCAATGCTCAAAAAGTTAATAAAAACATGCAGTTGCGCACCATTGATTTGTTTAGACTTTTATCTTGATACAATGATTAATAGCTCAAACGTGAGTCCACAGATAAGTATCTTAATTGATGAAAAACTAGTTTTACAAGACGTTAAAACTTAAAACCACATTACCAGCATGCAAAATCTCGTAATTATTATAAGTCATAACTCAAAAGTCAATGAAAGGCTGCAGAGGCCGCTTGGGCTTTTACGCCAAAGACCATCAACTCTCATTTGAAGCATACTTAATATGTAAAATAAAAATATTGAGCATGCCGCGGCGACTCACACACTGCGGCAAGGTCAAGTGTAATCGATCCAATCGGAAATTTCAAGAATTTAATGACCACAACAGAGCAGCAGCCTTAACTAATGTGATGGGTCCGTCTGTGAGCGTCTTAACATGCGAAGTGGTAATAAACTGAAGTTGGTAAATGCTTTTGGCGTAATCAGTGGAAAAAATATTGAGTTGTGTTTAACGAGATATTGATGGGGGTCTTCTTTAAATTATTGATGTAAATATTTTCCTTTTTTAAAATCATTTATTTGTAATTAAAATGACTAATGGACTCAATGCTTAAGTATTAACAATTAATACACTTAAGTGCTTAATAAGCGCATGCTTATTGGATCAACCTAAAATTAAGTCGCAACTTTACATTACAAGTAATATCATGGCATCAGTCCGATGAAGATAAACGATAATTTTATTGAGACTTCCTGCCTTTAAAATTGCTAACTGGCGCACACTGCCAACAAGAGAAAGGTCGTTACAGTGCAATCAGCACAATTTTTGATGCGGCACAAAGTAAAAACTAACAACACTTAACACATGTACATGTGTCTTCAAGTATTGCAGCTTAAACTGCAAATTAAGCATAACTGCAACATTAAGATATTACATCGAGACATATTGTAGGTCAATGTCTTGTACGCCTCGCGGCGCGGCCTTACACTGCTGCATTTCAAAGAGCCGGCGCGGCGCACGAGTGCTTTGGTGCGCCACCGAAAATGCCACTTGTTATTAAACCAGATGCTGTTTGGAGATTTCGAGGTATCTCGTTCTTTTAATGGGTCGCGCCACACAACGATGTGGTCTCATAAATTTTTATAGATTTGCTGATGGCTACAAAAAATAAAAATTAATTGTGCAAATGTCAACCGTCTAAATGGCACAAACAATGTTGTAATAAAGTATGAAACCAAACTGTTCATAATAGACTAGGATTATAAGTCAACTGGCGATCTGTAATACAATACAAAACCGCTTTTGTTGTAATTGTTTTCATGCAACTTCTGTAGCCTTGTGTCATGCAGGTTGCAGCCTATGCTCAATTTTTAATTTTTAATAAATGCAATTGATTGTGTGCGTAAGTTCTGAGCAGAGCTGGGTCCCGAATAAATTACATATTTTTTTAAATGTGTGTATTTTTTACAACGTAAAACGGGTCAAAACTGTTTATTTATTTTTATTTTTTGCAACATTAAAAAAGAATTATAGAACATAATATAATTTTGAGTGTGTTATGATGTAGCTTGAACTCCGGGACTTTTTTTTTGAACCGATTGCAGAAATTTATAAAACAAAATTGAAAACTGTCAAATGCATTGAAATTCAAGTGCAATCACCAAATTACAGCAATTGCTATAAATTGTCAAAAGTACAATAATAGCTTACGTTACTGAAATATTACTTTCCTCAGACACAAAAAATCAAGCACCAAAAATCAAATCGAGAAAATCGGAAAATATCGTAATGCTTTTAATTTGTTTAAAAATAATTTAAATTGTTATCGTTTTAGAAAAAAAAAAATATGGAAATTTTAATTTTTTAAACGACAAAACAAAATTTTCCAGTTTCAGTTTTTTATTGCTTTTATGCTTTTATAAAATCTTAAAAGAATTCATGCAATTGAATTTTTCATAAATATGTAATAAAATTACATTCAAGAAATAACGGCGGTAATTAATGACCCAGCTCTGGACCAATAATTCATATTGATGCTCATTTTAATACCAATTGTCGTGACTTCAGGTATTGACCTTGTTTCAACGTTTATAGAAATTCCATTGCAGCTTTTTAAGAGCAATAAATCAATATTGCAATCTTAATATAAAATACAGATGCTGTGAAAAGCATAATATAATTACCCAAAAAAATGTTTTAATAAAAAGCTTTCTCTTTTGCAATTTTTGCCGTTACAATGATTTCTTCTCGAATGATGAAAACAACAAATCATGCCCTGAAATGTATACGCACGCGTAAGCATCAACTTATTTTTAGCTATTGTGACATTCTAATCCACGAAATCAATTGACCTTCCTTCATTGCTAAGGTTAGATTTGATCCGAAAATGTGGAAAAAATTTGAAGTTAAAATGTGTTAATGATTGTAAAAAAGCTTTAAAGCATAGGATCGGTTTTAAATTAATGATTTGCAAATTCAAGAAGATTTAATCACCTCAAGATAAGGCACGGGTAGCATTAATTCAACAAACGAGGAAAAACATGAAAACTATAAATTGAGGATTCCCATGTGCCAGAAACCAGTTAGTAAGTGGCTTCAGTTTGTCATTAACATTGCTAAAATTCCTGAAAATACATTCCTTATCCCCAGTATTTATGATTATCAAAAAACGCGTTTCACACATTTAATAAACAAATTAGCTATGTAGAATATGATTATTTTATTTAAAAGAAAAGAAATTAGGCATTTTTAAATAAATTTTCAAAATTTTTATAAATTTACAAACAAAACAACAGACCACAAATCAGAAAAAGCAACAAACCGCCACTTCTAGGAAATTTATGAATAAATAAAAATAAAACAAATCACACAAATGGAAAAATAACTGAAACGTGACTTTTTGCCAGCGCTGCAGTGGACGGACGCGTCTTGAATTTTCTGCTTCGCCATGCGGATAGATCAAATGAAACAAACCCCATGCAGCATAACCAATTTTTTAATTCACCATTCTCAGATGTGCACATTACTTAATTACTAATAAAAGACAAAAGCGCGCTTGCAAATTTTCTTGCGACTCGTTGACATGTGCAATATGAAAACAATAAGAAAATAAAACGCAATGTCACTTTGCTACGTGTATTTTCACACATACTTGCGGTGTGTTTGCATGTTAATGCTCCATCTAGGTTTAATTTGCACCACACCTCATCTAATTAATAGGAGTGACAACTCGCGCTTTCGGTGCGGCATGCGTTGAGTTTGTAACACAAACAGGCTGGCCTTGACCACATAATATGCCAAAGAGTACACAACCACGTGAATGAGTGTACGCAGTGCGACGCGAAGCACTAAGCAGCGCCCAGCATAGTGTGGCGGCACATAACAACAAACTATTCATCTAAATGGAGGACATTATTACGTGTGTACTTTATAAAACTAACTAATTTTGAATTAACATTTTTACAAATTCATATTTTACCCAAAGTCACTTGAGAGTACTTACAAAATGTTTGCCAAAAAAAACTCTACAAGGTTAGTTTGCGGTGCTTACAAGTCATTTTGTGTTGAGGACAATTGTGGTTGCTCGATTTAGGCGTGGCCTTTGAGGATATTTAGGTCCAATCAGTTCAAAAAATTGGAATAAAAATGCTCGAGTTGGCAAGAACGATATTGTTCATCAATCAATTTTATCTGCAATTTTAATAAAACACAAAAAAATGCTGCACAAACACACAAAACTTGAAAGCAAGAGTGCCCGACAATAGAACGTCCAAATTATTTTAAATATGCTTTGACCTTGAAATAACTTCATTATAAAAAAAAACATTGTGACATCATTTTAAGTCAACACAAATTTTTTGGTCAATAATTTCAAATTTCCCACTTCACAATTTTTTATCATTTAAAATAAAACAAACATTTAGGTATTTTTTAAATAAACAACTTGATTTTTAGTTCATTAAAACACAATTAAGTGCCCGTTCCAGGTTCAATATCGTAACGGTATATTCAAAATGGCTCTTGTAATTTAATTACAATGAGATAAAAAAATAAATAAATCCAGTTGCTGCAGTGCAGATGCATTGAATTATTCCAGTTCCACATAAATAAACAAATAAACCGAAACCCTAACTGTACCAACAGGCACCTACAATATTAGTTTAAAACATTTGTTATGATTTGCATGCACTACAAAATGAAATGTGTGGGACTTCTAGTTTAGTACATGGAAGTGTTGGTTTCGTTAATTGTTTGCAAAAGGGGAAACCGTTATTAAAGTCTCGTGCGTCCACATAGTATTTGAATGGAGTGCCGCACATTTAACTGCAAATGCCGAGGGCTCTGTGTGGTGCAAATACTACGGCGGCTTAAAATTTAAATACCATCGCAGCGGATCGGAACTTAAACTGCGCGGCATTATTAAAATATGCGCTCATCTGCGCAGACAATCGGAAATTAGGCGTGTGAATTGAAAGATAAAATGTATGGCAGCATAAAGAGAATAAAAATTAACAACGTAGGTATTTTATTGACTTGAAGTTCCATACGCAAAAAAAAACATCACACACAAATTCTACACCCACCCACTCGCTCACCACGCGCTGCGCGCTGCATGAGAATGTAACGAGGTTTTATAAACAACAACAATGAACTGGCCAATGAATGAATGTTATAACTTGAAACATGTTTGCCATATATGTGAATGAAGTTGTAGTTATATTGGCCATAAAACCTATATTTAATCCACAAACTACTTATTAAATGTATGGGTACGTGTTTTAAAAAACACGTTTTCATTACAGCCTAAAGGTTTGGACTTCCTCAACGTTGAATGCAGCATGCAGGCCAGGTAAGTACGTACGTACTCGTAAGTACTGCATGAAATATTTATAACAGTGAATTGAATAGCGCTGCTCAATTGCGCGCGCGCGCAATGCCGACCACGCATTTTATCTATATGGCCAACACCAAGTTATAAATTATAATACAAACAAGCGCGGGCGAGCGACTCCAAATGATATTGTCCGCGATTGTCTTTGTATAGAAAGTTTATTTTCCAATTAATAAGAAAAATCATCAGATGATCGCGATGACAATTTGGAGTAGGTATTTAAACAACCGATTGCACCATTTCAAATGTAATCAAATCAAATGCAAGTCGTCGCACATCGTCTAAATATATAAATTCAATTTTATTGGTGCGTTAAGATCATTTGGAGGCTGCGTTATTGAGTCGTTTGAATAGCATTAGCATTGCATTAAACTGGATGAATTTACAATCGATTTAATAAAACGATTGACCATTTTGAAGAGTGTGTCATTTAAGTCTATGTATTTAATTCATGCGGAAATGCATTTTTTTTAAATGCAACTCTTCCGTAAAAGGCATTTAATTGCAACTACAAGTAACTATGACTTAATTGAAATATAAAATAATTGTTATTGCTCAATATTTCTATACTCACGGTAGCAGTTATTAGTTATTAAGTACATGTACTTAATTGCTTGTTTACCTCACCAACATAATGCATAATTTATACGTAAATGCGTAATTAAAATAAGAAATTAATCACGTTTTTACATTCTATCATTAATATCAAAAAAAATCAGTTTTACGGAAAATACAGTTTTTTGAGCTCGGTTAGACAAAAACGTAACACATCTATTTTTAAATTATCTATGATTAAGTATTTTTCATTTCAAGGTCAAACCAATATTTTTATTTTTTATATTTTTCATAACTTTTTTTTTATCATAATACGTAATATATAGGGTTTTCCAATAATATGTTTCATTTTGAATAGCCTGCTGTCAATTTTAAAGCTGTCATATTTTGACATTTGACAAGTAAAAACTACGCCATTACCGAAAATGGTACTACAAAATCACCATTCCGCAAGAAAAATTTCCTGACAGTGTTATTTCTCGAACAGGTGATCACAATTGGCAACCGAGATTTTAGACTATTTCCTTTGAAGCCAGGCGGAAGATAAAGTCTATGCCAATGCTTCAAAAACACGATTCAAGACCTTAAAGATATAACTGGTGAAGTTATATATACATAAACCCGCAAATTTGTGAATTGGTCATGGAAAATTTAATGAAAAGGAAAAATTATGGTTTTACAAGCTTAGTAATGGCGTCCATTTAGCTGATATCGTTTTTAAATGGTAACGGTATTTAATTTTAATATTATTTTTTGTTTCTCTTTACAATAAAATAAACATTCATTGATTTCTCTTAAAAAATACTCGTTTTTATTAAAATATTAAAATGAAATATTTTATTGGAAAACCCTATGTAATAATAAATAAAATAAAAATATTTTTTAGGTCGAAGAATTGAATTTAAAAGAAAGACTTCTTAAATATAAAAACCAATTTTAAATTTCAAAAATATGCAACATACTTAAAACAATTTGATTCTTTACATTGGTGCAAGTTACTCAAAGTACTGAGTGGTTCTCCCTGCCGCAAAAATATTTTTTTATTCGTGAAAGTAAATATGTGCATATCGCATTGATGTTATGAAATTTCTGAGGCTTTAAAAAATGTTGTTAGTTGCGTACTTGTGTAATTGTCAATTGAGTCATCGTTTGTTGATTTGTAATTTAACCTTGAAGACCATCACGAAATTGTTCCCAAACAGAACAAGTAAGTAAATGTATCCTTGCTTGTGCATTGCAGAAAATCATTCGAGTGTGGAATTTAGAAGTAATAAGATAATTAAAGACTATAGCCGATTGTAAAAGTATTATAATTAAAAGCAAATACTTAAGCAGTAAAATATGAATAAAAATAGTCTCGGAGATAAATAGAATTAAAGTTATTAGTCATAATTAATGCAATGATTGTTTATATTTTGTATTTTATAAGATAGGTCCGCATTTTAGGTTGGTTCCAAAGATTATTTAAAAACAAATTAATTATTAAAGATAACAAAACACACTCGTCATATATTTTTATCTTATCTTTTATACATTCATGCCATAGTTTATTGTAATGAAAAAACATATATCACTACCGCACTCACTCAAATCAAAGGCAAAACGCTGCTTTTTTTTATTAAGCTTTCTTTTGATTCACGCAATGAGTCCCGTCCCCAAAGCAACACACGTAATCAGTGTTAATTAAAATTGTTAATTTATGAGCAAACACACTAATTAACATTTTTGAGAAACTTAAAAAGTTGTTAGATACTTCGTTGCCATATTATTATAATTGCAAGCGTTTCATAATTCATCGTCCACACAATATGATTATCTCATCGATATAATGTGTAATATTGTGGCTTAGCATAAATTAATACAAAATTAAATTATGTACACAAAACAGTCCTTGTCGTATTATTCCCCAAGCATGTTGTTTAACTACTTAATTCAATGGATGCGGGCTCTTATTGAAACAAGAGGTGCTAGTTAATTTAACATATCGTACGAAGCGTCAAACGGAATAGAAGTTGACTTAAATACAAACAAATAAACGTGAGGAATTTCCATTACAAGATTTTTTATTTGTTAGTTTTTACAAAATTCACAAATGACACATAAATTATTTCTAAAAAAAACAAAACAAACAAACAACAAGTTGATTTAATGGAAAGGCATGACGTAATTCAACCACCCAACATAGACATGGTGATGGTGTCAAGAAGGTGAATTATATCTTAAGCATTAAAAACGTTATATAAACGGACATCCATCCCATGTCCATATATCCTCCAACGCAACCAGTTCCGCCATATATATTGAGTACACTTAAATACTACAACAACAAAAAAAACTGTGTCGTCGCGTCTTTTTAATAAAACGGTTATAAAGTAATAATATCGCGCGAGTTTCATCTGCAAAAGTTAATACATTCATTTATCCGCATTATTAAACTGCGCAGTCCACTTTCATCTCAAGCACTGCTGCAGTTAAATATGGCTGGTGCATCGTGCAGATGTCAATAAAAATAATTTTAAAATAACAAACAAAATGAAGACGTGAAACGAATCACGAATTGTTGCAAAATTTTGATGTTAAATTTTTTGTGTGCAGATTTTTATTTTTTATTTTTAAATTTATCCTTCTCAATTAATTAGGTAACAACAATTTGTACAATATGTACAACGTAAAAATACTTTAAACGTTGACAAATCGATGAACATTATAAAGTTTTATACAAAACTGGTTCATTTGCAAGTTTGAGGCTCGCCGCACATTACTGAAATACTTAACACCCACTTACATTTGTGGCTCAAATGCAATTACATCTTAATGTGTAAAGGCGTTGCATTGTTATGAATGCACGCATGTCATGTGCAACATTAAATTAATGTTTAATTCATAAAACAATTTAATAAATACGAGTTAAAGTGCAATGAAAAGACAAATTTTATTAATCAAAAAATGTTAAGTATGCGTACTTAAATACTTTAATGCTCATAATGTTTCCTTTTTACTGATAAAAATTATAAACAATGTTTATTTGTATTTTTATTTAAAACAATAACAGTTAAAATAAGGAAGCATGGCAGGGAGAACTTCATGTAAATTTATTGTGACGAAAATATTTATGAATTTCAAAGCAAACTTTTATTAAAAACTCTGTTTTGATATTAAAACGTCGTTCTTTTGACCTTGAAATATTTTGCAAAGTTTTGTGTCTTGAAGAACACTATAGAATAATGTGAAAGAATGCTTCCAAAAATGTGCAAAGTTTCTGAAATAGAAAATGAGTAACGAATAAAAAACGAAGAAAAGTTTACTTTTGGATTTTGACCTTGAAATTTTAATTAATTAATAAATTATTTTATTTCAAAATTTACCACATTATTATTAATTTATAAAGTTAAGGATTTCCAAGTCTTTATAATTACAAATAAAATACTAACGCGCAGTTTTAGGAGGAAAAATAGTTTTAAAATCATTAATTAGCTTCTATTTTTTTAATTTTGAAAAATTAACTTTGTGATCATTTCTCAACTTTGAGTTAGTTAAAAGGTTTAAATTAAATAATTTTTAAACTTACACATTTTTGCTTGATCACCTATTGTTAAAACGAATTTCATAACAAATAAATTATTTTCACAAAACAATCGCGATTGGAAGAATTTATTGCTCCAGAATATATATTTCTTAAATCCCAATAACTGAATAATGAATTTATCTTAAAACGGAAATTTTATTGTAATTACTAATTACATTGCCCATCATAAAAATGTGGGATTAACATACGCGTCATAACATAACACACACGCAGGTGCCTGCAATCTTAATAGACATCTAATCAACGCAATTTAAAATCTTTCCCGCATGGATTATTCATACATCAACCGACTTAAAGCGCAGTGCAACACACATATTGATTATATATTGGTTAAAGTTATTACGTAAAACGCTTCCAAGTTCCAATAAAAGCGAAATCAGTGTTGCAATGGCGCGCTTTGAATATTAAGCCGCGGAGTTTATGTTTATGACATAAAGCGTAGTGATCGTTTAGTCGATTTACTTCGCAAGTGGTTATTTTTGATACCTACTTGTTTATTGCCTTGTTGTGTAAATTGTATTCGCTTAAATGCACATCTTTTACATCAATTAACTAATTAAATTCAGTCAATTCAATGAATGTTTAATAATAGTGATAACATTTAAAAAGACTTGAATAGAATGATAATGTTCAAGTGCTGCCTTTTTATGGACAAAGACACATGTTTTCAAGAATTAAAATTTACACAAATTTACATTAATTATTCATCATTATAAATAAAAAATGATGAACACGTCGTGACTCGTCATCTAACGAATAAAAGACAAAAACATTGCAGAAATTAACTTTAAAGGTCAATCAATTTTTATAAACAAAGTTTTAGTTAATTTATTTGAAAAATATTTAATAAATATTAAGTTAATAAAAACAACACTTATATTTTTATAATTCTTTCACAAAAGCAGTAAACGTTGTTGGTATTAATTGGAAAAACTAAAATTCAAGGTCAAAAACTGCAAGCATTTATTTTTTAAGAAATTTAGGGTTTTCATACAAAAACTATTCCATTTCAAGGCCAAAACTAAGTAACTTAAGCCTTAATTTTAAGGCTTAATTTTATAAGCGTGTGTTCTTAATATTTATATTTAAATTGTGGGTAATATTTTATCAGAGAAAAAACAAAACGACAAAATGTTGCTCATTTACAACATGAGGTGAAAATAATTGAATATGAGAATTTAACAGATGCAGGAAATTAAAAATTTAAAAACACCTGTTCATACACAATTTAGTAAAAAAATAATAATAAATCGGAAACATCAACACTTTGCTACAATCAAAGGCAGATAAATTGACTGTTGATTCTCTTTAAGATCAAAAAGACTTTGCGGCAAAAATGTGTCAAAGAAACATAACATTGAATATTTATTTTAGAGTATTTGATATGAACTGATCAAATAGATAAAACAGAAATGAATGGCGGTTGTTTTCATCTAAATTTTGTTTGCAAATTTAATCTACCTAATTGTGTGTAAAGAAATAACAATTGCAAATACAGTTTTTGCCAAAATGTACGAACCTTAAGTGATTAGGAGGACGTGCGCGATCGTAAGAAATGGTTACATTGATCTTGAGGAATTGGCGGAGATAAGCCTTAAACCAATTCTTACTATTGAAGTGTTAATACTAAATTGGGATTAAATTAAAAGTCATATTGAATTTAAGTAACGCAACCGGTAACGGACCCACCTCTGGAAATTCAGTTGACTTTATGCAATTTAACCAAAGTAAATTATTATTATTAAATTCGATTTAAATTAATAATTAAATGAAATAAAATAAAATAAAATACTTCGAAATTGTTTAATTTTTACTTAATTGTTACAAAATTGTATTGCAAAATCTATAAAATGCAGCAATGAGAGTAAGAAACTTAAGATGAACAATTGTATTGAAACAGTAAAACATTCTTTCCCAATGTTTCTCTTTATTACGAGTACTATATTAAATTCTATGAGAATAGCTATCCGACACGGTTCGACCGTAAATGCTGAAACACAAATCACCACGTTAAGACGTCTTTCTTGTAAGTTGTAGTAGTAAAATCAATGGGCAACGCGGCCGCGGAGTACACGATCACGTTGACCTTTTGCAAACAAATCGCATAGCACCATGCTGAGTACGAAAAATCGATGCCTTTGTATGTATTCCGTACCTTTCTTTGGGAAAGAGATCTTTATGCAAACCTTTCATAACACACTTCTTCTTGTGTAAAATAAATCTTGATTTTGTATGCTCATATCAATTGAGATTAATCGATATAAGTCGAGTAAAGTGATTTATATTTTATAGCATGAACACATCGCGCGAAAATTATTGATTTTTAGCTTCTTCAAGAAAACATTGTGGAAATAAATTGGTTCAATAATTTAAGAATGATTTAAGACGTCAGATGTCACACCAATAACGTGATTCATTATAAGTTGCATCATTTCCACACAAAATGCACAAAAGAAGGCAATTGTGTCAATCACCTTCAATCAAACTGATTTAAGAAAGTGCCATTAAATTAATGCGTTCACTCAAGTGTGGGTCGAGCTCTGTGCCCATCTTCACGTGTCATTTAGACACATTACACGCATGTACATATTTTATGGCTCAAACAGATGTCACCGCGCTTTATTCATTCATTGATGTTATTTCCAAGTTACATCTACCATGAACAACTGTTACAAGCCTCCAAAGGTGCATTAAAGATCAAAGATGTGTGCCCCAAGACGTCATTCAAATTCTATTTTATATATTTGTACAAATTTTTTTGTCTGCTGAGCTAATTTTTCCGCATGGTAAACATACATTAATCGTGCACCCAGAGGCAACGTTGAAAACGAAAAAAAAAAACGGAAATCGACTGGAAAATTCAGACCAGAATAACTATGACTTGAGCCGCAAAATATCGAAAATAAAAATGATGTTTGGGGTAAGCTGCGTTTGCTTAACGCAGTGTAGACAAGTGTGGGGTGTGTACGAAGTTAATGCCGCGTTGGGTGACATAATGTGCGTGTCACATCCTAAAAAAGTGTATTTATTTAACATAATTGCTTTTTTTTTAAACACAACAAATAAAATTTGTCATGTTGAAAAAATTGCGGTCAATAAAAGCGAAAGGGACTATAAAAGTTAGAAGAATTATAGGTGAAATAATCTACTTTGGACAATTATTTCCAAATTAACCTTCTTATAAGAAAACTTCGAAAGAGTTAGTAAAAAAAAAATCATGAAAACAAAAACAAATATGTATGTTTTTTGATAAATTGTATTTTCTTCAAGATATTGGCTTTATTTGTAGAAAAATAAATGCTAGTGTGCATCGGGGTATCACACAATTTATATGCTTTTCTCCGTTTGAAAAATAAAAAAAATCATAAAAAAAAAATCCGCAAAAAAAACGCGGTTCATGAAAAAAAACATATTCGCCTTTAAATGAAATAGTATCAAAATAAAAACTCTACACAATTCGATCAATCATAATTATACACATACGAATAAAAAAATGACGAAACTTTCGCAACTTTGTGGGGAGTCTTTGGGACATCTTAAAAAAAACATCTTGAAGAAAAAAAAAATTAATAAGTCTCCATTATTATCACAAAAACATTTACTACATTAATTCAGTACGAGTACATTAGACATAAAACATTAAACGTCTTTATGTGGACTTAACTTAAGTTTATGATTGTTAAATAATATGGACAAATAATTACCGACTTCAAATACGGCTAATAAAAAACTGAAAGTGCGACAGCCCATAACAGGAACCGTGTCCATGGCGGTGTTTTTCCTAATATGGAAGCACCGAATTTTGTTTTTTTGTTTAAATTGTGTGTCCAAAATGCAAATAACATTATTCAGAATGCGTGTGACGTCGATGTGTCTGCAGACGCGAGGGTGTCAGCAAAGTCATTCGATTCCAAAAATTGTTTTGCTTTTTTTTTGTTGCGACCTGACCATAATATTTGTGTTTTCATGACGTGTGGTTGCCTTTATATGAGTTTTAAGATTTTATAGTTTGAAACAGAGCCACTTGCGGTCACTATCATCCACAATACAATGAAATGATTTACACGTTTGTTTACAAGTTGATCTGAGAGGAATGTTGTGTCATTTCAAGATCAATAATGTGGGAGGATAGTTTTTTTTGCGTCTTAAGAATTAGAAGATAAGATGCATTTACAATGTATTTGCAAATACAAAATTTATAGTTTAGACAAACACAGGGTGTTTTTGATGTCTATTGTCTATATCTTTTAATTTATTCATCTTGTCGGATTGGCTCAATTTTAAGTTATTGCTTTGATTATCGAGCATTTAGAGCTAATGAAAATAAAACAGGAAAATTAAAGCAAAAAGTGTGGTTTTATGTATGTAATTAAGATTGATTTTTTGTGAATTTTCATTACTTAAATCAAAGCCTAAATGCAAAATTTAAATTTTAAATAATGATTTAAACAAAACAGTTAAATTAACTAACGAATGAAAGTCTTAATCCATAACGATTTGTCTAATAAATTACCGATTGACATAACTGTCAAAGAACTGTCAAAAATGACAGAACGATTTGAAATTTATAACAATTGGAAGAGTTATATTCGTCAATGAAAAAACATCCTTTACACATAAAGTTGATAACAAATAAATTTAAAATAAACCATACAGTGCCGAGAACTATTTCTAATATAATCATTTATAACTACACAGCTTCATTGTTGTGATCGTTAATGGTTGTTAAGGTGGAATTTGAATGAGTACAATTGCAAATAGGGGAACCTACACTAATATTAAGCTTTACACGAGACTAACAATCAAGCATAATTTTAATTTAATATCAGACAAAACGTTCACGCAATTGCTATAGTTACGTGCCGCGCCAACGGTTAATCTCTTGCAAATTGTGAAACATTGAAATACAATATGGTTCCTCATCCATGAGACGCGATGAAAAGATTTTATTAAAGAAGGCATATTGCGAGCTTGCGATATTAATAATAACACATAATTAACTGCAATATGCGGAATTGCAAGTCACACCTTCTAATTTTTTAGCACAAATTCCATACAATGTTGGTGTGCATTCATGCGGTGTAGACGACTGTGTCGTTGCAAGAAAAAAATATGAAGAAACACTTGATTGTTGCACTTGATGCTGCTCTGAACAATGTGCAATAATTATTTAACAATATTCTTTACAAATGAGACGAAATTTAGGTTATTTTGTATATTAAAAAATAATTTCAATAAATTTATTTACAACTATAATGTACAGTTGTTGACTTAAAATTCAAAAAATTGGCGTACATACAAATTAGGCCGGAAAATAGGCTTAGTATTAGCCGCTAAAAAAATATGGGATCTTAAAATTTTGGACGTAATTTAGGAAGCAAATACAATAAAAATTAAATTTCCTGGATGACAAAAACACCCTGTATAAAAGATTAATTTTATCAGCAGTTTATGAACAAGGCACAAACACGATTAAACAACTCCTCTGAAAAATATGACGTGCCCAACCGTTATGAGAGCACAATGAACCACTCACACCAGTTGCGAGTACCTTTATGAGAATTAGAATAAAAGTAAATTCATTTTGACATACCTCACTGCCACGCGAACGGACGTGTCCTTGTCATCGTCTGACATTTTGTGTCTGGTGCGATGTTCTTCTTCCTATTTTTAACGTTGAGCTGATCTTCTCGTCTCACCTAAGTATGATGCTCCTAATAAATTCGCCTATTGAATTGTTAGAAAACATTCAAACACAATTTGGTGTTGCCGTTCAGCCGAGTAATTAATCTGCAATGGTAAGAAAAAGAATTAAAACCACACTTACATCTCAATTTGATGATGTTCAATAAATAATGCTGGTCAATAAAATAATTAATGAACTGGTTCGAGAGGCCCAGACAACGAAACAGAAAAAAATTATCCAAGAAGAGAAATTTCCCAATTAACGTATTTGTACTTTTTAAGCGTTGAAATAGTGCAGAAAGTTGAATGTACGATTTGCAATACTCCCAATTTGCAGTGTTCAATTTTTGTTTCGTTTCATTTATTTTAATAAAGCATGAAAGTCGGTCGCCGACTCGCACATTACAAACGCATATACGGAAAATCAAATGGCCACACACCAACTTATAACATACACCGTACGGTATGTACTTCATAAATTGCACGCTAATGCGCGTGACGTAATTTTCATGCTGTTTGATTTTTGCCCAAGATTTAAATGGCAGTCTGCGCCACATCCATTGCCCGGCGCAATTGCATGGAGAGTTGCAACTTGCAGCCAGCGTTCATCTAAAAATACGGCATATATAAATTTGTACACAAAATAAAAGGCCACTCTGCTGCTGCGCATGCAACTTGCAGTTTATGATGTTATGAAATGCATTCGTCTTAAGAAATAATGCATTAATTGAAACCACCTACGCGGGATGTTAAGCGTGGGGGGCTCTTTTAATTTTACAATAGGGCACCTCGGTATCATTGTGTTTATATAATATTAAGTAGATCGCGCTGCAAAGATGACGGATACTGTGGTCAATAACATCTACATAGTGGAATAACGCATGAAAAGTTTTTTTTTGTTGATAAAATTTAACTGCATATTTATGTAATCCGTGATCCGTTCGGAAAATGCCGGGCTTTGTGTTGAATTACGGACAGCATTTTGTGTATAATAATGCGATAGGCTTGTTAGGCAGGCAAGTGTGCCAAGGTTATTTCCATTATGATGAAATCAGGAAGTGAAAGTGCTTTGATAATTGATTTGGTTTTTATTGAGTGAAAAGTGAACTTAAAATGAAAGAATTTTTTTGGTATTGAAATTGTATATGATTGCGTCAAGTGAAAGGATGAACAAGGATTTTTCTCAAAAGGTTAGATAATTCGTTGAGTAAGTTTTAAAATACGACGAATTTATTGTCGGAAATGACATTTTCATGAGGACGATTAGTTTACACGGCCTAAAGGTTAAAAATCAAGTAGACCGCAAATTCCGAGAAAAAAAACGCGGACATCAAAAAAATATGCCCTTCCTAAAAACATGCTTGAAAATGGATTTCTCAAAGCCCAATTAGGTACTCCTCAGTAAAAAAAATGTTTTTAAGCCACCAAAATCGTTTAAACCGGTGAAAAAGGCGATTGTTTGACCTTGAAACATTTATTTACGTTCAATTAGATTCACTTGGAGTGTAAACAATGCATTACTCTTGGGAATCAATGATTTGGGGACCTGATTTTTGACAAAATGCTTTATTACAACGTTTCTTACTGAATCATAAAGAATTATAAGTAGAAACTAAATAAATAAAGTAGATAAAAACATGAAAATTTAAACATTATTAAGTACCACACAAAATCAATAAAGACAGTCTCTCTAGAAGGTTCTAAACATAAACATTAAGTCAATAAACAAACTTTTAAAGAACGGGAAGTCTATATAAGTTATAACTTATGACTCCAGAGGTACACAAATCTTTCATCATCATTCATCATTCATCAATATTTAAGAAAACCATCAAACAAGGCACGACAAGACAACCACATCGCCTAATATAACGTGCTATTGCCCGCCAGCCGGTGGTTACACGGCGCATACGCGGCCAAAACGAACTAGGAGGCTCTCCCCGCTCCCGCTTTAGCATGCGGATGCGTAATATTGCGTCACACAAAGTACGATATCGCCGCGCTACGATGCGTGTGTACTGTCAAATATTTATTTTTAAACATATCCACGGAAAATGTATTTACATACTTGTACTGTTGTTGTACATGCGGCTGAACGCACGAAAAAGAATATTCTTTCGCGGCTCGTTGCGAGTTTTCCTAGGAACACAATAAAATTTAATTGAAAGAGAAAACCCCGACAGTTAAGCAGTAGGTACATAAATCGTAAGAAATATAAATGATGGAATGGCTCTAATACGAAATCTTAACTCTATAAATATTTATTACAAAAATTATTTACGTGCACTTAAACTTAAAAAAGGTATATCACAATATTTTTCTTGCCCATTAAATTTACCTAACTTTATTATAGGCTTTGATGTCAAAACTATGGAGAACCGTATGCCGTACTGTTTTCAATTTAATTACTTAACGGAAGGCTGTTTAAAATTATTAATGTGATACATGTGTGCGTTTCTAATCAGCACGGATATTAATGGAGTCTATCTATCTTTTTTAGTTAAGTGTACATGGGAAGTCGGGAAAGGGAAAATGTAAATAAACTGATAAACTGCAGTAAGACTTAACTGTGAATTACTTAACAATGAATTGATTGTTATTTGCTTTTACAATTTTTAGACATTTTATATTGAAGCAGCGGCAGAGTACAATATATTTGTTTGAGTTGATAAAATGTCGCAGTGCAGAATGAATTCTTGAAAGTGACACACTTATTGTGCATACGTATATAAATCAATAAGAACTGTAGCAGTGCTTAGTTACTTGTGAATGCAGTTTAAACGTGCATACGAAGTTGACTCAATTGAAAGTTGTTCAACCAACTGACCTGCACTGACAAAACATTTAAACGTGCAAGGAGAATTTCTCATCGGATTTGCCAAACATCGATGAGGCAAACTGTAATAACGGAAAGTTTTGCACTCATTAAATATTCAGGATAACTGCTCGAATTGTAAGCATAATTAGCTTTAACTATTTTGTACAATAAAAAATCGTACCTCGTACATGAAGTTTTATTGAAAGTTGTTCATAACGGTCACATATTGTGATTTTTATTACCGGCATTTTGAAACCGTCATATTATAGGATTTATACTGAAACTGATATTTATTAGTGAAGTAATGTATGTAGGTATTCTTACTTAAAAACCATCTGGAGTTATAGAAGTATTTTAGAGTATTTTATCCTAATAATGTGTAAATAGCTATTGCTTATCTGTAAAACTTATTATCTTAATTTCGGTTAAAATTCAAAAAAAGAAGAAGATAACAATGCTGTCTGGAATCAAGATGATTTCAATTACTTGAGTGAGTAACAGCTATAGTTTTTTATTGTTGTCGGTTGCAACAATTAATGAGTTGTCCTATACTATTTATTAACTATAACAGACTTCGGCTTACATTCGCTTACAAGATAAACAAAAAACCTGTCTCGAAAACAGTCTGATAGATTTTGTGGATTTATTGTAAAGAAGAATTGGACACATCTCCGCACTAACTTTTTTCAACAATAATCGCAAAGAATAGTTACTTTTACATCTTGATACTGACATAACGAAAAAGACATTAAAATCATGAACAATAAGAACAAACAAAAAAGTCATCACAACTCACGCACATCGTTTTTTAAAGGCGACATCCGGCGCAGACAGTAAGCGCAGTTATGTACATTGTAGGATGTAAGTATGTTATACCTGCAGCACACGAAAAATACAAAAAAATTCACAGAAAACTCAAAATTCAACCGTACATGTCTGAAATTTTACTCAAATAAATCACATTTTGAAATAGGGGAAAAAAAACACTGATTTGCAAATCAGGACACGCACTCAAAGGACCCCGTAGACATAGCCACCAAGCACATGACAATGACATGCAAACGAAATTCACAAAGAACAAGAAACGTACCTACCCCAATCGTAAAGGATATTCCAGCAAAATCCACACCCTCTATAGATTTATTATTTAATCCTTCAGCCTGGGTAACACAATATTTTTGTGCCTCCAAGCAATATTTGTGTCCTTGATGGCTTATGTTTCACAATAATGTATTCCCTTTAAGTTAGTAGTTGTTAGATGTGGTGCAATAAGTGATGGGATAGTCTGGATGGATCAATAAACTTATTTTATTACACACAGCCAATTTATTCTTTTTTTTTTAAATTTTAATATTTTTGGCGTAAGGGCTTTCACTTTTCTTTATTAAAACAAAATTATAAAATGCACAATGATATTAAAATCTGGATTATGGATTTTGTTTTTGAATTAACTTCATATTTAATACATCTTTGCTTTTCGTGTCTTTTTAGGTTCTAAATTATATGAATGGGGGTAGATGTTTTGGTATTAAAAAGAGGGTGGAAAAATGTGTGCAAAACATATTAGAGGAAAACTCTTTTGTTAAAGAAAACAAAATGGTGTTAATAAAATATGCAAGAGGGTTGCAGATGAGGGTGATGTCAAATAGGAAGACGCAAATTGCATACAGCAAATTTAAATATAGACGATATGCAATAATAATCAATCGCGATATGAATTAAACAACGAAAAATCTAATAATAAAATGTGTTTAAATAAACACAGTAGAATTGAAAATCGAATAATTTATAAATTTTTATAGAAACACCATCACAAAACCCGCAACAAAATGATATACGTTTGCCAATTTTCATGTTTTCACGTAGCAATGTATATTTTTCTTCATGAATTTACGTTTATCTGCGTGTACGCGAAGGCCAGTGTACCTTTTTTCCACCACACATAACAATAATTGTTATTACAACAGCATAAATCAATACAGATAAAATTATCTATTTCAATTTAATTCAATAAAGTGTTTAAATTGCATACCGTTGCATTTATAAAAACAAACTTTTTAACAATCTGCTAGATGTTGCACTTGTTCCCATATGTATCGCTAAATTTTTAATTAAACACAAGCACTGGCAATATCTTTCTTTCTTTTTTTTCTTCACAAAAGTGTAGACATTCTGCTGGCACAGTAGAGAGAAAAATAAAACAATAAAAACGCCGACGAAACGTAATTCAACAACCACTCTACCGACGGCTCACAGCTGACTGCGCACGGTGAGAATTTTGAAAGCCCATTGTAATTTGTGAAAACTCGCAATGAAATGCGGTTGGTCGAGATTCGAGACTCCCGCTTTAATTGCAATTCAATGTACAAAATATATATTACTTGTAAAACTGGTTTCTATTGTCCGTTAGGTGTGAAACTGTCGCTGGCGTAGCAAAGAGTTTGAAAAATCCGTTACGATTTGTTGAATAGAACCTTAACAATAAATATAATAAAAAATTCAATCACAAATACATATTTAATAACTCAGTTAAATTATTTTTGTTAGTTATAATAGAGCACAAATGGTCGATTTAATCGGAAAACTTTGGGTAAATATATTTAATTCCAGAGACTATATATAGTCTAAGATTGTGTCGATTCAATGGTATTAGAAGGAACACAAGAGTATTGATTGAAGAAGGAAAAGAACAACGAATTGAACCGGAAGAAACAACTTTGAAGTGGCGAGACGCTTTAGCGCTGTTTTGCTACCACTCATGACACATCCCATTGAACTTTTAAAGCCTAGGATTGTTTTTATGATCTGTGTCAGGTTCATTGATTACTTTGCATTCATATTTGTGTTCCTCTTTTTAACAAGGATGTTTGATTCTTCCGCCAGCGATGTATCTAGGTCTGACCCTTCCCTTGTTTGTTACCCTGCACGTTTCTATGACCCAGTAGTGGGATGTAAATGTTTTTGACTATCTTTGATGGTATAAGCGAGGAATTACGGAGCAGGCCTACCTAGGTTAAATACATCAAGGAAACTCATTAGAGGATCAACAAAGGAAAGCATAAAAAAATTGGACTGTAAAAATTTTAAACAACACGCCCCATTCATCCAACTGTCTAATCTTAAATATCATAAATCAAGAAATGTATTTTTATTTTTTGAAACGCCAACAAAGGCATGTTTATTTACTGGTAAGTTCTTCAATATGTTTGCAGTTACATTTATTGTTACAATTAAAATAAGATTTAAAAAAATGCTGTTTACTAGCCAAATGCGGTCAAAAACAAAGGTCTCTTTAAACATACTTTTTAGTTTTGTTACACTTAAACATATCATTTATATAAAGTGAGTATCGTACTGTTCAATTGGGAAGCGAACACAAAATATAAAACACACAAAAACGCTCATTTCCCAAATCCGAGGCGATCAAAAACACTGGACGATGACGACGACGATCGAGTGCGCTGCGTTTTGGGCTCCAACACGACGCGTCCCATGCGGCTCGACAATTTGGAAACACTTGCTTTTGGTGTCGAGTTGGTGCGGGCCAATGCCAAGCGATTGCGAATGGACACGTTGTTGCCTTTTAGAATTTCGTCAGATTTCATTTTGGTGGTGATGGATGATGAGAGTGGCTTGTTGGTGGTTGCCTTCAGCCGCACCACCTTTTTTGTCCTGTGCAATGGCGATTCCTCGAAGTTTCCTATTTTTTTAAATAATTGTATTAGTAAACGGAAATAAATATTTTGTATTATAAACTAAGTCCTAATTCAAATGAATTCCACGCTGGGCGCTCTAAATTAGCCCCAAAAAGAACTACGTTCGTTTGGGACTAATTTGGACGATTATTTAAGCTAGTTTTAACAAAAAATCGTTTCAATAAAACTTACCAAGCCTAGCTTTAATATTGTTGAACTTCATAATTTGGTCGGCAGGTTTATTCCGCTTCCGTGGTGCGATTTCCAAAACTTCGTCCTCTTCTGAGAATGACACCGCCTTTTCATTTGTTTCCATCTTGTCGTACATCATGTAATCGTCTGATTGCATTGTAACAGCTTTTGCGGGAATTTTTTTGACTAAAATCACTTTTTGTGTAGTCTTTTGTGGCACAACTGCACGAATCTGTGGGGAAATCTTTTGTTAATTAATTAGAACTACAAAATAAAAACAAAAAGTAAATAATTTAATGTTTTAAATTATTAAACATAAAAGTTTTATTAAAAATTACCGATTTTTTGGGTGAATTCTTGAGAATTCCATGAGTTCTTTTTCTTTCCAACTCCTCCGATTCTGACTTCCCACCAAGCCGTGCAAATATTGAAGAAGATGGCTTATGCACGCCCGTTATGCGAAATATTTGATTATCTGTTTCTTCAACAGATCCCGATTTTCCAACTTTAAGACGGTCAAACACATTTCGTGTGTCTTCCTTATCAGCGTACACTGGAAAGGGAATTTAAAATTAGAATAAACAAGACAATGTAAACAATTAAACTTACATTTCGCTTTCTTGGCCAAAATCTCTTTGCTCCGTTGTGTTGTGCCTGAGGGCAGGATAATTTTGTAACGCCCTTCATGCTCGGGAAGCACCCGCCTTGGTTGCTTCGGTAGCGAAGCTGTCGATGAAGATGCCAATTTGACTTTGTGTTCTACCAAAAATAAAATATATAAATAGGAATGGACTTAAAAAAGCATAGTTATTAATAGAACGTACCACTTTTTGGCAGGACAACTTTGCTGCTGCTTGCCGAAATCGTAGCAACAGGCACTTTGGGTTCAATTGAAAGTATCCTGTCGCGTGTGGATTGCTCGTACACTTGTTTAGCGTGCCTTTGAAAAAAAAAAATTAATGTTAACACTATAATCCAATAAACCCATAATAGTAATCATTACCGTAGGATGGCAATAATATCTCCCATTGGTGTGATACCCATTTCTCTGAGATACTCTTTGGTCAAATCCAACAACATGTCCATGCCCATTCGATTCTGTACGAAGACGTGCGCATATGTGGCAGACGCCGATGACGGGATGCCAGCGGCCGCAAAAAACTTCACCCAGGTACCTGATTTGAGGGTTAGAAATACTTTAGCAAACTACAAAACACTTTTTGAACTATTTAACACTTTACCTGCCGTTGATGTCATGTTTTGATCTGCCTTTTAAATAATTGTGGTTATAATCAATTCAAGACGTCCATCTATGTTGAGAATTGAAATGATAATAATATTTATAACAATTTACATCAAAGAAAATAACTCTTCTGCTCGCCCATTGAAAAATGACATAATTGACACATGTCAAATTGTATACTGACGCGAGCGCCATATTCAGTGTTTCGAATTTTCATTTTCGAAAAACAATTTTCCCCTTAAATTCAGTTCACTTGCAAATTCGATTATAAAATTTCGAACTCATTTTAAAGAACTGTGATAATTTTAATGACTAATTGCTTTTAAAAAGAATCGATTCAATTATTTTCAGTCAAATTTTATGGTAAGAGTAAAATATTAATTTATCAAATGCAATTAAAAATTAAGTATTTATAATTTATTGGTTTATTCGACTTTCTCCACAATGATTTCGTTTTCCAAATTTGTTTTTTCGGCTTTCATTTGTATGTACGTCAAAAACTCTCGAATAATAACTTTAAAAAAATTGTTGAGTCAGGTTTTAATTTTAAATAAACAAAATTCGAACTTAAATTGCATTTTCGAAAATAGTTGGCAACCCTGACATATGTCACATTTATATTTTTGTAAACTGTCATTGCAATTTAAAAAAAACAACAACTCTGGTCTCCGATTCAAAATAATATTAATTATAATCAAAATTTAAATTTAATCTCTCTTAGTGGACTTGCATTTAAAATCGACTGAAATAAATATTTATTAAAAATTATAAAAGTCTTAGAAAATGAGTGAATCTGATAGTTCGAATGAGTCAATTGACCAAATGGAAATGCTCAAGAATGCTGATGTAAAACCTGGCTTTGCTGTAAGTGGATGGGAAGATGACACCAATGAACTTATTGAAGAGGAACAAAATCCTTACGGTATTTTAGTTTTATTTTTTTTAAATCCATTGAAAATCTCATTCGAAATGTTGTCACATTTTCAGAAACCCCTGAAAAAACAATCCTTTTTGCTGCCGCTGAAAACAATTTGGAATTGGTGAAGGAGGTCCTAACCAAAAAACCATCAACCGTTTCTGCAGTTGATGACGATGGATACACTCCACTGCACAAAGCCTGCTACAACAACAACGTTGACATGGCAAAACTATTGCTTCGATATGGAGCCGATCCTAATGCCGTGACTGAATTCAGATGGACACCATTGCATTCGGCTGCCAAATGGTCCCATGCTGAATGCGGGGCACTGTTGTTGCAGCATGGTGCTAATGTGAATGCGTTGTCCGATGGAGGTTTGTTTTCTTTTAAATTTTTAATATTGAATTTGCTTCACACATGACTTTTAATACTGATGACTTCCTGTTATATTTTAAATTAAGATCAAACACCTCTTCATGTTGCTGCCACAGTGTCCAACTGCCGAAACATGGCGACAGTGTTGTTGAGTGATCCACGCATCAATTGTGAACTTCTCAACAATTCAGGCGAGACTGCTTTTCAAATTGCGAAGCGAACGGGCATGACGCATCCCATTTTTGAAATGGGACATTCTGCCTTCTCCGTGGAGACTGGTTTTATTGAATAATTGCACTCGCATTGCAGTGATTTAATAATAAAGTTATTGTCTGTATTTAAAGGTATACATTTTATACTTAAGTCAAGGATTTGTGGTTTTCTTCGCTCATTAATTATTTTAAATGTTATTGCCATTTGTGACGTCATGTCATGTCGGTGGGATGGAACATGTTGTGCTTGGTTGATTGGAATGAAATATACGTGTAATATGTTTGTGAGATGTACGTGCATATGTGTTGTTTAAAGTGGACAAAATGAATAATGTGCTTCATCATTTCCTTGCCACGCTTTCAAAACACGGTTTGATTGAATTGGTGTTTCATAATAAACCAAAACCAAGTTTAACAACGTTATTACATTATACTCTTACATGGTCGAGTATCAATGAACTTCCAATAAACATTTAAATTAAAAAGTGTGAAACTACCTACATCCTTAATACAATGAGACATCAAAATAAATTCCAATCCCTGAAGCCAATGCATTTCTTGTTAAATGAGAATGGGAGAACCCGAAATTATTTTCTTGAATTTTGCGAAGGCTTCAGCTGTTCTGACATTAAGCGGTTGAGCTTTTGTATTGACATTTTTGTTAAGAATTTTTTGCAAATCAATGTCTTCCTTTCTCATATTCAGTCATTACTCTTTCGAACTTGGGATTTCAACCACAAAATATCAGTATGTCGATCCCATCCCCATTTAAAATCATATTTGGTTTATTTCCGTGTTTCAGTATTTTCAAAACAAGTCTTGCTAAGTTTACAAGCGTAATTACATACAATCTTTATGTTTGTTTGGTGTAGTACGAACTAAGTTGAATTGAAGCGCGATTGCCTGTTTTCCTTAAGACGAAATATCAAATATCATATCTCATTGTTACGCGAGAGTTAATCCTTTATGTCCTTCAGTCGATATTTATTGTGTTATTATTTATTGCATCAAATTTTTATAGTGTTTGTTGTAAAAACTTTCTCTCCGTTAAATCTGTACAGCAAATTGATCTACATATTTTTAAATAAAAAGAATTAATTAATTAATTATAAATGTCTAAATTAAAAACAATAAAATGACAAATAAATGTATACTAATTCTGCACAATTTAACCAGGATTATTCTTAAGAAGGCCTCTTTCAGTTGATGATGTTTACAGCAAAACCTCTTTGGGATTTATAGAACCCCTACTCAAGTGACATTTCGTAAATTGTCTGAAAGTTGAACTAAAGGTAAATCCTTTGCAGCACAGTTTCGAACTGTTTTTATACAATTATTGGCGAAAATTGATTGAGTAACGCCTTAAGTATTTTAACGAAAACATATTTTTTCCACATAAAAAAATTCTATAATTAAAAATATTTGAATTCTTTGCTTTTTTCGCATAATTGTTCCCTTTTTAATGACCAAAAATGAGTTATATAATTTAAATAACTATTGGTTTCACAAAAAATTGCACCTAAACCTAAAGACACACAAAAATGACTAATCATCATTTATAATGATTAATGACGCTTTTAATAAGAAATACGTCAAGATTCACAATCATGTAAAACTCCAATAATGTTTGGTAAGGAACTGGGAACATCTTTACAGTGAATAACTAAGAACTTTAGTACATTTGTGGAACATGACGTTGGCATAAACTAAATTTGAATTAAAAATTACGCAAATCCAATCTTCAAATCCAATGCAATCTTTAGAAATCAAGTAAAAAATGTACCCAATTTAAGTGCTCATTTTGCTGTAGTCTTGCAACAACAGAATTTATGATAAAAACTGCAAAGCAATACTACCTATATTTAGTCAAAGTTTTAATGTACATTGCAACATCCCCCAAATATTCTACAGATTTATGTTTTAACTTTTAGAAAACAAATCGCCATCACATTAATTTATAGAACTGCATATACATTTTAATTTACATCTTCCATTAATTATTTATTTAATAATAAGCCATTTTATAACTCAAATTGTGTTTTATTGCATTGAATTCCACAATGACCCTTGATTCATTAATGCGCATTTTTTATCATGAATAAATTCTGAGAAATATAATAATTAAGTTGCAGAAATTATCGCCATGTGTGTTGTAAGGAAATAACGCTAGAAAGCTGATATTCAGTATTTAAATTTGTAGATTCCATTTCAATTCCTGTTCATATAACAAAAATCAAAACAATAATTATTAATTCGAATGCAAATAGGAATAACAACTTATAACTCAAAAAAGACTTGATTCCATTGAATAGTTGGTAGTCGGTAGTAGGAACTATGTTATAATTATAATACCGATATAAATTAGTTAGGAGGCAGGGAAAGCGACATTATACCTTGGAGTAGAAGTTATTGAAGTTGCATTCAGGATGTAAACCAAAAAGACGATAAAAGTTGTAAATTAAAATAATGTCACTTTAAAAAAATCAATTTTGACCTTGAAGAAAATTTAATATGACCTTTAAATCTTGGGCAAAGTTCTCATTTCGTTAAGGCTTAGAATTACACAGTTTGCAGATTTTTTAAATCAAAATACTGTTTAAAAAAATTGTATTTTGACCTTAAAATATTATATGAAAGACCTTGAAATATCAGGCAAAATTAAAGATAATTTCAAGACCTACAATTATCAAATATTTTATTTGATTTAAAAACTATTGCGTACATTGGGTTTAATTGTTTTTAATTTGGGTGGTCATAAAAAAATTGTTCAATTGATTAAAAAAGTAATATTTAAGTCATATCTATAAATAAACAATAGTTAATAGAGTCCATTTGTGAACTGGGATTTTGTGACTTAAGCTTGATTGATTTTTACATTCGTATGTCTTATTTTTATTTACATAACACCCAAATTTAATGACGACCTAATTTTAAGTTCTAAAATGGGACAAAAACAACTAATCTTAAGTTTTTGTTAATAAATCGTAACATCATTACAAAACTTATATTTTTCAATTTTAGTAAAAATTGTTAGTTGTGTAAAAAAGTTAAAATAAAATGAAAAAAAAACACTATACTTTCTCAGTTGTAATTATGCATTATTAGTTGTCAATTATAAATCAAAATCATGATAAATTAGTAACGCATTTAATTGCAATTAACACAATTGCAAAAATAACTGAGGAAAAAGTGCATTTGTCAGCCTTGTGACGATCAGCACTGATAAATTCCAATTGTGAATTGCCTTGTGTAATCTAATATCTTTCATAATTGCATAACTAGGTAGTAACTAATTTTAATTCCATATTATGTTAGAGCCTTTATTGCACACATTCTCATTCTACTCGACAATTGAGATGATATTCGTAATATGAAATCAAAATGTATAATTATGTTATGCAATGGTCTGCGATCTTGAAAATGCATCGACTTCACGACCAAACGATGACCGTGGCACTGGAAAATCGTATTATCATGGTCTGTGATTAAAATGAGTGCTTCAATAAAATACATAAATGACTTGATTGCACAGAAAAGAAAATTTGGGACTCCTGTTGCAAATCTTTTGCGTGGGAATTGTTCCTTGTTGATTTTAGAAAATATCTGTAAACTGGTCATTGCAAATATTCTTCTAGAAGTCTTTATGTGTTGATTCATTAACATTTGCATTCGATGTTGTCTCAGTTTAAAAAAAAAATTGCAAAAAGCGTTTCCAAAAAAGGTGTCTTATTTTATTTGAACTAATTATGTTTGTCTTTTATTTAGTTAAATATCAGATGGCTTTCCTGAAATGGAATCTCCTTTTTTTATGAAGACGATTTAAATACGATTATGTTAAATTGGCTTTAAAATGATGGTCTTGTAAAAATAGTATGATTCTTTAAGTCTGCATAAAATAGACATAGTAGTTCAAGTCAATGATCTTAAGACTGAAATGATATTTGAGCGCGATGTCAACAGGTTTCACCATTAATTGCCTTAAAATTCCAAACAGAATACAATTTTGATCAGACGACATTTAACCAGTTTTCTTTATTAAAGCAAATTTTATTTTATTTTAATGAGTGCAAATGTTCTCATGTTGTTGTCCCCAGTTTGACACCTGGCGTGGATGGCGTGACGACGGATATAAATCCCGGGTCTTCCTTTTAGACATAAATAAACTCAATCGCAAACACACAAGAACAACTTTTCGGACTGACGTCATTTTTAATCAAGTTTTTAATTTATTTTAAAAATATGCATGATTAACAATTTGTGTCGGTTCCATCCCAATCCCCCACTTCAGTTGTTCAATCTTGAAAGTGAACTTTATTTATTGGGTATGGCCTATGGGTTTCAATAAAGTAATTGTTTTTACTTTTTACAAGTGTTTATTGTTGTTCAGTCGAGTTATTTTGAGCCTTAGCTTAACACTGAAAATAAAAATCACCAAGTCATGTTCTAATAGCACGTATTTCAGCAACAATTTGTGGTATCATCACTTGAGAAGAGTTGAAACTATAAATTAATGACTTGCAATTCATTTGGAAATTTTGCAGTGGATTTGTGGCCACAACTTTAATTGTTTCCATGGCCTAAATATTATTCAAATAAATGGTTTTATTATTAATTATTGGTGTTTTTTTTTGTAATTCTTCAAATTTTTTTATCGTAAATGAACTTAATCACATCAGAATAATTTAGTTTAAATCATTTATAATTGTCATAATAAATTCTAAATAAGAGAATCTAAATTAAAATGTCATTAACTCATAAATATTAATGTTTCGAGACATCAAATTAATGAAATAGCGCTGAAAGGTCTTTAATTAAATCGCTTTTCAGTGCCCACAATTCCAATTTTCAAATCAATTAATTGAATAAGGAATTCAGCCTATGAGAACATCTGCCCGAAAAATGGAAACAGAAAAAAAATAATTTAAGCTTCCAAAAGCGAAACGGAATTAGTTATTGATTTCTTTAGTGTTTAAAAAAATTAAATCATTTTATTATAAACGGGTCTTTAGGTTGCCCAACTAGAATCTTTTGGAAACACTCTTGAAATTAATTTATTGATATACCGTTTCGATGTCATTAAACGAAGTCCCCGAAGTTGTTCTATAGCCAAGATGCCAGCCTCCTTTGATGAATAATGTGTCTTTTAACATTTGTTTTACATTTTTTTCGGCCTTCAACACAAATTTGTAATTAATAAAACTCTACCTTAATAGATGAACCTTATTCAAATGTCACACTAATTATTTCAATGTTTTTTTAATGGAAACTGTTTTTTTTTTTTTTTTGGAAACAGATTTTTAGTTCTTTTAAATTGGATTTCAGAATTAATAGTTGTTGAAATTAGCGTGCACAATTTTTAACAAATCATTATTTATTATTTACTTATTATTTATTAAGTGTATTGATGCAAACGTTGACGTATTAACTTTTAATGACTTCCGCAAAGATTCTTCTCTATGTTTACATTGTGCAACGTTTTAGATATTTAATAAGCTGGATGGGGAAAGCCGAAATATTATGAAGGTCATCAGAACTGATAGATTTTTTAAATATAAATCAATATTTTGCAAAGCTAAAGAATTTACATGTTATACTTTGTAATCTAATCAATATAAATTTATGAGCTTTCGTGGAATTTTATAAATTAATTTTTTTAAAGAATTTTTATCTATTTTATACTAAACCTTATTAAAAAGTTATTATTTTTTATAGGAAATTAAATACACTTACTTAATGGATTGACAATCTTTATTGTAATTAATTAAAAAAATTAAAAATTAGTTTTCAAATAATTTTTTTTTTTTTTGTTTAAAAATTTTGTTTTTTTGTTTAAAAAAAAGAAGCTGTTAAAGACTCCAAATCAAGGAAACAACAAAGTCCATCACAATTTGCACATTGACCTAATCTTGTACAAACAAAAACAAACAAATGGCTTACCCAATAAACACCATTCTGTAAATTGAAAGTGCAAAATTATTGTACAGAAGATGACTTGCTACTAGAATCACTTTCATTGGCGCTTTGAATCAAAGCATAATATATATTTCTGTCCATATTTGAGTAATTGTTTAGGTGGTTTAACATGCAAAGTCAACAGATAGTTTAATAAACAAACATGTTTATTGTTAACTTCTGAGTATACACTTAAGAAATAAACAAGTACTCGGGAAATACCCCGTCTTGAACTATCGCATATTACTTAAGAAAGTTTTAATTCAATTCGGTGTAACAATCATCAATGGTGTACAATGTAAATATCTTCCAGCAATTGTATTATATTGTAATAAAAGCAATTTATTAATTATTGATTCGACATTGAGCCACAACACCCATCGTCCATCACATGCAGTTAATAAACAAATAAATGCAAATGAAGTTTTAAATGTCGGCGATGATTTCATTGCAGATACTTTATATTTATGAGATGGCAATTTATAGCAATTCGTATATAAGTAAAAGTTGATTTATTTTTAAAAATTATTTTTAAATTTAAATTAATTAATTAACTCTGAAGTCTGAGAGTGAATAAGTTAACGCAAAAGTCACACATTAACTGTGAGAGTAATTGAATAAATTAAAATGTATTGACCCAAAGTAGTTAAACTTGGCATAAGACTTTTTGAAACTTGTTATTAAAATTAAATTTCACGCAGTCTAACGAAAATGCAAATTAATAAATATGTATTATGAAAATGATCACGTTTGCTCATTTAATTCAGAGTTAAGAGTCAATAGAAAATTTAAACCTAATAAACAAGCAGATAGTAAAAGTGTAAAATTGTGTCATATTGCTAATTGAATTTACCTAAAACACAAACTGTCTTTGGTTTTAGCAGCTTCGGCCTTGACCCACCTTTTGGCTTAAGTTTTAATGCTCTTTTTGTTTTGATATTTTTAACACCATTTTAGTATAATTGATTTTTAAAAACATTCAGCTTATTATTTGTTTTTAATTGAATGATACAAATTATAATTGGTTTTCAAAGGCATTTTATTTAATTAAATGCTAATCGTACTTATTTTAATTCAACTTTTTTTTAAACAAAAAATTAAACATTGTACTTCCCCAACGAATCTTATGAATTATTTAAAAAAAAGTGACCTCTCAACTGTGAAACTTATATTTCGAATGCTCGTGTCTGATATATTAGAATAATTTCAGCATTATAAAATATCCTGCTTATTTTTAATTGGGTAAGTACTTTTCAAACTATTGTAAGTAGATTCAACACAATAGAATTCAGTTTAAAAATAATGGAGTTATCGTTTAATTTTCTGATGATAATTATTAAAGTATTATATACAAAGTGAAGCAAATACAATCGGGAATTAATCACATATTGCGTCACATATTATACAAAATGATTGGCTTGTTAAAGCTTGTTAAAAGCTATGCATTATTAAAACGCGTATGAATTAATGCAATTGTAATTCACTCGACGCGACGCAACGGTCGGCTTTGTTAATAATCGCTGTAATGCTTACTTAATTACAGCAGATTTAATTGATATTTCTTATTAACATTAGATTTTACATGCAAATATTACCATTTCTTTTAGGTAATTAGAATATGGTTGCACAAGCTTTGGGGTATTTTAATATTTACCAATTGTTACTGAGAAAACATATTCTAATAATTTAAATTTAGGTTTGTTTTGAATTTTATTGCAGAAAACAAATAAACAAAAACTCTGTTGATGATTAAAATTGTGGAGACTGATTATAATGCGTAAATAATTTTACAGTTTGAGGATTTATAGCAAGTTTAATATTTTAAACCTAATTATTAACCACTAAGCCTGCGAATAATAGTTTTAAAACCATTTCGTTTCGCATTCTTGCTGTTTTATGGCTTCATAAAAATGTTAAGTCGTAAAACTCATATTACAGCACATAAAATTTTACAAATGACTTTCAATTTCATTATATTTTATTCATAATAATTTGTTTAATGTTATTTATATTATTTGAGACCAACTTTATAATAATCATGTTGATTGAAACCACAAAATTTAAATTGGGCTCCAAAATGTTTGTTTATGCATTCTGAAACGTTTTAAATATTTAAATAACCAGCTTATTAAAGCAGTCAAAACAGGGAAACCCAAACCGGTCAATTCAAACAATTTAAATAAGTCAGGTGATAACTATTTGTGTCGGTTAGGCGTAGAATGTTTTTATTAAAACAAAACAAAATTAATCAGCATGTCAGCACGATATTTATCAATGAGCATAAATCATAATATTCTTAGTTATTTTAGCAAATTTTTAAAACGAAAAAGGGAAATATTTTAAGAAGATTTATGCTTATTGATTAATGTTGTGCAGAAATGCATATTAAATTGTAATTGAATGTAATCGACTATGTATTAATTGGATAACAACGATAATTAAAATTTGTAACACATAATTAAATTACCGTACAAAACAGCAGATGGAAGAAACATGAGAAAAATATATAATTTATGAGAAAAATGTTGTTGCAATGATCAATAATGCAGTTTGCATTGAATTTATGCAATGCCAAAAAGATTTTCGGAATGACATTGGGACCATTGATTACACCAAGTCGCTACATTATATTAACTGTTTATTATATTGAGTGTGCCTTTAAAGATTAACTGAAACTTCTTAATTTTTTTTTTAAATACTCGTCAAAATTTTAAGTTTTTTTTTATTTAAAAAAAAAATAGTTATTTAAACATTTAGTGACCTAAAACACAAAAAAACGAATATAATTTATTTAATTTCATATTTCATCGCTTACAATTTTAAATGATTAATAGTGATTTAAACACTTTTTTGTCATGCTGCAAATCATTTAATTGTTTGCCCAAAAGCACCACATCAACCCGCAAAAAAAACACATGAAATCAATTAATTTTCAAGAAAATCTCCAAAAAAAACAGTTTTAGAAATTACTAGTTAAAATCCCACAATACAAAACCCAACATAACAAGACCCCTAGCCATTCATTACAATCAATTCAGAACATGCTAATACTACCAAAATATCATCTCAAGCTCAAAGGTAATCTTAAATATTCCTACATTGTGGTCGCATGTGTGTGTTTCAACTCGCCGACACACAACCGTCAGCATAATATCGAGATTTTAAATATTCAAGGTTATCAAGAACTGCGACTATATATATTATGGAGCTCACCTGCAAGCCGCATTAATTGGCAAAGTCTCTACCGCTACGTTTCTCCGGTATTACTTCAAATTCATCAGTTCGGTGCAGTGTTATTTTCTCGTTTGCAAGATGTTGTTTGCTTTATCAGTGCTGTGCTTTATTGCGACTGCTGTCGCACAAGTTCAACTGCGTAAGTGTTTTCGTTTTTACAATAAACAGAAAGGAATATGATATAAAATGATGAAATCAGAAAGCGATAGTGTTCAAATAATGAAAAGTGAATTTTAATGTTTATGTGGACAAAGGAACTTTTTAAAAAATGTTCACAGTGCTTTAAAGAAATTTAAATTGAAACTATTAATGTTAAAATTAATTTTTTTTAAAGTTTTAAAAAAGTGAAAAAACGATTATTAAAAACCACTCAATTTTTGAGTGAAATTGAAAAACTATTATTTCAAAAACAATGTTTTAAAATAATTAATTTTGTTTTTGGAGAGTGAATAATTTTTAAAATTGTGTTTCTTTAAAATTTTAAAGCATTTAATTGTTCGCAGAAATTTTATTTCTAATTCTGTATAGAAAAGACGTCAAAGAACGTCCATAAGATTTCTTAAACAATTATAATATTATGATAAATGTTTCATTGTTTGCAAATTTACTGAATAGAGAGTTCAAGGATAAATAAATTGACTAAATTGTATTCTTTAAAGCGAGACGTTTTCATAACATTTTCTGGCAAAACCTAAACAATGAATTAATTGTATAATTTCAAAAAAAAACATTTTATAATTGATTATTAAAAATTATTTCATTTGAAAACAAATACAACTGTTGGTGCACAATTTAACTGAAAAAAGATATATTAATTTAGGACTTTAAAAAAAATTATTCAAACTAAAAAAAAGTCTTAACTTTTTTTAAACAGAATTTTTCATTTAATTAAATTTTTTTTAGAAAATTTTTAAATTATTTACAAATTAAATTTATTAAAAATTGTTAATTTACATATTAATGCAGCTCCCGACACAATTGTTTGCCCTCGTAATGACCCCAACCGTGATGATTGCATTAAACAATCACTTCAACAAATGATACCTCGACTCCATGTAAGTTTACCCCCCATAAACAAAACATTGCCACGGCCAACCACCATTGCTTGAACTACATTCTAATTGCAAATAAAATATTTATCGTCGATTTCAGAGTGGAATTGCCGGGCTCAACATCCAACCCATTGATCCTCTTGTGCAGGACAATCTGCGCTTTGACTACAACGCGAACGGTGTGAATGCCGCAATTCGCGTGAAACAAAGTCGGATTTATGGTCTGAGTCGTGCCGAAATCAAATCAGTGAAGACAAACATCCGTGCGGATGGCTTGTCAGCTGAAATTGATTTCTACTTGCCACGCTTGTACGTCGAGGGATCATACCGTGCTGAAGGTCGCTTCAATAACTTTAAGCTCAACTCAAAGGGAACTTTCAATGTGACAATGAGTAAAAACAAATTAAAGCATTTCATTGTGTTAAATGTTATTTAAATAATATTTGTTTAATTTTTATAGCCGATATTACCAGCAAATGGGTGTCAGATGGTGACTTCGTTGAGCGTAATGGTGAAATTTACTTGCAACTGAAGAAAATCGATAACACACCAACTATTGGTGGCTTCATATTCGCCGGCACTGGTTTGTTGCCTGATCCAGAATTAAGTAAGTACAAAGTGCAGAATGTGCAATTTGCGATAACAACTGCATTAAAGTGATTCGCCATTGCATTTAATTGCAAACAAATAATTAATCTGACGAAAGGGATCATTATAGATGCAATTAAAAGTAGCACGCGCACTCACTCTCAAATTGATTACGATTACCACATAATAACTTAGAATTAATTATTGCTTATTACAAACGTTTTGGTTTTTGTTAATTTTGTGCGTCTCTTTTATTTATAGACCAAGTTGCTGTTGATTTCGTTAATCAATACTGGCAAAACTTCTATGTGGACGCTGTGCAATCCACCAAAAAACAATGGGAACCCCTTGCACTTGAAATGTCAAACCAGTTCCTGTTATTCGTTCCTCTTCGCTTGATCTTGCCTTGAACAGTCTCGCAGTAAAGAAAAAGATTCGTTCACTGTGATCAAATTAATTCGTTATTACTTATTTTACTTATTAGTTTATTTTATGTTGCGTGCCACTTGAGCAAACTTGACCAAAACTTTTCCTCTCAAAACAAAAAAAAAATCAAACAAAAAACGGTGTTTAAATCTATAATATATCGAGTTATCTTTGCTGACTTGGCGCTTTTTTTTATTAATATCTTTAAGAATCTTAATGTAGATTTCCTCAACAAAAAAAAAACAACACAAAATCGATTACCTTTGTCCTTTTATGTAGCGAAATGTAAAATTATTGTATTAGGTATATTTTTACTTATAGTTTCTTAGATCAACGTTTTTTATAACAAAAAAGATTTTTCTATTTTTTATAAAAATAGTGTTAATTGTTTTATATATGGTTTTAAATAAAGATGTATATGAGTAAATAAACAATATTTAAACCCCATTTTATTTTTCAACAGATGAACGATTTGCAAATTGTTGACAATTTAAGTATGTACGTGAAATACCTTTACAGTCAAGAGCCAGAATCTATTTTAAATTCGCATTTAATAAATGTAACAATTTTTGTTTCCAAACTTTTATTTTTTCAGGTAGATACAAACAAATCTCAAAAATTTAAATTGACAACTTGTAATACTCGTTATAAGATAAGACTTTTTAAATTAACAATTTTGAAATTTACTTTTTATTATCAATTTTCATTGTCAACAAAAAGTAATTAAAAATTTGGCTTTAAAAATTCAAACAGCGTTTACGACAAATCTACTTTTTAAAGAAAGGACTTTTTTGGTGTAAACGGGTTTTGGTATAAACTTTAATCTCTACTGCCCTATTTAAGTTATAATTTGGGATTATGCAGATTAAATATGTAAGGTGTTAAAAATATTTATTTCAGTCTTTTCAAATTAAAATTAACCTTTTTTTAAAAGGAATGCACATATTTTGTAAATAAATTGCGGAAGTTTATAATAACCGAAAAATTTTGTTTGCTTATTTGATGGGTTCTGGGATGAGATAAAATATCTAAACTTTAAATTAAGTTTGTTTGGACAGAAAATTCGAATTATTCGATTTTTTCAATTTTAAAGCACAGAAATTAAATAAAGTATTAATAAATTATTATTTTAAATAATTGAAACTTCAATAAACAACACATAAGTCGGT
This sequence comes from Sylvicola cinctus, assembly GCA_963854165.1. NCBI lineage: Eukaryota > Metazoa > Arthropoda > Insecta > Diptera > Anisopodidae > Sylvicola > Sylvicola cinctus. Next base: position 63,148,656 of record OY974082.1, on the reverse strand, counting down.
TTTATTTATGGCATTTCTTTGAAATAATCAAATTCCTTAAACCAAGTATCTGTTCAACTCCAAAGTAATAAAACAAAACCTTTGACTATTATACAAATCTTAAACTAAATCCAATTCCATTTATTGAATTACAATAAAACAATGTAGAAAAAAAATTTGCCAAGACCCCCAAGGAACTACAACAAAGCCGCAAAAAATTTAATTAGCATAATATTTATTGTTGATCCAATCATGTTGATGAAAAACATATTTTGATTTTAATTAAGATTAAATAAGAAGTCGCGTCGCTTAGAGTCAGGATTAAAGAACGGTATTTTTGGCATGTACCGAAACAAAATAATTTGTTTACAAAACGACTAGGCTTAGTCGAAATTGAATCGCAGTATAAAAGCCCAAAAGTTTAATGAACTTTTGCGTACACCAAAAACAATTGCTCTCCAAAAAAAAAGTTGAATTAAATCTCTGGTCATGTCTGCTTACTGTCATCCCAAGACAAGCACAACGATTTCAAAATCACAAGCGGCCTGGTAACTCGATCAAAGGAGGATTTAATCTTCAGTGGTCAATGGGTAGGCATTATTTTTATTAATTTTAAATGAAAGACCTTGAAGGATTGTAAGTCGATTTAGTTTTGGTTGCTAATTTATTTTAATGATTTGTGTAGGACAAAATACAATGATTCAAACATTTCTGAAAATTTCAAAATATTTTTACTTTAATTTTAAAATTCCCCTTTTTTCTTTTTTAATTAAATGAATAAGCCTTTAAAAAATAATTGCTTTAAAAAATTAAATTTTACTTATGCAACAATAATTTCGCAAAAGTTCTGAGTATTTAGCGTACACTGGTAGACAACAACAATCGGTAACCCTCAAGAAAATAATGCAGAACAAGCACAATACACAGCAAATAACCACCGCGTCTTGATATTCTCACTTACTTGCTTACTTAATATAACATATTGAGTCTAGACAATTGCGCTGTACACAATTTGTTCTCAAAGTGCTCGACGCTACATAACCGCATGTGGGGTGAGGGCATTGATTCATATAAATTCTCCTTACCAAGAGTCCATCGTGCTCAGTCAAGAACACACCAACTTGCGACAACAGTGACACGGATAAAGCCACCGCGGATTAAGTGCCTATAAAGTGGGAGTGCAATTCTTTTTTATAATACAAAAATAAAACGAATTTTTACAAAGTCACAACGAATGTGCTTTAACTTATTTTTCTAAATTTGTGAAATAGTTAGATGAATCAAGGAAAAATCATGAATTGGTGTTTAATTTTTATGGTGACGTTAAGTTGCAGTGTATTGGGAAAATCAGTTGAAGATGATTTGGGTGATGAAGATTCAGTGGTTATTGAAGGTAAAAATAAGCAATAATTGTAAAATTGTAAATTCTATAAAAAAACGAATACGAAAAAAGGATTACTATGTCTTTAAAAGAAAATGAGAAACAAAAGACTTAAGCGACGAACTCGATTTTATTTTTTATTTCCATGGATTAAGAAAACTCGTTCTTGACTTCAAGAGCGAAAATCCCATTCCTTTGCAGTAATTGTGGGAAGGTTCGTAAAATCTAAAACAAAGCAATTTAAAAAAAATATTTTTTTTTTTTTTTGCAAACATTCAGTGCGACAATTGATTAAGCTTTAAAAACGAATAAAAGTGATTTAAATTGCGCAGTGTTGCTTATATTGAACACCACCGACGTTATTCTGTGAGTGCGCGCGAGTTCTTTTAAATCAATTTGCCCATAATGTCTCATCAGCAATTCAGAACACACGCCACACTCTTTCAACTGGCGACATATTACTCCTCGAGTATCATGCCATTTTTGGCACTCGATGATTTGCTTTAAATAATTATTGCGGCATGTAATTAGATGCGATGTGTGGGAGTTTAAGCAATCGGGAGTGTATTCACCTCAGATTCTTGAAGCAGGATATTATTTGAAAACTTGTGTAACAAAAATGTAGTTGTTATCACAAGAAATTGGAGGATTATAAATAATTTATTGGTAGTTTATGTATTTGGAAACAACAGACAGGAGTAAAATGCTTGTCCCATTGAATTTTTGCTTTAAAAAAAGGCAAAAACATTACTGCACATTTCAAGGTTTAAATATTCAGTTTTCAAGGTCAAAAATGTGTTTTTTAAACGTTTGATTTTAAAAACTAAAACAGTTTAAATTTTGCAATTATATTTTAGGGAATAAAATTAGCCATCTTTTTACAGCTCAAGGAAAATTACTTTAAAAGTAATTTTTTGCAAGAAAAATGTGAAATAATTTTCTTTTACAAAAACCAAATTGATTAGAAAACTTATTCAAATAAATTCAATCAAAACGCTAACCGCTTTATCATTTAAATAATTCATCCAACAAAATATTACATAACCTCCCACGTGTGAGTTTTGACTCACTAACAAATAAATATTTTCATTATTTGTTTGAATAAATATTTGAACATGAAATGTTAAGAACAATGGTGTCATTAATTGTCAATACAACCCATGTACTTTTAACTTCTAGCAAAATATGTTCGTGATGTTATGTGATGTTTCACCTCAATTTTTGTTACAAAAGGTTACACTAAATTCGTTACAGTTTGATTTTAAAAATAACTCTATTACATTTAATTAAAACATCACAAATGCATCCACATTTCACACAGTTGAGTGAACCCTAACAATTTCTGCACAATTGCATCGACAAAGTTGTACTGCACGATAATTATTATTGATGGAATTCCTGCGTGCAACGCAATGCAACATACTCGTAACATGCGATGAGCGACAAGTTCACGACTACTGCAGCCAATCGTGCAGTGTTGACCAAGGTCATTAATGATGCGACAAGTGGACAGAGAAAAATAATTTTTAATGCGTTCTATCTTTCATTCTTCTATGATGTAGAAGAAACAGGTCGTTGGCCTGTATAGTGGTAACTGCTGCTAGGGTATTGCAGATCAGTGCGTTCTTTGTGTGTATGATTAATGCAAAAATTTATGCTGAGTTACGTTGTGTTATTTTTATTTTTAAATCAAATAATTTTCAATATATTTTTTTTTGATGGGATCAATTTGCCATCATTAATTTTTATCAATCCCTTTATTTAAAAAACAATGGTTAGAACAAAATTTTAAAAAGCATTTGTTATAAAAAGAAGTTTAGTGAGCAACACACTTTTAGCAGAAATTATGTTAATTGTGGTCATAGAAAATAAATATACCAACAAGTACTCGTTTTTGTTTGCCTACGAAAGACAAATAGGGATTTATTTTGCAGTAGTAAATACTATTTAAAAGAGTAACTGGTTCTTCAGTGATAATTAAGTCGGTCTACAGAGCTCATTGGGTCTACACTTGGTTATTTAAATCTACAATTATAACAGGAATAAAGCAGGGAGAGCCACTTGTAATTTTATTACGATTTAAATTTAAAATGAATTGTGATGATTTTGAGCTTAAGTTTCAAAAAATTTACTTATTTGACCTTGAAATTTTAGTGTTTAATCCTTGGAATATTAAGGAAAAAAAAACTCTCTTTAATTGTGACTTAATATCTTCCAAAAGCATCGAAGAATTCCAAAGATTTAAAACTTCTGACCTTGAAATTTTCGATTTTGACCTTTAATTACATAAATTAAAGATAACATCATTATGGGGGTCCCTAAGACCCGGCTTGAAAGCTCAATTTACTATATTCGTAAGACTTAATGAGAATCTATGCACATTGACGACATCTACCTTCGCTGAAATGTGTTCTTTATTTTTTAATTAATGTCCAGTCTTAGATCTTCTCTCATCTTTCTATTTTTGCCACTCGAAACATTTTTTTAAAAACATAACTTGAAGTCTTTTCTATTAGATCAAATATTTAAAAACCTTATAAGAAGGATTCACCGTTATATTCAAACTTCAATTTGTCAACGTAAATAAAAATTGAACGCGTCCATTTTATTAATGCATTTGAAGAATGATTCAATTTCCGTCTCCACGTCGTCATGAAATGCCTTCACGTTCGTTTAAACAATTTGCAAATTATTGTTGTTTACTACACGCGTTTTCTCACAATGCATTGACCCGTTCAGTCATGCCTTTGCATCACGGCACGTGTTGTAAATATTACAAAATATACTATCAATCAAAATTGAACCATTTTTATATTTTTTGTCAACAACCTTGTACAGCCGAGTCAACCAGCTCCATCCGCACAACTCGTCAACTATATTTCCAACAACCATTCTACTACAATGCACAAGGTGAAGGAAGCGCTTGCATAACATCAAAGGGTCACCTCGGTTCCTGTGTGACTTACAAAAACTGCTATCCCTATTTTAAGCTGCCCGTTTTGCCCTCTTGGGAAGCCTGGGTGCTGGGACAATACGATGCGTGTAGTTTCCACAATACGGATGGCCGTCAAGCGTATGGTGTGTGTTGTTCCAATCCATTGTTCCCATTGCCAATTGGACCCCCACCAGTTGGGGAAGCCGGTGACAGTGAAACGGCTGTTGTTGAAGCCACACCCAACATGAAACCGATTCGACCAAACAATAATTTGTATCCAAATTGGCCACCACAATCTCCAACGCATCCACCGAATCACACCGCAGCCACGCATCCAACTGCATTGCCAGGTGGAAGGCCACCAACCACAGTCGCGTCCATAATAACGACGACAACTCAACGTCCAAGTGCCACAACATGGCCAACAAAACCGCAATGGCCACCACAAGTAACACATCCACCAATGCAAACTACAGCAGCACCAACTTATCCTACTGATGGTGGGGATATTCCATCGTCTCATGCAAGTTGTGGACAGAAAAATGGATTTAATGTAATTCATTTTCGTATTTTTATTTTAATTCTTTAAAATATGACTTTAATTGTTTCGTTTAAAGGATCAAGAACGAATCGTTGGTGGGCATAACGCCGATCCCAATGAGTGGCCATGGATTGTAGCACTGTTTAACAATGGACGTCAATTCTGTGGTGGTTCCTTAATCGATGATGTTCACATTTTGACGGCGGCTCATTGTGTAGCGCAGTAAGACCAACTGCTTCATTGTATCAAAAATGTTACTAGCTTATTTAAATTCCAGCATGAGTTCCTGGGATGTAGCACGATTGACAGCCCGCCTTGGTGACCACAACATCAAGTCGAATACCGAAGTGCAACACGTTGAGAAAACTATTAAGCGTGTGGTTCGACACAGAGGATTCGACTCACGCACCCTGTACAATGATGTGGCCCTTCTCACACTCAGCTCACCAGTTTCCTTTTCCAGGACCATTCGCCCAATTTGCTTGCCATCAAATACCAAAAGCTACAATGGATTGACGTCTACAGTTATTGGATGGGGTAGTTTGAGAGAAAGTGAGTTATTTTTGGATTAGTTTATTGGGACTGAACGAAATTGCATTTAATAATAAATCACTGACACATCTCGATTCAGGTGGGCCACAACCAGCAGTCCTCCAAGAGGTTTCAATTCCAATTTGGTCCAATACCGAATGCCGTAGAAAATATGGAGCAGCAGCTCCAGGTGGAATAGTTGAGTCAATGCTGTGTGCTGGGCAAGCTGCCAGAGATTCTTGTAGTGTACGTTTGTTGTTTTTTTTTTGTTTTTTGTTTTAACCAAGTTAATGTTTTTTTAATTATTTTAGGGTGACTCCGGTGGACCTTTAATGGTTAATGAGGGAAAGTGGACTCAAGTGGGTGTTGTTTCATGGGGAATCGGTTGTGGAAAGGGTGAATACCCTGGTGTTTATACCAGAGTTACACATTTCCTTCCTTGGATTACCAAGAATCAGAAAAGTAAATAATTTATGAAATAAAAGTTATTACGTAGTCTCTGAACGAGTTTTAGACAATAGTTTTCAAATGTTTTTTTTTTCAATTGTGACAATGAATTTTTTTTGGAGAAATTACTTCTTATTTGGATTTAGCAAAGAAAAAATGTTGATGGGTTGAGGTGTCGAGAAATAAAGGTAATTAATAATAAAATAAATAATTTTATTAAGTAAGTTAATTTTTAAGGTTATGAATTATTTCTATTATATGCGTAAGCGGCTTAGTATTAATTGAAGTACAGGTTTTATGAAACATCCAACGGGGTGTGGATTGCAGAAGTTCTTCCATTAATAATATTGCAGATATTTATAACATTTAAATGAATTTAACTAAAATAGTTGCGTTCTATTGAGATTACAGTCTGTTTATTTCAATAGAATTATTTTCCAAAATGTCTTTTAAACAGAGATATTGTCTACAGTCGGTTCCTCGGCGCAGTTCGAAAGCAAATTTCTGTCGGTTAAATTAAAATTTTATTTCACTCCATTCATACAATTCACTGATAATTCCATCTGTTAATTAATTTAATTTGAATAAATGGACAATCACATTTTCAAAATAGAACTTACTTTATTAATAATTGATAAGTATGTATAGTTAAAATGCAATTCATTAACAATTTCATAATAATAAAAAGAATATATACTTAGTAAATTGTTATAAATTAGATACACTTGTTCTTAATAAATAATTAATAATTATCATAAACGAAAAAATTATTAAAAAAGAAAAAAAAACTGTTAATAAATATACTTAACAATATAAACTGTAAAGAATGCTAATACAAGTACGCCAATAAGTGCGTTTTTTTTCACATATCATTTTTATCCACTTACAATTTATCTTCTACGCTTCCACTTAACACAAACATAATTAATTCAATAAGACAAAAATTACATATCACGTTTCATAAAATGTAACTCTGAGTTGGTTTAAAATTTATAAGTTCATCGTAACATTAATTAGGTATGCATGTGTGTGTATGTTCGTGTGTTTTCTAAAAAGATTTTTAGTATGTATTTATAATTAAATTTTGTTAACGTTTAAAGATTTTTATGTCAACTTTAAATATGCCGGTGGTGAGAATTTCTTTCGTAAGAATTTGATGATGTAAAGTGGGAGACAAGACACAAGCGTGATGACTGAGACTTTCCACAAAAAGTCGTACGACCAAATGAATTCCCAATCTGTAATGGAAAATAAATTAAGTACAAAAAAAAAATATTGGATTTAAAATACAAAAAATATTTTTAAAAAAAACTGGATTTAAAATACATACCAAAATACTCGTGAAGGACAGCCAACGATACTAAATAAAGAATAAGACTAAAAATTTCCGCCAAAACCATAAGCCGATGCCATGTCCGAATTGTTAATGCCACCATAATAAGTTCAGTCAAAATAAGCGCCGAGAAGCTGATTGCAACAATGTGAATGAACTCGTCCTCAAACAGGATCAATGCACCGTACATTATGACACCACCTTAAATGACAAATCAAAAATTCGTTAATTCTTTGAATTCCAAAAAATGCATGCAGAAATCCTCTAACCTTGATATATTGAAACAAGCACCCAAACAAAAAATGTTTTGTAACTAAGACTCCTGCCTTTTGAAAGCTCTTTGTATAACTCCGGATATGTGACTGCCATGTACGAGCTAATGTCTTGGTCAAGCACCAACGAAAACACCGGAAACATTGTGTAAAGTGTCGCATAGCCAACCATTAGGAAACCTTGGTAAAGTGCCACCGATGATAAATAAAACACAGCAGAGAATACAGCCTGAAACAGTAACAGGAAAGGTCAGTCAAAACAGTATTTTAATTTGACAAAACAAAAGTACTCCTACCTGCATTGTTGAAATAATTAATCCTCGATGAATAACAAATTGCGATAACGCCGCTGATCGTTTGTACGAACGACGTCCGTGCACCAACAATAATTTGGCGATGTGCGAAAATTGCGGTATACTAAAATCACCAGCCAAGGACGCTTGTCGTCCTTCGCGACCCTCAATACCAACACCAGCGTCAGCCTGCTGAATCATGCTGACATCATTACCACCATCACCCACAGCACATGTCCGTTTGCCCGTATACTTTTGGATGAGAGAGACCACTTGTGCCTTTTGTGTGGGACTGCATCGGCAACACACCACAGCTGGACATGAGGAGGCCAACTCCATGAATTCGTGTTGATAGTACTGAAGGCATACTTCTAAACTTTCACCCGATACAACTAAAGCACAATCTTGTTTGCGATGAAATTGATTTAATTCCAAGTGGGCATCAGTTCTGGAATGAAGATAAGTTTAAAATCCAATTATATTTAGGTGTGTGTATATAATTTAAATTACCTCGTTAAAACATTTTTAAAGATATGCAGTCCTTGATTGCGACCCACAAGATGAGAACTTTTTGCAATGCATGTTGCGGTCTCAAGCTTATCACCAGTTAACATCCAAATGCGAATGCCGGCATTCCTTAGAAGCTCAAGTGTTGGACGAACGCGATCTTGAAGCCGATCTTCAACACCAGTTAGGCATATCAACTCCATTTCACGTTCTAGGGTTTCAATGACAGCTGAGACTTTAGCAAGACGATCTGTCACACTCAATCGAGCAGAATTGTAGCGGGTCTTAAAATTGAATTGATATTTAATACAAAATTGTAAAATAATTGTTTTTCTAAATTACCTCAAAATCATTATACTGATCCTCAGTAAGGACTTTTTTGGCAACAACCAAGGTTCTAAGACCCTCACGCGCCATATTACCACTTTCCTCACTTAACCAATCATTGTACTGAACAATTGAAACCATCACAACATCAGCGCCCTTCAAATAAAACGTAATCTCACCGGTTTGGGCATCTTTAACAATAATGCCCATCCGTTTGCTTTCACTGGTAAACGGAAACACTTGCAGTATGTGAAATTTCATCATGCCATTTGCAAATGAACCCAATGATGCGGTGCTGCCATTGCTGCTGGATGGAGAATTTAAATCCGTCGACAAATTGGTGACTACTGTATTAATGGAGGAGTTTTCATTCATCGACTTTCCACTACCACCAAATTGGTTTGATGCCTTAAGCTGCAATGTAATTGAATTCAAATCACGATGTATTAAAGCCAATCCAATTTGTTCGGTCCATTTGACGAGAGCAATCTCATCGGGACTAGATGCCTGATACGTCATCTCAGGATCTTCCGGCTTCTCGATTTCAACTGAGCGACTGGGTGAACCACGTTTGCTTTCCACGGGACTCGCCTTTGTATCACTTTCATACACCGGCGTTACATTGTGACAGAGCGCAAGTGCTTTGACTGCCTCCCACACACGCCAACCCTCGGGACGTCGCATCCTTGACGTTGAAAATACTGAACCCGGACGCAATGATGCCAGATCGGGTTGGGCGTAAATGCTTGAGCTCAACGAACTAATTGTAGATGCAACCTCATCAAATGAGTCACTGCCATAGGCAACGGTGCCCAAATGAATTTTCTTGAAGACCATTTCATTTTGGGTTAACGTTCCTGTTTTGTCTGTCAGCAAATATGAAATTCGTCCCAATTCTTCGGGTATTGTGGTCGAACGCACTACAGTGCCAGCAATGTCGGGATCATTTTGAATTTGCCATGAATAAAATGCTTTACCCATGTCCAAATTGACTCTCAAACTGATTGGGATGATGTATGAGAACAGCAACACGAATCTGAATGTGTATCGATACCATGGTCCGTTAAAACCTTTTAAACACATCATTACTAGTGCCAAACCAATGACAGCACAAAACAATACTTTTGTCAGCCCATTAATCTCCATGTCCAGCAAACCAACTTTTGATCTGGGTTGCGAATTGTTCATAACACTGCGTGTCTCACAACCCGTATAGACAACAATGCCAATAGCAGTACCAGCTGCCACCACAGTATTTGCCCACAATGTGTTCTCCACGTCCAAACTCTCCTCCTCGGTGCCACCCTGTTTCGAAAATGTTCCAATAAACGAGTGAATGTCGCGTTGTGGCTTTTCAATGTAAATGCTTGCATCAAAATGGAATAAATCCGAGTTGCTGTTCAATTTTTGTGTAGCCGGCACAGCAAGTCGCAGCTTCCAATCGGTTTCACCATCCAATTGATCGGTACGCACAAATGCTACACCACTTTTATCGCTGGTGCGTAACAGCACTAAATCAGCGGGCACACGTTCATCTTTTTCCACAATTATAATATCCCCGACCTTCAATTTGGATGAAGACACAAGCTCCGGCTGTTGGTCGGGTCCGGTTATACGGCGGTATTTTTGTGAATTTACTTCACGATCACGCTGATGACGGCGAAGATCATCCACAGCTTCGCGACAGATTGTCACAGTTAATACAAAACACTGAAATAAAGATGGAAATCGTCAATTTTGGTACAAATTAGAGTAATTATTTAGTATGACTTACCAAGGGTCCCCAGTAGGTGTACAAATAACCAATTCTGATGTCAGGGATGAATTGACTTAATGCCATAATCAAAAAGTATAAATTGAGGAAGAATCGAAATTGTTCAAACAGCACCAACGGTAAGAACGTTATGAAATTGTATTTCTGAAAAAGGAAAGAATAAGGTTTCATTTAAAAATTTGTCATATGCAATTGTGTAAGTGGGCATTGGGATATCAGGATTGGGAGTTAAGTCGTAATTGTAACTTAGTGGGGTGAATAGGCCCAAAAAGTATTTCAATTAAGTCATATGAGAACATAAACAAAGAAACAAGGAAGTACGTGAGTGGCAAAAATGTACTTCAAAGTGAATCCATCACGTCACAAAAAACAAACAAACTTGCAAATCGATTTTCCTGTATAGAATTTCGAATACATATTATATTCAAAGTTATCTGTCAGCTGTGGTGACGGTGACTAATACCTTTTTCCATAAAACTCACAACCCAGACGTGCTGACATATTAACGACACATAATATTAAATTAAGTTAAGATAACAACGTTTCATATTACACATTATTTGCAACTACCGCACCTATCGTAGCATACACACCTGATTGCGAATTTCATTTGGAGGAAATTTCTCCTCACACGGCCGTCCGATATGCACTGTGCGTGAACGCAGCTCCTTTGCGGCGCACCATTTTCTCCAAGCCCACCACCAACAACTGAAACATAAATCATTTAATACTTTGTAATTAAAAAAAGTTTATTACGTCATTATTAGTTAAAACAACACATTCGGATTAAAACTACGCTCAACAGAATGAAATGTAAGTGAGTGGACTGACCTAAAAAGATACCATCTTCTTCTAGGCTTTTTAATCAAGGGGATTGTCTCTTTAGTAATTGGTGTGGATGGTGTGCATTGCGATGTATCATCCATTTCAAATGAGCTCACGTTGGGATTCACTTTTAATGCACTTTTATTACAATTTTCTTACAAAGCAGTTTTTTTTTTGAGTGGGGGTTTCTGTGCCAAAAGGTCTTACAAGATTGCACGTCGCTTAACTTAATACACAATTGAGACACTTTAGACAGTTTTACTTAACATTACTATTACGGATTATGAAAACACTGTAATATTTGAATATTGATTTAAATTAGGATGATGAAAATTTGAGAAAATTTTAGATTAAAAATTTATTGCAAACACAATGGCCGTTCTGTTGTGAATTGTGATGATGTTTTTTTTCTAATTTGCTTCGGTTTTTGCGTTTTTCTTTTACAAAAACGTCACTTTAGAGAATGTTTAATTCCAGGGTTGCAGCGGTTAAGTAAAGCGAAACATTTACCTGTCGATTAGTTATTTAGTTCAATTGTTTAAAGTTTACGGTAATCGAATTTAATTTATTGATATTATTAGAGAAAACATTCTCTTACTTTTGAAACATTAACCAAAAAAAAAGAAATGTGGCTTAAATGTGTTACACCTTGCATCGGCAAAAACTAATCGACAAGTCACAAGACCCCAAAAAAACTGAACTTATTGCAGCTCTGGTATAATGAACCGCGAAGTTGGATACAAGTCACAAATAAAATGACAACTACAACTTTTTGCAAATAATAAAAATGACAAAATCGGCAAAATATTTGTCTGGGCGTTGTAATATAGGATGCTTGATTTTTCTTATCATTTTAATCTTACTCATTTGCGAATAAAACACCCACATCATCAAATAGACAAATTAAAGGGAAAACTCACAATACATGCGAATGAACACAGGTTAGTTATCACAGATAAGATGCGAAAGCAGTAAAGGTAAACAAAAACATAAACAATAAATTAACTGATGCTAGATTATTTTTGTTTATATTTAAAAAAATTTACAACATAACAATAAAACAGTCACAAAAAAATGAAACCAAAGCAATTTTCCAACCTGCAAAAACTCCTACAACATGATGCCAAACTCCGTGGACGTCTTCTTCGGTTCCTGGATGAAGGCTGCTGCATTCCAATGTCGACCTCTCGTTCACGGCGTCTGTTGCTTGCACTGCCTCGATCCAGCAACAATTCCGTTTCCGAATCACTCATTTCGAAGTCTCGCAATTGCACGTCCATCACAATTGGTGCACAATATAAATTACTCAATTTAACGCACCACGTTCACAATTTGTAATTTAAATTAATTGAATTTAATTGAAGTGGTTCATTAACTGCCGGTTAACAATGGGTTTCTATTTTTGTCTACATATTTTTGGTTTTTAGGTTTATTTTTAGCAATTTCATTTCACTGCATTTTAAATTAATGCTCACTATAGATTTTTGGGCTGTTTTTTTCTGTTTTCATTAATAATCCTCATTTTATTCTATACGAGGAAAAAAATGCTTCTTGAAAAAAAAAACATTTGTCCTGTCAAAATTTGCAAACTATACGAAACATAACAAAAACGATTCATGATGTTTGACAGTTTGGCGCTCATCATCAATGATTTTCGAAAATCGGAGGATTATTTCGTTTGATGATTTTAAATTGTTTAAATTCATTAATTTAAAAAAAAATTAAATTTAATATTGCTCTTATTATTTGTAAATTCACAAACGCTGTAAAACAAATTAATTTTAATTTTTCGCGCTTGAAAAATTGAGTGCGTTCAATATGATTGCATCAGCTGATATTCTATCTGTCAGATTCAGCATTACCACTTTCCGAAACTACATGGAAAGGGGAGCTGCGTAAGAATTTAATATGACCAAGGATCATCCAGCTTAAATTTCGTAAATTAGTACAAATAAATTATGTACTTGGAAACCTTCTGAACATAATATGCTTTTATACCACGGAGTGTCTATAATGTCAAAAAAAAGTCACAAACTATGGATTGACCTTGAATTAATTGATTTATTACATCAAAGTCAAAACGTGTTTCTGCGTCATTAAAAGTGTTTTCAAGAAACAAGGCGATTGCAAGAATTTAGTACAACAGCATGGTCGTAATAAATTCACCTATTTGGTGTTGTCATTTTTGCAATTTGCAAGTGTGTTGGAATGTCGCATGAAAATAGTGCAACAAACACTGTGTTGAGACTTAAAGTTATGAATGTACGTGTGAACTTGCAGAGATGATAGCACAATCCAGCGGGTTCATCAACCACCCATGACACAACCTCACCCCCTGGAGTTCAATAAACAACAACAAATTGAAATCATACAGAGATTTTTAGTTTTTGCGCACTACAACAGAAACTTCTATTGCGTCGTGATTTTCCATTTCATTCAACCGTTGATTGTGGAGAAACTCGATTGTGTTCAGTGTTAATCGTCGGGTGCAGATATTTGTGCGATATTGCTCAAGCTGTTAAGTTCAGTGCTCAAAAGTGCTTATCCCGCTAAATATCAGTTGTGAAATTAGTGACAACAAATCATGTTTGACTTCCTGAAGAAAAAGCGAACCCTTCGTGGATACAAAATAACAAATACAAAGCGCACCAAAAAGTACGGCGTTGCTGTGGATTCATTGAAGTTGTTGAAGGTCAAAGCCACGGAAAAATTCCAGGCAAGTGTTCGCTGTACAAGTACATCGCATAATGTTTTTTACGCATTTGTTGTCCTTGACCCGGGAGTTGTTTCACCTTTCAACTCAAATGCATTTTTTCTTCCCCCTTTCATTTTATTGCACACTTTTAATATGCATGCATGCAGTTGGTTGATTGTCGTGTGTATGTGGCCAAGGATGGCACTGAAGTGTTGGATGAGGATTATTTTCAAACAATCGAGCCACAATCACTTTTTGTTGTCGCTAATGGCGATGAGACTGTGCAAACTGGTGAGTGCACACATTTTTCTATATTAACTATAAGTTATGTAGCCTTTGTATGTCGTTTTAATCGAACAAGTGTCTTTATGCGCTTCTATCTTTGTGTAACAAACTTTCTTAATTTCAATTCAAGATTTTGAGCTGCTGTACGATGGCATGAAGAAGGTTAACAGCAATGTGATTGAGGCAGGTAATTTAATCCAGAGCTTGGTTATTGATAACCGTCAGGAGTTTGGAGATTTTTTATTAAAAGTACAGGCCACTGGTGAGGAGGAGCGCACGCTACTGAGCTCAATTGAAGAGCACGGTGAATGGTTCAAGGGTAACGCAAATATCAAATAAACGCAGTAACATGTTTAATGCATTCTGCACATTTTACATTGACCCACATATGGGCCGGGACTATGACCTTGTAACTCTCATACTCATATATTTGTATCAATTTTGTTTGTTCTCTTCCCAACTTTATAACTGCCACGCAATTGTTTCTTTCACACTTCATTCTATTCCAATGTCTCTTTCTGTCTGTCCCGCTACTACCTCTTGCGTTGAAATCATCGTGTCAAGGTCAAGATGCGCGTTGCCACACAAAGGAGGAGGCAATGACGCGTCGCTCTCAAGATCGTGTGCGCGGCTACTTCTACAAGGCCAAGGATGAGCTCATCAAAAGTGACATCTATCGTCGCAACAAAGTTGCCCGGGAACTTATTGACGAGTTGCTGCTACTTTTTCAACAATTTCTCACCGGTTGCGACTATTTTGGGACTTATTTTGATCGCAGTTGTCCAAACAAGTACATTGTTGTGACCGATGATGACGATGACAATAATGATGATTCCGTCGATGCGAGTAAAGAGACTCCACGCAAAAGAATGAAACAAGAAATTAAGAAAATCCTAAATGAGAAATCCCTGATTCAGGAGCTTTGTGTCTCCCTGTGCAATGAGAGCGGCCAATTTCAGTGTCATGGTGAATGGCAACGCAAAAGGTGTTCCTATTCCAACACGCATACCATCAATCCGTACATGTCGCGTGAGAGTTTGCTGCTCTTTCAAATGTGGAATTTGGATCATCAGGTGGAGGTGGCACGTACTATTATTCCGTCTATTGTGGAGAATGCTGAACGCATTGCAACCCGACAAATTGTCTGCCCTGACCATCAACGGCCTGCCAAGCAGGTCACTGTGTTGCAGTATTTTTTGGAGTTGTTCACCGTGCGTAACCTGAAGCTGGTGCACATTGTGTGCCATGACAAGGGTGCACATGCCGTCCGTTCGGAGGGTGGGGTCCTGTGTGATCTATGCGAGGAGTATCAATTTTTGCAGGAGTTCCTGAAGCGTGTCAAGGACGCACAAAAGTAAATTTCATTGTGTTGCAAATTTTTGCGAACTTTAATTGTACGTACGTTTAGGTGTAAGCCAAATGTGTTTCATGAATTTACGGTTTTGTTGCTGACTGATTGTGTGTACCTATATTGAAAAGGCGCTTATATTTTTCTATATACAAAGCATATATTATATTAAACGTAGATACTATACACAAAAGAGATATATTGTAGTTATACTAACTATTTATTGGTCTGTGTTAGGACTTCTATTAAAATAAATGTTCTTGTTCTG
Source organism: Sylvicola cinctus (assembly GCA_963854165.1). Lineage (NCBI taxonomy): Eukaryota > Metazoa > Arthropoda > Insecta > Diptera > Anisopodidae > Sylvicola > Sylvicola cinctus. Next base: position 63,132,915 of record OY974082.1, on the reverse strand, counting down.
AAAATTAATGCAAAATAATTGTTTGTCTTTGTGGGCGACGTCATGTTTAATCCCTTTCAGCGTATTGCATTTTTTTTTTGTTCTCGATAAAATGAAACATATCCTTGGAATGTCCGGATATATTGGACGCAACCATTAGTGAAAGCTCAACAAGTTCAATACACAAAAGCTGTATCAAACTCATGAGACTGCTCCATTTTTTGTGTGTAACTTAAGGCAAAATTTAATGAAAGTCGGAAAATTTTTGTTACATGATTACTTAAGTTTTAAATTCGTCCTTTTTATGAAAAAATGCAGAAGCTCTTTGAAAGGAAAATTCAACACAAAACTTATTATATCTCCGTAACGTTAACGTTTCAAAAAATTGTGACTGGACAAAAATGATTGAGAACTTTTTAAGGTCAGAATTGGAAACTTAAAGGTCACATTTCTGTCTGTTCTAGGGTACTACGATGTTTTACATTATTACTAATCTCAGTGAAAGGACCAGTTTTGTAAAAAATATTCAATGTCAGAATTTGAAGGACACATTTTTAAATAGTCGCAGTTTAACGAGGTTCTCCCTGCCAGTTGTTTTTTTTATGTAACATTGCAACAACCTTGGCCGCAAAAACAATCTACAGGATGCCAAGTGTGATACTTTTGCTGAAATTACAAATATCTCTCCACTCTCATTGCGAGCATTAAAATGGTTGTCGGCCTCGCCATTTGCATCTTTCTCAGACAATATGCTATGTGCAATGTGCAATGTGCAATGCGCATTTATGTATATGTTGTGACCTGTGTGCACACCGCAAGGATAACGGAATAGTGCAGCCATATGTTGTAATTGCATTAGTGTCCTTGTCAGTGTAAACATTCGTATTTACTGTATTAATTCAAGTTCATGTGTTTCCTTGTAGGCCGAATTTACTGTAGGAGATATTCTGTGGTGTCTGGAAATTTTCGTTGCTATTAAAATTGTTTGCACAAATAAAATACAAAGAAAATTTATATTCAATAAATTTTAATCAAATTGCTTCGAACTGTACATTAAGGCCTCGATGAAAATTGAATTATGTGCTTCAATTTTTATATTGTGCTCCAATGTAGGTGCTTTCATATGACGGTCTTTCATATGTTCATTAAAACAATGCAACTCATATATTTTATTGTCGGTAATCAACACCACTGTAAACCGTACTTTTCTTCAAAGCTTAAACAACCAAAAACACCGTTGGTAGTTAATGCATCTATGTTGGAAATCAAATGGATGAGTTCGGAAGAACTGCTTTCAAATTTTCTCTTCTCATCAACAATGTCATAGGCAACATTTTGCAAAAGGGCTCGCTCAGGTAAATCCAAAGAACTCAAGATTGAATTAATGCAATCGCTTATAGGTTTAACGTCAATGCAGATATGAAATTCATTTGGGAACCGCCTGTTCTGAGAAAACAATTCGCGTCTACGAATAATTTTCCGGAAAGCTAATTTAATATCATCCCGATAGGTTCTCGCATTAAAATACATATCTCAACCAATCACACAGTTGCAGTATCTCCATTTCGGGAGGGTAAGGACAATATCCTGGCATAATTGGAGATTAAAATTCTTCTAGCAGGTATTGTCAATTTTTTTGGGCTGTTTCGCTTTTGTGGAAGATATATTGGCTCAATGAAAATCCACGTTGTTTAAGAGTTGATTTTTTTTTTTTGGAAGCTCCTAGCGAAAGCTGAAACAAATTTTTCAGTTATTATTAATTAAATATATGTGTTTCTTAAATAATCTACCTTTGATAATTTAAATATTATCTAATAATGTTAAGAGACGTGAACACAAGCATAAGTAAATTCTACCATTAAAACTCTTACGAGTCTATCAATTTTATGACGAAGCACTTACAGTAACAAAATTAAATAAGAGAACAATGGACCTCAAACAAAGAATTGAAATTAAAGTATTTCTCTTATTTCATTTATCGTGGTAACATTTCCGTTATATTTAAACATTTCCTTTCTCCGTTATATTAAATTGGATATGGGCGATCATTCAATAACCGTTGAACCGGCAAAAATTGAATCTCCAACCGCTAAATTTGGAAATTCATGATATATATATTATCTGATGTTTGTTACGATTCTGTTTTTAAGAATTGCGTTATCAGTGGTATAAGAAAATTGTTTTGAAGCTTGTGAAAAGAAGTATCCCTTTCCCTATTTTATAAAAAAAATATAGAATGCAATATAGGAAGGGTGGTGTTCGATCACTTAATTGTGTAACGCATGAAAATAAAATTTAATTTATTAGAATGCCCCTCATAATAACTTTATTAATATTTTTTAATTCTTAAAAAAACATAATTGTTATTCCGCAACGTTCATTTACAATTTTATCGCGCCACTGTAAAATTAAAAATTCAATCCCTATACATTTTTATATATAATTTCGAATAGATATATATAAATTCCAAATAGGACAACACGCATTAAGTACTGCACACCACAGGAGACGTCGAATCGGCTGTCTTTTTATTATTATCACCAAATGTTGTGTGTTTTGTGGCAAAGAAAATCGCATAGCCGGAAAATCGAAACGGAAAAGTTCTGAAATTAAATTTCCATTACAAATTAAACACGAATAGTTTCACTGTAATAATTCAGCAATTGTTTGCTAATTTGTAAAAACGAAAACAAACGGTAGATCGTAGTAAGATTGTTAGGTGAAGCTCGTACAAGTGTGAAAAAATCGGCGTCAGAATGGCGTCCTACCAGGTTCATCAGATTGCGAATCTGCTGGAGAAGGTACAATTGTGATGGATAATACAAAAAATACATCCCATTTTCATAAAAATATTAAACAACTATGCTAATTACCATCAACACACGACCTTCTCAAATGTTTTTGAGAAAATCGCCTTTGTAAATGAAAATTTTGTAAATGTGCTCATCAATTCTTGATAAAAGAAAAAGAAATCCTGCTGTCAAATACATGACATTGCAATTTGTAGCAACTTTCATCAGGAAATGCATATTAATATGTATTGTTTAAAATATTTCAGGATGCTCCTTTTATATTTTTGTATTTAAAGAAAAAATATTTTAAGAAACCAAAAAATTCTCTGAACATAATTTTGTTTAGTTATCTTCTTCTTTTGCGAAAATGCCGCCGCCCACGTTTTTAACATTACACACACAAACAATGAAAAAAATAACACTAAAATGTATTTTTTATTCATTCCCAGATGCAATCTACAGACAAGGACTTTCGTTTTATGGCCACAAATGACTTGATGACGGAATTGCAAAAAGACAGCATCAAGCTGGACGATGAATCGGAGAAAAAGGTGGTGCGAATGGTATTACGTTTGTTGGAGGACAAAAACGGAGAGGTGCAAAATTTGGCAGTGAAATGTCTGGGACCACTGGTAAACAAAGTTAAACAAAATCAAGTGGAAACAATTGTGGACACATTGTGTCACAACATGGTCTCGGAAAATGAGCAATTGCGTGATATTTCAAGTATTGGCTTGAAAACGGTAATCTCGGAGCTTCCGCAGTCGTCCAATTCTTTGGGGGCAATTGTTTGCCAAAAAATTACTGGAAAATTAAGCAACGCTATTGAAAAGGTAAATCATTTCAGTCAAGTTTTTAATTTTCACCACTCAAAATTGTTGTTACTTAAATTCACAGGAAGATGTTTCAGTAAAACTGGAAGCTCTGGACATTCTATCTGACTTATTGTCACGTTTTGTCGATCCGTTGGTACCATTCCATGACAACATTGTCAAAGCATTGGTGCCACAACTATTGTCAGCACGCCAAGCAGTTAGGAAGCGTACAATTGTTGCCCTGTCTCATTTACTCACTTCGTGCAACAACAACGCATACAATTCAGTGGTGAAGCATTTGCTGGAAGGTTTGGAGAAGTCACAAAATCAAGGCACAATTCGCACCTACATCCAGTGCTTGGCTTCCATTTGTCGACAAAGTGGACACCGCATGCACAATCACATTGAACGCATTATGGTGTTGTTGAAACAGTACAGCCAATGCGAGGACGATGAGTTGCGTGAGTTTTGCTTGCAGGCATGTGAGGCATTTGTCTATCGATGCCCAGAGGCGATTTCTTCGCACGTTGAAGTGGTAAGTAGTAATTTGAATCAAATCCGAATTATTTCACTCAAAACATTAACATTTTTATTTGATGCAGATTGTTCAATTGTGTCTCAAATACCTGACATACGATCCAAATTACAATTACGAGGCTGATGATGGTGATATTGGTCTTTGCATGGACACCGAAGAGGATGAAGACGCTGAAAGCGATGAGTACAGCGATGATGACGACATGAGCTGGAAGGTGCGTCGTTCAGCAGCCAAATGTTTGGAAGCAGTCATTTCGACAAGACACGAACTACTGGAGGAGTTGTACAAAGTGCTGTCTCCAGCATTGATTGCACGTTTCAAAGAGCGTGAGGAAAATGTTAAATCTGACATTTTTCACGCTTACATTGCCTTGCTGAAGGCGACTCGTCCACAAGATGACATTACCACCGATCCCGATTCAATGGAGCAAGTGCATGGTCCAATTAGTATGCTGCAGGAGCAAGTTCCCGACATAATGCGTGCGGTGCAACCGTTGATGCGTGAAAAGTCAGTGAAAACACGCCAGGATTGTTTCTTGCTGTTACGTGAGTTGTTGACAGCACTACCTGGCGCCTTGTCCAGCCATTTCGATCAACTTATATGCGGAATCCATTTTTCATTGAGCGACAAGAATTCCACGTCAAACATGAAAATTGACGCTCTGGGCTTTCTGTGTGTGATGTTGCAAAGTCACAGTGCCCATGTGTTTCATCCTCATATTGGAGTGCTGGTGCCGTTGGTGGTGAACTCAGTGTTTGATGCATTTTATAAAATTGCAACGGAAGCATTGTTGGTGTTGCAGCAGTTGGTTAAAGTGATTCGACCATTGGGTGAGAAACAACTCCATTTTTTACTTATTTTATGATTGTAACGATTTGTCTTCATTTTCAGATCAAAAGACCGACTTTGATTTCACTCCATTTGTTGGTCAACTGTACAGTTGCACGTTGTCAAAATTACAAACTCCTGATGTAGACCAGGAGGTGAAAGAACGGGCAATTGCGTGCATGGGTCAAATCATCGCGAATGTGGGTGACGTTTTGAAAATAGAACTAAACATTTGTTTGCCCATTTTTATGGAACGTCTACGCAACGAGGTGACCCGACTAAGCACTGTTAAAGCTCTCACAATGATCGCTGGATCTCCACTCCACATCGATCTTAGTCAAATTCTTGGCGAAATGATTCCCTTGTTGGGTTCATTCCTCAAAAAGAATCAACGTGCTTTGAAGTTGCATACATTGACTCTTCTTGATACGATTGTCAACAACTATAGTCAATACCTTGATCCACAATCATTACAGAATGCCATTGTGTTCATACCGCCACTGTTGTCGGAGTCCGATTTGCATGTAGCGCAATTGGCTCTTGTCCTACTAACCTCAATAGCCAAACGCCAACCACAAGCATTGATTAATGTCCACAAAACTATTTTGCCGGAGGTAATGACATTGGTTCGTTCCCCGCTGTTGCAAGGAGCCGCACTGACATGCACTCTTAATTTGTTCCAATCGCTGGTTCAAGCAAAGCTCCCCGGATTAGGCTATCGTCAGCTGCTGGATATGTTACGATATCCCGTTATGCAGCAACAAAACTCAAGTCCCTTGCACAAACAGGCGTATCATTCACTGGCCAAATGTGTAGCCGCACTCACCATTGAAATGCCCACAGAGGCTATCCCCCTAGCCAACGAACTGCTGCAAGATATTCAGAAACGTCGCAATGACTTTCAACTTGTGTTCTGTTTGTTGACAATAGGTGAAATTGGACGCCACTTTGATTTAAGCTCAATAAAAATACTACCCAGCACGGTGATCAATTGCTTTGCTGCCACATCGGAGGATGTCAAAAGTGCAGCCAGTCATGCGTTGGGTGCAGTTGCTGTCGGCTCGCTGTACGCATTTTTGCCCTTTATATTGGAGCAAATTGAGGCCCAACCGAAACGACAGTATTTGCTGTTGCACTCGCTAAAGGAGGTTATCTCTTCGTTGTCCATTTCGGCGAGCGGTTTGCAACAGTTGCGCTCATCCGTGCCGTCCATATGGGCGCAACTATTTATTCATTGTGAATGTCCCGAAGAGGGCTCACGCAATGTGGTCGCTGAGTGTTTGGGCAAATTGGTGCTGGTTGATCCTGAGGATTTGTTGCCCCGTCTGCAGACAGCGTTGATGAGTGAAAGTCCACTTATGCGCACCGCCGTTGTGTCGGCAATTAAATTTACAATTTCGGATCAACCGCAACCGATTGACACGTTGTTGCGTCAACGCATTGGACAATTCCTGATGGCGCTGCAAGATCCGGAACCATCTGTGCGACGTGTGGCGTTGGTGGCTTTCAATTCGGCTGTGCACAATAAGCCCAGTTTGGTGCGTGATTTGTTGCCGGAGTTGTTGCCGCAATTGTACTTGGAGACAAAAATAAAGAAGGAGTTGATTCGTGAAGTGGAGATGGGACCCTTCAAGCACACTGTGGATGATGGTTTGGATATAAGAAAGGCAGCCTTCGAGTGTATGTACACGCTGTTGGAGCAGGGACTGGAGAGAGTTGATATTATGCAATTTTTGGAGCATGTTCAGGCCGGCTTAAAAGATCATTATGACATTAAGATGTTGACTTATCTTATGACTGCTCGTTTGGCACTTTTATGTCCAAATGCTGTCTTACAAAGTAAGTTTTTTAAATTCAACATTTTAAGAAGGTATTTTTATTTAATCGTTTTAAACAATTCAGGACTAGATCAATTCGTGGAACATTTACGAGCCACATGTACCTTGAAGGTTAAGGCAAATTCTGTTAAACAGGAATATGAGAAACAAGACGAATTGAAACGGTCTGCGTTGCGAGCTCTGGCGGCCCTGGCATCAATCCCGAAAGCTGGTTTGTTTTTGAAATTTTGCTTTGTTGCATTGTTTCATTTTAATTCATTTTTGCAGACAAGAATCAACAGTTGGCCGAATTTTTGAAGTTCATTAAGGAAACGCCTGACCTAAAACAAATTTTTGAATCTATCCAGAAAGACACGACAGTAAACAACACTAATTCGGAGACAATCCTTATGGATCAGAGTTAGGATGTGTAAATCATTTGTATCCACTTTCATTTCCGGCACGTCAAATCCCAACGTGTTCCATTAGGACTTGCAATCCAACTTACAATAACTATAACCTCTAATTTCTTCCTTTCCAGTTTTAAAGAGAATGCTTTTCTCCTGAGTGAAAATACTTTTTTTTTTCTCTGATCCGAATGCTTCAGGTAATGCAAAAGCTGGCTGTTCATTGTTTGATTTACTTCTATCATTGTTTGCATTTATTCAAAAGAAATTTTCTTTGATTAGAAAATGCAGTTTTTCTCAACTGTTTTTTATTTTTCCTCATTATTTTTCGTATTTGTTTGTAATTTTCGTTCCAAATAAATCACATTATACATACAATTAATATTATGACTTTTAAATTATAGAAAGTAATCATTTTGACATCGTATGAGTGTTTCTCGATGTTTTGCGTTGTGGATTTTGGATGTCGTGGTGGCTATTTGAATTTTAGATTACTTGTGGTATGGTGTCGGTATTTATGGATCCATCGGGATTCGAAATTAGCAGCATTTTCCTTTCTTCATGATTTTGGGTAGTCTAGATCAATGGCATGGCCTGGGGATTTCGGCTGTCAATAAACATTGTAAACAGAAAAGAATCCAGAAGCTAACTAATTTGGTCAAAAATTTGGGCATAACAAATTTAACTTGGTCCGCTAATTTAAAATATTTTACACAAGTCGTTCCAAGGACTCAAGAATCGGAATAATTCCGCACGTTTGTACCAAAAAAAAATCAAAAATATTAAAATGTTTTGTTTAAATTGCAATTTAATATATTTCACAATGATATAAACAATTTAAACATGCTCAAAACAATTTCAATTCCACATATCGTACTCCTTACAAGTTAAGGGATTAAATTCATCCTGATCTTTCGTCGGCTCCACAACATTCAACAAAATATCATATTGTTGATCCAATCCCAAATATCCATCAGAAATAAGGTAAACAGTGTAAATAACTTTTCCTGATGATAGAAAAAATAAAAATAAATTTATTTAAATTAAAAAAATTAATTCCAAGAAAAGTTACCCAAAACAGAAGGAGCCATAAATCCTAATTGATGAGAACTGCGATTGCCTTTGTAACTGAGTCGTTTTAAAGCAAAAAGCTCATCATACTCACGACCACCAAGTGTCAAAAACCATCCCTCATCCTTGCCTTTCGGGAATTTAGGACAATGAATGCGATTGGAATCTCGTGCACCTCCCAATCGTGTCATTTTGACGTGAATCGCATATTCCTGTTGTTTAGAAATTAAATTAATAAAAAAAAAAAATTAAACAACTCGCCAAAAACTTACTTGACCAACAAAAACATCCATCCAATCTGAATTGGAGGGCGGTTGTTTAACAAGTCGATCAATTTCCGATTTGTTACCATGTGGACCACGAATATAAATCTCAGTGTTGATTGTCGGCATTTGCATTAACACTTTGTGCATATCCTCAATTTCCTTATCACTGAAATCTTCACGCAAAGGATTTGCCAATAGCTCATAATTTCGCCTGCACTGATCCTTGAGGCAGGGCAATGTTAAGTAGTTGCTAAAATTGAATAAATTCAATAAGTTAATTTGTTAAGAAATAATTTTTAAAAGAGTCCTCACTTTAGGTGAATTTTATGAAACAGTGGCACATTTTGTTCTTCGACATGAGGAAGCGTAAGTACGACAGGATCATCGTACCATCGTGCCTGCACGACACACTGCATCAACATTTGTGTTCTTAATGTGGTGGTTAACCAACCGCGTTCAGCTGTGATGTCGATCATAGCCTGAAGCACACGAATGGATTGATCCAAAACAGACTTCGTGTCGGTGAGGTAGTCTGAATTGGGAAGCATTAAGTGGGAGAAGTGGGCTTGCATCAGGAGGAATACTTTAGTGTGTGGTGATCCGTAAGTCAATGGATCTACTTTGATGCGGCACTCAGCTGCCAGTTCTCTAAAAAAAAATTATTAAGTCAAAAAATTAATGAAATGGGTCGAAATTTTTGTCGACAGCTCCAAAAAAATAGACAAATTTATTCTTACGCGTTATGAATGTCTTCATTGTGTCTCACAGGTTGCTGATTAAATTCATACGCGTCACACATGGCCCACAACAGATCAGACCATTGCATGGTCTTATTCAGTTTGTCCGAAAAGTGGGCCATACTTAAATTAGACAAATAATAATAGGAACAAATCCGTCCCATAGACGTTGGGTACACATGTCGTTCGTCTTCATCCACATAAATGCAACCAGCTAAAAGGAGGACGTCCAACACATTTTGCACTGCCGTAGATAAATACCGATTGATGTCCAACTGTTCAATACTCTCCAAATTATAAAAGGCTGGGTTCTTTAGGAGGCGTCTAAAAAAGTACGTCCACGTCAAATAATCAATAATTCCTTGTTTCGTCTGAACGGTTCCAGCCACAATTTCAGCATTAATGTGATCGGGAAGGACACCCAACAAGCTGGACTCCACAGGGAAAGGTTCGTACAAAAATTTCTTATAGAAATGCTTCTTAACGTCATGCACCATCACCACGGCTACACCCTCATTACCAAATTGGGGGCGACCAGCACGCCCCATCATTTGCAAAACGTCCGTAATTGGCATGTCAACATATTGCTTCAATTTGCCATCATAGAACTCAGTTCCCTTTACAACCACTAAGTGGGCGGGCAAATTAACACCCCATGCCAATGTGGCGGTAGCAATCAGTACTTGAATTTTGCGATGCAGGAATAATTCCTCACATGTCTTACGATCACGCTCCTGTAGGCCAGCATGATGTAGCCCAATGCCAAAGGCCAATGTCAACTTTAAATTTGTGTCTTTAATATTTTCAACTATTTGATCCATTTCGTTGTCGGAAATGTGGACAAATTGCTTGGGATTATCTTCAGCCGCAAGATATGCAATCAAATCCAGCGCAGTCAATCTGGTTTGTCGACGTGATGACACAAAAATCAATGCGGGTGTACATGGGGAATACTGACGAATAGCTTGGAATGTTGGTCGATTCATTGTTGCCATGCGTGGACAATAATGCTTACCAGGATATCCTTGAATGTGCACGGACAACGGAACTGGACGCACTGATGGCTTAAAATTATACAACCCCATTTGTCCAATACCCAACCAATTGGCAAGATCCCTGGCATTGGCCAAAGCTGTTGACAACCCAATAATCCTCAACGAACGCTCTGTGTGTGATGCAATGAAATTGGTACGTGACACAATCACCTCAAGTGTGGGACCACGATCCTCACCAAGCAAATGAATTTCATCAATGACAATCAACGCCACATCTCGAACGTATTCTCGGGTTTGCCACGAACGACTGATGCCGTCCCATTTCTCAGGCGTCGTCACAATGACATGTGATTCTCGTATAGCACGTGCGTCCGGTGTTACATCACCAGTCAACTCCACCACTATTTTACCCAAACGTTTTTGCAGTCGTTCCTTCCAATCGTCAATACGCTCACGGACGAGTGCTTTCATTGGGGCAATGTAAACCACTTTTCCTTTAGGATACTTCTTAAAGACACGGAACATTGCCACTTCGGCGGCAATGGTTTTACCAGAACCAGTGGGGGCACCAAGTAGCACATTATTATCGGTGTGATACAAACAATGGAATATTTGGGTCTGAATGGGATTGAAGTGGGTGAAATTGTACAGAGACTCAAATTTCTTGTCATTTAGCACTGACAGTGGTAAAGGTTGGAGTGGTAAAAGATCTGTGTGCGGTGGATGCTGCTCTGGCAGAATGAGATGCTTAAATTTCAACGGGAATGACATTTGACATCCCAGCCATGTGTCACTGATCACTTTTACCAAGTACTGTGTCGGGAGGGGTTCTTTTAATGGAATCGTCATTACTAATTCAACAACTTCTTGTGACAGTACTTGGCGTCTGTGCATTTGGAAGTACTCAGAATGATAAATGAAGTTTGTTTCAGTGTCTTCAATCCAAATCCAGAAGGGTTGTGCAAATTTTCCATGAATTTTATCATTCCACTTAAATGAGGCTGTAATTTGTAACTTTATTCTCAACACTGTTCGGGTAATTGGCTGCAATTGAGACTCAACTTCAATAAGTGGAAACTCTTCAGCACATTTTAAAACAATGCTACCGTATTTCTGATGACGCAGCCATATACCCAAATCCTTGGCATCCATTTCACGAATCATTGCAACGGAGAGGCCGCGCATCTCAATTTTTTCCATTATTTCATGTGGAATTATGTGGAACTGGTGTAGCGGCGACATAAAGTCCCACATCCTTCGTTCAAACATTTTGCTCATTGTGAGTAATCGGGATGCCAGAATTGCAAAGTTATTACGCAGTGCAATTGTAAACAAGGCACGAGCAATCCTCACTGCATTTTGATTGATGTACGAGAGATCAGAAATCAAGGAGGCGGCCTTAACGAATCCACGTGACAAATAGGTTTGCATCAAAATGTTTACCTTGCCATGAACATTTTCACTACCACCTCTGACATCCATTTCACAATATTCCCTAGTCAAATTGTCCAGTTCGTCCATTTCTTCGTCACGCACTTTAAGTTGCTGGAACTCCTGGGCCAGCGACATCATTGCAAGGATTTCAGCTTGGTTCATTACTGTTTTGAGTTCAACGTTGAATGTTTCAACCGTGTCATACTTAATATAGAAGTGCGATGCAGTTCTTCCCAATTCAGTAACATTCAAATCTCCAGTACGTTGATTAAACCGAATCATCTTGGCCTTATCCAAATTAATGGCAGCCGCCGTTATCAATGCGCGTCGCTTCTGCTCCAACATTGGATCATTATGGACGTCATTGTAGTTAATCCCATACACCTGTGGATTGATGCGCATCCTTACAAAGAGATACGTGTAACTTAGCCACTCGATAGCCTCATCGATGTTACAAATCGTTCCCAATGTTATTTCAGCATTCAAATTGTCACTCAAGCAATCAATAAAATTGGACTCGATTGGAAATTGGTTAGTCAACAAGGTCAAATAATGATTTAAGCGATCATGCGACGTTATGATTGATCCAACACCACTTTTATCAAATTGAGGTCTTCCAGCACGTCCAAAAATTTGCAACACGTCCAAAATGCCCAAATCAACAAACGCACCATGCTTTGAATCATAAATCTCAGTTCCCTTAATAATGACAGCATGCGCTGGCAAGTTAACACCCCACGCCAATGTCGCAGTACACACCAACACCCGAATGACACCTTCAGCAAAATACTTCTCCACCATTGACCGATCGGTACGTAACATTCCCGCATGATGAATCGCCAAACCGCTAGCAAAAAGTTCCACCAACTGCTTGTTCTTGCTGCGATTGATAATCCTTTGAACAGCCCCATGCGTTTGGTCATTAGGCACAAAAAAGGACAACTCATTCTTTTGTTGGGCATTTTCTTTGAGTGCCATCGCTGTCTTCACTGTCGCATTGCGGGCATGCACAAACACCATCACTTGGTGTCCTTGCTTCACCATTTCCACACATTTTTCATAGCACACAATGTCCATGTCGGCCATCTGCTGCATTGCCTTCGTGGACTTGACACCAATGAAATTTTGTTGCAATGGCACGGGACGGAAGCGGGAGTCAAAGAAGAACAACCCAACCATTGGATTTACACGCAAAAAATGAGCCACATCAATGTAATTTGGCAGTGTTGCTGAAAGCCCCACAATTCGAATCATACTTTGGGATGATTCTACAAGACGTAATGTACGAGCAACTAGGGCTTCAACTACTGGACCACGCTCACCATGGAGCAGATGCACTTCATCGATAATGAGCAGTTTTACTAAGCTAATGATTGACACATCGCCAGCACCTTTTCGAGTGACAACGTCCCATTTTTCAGGGGTTGTCACCAACATTTGGGTTTGTTGCATTTCGGTTTTAGTCAGCTTCATATCACCAGTCAATTCTTTTACTGTAATTCCCAACGGCTTCAATCTGTTACCGAAATTTTCCACCATTTCAGCTGCCAACGCCTTCATTGGAGCAACATAGACAATTTTAAAGTCATCCCTCTTAATAACATCGTTTTCAGTGTGCGCCAAAATTGTGTGCACAATGGACAACATAGCCACGTTGGTTTTGCCAGCACCCGTTGGTGCACACACCAATAAATTCTCATTGCTATGGTACGCCGTTGGATAAACAATGCTTTGGATTAGATTCAATTGCTTGGTTCCGTGGAAGGCAATTTGTCCAATTTTATCTAGGGATGAAATGTTAACACGGGTAGTTGATAGGCCGGGAGGAAGAGTATCAACCGGTGGAATTAAAACCTCCTCATACAACTTATTATCACGACGCACAACTGTTTCAGGCAATAAAATTTTGGAACCAGCAATGAATCCCACTGAACTGTGTACTTCACTTTGACAATCAAAAACGTTTGGATATTTGACGCGAGGTGCAACCTTGCGTACTACTTTAGGTTCAGTATTAACACGAGCCGCTGCTTGGACAATGTTCAATAAATCTTGCTGTTGGCGTGTCTTTAACTTGGAAAGATTCCACTCCTCATCCACTTCATTGGGTTTTACGTTTAGTAAATTTTTTAACTTCTTTTCATCCTTTCTGTATTGCTTCATCATTTGTTTCTCCTGCTCCGACTGTATGGTCACTTGACAGGCAACAATTGGCTTGTGGTCTTTAGGAATCAATTGCAAAGAATTCAAAGCACATTTGCGGTCCAAATCATCTACTTTTGTAATGATTTGTTTGCGATTATTGAGGATGTCTTGAATTATTTCAAACTTATCGAAACCAATGAAATCAAAGAGATCATTTTGAATCTCATCATTACTTTTATCTGACTTAAGGAATGCTAACAAATTCTCAATAAAATCTGGTCCAATTACACTGGCCAACCATGGACGACCATACTTTTCCGGTGTCGGTTCTTTAGGTGGAGGTGGTAAAAGTTCTCGACTCCATGACATCGAGAAATCAATTGCAGCACGATTGGCGGACGCTTGGGATGGTGCCATGTCGTGCAAAAGGGCTATTTTGGCGTACTTATCGTACTTTGGTAAGACAAATTTAAATGTAGATGGTAATGGAGCATTTTCCTTTAATTTGTCTATTCGTCCAAGTTCGGTGATGCACTTTTCGTTGAGAAATTCTTGAATACTTTCAATTAACTGTAAGGTAATTTAAGTTTCTTTTTAGTATTTGGTTTATTAAATTAACAAGTAAATTAATTAAAATTACCGTTGCAAACTCCTGGGTCTGTTTCAGTGTTATTGAGGAAAAACGTTTCTTTAAGTATTTTGACTTCAGTAGCATGTCAGAAGGATCCAAGAACAACCGAAGTAGGAAGAATGCTGCATCATCAATTATGCGGGGATTATCTTCAGGTCCTATATTTCATTTAAAATTTAATTATTAACAATTTATTCATGCAATAAAACTTAATACTAAGTACCAAAGACACAGTTTGACATGGTCCACAGTTTTGTGAGTAAAGGCTGCACTTTCTCGTACTGTGATGGAGGAACATTGTTCTCCACGATTTTCTTGACCTGCTTCCAAGTACATCTTTAAATAGAGAATTTTTAAAATTGGGGACACTATTTTATTAAATTTAAAATAGGTTTACCCTTGTAGAATTTTTCTTCGCCATTCTATGATTGCCTTTTGATCTTCTTCTTGGTTTTCTAGTTTTCTTGAGATCTCCAAGTTTGTGTTGGCACGCATTGAACGTGTCAAACGTGGCAGAAGGTATTCATTTTTTAGCATTACCATTTTGTAATCACTTATTTATATTATTAAAGTTATAAAACGAGTTAAAAATGTTGGTAATTATAAGAATTGCAATACAAAATCTAATTTTAGGGTTTAGAGCACACAATTTTACACCACCGGGATAAATTTTAATTCTTATTTTTAATCAGCTGCGATTGCAAGTGTTGCGAAATAAATATTTTTTTTTGGAATTTTGGGCATGTATGAATTGTTTTTATTTACCAAAGGCACGTATATAAGCATTATATGTATATCTGTAATCATAGATAGACAGGGCATTTTCCGATCAGTTTATATTTCATAAATTAAAAAATGTCAAATACCATAATTAAGAAACAATTTTTAGGCCCAGCAAAAAATTTAATTTAATAAGAAAGTATTTATGAAAGACATTTCAAGTAAATTAATTTTTTAAACTCATTATTTTTTATTTCAAAGCTGATTAGTTTTAAAATCGAGGAAATATTTCTATTAATATATTTAAATTGCTTTTATCTTCCATAGAAAACTCCTTGAAGGTAATATTAAATAAAAATGTTATTCACTTCGCACCAAAAAGTTCTGAATATGTAAACACACTTTAAAATCAAAAACATTCAACACCCTGTGTCAGATATTATATAATATATATATAAATAAGTGTTATGTGTATTATATATATATCTGCATCATTAATCATCATCAGCATGCATAGCTGACATAATTGACATTAGTCAATTTAATTTTTCATAGTTCTCCACAAGCTCTCACAAACAAGACGTAAAATTAAAATATCCTTACAATCTTACATTTATATTTTAAAGTTTATATTTTTAAGGTGTTTGCCGTTTTTCACCAAATCGTCAAAATTGGGATGTTTATGAAGAGTGGACGAGTAATATACTAATCATATTTGTTTTTGTTAATTACATTTTTTGTATCATCACAATTTCTTGTTGAATTACATTGCATAAAGGATCGCGTTAACATGTCTGCGAACCGCGAGCCTCGCGAAGAGCATCCAGCCAATGCACCCAGCGATCCGTCCGATGTGATGCAGACGCTTATGGCGAAGCAAAAGTACATCGAAACCTACAGCTTCCCGTATTGTGATGAGTCGGGAAAATATGAAAAAGTGGCAAAAATTGGACAAGGCACTTTCGGGTAAGGCTTGACGCTTGATTGATTATATTGTGTGTGTGGACTTATTAAAATTATTTACTCTTTTTAATCACAGGGAGGTGTTCAAAGCCAGGGAGAAAAATTCAAAAAACAAATTTGTGGCAATGAAAAAGGTGTTGATGGAAAACGAAAAAGAGGGTGTAAGTTGATTTTAATTATAATTTAACCAAAATGGTGTCATTAAAATATTCTTTATTTGCAGTTCCCCATCACAGCATTACGAGAAGTCCGAATCCTGCAATTGTTGAAGCATGAAAATGTTGTTAATCTGATTGAAATATGCCGAACAAAGGCAACACAGGCCAACCGCTACCGCTCCACATTTTATTTGGTCTTTGATTTTTGTGAGCATGACTTGGCTGGTCTTTTGTCAAACACAAATGTAAAATTTAGTCTTGGTGAGATTAAGAAAGTAATGCAGCAGCTACTAAATGGACTGTATTACATCCATAGCAATAAGGTAAAAATCTTTAATTCCTGGTACTCCCAAAAATGTGCTTACAACAATTCTTATAACTCCAGATTTTACATCGCGACATGAAAGCAGCAAACGTGCTAATAACAAAAAATGGCGTCCTTAAGCTGGCTGACTTTGGTCTGGCCCGTGCATTCAGCGTGTCAAAGAACAACATTCCCAATCGCTACACAAACCGCGTGGTCACACTTTGGTATCGTCCACCAGAGCTACTTTTAGGAGATCGCAACTACGGCCCACCCGTTGATATGTGGGGCGCCGGATGCATTATGGCCGAAATGTGGACACGTTCACCCATTATGCAGGGAAATTCGGAGCAACAACAAGTTGTTCTCATTTCACAGTTGTGTGGTTCCTTTACTCCCGAAGTGTGGCCGGGTGTGCAAGCGTTGGAGTTATATCAAAAAATGGAATTACCGTTGGGCCACAAGCGCAAAGTGAAGGAAAGGCTGAAGCCGTACGTAAAGGATTCGTATGGATGTGATTTGTTGGACAAACTGCTGATGCTGGATCCCAATGAGCGTATTGACGCTGACACCGCTCTCAATCATGATTTCTTTTGGGCCGACCCCATGCCATGCGATCTCAGTAAGATGTTGTCGCAGCATTTGCACTCAATGTTTGAGTTGTTGGCACCACCGCGTCGAGCCTCCCAGATGGCCAGACACTATCAACAACAGATGCCTCAAATTAATCAGAATAAAACGCAAAACAACAGTTATCAGGATAGGGTTTATTAATTTATTTAGGTAGTTGTTTTCAACACTTGCATTTGTATTTTTCTTTCAATCATTTGATATAAAAATAAATGGTGGATGTAAAATGAAGTTGCATAAGGATTTGGTTGCTTCGTTTCTGTCATCAGCCAAAATACTTAACAAAATTGTGATTGTCCATTGTGTTTCATGCTCATGAGTCATGATAATTATTTTCTCTAACAAATAATTCCTTTTGTATAGTTTGTGAGTAGTTAAATCCGCTACTTTAAGGACTTTAAAATATCATGTTATTATACAAACATGCTTTTGATTTGTTTTATACACTGGGATTTTCCCTTGAATTGCAAACACTGTACGAAATTATTTAATGGATAATCTCTTGGGGAAAACCATTAAACAGATATAAAGGAATGCCATTGAAATTCAAAGCACCGCGGAGATTAAAGAGTAATTAACATGCAGCTTCAATAAATAAATTATGTTAATAATTAGGTATTCATAAAACCAGCAGATCGCAGGTAGAACTTTTTTGAGTGTTATGTTCTATTATTAACATAGAACATAACACTAATTAAGCCTTAAAGGACATAGTTTTTATATTTTAAGGATTAATTGAAAATTCATGGGTAATAAATAAATATTCTTAACAATTAAATAAAAAAGCAAGTCCTAAAAATACAGCATTTATTTCATTTAAAATATGACAAGCTTTCCTTATAATATTAAGAAATACGGTATTGCTATTAGGTAAATATAAATTGTTTGTAAACATGCACAATATTTGTTATAAAAATATATATTGTTAGGTATTTCAATATTTCATTGCTAGCTTAACCTACCTACTTTAAAACTATTTCATATACCGGATAACATTTTTAACTGACTTAAATACTAAAATATTTATAAAAAATAATTCAGCCGCAATTGTTACGAAGGCCAATGTGGAAGATGTTTGGATCTCTACTTGTTAGTTTTTTTTTAAACAATTAAAACTAATTAATTAGCAATGATTTTTCCTTGCTATCGTCTGAACAATATTCAATTCTGTATAATCTAAGTTAAGGTAAAAGTTTTATAAAATATTTAGTTTGGTTGTTTAAATGTGATATTCGATAACAGTTGTTGGGTGATGTCAATTTCATCCGGATCACATTCTCAGTTTGCGTTTAATTTCAATTAATTAAATGATTATTGTGACCATCTCCAATAATTTCAGTTATAACTCCGATCTATGATCCAGTGGTGAGGCAATCATGTTAATCTTGGGTTGTTCACGCATGAAATTTTGAATTTCTTTACAGCATTTGGAGCAATTTTCATTCACATTTCTAAAATTGAAAAGAAAAAATGTTACCGTTAACCAAAGAGAAATGATAATTGAATTAAAAATGCATTCAACATAAAGAAACACACATAGTGCATCAGTAATAACGAAAATTACAATGAAGAGATATATTGAGGTCATTTAAATTGCTTCAAGAAGGCAAAATGTTTGAACTAGTTTAAGGTACGTGCACTTACTTTATTGCAGCCATATAACGCTCCTTTTCCTCCATTTCGAATGCTAATCGCTGCTCGAGGGCGTACATTGCTTGGTCCTTATTTTTCAGATGCAATTTAAGGTGAGAAATCGTTTCTTCTTGAGCCTCAAAGATTGCCTGCAAGTAAAATAAAGCAATTAACTCAAATTACTTAATTTCAATTTAAAACGAACATACCCTTGCTTCCTCCATACTTTCCGAGTACGTTGGTGGTTCATCCAGACAAAAGAACTCCCTAACAATTTGACAATTACGCAGCACCTCATTCGCCATTATGGTGTTGACATAAATTTGCAATCCCTGGATGCGTCCATCCAAAAAAACACTATTAAAATTGTCCCCAAACAATTTTTTCTTGGGCAATATTAACGATGAATTGGGAAATATTGTTTTGATCTTATTGTTAAGCCGCACAAAATCGGTGTATCGTCGCAGCACCAGCCAACAGTCATTCGTAAGTGGATTTTCAATGCGTAACTTATACACGGTGAAGCGTGCACGCTCCTCCATCACCTCGTACCCCACAATTGGTACGCGAATGTACTCAATTAAACTATGACGATTTGATGATGAATCATTCGACATTTTGCTGCTATCCCGCACTGATGGATACTTGTTGGTGTCTTGATGGTCATTGCGTTGCTGCATCATTCCTTGACGTCCGGACGGCATTGTGGTGTGTGTTGAAATGGATTTAAGGCAAAATTCACTTTTAGAATTTT
This sequence comes from Sylvicola cinctus, assembly GCA_963854165.1. Lineage (NCBI taxonomy): Eukaryota > Metazoa > Arthropoda > Insecta > Diptera > Anisopodidae > Sylvicola > Sylvicola cinctus. Next base: position 63,113,299 of record OY974082.1, on the reverse strand, counting down.
GCATTTGCGTTTGAACAAATTGTAATTGAGTTATATTAATTAAATCCGATTCGGATTTGGAGAACTTCTCAACGTTGCGGCGACCCGATGTAATGGCAAGCAGATTGGGAAATGATTGCGATCGTTCCACTTTGCTGCACTTAATGCTACTGGTGGCGGTGGAGTTTGTGTTTATGTTCAGGGGCGTGCTCAATCCCTTTTTAAGTGATGAGGCATTCTTGTGTATGGTCCCTTGTTCACGACGCCTAATTAGTTTCTGCGACATATTTGTGTAATTGCTACGTGAACAATTTTGGCTTAAATGGTAACTACACGTACAGTGCACTTTATACTAATTTATTATATGCGTCTATTGTCTTATTTGCTATTGTTCTATTTTTAAATAAAAATTATAAGAGGGTGTATGTGTTTATGACAAAAATAAAAATGTAAATTAAAAAATTAAACAAAACGATGTCATATGTATTTTGACATCATAACTGAAACATTAGATACATATATTTAATATGCATATATTATCGTGAAAATAGTATATATATGTGGATTGCTTTAATCGATTGAAATGCGTGGTAAACACGATTGCTAATAAAAGTAATTTATAGCGGGTAATTCAAATATCCTTAAGATCCAATGCAAAAAATGCCAGAGGGACAATTTTTAGTAGTTTAATACATATTATTTCATTTTTATGGTATACAATAAATACCAAAACTAAATAAACAAACAAAACCATAACAAATTGAAAAGAAAACAGTCCGTAACTTAATATATCTAAATATTTTTGGATACATTTATTGAAATTCACCACACCGATTTTTAATTCATCAATTTTAAAAAACAATTCACGAATCTTTCTTTAAATTGATTTTTTGACCAACATTTAATGTGCTGCTTCCATTTGAACCATTTACACTGCCGCCACTATTCAAACCATTTATGTTGCTGCCACCATTCACACCATTTAGTGTGCTCCTACCATTTAATTTATTATTTGTACTACCACCATTTAAGTCGTTCTTCTAAAAAAAAAAATTAAAAAACATGTATCTTAAAATAATTACAATATTTTTTCAGTTTAAATTACCGTTATTCTTTTTGGTTTCATAATAAACTCTTCTGATAAATTTGTAAAAGGAATTTCAATAAACAATGTCGAAATTACAGCAACAATGTACGAAAAAACGACCAATCCGAAGTAATTAAATATCTGCAAAAAAAAGCAAAAAATATTATTATATTTTAAGAAATTTTAAATGAAAAGGTAAAACTTACGAGCATGTAATCGAATGAAGTGGCTACATCTCGTGCACCAAACATCCATACAACAATTACGGGATGAATCAGGTAAATCGAATAAGTGATTTTTCCAAAATGGACGAACATTTTTTGGCTGCAAATTTTTTTTAATCGATCTACAATTTGGGGAAAAAAGTGGTAGAATAAAGATTTTGGTTTAATTTTAAATTTGTTTTATCTATGCATTTTTATCATAATTATGTTGTTAAATAAAAATAAAAAACTTTGGAAAGTGACATAATTCTAATGTATCCAAGACCCAAATTGAAATATAAATTAATTCATCAAATACCTTAAGGAAAATTTAAATAACCTTGACTTGTTGAATTTGTAAATATTTTTTAAATTTTACGTAAATAATTTTGATAAAAACGCAGACAAATGTGCTCCCATCCGCAAATATTGTTACTTACTTCCATTTCCAACAAAACACAGCAAAATGATTAAACAAATGCTTAGGGCAAACAATGGTTTGACTAACAAAATTCCCAGTCGCACAATTACCAATGCAAAGGGATCTTTAGAGCGGTCATAGTTGACAGCTTTTTTCGCTGCTCGATTTCTGTACATGGGTTGGTACGTGGTGTACGTGTACATCGACAGTGAAATTGTTGAGAAAATCCACAGCAACGCCGCAACGTATTTGTTGAACTTGAAGGTGGTCTTCCTCAGGCGACACAGCAGCCATCCGAAGAAGGCGCCCACGATGTATGGTGAGACACGATAATATGGACGTGAGTAGAAGTGTGAGTGTGATACTCTCATTGTGTCGATGCTGGAAAAAAATGCGGGAGTTGTTAGAAAATGTTCACGTTCTTTTACAACTGTTCCACTTACCCAATTCTAAAATGTGGTTGGTATTGCCGAAATGACCATATAGGATTTATGATGGAGAATGTGAGGATTATGAAACATGCTACCCATTTTTTTCTGGAAAATTGAATAAAAATAATTTTAGGACATTGAAAGTTTATTTGTGAAATGCAATATTTTGACCTTGAATTGTGAGTTTTTGAACCTTGACACATTCTACGATACGGTCGCATCAAGATCAGTAAACATACAATTTTATATGAAATAAAATGTTAAAAACTTATTCTTGTATCATTTTGACCATCATTTTGTTTTGACAATTTTATTTCAAGGTCAAACTACTAGTTTTTTTGACTTTATTGTTCCGCAAAGTTTATTATCTGTATTTTTTTATTAAATTTTAAACAGTTTTCGAGATAGAACCAACTATGTTAAATGACCTCGAAAGCTTTAGTTTTTGACCTTGAAAATGTTTATGATCAAAAAAATTAAAAGCATTGAAATTTTTAATAATTTTGAGGTTAATAAATTGACATTAAATGTGACCATGAAAGAAATAATATATAATAATATATAATAAAATTATTATGGGAATACTCACTTAGCATAAGTCATAATTAAAATGACAAAAACAATGAAGTACTGAATATCACAAGCTATATACCAAGCCCAGCTTACACAAGTATTAGAAACGCTGTAAAAATTCTGATACAGAAAAATGTTGCGTATAAAGTTTGATCTAAAATTAAAATGAAATAAAATCAATTAATTAAAAGGTATTAAAATTGCACGAAATAGAAAACCTTGTGCACAAGAAGTCATAGTCCTCATCAATGTAAGACGTTGATGCATCCCTGACATAAATGCCAACCAGCTGCATGATAGCCATCACAAACACTAAAATCGGCATCAACCGGATGTAGCGATGGATGGTCAATTTGAGTAACGCTTTAAAATTATCTATTACGGAAGCATCACGAATTTGTTGCATTTTGTTAGCATCTTTAAGATAACTGTAGACTAACAGAAGTCCGCTTATTGCAAAGAATCCATCAGTCCAAAGGGCACCATTCAAAAACGGTTGACCAATGGCGGTGTCATAAAACAGCAGCAACCCAGTGCTGAATGAGTCAAATGCAAAGCATCCGTAATAGGCGATGTGTAGGCCAAAATTGAGGAGGCAAATAAAAATTCTAAAAATAAAAATAAGTGTTTTAAAAAAAGGTTTTTATGAAATTGATCCTTAAATTCCTTACCTAATGGCATTAATGGATGCAAGGGAATCCGACTTTGGTTTCGAGTGAAATAATGATTTGTAATTTCTTGACAATGAGAAGCATTGGAAAAATCGCTGGGAAATTGGCAATTCCTTCTCAGTAGAGGATGCTGATATTTTTAATTTTGAACTGATTTGTGAAAAAATCGCTGTTGTCATGAACATCGCTATAATGCCACTATTTTAAGGAAGATAATTTAAAATGTAAATAAATTTTAAGTCAATTGGTGTTAATTTTTTAAATTACTATAAAATCCTTGCCACTTGAGGATTGCTTAGAAACAAATCGATGGATGTTCCACGGACTGTTTTAACATTGACATCTAATTCCAATAATTTTTGAGCAGCAAATGATTTGTTTTTAAAATATTTATCTGCATATTTCTTAAGCTGATTGTCATCGCAGGAGCTGGGTACGCAAAGTCCGATTTGTAGCATTGGCTTTTAAAATGTAAATAAAAAAATAATTAAATTGCTTTCTAATTTGGGGAATTAAAATTTAATTTTCCTGTAAAAGGATTAAATTTACAATAAAGGAAAGTAATTATCTGAAATACCTTAGCGTATGTCAACGAGTCGATAAACATCCTGCTGGTAAAGTTGGCGAAAACCATTTTGTAGTCAAAACGAAATGGTGAGATCGATGAAATTAATTCCGGATCCCGTTGCGCTTTGTTTAATCTCGATTCGTAAATGAATGGAGCCTCATTCAGGTACAAGCAATTTTCTTTTTTGCCAAGCCATCTTATGTTTCCCCACACAAACGAACTGGATATTTGTCCCGATGCGTCTATCGCTGTTTTAATTTAATTTTAAATGAAAAATGGAATAAATTAAAATTATTTAAATTCAAATGATGTAACGGAAAAATTTGCCGGTTCATTGGAAATTTCCTGCCACAACATAAAAACTGGTTTTAAGAGCCAAAATGAATGTGTGTCGCTTTTCATAGAATTCACGTGATTTCCTCGTAATTTATTTATATATTTTGAAAACCACATTTAAAAGATGAAATACAAGATAAGTTCCATGTTTTTTTCTAACACGTTTAGTTGGTGTGTGAAAATGGGCGTGTTTGAATTTTGATACCAAGTTTGTTAACAAAATTTTGCATTTCATCGTTGATAACAGTTTTCTGTGTTTGAAAATTGAAGAATTGATTAAATAAATAAAATTTAAGAATATAGTAAGCCTTTTTTTAACTTCAATAATTCATTAACTTAGAAATCAACTCCAATGCGTGATTATGCAACGTTTTTTTTCACGAACTGCGGTTTTTTCGCAGTAATTGCACTTTCGAATTGCTTAAAAGCTGCCCGAGCTTATGGCAAGTGTTTATTTACTTTATCTACGTGTTGATTATGTACGGATTCTTTCAATGTGTCTGGAAAGATAAATCTACTGTAGCGTAGTATTAGTGGAGTTTACCATCTAAGTTTAGACTCCTTAAAACCTTCTTTGCAGTAATTTTTGGAGTACAACTGGACAAACCTTTTGGGGATTTTAATTATTAGTAGTTGTGCTATTTAAATTGTAAAATTTAAATTAAGATTTTCAATTATTAAGTTTTAATTATTTAGACAATTCGCAATTTAAGTACATTTAAAGTAAAATGTTCATCTAAAAATTAAAACTCGATCATCGAACTAAACGAAAACTCTTCGGGCAAGCGTCAATCGAGTCACAATAACAAAGATTATAAAAATTACCATACTATTGACTTCCTGATTATAATTTAAATGCATAAATAAATATGCTAGTATAATCCTCATAAGCTTATGCGTTTAAAATTAACATAAATAATCTGTTTAAATAGTGAAAGAGAAGATGCGACAACAAAAGATAAAAAAAAATGAATCATTGAACAACAAACATATTAACAAGTTCGTCTGGAAAAAGAAATCCGTTTGTATCACAGTCGAATTCGATCCAACAAACCTTTGATTGCCCAAATCTCGTGAGTTTCCACAGCTTTTATGAAATTTCGCGCCTCCAATGCGCACTGACCTTCTTCTTCTTGGGCTGCATTTACAAGCACACCATAGATGATGGATGTTTCGATTAAGATATTATCACCTGAAGGCTTCAATGTAATCCGTGTTTCTTTTGGTGTTTCACACACGGCTAATGCAATCGTAGTGACAAGCATAAACAATTTTTTTAAACTTAACATCATTTTTAAAATTACACTTAAACTATACAGCGACTGTTGGCTCAATGCATGCACTCCAGTTATACACTACAACGATGCTGCATTTTTTAATCAAAATGCATTTAAATTTTTATGAATGTTGTTTTATTTTTATTTTTTTGACAAAACAAACGGCACGTGTTGCGTCTTCGAATAATACGAATAAACTGAAGCGGTTTTCTTTTGGTCTCAACGGTCACCGTTTCAGGTATCAACTCAATCCCTATTATTTATAAGATCATAAGTTCGTCGATTTTTATTACGTATTTGGAGTAAACGTAAGTTTAGCAATCAAAAGTTTTTGTTTGAAATTTTTAAAAATTCTTAAAAAAGTTAACATTCTGAAACTCAACGTTTTAAATTTCTATAAAGATGAAAAAATATGGCAATATCGTTAATTTTATATAACCTAAAGAATAATTAATAAATTAAACTCACAAAGTGTAATAATTCCTTTCAATTATCATAACTATAGGATTTGCAAAAAATTTAAAGGTCACGTTAAAAAAAAATTTCAAGGTCAAATGATGTGGTATTTTAATTTTTGTGACAACCCCTGTTTTCTTTCAAAATATGTTTAATAGTCACAAACCTTAACTACGTGAAAAACTTTGCCTAATAATTCAAGGCTATATTTTTTTTTAAAGGTCAAATTTTATTTTTTTATTTTTTTTTCAAATGATTTGATTCTTTTTAGTCAACATTTTAAAATAAACCGTTTTATCTTAAATTATGTTTCAAAAATTGATTAAACATCTTGTGCAAAATTGTATAAGCCTCTCCCTACCATGTATTTTAAATTTAACTTTTTCAACTTCTTCTTATTACGACAAATTTAGACTAACAACTTTTAACAGCTGATGGTTTATAACCGAAAGATTGGCGCATTTAAAACAGGTCCACGATATTCGATGTAGGTATAAATTAACGTTTTCTGTGAATATTAAACAATAAATTTATTTTTTCGTGTATGTGGAAGTGTTAAGCTGTGCTTTGATTTTTATAAAAGACAGAATTTTCGCAAGTCACGTAGACCATTCATTTTTTTTACATTTTTTGGTGACTAACTGAAACTTTTTAATATGTAAATTTCCTTGTTACATAGGATGATCAATGTTAAGGTTAGTCATTGGACATTGATGCTGCCTTCTGTGAAAGAGGCAATGGAATTTTTTTGGAAATTTAATTATTTTGTGGCTGAACTTTGGTCATTTGAGTTAGGAAAGATTTAGAGATCCCAAAGATTATGCATCTTTAATGTTTTTTATGTCGTCAATGGTCATAAATATATATAAAAAAAAAAAAAATGTTGAAACATTTAAGTAATTAAGTTAATGTTGATTGTAAAAATGTTTTTATCATACTCAAGCAATTTATTAATTTCGAAACATTTAAAAGGAAAATCCAAGTACGTCCTTCAAACAACAATTTCTTGAAAAGATTCAAAGACTTTAGTTTTGTTATTTTGTGTTTTCCCACATAGATTTTTAATTTGAATTCACAACATTTTTGTTATTAAAAAATCCGGAAACTAATCTTATAAAGCTACTTACGAGACTCGTCTTCAGGATTTCCCAGGACAACAAATTATAGTAACCAATACAGTTTTAAAAAATAATTTATTTGCTTTAAAAAATGCTAATAATAATAATCTGATAAAATTTAAGGAACTAAATATATTTTTAATAATAATTTATTAAGCTAATTTAAATATTAAACTATTATACTACTTAAATATTACTATTTTTAATTTTTTACGTATTCCTTGACTGAATCCTTTTTCGTCTCATAATAAATTGTTCAGACAAATTTCCAAACGGCATTTCTATGAAAAGAGTGACCACAACCGCCACTGCGTATGTCAAAACAACCAATCCAAAATAATTGATTATCTGTAATAAATAAATTCACACATATTAAAATTAAAATAAATTTAAAATTTGCAAGAACATTTGATGAAAACTCACAATCATGTAGTCAAAGTTTGTGGCCACATCCCGTGCACCAAACATCCAAATTATGATCACAGGATGAATCATGTAAACTGAGTAGGTTAGCTTTCCCAGGTGGACGAATATTTTTTTACCAAAAATTGTGTTAAAAACTTCTGTAACAAAAAGAATCAAAACATTTTATATGTTGCTGTTTAAACTGCAGTTCTTTTTAATAAAATGACGAACTTTTAAAAAAAGGACGAACTTTTATTAAAAATGAATAAGTTAATCCTGACGATTTTTTTTGTGAAATTTTAAAGGAAAATAAACATTTTTAAAATTTTATATTTAAACGAAGAAAAACAACTTACTTCCATTTCCAACGAAACACAACAGAATAATCAATCCAATGCATGTTGCTAAAATAGGCCTTATCAATGTGAGCCCAACTCGCGTTGCATATCCTGTGATTACAGCATCAACCCTCGCCTGCTCTTTGTCTTGCATGCCATTTTCGCTCCTGTACAACGGTGGATATGTGGTGTAGGAGCAGACAATCAGGAAAAATGCAATGAGAAAGCACAACAATTTTGACACGTATTTGTTGAATTTGAACGTGGTGTTGTGCACGCGATACAGCACCCAGCCGAAGAATGCGCCGACATAGTAGGGCCCCACCCGGAACCAAGGACGCACATAATATTCAATGTGGGATACTCTCATTGTATCAACGCTGCAGCGTGGAACATAAATAAAATAAATTTTGCATCGAAGCATTAATGAAATAACATTTAAAACGAGGTGACAAGGTGACTTACCCAACTCGGAAATCGACGAAATATTGTGAGTATATCCAGACCGGAGATATTACAGCCAACGTCCAAAACATCGCATAGGCGACCCATTTGTTTCTGCAAAAATGAAAATGAAAATATAGATATTGTATTAAAATGTGGTTAACTTTATGTGTGTGAAAATTTTTTTGACAGAAACCACACAATATAATTTTTATGGCCTTTAATTTATTGTTCTATTAAAAACTAAATCTATTTTATCGAGTGGTCATCATCCAACCATGACATTACCAAACGGATTTATTTTATGTCATGCCCATCTTAAATGTTTTACAAAACATAAATCATTTAAATTGTTTGAATAAAGAAACCGCAGAAAAATTATTTGACTAATAGTCTAAGCTTTGACCTTCCAGTATTTGTTGTTATAATCTATCAAAATTATAAAACTTTTATAGGCTTGGTTTAAAATCAGTAACTATGTCCTAATTGTACTAAATGATATTCATTGCGACTCTATCAATCATATATTCATGCTTTGACGTTGCACAACATTTTATAGCATCCGCGGAATTACCCTAAATAATTAATAGGTTAAATGCTTAAGAGTTATCTTGCCATTTTAATTTTATGCGCCTTAAGAGAAATGTTATTTCTATCTGCCGAATGAAGGTTAATATCTGAAGTATATTTTGAAAAATAAATGAGAACCTCATTGTGACAAATAAATAGTTTGATTCGGAAAAAAAATTAAATTCTAAATGGTGTTTTTTTATTACTTTTTGGCAGTTTGCTTTTATTTGAATAACCTCTAAGTTTTTGTCGAAGCTCAAAAACAAGGACATCGTTTTCTAGCCATGAAAGAATATATTTCCAAAATGTTGTATTATTGAATTTCAAACTGAAGTTAAAATCGTGTTGGTGATAACATTGAAACTTTTTTCAAAATTCATTTAAGCTCTTATACGTAAAGAAGGACAACTCGATAACAGGATTTTCCCAAAAAAATGCAAAACGTCGTTCCAAAAATTTGCAATTTAATTTCAATAAAAAAACAACTTCAATTTTGTTTTTTTTTAATTTGTGAAAAAAAAAGCAAATATATTTTTTTAACAGCATGATGACTCTAAACATACTATTTGAAAAAAAATATAAAATTTGATTAACTCAACCAGATTAACATTAAGAATGGACAAATCACAGAAGGCGAAAAAAATTATTGTAATTTTATGTGAAAAATTTATCGAATTTGAAAAAACCACCGCTGATCCGTTTGTTTAAAATTCGGCAAAAAAATCTTTCATTTAACATTGAACTTTTTATTGTTGCTTGCCGGCACGTGTCTCCAATGAATGTCATAATTCATAAGAATATTGCAAATTTTTAATCTCCATTTTTTTCTTAATATTCCAAAAACGAAAAACGTTTTTTTTTTAGAGTTGGAATTTAAATCTTATTGCTTTCATAATGATAAGATATTTGCAGCTTAACTTTTTTTTATTTTAAACCGTTCCTAATTTGCTTTGGAAATTAATTAAAGCATTGGAATTTATGTTTTTATTTTTAATGAATAATTAAATTGTTCACTTACTTTGCATAGATCACAATACCAATCACAAAAACGATGTAAAATTGAATATCACATGCTAAATACCACGCCCAACTAATGCACGTATCACAGACGCTGTAGAAATTCTGATACAAAAAGATATTGCGTATCCAGTTTGAGCTGCAATTTAAATGTAAATAAATGTTAAGAAAAGGGAATTTCTCCAAAAATAGATATTGATGTAAAAACCTGGTGCACAAGAAGTCGTAATCCTCATCGATGTATGAAGTCGATGCATCTCTCAAATAAATTCCAACGAGCTGCATGATTGCCATAACAAAAATGAAAATCGGAATCAACCGGATGTATCGGTTGATGCTTAATTTTATCAGCATTTTAAAGTTCTCCAAAAAGGAAGCATCACGAATTTGTTGCATTTTGTTAGCATCTTTAAGGAAATTGAAGACCAATAAAAGTCCACTAATTGCAAAGAATCCATCAGTCCAGATTGCTCCATTCAAAAAGGGTTGCATTACGGCGTTATCGTACGAAATTAAAAGGGCCGTGCTGAAGGAGTCAAATGCAAAGAATCCGTAATAGGCAATGTGAAGGCCAAAATTAAGAAGGCAAATGAAAATTCTGCAAAAAAAATTCAATTCAGATGTGTTTTATTGTTTATTTGTTTTTCATTAAATTATTGATCCTTAAAATTAATAATAATCTCACCTAATTATATTAATGGAAGCAAGAGTGTCAGATTTTGGTTGTGAGTGAAACAATTGGTGATAGTTTTTAGACAATGAAAAGCACTGAAAAAATTGTTGTAAAACTGTCAATCCCTTATCAGGTTCCGTTGTTGCTTCAGTCCTTTTACTTATCACTGAAAATATCATTGTTGTGGTGAACATCACAATAAGTCCACTGTAATTGAAAAATAAAAGAGAATTTTTTTCACCAGAAATAAAAAATCCACCTACCTAAGAATCCAAAGAACTTCCGCATTATTAAGATACAAATCAATTGTCGTGCCCCGCACCGATATGACATCAACATCTATTTCTAGTAATTGTTGAGCATTAAGGGATTGTTTCTTGAAATAGGCGTCAGCATATTTCTTCAGCTGACTATCATCACAGGAGCTGGGTACGCAAAGGCCGATTTGAAGAATTGGCTTCAATTTAAATGTCATTTTATAAGAAATTCAGGATGCGATGAAATGACGATCAATTACCTTGGCATATGTTAGTGAGTCTATAAAAAGCCGGCTTGTGAAGTTGGCAAAAACCATTCTGTAATCAAATCTAAACGGGGAAACTTCAGAAATAAGTCCCGGATCACGGCGTCCTTTGTTTATTCCTGATTCGTAAATGAATGGTGCCTCGTTTAGGTACAAACAATTTTCTCTGGAACCCAGCCATCTTATGTTTCCCCACACAAATGAGTTGGATAGTTGCCCCGATGTGTCGATAGCTTAAATTTCGTTTCATTTAATTTTTTTTATTTCGCGTTTTTTTTTTTACTTTTTAAAGTTTTGATTTTTTTTATAACTTTTACTTGAAATGAAAATGGTGAAAGTTGCATTTCTTTTAAAATGCGTGTGGTAAATGGCACTTTGTACTCGGATATTGCAAACTTAAAATCCAAAGAGGGGACTGTAAGCCTTTAGGGGATTTTTAATTTAATATTTTTTTTTAGAATTTTTTTTATAAACTGCTTTACGTTGAAAAATCGTTTCAAGAATTCAATGATTTCAATAACTAAGCATTATTTGGCGAAGACTTGCTTAAGCCGAATTAATTTATCTGTTCCTTTCTGAATTTCTAACACTTTTTTTCTTAGGATTTTGGTTCAACTTAAACGAATGCCATAAAAGACTCCTAAAATTTACCACTTGCGACATAATTTGTTAAGAACACGACAAATAAATAAAATTGGCATGAAAATATAATTAATAAAGTAAAGCACCAACCTTTAATTGCCCACATTTCATGCTTCTCCAACGCTTCAATTAAATTCTGCGCATCCCATGCACACAAACCACCCCCATGAATAGCTTCTTTAAGCAAACCATAAACAATTGAGCTGTCTGATAGCACAGAATCAAGATTCGGCCTATTCAATTTAATTCCTTTTGATGTTTCACACACAACCAATAGAATGACATTGCAAAGAATTAAAATTATTTTTTTAAACGAAGCCATTTTTTTTTTTTTAATTCACTTTCACTTAAATAATATCGAGAAACTGAAATATCAGTTATTGGCAACAGTCAGTCTCCAATAATGCATTTAATCACAGTTTTTATCATTCACTTTCACAGTTGTGAGGATCGAATTTGGGGAGCGACGCAACCTACTTCTTTGAGATTAACTTACAAACTAAAGTTTCCACGTAAATGAGCAAGTCATCGCACAAATTTTTTGCCTTGAAATTCAACTATTTGAATGTTAAAAATGTCGCAGAATGGGGGACTGCCGCCTGATTGACAGTGGAACCTCGGATTATGGCCCGGATTATTCTCATTTAAAGAAAAGAGATTGCATATTTTGGAGACAATTCTTAAACTCTAGTTGCAATTATTGACAAGTTATGTTAAGTACATAAAGTGACCTGGTTTAGGAAATCATCATATTTTTTGATAATCAAAAAACTATTTATTTTTTCACGTACAGATTTAACACGTTGCTCGACTGTATTTTGTGTGTTACTTTATTTAGAAATATTTTTATTGATTAACTGATTGTAGTTCAATGGACGCACGTGTTAAAATTTGAATAACCATTCATTAAAAAAGGTGTTGGATGAATTGACATTTTAATTTTATAAATTAATTTAATTTTAACTTCTTTTCCTGTAGAGCTTCGCATCAATATTCAATAATTGTTTAAAATAATTACTTTTAGATGAATTTAGATGCAATTTTTATAAGAATGCCTGATTGTTCCAGAATATTCTTCAGTTTGTAGGCAGTGTGATGATGTTTATAAACATTGCAAATGTATTATGTAACTGTGTTTGTCTTTATCCTCATGTAATTTTTAGTGGTGATGCCTGCAATGACGTCTTGATTGTTGACTGTTACAGGTTACAATACTTTTGGGTTTTTTCCGGTTTATTTTGCCGAAATGTCGTTTATGGTTTATTGGTATTGAAACTTTCCTGTGCTGACATTATTTATGATTTTTCATAAATTAATTAAAGAAATATTTTATTATTGAAAATGTTATTTTAAGTTGAAATTGTAATTTTTAAATATAACCAATAATTATTGAAACCAATTAAAATGGTCTTCCTACATTAATTAGGTTAATTAGGTGGTCTAAAAATTAATAAAAACGGCTGCAGATGTTAGTCTTACAATTTATTTTTGTTTAGAATGGTTTATGACAGGGAGAGCTATTAATACCACAACGAATTTATCCTAGATTTTAAATTTGCTCTGACTGAAACCATTAAATTCAAAAATGTTGTTTGAAATATAAAAAAATGATGTCTTTTGGGAAAACTTGATGGAGTGACCTTTAAAGAGAAGTGCTAGAATTTTAATTCATATATTTTTAAATATTTAAGTTTAAATGAGTGACCTTGAAAATTAAATTTCTTATATTTACTTTCTATAAATAATTATTTACAACCAAATTTTTGCAAGAAATTATGCAGGAATTTTTGAAAGCAATTATGAATCGCCAAAATTTTAATGACTTTAATTCAAGTCATGTTTCAGGATAATTGAAAATCAGGATCTTTGAAAAAAAAACTAACTTGTATAAATGTATTACTAATTATTTAAAAAAAATAGATTTAATTATATTAATTTTATTTATGTGGTATAAAAAATGTTTCCTTAGTATTTCTGTACATTTAAAAGATCATTCTAAATTCTAATTAATTATTAATATCATATTTCAATAAAACTACCTTAAAAACTATATTACAATTAGCATTAAAAATGTACAATAATTACAATCAATTATCTTGTTCTGCGTTTCAAAATGAATTCATCCGAAAGATTTGACAATGGAATCTCAATGAAAATGTAACAAACAATTGACAGGACATACGAAACTACAACCAACCCAATGAACTCCAAAACCTTGAAAAAAAAACAAAATTTATAATTAAAAATGCAACAAAAATATAAATTTAAAATTACCATCATGTAGTCATAGTTGGTAGCAACATCCCTCGCCCCGTACATAAGAATAATAATCACTGGATGTATCATGTAAATGGTGTATGTTACTTTTCCCAAGTGAACAAAAACTTTTCGCCCAAACAAGCGATTTACTCTATCTGAAATAGTGTGACTAAATTAGTATCACTAAACTTACAAATTTATTGAAAAGAAAACAAAAAAACTTTACCTCCATTCCCAAGGAAGCACAGCAAAATTACAAATGCAATGGAGATCATGAAGTATGGCTTAATCACCGTCATACCCACAGGCATTGCAAAGTCCTCGTAGTATTGTGGCTCATAGAATTTCTTGTATGACGCAAATGAGCACAGAAACAGTGACACCACCGCAAGCAACCACAACACTTTGGCGAGGTACTGGTTGAATGTGAATTTTTTATTATTTAATTCGGACATCAACCAACCAAAGAACACCCCAATGAAGTAGGCGCTCACATGGAACCATGGACGGACGTACAATTCATAGTGATGTATTCTTAGGGTGTCCACCCTAATTGAGAAACAAAATTAAGCATTCCATTAAAATGTGAATAGTTGAAGGGGTGGAGTAACTTACGCACATTGCATTGGAATGTCAAATGAGATGTAGGTGTAAATCGGGATTCCAATTGCGAGTGCTAAAAGGATGGCGCATGCGAGCCATTTTTTTCTGTAATTAAAAAAATATTAAAATTATAGTTTAAAAAACATTTTAGGAAGACATACTTAGCGTAAATGATAATTCCCAATAGGAACACCATGTAGAATTGAATATCACAGGCCAAATACCAACCCCAGCTGACACACGTGTCCTTAACTTCGAAGAAGTTCTGAGCGACTAGAAGATTGCGCCACCATTTAGGGCTGAAAATTGTAATGATAGTTTTCAACTTAATTTTTATCGGGATTTTAGGAAAAAAAATGAGAAGAAGTTATTATATATGGGAGTGAATTCTATGGGATTAGAATCCAGTTGTTGACCCTAACGAACGTTAAGTCAATTTAATGACATCTCACCTGGGACAAATAAAATCGTAGTCATCGTCAATGTACACCGTCGATGCGTCTCTAAGATACAATCCCACCAAATGGGTAACTGCCATCACAAAGATGAAAATTGGAAATAGTCTTTAATAAAAATAAAAATTTAGCATCTTAGTGTCAGATTATTGTAATTATGCAACAAATACCGTTACGTTTATTTACCTTATGTAACGATGAATTGAGAGCTTCAAAAACGTGATCAAATTTTGTAATAATGAATCATCTCGAAGCTGTTGCAATTTCCTTTCATCTTTTAAGAAATTGAACACTAACAAGAGGCCACTTATGACGAAAAAGCCGTCGGTCCAAAGTACTGCACTTAAGATTGGCTGCATTTCAACGTTAATGTATGATAACAATACTCCAGTGCTGAAGGATCCGTGCGTAAACCACGTATAGTAGGTGATGTGGAGTGCGACCACTAGCAGACAGATTAATACTCTGAAATGGGGAAGAAATGATTACTACATTAAAATGGACAACAATAATAATACAAAATAATTAAAATTAAAATTTATATTAACTGTTATACTCGTGTCTTGAATATTCAATCCAAGACACAAACCCTCGTTATAACTCGTTAAAAATAAAAAAAAATTTAAATTATTATTTAAATTATGAGAACATTATTTTTAAGATACTTCATTTTTAAATACCTAAACCCATTGATGGAAGCCAACGCATCCGATTTTGGTTGTGACAAAAACAAACTGCGTGAATTTCCCGAAATGGAAAAACATTTCAAAAACCGATTAACTGGTGACTTGGAGATATCATCTTTTGTGTTGACCATTGAATCAATGAACGACAATATTGTAATAAACACAAACACCAGTGCAATGCATCTGAAAAATTAATTAATTAATAAAATGTCAATAGAATGTGCAATAAAAACACTTACACGACAATCCACAAAACTTCTTCATTCTGCAAAAACAATTCCATTGAGGTGCCACGAACTTTAACAACATTGACATCAATGTCAAACATTTTTTGTGGTGTCAATGTGTTTTTGTAAAAGTAATTGTCCGCATAATTCATCAGTTGGTCATTATTGCAGTTTTTGGGAACACAAAGTCCGATCTGAATTATTGGCTGTATTTTAAACATGGAAAAACGGAAGTCAGTTTCATTGAATGCATTTTAACTAATTTGATGTACTTCACTTTTGCATATGTTAATGGATCAACAAACATCTTTGAAGTAAAATTGGCGAAAATCATCCTAAAGTCTAGGGGAAATGGAGAGGTGGATGGTAGCAAAGATGGAGCTCTGTTGGTGTCGGATTTGCCTGATTCGTAGACCATTGGGGGTGTGGAGAGATAACCACAACTCTCTTTGGAACCCAGCCATCGTATGTTGCCCCAAATGAATGATGTTGATGATTGGCCAGACGCATCAATTGCTACAAAGAAATAATATTACTTTCAGTATAACAGTTTTGATTAAAAACTTAATTGGTGAGGATGTTTTGATTTAAATTAGTGAGCCTTTTTTTGTTCGTCTAAAAAAGGCTCACTAATTTAAATCAAAACATTCCCAAATATTTTTTTATTTAATTTACAACAAAATTAAATTTGATATTTTATTTTACAAAAAAAATTTAAATTTGATATTTCAATTTTGTTAAAAAAAAATATTTATGCTTTATTATGAATATTGAAAAGAGGGGTCCAAATTAAATTGATTATTTAAAATGAATTTAAATTTTAAATTGCTTAATTTTACTTGAATAACAGAAATAAAAAATCTGCTTCCCAAGCCAATGACAAAACCATCTCTGAATTGTTTTTTATTTTAAGGAAATAAATAAATGGAAACAATTAACTAATTAAATTTCGGGAAGTCACTTTTTTTTCAACATAAATTGAAGTAGTTAATCGATTATTTACAGTTCCAGTAAATTATTTATTTAATTCACCACCAAATTCACTGGGATTAAACCTTCTCTTTTTTAACCGTCGCGTGAATCAAAAAGTACCCTTGAAACGGATGACCTATTAGAAAAGCTTTTTTTCCACCATCTTGTGGCATGTTTGAAGCAAATCGTGTGGTACAAGAAAAAGGTAATTATCAAGACATGTGTATGAATTCAATGGAAGGTGCAGTGCAACAAAACAAAATACAAAAAGTAACCTTAAAAAATATTCATTTAATTTTTATAACCAATCTCTATTTCAATGTGCTCGTAAGGTATACCAAATTCGATTCGGGTCGACAATAGACTTTTTTTGTTGCGTGGACGACACGGCCTAACATTCAAACTTGTAAACATGATTAAATAAGCTAATTATCACACTATGGAAGTGACTTAAACTTCCCATGGAATTGAATTTTAAAAAAAAATTTCCAGAGAATTAAAATTGCATTTAAAGCAAGAAGTTTCATGTTTTGCAGATTGGGTTTTTGCTTTGTTTGGCATGATCAGCCTTCAAATATTTGCAATGATTTGTAGAAGAATTTAAAACAAATTAATGGATTTCCCGAATGTGAGATAAATTATTTTAAAAGCAGGATGTTAAAAAATTGTTCTTTGCCAAACAATTGAAGGTATAGTTTGCAACACGTGCCGACTAATGTTGGTGTTACGATTATTGCAAAATTAAGTGTGGAAAATTAGCGAATGAGTAAGTAACATATAAAAACACTTTAAATATTAATTGATCAATACACCCCAATCATTTTTTTTCTTTTGCAAATTGTAATGAAATATTTATCATGGGTTAATGTACATAAAGAATATATCGTTTTGAATTTTTTGTTGATATCAGTGACAAGATTGAGCAATAAAAATCAATGTCGAAAGCGAGAGGTGTTCGAAGTAAACTTAAATCTGCACCAATGCTCATTTCGACCCAATTTCAATTAAATAACATTGCAGTTTTAATTTTATATTTTATTGTTTATATTAAATCTTTAATTATTTAATCCTTGCATTAAATAGTGAAAACAAAGGACTTAAAATTTTTTTAAGGTTTTTAAAATGTAATCCAATTTAAATTAAATCAAATAGTTTATTTTCAATAAAAAAAAAAAAGTTTTAGGGGAGTAAAAATTATTGATTAAGTTTAAAGACTTAAAAATACTTTGAAAAATTTATTTATTATTTTTCTTTTTTTTTTTTTTAATTTAAAAAAATATTTAGTTAAACTAATTTTTTTTGATAAAACTAAATTGATTAAAATGCCTAACGCATATTAATTGAAGTCCAAGCAGGTGGTCACATATGGTCAATGGTCATTGGTCACAATAACCAAAACGTGATCACGTTAAAAATACGGTTAAATTATTTAATTGGGAGCATTCAGATTATCGAAAGCCATTCACTGAAACTTCAAAGGGAGACCGGATTGTGAATGACCTTGATTCATTTATAGTTTTTAAACAAAATGTGTTATGCAATTTAACATCCACGTGCATTACAAGCAAGAAAATTAAAAGTCGAAGTCACACAATTCCACTCACAATCGAAAGTGGTATGCAATAACTACGAGCGCTTAATCTTTTTATTTCATGTGTCGTCATAATGTTTATGTTTCTCTGGAAATAATAACGTACCGGACATTGGTTGTCTGCGCCGTGGAAATTCAATGACTATGATCACGAAATGAAAAATGAAAAATTGGGATAACACGAATGTGTTAGCAAAATGTGTTTTCTCGCATATTATGTTGGTATTTAATATTTATCTTGTGAATTAAAGATTATAGAGACGACAAGACTTTATTTCACATTTCCTAATCAAATTAATTAATTTATGCAATATTATGGATGATGTTTTGTTATTTATTTGAGGACGCCGGTATTTTTATTTTATGCATCTTACGATAGAGTAATTTTCATAATAATCAAATAAATTTAAAATGATTCAAATTGCATATTAAATTTAGACATGAATAATGAATTTAGTTGTGAAATTACAATGAAATTGTACCTGCTTATAATGAAAATATGTAACACTGTTTTTTAGTATCAAAACTTGTTTGAAAATTGTAGTTAAGTGCGTTAATGATAAAATAAATTTAACAATTTACTTTTTTCATGTGAAAAATGTTACAATAATCCGACATTTTGAAGAAATAAAATGAAATTTATGGACCAAAAGCCTGCTAGTACAATTTTTGATCCTCAGTGTTAAAATGTTGATATCAATTTTGATGGCGTGGTGTAATTTAAGTTGTAATTTCTTTAATTATGTTTTTGTCCATTAATGAAAAGCTGTTGAAACTATTTATTTGGCTCAATGTGCTTGTTTGGAAGTTATAATTGTGCATATAAGAAATCCTAAAACATTATTTCACATATATTACGAAACTCAGGTAAAATTAAAACAAAAAAATTAATAAGAAGAGGACGATGAACTTTTAATGATTGTTTGTGCATTTTTAAATGTGTAACCTCTTTAATTACTTTATTGCACAATTTATCCTGCACTGAAAAATTGCAATAAAAAATAAACAAACAAAAAATATGCCAACCCGAGTCAAAATACTTGATTGATTACCAACATCTTTTAAATGGATTATTTATAAAAAATGGTTAGCAAAAAGATATAGAGGTCTCTAAGGTTAATCAATAATGCAACATAATTGGCAAAGCGCGACATTAAACATATGAAAACTTGAACTTTCATGGCAGGGGACCAACTTCCAACTTCGTTTTAAAATTTAAAATATGTTAAATGTTTTAAAGGTGATAAATTTATAGTTTTATGCAAAATTTCGCAAATGAGTGAAAATGAGATAAATTCTAAAAATATTCTCACGAAGATGATTGCGTCCCAGAAATACATAGAAACGAATGTTCCCTCAGAGATCGAAAACAACCGGACGATTGACGACAATCGAGTTCGCTAGAAAGCTCTCGTTGAAGCCCTATGGCCTATTAAGCTTCTTATAGGAGTAACAGAATAAAAAAAAGGAAAATTTCTGAGATTTGAATACGTGATCTTGAATTATTTAAATTTTAACCAATAAAATATTTAATAATCAACAAGTTCATGGTTTTGTAAGTTCAAATTTAAAGAATTAATAGAAAAATAAAAATAAAATATTAAAAAAACTACGAAAAAAAAGCAATTGAATGAATTTATGACTCACTTATGATGGAGTACGTTAAATAAATTAAAGCAACTTAACAATAAACTTAAAACATTAAAACTTAAAAGAAAAATATATTTCTTAATAAATCACAATTAAATGGGATTTATTTCATTATTCTAGTTGAATGTAATTTAAAAAGAAAATCATTGCACTTCACACATTATTTAAAGGTGACAAATTTCTAATTATTATCAGAATCAATGCACTTTTAATTCCAAAATGCAGAATAAAACATTTTAAAACAACAATCTGCATAAATAGTTTAAATAAAAAATATATACAAATTTGCATAATTCACACAACGAATGAGCAGACCGCTTATATTTAAGATAAATACCGCAATGTTGTCTTTCTCTCCCAATATGATCATCACACGTGCTTGTCTGAGACGAGAGAAAAAAAAAAACAGCACTTCCGCACCCTATTCAGTGCCGCGCCGCAGTTATGTAAAAATCGCGACTTCAGTACCACAATGTTGCGCAAGGTATTGAGCTTTTTAATGCATATGTTTGCGTCTTACATAAGAAACGTTGTTAAACGTAAATTTTTACAAATCCCAAATTAACATTATCAATTGCAGCAGCCTTTTAACTGGAAGATCGTATAACATCGCGCGTCTTAACGCAAATAAGTAAAATTATGAAACGTGAGCACTTCAGAGTGCATAAGTACTTATAGGATCACTGCTACTCAACGCAACGCTCATCAAACTTCACTTAGTGAACGTACACTAGCTATAGGTAATTAAATTACAAATTCACACATTACTCACAATTTAGAAATTTTGCAGCCCTTTTCACTTACACGTACATAAAATGCATGAATGAAATACATTGCGACAATATGCGATTTATTGAGCAATACAATTGAACTTAAAAATATTTTCGCCATCATGTTTCGCCAATTCGATACAGATGGTGTGGTGCAGCGGTGTTGCGGAATGAAAAGTAAAAGTCACACACAAGTCCACAAATAAAAAGGTATTACCAAATCAATATAAATATTGTAGAGCGGCCGTGAGAAAAACTGCAATTTTTATGTAACTTTGTAATCAATCGAGTGTATCTGCATATTGATTAGAGGCAAAATGGCATAACGTTCTTTTTTCGAAACCAAAAATGTGTGTCCTAACAACGTGCACAATGAATTTTATTTTCGAAAAAATTAAACGGTTCGACATTAAAAACAAAATTTTAATTTAAGTTAAATTTTCGAGCATAAATGATCAATAATCGATTATTAAAGAATGCACAGTTTTCCTGAATTTATTTGAATCATTTAAAATTTAAAACATTTTAAAAACAATTATTGTTTTATTTGCTTTTTCAAAACTTTTAATCATAATTATTCCAAATCACATTTTCCTATTGCACTTATTACCTTTGAGCGCCCAAATATCCAAAGCTTGTGCTGCATCCAAAAAGGTTTGCGCATTTTCAGCACAAGGATCACCCCCTTGTGCAGCCTCTTTCATAATCCCATAAAGAATAGAAGATTGCTCCAATTCACTATCCACAATTTGGCCATATATTACAACCAAAAACGCACACAACACCATAAAACAGTTACCGCACTGCGTCGAGAAAGTCATTGTTATTATATTTTATTTCGATTAAAATGAGCGATGACTTCCCAATCACATAATTCACGCACAACACCAGTCAACGGTTAAATTCGAACAGTGCTATTAGCACTAAAAACTCGGATGCAGCAGCGCACAAAGCACTCGCTCGCAGTACAAACACACCGAACTGCACACAAAACTGTTAAAAATTCGGGTACTGGTTGGTATTCGGTAATAACTGTTGTTCGCGACTACAGGCTACAGCTGTTGATGCTTTCTCTTAAGTGGATACGAATGGACTAAATGGCAGTGATCATTTTTCGGGTCTCAATATTTTTAATAATATCAAACACTTTCCCTTTCTTCTCGCAGCGTTTGCGCAGTATAATCATGGCCCATGCGTTGGGCTGCTGCGCGAGTATAACGAGCGACGTTAATTTGGACGCGAGTCTGAGGTCTCTGCAATGTTTCTCAATCAATATTATATGCTGGATTTTAAGCTTTACAACTGAGCAACAGCATAGTGATCTCGAAACATTGAAATGCGACATTATGACTGTGTGTAGAAGTGCGACGTGCGTGGATGCGGATTGCTGAACACATTATTTTGGACTCGGATTGCTATTGGCCGGAGGTTGGCAGGTTTTAAATTTTGTTGAGAAACCAAACCGCACCGACAAACGATTTAAAGCTGAATCTAAGTAATGGAAGTGTTCATGTACAGATATTTGAGGCGTATATCTACATAATATCCAGTTTTGATTTGCAAATATTTGAGGTCTCCGTTAAAAGCAAAAACCGAAATGTGTGCAATCAAAAATACATTATACAATTTCAATTCAATGGATTAAGTAGTTTGTGAGAGAAAACTAAACTAGGATATGCGCAAACACAACATTTTCGTAATAATTTTTGAATGTAGAAAATTGATAGAAAATTTTAGTGAAGGTTTTTTACGCTGCAATTTAACCTTTTGATTGCAATGGTTTTTCCATGCCTAAATACATTATCAAATCTCTAAATTAAGACACTGTGTCGCAGCATTTTCATGACCATATAGAGAAGGTCCATCTGCTTGTCGTCTTTGTGCGATGCAAAGTCCAACATTTTCTATCGAGGCGTCACTTTTCATTTCCTAATCATTAATTTATGCAGTCGGTTGTTTTGAGTTTATGCCTTCTGGGCGATCATTTATTTTTTTAATTCACGGAAACGATTGCAACTGTGAATTGTGACAGAAACATTTTTTGTTTAATTTCTTTAAATAAATTTGGGTTAATAACTTAAAGTTTAATTTAATGAAAAGTCCTCATAATTAAAAGAAGATTTTTGCAAGAACCTTTGTGTCTTAGTTTCGAGTTTTGTGATTTAATGAAATTGTTTATAATTCCTGGAAGATAAAAATAAAATAAAACTTAAAAAAAAAATAAATGCGAACTTCAATGTTATGAATAAATAACTTATGATTAAAATCGTTGAAGCCGTTTTTGAGACTTTCCTCTGCGGATTTTCGGAAAATCTCTCTACTCAATGAAATTATTACTCCACTCCCATTTTAAATTTAAATCAACGTCCAAAATCTCTACCTGACGCAAATATTTGTCACATAATAAATTATTGTAACAACTATAGTTCAAAAATGAATGAAACCTATTCAAATCAAATTAATCAAACAGCGTGTATTCACTATAACCACATACAGTCTCCAAAGTCAAGGTTTTTCTTGGGCAATTTCTCCACGGTGTTTGTACCTAAATATATTACAACTATATTATATGGGAATGCTGAAGGCAATAACTGTATGTGCACCATTAAGCGTAATAACATATGAGGGGGCCATTGTGCCTAAATGACTTGTGCATATTGTTAAATGGTTATAAATATTAAAAACGCAAACATATTTCTTAAGTAATAATAAACAATTATCAAAAGCACTGTTTCATAAAATATGGTCAAGGCCAAATATTATTTTGTTTATTTTTCTCATTCATGCAGCATTTGTGAAAAATTTCATTTTTCGCTAATTTGTATTACAAAATGTCATGGCACATGACTTAATTTAATTATGCCCATATGTAGGGCAATTATTTCGTACAGTAATATTTATTTAGATTGCTTGTTTTAACAATGCAGCGGTTTTCAGTGTTGCATCATTTAAAAGCTGTTCATCAACCTCTTTATCTTAATATCAAATCATTTGTGTATTGAAATGAATATCTCTTAATGATCTACGTGCGTCTTGCATGTTTTAATTCAGATTAAAATGTTGAAATGACACGTGCATAATTTGTTAATGTAGCAATAACTCGCATGATACAATTTACAAGAATTTTTGGAGTACAGGGTGTTTTTGTGTTTGAAAAAAAAACAATAAAATTTTCTTAGTTTCTGTAATTTAGGTAAATTCGATCCTGAAAATCGCCACGCACAAGTAGGCCAATATTTTCAATGATTTCCATTTATTTTGTAGTGTTTCGCGTATAATTCCGACTATTTCCGGAAGTATGTTAACACATCTGATATTCTTTCAGAGACTTATTATTGATTCATAGGATTAAATCCAAAAGAAAATCGCCCTACAATTGCTGTCACATCTCAATGTGATCTCAATCGGATCTTAGTCAATTAAAATTCAACATTACAACAAAAAACACCCTGTAAATTTATAAATTAAAATGTACTCACTCTCTGAAAGAACTTATAGAAGCCTTTTTATTCTCAAAAAAATTTCTATTAACTACAGTGTATGTATTAAATCATTACATTGTAATCCACTTGACTAACAATTCCATTTTACTCGTACGGTACTTACATGTTTGTTTGTTTGTTAATTAAACTAACAACATAACCCATACGGTGTTCAATTTAGCGTACAGCACTTGTAACGGGCCATCAATAAGTGACAAAACAATGTTTTGGCTCTTTTAACTATAGTTTAAACATTGGGTTAGTTTGAACGAAGACGTTTTTATGTTGTTATAAGCTATTTTAACATGATTTATTGCGAATATTTTAAGTATTAGAGTGTATAACAAACCATTTTAAATAAAGTCTTTTATAATGTTAATATGTGGACAGGAATTACTGTTTCAAAAAGCTTAAATTTAAAAAGGACACTTTAGGACTAAGGTATCCATTCAAAAAAACATTTATACAAAAAAATCGCCTGCAATTTTAATTTTAAAACCCCCGTGGGACATTAACAAAATATCTCTGCACTTACTTCATTGGGAAATACTGCTGAAGATTGTAGGGTGAAAACTGTAGAATCTGCGTCCCCTTGCAGCAACACCCTCACCACCTATTATTTCAAATAATCCCGAGTCTCGTAAACCGTTTAATATCAAACTACACTGTAATACACTGCATCGACTCTACACTGTTTTATACAGTTGGAAAGAGGGGAGAAAAAAGAGACGCGGGCATAAAACGAAGCACAAACTTTTATATGAAAAACAGTGTAGAATGTGAATCTGGTTGAGTGTACAGGAACATCGTTTTAACTAACCAGTATTCGTTCCTTTTTTATCAATGTAAATAGATTTATTACATTTTCAGACCCCCTTCTGGCGTGGAAACTATACTTCAATATAGACCGGTATCAAATGATCCTTATAAAGGCTAAAACAGCCCTGGATTTTGTAAGGTCTGTCATAAAATCTTTCCATGTAATTTAAAATATATTTCACAGACTGAAGTTCGGTCGTTCAAACACGCTCCTAATTCAGGACAGGCATAATGTAGACAAAACATTTGTTAGAACTTAGGTAACTTTAAAAGCATGTTAAACCTTGTGAAAAGAATTTAGAAGTTGCAAAAAAAAACGCAGTTGACGAAAAAAATGTAAAAGCGATCACTTTATTTTAAAAACCCTTTCTTAATTTGGATAGAAAATTAGTTTCCAAAACTGGGATTAGAACCACATATTAAAAAACAGCGAATTCCGTGAAAAAAACCGCGGTTCATGTTCTCAAGCAAATTTAAACTTCTTTTTTTGGGATTCCTAAATATTTATTACAGATTCAATATTTATTTATTTATTTATTATAAAGCCAATTAGATGTTTTCACCCCAATTTTACAAATCAAAATGACATTCCCCTTCAAATACGGTACACGTATAACGCAAAATAAACATCAACGCACTATTTGTCAACCCCTAATCATACTGTCAATACAAAAAGGAACGGAAAACGATCAAAACCAACAATTAACATATTAAACTGACAGACTTCATTAAATATTCATAAATACAAATCAATTCCCACATGGCCTATAACTTGCAAGGAGCAACTCACTTATTTATCCATTTAGACAGTAACTGAGTGTCCATTGTAATTGCTGCAGCAACAACATGGATCCCGCAATATATTTCACCGTTATTTTAACATACTTCCAACTGCTGGGAATGTCGCCCATATCACAAAATGTGACAATTAAAAGACGTTCCACTGAAATTGGGCTCGCCCTTTGGTCCTTGATCTCGCTCCTAATTGTGGTTGTGATTGTAATTATTGTGTTCCGTCAGGGGGTGGCATTCTTTGAGGCCAAAAACACCATTGGGGAGTTCAACGATATGGCCAAATTTGTGACAAACATTTTGGCGCATGCCACTGTGATTGTGGAAGCGTTTTGGAAGCGTGAGGAAAGACGCAATATTTGGTTGAAATTGGACGAGATTGATCGTAATTTTGAGTACATTGAGTTGAATGTGGAAAAGTTGAATGGCCAAAATTGGCGTCGCTTTTGGAAGAAATTTATCTCGTACGTGGTGTTTGCTTGGTTGGTGGAGATCTTTATTATTGTTCGCATACAAAGTGATCAGGATTGGGCTATGCTGTGGTATGTGAACATTTTATCGTTGATGGTGTCGCGGTCAATTCACTTGCAGCATGCAATGTTCATTGATTGCATGACGTTTCGGTTTCAAGTAATTAAGCGGGAACTGAAGAAAATGATGGCTGAATCCAGGCAGTTGAAGGCCAAGTCGGATGAGATTGGTCACATTAAAATGATGAATAAAATTAAATGCTTAAAGGACGCGTACAATTCGTTGTATGAGGTTTCACTGCATGTGAATAAATCCTTTAGCTACAGCCAGGTTGCTAATTTTATGCAAAATTTTATCCAACTTACTAGCGACTTGTATTGGATTTATTCCGTGTTATACCGAAATCGATTTACTTATATTGTTGGTGAGTATAAGAGGTTCATTTTATTAAACGCAATTTAATTTTGATATTTTCCTTTTAGAAATTTGCGTTGGATTGCTTCCAACGTTTGTTGTGGTGGCCTTGGTTCTAGATGCATGTGAAAGATGCCTAAATGAAGTAAGATAAATTCTCTTGAAAATAATAAAAATTAGTCATTACTCTAAAAAGAAGACCAACCTGTTTAACAAAAAAAAAAAAAAGATTTAAAAAATGGGAAATTTAAAAAAATTGTCCAAAAATTTCCCTTTTTTAATCGCCAACATTTATCCTTTAATTAAAGCCTTTCCCTTTTAATATTTAATGATTTCATCACCCCAAACAGATAAGATTTATTGGATATTACTTACACAACATTGATAACGACTTTGACAGCGAGCCATTTGATATTTTGATTGAAAATTTCTCCCTCCAAATCCTTCACGAACCATTCACCTTCTCCGTGCTTGGTTTCTTTGACATGGATTTCACACTATTAAGAGGGGTGGGAAATAAAAATACAAAATATTAAAAATATAAATTGATCAAATAAATTTTACAGATGGTGGCCGCAATAACAACCTACATGGTAATATTCATTCAATTTATGCCCAAAAACGAGGCTACTGGAAATAGCACTAATGCTACTGCAGCAACACTTATGGCATCTGTTGCAACTACCCCATTACCGGTCACCTCAGCGACAACACGTGCAGTTGAGATAAGAGCAACTTCCTTAGCAGCATTTGGTAAATCAACTCTAGATGATTTTTTGGTGGAGGTTTTCAATGTCTCATCATTCGTTGTGGGAAAAAGTGGAAGAGTCATGTTGTACAAATCAACTGATTAATTATTGTCATAATAAAAATGTAAATAAAATATAGTAACGGTTCTTTTATTTTTTTAATATGATTTAAAAGTCGAAAGTCGTTAAGTAATAAAAAATTAACGAAAGTCGTTAAGAAGGCTGTAATCGTTACCATATAAAATTGACAGCTGTCATATGATATATATATAATCATCTGCGTACCATTTCAGGTAGACCGCAGAATTATCGTCATTTCATAATCGTCATTATATACTTTTGTTCTGACTTCTCAACAGTCATGACGTGAAGTTTTCAATTCATCTTAGTTTAAGTTTTAAATATTATTAGGCTCGTTCAATGCATTAGTTTAATTAATTATTAGTTAATGATAATTGTGAATCAAAAGGGCATAAATAACAGTGTTAAAAATCCCAGTGAAAAATGCAAAGTAGTGATAGCGATGGCTCAGTGAACACAGTGACCCAACTTAATGAAGTAACGCCCATAGTTTTAATGCCCGCATTAATGTAGTGTATTTATTAAAAAAAAATTGCATTTAACTTAAGATAGTAGTTTAATTAAAGAACTATAAAATGCACGATGCTCATCCACATTGGGCTTTTCGAAATGAAGTTGAATGGCTCAAGTGAATGGTCTCTGCACAGATAAAGAAAAAAAAACGTAAAACCCTTTGTTTAACATTTGAATGCACTAATCGATATGATTTCGTAAACCGGTTTGCCTTGAAGCATTTGATTGTTCAAGGGAATGCGGATTTTTATCAAATATCAACATTTCTAAATAAAATACTGAAATACTGATTTAAATTGAATTGTCTCACGTACCGTATTGGGTTCTCTACTGTTACCAATGAGATGGTCGAATTTTTTTGCAAGAGAAATTAAGTTAGACCTGAACAGCATTGGCAATCCGTAGAGAACTGAATCAACTATATATGTTTATTTGAAATCAATTGTGACGGCGACCCACATTTATTCTTAATCCCCCCGATCGTTTATAGAAAATCAGTGATAAAAAAACAAGAATCAAAAAGATGGGCTATGAAACAGATCTTGTTTGCCCAATGCAACCGAGCTTGAAGCGTCCACGTTTAGATGTGACAAATAACAGCAATGGGATTAATTTGGAAGAAGAACTGCGGCAATTTCAAGTGTTGGATGAGGTACATGAGGATGACTCTGACAGCGTTAATGGCGGTATTTATAAATTGGGCTTCATGTTGGATGAAATGATATGATTACTTTTGTTATCTCAATTTAGACGATAACTCCGACAATGATGACTCCGAAACTGATTTGGATGACGCTGAAATTGAGGATATGTTGGATGCTGGATTGCCGGATGAGCTGAAGTCAAAGAAAAAGGATGCACAATATCAAGAAAAATCTAAAACCGTTTTAGAGGGTTTGTGTACCTAGTGAATTTTAGGATTAAATATTCTAATTATTTATTTTATGGAACTTTCAGAAAAAGGACACAACTATTTTGAAGTCCTACCTGAGGGATGGGTTCAAGTGACACACAACAGTGGAATGCCATTGTATTTACATAAAACAGCACGCGTGTGTACCCTGGCACGGCCGTATTTCTTGGGACCTGGCAGCGTTAGAGTACTTAGTCAAAATGCCATGGATGTTTGAAAGATGGATTTGGGAAAAAGTTTTTATTTCTTCAAAAAGTGCACTTCTTAGTACCTATTTACTGTATTGAATTTTTGTATGGATTAATCCTCCATAGGACTTCCAATTTACTCACCACTTAAGGAAATTTTTGTAATAATTTTTATGGTTTATTTTTATTTATTGCAATCATTATTTTAAGCAATCAAATAATTCTTAAATTTTATGTTACAGAACGTATTGGTTGATGTTTAAACAATGTAGCGTTTGAACTCCTCAACGGTTCTCAATTCCAATTCTTGAATCTTGAAATTGTTTTAAAATTCAGATTGTGTTTAAAAGAAGAATATTTGTAAGAAAAAATAAATAAAGTTCACCAAATGCACCAATCAATCACACATCCATGGATATCCTAAATGTTTACCAATTATTTTCATTAATATTAATTGCAACTTTTGTGTGATTTTAGAAACATGAAATTCCCATAGTTTGTGTTCCCTGTCTAAACTATCGTAAAGCATTGGACAAAGAAACGAGTGCAAAAAAAGACACATCGCCGATTCCAACAGAGGTCGAAAACAGTACCCCAATCGACACCGAATTGGATAACAATGAAGCTGCCACTTCCCTCACGAAACATCAAAGTAGTGGTGAATCAGATGCCCGGCGTCTACTTCTTCCAAATGCTAAAATTGAGACAGTCAAAGAAAATCTACAAACCGAGTCCCTCTCCGCTGATCAACTGAATGAGTATTGCCAAAAATTGTTCCACTTCAAGACAATTCGTGTGATGCGTTTTAAGTCGTGGTCAGCTCGTCGTCGATTTACAAAGAACAAAAAACACATCAAAAATTTGCAACGCCCGACATTGCCAGAAGGCACAAAACTGATAACATTTCCCGTGCTAAATGCTGAGGGGGAAGCCACACATAATTCTCGCACAAAAAAGGAATGGATCATGAATCCGAATGGCAAAAGTTCTGTGTGCATTTTGCACGAATATGTGCAGCATGCCCTCAAGAAGCAACCATCCTATGATTTTAAGGAACTTGAAAATGCGGCCACACCGTATTCGGCCACTGTGTCCATTAATGGATTGAAATATGGCACTGGATTTGGAACTAGCAAAAAACAAGCCAAAACAGAGGCGGCACGGGAGACGCTTGAGATTTTGATACCCGCAATGAAGAAAACGGATGGCACTGGGGATAAGAATGGAACGGCTGGGGATGATACTACTAAATTATGTGTAATTTTAAAATTATTTATCAATGAATTGCGTTTCAAAGTTTTATTTTTTTATTTCAGATTTTTGATCAAATTCGAATTGAGGATCCTCGCGTAACGGATTGTTGTGCACGAGCAACTGAGCCACCACCTTATGCTATTTTAGCGAACTGTTTGCAACGTAATTTTGGAATGGGGGATGATAAAATTAAGTGCGAAGTGAACACCATGAAACACAAGAAAAATGAGTTTACAATGACTGTGGGAAAGCACAAGGTCACGGTTATGTGTAAAAATAAACGCGATGGCAAACAGAGAGCTGCACAAGCTATTTTACAAGTAATCATTGTCTTTTCCAATTTCTAATTTTTATTTAAATTTTTGTATTTTCAGAAACTTCATCCACATATCCAAACATGGGGCTCATTGCTACGTTTATATGGCAAAAATTCAATTAAGAGCTTCAAAGAAAAAAAGCAGGAAGAGCAAGAGATCACGGTACTGCAAAGTAAAGCGGCCGTTAATCAGCCCAATTTTGCCATTTTAAATAAGTTGCAACAAGAAATGTCCAATTTGGCGGATGGTTTTGAAGCTGTCAAGCCAATCGGGACATTTACCCCCAGCGGAATTGATTTGCCAAGTTCTTCTGGATCTAATTTAAATAATTTTGATCTTTAATCATGAGAATTAAAAAGTTACTTCTAATTAAAGTGCACGTAACTGTTAGTTAATCAATAGTTTGCTAGCATTAAACTAAAATAAGTGGCCCAGTCATGCCGCGATTAGAACAACCAAGTTAAACGAATTCAAATTGTGATTTTTTCACTCCAAATTATTTTAAATGTTGAAAACATAATTGGATTCCATGGAGCCAACAAAAAAATGAATTTTGTAAATTTGAATTGTTATTATGATCGCAAAGAATGAGCAGGATTGATTTTTCTTATTCTGTAAATATTAATTTTGTAAAAAAGAAATGAAATCGGTTTCATAAGTTTTCAAACTCATGCATATCCATCCAGTGTAAAAACAGGTGGCTTTGGATTAGACAAAAACAATTGTTCTAGTCAAAATGCATGGCAAATAAAGGTGTGTCCGTAAATGAATTAAAACACTGCAATATAACTTGAGGACCTCTTGAAAATAGTGTAATATTGTTTGGTGATGGCAAACTATGCCATATAATCTTAAAACAATAGCTCCATTGAATACAAATTAATTTCATTATTTAAAATTCTATTAATTATCTCAAAACTTGGATTTTACCACCGGTTTCGCTAAACTAACTAATATCTTTAAAAAACAAAAAACAATGTATAATTATCTTTAATCTTTAAGATACTTAAATCGCTATGATGTTGATCAATGATTTGAAAAAATAGTAAGCCTCTGGCCCAATAAATTAAGATTACACAATTTAAAAGAATTAAATTCAAAACATTAAATTTTTTTGAATATATTAGAAGTTTATTATATCCGACCTAGTAGTTCCTTTTTAGGAAAAAAATGTGTTGAATTGGAACATTTTCCATATTGTTAATTGCTCCCTTACGTATTTTAATAATATTATATCAAAATAATAATGCAAAAAATTAAAATTAAAATTGTAGTTAATATAAGTAATATTATGAATAATGTGAAAAAAAATTGAGAAATAATTTTTAATTGTCAAATTGCAAAACTTTTATTAAAAGTAATATGAACAATATTACAGCTATTGTAATAATTGCCAAGAAAATAGGAACTTGTTTAAACACAATTGTATTTTATTAGATATGATGCGTAAATAAAATAAAAAGTTTTTGATGCCAAAAAGGATTGTTTTTTTAAATGTGTTATAAAATTATTCCATGTTAATGGAGAAAGCTACCTATAGAATTTGTTTCGATGTTAACTTAATCAAGACACAAACCGATGTTAAGTTTTAAACATAACCACGACACAAACCAACCCGGATTTTATCTTAAAAATTAACGTTATTTTATCATTTTTGACTTTCAAACAATAAGAAAACTTTCCATCACGTTAAGGTCTCAAGCAGTTTAATTAACAAACATAATTATACTTCGAAAAGTTACTATTCAATTCAAGTTGTCTTCATTAATGTTTAAAATATTTTGTCTTCTTGATGATAAATGGATGTTTTGCTATGTTTATAGAGAAACTTGCACATTAAATCCAAAAAAAATCTGTGTTTGAAAAAAATCTCGTAAAAAAAGCCTCGTGCGAACTTAAGAAATATTAACGAACCAACTATAAGGTTGGTACACCTCATTATTACTGAAAAAATTTTTCCCGCGCTCTGGCCTCTGATTACTGATTTATAACTTGTATCTGCACATATGTCACTTTTATTTGTAAACAATTAAAATTCGCACGTTTCACCAGGTTAAGTTTAAAATAATAATTAAAATAATTAAAATGAGTTGCTGTAATAATGCGCAAGGCGTTTGTACAAAAATCAACAAAACGATTGATCTTGAAATGGATGGCATGATGAAGTGTATTGGAAGATGTGTTGGAGAACTTGTGAAATTTAATCCTCCAGTGTATGAACAAAGGTATTCGTCAATAATCCACGTGATTTCACATAAAATATTTGAAGGCAAAATTAAAAAGGTTTGTGCAAAGTAACTATTTAAATAAATTGTTGTTAATTTAATTTTCACATTTAACTAGGTTGTTGATTTTGGTTGTGCCGAGCTCAAACTAACACGACTGTTAACACGGGTGCCACATTTGGAACACATTTTGTGCGTTGACATCGACAAAGAACTTTTAGAACATTCCAAATCTAAGATACAACCGTTAAGTTCGGATTATCTAAGTAAACGTCCATTGCCATTAACAATTGATTTATACCACGGAAGCATTGATGCACCAGATGAGGTCCTACGAGGTGTCGATGCTGTTATTGGAATTGAAATGTTTGTGACATGCCACCATTTTAATTTTGATTTTTTAATTTCTTTTTTCTCGATTTACAGTATTGAACATTTGTATCCCAAAACAATGGTCAATGTCCCGTTCAACGTTTTCGGCTTTATTCGTCCACGTGTGGCCATTTTCACAACACCAAATGTCGAATTCAATGTGATGTTCCAATTGAAAACACAATTTCGTCATCACGACCACAAATTTGAATGGACTCGCAGTCAATTTGAGGATTGGGCCATTAATATTTGCCATCGTTTTCCTGAATATGATGTAACATTTGCTGGAATTGGCGAAGCGCCTGAAGGGCATGAGCACTTGGGCTGTGTATCACAGATGGCTGTGTTTGTTAGGGCTGAAGATGCCAGTGATGGTTGCACTGAAGATACCAGTGGCACATGCACTGAAGATACCAATGGTGGTTGCACTGAAGAGGATGTTGCCTCATTCTGTGCCCACAGAATCATCAGAAAATATAAACTAATTGCCACAGCGTCGTACCCATTTTTCACTGATAATCGAAGTGATGTTGAAAAACTTCAAGATGATATGAAATATTTTGTTAGCATGATGAAATATAACAGCGAACAGGAATACTTCCATTTTGAGAGTAACACTTATCGTCTACCGTTAGATGTATTGTGGAAAAGATACGGGAAAAAGGCTACCAAAGAGGAAATGGTGTCGGCTATGTCGAATGATAGCATGTATAAAATAGAAGACGATATTGTGATCGTGGATGCATCAGACGAGGAATACTAGATTTATCTAACCTCGCAGATATTTTGCTATAAAATCTTGCCATTAAGAATTGAAGTAATTATGAATTTATGGAAATAACGATATCGTTTTTAGTAAGTAGTAAATTCTATAAGAATGAAATTTATGAATTAAAAAAAAAAAATGCAGTAAGTGTAAAATGAAACCCAAAAAAAACAAACCGCAAAACGGTATAGATTTAATCGTTGCAATGAATTTTACAAAAAAACTGTTAACTTTTTTGTACTTTCAAAACAAAACAAAAAACAAAGTTGAACTTGAATAAGCGTTTAAAAATTTAGAATTATTTTTTGTACTTTTTTAAAGTCATTTCGTAAATAAATAAATAAACGGACTTTTTTATTTTATAGTCCATTTTGCATAAATTTTCACGGTTTTTTAAATGCTTGATAATTTTCATCGACAAATCCATTCAATCCAATTTAAATTGTCTTATATTGGGACACGTGGTTACTCAAAGGTTTGAGTTATTATCTGTGATTGAGTTGAAGAAACACAAAAGCAGCATTATATAGGATGCACATCGTTATTTTCCTGAACTTTCTAATGTCAGGCTTAGCCCAAGTATAAGTATTGCGGAAACTTTGTTATCCTGTAAGCATTATCTTCGATGGGTTCTCAACTATCTTAAAACATTGTCTGCCCAGGTTGTTTTGGTTTTTCAATTAAATGTAATCACATACCCGAATTTATTATCATGTACTTTAATATGAAACCAAAAACGAACTCGATTTTTTTTTTAAATAAATGCAGAACGAACAATGGTAAAAGTAATTTTTAGAATTTTTTGAAATATCCTAAGAGGAGCATAAATTTTTTTTCCCGTAAGCATAAACATATTTTTATTATAATGGCTTGAGGAAAAAAAAATTGTCTTTATTCAGTCACAAATTAGAAATCAATTAATTGCTACGACAAGTTATGGCGTTAAATAAACATTTTACTTCCATGTTTGATGATGAATTTGTTTGACCATCATTTAATGTAAATAACAACAAAAAAATGTGAAATTTAAATAATTTTACTCCGATCCGTTGTATGTTGACCACTAATTATCAATTACCATATTACAATAAATCAATATTTCTCATTTTTCGAAATTTGACTTCAAAAGTCTATAATATATTATAGGTATTGTAGGTCCACGCATTTTGAAGTTTAATGGATAAACATTAAAACCAGAAGGCCGCACATCTTTTTTGTTTGGTTCATGTGACTTATCATTATGTTTTATGGGCATGAGTAAAATCGGAAATAAAAGCAAAGATGGGGGCAATATTTCTTAGAAGAGAAACCGAAAAATGCTCGTAAAATTTGTTTGCACTGAAATTCCAAACTTTAATGTTTTTCTTTTTTTTATAAGCGGATATTAAAATAATGAATACACATTGGTATGGGTATGGAACTGGATCTTAAACCGGCCTAGCTTTAAGTTGGAAGAACTTCCGTAGCAAAGCCAGAAACAGAATCAATGACGTTGTAAAGTCGGCTGATTTAATTAAAACATGTTTAGGTTTGTCAAAATGTTACCAAACCATTAAAAATCCACGTAATTAATTTTACACAACGCATTCAAAACATTTCAAATAAAATCCAATGGCTTTTAGTGAGTGCATTAAAGTGCATTTTATTTATATTAAAACAGTGTGTGCTTCTAATAGAGAAATTTACAATAAAACCCTTGATATCAATCTGAAAATTAATTTAAAGGTGAGTTTAGCTACTTAGACTTTTGCAATAATCATTTTAGAATAATAAATAACCAATTAAAGATATTGAAAAACAACTAAAATGTATGTAACTGCATATCCAATCAACTGAAAAATTAATTGTCAATATTAAGGATCGGAATACATTCACAAATATTGTGAAAATCATTTTACTGAGTTAATCAGCTTCCAATTAAAGTCGAACAATCCACACGATCCTACAGGGACACTGTATTTTAGGTTGTCTGACAACTTTAGCAACTGCAACAAAACAAAATTGCAAAATTCACTGCAACAATTGAAATTTAAATCAATTTACCTGTTGGATTAATTCTGGAGAATCATGATTAACTAGAGCAGCATGAGCTTCCTTTCGGAGTTGTTTTCCCTGCACAAAAGATTAACTTTTAATGTAACTAAAAGGGGTAAATTTTAAGACCCACCTTTGTCGTCATTGAGCAGCTCGCATGAATTAATAAAACGAAATGAATGAACCCGAAAAAGAACCGAATTGCAATCGCCATCGTAAAGAAATGGTTTACAACGGTGTCCATTAATTGCAAACGATACATTTTGTACACATGCAGTGGGGCCATTACAGCATAAGAAAAAATGCTCAGGAATGAAAATACTCCTTCAAAGGCATAGCACTTGTTTACTTCTGCTGAAAGACTGGTCAGCTTTCGGTGGATTTCAGTGAGATTTGATAAAAATAAATTTGTGTTTCCATTTTGGAAATTACTTTTAAATCCCGTTCTGAAATTTTTACAAGTGATGATAATTATTTTCAAGTTTACTTCATCAAAATGCAATTTACCGAAAAATATCGGTGAGTGTATTAAAACGTTTTGCAATTAACTGCAAATGCCAGCAATATTGTGTAGCAGTAATGCAATCTATTAAACTAAGCAATCCATGTGCAATAGTTGAAAATGAATCAAGCATTTTAAAATTAAAAAATACAAAAGAAATGAGAAAGATTCCAAAGTGCACGAAGATGTGACCAATAATTAATAAAATCAAACCCTTTGATTTGCATTTTGAAGCGACAAGCGGACTCTGATCCGCTTCTTTTGAGAGTAAGTTGTCAATGTCATTAATTTTGGGCAGCAATTTCATGGCGCGGGTTCGATTTAATAAAATAAAAACGTATAATATAATTATCGAAATAAATCGAATTATACTACTGATTCTTATGAAGTTAAAAAAACGGGCATAAGCTGGCGAATGTTGAAAAGTGTTTATATCATTAATCACATTGAAAGTCAAAATTGTAATAACAATGGCTGGGGACACAATAGCTGTAAGGCGAAAGGACACTGAACCGGATTCAATTGTGTAAGGAACTAATCCGAATAATTTGGTCAAATAATAAAATGGCAACACTTCGGAGTATATTGTTTGATTCCTTTCCTTGGGCTTCACCATTTTCACTTTTGTCGTTAATGCCATATTGCGTTGATAAACAAGGTTTAAGGACGACTGAAATTCAAAAGTTAATGTTCATTTCAGAAGCTTTTGCTGTGAATATTGATGAAATAAAAAAAATGAATAAAACGAAATAAGAAAAAGGGTGAAAAGTATCAATTAAAATTAATAATGTGCTGTCAAGTTTTATTACTCTTGCCCTAATTTAGATTTACAACACTCCTGGGAACTAGGATCTTATCACTGTAATATTGTAAATTTTATTTTTCATTTATTTTAAATTGCTATTGAATTGAAAAACTTTTCAAATGCATTTTGCCTAAAATCCGCTGCATCAATGAAAAATGTACGAACAGTGAAGTCAATAAAAGCTTCTTAAAAAAGAAAATAAAACTCCAAAGTGTTGCCCTTTTATTATTTGACTAAATTATTCTTGCTTTAGTTAATCATGATTCTCCAGAGTTAGTCCAACAGGTAAACTGATTTAAATTTCAATTGTTGCAGTGATTTTTGCAATTTTGTTTTGTTGCAGTTGCTAAAGTTGTCAGACAACCTAAAATACAGTGTCCCTGTAGGATCGTGTGGATTATTCGACTTTAATTGGAAGCTGATTAACTCAGTAAAATGCTTTTCACAATATTTGTCAATGTATTCAGATCCTTAATATTGACAATTCATTTTTCAGTTGATTGGATATGCAGTTACATACATATTAGTTGTTTTTCAATATCTTTAATTGATTATTAATTATTATAAAATGATTATTGCAAAAGTCTAAGTAGCTAAAGTCACCTTTAAATTCATTTTCAGATTGATATCAAGGATTTTATTGTAAATTTCTCTATTAGAAGCACACACTGTTTTAATATAAATAAAATGCACCTTAATGCACTCACTAAAAGCCATTGAATTTTATTTAAAATGTTTTAAATTCGTTGTGTAAAATTAATTACGTGGAATTTTATGGACTAACTCTACCAGTCTATAAAATCTTAATTCATTAACGAAGCACTTTTTTTTAATCTTTCACCATAAGAGCTTATGTTGCGAGAAAGGAATAACATTTTTTACAAACACAACAATAATTTCTGTCTTAGTATTTGGTTACGGCGCATTTTTTTTCATGAACCGCGGATTCGTTTCGCATATTTTGCAAATTTCTTTCGAGGTCATAATGTGATACGATTAATGATGCGCTTTAGACAAACTTACGGATGGCAAATTTGGTTATGACGACATTTCTGAATAGGATTTCATGTTAAAAAATAATGAAACAACTTCGCTTACCGGCTACACTGATCGTCATACAAAAAAAAAAGTGTACTCAAAATTACTACGTACCGAACAGAACGTGTGTATTATGAAAGTCAATCGAACAGAATAAGTACGATTATGAAACAAAATATTTTTGACCTTGATTGTCTGCACTGTTAAAAAATGCAAAATCGTAGTTAAGCCATTTTCCTACATTAAAATTTAAATGTACAAAAAAACGCAAATTATTTGGGTGCGCCGTAAATTAAAGTTAATGGTGTGGGTTCAATGCTGCAAAAAGTATTCACAAGAACTGCAGCACTGTCGTAGTTGATGACGTAAAATCCTTGAACTTGTTCCTCACGGTTATTTGCACAAACTTGATATTATATGTCGTCGAATACAAAAAGGAAAACAGTAAAAAAGCAAATAACAAGCTTAAAAAAACATAATTTGCAACTTCATGACTGTTTACACAAACAATTGGTATTTTTTCTGGCTTAG
This sequence comes from Sylvicola cinctus, assembly GCA_963854165.1. Lineage (NCBI taxonomy): Eukaryota > Metazoa > Arthropoda > Insecta > Diptera > Anisopodidae > Sylvicola > Sylvicola cinctus. The sequence goes on along the minus strand of OY974082.1, from coordinate 63,074,088 downwards.
CATTTCAAAATGGGCAATTCTATTTGCTTAGTGATCATCGGTTTTCGTTAATTGACTTCTAATAAATGCTAAATAATATGGTCCTTAAATAAAGCGAATTAACACGAGCTTTTAAATAATAAATCATTATGATAATCAAATATCCTATTCAATAAATTTATTAATGAAGTTGTAAAATGCAAACATTGCTAAAGTTCAAAATAAAAATTGAGCGGTCATTGGTCTTGATCATGAAAGTTGAATCGTCGACACACTGACTAGTCTAAAAACTCAACACGCTTACAATAAATTAGAATAAATAATGATGTAAAATATTCAGAAGAAGAAATTGCAAAAAAAAATATAAAAAACACTTGCCGCGATATTGACCAAACCAATGAATTCAGAGTTCGCTGATCAAAAAGCATATGCTGCTGGTAATGAGCCATTATCTATTCAAATACTATGTCAAGAAACTGGTTGCCATACTATAAAGACGACAGACACAACACCTGACGTCTCGGATTCCACACAAATCAAATAAAATCTTTTGGGGAATGTTGTAATAAAAAAAAGTGTGTAAAACGCGCTTTTTTTTTAAATTTGGACAACGAATTGCTGCCGAAAGTAAAATGCCACTCAGTATCTTGATGTCCATCGTCTCAATGGGTTATTACATTTTGTTCCTTCCAAGTTTTGCCGGTCTCTAAAGCAAATATTAATTCATGAGATTAAATTACCTTTGCCGTGTAGGAGCGTGTTGCGTTTTAAATGTGGCCATTACAAAATGTACAACAAATCAGTTACAGTGTTGGTGCTAACCATTCTAATGGGAAGTGCAATCAGTGAACCCTTCAATTTGGAAATAACGTCAATTCTTTATGGTGTTCTTAAAATAAATGCTGAAACAAGAAATGACCAGTGCGGCATTGACTCAAGTGCCATTTTAACAGGAGTTCAATCGAAACAAATTTGGGCACTCAAAGGTGACAAAATTACAAATAGTAAAAATGAAAAAAAAAAATTTAAATTATACTCAATAATGTTTTTAAAATATTTAAAAAAAAAAAAAGCCATTGATGCTTCTGGCCAATTTCCAACATCCTTCATTTTTGGTAACCTGCGTTGGTTGGGTTCCAAAGAGCATTGCGAGTATTTAAATGAGGCACCAATGATTCTGGAGTCGGGACTAGCACCGACACATCGTGACGAACATCTTGTGTCGTCAGAATCCCCATTTTTTGTCGACTATCGTATGATCTTCGCCAATTTTACATCAAATATGTTTATTGATCCATTAACGTACGCTAAAGTGAGAATAAATTATAAATCAAGTTTATGTCATAAAACAAGTTATTAAATTTAATATAATTTTTTGAATTTAAGCCCATAATTCAAATTGGAATTTGTGTACCAAGTTCGTGTGACGACAAAAAAATTCGGACCAGTGCTAGGGAGTATCTGCACAATCGGACATTGCAAATGCAAAATTTGTTTGGGATTCAGGTGGAGGATGTTAAGGTCCGTGGGACCTCAACATATTTATACTTTAAAAGTGGAGAGACCCTTAAAATTATTTCGTAAGAAGACTCTCTTTTTTTTAATAAAAACGAATCCTAAATCAATTTTTTTTTACAAAATAGTGTTTTAGTGATTGTTTTCTGCATGTCCATTGCATTTTCTGTTTTGAGTTCAATGTTCAATCCGCCAGAAAGTGAGCATCAACAAAAAAATGGACCTCAACGGTTTGTGCAGTGCTTTCAAATATCAAAAAATATGAAAAGCTTATTTTTAGATGCTCCAAAATCAAAAGCATTGGCTTCAATCAATGGATTGAGGTAAGAATTGTGTTTAATTCAATAATTGTAAATTTAAAAAAATATTAATTTAATAATTTGGTAATTTAACAATTTCAGAGTATTCACCTGCCTCATTGTCATGACCCTACACGTGGCATATTGCACGTGGTTTTCACACAACACCTTCAGCACGGGGGTCCTTATTTCCTACACAAAAGTATTTAACCAGCCATTTTTGAATGGCGCCCTTTGGACGGACACATTTTTTGTAATCGGCGGACTTCTGTTGGTGCACAATTTCCTTCACAATTCCAAACGCTTTGAGGAAATCAAACATGGTGGAATCGTGGCGAATTCAAAATTGTATGGGAAATTGGTTCTTAATCGGTATTTCCGGTTTATTCCCATATTTTTGTTGGTGATGGCACTCACCCAATTGGCTGGTGTTTATTTGAGGGATGTGTCTGTGGCGTATGTCGATGATGATTACAGTTTAACGTATTCAAGGTATGAAGCAAACTTTATTTATCACCCAAAGTACAATTTCGAATAAATATTAGTACTGTAGGTAAAATACAATTACTCCCACTTTATTTTTTGGCAATACTAGGAAAATAATGGTGAAAAATTACAGTTTAACCTAACTGTCCGATATGTAAATAAATACAACAAATTTTATGAAAGATTTCAATTTATGTAAATTGTCTGAATTATAACCATTTCCAATTCCTTGAAAAATGGAGTGGAAGTAATTGAATTTTGGTTACTGTATTTTTAAATTATTTATTAAATAATCAAAATAATTAAAATATAAAATTGTTTCAGCAAAAAGTTCATACGCAATTTACTTTTCATCCACAATTTCTACGATGTCAAGGATGTATTCGTCAGTTGGTGCTGGTATTTGGCTTGCGACTTTCAATATTACGTCTTTTTCTTGTTGGTGCTCTTTATTTACGCAAAGTATGATTCGTTTTATTTTATTCTGTTCAATTTAATTGTTAACGTTTTAATTTTCCACAGAAATAAATGGACAGGGGTAATTATATTCGCTTTATCTGGAACATTGTGCACTTTATACAGCTTTGCAGAGCATATGAGGATTAAGGTTGTTTCGTAAGTATTTTGGTTGTGTGAAAAATTCCCCAAGCAAATTTGATTTAAATCCACAAGCAAAATCCTTCAAAAAAAAAACGCTGTTTGAGCAATTTCGTATTTTAATCAAATTGGTTTTGGGCGATTTTTCGCACATCCTTGGCAATAAATTGAAGAGTACAAAAATTTCATTACCGACTTTTACCTTAATTAAAAAAATACGAATTATGTTTAAAAATCCTCTTCTACAGAGTAGATCAAATCCAAGTGATTGACTATGACCTTTACACAAGACCTTGGTTCCGCGTGCTGCCGTACTATACGGGAATATTCTTCGGATGGATAATGTTTCATTTGCGTCAAATGAAATTTCAACTAAAGCATGGAATTGTCGTCTTTGCTTGGTGTTTGGCTATTTTTTATGTGACACAAGCGACTTACTTCACGTGCAGAAGATTTTTCCTTGAACAGCACGTGCCTTACATAATTGCAGTGGCGTTATCGTTTGGTAAAATTGGTTTTGGTGGTGCGATTGGAATTGTGATTGCATTGTGCTACCTTGGTTATGGAGGTAATTTAAATTAAAACTTTTAAATCACGTTGAAACTATTTGAATTTTCCATTTCCCCGCGTAGAAAAAATCAACAAAATTTGCAGTAAAAAATGTTTGGTGCATTTGGGGAAGATGACCTTTGCATTTTATGTAGTGCATCCTACAATTTTGATGTTGGCGTATGGAGCTAGAGACGGAAGCACGTTGTTTGATTACATGATTGTCAGTTTAAATATTTAGTTATTTTCATTCTTGATTTGAAAATCATTTAAATTTCTTTAGGTATTTGACTACATTGGCTTTGCAGTCATTGCATATCTCGTTGCAGTCATTTGCACTTTATTCATTGAAATACCGTGCTGTAATTTATCGGAAGAGTTCCTCATGAAGCGAAGATCAACAATAATAGCTACTAGAATTTAATTTTGCCATTGTGATTTTTTAAATAATAAGTTAAAAATAAATATTCAGTAGTTTGTCAAAAATGCTTTTTAATTGCAAATTATAAAATCTTAAGATCCACTTAATCCTTTATTTAGTTTTAATTATACAAATGTTATGAATTGTCAACAATAATTAATTAATCCTTGTACCAACCTAATCTATTCAATTATGGAGACTGGTGGCATTGTGGCAAATGTTAGGAATCCACTGTGTCCTGGAACAGTGGGTGGCGCCGATGCGGTTAAGTATTTTTTAGGTTCCTTCTTTGTTTGTTCTTTCTGGTCGGCAATGTCCTCCCATTCGCATTTCTATAATTAAGGAAAGTGTATTAATTTAAATTATAAAATTTAAAGAAAATAATTTAATTAATTTGAGTTTTAATTACCTTTGACTTAAGAAATTCCAGATCAATTACAGGCATTGTCCTCGTTTTGATAAGCTCCTCCGTTTGAATAATTTCTAAACTATCTATTTCTGTAAATCCGTATTGTTTTAGGACTTCACAACATTTTTGTGATTGCTCAATGCATGGAGAAAATGAGCAGAAGCGACTTCCTGAAAGTTTATGCATCAACAAAATTAGGTCATTTAATAAATTAAATACAAAACGTACCATTTCGTTTAAGAGCCTTTGCTGCATGAGGAATTGCCAAATGGGGCGCCGGTAAATCCAAAAATACGGCATCAGCTTTTCCGTTGAGCTCCTCACCAAAACCGTTTTGGCATACGTCCTGATGACGTACCTGAGAAATTAAAGACGCATTTAAATTTTGTAATTTAATTATGCAAATTGTGATTTAAATTTAAGAACCATTTAAGTAAAAAGAATTTAAAAAAATTAACCTAAATATGACTTACAGTAACAAAATCCCCCAATCCATGAGCAACAAACTCATCACGCGCTTGTTCCACACGATTCTCGTGAAAGTCAAATGTGTACAGATGTCCAGTGGGTTTAACAGCACGAATTAAGAAGTGGGACAACGACCCGCTTCCAGTTCCTGACTCAATCATAATACTTCCCGGTTTCAACTCCAATTGTAACAAAATCATGCTAATGTCTGGGGTGTACATGATTTGTGTGCGATGGGGCAGTGTATGTGTCCACAAATCGGGTGTGGGTTGAAGTGCGTGCGCCCATCCTTTTGATAATTCCACCTTAAATTTAAAATTGGTTTATAAACAAAGGTTGATTTTAATTGTGATTATTTAAATTTGTTTACCTTTGATCCATACTTTTTGCCAACTAAAGACTGCACTTTAAGGGCTCCGTAGTTGGTTTGGAAAACATTTTCAACAAGTTCCCCCTTTTTGGTGCGAATTTCGGGCACAACATCAATCGCATGAACGGCATTCACGGTAATGTACAAAATCACGGTATCACCTTCTTTAATTATATCTTGCGGTTTTGCAAAACTCATTTTAAATTTGATATTTTTAAGAAATAATATTTAAATAGTTATTAAGGATATTTTTTGTAAACAAACTCAACACATGCGATACCGCAAAATATACTTATTTGGATGTAACCTCACTTTTAGCATTTGACATATCAACAGTTGGGAATAATGTCGGTATTACAGGAATTTTAAAACCGGAATAAATTTGCGGTTATTTTTTGTACTTAAGAATTTTCTTGGTTGTCAATTGTGGCGGGATTTAATCTTATCAGTATAACATAAGAATTTTAGGTTATTATGTTTTTGTTTAATAAATAAACAAATTGTATTTAATTGTTATTGTTGTTAATTGCAGATATGTTTTTCATTTTAATTAATTAAGTTAAAAAGTAGATAAGGTCAAAATGGTAAATTTACAATGCGAGTTAAAACATTTACAACTTAACTTAAACCGCGTCTCAAATTTTATATTTCAGCGCCGAAGTTCTGCACCTAGTCAACTAAACACAAAGCGTCCAATCAATTCTTTCAAAAGTCCCCTTTTGGAACCAGAAAAACGTCGAAAATGTCGCGAAAAAACAAAACCCAGTGAAAATGAAGCCCCTGCAGTGCGACTGTCATTTTCAGATTATGAAAATTTGATTGCCAACGTCCTTAAGAAACCTTTTAAAGTGCCAATCCCAAACTACATACCAGACACCCACGCCAACAGATGTCTTGGTCTAAAGCGGACAGTGTTCCGTCGTGCTATGCACGACCCCAACGCCTGCAATGCTTTAGTTCTGTATCGCCCTCCAGAATTAACCGAACATGATAAATTAAAAATTGATCAGAATAAAATACTGGTACATGTTGTGGTTGATCCGGTGGTGGGACACATTTTAAGGCCCCACCAACGGGAGGGTGTACAATTTATGTACGAATGTGTAACTGGAATGAAGGGTGAGTTCAACGGATGCATTATGGCGGATGAAATGGGATTGGGAAAAACATTGCAGTGTATAACCATTTTGTGGACACTTCTGAGACAGAGTCCTGAATGTAAGCCGACAATTGACAAGGCAATCATTGTGTGTCCCAGTTCGTTGGTTAAAAATTGGTACAAGGAATTTGGAAAGTGGTTAGTGAATCGAATTAATTCGCTTGTTATTGATGGGGGTTCTAAGGAGGATACAACAAAAGCATTGGAAACGTTTATGGCGAATCGAAGTCAACGTACTGGACCGCCAGTTCTGATTTTGAGTTATGAAACATTTCGTATTTATGCAAACATATTGAATTCATCGGAAATTGGGTTGGTGCTTTGCGATGAAGGGCATCGTCTGAAAAATTGTGAAAATTTGACGTATCAAGCACTGATGGGGCTTCAAACTAAGCGTCGCATTTTACTTTCGGGTACTCCAATTCAAAATGATTTGACCGAATATTACAGTTTGATTCATTTTGTTAATCCTGGAATGTTGGGGACGACTAATGAATTTCGGAAGCAATATGAAAGTGCTATTCTGCGAGGTCAAGATGCTAATTCTACGGAAGATGAACGCAAGAAGGCAGCCGAACGTCTACTGCAATTGACGAATATTGTCAATCAGTGCATGATTCGGCGGACTAATCAAATTCTTACAAAATACCTTCCAGTTAAATTTGAAATGGTTGTGTGTGTCAAAATGTCTGATTTGCAAACGCAGCTGTATAAAAGTTTCCTTAATTCAGATGCAATTAAAAAGGATGTCCTTTGTAAGATTTTTGGCAACAATTTTTGTCAATTTTTAACAAACATTCCCTTTTTTCAGCAAAATCTGAAGTGAACGCCAGCTTGACTGCTCTCAAAAATATAACGGCTCTTAAAAAGTTGTGTGGTCATCCTGATCTGGTTTATGAAAACATCCAGGATCGAAAAGATGGATTTGACAAAGCTCTTGAGCTTATGCCGCCCAACTACAGCGTCAAGTAATTTTTTATTTTAATCAAGTTATTTCTTTGGGAGGATAATCCAAATTCCAAATTTGCAGAGACGTCCGCCCAGAATACAGTGGCAAACTAATGGTGCTAGATGTGATGTTGGCCTGCATCAAATCCAATACAGACGACAAAATTGTGCTGGTCTCAAATTACACCCAAACGCTGGATCTGTTTGAGAAGTTGTGTCGAAAGCGAGGATACGGATACTTTCGCCTGGATGGCTCAATGACCGTTAAAAAGCGTGGCAAAATTGTCGATGAATTTAATTTGAGCGATGCGTCCCGCTTCATTTTTATGTTGAGTTCCAAAGCGGGTGGTTGTGGTTTGAATTTGATTGGAGCTAATCGATTGATAATGTTTGATCCCGATTGGAACCCGGCGAACGATGAACAAGCAATGGCACGTGTGTGGCGTGATGGACAGAAAAAGCCTTGCTTCATTTACAGATTACTGGCGGTAAGCGCTAATTAATTTTGTGTCAAGTGTCCTGAACTATTTAATTAATTTGAATTAATCTTGACAGACTGGGACAATTGAGGAAAAAATATTTCAAAGACAGACGCACAAGAAAGCCCTTTCCAATACTGTCGTTGATAACAATGAGGATGGTGAACGGCATTTTACTAAAGATGATTTAAGGGACTTATTTAAATATGAGGAAGGAACAATTTCTGACACACATTCAATGTAATTATTTATTTTATAATTTAAATTAGTTTTACATCCAACATTTTTTTCAATCTAGATTTAAGTGCAAAAGATGCGTCAATAACATTCAAGTGAAACTTCCACCAGAAGATTCTGATTGTACATCTGATTTATCACAATGGTTTCATTGTTCTAATAATCGAGGTCTTCCTGATACCATTCTGAATCAGTCATGGGACATCGCCAAATGTGTTTCTTTTGTATTTCATCATCGCTCAGCTAAAACTGAGGCTAAGCCCATTGTTGAAACGGACGCCACAAAGGAAGAAGCTAAAAGCTGTAATAAGAAATTTAAAGAGGAGAGCGATGATGAAGATTATGAGCCTCCTGATGACAATGCAGATGAAGATTATCATTAATGATTTTATGTGGTTAGTTAGTGCATTCTAACTATATTTATTTAAATTTAAAATTTTGAAATATCATTAAAGGCCTAAATCACGATTAAAATGTAAAAGAAGGTATAATATTTTTTTTGGTTTAAAGTTTAGTTTATTTAACGATTTTTAGGTTTAATTTAGGAATTTTAAAATAAAAATGGCTTAGTGGTAAGTGACTTAACAAATAAAATGGTAAAATGGTCGTTATAAATGAACAGGTTTAAATTTAATGATTTAAAAAAATATATTTTTTCAATTCAGTAATTTAAAGTGGGAATTTGGTATAAAGTATCACCCAAAGACGGATCCAACTTCTTAATGTTTAAAAACAATTTTTTTAAATTAAAATATTGTTCAAAACTTAAAATCGATTAAAACTGTATTTTCGATGGAAACTCATCGACACACAAGGAACTTTCCACGTCGATGTGGAATTTGTTTCCACAAATTAAAATGCCCACCACCACTGATGATGTTCCACTAATTTGAAGTATATACGTATCGCAAATAAATTGTAATAAATATTTTTTAGTCAGCTGTGATAAGAAACGATATGGCCCCAAAAAGTGCAAATAAATTGATTAAGAAAATGAATTTGTAAAAAATTGCGAGTGCATAGTGTTCATTAGGTGTCGGCCAGTTGCACTCCAGTGCATCACAAAGGGTGTGCAATAAAATTCGTGCATAAATCGCTGAATGAAAATCGTGCCGTCTTGATGGTGTCGTGAACGTGGAGTTTTTTTTTTGTTACCTTGATTTTCCCGTATATTTCTTATTTTCTCTTTTATTTACATATTTGTTTGTTTTGAAGTGGCCCCAAAAGTTATCACAGACTGCTAGTTCTAGTAAAAAAAAACAATCAGCTGTGTAAATAATCCCAATCGTTAAAAACAACGCAGTGAATAACAAGAAAAAATTTCTTAGCGTGTGTTGTGGCTGCATTGGCCAGCGGGAATATGCCTGCGCCATTTAGTATACAAGAAGGTAGCCCACACTTGGCGTGTGTGGGGTTTGTGGTGTTGTGTTTGTTGTGCTTTTCAGCATGTCACCAAACAGGGGATGCGGACGCTGTGTCGCCCACCAACAACATGTCGATAAAGGAGCAAAATGAATTAAAGTACATATTTGAGATTTAACGGCATGAAGAACGCCCACTTAATTGTTTAATTGTGTGAACTATGTGCTAATTTCAGAGAGGAGGCACGCGAAATGTTTTATCACGCCTATCATTCGTACATGAAGAATGCATATCCAGCTGATGAGTTGATGCCATTGTCTTGCACAGGACGGTATCGTGGAGTGACGCCATCCCGTGGTGATATGGATGATGTCTTGGGAAAGTAAGTTAAACAAGCAATAATGTTTTTATTTAAATAGGTTACGTGTACAATTTTCAATACGGTTTCATGATAGCATGGCAATTTCTTATCTCAATTTGCGAAAATGTGAGTTGAAGTAAAATGTTAATCAAAAGTCATTGGCATTTTACAATTTTTCATTGTCATTTACAAATGTTCAAGGTGTTTATTAAAAAATGAAAACGTGTAGTGGGTAATAAGAACGTTCATGAACAATAAAGTGAAAGTTAAAATGAGTTTTTAAAGTAAAAAATATTTTCTAAATTTCAAGGCTCATAAAGTTTTGTCATTTAATTGGATCATATACTTGGACTGTGCTTTTTAATGACTTAGTGCGTGATTAGCAGCTTTATGTGATAAAATGTTTTTAATATTTTAATTCAACTTTTACGATTCAGAAATCAGACCGAAATAAAGGCTAGCCAATATGGATTACATTTCGTGATTAGTCAGCTCATAATGTGGAGAAAGCTTTTTGTTTTATCTGAATATTATTATCAGAAGCATATGTTGATGGTGATGAAGCTGTAGTTGGCAGTTGCTGGTTTTTCTTCAATATGTAGTTTTAAGTCTAAAGCGTCGATTTAACGTCGATTTCTTATTACTGTCAAGAGTGCAACAAATTAGATCTTGAATTATCCAAAAACATATCGATTTCATTGAGAATGGTTCACCTCATTTCTATATGACTGATTTTTATGAAGCCAATCCAGGGATTGTTTTGTGGAACTGCCGTCATATTTTCATTCCTTCTGGCTTCCTCTTGTGTTAAAGCATAAAGCACATTTAATGTCATCGTTTATGCAATCCATTTAGGTCTGTAGAATGACTTACATTTTATTTATTCATCCGGTAAACTTTTCCACATCCTTATTGATTGCAGCAGTAGATCTTAATTACTAGTATCGTCCTTACCTTTGTGGTTGGGACTTAGGGGCCCAAATGATTATAATCTGTAATCCTAGACAATTTAAAAATGGGTCATTCAACGCTCCAGGATGTAATTTGTATACATCTTGAAGCGTTAAATAAATGAATTTTGCGTGGCCTCGATCTCCACCATTTAATATTTTTCATAATCATTGATTTAATCTCGTAAAATTTATTGTTTTGTCGAAACTATGCATGAATTGATAAGATAGCCAAAAATGATGTTATGTTTGTACAATCTTAAATTCAGCTATTTTCATGTGGTGTAACGGGACTTTGTTTTGAATGTATCCGTTGAGAATTTTACAGTTATTACCACTTAATATATGGCAGGGAGATCGACTCGATGCTTTGCATTCGATATCACCTACTTTTGAAACAAATCAAAGATATAAATTAAAATGTATTTTTCTTTTTTGAATCGTTATTTAAAATTGAATAATCATTTCTTGAAATCAAATTGAAATATTTTGAGAAATTGAAATAAATGACTCAATAAACTAATTGAACCCAAAAAGTGGTAATTAAATTTTACAAAACTCAACAAATTAATTTGCGACATCTTCTCACGCTGCACTGTTATTAAGCAATAATTTTACTCCATCGTTATATTTCTTATAATTTTCGCAATATTGCATAACTGTCAAGACATTAAAGCATAAAAATACCAAACCGTTTTGGCGTGTCTACACTTTGGCATGTTATCAGGTACAGCGCAATTGATTGTTGGCTCCAAAACATTACCGATTACATAAATTTAAGTGTGAATGTCAAGCATTCAACTGATACTACACAGTTGTGGAAAGACTTTCACTGTGACCCTGAAAAATACGAACAACTAAAACTATGATACGTTGATTGTTGTTTAGAGAAAGCGCTGCGACATGCCACATAATACATCGTTTGTAATTTACTATTGTTTGTGTGAATTTCAGTTTTTCCATGACGCTGGTGGACACTTTGGATACGCTTGTCATCCTAGGGGACCTCAGCGAATTTGAGCATGCATGCAAGCTGGTCATCGATAATGTGTCCTTTGACAGTGACATCATTGTGTCCGTTTTCGAAACGAACATTCGAATGATTGGGTAAATTAACTCATATAAATAAAGTGACCTACAACTAAATTTTCCTTATAAACTTAAAAAATAGTGGCCTCCTATCAGCCCACATTATGGCCGAATACATTCAAAAGGAGGCCGACTTCATGACATGGTATCGAGGCGAAATGTTGGAGATGGCCAAAGATTTGGGCTATCGTTTGTTGCCAGCGTTCAACACCTCCACCGGGATTCCACATGCACGTGTTAATTTACGCCACGGCATGAAAGTGGACGAGTTGCGTCATTCGCGTGAAACGTGCACTGCGTGTGCGGGTACAATATTGCTCGAGTTTGCGGCATTATCACGTCTTAGTGGTGAGCCAATATTCGAGGCCAAGGCACACATGGCGATGGACTCATTGTGGAAATTGCGACACCGAGGCAGTGACCTTATGGGTACTGTGCTGAATGTCCATTCGGGTGATTGGGTGCGACGTGATTCGGGCGTTGGTGCTGGAATTGATTCGTACTATGAGTACTGCTTGAAGTCGTACATTTTGTTGGGGGATGAACGATATTTGGCACGATTTAATCGGCACTACAGTGCTGTTATGAAGTACATCAGTCAGGGACCGATGCTTTTGGATGTTCACATGCACAGGTAATTTGTCTCTTTTAATTTAATAAAATGTTAATAAAAACAAATTCCAATTTTTACGCAGACCTCATGCAAAATCACGCAATTTTATGGACGCCCTTTTGGCATTTTGGCCTGGACTCCAGGTACTCTCTGGAGATTTGAAACCAGCAGTTCAAACGCATGAAATGTTGTACCAAGTCATGCAAATGCACACATTCATCCCGGAAGCATTTACGTTTGACTTTCAGGTGAGACTTTTAGAAAATAAATTTTCTTAGAATGATTTTAAAAATATTAAATCACTTTAAAGATTCATTGGGGTCAACATCATTTACGTCCAGAGTTTATCGAATCCACTTACTTCTTGTACAAAGCTACTGGTGATCATTACTACCTTCAAGTAAGTATTTTTAGTTAATTTTTTCACTTAAGTACCACGTTTAATTTTTTTTGTAAAATTTAGGTTGGTAAAAAGGCACTTAAAGCTTTACAAGAACACGCTAGAGTTCCTTGCGGATTTGCAGCTGTGAATGACGTACGCACTGGCAAACATGAAGACAGAATGGACTCTTTTGTGTTATCTGAAACTATAAAATACTTGTTCCTACTATTTGCTGATCCTTCAGAGATAATCCTTGATTTGGATAACTTTATATTCACAACTGAAGCCCACTTACTGCCATTGTCCTTGGGACCTTTAGGAAATATTACTTATGGTAAATGCAGAAACTAAATTTAAACCTTAACATTAATTTTTTAAATTTTTAAATCTTGTTTTCAAATTTTAAAAATTTTGACTTTAAAAAATTTTTGTTTACAGACTTTAAAGATCGAGATGAACACCATGCCCTGGATTTTATGCAATCATGTCCCAGTCCAAACAAGTTATTTCCTGAGACTGTCCGAAGACCGCTCCGCGATCTCGTCACTGGTGTATGTCCAAGGATATCAAATACGAAGCGTCTTCGAGCGTATGACTTTCAGGTAAATTTTTGATTTAAAACTCGTCTTCAAAAGTAACTCATTTTATTACTTAACACTTAACAGGCAAGTAATGCAGATCATTTGCGAACAGTTTACGACATGGGTATCACAATGGTTGCTTTAAATGAAGGGAAAATTCAACTGCTGCACAGTTTTTATAATGTTTGTATTTAATTTCATTTTCCACATCCCTTATTTATTTTGAAATTATTTTATTAAGGCAAAATCTCAAGAAGATGCTGAAAGAGGTTTACTTTTTATGCAGGAAATGGTGGAGCTGTCAAAGACACAAAATGTAAACAATATGGCTCAAGTGCAAGTACGTAATCTTTTAACCACAAAAATGGCTCTCTGAAGTCGTTTGAAACGTTAAAACATGAAAATGAACTAAAATAATAATTTTAATTCATTTCAGGCTGTATTTTTCCAAAAGCCAGACAAAGTGGAAGTACTGGAAGCTGGTCCCAGCCACTTTAGCACAGTATTGCAGGGCAATCAAGTGATGACACGCAAAGCTGTTTATGCTGAACCATTGAAGCTATGCACTGGTTTGTCATTTACAATACAATCCACCCCAAAATTTCACAATAAATAACCAAATTTTTAAAATTAGTCCTGGAGAATGCAGCAGCTGTAAATGGTAAAATAGCAATTGTTGAACGTGGCGATTGCACGTTCATCGATAAAGCGCGCAAAGCTCAAGATGCGGGCGCCAAAGCTGTGATAGTTACTGATAATGTTCCTGGCACCTCCAGCTCTGAACAACCAATGTTTGCGATGTCGGGTGATGGTCGCGACGACATCACGATTCCGGTGGTCTTTCTATTTTCAAAAGAGGCGGAAATTCTTAAAAAAGCAATTTTAAACAACACAGATGTTGAGGTGAGTTAAACATTAACATAGTTTTAATGTACAAAATTTATTTCTTCCCATTTCTTTACAGATTAATATTATGCAAATGATTGCACTGAAAAATTTCTTGAAGGTCTATCAAGGAGGCAGCTGAGATATTGCATGCTAAATTCCATTCATAATAAAAAAAACAAACAAACTTATAAAAACAAACTAGTTTACAGTTTTGTAAACGAAAGTGAACTATTTATTTCGTATATCAATTGAATTAAAATAAAACGTAAAGTGCATGATGAAGAAACAATAACATTAGGAAAGAAAACATTGAATAAGACACTTCTAGTCGCAAGTGGGGCTCAAGCCCCACTTGTTTGAGTGCGATTTGTTATTAAATTGTAAATTGCAACACTAATTATTAAAATATTTAAGAAACGGGTATGCAAGATGACGTGTGAATGCGATTTTCTCATATTTAAACTCATATCAAACGTTCACGTGCATGTTTCATTGAGATGCAGTAAATTCAAATAAATGAGCGTGCATGTTATGCAAATTTCACAATTCTCTTTTTTAATAAACAAAACATAAAGTTAGATAGGAAAGTAAATCAATGCTTCTAAATTGCAATCAATTGCATAAAGTTAACGGATTAAAAAGTATATTTATATTTATACACGGTAACTACTAAAGATAAAATAAATAACAATAACAAGCTCACACATTATAAATCTTTAAGATGTATAATACCAAAACACCACAAACTTTAATTTATATGGTTTTCCAACTTAAACCGGACTCTGTAAAGATTAAGGCAATTATATTCAAGTTGTTCGATCAGTAAGTAATTTTATTTTAATTTTTTCTACTAAATATGAATTGTGTTTGTAATATTATAATAATTATTATTCTAATTGAAGTAAGAGTTTTGTGTAAGTTTTAGCCTTAACATCTTAACGTAGATATGAAAAACCATGCTGTAATTTGTAAATACTAGTTAAGAGATTCGTGTAACATTAAGTTAAATGTAAATTTTATAAAAAAGTGATTAGAAAATATAAAACATGTTAAAATTAATCGATGGTTTTAATTTGTTGTATTAAGCTAAAGATTCCAAATCAGAATGGAATAAACGGAATTGCACCTTCAGGATCTGAAAAGAAGGAGAGAGTATGTTTCCCCTCTTTGCAAGCTGCAGAGCCTAAATCAGCACCTATAGTTGTAATTTAATTACAAAAATTAAAAAGAATTATCTGGTACGATTTTTTCTCAGACTTAGCCACAACATCACAGTTGAGGAATCTGAATATTCGGCCAGGAGATGCTTTTGAAATTTTGCTGTAATCTATACTAAATTGTTTCCTAAAATTCATTGAAATTTGAAGAAAAACCTGCCAGAAAATCATTCTAAAAAAATTAAATTTCAAATTTTTTTTAAAATGTAAACTATTGAGTTTAAAACAATTTTATTAAATTTGAATATAAAAAAGGGTGATTTAATTTAACAATATCCTCAAACTACAAACTGCAGTCAAAGATTGTATGTTTTAAGAAAAGTAATAAATGTAATGGCAACAATAAATGGAAATCGGGGGATGGTGTCACAAACGCAAGTGATGATTGCATCGCTGAAAGACCAACAAAAACATACAGCGCTACGTTGCTACGAACAACCAGCATCTACCCACTACAAGATGGGGGAGGAGATGAGACGAGATGAAATTTTAAACATCCGGTTTGCGTGCTAAATGATAAAACAAAGTGAAATTTAAAAAACGTTCTTAAATATAAACTAAATTGATTTTAAATAAATAAATTCAATGAGACAATCACAATGATCAACCAATTTCATTAACAAGACGAACCCTGCCAGTTGAGATAATTCGGTTGAGTGGCTGCCTCGTATTCCTGTACAAGAGCACTGACCACCTCACGAGATTCATCCAGTTCACTGAGGTCGTCCTTGAACATGTCCTCCTTTTTGAATTGATCCAAAAATGCACCACGCTTACGGAGCTTATCATACTGGCTGAGGGCACGTTCGAAAAGCTGAAATTCAGAAAATGGTTAGCATCCCTTTCATTTTTGTTTTGGGTCCTTTTTAAAATATACCGAACAAATACTAGTGTGATTCGCCAACATCAAACCGGACACACGATGGCTACTCTGCACATACGGGCTACTCTTTGATAATGCCACCTGAAGACTGGTTGGACCCCATGGAATAAATTGGGCAAGTTTTCGCTCACGAATACGTTGTAGGGATTTGTGAATTTGTGTTGGATCAACTTCGCCCTGAATTATATTCAAAATGGATATGTAGCAATGGTGATTGGTTTTGTCAGGCCCAGTCGATACCATCATATTTTTGGGCTGCAGAAGACGTCGCATTACATCCAGAACGGTGGTTTTGCGGATGTTTACAGTTTGCTGTTAGCGATTAAAAAGTGTAAGTAAATTGCAATTAATAGCTAAAAGGATTACAAAAGGATTTACATCATTATCTGTTGTAAGTGGGGTGTATCCAGTCATCAAAAAATGAAGTTGTGGCGTTGGAATTAAAGGAGCCGTTAATCCAATGAGATTGTTGTTCATGTAGGACGGATATCTAGAATTTTAAAATGAAGTGTTAATCGTTAATTGATTGAAATCCTTTTAAATTAACAAAGGTTACCTTAAAGTAGTTGTGCTAACCGACATTATTGTGGAGACCAGGCTGTTAATTTGAGTAAACGTTGGGTTTTCAATGTGCAAGCGATCAGATGCAATTCGATTTAATGCTGTATTGTCTAGGACAACAACACAATCAGCACAGCTGGTTAATCTCCTTAGTGTAAGCAATGAATTGTATGGCTGAACGACGACATCACTTAAAATTGGAAATATTGACAATTAAAAAAAGGACATCGGCATTGATTGAAAACTAAAAATACGAACCTAATTTCATCTTGATTGGGAAACACACTGTAAGTTTGTACAATTTTTTTGGGAAAATGATCAGAAAGGCGTTCCATAATGTATGACCCCATTCCAGAACCTGTTCCACCAGCAATTGAGTGACAAAGCACAAAACCATCAAGGCTGTCGCTTCCATCAGCTTCCCGGTCAATAATATCAAAGACTTCCTCTTGTAATTTTTCGCCTTGACTGTAACCGGAAGCCCAATTGTTACCAGCACCGCCACCATCCTTTGATAAGTACACATTTTCTGGATTGTACAGCTATGGATTGAAGTTTAAAATTAAAAATTGGCTGCAACTAAAATTTTATCAATCTCACTTTTGCATATGGTGAACTCATGATTGTATGGACAACCCGAGGTTCTAAATCCAATAAAACTGCCCTGGGGATGTAGTGATCGTCATCAGCCTTTAATGTTTAAAGAAAAAATTATGAATCAATTTTATTCATTAAACAAAAGTAACCCACCTGATAAAAGAACACATCCTTTCTGTCCATTCCATCTGTGGCAAACTCCTCAAGTACTCCAGACGGTGAAATGCCATGTTCTAAACAGAGTCGCTTCCAAAACTCGAATCCAACTAAAAGGCGATTAAAATGATTTGTTGATTATAAAATCGAAAAAAAAGTCCAATGGTGCGTGACAACAGAAAAGGGTGCGTACAAGTGGATGCAAATGTTTAAAAGCTCGAATGCTTTTACGACTCATGGACGAAAATTGTGCGTAGTTTGTGAACAAAAAAAAAAGTTTTATTGAATTGAATTGATAAAATTGCTAAAAATATAATTGCAATTGATAAATTAAGATGAATTTGCATACGGAAGCTGCGAAAGATGATTAAGATGGTAAGAATTTCCACTTTCAGTTTTTCACTTACTTTGATTTCCACATTGGCCCAATTGGAGGGTAATTATTTCATTTGGCATTGCGATTCTTTGTACGGATGTGCACTCACTAATTAATTTCAATTTCTATAAATTAAACGTTTTTTCTTTAATATAATAATTTTAATGCAA
This sequence comes from Sylvicola cinctus, assembly GCA_963854165.1. Classification (NCBI taxonomy): domain Eukaryota; kingdom Metazoa; phylum Arthropoda; class Insecta; order Diptera; family Anisopodidae; genus Sylvicola; species Sylvicola cinctus. The sequence goes on along the minus strand of OY974082.1, from coordinate 63,055,986 downwards.
AGCAATATTTTTATTGAGTTGCTTTTTATTTCGTTTTAAGCGCAAATTCGTTATTTAAACTTCAAAATGTACCCTACCGGTTGAATTTTTTGACGTTTCAATTATATATATATATATTAATAATTTATATATTACTGACAGTTGATAATGCAGATATATTGAAGCAGAGTGTCCCATTGATGGAGAGAAAAAATGAAATTTTGGGAATAATTTAATTGCATTTATATTAACGTTTAAAAAAAAATTTAATCTTCAAGAAGAAGGTTGACGTTCGACCAGATAACAGGTTAATGAAAATGTCAAAATTTGCTTGTCTTCGTGTGGCTGTTTAAAAATTAATTGAATTTATTTGAAATATAATTTTACGAAAGTACACGCCTTTTAAAACGATTGAAAATAACTTAAACACAAACCTATATGTTTTAAAAAACCTTTATGTGAATGAAACACCGAGTATTCAACCATTTTAATATAATATATATATAGTATTAATATTTGTATATGTATATATAGTTCTAATTTTGACATGTCGATTACTTATTATATATATTTAGCACGCCCGCGCGCTGCGCCTTCTTCTCGCCTATCAATGCTTAGTGCATAATATATGTCTCACTCACTGCTCACATTTCGACGAAATCAAAAGTCAAAACAAAAAATATTTCAAAAGAAATTAGATAAAATTCAAGTTAAGATTTAACTTGCAAGTGGCGATGGTGGCAATAAATACAGCATTCAGCTAATTTCAATTCATCCTTGCAATAACAACCAAACCTACAAGCTTACAGCGCTCGATCCATTCATCTTAAAAATCATTCATCAAAAAAATTATTCGCTTCACTATGTTTATGTGTAAATTTCCCCGTATGGCAGTGGATAACCTGCTGCGGGATGGTACCCACATTGCTTCGCGTCACCTTCGCAATCGATTTTTCATGCAGCTTGCCAAAGGCGTCAGTGTTGTTGAGAAGTGGAAGACAAAATTTGAGGAGGAAAAAGTGCCCGAAGCGACCTCATCGTTGGGCAACATTCTGGCACACGTGCTGAACAAAAAAAAGGTAAGTTAAAATGTTTAAACATACCTTATTTGATATTTAAGTCGTATTTAAATATAGCCGGCTTTCCATTTCATCAACTACAATAATAAAATTGAATATCTTTGCAGCCGATTGACTTTGCAAAGGTTGTGGGCAAAGATAAATTGCTAGAGCTGAACGAATCGCAAATAATAAAATTCGAGACATTGTGTGAGTGCCGCATTTCACGTATGCCCATTCAGTACATAATCGGTGAATGGGATTTCCGAGAATTGACGCTTAAAATGCAGCCGCCTGTGTTCATTCCACGACCCGAGACTGAAGAACTCGTGGAGCTCATTCTGCAGCAGTGTGACGTTGATTGTGAATTAGATTTTCTTGAAATTGGATGTGGTTCGGGTGCCATCAGTTTGGCGCTTCTCAACTCATTGCCATTGGCGCGCAGTGTGTCAGTGGATCAAAGCCAAATGGCATGCGATTTGACAGGGATTAATGCCAAAAAATATAACTTAGAAAATCGAATTACAATAGTTAAGCATAAACTGACTGAGGATGAGCTTTTATTTGATAAAATAAATGACGAATACGACCTAATTGTGAGCAATCCACCGTATGTTCCGACAAAGGGACTCTTGAGGCTGGAACCTGAAATTAAACTGTGAGTTACACTTTGTATTTATTTGGGGAAAAATTTATAAATGTTTCTTTCGTATAGATATGAAGATCTTCGTGCACTGGACGGTGGTGTGGATGGTCTGCGTGTGATAAAATCTATCATACTCTTAGCCTCGCAAAAACTAAAACCAGCCGGAGTATTGTGGATGGAAGTGGATCCAAGTCATCCCAAATTAATATCGGTATTCTTGGATAGCAATAAACAATTGGACTTAAAATTTGTAGCCAGCTACAAAGATATGTTTGAGAAGGATCGATTTGTGGAGATTTTGAAATTATAATTCATCCTTTTATTTTTAATTATTATTTTATTGTAAATCAAAAAATTAAAGAAATATTTAATTAGTGTTGACAAAATATAAAGAAAAGGCGTTTTAATTTGGTATGACGATGTTTACAGCAATCGTTTGCAGCAGTTCTTGGCGCCACAATTGCAGAACAAGTATTTTCCAGGAACGCTGTTCACTTCATAGCAGTAGTTCCATGTGAGTTCGGTTCCTGGCTTAATGTCCATTAGGGAAAAGAAAGCAACCCACGGGAACCGTAAATCATGTGTGTCAACAAACACACTTTGCACGTACAAGTTGGGGGAACAAGAATGCTGAAAAATACGCCTTCAGTTAAACCGTTGTTGAATTTAAATTAAATGTTGGTACTTACATTAAAGTATCTTCCAACGTTGCCTGTTACCTTAGCATCCATAACGTAAATTCTCTCGTTTTTTCCAAACATTTCTCGTACAGACCTGCCATAAAAAATTTATTTAATATTTATTAAAAAATCGTAGGTACAAATTTTCGGTGGTACTACTAGGAAGCTTCCTTTTTACTAGCGATCCCATCGAGAATGAGTCCTTAAACTATTTTAACTTACACATTGTCTTGCTCCACTATTTAAGAAAAATGAAAAAAATACGGTTAATAACAATTAGCTCAAAAAATAGCAGATGTCGCATACCTAATGAATCCCTTCTTTTCTCGACTGGTGGAGGAGGCGCTTCAACGGGTTTTGGGTCAAACGAGATTTTTGGTTTACGTCGTCGTAACTTTGACCGGATGTTCGATTCATACTCATCGTCCGCATTCAATTGATGGCCGCCTGTCCAGTCATCATCAGGTTCGTGTTTGTCATCTTCCATCTCATCATCCTGCAATTAAAAAAGTTTTAACACTCTGAACATTCCCACAACTTTATGGGCTACAAAAAAGGCAAATTTAATTTTTTTTTAAATATAAGAAGTAATTAGAACATAGAAGTGAAACAGAGTCTACTTACCGGATCATTGACAGATGGCTCGTATCCTGACTTGTAACTTTCTGCTGTTTCAATAAAATCCAACTCCGCAAAGTACTCATCGCCAGTATCTTTACCATCCTGTGAAATAAATAGTTAAATAGTTTGTAGTTTCTTCTTTGTTCCACAACACAAATAATGTTAAAATTACCGCATTAGCATGTTGTTCCGTAAGCAACTCCCCAGAATACACACAAACGAATGCCCCCTTCGGAATCTCATCGACACACCGCAAACCCCAACCCCGATTCGTCGTTTTAAACACCTGCAGCTTATGCTCAATGGGATGCTGTACCACACGATTCAAACATTTCTTTGAGCATTTGCAATTAACATTGCATTCATAAATGCCAGTGGGCAAATGTTCAACCAATCGCTTGTAGTTGTAACCAATTTTGCCCAATTCCTTGCGCTTGTGAAAGTATCTTGCGCCCTTAACTGTCAACTGATGGCATTTGCATTTGCTCTTGTTGGAGCACTCATCCTTGCAATCGCATCCCGCTAAAAATTCAGGATCCGTGTTCAGTGTGACACCTTCAGTCGGTAAACGCACATTTGAGTACTCGCTGGGTGGTGGGACCGTTCTGTCATACAAATTAATGAGCTCGATACCCAAGTCCTCCAGACCATTGGAGATATCGTTCTTTCGCAAGCAAAGTGGGTTCGATTTAAATTTGGTGAGACAACTAAAAGCATGATTAAAGTCGAATGACTCCACATTGAATGGGCATTTTGTTTCCCGAATGTAATCGAGCACCTCTGCCATATTTCGTAAGCAACGTCCACATGGTGCGCGATAAATCACAAACGGTGTTCTTTTTGGTCCCAGATTTTTGGGAAATTCTTTACGACGACTCCACCCAACGAGCATGGGCCTGGTGAGGGTACCATATGACATCACTGATTTCATGTCATATACGGGATTGCATGCTGGTGTACAAACATTGTGGCGAGTAAACTTGTTAGAACGCAATTTTTGTCTGACTTGATAGTAAACAATACAACCTTGATTGGTTTCATCTTCAACAATAATTTCGGATCGGTTCATGTTAATATTGGAATCGACGGCTTTTGGGCGCTTTTTATTGGGTTGTGCGGTTGCAGCTTGTGGTGGAGTATTCGCAACCACTGGTCTTGCTATATTTTTATGAGCAGACGATCCACTCTTTTTAGCAACAGCGCGATGTGGTGCCGGCACATCTGGTCGATATGGAATTTCATCCAGTGGTTTATTTACAAACTGAAATGAATTGTTGTTTTGTCTCGTATCAATAGTGCTGCCGATAGTGTCCATGACAAGTTTGAAGCGCCTTGATCCACGATACAGCCATATAAAGGTCTTCTTAGTCTTTACGGTCACCCTAACAATGCTGCAATCTACAGCACTTATTTGTCCTTCCATCCAATTTCCACTAACTTCGATGCGAACATTCATGTTAATGTGGGCCCTAATCATGGTACGCGTGGACTGGTAGTCCGACAAATACTGTTCAGTAAACTGGCGTAAATATTTGGGAAGTTCCTCCCAAACATTTGGATTTGCTTTACAAACAAGCCGAACTCGACTGTGGTTGACATAATAGGCTTCGCCCGTGTCGAAAAATATTAAGTATCGTCCGTTATTTTCGTATGTAATTGTTTCAGCCACTATTCCCGAATAATAACAAAAATCTCCATCAATTTTTGCATTTGTGGGATTGAAGTAGGCAACCACTCGAGTTCCTGTGTTGAGGTAAATTTGTTTAAAGTCAAAAACCGAAAGAAAACAACTTAAATGCTACTTACCAACAGGTAAACGATATTCATGGGGTCTTCCGTAAGCAAAATGGTTTTTTGCAAGGTTGTTACATCCATTATGTTTAAGAAATTTGACTCGGAACACTCCCGGCTACATCAAAATAACAAGTATTATTAATAATAAATGTTTCCTATTTTAATTTAAACTTACCGCTAGTTTTACTGATGGATCAATGACACAAGGACTCCATGAGTGTTTCACGCCTTGTCGAATGCCATAGAAAAAATCATTTGCACCGAAGAGAGGGTATTCCAGAACATTGTTGGTGGGAAGCTAAAATGAAATCTTATTGTTTGAGAAATTAAAAAAATAAAGACAAAAAAAATACTCACTGGTGGCGACGCAATGAAGTCATCATCATGCTGTGATATATCAAGGGTACTCAGCACTTGAACTCCATTCGTGTTTTTGTACAAATCGCGATACATCGCGGACGAGGACACACGCAATTCCTTCAAATCTGACTCCAATGAGTCCAACGTCATGCGGTTATTTTCAATTTTTGTTTTAAACATTGATTGCGCCCATTTCAATTGCTTATCAACATTTATGTCATTAAACACTTCCGAAATAACATCATCCACCTCATTGGCGTACAATTCTCTAGCCTCGACGGGAAGAATACACTTTTGCCTTTTTGGAAGATCATCATCCTCATCCTCACTACTATCATCCAATTCCACAACCTCATTACCACTGGGCATTTTCTGAAAGTAAATGGGTTGTTCATTGAGGAGGATATCACACAAATCGTTGTACCCGACAACACACTCATCGAAACAAAATGAGCAGACATAGTGAGATTTCTTCAACATGTTGGCTTTGTAGTAGCTCGTAACAAACATGGGTGCATCAGTGAAGTCTTCGGAAAAATGTTTACAGTTAAAGTTGACGCAACTTATTGGGTTTGCAGCATTTTTCAAGCGAACCTTTTTCTGTATCGCCACTTCAGTAGACATTTTTGAATTGGTTTCCACTGTTTGAGATGGCATTGGAATTGTTGTATCAACTGTCATTGGAACAGCAGCTTCTTGTGATGTCTTCTCCAAATCAGAGGTGGAAGTTTTAATGCCTGGCATTAAATTGCTTTCATATGAGTCAATAATTGATTGGACCGCAGCATCCGTTTCTGAACATCTGGAATCACTTTCATTGATATTTTCTTGAGATTCAATTTCAACATCGTCCTTAGTTTCCGCTGCTTTTAAAGCCACTTGTTCAATCATTTCAAAATCATCGTCCTCCAAGACAATAATATCATCCTCGTCATTTTTCTTAGCCGACACAGTAATTGAGGAAGTTGGTACAATTTTATCTGTATCGTCAACTTTGGACGATTGTTCTACATCATTGGTATCAGTTGCTGTTCTAACAGACTCATCTAAAACTGTTTCGCTGATATTTTTTGAAGCATTGTCTTGCTCCTTACTTGTGTCACTTACAGGAGGAATTTCCAACATATCAAAATCATCGTCCTCCAGCAATATTACGTCTTCCTGTGACTCTTCCAGTGAGCTGTCGATGTTAATAGTTGATTGTTCTTCACTTACGATCTTTTTTGTGTCATTTTTACAATCATCGTCATCACGGGCAATCACATTCTGGTTCATCGGATCTTCATTAGAGGGTTCTTCCAGTGCTTCTCCTGTTACAACGTCGAATTTTGGTTTCTCGATGCTAGAATCAATTTCTAGCCCTGCTGAATGTTCTTCGCAATCATTTTTGTCCAGCACAACTAGACCCGGTTTAGTAGATTTAGACTCTGCATTAACAATTGGTGGAGTTTCGTTTGAAGTTTGTTCGTGTTCGATTTCAGTCTCACTAGAAGAGGTCTTCTCTGTTGCTATTTCAGATTTATCTGTATTAATGTCCATTTCAGTGCTCAAATTGTTTTCGTCAATTTTGACATTGGCTTTCTCTGGTTGAGGATCATCTGCTGTCTCACTGGAAGTTTTCTCTACTTCCATTTCAGATTGATTCGGTATAACGTCCATTTCAATGCAATCCACTTCTTCGATTTCGTCAGTGTCTTTTTCTGGTTGAGGCTGAACTTCAATTTCACTAGAGGTTTTAGCTTTTTCCTTTTCAGATTCATCAGGATTGACGTCCATTTCTGTCTCACTAGACATCTTCTCCGATTCCTTTTCAGATTCATTAGGCTTGACATCCATTTTTGTCTCACTAGACATCTTCTTCGATTCCTTTTCAGATTCATTCGATTTGACGTCCATTTCAATGCAATCACTTTCTTCAATTTCGGGACAGACTTCTTTTTGTTGAGGTTGAGCTTTAGTCTTACTTAAATCTTTCTCGGTTACAGCTTCAAATTTATCAGGTATATCATCCATTTCTTTGCAAGTACTTTCCTTAACTTCATCAGGCCCCGGTGAAGTTGCTTTCTTTTTACAATCCCCACCACCGGGATCGGGTTTCTCTACTGTACCTTCGTTTCTATTAGAACCAATATTCACTTCCGGCTTAGTCTTAATAGCACCAACAGCTTCCACAAAGGCTGTATCTTTATCGTCAACTAACTTTCTTTTAAGTGCTACATTGTCTTTTGAAAGCGATGGTCCGGCTTCATTATCCGGAATTTTATTTTTATTTATTTCTGATGCTGTTGAGCCCATCTTTGTGACTTTTTACATCCCTTTTCATCAACAATTTTAAGGAAAATTAATTAAATAAAATGAAAACTATGCGTGTGCCAAACAATTGAAATTTAACACTTTTCAAGCTATCATTACAAATTGAAAAACAATTGAATTGACATGCCGCGCAGCAGCGAGCAAGCCGCAAAAAAGTGCTAGTGTATAATTGAACAAAATCCTGTTACCTGTATATTTAACAAACTGAAGTTATCTGGCAACTGTCAAGTTATATATTCCTTTTAATACAAAATTGTTTTCACGAAAATATATATTTTTTATTTATTTTATATATATACATACACGGCACCGGTTGTTTTACAAGGTGTTTTCAGCAGAATTTTTCATAATATTTTCCTTTGTAAGAGATTTCCACGAGAAAACATCACAGTGATGAAACATTCTTAAACCGCACTTTTTCGTATTTTAATTAAAAAATGTTTACCTGCCTGTAAAAAGCATTATTTGATCCAAAACAAAAATAGTTCTTCTTAATTAAAAAAAATGATTTTTAAAAATAATTTGACCAATCATCATTTTGGTTCGCCATCAGATTTTATTGTACTTAGAGCTTAAGTATGCAAAATTATTGCGTGATTTTCGTACTTAAACGCTAAATACTGAATGGCTTTGAAAAATCAGTGTTTATGGTTAACTATTTATTTTTTAAAACAGATTAATCCGAGATTGCAGTAGGAAAATTGAAAGTATGTATAGTTAAGTCCACACTCCATCCACAGTTCATAAATTATTTGTGATTTTTGATCGCCTAATTTAATATTTTACTTGTTAAGTACATTACATAGAAACAGTATACAATGCTTTGATGGCTAAAATGTCTAATTAAAAACTGTTAAAGTGATTTTTTTCTAATAGCATATAATTAGGTTTTTGTTGTCTTGAAGTATTCAAAAACTATTCCTTAAATTTTAAGAAGAACATGTAGTTTTTTAAAAATTATTCTGTTAATTTCTTTAGTAAACATTTAAGTAAAACTGCTTAAGTACTCTAAAACAGTATTAACCATTAAACAATTGGAGATTACTTCTTAAACTAGTAATATTCACGAAACTTCAATGATCATTATTAAACAATTAATGTTTTGTGAAACAAAAATACCAAAAGTAAATTCATTTAAAATAAAAATCCGCCGTGAGAAATAACAAACTGTATTAAAGTAAAATTGTAATTGGTCAATTAACATATTTTAATAACTTCGTAGTGCATTAGAAAATAGAAAGGCGCATTATATACAAAAAGGGTACTTCAACCGTCTTATACTTAAGTCCTCCTCAATGCTTAAGTACATTTTGCAAATAAAACAATTTCCATGGCACGGACGTATTACGTGAAGGCGCACCTTCCTTCAATTGAACTCCACCTCTGCAATGAGTAAGTTTTACGCAACTTTTTTGTCAAGTGGCACTTCAGGAAGCGTTGAGTCTACTTAAAATATGTATGAACGAGTATGAAGCCCGGGCAAATAATGTTTTCTACGGAACCGCTCTGAGCTTAGTGTTAAGGGAGCAAAGAAACAACAACCACTGCAACAATTTGAAGAATATGAGGAATGCATGTGAAAGCCTCCTTGACAAACTTTCTTCAATATAATATAAAGTAAATTCGTCCTTTACCTTTCTTCTCAAGGGTGGTCAACAGCTCGGACGTTTGAATTTCCAGAACTAAAATTTGCAGACTTAGAAAATGCAAAAATTTTGAAAGCATCATTGCTTGATTAAGAATTAAAATAAAATCGACTTAAGTACAGAAAAAATACAGTTTTATTAAACCGCTTAAAAACATGATTAGTTACACTGCAGCATAACTACTTGTACATTGAAGTACGAAACAAAAAAAATACATAAAAGTAATAATAATAAGCTCGTTATCATCACACGTCATCTACTGCCCCTGGCACGGAGTGCCCTGAATGATGTCCTGTGTACGTCCACGAAGGATGCGGTAATTAAATTCACCGACCTTCAAATTCTTATACAAAAACAGTGGCATCCTGTCGGAGAGCACCCACAACACACCCTCATCGTCGACCTTCAAGTCATTGGGGAAGACCAATGAATCGCTGTCCGAATCCACAAGACCTTGCGTCTCCGTGAAGTATGGCGACTTTGTATTCCAACAACCAATACCATCCTTATTCACTTGAGTGTAGAACAACACACCAGTCGACTCGTCATAAAACGAAGCGGTAGCCTGTCCATTTTGGCCACGCTCACCCAAAACTTTGAAAGCGTAATAAGAAGCGGGATCAGTAGCGGCTGTCTCATTTTGGAGCACTTGATTCGAGACAACAAACTCGCGCGTGCTGGAGAGGGCATGGAAGTAGACGGGGCGACTGTTGTCACTTTGGACAGACCCAACGGCCATACCAAATACACCATCGGTCCATTGGAAGTTAACACCGCCGACATTGTAATCACCTTGCAGTGGGTCAAAGTGGAAGAAATTGTGCTTGACGCGCCATGCTTTGTTTTGGTTCAGGGAATACACAACAACGGCGTATGCGCCCAAATCGGGCAGGTAGGCGAACGCGTTGCTGCAGTCGGATTTTTGGACATCTACAATCTGTAAATTGCAATTGAAAATTAATTAAAATCAGGAACAATGAAGAAGGAGTGTTAAAAGTTCAATGAAACTTACAATGTTGGCAAAAAAGCTGTCTTCTTTGATGGCATCCTCGGGCAATGCAAACCGTTGAACAAGTTCGTCAGTGTTCAAGTCAAAGATGACTAATGAGGGTGGCGTTATTTGTTTTGGTGATCCCAAAATGTCAGCCAATCCGGTGTCAATCACCCACAAGCGGTCACACTCATCAACGCGAATTCGGAACGTTGAGATGATGGTGTTGTTCTCGGTGGTGTACTCAGTTTTGGTGGCTTTTGCGGCATGCAAACGGTCAACGGATGATTCAGTGGCATGTGCGTCGACGGCTTCGGCTGGTAGTGTGTTTGCCTCCCATGATGGGTATGGGTGGAACTTTGGTGATTGCTCGTCATTCAGGTCAATGTAGTTCAATGATGAGGCAACACCAGCTTTCCATCTGAAATAAAAAAATTGAAAATTGTTATTCTATATTCTTTTGTAGCAATTGTAACAAAGGATGATAATTATTACAGCAAGCAGTTAACATAGAAATTAAAATAATAATAGGAAATGTTTTCAAAAAAAATTGTTTTGTTTACAATAATTATTGCAATTTTAATTAATTGTGCAAATAAAAACAGAACCAATATTATTGCATAATTTAATTATGCTTCACCTATCAGTTTGTTCCCATTTTGAGACAATAACTCGCATCACTGCAGTTGAATACAGTAAAATGACGTGTGCAAAAAAATAAAATTTGTTTAATTCGATTCTGTACTACCACAATTTAAATTTATTGCGTGTTCTTGCGCGTGGCTCATTTTTTTTTTTTTTTCAAACAATCAACGGTACACAAAGGTACTCATAGATCAAAAGAATTATTCATCAGATTATTTGGACAGCCTTATTGTGTTCAATGCATGAAAGAGTTGGGACGAGATTTGCATAAATAAACAGCTCGCGTTCAAGCGCGAAAACCACAAAACCGCACAGCCGAAAAACAAAAAAAAAATTAAAGTAACAACAACAAAAAGATCGCGCTGATCATGATCATTGATCAGCATGAATTTGGAGGCTAGAACCTGTTTATTCCTTTCTAAAACGACAGCCCGACACAAAGTGTATTTTATGATGAGGCCAAAATTTATTCAAATGGAACGAACGATTTTTGTTTTATTTACTAACTTTAAATATATATTTTTATAACGCCGGCTATTTGAGCATTGATTTTTCATCATCAGCATTTAAGCTTTGTCGTGGTAAATCTGGATTGGGTTGAAGCAATTTTGTTGATTTACATTCAATTGTTTAAGCCCAAATTCAACAGTAACTATGACAGAGTGTTTGAGGATTGAATTGATTAACAATTATTATGATTTAAAACGGCAAATCAATTTTTTTTAAACGGTTTACTGTTTTTTTTTGTCTTGAGTTCATGTTAAATTAAAATTATCTAATGTTTCGTTTATTAAACTTTAAATTTAAAGTAGGGTGTTTTCTAACAAACACTCAATTGCATGAGTACTTATCAATTGAGTGCTTTTAAAAAATATGAAATTAAAATACTTTAGACTCTTCTTTCCGGATTTAAAATATATCACTCCACTGCAATTTTTTTTGAATGAAACTTTAAATTAAAGGTAAGTCCATTATAAATTTTTAAAATTTAAAAAAAATATATTTTTTTTAAGGACGTTTTCCCAAACTTTTGGTGGTCAGAAAATAGCTACAGTTTTGATAAAACTAATTCTATTTTTCGACAAAAAAAAACCCCAGATACCGAGTACGATGTTTGTCATAGTTTCTTTTGCTTTCCAAAGAGGTACACTTAAATAAATTAAACTTTATTATTAAATCCCATAAATAATTTCAAATCCAATTTAAATATTTTAATAAAAATAAACAGTTAAACTAGTGTTTTATTAACAAAAACTAAATTGGGTAACAATTAAATTTTATTATGACAGAAAATAATAGTTTAATTTGTTCACAATAAAATAAATCTTTACCTTTGTGGCTTTTATTTTATTTTATGTTGATGAAGTTTTTTAATATATTTGTGCAGTTTATGCAAATCCATTAAAAGTAATTTAAATTTATTATTGCACAATTGAGTGCTGTATAAGATGAACAATGAATACCGGTTAATAAATTGAACAATAAACAAGTATGTAAATCAGAAATGAAATACAGTAATAGTGTCTCTTTAGACCTTGCTAGCAATAAAACGAATACAACTGCACAATATGTCTTAACGAATTCCTGGAACAACGAGTTTTAATCATGCCGTAACGCTTTGGTTTTTTTTTGTTGTAAGAATTTATAAAAACGAAAGTTTTCAGTTTTATCTGTTAACTTAAGTTAAATAATAACAGAATTATTAAATTGAGATAAAAAAAAATGCTTACCTGGGAACTGTGATAAACATCTTATTCCTCCATTTATCCAAACCCAATGGAAGATTGTTCTCCTGTTTGTACGCCCCACTTTTGATTGCCTCCTGCTCAGCTTCAGCATTGGGCCACTCATATTCAATCTCCTTCCATGAGTACTTTTGTTGCAATTTGGCCGAACATTCATTCAACAACACAATCGCAATTGTGCTAATAATTATTGCGGATTTAACACCCATTTTGTCACACGTTGAAATTATTATTAGTTATTTGGTTTTATGAAAAGCACAGCACAATTTAAAATATACAAAACTATATTTAATGTAACAATATTTGAGAGAATGACAAGACGCGCGCGTTCACGAGAGCTTCACGTCGTGGAATGAAAGTAAACAACCAATTGATTGTCGTCTAAATAAAGGAAAATTTGTGCGGATTGCTGTGGAACTGGTTTGGTGGCAAAGCGGCGCGGCGCGAGTACCAAACGGTGTGGCCCAAAAGCTAAACAAAAGCCCCACTCTAACGCAACAGCAGCAGCAGACTCTTTTGTTGTTTCCATAACCATCCACACACAGCTACAATATTATTGGACACAAAGTTGTTTCAGCTGAGTACATTATAACGCTCGACTTATACAGCTTGTAGTACGGTACCACACTATTAAACAATTATGAGCATTGGGATGACGCTCACTTTAAAATCGAAATTGAATTTGTATTCAATAATGATGACGTTTTCTGTTTTATGCATTAAATTAATTACTGACCTGCTGCGTTGTCCACTCCATTCCACCATTATCCGTTGGATTGACGTAGTCGTTTGGTTTTTGTTTAACATTTCATATCACTCATTTCATATCACAATCATTGTGTCAAAACCAATATTCCAAATTCGATGTTATGAATCACGCAGCGCATCCACAATGTTACGCTGTCGTGCGGTAAACATTTTCGGGGGTTCTGCGGTAAATCACAGAATATTAATTCATAATAATAATCTTAATTGATTACAAGTTTGAGCGCAATTTGCTGCGGATTAATTAATTAATTATTTAATATTGGCTTCCTGAGTCATAATTATAGTAAAACCACTTCCGTTAATTGAATTGATTTCGCCAGAATATTTATTGAAGCGATCAATTTGTAAATAGTTGTATTCTGCGGTAATGTTGGTAAATATATCTAGTTTGAGGATTATTTTGTCTCTTTTTTTAGTTCTTTAATTATGATTCTTTTTAATGTTTTCAGATTTGTTAATTTCCGGTAAGTTTGAAGAAAAGAAGGCAATTACAATTGTTTTTAAATTGATCTCTTTAAAGAATTTCTGCACGTTGCATGTTTTTATGAAGAATGAAAACAGACAGGAGCTGAATTTACTGAAAAAGCAGATTACAAAAAGCTGTTTTTATTTATTTATTTGCGTTGAGTTTGGAGTATGAAATTGGTAATGACAATTAAAAGATTGCTTAATTTTTTAATATTTTTTGTATCTTTAGTGTAGTTTTGGAATTTATGGAAGATGAATTAAGTTCAAGAAATAAACCTTAAATTTTTGAGAAATTTTTTACTTCCGCAGTTACTTATTTTTAATTTACATTATTTTTTGTCATAAACAGAGAAAGAAAATTTGTTAGAATTTTAGAAAATTATTTTAAGTATTTAAAGCCTTTTTGACGAATTTTAAATATAAATGTTCCTTTTAAAAACTTTTTAATCAAAATTGAATTAAAAAAAAAAAAAATATTCAAAAAGCACTCAATAATTTTAAATAGCCTGCAAGTAGACAAAAATGATTTATATTTATGTGTGTGTGATGGCGAAATATTCAAATAAGCCGTTTTAAAATGAGATTATTAACTTGGAACGGATGTTGACCTTGAATTTGTGATTATTTTTCAACCTATTTTTCCAAAATCCACCACAATGTTAGTTTACTTAACTTAAAAAAAAAAAATTAATTTTTGTGATAAAAAAAAAAAATTAATTTTTGTGATAAAAAAAAAAAAATTGTAAGTCACTTTTTTAAATGACCTTGAAATATAGTAATTCTTGAAAATTTAACTTAACTTATAGATTAATAATACAACAAAGTGCTGAAATTATAACAAATAAAGAGAAGTTCATTTAAATCATCAATTAAAAATATTATTTCACTTCTTAATTAAAATTTAAAGATAAATATGACAAAGTAAAGTGTCCTTTAAATTACAAATTACAATACATCTCAAATTTGATTAAATCGAATTATTTTGGAAATAAACAAGCTTAACTATTAAAATGTGAGCACAACATTTTTATTTATAAATTGTGCATTCAGAAATGGCTTTTAAAATCTTTCAACTATAATAAATAATCAATTATTTAATGAATTTTGTTTACCTTCTGAGCATTGGAAAAAGCGCACACACTTTAATGGCTCAAAAGCTTTTTCATAAGTCAAATGAAATAAAGTAAAAAAACAGCTTTAATTCATTCATGTAATTTATAAATGATGAAAACAATATTGCAAAGTAAACAGCATTTTATAAAAAAAAAACAAAAAAAAACATTGTTGCCCTTCACTTCTTGCAGAGAAATAGCGCATTATGCAGCCAGGAAGAAGAAGCTTTCATGTGCACATCACATTATAATTATGTAGCTGAAATGAATACGAAAAATTATTCCGCTCTTGAACCTGACTATCAAAAATAAAAGTAATTAAATTACCATAATATTATTTAGTTACCATTTAGCAATCGTGAATGGAGTGGGGGGAGGGGGAATGAAAAGAAAACGACTCATCATAAGATTTACTCAATTTGTAATTAATTGCACTCAGTTAATTAATTATGTTAATGTCGAATCTCAATGCTTCCATCTTGATGAAGGATTTTGTCTGCGTCTTTTTTTTTTTGTACCACGATATTTAAACATTGACCGTGTTTAATTGAAAAACGATATGGCTGCAGCGATAGACGTGAAGATAATGCAAATTATCTCTTCAGCTATAACTACTTGTGTTTTTGTAAACAAAGTAGTAATCCGAAATGTAATTCATAGACAATGGTAATGAATTTATGGGTGAAGATTTATTTTGATTTGTTGTTGATGTGTTTTGGCGATGGAATCACCTTCATTGGTGCGAAGACTAATCGCGCAAGGTTGCAAATGAGAGTTGGACGATATTTCTCTCTAACAGTAACAATACGTTGTACGAGTTACGTTTAATTATGTAAATTTTATTAATGAAATACAACAATCCGTTTATTTATCAATTATGTGCAATATCGGATAATCGGATTGTATTTTATTTTAAATAAACAATTAACTATTCAAATAAACAAGGAGGTAAACTATTTTTTAAATAATAAAAAATCAATTTGAATCATCAAAATTTTTTTTGAAAAAAATCCCAATTTTTAAAATTTGGGTTTTTTTATACTTAATCACTGATTATCTTGTCTGTCCTACACAAAGATGAATTTGAATATTTTAATACATTTTTTCGTTTCTTTATACTCGTAGTTGCATTTCCGTTTTCTTATTTCCAGTTTTTCTTAGATTGTAGAAACGCAGTTGTGTCGCGTCATTAGAGATTCTCATGTAAACCAAATTCGGGGGCATTTCTGTTAAGATAAATTGGGAACTTTGGAAAAAACCTGTTATCACAATAAATATAAAAATTAAAGCCTATTATAATGGCGATTAAAATAAAGAGGAGATCGAGAGTATATTTCTTATAATAATAATTCACAAATAAAAAAGTATACTGCTTTTTCTACGAAAACAATTATTACAATTAGCGGTAAAATAATATTAAAAAATCATTGTCAATTATTTCGCATTGAATAACGAGAGAAAATAATTTAAAACGAGTTACAGAAAAAGTTTGTTTTTCATTCAAACCGCAATTTGTACTCAATTCACTGATTGATTAACAAGAATAGAGAGCTCAAGTGTTTGATTTGATTCACCAGCCACAATGGCATAATATTCGAAACAAAATTGTGATCTGCTTAAGGTGCAGTTTTACCGATTTATTTTGATGCTTGCATCCTCCTAAGACCTAAAAAAAATTATATTAATTTCTAAATAAAAGAAATGTGTCTACTAAATCAAAAGATAATTTTTTTTCACTTTGTTTGATTTTTTTTTTATGTTAAGAATATTTGCCACGATTCCGTGAAATTATTTACCTTCCTTCCCCAAATTTCCTTCAAAAATTGACTTACGTCATTCTTGTTGACAGATCATTTAAATGCACTTCAAAAACAAAGTGTACTCTTAAAAATAATTTAAATTTAATGTTTAGGAATTGGTTTTGAAAAATAAAAGTAAATTCATAGTTTGGTGTACTTAAGTCAGCGAAGTAATGGAAGGAAGAAACAACTCGGTGATTGATACAATTATGTAAATAAAGCACAACAACATGAAAAATTTTTATGAATAAATCTTTATTTATTTAAGTCATTTCCATTTTTATTTTTTATATAAACAATAATTTCTTTATTTAAATTGTTTTATTATTTTACATGTTTTTATCTATATTATTTTTATATTATTTTTTTATAAACATTTTTTTTAGAAAACAATTTTTTTTATACAACGTGAAGACAATTATTTATAATAAATTTAATATAAAATAAAAATCGATCAACATAATTCATAACTCACATTGCTATGACAATAAATATAAAAATATTGCGACGTTTCTTGTCCACCTACACAACATTTATCACTATTATCAATTCAACGTGATGGAACAACAATAAAACGCAAGGAAAACAGGAAACAAATCTGTTTGTGAAAACAGTGGATAAATCTGGCAAGGCAACCCGCAACGATAAGATTTGTTTGTACATAATATATTTGCTTGACCGCAAAAAGAACCGGAAACACACACACACACACATATCAAGGGTATTCTCACGATACACGATTGAATGTGCCACCCTTTTTTGCGTCGAACAACATGAAAGGACGACCATAAGGCAGTTAGCAAATATTTAATAAAATTTCATTTTGTGCGACTATACGCTTATGTCATAAACAAACAATAGTTATTGATTGCGTGGCACCTGAGTGAAGGCGCTGTTCTCCCGCTGTTGCCTTAATTAGCATCGACCACCACCACCTCCCTCGGGACAGACACACAAGGCCTTAATATTTGCTTTTGTTTTGGCGGTGGTTGGGTTGTGAAATTATAAATGCTTTATCATCGCGTTTATAATTACAACATGCTGGTTGTGCTGGTGTATATATAACTACATGTTATTAAATGTCATCCGGTTGTTGGCCCGCATTGGAACTGTGTGCTCCGGTAAAAAGCGCTGGACGACAATGAGCTTTCATGCCACACAATGTGGGGGGCCCTTTAATATATGCAATTAATTGCGTCTTCAAGTGGTTTCACAATGAGCACTAAATGGTTTTGTTGGGTCAAAAAAGAAATGGGAGGATGAAGTGTGTATTTAATTAAAGCACTGTTGAGGTAAACGGAAGAAGTTGAGGCTTAAAGCGTTTTTTTTTGTTATTAAGAGGAGCTTTATGGCGTGAAATGAAACTGTACTGGTTAATTGAATTTTTAATTATTAATTAAAGTATAATTTATTTGGGTTGGTGAGAACTTTCGTCATTTCTACAAACCACTAAATGCGCTATTGTTTATGTTTAAAACTTAAATGAAGAAAATTATTTAAAATAAATACAGTAGAACTTCTATAACCCGAACATAATGTTCAAATAATTTTAAGTTATGTGTGAAGACTTCAACTTGATTAAAATTGCTTAACTGCAATTGGTTATAAAAAAAATTGAGTTACAAAAGTTCGGGTTAAGGAGGTTCGACTGTAATTGCATTGAACCTTGCTTGAATCAACATTATTGATATAATATTATGATAAAAGTGATAAATGATTTAAGTGCAGCAAGTACCTACCATTTTTTGTTAGGAAAAAAAAAATTTTTTTTTTTTTTAAAACATATTTTTTTTACATAAACAAATTTTTAAATTTTTTAAAAACTATCAATTAAAATTGACAATGAATGTATATGAATATTTTCAGTGACAATGCAAAGAAAAACAATAATAATTCTCTCACACAACATCATTAAAATTTATATTAAATAATTTTTTGTTTTACTTTTTTTCCCTTAAAAATATTTACATAGTAAAAAAGTTACACCCATAATTCAAGTTTGCTGGAATTATCCATATTCATTTAGATTAATTAAATGTGAGCTTTTCATTTTTACTGATTGTGATAAATTCCAACTTTAATTTTTTTTTTTTTTGTATTTCCAAGCACAAAAAATTGAACTTTATCGTAAAATACCAAATTAACAACATTTTTCTGGTATTACATTCTTTACAATTAAATTTATTTGGTTACTAAAATTTACATTCACGTGTCACATTCACCTAAACATAATATTGAGTTTACAGTAGTTTTCAATTTCCTAATAATTTAATATTTCATTTTATTAACAATGAGGCTTAGTTCACATGAACATTAATTTGTCCACATAAATATTTATTAAATTCTACAATTTTTCTTTTTCAATTTTAATGAATTATCTATACATTTTTTATTGGTAATAATAATTGTTTTTTTGCTATTATGTTCACCGGATGAATAAATATTTGTGTGTGTGTTTGTGATTTGAATTCAATTAAATATTCATTTCCATACATATTATTTATTGTATATTATATTTATAAATATATTTTATTATTTAGAAACATTACATTAAAGTATTTATTTAATTTATTCATTTATTTAATATATTATTTTTACATTTTGAAAATTGATTGATTTCTATCTATTTTCAAATGTACATTTTTTTGTTTTTTTTTGTTCTTTCAGTCAATTTGTTTGAGGTTTCAATCAGCATTATGAATTTATGTGTACTTTAAGTTAAATAGTGAAGGATCGATTGCATATTTGTTTAATGTCGGTGTCATGTGAACCAAGCCTAAATATATTGATGTTTTTTAACGCATTAATATGTGGAAATAATAAATATGTGTTTGAATTCACAAAGATCTATTGTTCACTTGATTATTTAGTATTTTAGACATCAATTGGCGAAAATTTGTATTAAGTTCTAAAAAATAAAGTAAAGACGTTATGTGCGCTTCAATATATTACGGTAAACGATTTCTTTTATTTTTAAATTCCTACATACGTCACATTTAAATATGCTAAATCGTTCATGTTCAATTTCATAATTTTTATATGTATTTTAGGTATGCATGTACATTTATTATAATTTGTTTTTTTTTTTGCATTTTCTTTAATAACTGTCAGACATTTAATAATATATTTAATTAACTATTATAATTTAACTAACTTTATGAATTATATTAATTTTATTTCACTATAGTTAATTTACTATGTACACTTTATTAAATTTAAATTATTTTAATTCGTATTTACGATCATTTCTCTAAATTCATAAAATTTATTATGTAATATAAATTCATTGCGAAACGTAATATTTTAAATAACACAATTATTACTATTGAAAAATTAAATTGTACTCAAGTGCCGTCAATGATTTTTATTGCAGCATTTAAAGTTTATGGACAATTTCTCATCACGCCTTTTGTGTTGAATTATTGTTTTAAATTGAAGTTTTGCAAATTTTTTTAATTACCTTAAAGTCGGCATAACAACTGTATTGTTGAGTGAATTTTGGGTTTGGTTTTTCAAGTAACACAAATTAATCCAGAGTAAAAAAAAATTTAGAGTCTATTTTTTAATTTTGATGCATTTTCTCGTTTTTAACTTTTAATTTCAATTATGAGGGTTTTACATAAAGTATATTTATGTTAAGTCGCGCAAAATTAAGCATAAAAGAATATTTAAAACATAAACGGTTTTTTTACCAATTAAAAATTTTAAAATTACTTAAACGAACTCATTTTTAAGTTTAGTTATTAATTACCAAAACTTGATTGCAATGAAAATTAAATCCAAAGAAATATCTGCCTCCTCAAATTGAACAATTAAGGGAAAGAGTTGTGTTTACTAATTCGTTTCAATACTCAAGAGGCTTTGTAAGAAAACAAGACGCCATACACATTAAGGAGTTCATTATTACAATGAGGCTTACAGAAAACATAATTTCTTGGAAATGCCTTAAAGTGGGTGAATTCAAAAGTCGCAAAACTCAAATGTCGAATTTGTTCTTGTCAAAAATGTTTGTTTGTGTATAAATATATTATTTGGAGCTGGGGTCTAGTGAAGTGAATTTGCATTACTTTAGCGTTACAAAATAATAATAAAACTTGTAAAGCTGTATTCACTGCTTCAGCAATTTTTTACTGAACTCGAAGAGAGCGTGCGTGAGCACACTTTTTATATGAAAATTTGAACTTCTCAATTGTTGTGTTGAGTGCCGAAAAAAAAATCATCACTCTCTCAAAAAGTTGAGCTAACTCCAACTTTTAGTGCAGCACTATTTTGATAACGTCAAATAATAATATTTTTTTGTTCGAACTGAAATTGTTCGTAGCATTTTTGCAGAAGCAGTGAATTCAGCTTAAAAGTTAGTGTTTAAAAAAGTTAAGTTTAATAACTGAAAAGAAATAGATCTATTAAATCAATAAGTAGTATTGTGAATAGTAAAAATTGTTAAATAATTACTGACCAGTTAATTATAAGAATAAAATTGATGTTAACATAGAATTCAATGTTAAATTTCGGATTTTAAGACCAAAGCTTATTTAAAGTTCAATGATTTTTGGCAATAAAAAAATTACATGAGCACCGAAAAGCCATAACAAATATTTCGACATAAATTTAATGTACTTTAAAATTGTTTAATGTTAACCACCCCCAATTAAGTTTATTGCACAATTGAATTAGCACTGAACTGTAATTATAATAATTAAATTGCGTCGTGTTAATTTTTTGTGTTCGTCAAAATATTTCCGCCCATTTTGTTTTAATGCCCCGTGATTTTGCAAAAGCCATTACACACAAATTTTAATGCACTGAAATGAAGCATTAAAATGAATAGGTAGGACGCAGCCTATAATGAGTCAACCTGTAAAATTTCCAAATAACAATAATAATTAAACGCAAAATAAAATATTGTGCGTATTATTTGATTGGAGGGCCATTCCGGCAGTGAAGTGAACTGCACAAAATGCCGATCCACAAAATGGGGTTGTATGCATGAACATATTTAATATTTAATAATGCTCGCATCAGGCTGAAAATATTGGGGATGACGATGCGACGCAACACAGTGCTTCTGCTTCTGTTTACATTTTAAAGAGCGCGTTTGCTGAATTGCCTGCCTATTTGCGTATAGCATCGTTTGCAAGCTTTGCATATTAAATAAAGATTGCTCGCAGCATTTGAAGGGATGGGGGGGGGGAGGTGTTGTGGAAAGTGGATGCGGTGCGTTACTGCAGTGAAGTAATGTTACATGATAAATTGCATTATGATGCTCGTAATATGCATTTAATATGAGACGATGATGAGGGTATAAACGAAATTGAGCGAAATTCGTGCATCATGTAAAATTGCAAGGAAGTGGAAGGAGCAAAAGCTCACGATTGGGGTGTAGATTGTAGGTATTTTGAATGAAACATTTATATCGCCGAATTTTAGAATTTATGATTGTAATCACGTGTAAAAGGAAAAATAAAAGGACGCACTCATGGTTGATTGTGCTAAAAACGGCTTTTAAGGATTGATAATTTTAATTCAACAGTTTCAATTTTGGTATTTTAAGCTTCATTGTTTGCCCTGCTGAAATATTCTAATATTTTATTTTGGTTTGTAATTTTTGGTGAGCAGAAACCCTTCAGGCCAGACTCCTACAGTGTTATTATAAAATTAATTAAAGGTACAGAGGGTAGGTGATGTGATTTTTAGAAAAGTGAATTCCACTTGTGAATTACCGCACAGTTTATGATAGCTTCAAAAGATGCTGCAGACAAAGCATTGTCAATAAACGTATTCCACCCTCGCCATCATCAACAAAACATCAGTATGTTGCAATGCTGCAGCCCAACCGTGTGACAGGACGAATGTCGCGTCCGGCGTGGGTGTGCGTCTCGTCGGTCGTTCAGTCATTTGTCTGGAGTGTTACCGTGCCACGTTGAGGCACATGTGAATTGACACATCATGCATAATGCAACAACAATGGGTTTAACAAACACCTTTTCCGTTTATATGCAACAAACAAATATCCACTTTACACGTTTGTGCAATGCTTTTATGGTTTATTGTGCCCCCCATCCCCTCGGAAAGCTAATTGTTTTGTTACAATACGTTGCTTTGAATTTATGCATTATTTCTAAAGCATTGTAAGCTTTTTTTATGATGCAGTTTCAACACTGTACTTTGTGCAACACCGCACGTTTTATTATAATGTTTGTGTAAGCTTTAAGCTTAAATGCATTTATATTGAAATAAAACCGTATTTACTTAAATAAATAATTAAAAGGTTTTTCGTTTTTCTCAGTTTGTTTAACAAGCTTTCAACGCAACTTACAAGCGATGAATTAATTTAATTATTTTACTCGTTTAAAGTACTTTTAAGTTGGATAACATTAATTATAATTGCATTGCGTTTTATTCAATAACACGTCAATTAATTAAAAGTATGAAGGAATTGAAAAAAAGGAATTGGCTAAATAAATATTAATTATAAATATTGTTTAATTGGTACGTCCTTAAAGTGCAGCTACTTGTTTTAGTTTTTATAAACCATGCATTTAATTTTGTGCTCTAAATGCTCAAATATTTTAATTAATTTATTTATTTACCATTCAAAAATAAAAAACTTATTTTAACATAATGTGACTTTAGTGCATTTCTTAAATGTTGTTTTTTAAGTACTGTAATTTTTTAAGGTCCTTAAATAAGCTTCACTTTATAAAAAATTAAATTTAAAAAACTCAAAAACAAATTATTAAAATTGCGACACAAAAATGAAATAAAAACTTTAACAAAAACCCACAAAATTTAACCGTTTTAAATCTCAATCGAATTAAATTCACAAATTTTAGTAAAACGAATGAATTAAATAAACTCATCATTCTTTGTGTGCAGTAATTTGGCATTTTCCAAATTCGTTTACAGGACAATGGACACTGTGAGGAATGCAATTTATTGTAGCATTCACTTGTCTGTGTAGCATGCATTTAAATTGCCAAAAATAAATTACCGAAATGAAATAAATGTGAAATGCACTGCACAAGTGCACAATAACTGTCATTTAATCAAACCCGTTTGTGGTTTGGCACTGATTCTGTCTGTACATTGCGCCGGTAACATATTGTTTTCAAAAAATAGAAAGAAAACTGAAAACATAGTTTGTACACTCAATACAAAAATGACATAAGTCAAAAAATTGGGTTATCGAATTTTAGACGTAGACTGACAGATTGGGTCCATTACTTTCACTTGATAAAATATTTCAACTGAATTTGACTTAAGTTAACTAATTATAATTTTAAAAATAATATAAAAAAAAAATTGAACTTCTGGAAAATGTTTGACTAGCATTTAATGATATTAAGGCTCATATTAAAAATAGTAGTTGAAAATCTTTCTAAGGATTTGTTTTTTAAAGCAAAAATGTAATAATAATAATTTGTCTAATTATTTAGCATATTATGAGGTATAATTAGTGATATTAATTTTACAGAATGGCTTTATATTATTTAAGTAATTGTTTAACAATGATTCATATTATATTAATTTAGTTGGTATGAAACATCGATGGTATATAACGCGGTTATTGATTTGTGTCAATTACATCAATTTCTCAATAGGGCGACCAGACCTCAAATTATGAACAACATGCATTCTTGATCTATAATTTAGATATACAGATTTTATAAACACTCAATATATTTTTTTACATTTTTTTTTTTTTGTAATCTTCTTTTTTTATTTGTTTAAAAAAAGTGCCAAAAACTAGTTATTATTATTATTATAATATTATAAATATAATACCTATTTATCTTCATATTCATTTACTTTCTAAATAATTTGTTTTGTTACATAATTAACATGACTATATTATTGTGTTAGTCTGTGAAGGACTAAGACGACGACGGGTAATGGATGCGAGTCTTTTTATATGAATAAAATCCATACAATTATGTGATGTGTAGCGATCGCGCGTATTTCTATTCAAACCACTATATTTTTTATAATAAATATTTACACAGAACATTTAATGAATTTCTTCTACTATATTTATGTAACATTTCATTGTGTCTCAGTTTAATGCATATAATTATTTTAATTTATTTTTAAATGTATTTAATTTAATTTCATTTAAATTTTTATTTAATGTATTATCACTATTATCACGTTTAAAAACAATTGACTCAATTTCATGTGCGCTGTTCGCATAAATCTGCAAAGAAGAAAGAGAAACTTAATTGGCATTATTTAATTAAATGATGAGTGTTTCAAAAAGTGTTGTAATGTAAAAAAAAGCATTGAAAATAGTACGTTTGGATTGAAACAGCCAACAGTGTTACATTTTACGATGTTGAATTATATTTGGGATTAAATGGTTGTGTGTAACATATTATTTATATAAAAACCAAAACAAAAAAAATTGTTATATGTTCATTAACAAAAAAAAAAAAAAATTGTGTCTAAAAAAATAATGTGAATAAAGGATGTGCATAATTTTATGAACGTATGTACAATAAACATTAAATTGTGGCATAATTAATTGAACGACGATATTAACATATGCTGTTGCTGTGGGTACGTAAAAGGATCATAAAACGTTTTATTATGTTGCGGTGTAGTATAAACACGGACGGAGGTCGTATGGATCTAAATTCTTATGTGTATTATGCGCACATATCGTGTAAGTCGCAGCACGGTGCTTTCAATATTAATAATATGAAAACATCTTAAAAACACCGTCATAATTTAATATATGCGTGTAAGCAAATCCGCATTGGCTTAACTGCATTGTAAAGGAGAGTTATGTGGGGTTTAAAATTTTGTAGCCGCCCATTTGAGGGAACAAGCCCGTTGAAATTAATATTGCTGTTCATCTCATATAAAAACAAAAATTTTAATAATTAAAAATTTAGAAAAAATGAACAAAAATTACAATTTAAAACCAAATTTTTATTTTTTATTATTTATTAAAATCTTTTTATATTTTATTTATAGAGGTCTAAAACCGCTGCATTAAATATTTCAATGAGGTGCACTTATTTAATTTTTTTTTTTCGATACTAAATTTATCTATTTATTTATTTTTTTTAAATCCAAGTTGTGTTACTTTTATATTTTTTAATGCTTACTTAAAAACTTATTTAGTGGTAAACCTTTTCAAAATCCATAAAAATTGTTTTGCAATAAAAATAAATAAAAATTTGTACATTAATCAAGATTAAATAAAATAAAATTTATAAAAAAAACATTTGACAACACATATTAATTTAAAAAAATATTAAAACAATTTTTTAAAAACAACACAAAACCAAACCCACCTGATTTCTTGAAATAAAATTATTTAACAATAAACCAACGACCAACTAAACAAACACAAATAACGATAAGAATTAAAAACACAAACATGTTATGGGAAAAATCACACGATACAGAGCACACGAATTATCTACGCAAACATCAGTGGAATGAAGCAGTTGTTGTTAGTTACATATTTTGTTTTTTTAAGGGATGTTTTAATTATTGATGTGCGTTCAGTGGAGTAAAGAAAATAGTGCTAAAGATATGTGTCACGCCTGCATATTGTATATTAGGTGGAAGAGTATACAAAAGGAAATGAAAGGAGTTTCCAAATACCTTTAGAGCCAATCTCGAGCGATGCCTATTTGGTTTAAATCGATGGACGAAGCACAGTCCCATCCAGACAGGCATTTTTATAAAACAAACAAATATAGATCATAATACTGTAATAGTTAACTCGGTGCGGTAATTTGAGAAACAATTTTTAAAACAAATAATGAAGAATTAAAAATTTAAAAAGGAAAAAAAAGTAAACTCCTGAGGTGTATAAATAAAAATAATTTTTGGATTGTGTGGTGACAATTAAATCGTTGATAATTTAATTATTTTTTTGAGCAGATTGTTGTAAGTATATTATTTGTTGTTTCTTAATATTAAAGGTCCTCAATTCAATACCTAATTTTTCAACTCGAATAAAATTTCGTTGTGACTTTCGATGCACGATGAAAATGAAATATTGTAAAATTGATTGCAATTGTCATTAAATTTTATTATATTCGTTGAAGCACGTTTTATTATAAAATAGACTGTTTTAAGGTTTATCATTTTTACAATAAATTTTTAAAATTATACTTTATTGGTTTAGTTAAAATAAAAGATTTAAAGTATTAGATCGTTTTCAATAAACGCATTTTAAATAAATTAAAATAAACTTTGAAAATTGTAATATTTAAAACAAAAGGGATGTTAAAGTAACTAATTTTTAATTATTTGCTGATTTAATTTAAGACAATTAAAATCACAAAAATAGTCGCAAAGGGATTTAGTATTGGATAAAATGAATTTTTTCATAAACTGCGTTTTTTTCGCAGATTACTCTGTGAAAGTATTGACAAAATACATTAGTATCAAAATTATCAACTCTGACTGCAGTGCGATTTTAAGCTTTTAAGCTTTTTGTTTTACAGCACAACTTTTAAAAATTGAGAACTTAAAGAACTAATTGCATAATTGTTTAATTAAGTGTCATCGAGTGTGTGAATTTGATCTTAAGAAATAATTTACAATCTACTGGTTAATTAACATTGCATTCATAGTTTTATTTTTTATTTTTTAACTGCATTTACAATTGTAATAATTTATGAATAATGATCATAAACAAATCCTTCGGATCCAAAATCTGTATCCCAATTTGTTTTCAATTTAGCATTTAATTGCATTAGTTCCACCAGAGACTGTTTTCACAACAACAAACGCTTGAAGCGTGTGTAAGATTGTGGTATACGTATTTTGAACGTGATTCAAGCAATCAAAATTCAACCCCTAAAAGCATATGCAACGCTATTGCACGTTTCCCACAAACAATTTAAGTAGTGTATGAAATGGTTGCATGTTTGTGAGGTAGTTACTGGTTTCACATCATCCCCAACATGTGTCGACAATTGCGCTTTAATGTATATAAACTCACAATTTAAAAGCTGGTAAACATTTATTGGAAAGGATCATATTGTGGAAATTGTATGCAAATTTGTCTCAAACTGCACAAAATCATGTTCAATGAAATGAGAATATTTTATTTCACCGCACAGTTAGTATTACACACGCATTCGGAATTATCTGAAACGAATATTGTGGATCAGTGTGACCTTTGACCGAAATGGACGATGTGCGTTCAAGGTACAATAGCAAAATCATAATAAGATTAGCATATAATTAAAAGCTTATCCCTTGGTGCATTAAAATTGTGCTCTAATGGCACATGCTAAACACTGAATCATCTAAATGGATGTGAACTTAATTTGCATATTTAATATTGATGTACAAAACATGTTTTACATATTTGAGTACATATAATGTCCACACATGGACGACGCAATGCGTTGATGGACACAGTCAACAGTGGCATTGATAAGTTGCACATTGCAACTTAGATGAGTGGTCCGGTGATTTTTTTAAAATGAACCATAAGAAAATGTTTTTTTTTGTTATAAAGTTGAATTTCTGTGTTGATTTTTAAAGGATTTTGAAGTGGTTTCCTTTTATTTTGTTTCAACATTTTCATAAATTAAAGTAAATGACAATGAAACTAATTTTTTTAAATATTTTTGATAAACGATTTGGGTTTGAGGTTATGTCATCATTTCATAAATATTTAAATTGCAAATCGTTTAAGCCGTATTTATTTAATAATTAGTATAAATGTTGAATTTTTTTTTAAATTTGTTTATCGGGAAAAATTTAGTTAATTTAACCGAGTTGAATACACTGCTTCACCATATTTTTACTGAACTCGAAGAGAGCGTGACGTGTTTGTATATGAAAATTTAAAATTCTCAATTTTTCATCAAAAAGTTGAGTTAACTTCAACTTTTAATGCTGCACTATTTTGAAAACGTCAAAATAATAATATTTTTTAAAGCGAGCACATCGCGATAGGCGATTATATTCTATAAATTTTTTGTTGCATATTTCTGTCGCAGCGGTGAACGTTCAACACGGAAACTAGTTCGAACTAAAATTGTTTGACACATTTTCGCAGAGGCAGTGAATTCAGCTTAAGTGACTTGTTAAAATAAAAATTAAAATACGTTTAAAAGTTAGGCAACTTATTTTTTCTTACATGATTTGGTTAAAATTCGTTAAGCCATTTTCAAAATTTTAAAACGCACGAACAAATTAATATTAAAGGACAATGAAAACAGGGACTCATTATTTAGGTACGAGTAAAGTGAAAACAATAGTAATATTAAATGCATAAAATTAATGATAGAAAACAATACTTCAAGAAACGAAATGAATTTTCAGGAAATTAATTATGAACATTAAGTATTCAAGTAAGTAATGCGGTAAAAGATTACGATGCAATGAAATTAAATATATTCCTTGAATTCATACACTCGAAAATAATTATGAATAGTTGTACGAATTGCGTACATTGAACAAAAAGAACGTGGAAGCTCTTCACAGTATGGATGGTGTAAATTAAAATCCTTGCAGGATGTGTAGAATTTTTTCAAAATACAGGGAACATCATGAAAAGGAGATGCTCTGGGAAATGAATCTAAATATACATTTCAATATAACGTGGAAAACTGGTGTTGGTTGAAAACGATGCAGTCCTGGCATGTGGAAAATTGCCCTCGTAAAATGATGAAGCATTTTGTTAGCCTTTTCGAGTGACTATTTAGTCGTGTATGCAGTTTTCAGCATTTTGTGTTTGAACCATTGCAAATGAAGTGCACAGAAAATGCAATATTTTTACAAATGCTCGAAGAATTTCTTAATTGTTAAGAGGAAGCATATTCAGGACGAAGTATATTTAGGGCGTAGGTAAATTGAACTGCGCAATGAACATCCTTTTCACTTGCTAAATTACTATGTGTAGAACCAGCTACAAGGACGAATCTTTTACACGTTTACCATTCATTTTATACGAAAAACAAAAACATGAAATAAAAAATTGTGTGAATCACTTTATAGTCAATTAAGAATGTGTTAAATTTTCCCTGCACTTCATAAACATAAAACGTTTTGTTGATGAACAAAACATTTGAATTGCTTGTATTTGAATAGAAAATTTTTGTATAAATTGAGCAAAAATAACTAGAATGAAATTATGAAATAACAGAACAAAGAAAACAAGAGAAATAATTATAATATGTCAGAAAAAGGAATAAATGGGAGAAGTAAAAAACAACGAGAATATAAATTTTGCTTATTTAAGACGTTCCTTTATGAACAATCTAAGTACTCGTAGTTCTAGGTACATGAAACTCTAAGCAATACAATCTCGTGTTGAGCATTTCTAATTATAATCGTGTCGTGGCGATGAAGGTGCCAATAGCATTCATCTACTTTTACCATACTTAACAATTATTGTGTCGTGTTGCAACTTATTTAATGCCTTTTACAATAAAAAGAAAACGATTGGATAAAATTATAATGAAATGTAAATGTTATGAAATAATTAACGTCCCATTTAGCGAGCGATTTTTCTCCCGCCCCAATTTACCAGAATGGGTAATGGAAATTATGTTATTCTTTTTGTAATTTGTATTCTTATTAAATGAGTAAAAATGCAAAACACTCTACTCTATACAAATGAAGTCACTTGGAAATAATGTACGTGTTTGCACAAAACGTCTTGTAACGGCTATGTATGGTACATTTCGTGACCGCTTTGACGTGACATCATTAAAATGTACTTATTTTAATAAACCTCCTAACAATTGAAATACTTATTTAAAATTAATTGCGCTTTCGGTGATTATTTCAATACCTTTTGAAGACTTCATTTACAAATACTCTTCGGAGAAGTCAATGTCTGATTGACTGGCTCGTGATGAGCGAGTGTATTGCGAAATGCCACCACCCAGAGCACTGTCAAAGTCCGATGTGGTTGTGTGATCTGGCTGGATTGGAATTAGCGCATTCTTACCTTGATTATTACCTAATGTGGTTGGTGTGATTGAGGCATCGAGGGTGTTTGCCGCCAAACCGCCAATTACAGCGCTGATTCCGTGTGCGTTGGCGCCACACACTTTGCTTGTGTCGCGGTCTGTTAACCGTTGACGCAACATACGAATTTTCTCCTCTTTCTGTTGTGATGCATTAAAGAAATTAAAAATTTATTTTTAGTTTTTAGTTTTGAGACAGCATTATTAAATTAAAAACATCTTTATTTTGTGGAATATTTTATTATTTTGCGGTTGGTATTTTGATGACTGTTCATTTTTTGGTTTGAATTTTCGTGTAGAGATGGGCTATCATCCTAGATCATAATATCGATATCGAAAAAAAACTAATTTGTGCTGAAAAATATCGTACACAAAATACCAACATTAAAAAAAATTGTATTCAAAATATCGGTCCCATTCAAATTATGATGGGGATTTTTTCTCTAGCGTAAGTATTTTATTACTGTTTGGTTGGTACTATTGTGGGGTTTCTAATCATAGGTAAGTAAAGCCCTACAGTACCAACCAAAAAATATTGAAACATTATATTTAAAACAAAACATCATAATCAAATAATTGATGAATTATTTAATTTCAACACATAAAATTCCATTAAAATAAAAATAAATGGATTAAAAATTCATGTGTTTTCAAATCATTTCAATTTTATAAAATCCCAAGAGATAACAAACAAACTGCATAATTAATCAATTCATATTCGGCTCTTGATTCTATTGAATTGACTAACAATCAATTCAAATATTGTTTTTCAGAGGGTGATTTACATTTATAAATAAATATGTTACGGAAATGGGGAATGAACAGGAATGAACGATGTCAATGTGTCGGAAAAGGAAATAAAACTATTCAAATGGAAAGGAAGTTGCATTCATTCGGCTTATTCAAGATATCCGTATGTCGATTAAAATAAAAGGAGTTCCATAGTGAATTTTTGCATAACGTCCTTAAATTACAACAATTTAACAATTTATTGCCTTCCTTAATGGTTTCAGTTACAATTAAATTGAAAGTTGTCTTCTGTAACACAAATTGGTGAAACATTTTTTAAATTTGCTAACATTTAGGCGTTTTAATATTAAAACCATTTTGTTTTGAAATTTGTTGTATTTTCCTTACTGGGTAATGCATTTTGTTGTTGTAATCTTATAAAACCACAATATATTTTGATGTTATTGCACAAACTTGACTGTAATATGCACTCTTTTCACACATATTAGAAATCAATCCTTTTGAGGCAACCACTTCAACATAGCAAAGCTGGCACAAACAAAGTGATGTGCTTTCTCAAGTTGCAAAACTCTTTGCAAAACTTTTTTTTTATTCGAATTGAAGGTAATTTCAAACAGCTTAAAATAGTTTGTTGAATTTTCTGCAATTCCACATACACGTTTAAAAGTGAGTTAAAGTGAAACTTTTCAAAACGATATCGTTTGAGATTTTTTGTTTATAACTCTCACCATTTTATACTTGTGTTGGTATTATACAGAAGAGACTAACTAACTGTGGGGCGCCCGAGGACTTACAAATTAAAGCGTCCGAAATTCTTCAACTTACTGCAACGAGCATTCCCCATTTTCACCGGCATGTTCTCACCTTTCATTTAGTTTTCGAAAAAGAGTTACTGTTCTTGAATCTTGGCATGGAATTTTGGAAGTATTTGAATTGTTTGTAGCAAATTCAAAGAAGATTGGCCAAAGGAAAGATGATCCTTTTTTGGTAAATTTGATATAATTTTTTTTTTTAACTTTTTTCTTTATTTTTTTTTCTTTATTAAAACAATTTTATTTACGTTAAAGCAGATTCCGATTTTCTTTAAACATTTATGTGGCATTTGTAATAAGAACCTAGAGAATGTATTTGCATGTTTAAAAATTAAAAATTAATATGCAAATACGAATTTAAATGATAAATTTTTTACCAATTCAATTTTGTGCAAATTATTTTAAACAAATAAAACGCATTGTACCAACCACAAGTCATGTAAAATTTGCCACTGATTTTTTTTTGTGCACAAATAATAAAAATGTACACACAAAATAGAAAGTATGCAAATATTATTCTGTGTGGTAAAAAAGATAGAACATAAATGGATTGTAATTTGTATTTGCAAAACATGTGAAACAAAAAATATTGAAATCAGGGCAGTTAAAAAATAAACACCGCACGCTTTTTATTGTAAATATTTCATTACACAAACCAATTTAATAAATACTTTTGAATGTTTTAAAAAATTCAATGCGCTTTAATTAAAAAAATTAATAAACTTTTATTTACAAAATTATTTCCAATGGCGTATTTAAAATTAAAGCTTTCATTCAGGCGAAATCGGATTTAAAGTTGTTTATATTAACCGAACTGGCAGTTATTGGATTTAAAGGAAAATTCAACTATTGATTTAAGTATTTTTTTTAAACTTAAAATACACACGAATTAATTTTATGATTTAGAAAAAAATATTTTTGCAGTTTTAGAGAGGATTTGAAAAAATTATTAGGAAAGGATTTAAAAATTCAGAATTTCACAAAAAAAAATTATAAGTTGATCTTAGTTGAGTTACTTTTAAACAAAATTAATTACGAATACTAATTACGAATTATAGACAACAAAAAAAAACTATTGAAAACAATATTTTAAAATCACTTTGATGCAAATTATAATTTATAGACTCCGATACATCAAAAACCTCATTATAAAGTTGAATTTCAATAATAAAACTTCTGTCTAATTAATAATTAAATTGTTTAACCCAATTTCCCACAATGATGTTATTCTTCCATAGCTGTACTATGGAATTATGGAAATATTTTAAAATTTGCTGCATTTTTTATTATGATAAAATTGCATAAAATTAAGTCGGTAGCATAATTTTAATAATATCAGGTTTATGAAAAAAGTTTGGCATTAATAATTGAACGTTAACTTTTCACTCAAAAATAATAATGAGAACATTGCTGAATTTATAATTGCAGAGCTTTAATACTCATTCAATCGACTGGGCAAAATGCCAGGAATTTAATTATTTTAAACAAAAACAAAAATATAAATGAAACATTTAAATTTGCAATTTCTTTTGATTTTAATTTATAGCCTGAAGGTATGCATTCATTTTTGAAATACTTAACATAATGCAACTGAAGTATGTGCATACTTAATACATACTTTAAGCAATTACTAATTGTATGCGACAATTTTTTATGGCAATTAGCAAAGCAATTAAAGTTGAAAGTGAATCGCTTTTCTCTAAATTAATAAAAAAACTAAACTCTGGAAGGTATAATTAAAAACTTCATTCCTTTGCAAAGAAGGTTTTGCTGCACAAAGTACATAAACTCAACAAACTCAACAAAATAATCAACACACACTGTTGTGGTTGATCTTACCTGTGCAATCAACCGCTGCAGCTCCTCGTTTTCGCTCTGCAACTTTTGATAGCGTTCCTCGTCCTCTTTGGAAATTCCAGCGTCTGGATTGTATTTCGACTCAGCTTTATCCTTTGGATGCCGAATCACCTCTATCACCTACAACCGCACAATGCACAAAAGACAAAAGACATTTCATTTTATTAAGCATACATCCTGTGCCACACACAAATACACCAAATTGAATTTCCGCAAAATATTTTATGGTACAATTACCTTTGGCACAAATATCAGCAACATACTGAGAAAGCAGCAAAATATAACAGCAAGGGATATAAATGCAAACGATGCATCCTGCTGTGATGCGATTACCATTGCTACTGGGGCCGTGATCAAACACAGCACCACCACATTGTATATGCTCATGCCCACATAGCGTGAATCATTGATTTGTTTCACTTTGATTGAGCGCGTCTCGTATGCCAGGAACAAGCCGAACACCAGGATTAAGCCCTTAAAACCGTACACAAGGCCTGCAAGAGTTGCGAATGCAAATTGATTTATGAATTTTTGTGTGATGTCATGCAATAATTCTGCACCAACGGACACGATGTGTCCTCGCAAATTGGAAGTTACTATAGCATGTGATAATTGACTCAAATCTACCAAATCATGTCATTTTGATAATATCTTTATTGATTCGTCACTTTTCAACAGAAATGGGAGAAAACATAAGAGGATAGTATGAAATTGTTCGTACTTTTAACGGAAGTCTAGAGAAACCCAAACAAATCCGAGTAGATGTATTCCAAAAAAAAGGATGAGGCTAGAGGTGTTTGATTGAAAGCACTGAAAGATTAGCACTGAGTACTAATGTGAGCTTTATCTTTTGGTGCAAAAGCGCTTACATCTTCAAATAACGGGTTTAAGTCAATTTCCAAAAGCGTGTCAAATAATAAACTTTTGACTTAAATTGAGGAGGAAGAGGAGGAAGAGGAGGAAGAGGAGGAAGAGGAGGAAGAGGAGGAAGAGGAGGAAGAGGAGGAAGAGGAGGAAGAGGAGGAAGAGGAGGAAGAGGAGGAAGAGGAGGAAGAGGAGGAAGAGGAGGAAGAGGAGGAAGAGGAGGAAGAGGAGGAAGAGGAGGAAGAGGAGGAAGAGGAGGAAGAGGAGGAAGAGGAGGAAGAGGAGGAAGAGGAGGAAGAGGAGGAAGAGGAGGAAGAGGAGGAAGAGGAGGAAGAGGAGGAAGAGGAGGAAGAGGAGGAAGAGGAGGAAGAGGAGGAAGAGGAGGAAGAGGAGGAAGAGGAGGAAGAGGAGGAAGAGGAGGAAGAGGAGGAAGAGGAGGAAGAGGAGGAAGAGGAGGAAGAGGAGGAAGAGGAGGAAGAGGAGGAAGAGGAGGAAGAGGAGGAAGAGGAGGAAGAGGAGGAAGAGGAGGAAGAGGAGGAAGAGGAGGAAGAGGAGGAAGAGGAGGAAGAGGAGGAAGAGGAGGAAGAGGAGGAAGAGGAGGAAGAGGAAAACTTGGATTATTTTATAATTGATGCATAATCCCATTTCTGCTGAATGCCCAAACTCCGTAATATAAAATAACAGCACTTACCAAGCCACAATAAATTGTTGTCACTCTCACAATGCTCGAGTTCGGGACGAATTTTTATATCGTCCGACGTTGAAACGGGATCCTCCAGCGGAAATGTTTCTAATCGTCGCTGAAGCGGATCGGTTAATTGCCATGTCAGCAGTAACACCAAATCCACAGCCAACAAACCCGACACCATTGTGTAGAGTTTCCAGGGCTCCACTTTTTTCTACACACACACACACAAACATTAAGAGTAA
Organism: Sylvicola cinctus; assembly: GCA_963854165.1. Classification (NCBI taxonomy): domain Eukaryota; kingdom Metazoa; phylum Arthropoda; class Insecta; order Diptera; family Anisopodidae; genus Sylvicola; species Sylvicola cinctus. Next base: position 63,020,193 of record OY974082.1, on the reverse strand, counting down.
CATGTTAGTTATAAACCTGATGATTTACTTGATATACATTTATTATGTGTGAACGAAAACACATAATATAACAATGACATTTTGATTGAGTGACCTCACGTCGGAACTAATTGGTGAATTAGTGAACAGAGGAATCACCTTAATGCATGGGCATGCCTTACCTTGGGATCGGTTTTATGCTTCGTGGTGAAACGATGAACACGCCACACTTTGCTGAACATCGCCCCATACGCTAATGTGAAGCCAGTCGATAGCAGCCAGGCTCTCGTTTGGCAAATCTATATATTTTATTGTTGTTATACACCAGCAGAAGACCAGCACTCAACACACATAGATACAAATGTCGTTGATCGTTATTGTTATTGTTGAGAATGATTATTTGATAAATTCAATAAACGAATCGAGAGTATTGTACAGTTATGGTGATAATTGTGCAAATGAGCGCCACAATTGGTTGTAATTATCGTCATCATCGTCGTTTAATTGTTAAGTTGAAAGAGAGCGCATTATTCGTCATTGTTGTTGTTGTTTTTGGTTTGGTTGCCCGTTGGCATTTTAGTTGTAACGGCAAATGTTTGGGCGTTTTCGTAAAAGCGACCAAGTAGTGGAGTGTGCAAGCATCAGCACGCGTGCACAAGAAATATTAGTCCCAATTGAGAATACAAACAAGCCGGCAACACAAGGACGGTCGTCGGACATCCACCATGTTGAGGAGTGGAGTGGGGGTGGTGAATGCAATGAGGAGAAATTAATATTAGTTAGAACGAAAAAATCAACATACATAAATACGCATTAGGTGTTTTATTGTGGGGCGGACTTTTGGTGCGTTACCGCACATGAATATCAAGTGAATTATTACACCGAAATAAAGGACAACAAAACAAAACACACACATTACATGCAACGCGTTGGTTTTGTTTTGTTTTTAAGCATACCTTTGCATAGGTTTGTATAAATAAATGTTGATGTTGGTAGGTACAAAAAAAAAAAAAACAAGAAAAAAAAAGGAAGCCCCATAAAATGTTATTATATTTATTTGTATGATATTTGAACATCATATACATCACCTGGGGATACGTTGATGGACTAACAAACCGACCATCAATGCCCAACAGGATCACCGATGCTAAGCATGTTATCACACCAAACAGCATAATTGTGTTACACACTGGATGCGATGATTGAATAACTCTATGTTGACCACACCGCCGCACATGAAATGAAATATAAGAAAAAACAACGAATAAAAAAAAATGTAATGGGATTTCACGTTTTTTTTTTTTTTTTTGATCTCCACTGAATTGATTCAGAGTGGATTAAATATTTGGTATTTGCGCAATTTTCGGGGTATTGTCGAAATTATGTTGACCTGGAAAATTGCAACATAATATTATTATTATAGCAAGGCTAACTGTTAATTTATGTTTATGGTTTGGAGAGTATAAGTATCAACTGTAATGTAAATACATTTTAAATTTAAACTTTAAACAATTGTGTGGAAAAGAGATTAATATGTATTTTTAAACAATTATAGAGTACATAATATTTGTAAGTTAGGTACCAACTACTGTTTATGTTTTAAATTTTAATTGTGATATTCCAGCGGTTTATAATAATTACAGTCATTAAATTTACGGATAATAACCAAACAATAATAGTCATAAACTACCATGAAACCTCTTTATTTTAATTATAAGAGTAAAAAAAATGAAAAACTAACGGACAACTTTGATAACGCATCACTGCCCAGATCAATTTTGATTCTAAACAGTTAATATGAATTCAAACACAACCAACACAATTTTATATACACAACATCATTTACCGATTCAGCATTTAATGAGGATGCATTGTCAATACAAATATACAGCTACCTATACGGTTTTTTCCATTGCACAAAGCAAGTAATTAATCAACATTGCATTGTTTGATCAAATTGCAATTGCACAGCACTTTATGAAGTGGGGAAGGCAAGGGCGGGGGGAGTTGATTATGCTGGGATTATGTGCCCAGTGGCTACCACACGGCATCACAAACCAATGACTAGTTTAGCTATCCTATATACACGCTATGTACAAGTAAGTACAGTTTATGCAGAAGTACGAAGTATTTACGTAAAGAGATCACAGGGAGCAGCACATATCTGTTGGTAAACATTAACATAGTGAGTGTGTATTATTTTTATGTACACAAAGGGATGTACCTTCGCATGTAGGTGTAATATGGCATGATTTGAAACGGATGCCTCCAGTGTTAATATTTGGAGAAGCAATAAAATGGTTGCAGTGCACACAATAAGAACGAAATGCGACGATTTCCAAGCTGTTTACCTAATTAAATCTGTTTACAATGTGGTCATGCACTTTTATTAGATGTGCTTGGGTGTTCACGAGCAGAAATATTTGCACATTTTCTGCACGGTCCACCCCGCACAGGGACTTGTCACATATATATGTAGGTTATCGTGTATTTGCGCAACAATGGGTCATGTGTGGATTGATGCTAACGCATCTTAAGATGAATTTTGTTAGTGTACATTGGCATTGGGATAAACATTGGATTCATAATAACGTAATACGTTTTACGTCATCACTCATCAGGCATCCTGTTTAAAAATGTTGGTCTGTGTGGGTGCTTTTTCCTGTAAGCTGTAGACACTTTTAAGGAATGCGGCCTTAAGTTTAAATTCAATTTTTTAAAGATGTATTTAATCCTTATTATACAAAAGATGCCATACGGACTTTTAAGGACTACAAGAATTTATAAAAAAAAATTGAAGTTTACAGTAATAACAAATATTTTTTCCGTTCCATAATTTATTGCGGTCAAAAAGGACTTTTAACTTAAGTTGTAAGGACTGACAAGAATTTTGAATGTCCGTTCAATTAGTTCATTTTCAACATTTTTTATTTGCGGTTAAATTTACCGGTTCGTATCATTATTTAAGCGGTTGCTAGAATAATGAAAAATATTAATCGGTTTTTAACCGGTTCAAAATATCCTTTATAAAAGACCCTTTGATCGTAAATGTTAAGTTTGGTCCTATTAATTTGGATATTTTTAACAATTTGTAGTTTAAACACAACTTTGATGACCAATTCCAAATTTCGTTTTTTTCGACCATTAATCCTTGTAGTTTGCACTTAAATTATTAGATGTTGTAAGTTAGTGTTTTTTTGAGCATAAAAAATATTTGGAAGTACAACTTTCCAACGCCACCCTAATTACGAGAGGTGTTTGGTTTTAAAGTAATTCGAAAATTTTATGTAATATTCTTTAAATCTCAAAATTATTTCGACTCCATACTTTAAGCTTTGAATTTACTACAACAACAACAATCCTTATTAACGCAGAACCCATTTTACATCCGAGTAACTCTTTAATATATTTAGGATTTTCATCAGATAATCCCTCAGATTTAAAATGCTTCTAATTTTTTTTAAATCCACCCTATTCATTGTTTTTTAATTACTGATTAGTATAATAGTTTAAGATGAGATTAATTTTCTTCACCAGTGAGCAACACACATTTTTTCATCTTCTCTATATTCCCTTGCAGTTCACTGAACTTAATGGACACACAACTTTAACAAACGATTTATCAGTACGCTTTAACACCAAACATACCCAACAATGAGAAACTCACCCTTTTTTTAGTAACTCCAAAGGAATCAACGGGAATTAAAAGATAATGGATCAACTGAAATTGGGTTCATAACGGAAAGACCGAACGATGTGTGTGTGTGTGTGTGTGCGAGTGAACTGGAAACAATGTTTATTCACACAAAATTCAGTTCTGTATGGTAATACAATAATTATTTGTGGAAATGCTTGCTAAATTGGAATAGTGTGCGGTTACAGCTATGTGTGCGGTACTTTATGTATGTGAGTACTGAGTAGATAGCTTCTGGCAATATTTTAGGAACACAAAGCCACGCATCGTACGCTAAATTGGTATTTAACGACCGTTTAAACCGAATAGGTAATAATTAAATGTTTGGTCAACGGGACTTTTGTTTTAAACACTACTCCGTATTGTGTTTGCATAGTAATTCACTGTTAGTTGTTTATATTGGTTACTCTGTCCGTGGTATAATAAAATTGGTTATTAGTTGATTATTTTTTAATGAGAAACAATTACAAAATGATTCGTTTCAAATATCGTAACCTCTTTTATCTTAAAATATTTTAAAATGTATTGTTTTTGTGTCAAAAATTAATTGTCCATAAAATCGTAAGTTATTTAAACACAACTCGTTTGAAAAGATATAAAAAAGCAAAAGAAAGAACATCAACTAATCTTCATTAAAGGTAATTTAAGATTGCTTTAAATTAAACACAGAACATCAATCTGCATTTGAAGAACATGTTAGGTGCTAATTCCTGATTGCTATCATCGTTGCAGACGTTCATACAAAATACATAAACCATTTCAAGACAGTTAGTCGGTTGGAATGAATGAATATACGTGTACACGCCATACGTAATCAAGGGAAACCAAATTATTCATGTTCCTTAGAGTGAATGGAAACGCTTAAGAAATCAAGAGATAATAACATAAGCTTTTCAGTTACGATATAATCAAACATAATTAATTGAGTTATGATATTGTAAGTTCAGTGCTATCAAAAGCGCATCAATACTGTACAATATTGTGTAAGTGAATACAGGTTAAATTAGCAAGGACGAAGGATTTTGAGGATTATGATAAGGTAGGGTAGTCTGCATTTCTGTAGAGCTATGAGTACCTAAAGCCCTAACTTAAATAAAATCCCTAAAAGTATTCTTTAGCATACTTTCAGGCGTTTAATAATTTTAAACATGGGAACTCAAATTATTGTTAAATTTAATTGTCATTTAAAGTCAATAAAAATTTAACACATTTTTAAATGAAATAAATTTTACTTTAAATTAGTATTAAAGCCGTTAATTGTGATTTTTTTTTACTTGTTTTATTGTGATATTGTTTACCATCCTAGGTATTTTGAAACTGCGATATCAAACCGCAAACCATTGCATTGTTTTTGTGGACAAGCTTTAATCTCAATTGATGTTTATATTTGAAAGGATCGTGTGAAATGTACACTTACACTCTGAAGAGAACAAAATAAAAAACCGGTTGTAAACTTTACCGTCTAAACAAAGCTTTCAAATCGTTTTTTATGTTGGTAATTCCAAACAAGGCTTAAATTTGACAGGGCGGCCTTTTATGTAGGTTGCTTGCATGATACTATCAATAGATAAACTTTTACATATATACGAACATGGTCGAGAAAAATATATAGACTATGGTTGTGTGGCAGGGAGAGCCATCCGAAAATTTTAGAAACCATATTTTATTTTTTATTATTAACATCTTGGGAACTAAAGGTACTGTAACGAGAGTTCTTTATAAAACTTGACAATTTGATGTTGATTTTACATTTTTAAATAATAATATGTTTGGAAAAAATCAATAAAGTTAGTTTAAAACAAAAAAAAATTTTGTGAAAAAAGTTTTTATCATTTTTTTAAAATTTTTCTTTTTTCTTTTTGAGAAATCTGGCTTCAATTTTTAATTTCTTACAACGAAATAATTCCAAAATTAAATCAAACCGAATTTTATCATCATTAATTTATTTCCTAAAAAATTGCAAACGCAAAACTTTTATACTCCACTATGTTAGTTTCTACATAAAATAACAAGTGAATTAAGGGTCAAGCATTGGACAATCGCAACGCACATTATTTGCACTTCAATCAATTTAAATTCTCCTCTTTATTTTAATAGAATATAAGGGTTCAATGCCAATAGGTTAATGCTCAGTATTTTCTCGCCTCGCATGTTTCAAAAAAAAAAACAAAAAACGAAAAAGGTTCTTCTCCCTTCAATTTAATAACGTTGGAAATTTTCATTCATTTCAATTGGCACTGCGCTTAAGCTGTTTATGTGTTGTGTAAATAATAGAAAGGGAATACAAAAAAAAAACAGGGAGAAGGAAACAGGTTGAGTCTATTAATACTCCACATCACTCACAGAAGGTATTTTTCTTTTATGCCGCTGTGCCTGTACTCGTATTCCTTTTGAGATCTTGTTTAATCTCCTGTATTCTCATGAGCGCTTCCGCCACATTTGCATTATATGTCGGTTGTCACGGATGTAAATAGAGAACGCATGTTTGTGACACATACAAAAAAATACAAAAATATAGTCAAGGATAAATCATCGTCTCGACAGAATGAGAAGTTAATAAATTACATGAAGCGTTGGTAATATAGCCAAAAAAAGAAGAAGAAGAAAATCCCCTCTTGAAGGCGACACCAACACAACACACAAAAACACGTGGTGAAAATTCTTTAAAAGCTTCACACAAAATTGAAAGCGTCTGCACAATTTGACGATTGATCACATGCTTTGGAAAGTTGTGTGTGTTCTTTATATGCGGGGTCCAAGCATCTCAGGATTTGCTGGCTAAGTCCTGTATTACAATTGAGCTTAAAGCTATTGAATGGATTTGGAAATGGCAACATTCCACGCATACATCCTTGCGGAGTTAAGTGAACTTTGCTGCGGCTATGTTTTTAGTAGTTTATTGAGTGTATTGATCCGAAAACAAGGACGATTGAGTGCAAAAAAAAAAGGGCAAGCACAGCAGCACATCGAAACAGAATGCTTTTATATTTGCGTTAGCATTTTAACAAGCACGGAAAAGGATTTATTCGTTTACCCATTTACATTTTACTTGACAAATTATGTGAAAGCTGCTCTGCACCATCCAATTTGTCACAAGAAGAGACTAGGTTGTAACTTCCAATTAAAATTAAGAGTTAATTTAAAAGCAAATGTTTTCTATTTTGCATTAAAGTCCCTTTGCTTTATTATTTTATTGTCCTAAATATATTATAGATCGTTTTTTGCAATTTTGGCAAGAATTTTAGAATCCCCACACATTGCTTTCCACTTTTGCACTTCTAAACAAAACATAAAAACAACTAAAAAGCCGCGGAGAATCTTAAAAAAACCGCTTAAAGCACCCTCTTCACATCAACACAATTTTACACATATTGTCTCCTAAATGTCACACAAGCTATAACGCTTTTATGCTCCACGCTTTATATATGAATGGTGGCGCTGGTTGGGACGCTTCCCCCACCCTGAGCTACAGCCAAAAGTGATTAAGAATATTGTATAAAATTGCCTGCGTGCATCATCAACCCCATCCCTTTCAACTCCTACTTGTCTTTTACGACGCATGCAAAATCTTCATACATTAGAAACATATTATTCACTTTGCTTCAGTGCACTGCTTTGGCGGAATTGTATGTGTATTCATTTTTTGCCGGGTTTTCTTCCCATGCGAGATTGCCTCTGATGTTACACAGTTGGCTTATTTCAGGGGGCGTAAATGATGGATGGAAATTTTGCATTTGAAACCAATGCCATGAACGCTTCGATATAACTGTGCTGTTAAATTTGATTAACCCCCTTTTGATAAGGATGTGAAATTTAATAGGATTTTAATCGAGTTTTCTTGTGACACATTTTTATTTTATTTAAAAGTTGTAATGATCAATAAGGTCTCACGTCATGTTGTGCTTTAAGGATTTACATTTAGTTAATAAAAAAATTAGACTGTCACTTTAATATTTTTGTTTTAAAGAAAAAGTAAATGACAGGGAGAGAGAGAGATGTTAAAATTTGTAACAACTATATAAAAATAATAAACAAAACTAAAGGGTTTGAGAAGAATATTTATAAAAACATTTTTTTAGACCTTGAAAATTCATTGTAGAAATCGTTTTCTTCAAATATTTGTAGAAAAAAACATGGGCAAAAACTAAACATGTTTAAATGATCATTAAAGGTGTTTTTTTTTTAAATAAAATTTTTTTTTTTTGATTTAAAAACAAGTGTTTATTCCAAATTTTCCTCTTTTCTAATTTACACAAAGTAATTTAAAAATGTGATAAAAATCGATCAAGCAGTTTCTGAGAAACGTAGTTAAATGATCATTAATCATTACACATCCTCCCATTTTTTTCTAGACGGAGTAAAAAGGATCGCAACAAGTTCCTGAATCATTAAAAAAAACAAATTAATAAAAAAATGCTTAAAATTCTGCATGACTCTAATACTCCAGTGGTCCTATTATGATTGTTCCCTAGAAATAGGGGATTGGGAAATTTTTGAATTTTCTAGTAGTTATGTAATATGTTATTTTTGTCCCAAAGTGTATTCCGGTTTGTGGGAAATTTTTTTTATTAGGAACTAATAATTCCTAGTTGATCTCGCAGTTTTGCTGTCAATATTTCTTCTACAATTTTAACAAGATAAATTAACTCCTCAGTTTAAATTAAAAACGATTGAAAACACTTACAACGAATTTCATTTCCTTGGGAATTCATTCCTTGTGAGCCGGAATAGACTTTCAGAGAATTGCGAATAACAAATTGGGAAAAATAACGACTGGGAATTATAGCAGAATTTTTTTTTTAATTCGAATTCATGGAGAACAACTAGAATGGGGCCAATGTAAGAAAAATACAATAAATTAAAAATTATAAGCTTTAAAGCTTTAAAAGCTACACATCACCGCAAAAAAAAAAAAACAAACTTGAATATTCCAAAATGCACTTATAAATTTACACCACATTGACATGTGGAAATATAAAAACAAAATTTTAATTTCCCCAATTCATTTTTATTCAAATCCATAAAACAAAGCCCCTTACCAATTGGATCTATTAAAATTTGCCATCAAAATGTTTGCTCGTCATCGCAATGCCATAAAATAAACTTACGACGTACATCGTCAAGTTTGCGTGTTTTTATATGCGGGGAAGCCATGAAAATGCAAAAAGAGATGCTTGGGAATTTGCAATCGACCATAAATTCGACACAAATTCAGATTCCCACGTCATAAATGCAGCACAAACATATGTTCGAAGCATAAATTGTGCAGCACACTTTTGGTGGCCTAGTTGCATAATATTGTGCCATTGAAATGTCCAGTTTTATATTATCTTGATGCAAATTAGCTTCAGTCAAAGTCCTTTCTTGACTATATATTATAGATTAGTTTCAATATTTAGTGAATTGCAAGCGACTCCCATTGAAGCACTCTCAATTTAATGCTGCGTTCCAGCAAAGCGTATAAAACATTCACGAGAAATTCCCATTTTCGAATGCGCTATTTACGCGAAACGACATTTTTATTGAAGCCAACCAACCCTCTTGTCGCGTGCAATGCAAATTGAAAGCGCTAGTCACAAGCGTTTCAATTTAAAGTGTATTTGAATTGACATTGAATTGAGAGGATTGCTTTAAAAGCTGCAAAAAAACTGGCGTCACTTCATGCATAGAATTTTGTGTATGCACTTTCAACATACAACGCGAAAAATGTTGTCATATTGTGACTGAAAGTCCAAGCGATCTCTCTGCAATAATAGTAAAGTGGAAGCACAACCCACAATACAACGAGAAGATAGCCGAAAGCCGGCGATGCCTCAGGCAATCAGACGAATGACGCTTAACTATTTATGCGTGCCAATGACTCCCACATTCAAACACAAATTCAACAGAAAATGTTTGAAGTTTGTCACCCCTTCCATAACCTGCCGCAGCAGCAGCAGCAGCTTCCAAGAGTCCATGACTTTGCCATACTGTACAGAAATGGTCGCCATCGGAACATAGCATGTGGCGCGTGGAAAAGTAATGAGATTGAGCGTGTAATAGCCACAATATTCCAACTGCAACAACGCTCACATACGTACGGGTGGTTCGCTCTTTATAACCTTTATTCGCTGAAATGTTTTTTTCTTTTCCCCGGCCAATTTAATTGATTCTCTTTCCGCATCGTTGTGCTAACATTTTCCCAATAAAAGTTTTCTTTTGCTAATAAATTTCTTGTGTTTTTATTGAACCGAAATGGAGGCGGGGATGTTAGACACACACAAACACACACACAATGGAACGCCACCGTGATAAAAATAACACATACACGCGAGGCGGGCAACAATAAATTGGATAAATTGTTGTTCGTGAGAAGCTATCATGGATGTTTGTTACAGGTATATCGCCAATGGCAATAAATAGCCGCATTGTGTACGTATATTTTATTTCAAATGGTAAATTATTTTAATACGCTCGATACAACTGCGCGGAAGCCACCCCACCCACCCACTTGGGGGTGTCGATAAATTTTGCAGTATTTTGTGACATTATTTAACAGATTTATTAACAGCTTTAACAAGCACCCTTTATAAACTTAAATGTACCTAAATCAATTGGTGGAATAAAATGCAATTTAATTTTTAAATTATAATATGTTATGTGTTAAAGGATTTTTTTTTACAGTCTGTAAACTAAATTTAATAACAATTTAATTAAATAAAACTATTACAATAAACACAATTTAAAATAAAAACATTTAAACTCACCGTCTATGATTATTCCATATATTGAACACAATAAGGACGACTGCCACCAATATGCCGCAGCTGGAGATTGTGCTCATGCAAACAAACAGCGGCAGCGAAACGGTGCGCAAAACTCGACGTACTATCGTTCGATCTTGTGGTATCTGCAACAATTGAGGGTTGTCGTGTTAAATCATAACAACATAAATGTGATAATTAATTAGAACGCGGAGTTACTCCAATATTGCTTTGACTTAAATAAATTGTAATTAAGCTTAATTGAGTATCCTTTTTAAAATTGTTTTCGCTGAAAATATGCAATTTAAGTGGCATCTCTGGAGCTGTTTTAATTCAAATAAATGCTTGGATAACTTTCAGTTTAACAAACCCAAAAAAAAGTAGTTTTTATTGGATTTTTGAACAAATAAAATTAGTTACAATTGCAGTTTATCAAACGGAGATGAGTGGCACAAATATTGAATTTATTTTAATGGGAAATTGTTTGGTAATGGTCTACACATATAATCAACATTATATTTAAAGAAATTCGGTAATTCGTTCTAGAAACAAAGGAGTTGCAGTTTTTTTTCGTTAATCCTGCATTTATTACATTCAAGGAAATCCTTTTCAAATATTCTCTGAGGTTTCGGTTCAAGAACGGGATCATAAATAAGACACCATCAAAACTTTTACATCAGTTACTTTAATTAATATTTTTTCGATAAATCTGAGATTAGCCTACTATTTTTTTAAATCGATAGAAACATCGGATTCATAAATAAAACAACTGTAATAATTCATTTCAACTAAAATAACGCAAATAAATACTGATTAGTGATGAATTTGAAACTTATTTAAAAAAAAATCAGGATACAGTTATCCGATTAGGCCCAGGAAGGATTTGAAGTAGGTTTTAAACCGCTAAAAATTGTATTATCCGGTAAAATACTGTTTGGAAATAAGTTTAAACTTCCAAAATGAAATGTTAACCGGATTCTGTACTTTTCGTAGACTATTAAATTAAAGCCACAAAAAAGTACACATTTATGAAACAGTAGAATATCGACTGCAACTTCATTTCTTCAAAATGAACTAAACTTTGTTACAGTTAAATTAAAAATTAATCAATGAATGAAATAGTAATTGACTTAAAAATACGCATTTGGTTTTATCTACAGATTGTTTTAAATTATGCTTAACGAGTAATTTAATGCTTCCATACGAATAGTTGAAAACGACAAGTGGACGTAATTTTCCGCAGTATCGCAGTTTTACATCTTTTGTCAACATGCAGAAAAGTTCTCGCATATTTAAGCGCATGGATCAGAGAGCGTGGAAAACGGTTAACCACGCGAATATATTCACGGGCTCTGTTGGGGGGGGGGGGGGGGGAAACAAAACTTTCTGTATCTGAAAGTCAAATAACATAAATTTAAATTTGATTCGCCAAAATGTTTATTTTTTCGATCATGAAAATAAAGTGCGCGCTATTTTTGGGTTGCTGACAAAAGCTGAATTTTGGCAGAATTCTTCCGCCCAATTGTGTACAGCCAATTCAATTAAATTAAGTACCTACGTTATCTGGATTTTATAACTATTGCAAGGTATAAAAAAATTTAGGCAAAAAGAGAGAAGTGTGTGTGGTGTGTTGGGCGATTGCGTAAGGTGAATATGAATATTGGTGATTAATTTAGACCAATTTCGTGTGTGCTTTGAATTTGGAATGAACTTAATGTGTGCGGGTACTTAATAGAAATTGACACATTTTGTGATGGCTTCTAGGTACCCCAAAGCACATCATCATAACAGGAGTTAGTTATTAGGGAGACATGTTAGAATAAAATGTTTGTGACAAAGAAAACGGTTGCTAACAAAATAAAAATAATTCTGTATGGTAGGGAGAACACATTTTTGTTATTAAAAACGTGTACAACATTTCTGAAAATAGCGTTTTTCCCAATAAAACAGTAATTTTAACAATTAAAGTAGGCTAATCCCCAACTTATCGAAAAAATTGATTGCAGAAACTCGTTTGGTAATTTTAATTAATTTAGTTTAAACGATATTAAAGTCTTATGATTTCTATAGCTTCAAAAGAAACTAAATTACAACATGCAGTGATTCTTCCTTGAAAAGGTTTTAAGTTAAAAATACACAACAAATTCCAATTCTTTTCTACATTAATAATAAATCAGCGAAATTCTCATTTCCCCCCTTCAGCAATAAATACACTCATTAATTCACGTCAGAAAAAAAGCCGAATAGAAAACGCATAAAAAGCTCATCTAAAAACAATGTTTCCGAATACGTATAAGTATTCCAAAAATACACACATGTGGCATGCATTTAATGTATGCAGATATATTGCTGCTGGTTGAATGGTTATTTTTTCATATGTTTCGTTTACACGGCACACGCCCTAAATCCCGACATATTGAATGGGTATTCCGTGAATAATTATTTTACATATAACATCGAGGCTGAATCACTGCGGTACGTATTATTTCGAAAGTATTTTCCTTTTTTTCCCCAACATAATAACCAAATTTATGAGTGAAACAGAACATGTTATCATGAAAATTTGTTTGATTTTATGAATTATGAGAAATGTTCGTGATTTTTGTGAAACAATATCACTTAGAGAGGTTCTTGCAGAGCACTCTAATTTACTGCATTCATGGCATCGTAAAATTTTGAAGAAAGGATATTTTATTAAAAAAAAGGAAACAAATTGCATTAAAAAAGTCCATACAAACTATTATATTGCATTAAGGATCAGAAGAATGAATGTGCGACGTCACTGTAAATGACATCCGTCTCAGCAATCCTCATGACACAATTTTTAAAATTAATGCAGCATAAAGTGATTTATTAAAGTCTAATCTCCGGGATAATGCATATGGAGGGGATTTCAAAACCATAAGCTTAATAAATGCGGCAACAAAAACATGTTTTGATTTAATAATTTAAAATTCCACAAATATCTGTGTTTAGTTTACTTTTTGGACAACATTCACATTTTTATGACATTTCTTTGCTTGAGGCTGACTCCGCGTAAAAGGAAACGGAATACAATATAGGAAGGATATTTACTCAACAATTTTTCGTTTGCATTTGCGGTAAGTTTGCGCACATTGTTGAAAATTTAAAATTCAAATAAAAAATAGGAAAAATGGTGAAAATGACAGGCTCTCATGCATCCTCATTCAAATGTTATCAAATTGTTTTCACAGTTGTTTCAATTTGCATTTAGTTTAATTTTTGTAACATGAGTCCTTAATTTCGGAGCACTTTTTATAAAAGTTTCAAATTTATTTATCCATCTAGTGAGCTAAAATGATGATACGAATTCGAGTGCTTTTCACTTGAGAACTCTTTTAAATGAAAGAAGTGTTTAAATTGAATATTGATGTTCCACATAATTCTTGATGAATGAAAAACTATGTTTGAGACTTTATGTTAAGTGAAATTGATTGTGTGCAGTAGTGGTGATAGTTTTGATAACATGTTTTTATTAAAGGATAAAATGATTATGATTGCAAATTGCAGCTTTGAAGAAAATAATTCAATAATTTCTCCTTATGCAGAATAACAGTATTCCACGAACGGTTTTTATTTAAATAAAATATTGCTCCTTTAAAGAAATAGTTGTTGATTTTAATTTCGCTTGACTTATCAGATTTATAAAGGATTTTAAATTATATCAAACTTTTCACAAATCTCTTTTTGTCTTTTTTTTACGTTTTCAATAATTCTTTTTTGAGGCTTAAATATTTTCAAATTATTAAAAACACGATTCCTTTTTACAAAAAAAGACTTATAGGTTATTTTGGGAAACTTAAATTTTTTTTAGTTTTTCCCCGGTTTTTTGCCGTTTTAAAATATTTTAAAATGTTTATAAAGCGTTCGAATTGTTTTTCGGTACAATGGACTTAAGTCAACTTAGATTAAGCTAATAATTTCCAATTGTATAACGGTCAACAATGAAAATATTTAATTTAAACTGCAGTAACATAAATTAAATTAAAATCCATTTTAAAAAGCAAACTCAAAATTAAAAAAACAAACAAAAACATTTGTGTTACAATAAAAACCACCAAATCAACTTACTTTTCCACCTGCCCACTGCTCCATATTCATCCAAGTGAGATTGTCGGCCTGGGTATCATAATAACCCAGCTTCATGTACTGTCCATCAATCATCTGCTCAATTTGCGTTAAGGCAATACGATCACCCTGTGAGCTGAATGCCACCACACCCTATAGGTACAGAAAAAACAATGTTAAGAAAAAGCTTTGCAAAACATTGAACTGGCCCAAGATGAAATCCAATCATTGATTGCCAAAATATTAAATGTTACATGCGTTCATTAATTGAAGACGGTAAATTGTGTAAATCAACTAAAATTTTGTATACAGCACAAAGTAAATAAAGTGGATAAAAAGGGGAGCTAGTTAGTTAATTTATTCATCAGGCATGGGAATTGGGGGGCGGGGGTGAGGCCTTCATCCATCGATTCTTACCGAAACACCAAGGAATTGCGTTGAATTCATAGCTGCGTATATTTCATCAGCTATCTGTCGGTCAGTGTAGGTGAAGTCTTTGAGCGAGCGCCCCTTCACTTTGAGTCGTTCCATTGTTTTGTTGAATGCGAGCGCCACACTCCACACAGCGTCGTAGGCAAGTGGTGCTTCTTGATATCCCTCCGGATATCGATTGTGTGTGATGTCGAAGCTCTCCTTTAGTGCTTCGTTTAATCGGTGGCTGTATACGTACAATTTTCAAGACGAATAAGCCATAAATAAGTAAATATCCATGCATTATATTTGTATTTATGAACGTGTCTATATTTATTATATTATATTTTACAGCGGGTGGATTGAGTGAGTGAGTGTGTTTTCTTGCGGATGAGGTTGAGGGGGTGGGGGGGGGGGGAAATCGAGGAATTGTGGGATGGGGGCTGAGGAAAACTTCTCATATCCCCCGATGTATGGACTTGTTTTGCGATATTCAATTTATTTATATTTGAAGGGTGCAAAAACCAATTTCGACCTACCCATCCTGTTTCACTCATCCAGGCAATGACAAATATCTAATAGGCGGAGTTTATTTTTTGTGTTATTTTTTTATTTTTACTCCGTTTCATTTTTTGACAGCGATACTTTTTATCTATATATCGCGATCACATCTAGTTTACATGTGCGACGATGATTTGGCCAGGGGGAATATCTGAAGCTGTGATGTTTGATGCAAAATTGGATATACGTAAAGGATATTTCTTTTCCACAACACGCTTTCCGTTTAATATATAAATGTGTATTTATTTATAATACATTCAGACACTGTCACAGAGCAACCCTTTCAATTTTTCATGCTTTCACTTTATCGTTTTCTTGGTTAGCACAATTTTTTTTTTTTTCATCCTCTTTATGCAGATATTGTCTATACACAATCCTCATGTATATAAATATCATAAGATATCTGCGGATAGATAAAAAGGAAGAGAAGAGAGCCTCCTTACCCATAGGGATGGAAGCCAGTCAGAATTGATTAGGGACTTGCAAACGAATTGAGTTGAATAAGGGACAATAGTCTCCAAAGGCGAAAGCCATGCCAAAATATAAGTGAAATGTATTTGTATAGGAGACGGGTCACAACCCACTATAGTTGAAGGTACAAGTGGTTATCACTTAACCATCAACGCCATCATTATCATGAAAGTAAATTTCTCCATTTTAAAGGGGCGGCCTTCTCAAGAAGGCAAATCAAATGTCCCGTGAAATTAAAAATGGTCAAACTCTTTCAGCTATGAGTGCAAGACACTCAAACGTAAAAGGTTTTTAATCTTGTGTTACTTTGCACTATACATTCTGATGTGTTTAGGCTGGTATAGTGGAAGTAAATAGACTTCTTGACTTGAGTGGCTTTACAATGAAATGATTGTGACGCCTTGAAAAATGTTTCAAATTGACATTTGTATCTTTTATCATGAAATTCCTTATAATAATACCTAAATTTTATACAGGATCAGAATTAAATAGGATAACGGTACAGAAACAATCCTTATTATTTATAGAAAACATAAGTTTTATATTCTGAAATCGTTAAAATGAAAGATTTAAAAGTAGTTCGGTTATTATAAACATTCAGTTAATGTAAACATTTGCTTAATGTTCTGCAAAATGTAATTTCTATCAGTGTAAGATTATTTTATTCAACATAACGATTTCAAATAATTCTTATTCTTAAAAGGACCTAAAATCAATGGGTCTAATTTTTCAATAACCTTAAATTACTTTTGATTATGACAATAAAATGTTTATAAACATTTTGAACAAACATGAAATACAATAAAAGTAAAAAAAATAAAAATTGAGGAACTTTTCAAATTGACTTTAAGCTCCGGAAGGGTTGCAGGAAAAATCTTCACTCTACGCCACTTTAGATGGAGGGGAGGGATGGGTTATTGTACACTGCAGAATTCAGACACCATGTTTTATATAAATTCAACTTAATTTTTAATAATAAAATCCTCTTTACCGAAAGTCCTCTGACGACATTCCCGATATAGTTTTTTGATTGCCATTTTGATTCCACATTAACGCTTCAGTCGTTAAATGACCCTCGGCTGCCATTCGCATTTGCTCCCTCGTACACGAGATGTTTTCCGTTTCCAAGTTTGTCTCGTACCAATTGTCCTCATACCATCCTGCAACGAAACAACAATTCCAAGAAAATGTTATTTGGAAATGAAATATAAAGCAGAAATTAATTTGAAAATAGATGTTATTTGTTATTGTTGTTTCTTCCGGTAAATATGACGGTTATGATGGTAAATAAATGCAAATAAACGAAATCGATGTGCATGAAATATACAAAGCTACCTGATGTTTGTTAAAAATTGAGATAAAATGAAATATCCCAAAGGTAAACAGCCATGGCACGGCGAACGTACAAAATATGTGAATAAAAATATTCAGTGTCTTTCGTGTTCAATGCGCCTTTATTTATGTCAGATGGGAAATGTTTTGCTGAAAGAAACAAATATGTGTGGTTCCAACTTTCATATGCAAAAGGATGTAAACAAATGAGCAGTTGCTTTCAAAAAGAAATATGATGAATTGGAATATCATTCATTCATGGTATGATGAATTAAAAATAAACCAACAAATAGGAAATGTTCATTTGAAATAAAAAGTAAAACATTTTCAATGGTATCCGTTTCTTTGAATGTGAATATCCTTTGTGAATTTTATAACAATGAAGCGTATGGTAAATTTTATTAAAAATTCAATGCAAACCGCAAAGGACATTTGTGTTGAGGTGAAAGTGCATAAATAAATACTGAAAATTAAATTAGTTGCAATAGTTTTAATAACAACAAAATATTTTTACATTGCAAAGCATTAATTTTCAGTTTGAAAAAGTTTAATTTTTAATGAGGAATATTTGGGCACTGCCCCAATGCTCTATCGTAAACAGAAGCGCAAAAAAGGGACGAACAGAAAGTCAATAAATTGCATGACACAATAAATATTTTAAACATTCATACTCGTACATGATGCATGTTGAATATGTGTGTGTGTTTGCATAAAACACATTTAACCGAACTCTTGCGATGACTGAAAACGAACATTAGGGAAAAATCCTTAAACCGTGTATGCAAAATACAAAATATGCGCAATGAATTATAAAGCGGACGTGAAAGGACCGACTCGTGTGTCCGGTATAACGACCAGACACATTGTTGATATGACGTGGTTTAATATTAAACGGGACGACAACATGAAATACTTAAATCGTGATTTAGGGATGTTGAAAGTTACAGCAATTTTCAACGATTAATTGTTAAATTTTAAGCTTTCTGCGTATTTGCTTAAGTTTTTAAGACATCCATGTAATTTATAATTAAGCGTTAAAATCATTATAGTTTTTTTAAAGCTTTTTTTAAGCCATAAAATTTCATAATTCATATTTTATGTATTTTCTGTGATTTAATGTCTAAATTCATACTTAAGCATTTTAATGAAAAATAAATTTAATAAACAACAAAATGCATTTCTAAATTTTAAAACTTAAGTCTTTAAGTGGTATTGAAATGTATTACTTAATCTAGAAGCTCAATTGTAAAGCTTTGAAATAATTGAAATCCAATACACTTACCGATTTTTTGTTGAAAAAAATGCTTAAGCTTTTAATTTCAATTCAATATTCTTAAAGTCTTTAAGTCACATAAACGTTTTATCAAACTTAAGTCATTAAACTGGATCCTTAAGACTTTAAGCAACTATTTTCAAACATTTAAGCTCGATTTAAATTGTAAAATTGAGAATGTGAAACTATTTTAAGTTCGCTGCGTAAGTCATTTAAACTCTTTTACTTAGGCTTAAGTTACAAATTGCAGTCTTTGAGTCTTAAGTTAAGTCTTCAAAAATAGTTAAGCTGCTATATTAAAAATAATGAGCTTTTAAGTCATGTATAAAAGTCAGAGATTTTTAATTTATTTTATATAAACAGTTCATTAAAAAAAAAACAAAAAAAAAACACATTCTCGATAGTAATTTATTAATTAATTAAATTAGCGAATTTTAGTTACTATAAAAAGCACATATTCGGTTGCAATTGCTTGTATTTTACCAAGCTTATTTCGACATTTAAGTAATTCAGATCTTAATTTTGCCTAATTATCTGCTCATTAATTTAATTAAATCTGTTATCGAGTATCTCTCAAGTATAAAATTATCTTGAGTTGCTTATCAAGGATGTGCATCTTCAAATCTATTTAAATTGCATTCTGATTTAACAACAGATCTCATAATTACGCTAATTATTGTCTGATGTAACATGCAGCTGCAATTATTTATGAATGAACATAATGTACTCATGTGATGAAATTTCAAAACATTACCAATTCACATTATTTTTCACAGTTAGCATGTTTTC
Source organism: Sylvicola cinctus (assembly GCA_963854165.1). Classification (NCBI taxonomy): domain Eukaryota; kingdom Metazoa; phylum Arthropoda; class Insecta; order Diptera; family Anisopodidae; genus Sylvicola; species Sylvicola cinctus. Next base: position 63,000,851 of record OY974082.1, on the reverse strand, counting down.
ATCTCCCATGCACCAACATACTGGCATTGTGGAAAACATACGGTATAGAAAAACATATGGGCGGAAACAACAAAAGCTGCAGCCTCCGAATCATGGCGAATGATGGAAGATGTAGCTGGCGCGATGATGACGATGCAAGGTGAAGCAATGTAAAAGCTTTCACAAAATAATAATTTCAAGAGTAGAAAAAGGATATTGTGTGGCGGACAAATGTGAATATGTGTGTCGCGCGAGATGGTTTGTCTTCCATATTCCATCACGCCGTAAATGTGGTGTGCTATTATTATTCCATTTTCACTGTTCTGATTTCCCTGTCCCGCTTTTCCACTTTTCGTTTTTTTTTCAGTGCCAGCGAGCAATTGCATTGTGTTTGCGTAATATAGCACAAAGTGGTGAAGAATTATGTGCAAAAGAATCACACGACATTAAATCGTCAAAAAAGAAGCGTGTGTGCGGAAAACGAGAACAAAACTAGAAAACTGTGAAACCGACAATGTGGCAGGACAGGAGAAGGAGAAAACTTTGGTTAGTTTATACAAAAACAGTGGGAAAAGTTGGTGGGGATCGCATGAACAAAACTAGTTTTCATATTTTTGATGTTCACGGTGTACTCATTGCACATCATACACACGTTGAAAAGAAACAGCCCCAAATGCATTAACAATTATTATAGTTTGAAGAGCTTTTAGTGTGGTTTATTTTGCTTCCTTTTTTTTTTTTTGTGGTCTCACTTCCTTTCAGTAGCAAGAACGGAAATGAGGTAACTACACACGAGAAAATTCTTAAAAAAATTGTTGTAAGCTTCTTTTTTAAATTGTACCGACAGTCGCTTGATGCACCATATTATAGACTATAGTGTTTGTCTCTGCGTATATTGTGCACAATACCTGCAGCGAACAAAATGTTGCCCCAATTGCGGAAACCATTATTCATTATTTTGAAATTGTTACAATGTTCAAAAATGTGACCGTCGCTTTAATTTTGTGTGTGAGGGAAAAGCTTTTAAATTTAAATTCAATTATTTTGTATACAAGAAAGTCCACATTAACTATATTTTAAATATAAATTGTGGTAAAATAAATAAAACTGCGTGATGGGAAAATCTGAGTACTCCACAAATTTAATTTTAATATTTTACAAAAAAGTGAGGTTATGTTATTTTTAAATTGAGCTTTTTTAATTTACTGAGATGCAGTTTATTTCATTTAAAAAATTCGATATAAATGCGTACAAAAAATGTCTTGAAGATTTGCTTGATTGTACGATCTTGAAGTAACCTTGAGTGACTTAAATAAAAACTTTACTCTATTAAATCAACTGTTACACATTTTAGTCTAATGGTCAAAACTAGCCGTCAACAAAACAATAAAGTTAACAAACTATTTCGGATTAAATCGTCTGTAATTCCCGTCACTGTAGTCCATTACCCATCTTCAATTTTCTTCACATTAACTTCTACTTGAATAATGGAAACAATTCGAAAAGAGAATTAATGACCCGTCGCGTGGCGTTGGTCGTACATATGAAAGCAATTATGTTATCTTTAAAAAAAATCATCATCCTTGAGTCGTCCCAGCCAATGTTACATTAACACATATAAATGATATAACTGACATTAACGTCGTTGTGCAGCCTAAACAGATTGAAAGATTGAAACGACTGACAAGACTCGTCAGTCATCACAAAACTTTGCCTATCAGTTCATAAAATCACAATTAAAACAAGTACTTAAATCAAAGTTTGTTTGACAAGGATGATGTCTAGCTTTTTTTTTTCATTTGATGCCCGAGGTAATAAGAAACAAATTAATTAGAGAAAGAATGAGGCACAAAGAGATGGGGCAAAAAAAAAAAAACGAAGAGAAAAAGGTTTTTTTTTGTGTACACTTTTTTGTGCTGGTCATTTTATTTATTTTTTGTCATTTCGAAATTTTTGTTTCGCTTTATATTGCATCTTTGGAAAAGAGTTCTTTTATCAACTTTGTTGAAATGAGAGAAAAATTAAGCAACTCAATGAGTGTACCATTTTAAGTTGACTAATTTAAATTTAATCACCATTGAAAATGCTTTATAGCACAAAGGAGGATCGTCTTAAAACAATTCGTAACTTTGTGAAACGTTGACATTTTAATTGCTATAATTGGAAATGTAAGGACTGTAAAGAGCATTTTATTTTTCAAATGTTCGCTTCTTTTGATTGTAATCAAGAAATCGTAAAATTTCGTATTTTGACAGGGATTTTTGAGGACTAGAGCCTAGAGGGTTGTGATAAAATCATTGATATTTTTTTATTTGTCAAATTTATTACAATCCAGCAAAGGAAATTGTTTTCACGTGCCCATAAAATCAGAATGCACACAAATTTCGTGAGGATCTCATGCGAAAGCAAAATGAAAACACAATTATTGTTAATCATTGAATTTAAAAGAGGCCCAAACTAATGAAATTCACTGAAAATTCTAGTGAAATTTTTTATTTATTATTTTAGAAATAATTTTAGTTTCATTGCAATTCTGAAGTAAAGACTTCTCATCACAACTTCGTAAAGTTTGCAAGAAAAGGTTTGTAAAGCTCGCGTGAACTCCATTTGAAAAAAAATCCTTTTCTTTTCTTAACGACATATTTTTTTGGGAATTGAATTTTGCGTTCAAGAAATAATTACTCATACTGAAAGTAAACGAATGTTGTTAGACTTTAAGATCCAGTTTGCAATTCCAGTTTAATTTCGTAGGCTTGACGACTTAAGGACATTTATATAGGCATTCAAATCTAGACATCACAAAAACATCAAAAGCAATCACCCAATTTTTATTTTCAAACAATTTAACCAAAGATAAATATTTTGTTATTATTTAATGCTTTAAACAATAAATCAAAATAGAATTCATCTCCTAAATAGCAAGCAATTAAGTCTTAAAAAAAAAAGAATAAAAAATTTCACACTGCAAAACCCCAATTTGAATATTCAAAATTGCCCATTCCGCATCCCCAAGAGCTGCGAACGCAGTGTGCCCAACTGTTTGCATAATGACAACCCAACGACACTATAAACTCTACGTACTCGTGCTATGCAACCAATTGGCATAATTCAGAAAGTTTATCCATTCTGTGAGTCTCCTTGTATGCGCTCGGAATTATTTCGATTTGAACGAAATGCTTCCATTTATTTGCAATTGTCGCACGGAATTCCTACAAAAGAGGATCCCATCTCCATCTCACTTTATCTGTCGTCAAGTTAACGTGCCTTATTTTCTATACATATAGCGATATTCCAACACAGAATTTATTTAAAATTTACTTGGTTCCAAGTTGAAATTTTCACTTTACGACTCATTTCCCATTTTTGTGTGCTTTTGCATTTATTTTTTTTTTTCCAACGCGCCTCGATGAACACATACAAAACATGGATGCAAATTAAATCAGCCCCTGCCTTCTGGAATGCGTTCCGCTGTGTGTGCACGATGATGATCGTGGAAGGTTGCTATTTTTCCGACTTTTATTTGCCTGCTAAATACCGGCAAATAAATTACACCAATGCTTTTGTTCTTATGTAACAATATGATTAGGGTGGTGCGGGGGGAAGGGGGGGGGGTGGTTGGAATGTGTGTGCTCGGACGTTATCGAGAATTATCTACAAAACACATAAGTAAGGGGCACCGGAAGAACGGGTCAGAGACGCGCAACGAAAACAGGAAGGACGCTAACAAGCGTGTCTGTTTTCACTTCCCGCGATTTAAATTGTTGGGTATCGTGCATATTATATTCACCTATACCCTCGTCCGTCGCATGTGCGGCTCTGTCTTTTGGCAAAAAGGGGGTGGTGAGTGAGAAATGCCCTTGGGTATTATTGCACGTTATTTAAAATATAGAAATAGGAAGCGGAATGGGAGGTCGGCTCACGGCTAGGGGGTGAAATTGAGGGCTGTGAAATCATGCAGTGTTGTGCATATAGGCGCACAATATTAAAATAATAGTTGCGGCGCTCGGGTTGTGTTCATTGTTCATGCTGCCGGTTGAGTAGACGCGGCCGGAAATTGAAAGTGCGCTTTTCAACGTTGCCGCTTCCGTTCGTTTTGAATATTTTATGGTTTAATTTAATGGAGTGTTTTCCTTCTTTTCTTTTTTTTTTCATTATTGGCTATGTGTACACGGTTCGCATGTATACCGATAAGATAAATGTAAGACGATGAATGTTGAATGTTTACATCGTGCTAATGTAGGTACATTATGCGTTCGTTTAATTTTTGAACAAATATTTGTTGGTCAATATTGTTGGGAGCTAAATTATTTCGTAATGTTACAACACAATTATTTATTGCATTAATTTAGTGGAAGGAAGTGACAGCAAATGAATGCAATCTTCAAGACAATAATTTACCATGGCATTGTTGTTTCCTTTTCAATGCAATTAGTTTGCATAGAACAAGGACGATCCAAATTGGTTTTCCAGTGTATTTAAAATAGCTATATTCTGTCTTTTATTTCAAACCTACGTGAAATGGTTCAAATTAAATTCAATTTGTTTTAAGGGTTCCCACCTGGATTACTGTTTATTTGAAGTGATTATTAATTACCGAAATATTTTTTTCGCCTGAAATTCACGTGAAATTCATTTGTAATTAATATAAATTCAATATTTTTCGAGGGCTTTAGACTTTTGAAAGCTTTTTTGAATTGGAATAAAAGAAATTTGATTTATTCCGCATTCAACATCAACAAACAAATTGAGCATTGCAAAGGAAAACTTTTTTTTAATCTCCATAACCTCAAAATTGTTATAATTTTCGTGTGAATTTCAAGTGGAGAAAACCCCGACATCTAATAAAAGCACCAATTTGGTTGAATTAAAATAATTGATATAAAAATTCATTGCGACTCTCAAGAAAAGGTGGTATTCTATTAAATTATAGCCACAAGAAGAAGAGATAAATAATATAAAGAGAGTAAAATAAAAGTTCTTACAGAAAACCACGAAATTTTATAAAATTCTAAAACTTAAAGCTAAACAAATACTCAACACAAAAAATTTCTTGAAATAAAAAGAAGAAAATTGTGTGCAGACAGAATGAACCAATTTTCCGATATTGTTACATAAAATACGCATAATATACTCGAATACATTGTGACATCGTCATCCCTACACCCAGTCAATTCTCTTTTCAATTTTGACTTTGATTTTGGATCTACTGTCGAAGGGAAATTGAAAATGTTTCCCCTTTCTATTCATTCAATTTTTTTCTACACCATCACAACAGTTTACATGCCACCCACCACCCCATCAGCAACATTTTATTTATTTTTTGGTGTACCACGATACTCGACTCGTATAAAGTCAGGCGTGATTGAAAAATACCACCCATTGAATGCAGAATAAAAGTGTGGATGCCACAACATTGTGATAGTTCGATGTATACGAGTAACATACCTGCGCCACTGCCGATTGTGTAAATGTGTGAATCTTTTATTTTTAGTACTGCGACACTTTTCCGGTGAACCCTCCATACCCCCCCCCCCACACTTAACTTAATATTATACAAATACACGTGGATTTATGCGGTGCGACGCTTTATATGGTGAATTGAAATTAGCACCGCCAATGTTGCCATAAATGCACAGAACGGAGCGATTATGCAGAAGAGCCTAACACAATCACAAAAACGATTGTGCCTGTTGTGAGGAAACCCTCGCGGCAATGAAATGAATAAAATTGTATAAATCAGATCTATTCAGCGTGCGAACTGCGAAATCAGATGAGATTTGCATTAGCATCAGAAATGTGTGGAAAGTATTCAAAATAAATGTCACAAAAAAACATAATATGCGTCAAAAAATCACGTACCCAAAACGCGCCTTTGGTTTGTATACTTTCGATTGTATGCGGTAAACTTTTGGGAACAGCTTTAGTAAATTGTGCTCAATAGTATAGAGTACAGGGTGATATTTTGGTGGCGTTCTCAGTGGCTCTTTTATACAATCTTTTTTAAACTTTTGATTCCGGACTTTAGTGACATTTTAACATTGCAATTTTCCGGATTAAAATATTAACAAGACTTAAAATAATTACTCTTGAAGCTTTTATGACCTTGAAGTTTTCGGAAATGAATTGAAGTATGCAGAGTTTCGTGTACTTAAAGGTTAAGTATGACTTACAATTTTAGGATTTTTCAAATTTAATTCCAACTCGCCAATGCGGATCCTAAATAAATTTATTAAATTCCTTACTTATCTGACATTTGTTAAGTACTAAAATGGAACGCAATGAATTTTAAACTTAAGACTAATATCTGAAAAACTTTAGTATTTTAAGTCAATTTCTTAATGCTATGTCCAAAAATAATGGTTGCAGTAATTTTTCATGTAATTATGAAACCATTTTGATGGCTCAAATCTCGAAAACGGTTATTCAAAAGCACGTCAATAAATAAATGGCGATTTTAAAGTCAATACTTACAGAAAAAGTGAAATAAAATAAATTTGTTTATAAAAGAATATTTCCAAAAAAAAAAAATTAAAGGCCATAATTAAAGGTCCCTCAACCTTGTCTACAAATTTAGGTCTCTATCACAACCTTGTGTCGACGATACTTTAGAAGAAAAAGGCAATAAGACGCCACCACAAAACCACCCTGTACACAAATCGCATAGAAAATTGAAGGGTCGTGAAAAAAATGTTTAATAAAGTGTTGTATCGTTTATAAAATGAACATGAAATATTGTGGCACAATTCAAGTATTCAACTATGTATAGTTATAACTTACATGCACATAAATGGAGCAAGGACATCGTGTACAAAATCCATGAAGAATGGAAAAAGGGACGCGTATATACAAATGCAGCGCTATTCTATTGGTTTCGCATTGTGTTTCATCATATTGACTGATTTCTGAGTACACATTGAGAGTCAAAAATGGGGAAGCCCATACTTGAGTACCCAATGAAATATTCAATTGAATAATAAAAGTTCTTCATCCCTTCCGCCGGTGATCGACTTGAGTTGTTATAGAAATGGAATTCATATTTCAAGTACACCGAGAGCATTTTCACATAAAATTTGTATGTGCGTCTTTCTTCCGTTCAAGGCAAATGCCGTATCCTAATCACAAAGTTTGGATGAAGGATTGGGTGGGGTGGGGAAGGGGGTGGCTTCGATTGAAATTTGTGGTTATTCCATTTAACACAAAACGTACAGTTCGAAATTAATGCCTCAATAAATAATAAAAGCGATATGAAGTAATTTATTTGGTGACGCTTTAACGATTCAACCCTTCCCACCATCCCTCCGCGTACATTAGTTGCATGTGCCTGCAATCGATTGTCAAACCGAACTGTATTGAATGTCACGCTCTCATGTTGCAACAAAGAAAGTGTGAATATACAAAATAAATACGATTGAAGCACCACTTTGCGGCATTCCAAGTGGTAATAGATTTGCACCATTGAAATTGACCGCATATTGCAAGTGATACGCCTGCACGCAATCAATATCACAATAATGTTAATTGAGTTATTTTTGCCATTACTGATAGAAAGGTTGTTATGTGATAATATTAAGATTGGAAACGTCTTTTGTTTCAGCATTGTATGGTGATGTCACAACTTTAACATGAGTATTTTTAATATTGCTTTGACGAAATAAAAAAAAAATTTATTAAAAAGTTGATAAAAACAATAAAAGTTTTTTTTTTTAAGTAACTGGCTTAATTTAATAAAAGCCTAAGCCTTTAAAAAAGTACATTTTACAGTTAAATTTTATTTTGAAAGCATTTTATTGACTACGGAATATTACAAAACACTTAAATTCGTGTGATTTGAAAAATAATATTGGTACAGTCGAAGTGCAATAATTCGAACTATTTATTTTTTTGGCTAATTTAAATATAATTCCAAAGGTTGTTTTACACCCTATGTTATTTCGATTAAGGGGTTTTACTCGATTCTATCGTAATTATAAATGAAAGTGCTCAAAATGTGGATCTTAATAATAATTTAGGAAAAAATATTTTAAAAACCTCAGTGACATTGTTTGTTTCAAAATATGAACTTTATTTATTGGAGCTGTCAGAAATTACCGAGTCCACAAATAAGGATACATTAAAAATTCTAGAAATGTAATTATTTAATTAAATTATTACTGCAATTGTTTTTCGGAATACATTAATAAAAATAAATAATTCTACAAAATGCGTCATATTTATATTTTCATTCAAATTTCTCGTTTCTCAGTAACTCGAATTATTTGGTGTTAAACCGAGATAACTCGATGAGTCGAAAAGCATGAGTAAATTCCAAAAAATTGGAAGAGTTCTTGAAATTCAAAATATCTCGTTTCAAGTATAATAGCCATTAATCCTTTCGCAGTAAAATTAAAGCCAAATCGCTTATTACTTGAAAGTTATTGATAGAAGATACAATAAAATATAAATAATTTCCAAATATTGATTAAAAGATATTTTGAGAATTTTTGATAAAGTGATTTGTGGAGCGAAAGTAAAGTAGAAGTGAGAAGCAGAAGACATCTTACAAAACAAACTCTTATCCCAGGGTGTAAAGAGTCCTTGATTGCCTTTCAATAAATTGGTGGGATGTATGTGGCCATGCGGGACGTGAGTGGATGGCCTATTAATTGTATATAGTTACAAAAACCTACCTAAATATTTCACAAAATCAACACACGCCATAGAACTCACACTTAGGCGGGCAAACACTTCAACAAAATGTATACGCAACAATTCAGAATTTCAGTATTTCGCTTTATGATGCTCAGTTTTAGTGAGAAAAGTTTTTTAATTTAACCGCTTGCTATAATGTATTCTAGATGGGTGCTGGGAATGAAATTATTTTCCGTTTGAAGTTATTAAAATTATTTTGCATTCATGAAAATATAAATTGAAGTTTTGATTGGCCACAAACTATATGCGTTTCCATCTCTGCTTTTAATTAAGACCTTTTTGAATAACCCCGAAATTATAGTCCTTATGTAATTTTCCAGACAGTTGGAGAGGATGTGGGTATACGTTTTTGAACATTAAGTTGGGTACGTGTGTATCCAAATTCGTGTAATAATTATTTTTGCTGCATAAATTAACAAAAATAATTACAAAGACGGAAAGTGTGAATATTTTGTCTAAATGGATTTGGTTATATTTATTGGCGGTTTCAACCCGAAAATTATTTTAGTTTTGTTACCATTCTTTACAATTTAGTATATTATTTAAATCAAAATATGTTAGGCAGCATTTTAGGTAAAATTTTATTACAACAACTCGTTTACGAGGAATCCGTAAAAAAAAACAGCAGTTCATGAAAAAATTTCCAAAAAAGTAATTAAAACAATATTGTATTGGACCTTAAAATAAAAACAACTTGTTTTTTCCCCCAATCAATCAAAAATTTAACCTTATATAACAAAAAAATTCTCCACGTCACATCTGATGTCCTTTTAACTCGACATGTAAAATATATAGTTATCATCACCCTTTTGAAGATAAAAACAACAGTGCTTCAAACACTCTCCGACTCTCCGATATTAAATTTCAATTTCACAAATGTAAACGTGTAACAATTTATATCGTCGATAAATGTTGGGCTAAGGAATAATGGTGGCTTTTCCACATATTATTTTACAATTCACCCACATCCACACACATCACAACTACGTCATGTGTGTAAGTGAACATATTGTGTACAACAATTTCTACACAGATAAATACGAAACATGAGCCACCTTCATCATTTTGTTTGACAGTTTGCTGATTTCCGATTCATGGATGATGGAATGGAAACCGAAACAACACACACCAAAAAAAAAAAAAAGCTGTTGTACACATATTGTAAGTTTGTACACATCGTCCAGTTTAAAATCAATAGCAAATATTTACACCGGAAAATATATTGCAGCCTTGGAATGTCTAAATTTAAAGGATAAACACTATAGAACAATTGATTCGTCAATGATATGGTTTGAAATCTTTTTTCGTCTTGCTTTTTTTTAGTGGAAATTGATTTTTTTTAAAATGGAAAATTGTTTTCTCTATTAATTCAATTTATGATTGGAATTCATTTAAAAAGGATTAATTTTATATCCGAATAATTCATTAAGTACTTAAAATACTTAAGCAATACTTAATAAGTAACAAACATCTCAGTTCTACTGTATCAACATTTTATTTTTGTTTTAAATTTATATTTAAAAAAAAAAAGGTTTCCTTTAAATTAGGGACGACAAATAATTATTATTACTTCCCCAAAGTGACTCAATTTATAATATTTCGTGTTGATTCTGTCAGTCGGTAATATCAAAATAAATTGATGCCCCAATATCCCAAAAAATATTAAAATTACTTGGTCCCTTTTTTTTTCCAACTAAATGAACTGAAAAGGGAGCGCAATCGAAGTCTCTATCTCATTTAACTTTCAGCTCACAGTTCAACGAAAAGTGAATACACACACATTAAGATAAAATGCTCCCTTTCTGCTCATTTTGTTTACAGTTTGTATTTTCGGAAATCATACCCAGATGAAGAATTTTCAATTTTTCCCTTCAAAATCATCCACTCAACCTCACTCCCCATTCCCGCGCTCATACATATATGTTGAACTAACATTAAGGAATACAGCAAAATTTAATAATTTAAACTCCCTTGTGCTCATCACTGTGGCATTGAGTTTCGCAAAAAGTTTTCAGCTGCTTGTATCGTTATATTTATTTCATGCACAACCGGATAGACGTATCATTTAAAATGAATATTATGCGTTCAGAAGTTATTCAACTGGAAGGTGAATGATGTTTTAACCACTTGAAATTTGAAAATAACCCATCAAAGAGCGAGCACACGTGTTTGTGTGTGCTCAATATGTGAGGTAGATATTAATCCTGTATGAAAGCAACAAGAGAGACAAAAGGGAAAAGAATTTTATTGAAAAAGATTGCAGACTTTTTTGCTTTGTGTATAGAGAATTTGTTAGCACATAAGTTTGTTAACTTAACCTCGAAAAAAAAACTAATTAAAAAAATATTTTGAATAATTTTTTTTATAAAAAGCTCGTATTTAAAAAAAAGTTTATATCATATTAATATTTTAATGTAGATCTTAACAATATAAACAACTTTGTTCTAAATTTCAAGGTCATATTAATTTTAGTTTAACGTCAAAAGGGAATTAAAAAAAAATCATATTAGGTGCGTTCTATTCAGATCTCATTTTGTTTATTTGAATATAACGATATATGGTTGACATTTTAAACGGACCTAAATACTTTGTGTAAGACAAGAGGTGTCGCACATTTTAACGAATGAATTCAGAAGGCTGTATCGCATGTTGGAAACATAAACAAAGTACATTTCATATAGTAAAAAACATAAATAATCGTTAAATGTAATTAAAAGGCAAAGTAAAATTCCCGATTCAATCGTTTAGACACAAAATAGATCGTTACTAAATGATAAATTATTTTTCAGCGCCACCAGCGGCCAGAAAAAAAAAGAATAAAAAGGATGATTAAACCTTAGTTTAAACCAAGTTTATTTTGTTGTTGAATACAATTTTAAATTAAACTAAACGGGATCGGAATAGAACGCACCTATTATGTGCTTATTTTTATTTACTTAAATCTAAAATGCATTTAAAACAGTTTTAATATAAATAAATAAAACTTATATACACAAAATACACATTACATAAAGTATTATGTAACTTTCCCTATGACCCAATTTTTTTTTTTTATTAACGGACCGGTAAAACCTCATATCTTTAGATGGTTTTGAAAATAGAATGAAGATAACGTCATAAAGACTAACTAGAAACGTATATACACGCTCATCCCCTACTATTGTACGAGCTTCACATACGGAGCGTCATACAATAGGAATTAGGGATAACTAAAAAGGAAAATGCATGAACATTTTGAAAGCTTGCCACTATTCAGGAAACGTTGATCAATCAATCTCATCGTTTTCCATGTTTTTCATACACACAATTTTTTTGTGTGTGCATTGCGCCGGCTTTTTTTCGTATTATAGGTTTATCATTCGAATTGTTCCCCATTGTCGGGGAAATGTTTGCAAAAAGTAAAAATGAAGAAATTTGATGTTGATTGGATTTGAATTAAGCACAATCCGACAGATGAAAGCATTCAATGTAATGCGGTATTGACAAGAGAAATTAGCAGCACTAATTGATTACACATTCGCACCCAGTGCTCAGGTGGATGGGCGTTGTGGGTGCAGTGAAGCAGTATTTTCATTATACGACGCAATTTTCAATTGGCAGATTGCGTATTATATAAATTATAATCCTAATTGATTGTCTTCTATATTAATCAGTGACCTTTAAATACAGATATTATGTACTTAAGTACTTAAGGTAAAAACACTCAAAATTTCACTCATCCCCCAATAAAAATGGGATCGAAACTTAATTAAATTGACGAATTAATCCATCACAACGTATATAATGTGAAGATGTTGAAAAGAAAAAGTAAAGTAAGTTAATGACGACATTGTGTTACTTTTTGTCAGTTTGTTTTTACTTCCCTCCCATTTTGTATACATTATACATTTGCAGTGAATAGCAAAAGTTTATCCAAGACGAACCTGTCGCCTGTACACATCCAAAAACTTATTGCAGAAAGCAAATAACAAGACGTTGATGTACGGGTATTGTATATTATACAAACGCGGATGAAAAACTCTTGCGGAATGACACGAGAAATGACGAGTTTGTCAACCTTTATTGTTTGACGACTGCTAAATATTTCAATACTCATCCTGACTGTTTGGTTTGCACAAACATCTTCGGGATGTCAATTTTTCATTACACAAAATGTATTTAGGTGTATTATACGCATCGTACCGCCGGTGTACCCGCATTCATTTGCAGCACCCTTTCGGATTGCTTGCCTGCTTGCTTGCCCTATACCCAATTACACACGACCTTTAATTTTTGTGCCAAATTAAAATTGCGCCTAACCATTAAACATTTATACAAAGTGTTGACGTTGATATTAAAGTTCGCGTGCCGAAGGATTTCACTGCAAATAGGCTTTCCTTTTTTGTGAGTGTGTGTTCATATTTTACACACTCAAGTAAAAATTTGACAATTTCATAAGAAAATGTTGTTGAAAATGTTCATGGTGCGGGGGCGATGCACGATGGAAACATGATACTCATTTCATATTTCCGACAGCGTATTAAGTATATAAGTATTAAGTACATAAAGGAGGGTGGGGTGGGTTGACATAAGAATCGCGTGTTAAAATTTGCGCGCGGGGGTGCACAATTGTGCGGAATTGAAGTCGACACATGCAGAAGCACAGACGTTGGACGTGTATAGTGTGAAGTGCATACAACAAAATTGTTTTATACAAGTGTGTGTAGCAAAATCCACATTACAAAAATTTATACAAGTGCTTCGTGGGAATTGCTTTAAAGAATTTAAATGAAACATCTTCGTTTTTGTTCCATCTAGGAAACAAGGTGTCTTTTTGCTTTCATCTCAGTGCTCTCATCTGCATGCGCGTGACTTTCCGGGGCGTGACTGAGAAGCCAGACAAGGCGCGTAATAAACTTTTATATCGTAAAATGTTTTCACTAATTGCTTACATGGTAATTCGAGTACTTTAGGATAAAGTTCAGTGTACGTATAAAATTATTATGGAATGAAATTACGAACATTTATTTACTTGTTTGTTATGTAGAAAGTGCAGAAGCTTTATGTTTATACGTACGCTTATACTTGTAACTAAGAGGATATAATTATTTTTTAATTGTTGAAAAACACACTGTTGCAGTCAATGTTACAAGGATTAATTGCAGAAAAGCTTATTATTTTTGAATTGATGAAAACCCTATTTTAAATTTATAAGCTTTAAAATTGAACATTAACAGCATCAGGAATGGTTTAAGGAACAATGTATATTGAAACAATTATACTAGAGTGAACTGTTCTAAAATGTATACAATTTCAAGGTCAAAAAGTAGTTTTCCTTAAAATTCAACTCAAAAATCAAAAGTTTTTAAAATAAAAACTCAAGAAAAATTTATTTATCACCTTGAAAACTTAGTGGTTTGACCTTGAAATATAAAGCAAAAAAATTTACCTTTAAAATTGTTTTAAATTTTTTATTTTTTTGAGAAATAAAAAAGTAATCTTAATGTTTTTGACCTTGAAAATTTGTGCAAAGACTTGTGTTATTATTCACAGATGGCTTCAATAATATATAAAAGAACTCTGTCAAAAATATTTTAGGTTTTTTTTTAAATTTGAGTGACCTTGAAACTCTATTTTTATAGATTAAAAATATTAAAATATTTGAGGTTATAATTAAAATTAAACAGCAAAGTTTTTAGGACTGCTTGTTTTTTCTGCTCAAAAAATTTTGTTATTAATAATTCTAAATTGATTGCCTGTAAAAATTGATAAAACTGACCGCACATTTAGTTTGCGGCAAACTATCATGAATTCCGGAAACCATGCCACCAGCTTACACATTTTTTTCACATCCCTAAAATGTTTGTTATTTCATTCCCAGTATAACTCATCAACCTATACAGCACAAATGTGGTTCATTATTTATTCAACATTTCACCAATAAAACACATAATCAACTCATCACTTGAATGCACATCCAATTACAATTTGCGGCCACTAATCGCATGTAACTATCACCGAATTATTGCAGTTTAAATAAATAAATTGCACTCACCAATAAAAAACCACACATAGGCGCGGCCGTACAGCTGCTGTTTGTACATTTCGCATAAAACGCGACGTGCTGCGACCACATAGAACAGCCCCACAATGATGCGAGCATCCTGACGTCGCAAATTGCGCACAGCATCCGTCGGATCGGAGAGGAATGATTGTCTGGTGACGATTTCGATGCCCGCCTCCTTGCAGCGATTTTCCAAGTCCTCCACTGTCTGGAAGAAGGAAGAAAAAAAATGGGAGATTAAAAAAAAGTTGTGATCAAAAACATGAAAATGGTGAAATCAAAAATCTGATTAGTTTTGTGACGTTGCGAAATACTTTTCTTCATCGATTCATTTTTTCTTTGTAAAATCACTTGCAAAAGGATCTTAAATGATGCAGCAAAACAGGAAGCATTAACTACATATAATGAGACTTAAGGACTTAGGACATTTAAAAAACACTTTTGTTATTTCTTCCTGTTTGTGAGTCCAATTTTACATTTTTATTTGTCAATTGTGTGGAAAAGAAGAAAATTATAAGATGTGATAAAAACATGCTTCGTTTAACTGTAAAAAAATTTAAAATTCTGTACACAAAAACTCCTTAATCGTTTATAAAATAAATTCGATTGCGGTTTTCCCTTTGAAAGTAAGAAATAAAAGTGTAACAATAAAAGTGCTTAATGTGATGAAAATCTTTAGTCAAATAACTTTTCTGCATCCCCTTAAAAGGGCTTTTACAGTCTCAACTTAACCATTCTCTTCAAGTATCCAATTTTAGCACTTGACACACAAAAAGAACTAAAAAGAAAAAACTATTAAATTGGTGGCAGCCACTAAAACGAATGATTGAACATAAAGTCTGCATTTGGAGATAATATAAACTTGGTGTGACTACATATAACTAACGAAATATATTTTACAGCCAATGCACACCCAATATATTTGCTGCCTCGTCGTGCACTATACGATGTACAGCAGGAGAGGGTAAATCATCGAAAATACCAATTTAAAAACGATTACTGGCAGTTGGCATACACATTCATTCACATCCCGTTTCCCACATAGTCAAGAGTCACTTTAACACAAATTTGCGTAGGTTCAATGTGCACAGTGAGGGGGTAATTTTTTTTTTGCTGTAAAATGTGGGGGATGCACATGTGGAAAAAAAACATTTTGAAAAACCTGGGGTGAGTGTTGAGGGTGGAACTGATTGTGGCACAAAATTTTGTCCTAACTTTTCATGATTGAAAAATTTGTTTGTACTTGCGACTGCAGTTCAACATATTTATGTGATCAGTGATAAGTGATAATATTGCGAAGTGTGCTTGGATAAATAAGTACGTTTTAAATGGATTATTTGATAATATCATTTTTATCCAATTTTTTAAATGAAAAAAGTTCACTTGTTGGTTAGTAGAGTCTATTGGACATAAAAACTTTATTTTATGATTTTCCTATTTTCATAACAGTGTTTCTTGAGCTTGAATTATGTCACTTAAGAATTATTTTGAATTATAATCTGTGGTTTTCCTCTAAAAGGACGAATAAATTGGTTTCTTTTTGTATAGTTTTTTTTTTATTTTGCGCTAATTTTGAATTTAAATGTATTACATTAATTTTTTTAGAGGTTTAAATTTAATTTAAGTTTTTTTTTGAAGTTTAAATTTTTTTTTCGATTTTTATTTTAACCATAATTAAAAATTTTTTCTTTTAAATTTTTCAATTTCCATATTTTTTTTAAATAATTTTTTTTTATGCTGTTTAAAATAATTAATAATACTCAAAAAATCTCTTGTTATTATTATTATTTTTGCGTACAAAAAATCATGGGTCAAAATAAAGTGCAGCGAATTACTAAAAGATAAGCCACGTGGCGCTTAATCATTGCTTTGCTGAAAAAAAAAAGAATTCTTGAGAATTTGCTTAATGTTACAAGATTTTCAAAATATTTAGTGCACCTATTTCAATAAATAATAACTCCAAAAAGTTTGGTGTGTTTATTGTTTAATAATCAATAAGGACATTAAAGATATTTCAATACAAAATGCATTTAAATCAAAATACAGCTTAATCTAATAAGTAAGTACATATTTCATGGCACAAAATTTTGTTTGTCAGTAATAAAAAGATAAGTAGCTTAAAATACAAATGTTCCAACTTTATTTCTCATTTTTATTTCCATGAAATTCATCCAACAATATATAAATCAGCTCTGCACCAAAATGAAGCATAATTGCGTACTTAAGTCGTTTAAAAGAAACACAAACACAAAACATGGGAAGAAAATGGCAGGATGCGGGCGGCAAAAGAAAGCGGAGCGAAAACATTCAACCAAAATCACCGAAAATGCAATTTAACAATGTATACAAATATTTACGTATGAATAATGCAAGTGGAATTCACAGTGGAAGTGTTTATTTTTCACATTTTTATCCCATCAGTGTTGTGACTTAATACCGACAAATGAAAAATGTTACAAGCTTCCCTAATCTTAGTTCATGCAACTGCGCGCCATCCCCTCCCGCACAGCCCTTCCCACTTAATGGCGTACGTTGAAATATATAACAAACCGAACACAATAAACCAAACTACATCGTTGCTCACTCCACAATTTAAGGTAACAATGAAGTTTGTCGTGGTTGTTTTTCCGCAATGACGACAAGATACATTTTGAATGTCAAACTTTTACACACAACGAGCATATGGGAAGATGTGTACGAGTAAACCATAGAGCACGTATGTGGGTCGGTGTACGGAGGAAGGAGTGTCAAAAAGGATCGAAACTATTAGCCCAGTTTAAAATAGAATAGAAAAAGTTGTGTAGAAAATTGATACGGTGGAGAATGTGTTTTGAAGTGAAATTTATATAGGCTTAGGGAGGCTTTGCTGGAAAGCTTTTTTGTTCACAATAATTCACACATTTTCCCATTGTGCAATCGAATGTGGTAACGGTACAGGGTTTTCCATTAAGTGGGGACGTCATTTTATTTTAATTCTGGTTTCTCACAAAAAAAAAGCTCTGAAGTTCAGTTGACAACATAGCCAAAACATATTACAAACTGACTTACATAAGCAGACGACATCTGTCAAATTTACATGACAGCTGTCACATTTACATGACACCTGTCAAATTTATAAGAAATCTGTCAAATCATATAAAAATAATAAATTATCGCCCTTAATGAAAAACCCTGTAGTTACCAAACATTGAGAATGACTTCCGAGTATTTGAAATGGGTGCGATATAATATTAAAATAATATATAGATCAAACGTGTTGCTGCATATTTGCAAATTGTATGTCGAGTCACTAGTCACTACTCGTACAGTCTGCAGTGCAACGTGTGTATCTTAAGAGAGTATCTTCCCGCATGACACATTGATACAGCGAAGCGACACTACACGTCTAAGGAACAAATTGTTTTGTTATAGCAAACGAGCGCCTGAAGTTATGTACATCTACATAATTTAAGATAGGGATGTACGAGTATGTACACGAATTGTATGCACACAGGTTAGATACAAAATTGGAAATCAACAAACTTTTGCCGTATATATGGAGTCGTAAAAGAAAATACGAAAAGTTTTCTTTGGAAAGTGAAAATTGTGAATGAATTTGCATATCCTTTCAAATATCCGTCTACATGCGAGTTGCCCTCGCGCTCGCACAAGATTTCTTTGAATTTCATTGCGAAAATTTTATCATTTTACCAATTCGGAGTACGTTGAGTGTATAACAACTTCGTATATGGCATGCACGCCGCACTGTGGCACGGGTACTCGTACATATTTGCCGCATCAACGTCACTTGGCAATCTGCTTTGCATCAAGACCAGAAATAAATAGAATTATGGAAATTTACTTTATAGTTGCTTTCTCTTGATTTAAAGCATAATACGATAAACTTCTGTGGATAAAGAGAAGCCATTTAAGGACACACAAACAAATACGTCCATAATATTTTGATCCTTACGGTCGCAACTTGCATTGAGTTGAAGTTCAACGCCCTGAACTTACGATGAGTGTGGATAAAATACTCCAGCACGTTTGCACTACTTTTCACTATGCATGCACTGAGTCCTTGCATTGTCCTTGATTCAGCGTGCAGCCATTGATTTTCCACAACGCCTCCCGCAACTGCTTGACAGAGTTGCCCACCCACTGGCGAAAACTGCCTTGAAACTATTCAAACACATTTTGTAGGAAATTCCAACACTAATTAATTGATTTTGGAAATATGACCACAAGGGCTGATTGTGTAAATGTTTGGTTTGTTGTCTCGCGCAACGCAAGAGTTTATGTAAATATTTATTAGCCAGATTGTTATTTGTTTATTGAAAACAGATTCAGTGCCAGTGACGTTAACATACAAGAAGTAATAATCAGAAGTCATGTAATAACTTTGATTGAGTTTAAATTAAACATTCAATTAATCTGTCGATTCAATTAATTGACTGCGAGTGTTGTTGATTTAGAGAATAAGCCTTAATTATTGTCAATTTTATGTGTTGTTGGTTTAATGTTAATGGTTGGTTAAATAAACATAGCTAAATGTGTCTGTTTCTATATTTATTAGACATAAATCGAAACGCCACAACACGAGTACACCTTTGATTGCATTTTGGCCTTAAATCCACGAAAAAAAATTAAATTCAATAAAAAAATTAACTATTTACAAGGTCGATTAATTTCTTTTGCCAATAAAAAAAATTAATTCGCGATAAATTACGTGATTTTAATTGTTTTAAAATAAACTGCGAAAAAAAAGCGGTTCATGAAAAAAAATTCCTTTCATTAAAATTTTTTCCCGAGAATTTATTTCTCGATGTCCAAATAATTTAAATCATCTCACGAGAATTATCACAGTTTCATTTACCATAAAATAAACCAAAGAATTCCGCAAAAATAAAACGCGGTTCGTGAAATATTTTACAACTTACTGGGAATTGGCTTTTTGATGATCAAACACATAAAAATTTCCGTAAAAAAAAATCCTGGATATCATATTGACCTTGGTTCTACTTTTATTTTTAAATTTGTAAGTACATTATTTCAAGATTATATTAATTAATAAATACATAAATTAAACAATATAAAAAACTCAAAAATAATGGGAAAACACTCTGAAATTAAATTCTAATCCGGAATATGACTAAATATGCATTACCATTAAAAATGAGGGAATTTAAAGGTCAGAAGATACAGAAATCATAAACAACAATTTCGGTCCAGGCAGATGAATCAAATTTGCAAAGTTATACAAATAAGAGATGAAAAACCAATTCCAACATAATTTGGTATTCAAAATGGAAACCCTTAGTATTTATGTATACAAATTAAGGGCGGGATTTTGCAACCCAAACGATAATGATTGTAATAAATGTCAATGCTACCAAGCGTGCCCCTCCCACCTCACCACCCCCCACTTTCACGTCCATACACAAAAGATAATGTAATTAAAAACGCCAAAAAGTATCTAATGTAATTTATATTGGCATAATAAATCATAATTAAATTTAATAACAAGCGCACCCCCAAAAACAACTGTGACTTGAATATTATCAGCTGCAGACGGCATGGTATTGATTTCACCAATCGTCCTGTCACACACACACAAACACAAAAGAGGGTCTCTCTCCAATATATTAAAGTAATCCCCTTATCATTTTTCTCCAGTTTGGACGCACACAAAACAAGCACTTCATTGGCCATACAACTCGTAAATATTTCAATCAAAATTGAGCAATGAATCCGCACACACATATGACCACCCCAAACTCATACTCATAATAATAACATAATAACCTATTCGGTGCAGTTGTGAATGAACGCGTAGCAAAACTTAATTTCGTTTCAAGCGCAATTTGTATCAGTCAGGCCGCCATAAAATCGCCCCATCAGCAAACCCCAAAATATTAACGCCAATATGGTCGATTGCACGTCACATTGTTAAATATAACGCGCATATAAAATGGTGTGCAGATTGTAGGTGTTAAGTGCGGTCCTGCCAAACTATGCGCTATGCCCCATCGCAAACTGTCCCGATGAATGACTTTGACAGCACATTGTTCATTTATCGGGGAACCTAAAGAATTGTGCCAATCGCACACGTATTAAAGTTTGTGTGTGCGTGTGTTTGGGAGGCAATGCGACGCCTTCTTTTATGACGATCGCACAACCGATTTTCCCTATCATTAATTTGCTTAATCCGCACCATTAGATGTCGCACACTAAAATTATTATTAGTATTTATGACAGTGAAGAAGGGTTTCGCTCATTATGTCGGCGCATCACACACTTTAATTAGATTTTTCTTGATTATGCGACTTCATTAGGATTTTGTCGCATTTGCTCCTTTTTTCGGGGGGGGGGGGGGTGTGGCTCATCCTTACTCATTTCAGCATTATTAATAATTTGTTAATTAAGATCTTTAACACAATGTGCGGATTTGGGTGCAAAATATTGTGGAAGTTAATTTTAATTTATGAAGAATATTAGTTTTCCTTTACTGAATAAAAATTATGGTTTAATTAAATTTTTGGATCAACCACATTTTTTCCTGGGCGTATGGTTTTAGAAATCAGGATAGTTAATCCTTAAAATTACAGAGATTGTGTTTAAAATGCATAATAATTAAATTGTGGAGCATTACAGAATCATTCCATGTACAAAATAAACACGTTAACAAGGGGAAGACAGTAAAATCCAAACCGTACACCAAAACCCTACAGCAGACAGGTCAATCAATCAAGGAGTCCATAAAATTTATTACATTTCTTGATGTGACTTTGCACTGACAGAATTATTCCAAGCAACTTGGCAAATGATTGCGCAACCACGCTTTTGCTACCTAAAAATTTTCTATAAATTAATGTCCTTATATACGGATCCCTGTGCACATCCGTGGCTGTTGACGCTACGTAGATAGAATACATGCCACTGAGGCGATGGCATTTATACCGGCAAAAAGGGCTACTCAAAATTCAAGAGATCGTCCCAAGATTTATCTGCCGTAGTCTTAAGTGAATATAAATTAAAACGAACGTACAATCCCGCATCCACGCAGTGTACACTGTACAAACTGAACACACGTCATTTGTTGTATTAAATGTGTGCAGGATGCGGCAATGACAGTCAAAAGGAGGACCCGTGGAATTGAGAAACGGCTGCTATTCACAGTTTTAGTGTGGTCTACCTTATTTGAATGGGTGCTGAGTGTTAGAACCTATATACGACGTACGTTGATAACGAGCGGGCGATGAAAATTTTGAGAGCAAAATGTGGGATGAGGGGGCGGAATTTCTATCTCTACAAAAACACGCACATGAAACACATAAACAACAGACACATTGTTGTGAGGTGTGACGACACAAGAATGTCGGTTGGCGGAAAAATTATTGCAACAAAGGAATTAACAACAACGCCATACAGCGACTAGGGGGTGGAATGGAATGGGGTGGGATTTGTTCGTTTATTTTTTTCAGCTTAATCTTAATGTATGTTTTGTGTATTATGCGTTGTGTAGTGGAGTTGATTGTTAAAAGGCAGCACAAAATGATAAAAAGGTGATACCAAACAAATTAAGGACATGGAAATAAAGATTGAAAAAAAAAGGGAAAATTGTGAACGTTATCTTGTATCCTTGTATAGAATGTGTAATTTCATTCGGTTGATTTTGTGCGCCCCTTCGCTTGATTAGCATTTTGCCGACTTTACAATATTGCAAACATTCTTGTAATCATCACCTGAACGGTGTGCAAGATTACAAGGGATTTTATAGGATACCTGAGCATCACATTTGACCTATTTTGAACCATGAAGGATAAAGACGTGAACGTTTTGCATGTGTGGGAACTGGTTGTACGGATTAACGAACTGCAGAGCTGGTGACGCACAGAAATATACATACAAATTGAAAAGTACAAGACAAGATTGAATTTTATATTTTTATTCAGTTTTTTCTCGTATTTTTTATGTAAAATACCTAAGTCTTGTAATCGCATTTTTTTATTGAAAAATATTTGATGATGCAGAAACTCTTTTTAAAACTCACTGACTCCAAAAACAGACTTAGAAAAAATTTGTGTAGTCAAAAAAACAATTGTAAAATGTCCTTAAAAATTTTTAATTTTTTTAAACCAAAATTTATTTATTTTATCTCAACTTTAAATCATTTTTCAAGGGAAAAATTTAGTTCAGGGAGAAATTTTCGTAGATAGAAAATTTTTTTTTCAAAACCGGCTTAAATAAATCAAAAAAAAATTCACTAGCATAATTTAAAAGTAATTTGTTGAGCATCCCAAACAAATTTTGTAATGCTTCTATAAATCAGAAATTTTTTTTTACCTACAAACATTTAAAATAATTCGATTTTGTAATTTTGTAATTAGTTTTTGTAGTAATAAAATTCAAGATTAAATAATTAACATGAAATGACCGAATTTATTCAAATCGTATACAAAACATTTTCAAACTGTTCTACTTTATTTTGAGGACATTGATTCAATTAATTTGTTGAACACTAAGTCAAGGTCAAATTATTACACTTTCAATGTCAAAAATTAAAAAGAAGATTGTAAAAATTGTGAAAAAAATCACTTAACTATTTAAAACGTTTTACTATAATCCCAAGTTTCTTAAATCAAGGTCAAATTTTTACGACTTCTTCAAGGTTACCGTATAAAATAATTTCATAACCTCACTTTTTCCAAAATTTTATTTTAAGAGTAACTTTATAATTTTAAATACCCGAAGTTTTGTGTTACTTTCCCTGCCATAATTTTTTTTTATTATCATTTCGCCAAGTAAATCGGTGTTACCAAAACATGAAGATGAGTGCCTGCCAGTTAATGCGGACGACATTAACATTATACACCTGAGTATATTATGGGAAATTATTAAATGAGATATTCGTCGCGAATATAAAATAGCTACAGGCATTTTTCATCCACATTCATTTTGATTATGTACATTCTAAATTTTCTGAGCTGGTAAGTACTTATAGAAATCTCACACCATCTTGGTAATAGAAAATAAATAATTCCACATAGTAACAGTTAATACTAATAAGGAAAAAACAATAACGTAAATAAGTCTGCAACCCTTAAGTGACGGTTAAGGATTTATTAACACCACTAAACACCAAAGTAGTCTACAAAAATCGTAATTGATCTGTTTGTTTGTTTGTTCGTCGATGATGGTCAGTTTCCAGGTTGGCAACGATCTTGACCTTATCGCAGTGTGTACAACTCGACACATAAGAAGAATTATTTACCCCATAAAAAGTGTCACGACGAAAAAGCTTTCAAATAAATTTTCATTTTACGCCACTCCATGTTTTTGTGGTGCCCCTTCCCCCAATTTGCCGTTATAAATAAATGGATTGTGGAATGCTGATGCTGGATGTGCAGCAGCTTCATCTTCTGTACCCACTTGTACATTATGTATTTTAATATGTATATGTTGTACCTTTTAACTTGTAGGCGTAATATACCCCAAATTTTTACTTATCTCACTTTTGGGTATATTTTATTTTCTGTTGGCTGCTTTCTTCCCTTCTTGTATATTTATGTATCATATTCTATGGGGGATACGTTAATTCCTTGTTTCGACATTAATACATTATATTAAAAGGGCCTCGTTGTATATCGTACACGTTGTTTTGACTGTTTTCCTAACAATTGGATTCTTTGGGTAATGTTATGCAAAAAGGTTGGGTGAGTTTTTTTTTAACAATTTTTTTTTTACCAACTTTTTAAACTTGTTATGAAAGCAATATAATAAGGAAAAGGGATGGATTATTATTTAAAGTAACAACAAGTAGGAAATATTGAAATAATTGCACAAGTTCAAGAGAAATGTTTTATGGAGCATTTCCCACATTTTACGACCTTCAAAGGATGTAACTTAATGAAAAATAGTTTGAAGTAATCATTTGAATTATTACCGAGATTTAAAACGAGCTTCTTTATGACTTAAGTTATTTAAATAATTATAATTACGTTTTGAACAATGTAAAATGTTTTTCTGTAGAAAATAATAATATCATTGAAGGACAAAAAAGTCTTCAGCAACAAATTTTTTATGTTTTTACTTTAATTTGAAGACAAATGTTTTAAAAAGTGTCTATAACTTTAACGTATTAATAGTGCTCTTTAAATTATTTAAGTTAATTGACATAAATAAATCGGTTTTAAAATTGTTTTAACGGATGAATAAATTATTTAAAATTTTCCAAATTTTATTTTTTTTAATTTGGGATGCAAATTCCTTAAACATTCCTTAAAACCTTCCTTTTTGGAATTAATAAACTATGTTAGCCGTACTTAAGTCAAGTTATTTAATAAAAATTAAAAATTTTACATTTTTACGAAGTAGGAAGTGGCAACAAGTTTCATTTCTGCAATATAATCCTTAAATCTTTAAACTAAATAAAATGTGGTCATAAATCACAATTTTAGAAATAAAAGATTTTTTAAACTTAGTTTTAAAATCTTAAATGTTTAAAAAAAATTTAATGCATCATTTTCATTTAACTTTGTCTTGAAAAATCTTTGAATTATGTAAAATATTTACAGTCAATTAAAATGATGCAAACTTTTGACATTTATTAATAGCGTACGAGTATATAATATTGAAACTTAGCTTGTGGATTTAAAAGTTAGAAGCAAGTGTTACATACTTTATATGACACTAAATAGTATGACTGCAAATGAGGATAGTTCCTAAAGTTCCAAAAATAATTAATGGCTTATTCACATGCAAAACAGACGATAAACAAAATTCACTTGGAATTCCCAAACGTGCGCAGAAACTAGCTAAAAAGCTTATGGCATTTTATTAACCCGGATGAAAAAAAGCACACAAATGTTGTAATTAATTAAAACTTTACCAGCACAAAACCAAAAATAATATTATTGAAAGCAAAACTTTATCCACGAGGTAGCAGGTAGTTATGTAAATAAATAACCACAAATATGAAATAACTAAATAGCTTAAAGTTGGCAGCCATTTTTTTTTAAACCAAAAGTTTTGTTATAAATTATTATTGTTGCAATTTATTTCATTTGCAAATAATACGAATTATTTCACCATTAATCTGGAACTTTTACTACATCTTAAATATGGCAGCCAGTGATAAAGTATTATCGAGAAAAAAACTAATTTCTATTTTTATGCGCCATCATAAAACGCTAATTTTGCGAACATGACGGCACGCACTGCGAAATAAAGTTCAATAAATGTTTACACCAAACCATAAAGTATGATCTTTCCCAATACATGATTCAAAATGACAAATTCCTCCCAGCAGTGTCATTTTAAGCCCGCACATAACGCAGTTTTATCGCATGTACGAGTACTATAATACTGCGTGCACAAACGGGCGAGTGAGTGCCCCTCCCTGCCCACACACATAACATAACGCGGCGAGGGCAATATCGTATGTTCCTAAATCAATACGCCTCGCCAGTAAATGGAAATAAATCTTTAAAGACCTACTAATAATTAATGGGACGATACGACCATCGTTTCCAACTCACAACTGTGATGAATGTTTAGTGTTCACCCTCATGCGGGCAAGTCGTTACTGGTTATCGCTTTTGTATATAGATAGTTGGAGCTTTTAGCTTCACTAACTAAGTACTGCACTGTGTGCGATGGAATCAGATATAACGGCACACGCATATTAATGTCGTCGATGGGGGTCAATACGAATCACGATAGATTGTATTGAAGAGGGTGTACGCACTTGATACATAAAACACTGTAGTCAATTGTCACGTGGAAAGCTCTTGAATCACTTTCGTCGTGCACAGTCGGCAAAATAATTGTATAGATGGGAAAAGATGGATTTACTTTGGACTCAAGCAACCCAATAAAGAGGTTACATAAGTTTTGTGATCACAAAAAAAAACTAATTTTAATTTAATTATTAATTTTGAAATAATGTCTTTAAAAAATACCAAAAAAGGTGGATGGTTTCCAGGATTTAAACTCCTTTAATAGGAGTATCCTGTTCCACAATTTAAAAACAGTTTAAAAAGATTGCTCCGAATTTAAATAAGTTAAAAATGTAAAATTTAAAGATTTATATTAAATCCGTGAAAAAAAACGCAGTTCATGAAAAAATTGTTACAATTTTTTATGACTTAAATAAAAAATATTGCTTAATTAAGTGTGCTGAATAAAAGATCTAAAACTATTTAATCCAAAATGTTTGAAATGATAACTGTATAATCTAATTCCGTGTGTAATTCATTGTGTCGTCTAATTTTATATTTTCAAAATATTACCTATTTAAATGATTTAAATGTTACGCAAGTATAATTCTAAAATAAAAGTTGATTTTTTAAGATTTTAAATGCAATTTCTTGAACAATTCTTTAATTTTTCCAAAAAAGAGAATAATTTCATTCTTATTATATCGTTACAAGAGTTGAGCGACTTAACTCAATAATTTTAGGTTTTAATTATTTAAATTCAAATTCAAATTATTATTCTACAATAAAAAACTGGCTTAACCAATTTTAAAATGTTGAATTATTTACTGGATAGCATCGATTACAAAGTAATAAGTGATCCTCCCTGCCATGAATTTTATTTCTCCTTATAGAAAAGCATTACTTTATACCTCAGTGGAGACTGAACTCTTTAAAAAATGCTTAAATAAAAATAACGTCAGCACCTAGAGGAGTTTTGGGGCCAATCCAATGGCCAGCACGAATTAATTCTGACAATGCTGTCAAGGTAAATAGAAATCATCTTGCAAACAAAGTAATAAAACGCTGTGCATGCGAGTCGCTTTAAGCGTTATGGCTTATGCATATAAATTTTTCGCAACGCTATTTGGGTGGCTGCGGCGGCGAAGGGGAAAAATGTCCTTTGGGATGTTTTAAGATATTCACTTCAGTGTCGACTGTCGAGTTCTCGTAAGCCCATAAAAAATGATAACAAACACACACACAAAAAAAAAAAAGTGAACACGACAAAAATGTTGCTGAATGTCGTATAAAACAATATAATGTTTTCTACTGAAATGTGGAAGCTGTCCTCGTGCGCACATACATTACGATGCATGCAAATAAATTTCCGTTTTTGTTTTGTATTTATTTTGCTTCGGAATTCGGTGCCTTCCATTTAGACAGACATCATTGTTATCATGCTTAATGAAGCTATGTTTATACATAAACCAGACGCTGACACGCAGACATATAAGCTCGTAAGTAGCTATGCATGATAATAATTGTACGACTGAAGTAAATCGCATAAAGCTACATTTGTTCATATTCGTCCTTTTGCAACCTTGTGGTTGTTATATTTGTAACAAAATTCAATTTTGGGGTAGGGAGAGCAATGCGAAACTTCTGGTGCGTAGTATTTATTTGCAAAAACTGGTTTTGGCATTTTATCATGGAAAGTAATTTTTTTTTATCTGCCTTTGAATGATAGTTTGAATATGACCTTGAAATATGATTTTTGTAAAGTCTAATCCATTTATCTTAAGAAATTGTTAAACAAATCCTTGCTTTAAAATAAATTAGGAGACCTCTAAATATTTAAAAAATAAGACGACTTAATTCTCAAAAAGTATAAAAAATTAAGGAATTGTGACCTTGAATTTTCGTTCAAAACTACAAAACCTAATTTCATAGTTCCTCTATTTGAAAAGAAAAGGTGGGAAAAACCTTTTGTGACCTTGAAAGCCATTTGAAAAATAAATGTAATCACAAAAGGTTATTTGTCTGCAAAATTCTAAAGCTAAATTTATTTTTCAATGGATTTCAAGGTCACAAAAGTTCTTTGTTTGCAAAATTCTGAAACTAAATTTATTTTTCAAATGGCTTTCAAGGTCACAAGAGTTTTTTCATTACAAAATATTAAAATAATAAAAACAAATTTAATTTAAATTAATTTTAAAGGCTGAATGTTTTTTTTTTTGAATAAAAACTGTTAATATTTATCTTAAACCCAAATTTTCCAAGGTTAAAAACTTACTATTCCACATAAAATATTATTACAAATAAAAAATTGACATTGCAAGACTTAATACACTTCTCATAACACCGCTAGATATTATCGCCTCCAAACAAAAAACAAAAAGTCCACAACAACAATAATTTGTTGAGAGTATATTTCCACATATTTACATAACAGCATTGGGGGGGGGGGGCAGCCAGCACATCATGTGGAAGGGGCTTAAGGCAACGGTGACATTGTACATATTAAAATAAAAGCTTTAAAAAATGGGCGCAGTAATGAAAGGTGAATTGTGTCACAAGACTTTAATGCTTTTCCATGATATGCGTGCACGGCATTGAATAAAGTCCGTGTCCTGTGGTGTTGTTGTATTGTTACACACATATGAGGACACACCGAATAAGCAACAAGGCCCATTGTTGTACGTGTCGCCGCTCGTTTGCATACATCGTACGTTAAGTTGGATGAGGTTCATGGCAACACGGCACACAAGGAATGAGTTGAACAAAAGCAGCTTCACCCATTGCCGTACTGCGGCATGGCTTGGCATGGTCCAGATGGTTTATGGTGCACTGCGAGATAAGAGCTGATTTCTTTTTTTTTGGGTGATGTTGTCCCATATAATGCTTATCATGCTGATCATCGCATTTAACAACGTCTTTCCAATAAATGCGAAAATGTAACGATTTCTAATGCTTTGTTAGGCCAAACTCAAGACAATATCTTAAGCTGCACCCCTGCTGTATATTCGACGTAAATAAAAAATAAGTGTAAGCATAATAATGTGAACGCATATCTGAAAGTAGGGATGGCACGTATTACTTTTGGGTGTTTTTTTTTTTGTACATTTTGTCATCGGAAAATTGAATATTTATTCAGATATTCTATAAGGCGGAATTATACTTATGAAGAGGGTTAAGAGGGCTATTTTCTGTGCGGGTAGCTATACAGTGTGTACGAATTTGCATATAAAAGTATCATCTGTGTGATGTGATAAAAATCATTGTCCACTTCCTTAAAGGTCGTTTGCTGGCTTTTTTGGGTGCACTCGTAATTTTTCATGCGTCCTATTTTTTATACAGAAAAAATTCACCTCTCTACAATATTTGAGGACATTTCAAAGCCTATTGTTCCTACAAGTATGCATCTTATAGCCTCTTTTGTGGAATGTATTTTATTGAAACGGTTATTGTGTAGTGAGACATGTCGCAAGTACCAACAAGATTTATGAATTGTAATATAGGGATGTTCAAAAATTCTTTTTTGTCGATATATCGATTTTTATTTCATTGTACTTTTTAAATCAGAATTTATGTTGCTTCCGATATTTAAAAATTTATATAAATTGTTTTTGTACAATATTTTTTGGCGATTTTTTTTATTACGACGATTTTTTGAAGTACGATTTCAAGATTCAATTTAAACTAAATATTTACAAAAGCTGAAAAAATAACTTAAGAATGCGTTAAAAAGTGCAGATTAAATATGAGTAAAATTATTTTATTTTTTAATTATTGGAACTAGTACATTTTTAAGTCATTCTATGATCTCAGATCTAAAAAATATTACACTAGTAATAATCCCTCGAAAATCTGTAAAGAATAATTAAGTTGATTTTCCACTAAATCGTTTTGACTATAGTACTTTTTGATTTATTTAATTTTATCCATTTTTTATGAATTTTTGTTTTTTTTTAAATAGACGATTGATGTTGCAAAATTTACTTACTTAAAAGTAGCAACCTAAAAGCATTGAAAAAAATGAACCAGATTTTTTTTAAATTGATTTATAAATAAATTAGGTTCACAGCATTTGTTTTTAAACTGTAATTAAAATTTGAAAAAGGATTCCCTTTTTAAAAGAATTGGCATATTCGAAATATCAATTATTTTTATAATATCAAAATAATTACTTTATCAATATCGATACACCGATTTCTCGATTTTTTACAAATTGCCCATCCCTACAGTTGAGTACTTATATCAAAAAGTAATTTATGTAAACGAAAGAGACACGAAGACATATTTTTGTATTAAATATGACTGCAGAAGGTATGGATTTCGGAAAGTTGCAGGAGCACATAGTCCCACGAGGGCTGAGGACAACTGCAGTAGGAAAACCACAGCATAATTTATTGAACTTATTTATAGACTTTGCGGTTGTGTTCTTTGCGAATTGCACTCAATATTATGTGAAGCAATTTCATGCTCTTATGATTTCAGCAAGACGCTGTAAAATAATTATTATTTAACGGAGTAATTTAAATGCAAGAAACTTTTCATATTAAATGAAATGCATTCAAAAGCACACAATTTAAAACAAAGTAATTCCAAAGTAAAAGTTAAAGTTTTGCATTTAAAAGTGTAAGGACAAAAGTGTATCCTTTTGAACATTTAAGTCAGATACACGAGGATAACAATGCTTGCAGCATTTAATCATGACTCATGGGTAAATGTTTTAATCAAGTACATGAGTGGGGGGGGGGGTGGTTTTAAGAGGCCACCACCCCCTCCTCAATGATTACATCGCTGTATACTCGCAACTTTTATGCACATAAATAGAAATTGTTGAATAACCGCAGCGCTGCCACACATTTTATTTAGTTACTTTAGTAAAATCTTGATAATATTTTTTAACAACTTTCCATTACGTTTAATTTAATACGTGTCAAAACTTTTCAGCCTGCCATCAGTTACAGACAGTTTGTGAAACTCTTACATTGTTTTTGTCATCTTCTTCTGGCAATCTTGCTTGCCTTGTATTTTTTTTGTTTTTGCTCTCTCTGTACAAATATTTTAATTCATCCTTAGGGATCGCTATTCTGTTTCAACGAATACGTCTATATAAAGAGATATTTTATAAGTTTGTAACATTTGTTATTGCGTTACACGTTTGTTATTGTTGTTGTTGGTGGTGTTCTATTTAGATCGGAATAAAGTTTTCATTGTATTCCGCGACACAGCATATTATGTAACAGCAGCGCAACAGTTTTGTGTTTCGGATGTATGACTGCTCGTAAATCGTATACAAGTGAAATAAGGGTGCCATACCGCACAAAAGTTAAAATCATTTGTTGCCTCCTGTCTTTAAATCTATAAAGGACTTCTCAACAATTTTTCAATTTTTTTTTTTTTTATACCATTAAAATCATTTAATGGATGATTAGTGTAACTCAAAAGATTATTGAAGTTTTGTGCTTTATTTAATTGAAAGGATAATATTTTAAAATACAATATTAAAACAATTACAATTGATCCTTTAAAAATGTAAAAAAAACTTAAACACCTACGTTGTCGGAATAATAAATTTGTGCAGGATGTTTTTAAAGTTTTAATCTTAAGAAGGACTGAAGTCTCTTTCTGTAATGAATAGAAATTTAATTTTACAAGTGATTTCGAAAATAAAGTAAATTACATATTACAAATAAATTGAACTTGAATTAAATTGCAGAATTTTATCAGTTCGCTTAATTTCGGATTAACAGTATTTTAAAAAGGGATAAAAGTAAATTTTACACAAAAAGTAGAGCTACAAAACTACATCGTAAGGAGATCGAGGTGTGAATTTATATACGACTGTTGCTTAACTGTTTTTTAATAAAGCTTCCCTAAGATATTTAAAATATGACCTTGAAATTCTGAGTTTTGACCTTGATTTTAGTTCAAAATTGGTTGTTTTATTGAGATTAGCAATAATGTAGAACATCTAAGTACCCTAAAATGAACAGTTTTTGTTTGTACATATTATCATTGTAAAAATATGGCCTTGAGTTTTAAAAGACCTTGAAATGTTAAGCAAGTTTTTTTTAACTTATTTAATTTTACAATAATCTGAAAGAATTTTTTTTTTCCAAGAATAGGACTCAATGTTTTAAATATTTATTTACAACTCCGTTATTTCAAAACAATAACTCCGCAAAGTGAACTGTAAACTACACAATTACATTCCAAATCACCATAATATTGCATTGTGTACAATTGTGCGTTTATATCGCATATATTTGAATACTTAACATTCCTTCCTTTGATTTCTATTTTTATTTACCGTAAACGGAACTGTACAATTCTTAACACCTTTTATTATTTGACAACATATTTTCGTTATTGCAAAACGAAGCGAACTTTGAACCCATACAAGTGTAACTACAATATTGTGTGCTCTTTTGAATTGACAAGGCAACATAGCGGGATAGCCATTTGCCGCACGTCTGATGGCACGTACAAAACCAACTACACAGGTGGCTGAGGTTTTCCGCAGTTTTCACTCATGTCATGTGCGACATTTGATGCACATTGCTGATTTCACAACACGTGTGTGTACAATTTATGTGCATCATATGCATGTGTTGCACGACATCACTTTTACCAAAATGCAACAATTATTATGTCGAGTGTCGCGCCGGTAATGTATGCACTTCGCATTATATGACGTACGTTGTGAAACTAACCATTCCCACCAATTCCGTTTATTTGGAAAGAAACATTTTTTGCTATTGCACCCATATTACTATTACGGGGATTACTGAATATTATGGCCGTCGGGGAATCAAAATGAACAATTTCAAGCACACATTGTGCACATTTACTAAATACGGTGAATAGATTGAGCAGCATAAATGTTGCAACCATTTACAGTGAACATAACGGTGTGGGAGGAAAGGGACGGCATGAGTTGTGTGGAGTCATTATTTGGTTTCATGTACATGTAAAATGTTCACAAATATACGTACATGTAAATTGAAGGATATGAATACCGTTAGCATAATTACCGTAAGGATTTTTTATGTGGCAAAACATTATTACACGTTGTTGAGCCTGTCGACACACTCTACATGCGATGCGATTGAGTCGGTGCGCGGCATTGAGTGGAATGGGCGAATATAACCCGACAAGAAGGTGGGGTGGTAAATTTTGAATGCCGGCGTTACACTGAAACGCGTATTAGCATAATTCATTTGAAGGGCAAAAGGGATATATGTATATTCAAATGTTTCACCGACCTAATGAAACTATGGTGAATGCACAGGGTATTAAGTAAATAAGAAAATATTTCATTTTGGGACTAGAATATAAGTTGCAGTATTACAAACACCTGTCCATGACGTTCTTTCTTCAAAAGTCCTAATTTGTATAAATAATAATTAACCCAAATGAAACGTTTGTTTGAATCTCCAATTTGCTAACCTTTTTGTTCATTGAATGTTTGAGCTCAAAAGCAAATTTTCTAGCAAATGATTTTAGAAATATTTTAATTATTTGCTTGCTTCATTGAGTGAAAGCGAGTTCACTTAAATTTACATATTTTCATATTAATTCAAAGTACTATCCTTAAAAACAAGAATCGGCTGACGGCAAAATTTTGATTAATTACTTTCACATTTAATTAAAAAATAAAAAATTTGATCCATTACGGTTTTTGGTTTGGATTTGAAAATATGTTCTCTTTAACTTTTATTTAAATCAACTCGAAAATTGCGTGAAACAAGATCACACGTTTTATTTAAAAGAAACCTTGAAAATTATCGCAAAAATATTTTTAAAGTGTTAATATTTCTACAATGGAAACTTTTTGTGAACCGCGTTTTTTTCGCGGATTTTTAAAATTGCATTAAACCTCCTTTTTACAAATATGGACCTTAAAATTTTCATATTTTTAACTGCAATCCGTTGGTTAATAACAGGATAACTATCATTATGATAAGCTTAAAAACTTAGTAAACTTATTTTTAAAATTTGGTGCGACTTTAAAAAAAAGGAATAAATTACATCAAATTGATTTTTTAGGCTGTAAAATAAAATAAACAATTTAAGCCTAATCAATAAAACCTAAATGTGACCATCCCAAAGCTTCTAAAAACTTTGTTAAAATAACCACTCCCATTTGGAATGTAAATTATTACTTAATTAAATTAATGCAACAAAACAAATTCAAATATTTTGACTTGCATGAATACAAAATCTTCAAAATAGAGCAAAATAAATAAAATGTTTCAACAATTTGCAAAGAATTCTGTCTCCCTGCACAGACACAAGTATTTATTATTGCAAAACATGTTTTTGTCCAAACCCCTTCAGCGAGCGCAAAAGGAGAACAGCAACATTTTAAAGACAATGTAGAAATTTAACATTTCAAATGGGTAAATACGTTATTTAAGTACCCGTGCATATGTATATTTAGATTGGGTGTAGCAAGACAACTGGGACACACAAAATGGTACACACAAGTCAGACGCAAATCAATAAATTCCAAGTCAAATTCATTCATGCATAACAATTGGCCAGTGAGTAACATGGTGCATAGAACGTGTACATTTATCATATGCTTGGAGAAGGGAGCGGTACAGGATTACCGTACGGAGCTCGGTGATTAATTGTGTT
Source organism: Sylvicola cinctus (assembly GCA_963854165.1). Classification (NCBI taxonomy): domain Eukaryota; kingdom Metazoa; phylum Arthropoda; class Insecta; order Diptera; family Anisopodidae; genus Sylvicola; species Sylvicola cinctus. The sequence continues at coordinate 62,965,808 of OY974082.1, read as the reverse complement.
TATTAAGTTTTGCTGCAAGATAGGGAATTAAATTGAAGTACATATATTGGACGTCATTGATTCCCAAAACTATGTTGCCTAGGAACGCATTTAATGTTATATAAATTACAAGAATTTAATAAAGTGCATTCATTGTAGGGAGAGGCACAAAATATGTTTTGCCCTTCAAGGTTAAAAATAAATATTCTGCAACATAAAATTAAACCGTTTTTAGTAAATATCCAATCGGACGACAATCCGCCAAGCCGTTTTTGAGTTCGGAAAAAGGGCGTATATTGGAACACACCCCTTTTCTCCTTTTTATGCAACGAGGCGTATCAAATTGATTCTTCATTAAATGAAACTACTAGATTGAATAAAAATAAAATTTAAAATCAATTAATTTGTAATCTTAATCTTGATAATCAAAACTAATCACTCCTCATTACGCTATGCAAATTTATTACGTAATGCATCAAAAAGAGCATAAAATATACACTGATTATGACTGATATCCTAATTAAATTGTTGAAATGGCAACAATACGCTAAGTGAAAATCATTAAATTCGCTGAAGCAAAAGTATCAAATTAATAAGGATAAATTGATTTCAAACTCTGACCTAGTGTTTCAGAAATCCGATGACGGTAAATACGTGTAGTGAAGGTTAATTACATGTCAAGGTTTTGTATTTCATTTCAATGGCCTGCAAGTTTTTCGCTCGCGCAGATGTTTCACATTACCACCTCATCCCACCACTAAGTAACTCTTTCTTTGTATTCAGCACGAACATGCGGGTACATATGGATTTGTATTTATTTTGTACACAGAGAAAAGCCTTCCACAACCTCACGCCATCACACATGAGGCGGGGATCGTATCCGCTGAAGCACGCAAACCCACCCACATCTCAACTCCTGCCACAAATAAAAACACAAGCGATGGCTAAATTGAATCGATTTCGAAGCGCCGCGTTTTCCGCCGACCAGTGTTTTATGTACGCCGGGTTATTTTGTACAATGTTTGTGTAAAAATGTGTTTGTTTGTGTGTGTGTGTGTGTTGTGAATGCATGATGTGGGATCGGAATACGTTGAAACCACTTGACATGTGTGACTATGTATGTAGACGGTGTTGTACGACGCGACATTGTCGGATGTACTGTGTGGAAAATCGTTCATGCCACGATAATAAAATTATCCACTTACCGATATAAAAACCTCTTCAGCTTGTTGTAAAATGGCGACACGTGACCAGCCGAATTTTTCCATCAATTTAATGCGTGTGGGATTATGCACGGTGGCTGACGGATGGGTGCGGAACAGCGTTGGGAAGCGGCTTCGATCGGAGAGCGCTGGACTGGAGGCACCATAGCACAGCTGAAACAATTAACGGGGAAAAATGTTTTTTAAATTTAATAGACATTAGCACTACAATTATGTTCGCATTTATTTTGTGAATAATAAAATAAAGCAATAATAGAGTTGGTGCGTTGCAAGTTGAACCGCTATAATTACGGGATCGCAACAACAGTACCTATAATTGTTTACGTTCATGTAACTCGCAGAGAATCGTGCTCAAAATGATACATACGTCAGTGGGAACTGACTACATTAAATACAGGATGTTTTTGAAGCAGCTTGCAGCAACTTTTATTTTAAATTTATTGGTCATAAATTACGCGTTTGAAATTGAAAAAAGTCGGTTATAATTATTACGAAGTTTATCCTTGAATTAAATTTATGAACTTAAAGTTGGGAGACAATTTTAGGGACCTTTAATGACCTTTACAAATTGATCTTTATTAAAGCTGCACCAATCATAAATTTTCGTGACATTAACACTTCATAAATGGAGGCTTAAAATTATTTAATAAACATAAATGAACATTTTCAAAGAAAATAAACCTCCACAGAATCACCCTGTACAAAGCTGTAGCTTCTAATTATACTCCACTGACCTCTCCATGGTGTTTAACAGTACACACTTCCATTTTGTGCGTAATATATAAGTAAAATGAGAATATTCAATGTTCACATAATTTTCTACATAATTTCCCTCCGAGGGGTTGACTAGCATATTTGTGTTTGTTGTGAGCTACATAAGCAACAACTCCAAACATTATATTATTATGCTGTATTTTAAGTGGTTTCCTTTTCGCCGTTTTTGGTGCATATATTTATTAATGGCACCAAAATGGATGGGGCGAAAAACATCAACTGCAAATGAACGGCGAGGCGAGTTAATGGAGCGTCCGGTAATTAAATCATTAAATAAAAATAACAAACATTTCAATGACTCGTTGAGATCCCGTTGTACACGAAATGCGTTGTGTGTGTGCGTGTTTCGTGTTACGGGTGTTTGTGCGTGTTGGTACACCAAAATTAAATAGCGGTATAACTTTGTGATGCCGCATCGACTATTATTTATTAAACTACACAAGCTTGGCATTAACACGAATAAAGTCCTTGCCGAAGCTCCCACTGCAGTGTGTAAGCACACAAATTAATTTGTTTTGAAAATTTCTTATAATTGTGTTCGGTCTTGTTCTTGCTACAATTTATGCGGCAATATTTGCAACAATTTAATTTGTTGAGGCAACTAATAAACATTGTCAAGGCATCTAATAATTTTCCTCAACTCATTGCCTCATCTCAAACTCGTCATAATATCATCCCCTCCTTCCTTCGTACCCCCACCCCATTTCGTTACATCCAACAAGCGTGAGTGTGTGCGATTGTGTGTAATCTTACTCAGCATATTTTGCCATATTTTATTGTGTCTTTGTTCCTTTTTTGTGTGCATACGCTTATTTAATATGCTCCACTTTAATGTCTTGTTGCGCACTTCTTTTAAAAAGTGCCCATAAAGTATGCATATGCGTTAAGAAATACATAATATGCGAAATTCTTTGCGAATAACAACCATTAATCATGGAAGATGGTAACTTATTCTGTTTATAATGTATCGTGTAAGTACTTCGAATATTTATTAGATATGTTGCAAAGTATGATACAGCGTAAATGAAATTATCTTCACACAATGAGACTACATATAATATGTTTTAATGTATTCGCGTGAAAACGCATGCGGACGTATGTGGAAAGGTCATACATAAATAAATGCTACATAGCTGCTACAATTTGGAATGTGAACCTAATAAACAAAATTACAAGAATCTTTTCATTTTTAAGGATGATATGCGATTGTGGAAATTTCATGTGTGACTTTATCACGCACAATATATTGGGCCTTTATGAAACAATAAGTTAGTGTGAAAAATCGTTATAAATTCACAATTCGCATTCTCTGCGATGTGTTTTCTTTTCTTGTGATATAATATGTATTGAAAAGGAGTTTTTGGCAATAAGAACATGATATTTTGACCTTGAAAATGTAACTTTTGAAACCCATTAAAATCTACAATAATATATTATATGGAAGAACTTTCAGAAACTTTTAAAGTTTTTGATATATATATTGAACTCGTAAATTGCATGACCTTGGATTTTTACGAATGAACAAATGAACAAATGAACAAATGAACAAATGAACGAATGAACGAATGAACGAATGAACGAATGAACGAATGAACGAATGAACGAATGAACGAATGAACGAATGAACGAATGAACGAATGAACGAATGAACGAATGAACGAATGAACGAATGAACGAATGAACGAATGAACGAATGAACGAATGAACGAATGAACGAATGAACGAATGAACGAATGAACGAATGAACGAATGAACGAATGAACGAATGAACGAATGAACGAATGAACGAATGAACGAATGAACGAATGAACGAATGAACGAATGAACGAATGAACGAATGAACGAATGAACGAATGAACGAATGAACGAATGAACGAATGAACGAATGAACGAATGAACGAATGAACGAATGAACGAATGAACGAATGAACGAATGAACGAATGAACGAATGAACGAATGAACGAATGAACGAATGAACGAATGAACGAATGAACGAATGAACGAATGAACGAACGAACGAACAAACGGACGCACGAACGAACGAATGAACGAATGAACGAATGAACGAATGAACGAATGAACGAATGAACGAATGAACGAATGAACGAATGAACGAATGAACGAATGAACGAATGAACGAATGAACGAATGAACGAATGAACGAATGAACGAATGAACGAATGAACGAATGAACGAATGAACGAATGAACGAATGAACGAATGAACGAATGAACGAATGAACGAATGAACGGACGCACGGACGAACGAACGAACAAACGGACGAACGTAAATACAAGCAGCAAAAAGAACCGTAAATGCATTGAACTCATAATGTTTGCCCCATTTAAACCCCTTCCCCTCTAAGTCCAGAGGGGTTGCACAAAAAAAGAATTAGGTTTTTGTACACAGTTTAACATCCGGCTTTCACTTCTTCATCTATTTTAATAAAGAAGTTGACATTGTTGAAACGAGTAGGGATAATTCTTCTTCATACCTAATTATAATATCTTATTAAAGGTATGTCGATTGAAAGAACATAAGCATAAATAAAAGAAAATTAAATAAAAAGAAAATTCTTAATCAATAATTTGAAGAGTTTCTTTTACTCGTTTTTAATAAAATCGTTTGTTTTCTTACAAATTTGAACAAATAATTTGAATTTAATTTTTGAAATATCTGAATCTACAATTCAACAAAAATAATTTGAATGAGAAATTTATTCATAAAATAAATGTCTTGTTTATTATAACGGTTGACGTTTATTGAAAAAAAATTTGATTAGAAAGGAATGAAAGGCATTTTATCGCTTAACAATGAATTTGAAAATGGAAATGTCAACGGCAATTCAATGCTAATTGGGAAACGTTATCAAAAAATAATGCTGGGATATTTTTAGAAATTATTTTGATCAAAATGAATTTGTTTTTTGATTTATACTGAAAGGAAAAAAATTATTATCGAAATAATTTTTTTTTTTATAAATACGACAAAACAGTCCAATGAATTAATTAAAATTAAAAAGCAATTATATTGACAGTTTGTTTTATGAAAAAAGGACATCAACCTATCATATATAGCATTAAATAGTTATTTTGTGTGACCCTTACAAAGAGACACCATTTATCACTTATCATTGATTTAAAGATCACGCATTGAACAAACAAAGCCCGAGACATCATCATGAATTTAGCTTCCATCATTATGTATACAAAATTCGTATTCAGTTGAACATGAACGCATAATATGAGTGTAGGCTCCAAAATCCTGAAACATATTCATTCAAACTGCTGCTCCCCTACCATTCCCCCTGCTTTATATTATTTAGTTGAATTTGTGTGAGGACTGAGGAGGCACAAATGTATTTATCCTCCTCGGGGCTCACTCCATGCCGAGCATTCATTGAGTGTATTTGTGTGGCCTACATATAACAGTTAGTAACATTTGTACAATGTTGTAGCTGTGTTGAAAATTGGAAGCTCAATGACAGGTGGTCCGATGGAAATCAATAAACACCTGTAAATTGGATTGAGCGTTTTTTGTTTCTCTCTTTGCTTGCACATGATCATGGTGATATGAGGTAAATGTTTAAAATTTCGAAAACATATGTGGGTTATTGTTGTTTTGTGGGTTGTTGTTCGTTTTGTATTGTTGTTTCGTGTTAAGTTATTCATGTTATGGGGAGGCCTTTGGTATTGAATTTAAAATGATTTGTGTATGCGGACACAAGTGAATTGACTCATTGTTTTTAATAGTTATTATAGGTTTGTTTAGGTTAAGGGATGTGCTGTAAAGGATTATTGCCAAAAGTTGGCTAAAAAAAGGATGCAAGAGAATTTAGTGCTCCGAATTGTATCGAGCAGAATCGGATGTACTTAAGGATCTAATTTCTATTGCATAAAATAAGAAATCAGAAAGTAACTTTAAAATAAAAAAAATTAAAATATTCTTCCTTATTAGCTTTTAAATTGAATAGCTGTAATATTGAGTGAAAATTAATTTAATTGCCCTATTAATTTATTTAAAAAAAGGATATTTTTATTTTCTTCAAGAGTGTTTACATAATATATATAGTGTTTTGTAATTTTAAAAACTTTGCCAAACAAGTCAAGGTCAAAATAAAAAAAATTCAAGGTCATGATTTTTATATCTCCGAAACATTAAATATTTAATAAATTTTTCTTCCACTTTCTTGTAGCTTTAGATAAATAAAAGAGTTTGCTGAAACTTTCAAGGCCAAAAATCAAAAATTCAAGGTCATATATTTAATATTTCAAAAGCCTTAAATATTTTTGAATTTAATTTTCCACATTATTATAGTATTTAAAATATGATAAAAAACATGCTGAACATTTCAAGGTCAAAATTTGAAAACTCAAGGTCATATTTTTATAATGAAAAACGATTATTTAAAAACTGTGTGTTTTAGGGTACTGTGAAGTTCTACATTATTCAATGAAAGTACCAATTTTGGACAAAATTCAAGGTCAAAACGAATTTTCCATATCTCAGAAAACATTTATTAATTTTTTTTTGTATAGTTGCAGTCGTATATAAATTCTCACCTCGCTCTCCTTGCGATGTAGTATTTATTATCAACTATTTGCTTTAATAACGAGGACCTACACCATTTCAAATGACTATTGCCAATTTATTTAAACAGCCAATTTATGGATCAATAGAAACTCGATGTTACATTAATGGCATTTAGCAGCATTCAATTGAAAATCAATTTACAGTAACGCATTGTGCCTCGAGCTCAAAATGATATGTTAATTAAACATTATTGAGGTGTTGATTTTCATTTCGACATGCACATTTCACATGACAACTACTCCGACATGTTGTGTAGTAAATACAATAAATTGTTATAATAATTAACTCATTTGGTAGAAGTCCTGATATTTAGTTGCAGCATTGAACGCAAATGGAGCTGATGCTTCAATAATTTTAATTACATGTTACCAACTGCCTAAAACAAAGGACAATCGAACATTTATTTGCGTTCAATTCGCCTATTTGTTTTGTAATAATATATTTGATCCTGCACGTATGCATTACATTTTTTCGTTGTAATTTAGATGTCAATTTAAGTCTGTTCATTGTACGGAAAGTTAATGATTAAATTAAAAATATGGCAGGGACGGCTGTGGGAACAGTTCAAAAGGGGTTTCCTTAAATCCCGATGAGCCACAAAGTTAAATTCAAAAGTATTCTTTTCAAGGATTTTAATACAAATTCAGTTGTGGCTACATATTTATTTTAAATTTTTTTTTAATAAAATGTTTTCAATAAATAATCGGAATGTTATTTAGCTTCATTATTTATTAAACTTGCTTTCATTTATTCATTTTAATCACTTTAAGTGCTTCATTTTGGGCCAAGCGTCCTTTTAAGAAAAATTAAATAATTGTTAAGAATGTGGCTAGTTCGCTGGAGCAAAGAATTAGAATTTTAGCAAAGCATTTTGTCCTTAAGTCTACAATTTACTCTCAAAAAAAAGGTCCTGCACTACTCCGTGAAAAATTGTGTATGGAAGAATTTAAAAATTGTATTTAAAGTATGTCCAATATTTGTAAGGGATAAGTTTTAAAAATTCAATAACGCTTCTGAAAATGTTATCCGTAAGCGTCCCAACTCAATGAAAATTGGGAAACACTTAACAACAACCTATAGTGTACGGGAGGTTGATGAAATTTCATGGAACTATGTCGCCCGAAACGTAATAAGTAATAACATTCATCCGAACTCAGAAGATCATAACAATTTTGGTTTCCGTGCGGAAAATTGAATATTGCTGATGAATCGAAAATTGATTTCGGTCTCAATCACCGCCCAACCTCGTAATACGACATTCTCACCTTAATGTACGATGCATGATGAACACGCAGAAATATGATGGAAGGATAATTTCGCATTATCCCTTACACCTACACATCTCAATTTCAGTAATAATTCACGTATAGATTATCGATTGAAAAAGGTATTTCTACAGACCTAAATTTCGATGATATCTTTGTTCAATTTGTGCAATGATTATTGTGATTGTGAAGCATCATAAAAGTTGGTACGCGGCCAATTACGGTACAGCACCCCAACCCCCATTACACACTTGTTAATAAAATACAAATGTGCCGTTTCATGCGAATCGCGAATGTGAACCGTTTGATTGGGAATACAATTTCCAGCGAGGGGAAATTTCAATAAAGCGTCACTCATCAATGATATTGTGATTCTGAAAATTAAGCTCAATGCATGAGTTTCAACAATGGGTGTTTCAAATTATTGTGGTAGTTACTTGATGATGTGATGCATTTTAACTTAATATTTTGTTAGGTTTATTAATGCGGTATTTATAGTCAAGCTTAATCAAATTATATGCACGAGGGTATGAGCATCAAATTTGTATTTACACTGTATGCAATAATTATGCAAATAATTTCAGTTTATCCGCCACAAATATCTGCACCCAAAATTTATGCAATTTTACGATAATAATACTAATTTTGTTATTTATTTGCGTGCTTCATGTGAAAATAATGAAACGTTTTTAAATTCACGAATGAGGGGGGGGGGGGAATAATCTGATTACACATTGTTTCTATCACAAATTTTTGACAATGAAACATCATTTACTGGGCATTAACGCAAGTATTTAGAACGTAGTTTATTGGAAAATATGATTTAACCTCAGTTTGAATGGAATTAATCCTTTTAGTGTAATAATTGAAATGTTGGAAAATGAATGATCGAAAATTCTGTCGATTTTCACCACATTTAGAATTATTTGACATTCTGATGACTGTTTAATCATCCGTACAAAATTCAATGTTGTTCCCCTTTTAAAACATCAAAAGTTTACAAAAACTTGAAGGAATTAAATATAATTTACTTACTTCAAATTATAATGCCTCACAACTTAAGAACGTTGAGCATTACTTAAAACGTTAGGCTTTATTTAATTTCAAAATGTAAAACTGACAAGAATGAAACATTTAGTAAAACATTTCAAGGGCATTCAAGGTGCATTTTGAAGGTCATTTCTTTGATTTAAATTAATTTAGGAACACCGTAATTCATTTTGAAATATTGTGGAACTTCGTCCTTTTTTACATGTAGCTTTTCGTCAGAAATTAATTACTTTCTTTGAAAATAAGGAACCAAAGTTGTCGACTAAATCTTGAAATGATTTTTGTAATTACCACGAGAAACTTTTATAGTCAGTCTAAGCTGGTTTAAGCCCGTTAGCCAAAAAAAACTGCACTCAACGAAAATGAATCCTGTTCATCCTTAAAAAAATCTTAACACTAAACTTTCCATCAAATTTTAATTAAAATATTTTTGTGAACATGTTTTGTGTCTCAAATAATCAAAAATTCTAAATTAACTTTAATGGCTTTAAAATAACCTCAAAAAATTTAAATTATGAAAAGCTATAACCATATTTTCCTGAAATTACCAACGACTATTATGTTACCATAATGCACACTATACTCAATTATGGAGTATTTCCAATGTTTTGTATAATTTAATTAATTTGAAAATGTTATCGTAGGCTTGTCGAAATATTATCACAATCATAATAACTATTACAAAATGGTGAACATTTCAGGTAAAGAAAATATCGTTCACCTTTAGGCGCACTCGATATAATTACCAACTGAAACCCCGATTCTGCTGCAGAAACAATGTAGATCGTTTTTCATCAATTCGCTGATTTCAGCAGGAAAAGCTTACAGACTCGAGGGTAAGTGCTGGTTGAATCCACCCCCCCCCCAGCCCCTGTAGGTACACAATAAATAGTTGGATAACAGGCCACACTTTCACCCTTCAGACACGTCATCCTTCGACGAGCACTAAATAATTAACAAACAACTTCAAATGCGAATTTTGAGCACAACTTTAACTTAACGACGTCACGTCTTTGGAATTGAGAAAATTTAAGGCTTCACTGAATTTTGGATGACTTGATATTTGTTATTAGTTTGTTTTTAGTAGGTGGATGTACGTAATACATCTGAATAACAAGGTTCTTTAAAGTTTACTTTGAGCAATTAGACTCCTTCCACAGAATGAAATTGAAGACGATTAAGCTAAATAACTTTTAATTGGCAAAAGACAATTGCGTGATGTGGGAAACTCCCGGATAACAGCCGGATTAAATGCAACACATCTTATTTTATGAGACGTAAAACTCCATTATTTTATTGTTGCTTTAACTTTTGTCGTTGCGTGTGTTGTCAGTTCGCATTATGCCGTATGCATTGCAGCGGATTTATTTATAATCTAAAGAAAGCACGAGGTCCTTGAGGCTTTAATGCTTCCCTGAAAACACAGCGACGATGAAGCGTTGCATTTTTTGTTGTACTCGTATGTAAAACCACTAGAAAATAATGGAAATTGCAAATGTTTTATGATATACCATAAAGATGTTCTTATTAGCAATTGTTATGAATTTTCATTACATTAAAATGCTCTGCAAGGATAACATGACGCAGTGTATTTACAGTTTGCACGAATAATGAAAAAAAAATTGCTGAGTCAATTTATTTGTTCTTCATTTGCAATTTATTAACAATTTATGCAGTTGCAGTTGCTTGTACAGCCATGCAAGTTCAATTTGTTTCATTTTATTTACAACTTAAATTTCTACATGATGGCGGAGTGGTCCAAATATGTTTATCATTTCTTGAAGCATATTATTCAAAAAAAAACTATATTATTAATTTTTTTTTTGAAATAGTCGTGAAATGATTTTAAATTTGTTTTCCATATATTAATACATACTTGTTATTTTTAACTTTTATACAACAATTATGAAGATCAGATAATGTAATAATTTAAAAAAATATTATGTGACCTTAAAAAATTACTTAGGTAAAATTCATGATTATTTTTAAAACAATATTTAAAGCAATTGTAATTATGAAAAATGATTATTCAATAATTTCAATTAAAAAAACAAACAAAATAACGGTTTTTCGTAATATTTTTCGACCTTGAAAGAAAATATTTAAAAACGTGTTGGTTTTAAAATAAAAATATTCAGATTAAAATAAAATATTGGAAAAGTTTAAAATAAATCTAATTGCATTTTCATCACTATACTTTTTAAATTGCTATCGCATTATTAAGTAGTGTTGCAAATACAAAGCAACCATGCATGTCACTGAGCCATAAAATGAAAAATGCATCTAACAAAAGTTGAAGGGTACGCTGAAGAAAAAATTGATAGCTATACAGAAAGTCAAATAACGGAAAAATAAATGAAAATTTTACACAATACCTAAACCCTATTTGTAAACTCATGCCAAGACGTAATGGAATGCAACGAAGTATCAAAAGCACTTCATTTCCAAAGGATGTCATCTTGAATTTGTAAATGGTCTTTAATCTCATGTTTGTTAGTTCATTGACAATTGCATAACATTTGTTTACGTGATCATTACGGGTGTGGGTGGCAAACAACCTATCCCCACACAATGCATATTAAAGCATGATTGTGCCACTTAAAGTTGTCCAATCCAACAATATATGTACTCGCTTTTGATTCCCGCTTATGGTAGCAATTACAAATTCCATAACAGCAATACCTGCCGTGGTGTATCACAACTCATTTGTGGGTGGGGGTGGGCTGTCGGAGGGGGTCTCGACAGAGGAAACAATTTAAGTGGTTGAAAGACACTTTAGCAATGTGATAACAAGACAGTGGCATTAAGCGAATTTGGTACAGTACAATGAACATAGAAGCGGGAAGAGATGAGCGTTCCCGAAGTGGTTTAACGTCTATGCCGATGTAGTCCCGCAAGTATAATAAGCGAGCGTGTACACACAGTCGGGCGGCAAACAAACGTACACTATAATGTCGCCGCTTTTGATGACTAAACGCATTTAAAAGCGTGTTGGAGGGTTACATTTTCTCAGTGTGTGCCGCAATCTACATTTTACGCGCATAGATACAGCAAGATGAGCTAAGATATAATATATGTTTGTGTAAAATGGCAATGGCTGTAACAGGAATTGAATTGGCGGGGGTGGGGGGGATGAACATTTAATTATGTGAATGGGATAAAGTCACATGGAAATTGCAAAATGTCAACTATTCAAGAGCTCAAACATGAAATCGTCAATTAAGTGCTACGCCGATAACGTTATTGTTTGATTGCACTCTGAAGTATTATTATTAATGAAATCATGTCATTTTTTCGTCTCGGTGAATTGTCGGATAGGGGATGTTAAGTTTTCGAATAAGTTAAACGTTACGTAGCGCGTCTTTGAAATTTTAATGTTTGTCATATTTAAATAGGCGAGGGCGTAGTGTTTATCTAGAAAATTAATGAAAAACTGAAAGCTTGGCATTACCATTGGGGAAAATAGACTATAAGTATGTCGAAATTGTAATGAAACGCATGATTAGGGGTAGCTTTTAGATATGCTTTATAAATTTGATAACAATGAGATGTATTTAAGAACATTTTCATGAATGGCGTAATTTTTAAAAAGTTCTTCAAATTGTAAAAAATTAAAAACCAATCAAACTTGACATTGAAACTTTAACATTTTGACCTTGAAAATGTGTTCAGGGTTTTTTTTAAGAACGCAAAAGAAGTCTTAAAGAACTTTAGAAGAAATACGTAATTTTTGAGATATAAAAAAAATCGTGACCTTGAATTTTTTTTAATATTGACCTTGAAATATTGTACAAAATTATGAGTTTAATTTAATGACTTAAGAGACGTCTCCTAAGTTAATAAATTAAAGCTTTATACAATAAAACAATTAAATTTTGAGGTTATGAAATCACGATTCCTTTATTACTTAAGAATCTGAAGTAAATATAATTAATTATATAAATCTGCTCCATCACAATTTCGTATTATTAAATAATGTCTATTACGCAATTTACAATCACATTAATCAACTGCATAATGCATTTGAATGATCTGTGGTAAATATAATGCGTAAACCCTTGGAGTGCAAAATGTTCCTTCACATTAAATATTTAATTTTATTATACACAATTCAATCAATGAAGATGAACATCAAAAAATATTTATACTTTCAACACAAATACCTATACAGTCCCTGAACACATGAATGGTGCATTTACAATTATATTTACAAAACAATTGTTATTAATCGTATTAAGGGCATGAATATTGAAGCGCGTTTGTACACACACATTGTGTTTTCATTAATATAAAACATATCCACGGAACGGTATACGGAGTATTGCTTTGCTGGAGAGGATGTACAATGAACAATTGAACATTTATATATAATATGCATAGATACAGTCAGTAGTCACCCACAATATTGTGAATGACTTGGGCGCTCAAGCACAAAAGGAACTAAGCAATCAATTATTTACCATTTCAATTACATGTAATTCTATAAAAGTCAGGAAGTATGGAAGTATTTGTGCCATTGAATTGAATGGAATTGAATTCTCGCATTTGCTTTTCTCGCGCGTTTTGTGTTATAACAACGCTATTCTGCTTTTACGTAGGATATCGCCTTGCATGAAATTGGAAGTATGGTAATCGTGTGAAAATGTTTTATGCAACTGCTTTTTTCCTATTTTAAATATTACTTATTTTTTTAAAAGAAAGTTTCTGGTGGTGAAAACAATTTAATGTTATGACCTTGAAATGTTTAACAAATGTACACCTTGAAATGTTTGTTCCTTTTTTTAGGATGATGTTGTGTCCTTAGCTTAAACACAAATTTTGCAAAAATAAAATAGATTTAAGAATAGTAAACATTTTGACATTGAAATTTTGACCTTGAAAATGTGAACAATTTTAAATCAAAAAATAATTGTGTAAAATAGACGTGTATATTATTTCCCATTTTATTTTGTCTCGAAAATTTTTTTTTCAGTATTTCATTTCAAGGTCAATTTAATTTTTTTTTAAACTGCAATAAACGTGGATTCTCTAAATGAATGTTTAAGTGAAATGAAAAGAAAGCACTTAAGTAACAATTTTATTAAAAATTTTAAATGAATGTTTGAGTAAAACAACATTTTAAACGGACTTAAGAAGCAATTTTACTAAAAATATAAAATATATAACTAAAAAATAGGTTCAACAACATCCACGTCACCCATTCAAATTTCGTTTTAGCGTGCGCAAAAAAAAAAGTATTACACGCGCCATATACTGCATACTCCCCCAAAATATTATTATAAAACATTATACTTCGTAAAAATAATGGTGTCAGTATGTGGCACCACACAGTGGAGCCCCAATGTAAACGGTGAGGAAAACATTGCCATTTTACAGCACCATTTTTCGTTTATCTCCGATGTTTTCGCTCCACGCACATTTGATTTGATGTTGTTATTGTTATATTTATATTTTTACTATCATATTTTTTTTTTCGCGTGCATCAACAAGAACATGTAAATGGCGAATACGCCCCAAGTTAACGCGGCGCTTTTTTCCCGTTTAACAACGTATACATCTACATAATGTTTAAAATGTCTGTAGATACATATTGTGTATTATGTTCGTGCACCCCACAACACTGTGCGCGTGTGTCAGGCGTCATTTCAAAAATTTGCATATTCTACGAGGACGCATGGGCCTCCAACAACGACGACTACCAAGCATCAGCATTTTAAATCAGGCAATCAAACAATAAAGAAATAAAACATAACACACAAGATGAGCACATGTCTGGCAAAGAAAAGCTTTGCATTAATCCTTGAAACGCATGGCTGGCGATCCCTATAAATTTTCAATATTTTCTGTTGTCTTTTACACAAGTCGACGAGCTTTAACGTGTGTATCCTTTGCTGTAAAGGTATATGCGTATGAGTTTGCGACACAGACCGTAAAAAAAGCGATGCTACACACAGTGACATTTATATATGTGCCGCGAAATTACTGCGCATTGTCATTTACGTGACTCGTTTACGATAGTTTTTCATTTTGCTTCGTCCAAAAATCCACTCGTTCACCTATGTTTACCAAGGCGAATTAAATATTTATGTTGACTTCTTTTCTGTGCCATGTGACAGAAGCAGGACAAAGAATAAAAGTAATTTCACTACATCCATTTCGTTTATTTAACAAACAACAAGGGCAGTCATAGAAATGCAAAAGTTATTTGCGTTGTTACAAGAAACCACCATTTTTAAATTAAAGACAAAATAATGAATAATCAAGAAAAAGATTTATTTGTCGTGACTGGGGGCAAATTACAGTCAAATTTAAACCCCCTTTAAAAAAAATGCGGAACATACAAAAATTTGCACTTAATAGTGCAGCACTTAAAGTTGAAGTTAACTCAAGTTTTTGAGAGAGAGAGATGATTTTTTGTCGACACTCGAAACACAAAAATTAAGAAATTTTAAATTTTAATATAAAAAAGTGTGCGCGCGCACGCTCCCTTCGAGTTGAGTAAAAATATGCTGAAGCAGTGAATTCAGCTTAAGCCGTAGTTAAATTTCCCTGCCTTTTATAATTACTTTCTTTTTCTCAATTATTTGGGGCGGAATAAATTAAATTGTAACCACGAAATTCATAATGAAACTGTTGAAACTTTCAAAAAAAATCACATTTACAAAAATTTCTCCATCACAATTGTCAATATCCTTTCAACAAGGCAGTCGATCAGTTTTTTATTGAACACAGGTACTGTTGAAATAATTTTACAAAAAAAATAAAAATAACGCTCCGCCACTCAATTCAATTTCATAATATCATCAGCTCGTCTATTCCACCTTCTTTTTCTCCTTCCGCCTTCCTTCCACTTTTTCATTTTAGTTTTTACAAGGATTGGTGTGAGAGAAAACATCAACCGGGCTCTGCTATTTTGATTTCCATATTCTGCACTCAACGATGCGGCACGGCATGGTTAAGCAAATGTTCACACATCCATGCACATTGATTTCATTTTCGCGATGTTTTGATTTGTGTCTGCCACGTTGCAGCAATCCCACTGTGTGCGCGCTGTGATTGGGGTGTGGGGGTTGGTGCAAATTGTGTGAGTGGTGTAACGTGCCAAGATATAGTGTATGGAATCATGTTTCAATTCAATATTGAATACACGAGCTTTGAGATACATTTTAAACTCTGTTGCGTGGAAAGTGAGCGTATCAGTAACTTGATCTCTTAATTAAGATGTTAAGATGAATACGCATACGTACGTGGCACTTGCAATTCGGGTGGGGATGGGGAGGACAATTAAATGCATGTAAGCGTTAAATTTACCATCCCCAATCTCGTTACATGCTCCATTGCGAATTTGAGATGTTCGAGTACAGCAAATTCAATTAAGTACTGTATTCTTTATATGCGGGAGTTTACGAGCGAGTGTAATTAAATTAATGTGATCCCTTAAAATGTGTTGCAATAAAGCATAAAATAAAAGCTGGAAACACGTGATGCAGAATTTTGTAAGGATTCTGTGGTAAGCCGCACGTTATGGTTTCTTGTAATCCGATTGCATCCAACAGATGAATCTGATTAAAAGTTCCATCTCCACGATTATTGCCATCCAATGGAATTGAATGATTCTCGTGAAATTTGGCAAAAAAAAAATGGAATTCAGAAAATAAATGTTATTAAAAAATCGAAATCCTTTACCGCTCGACTCTCGCATTCTTTTCAATTTTTTTATGACTCCTATATTTTGCCTTCTATATACTATGAGAAATGATTTTGAGAAGTGAAATTGCAGTCACCCGTTTCCGGAAAAATGACATTCCCAAACGGCATTCAAATTTACAGCTTTGATGTTGTCAAAGAGATTTTTAATTTAATTTGAGATTGCGCCCAAATGTTGTTTTGAAGACATAAAAAAAGGTATACAATCCAAGTAGACAAAAATAATTATTAAAATAAAATCCTTTCATGCAACGAGCGACCATGATCCTTTTGATTCGAAATGTGGGGTTTGCCCCATTTTTTTTCAAGCTTATCTTACAATGAACTTTGTGAATAGTCTTCTGACATAGTCTTCATTTAAATGTGATTTTTTAAATCCTGTATGGTAAGGAAAGTGACGTAAAACTTTTTCCATTTTCCTTACCCTACACAAAGTACAATAAAATGACTGATTATTGAATTTTGACCTTGAATTATTGATTGTTAAAAATTGAAGCTTGCATCAAATTTTTGTTGGTTTTGAGAATAATAATATATTTAGTTAACAGATGAAAATAAGGATTAAAAGATTTCAGAAATTTTTCATTTAATTTTTTAAATGACTGAATTTAAAATATATTTACCTTTTTACTTTGATTAAAATGGGATTTTTTAACAATAACACGTATTGTACTTTAACTTTGTGATCTTGATGTCTACTAACAAAAGACTTTTCGAATCAGTTACATTATCAGCTAAGGAATTGCTCTAACTGATAAACTTATCCGAATTGTCAAATTTTTCATAGTAAAGAAAATAAAAATATGTAAGTATGAATTTTAATAATAACAATTTAATTATAATGTATTACCCGTCTATAAATTTTAGAAATTAAACTGAATCTAACGTGACATATTTCTTAATCAAAAAGGAAACACAACACATTTCTTTACTGAAAAAATTCTTAATACAATGGAAATACCGCAAATACCGTAAAATATGTAATTTTTCTAAAGAGAACTTAATTTTTTTGAACACAAAAACATTTAAAGAAAAAGGAATAAAACAAATTTGTTTCAACTGCAGTAACTACCGCATTTTATGTAATTTAACGGAAAGAATTAATTTTTTTTATTTCAATCTTTTTACTAATGATAATGATTAACTATAAACTAATTTTAAATCCCTTTAAAAAAATACAAACCTGGCAAAAAAATTCAAGTACTGCATTTCAAAGCAAATAAATTCTATGATTTTAGTTTCAAAAAAAGGATTGTAATTTTTGAAGCGCTATAAGTCTTAAAGTACGTTAAAAGAGTATGAATCTTATTTTCTCTATTCTTTTTTATTTTTGTTAAAAGAAGATGGAATGATTTTGAACCGCTAAAAATTATAAATCTGATAAAAAAAAATTATCAACGACGAATTTAGATTCAAATCGAATTTCAAATACATTGAAAAACTCAAATATATAAAAAGGAGCTTTAACGTCATTCATAAAACTGTGAATAAAATAAATGTAAAAGTAATAAACTATTTTTAAATATGAAACACTTTTCCAATATTTTTGTTTAAATGCAAATACAAATACAAAAATATCCCAAATAAATAAACAGGTAACTCACCACAATTAAATTCCACATTTTGGCAGCCTCCGCCACGGTTGTGCACACGGTGCTACATCCGGCCAACAGCATCAACTTCTGAGGTTTATTGTACAGCAAGTTGTACATTACGCTGGCGCCAAGCCCCGGTTCGCACTGTAACACAAAAAACAAACGCAGGAGAGAACGTTAATTTATCACATACTTTATGTTCCAAGTTATATAAAAAGGATATTCGCAAGTAAATATAAAAATATGCGGCTGAAAAAGTTTCATCCAAAAGTAACCTTACGCAAGACGAAGACATGAGCTGACGAAAAGTGGTGGGCGGCTGAGGGTGGAGGGATAAAATGTAAAAACTCATAAGAAAGTTGGACTGCTTAAATTGTCTGGATTTATGGAATATATGAGATGACTCAATCAATCGATTTGGCGCTTCTGTATATAATTTGCGGCCTTGCGAGAATTTCAACCACGTAGCTGCGTGGATGTGAAAGTATTCGCATATAAAAGATTATGTTTATTCATCTTAAATGGTAAATCTCGTGCGGCCAATATTGGAGGAGGCTCATTTGCTTGCTGTGTGTGTGTGTTGGATGAACAATATTATGATACATCCACAATAATTCCAAGATGTGTCTTTATACAAACACAATTATAGTTAGTTGGTAAATAGAAGAAAAACAACCCCTAACACCGCCGATATTCCGTTACGTAGCCGCCGCGTGAAAGAACCTTTCAAAATAGGAGGGGATGGGATGCCAAAGTTGATGCCCAGTAATACTCAGTTATATATCACAGCAAATTTAATAACAAGAGACAACAATTTTCTGTCTCATTTTATTATCTTCGTTTTCGGTTTTGGCACATCATGTTTATTTTGTTTTATGTTTAAGGGGGAGGGGGAAACGGATCTATACGAGTATCTACAAAAATGGCTCCCACAAGCTTTAATAAGCTTGTCTATCCAAACATGTAGCCAACGAATCACCGTATTTTTGTACACACACAAAGACACATTGTGTGGAACAATGACGTCCCTGGAGATAACAAGTCCAAAGTGTATTATTTGGACCACATCTCCTTGTAGTAGTCATTTTGTTTAATATGTGTGCGCTTGTTCGTTACCACTTACTGCAAATAAACCAACACAAACACACACAGCCCCATTCAAAATCTCAGATATTATAGTTTTGCGATTGCCATAAATTTAAGTCGGTTATTGTGCCAGTTCAAGCAAACTGTGCTTGGGATATAGATTTGGAAATGCTTTATGGCTGTACACACAAACAAAGTTGTGCTGCTACTCCCATTTAGGGTGGCGCGACAACATATTTTTTTGTTTTTCATGTATTTTTTTTTTTTGTGTTTGGTAAAAGGAAGAACAATTTATTCCCTGTTTACTGATCCCACTGAGAGTTTGCGTTATATTTTTAGATGTGGAATTAATCTTAAATCTTTCATCAAGTTGCTTTGGTGTGCTCAACATATCCTTGTAAGTCGACGTAACTATATAGCTGCATAAGGATACGTATACGATTACATAACATGACCGGTAAACAGACTCTACGATTCATAAATCCTATGGTTTTTATCTCTTTAGCTCTCCTCTATCCACGGATAACTTTTTATTTTTCGTCTAGAATTAGTTATGCTGCGTTATACGTGATTTTGCTTCAACTTTTTATCGTTTATCCATTTTTCCTTTTTATGCCATCCATACTTAGTTTGGATATTAATAAATTTTACTTCAGATTTTGCATTCTTCTATAAATATAGTTATGACATTAAGATATTGAAAATGACATTTTAAGTCGCACTTAATCAATGTCAAAATTTTTTTTTTTTTGAAAAGTATAATGCAGAAGAACATAAGTTTTGCAATCGAATTTAAATTTTATAAAAAAAAATTAAAGTTTATGTTTAACACCCCGGCAGCATGAAAACAGTAATTAAAGATAAAAAAAAACAAAGATTTTGTTTAATTTTTTATTTACACGATTTTTATTATTAAAAAATCAATATTAAAAATTATTATTAAGGGACTTAAATTGTTTTATTATATTAATAATATTATATTTAATAACATTTTGAGACATTTTTGAAGTCAATGTAAGCAATTCGATCGGGAAATGTCCTTTTTACAACCAAGCAACCAAAAATAAATTGTTTATGTGAAAGCTGTGATACTTTTAATAATGTTTTTTTTTCAACGATGCCCATAATCTGTTTTTTTTTTTTGAAAATAGTGGAATACTTAATTGTGATTTAAGGCATTTAACATGTTAATATATTTTCTGATAATTTTTCAGTCAAATTGATTTATTTCTAAATTAAGTATTGAGTTTATTTACAATTAAAATTACTACAATAACTGTTATTAATATTATTTCGGTTTGATTGTTGATCATCGAATAAAAAGTAATAAGTGATTTTCCCTGCCACACAATTTTTGTTACCTTTTGTTTAAAAACGGTCAATTTAAAATACGGTAAATTTTTTTGGGCTACATTTGTTAACAGTGAAAGTGTCGCAAGTCCTGTGAGAATATTAGGTTAAAAAACAATTCCTGAAAAAAAACAAACCACACTAAAAGGAAACACAAAAAAATACGATTTAATGACGAAAGACACCATTTAAAGTATTGATTTCACTACATTACATAAAAGAGTATGTCATCAATTTGTAAAAACGGTTAGTTTACGTTTATTTTTTTATTCTTTAAAAATTTAACACTCGAAGCACCGTCAATTTTGTGTAATGGGTGGTTAGGGGATTCACAGTGACACAATAAACAAATCGTTGGTAATTCGAACACTGTTTCACCATTTGATGCCTTTTGAATTTTCTCTCGCACAACAACACCCGCACCTTCCAGCAATGGTTTTATTCGTTTTTCCCAGATTAGTGTTTGTGTCGCTTTTTTTTTTGTATGGGTGGGGGTGCCAAAATCTGTGTGTGTGTAGGTGTCGGGGTGGTACACATGTTTACGGAAGAGCAATGTGAAAAATGGCTTTGGGTAATAAAAAGGTATAACGCAGTGGCTTTAACCACTTCAGGCTCCAGCCTTATTTCATCCCGTAATTTCTCTTGCTGTGTGTTTTTGTGGTGGTTTTTATTTGTCTCTTCAATTCTATATAAATTTTGGCTTCTTATGCGCCGGTTGCCCTACTTTAGTCAACCCAGTTAGTCATTTCGTCCCCATGCATTTACGACGGGAAAGGAACTCGTCGTCCAACTTTTTTATGCCTTTCAAACAAAGCGTGATGAAATATGCATAACGCAGGACGAAGTAGCGTTTAGGTAGTGGGAGGTATGGTATTGATTGTTCGGTTTGTACTCGGGCACCTGCTGGTTTCCATAGTTTACTGAAATAGACCAGTCACTAGAACAACCTGGATAGGTTTATCATTTACTTAAATTGGTTTTGAATTATTTATTAAATTGTGCAGTTTAATCTTAAAATAGTTTTTGTGACTTTTAGACAATTGCGGTTTAAATAATTTAAAAAAGAACATTTTAAAAAGTGTTAGCTTTTAGAAATATCAAAAATTTAAAAAAATTAAGTCACTTTAGAAAAATTCACTTAAGCTTTTTGTCCATTAATCCCGGAGAACATTCCCGCTAACAAAAATGTATACTGGAAGTCCTTTTTTCATTCAGTAATCCGTTATTCTGATTTCTGACAGGAAGGGGATCAATGGTTTTTCTAGACGTTGCCAAAAAAAGAAGAAGAATTTTTCTAAATTTTTTCCTATTTTCATTTAATTTAAATCCAAATATCAGCTTTGGCATAATATTTTGAACCCCAATTTTATAAGCACATCACTGTCACGTGGTATTTTACATTAAAAAAATAAAATATGTAAATTTTCGGCAAAACAAAAAAAAAGCGCCATTAAAAATTGAAAAGGAACTGCTCAATTATTCAACCAGCAACCCGTAGCATATTTCTAACCGGGGACATTGAGCCAAGTGTGTGCTTTATAGATGAAAAACACAAATCCAACAAAACAGACAGTCTGTTGAAACAAACATTTACACATTGGTGATTGTTATGAACATTAAGAGAAGGGGCAGCGAGATATGCTTTTGCGAGGGAGACGCGCGGGATGCTGTACGCACAGAACTATATGCAAGGGTTAGCGTCCTTCCTTTTTATCTGTAGCCCAGCCGTTAATTTCAATGGCGCATTGAAGCCAAACACACAAAATTTATATTGTGTGGCTGTTGAAAGTTTAAACATTGGTTAAGGCGAATGCATATTAAAGATAGCAATCACATAAAGAAAAGTCGTTGTGCAAACTTGCGGAGAGTTGTGCCGCCCCTTTAATTATATTAGTATAATGGGGAGCGTCGCGTCTGGACGACAAAACTTTGCGAAATGAGATGAAATGTTGGTGGGGTGATCTTTGATAATTATTTGTGGATGAAGCAAGTTAAATTAAGTGGCAAATTTGAATGCGTATTTATAATCTTGAAGTGCTCTTGTTACAAGAGATTGTTTTCTGATTGGAGAAATGTGTGTACATAGTTGTTCGTTTATTTGCCATCAGTATCAATTAACTCAGTTGCAGGGGCCACCCCTGTTATTGTGACTTTTGATGGGGAAAATGCTCATTATTGAAATATAATTGAAAAAGCTCGGTGATTGTCCCACAAAGGATTGCAATATTACAATCTAAAGTGGGAACAAGAAAGATGTCTCTTCTTCACTCTCACTTCTGCATCCAAAATATTAAATCCATTGCCAACTTTGAACCACATGTAGCTGTTTTAAATGTTAAAGATGATCGTCCTTATTAACATTTGGATTATCATAATATGCAAATGTGGTCGCCTCCTTTTTTGTGGCCATGGTCGCTCTGAAATATGTATCGTTGAATTTCATTTGAATAATTGAACTCGAGAATTCACATGTGACTGAGCGAACAATCCTCTGTTGAGCTCTCCTTTTTAATACAAAAAGGATAAAATGATAAATCCTTATCCAGTTATGATAAGCCTTAGCAAGTCGTGGCAAAATTGGCGCGGCACATCATGCAGAGGATTGGGTAATAAAAAGCGTTCCATGTTTTTCCGCATCAGAATTACATTATGGTAATTGGTTAATGAGGATGATTGGTTTTATGGTTTTCGTGCCAAAAAAATAATGGCGAATTTTTTTTTGTTGGCGGGTAAAGCTTGTAATTTATGAGTCTGAAAAAAAATTAATTTTTTTATGTTTTAACATAATTTTTTTCAACTTGAAGTAAGCATCGAAAATTTTAAATTTTTTCAAACCAAAATTAATTGATTACATCTACATATTGATATTTTAAAATATTGCAACAGTGGGTCCTTCCACCTCCGTCACAAATTTTTATCCTTAATATTATATCTTTTTAACCAGGACCCGTTAAAATGCCGATTCAAAAAGATTGTTAAATGCCATCTAAAGTTTATAAAAATAAATTAAAACAATTTTGCACATAATAAAAGCACAACTTTAAGCCACACAAATCCCAAAGCATTAAAAATTTAAACCAACTAAAACTCATTTCATTGTTTATTCTTATTCCCATTCGCGATGTGCCAAATGGCCAGTCAGCCTTCCCAAACTACCAACGAAATTGACAGAAAAAAAAGCAAAAATGAAACAAAAATGAATCCACAAAAAAAAAGCTCAGAGCGAAAATCAGAATAATTTAGTCTAGTCATGGTGAATTCAAGGGGACTCACTGCACACTAATCAGATTCCCAACACAAAAAGAAAAATCGGCCCTATTTAGAGAAATGGTGGGGCCACAGGGTGCGGAGTGTAACGAGGGAGGAGATTGCGGTCGCAAAGTCCAAACTGTTGCTAAATACAGTGCACTGTAAAGCAGAGAGGTCATTGTATTGTTTATTGTATATTTGTCTGGTGCACAAGGACGTTTGTGCTGTACTCAGATGAATCCCATTTAAATAAGCAATAAGGCAGTTCGCTTGTCGAAAACATTTTGAACGAGTGTACACTGTGATACCGCATTAAATACAGCTTTCACAGAAATGTGCAACAGTTGCTTTAAGTGCAATAACAGCTATATCGTTTAAAAAGGATGCGTAAGATGATTGCGGTGTGCTGTTTTAGCATGCAATTGAGTTGATCCTTTTCAAGTAGGAAATGCTCAAGTGAAATAATGCACGTTTAAAATACACTTTTCCAATGGATTAAATTGGAAGGCCACCTGGGCGTTAGTTTGAAGCTGCTTGATGATGGAATTGCGCAATCACATTAAGGACTTTTTTTAAAGCTCTGTGATTTAAGGAAACATTGAAAAATTGTATTGCAATAATAACGTGCACTTCCTAAAAAATACATTCACTTGCAATGCAGTGTATTTCTGTGAGGAAACAATTTCTCATCCTTTTAAATAGACAAGAATAAAAATACAGAGGTTGTCTTCCTTTACAGAAAATGAACGTAACGTGCATTAACAAAATATTCCCAACACAAGTTTATTTAGTGTAGTTTGTTGCTAACAGACTCCAGGGAGGTAAATTACATTTTAAAACTCTTTAAAGTAAAAAATTGGTGAACAAACAACATTACCTAAGGGCTGCAATGTGAACATTTTCTTAGCAAACTGCATTAAGGAAGTAAACTTTAAACAATTATCACATGTCGATGTGTTCGAGTGAGTTTCAATTAAATAAAAGCATGTAAAAAGTTTTGCACTCACTGGGAATGACGTGGGGGAAAGCTTCAATATTGCTACACCCTTATATAGTTACATAATATTCAATTAATTAACAACTATAGATTAGTCCATGTTAACTGGAAAACTTTCAGTTGGAAATTTTGTAATTGAAGACTTTAAATGTTGAAGCATTTTTAGTATTGTACAACATAAAATTTGGATATTCTCGTCAATATAAGGACTTTCAGTTTTATGTAAATTATTTATTTAAATGAGCACAAGAAAATTTTAAGTTATACCTTAATTGACATTTCAGAAAACAATTAAAAAAAAAAATAATTATTTAAAAAAAAAATTCTGCTTTCAAAACTTAAAGCTAAGATAAATTGAATGCACTCAAAAACCCACAATCCAAAATCAATAACGCTTAAATATTCAAAACATCCAGAAGTTTTGTAATGTCAAAACTAAAAAAAAAGTTACACAATTTTAAGTACCTATTCCTAGAAAAGGATAATTCCAATGTGAGCAAACTGAATAATTCCACAACCAAATAAAAGACTTTCCTCTATAATTACACACCGATTCATACATGACGTCCCTTAAAAAACTCGACCATTGTAGCCATTTATTTGTCTTTAACTTATTTAAAATGTACCCCCATGGTACAAAGTATTATCCCATTGTACGAAGTACCCTCACCGAAGAGCATTTCTATTATAAAAGAATTGTATCATAAAACATGCGACCAATGGAAAGCTATAATGTACTCGGAATACGGCGTATGCGTCCGTCATGTGCTCTTTAATTATTTAATTCAACCTACATTACGGTGAACGGGTCGGCATACATTTTGTACAATTTGAATGGGTCACATACTATTACCAGGATTATTACACAGCATGTGCATTAAACATGTACACTGTACAGTAATGCGGAAAATATTGGATTAACTGTAGGAGGCTCGCATATAACGAAAAATCTCAATTAGATTGGTAAAAATAATTAGCTGCTGCGTAACGCAAATTTTATACTTCCCCATTTTATTGAGTAACTGTTTAAAATGTGAATTGTGAATTACTGTTATCATTGCTGTGCTGGAGAGAATTAAAATAATTTTGAATTTAAAATACAGAGACTTGGAAGGGAGAACAACGTGTAAAATTAAAAAGCTTCTTTTTAAAGAAAACTTATTTTTTACATTGAATAATTTAAATTTTTTTCTTTTAGGACCATAAAATAAAGTGAACACTTAAACACCTTTTAATAAATTTTCCTCATTTAAATATGAACACAAATTTATGTTTTACTGACAAAATTTTTCCCCCAAAAACAAAATGGCTTTAAACATTAATTTAAAACGCTTTTAAAACAAACTGTTTCCTGGAAAAAAAATGGATTTAAATTTCCGTACGTGTTTTTTTTGTGCCTAAAGCAAGCAAATTAATTCATTGTCAATATTTTAAATACGTAAGCTTTCAGGATAGGCGTATTTGAATTTTGTACGAGGGGCAGATAACTACCTAAACAAAGACCGTGCAAAATGATAAGCATACGGTGCGCTACTATGAATTTCAAATGCCCTATGCGGCCATAAAAGGAAATAAATTTACAATATTTTTGTTTTGTTTCAAATGTCAAAAGCACACAAAAGCCTACATATGCGCCCAGTAAACGCAATATGTATTGGCTATTGACTATTCATAACGGAATAGAATAGAACGGAAGTTACCAGAGGCAATAAATTGAAAATATTTTGAAACGAAAATAGTCACACGCTGTGCATGCGTCTTTTATCTTTATGTATGTGTGAAAAGGACCTATGTACAATAATTTTCCAAATAACTGCGAGTGTGGAGCAAAAGTTTCAAAAGTATTCTCCCGTCCGTGCGATCAGTACGCCATGGTTGGTAAAAGACGTGTCGATGGTGGGGAAATAACCGAAATGAATAAAAAGGAACTAGGCAATCAATCATAGCAGCCGGGAGGCATAAACACACAAAAAGCTTGGCAGATAACTAATACGTTAAGGCCACCATAAATGCACCCTCACACACCCTTCGCAGTCTGGCACTGTTATCATCCACCCCTAATACCAATCGTAGTGTACCGCCGCATAATATATTGATGGGGCATGGTGGGATGTGGTATTTGCAACTGAATAGGAATTATGAATCACTAAAACCATTCCACCCCTAAAAAAACAGATTCACCACATTCACACTTCAAATAAATTGACCAATCATTTGAACAATGTGCAACCCCATTGACAGCCATCATCAGGGTACGTTCGGAGACGTGCACAGAAATGGTTGCCATTTTCTCGACGATGATGCGACGACGACGTGCGGTGGACGCTTCCAATCACAGAGATAAGCACACAGCAAAGCACACAAATATTTATTATGTGTTTTCTTCAAGACAATCACCGTTATAACTGCTTCCCTTAAATGAGTCACATCATTTTTTCATTTCTCATTTTATTTCGTTTTGTGTTTTTTAATTTGTTGCGAACCACCGTAGTGGAGTAATAAATTCCAATCTTTTTTTTTTTGGAAAAAACGCAATTTAGCATTTTATAACCTTTATAAAATTAATTGACAATATTTAATCACTAATCAGTTCTCATAAATAAATCGACTGACCTTGAATTTTACAAAAACTGAAGTTTCCAAGGTCACCATTAAATTTTAATTAAAATTTGATTAAAATTTGTGTTGTCACGAATTCCCATGTCACTCTCCGTACCACCAATTTTTTCCCCCGTTATGCAAACACTTCCAAACATATAGCGCTTTACATTTTTTATGCATGAGGCATTGTTGCGCTCGCTGTTTTCGCACGATGCCCATTATAACGGTCTTATCCTGCCGAATTCTCATCGTTGTAATTGCAGTCATCATGAGGAAGCCCCTCATGAGAGCGCACGCTAAATAACACGTAGAGTATGATTTAAGTGGGGCTTATTTGAACAATTGTACATTGGTCCTACTCTTTTATTCAAATCCACGTCATTACACAGTTACTCGCCCATTTATTATCACTTTTTGTATAAACGCGTGCACACATAAATGTACAGCGGAGAAAAGGGAAGAAATATTAAGCTCAATGAAAAAAAAGGGACACACAAAAACAAAATAAGCGGGCGGAGAAACATTTTCCACAAATTTAAATTTAATTCAAATCAGCAACAGTGGTTGCATCATCAGATTTTTTGTTTTTTTATTAAATAGGGGTTGTGTGCAAATCTCTCCAGCTACATCATACATGAACTTGTGTATCACATTGTATTAGGGTGACCTACCTAGTGGCCAGCATGACCAGTTAAAATTAGTTCCCCATATATTTAGTTGTTTGTACGGAAAAAAAGAGGATGTTCTGTATCACAAAAGTACAATGGAAGCCAAATATAAAACAAGAAACCCTCTGCCACCCTGCCACCCACAATCCTTTTTTCGGTTGTCGCACGCCCCAATTATACAGCTGTTGATTATGTTATTCGTGAATGGGATTTTTTCCCCTCGACTTTTGCAATGACCTGATTTCCTGTGGGTCGCCCTCCTCCCCCCGCCCGCCACTCTTTTCGCTTCAACCCCGATGTGCACGGAAATTGTAATTTGTCAGGCATTTGTGTTGCACTCAACAGGTATAAATTCTTAATTGCATTTTCGAGACGCACATAACGAACGGTACACGCGACATATTTTGTGTTCAAAAACAACAGAGGAAATTAAATGTACGTCAAGTCGCTTATGAACCGTTTTTCACAAAAGCGTTTTAAGTCAATTCGTCATGCATTGTACGTTTAAGCTTTATGCAGTGTGCTGCTGCACTTGCATTGTACGGTCGAAAAAAAAAAACGATTGCAATCAGAGTGTTGCATTGTTGCGTGCGAGTTGTGACACATTAATTTACTTGCCGTGTTAGCTCAGCGAAAATCATGCTGGAAAATGTGTGCTGATTGTGTGAGAAATGGTTAACGAACGGATGCACAATTTGGTTTATATTAAACGAAGTATGCCGAAATTGTTGCGGTATATTTATTATTTATATTGTTGCATTTATTAAAAATGCAAGGAATACTTTTTTGAGTTTTATTTTATCTGAACGTAATTAAATTGTTTAAGTGTACTTGATGATCCGGTCAGGACTAACTAACAGGCGTTTACGTTGCGTAAGTGTACCGTATTATGAAATCCAGAATAGTCGCAACGTGAACGCAGTAAAAGTTACTGTTAATTTATCATTTAAAAATAAATTGTGAACAAAAAGTACTGATTTTTGCTGAACTATGCAACTAGGTGTTTAAAAAAAAGCTTTTATAAAAATTTGCAAATCTTTATAAATAAATTAATTTTATCCTTTAAATCCTAATTATGAGACATGAAGTGAAATGCAACATCAAATTGAATATACCTCAAGCCACACTCATGACGTGTAACACATGAATTCAAAGGGATAATCGGAAATGATGTCAAATATTTGAACACACATTTTCGGTTAAAGCTCACAGACTATGTGTTAATGCACACTGAGGTCTGAGGCTGCAGCGTCCTTTCCAATACACACAGAGGTGATTAGAATTACGATGCATTATGCTCTTTGAAATTCGGAATGTAATTCAATTTATTCCAGGAATATCTAAACAAGCTTGAACACATAAATAACATAAATTATAAAAGTATTTTACGTAATAATGTGAATGAAGTTCCAAATGGGACTCCTAATATACTCGGGAGCACATCAGACGATTGATTGATTGTCAAACTTTTGTATTTTAAAGCACACGACACTAGTGATAACCTTCAAAAACCGAAAAAAAACATTCTTGAAAGTTTAACAAACAAATTTGCAACACCAAAAGTGTCACATCACAAGAATAATGGACACACTCCATAAAATACGCCAATACGCAGCCAGGTGGGAATTACAGTTCCAATAAACAACGGGAAAAACTTTTACCGGCTGCAAAGACACGAGCACACAACGAAGCGGACACGACACCGCATCCCGAGAGCAGCGATGAATATTTTAATGCAAGTGCGGTGTTCACATAATTAAAACTGTATTATTTAGCAATTGACTTACGGCAATCCGATTAGCGCAATGATGATTATAATCAACTTCCCGGGTGTATCAGTTAGGAGGTACTCGTTTATATATATTTATATAGAGCATATAGCTGATAATGAGGATTAGGAAATGGGTTGGCCCAATTAGGTAATTAGACCTTAATCTCAATTATTATGGCTCCATTTATATATTTATGTACCAACTTATTAGTGATTCGTGACGTTGCATTGTGCCAAGGAATCCCCAATATTCCAATGCATGTAAATAGAAAATAGAATCATCAGCACTAATTAGATGGACATAAAATTGCACTTAACAATATGAACTAGATAGAGGTCACTGTGTGCGTCATTGTCTCGGGGTAAATTGCATTTTATAATCCAGTCCATTTCCATGGTAACGTCAACACCAGAATAGCGGTATTTTTAAATATATAAAATTAATATGTGGATAACGATTTTATAAAACCATTATTTGGTGAAAGCATTTCCTGATATCCATTCAAAAGTAAATGCCCTTGACAGATAATTGAAGATTTTACAATGTGCAACAACATCTGTTGTTCTTTGTGCACAATATTTATTTTTGTAGTGAAACAATTCGCTATCCATCAAAAATAATCGATTTACAGTTTTATATTCTGCATCAAAGTGTGAGTTTGTAAATTGATAAAAGTGTCTGACACTTAAATGAAATGAATGTCCAGAGCAATGCCACAA
The DNA here is from genome assembly GCA_963854165.1 of Sylvicola cinctus. Lineage (NCBI taxonomy): Eukaryota > Metazoa > Arthropoda > Insecta > Diptera > Anisopodidae > Sylvicola > Sylvicola cinctus. Next base: position 62,935,179 of record OY974082.1, on the reverse strand, counting down.
TACAATTAATTGTAACAAATTAGTATTATTCTACAGTACAATTGTATTGAATTAGCCTATCCTGCTCATCCAATTTTTTTTTATCAATTTCACAAAGAGATTCAGTTCAACAAATTTAATAACTTGTATTATTTATTACCGCAATTTATTTGTTAGCAAAATATGCGTTAAATTGAACGACATTCACCACAATATCATTTTGGTGTGTTGTTTCATGTTTGACAGCTGTCGTACTCAATTTAAGACATAGCCGGATATAAAAAATTTATTGAATTGATTTCTTTGGGGAATGTGTACCGCATCGTATCGAATGAATAAATAACGCACAAAAATACACCGGCGGAGAAAAAAAAAAGCATTTCCACTTTTTATTTGTAATTTCGGACACATTACTTTGGCTATGAGAATTTATGTTCTAAACAGCTTACCAAAGTGATAGAAAATGTGTCAAAACCGGAATAAGTAAGTAAGCAGAACAGCCGAAGTTGGTAATGCCATCCCTAATTTTGATTGTAATTTATGACCCTCATTTTTGGGGGCTTTTAAGTTGTCATGGAAGGAAATTTAATGTGAGCTTTATAAGCATTCTTTTTGATATAAATTAAGTCATGTTTCTGTTGGCATTTCGATTTAGGCTTAACAAAAAATTTTAGGTAAATTTAAATATTGGAAAATTATTAAAAATAAAATTTAAAAGTAATTGAGTTTCTAGACTTTATGAATTTAAAAAAAAAAAATTTTTTGAAACATTTCTCAACGATTTTACAAAATTAATTTAAATTTTTTAATTTATTTTAAATTAGTTTTATTAAAATGCACTCAAAAACTGCAATTTAATAATTTTACAAATTCAAAAAACTTCTAAATACATTGTAAAATTATGTTTTTTAAGTGATAACTCAAAAAACCACTCTCAGCAGAGCAGAACAATACTTAATCCATTTGAAAACTTTGCATCCTTCCGAAACCTATCCTTTGGTTCCGCACTCCAGCACTCAGCATGATCTTATGCAAGACATATGTGAAATGGTTTCAAAGTACATACATAGTTTTTCCTCCATATAAAATAAAATGCATATTATGTTGCGAACTTTGCTATTTCCCATAATAAAAAGGATATAAAAACTATAATGTAAAGTCCCGCACGCTGAAGCAATAAAGCAAATCGAAACGAATAGCTTTCAAATTTAATTGTGTGTGAACCAACTTTTTATTGCAGCAATACAGCGGTATACATTAATGCTAGAATGCGTCGAGCATTATTGCATTTATGCAGGATACAATTAATTTTCAAAATGTGCAACGCAATTTATATGACGCATGATGAATTTTTGCTACTCAACTGCAACGCGCGCCATTTTCATTAGACAATAATAATATGCAACAGTTACACATTATGCAGTTATATGTAAATTTATGCAGCAGTTTAGGATACTGTTTAAAATTTAACTGCAGTTGTGGTTTTACAATGTGGCTGAAGGTTTTTATTCATTTTATAACCTGTTTCTGAAATTTAATTGATAATCAGAAAAAATTGAAGCGATGACATACGATTACTTAATTAATTCGCACCCAAAATCCATGACATTCAAGGACTACATCATTTGGAATGTCTAAAAATGATAGCATTCAAGCATAGATGTCCAATAATTACTGCAGGATATTCTGAAAGGATTTAAATTACTTCTTCTTTTTTTTAAACTTAGAGCATATTATTTTTGAACCGCATAAAACAACTTTTGTTTAAAGAGCACTTCATTGGAAAGGATAACGAACTCAATATCTTAACAATCACTCCACAAAATTACTTGGAACCCCTTTCAAAGCCCGCGAAATAAATCGGCTTTAGTATAAATATAAAAATTCTCGAAAACCATAAATACTTTTACTGCAAAAAATATTTTCCGGTTAAATTTAAAGCTTTAAAAAGAACCGCAAAAAATATCTCTAACCGGGTAAACTTTTTTTTTGAGCAATGAGTTAGGAAAAATAGTAATTATTAATTAATCTTCAAAACGGGTAGGTTTGAGAGAAATTCTACCAGTAGTCAGGATTTAAATCTCACTTATTCAATGAATTTCTTTTATTAGCGGAAAATAAGCAGTCTTACAAGTTTGATAAAATTGAATTCCATTTGAAAGCTTCTTGCATGCAAACATCCAATTATAACTATAACAATTTTGTCTGCGTATATATAACTTATAGTTAGTAAGACTGAGCTCCCATATTTACATACCTAAAATATGAAGTATCTTGTAACATTGTAGTACATCATGTATATTATCCGCATGATGCTTCTTCGTTATTTGCTCATCAAAGTCGTGCTTTTATGAATATATTTAATCGGGAGTGCCTCAAACACAGGCAAAACTTGTCGCAAAAGAGCTTGATAAATGTCATCAATATTTCAAGATGAAAGCAGCACCAGTGCCAGCGTCTACGTGCAAGGCATCATAACATAAAATTAATGGAGTAGAACTGCATGTACGCTAATGAATGTTGAACTGTGCTTGAACTTTTACACATAGAATAGGTGAAATTGGCTCACACCGTATATGTTAGTTGCGATATTATAATGGTAGCTAGTTATCTTAGACAAAGTTGCGTTGCAAATGTAGGGCGCACATGAAAATTTAACATTTGTTTGATTTGTTTCTGCGAAATAAATAAAACAGCATGAATGTCCTGAAGTAACCTGTCGAGGGTCGACTTATTGATTGCATATTGAAATGAATTAATTATATTATGTGCTGGGTACTAGGTGCATGCGTGCCAACGTGAAACGACTCGTCGATTGTTAGGAATTCGATTGTAATCGCCTATCAATATGCTGCTCCCTTTCAATCACCGAAAAAGCTATTTTCATGTGACAGCAACCCAATTATTTTGTGCACAAAAGAAATGCGAGCAACGAGTCTATGTCATTGCATGAAGTTCCTGGCATTTCTTTACACATTGCACAATTTAATACGTTCATCGATAAGTTGAGCTTGAATTTTTTAAGGTTGGTACACGTTCACTTATATAATGGTTAAGGCAATCACAGCGCGGGGATGGAATGTAAAATGTGTTTTCAATCTATGACAAAAAGTGGCAACTCTTCTTGAGTGCGATGTCATACTCATCGTCTTTAAAAGCTGGTCCACAAAGATTTATAAGAATAAAGTATTTTTTAAACCGGAAAAATAATGTAAACCGGGAAAAACCGATAATTACACAAACTTTAAAAAAATGAGCAGAGAATATTTTTGAACCGCAAAAAAATGCTTGAACAGGGAAAATTAAAAAGCTTCCTTCTATATCTGACTGAACCAAAATTCAATCCCTGAACTGTATAGGGTAAAGTATTTCCGCCATCAAAACATTTTGAAATCGTTAAAATGTTGTAATTAAAAGTATAGGCATTATTGAATGTGTAGCTTACAAGCATTTCTGATATCCTCGTTGTTCTACTTAGCCATCAAAAGATCTCTTTTACAATTCCACACAACATGACCACAAATTCCCAAATTCCTAACTATACTGCACACAAATTCAATGTGATCAATGGCAATAATTGCTCTCTTGAATTCCAAGCCATATACTCGTACATACGACCAGCAGTTAAGTGCTTTAGATGTAAAGGAACAACTAGAATGTGTATAATTCGGATAGCTTTTTCAGCCGGGCCGTATGTTCACAATGTACTCGTACTCGCATGAACATACATAGTGTATTCAAGTACATCTATCGTAGCCCATAGGCTTTATCAATGGCAACGCAGTCGTGACCCTCAAAAGCTTATACAACGCAATAAACATATAAAGGCGCACCCATTGAGACTTCGTGCCCCCGGAATTGGATGGCGTCCTCGTCGCACACATTATACTGTTAGTATGTATTCTTTCAATGTTTACGAGTTACGACTGATGAGAGAATTAATGCCTAAGTCAGGCGTCAGCATAACACTAAATTACTTTACCATGACAATAAATCTTGGCGTAGTGGCACTTTGTGTGTGCGGCGGAAACACATAATAATAAGTCGTGTTTTGTGTCATCTTTAGTATTCAATTGAATAATTCGTTTTAAACCACGAAATGGTTTACAGATTTGACATTTGTGTGTGGTGTGTGCGGATGGGGAAGGGGAAAATGCTTTGAACCGGTTCGCTTTATATGTACTTATAAGTTATGTCATTTTAACTACAACAAGTATCACTTAACGGTTTTATTGTTGGGAATAAAAATAAGGGTAATAGTCAAATATTTATTTTTTATATTAAGAAAAGGACTAAATTTTAATTTATTGTTTTTAAATGAGAATAGTATTTTTTAAGCAAATAAAGTTTAAACGAAACTCCCTTACATTGTGGATTATTAATTTCTTAATCCAAATTAAATTCAACACCGCTTTAAAATGAGCATTAAGGAGTTAAGAAGGAGTGCAAATTAACAAACCAGCCGAACCGTGAAAAATAATGGTGAGAGGATGTTTAAATTGTATTCCGTCGGAAGCTGTGAAATTTACCCGAAAACGTTTTAAGTGTATTTACACACACGGAATAATATTCAAAACTACAATATGAAATTAAAGTTAAATCCAAGCATTATACCTTTATTTCATTAGTGTTAATTAATCCCATTATGTTTCATTTCTGAGTTGCATCGCATTTAAATTTAACAACGCAATTCATTTATGAGAGTTTCCCAAATGAGTAAAATAATTCCCAAAGGACTATAGATGGTCACCTCAATTTTAACAACGCTAGTCAATAACTAAAATACACTGCAAGTTGCAACACATAATTGTAAATCGTATTAACAATGTGCACAAAAATCCTTAAGTAAACGCGTACAAAGAAACAACTCTCATTCAATAACGACTCCCGACGTCAGCGTTGCCATTTCCCGTCGTTTATGTTTGAACTAAAAATGATATCGCACTGTTTAACAACGTAATGCAGCTTTTACAGTGCTCACAAAGAATTTAATTGCGATTAAATGGGGGACAAGTAAACTTTCTTTCAATGTAACTAGTTAATACTCGTGCCAACAGCATTTAAATCGCAATTAAATTATTTACGACACTCATTAAATGCGTTGGTCGACCATTTTTACAAACACACTATTTTGTATCCTGCGTGATGTTTTATTATTTGTGATTGTGTATTTTCTATATCCATAAATTGAGGAAGTATTTTTATTTTCATTCGACATAATGTCATTGATTTGGTATTTCATGAGCCCGCACAATTCTACACACTTCACACTTGTCATGTAATGAAAACATTTATTGCTCAGCATATGATACAACCAATCATTAAAAAATTAATGGTGACAATAAAAATTGTTTAATGATTTGTGTCGCAATAAAAATAAAAGGGAAACAATTTTTAAAATTAAGCGGGAAACAATTACTGATGGTATTTAAGCGGTTAGACATATTTTGGTAATTATAATTCATAAAATATGAAGTAGTTGATTTAATATTGAAAAAAAAGGATTATTTTAACCTCAAATGCACTTTGTTTTTAAACTAGTTTTCCTGTTTAAAAAAAATGTATTTACGCTTAAAAATGAGGTCCTTTGTCTATTCAGGTGATTATTCCGAAAACGGCTTAAGCCACTATCTCCAAATTCGGAAATATTGATTAAAATTGGCGTCGGAATTTTGTTTTTCAAGATCACGTTCAAGGTCAAAAGTTTATTCTTCTTTTATTTATATTTTTAAAATTGATTATCTTCACTTCCGTTTAGATTTTAAAAGCTACAGAAAACCCAATAAAGACTTAAGCTTAATTCTTGAGAATGAGAATGAGAAGATACTTTATTTTCGAATGACACCTTTAAGGTCAAATAAATTTTATTTTAAAGATCAAATTAAGAATTTTCTAAATGTCGTTTCTCAAAATTCCTAACTTATCTTATTCTAAACAAGGTAAAATCATGTTTTAGTCCTTAAATAAATGTTTAATGTTTCTAAAAAAGAGTCCATTTATAGTTTGACGTGGCATCTCCTTTCTTACAGTTTTTTGATTATATGGTAGGTCCTAAATTATAATTCAAGGTCACAACCTATTTTTGTAATAAAAATGTATTTAAAAACTTTTTGGTTTTGATTGGATTGACATTTCATTTTTTAGAAAATATTTTGAGTTTAAAAAATTATCAAGCGAGGTCTTAATAAATCGATATACTATACATTAAATTTTTATTTTCCATTTTAACTTTTCCTGATTTGATCATTTATACTTTAAAAATTTTAATAATTGAACAGTAAAAACAAAAACGTAACGTTTCTCTTAAAAAGCTACGAACAACACGAAGTTCAACATATCAGAAAAACCAAACTAAAGAAAAACACCACAATTTATCAAAGTTCATAACTTAAAAGCTTTCTCCAATTACCTACAAGTATAAAGTTACTTAAAATATAGCCACTTTTCCGGTTCCTCATTCTCAAAACGTTTTGTAACAAAGTACATTCATGTGCTTGCAAAGAACTTCACAAAATTACCTTAATAATATGCACTTTGTAAAATTAAAAATGAAAGCCACTGCACACTCCAGGATGACTACTTATACACACCAACTCTAAAATATGCATAATATTCAATGACGACACGTTGTAAAGTTGAAAATCGCGTGATTGAATATTTTCCCGCACACCATTTTCAATTAATGAATTTTTGTCCGCGTGTTCCATGGAATTGAATTCTTTGTACCCACAACCCGATCGAAGCCTTTGTCCCCCCCCCCCCCCCACAAAATTGTATAATAACGAGCGAACGGGGTGGACTGCGTAATTTGTCGACATTTTCTTGACATCATTTCAATTGAATTCGAAAGTAAACTCTTTTTATTTCGCATCTGGATAGTCGATTGAAGTCAATTCAAATCCATACATTCAATACTTTGTTTCCGTGGCACGGAATTTTATTGCCATTTTACTGTCAAAGCCACTCCGGCATAAAATCAACCCACCTCCCTATCTACTATCATATAGGTATAGTTATTTTAACGTTTGATTGCAATAAAAATGGGGAAATGGGCGACACAATAAAACAAAAGGATCGCATCGTTAGATATAAATTGTAACTGAATTTATGCACTCAATAAAGACGTCAACTTTGTACAAAAATAATAAATATTGCATGAATTTAAATAAAATAAAAAAATAGTGAAAAGGGCAACTTTGATGTCACTTAAGGGTTGATGCCCGTATTTTCCTTAATCATTTAAATGTAAATTGGCAGCAAATTTGCTTACACATGTCTCGGTGTCTAAAATATGGTAATATCAAGCGTCCATTTTATGCGACGGACGGTCAACCATCAACCCTTGCTGTGTATTATGTTGTGTTCATTTGCACATCCCCTAAATATTTTCATTTCCAGTAAATACTAAAGATTTCCACAGCCAAGACGGAAGCACACTGAAGTGGTTTTCGCAATTTACCATCTCTTAACGAGCTGTGGGTCATTTAAGATGCGGAAGGGCGCAAATGATGGAAGACGAGCTGCTGCTCGGGTGTGTGCGTGCGTTATTACTTTTTGAAATGGCTATATTTAAATCAGTCTATTTGGGGCCGCACAGTTAATGTATTTTAGTTTGCTTTTCCCAATTATTTAGGGGTTTATATTTTTGAGAAAAGGTATTAAACATGAAGCAATCAAGCGAGCTGGAATTATAAGCCATTTCCGGTGGAAGTTGGTCTATATTATAAACAAGCAAACTAACTACTTAAGTAGACTTATGTATTAATATTTTGTGATGTTGTCATGGACAGCAGTATTAAGGACAACAGTAGGATAAGAAATCCACGTATTAAGGATTCCTTCATCTACATAGTACGGAAAAATTGTTATCAAAATAAAATATGAGAACTTCCTTAATCAGTAATTATTTCAACACCGCCAAAATTAAAACTTTGCAACAAAGAAAATTCACATTAAATGTATTTATTATTCTAAGCCACTTTATCAAGCATTTAATGCAATAAGATTAGCTTTAAGTAATTGAAAATTGTGCTGTTCATTTCAACAATTTATAAGTAATTAAAAAGGCACCACCTTTAGCTACACACACCCCACACTCACACTCATTTTCATTTTTCAATTTCACGCATTGCTTCGTTGTGCTTGTGCACCGAGAAAACAGTTTCGAAGTGGAAATGTAATTATGTCTTTCTCACAAGTCACAGCAGCAGCAGCATTCAACCAATTCATGCGCTAAATTGGCTCTTGTGATAGTCCTTTGACCGGTGAATCGTTAAATTTCAACACACAAAATTAGCACATAATTCATTTCATTTTTTATTTTTATTTTGAGCTATTTTATACAACTGCTTCTTTCATCTGAGTGTGTGGTGAGTCCTTCTTTTAATTTTTGGAAAATAAACGATGTGGAAAGCATTTGGTTTTAATTGGCCATTTTAAATAGGTTGAGATGTTCATTCAATTTTAAATGGAGGAAGGTAAAAACCTGAAAGTTGTAAAGAATTACAGAGAAATAACTATAAGGTTAGAACTCAAGGGTACACCCTTTTCATTACTTTGATAAATCGTGTTCAAACTGTTTAATAATTTCATTAGAGTCCTGTATCAAAAATTGTAATGATCGAAAACTAAATGGCTTTAAATTTTAAAGCATTTTCAAAATCCCCTGATAATCAAAACTGTTTCAGCCATTTTGTTTTTTGTTTGAAATTAAAAATGCAACAAAATGGACGAACGCATATTGTTTAATTTAAAGACAATCTTATTAAAAAGCAGCAAGAATGGAATGTAGATAAAACAATGCACTAAATATACCAAGCAGGAAAATTAATTTCATTAACATAAGACCACCATTAACAACCCCACACACTTTAACAAGTTATTTCAATTTTCACTATTCGTGTCCTGAGTAGGTGTACACCAACGAAACATGCATGTTTATTACCATATATCACAATTACTGCCCTTTCTTGAATTAAATATTCACATTCAACTCAGATCGTGTTCAACACGCCCTTTGTGAGTACATTCGTCATAATACCGCACACATAAAAAAAATATACAAAAACACAAAATGAATGTACAAACGTGTAGTCACCTCCACCACCCAAATTGTTGCAACAAACATTTTCATGAACACATGATTTTGTGCGTTTTGAAATCATTTTGCTGTCGCTCTTAACGACCACCCGCGACACCCAACAACCCCCCACCACCCATCATTTGCATCAATGAACCCATAAGCACTGGCAGTGACCGTAAAAAAAGGAACACATACGAGTGCGTTTGCATCATTATCACACAACATAACGTATTATCGCGCGACTTTGTAAGGGTAGGTACACATTTTTGTACACACCCGGTTAATGTACGCAATATTATGATGATAAAACAAAGCACAGGCACTCTAAAGTCACAACAAAAATAAAATAAAAACAATGTACATATATACGTGTAATAATATCAAAGTTAAAAACGAGCATAAAGGCGGCGGCATTTTGCTAAATAAACGCAATGTGAAGGAATTGCTGGAGCAGATACACTTTGTGCTTATACTTGAAGCTTTTAATTGTAATTATTTTTATCACAACTCGTTACACTTGAACGTTTTAATTTAATGGTTTATTCAGTTATTAATTTTTATTTTCATAATTTTCGTGAAAAAATTTGCACGTTCCAATTTTTGAGAAAATGCAATTTTAATTTATTTTAAACAATTACTTTACATTCCGCATTTTTTAAAGTGTAAAGGGGGCTGTAAAATAGTTTTGTAGCTTTACATCCTACTGTTTGCGTTTCTTACTCGGAAACAAAAAATAATTTCTAATGAATTGCGGTTTATTTCGAGGATTTCGCAGAGTACTTTTGTGACAAAGGCATCACGATTTTAAGACAAATCTTACTGTGGAAGTTTTTTAAGTCTTTCTAAGAAAAATATTATTATAGAATGAACTATTGGATTATCATGTTTACGAATATTTTAAAACCGATCAGAAAGGTCCTAAAACATTTTGTGTTATTAATATGTGAAACTTTTCTGTGTTTTTCAATTTAATTCGGTTAAAATATTTATTTGGTTAATATAACCAATATTTTAAATAAATTCGGTTAATATAAAAAATGGTAAGTAACACAAAAATAATTAATGTTATCCTTGAAATGCTGTTTTGCATTAATAAATTTTACTATTAACACTTACAAACATTGTACAAACAAAATTAAACACAATAAAATATCTACTCACAACATTAAAGCACTCCATGAAAATATGGATTGAATAAAGGGGTGGGTGCAGAAAAAAAAAAACGTACACAACTAAAAAGACTGAGTAGTTAATAGAAACGTCGACAATGAAAAATGGACACATTCACAATACACATTAAAAACACCACACACCCGTTGAGTTTATACGGGTGTCGTGTTTACGTCTGAAGTGGTTGGCGATGGCATGTTGGCCAAGTTTATTAGCACTAGGTCAACCCATCCACAATATGGCCTTTTATGTTTGTACAGTTTGTATGTACGTGCGAGCGTAACACCATGCAGCAACTCCTAACTAACTAATATGCGGTTATTATGTTTCCCCGTGCCCACATTGAGTTGCGCTTTTTCCCAACTTTTATGCTTTTTATTTTTTTTTGTTTAACACCGAATGCCGCCGCCATTACACTGTAAAAGGCGAGGTGTACACTTTTTCAGATGACATGCCGGATGCGGTGGGTTGTTTGTTGTTTGTTGCGAAATGTGCACATGCACACAAATGATTTCGTCGACGTGCGGTGGCAAGTGCAGCGCGACTTCAATAAATAAACACCACCAGCATGACAACGATCGTATAGTTTGCTGTACAAAATTGTCGTTGCTTACCGACTGACAACAAATTTTGCCGCATAACCTTATTTAAAGCAAAATGTGTAGACAAAGTGGCATTAAGTTTGTGGAGGGGAGGGTGATTTCATGAATTCCCTTGAAAGGGTGGTTTTATATTTAAGTTGAGATGAACATAAATAAATTAAATTAAAGGCCACAACTAAATAGTTTTTAATGACGTTGAGGTGGAGGTGGAAAGGACCTAACTATTCAACACTAAGTACGAATACAATTTCAAAAAAATTCAGATAACTCAAATTGTTTGACTGGTTCTGCTTTTCTACAGATTAAATTCAAACAAATAGTGTATATACTACAACATTAAACACAGGACACAGCGTGATTTTGATTTGGCACCCAATATAAGCTTTATACCTTTCCAATAAAAAGTTTCCCAATCATTTGATGGAAATTTTACAATTAAATTTAATGTCGCAAGCAACAGATGGTTCTTGTATTTTTTGACGTCAAATTCACATGAATTTCATGTGCGTTTTGAGGTTATAAATCATAGAATTAAATAATAAAAATAAAAACAACGACAGTCTGTTTGTCAGATTAATTGTAACTCATAAGGGATTTCACTAAAAAACGCGGTTCATACAAATAATTGCCAAAAGAAGTTGACATAACCCAACTTTTTGAAATTTTAATTAAAACGAATTACTTCGCTTATTATAAACTTTCCCCAAATTCCTTAAATTATAAGTTACCACTACTTTTGTGAATGAAGACATATAAACAAAATTTAAAAAAAAATTGATTTTGGGGCTCCGATTTCTTAAGGATTCCTGCTGAAGTAGCCATGAGGATTCACAAACGATTAATTTGTAAATAACTCACACAAAATATTTGAATAAGTCAATTTTGTTGCTTTTCTTGTTAAGTGCACCCAGATAAACAAAGCACATTGTCTTTCATCATAATAGTACAATTGCAAAACAAATCTCCTTTTGCAATAACCATAAATAGCGGACTCATACATTGAAGCGTAAATATTTTTATTGATTTACAACAAACAAAAGAAAACGTCTAGACGCAATCATGTTACACAATTCACATAAACACACACAAATGAGTCAACAAAATAAGCAAACTTCCAACTCCAAGCATTTGCCAAAATATCGCAATTTGTGGGTCAAAATGCTGCAAAAGTTTGTTTGCCTCACTGCACAGTCAATAGTGCATTTAAGATGATCCAAAATATTATACAATATAGCCTCAGCATGCACTTTAAAATTAAGTTTGAAACTTTAAAGCATATGTGCGGCTATCGGTTGGGTTGTGTTGTCAAAGACTTGATCCAGCTGCAGTGTGTCTGTGTGTGTGTGTGGATTTCGATGGTGGGCATCATTGGTATTATGAACACACACAACATGCCACAACTTTGCTACAAAGTTAATTAAGCTTTCAACTATAAGCTGGAGATGTGTGGCTTATAAATGATGCATCAGGAAATTACCTCATGCACTTTCATGTGACGTTAACAGCTGCAGTTCGTCTACCAGAGGAGTGGAGAGCGATGGCAAACAAATTTACCAAAAATCTCTTTTTCTATCTATACCTCTATATACTGGTTTCAGAGACATAATGAATATCAGTTGTGCATGTGACAGCTGCCCAACTAACTAATAAATGCAATGTGTTTGTATATTGTTTAATCTCAATATAATACGGCAATGGTTACTGGAATATTCATTAAAATTTCAAGAGAATTTTCATTCTCACACTATTGATATTTTCATAAATAATTGAATGCACACTACATCGTCAATGGTTTTAATTATGTAAGTAAAATAAATGCACAGGTAACGTGTTGAAGACCACACATTTAAATTTGAATATAAACTCATGGACGTTTTTGGCTTCCTTTCCTTCCCCTTCCTTAAATTTGATTTGAAAATATATAAAAAACGACATCGCAGGGAGAGCGAGATGTGAATTTTTATACGACTGTTGCTTAACTACATTTTAATAAAGCTTTTCTGAGATTATAAAGTGTGACCTTGAAATCTCTGAGTTTTGACCTTGTTTTTATCCAAATTGGTACTTTTATTGAGATTAGCAATGATGTAAAACATCATAGTACACTAAAACAAAAAGTTTTTGATTATTTTCATTATAAAAATATGAAATTGAGTTTTAAAATTTTGACCTTGAAATGTTCAGCAAATTTTCTTATTATATTTAATCCTACAATAATGTGAAAAGAAAATTTCTATAATATTTAGGGTTTCTGAGATATAGTAAATTTGACCTTGAAATTTTCGATTTACCCCTTGAAATGTTCCGTAAGTTTTCTTATTTTATTTAATCCCACTATAATCTGAAAGAATTTTTTTGATATTGTGCAAGGTGGCTGAGATAGAAAAGTGGGGTTTGTCTTTGTCCACCCCCTTTTTCGCCAGAAGGATCACCTAGCGGGATATAAGATAAATACAGTTTCATTTAGAATATCTTGAATAATAATTGTTGTGAAAATGAAGAAAATCGTAGGACCCGTTTTTGAGCCCCCATACAAGAAAAGAAGATTTGGCAATAATGACCTTGAAGCATCTGACCTTGAAAAACTAGGGCATTACGGCGTACATTTGCACATTTTTTCCAGACAACTTTTTTGGGCTCAGGAGGTGTTTAATAAAATAAAAATTGGGAATGCAAATATTTCTACATGCCCTTGGGGTCGTATATAAATTAAAAATTCTCACAAATTGACAACTTTATTACACCTCCCATAATTGCAACCAAATAACCAAATTTAAGCTAACAAATTTACTGTTACATCATCACGTTTAAACTAAAGGTCACCGATTCTAAAATGAATAGTCCATGAAACAATTAAATACATCCAATGCAGCAAACTTGATATTATATTGATTAATAGTCACAAATTGTACAAGCATTCCGTTCCAATTTGAAGAAAAGCTTAAAAAGCACACACCCGCAGCAAATGTAATGATAAATGGTATACCAAACTGGAAGTAAAGTTGAAGCTCCAATGTAAATAATCAATGGGCTGATTGTATTGAGATATGGACGGTATATTGCAGAAGGCAAATTCAAACATGAATTTGTGTAATTTTTCATCATTTGCTTTTGCATTGCATGATTGTAAATCAATCATCGTGTTCCCTAGCCTTTGTGCTTTTGTTACCGCATGTCGTCATTTGCGTAGCTTTTGTTTGATGTACGCCGATTGTACTCACTTAATATTTTTATACCTTGTGTATTGAGTGGAATTATATTTGAACAGTGACTTAAGGTGAAAGGCATTTTTTTTTAGAGAAATGATAAATTTTGTTTCACCATTTTTTACAGAAGGTTTAAGGGTCATTAAGGGAAGTTCATTAAAATCAAAAAAAAACAATTTAATTACACTCATTCTAAGAACATTCATCTTAAAAATCCTGAATTAAGTTAGAAAAGAATGGACTTGCAGAGTGAAATCCTTCAATTTTTGGCATTTTGCGAAATTTCGGAATCCGCTAAACAAAACGCGGTTTATAAAAAAAAAGTTTAATAATAAATAACATCGCAATAAATTCTTTTTTTTATTTAATTAAAATTAAATTAAAACGATCATAAGCCACATCCACAAACCAGATCTTTTTTTTTTCCTTAAAGAAGGCTTTTGCATTTGAAAGAAAGAAAGTGAGTGTGTTTGTTTTTGGATGTCTTTGGTTTTTGGTCAATAATGAGAGCCCAAAAAAAACAGCAAAAAAATAAAAAACAAATCTCTTAAGTACGATTTTCCCAAGATTAAGAAAACAAGTTTAGCATTACAAAAAAAGCGCGGTTCATGAAAAAAAGGAGCAAAATCAGCATAAAACAAAAACACATTTACTTTTTAAACAATTTAAAAAATGGATAAAAAATTGCCGGCTTCCAAAAATAAACTTTAAAATCTTCATTATTTAATCAAATGTTATTACGTCATAATTTCCAGTTCAATTAACACTAAACATAGTCTACCGCATTAGACATAAACACTATCTAAAATGTTGCATCCACTTAATGCAGTGTGAAGGATCTATTTTTGAAACTGGATCACTGCAACAATTTACGCCAACCAACAATTCAGAGAAGAATCATTCTGCTAAAAGCTTATACGGATTAAACTATCCACATATTTACTATTCATCAAGCGATAGGTCAATCAATAAAACCAAAAAGCTTCCGAATACCATCCCCTTTCCCATAAATATGCGAATAATTATCCCAAAATAATTTTCAAACCACTTTCGGCTATTATTTAATCAAAAACGGTAATTAAATAAAAAATTATGAATTTTTAAAAATAAATTTGTGTAATATTTGACGTCAATGATGTGCCTTTTTGCAGCAAAACATTAATGCAGACATTTAAGCATTCAAGGCGAATTATTTGCATGACCTCAGGAGCTGTGCACTGTGGTGGTGTGCCATTTAAAATCTGAATGCACACATTTCAAATATTGAGGAATAACAATGGCGCACATTTGTGCAGAGAGGGTGGAGATGGGTCACCAAGTGAAAAAAAAGATGTTGTGACAGCAACGTTACTTTCGCAGAAGCGTCTAAGGTATATAAAGAAATGTTTATGTACGGGGGGGGGGGGGGGGTGGAAACTGCAGGAGTAGGCCAACACTCAGAAGGGGGATGAATATAAATTAAATTTATTTCGTAACTCGTTTTTATGACGCAAAATAATTTATGGAAGCTCCTCGCTGTGTACGACATCACGAGATGTGTGCGAGTGTGTGTGTCTCGTGTGATGGTGGTGAAGTTTTTGCTTCAATTGTACATTATATAAAGATGTGACGTCATGTGCCCCAAATAAGCTGATTTTGTTTTTCTTTTGTCATATTATTCGTTTTCTTATTTTTTTACAAATTTTATGTGCTGTTGCAACATTTCCCTAAATGTTTATACAAGCAACGTAAGCATAACAATTTCGTCTACTGTTTCTTCTTAGAATGTGTGTGTTATTCTTATTTATTCAGTTTGCTTTTGGATAAGACACAAACAAACTCTTCATTGCATATTCTTGAAGCATTAAGTAAAGTGCTCGGTAAATAAAAATATTTACAAATTTTTAGAAAAAATTATGACAACAATTTAAAATTAAAGATCACATTAAAAATATGAAAATAACGTGAGAGGGAGGACCACTCAGACTCAAATAAAACTTAAATGTAATACTTTTCAAAAGAAAATTTTACTGAAGAAAGTTTTTTGACCTTGAAATGTTTGATCAAATTGTTAATATCGTTATAAGTTAATAATAATAAGGTAAAGGCACATCAAAAAGATTTAACGATGAAAAACATTTAGAAAATTTGTAAAAATTGACCTTGAAATAATATTTGCATGACCTTGAAAAGTCTTCTTGTTTTTTTTTTTGCACAATTCTCAGTATTATTACTACCCAAATAAAACTTATAATATTGTACTTTTCAAACAGAAAATTTTACTAAAGGAAGTTTTTTGACCTTGAAATTTTTGACAAAAAAATTGTTAATATCGTTAAAAGTAAATAATAATAATTTAAAGCTATATCAATAAGATTTAAAGATGAAAACCATTTGTATGACCTTGAAAAGTCTTTTTGTTTTGTTTTTTTGCACAATTCTCAGTATTCTCTTTTTTTTTAATAAATTGACCTTTGACCCGAGTTATTGAATAGCGGTTTGCGGATCGAATACAAATTTAATTACTGAACAATGATAACTGATAACAAATCCTTGAAGAATGCCAAACCATTTTTAATTTTCCCATTAGGTCGTCAATTCAAATATTATCCCACCATAAAGGATGCGAGTATACTTAACTATAAGTAAGTCAATTCCTCCATCAATGTGCTATTGCAACTGTTTTAAGTACATGCCCACCCACATTCCGCCACTACTTAATATACATATTTCTACATACTTAATAAAACCCCTCATTTATTCACTGAACGTGGCGTCGCGTGGCGTTGCCACCCCCGCAATCATGCACGAAACTGTTGTTGTGTGCGGAATAATTTTAAACACAATGCCCACTCCATTTTGCCTTCACAAATGGCCTTGTTTTCACTTCTCATTGCCACTGTAACTGTACAACATAAAGCCGCACAAAATGCCGTGTAGCCACACAAACAAACAAACACACACACACGTGTCCTCACTTATACGTATAGTTAATATGAATATTTCCCTTGAAAGTTCCTTAATGGATAATAGTTTCGGATTTATTTATTTATTTTCATCGCATATTTATCATTTCCTGCCCGTTTCTTCCGGTAGGTGGTGTGACATGGATTAAGGTACAGGACGCCTTTTTGGTAATATTTCCTAAATGTACTTTTAACTCCTTGTATCGCATGTAAAGTTAGACCACAAGTTGTTTTATCCTTTGAAAATGTTAAGCTTTTACATGAAACGTGTTGTTGCTAATCGAAAATCAATGCAAAGTCACTTAATTGTTTGTGTAAAGAAAATGTTACAACATTTTATTTTATTTAGCCTAAGTGTGGCGGTTTTTTTTATAAAAAACGAATTTTCCACAATTAATTTAATAACGTGTGAAAAAAAAACGGAGTGGCCGCATTATTTAAATTATAAAAATGTGATGAATGGTGCTGAGGTCATGGTGCATGAAAAGGTCAAAAGTAAAACTGAATTTCAATTAGAATTGTTGTTTCTCGCGTAACAGTTTATGCAAAACAAAAAAATTAAAAATAATTGCATTCTTTTCATCTCATTCTTCGTTTATTTTGCCATTAAAAAAATAAGATGAGTTTTGTGCTAAATAATTGTAAGATATTTCCTTAATTAATTTTTTAATAACTTTCTACTAAATGCTATGAAACCCTTCTTGTAATATCGTCCTTTTTTATTTGAATAACAACTCTTTAATTTAAAATAAAAAATACCTGTCCAGGAAGACAACAATTGTGAATATTATCCAGATGAATTGTTGTTCATTCACATAAAAGTAATACGAAAAATTCAATATTTACATGACATGTCTGATGTGTTTCGATTTCAGAGCAAATGTGCAATGCTGTCGAAGAATTTATTTGTTTTTTTAAGCACCAAAAACACAATTTGTTGCAGATAAACACAGTTCGTGCACAATATTTGTTTGACATGTATAAATATTAGACATTTCAATATTGAGATGAGCACGACTCACATGAGATGCAGTCAATAGATCTATTGAAACTTGGAAGTGAGGGACGATGTTAATGTTATGCAAAGGACTGACAGTTTCATTCTAATAAATGTGTGAAGCATTTATCAATTTATAGTTTAGACATGAATCAGTTATAGTAAGACGTGTATTGGTTTGGATAAACAATTTTTTTAAATTATTTTGTGACAGTTTTTAAACAAACTTTGATGGATCTATTGTTGTTAACGAAAAAGGGATCAATAATTGTAGCAAAGATTTATTTTAAAATGTGTTGAAATGTGAGAAAATGGCGTCGTTTTGGAGCCTTTAAATTTTTTTTGAAATATTTTTGGTTTAATTGTACTTACGTTGACAAATAAAATAAAGAATGTCGTTCATTGCCTAGCAGTCTAGTACTTATATTAAGTATTAAGTCTTTGTGTGTACAAACCTGGAAAAAATAAAATAAAAAATTTAAGTATTTCATTTTTTATTGTTTATAATATTATTAAATGTTATTAATGTTGTATTTAAAGTGAGTTCTACTTTAACAAAACGTTCCAATTTAATAGAAAAGGACGAAAAATATTAAACAAACTTAAGAAGAAAACAACTTATTGATACTATGATGCCACCACACAATATAACTAATGAAAACTGACTAAAATAACTTTTAAGAAAGTTGCCAAACCTGACAGGCAAAGGAATTAACTTTCTGGACATCTCTTTGTCACGCTATTTCAAAGCCATATTTGAGGAAGAGTATAAAATAGTGAGTCTCTATGCCAATAAATTTATTCGTTTATATAATAACGAATATTTAAAAAGGAAACCATAAAGACATTAAAACAATGCCTTTTCCTTACAACGTTGTTGATTAACCTTCATTCGAAATCAGGCCATTTCCATATCAACAAACCAGCACGCAATGAAAGACCTTGGCATTTGGTTGTTTGCGTTTTTCATATTTTAACGATTGTCGCCCACAATACTTAATTCATCATTCAACTGAATATACTTAATGTGAATAAAATTGCAATTAAGGTTTAGGTGTTTCAAAGACAATTTGACTTTAATTGGGCATTTAATTTTGAAACGCAATTATAATTTTGAACTATGTAAATTCGTTGAAATTAGTAACGCGTTCGCTGTTTATGTCGCCATTTTACGACTTTAATTATATATAACTGCCTATTTAGTTAAGTGAAAACTCATTAGCTTTAATACTTTAAATATTTAATTGTCTTGCACAAGAGAACGTTTAAAACTGAAATGAAATGCATTTAACTTCGCAATTTTTCTCATTTACATTTAGCAATTATTTTGGTGCAGGAATTTCGAAAACATCGTTATTTTTTTTGTTTTGTTTCGCCAATGTGGTCATAAAAAAGTTAAGCTAAGTTTCATTTTGTAAATTTTAAATTCAATTCATTTTTGTAATTTTTTTAATTAATTTGATGAAATGCCTTTAAAAATATTGTCTCACTCAATTACAAATTTTTGTGTTTTTTTATTTTATGAACTTTCGGTTTTTAAGTACATTAAATGCTTTCTTATGAACACAAAAAACATTTTTTTACAGAATTTGTGTTGTGCAGAAAGCTAACACCCCATCAAAATGAAAAGGCAACCAAAAAAGTCGCAACTATGCAATAAACGAAATTGATTGAACCAACACCATGTGTGGATTATGGATGCGGATGAAAAACGAGCCC
Source organism: Sylvicola cinctus (assembly GCA_963854165.1). Taxonomy (NCBI): domain Eukaryota; kingdom Metazoa; phylum Arthropoda; class Insecta; order Diptera; family Anisopodidae; genus Sylvicola; species Sylvicola cinctus. The sequence continues at coordinate 62,915,479 of OY974082.1, read as the reverse complement.
CATAACTACACACAAAAAACGCAACACACTCGTACCTCCACAATATGTATCCGCATGAAGTTAACAAAATTCTCAGGACACCGACCAAAGAGCACAAAAACATGTACAGCTTTTTTAAATACGATTTCCACCCTTTGTTCCAAAAGTTTACGCACATTTTTTGGTGCTTATTTCATTTCCTCTTTTTCACAAAGGTGAACATTTTTGTCCCTCGAATGTGTTTTTTCTGTATTCGATTCATATCGTTAAAATTTGTGTTTGCGTTGCACCTTTGTGTTGTTTTATCCCTTTGACTTAAATGTAGTTACTCAAAGATTTGTAACAAAATTGTAATACTTTTAAATTTCAAATAACTAAAAGGCCACGTTTCCTTTTTTTGGTGCCTTGATAGTGAATCACGACGGCCAAGGTGGTTATTGTGGGTGGCAAAGTACCTTTTTTTCTCTCTAAATCAGATTTGATTCTGAAACACCCCTACATTTCAGCACAATTGCGGTTCATGCTGTGCAAAGGTATTTAAGGCAGACATTGTTGCATCATTGTGTAGCATTAATTATGTGAAAAGGAAATGAACATTTCGGCAAAAAAGATTTGAATTTTTCAATTAACGTCACATCGTTCGTAATACCTGTAAAGGAACGTAATGCACTCGTTTAATTATGGTTATTGCTGTTACATGCTTGCCCATAAAAAGAGAACATTTTTATGTGGTAAAATTTAAATTTTTTATTACCCACTGTTTTCAAGGATTTTTAAAAATAATTGTAAAGCTTTTATGAGGTGATTTTGATGAAAATTTAATTTTTATAAAATCCTTGTGTTTCTCCTGTAAAATGCATTAACGTTCGCTACGAGATCAAAACTGTGTTTCTGTGATTTATAATAAACGGGGGATTACCCGAGAGTATTCTCGCCAGATTCTTAAAATGAGAATGATATAGAAAAATAAATAAATAATCCGTTCCATGATGTTCTTAAATCTAACGAAAAAGAATAACCAACGACTACAAAAATAAATTTTATTTTTGGCAAAATTAAATTACATAGTATTTAGCACTTCACGGTTCAATTATTTCCCGCTTTAATTATTCATAGCTGTATTTATAAATTGTAATGACGTTGGACCAAGAAAAAAGTTTTAAAACAAATTTATTTGCTATTTAAAAAGGTTATTAAGTGTTTACGGATCTTATAAAATTATTCCCGGTTCATTTTTTTTTTGGTTTGAAATTATTTAATGCTCCTTATTAGTCTGAAGAAAAATATTGCTTATTTGAAAACCAAAAAAAAAACAAAAACAAATATGGATCTGGAACAATTAGAAATTCATCGAAAAATTCAATTTCCTTTTAAAATGCTTTAAAAACAATTGCTATAATTTTTTGATTTGAAATTATTATTTTGCGGTTTTAAATTTTACAAATTTTTTTTAAGGCACATGCACGGCCCTTTTAATTAATAATAATTTTAAAGTCGCAACATTTCAACGAGTATAATTATATGCGGTTCTGTAACCGGTTCAAAATTTGTTTTCAGCATTGGATACATTTCATAATTTACTCTTAAATGGATTTAGCTTTAAGTCAATTGACAATGAGCGCTAGTAGTAAATCAGTTGCTCTTTTAAAAATTTGTCCATAAAATAAAGTGCAATTTAAATTTCCACTTTAATGTCCAAAATTCAATGTCCTTAAAAGCAATCCCCTAAAACCGATATATTAATTGCATCATTATATGGCACCTTTAAAAAACAATCCCCACTAAGCATTTCATCCATCTCCTTAAGTGCCGTGTATTGCTTTTCATTTCAAACCAAAACCATTTGCATAAAAGCATTTTATAAAGAGATTTATGTCTATAATTCCATTAAAGTCTGTGTACCAAATTACTGCTTTTATCATATCTTATTATATAGCTGCCGTTGCGGAATATTGTTTTAAACAAGCCACACATTAAAATCAATGAACAAATCCGGCTCTCTATGTATTCGATGTGATATGAAAATTACTTTACGCAATGAGCAGGCAGGACAGGCGAACATAAACGTAACACCAACACCCTGCAGAAGTTACACTGAATAAGGAAATTACACAACGAAAAAAAAAAACGGAGAATATAAGTAAATAATCTTTAAGAAACTAATATAAGACAAGACAAGATCGTTAGCAGGCGAGATATAATACAAATGGGGGTGGGGATGGAAGTAATTCTGAAACACACACGTCGCATTTCCTTTTGTAACTATATACAAGCAGCCAAAGTCCTAAACGTAAAAATGCGAAAAATGGATAATATGTATGTTTAATGTGTGTGGAGTGTGGATTGGGGGGGGGGAGGGTGGGGGGTTGCGTCAATGTGAACCGATGCAGAACAAACGCGTCGTGCTTTGGTAAAAGCGATGCGGGGACTCAAGTGTAAAGAAAAAACGAGGCATAATTTAGTGTTTATTTGATATAACTGGGACGGCCAAAGTTTTAATAAACGCTTGGTTAATATTAGTGTGGTGTGAATGCTTCCCACCCCATCATCCGTGCACGTCTCGCTTGCTTTCATTCTCTCATGCGTTGTATACGTCCCAGTTACAGACTTGGTGTGATATTTGGCCGTATTTTTTGTTGCTGCAGTGTTGGTGATTTTACTTTTATAATACACTTCCATCCTTATCCGCCCGTAGTCGTCCCATCTGCGTTCGCCAGTTGGTTAGGAGTGTATAGCATGTATTATCAAAGAACTGAGTAAAATTAAACGAAAAATACCCAGGGAAATGTGATGTGGATGGGAAATGCTTGCTTATTACAGCAGCAATAATGTCCGTGGATGAGGAAATGCGGGTAAACGGCAGAAAATGTTGTATTATGTTGATTTTGTGTAGTTGTATTTTTTTCGGGTACATTTACGAACAATGTACGACGGCATGGTGTCTGCCCCTTCGACAAAAAAAAAAGAAATTGGTGACTTGCACTTAAGCGTATTTTGCGGGGTGCGTCGAAAAAATGGTCACCACACTTATTTATTAAAAGGCAACGTGTAACACAGACGTGAACCTAATTTGTATAAGTTTGATTTCACATAATTAGTATGCAGTTTGTGTGTTTCCCATTGGGAATTCTAATTTCCGACCATTGATGTGGTTGGCATCTAAAGCACCATTAAGCATCACAAAGCATCCCCAACACTGTACTTAGTTTGTATAGTTAAAATGCTGTAATATATTATCAGGGACGGAAATAGAAATACGATTTCTTGGAGAAATCGCAATCGAATGTGTAGGATAATTTTGCTTTATTTAGTGCAGCTGGTCTGTGTCTGAATAATTTTGCATAAATTGAGCCAAATGTGTGCAATCATTTGAATATGCAAAACAAAACAATTGAAAATTAGGGCAACTTAATGGATGCGACGACGTACGTATACTACGTATAGGCAATTTGGATTTATGGAACGCCATTAGCTGAAAGCATCGAAGTCTGGTGCCAAAATATACAAGTACGTACTTAGAGGAACGAAAGAAAATTAGGTATTTAATATATGTAGGTAATAACATTATGTAAAATAGAAAATAAAACCTTTTTGTCTTAATTTCGGAAATAAAAAATATTTTGCTTAATTTACAATCTTATTGTTATTTTTGGCATAAATAATTGCTCTAAATTTTTTGCGTTACAAATTAGGTCTGTTATTTTGAATTGGAATGAATTGGATAGTTGTGCTGTGATTTTAGAAACATTTTACATCCATTTACTTAAGTACAGTCGCAACGCGATAAGACGAAGTTCAAAAGATTTCAATATTTTCACTCATTTAATTTACTTTTCCAGCTTTAACTTAATGATTTTTAATTTTAATTATTACGAAACCAAAACGAAAATGGCTTAAGTATTGACTTTCTTCAAAAACTTAAGATTTATTTAAATTAGTTTAAATTAAAACTTGTAAAAAATTAAAAAACTTACCACTCAAATAAATTAAAATTAACCTTATTACGGGTTCAATTGATGAGTTTAACGGAAATATTTATTTACATCAAATCGCAAGAATTGATTTTAGTCAATACGAATCGGTTAGTCAATTTTAAAGAGGCAATATTTCTTTTTCTATGTAAAGAGCGTGAGTTAATCAATTAAATCATTCAATAAAGCAGATCATCAACAATGTTGGTTTTACTGTTTGTGCAAAACAACCAAAACAACTCCTCTCTTTGATAACGGCATCAATAATTAAGAGCTCCACTGATCAATACGTGGGTAATTCTGATTGGTGCTGCAGCTAGGATCAGTTGTACATAAAAACAATTTTATTTACTTAATTTAATATGTTTAATTGCAATAATGCAAACTTAAATTGATTTTTATGTTATTGGTAGCCCTCTGTATTTTTTTGCAAGGTTTATTACATTTATTAATCGATTTGGGATTTGGATTGCAAAATTTAGGTTTTCATTGCTGCCTTTTGATTTGGATTTCATGATTAGGATTAGAAACAGATGCAAAAATACATATATTTTAACCACGTAAAAAAATATTCAGACATACTTAACAACAAAAAGATTACTTTTGAACTAAATAAAAGAAACCGATAAGTATTCCCCCGACTTTAGAAAATATTATTTAATGTTTTAATTACTTGCGTTTTAATTTATTTTAAGGTCATGAAAATGTGTTGATTAAAAGGTTTTTTGTGGTCTTCTCTACCAATCAGTTTCCAGAAGTTAATGCAGTTTAAAACTAAATCAAAAATCCATGAGCAATAATTTTCATCCATGATAGATTTAACTATAATCAAACTTAATTTTATTTTCAACATTTTCAAAGTGAAAAAAACGAGTAGTGAATTATAAAGCAAAGCATAAATTATATAAAAACAGCACACGCATCAACTGCAGTTGTAAAATTGTACCTAAAATAAATGAAATCTGCAATCCTGACATTCAAAACAAATTTTCTATGTTGGTTGAAAACCTTTTTGCATTTTCTACTGCACTACACACGCGAGCTTTTAGGTAGATAAACGAGAATAGAAATTCATTCCCTCGTCATTTATTCCCTTTCAACTTTATCTTCGCCATGCATGGCGCATTGTTTGGTTTTGCTGATCTTTTATTCCATTGAAAGCTTTACGCAACAAAGGGCGCGTCAAAAAAGGAACGAAAATAAAACTACACCCAAATAAAGTACAACGTCCCAGCTGAAATCTCGCAATCTCTCGTTCCAGCTCCTTACCTTTACACATTTCGCAAATACACACGGTCGGTAAATGGTGAAGTGTGCACAATATGCATAAACTGGCCCACATGCAGACAACAAAAGTGTACGAGGATGGTGCCTACACTTCTTTTTTATGTGGACCAAGACGATTTGAAGCGCCCCCGCAACCACTTGGAATATATATGCACGTTAATCCAAATACAAACTCACATAGATGTATTGTGGCACGGAGGAAAACAATAACACAAAAAAGCCCTAAAGAGCTTGGGGTTAAATTTTGTTTTATTACATATACACGAATCCCCGCTGCCGAAAACCCGCGTGACCCACCGTTCAGCTGTGTAAATTTAACCGCCATAATACTTTTGTTTGCCATCTTGTTTTAGTTGCAACCGTTTTATGTTATTAATTTGATTGAGTTAACAATAAACTTCCTTACTGCACCCGCTTTTACATTGCCAAATGCACACTCGAGATTAAAAAAGCATAAACTTTTATTGATCGCCAACACAAGTATTATACTTATGTGTACTAATGCGTGTAGTTAATGTGAACTGGCATTTTTGTGTGGCACACAGTCGACCTTTTCAGGGACTTGTCAAATGTGTGTACCAGTTTGCAGCCATATCGCACCGTTATGGTCAATAAAAAGTCAGTGTAAGTATGACAAATCAGCGAAAAATGACAGATTTAAAAAAAAAACGACCCACATCGTAAATTTTTCTTAGGCAAACACTATTTGGGCAAAAAAAGGTCACTGGGAGCAGCACAATAAATGATGGTGTGTGTACGCGTCTTTAATCTGAAGGGTGCTCATTTATGGAATGGGATCCACGTGTAATAGCTTTGCATGAATGCACTTATTTATGAAGCTTTTGGGGTCAAGACGATAAATCTAACTTAAAATACTTAATTTTTAATAATCCTGGGAACCTTTTTTATTTTGTGATGATTTAGTGCAAATAGATTTTTAACAAAACATTTTATTATGACCTTGAATAACATAAAAAAAGGCTTGAAGGTTTTTAAATAATTTAAAAGTATTAAGGGTAATCCTGTGAAATGATTTTTAAATTCTATTTATGTTATTCTCCATAGTTATTATTAAAATACCGAGTCAACCGTGTGAAATTAAGTTAAAAAACTTCAAATATTTAAATTTTTGACAGCCAATTCACCACAGTTCAATTTTTTTCACCTCGTGGTGAGATTTTTATAGGTTTAATTAAACCAGTTCGTGCCCAAACACTGCCAAAATGTCAAAGATCCTTTTTTAACTCAAACAAAAAATATTTCACTTAATACAGTTAACACAAAGAAGCAAGAAGGCAAAGCCCTTTCTGAATATAAAGTAACTTTTCTTGATCTCCCATCATAAATTGAAGTCTCCCGATTTATCGTAATATCCACGTAATTTACTCTTAAATCCTTTTTCATTAAAGAAGGCAATTTTTCTTATAATTCCAAAGCATATACGTGGCAAAAAGAAAGTGAATGAAAACAATTGTTAATAAAACGGGGGGTAAGGTTGCGCTTTCTTTTACTTATTTGATATCATTATCCTGCATGCGCTACGAGAGTGTATTCTAACGAATATCGGCATTTTTATTTATTATACGAGACTTTACCACAGACAAAGTACAAACGCACCTTACGTCACGTTGTGTGCTTCACTCCACTTCAGTCTCGGCATAATATGGGTGGATGATACACACACAAAGAAATGGGTGTAAATAAAATCGAAAGCACGTACAACGTACATGCATACGGTTTCATGTTAACAAACAAAACGACAGCCATCAGGTGGAAATGACTCAAGAGCCCACGAGACGTTAAGCCTTACTTGATAAGTGACTTATTGTTTGGTTGCAGATAATAGAGTCCTGACATTTGGAGTTTCGAGTTACTGGTGCTCGAATATTTGTGGCAATATGTCAAAAATGTTGAGCAATTTCATGAAATATGAATAAGGAATCCGCATCCTTGAACAATTGCAAGTTGCAACATCGCTTTTATATCGCTTGTTATTGTAAATCCTTATGACGCGATACTCAAAATTGGATTTAATGTTATTTCAGAACTTCTTTATGTAAATAATGTAGAACTTGTTCACAATATCTGTGTATTTTCATGTACAATCATGCTGCTTCTTCCACTAGGATAAATCCTTTCCATAGGGATGTGCACAATGTACGTACGTATCCTTGTTCAGAAAGTATACTCAGCTGGAACTAAACTAATTATGGTTTTGATGAGACTGCTTTCAGTGAAATAGAAAAAGAAGTACACCATTGTTAGCCGCAGTCGTACAATTCGTGGCACAAAAGTTGATGAGCTGAGTGTAACTTTAATAAGCTCCTCGGGTGAAATGAGCAAGTGCAGGACACACACAGTATAGACAAATAATAAAAGCTAAATTGTTCCTCTGCACTGCAATATTCTTATCTTTATTGCTTTTCTTTAATACTACATTCTTACAAAGAATTCTTCCACTCTTTGTGCGGTAATTACTGAATCAATGAGGCTTATATTGAATGGTTTCTGAAATGCGCCCTTAGTTATTTGATGTGATTCGTCTTACACACGCTTCGGAACACTGATACATGCGTTAATAATACGTAATAAAGTTCAGAAGTATAATAAGAATGCTTTTACCAACATGAGACCAAGCAAGAGTGAGCACAAATGAATGTGAGGGATGTCGTAAATCGTGAAGACATAATTCAAAAAAGCTAATTCTTTTATGAAAGTATTAAATAAATGTGGAGATGGTGCTGATAAACCCATTTCGGGAGAATAGTGAAATGCCAGACACAATATAAAATATTTATTGTGTGCAGAAAAGTCGTAAATCATTGAGTAAAAATTCAATAATTAAAGTGCATTGGTCCTTAATTACGAATTTTATTAAATTTATGTTTTTTTTCTAATTAAAGCCTTTTTTTATAAAAATAAAACTTTAAGTTAAGCAACGGGAAATCTGATTTAAACTGAATTAATTATAAAATATACAATAGAAAGGCATCCTTGATATTTCCAGACTGAGTCGGCAAACACTATCGTTTGCACAAAAGTCTTCCAACTTAGTATTCGAAGTGCCGCATCTTATAGTTGATGTTATGCACAGCACGTCCCGAGTCTACTCTTTGTACTTTATATATTTTTTATCATCAATTTTATATTGCAGAAATTGTGTTTAAGAGTTTTCGACACTTCTTCGTGGTAAGTGTTCTTTTGCAATTGTTGCAAGGCGAAATGTTGTTTTTTTTGTTTGCAAAAGGGGATTATTATTAAGAAAACAGTATTTTTTATTGGCTTGTGATATGTTTTATTTACACAATTCAGGGATTTAAATTCTTCTAACCAAAACCCCAATCCTTAAGTTTGACTGATTTTAAAATTTATGAATAATTTTTATTGATTTATGAAAAATTGCATTAACGATTTTAAGTCAAATTTTAAAACGACTTAAATAAGTCAATTTTAAATCAGTAATAATTAAAAATTCGAATTTGTTTTTCCGAAACTAAATCTCATATCATAACGGTGTTTACTGTTTTTGTATTCATTTTGACTCCTTTTTAAATTAAAAAATAGTGGAATATTTCCGTTCTTTTTTGTATGGATTGAGTACTTTTTGAGTGTTTTTTTTTTTTTTTTTTGTAAAAATGTGATGATTTAACAGAATAAAATCAACATAAAACAATTTTTTTTAAATAGTTTTTAAACAGAAATGTTTTTAAAGCATCACTCATGACCATAAAGGAAACCAAATTTTCAGCAACTATTTGTGTTGTATAGAAATAAATCTTTGAAAAATATAAATTTTTCTTTTTTGAAAGGATGGAATCGAAATACAATTTCTTTGAATGTATTTTTAAATTAAATACTCCTAACCGTTCTCCAAAGATATATTGTATTATTGCAAGTTTATTTGATGAAAGATATAGTTAAAAACCAAAGTTGGAATCGTAAAGGCTGCAACAATTGATGGAAGAAAAACCCTTTTTTTTGTTTAAAGAAAAAGTTTTAGTTAATGTGATATATTTTCTTAAAAAAAATTAACGACGTTCAATAGACAAAGGGCTTAACTTTAATTTAAGACAATTAAAATCTGAAATAAATAAAGTAGTATTCCCAAAAAGTTACTGAACTTTCAACGAAAAATTCAGCTGTAAGAAAGGAATGCACTTAAAGTCATCCATGGCGCAAATCACAAAATAAATTTTTTAAATAAGCCCAAAGAAGGAGACTTAAGGAGTCTTTGTAATTTTTATTACAATAATTATCTTATAATTTTATAAAAGGAGAAAAAAAGAATCAGGGCTAATTTAAACTACTTTAATGTTCACAATAATTAAAGGACTGACCCTTAATTTTAAACACACAAACATAAACATAACAAAAAAATTAAAACCCATTTTAAAGGACTCACAATTTTCCACATTCGTGTGCCACCCCCCCCCCCCCCCCCCATTGCGACAAACGCCGCATTATCTCAGTTAAATAACATTAATTAAAATAATAATTCTCATATCTCTTTATGTTAATGTGCATAAGAATCATTTCATCTTATCATATTATCACAATAAAGCCCACCTTGTCGTTGCCACGTTACACAAATACATGAACACACCAACACAGTACGGTATGCATACACCATTTTGTTTATCTTCGCATGTTCATCCGTTGGCCTTCTGGGTTCATCATTACCGCGTGCCTAACCGTAAGCTCTCTAGATGCAAAACTCAACTATAATAATTACATAAAGCACACCTACCCTTTTTGCAAAAGAGCGTGTACAGTGTACACCTTGTAGCTGGTGCTACATAAATACCAGCATAATAACAGCATATATTTCCAGTAGCACACTATTTCAACATCATGCTGTGCAATACTTGAACCAGCATGATATTTGATGCGGCGACATGGTGTGTACATAAAAGCGAGCATACATCACGATGAGCGTATAGCATATCGCAGCATAAATTCAATGTATGTAAGCGGAGCATAATTTTACAAGAGGGTGAGTGGTGGGTGAAACATCCTTCCCCACCTATTTGCCGAGTGTAAGTATGGAACGTGTGCATGTCGGGGTAATATATCTAATTTTTCGAGGTGGTTCTGTGGCCGCTGGAGTGGCAAGGAGTGGGTGGATAATTATTACTACAGATATATGTATTTTGTGTGTACACATGATGAGATTGGTAATGCTTCATGCATTCAGTGCGGGGGTGGAAGCCAGGCCGGGCCGTACAGATAGTGCGAGAATTTATTTATTTGGCAATTGTACAGTTGGCAGAAGCATCAGGTGTACGTTACGGTCATTTTTTTTTTTTTTTGTGTAACCACTTTCCTTACTTATACTTGTGTGTATCCTTTTATTATTAATTGGTTTTGTGAGAGTGTGCCTTTCCAAATGTTTGCAAAGGAACGGTGTGAGGAGTACAAGCGGATGGAGCGCGGTGTGTGTGCAAACGGTTGCACTTTGTATTGCATGTGAAAATGATAATAACTAAAAACACCAATGATGCAATGTTGCATTTTAATAAATTACATTTTGTTTGCAGCTCAAAATTACATTCCAGGAAATTGTGCTTTTACCCTCGTATGCTGTTTGTTTATGGTTTGCACCCGGCGAATTCAGAATATCGGAAACTCAGTGAATTAATGCGAGGTATAGAGCAACTATAGCTATGTGTGCTGACTGCTGCATCTATATAGCCTCCCATCTAGATGCATACAAGGATACCAATTATGTAAGTATATTTGGTATTGCAAATGTGGCTGGATGAGGAGTTCTTAATTGGCTTCAAGTCCGCAAACATGTGTGCGATGCAGTTGTGTTCACACAACACACACAATTAACCACAGACATCCGAGCGTCGACACAACCACACCCAAACTTTCAATTAGTGTTATCTGTTTGCTAATATTCCGCATGCGATGTCATGCTGAGGCACATTAATGCACTTAATGCAATGATGCATCCTCGATACACAATTAATGGAGTGTGCAAAGTTATTCGGATGCACTATTTAACATATATCGGTGTTTATGTGTTTGTTAATTAAATCACACATTAATAATTGGTGGTGTGTTGTTACTCCCCACCAGTTGCTACATCGCAGGCGGATGCAGAAATGGGAAATCCTTAATCCGTCTCAACGTAATCATTCAATACTGTGTGGGAGCTAAATTGAATCGTATTCTGAAGACATAGTGTTGTTTAAATGTGACTGGTTACCTAAATAGCAATGTCTTGAAACGCATCCTTAAAAAAATTCAAGATTTGACTTATCATCCTTTTTAGATGAGAACATAAAAATTAATGTTTTATCAATTTCAACCAAATTCTGGTTTCACCTAATTATGACATAAATTTTAAAAAAATTATTTTTTTTTAAATAAGGGGTGATTCATTTAGAGCTTCTTGATATTTTTTTAATTAAAAACATATTAGGTGTGTTCTATTCAAATCTCATTCAGTTTACTTGAATAGAAGAAAATTTGGTTTACATTTTAAACAGAAATATTTTTTGTAATCGAAAAGAGGTGTCGCTAGAAAAGAATTCAGAAGGCTGCATTGCTTATTAGAAACATAAATAAAATACATTTCATATAGAAAAAATATTAAATAGCCGTTAAATACAATTAAAAGGCAAAGCAAAATTACCGTTTCAAACGTACTAGGGAAGATACAAATTATGGATCGTTACTTGACTAAATGATGAATTATGTTTCAGCGCCACTTGCCGCTAGTAAATATAAAAAAAACAGAATGATTTAATACCTTATGAAATAGCAAGGTTTATTTTGTTGTTACATTTCATATAAAATTAAAATTAAACTGAATGAGATGTGAATAGAATGAACCTAATAATCAATGTATTAAGGAAAATATTTGTTTAAATTTTTATTTAGTTAGGTTCATGCGATTTAACGTTTGAAGTTGTCTTAAAATATTTCCCACGACTAACTCTTAAATGGTTCATTCTGTGGGTACAATTTTCAACGGTTCTATAAAGTAAAATGGCGGGTATTCCGCGAATAGAACTTAAGTTATGGTTACTTTTAAAAGATTAACCGTTTTTGGTTTATCGGCGTTACTAAACAATAAATTTCACAGCATTCCAATGGAGTAAGATTACAAAATTTCGGTGACCAATTGACAGGACTTCTTCTTGAGATGATATTTTCATTTTCGTCAATACAGCGATTACAGCTCGTAAGGAGTATTAAGCCCCATTCTAAACCATAAGTCACCATTGATAGTAACAAACACTCCTTCCGTATTTATAAAAAAGAATTACCTCCAATTGGATCACCCTTTGTTTTTGAAATAGCAATGGTCTTTAAAAAAAAATAATTTTTCACGAAATAGGGGTTTCCTTGTTCTCTGGAACGAGTAACTATTTAAGTAAAATTCAAACTCTGCGAGTAAAATTAATCAAATGAATAACCTTTGCTCACTTTGTTAAACTTTTACTTGATCGAAGATTAAAAATTTACCTGGATAACAAGTTGCTTCACTCACTCACTGCATGTCCTGAAGCGGTTTTTAATACGCATAATAACTAACAAGAAATATAAATTTAAATGTGGTGTACTTGTAATGAAACTCTCTGCGGTTTAGTTTACAACAAACTGACGTAGGTATTCAAATTTCAACTTAACAACGACTGCAGAATAATTCTACATTAAGCTTAAAGCTCTTTTACTTTGAAGTACGTGTTTTGCTTCTGAATACTGAGGACATACAAAAAGGTCTGCACAAAAGTTGTAAAATCTAAATAAGTATAAGCCAAACTTTGAGGCAACTATTTGCAACCATGGTTATTTTGTTGTGTAAATCTGAACTCCAACTACTAGTTACACTCTCATCATAATACTTGTAAGGACTAATAAACATTGTTTGGTTGAAAATTTACCAAAAACCATTTTAATAGTAATTTCACTCAAATAACTTTTCAACACATTTGTACTCAAAATGTAAGATGTAATTTGGATTGAAGTTACAATTTAAAATCAATGTGGATTAAAATAAAGTTCTTTTCACCAAACTGATCAAACCCGTATTGTTTTTCACTTTTACTTTAATCTTAATTCGAACATGTTTATTAACTTTACACCAGATACTACAGAACTTTGAAGTGTAGAAAAAAGGATAATCTATTCTCATACTGTACGAGCCACTTATCAAAATCTTATGTAATTGCGGAAGTTTGAAAACCTTAGCTCTACCCAAACTTAAATAGCCTTTCAAACTTTTGTGTTCTTTATTAACGTCTCATTATACCTCTTACAGTGGAAGCCATTAAAATCGCTAACAAGTCAAAAGTTTTTCTTTCTTTCTAATCCCACGATGTTGAAAATGAAACGAGCTGAAAGCATTTATCAAATGTGCAAGTAACCAGTTCGTTTTTATAAAGATTTCATCCCTTATATGCATTTAGTTAGTTTTGAAACACGCATTAATTGACACACATGAAGCCATTTTCTTTTAAATGTGACCCCTTTTATAAATTAGGGGAGATGGAAAAAGTTTAACAAGGACAAACGACGGACTTCTTGTAATATTTATTTCAGTGAAATGAATAAAGGACTTTATTCACGATGTGATTTAAAGTAATAAATGAATCAAAAGAACTGTGCTTAATTATTTAAAAAGGAAAATGCATTGCTATTTAGAATTGTGTAGACTTCAATTTACTAATTTTTAATCGTTACAAAAATTTGGGGTAGATGCTACCAAACATATTAACTAAACTAAGAAAACTAAAGCTGATTTCATTACACGAAAATACAAAATAAGTTTCAAAAGTTGTTTATTGCTGCACACAAAATGTGTATCACATCGCTTGCATCAAGTTTTCGTTGCACTTGCATAATTTAAAATAATGTGAATATTATCCTCAGACACAATCAGGCGCACATAGTTATAGGAAACACTTGAGCACACTCATATGAAACTACGCCACTTAAGTGCATAATTTATACTTAAATAAATTTTGCTCAACACAAAGGATATAATGCGTCTCCTGCATCAAAGGATTGTCGTCTATATACATATAATTTTAATGCTGATGTCTTTATAAAATAGCAGCTCCATTAGACTTTTATACTTTAGTCAAATATAATGGTGGATTGTATTTCATTGTCATACAGACTATTTGTTTCGCATTATGGACATATCATAAGCTCAAACTACAAAGGACATGGCCAGACAGTAGATCCCCACACATGGTCCACATAACGGCAATGTTGCTGCACTTAACGTTAGTAAGCTGACATTAAATGCAATTGCGATGCGGTGCAGATATAAATCGCACACAACGGGATCGCGGATGTATCCTGATAAATGTGTTTGTTTGCCGAAAGGAAAATTTCGCGTTGCAGCACCACATTTAGCGCTTCTTCACAATGTTTCTATGTACAATTTCGCAATACTGGGTGAATGGCAAATGATTTATTTTGACTTTTGAATTATGTTTCCCAAATGGCGGTCTGGCCCAAAGTGCAGTGGAGTGTTGTGTAGCTTTCAAGCAACAGTGAACATATTACTGTAAATGCGCTCGCAGTAATAACGGGCTTTTAGTGTTCACATAATCAGTCTGTGTGTTAGAGATGGGAATTAGGTTCGATTTATCGTATTTGACGATGTATCGATTTTATTCCTATTATTTTATTATTCCCATTACTTTTTAATTGTTTTCCATTAGCATTTCATGAGAGAAGGATTTAGATCTTTTTGAGATTCTTTTATTTAAATTAGTGTTTTTTTTGCGCATATTTTTAATAACTTAATTTAATATCACACTCATATTTATACTAGCAGAATGCTTTTTTGAAATTAAACTTCTAAAATTGAGAATTTTTCTGCCAATTTGTTTCCTCCTTTCCTAATTTTTTTATTCAATTACTAACTTTTCATTTCACATTTTTCATCAAGATAAACTTTATTCTAATTGCATAAGCTCGCATAAAATTTAAAATAATCCCAGATTAAACCTCACATTTGCTCTTTGCTGCCAAAAGTATACCTTGCCTTCTTTTAAATTTTAATTAAACTTCCAACAACCACATCTTTTCCAAAAATAATCGATAAAAATGTGTTTGTGGACATTATGATAAATTTGCATTTATAAATTGCATTTGCATATTTTATTAAAGACGGTACATAATATAACATATAAGTGTATGATTTTGAAACAAACTTCATAAAATAGGCCTCTTTTGTGTACCTAATTAGATCTCAATTCTGAAACAAGACAAAACGTACGCGCTCTTTTTCGTAGAAGATGTGCATACTAATGAAATACTGTTCCTGCAAGATTTGTATAACGTACATACTTTGAATTGGATAACATATTCCATTGTGGAATGACATGCAGGTGGTTTTCTGAATATGTTAATTTAGAATCTTGTTAAAAAGGCTTATAATTATGCACAATTTCAACGCCTCTCATTTACGCTTGAGATGGTATGTGTTAACAAAAAAATAATGTGATCGGAAATTATGCTTATATTATGTAGTCATTAACCTACAAAGGAGAATTTTCCTTCGCACTGATTTTGATAATTAAAGTCTATAGACTTTTATGGATATTATATGCCAATTAAAATGAAAGGAAATGTCGATGTTGGTTAAATATATCGGTACCGAAATATTTATCGATATATTAAACACTTCTTGCTCAAGTGGCAAGTGCCATTTCCTAAATTATTTAAATTCCGATAAAATTACGAAAATATCGTTTAATTAAAAATTTGTATCGATATTTGATGAACATCCCTATTTTCTATGCTACAATTTAGTAAATACACAATAACAATAAATTTTTACTTAACTTTATGAAGTTGTAAAATCCAAACTATCAAAAGCCATAACATCATACTTTGTCTACAAATTTATTGCCATGAATTAAATCAAAGTCATTTTGAAACATCCAGGACATTAACGCCTTAAGACAATAGACTTAATAATGTAATAAAATTTGTAGAATATAATGACTAACCACATTTAAGAATGTTTTAATAGTTTTACCCACAGCTGACCACTAAATATATAAAGCATAAAACATAACGCCCTTAAGCTCACGATGAATGACACTGCTCTATGTAAACCCATTGTGCACTCCGGCAAGACAGAGTTTTCAATTCACTTTCTTAACACCATATAACTTTCAAACTTCAATGCAAACGCTTCACCATTCAGTTAAACCTCTGACAAAAGAAATGCCAAAGGCGATGTCTTCCTCGTCCTCGAATGTCGTACATTTTGCCATTCAGATAGTACAAGCTGTGCAGCAGGAGGCAGACAAGTGAGGCCCGTACAAGTTGCGGACATTTGATAACAATTAAAAACATAGGCGTTAACAAGTTTACTGAATGCTTCCTTGCTGCCAAGACTTTGCAATTGAATGGGGGAAAAGATGAAATTTGTGGTGAATATGGAGTATTGCTTTTTGTTATAAAATTAGTGTTTAATGATGGATAGCTGTTATTAAAATTTTAAAAAATATATTAAAAATTGATACAAAAAATAAATTTAGAATTTTTTTCTTTTTTTTTGCAAAATAAAAACCATTTTACAATAATTTGAAAAATCTTATGGCAACAACTAAAAACATTGAATCATCTGTGGAATTAAGCGTCCTTAAATGAAAATGATTTGATTTGTACAATCCATGTTCAAATTCATTCATGTCACAGAGTGAAATTTATTAGAAAAAAATAAGTACCATTGCAGACATATTCTGACAAATTAGAGTCTTTTGGGAGGACATAAAACAGATATTGGGCGGCATGTGACATTAAATGAAGATAATAGGGTATTCCCCAAAGGAGGAACAAAAAGGTACTATATTTCATGATGTGTAAGAACACTGGTACGAAATAACCACATGCCATTTGGTAAACAATGCGTGAGTACTCCCTGTCGTCGTATTTTTGTTGTATTTAATTATTAATGGCGTTAAAAGGATTTTTATTAATGTAATTTTTGCGAAATAAATTTTTAAAACAGAATATGTCATTATACTAAAAAACGGTAAAACATTTTCAAAAAAATTATAATTGAATATTATTGGTTGAAAGAAAGCCAACAACTTTGCTAAATGAGTCAAGGTCAAATTTTCACTCCTTCAGCATCAAAAATTGAAATTAAGGTAAATGTTGACATAACCTCACTTTTCAAAAATACTTAAAATCGATACTACAGAATACTAGATGGACACAATCATGTAACTTAAGCTTCTAAGCTGTTCGCACTGATTTTACTTAAACAAATTAATTTTTTTTAATTCATAAATATTTTTTAAATTAAGTGTCTCAAGTATTTTTGATTAAAATTTTAAAAAATCATTATTAACTGCAATTAATTGCTTTTTTTAATAACACTTACCTCACTATCATTGCTGTGCAACGTCAATTTGAATCCCGGCAACAAATCCACCTTATTGTTGACATCCTCGAGTGCCAGTCGGGCGGCCGGCATGCACGCCTGCCCACCCTGCCAGCCGCCCTTGCCATTTATTGGAAATATTCCACCAATATGTAATTCATTGCAGTTGACAACGCTAGTTCGCAGCACAAACACAAATGTTATCCAGAGTGTGATAACACCACCACCGAACCGATTTGCATAAATTAGCATAGCCTATAAAATTTAGTACACACGCACGCACATGAAGTGGATAATATTTAGAATATTGCATACAATTTTCAAAAAGCTCACACAATATAAAATATAATATAATGAACAAAGCCATACACAGATATTTAGTTATCTGCGGGTAAATGCAACAGAATCGAATCGAGTGTGTATTTTCGCAATAAACGACCCGCACCGCGTATTCATGGTTATTATAGTTTGTGCAGTTTGCTTGCTTTGCATACGGTGGACAATGCAGTTTATGTTGGAAGTGTTTTCCAATGTTTCATATTGTTACGTGCGTGTAAACACTTTTGATCATAAATAAATGCGAATAATTGATATTAGTTTGGCTGAACAAATAGCTGGGTTGGAGCAGGTGGGTGGTAAATTTCATTACAGTTGATGATTTATTGTGTAAATGTGTCTGTTTTAGTATTTTTGGGGCCCAAATTTTGACTAATGTGCATTTAAAGAAGAGATAAAAAAAGTTTATTTAAAAAAATATTCGGATAATACAAACATTATGAATTTAATAATGCTATTTTATTTATTTAATAAAAAACTTGGTAAATGTTTGCATTTAATCTGAAATCGCTTTTCTAAAAATCTGTGTGATTGAAAAAAAAGTGTTTATGTTTCCACCTGTTCTCGGAAATCACAAATATCGTTAATTATTCTGTCATTTTCATTACTCAAAAATAATTAAAAAGTGTTAATGAAATAAAAATAATACAGATTTCTATGCCACAAGCCTCAACAAACACAGAATACTTTCAGAAAAATTATTACAATTCACAGAAACAATTTATTCACATAATAACGAAATTGGTCCAACCAATTTCCAGCCAATTTCATTTATCATCATTTTTTAAATGGGTTGTTTTTAATTCATGATTGTAATTAAACTCGAGCAATGCAACCCTCACATGCTTCCAATGAAAATGTGAAAAAAACTGCAAGGTAGTAATAAAAAAAAAGGGAGAAAAAAACTGGGAAACAATTTCATTAATGCACGACCAAATAAATAATTAATGCATCAGAAATGCATGTCCGGCCATTATCCGAATATTTCTAGGGGGCAGAGGATGTGTAAATAATAAATTGGGACATTTACTTTATAAATTAAATATTTTAATAAATGAAATTAATATTGCCCAACTTTAAAATTCATGGAAATTAAGTCTTAAGTAGGAGATTTGTAGGTTTAGCTTAAGGGATGTATTGTTATGCTTAACGTGACTTCACTTCATCTAAGGATGTGAATTAAAAACTCGAAACTTATTAAATTTAAAGAAAATATAAAATAATAATATATCAAGAATTGTTTTAGATAATTTTCTTTTTAACGATTTTTTTTAAAATGTTTCATAAAACGTAGCAATTTAAGACTTTGTTATAAGAAAAAAAATCATTGAATTGAAATGTAAAATAAATTACCAAATTAAGTATTGTTCCCATTTTCATTAAGAATTTATGAACCAAATTTAAAAAATATAAATATACAACAGAATTTAGAAAATTTGCAATTAAAAAAAAATTCGGATACAATGAACATTTAATTTGCTGTCAACAAATAAAAACCCTAAACAGAATGTATTGAATTAAAACAAATTAAAAAAAAAACTGGGTTAAAATGATTAAAACCATTACAAGGATTCATTACATTGTTCATCCCTTCATCACCCCCATCCCCCTACATATTTAAATACACAACATTGCTTGTTAAGTGGATAATAAATGAGAATAGGAACAAAAAAAAAAGTAAAAAGACATCAAGAGCTTTACATTACAGCAATGTCCAATAGTATAAACAACGTGAACAAGTCCGTCTCGTCGACAGGTTGGCAAAAAAAAAAAAAAAAGAATTACGAAACCCCAAAAAGAAAGTGCTGTGTTAAACGGAAACAAAAACAGAAGTAACAACAAACAAAACAAAAACGATAGAAGAATATAACTTTTTTTATTTCAACATTATAAGACCGCAAAAAAAAGTAAATGATATTAAAGGATATGGCAGGCATTTCGCGTCTCCCATGTATTAATGTGGCATGGGACTTGGGGGTGACAATCTTATATGCGATATAACAAAAGGCTAGAAAGCCTTTTAGGTCAACCGCGCGATCCAAGGGGATGTGCACCATTTTACACATTAGATTATATGTTTTATGCTCTTAATGTGGCTTGAGATCCGTATAACCACGTATAATGACCAGGCGGAAGAAATTCGTTTAGAATGCTATATACATTTCCCCCTCATTCCGCAACGACCCTATACCATTTTGGGTTGTATGTATATTTCCTTCCAAACCCTATCTTTAAAATATGTAAAAAAAAAAAAAACACCCTAACACAGTAGCCATTAGGTTAAACTTCGTAAAGGGGTTTGGGGGGTGGGAGTGAATACATCTCGAGTAGGTAGACAAGAATCACCCAACCGATGGGCAATGTTATAATGTTAATGTAATAATATGAAAAAGGGTTGCTCTTAAGACACTTATGTCGGAAATATTCGGATACAATGAACATTGTGCTATGTATATTGTATAGTAAGAAAATCATCAACATTGTGATATGGTTGGTCTCAATGAAGTTGAAAATATGCAAAAACCGGCTGATATTGTTACACAACACGAGCAAAAGCATGTTAACCAACTTGAAGGATTATACTTTATGTGTATCCAAACTACATGAGAATGAAAAAGCCTCATGCAGAGTACAAAAAAAACTATAATGTATAACGGCTATGGCATGAATGTGGAAGCTCAAATACCGCTCCACATGTATGCACAATTAACTATACATAATATAGGAGTATGGGTCGTTGGGTGAATGGTTGTTGGTGGGCAATTTATTTAGTTAAAGTTAGCATTAAGATCAAGCAAACGTGGGGAACGCAAAATGTTACAAATGAACTTAAGACGAGAGAGATGAAGACAGGATATTCGGATTTATGGGATCTCTTGTCCGCTTTTTTTAATACAAATGATTGGGGTTAAATTCATATATTTTGTATACACATATCACGTCACATGAGATGAGGGAGTGATGCTATATGTTGTAGACGCACATAGTTAAAGAGGGTACGAGTATGTTGAACTTGTATTGTATAAGCAGCTCAATTGTTTCAACTGTGCAGAGCTTTCAGTGACGGCGACTTTATTGTATTCCCTGCTTCTGCTTTGTACGTGAATTTATACGGGATTGTAAATATATTTGAAAACAATGTTTTTTTGGATGTCTTTCAATTTTGCTCACCGTATGTATAAGAATTATTTCAAGTTTTATGTGAGAGTTTGTGTAAGGTGGCGCGTCGAATTGTCACACGGCGTGATAAGTACGGTTGGGAATTCAAATACATACAATAAGGTATTCGTGTACCCACTTTAATATTTTTTTGTGTGCTTTTCTTATGATTTGTGGAAAGTTGGTGGGGGTGAATGTTTGTACTCTAGCTATCATGTAAGAGGGGAAATGCTGTAATATGTGTTCCATATTATAAAGTTTTTCTTGCGGGAAAACACATTCTGGCGAGAACATATTTTTATTTAGTGATTGAATTTAATTTAAAAGCTTTTGAAGTTCATGACAAAATTTGTTGTTGCCACTTAAAGACAATCGATATTTGAAATTCCTTCTTATTTTTGGAGAAACATTTTTTTCCCTTCAAATATTTTTTTTTAATTTTAAAAAGTTGTAAGTTCAACAACTTTGTGCTGTTTTTAAGTTAACCACTTGACTTAAATATGTGATAATGTCAAGATTTAATACTGGTCTTAAGTCACCTTAACTCAGATCTAATTTATTAAAAAACGAGAACAATTTTTTAATCCGAATTAAGTAAATTAAGTTTTAGTTGGTAAAATTAGTTTCCCCTTCATTTATTAAAATAATTACGGTCGTTAAGAAAGGCAGTTTAATTCGTTGTAAACTTTAATATTTTCATAATTATATGGTAAATACATAAATTATTTATGTTTTTAATTTTAGGAATATTCCCTTTAAAAATTAAGGCAATTAAATCTTATTATATTAATTTTATAAAATAAAAATTCGGTTAATGTAAACATTTACATTTATTTTTTATTTAACTACATATTTTTATATTTTAACTATTTTTAAGAATGAAACCTTAAAATTATTTATTTAGTTAAATAAATTTTAAAAACAATTTAAGATGTGATTCATATTTTTTCTATTTTGTTAAGGCTAATATTAAATTTAAAAACAATCAACTCAATTTAAAAAAATTAAAAATAATTTTTTTTTTTAAATCAAATTTTTAATTTAAAAACTATCCTTAATATGACGCGATAAATATTAATTAAAATAACCAACATAATATAACATTTATCAGGTTTGTTTATTGCAAAATACACACTCGGCAACGAATCATCCCTTATCTTCGTCAGAGAAATACGTCGACAAAAAAGAGTATTAAACTAGAGAGATGAGTTCACTCTGCGGCAACGGGCACACACAACAAGGGGAGGATGGGGGAGGGGGATGTGAGTGGCTGTAAAATTATATATTACACATACACTGATATTGAAACTTTGATTTAAGCACATCCACAAAGCTTTCGTGCCCATCACTTAACATTGAACCATTGCCTCCTGTTTAAATTTTTTTTCTGCTATTTTTTTTTGTTGCTTTCCTCCCCCTTGATTTTCTTATCTATTTTTACTCAATATTTTTTTATGTGTATTTTTTTTTTTCGCAATTTATAAACGTACAATATTAGCACTGACTTTTTTTTTCCTTTAAACACGCACGCCTTGCATTGTCGAGCTCCCCTTTTGTTTAAATATTTTTATTTTTATAAATTTGTCATCAATTTAAGCACTTTGCAATTTCATCTAAATTAAAGCAGATGAGTATTATTTGCGTTCACCCCACACGGAGCTTTGGGTTGACACTAAAAGCACTAGCTGTAATAATATGGTGCCCTGAATGATGCCGATTGTCACTTTTAATGAACGGACGCGATGAATACAAATGAAATCTCAATTAAATACTGTATTATTTTTAACAATTTGTTATTTTAAAGAGGGGGAAGATCAAAATATAATTATTTTAACAAGTATTTTAATTTGTATAAATTCACTTTAAGCTAAAATGTTTGATGTAATTTGTAAGTAATTGAGGCGCTGTGAAAAGGAGCTCCGTTCGCGACGCTGGAACTCCATGACTGACGACATTAAAATCACAGATAAGGGTGAAAAACGAACCAGGACACATTTTATGTGTGTGTGTGTGTGTGTTTGTGCACACAACGCAACCCTCACTCAACGCACACTCCAGCCGGTGGCACTGTTTGTGTACACGACAATTCAACACCCCACCCACACCACCCCCTCGGGGATTGCGAGAGTATTTTCATGGTGGAAAAATCGCTGTGTAAGGCTGACTGAAAGTACACACGCGCAACCATTATTTCGAAACGTGAGCACTTTCGTAAATGCTCCTTCTGAGCTTTCGGTACAGCACGTCATGTGTGTGTCGGAATTGTGGTGGAGTTACCCTACTGCGTGCTTTAGCCCATATTAAGCTGCAGTTGTGTTTGTTGTACACATAAATGGGAACGTTAAAAATGTGTGCAATACATTCGCAATGCGGAACAGTATTCAGGATACAGGGAGAAGCAGTTCAGTTCAGCCGCAAATGTGTATTGGATATTGGATAATATGAAAAATTGCTCAAACACGTACTGATGGTAACTGGACTGGACGCATATAATTATTATACAACTCTCTGTGTTTAAACTGGGGAGAGAATGCCATACAAATACTATTTGAAATCCGGATTCGGTATTTTTCAGCTGTGCCTCGGTGTGAGAGATTTTACAAAACACACACACAGACAATGGGTGGGCTGCGAAATTGGGGTTGTGTGTATAAGCTGTGAATTACAGTTAGATGAATAACTGTAGTGGGAGTTTGTGCACGTGCACCGCAGAGGTTCTGATACAGTATACGCATGGTTTAGAGAGTGCCAGCCGCCGACTACCATTCACCATATTGGCGGAGACGAGCGCACCGACCCTTCACGTACACGTATCCTTCCTGTGGTAGAGATTTTTACTTTAATATCGATCGGTGTTGGTGATTCCAATTGAATGTGAAGGTGGCAGCATCACAATTGGGATGTTCAATTTAGTTTATTATGGTAAACATTTTTTGGTTGGAACATTGGGTAACCCTCATTTGAAGTTTTTAATCGCGAGGCTGTGAATCCTTTATAATCTGTTGTCAGCCATATTGATGTCTACTTTGTTTGCAATTTGAATCTTCTACTTAATTATTATTTTAAATTAAAGGGTTGAAGTAGACACATTCTTGCAATTACAACTTTTGACGAAATTGGACATTAATTGCAGATGAAGCAACTCTTTTTATAAAGCAATGTTTCCAAGGAAATGGCCTACAATACTTTCTTTGTGGCTCTCCCAATCTCAGTGTTCATTTTCATTAAATCTATGTCGACAAGGAATTTCATGTGGGGTAGGGAAAATATTGATATCCAGTTTTGGGTCGCTTTTATACAAAAAAAGAAAAACTTAATTTTTAAATTTGGCGCCTAAAACTCATCGACTGCAAAATTTTTCAATTTAAAATTCAGATATATATATTATACATCCTTCAAGATATATGTAAACTATTTAAAGTGAGAAAATTGCTGCAAAACATTTGAAGTTTGAATTGTTGAATTAAATTTTTCATTCCATAAAAGAAAAAAAAGTAAAAAAAAGAATTGTAAAGAAATCCCACGGAAAAACGCCCGACGCAGAACTTCAAAAACCTGAAAAAAAGTCGCAATCGCAATTATTGTGAATTCCAATTCACACATATTTGCAGAAAGCGACAAATCGGCAAGTGTGCAATCGTCACTCATCCAATTCTACCTGTCGCGCCCGTGTAATCCCACCCAGCCGCCAATCTGTCAGCAGAGGAGATGTCCGGTGATCACAAAATCCTGATCAAAGGTAACCCATCGCAATATGTGAAACTAAATGTGGGCGGTCGCCTCTACTTCACCACACTCGGCACCCTCACCAAGCACGACACAATGTTGCGGGCGATGTTCAGCGGTCGCATGGAGGTGCTCACGGACGCCGAGGGATGGATACTGATCGATCGATGTGGCGCACACTTTGGCACAATACTCAACTACCTGCGGGATGGCAGTGTGCCGCTGCCCGATAGTAGCAAAGGTATTGCCGAGTTGTTGGCGGAGGCGAAGTTTTACTGCATCACAGAGTTGGCGCAATCGTGTGAGAAGGCGTTGTGTAAAAAAGATCCGGAGCCTATTTGTCGGGTGCCGTTGATAACGTCGCAAAAGGAGGAGCAATTGTTGATTAGTTCATCAACGAAGGTAAATTCAATTATTTTAGTCAGTGCGAATTTTTTTTCTGATGAGTTTAAATTTGGTTTAACCTTGAAACATATTGGGTAACGCAAACTGACCAAATCTTATCTCATTTTGAAGCAAATCGGAAATGACTCAAATTTGGCTATTAAAATCTGAGTCATTTTTTTTTTCTATATCCGCATTACTGATAAATTTATTTTTTTTCCCCAAATTTTGTCTATAGCCTGTTGTGAAACTCCTCATTAATCGCCACAACAACAAATACTCCTACACCAGTGCGTCTGATGACAATCTCCTCAAAAACATAGAACTATTTGACAAATTGTCACTCCGCTTCAGCGGTCGCATTCTCTTCATCAAAGACGTGATCGGTTCCAGTGAGGTGTGCTGTTGGTCATTTTACGGGCACGCTCGCAAAGTCGCCGAAGTATGTTGCACCTCAATTGTGTACGCCACCGACAAGAAACAAACAAAAGTGGAGTGTCCCGAGGCAAAAATTTACGAAGAGACGTGTCATGTGCTGCTGTACGAAGATCGCAATGTGCCCGATCAAGAGCTGATGCAGGCCACTTCATCGATGCGCGGCGCTGTGGCCAGCATCTCCACGTACACCAGCGATGAGGAGGAGGAGAAAACGGGAATGGCACGATTGCGTTTGAGCAAACAGAATCAGCCGACATGATGGGCGCTGCCGCAACAAATAAGCGGATGCAAAGGATTTCTGCCAAAGAAAATGTGGAGGAAAATTGATGGGGGCGAAAAGGATAAATGATTAATTGTAATATGGTTTGTCTCCGTATTTAATCGCCTCGGAAACACCCACCCACCCCTCAAGTGTTTGTGCGTGTTTGTGTATTGCGTATTTGTTTACGTTTTTTATATTTTCACCAATTTATCATCAAATTGTATTTATTCAAGCAAATTATTGTTATAGCTAATTAATCCATGTCGAATTAAATATTAATTATTAGTGCAGACATGAACCTCCTAAAATCCTACTCCTAATTTTGATTTGTTATCTAAGCGAAATAGAACAATTACCTAGGAATGTATTTAATTACTAAATATTCATTCATTTTTATAATAACTTTAATGAAATTTGCCAATTAATAGTAAGGAACCGGGTAACACAGGCAAAATTTGTGAGATTTAAATAATAAATGTGTTTTATTTCGATGAATTAATTTTACAATTTTGTTTTGCAACTTTCATTTTTACAAAAAAAAAAAACGAAAATCCAGAAACTACGGCTTTTCATGAACAAAAAACGGTTAAGTAAAAAAAACTTAAAAGTACATATTACCTAATTTTTTATTTTTTAATTAATTTTTATTTTGAACTTAAAGACCTTTACTACTTAAAATAATAAATAAAGTTGATTAAAAAAATGGTACAAAAAATTTAGACAATTCGATATTATGTGAAATAAATGTTTTAAAATCAAGATATTTTTATTAATTCAAATTATTTTGGTTTTTAATTTAATTTTGACGTAAATGTTTCAACTTTTTTTTAAATCGTTGTAAAAGTTAAAAACACTTTTATTGCATTTCTTAATTTATTTTCACTTAAAACAAAATTGAATTAGGGATTCCTTTTTTTATTTTTTTATTTTTTTATTTTAAATGAATTAGGAAAAATTTTAAAATATGACTACGCTGGATTAAACCAGGCTTATTTTATTCTTAAGTCCACTTTTTGTACGTTTTGGCCCAATCTGTCATTTTTTTGACCATATATATATTTTCCAACCACTTTTTTTATTCCAACATTAATTATCATTTGCAAATGTAATTTTTCCAATTTGGTAATAATTAACTTTTAACACTTTTTGTACGAATTTTCATTTAAAACTAAAAACCATAAAAATTAATAACACTTTGCCTTTATATTTTATTAGATGAACTGTGCGATTAAAGTCCTAACTCGAAGTAAACTAATTTTTCAAAACAACAATCTCGCTTCAAATCGCTTTGCCGGAATACGCAAAATGTCTGACGAAGTATTGAAAGCACAAGAGGCGGCAAAGTCCACAAAAGCGGCCGGTACAATCTTTGATAAGATTATTAACAAAGAAATTCCCGCTGACATCATTTACGAAGACGATCAGTGCCTTGCGTTCAACGATATAGCGCCACAAGCACCGACTCATTTTCTGGTTATTCCAAAGCGGCGCATTGTGATGCTGGAGGATGCCGTGCCAAATGACAAGGATGTAAGAGTTGTTTTTAATTTTATTATTAATTGAATTTCAATTTCCTTGTTGTTATAGATTTTAGGTCACTTAATGGTGGTTGCTGGTAAACTGGGAAAAGAAAGGTCACCCTCTGGATTCCGTTTGGTTGTGAATGACGGCCAGGATGGGTGCCAGAGTGTATTCCATTTGCATTTGCATGTCCTTGGTGGACGCCAATTGGGATGGCCACCAGGCTAATTGTTGGATTAATGGAATTGTTATAATATTAGGCATTGTCCTTTTATTTTGATTTTACTAAAAAGTAAAAATGGGTTTGAATATTAAAGGATTTACATTATTATAGATTGATACGTAATTGAGGAATAAAATTCATCAATTTGTTGAAAAAAAAAATTGTGTTTCGATTCTTTGATGAAATTAGATAACAACAATTTGATTTTAACAAAAGACCAACTACCATGGAATACAATTGTCTGAGATTAACAACAAGAACTTAGTAGGATAAGAATTTTGAATTGCAGCAGGAAAATATGTAAAACAAAGGTTTTGGGGGTTTGAGAACAGTTTGCTCTATTTTGAATTCTTTTTATCATTATTTTTGAACTTCTTGCAAAAATGATACCACAAGGACTTTTAAGGATATAACCTAAAAAGAATAAATTGAATTTCAGATTTGCGACAAAATATATAGTTCTGTTTACTTGTGTTTTATATATATCTTCCAGCGGCGTCCGAACGTTGCTTCAACTCGCGTCTTAAAGCAGCTGTCAAAAGATGGGAGCACTGTTATTTGTGAACACTGAACGTACAGCCAAAACACAAAATAAACATATTTTATTGTTTACAAATTAATTAAAAGTGGTTCTCTTCAAATTTTACACACAAGAAGCATCATCATAACTTGGAAAACCTAAAAATGGCAGCATTAAAACCAAAACGTGAAATATCTGAAACAGAAAGATATCGAGGTATAATCCGTAACATTGGTCAACCAATTTAAATTCCATTTCTAATCCACATTCTACTTGCAGAACATCGGGAGTCTCTATCTAAGCGTCACAAAAAACAACAAAAACGCCAACACAGTGAGTCAAACTACGACGAGCAGACAGAGGACATTGAGGATGATCTTCAAATCGAAGATATAAGCCTGTCCGATTCAGAAAAACACTCGCAATCCACGCCCATGGCATCTACTAGCGGCAATGCCAAACAACAAATCAGTCCATTGCTACGTGCAAAAGCAAGTGCAGCCAAAAAGAAGCTTCGTCAAAATGGTGGCCGTGACAGTGGCACATCCAGCGAAGAGGAACGTTGGTTGGACGCAATTGAGTCGGGAAAATTTGAAGAAGTAGATGATGAATTAAAAAAGATTAAAGACCCCAAGCTGATGACAGCACGTCAGCGTGCAATGTATGAGCGTGGCACAGACAAAGAGCCCAGCCCTGGTGGTGAGATATTAATGTCTCTTCCCACTGGTTACAAAGAAAAGGTGATGACTGCTGAAGCAATTCAAAAGAAGCAACTTAAATCTATGAAAAGGAAACAATTGGCTGATGAGAAACGTGAAAAGGATAAAAAGAGAACCATGGATCGTTTGTTAAAGAAACAGGAGTCTAAACTGGGACGTGTTGTTAAAGGGGTGAAGGCAAAATCGCATGTTCCACTCATATCGTATCGGAATAATACAAATGGCGCTACACTTTCGTATCCAGCTGAAATTTTGGAGCCTTTTCAGAAGCTGGAAGCAAAGCCTCCACCAAAGACAATATTTTGTGGGGTGGAAAACTGCAAGAATGTGAAGAGGTACAATTGCTCCAAGACAAATGTTCCCTTATGCAGTTTTGAGTGTTACAAAATTAATTTAGGTTCTGATAAGGTGTGTTAAAGGATCTTTGGAGTACATATGATATTAAAGATATAGGTATTACAAAATCTTATAAAGTTGTATTTTATTAAACACTTCTTGAATAATAAATTATTACAATTTAAGCCAGCTAATAATATTTAAACGGTAAGTGCATGTGTCCCTTGAAACGGATTACTGAAGTTACCCAAAATTTACGCGATTCTTCGCTGAATCAGCAGAACATAATATTAAAATTTTGTGTTACATAGAATTATTCCGAATGCATTTTGATGACGTTTTTTTTTTTTGAAATATGAGCTTAGTGAAAGGTGCACCTGACAACAAGAAACAACTGGAATATCCGCACGTGGATTATTTTTATTTCACAATCGACTGGTATTTGCATTTTAGCGGTTTTTGTTCCTGAAACAGAAAAGAGAAAAGGAATTAAGTCTTATAAAATGTATAAATACTAACTTTTCTTGTGAATTCTTATCAAATTTAACTATTTCTTGAAAACTCTAATTTTAGACTGATACGGATTGGGGTGGTTCAATTAATAATGAAAAAAAGTTAACCTGTAAGGACTTTAGTTACTTTGTGGCGTGTGATTGAGAATTAAGTCAGATTAAGTGGGATGATGGCAAGTATGACTTAAATAAAGGGCACAGAAAATAATCTTAATTTATTAATAAAAAAGTCAAAAACTGTAAATTATGGAGCAGAAGTTCAAATTTAGAAGTCCTAGATAATTAATTCAAGTATACACATTGTTTCATTCTTCTCCTCCATTTCTCCTCACTGCAATACTACAAAATAATTTGGGACATTTTTTATTCCGGGTTCTTCGCCTTCTCCCTCCATTTAAGGCGACCCACTATTTAATTTTGATGTACTACTTGACGTCATCCATCCAGGGGCTCGGCCTTTCTTGTCATTGCTCACTTTTTTCATTAAATTTGATAAAGGATTTTTTGTAAGTTTCTAAAATATTGAGTTTTTTTTATTAGATTATTTTGTTGCAATGCAATTGACTTTTTTTTCCACAATTTGATTGCATTTAAATTTTTTTGTATACACAACTTAAAAACTATTAAAAAATATCAATAATATTGTTGATGAATTATTTTATTTTAAAATTAAAACTTAAAACTTTACTTATTTATTATTTAAGTCAAAAATTTCACACGAAGTTATTTGTAAAAGCAAAAGCTAATATCGTAATAAAGTTTAACCCTATAATCCTTAGAGCCTAGATTTTTATTTTCCAATCAATTATTTCTTACTTTTTTGTTTTTAATTAAAATATTAATTAAAAAAAAAAATTTAAACCAGTTTTAAAATTTTCACTAAAAATGTAAATCAACCCACGAAAATAAAATTCACTTTAAGTTTTAAAGTTAAACAACAATTGCAAGGAAGTCCTTTTAAGTACAGTTCATATAGCCAAAAGTTTAAGTTACTGTCCAAATTCGTGTTAATATGGAGGGTGAAAGTTGTTGTCCCTATTAAAGGTATTAGATCTTCTTCTTTTATTTTCTTCTTTTATTGCAAGAGGTTTTTTCAGGGAAATATAATTTGTGTAAAATTTTTAATCGAAATACTTGATTTGAAATGTTTTAAAATAGATTTTTATTAAATGATTAAACTGTTTTTCTGCACAGAGATATTAGTTGTAGGGTTATCAAGGACTAAGAGAATTAAAAGAATCAAATAAATAAAGATTATAATAAATTTACAACGGTCAGAAATTTCACTATTATTAGTACAAAAAGTAGGAATTTTGACTTTTGATTACAGGATAACTGTATGAAATTGTGAGTAACTCTCCCACCGATTTTTTTTTAAGTAATCCTACTATTTTAGGACTGAATGAAAAATATAGTTGGTCTTGTCTGTATTAAAATAGTTCGTAATAATGCTTTAAGTGCAGAGCAAACTGTAAAAGAAAAAGAAAAGCTTTAAAGCAAAGTTTTAGGAATTGTATTCTGTGAAGACTTTTATAAAAATTATGGAAATATTAAATAAACAACAACTAACGAAAATTTCAAAACCCTTTTTTGTACATAACTAGTAGTTGTACATCACAAAAATTAAAAAAATAGACTTCACCATGTTTATTTAAATCATAGCTCGATGATCATTTTATTTTAGCGCATGTACAATGTTCAGCGAACATATCTTCAACACTCTCGTTCCACTGCAAAATCATAAAACAGCACACTCGTATATACAAGAACATAAATAAAATGAAATAAAACAAACAATTAAAAAGCACAACATAAAAGTGATATCGGTGTTGTGCTCGAAACTACATTGAACATTCTCGTACAACATTGCTTGGAAAATTCCCCTACACACACATGTCCAACATTATGCAAAACGCGAGGCGTGTTAATCGTAAAATCCCGCCCAGTCAACCCCCGTACACGACATCGCCAGCAGCGCGCTTCAACACAACACACTCTGTGTCTGGGACTCTCCTGCGCAAATACCAACCAAAGCGAATGTGCACACGGGAGTTCATCCTCGGCACAGTCGTGCACACAGAAGGCATGCGCGAGAATAGCGCGAATTCACCCTGCACGGTATTTGAACGCCTCTTCCGAATCGAACGTTATTGCACGTCAAGTCGTCGCACGGTCTGCATAATCGAACGTTATTTCGTCGCAATCGGGCGCGCTCTGAATTCCTCCAGTAGAAAAAAAGTCTCAAGTGTTCCATTTTTGTGCAAAATTTAACGGATATCAGCATTGTGTCAAGTGAAATAAAAAGGATAAATAACGAACTTGATTGAATAAACTTTTGAACTCTTTTCTTAAATTAATTGTCTAGGTTTTGTGCGATAGTTGTGGTTTTAGCACAATTAAAAAGTGATTAAAATATACTTTGACTTTATTTTAAAACAAAAAAATTATTGTTTAAATATTAATCATCAAAATGGATAAATAAAAAATTATTAATTAGTGTTAAAGTGTTAAAAAAAAACTGAAAAACAAATAAATTTGTGAAAAAAGTAAATAAAAAAAATCAAAATTGATCACCACGAAAAATCGGTTGTGTTGTCAGGTGGCTTCATAAAGAAAAAAATGGATGACCCGCAGCTTGCTGACGAATATGTACAAGAATTTGTGCTAGACCACCTGGACGACGGGACGGGGGTGAAACGTGAAGACCCCAGTCCCAGCACAATACTGGTCACAGCGCCACAACTTTCACGAACCAATCCCATGGAGAGCAAACTGCATTGGACACATCCAATCGACGAGGACAACCTCAATAACATGCCACTCCGGATACGAACACTACCCACACAAGCCGGCCCCAACAACATGATCGCCCTGCAGGGCATGAACGGTTGGGATCAAGAACACCGCAGAATGCATCAAATCTCACCACCACCCGAACTATATCCCAGCGGCCCCATGTCGGGACAAGCCGTACTCGTCAACAATCCAATCGGCATTATACCAACAACACCACCCGAAACACCACCAGTCCAAAACACAGAGCCCAACAACAGTTGCAACAATCCAAATGCGGCGTACACGCCCAACACATATCACAGCCGCCAACCGCCGGGTTTGTCCGAAGAGATGATGTGGCTGCCGCAAGCAATGCGCAGCGATCATCTGCCGCAACCGCTGGACTTGCGTCCCATCAATGTGTCGGATGCGGCCGAGTGGGATCGCCGCGACTACATGCAGTCCAATCAGTTGCAATCCATGCATCATCAGCACCATCATTCCGGGGGGCATCATTTGGGTCATTTGGAGCACTTGAATTTGCATCCATCCTACAACACAATGCAACGGCCGTTGTCGGTGTGCTCAACCAGATCGTCCACCAATTCGCCGCGGAACTCATCCTCAGGTCAGTACAGTTCAGCCAACTCGAATTCGAGCAACATGAGCGGCATGGGCGGGGTTGGTTTAAATGCGGACGACCTAATTAACGATGAACTTCTCACCACTTTGACAGTACGCGAGCTTAACAAACGACTCCATGGTTGCCCGAGGGACGAGGTGGTGCGTCTCAAGCAGAAACGACGCACTTTGAAGAATCGTGGCTACGCACAGAATTGTCGCTCCAAGCGATTGCAGCAGCGGCAAGATTTGGAGCGCACCAATCGCCATTTGAACACCGAGCTGCAGCGCATTAAGATGGAGTTCAGTCGGGTGGTGCAGGAGCGCGACAGTCTCAAGCAGCGATTGCAGATGCGTCAGGCGACGCATCCCGTTGGGCAGTCGGCGGATTTGCATTCCGATGGTCATAGTTCGCCGGAGTTTTATGTATGACGGCAAATGGCGACTGCCCAGACACAACAACAGTGGGGTAGATACTGAGAGATGTGGGAGCGGGATCGTTTGTGACAAAAGATGGTGTTTTTGACTGCCCCAAAAAAATAAAAAAGTAACAAAATAATGTTTTATTAATGTTGAAATCGGAAAAAGGGGATGCTGTTTTTGCACAATTAATTGTATTTAATATGTACTGAGGTAAAAATCATTTTAAATTAACCTGACGAGGAGTGTTAATGGTGAAGGAGGTGCAGCAAAATTCGGTACATATTTTCTTAATTTAAATATTTTTCTAAAGGTATTTTTAATTAAATATTTTTTCCATTTTATTCAATTATCAATGTTAAAAGTATTTTAAATTTTTATATGTTACTTTTTATATCATTTAAAATTAAACTCTTCAAGTTGTTTAACAAATTAAAGTAATTGTAAGTTTCCAAACGTTTCCTGTATGTTGTTTTTAAGATTTCCTTGTTACTTATTTACTCAACTCTATGTTTGTTTATTAAAAGCGAATATTTTTATTTATCCAACCAAGACCATACAATTACCAAATTGAAAATTTGTATAAAAACACAAGTTTCCAAGGAAATGTTGTGCAGTAAGATTTTGTATCTAAAAAACAAGAAAACATAAACTAATAATAATAAGATATTCAACACAAACTTTGGTTTAAAATCATAATACAACAAACCGTTGTAAAACATTGAAGGTTGTGTAACAATAATGAAAAGTGTCTCAATTTGAAAAGGATTAAATAGCTAGTAAACTGCAGGAGGAGAGAAACAGATAAAGTGAGACGCATTTTGAGAGGATGAATCATGGGTGAATAAATTAAACACTGTAATTGATTGATTACTAATTGTACATAAGACAAAAATGTATTGTAAAAAGAAGTAAATTTGGGGAGGGGAAAAAATACTATTAATTAAATTAGTATTAAGGTTGTTAATAAAAATTTGAAAAATCATAAGAGGTAAAATATTATTGAATAAAAGTTAAGACGACTTAAAACCTATATATAAAAGCTAAAACGTTTTCTTTTTTCAATCTGATTTATTGTTACAGTTTTGGTGAAATTGAATTTATTTTATTACATAAAAGTCTTTTTTAGGTATATTTTTTAAGGAGCCTAAATCTTTGAAAAAAGCCTTCTTACTTAATTACAATTTACTACCAGCACTATAAATAACAATAAGAATTGGTTAATAACGAATTATTGTTTATTTATTGTTTGTCTACAGGTAGCTTTTATTATTTCCTATTATTTATTAGCTTAAAGACGAGGTGATGCACAAAAAGAAAAGAATAAACACACAATATTATGATTTTTACGATTGTGATTTGTTTCCTTAATCGAAGCTTTAACTCATAATTGGTTTTGGGTTCGTTATGCATCCCCATTGTCATCAAATTAAGATATATTTTAACAGGTATGTATTTTATGCTGTAAATGTATTTTTTAAAGTCGTTAAATCTCAATAGTCGCTTTATTTTGTGGAGGTTAAAGTAACGAGACCTAATTAAAAGGAGAATAGAGGAAAAATCCAGTTTCATATTTTTAAAGTTCGTTTGTAGTTGTTTTGTTTTTTTGTTATTTATTATTTGTTAATTTAGCGGCAAACATCCACTTTTTTCAATTTTTTTGTGTAATTATGCCTTTTGTCTTAAGATTTGGAAAGAGATAAACATTTTATTCCCGAATTAAAAAATTACAGGGGTGTGTCCTTAAATTATGTAATAAATTTAATTTTCTTTTTCCGACATCGTCGCGTTATAAATTTGAATAATAAATAAATATTAATTTTGTAACAAAATTAAAAGTTGATCTCATCATAAATTTCTTCATAATTTTTTTTTATTATTCTTTATTCAAGCAGAGCGGAGACGATTTAAGTTCTATAATCGTAGATAAATTTGGTTAAATTTTGTCTTTTTTATTTATGTTTTCGGTTTTGGGAATATTAAAAAGAACACGATTTAGTTAATAGTTTTAATGTAAAAAAAAAGAATTCGCAGAATGAAATTGTGACAAAAATCCAAAAATGATCAAAAACCACTCCCTTCCTTTCCCACCTGTCTCAAATTCGTAACAAATTGGTACCACCCTTCGCGTCCTTAATTAAAGAACATACCTGTTTTGAAAAATTATTTTTATTCACAACATATTTTTTAAATTTCTTTAAAGGACTTTCAATAATGTTTAATTGCCCATTTCCTTAATTTTTTTGTTTTCAACAAATGTTATCCAATTTTTATCTAAGAGTCAAAATTCAATATGCAACATTGTTCAAAAATATTCACAGAACAAGAAAAAACTAAATTATTTTAGTTCATGCGATAACAATGGAAACTATTCCCTGAAGTCAAAATTATTTTAATAAAGTTAATCTTTGAAGAAAAAGGTATTCTCGTATATCGCACGTTTCCTTTGATAACGCATAACGTAACGGAATGAATATAGTAATAATATTAAGTTTGACTTTATTATGTCTGCTTAAGATAATAACAATTGTATTTAAGTATATGTTTAACTGTTTAATGAAATCTAATACCGAATAATCTGCAAATGTTATTCTTTAACAGATTTACTTGCATGTGTTCCTTTTATCGTATTTATTTCAATATGACTCCGTTTACACGATTATTGTGATTAGACGGAGAACCATGACAACGATCATGACAATTTATTACTTTCCACATTTTATTACTCTTGAGTGTTGAGTGTTGATTGGTGAGTTTTTTATATCCTCTGTCATATCATTTCAAATAAAATAATTACAGCGGTCTTTAAAAGACATAAATAATTTTAATGAACGTAAACAATTTAATTGTTAACTATAGAGAAGTTAGAACTGAGCTATGTTGTTGGAACCAACCGGATGTCTACATAATTAAATTAATTACACAATTCTTGTCACCATCACGAATATCCAAACAATCTAAAAAAAACAATTGTGTCATTATATAAATGATTAATAAGTGCCAAATATCATCAAATCAAATTTCATTCATAAATTTTTTTGGAGGTCATGAGACGATGATGTGCACTTGGTTGCAATTGCAATACTTTATTTCATCTTTATCACCCCATAAGAAAATATGTAGGTGGTCGATTTTGCCCCCACAGTAGTGCAGTTTCGTATTACAATAATTATTGTGCGCTCGTAACATAACATTGATTTGCAGCTACTGTATGTCGAATCCATGCGCTGCAACCAGCAATCATGGCATGCCGAATGTGTCAACATCTTATTATGTATATACGTACTTCCGATTTATCAACAATGAAGGCGTACAACAATGTGATAATGGCGTCGTGTTGAAACTGAGATATAGCGACATAAAACTGCCAAAGATTGCGACAAACTAAAGCATCAATGAAATAAAAATCAACAATCATCAAGGCAGTGGGTGTTTACAGTTTGTGCTTTTTATTCCTTGTTTATTTAAGACAAGCGGCCGAAAAGATGTCGTTAAAAATTTATTGAAATATTGGAGCAATCATATTTAATCCTTTTGATAATTCGGTTTGGGTTGGTTATTAAATTTAAATGTACTGCATTTAAAATAAATAATAAATTGTATTAACATTGTATGGTTACGTCAAAAGTCAAATGTTACTCCATAACAATTTTCTATTAATGGAAAAAGTATTCAAAGTTAAAAGCGTTAGCATTGAGACGCAAATATTGATAATTCTCTGGTCATTGGCATTTTGATTGCAACGCGGCACGTGAATCCTTATCAATTTCTAATAGGAACAATTATTATACTGATCTCTTGATATGTCTGAGATGGGCCAAAAGGTTGACTAAAAACTTGTAATTTAGTTTCAGTTATTTAATTCCAGGCGGATTTTATTTAAGTGTCTGGAGCAAAAACAATTTAAATGAATTCTAACTTTTTTGAATATAAAATGGATTTAAAATTAAAATTTTAAGAATAGGTTTAATAGTTTTTCAAGGTCATCTTATTGAATGCCAAACTATAATCTTATTAACAAAAAAAAGCGTTTTTCTAAAGTAAAGAAACAAAATTTGTTTTGGAGCTCAAAAACGGCTGCAACGATTTTTACCATTCTTATATACTTAAGCTTAATACTTTAATCAAAATGGTATTAACCAATTACCGTACCTCCCTCCTCTTAAATTTTACACACAAATAAAAAATATTTAATGACACTAATTTAAAAAGAATCAATAATAATCCTGTAAAATTAATAAATTGTAAACTTTGACGGATTCAATAAAACTCAAAATATTGTAAAAAATTTCAAAATCTGCAAATTTGAATTTAATTTAAAACCTTTGTATCCTTTTGTATAAATTCTGTGACATTATTATTGTGTCTTGAACGATAAATTGTTTGGCAATCATTTTAAGGTCTAAAAATTTCGCTTAATTTGCCAAAAAATTTTTTTTCTTGAAAAATTTCATTTAAACTCATACTTATTTTAGAATTTTGAAGAGAATGTCTTCTAACTCACGCCATTCTCCCTGCCATGACTATTTTTTTACCAAAGAGAAAACTCATGTTATTATTCCTGTTCCATTAATTTTCTACGATTATTACTAAAAGAAAATCATAATCTCACTAAAGTATCAATCATTTCTCTCAAATGCATCACTTAACATAAGCTACATTGACTTTCAATAATAATTAATATTAGATTTAACTTGTGTCTGCGATGCTGCTCTTGAACTTTTTACTTTTCATAATCACACTCAATAAGTTGAGTACATGTATATTAATTTCTCTACGTCCATTATCGCAAGCGCGTGTGTTCTTGTTTACATCTGAACTTTATGCGTTTTTCAATTCTCTTTTTAATTGCTTCACGCAAATCGCTAAATGCATGATGTTGATTTCATTAATGATTAAATAGTGTTCATAATTATATAGTTTGTATACAGCAACGACAATCGCAATGTAAATATTTGCTACAATGTCGTGACACCATGCCCTTTGCTTATATTTAATTGTGTTCAAAATAATAATTGCAAGAAACAATGTAATTTAAATATTTATAATAATTGACGAATAATTAAATTTAAACACATATAATAATAAAATTTGTGACAAAAAAAAACAGTTACGAGTGTGTTTACTTTGCAACCCCTACAACAATACTGAAATTGGAGTAATTGTTAATTTAGTTCCACAGAAAAAAAATTTGAATTTAACTTTTTACCTAAAATCAGTACTTTAGGTTTTAAGTGCTTAAATGACACATTTTTGAAGAATTTTCAAGAAGTGCAATACCATTTTGCACCATTTTTTTAATTTAAATAACGTATAAAAATAATATGGATTATAGCTACAGTTGAGAGTTTAAAAAAATAAATTTTTCCTCCGTACAAATTGGACACATTAATAAATAATTTTTTTATTTTTAAACTTACAAGAATTACAGCTGTGCATAATATAATTTATATATTCTATCTATACCTGTAAATTAAAGACTTTTTTTTATAGAAACGGCAATATTCGAGACATTCGACTAAAAATTAAATGCAACAAAAAAAGACAAAATTAAGGCTTTCAAGTGTTTTCTTAAGTCAAAAAAAAATTTAAGACCTTGTCATTTAAACAATCTTTTTCCATAAACAAATTTAATGTAACGAAACCGTATTCCCTATCAACTTTGGGAATGTGTACTCAATTTCCAGGAACACCTTCCTAAGCATTTTGTTATTTAATAACAAAATCACTGAAACATATTTTTGGAAGCTGATAAATGCTTAGCAGCATTACTTAAGTACTCATGAACTTAGATTTAAAAATAGATACACAATTATTATTTTTAAGCGCATCTGCTATCTATATTTATGTAACCT
The DNA here is from genome assembly GCA_963854165.1 of Sylvicola cinctus. NCBI lineage: Eukaryota > Metazoa > Arthropoda > Insecta > Diptera > Anisopodidae > Sylvicola > Sylvicola cinctus. Next base: position 62,876,062 of record OY974082.1, on the reverse strand, counting down.
TGAACGTGGAATTTTTATTATAATGCATCAATAATTAACGCACGACCACATGACTGGATACAATCGTTTCCTAACCCACACCCAAAAATTATGTGGTGTGAAATTCTCCACACTGGCACAAGTAAATCTTAATACAATTATTTTTGATAAATATTTATCAGATAAATTACCGTTTCAACGCTTAATGTTCGTTGAGCAGTTAATAAAATCTACATTCCAAAATAAACAGAATGAAGCGGGATCCATAATTTATCTAAAGTAATGCGAAAACTGAGCCGCAGCGAACGAAATAATATAAATACATTTTAAATAATCAACAAACTATATGGTTATACTGAATTTAGAAAAGGAATCCGCGATCATTTCAATGAAAACAAATAAAATATGGCGAAACTCACACGCGAGTGTTGAACATATTATCTATGTTTATGCTTTTCACAATTTGTTTACCTTATTCGTTGAAGTTTTTATAATTAATTCTAATCTTTCAACACTATATTGAGGATGATAAAATCGACACTTCTTATAACTAAAATACAAATTGTGATAAGCATTGTGTCCAGATTTAAATAACGAATAAATAAGTTAAAGTAATGTGTTTATTTAAATGTAAATAATTCAATTTAATCAATTGTTTATTTAAGTAATGCTCAAAAGTTTCTGTAACAAATTGAAATTTATTCAAAAAAAAATTATTTACTTTAAATATTTTTTTGTTTTAATGTTCTTAAACTTTTACTGAATTGTAATTCAAACATTTACCGAATTTGTAAACTATTGTCTATATTTAGACGCAATTAGGCGTTTAATACTATAATTCATGAACTTATTTGAAAACATACGACTTCATTCGTTAAGTACATGTACTTAAGCCTTATAAGCTCAATGTGAATGTATTTTAAGGTTCATTTTACGGTTAATCTTTTCGATTATCCATGCCACATAAAACACAGGAAAACCTTGACCTAAAAATGTAATTTTCTGCACCACATAAATTGCAAAAACATAAAAAAATCGATATCATTTTAATGCATAAACTGGGGGTGCAAGTACTTAGTACGTTGCCACTTAAATATCAACTATATTATCGTACATTTTAATTAAAGACAAAGTCACACGTGGTTGGGACAATTTAAAAAAAATAAAACCAACCATAATTAAAATAAAGTCTACATTAGAACAACAACCCTTAAGAAATTTGCATCCCTTTTCAAAGTAGCAAGCATTAATCTTTATCAGATAATAATAATAATTGTTACATTAGATTCACCTGATTTGAATTGGAGGCAGTAACCGAATACAAAAGAAGCCAAATCACTCACTTCTCTCTCTCTCACTCCTTATGGATTCAAATTGCATTGGAAACACGTGAAGTTTCCACCCGCACAATATAATTTTGTAAACGTGTGCCGCAGGGGTGGTGTGGGAGACCTACTTTAACGCATGGCTTATCTCGCGTGTGTGATTTTGATCGAACACGAAGTTGGACGATTTATTCGTGGTGTATAAATTTATATGTGAAGGAATCAAAGCGGAAAATTTCTAACAAAAAAATGATTGAGTTAGACGCGACTTTTGAAGAGATATTTTGTGCATAGGCTTATAAAGGATCCTGCGGATGTTTATGTATTAGGATGTACGTGGCTTTTTGTTGTTTCTTCCGCTTCGCTGTTCGAAAATTGAGCTGTAATAACGATAATAAAAGAATTTCTATCGAAGGTTGAGATATTGTGTTATGTGGGGGAGGGAATTCTCGGGAAGCCATATCTCACACATCATTTGGCATGCCGTCATGCGGCATAATGTTATAGGTGAGGAAGTTTTAAATTGGAAATATGGTAAGTAATTGTATAAAGTGTTCAAAAAAATAATACAGATTTTTTTTGTATTTATTTAAATTTCAGAAAAAAGTAGAAACGTATATTTTGCGAAACAGAGTAATAATTTTTAATGCTTAGTTTATCGTGGAGCAATCTTTTTGACGTGAGTTTTCTTTTTTTTTAAGGACATTTTTCAATAATTTAAATTTTAAGCGAATTTACCATTTACCGAAATGGATAGAAATTAAATTAATTAAATCGATGTCAGTTCTAAAAAGATTCATTTTCAAATTAAATTGCACAACGTATTAAAGGCTGAATACAAATTATATTTTTCACGTACGTCACAATTCACAAGGTTCATACTCGTATTTCAATAATTTCCAGTGACATCCGATCCAAGAAAAAGAAAAACAATTCCCCACCATAAAAGTATCACCAAAAAATTGGCAAACTGTAAAAAAAATGAACAAGCAACACAATAAGAAAAATTTAAACAAAATGCTAACGCCAAAGATTCCAGTTCCGCTATCATGTGCATTGTGCAGAGCGCGATTGTTGCTTTTTAATAAGTGACATATCTATGACGAGTGCAAGTGTGATCGTGTTGCATTTATTAAAATTACATGATAGAGTACTTAAAGTAAATGCATTTTATATTTTAAAGCATGTGGAAATACTTACATGATAATGTACGTTGTGTTGGAAAAATAGTTGCATGTTGCTAATTAGCGTTCATTGACCATACAGTTGTTTCTATTTAAACATTTTTAATATTTAGTGTGTTTGCAATAAATTATTGTGAAAATTGAGTGCTCAGCAAATTAATATTATTCATGAAAATATACAAATCAAAATATTATGTATGGAATTGACTTTTGTTTATAAATATAATTTATAGGTATATAAAGTTCTCAACGATTGTTGGAGCTGTTGCTTTAAATGTTTAAGATTTAACTTTTAATTACGAGTAGTATTATATTTATTAGTTTAGTAATTTATTCATCTTAATTAAAATTATAGAATTCATTTAATTTAAATTAAAAAAAAGTTTAAATTGATGCACATTAAATAACACAATTTTTTTCTGAGCAGAAATCAGAAAATATTTTTAAGAATAAATTTAGCACACTTTTTGTGGAAATTCTTAACAATAATACAGGATTCCTATTTCACCAGCAAAATCAGGAACCAATGATAAATTGTTAACTTTATACTTCACAATCGTTTGTACAATAATTAGTGATGATTTTCCACCCCTTAATTTAAACTGTACACAATATATTTTGGTAAATAATCAGGTTATGATGTGATGTGAAATGTTTTTATTTCAATACAGCAATAATAATCAATTGAAGTAAGTATATACAATAAAAAAAACATAATTAAAAATACAGTGATCCCTCATTTTAAGGCTTTTGAAAATCTGCTCACAAATTGAAATAAAGATTATAATCTAATAATTAAAAAGGATTCAATGAAAAACAAATGATGAATTCCAAACTGACCATACAATTATTTGATAACGATAATTTTATTTATAATTTACTATTAAAAATAAGGAGACAATTTAAGTCTAAAAATATTATTAATTACTTTTTCTTAATTCCGTTTATTTTAAATTTTTAAGTTTTATTACAAAGGAGATTTGGTTTACTTATATTCTCAACCTCACGATATTATTATTATTAGATTTATGTAGGGAATGAACTATACGTATTGTTGTTCAAAGTCTTGAGCAAAAATATAAAATATCAAACGTAACTTGAAAAAAATATAACTGTTTTTGTATATTGTAGTTGTTGACTGTAAAACTAATTTTTATTTGAAATGTAAATGAAAAAGAAAAACTTAAATTTTTTTATAGCCACTGCATCGAATTCTGGTAAAACGAATCCTGCATGAAGCGAGGGATCACTGTTATTGTATACCGACATGTCAAATAAAAAAACAAGCGATCTCTGTTTCATTTATATAATTATAATTAAAAATAAATACTCATAAACAATTAATTGCAATACATATTGCAATAATAACAATAAAAAAGGAGACACACACAAGTACCCAGTGACACCAGAGTGCTTAAATATTTAACAAAAGCACAACGCATGTAATTATCATAGAAGTCATAACATTCACTATTCCCACGATGTAGTATTTTATTTTATTAAGATACGATTGCAGTAGAGCAGTGAGCACGAACTCGTTCATTGATAACTAAATTACAAAGGTCTACAGTTACATGATATTATGAATAGAAGCTCGGTGATATTTTCTTAGAAATCACTATGTGGAAACAAAGGTGAGAACTTTTACTATGTATAAATAAAAAATAAAACATTCTACGTTATGGTTATATTGGAGCTCATTACTTATTTCTCAAGGACGAAGTCTTGGTACAGGCGAAGAGGCACGTGTGAAGTCATGACGTTTTCTTATACTTATTAATTAAATGTTTTATAAAAAAAGAATTTATATTTAAATACAAATACGTATTAGATAAATATTGAATAACCTTTAAATTGAGGTTATTCAAATTTAAAATCAAACAACACAAATTTAAAAAAAAAAACTCCATCGTCTTTATATTTACATTGCAGAGAATGAGCAATCATAATTAATTGTGATGAACTTCTATTTTGAACTCCCACACACAATCAACAATTGTACCTACCAAAACATCGAAAAGGGAGAAATGATAATTGTAAGCAAACTTTTAACCCTTTTCACATGAATTACCCAAAAATACAAAGGGTTAATCGTAATAACCAAACGGTACACGCTCATTGATCGTCGATTTAACCACTGTAAGTAATTCCTTGAACTCATTGTTTGATTTTCATTAATTAATAAATACACTCGTAATGTACACGATGATGAATAGAATTAAGTCGCTCCACATAATTTAAACAAACCGCACATTTCTTAAATGCTTTAATTTCTCTGCATCATCCAAATTTTCTTAACCATAACGACGAAAACCTTTTAGATATTAATAATCAGCAAATAAATCAAATGGCTTCAACTTGAGCGCGCGTCTTTAATGAAAAACAATCGCAACAATTTTCTATTGAGAAATACATAGAAGGCAGTGTGTATTGAACAATGTATGAGAAAATATGCGAATAAATTGGCATTTCCAATGCATCCCCATTCCAATATAAATAATATTTACTGTACACGCTTCCGTTTAGGCCACAACGAGAACTCAATAAAAATAAATCAAGTGATAACTTCCGTCGTCCACACCCCACCAATCGATTGTGCGGACTTTCTTACGAATTACATGCACATAAATTTATATTGATAATTTTTCTCTTCATTTGAATTTCGTTTCACCCAGCATCACTGCAAATATTAAATGAAATGGTTTTAATTTCATTACATTGATGAAATATGTGAACGAAATGGAAATTAGCCGAATCGAATGTCTCTTTTACAACGGATTGTAATTAAGAGGCGCTCTTGTGGACATTCATACCAATTTCAATATGATTTGTATTACATTTTTACGAGTGTTGCCGCAGCCACCCCCAAGCGGAAATGAATTGTTTTTCCAAATGAATGAATTGACCAATAAAGAAATATTGTGGTAAATGCCAAGATGTTTGATGTTGAGATTATAGGAAATGATAGCAGCGATTGTAACATAAAATCATATCGTGGTTGTGTATTTGTGGTTTGGTTATTAGTTATTACTTATAATAGCTGTTTTGGCAACAGAATTATTTTAAAGACAATTTTACGATGGAAGTTTATTTTAGTATTTTTATTTTATTTTAAATAATTGATTTAATAATAAAATAAACTATAAACAAATATTAGAATCCTAATCGTTTTAGTATTTGTAATGAATAAATATTTACGGCAGGGAGAGTCACATGAAATTTATTTATTGTTTCAAAATTCTAAAATTTATGGATTCTTAAACCTTATCAATTTAAAATAGTTTTTGACTATAAAATATTGTAGTTTTGACCTTGAAATATTTTACAAACATTTTCCAAGTTTAAGATTGCAAAATTTTTAGGCTTTTCACTAAAGATATGCAAGCGGGGATAAATACAAAATGTTAAACTGGTCAAAAGCATTGTAAAATGTCTCTCTTTTTGAACTCTAAATCTATGACCTTGAAAATTAAACTCAATTTGCACTCTAATGCTGATTCATTAGAAAAAGAGAGTCTTTATTTTAACTTTTGAGATATGTCTACTCGTTTAATGATTTTTCACAGCTCGGAAGTGGTTCGGCCGAATTTTCTGGGATTTTTAGCTAAGTTGACTCAAGGTCATCTGATTGTCAGCTATAAATTTTATGTCTGCTTTTTCTAATTACCTCATCTCCTTTACTAAGACCAAATCGCGATTGGATGCTTTATTAACTCACATAGAGTAGATTTTGACAATTTGAAAAAAAATTCTAAAAACATTTATTTCCTCCATACTGATTGTTATTATCCATACAACCATTTTCTATAGTTATGAGAACATTTAAATGCAATTGCACAAATGAGGTCAACGATTTTATCTGTTTTCCACATCCCAGAAAATTATACAACGTCCCCAAACCATCGACAAATAACCGAAGCAAAGGGGTGCATTCGTAGCGACAAAAATACAAACACACATATTTTATAATGTTATCGCAAAGATTCATCAAAATTTATTGCAAAAGCATTCAATAAAATCGACTAGCGATTTCCTTTCAATTGATTCTCAACCGTTTTATGAAAAGTGATTCTGCAGCGTCTTGAATGGTTTTCTTTATGTACAGCCATACAGCCAATACCTTTAATACTTAATTCGAATACGGTTATTTAAAACTTTAAGCGTCCGTTAACTATATAGAAAGTTTAGCATTTCTTCTCAGTTGTCACACTGCACTGCTGTGTGTCGCCTGAGTCAGCATGTTTTTTTTTACAGTTCATGTTCTTGTTTGTTTTACTGGGAACACTTTTGCAAAAATTATGTTGCAACTGGTTGGTTTGTTTTTCTTGTCTTGAAGAAATGAAAAATTTTGACACCAAATTTACAGGGCAACTTTTGTTGCCATGTAGTTTGTGATCAATAAAATTTAAATGTTGCAATCAACGGAAAAAGTTTATTAAGGAGAATCGAGTATCAAGAATATTTATTACAGTACGAGAAAAAATAAAAACGACTCAAATTGTGACCTTTAAATGTTTAAAAGAATTAAAATTTTTGTAAAAACCACAAAATAATGTTTTTAAAAATTTATTCAGCATTTCAAGACATTTTTTAAGTCTCCAAAAATCTTTTAGACCATTTAATTTGACCATTAAATATTATTACTTAAAATTATTGTACGGATGTTTATATTTTTTGCGGTCAACCTTATGACTTTTAAGAAAAAAATAAATAAAAAGAATAACTTTTGTGAAAATAATAAAAAAGAAAAAAGACCAAAAGTCTATAATTAACACCTAAAAATTGAACAAATTCATTAAAATCTGTCTCTCTAAATTTCTAGCTGGTAGACGTCCCACCTCCCAACTTAACTAATTATCCTAAATAATCCCAATGATTAGCATTATAAGCCGCACAATTCAAAAGAATTACTCAAAGTGAATTAACATAAGTACAAATAACGTGTAATCATCTACCAAAAATTACAATTCATTTAAAAAGCCACCGCCCGTACCACCCACAAATACGGTCCTTTAGAAAAAAGATGCGCCGTGGGACCAAATTGGATACAAAGAAGAGAGAGTGCATCAATGTCGATTACCGTTTACGACAATTGTCCTCGTAATTTACAATCATTGCGGTATTGCCATCATACAGTCGAAATGCAGTCAAATGGGACCGAGTACGTCGGTATGAGGCAAACAGTTGATCACCGAAAAGATGTCAAGGGGATCAATATGTGATTTCGTGCAACATACAAAAGGAGAACGATTTGGAACCGAACTGCGGAGAACGAACGAAAAAAATAAATAAAACAAATAACTATAAAAATAGACAACATGAATAAAAAAATAAAAAAAGAAGAGAAAATACTCACGAAATGAACCGCACAAGATGGAACATAAAAGTCTGTTCGATTATTCGGATTGTCTGTTTTATTGACATGAGCCGCTCCCCCTCTTCGAACTAAATTGTATAAATCTACACACCGGCATGGGAAGTTGGCGGTTTGGGATTGGGATTTTCCACTTGCGCTCATCGCATCAATGCGACTCTTATGTGCGGATGCCTTCATTCATTTTGCGGAATTATAAGAATTATTAATATACGATTTGCGGCACAAGTGGCTTATGACAATTTTTTATTTCATATTAATTTTCAAGTTTCCTGAAGAATGAATTCGTCTTGATATAAGCTCCAGTACTGAGTACATAATACATATATCATGGCATTTATTTATCCACAGCTGGATTAGTAACGAGAAGGCAAATAATGAAAAATAAAATATTCTGAAGATTCTGAATTTTTATTTTTGACAATACTACACATTTTATAATTAAAATTAAGATAAGATACGTTAAAAACCGTTAATATAACGAAAACAACGGCGAATGAATTGTACAAAAAATCTTGTGCTGACAATTTTTAAACAAAATGGCCGATATTTTAGTTACTCAAAAACGGCTTTTAATTTTAAATGAGTGGAAATTCAAATTGAGGATGACCGTCTCATTAATTCAAACATCTCTGCTTCTACACAATATTTCATAAAATTTTCAAGGTCAAAATTTCAAGGTTTCTTTTTTATATCGCAGAAATTTTGAGTATTTTGCATTGACGTTGTTACAGTGGATTAAAAGACAAAAAAATTGACAAACTTCTCAAGGTCAAGGAGTTTGATTTCAAGGTTTAAAATGTCTCTTAAATTTATTAAAAAATTGAGACATTTAAACTTTTTAGAAGTTTTTTGTTATAACCCACTTGGCTACTCAGTCTCCGTTCTCATTGCCAGGGCTAATGTATATATTTTATTGGAATAATAAATCCTTCAAGATATCCCAGCAAAATACCAATAACATTAAAATTAAAAACAATAAGAAGTAAAAAAAAATGTGCACCCTTCCGTATAAAATCCCTTAAAAAATTCCCTTTCTCACCACACACAAAAAAAATCCACAACCCGTCCAACATCCATTTTGAAAGCCCAAAATTGCTTTCATATCTTGTCCTGTTTGTGTTTTATTTTTATGAGGTGCCGTTTCCACACATTTTCCAGCCATTGCGGCGTTTGACCGCCACCGTTATACCCCTAAATGCGATGCGAGTTATGCGTTCTCCACACATCCCCCCACCCACCCATCAGCGGTCGCATCTAAACTGATATACATATAACTACTATAACACTGAATGAACCCACTAAAGGAATGTGTGGAGAAATCTGCAACCTTCTGGCCGGCATGCGGCATTACAAAGGGCACTAACATGTGTACATAAGAACATCCAGGATGGACATAATATCCGACACACACCCAATAAATTCGGGGGCAACATATTCTTTTTACGATTATAATATGCAAGAAATGACAAATAAAAAATGAATCCGACGAAATTTTAATAATATTTTTTTTGTGCACGCTTTCGATTTTATTTATTGACCGTTACGGTCAATTGTGTGGTCAGTTAAGGCTGTTAAAATTTGTGTTATGTGCCCGAGGGGATTTTCTACATACGTTTATTATATTGGTATAAATGCGGGGTGAAAGTTAACAAAACGTTGGTACGGGGGAGGGGAGGATGTGTGATGGGATGATGGTGGTCGAATGTGGTCACTGGTGGTCAAATTCAATTTGAATGTGCAGCGATATGGAATGTATAAATCTTGTGGTTCTGCTTGAAACATTTGGGGCCTAATGAAAATTTATAATAAGCGTCATGGGATGTGAGAATTCAATTCTTTTTCTCAATCCAGAATCCTGAGATTCTTTTAAAGAATTTTAATCAAATTAAAATCAATTTGAATTTACGACCAATAAGGAAGCTTCCATATAATATCTTACAGGAAATAAAAACCAAAGACTTTAATTAACTGAGTTTATTTAATCCGTTTAAAATTTAATCCTTAAACATTTTTTACTTAAAAAAAAAAGGATTTTGAGACGGAAAAAATATTTCTCTACTTTTCTTTTAAAATTTGAAATCAAAAATGGTTTGTAACGACTTATAATTTAACAGTCACAAAAAAAGGAATACTCTCCATTATTTCAATTATTCCCTTAATCCTTGAGCTAACTCCAATAAAGTCATATTCTTTTTTGGCACGTTTTTTAAAGCTCCTTTTTAAATATTGCAATAACATTTTGAATCGGTACAAAAATCTGATCTTTTAATTTTGGGTAAGGATTACGAAAACTTTGACTTAGTTTCCCCCCAAAGAACAAAAATCGTTCCAAAGTCCAAATAAGTTTAATAAATATTTACAAACAAATGTACATTCACAACTAACAGCAAACATCCGCCACCCCATTTCCAAGACACACGTTTTTCTACTTCATTTCCTAGTGCCAATATAAAACAGAAAAATGCAGAAAAAAACAATAAATATTTTCGCAATAAATTTTTTAATCTTGTCCCTTTAATCGGTGAATGGTGTTTTTTACGACGTCTGTCTAGTTTTTGTCCCAGCCACTGCTCTGGCTACTAACTACACTGTGCTTGCTTGCTTGCTCTCATTTCAACGGTCCACATACAGAGCGCAGTCATTCGCTATAAAAGAATGTGTCGTAACGACAACAACAACAACAACAATAACAAAGTGGGATAACAAACGGGACGGCAAACTAAATATGTGCAATAAATAGTACCGAGTAGGATGGCATTAACACACACCCCTAACACGTATGAGTATAGAGCTGATTGTGACCGATGGCTCCTTGGCTTCCTATATTAACTGCGTGCAATGTCCCGTTTTCTTTAGATACATTTTTTATGAGAAATTTCGCGCTATAAAACACACAACGATGGAATGGGATGTCGCTTAAAGAAGTGAAGGCAACAGTATTGTGGATGATGGGATAAATGCGTGCTGAAAAAATGCAGACGTGGCAGGGAGAGTCCCTCAAAAAATAATGTCGCAATATTTTTTTTTTTTTTTGATTAAGTAGTAGTTTGATATAATTTTTTGAGCAGTTCTCCCTACCATAATACTAGATACTAATTAAATTATAATTATCTGTCAATATTGAATTCGATTTTAAGGACAAATTAATTCTTCAGTGTTTAAATACTTGCCAACTTACTTTTTAGAAATATATTTTGTGCAAAGCATGAAATTGAATGTGTCCTCAAGAGAAAAGGAAACGTAAACCATCAAATTTGATGTCCAAATATGAGAAAAATCCTTTAAAAAATGTTTGAAAATGATCCTCAGGGACTCAATTTAAAACATAAATTTTTTGAGATCACATTTTTTGGACTCAAGGACTCAAATAGAGTCATAACAAGTTTTTGAATCATTATTTTATTCACATTAAAAAAAAATTGCGAATGGAAGAATTTATTACTCCAGTAGTGTTGGCCATACAAAATTAAAAACTATGAAATTAACCACTGACTAGGGGGATCGCAACGAAAGAACATGCTACTGCTTATGCTTTTAATCTCCCAGAATTAGGAAACCTACAAATCATTGATGGATGTCGCATAAGATTGTGTGGGAACATTATTTGTTGTTCACTGTTTTATTAAAGTTATACTTGAAGGGTTTCAACCCTTGAAATTAATAATCAAGGCTTGTCTCAATTGATATAAACTCACAATACAACATTCTCTTATAAAAAAGACCTCTAGAGATTTAAAACATATTAAAGTATAGTTTGCATTCTAATTGAAGTCACTCAACCATAAAAAAATAAAGAAGCTTTTCAAAAAAAAATTCAACCATTTATTTATGAAGCCCAGTTTTATCGGCTTCTCTATTCTGCCAATATAAAATGTAAAGGCATGGGCACCTTATCAATTTTCTTTTGAGTTCAATCTCTAGCACAAAAAATGTGTCAAGTGATTTGATTCCTTTCAACAAAAAAAAAAAAAAAACAACAAAAACATAAAAAAAGTTGAAGAGAAAATGTTACGTGACGTCACATATTGAAGCTTTTTGCAACTTTTGTGTACATAAAAAAAGCTTTCCCGACACACACACACATTAATGCCATTCACCCTTTTGCACGATGTAAAGTCCATAAAGGCTCCACGTATTATCCTTCTCCCCCAATACACACACACAATACACCAATTTCAGCTTCAATAAAATGGCGCAAGCGCTTTAAAGCCCAAACATTCATGTGCTGTGCGGGGGAATACAACGGGACTTTCTCAAACCATCCCCAAGTGAGAAAATACCATTGGCTCCTTCACCTGAGTAAGGCCACGCCTTGGTCGTTTGTTGTGTGTTTGATTGTGAGCGTGAATTTAATGAAGGTTCGTTGTACCCCTTGCTGGGATGTATGTTAAGCCGAGCCGAATTTAATTAAACGAAACAAAAACTAATTAAAGTGTTCTGTGGGAGTAGTGAGTTCTAAATTTAGTTTCATTTAATATTTATGTACATAAAAAAGGATAAACAAAATGGAGGCAAACTATTGTGTTCGTTGAAAATTAAAATGTTAAAGTTTTGATGTAAAATTTTTTGCAAGGGTTTTATTTTCGGTCCTTTGAATGTAATTTAGGATTAACTGAAAGGATACCAGTTTAAATTTGATTTAAAAATATTTAAATTTTTTGTGGCTTAAATTAAATTAAAGCCAACTTCCTTAAAAGGATCCTTAACAAAAAAATCGTCGTTTTCCACGTTTAGTGTGGTTTAAATTTAATTCATTTAAACTTTGTCCTTTTAATTAAATATCTTAAAGGTCGACGGCCAAAGGACCAACTAAACAAAAATATGTAGGTCGTTGATCGTGAATTCTGACATCCTCTTTTAACCGCATGCAATTCAATCGTTGCCCCAAATTCCTATCACACTTTATCCAATATTTTTTCAATGATCTGCAATAAACCTTGAACTTTAACTCACATTTTCCTTTGGACTTCCTTGGATACTTGTAGATGTAACATATATCCTTTTATATACTGGTTAGCGACTAACCACCCGAAGTAAAGTACATGCAGACACATTCCAACCAGCAACGTAAAATCACAGGGCATGCATACAAGTACCCATGAAGAGCTGCAAAAATGGGTTGGAGGAAGGAGGGCAACAACAAAAAAAAAAGGGAGGAAAAAAAACTGACGAGTGTAGCGAATTCCGGTATAGAGCAAAAATTTAAGCTGATCTCGGCGGTTTCGATTTTAGGTTCACACAAAATTGAGGCAGGATGGAGGGATTGTTTGTCGGACAAATCAATACCATCAGACACAAATCAGGTTGTTCCGCCACATTGCGCCCACATTCACATCACACTCCCCCCTCGAGGCACCACACCCTTTGCGGCAAATGACGTCTTCATGCACATTCCGTGCCATTTTGGAGTGTACGTAGACTAAACTCTACAAATTCACACACTCCTCATAGTCTGCAATACTTTATACAATTACACCACACCACGGCCATCACGTTGTCATCATCAGTGTATCTCCCAATCATGATCTCCTATCATATAGATTTGTTTATGCACATAAGATGTACGAGAACACAACACAGTGGGGGTATTTTTGCAGTATATTTCATTGTTTGCGAGCTCCCATCATTTGCTTAAAGAGCAATCGCATCGCAGCCAGCATAAATTTGTATGGGATGCGCTTCCACACTTGTTTTCCCATTCTGTTTTCCGCATGCTATTTTTCCTGATGTACTCTTCCTGATTGCAAATGTAAGCACAATTTTTAACTCGTGTTCTGTATTGATTCTTCTATTATTGTGTCTGATTGTGTGTAATTTGACAACAACAAAAAAGGACGTGTTGTTTATTGGATTTTTTTTTTCTGGATTGTTTCGTGTTTAGTGTTGCAGACTGCAGTGCATCAAATCAATTAAAATACAAGCAGGTGTTGTATTTCTTTTGTTCAATGATTTTTTAACAAGAAAGTCTTTAAGTCATTAATCCTTAAAAATAATTTTTTAATTTAAAATTTTTTTAATCTGAATCCTCATTAATAATTTTTATATTTTTCTGGTTTCGAATAGTTTCATATTTAAGTTGCAAAGATCAAATTATTTGAAACTACAAGAACATAAAAACTATTAATGATGATTGACTTAAATAATTTTTGGGCAAATTATAAGTTTGAAGGACTTATCTGCAGTTCGACACTTTCTTAACAATTAAAAAATATTCCTTGATGCTTTTATAATATTAAGCAGAATTATGAAGGCAATATTCGCCTACATTGCTGCAATTGTATAATTTTTGGCGTTTATTTTAATTAAAGAATAGTTTTTTAATTTTAAAGTTCACAATCTAATCTAAATCTTTAATTTGTGAGGCTAAGAAAAAATCTGAGAAATGTAATTAATCAATTTTCTGCAACAAAAACGGTGAAAGCAAACTGTAAAATATTGGGAAAAATTCATTATTGTTTTAATCAACTTTAATCATTACCTAAGCTTCTGTTTAATCACTTTAAGTAGCTTGTAATTGATTGAACAAAATCTAAAAATTATGTATTCTTAAGTCCTTTACCCAATAAGTCAAACCACAAAAAAAAAAGTTCCCACATATCCTGAAAAATAACGAAGGAAGTACCACAAATGTATCGCAAACAAAATGATGGGAGTCAATTCCATAAAGCGGCGCTGTTAAACATCCGACCACAGTCAATAAATCAAATCACAAAATCATGCGTTATATCTGCCGCCGGCTTTCTTTCGCATCCCTTTCAAATTTGTTTTATATCCTTCCTTAACAGCTTTCACCGAATTCCCTTAAATAACTTACTTAAACGAACTGTGTTGGCTTTTAAAAGAAGGAATAAAGCATAAAATCGTTAGTCTACACTAAAATATGATGGAAATTGTGTCGCCGCTCCTGGTATAACCTTCTTCTTTGAACTTTATTTAATGGTGACTACTTGTGACTGTTGGGGGGAGCGACGTGGTGTGTATGACGGAAACTGAAATCAATAAAGTCGTTTAGTGGATCAAAGAACCCTCCCTTACAAATAAATGCACATCGAATGCAGAACTTCCGCATAATATGTATCATGCACGTAATACCTATATGCCCTACATAAATTATATCTATTATAGAAATCAAGATGTTATCATATATCAGAAAAGGAAGAATAGTGAAGTGATGGTCTTTACTGGAAATCAAACTGAGGAAAAAAGTGTGTTTTAATTTATTTAAAATAGGACGAAAAGATTTAACACAAATTTTATAATCGAAATTTAAAGGTAAAAAATTATTGATTTCAAGGTCAATATAATTTTTAGACCTTTAAGTGTTAAGTTAAAAGCTCGTTTTGCGGTGTTGTTGACTTATTTCTTATATATATTTCCTTCACAATTTAAATTTTTTAGAATATTTTGACCTTGAAAAAAATCCTTTTAATTTTGCACAATACTTTAAATTTCCATGAGAATCAGTTCCTCTTCTTTCTTTTGCGCGCTTTTCAATATTTTTTTTCAAACTACATTTTGACTTTAAAAATACATTTTCTGCATTATCAGAATTTATTGGAAAAAAATAACTGTATTGTGATCAATAAATTAAAAAAAAAAAAAACGAACCCAAATGAAGACATCAAACTAACAATGTGTATGAATGCATTCCGATAAAGCAATTTCAAACAATTGATGTTATACTTATTTAGGGGATGAAATAAACAAATCACATTCGCATCATTTGCTAATCCCATTGGGACACATTCATTCCTTGAACATGTAATATGTGATTGCGATTACATTGCCTCGGTATAATGTCGTCCTTCGCCACCCCTGTTCAATGAGCGTCGCACAATCCCTTCTTGCCGTCCTCATAATATGTGCATCAAATTCATTGTGAGCGTGTGTATTTGTGTTAAAGTCACATTCATTTTATATTTAACTATAACACCACCACCCCCCAAAACAGTTAGCCGCAATGTTGCTAATGACGGCTGTTCATTTAATTGATGGCCGTCTGATTTTGGGGACATTATCACGCCATTAATGTCTTTTTGGGCTGCGTACTGCATGTATCGTGGTGAAATGGTGTTAATCCGCCACTCATGTGAGTTTTCGATCATTTTAATTGCCCGCAATTCTCAATTAAGTCACTCTATGGAGCGTTGATTAAACAATACATTTAATTTACATGGAATGTGTGGTGGGCGCGTGGCTGCACTTAATGCATTCATAGTTTCATGATGTGGCTTTTAACTCGGGAAAGTTATTTGTGTGCTTTTTGTATAATAATATAAATTCATTTTATTGCAGCTACAGTTAGTATTTATTTGCGATGACAAAACTCTTTGCACACTTCTTGTTTTGCCGCAGTGTAGCATCCCCTGTTTGTTCTTTTTGGCGACCCGAATGCTGTTTACATTGATTTTGAGCCGCATGTAATTTATTCAATAAAACATAAAATTGATTTTCTACTTCAGGTCTTTCACTGCGGCTGAACATGTGGGGCTGTGCCACCCCATCCCTCCCTATCATCCAGCGCACGACTTTGATTGTCATTTGCGGTTTCGGCGAGTGTAGCTGCGCGAGTGTGTGTGATGTTGCATTGAGTAGATTATTCAAGTGCAGAGCAAAGATTTTAAACAGTGCACTTAAAGCACGTACTTCGTTTCTCTTCAATCATTTGTTCTTTCTGTCGATGAAGAAGAGTTCATATTTTTTATGAATTCTCATTTTTTTATTTTCTGTTTAACCTTAAGGCAATGTGCAAGATAGAACAGATGGTATTTAATTTTTATGACAGAATAGGAACAGTACACTCTTCATAAAGTCTTTCCCATTTTAATAATTGTCAAAAAAATGGCTATTTATAACTTTTTTATCACCTTTTTATTTTTAAATGCAATATTCTGTCTCTTAATTAACAAAAATCAATAAAACCAATGTCCAAGATTGAGTAATCTTTGAACGAAATTAACCAAAACTGGTAGTGGTTTCTATGCAAGGTATTGGCTTGAAAGAAAAACAATCAAAAAACTCATTATTGAACATCTGGTCAAATGAAAATCATTAAAGATCGTAATCTTCATCATCAGTGCACACCTGGCGTACTTCTGAATATAAACAATAATAAATTTGTACCGGAAAGTACACGCTGTACTTAATTTAGTGATAATGAAGATTTTTGAATAATTTCTTATCATTTCAATAATTGATTAAAGGTCATTGAAAGAAAACCGTTGAAACTCTTTAAAATTTATTCAAATTGACTCAATTATTTTGTAAATATTTTTTCTTTCGCTTTACTTTAAAGTCTTCTTTTTCATAGCGATATAAGTACGAAAGGAGATATAAAATCACAAAAGAATTCAGAAAAGAGTGTTCCCGAGAATTATCTGTATGGTGCAAAAATCTGAATGACTAAAATGTATTTTTAAATTTAAACGTTTGTCATAAATAATTAATCAGAAGCTTTTAATAATATCTCAAATTGATGTCGAAAATAACAACAATTAAGTGATCTGTACTCTGAAGTTTTACTGCCTCATAATAAACAATTATATCTCAAAAAGTTCGTAATCATGATAAGTAAACGCTTTTCGTTATCAATGGACTTGGTGAGTTTGCATGTCTTAAAAAGAGCAGTGAAGACGATTAAACTGTTTAATTGTTTCGTGAAAGTACAATTGGAAGGACCATCATAATGAGGTAATAAACATCAATTGGATTTGGATTTGGATTATGTGAAAGTGAAAAATTAAAAGTGGATTATCACAATTTTAATAAAATCAAAAATTTAAATTTAATAAGAAAGAAAAATTTTAAAATTTACAAATTTTTTAAAGAGCTTTAAAACAGTTTTAAATTAATAATAAAATATGTTTATAATTAGAATTTTACTGACTGCGGTTGCGTTTTTATTCGCCATAAGTGCTGTGAAGGCTCAACGTGAGATTACAATTGCCACCCAAAACACAATCTTGGAATATATTGTGCTCGCTCAGGATGAAACTTTGCTACTCAATTTTATGGTGGATCCTCTCTCATTGACGTTCCGTTACTCCACAATCTACAGAATGCCCACTGGGACTTTCAGCCGTGATACATTAAGGGTTTTCTCCGCGGCATCCGCATCCATTTCGGAGTTATCAACCACTGACTTTACAAATGCTGACAACTTGGAGGAACTATTGTTAGCATCGAATCCAATCACGTCATTGGGCGACAACCTATTTTTGAATGCACCAAATCTGCATCGGATTTCCTTCAGTTTCTGTCAAATCTCACAAATAGGTGTTAACGCATTTGCTGGGTTATACAATCTGACATATCTGGATCTTTATGGCAACAACATTGTCACACTTCCTGCCACTGTTTTTGCTTCATTGTTGAATTTAGAAGTCTTAGATTTGGGATCAAATGATATTACCACAGTTAATTTTGCGTATTTACCAGACTCACGTTTAACCACACTTGGACTGCAGGGTAATGAAATTACAGCAATTGAAGTCGATGAAATCGTGGCTCCTTACTTGATGTATTTGTACTTATTCGGTAACAAATTAACAGAACTGAAGAATTACGCTTTAAATAAATTGCCATGGCTGGTGTATTTGTCGCTGGGAAACAATTTAATCAGTGAAATTGAGGAATACGCCTTTGATGGTTTGTCCCAAGTGGACACGCTGTATCTTTATTTCAACCAAATCCAGGAAATTCCTTCCAACGCCTTTTTACCCCTGCGTGGTCTTCGTGGGTTGTATTTGAACAACAACCAATTGACTGACATCACCTTCCGCCACTTCTCCAATCAACCTTATTTGTATAATTTGTGGTTGGAATACAACAATATCACCCAACTGGATATTCGCAAGTTTGTTGGGTTGAACAATTTGCGTGCGTTGTACTTGCATGATAACGATCTCAAACAACTCAACTTGGAAGACATTGGTTTTATTATGCCAAGTCTTTACTATTTAAGTATTACCGGTAACGAATTTACCTGCGATGAGGTTGCCCAAATTTTGACCAACTTGCGAATGCATTCAATTAATGCGATGAGATATTATGAGCCCGTCAGTGATAAGGTATCTCTGGATTACATTGGCTGCTATGAATATCAACAAGTTGAACCAATTGTGAAACACTAATGAAATTTCGATCGTAGTAAATATATTTTTTTTATCAATTTACGGAATAGCTTATCTTTACTTATTTTATTCTTGAATTTCAATCTTTGATGCCATCTGATTTAGAAAATGCTGAAAGCCTGGAAAAACGTTTGTTACTTAAAAAAGTATAAATTTTGGTCTTTGCGAAATTTCAAAAATTGGGGCTCATTCCTTTTTTGGATTACCTAACCTTCTAAACTTAATACTTTTTGACAATTCTATTGCTTGTTTCCGAACAATGTTTTAACCCAAATTGTCATCAGTATATGCGCTGAATATTTCTTACAACCAGATAACAACTTTAAAGCAATCAAATAATCAAATTAGAGAACATTGTGTTTAAAAATCTGATTGTAATAATAACTTAAATTCATAATAACGACATCACTGAAATTGTGGATTATGCATTTGCAGGTCTCTCCGATCTAGGGAATCATCACTTCATTACAATAACCATAATACCAACAATTAATCCAAGGGCCTTTCCGCCATTTACATCGCACATCAGTCTAGATTTACGGGACAGAATATTAGCTTCCATTTAATTTCAACTCTACGAAATTTCAACACTCATTGCTTGGAGAATGACAATAATCTGGAAAGTCTAGATTTGGAGAATATCGGTTTAATTTAAAAAAAAAAACGACACAATCAAATACGGCCATCTTTTAAATAATTAACATGAATAATTATTAAAGAAGTACTCCTTACTAAAAAAATAAATAACACTAGGCTCAAGATCACATTGACAACACATTGCACTAGGAGTTTGGCTCAAAATAAAAATAATTACAAGGTTTTGCCGCATCATGTTTGTACATCATAAAATTATCTCATTCAAAATAAAAATAAATTCAACCCAGTCCGGATAATAAAGTGAATTATCAGCCGTTGATTGACCACACACGTTTTCCAAACAATAAACACATATAATGTATATTGCTTTATCATCCATTAATAAAACACAATTAGTGATAATACTCGTTATTCCTTTAAAATCGGCATTGAAAAAATTACTCCACTTCATTTGATAGTAAGTAGCCGCACCGAACTATTCCTAGTCGCCGAACCTAAAAATGAGGTTTGTATTTATAGTGATTAAGTGAAAGAATATATTAGTGAATAATTTTTAAATCGCAGGACTCTTAACATTGTGGCCTCCCTTCTCGGACTTTGTGTGTTGCATCTTGCCAACGCGCAAATTGACCACGAGCTCATCATTTACAACGAGTATGCCACCGTACAAAACTTCCACATCGCTGAAGAAGACACATTGACGGTGATCTTCAACGTGGATCCCAACACGTTGTCCTTTACCTACTCAACTTTATTCCGGCTTCCAAATGGTCTCTTCAGTCCTGGCACCTTAAGATCATTTTCCGCGTACAGTGCATCAATTTCATCATTGTCAGCGTCTGATTTTGAAAATGCTGATAGCTTGGAATTTCTTTACTTATCATCGAATCCCATAGGACAATTGGGCAGCAACATTTTTGCCAATGCACCTGGATTAATAACGATTGACTTAAGCTACTGTTCAATTAGTGACATTTCTGTAGACACCTTCGCTGGCCTTTCAAATTTGAGTTACTTGTACCTTTACTCAAATGACATTGTCACATTGCCGGATAATGTTTTTGCACAACTCCCTTTATTGTTTTCACTGGATTTGGGGTACAATCAAATTACAGACCTAAGTTTTGCTGAATTTAATTCCGCACAATTGTATACATTGTGGCTGGAGAATAACCAAATTTCATCCATCGCTGCTGGAGATCTCGTGGCGTATTCCCTTCAGAATTTATATCTGTATGGGAATCAAATATCCAAATTGGAGAACTACGTATTTCAGGAAGCGCCATTGCTGTTTAATATAAATGCTGGAAACAATGGCATGACTGAAATTGAGGAGTACGCATTTTCAGGACTGTCCCGTTTGTCCTATTTGTCACTGTACATGAATAACTTGACAACAATAAATCCAATGGCATTTTTGCCACTTACTGGGCTCTACAGTTTGGATTTAGCGAGCAACCAAATTAGCGAAATCAGCTTCCGACTGTTTTCATCGCTTCAAAATCTCGCCACCCTTTGGTTGGAAAATAACAATTTGGAATCACTGGATATTCGCAAATTGGTTGCAATGAGATCATTGTTTGCATTGTACGTATTTAACAATGACCTGGAAAGTTTGGACCTAACCGACGTCGGCTTCATTTTGCCAAGCCTCACCTACATTGCGGCAAATGGAAATGAATTTTACTGTGGAGACGTTGCTGACATCATTGTGAATCTGCGTAAATTCGGAATGTATCCATCCACTTACCCAAATTTTGTACCAGAAGGACAAATGAGCTTGTATGAGATGTCGTGCTATGAGTATCAGCCAGTTGAGCCAATTGAAGGAAGGTCGAAGCCATCAGTTCAACAGATTCAAGAGGAAATTTTGAAGGCTAAAAACAGCACCCCGGTGAAACCCACCAATGCCCAGGATTACATTGAGATGAGGCTGCGTGAGCAAACTGCTTCTGTTATTCAGGATATGTCCAAAGCTGCTAAATAATTTTTTTTTCGTTTGAATGTAAATTTTCCAAAAATAAATTAGTTCAAGTTTGTTTGAAAATTTTATGGAAATTTTAACTCTTTACTTGATAATAAATTATCTGTGGTGTCTGATCACGTAATTAAATGTCATTCATCAATCATGATGTACTTAATTAAGTAATTCAATTATATCTTGACTTTTCCTTAAATAATCTAATCTTGAAATCGGTCAGTTTTGAATAACGCCGCAATTTGTGCCATAAAGATTATCAGCCCAATAATTGTTAAGTGACCAAATGATAATTGGGTAATCGATTGAGATAAATTTTTAATTGCATGAAATCTCCCTTTTCACCTTGTTTCTACAAGCCCGTCCGTGAAGACAGCTCTCGTGATCTTAATTCATTCTAAATGCCCAGATGTCAGTCTGTTGAGCTGAATGTTTTTTACAATATCGATGATTTTTTATCGCTCAAACAGTTCGCTGTTGTAAAGACTCCGGTACTCTCCTTCTTTACATTTGGGGCCGTAAGTCCTCCGGCAGATTTGCTCTTCCAAGGCAGAACGAAGGGAAGTTCTGTCCCTGAAGTGTCCACGTTATGTGCAAGAAGGAAAGATAATTTAAGTGGCAATGACCGTAGTAAATTGGATCCTCCAGAACTTGTGAGCTTTTGACTGGAACATTAAAAGTAATCTAAACCGATTTATAAATTAAAAGATTGGGCCCAAGGATGGAGTTGTAGTATTTTCGAAACTTCCGGTTCATGCTTTAATGCAACTTTATATTTTTTTGATAAATAGTAACTGATAAATTAAGTTTATATTAATAATTGTTATACCTCTTAAGTCAATTATAGATTTGTATTGTTGAAAACAAAGATTAAAATGGAATTCCAATGTTATGATACCCAATTTAAGCAGATTGCACGAAATAGAGTTTGCGCCATAAAATCGCCATAAAAATGATATCACGATCTGCATTGAGTTTATTATTTGCTTAACCGCATTTGTAGATTTGCGAATTATTCCGAATGGAACCACTGAGCTTAAAGCACTTCTAAAATGATCAAGTAAGTATTTTAAATTAAACCATAACGAACAAAATTCAACAGTGTTGTTTAATCCATCCTTATTGACTTTATTTTTATTACAGACATTGTATTTTATTTGCATCAATAGTATTCTTAACATGTGTCAGTTCAGTGCGTGGCCAAAGGATACGCGAAATACACATAAATGAAACAGAAGTCGTGTTAGAAAATATCGAACTGGAATATGATGAAGAGTTGCAATTGACAT
This sequence comes from Sylvicola cinctus, assembly GCA_963854165.1. Taxonomy (NCBI): domain Eukaryota; kingdom Metazoa; phylum Arthropoda; class Insecta; order Diptera; family Anisopodidae; genus Sylvicola; species Sylvicola cinctus. Next base: position 62,853,201 of record OY974082.1, on the reverse strand, counting down.
TCTCAGCGGATACCACAACAATTTCATTTATATATTCATCAATCATTAGAATGCCCACGGGTACTTTCAGCAGGGATTACCTTGAGGCATTCGCAGCATCCTCAAGTGGAATTGAAATTTTAAAAAGGGGCGACTTTATCAATGCAGTCAGTTTACGGGAGGTACACTTTCCAAACAATCCCATTGGAATTTTGGAGGATTACGTCTTCGAGGGAGCTTCCGTATTGGAAATGTTTGTATGCAGTCGGTGCAGCCTTACTGAAATTGAAGCTGAGGCGTTCCATGGATTGGACCACTTGAGATATGTGGGACTCTTTGGAAACTATTTAGTAACACTTCCTGAAACAGTATTTTCATCATTGTACAGTTTGGACTTCCTGGATTTGGGAAACAACGAGTTGATTGATATTCGTTTTGCCAATTTATCTAATTTACTCAAACTAGACACTTTGGGATTGCAAAATAACAATTTAACATTAATTGAACCATACAAAGTAATTTCACCAGCACTTCAGATGTTGCTACTCTTTGGTAATCACCTGACCCGACTCTACAACTACGCATTTAGTGAATTGCCCACATTGTTTCAATTGTCAATGCATCGCAATGAGATTAAAGTGATTGAGGAGCACGCTTTTTATGGATTAGGTCAATTAAATGTTATGTTCATGGATGATAATTTAATTGAAGTGCTTCCAACCGCAGTTTTTGTTCCACTGGTATCACTTTTTAATTTTGATATTAGCCACAATATGATAAGCAACATAAATCCTGGACACTTTTCAAATCAGCCCAACTTGGTGACGCTCAGTTTGCATCACAACAATCTGAAAGAAGTTGATATGCGCTCCTTTGTGGCCATGACATCATTGCAAACGCTTTTAATTCACAGTAACAACATAACGCTTTTAAACTTGGATCGGATTAACTTCATTTTACCCAGCCTGGAGTTTATAAGTGTTACTGAGAATGGATTTATGTGTTATGAAGCTGCTAACATTTTGACAAACTTGCGCAAATTTCAAATTATTGACGTCAGATATTATGATCCAAATCATGATAGACTTGTGTTGGATGGGATTGGTTGTTATGAATATGCTCCAGTTCCGTAAAAAAATATTGTGATTTTTAAAAATTTGTTTAAATAAAAATTAGGAATTAGATTTTACATGGAAAAAAAATCGTTTAATTAAAAATTTTATGAAAAGAAAAAATTTGTTCATAAAAATAGTGACGCCATTTTCAAAATTAAAATGTTTGAGCTTGAAAGCATACTAGTATGACTTTAAAATGGTTTAACAAAATTGCTTCTTTTGTTGAGGCTTTTAAACGTGTAGTTTTACTTTAAAAAAAAATTAAAATCGGTTTGTGAAAATGTTAAAATGTGACTTTAAAAATTATTTTTATGACCTTGAAACTGTTTTTTTACACAATTCTTCGATTAAGGACCCAGAAATTAAAAATAAATAAAATGCAACTTTATTGAACATTTTCAAATATGTTCAAATTCACAGGATATTAGAAAACATAAAACAAAATTTCAAAACCATTTTTTTTTAACATTCAGACCTTGAGAGCCCTTCAAAAAATTTATTTAAATGTAAGAACAGTTTTCCTTAAATTATTATAGAACAATTAATGCCTTTTTCAAACAATTAAAATCCCAAAATTCAAAAGGAACTTGGTGTCACAATTGCGCAATTTCTTGAAATCTTACAGTACATAGTTCATAGGGACAAAAATCATTGGTTAGTTAATTCGAGGCTTCTTTTTAAGAAGGAGTCAAAAGAAATATTAGAAATTCAAAAGGAAAATTACATCACAAGTACTTGAAAATAATATTTACATGAGACATTCAATAAAAAGGGGAGAAAAAGTAATGTTGGCAACCCTATTTGCAATAATTTAACAACAATTACTATGAAGTAAAGGTCACGTTCGCTGTATTTTTGATAGACAGATCGCTGCAGGCAATCTCACAACAGTGCATGTTTCATGAATGACAATACTTGTTAGGGATCATCCCCGTGTTAAAAACGACATTATATTAATTCAAAAATAAATCTTTCACTCATTTATTAAAGTCAGTGTCACTCCCATAATATTTATTTAAATTAAAAGTAAATTTGCATTATACAATAATGATTACATATATGTATTTCAACCCTCATTCTTAGTAATACTTCTTCATAATCCAATCGATTTGTATTATTTATGGTTAAGAAATCAATAATCCACTAACACAGTTCCCACCTGCACTAGCCATTTAAAATGCATTAATTAGCTTATCTCCGTACACACTGGTCTAACTGACATTTAGAATTGTGTACTTTTTTACTCCAATTTGGCTTACAGACACTAACAGAAATGTTGCTTTAATACAAAGAAGCCATTCAAAACTAGTGCAAGTGACGAACACGCCATGAAGGGATGCGAACACCAAACAGAAGAATGCGGTCATTGTGTTAATCGCACCCTCTCACCCATCGCCTTGATTAGGCAAATACACATTACACAACTCGAGCAATTGGCAGCATCACAAAATATAACTTGTGTTTGCCATACACAAACTTTTATATTGTGTCAATCGAATGCGTTTCTTATTTTGACCAAAATCCAATAAAAACTCAAACTCTGTACAGACAAATTGGGGTGGTGAAGAGACAACAGCTCACAAAATACTCGTCCACTATTAACAAGATCCAATTTATTTGATTACCTCAAAGACACACTTTTTTAACACACCTACGAGAGTTGCATGATAAAAAACATCTCGTCGGCAGTGCGATGAGTGCAGAAGGTGTCGAAGGGATGTTTCAGGATTGCGGGGTTTGGGGTGTGTGAGATAATTTCGGTACAGTAATACAAAACAAACGACATAAAGGCACGGACAATGGTTGATACGCGCGATATGCAGTGCTTATGTGTTTTGCAAAAAATGTGGGGTGGCTCTGCAGCAAATGAGTTGCTTGGTAAAGTAGCGACATTTGTATACAGCCAAGTGTTGATGGACGTAATAAAAATAGATACAACAAAAGTTAGTGAAATGCTACTTTGTATGATGTTGTGGGACGTGGGTTGAGCTGCGAGGGTCGCATGCCGATGACAGGGTTTCTTTTTTAACAACATGGGTTCTGTTTTTTATGTCACGATGCAATTTGTTGTCTTCTCTTTATCCAGCAGTGTGTTACAAAGCCTAGAGTTGCGTCTTCTTTCTTTACAATTAGATGTAAGCGTTTATTCTTAATATTTATTAAGAACCATTACTTTAAAAATAGTTATAAAATGATAAATAAAGGTCTCAAAGGCCTCAACTCTGTTCAAAACAAAAATTGATTGGTGTTTCGTTTAAAATCGCAAAAATTGCTCACAACAAAAATACACCGCAGCTTTAACATTCAATTAATTGACGTATCGCCGCATTGATTGCATTAAACTGGATTACACATCCTTCAATAGACCTTCAGAAGGCTTAAATTATAACCATTCTTTCCGGTGAATTATTCCTGTGTGGAATGGAAAATTGAGCAAAACCATTTCATGTTGGTTCCGCCCTTTTGCTTCACTATATTATGTGAAATTCATCGCCCTCTTTTATACATTACACAATGCGTATAATATTGTATTAACATTTAAGGGTGGGTGCGGGCTGGTTAAAATCTGTTTTCGCACAAATCTTATACCAGAGCATATAAATCATAATTCCAATATATTTATGAATGCGGGGGTGGGGGGGATGGGAAAAGTTCGCGCAATCTTGTATTAACCCTCTTCAAAATCAATTCAATCTCTTTCAATTTCATATTTTTCTTTAAGTCGAAACTCCCTCGCTTTGTGTCACAAAAGTATCTTTGCGTTAAATCACCAGAAAAACACATTTTAAAGTTTTGATCCCTTTGGTGTCCTTATACATAATACCTCTTTTCTTGTATCGTTTTTATGGTGCTTGCGCCTTTATATTTATTACACAAGTTTGTTTGAAATTATTAAAATATTTAAAGTCCTTCAAATGTCCTGGTTGTGCCTTTCATTTGTGTTGGGATTTTTTTTTTTCAAAGCAAAAACAGATTATGTAATGAAATGAACAACGTGCTACAAACAACATGGGGGTAGTTTCACCGCCTTGTTGTCTTTTATCTCTTTACTTTATGTGGATCGAATTCAATTACCATTGTGTGCATGTTCACGGTCAGGGGAGATTGTTTTGCAAGTGTACAATGTAATTAGCAATATTTTAAATGTGCATGACGCATGAAATTATTATTTTGTAAATTACAATTTATTTTTACTTTTTGTAGAAATGTTTAATTAAATTTTAACACTGGATTTAAAAATCAATGGATTTATTGGATCAAAAAAGTGTTTAATGAAATTACCTTTTTGACATTGAAAATAAATTTATAAAAAAAGCAAACTTTAAATAATAATACATAAAAGTAAGCTTTTGCTATAAATAAATTGTCTTGAAATGTTAAGTTTAAAAACTTTTAAAGTTTCCATACTATTAGCTGAAATAAAAATGTTAACAAAACTAAATATTAATATCATTTTGACCTTGAAAATAATTGTAAATCTTAAATTTTACTTACCAAAAAATAATAATTATTCAAAGAGCTAGAAATTAATCTTTTTGCCTTAAGATAAAAAAATTTCCTTGAAATAATGTTAAGTCAAATTTTATATTGTTCCAAATAATTTTTTTATTTTACTTAATAACAATTATAAGAGAATATAAAGTAAATATAGGAACTGAAGGAAATTGTCCTTGAAATAATTAAAATTAAAAAATTGATTATTTATTTCGTTAATAACATAAAAACAACAATCAGAAACATATTTTTGCAATCAAAAAGGACTCACCGAAGTCTCAGAACATTTAAATTTCTAAAGCCTATATAAAAAGAAGAAAGTATTAAGGTATTAAATTCCAAAAGGATATTTTCATATAATTATTTTTCACGCATCCACTCAAGACATCAAGTATTTAAGATGCTTTACTTTAAAGTACGAAAAGGAAGACCTTTTTAAGTTATGAATAAGGTCTTCTCAAATCCTACTTAAAGGCATTGCAACTTTGTTCTTGATTAAAACCCACAATCACCGTAATCAAAAAATTTGTTGATTTTAATTGCTCCATGTTAAAGTAGAAAATTGAAAACTTTTGTGATATTTCAAAGTCTTCACAAATTCTACTTAAAAACGAAGTAATTTTATTTTTTTAATTATTAAGTTAAATATAATTATAAGAAAACCCACACAGTTACGTTGAATTATGTTACAGAACTTGAAAGTGGAACAATGAAGCCTTCAGTTGATTTATACAAGAACGCTTCAAAGTCCCTACTTAAAACTTCTGTAGCGCTTATTTAAACTGATAAAATGGATTAATTAAAACTTATTTTCAAACCACTTTTATAAAAATCGCATCATTTTAACAATCAGAAGTAAAGTAAAATATTGATGATTGTGTTAAAATATTCCAAATCAACTGTATTCTACTTATCTTCTGAATGCTTTAACCAAAACTATCGAACTGCATCTTTTACCACTGAAATTGCACTGGCCACTGATGTCGAAATAAGTGAACCGAGCGTCTTTATAGTTGTTCAACTCGAATGCTCTCACCGTATGCAGATAAGCCAAATTTTTTTCAGTGACCAGAATCCAAACAAAAACAAATTGCTACCGATTAAGTGTTCAATGTTCAGTGCAGTGGGTTAACAGCTCATACAAACACAAATAAAATATTTGTATGCCTTGCATGCACAATCATCATGACAAACTCATCTGGCTAATTGTACACTGTACAGCAAATACCCAAATCGAATTGGAATGTTGTCGTTTTAGGCTTGCTCATAAAGGTTGTTATCAAAATGTAAACAAATCGGGCCCTTAAGACAGTTTGTAAGACAACAAATTGATTGTTAAAGTTACAAAGTTACTAAATAATATGTTTAGATAATTTATTGAGACCTGCACTATGCAGGAGTAATGAATTCATGCAGTTGCAATATTATTTGTTTCATAAATAAATTAAAAACTTTAATGGACAATTATTTACTTTCGTTAATTCGTTAAAGATGATTAATTTAAAATTTGTGCGAAAAATAAAATCAGGAGCGAAATCTTTTCTTAAATAATTCAATCACAAAATGTTTTATGAGAAGGAAAACTTTTATGGAAAATAAAATGCTAGCCATATTGACATCAATAAAACGCCATTTTCGTTCCATAAGGCATTTCAAGGTCAAAATCTTAAAATTTCAAGGTTACATGTTCTTCCAGCAGAGGCCTTGTCAGTTTTTGGAAAAAACAAATTTTGAATTATTGCAACTAAAAATATTAATGCAGAATATTTCAAGGTTAAGTTTCAAGGTTATGAAGTTTATTCAAGGTCATAATTTAGTTCGTAATAAAAATCTGCCCAAAAAACTAAAAAAATTAAACTTCAACATTGAAACAAATTCACACGTGACTCTCCCTGCCATGATGAAATAAGTTTGTAGTGCTGCTTCGATATGCGTAGGACGATACTGTAGACTTTGAGCACATAGTTGGAGAGATTAATTAGCCAAAAATGAAGGAGTCATTTATCGAGTTATCTCAAAAGTATTTAGAGACTGCGGTGATTAACAGCACTTTGTTGCACTTTTCTTTTGTGTATCCGTACAGCGACTTAGAGTTCAAAGATTCTTCGATGAAACTTTGTTTAGGAAATGAATGTTACATTTCAAAGTTCTCTATGGCAAATAAATTATCTTTTTTCTATCTTCATTGACACCCCTCGATGTTCACGAATCGCTCACTAATGATCTATTGATGACTTTACCAACACTCAAAGTGTGTTTGCCTTTTCGTCGTGTTTGTCTGCAGTGTGTTCACTTAAAGTGATTAGCAATAATATTGCGTTTATAAGATTCAAGATACTGTTGGTAAAAGATGGTTTGTCACCCATAAATAAAGGAAAGTTTTTACACTTTTGTTTCATTAGGTTTTGTTAATAAAATACATTGATTTCTCCTACAAACTTCGTTATATAATAGTAAATTACTTCAAACTCCTACATAAACCAAATTGATAAGAACTTTTCTTAAATTCCTCTGATATTCATCAATTGGTTTGAAACAACTTAAGTTTGTCTTAAGTAAAAAATGAGGTCAAATAGATTATTGCACCACAACGAACCGCCTTCCAATTAATGCATCCTTTTTCCTCTTTAATCTTACATATACTGTTTGTTCAATAAAAGCATGTGTAAAGCTTTAACTCCATGTTCCTTGAGTTGCGACCCCTTTTTCGTGTATTTTCACATAAAACGAACTAACCCTCTCACAAACATACACGACAATTGTGATTGGAATCATCACACTTGACATAAACGTCGACAAGTTACTAGAACACGTGTCAATTGTGAGAACACGAACTTTAAATTGAACATGTTTTATTTTCAAACAAAACGGAAACGAGAACAACTCTACTTTTTACAGCAAAACTAAGCCAATTGAAAGTTTTAAGAAAATGTTTAAACCAGGTAACAATCTCCGTGTATCACGTTCCACGGATCATGTTTAGTTTTCTTTCTATTTTTTTGTTTCATTGTAGTTCGATCAAATACTTTTCAGCTCGTTGGGTTTTTAATGGTATTATGGATGCAGGACACAGGTAATGAAAGTTATTACTATTTTCTTCTCAAATTTGTATGAAAGTTATGGGGAGTTGTGAATTACAAAGGTGGCAATAAGTTGTTTATCATCAAGTCACTTAAAAAAGTGGATTGTTAATTGAAGTGGAGGATTAAAAATAATTTTACAAATTTAAATTTGTTTAGTAAAAAAAATTGTGAATATCCTGCTTCAATTTGTTGGACCATGATTCATTCCACGGTCCCAGGAAATGGGTCTGAGTATTCTTCACGTCAGCCATGGAAGTAGCTCTTTAATTTTATGCATCGTCAGAAGGATCGAATCATCTAGCTCAAAGAATCAAAGAATTTATCTTCGGCAGGCAAGGACCCCGCATCAATTAGAGACCCCACTGGGAGAGACGAGTGATAACGGAGAATAATTTGAAAGTTTGAGATGACATTTCGCTGGTTATTTACTAATTTAAAAATAAGGAATTTAATAAATAGAAATAAACAAATAAATGTGAAGATGCAAAAAAAAAACAAAAAATATTTTTTGTCAAAAAGAAAATCATCTATTTTCATCTGAAACGTAAATTTTATTCATTGCCTCAAAAGAAGGTGCCAAGACAATACCATTATAGGCACCTTGAGATAAATTCCAAATTCCAATGCAAGAAGCATCACCACCAATTTGGTTTTGGTGAAAATAACCTGGCCAGAGAACACCAAGCGCATACACACAACGAAAACAAAATCGCATTATCACGCACGACTTCTGCAATTTCTCTCATCCTCAACTGATTTTCACACATTTCCACATTTCATGTGTGCTCTGCAGTGCTGCATTCAAAATAAGGGAAAAATGTCAACCTTCAATATAAAATAAATGTCGGTGCTGGAGTGCGGGCACAAAACACACTCGACATTCTCTCCCATGCACGAAACGAAACCGAAGGGATGAAAATGAAATTGCCCGCTCACACAGCAGCGTGTACCAAAAGTGATTGGATTACATGGAAACGGTCAGGGAATGGGTGTAATAGTGGTAAAGTCTCCTCGGGGACTTCTTTTATTTACTCCTTAAACAAGGATGACCAGAATAACATTGGAAAATAAATATGTCCCCAATCCCTTCACGCAGCTATTTGTATAGTTTCGATACAAGTTCGATTAACCATATCGTCCTTGCCGGTCTCAATTTTGTACGCATATAATATATGAGAATAGTTAGTTAGTTGCTCTAGCAAGGGTGCGAGCTGATGGTTGCCGGCAAATTGTCCTAAAATGAAAGCCTAATTTAGTATCAAGTTACATGACTTATTTACTAAAAGATAATCGTTTGAATTCTTCCGGTGTTGCCGCAATCCAGCAGTACCTCTGCACTAATGCTTGCAAATTAATTCTTATCACATTCCAATGTGCGGAATGGAACCTAATTTATTATTAATTATTATTATGTGTAACGATATTGTAAATGAGACTGAAACGTACCTACTGCAGTGATCAGTTGTTCCACCAGAGAGTCCAAAGTTAATGAGGTTGAAAAAGTTAAAGCATAAAAATTAGATTAAATAAATTGAGTCACATTTTATCCTTGCCACCACCCACAACACACATAACTAATACAGAGAGCATCGCAATGTGTGTGTGCAATTTATTTCATTTTCATCCCTTTTGCATTGTGCGGGTGGAATCGCATGCTATTTGTTTTGCTGGTCTATTTCAATGAAATTATCGTCGCACTGATTTTATCGTAATTGCTCAATTGTCGTGTGTGGAATGATTTAGATTTCAATGTGTCGTGATTTATTTCATCTATAAAGCCATTGAAATGGTGAAATGCATTGTTTTTGGATTATTTCAATCACACTTGTGTTATAAATGAATAAATGTTTTTGTTTATCGTCTTTTAAAATGAAAAAAGAGGAGAATTATTGATTCAGAAGATTCTGATATTCTCATAATCAGTTAAAGAAACGACTTTAAGCACGAATTTCTCTAATGGATAAAATGCAACAGGATCAAAATTTGTTATTTAAGATTTGAGTTAATTTTTTTTTATAATTTTGCCTCTTTTTAATATAATTTGAATTCATTTAAAAAAACTTTAAAAAACGCAATTCAACAAAAACTTTCAAGGTCAAATTTTTTTTTACAATTTTTTACAGATTCTTCTTAAATTTACGAATGTGTTCATGCTTCAAGGCTTCCAATATTTGTTCAGAATTTAAATTAATCATCGATTTATTGATTCCATCAAATTCGGATGTCTTGTATAAAATTACATTTAAAAAAGGCGATTATTTAATATTTCAAGGTCATGTTAGTGCTAAAATGATAATTTTTTTTGGATATTGACTAAAAAAGTATTTATTAAAATTTGGTCACACGTAATAATTCTTTTTATTACTCGACAAATATAATTTTTCATACGTCCCAAGAAAATTTAATAATTTACAATTCAAGGTCAATTTTTTTTCTTGTTTTCTCAGAAAGTCTTTATTTTTAAAACATAAAGTTTGTGATAGATTCTTATTAATCGTTACAAGATGAACAACTTTTTTCTATGCATTTGAGGTGAACTTTAGAATTTATTTTTACATAACCTCACTTTTTTGAAATTTTAAAATTAATTGATATTATATTATAACGGAAATCCTCTGGATTTCTTGTGGATTTCCCAATTCTTGCCACACATTTTATTAAGAATAATTATTTCTGCAGATTGTCACAATACAATGCCTTCGATGTTTCTTAAAACAGTTCCTTAAAATTTAAACTTAATACATTACCTGGCATCTCTTCATTTAAAAATTGAATTTATTCCCTGAAGGACTTATCATTGGCATCCAAACCACAAATAATTATTTAATTATAATAAATAACAGTATTTCTAACACCTATATTCACATTAGTAACGACACACCAAGACATCGTGCCACATAATTTCAAACCATCTTATGCAAATTATGTACCCATTCCGTTGCATGAGCAATGCCTCTAAATAAGGGAATAAGGAAAGCTACAAATTACCATAAACCTCTTTGTCACCCAATAAATTAAATTTATGTCTTGAGGAGAGTTGAGTTTTCTTATCAAAGATCATATTCATTGCTGGCTCCACAATGTAATTAGAATTAAATGCTTGCGGTGAGTAAATTGTGGGTGTTGCAAGTATATTATTATGATAGCGCCAACAGAGAGAACCCAGTTCGGGCTACATGCGGCTGGGTACGGGCGGCGTACGCAAACATTATTCCCAGGGTTGGAATACATAATATGTTCATTTAACGATTGTAAACAACCAAATAATATAGTTGGCTGCAGATACGAGCAAATATGCGCTAATTAATTATATTGACCTTTTGAATGGAATATATTAAGGGATGTTTTGTGGGTAGCAATGTTCGTAAGCGTGCGGCAAAACAATTCCCAATCGTGTGGCATTGTTTGTTGCGGGATGAACTCATGGTAATAAATAGTATTTTGCATAATAACGCACAGTATTCATGTCCTTTATGATAATGTACTTAGTAATATGATTGAAAAAGGGGTGAACAAAAATGCACCAACATAATAAAGTACACAATCCGAAACAAATAAGTATCCTTTTTTTTTATTCAGTTAGTTTTGACGGTTGTACAGATGATTTCTTAAACATTGCCTCACATATGTCTTTGTAAATTTCCGCCTTTTTCCATTCGGATTAAACACGCCTTTGTTGAGTATCAACAATGATGTTCAATACTTGCAGTGGCAATAAAACTACCCCTATCCTTCTTCGCATATCCTTCTTCCTCATATCATTTATCTTCTCAATCGTAATATTCCTTCTTTGCCGCATGTAACTATGCACGAGTATTCAACATTTGAGTGTACAAGGACTCGTATATCTTTGGGAAATCAAAGTGATTCACACAGAATACAAGTAGGACGCGTGCATTCCTTCATCCTTGTGTGCTTCAGCTCCTTTATATAGTATCACTCGTAAATGCCGCAATTCTTTAGGTTCATTTTCTTTAACTTAACGTATAAAACTACAGTTGAACACGGATCTTGTAAATTGGGGAGTGCAGGCAAAACAAAACGAATAAAAGCAATTTCTTTTCGATTGTGTTTAACATCGATATATATACGCAGATAAAAATAAAACGGGCACAAGTGAATTGAGGATGACTCCTTCCCACAAATATCAAACCAAAATCGAAGAAGCACATCTGTAGTGGAGACAATTTGTGCATTCCTAAACGACTGTGTTGTATACAAATGGGGGGATGAATAAATGTTGGTGTTTTAAAATGTTTTGCAGGGCATTTTCTTTATCATGACACTGAATTTAATTAGGTGCGGTCAAAAGAATATTTTAAATTCTGCATAAAGTCTTCAAAAGATATTTAAATTCAAATTTTTTTTTTATAAATTCTTCCTTTAAAACAAGCTTTGAATTGTGGTTTCAATTCTAAATTTAGTTTTTAAGAAATAGACGGAGTTTCAAATTCTGGTCACGTAAACCTTTGGTCAGTGATAGTCCTGAATATATTTTATTATTTTCCGCAATGATTGATACTTTATGCTAAATTGATCCTTTTAAGATATGTTACAATTCATAATTCACCCTTTTTAACAAATCCTCTACGTACGTAACTAAAGGGTAGTTTTCTTATGTTATAAATTCATCCCTTCAACTTTGGGGAATTTTTTTTTATAAACTAATGAACCCCACAAAATTTGCTTCTTTACAATTGTAAAACTAAAACAAAAAAATGAAAAAAAATATTCACCCCCATTATTAAACCTAAATAAACAACTACAACAATTTACAAATCGCGCACTAAATGTGTTGTAACCAATAATCACAACTTCACCTGAATTAACAAAGATATCACCCCCACCCCTAAAACACCCCACCGCACTCACATGCAACACTACAAATCCCAAAGTTCCCACAATTGACTTTTGATTCAATTTCCTCAAATTACAATCGTTAAATAATTTCCGCAACAATTTGTAAACCCCGAAACTGAAATCAAAGTGGGAAACGCTCACACATAGCAGCGCAAAGGCATTCGGCATGAAAAGCGTGTGCGGGTGAAATCAAGCCATGAAAAGCCACCCTTATAAATTTTAATGCGACCTGCTTCACATTATGCACACCAACTTGTTCTCTATTATCCCGAGCGTTTATCACGAATACAGCATTGGAGTGTCGTGAATTGTTCCACCACCCTTACCGCTCACATAGTATTATCAATGCTGCGGCAAAAGAATCAAGAACAAACGCGCGCGTTTTAAAGGTTGCAAATGAGGGTGCCAGTACCAACTCAAAAATGAGGCCGCATTCTGGGGAATTTCAAAATCATGCGATGTAAGAGTACGTTGCAGTGAAGTAAATCAAAAACCGTTTCAGGGTGCACACAAGTGGCACATTTCGAGGGGTGTGAGGGTAAATTTGATATACTATAGGAGTAAAGTGAAATCAAATCAAGAAGTATAAACTCTATGTTATAAACCAAATGAATTAGGGGATGATGGTTTCGTTGTTTAATAGTATTATAAAATGGAATGCAAAAATAAAAGCAGGGAATGAGGGGGTGGAACAAACGCAATTGTGTTCATGATAAAGTGATTTTAAACGCGTCTTTTAACAGCATGATAATTGTCCTGATTGATTCTACTTTATGTTGTGTGTAATTTGTAATACTGTTATAGGGGATGTTGTCTCCAATGAAGGGACTCTTAACAAGTTTTGTGGTTTTAAAGCTCCTTTGTGGTGGCTATCCCCAAATATTTTACATTTCCCTTTTTAATTAAGCAAATAGTGGGGTCGAGAAAATCTGCATTTTTATAGACCAATCATTGGTAATTGCTTTTTTTAATCCTAAAAATTAATAAAAATCTAAATTCCAATGATACATTTACATAAACGAACGCCATCACTTCCAGCCAAATGATTATTGTCGCAATTTAACTTAAATGGGGGGATGTCGTAAAGAAAATTCTCTTTCACAATAAAAAAAATAAATCGAACTGCCCATTAAATTATTAGTGAAGTAATTTATGTTGCAAAAAACACATTTATCTTGTTATTTTTTACTGTATATTGATTCTTGACCAGCACCCTCTGTCAATATCCCTCCACCCCATCCACTTCCTAATGGGACAAGGAAAAGGACGACAAAACAGGGGTGCAATGTTGATATGTGCGACATCTTCGTTGTGTGGGCTTTTTATAGCCGGCATTCATATGATTTGGGAAAGCCGTGACTGAATATAACTCTTATAATAAACTTGTTTAAAGAAAATGAAGCCACCCCCCAAGCTTCTGTCAAATTAAAATGACCGTTATTATGGGGTATATTTCTATTATCCTGATTTTTATTCCACAAAGCTCTTAGCCTTATCTTGTTTTCAACAAATTTTATTTTCATCCCTTTACGATTTTTGTATAGAATACTTTTACAGACTATTATAGTTTTGACCGTACAATATTATTATTATTATTATTATTATGTTGAAACAGAATATGTTGTAATAGATACAGCTTAAACTATGTCACGTCATAACAAGTTCTTATAGTTTATACTCGTTTACACACAAACTGTATATGAAATGCTGTGAAATTCTTTAAACAATCAGCACAATAACAAAAGTAAAATTCATGGAAGGGAGAACCGCAATATACTTTGAACTAGGTCTGAGTTTATTCATCTAAGTTTTAAATGTAGCCAAGACAAAATTTTATTTTTTTTAGAGTTTATAAAACATAAATAATAATAATTTTAATAATACTGATTTAATAAATTTAATAAAAACATTTTTAGACTTTGAAGGACATTTAATGTAATTTTTAAATGTACATGCAAAGATGTAAATTTAATCAGGGAGGTTTAGAAAGAGGTTAAATAGGGAATTTTGGCTTAAATAAAGTGGCTTTAAAATGTGACGACCTTTAAAAAAATAATCGTTACTTAAAAATTAAATTTGTAATTTAATTTTGGTGCTTTGCTTTTAGAACTTCGTATTTAAAATAATTAAATTTTTTTGTAGACATTATGGCTTACTTTTTATTTATTTATTACTTTATTATATTTTTTATTTAGTTATTATATTTAAGTTCTCAATTGTTTAATAAAAGTAATTTTTAAAATAAAATATACTTGATCTTAGTGGACGGTGCCCACTTTTCCACTTTTTTAAATTCGGAATGCAGAAATGCATTACAAAAAAAATGGGTAATAACTTCACATTGAAAGATCTTTATAAAGAAATTTGAAATACGTCTGTCTTGTATTTTATTTTTTATTTGCAACTTTAATGAAGATTTTGTGTAAATTCGGATTAACCGTTTACGACATTAAATATAAAATAAAACTGTAATAAGATTACAAAACTTACGTATCATCTCCAAAAACATTGGACTGGCCGAGTGCACAACGTAAAAAGCAGATGAAACTTTAAATCTTGATAAAATGGTATGCAGACAAAAAAAAGGACACACATTTTATGTCCAGAACATTCCACACCATAAAATATTTTTGGCCGCCCCGATAGTCCGATGGGCATTATTGCCCGATGGGGTGAGAATGTGAGATGGTTTGTTGAATCTGTTTGTATGTGTCCATGTCTATAAATTTGTTTCACAAAATGTAAATCACCGATGATGTGTGTGGGAGGGTGGGCGCAATCTATTACATTATCATACACCAGTCAACGCATGTATAGTTAGGCTCCTTCGAAGTCCATTTAATTTTAATGCCCTTAACACAAACATCAACAATAATGGTCAGGTCAGATGCGGTTCTGTAAAATATACTTAACCTAATTTATTTCAATACTAAATTAAATTAATTTTCATATGGAAGTGTACCCATCCTCAAATTAGCATTAGATTAACAGTGTAGGTGGTATAAACAAGATCATACAAGTGTATCAAAATTCATTAAAAATGTAATGATAACGCCACCTACGTTGATGTGGATAAAGGCTTAAGAGGTAGATTGCCGTTTTCAATTACATTTTAATTTCATATTCTTTTGTAAAAGCATCAAATGTTTTGAATTTAAATCATTTCTGAATAATTGCTAAATGATAAAAACGATTTTATTAAAATTTGTAAATTAAAAAAAAAATCAATTCTGGAATAAAATTAAATTTAACAAAAAGAGTAAGTTTTATTTAATTTAAACTATAACTTTGAAAAAAACTATAGTTAAAGAGAAAAAGGAGTTTTACTTTCTAAAATATGATAGAAGTGGAAAGAAAAAGGAGGGGTGCATAAAAAATTAAGGTAAACGTTTTTTAAAGGCAACGACATAATCTTACTATCGGGATTTTCTATTAAAATTTTAAATTCTGTTCCGTACACTAAAGATTTACCGTTAACTTAAAATTCATTCAACTGCAGTATTTGATTTCATCGGACTTTACCACCGTAAAAACTATTAAATTTTGAAAGAAGACCCTTAAGGTGTCACACAGCAAATGGTGTCAACATGAAAACACAAACCCTCTTACACTTAATTTGCATATTAATTTGAAAATTTTCATTTTCTCATGACCGCAAACATCCTTTCGCCCCATGTTCTGCCACCACCACAAACAAGCTGCTTGACCGTTTGACTTTATTCACTTGTCGCGTGGCGTTCAAAAAGTTTACCATATGATACGGTTATTCTGGGATGGGATGGTGGGCGATACCCGCATAGCTTTATACAGCTGATGCTGTGTCGGTTTACCGTACAATGAATTTACAATGCATTAATGTAACCGAAACAAAAAAAAAACAAGCATAACATATAAAACGTGTTAACCGAAAAGGGGACCACCAACAAAAGGAAATCATGAGGACATTGTCGGAGATTTTCACGAGATTTGTCACGTTCTCATTTTAGGTTTGTCGCAGTGTACACCACCCGCCTTCATTCATTCGGTATTCCTCCCTACTGCATGTGAGTGTGTATTTAATTCCAACCATACAAGCAATTAACATAAACAGAAATGGAGCTAATAAAAATTCATCAAACATATTTGCCAAAAAGGGGTTGTTGGGAATAACTGTAACGCATATTACACATATTGAGAGATGTCATAAATAGGATATATTGTGAAATAAATGTTCACATTATATGTTGGATTCTTTTCATCCCTTAAGTTTTATTGACTGAAAATTCCATCACTATTGGCTTTTATCCATGAAATCTGATTTGTCCCAATTTGGAACCCTCTTGTGAATAAAGTACGTATCGACAACTGGGTGTGTGTGCTGAGTGTAGTTTGTAAATTCGCACACCCTTCTCAAACATATTATATAGTTAAATCCCTAACAGTTACACTCACGTTGTTTGAGTCTTGCATACTTGATTGACCACATTTATTATAACACGTCCCAAGATGTGGTTTTGCCCGTGTCTTTATATTAACGTCCTTATCAATTTGTCACTGTTGTTATTAAGACAATTTTTAAATTTAAAATAAGCAGGACAACTTAAATGCTTTCAATAGACTTAAATCATGCAGTTAAATTTTTTTTTAAATTACGACCTACCGTACTGTGATGAGTAATAAATTTCTCCAACCGTGTTTTGTTCTGAAAAAAAATAATGATGAAAAGATTCTTTGGAAAACCGAAACAATAATCTAGAAATAAACAGAATTAGTAACTGTCCGCCCGTATGTCCGTATGTACGTAAATATGCAATTCAAATTTTCTATCTAAATAACTAAATAAACGAATAAATATTTGATATTGAGTATTGTCTAAGAAAACATTTTTTTTTTTTTTTTGCCAATTTTATTTCATTCAAGGTCAATTTAAATTTTAAACACCTCAAAAAAATACAAATAATTTTTTTTAGATCAAATACGAGTCTTGCAATATTGACCTCTTAAATGTGAAAATGTTACAAATCGTTCAAGTAATTTGTCAGCTTTCCATTATGTTTTAAAAGTTCGAATTCCAAAAATTACATGGTTATCCATCTCAAATACATTTTTGCAACCCCTTTACAAAACCTTTACCGTTGGCTTACAAGATAAAAACACACCATTTCATAAAAGAAAATCATCTTAATTTAACTTAATAACTAAATGCCTTACGAGTTACGCCGCGTCGTGGTCTTAATAAATTAACACGTAGCCCTCCCTGCCATGTAATTTTTATTTCTTATATTTTTCATTAAAAAAAACAATTCTTGTATCTTTAAAGTGATAACAATAATTGCACTAAATGATTGAGACTTAAAATCAACTATGTACAATAGAATGAGAACTGTAAAGAGTGTCCTTCCAGTACGTCCCCATTCAAAGCATAATGCGTTATAAGGATGGGCGTACCGTTGTTAAGAGATGAAGCCATCAAGGTGTGAACGCGCTGTCTCAGTGAATGTTGCTTAAACGTGGCTGGAATAATAAGTTGTCATTAAATCAGCGACACGATGGCAAGTTGTTAACTTGTGTACATTTATGTCTCAGACATGTTATGTCTTATGTATGGGGTTGATTGTTGCAAGTTATTGTTTATCGATTTTTCTTTGTTTTTTGTGTTTTTTATCCTTTAAGATTAATATAATATTGTTTTAAAAATTATTTTTTTAAATTGTATTTATAGGGAGACTGTTTTGGCCTTGAAAACATAAAAATTGGGCAGAAAACGAAATTGGGATTAAATTGTCTAGAATAGCTTTTAGTTTTATAATTTAAAAAAAGGACACAGAAATGATTATTTTGAGAAGTTTAAAAAATACCGGTTTAAGTCGAGAAAGGATTCAAAGGAGTTTTGAAAGGTATTTTAAATAAATTTTTTTTACAATTCACTAAATTTCAAATTTTTTTAAATGGGACTTATTCATATTTAGTTATTATTTATTTAGTATCGTGCTGCTTGTAAATTAACATTCCTTTGTGAAAGCTACTAAAGCTTTAAAACTCTAAGATAGATGGCGTGGTGACATTTTTTAAAAAGCCAAATATATTATTAGTAAATTTACAATTTGAAAACCTGAAAAATGTCAAAAAATCTCAATCTTATCATTTGAATGTATGTTTTTGGTCCTTAAGATCTTAATCCATATTTAATTTCATTGAAATAAAAACTACAAATAGCTACTTTTGTTTGTATGTATTAGACAAATGTTAAATCACATCTCCTTCAAGGACAAAAGCCTCTGCAACTTATGAATAAAAGATGATGATCCTAAAATATGATATTAATTAACATTTGAATACATTACAAGTAAAATATTCAGCTCTTACATAACGACAAAAACAATGAAACCTCTTCGGCCCTGAATAAAATGAATATATTAATAGCAAGTAGTTAAATCTCAATATTACCCACAACTCAATCGCATTCGCAAATAAACCATAAGGGGTAGCAAACAAATAAACAGCCCAACTGCATGCAATCATAATTGTAACTTGTGCGCCACAACAGCACTCCGGGATGACAATGTAAATGTATTTAATGCGGCAGTTGTCCTCCCGCATCCCGCAGTCGGCCACCCTTCAGTGATGTGCAAACAACATTCGCAAAATATTATATTCACATGCTCGAAGTAGCGCCACTTTTGCACACATTTTACTCGAAATTGAAAATGAAAATGTAAAGTGCGGAAAATAAAATCTAAAATCGTGTCATATTAAAAAATGTTGTTTGTCGTCCTTGTACTTGGGCGATGTAATAAAATATTTCGCATTTCATTTAGGGCGACTTCATATACGTCATACGATGCAGCTGATACCATCAATCCGGATTGTAATTTGTAGCGCATCCAAGATTCCCATCAAAAATTCGATCGGTTTAAACTTTTGAGTTTCGTTGAAAGTGACACTCAAGACGGCGCATAAAGATTCCAATCGGTATGCAGTATACTTGCAGTGAAGATCCGCACAATAGTACGCTGCTCGTATTGTTGTTGTTGTTGTTGTTGTTTCTTGGTTCACACTTTGTTTCACTTTGATTTGCATAAATATGGCGTTCAAGTTTGTTTCAAGACCCATTTCAATTTAAAATCGCTTCTTCTTTTTTCGTAAATAAAACAAGAATTTAAATACAGAAGCACATCTCCTTTAGTCTGAACATAGAATCAAAGAGAGCTTCACCCCTTTTTATTATGGTACAAGGACGCTCCTTATCGGGTGTACAGTCTAACTTAATAAGCGCATAAAATGAATATTAGAGCATCTCAATTTCTTGGTAAATGGATTGTGGCGTTTGAAGTGGTCTTTCGCGGTTTTTATCTTTGTGGCACAGTACGCGTGGTTTCACTAATTGAAGGACATTAAATTAAATTGTTTCATCAAATTGCTTAATTTTTAATGGGGATCCTTAGAAGGATGCATTTAAACTGCTGTGTAATTTGTATTAATGTCGATTTAAAGAGGGATGACCTAAAGTGTGAACATTTTTATTGTGCCTCCATAAATTCCGTTAATGTGTTTAACAAAACCTTTATCCTTTTTTTTTTAATTCACTATCCTTTTTCTTTCTTCTATGGTATTTACGTTTTGTGTCGTGATTTAAGTCCCAATATTTAAAGGGAGAAAAGTAATACCTTAGTTTTATTTCATAAAAGACAATTTTGTATTAAAACTTCTTTTTTCTTTTAAGTTAAAAAAAATATTTAATTTTTATTATAAATTCGGAATTTAAAATCTTTTAAAAATACCCTAAACTTTGCACCTACATAACACCACCTTTTTATGTTTATACACTTTATACTTCTTAGAAGTAACAACATTTAACTCTTAATCCTAATAGAACCAACAATAAAATTACAATTTTGAATGATAAATGTCCATTGTTGCATATGGGATAATGTGCTCGTCCACTTTAATATTTGAATGAATAGAAATGTTATGAGAACTCTCATATTCTGATCGATTTAAATTTGTGGCTTGAGATCTCATTTCCGAGAATGTTTTCTTCTCATACATGTCATAAGCAATTGGTGTCTCATAATCGGGTTCTTTGGGATACATATCATCACCGGGATACACAAAAAGCATTCCATCAGATAAGATAAACTGAACTGGGAAGAACAAGGAAATTCCTTTGCGATTCCTTTGCACACAATGCGTGATCAATTCATCAAAGTCAGTTATTTTTACTAATCGGGAAAATTCATACACTTGTGGAGGTGGAAGCCAAAGATTTTCTTTCGTAAATGTGCTCAAAACATGTTTTGGATTTTCCCACTGAAATTATAAATTTGATTTTGTAACATGCATCTATGAATCTAGTTTAATTTTAAAAATTACCATAACCTCCCCAACTTCACTGGGTTGGGGCGAAATCTCAGGTTGATTTTCCAATGCAACCACATAGAATACAGTTTCAAAACGTCTCTTTCCAAATGTAGTCGGTGTAAGCCAATCAGCCCACTCATAAGTTGACCACAAATCAGGCACCACTTGAAGACTGTGACAAAGGTCTAAAAATTTTGAAGCATCCTTTTGGACCTCTATTTGCCATTTCGGAATATCAAATCCTGTCACACTGGTTGATATGGGATTTCCACGCTCAAGTTGATCTTTGTTTTTGCAAATTAAAATGCCTAACTCTTCAAAGGTTTCGCGTATCGCTGTTATTCGAAGAGAAATGTCACTAAAAGAAATTATATTTGATGCAATTAGGTAATTAATAATAATAAAAAAATGACTTAATAAAGGATTTCATAGAGTTTATATGCATTCATACCGTTCAATTGATTTGGGATCACGCTTATGGAAAATAAAAGGACGATTGCCGGTTACAGTTGATACTTCCAGCATCTTTTGATCACTCACACCAAATGATTTGTACAGTTTAAGCCAATTTTGCGACTCATCTGCAACGTCAAATGCTCCACCTGGGAAGACAATACTGTGTGGCATAAATGACATCTTGGCGGGTCTCTCAAATAATAATACCTGTCCATCACAAAAGTACCCAAATTAAGATGATATCTTCATAATAGGAAAATAATGTTAAATACCTTGTAATTAAAATCGCCTTTTTGGGCAACAGCGTTTCGGGCTAGCACAATGAGTGATGCCGAATCACGCCACAGCTTCCTAGATGCTATCATTATGGATTTATTATTATTTTTAATACGATAATCTTGCCTTTTGAACTTTGATCTGAAGAGAATTTTGTCACTGAAAATGAAGAACAGAAATTTAATAATTAATGAAAGAGAAAATGCAATGTCTTAATTACCTTTAAATCTCAAAGTAGGTTGGCATATTGTATAAAACCTATTAAGTTCTTGATTCTTAAGTTTAAAATTAAAATCTAATTGTTTATATTACAAATTATTCGCAAGCCTGAAGCCACAGCTGATTATTATCCAGTTCGATGTTTGATTTGGAATTTGGCACTTGTTTTTCAGAATATTTTCTTTTTTTAATTTTGTAGAATTGTCAAGTGCTGTTTGTTTCCATGCATTTTAATTATGGACACCCCCTAAATTGACAGTTAATCCTGCAGTATTGTAAATACAAGGTGTTTCAACAACTTACAGCAAAGGCTTTTTTGACTTATTTTAATGATTCTTGTTTATTTTGATAAAATTCAAAAACAATAACAGCTTTAAAGTGTTAATGACCAGAGTTTAATAACTTCCGTAATGAAGATGTAAGTTTATGTGAATTTAATTTTTATGTCTCATGAAGTGCAAACCTTTCAGCATTTAATTTTGCTCAATTATATATGAAAAATGTGATTAGTTCGTGTACAGTGATCAAGAGCTCATAGCTATTCTTTTCTTATTGGTTCTGGATTTCAATTAAATAAAGATCACTATTTTGATCGTTTTCTCGTAATTAGTTTTTAATTTTGTCATCAGTATATTCTGTTTGGAGCTTCTTTATCAAAAAATATTTTTAATATATTTTCCAGAATAAGGTCCGTTAAATCTTAATTAAGATTATAGTGTTCTTTTCTGAAACACTGAATGAAATGCAAAAAAGGATTCATTTCACTAAAAGAGTCTAATATTATTTTGTACCATTTTTATGTTAATAGCATATTTTTTTACACCTTATATACTTCTTAGAAGTAGTTATAAAAATACAAACAATAATCCTCCTACAAACCAACAACGAATTTTGAAGGAAGAATGTCCTTTGCAGAATGTGCCAAAATATGTTCATCAACTTGAACATTTGAATGAACAGAATTTTTGTGAGAACTCTTTTGTTCTGATCGATTTAAATGCTTGGCTTGCGATCTCATTTCCAACAGAGACTTTGTTGTTATACGTATCATGCACCATTTTAGTTTCAAAATCAGGTTCCTTGGGATACAAATCATCACCGGGATACACAAAAAGCATCCCATCAGCTAACTTAAACTGAACTGGAAAGTATAATGTAATTCCTTTCCGATTCCTTTTCACACAATGCTCCATTAATTCATTAAAGTCAGGCATCTTTACTAATCTTGACAATTCATACACTTGTGGTGGTGGAAGCCAAAGTTTTTCGTTAGCAAATGCATTTAAAACATTTTTTGGATTTTCCCACTGAAATTTTAAATTCAATTTTATAAGTCTCGTATTTTTTAACAAATAGATTATTTAAAGTTACCATCACTTTCTCTACTTCAGCCGAATGTGGAATAATATCAGGTTGACTTTCCAGTGCAACTGCATAAAATGCAGCTTCAAATCGCTTCTTTCCAAATGAAGTTGGGGTGAGCCAATCAGCCCACTCATATGTTGACCACAAATCAGGCACCACTTGAAGACTGTGACAAAGGTCCAGAAATTTTGAAGCATCCTTTTGGACCTCTATTTGCCATTTCGGAATATCAAATCCTGTCACACAGGTTGATATGGGATTTTCACGATCAAATTGATCTTTGTTTTTGCAAATTAAAATCCCCAACTCTTCAAAGGTTTCGCGTATCGCTGTTATTCGAAGTGAAACATCACTAAAATTAAATCATTAATTAATCACAAATCACAATACAATTCCTTTTTTTAAATAAAAGACTTTAAGGATTAATACATGTAGTCTGTACGTTTTTTGTGTTCTAGTTTGAATGAATTTAATTGAAAGACAACTTGTTAAAGACTAGGAAGTGATAAATGAATCTTGACTCTTGAGTAAGCATTATGCCAAATAACTAAATACCGTTCAATAGATTTGGGGTCACGCTTATGAAATATAAAAGGACGATTCCCAGATACAGTTGATACTTCCAGCATCTTTTGATCACTCACACCAAATGATTTGTACAATTGAAGCCAATCTTGCGACTCATCTGCGACGTCAGTTGCTCCACCTGGAAAGACGGTACTGTGTGGCATAAAAGACATCTTGGCGGGACGTTCCGATAATAACACCTGTTGATAAAAGTACAAAAATAGTATGGCATCTTCATAACAGGCAAATAATGCTTAGTACCTTGTAATTAAAATCTCCTTTTTGGGCAACAGCGTTTCGGGCTAGCACAATGAGTGATGCTGAATCTCGCCACAACTTCCTGGATGCTGATATCATTTTGGAATTATTATTATATTTAATATTAAAATAGGCTTGGTAACTTTAGGTCTTCACTCTCATTTGTATAAAATTAATTGGAAATTATTGTATGAATAATCTCAATAATTTAAATTATAAACCCGGCTTTAAGTCACTTAATTGCAGTTGGCAAGGTGGAAATTTCATTTCGTCATTTGACACTTCATTTAATCTTAAATTTATGAACGCCTCCTCAAATATTTTTAAATTGTACATGCTTTTATTATTTTTAATTTTCATTTAAATTTAATTCTAAAAACCGTAGTAAAAATTAAAAATTAATTTACACAAACACTTAATTCATTTACGCCATTTATTTTAACATCCATTTTATTTTTACATTCATTTTATTTAAACATCTAATTAAGTTACAATAGCGATTCTCGCCCACATTATTCTTTAAATTCATTAGATTAAGTAGATAATTTAATCAGAATTTAACCAAAAACAATTTAATGGGATGTACTTAAAAATTTCGAAAAATATTTGAAATTTGCTTTCATTTGCGGATTTATGAAAATGATTAATCGGACGCCGTCGCATTGAAATCCATGGCCCACTCAAAGAGTGACTTGTATGTTAGTGTTTTGCTGTTCAACTCAATGCAGTTGCCGGATGGACTGAAGAAACTGCGTGTGAGTGTGTCCCCAGCGGTGAGACTGTTTGCGCGATTGATGAGCACAGCATGGGGATGGCGCAATTTCATTACAATGGTCTCACCATTTTCGGATGCACACCCAAATGTGTCGGTTGTTGTAAATGTTGAAGTTGGACTACAATGGAAATTAAAGATAACGAAGTGTTCTTATAGTAAAACCAAATCAATTTGAATACCTTCTAAATTCTTGCGGCAATGAAAGTGTCTGAAGGACACGAATTGAGTAGGATTGAACTTGATGGCGTCGGATTTCAATTAACTTGAGGTCACTAGTTCCGTCGTTTTCTAGTGATTTTGCCAGCAGTAAATACTGAACTTGAGGTTCATCAATGCATGGGTCGACGTAGATAGCACAACAAAGATTTCGTTCAATTTGTGTGCTAAATTCGATGCTGACAAGTAGGTCTCCTTCCACGTGATTCCAAATCGAGATTATTGACATTCCCACACCAACGAGTTTGTCTTCTAAGAGTGTTCAATAAATTTTCATTAGGTTAGTGATTTAATGAGCCATTAAAGAGTCCCATCCATCGAGCAAGCAAGCAAATTTGGTCTCAAGATAACTTGCTTGCTTGCTTTCAAGCTCTGCCAATAAATTACCTCCAAGACATTTCAGATCACTGATGGTGTGGTTGTGAGCAGTCAACTGAAAGCGGCTTTCCAACGTCAATGTGTCGAGATCATCCGAAAGGAGATACTTTCTGAGTCCAATCTTTCTAAACTCCAGGCTTTGGTCATGCCACGACGTTACAAAAAACTTTGTACCCGGAATAGCCGTAAATCGTATTGAAGATGATAATCTGTAAAAAAAAAAAAACATTTCAAAATAAATGTAAATCTTTGTTTCAACAAAATTCCATTAAAACTTACCCCCAAATTGGATCCAAGTCCACAAAGCGATGTGTGCAAATGCCCAATTTCTCCAAAAAGAAATAACAATTTGCATAAACCGAGACGAGTGGTGCAGCACGTGACCCATCCGCACTCGGCAAATCGTGCGCACGCAACTCAATGTAAATCAAACGATGGTCATTAGAACACAACCGATTCTCATACAGGCAATCCACCTCCAAGTCGTAATTGACACGCACAGTACTACCCATCAGTTGGGCAGTGCTTTCAGCTGCATTAATGCCCATAAGATTTTTGAGGCGCCAAAAGCTTACCAACTTCTCTTGCACCACAAACAATGTGGCGTCAGCGAAATGGACATACAAAACGCGTCCGTCTTTTTCTTGCATCGGATTGGGAATGATGGCGCCATGATGCAGACGTATTGGCTGCACGGATGGTGAGGCCAAGTGGGGCGCAATGTCGACCGCACTGTCCGAGGATGTTCGATTGGTATCGAATGGCATTTTTTCCGACATTCGTGGGGATTGTTGTTCCTGTATTTTGGGTTGTGGCAGTTGTTCTTTAATGCCTTTAAAATCACCAGACATTGTCATTTGATCGATTTGTGGAATAATGTCGCCAATCACTGGTTCGATGACTTTCGCGGATGGATCCGCGTCCACTTGAGCAATTGGTGCGACATCACTTGTATGTCGCAAGCGTCGCCTTAGTCGGTTCCGAATGATGTATCTCTTTCGGAGTAAGCGATGTTTCGACACGGATTTTCTTCGTTTAAACACATCTTCAGTTCTTCGTGATTGCGAACAATTTGCTTGAACATCATCGATGTTATTAACGACGCTTTCATTAAAATCCTCCTCTTCATTATCATTTGTGTCCAGCATCAAGTTTGCATTGTTTTGGGCACTCTCAAAAAAATCCTTCACGACATCATTACAATCCAACTTGTTGTCTGTATCGTCTCTGATTGTTTCCTTTGGGGAGGCCCATTTTCCACATTTTTTTGATGAGGAGTCATCCAAATAAGACGGATCGTTTTCATCAGCATTACCATTTTCCAATTTGTCGTCATTCCGCAACTCAACATCTCCCGAGCCATTTTCTCCTTGGTCCGTTTCTAGAAATATCTGTTTATCTCGGTGGTTTCTTTTTAAGTAGCTTCTTTTACCATCTGGAGACGACTTCTTTACCTCCGGCGGGGGCGGCGAATCCTTTTCCCTGCCATTTTGTGCCTGCTGCATCCGTACACGCAGAGAGCGTCGCTTGTGCAATGTGTGTGCGTCGGCACGTTTTTGTGCCGCTATTGCTTCAACAGTTTCCATGCTGTTGGTGTGCAATCCAAGATACTCAATTAATACCTTTTTTGGAAAGTCAATTGCGTTTTCGGATGGTGCTGATAATGGAGCATCATTGATTGTGGCAGGTGCCTTTGTTGAAGCAAAAGATGGTCCTTTTGCATCTAGTCCGCAGAAGTCATCACCTGAACTGTCTGTTGACAGGGCATCGCCTGGCACGTACACCATGTATGGAGCGACTGGTTCATGTGATGCCACAATTGATGCGGTTTGGGGTACTGATGTTGATGGTGTGCTTTGAGCGAGGTTTTTGTGGTGGTGGTGTGTGAACGAAATTTGTGACGTCGAAGCTGTGATATTATTGGGCAGAATGGATGAGAGTGGTTCAGTGGTTGGGGGTGGTGGTGGTGTTGGTTGTATGATTGGTGAAGTATTTATGGAATCGATTCGCAAGAGAATGTTTGTTGGCGATGTGGACGTGCGTTTCAATTTTCCAGTTATGTTCCTCAGGGACACTATTTTAGTCGCCTTTCTGATTTGTATAAGGGAATCTGGAAGTGGCTTTTTGGCATCCTTTTCAGGACGTTTGGTAGGTGTTGATAAATATTTTCTTTCACGCCATCTGGGATGAACCACGTTGTCACGATGTGCACGGGATGTTGATAATTGTTGGTGATGTGGTGATGGTTGTTGCTGGGATGTTGATGGTTGCTGGGATGTCGATGGCTGCGGAAATGCTGATGGCAGTTGAGGCGCCCCAAATGATCTTAGTGGATCCTTTTTATCGTAGGTCACTCGTATTAGGATGTTACTCCGCCGATTCCTCAGCGTGAGATCGACGGATTCTGATTTTAAACTGCCAGGATGTTGTCTAATTGGCATTGCAGGAACTTCATTAGCTTTAAAATTATTCTTGGTGGTTTCATTTTTAATTTCAGCCGAATTATAATGCAAAAGTTGATGTGGACTGTGTCGCACATCAGAGAATTCATTGTCAGAGTTGTCATAGTCACTAAATTTGTGATAATCCTCAAACGATTGATCTTGCATATTACACTGCCAACTGACAACGCGATCATGCTGAGTCATCGATGGATGCTTCTCCTCAATTTTTTGAATTGATGAGAAACACAGCTTAGCAGGCATTTTTGACATCTTTGTACGCCGTGGCATTTTCTGGTCTTCCCCACTTGAAACGGAAATAACTTCGTCTTGGTGGTTTTCTTCAGCCGGAATATTATTTACAATTGCATTTTCTAAAAGAGAAGAATGCAACGTTTTAAAAAGCGGACACAAAATTAAATGAATGTAAAAATAATAAAATAAACAACAACCTGGTATTATTTCTCTTCGAGGGGAGACACTTTTCCTTGATTCACTTCTTGGAGTCGGCGATGCTATCCTATTTTGCAGCGGCAACACTTCTTTGAAGCTTATTGCAGAGCCTGCTCCGCTTCCGATAATAATTTCATTTATTTCCTCTCGTGACAGATTAGGACTAACTAATATTTCTGGGGACGCCGAACTGTCACTATCCTGGGGGTCGCTAACCGAAGGCATATGCATTCTGAACGGCATGTCTAATCGCACGGCAGTACCAACCGCTGGGACGCGATTTTCAATTACTGTGAACTGTAATGCCAGGCGTCTAATTGGAATTTTGGATAAAATTTATTTAAATGGTTCCTGGAAAAATTCGTATAGACAAAAATTTGACAGATTGAGCGCTTGTTGCAAGCACTTCAATTGTTTGTGTTCTCTTGTTTTACTCACAGTTATTTTACAGGATGTGATTGCAGAATCTTTTGTGATAAATTTTGAGCATCACAATAACAGTAAATTGTTTAAAATGCGAACATTTAAATGCAATTAGTTAAGTTTTTCAATTTTGAATTTAGGACTCTGGAGTTCGGAGTATTAATATTCTGTGTAATTTTGCAATATGTAGGGTTCGTGTAGAAAAGGTACATGAACCCTTAGCATATTATGTATATAAATCTTCATCTTTTAACGCGATCAAATTACCGTATCATTTTGAGGCCACTTAAATCAGGGCTGCATATTTAATATTTTCAAGACCTGTTTTAGACCGTTTGTTTCAAAACTTTTCCAATTATTCTTCTTGGAATACTTTTCTTAAATTATGCCATCAAAAAAATTGTAGATATTAAATTAATCGTTTATATGTCTCATCATCATCACACCTCGGCTCGGGTCTTGGCCTTTCACGAAAGATTGCACAGTTGTTCGCCACGGTCCACCAGTTTGGTATTCCAAGTCGTCTTGCGTCTTGGTCTATGCGTCCCCCCCCCCATTTGAGACGAGGTCTCCTTTGTATTCATGTATATACAAGTCTTCCCTTGAATACAGCTCTCTTCATTCACTCTCACTAAATGCCCAGCCAATCGGAATCTATTGAGCTGTGTAGTTTTCACAATATTGATGCTATTGTATCATTCCTGCAGCTCGATTATTAAAACACTCCGTTGTTCTGTTGTTCTTCACATTTGGGGCATGAATTTGCCGAAGGATTTTTTTTTCAAACGCAGGATCATAATGCAGTACAGCTTCAAACTTTTGAAAAAAGAGAGCTTATTGATAGAATAAAGTAGGATCAATTGGTTGTCCGTGCTGGCAACTGACCCCAGTATATATAATAGTTAAAGATGTTAACGACTTTTATATTATAGTTATCTATCTGAATGTGGCACTCTTGATGACTCATAAAACACAAATTAAAAATGAACTAATTTAATTTTATCTAAATTTAAAAAAATATTTTTGTGGTACCCCTGCGAATTTTTTTATCTCTTGATTATTTTTTGTATTACCTCCAATTGCAACAAAATAATTCAATTTGATATACAATTCAATTAAAATAAACTCTTGTAAACTGTTTTAATTACTTAATTAGTCAATAAATCAGAGTTTGTGTCCAAAACAATCTATAAACTGTCAACTCGCAGCTACTTGTAACTGAATTTTAAATTGAAACAATAACTGTTATTTTTGAGGTTATAATTGTTTTTAAATGCCACCACCTCCTAAAGCAAAGTTGCACGCCAACAAAGGCAAACTTAAGAAAATACAACCAACAGCAACGCAACCTGACACATCCTCAGAAACAGATGAAGTAAGCGTAGAAACTCAATTTCAATTGGAACTACTTTGGTGCATTCGTCAATTGGAGGGCACATTACAAGATGGAAAGCTGAGCGATCGTCAAAAGCTGGAAGCTGAAAAAACACTAAAAACCCTGCAAAACAACAAACAACCACTGATCCAAAAGCGCCTGCTAATGCGCATCACATTCGGAGATTATCGCACTAAAATGGCAACCGAACAGAAGAAGCTGCAGCTGAATGCAACAAAAATGAAAATAGAACCAGTGGAAGCGGTTGGGCAAAAGTCGTTGCTGGTGCGGAAACACATCCAGGGCGACGTGTCCACTCAAATACTGGCACCATCGGACAACACATTTAGATTCAATTTTGCTGTTGAATAGACGAAATACAATTTATTGAATTAATCTATCAATTTATACAAAAAGACATTATTTTTTCTTATGAGAACGCAGTGTTATTGCTTGCAACAA
Source organism: Sylvicola cinctus (assembly GCA_963854165.1). Taxonomy (NCBI): domain Eukaryota; kingdom Metazoa; phylum Arthropoda; class Insecta; order Diptera; family Anisopodidae; genus Sylvicola; species Sylvicola cinctus. Next base: position 62,822,665 of record OY974082.1, on the reverse strand, counting down.
TTTTTTTCATGCTAAAAAAACGGGACATTTTAGGACAAAAATTGAAGCCAAAAAAAACGAACAACAGTTATTGAGCAGCCTTCACTTTCCGATCCTCCTTTTCCTTTTTTTCCGCCTCGCGCTTGGCAGCCGCCTCGGCGCGATTCTGTTTGATGATTGCGAGACGCGCCAAATCGGCACGAGCCTGATCCGTCTTACCCTCCGCATGCAGCTTCTGGTAGTTGGCTTGGGCGCGCTGTTTTTCAATTTCTTCGCGTTCGCGCCTACTCAGCTCGGGCTTCTTTGCTGATGATCCCGGTTCGTCCAGTTTGACAGCGGTGACTTTTTGCACCGGTTTTTTATACACTCGATTGGGGTTCTCAACTTCGATGAGACCGTGCACACCTTTGTTGGTATTCACGTCCTCATCCGATGAGTCGTCACTGTTTTCTGAGCCGTCCGAATCGCCGCTGCCCTCATTCTCCTCCTCCTCGGCTGATGATTCATCCTCGGAGTCTTTATTTTTTTGTTGCCTTCTGCAAATTTTTAAATTAAAAATTTTGTCAGTAGTGAAGAAAAAAAAAATTAAATAGTTTTTTAAATGAATTACTTTTTGAGTTCAGCTTTTTTGCGCTCCTGCTCCAATTCTTCGGGGCTTGTGAAATGACGACTACGCCCCTTGTGGTTTACGTACTTTCCTACAAAAAAATTCACAAAGAGGTTAAGTAGAGGTTGCAATAATTATTTTCTTTCTTTTCAGTTTTATGGTATTGCACAAAGAAAATTGAAAATTTACCTCGTGGCATGATGCTATGATTTTGTTTGGTTTTAAAAAGTTATGTTTATCTGCTGCACTTAAAGCGTTTATGAGACGAATTAAATATAATTTAACATTGGCCAAAAATAAAATTTGGTTTGCGTTTCACTATTTTGACGTTCACAAAGATTTTAAATTTTGACAGTTGGACAACGCGCGCGCGTACGTCACGCAATTTTCTGACGTTTTTGATTTTTTAAGGCTATTTAAACAAATCACTTACTGGGTGTCCTTGAAAATTAAATATTTTAAATTTATCAAAATTTCAAAATGCTTACTTTTTTAAATTATTTATTTTTTTATTTTGGAGTTATTCAGTTGTGACAGTTTAATAATAAGTTAAATTTTAAAAATTTTAAGTGACATATTACATTTATAGTTTAAAATAAGCTAGCTTAAAACAAATTTAAAAATGTAGAATCAAAAAGAAACAAATTAAAAAATTATTTAGAAGTAATACGAAAAGTACTTAATTAGTAGTTACATATTGCAAATGTAAAACCATTTATTTATAAATACAAAAAAAAAATAGAAGAGAACATTTTAGGTACCTAATTTAATTAATTTTACGCCGCACTTTGAGGCAAGTCTTTTAACTCAGCCAAAAGTGCAATTAATGCGTTTGTCCTCTTACCTACCACAGCCAGATCAAAGAAGTAACACTGAATAAACTCCCACACTTGTTTGCATGGCTTTGGATACTCAAACTTGAACACATTGTAAATTTTAAATGCAACGCTCAGTGTTTTTAGGAAGTTATCGAACACGTACAATTTGCCAAAACAGCTCACATAGAATTTAGTTAAGTTTTCAATCGGTCCCACCACTACGACTATGGGTTGTGTTGTCAATCCTTTTTTCATAAGGTAAAGGCGTCGCTCCACAACGGCAACACGTATATTTGCAGCATTCTTCAAAATAGAATATTTAATTAGCACAATTAGGAGAAAGAAATAACACAAATTTGGAAGATCTTTACTTCTAGGTGAATAAACATTTGATTTTGTGCATCCAAAATTGTAGGCTTCCATGTCTTGTTATCATTCGTTTTTGTAACCATTGTGGGGACAAGTACGGCTGCTAATAAATTGATTAAAATAAAGTGCGATGAATCTGCAAGAATTTAAATAATTAAAATATGCCAAATCTTAAAATAAAGAATTTAGTCTTACTAGGAATGCTAGACGAATTAAATTTGGATAACATAGCCTTTGATGGTTCATCCTTAATATCATTCCAATATACACTTTTAATTTTTTTAGTAAATTCTGGAAATTTGGCAAATAGCTGATCCTTTGTAGGGTACAATTGATCAAAATCCATTTCAATCTGTAAAAATATACTAAGTATAAATATAAAGGATTTAAATAAAAAAAGACAGTTTTACCAAAGATGCTCCAAACCCTTGCAAAATAATAGGCCAATCCTTAAGCATTTCCTGGACACCAGTAGTTGCCAATCTCAAGTCACGAGTCTCCGCCCACTGCTTCATCACAAATGGTTCCAATGATGTAACAGTTTTTAGCCACACTTTGGATGCAATCAAAGTCGGATTTTGTTGGGCAGCCAAACAGCGCCGCTTGGCATCCTGTCCATTGGCATCATCTGCTAGTATCTTGTGCTTTCTACTCTCAACAAGTCCCTTTTCCCGATATTTTCTACTTAAATTATAAAGTCGTTGCACTAATTTACCCTGTTTGCGAGTACCACTGATGTACGTGTCGGTTGACTCTTTCGGGAACAATCGTACAATCTCTGATGCAGCATCAGAATAGTGTTTGTGCAAAATATTTTGATAACTAAATGCCAACCAATGGTCAGCAATTAAGGTGCATAAATCATTTCGACTATGTGGGGAGAGTATGTCGTTCTTTTGATACTCGACTATTATATTTTTTCCCATAACAGACTGATTGAGAAGGCTTTCCAAGTCCTGGTTTCACAAAAAAAAAAAGGTAATTTAAAACATTTTCCATAACTCATTAAATGCATTCCTCTTACAATTGATATATCTTTTGATGACGAAGGCATTTGGTCAGACGGTTTAGCAGTGTTTTCTGAAGCAGTGTCATTAACATAACCCTTGGTGAATCCACAACTACTTGGTCCAATTTGGCTTAACAGCCAAGAGATGACACTGCGATTGGTCGATGACTCAGCAATTGGTATTGGGATTTTCTGTAAATCAATAAAAATATTTCTATAAATTTTAAAATAGCAACTTATAATAATATTTACATTAACGTGACGCCATTCCAGTAGCCGTTTTCTAAATTTAATACGCATTCCAAGATTCTCAGCTGGTATCAGTTCATTGATGTCGTCCATGATCATCACTTTAAAACAATCCACATCGATTTCATGTTTTTGGAATACTTCATGCAAAGACTCGAGGCCCCAATCTGTTAGCAAACGGGCAGCAGCTTCCAAACCTTCATTTGTATGCGTCTTGCCTCGCTTCAGATTGCCCGATCGACCCGCAACTGTGCGTGCCAACGTATCGGGTTTGGCACTCATTGTATTTCAATTTTCACACTGAAAAGTTGCTGGGGGTTTTATTGATGTAATTCTGCTGCAAAACGCACTTTTAGCTTTTCAGGGAATTGGTTGAAAAGTTTTGTAATAACGGCTTGCGGCCTCCTAACATTTATTTATTTTCTACTTAAAATAAACACTAAACAATTTTTAAACGGACTAATTACACACTATTATTTATACTTAAATAAATTTTAATAAAAATGCGACTCAAAACTTTGGCCCTATATTTTTTTTCCTATATATTTTGACAGATGAATGATATCGGCCGAACAGATGCACAGTATTTTTTTAATATCTCACAGCATTTTATTTCTATGTATAACAGTTGCAAGAATAAACTGTTATACACACGCCAATTTTGAATTTGACAGGGTGGTCTTGTGATTGTTGCCAATTCACTTGTATTGATTGACATGAAATACTACTTTTTTATGTGATCTGGACGAAGATGATCACTTGTTGAATAACAGCATAAAAGGTTAATTGCACAATATCATTAGTATCATTAAAAAATATGTAACATGAAAATATGGACGACATTAATTTAATTTGCAACTATTATAAGGCACCAAGACTTAAAGGTAGTCAGATGCGAGGTGAGTTCTATCTCCTAACTTCATTAGATTACCTTAATTTCTTTATATCAGATTTAAATAAAGTTTGTTGAACGTCAGAAGAAATTTACAACATCTACAAAATCATGTTAAATCTTCAATTTATGATTTTAGGCAAAATTTATTTAAACCTCTGCCAGTATTTATCAAGAACCTTGTCTTGTTTATAAAACAAAATTCTCAAAAAAAGAAAAACTAGTTTTAGAAGCTAAAAACAATTCATTTTAAGGTTAGTTGAGTCAAAGTCCTACACTACAATAAAATAAACTCCAACATTTTCGAAGATGACTCTCAATTTATTAATTAAACACACATTATAATTTATATAGTTTGTTTATTACCACTTAATAATATTTGTGTAATATAATTTTACAACAAAAAAAAAAACATTAACTGAAACCCATCACAGAAGCTTGCAATCAATACTATAAAGAAAATTATGTGCCATCAGCAATTATTTCTACAAAAATTATAGCGACAAAGACTCTGTTTTATTAATATTAAATACAGTTACATTAAATAGTATTTTAATTAATAATTATTTTAAATGTATTCATTTTGTTTTATGTAACATTTTTTGAAGTAGATAAATTAAAGACGATCTCAAATAAAATACGTGTTTACTTACATACACATTTAATTCAAAGCATCCATAATTGCATACATTTCCCATTTAGTTATTAGTTGTACATCAATTTAATTTATTTCTACATCGTTTAATTACTCGTTCCCAATTATTACAATTATTAAAAATACAAAAATTGAATATCCATTTTAAACATTTATTTTGTTGCTCAGTTTAATTTCATTTTTTTTTTAATATTTCACAACGTTGTCCTTAATATCCTTACAGTCTATAATTTATTAATTATCGACATTCTTTTCATGTTGAAATTATACAATATTTTGATTAAAGTAATATATGTTTTTTGTTTAATTTGTAAAAATTAAAAGCTTTTTATTTAAAATGGAACTGAAAAATTAAATGAAAATTGTGTTGGCTTAAAAAACATTTTAAAGATGCGATTAAATTTATTAACTTTCCCTATTTAGTGTTTTCACTTAAACTTTAATTTTTTATTGTTTTAATTACGAAAATCAAATTATTTTTAATAAATACAAAAAAAAAGAAAACCTAAATTTTGTTTTCGGTTTAAATTAAATTTTAAACAGAAGACACAATAAAAGCTTTTTTCAAATAAATAATTAAAATTATAAAAAAATGATATTCCTTTCAATCTTAAAATAAAAGAAGTTTGATCATTTCAAGAATTATAGCATAGCGACTCGCTTGGAAGAATAAATTTTTTTTTGCCGAAATAAGAAAATCCAATGTTAGAAGAAATTTTAAAGGCAGCAGAGTGGCGATAATAATTTTCACTTTAAGTCGTTCACAACTTCAATTTCATTAATTTAATAATATTTAAGCATAGCTTTTGTAAATTAAAATAGTCGCCAGGGATTGAAACGATATATTACGGTATTTTCATAAACATTGACGCAATTTGTGTTATTAAGTATTGTAGCTTTAAGCTTGTTCTATATTTGATCCCTTAATTTTATGCAATAAAAAAATAGTCATACATTTCAATAATTATTTACTATATATTTATGTATAGAAGCCAAGCAATAATAATTGTGGATATTTAACACAACTTTAACTATGAATTTTTAGATTTAATTTTATTTAATTAAGGGTGACCTATTTATTCATTTTAAATGAATTTTAATGAATTTAATAACAAGGATTGTTGATTCTATATAGATTATATTTTAATAATTTTATCTACATATTGTTGTAAATATACTTGTTAAGTTGATTTTTTTCTTTAAAAAATTGTTACAAATATTTTAGAAATAATTTTTTTTTACCTCCAAAAATTAAATTTAAAATAATAAACAAAAATGTATCGATTAAATAGAATGGAATTATTTTGAAACCCTTAAAATTGTGTAAAAAGTATTTTCTACGGTAATTATAAAGGCAAAAACTAAATAATTAAATTTCTTTTCTCAATTAAACAATTAAAAACGATAATTAATTAATTCTACAAATTTTAATAGAAAATATTACAGATTAAGTATTAAAATCCTTCCTTAATAAGATTAATAATTTGACTCCACTACTAAAATTTGCAAAATTCATTTTATATAAAAACAGTAATAAGATCCTTAAAAATTCAGTGTCATAAAAGAGATTTAAAAACCGTCATTACAAAATGGCTCTCCAAGGATCTACGATCCACTAAAACATAAAATATTAAAATTATTCCAAAAAAAATCTGAAATAGAAAAAAATAGTAAAAAAAAGAAATGAATTTGTTTGTAAAGCATTTTTATTAAAATATAAACATAAAATAATTACATAAAAAAATTATATTAGTAATAATAAGTCTTGAAAAGCGGACAATTAATAATTTCCATGTTCACAATAATTCTCTCCTCGGGGGTTAGTATTTTTTTTTTTTGTTTTTGCAATTCCCAATTCACAATTCACTCTTTTCATCCCTTAAAATTGGGGTGTGCACATTTTTTTTTGCTCAAATATAAAATAAAACAACACAAAATTACTGCAAGAAGGTTTTCTAAGCGCGTTGCATTACAATTAGTTATTAAGTAGTTTTTCTTTTCTTTTTTTGTTAAATTAAATTTAGCAATATCACCATTATACATAAATACATAATAATTATTTTAATTAATTATACCTTTTGTTTTGAGTTACATAATATGAATAAATTTGTTTGTTTGTTTGCATAATTTGTCAATTGCATTATACATTGTTAGGTAATATGTCTATAAATAATTTCGTTACAGTGTTAAGTTTGTTTTTTTTTTTTTTTTGTAGAAGGGCAGAGTTCAAATTGTATGCATAAAAGCGCAGATTGTTTGTTGTATTTGATGTTATTTATTCATTTATTGTTAATTACTATATAATTAGTATAGTGTAGTGTAAATGTGTAGTGTTTGTTTGTTTTTTTTTCTCGTGTTGTGTTTAGACAACGTGTAAATGTGTTAATTACTTTATATTATTTATTAATCAAGTGTGTGTCACTTTTAATTTAATTGTTAATAAATGCTTCTGGCTAGTTTTCATATTTTTTTTGTTATTTATTTTTTCATCTTATAATTGTAATTATTAGTAATTTTGTTTTATTTTTATTTTGTCAACTAAATTAAATCAAAATCGTTTTTAATTTTTAATGTGATTCAACTTCATTTCGATCAATCATTTTAAATTAAATATTTAAATTAAAATACTTTTGTATTTTTAGTTTTTTTTAATTGATTAAAACCAAGTAGTTAATAAAATAATTAAAATCATAAATTAATGGTTGTTGTGTTAATTGTGTTTGTCAAAAAATTTAAATTCTTGTTTTTTTTTTTGTTTTGTTAATTTTCATATTAATATACGGGCCAAGGGAAGCTCAGAAGTAAACAACATCTAATGACTTGGGTCCAATGATCCCTTTTTGAGAGGAGACATAGTCATCGGCGGCTGTCATCTAAGCGGAAGCAATCTGCTGCAGTTGGGGTTGATCATCGCATGGATTGCAGTTTCCCTTTGCTGCCTTATTTTGGCGCACCAATTCAGCGCGACGCTCCTGTATGGATTTTAAAAATTAATTAATAATAAAATTCACAAATGAGAGATAAATTAAGTATCTTCCACTTATAATATGTAAATAGTTATCTGAAATAAATATCAATCACATTTAAAACAAGGCGGCTTATTTTAATTTTTGATTTATGTCCTTAATTTAATTCAAATTAATTTTTAATATTTTTTTTTAACTTTATTAAAGCATACAAAATTGCATGCATAATATTTAACAAGACCTATAAAAATTAAATTGGAAAATTTAGAAACAAAATTCGTTTAATCAATTTTTACAAATAAAATGACACTTATAGCAGTGCAGTGCTGTTTGTTTTTATGAAATGAATATTTTCGAGTTTGAGTGGTTTTATTATTGAGTGGTTTTAAATAATTATAAAAATTAACCAAAAATAATATGCTGTTTAATTAATAATATGTAAATTATTTCATGAAATGCAAGCACATACAGAAGTTTTAAAATTTATTAAAAAATTGTGATGAAATGTAAAAAAAAATGCAAATCTTTTAAATAAAAAAAAAAATTAGTTTTTTAAATATCTCAAATTATTTTTAAACATTAAAATTTTGTGTGCATTATTATTGTATGTATTTTGTGGTATATATGAAAAAAAGGACTCAATTAAGTATATTAAAAATAAAAAAAAACACTGAAGACATTTTTTTTTGCCTTTAAAAATTTTCTTTTAATAAAAATGAAAATAAATGAAAGAAAAACCTACATGCTTGCGTAAGTTCTCGAGTTTCTTTTGCATTTCCTTCTCGCGATTCTGTTCGGCGGTGTACAGTTTGTTCTCGATAATGCGTGCCATTTCCTCTGTTTTTTTGTCGCAACACGTTTCCGCTGCGATTTTAGCCTCAGCAATTTTAACTGTGTTCTGTTGGGGCGCAACCAAACCCCCGAATAAAAAACATCATGTCCGATAATGGTTGGGGTTTTTTTTTTTTGTGGGGGTAGTTTTTGTATAGTTTTCAATTTTTGTTTTTGTTTTGTTTTATAAAGAAAGTTGAGTACAGTTGAGTGGAGGTGGTGGCATTTTGGTGCAAGAAGTTGAGGGATGATTTGGTGTTTTTTGTACAACAGGTAAAATACATTGTTTTTTTTTTACATAATTTTGAAAAATGATATCAATTGCAGAAGCATTAATTAATTTTTAAACAATAATGATTTATCAATGTTTTTGTGGAACATATTTAAAAGGATGGTTGATAGGATGATATGTCGATGGCATGTATATTTTGATGATCGATGAGTGTTGTTGAAAACCAAACAAATAATCAACAATAATTCAGCAACGTCGGGGGGAAGCACACGATGTGGTTGGCATCAAATTAATCAGAGGCAAACAAAAAATGGAATGGAAAAAAGAGAAAAAAAAACACAAATTAATTAAAAGTACTGCAAAACAATTTGGCAGTTTAATATTGTTTTTTTTTTGTTTTATTGCGTCTATACACAAAACAAGAACACGATAAAAGCGTCTGAATGAATGTGTTAAAGTGCTTGGAACATAACTCAATGTATGTTTTAATCATAAATCAATGCACTTACATGCTCCTTGAGGCGCTCAAGCATCTTTTTGATGTTCTCCTCACGCAAAGTGGCGGCTGTCTTCAACTTATCTTCAATCGCGTTACGCTCAACAGACTTCTGCTGCTCCAATGAGTTCCGAGTTCGCTCAATTTCATCAGAATGAGTCTACAAAATTTAATTCAATTAATTATAAAATATTTATAAACATTATAACTGACTAATATTGATGCATTAATGAGAATGCATAAAACTTGCACGTACCTTAAGCTTCTCTTTGAGATCACTGATGATTGCCTCACGCTTCTCCTCGTAGTGCTCCATTTTAGCCTCAAGGGCCTCCTTTGTTTGAACAATAAATTCATTATTGAGTTCATCCTTCTTGCGAGTGGTCTCCTCAATTTTAGCCATTTTGGCTGACCAGTCAGCCATCTTTTTGGCCTCAAGAGACTGTTAAATTTGGGTCAATGAATTATGAATTAGAATATTTGATAAAATAAAGAAGGCATTAAATAAAAAAGAGAACAGGACGTACCAATCGTCGCTCCTCGGCTGCCTTCAGTTTCTCCTCAATCTCCTCAGCTGAGACATTTTTATTGCCGCCTGCACTTGGGCGCTTGGGCACTGTTACATTGGGTGCTGGCTCAGCCAGAATCACTTCATAGGCAAGGCCGCCTTTGGACTTCTCTTGGCAACGGATTTCGGTAGCTATAAACAGGAAAAATTTAATGTTATAGTAATAATTATTGGAGAATCAATAAAATGGGAAAAATCGAAATACATAAAAATCTTAAACAACATTGGCATAATAACGCTTTTATTGGCACTGTAACTTCGATCATAATATTTTCATGTTTTGTGACAATACAATTGTTTGCTCTAATAATCCACACCCCAGTTCCTAATACGAACAATCGATTCCTTCTTATAAATATAAAAGCGTAAACGCAAATACAAAATCAAACAATCGATTGTTTCCTGTATTATGACGGTATTTAATAACGCATTGAAGCATTCCTTTGATATGCAATACCTTTTTTCAACCCCCCCCCCCCGCCCCTTTTGTTTGAAATGATCTTTATGAGTGTAATTTGCCGCACAATTCCCTCATTGATTATTGTTTGTGTGCATTTTCCCCGGTAATGTTGAGTTCAAGAACCGCTTCATCCCTTATCAACCACGTTCACGTCATACAATTTAAGTGAGCCAAAGAACTTGACTTGTCTCGTGTTTTATTTGATATTTATTTGACGTCCTTAGTTCAGCTACCGCATGAATTTTATTTTCCTGTTTGAAAGGGCTGTACAGGGCAAATAGGAAACACATTTGAAGGTAATGCAATGTCCTGGAAGCAGGACTGTAATGGTTATAAAACAGTAAAACTACAATGGGGTGAGGGGGGATGAAACACGTGCAATTCGCAGCACATGCAATGAGAAGGACGTAATTGATGATACAAGGTATGTAACGGAATTACTTTATTATGGAGTCTGAAGGGGTCGTATAACTTTGTTGTATAAATTTGTGTACATTTTTATTGAATTGTAAAGGTTTTTAATGGATTGAATGATGGTTTTTAAGTCAATTTAATGGAAATCTAGGGTAGGAATTTTATTGCAGAAAAGGAAATACAGGATATTGTAAATAAAGTAAAGTAATTTTACAGGAAGTATTGAAAAAAAATTGTAATTTAAATGCTTTAAAAAAATAATAATAAAAATTGCTACACTGAGAAAAAAATTATGATTGGTTTAAACATGTTTTTAAATCAATTAAAATTTTTTTCCTATATGAAAAATAATATTTTTAAATCAAACATGAATAAAGTTTCTCTCAGTGTACATTAACTTCATTTTAACCCCAACACTTTAAAATCATTGTGAATTAGTTGCAAAATAAATTCAGAATGAATAACCAGAATGGAAGCAGCTGCATGTCAATTGACAACCCCCTGATGTGATAAATTAAACGGATATTGCACCTATCAAAAGCCCTCTACGTACAGTACATGTTTCCAGATGCTGAACCAAAAACGTACGCATAGCTATAGCATCCTAAACTTATTGGGACATTAAGTTAATGCCTTCATCCAACAAGGCAAGTGTATTTAGCCGAGGCCCATCCGTAATCTGCACGTACCAAACTCATTTACTGGATATTACAAAAGTAACCAGGCAACGTTAACAAAATGCAATATAAGAAACAAAAAAAAAAAGTTTCCTTGAGCTTTATGTGTCTGCTGCTGCTCATGATTTGCCGTTGTCTAATTGGCACGTCACATAAAGACACGATGAAATAATAGTTTTCTCATAAAAGTTGAGCAATCAATACAAAGTTTGTATTTTTTTTTTGGCGTAAAACAAAAGGACTGCAGGATACACATTTATTATGAGGGTGGCTTTTTTATAATTAATTTATTTAATAATTAAAATGAACATTAATTACTATAAAGAACCGGTAAATTTTATTTAAAAACAATGATCTCCATCACATCCCAGTTTTTTGTTTCATTAAAATGTCCTGCTAAAGTCCTGTTATTAAAACATCCAAACAAACAAAACAACAAAATGATGTCAGTTACATATTTAAACATATTCTTTACATAAAATAAAACAACATAATGGTGACAAAATAAGACATGCAGCAATAACTGTAACTGGGAGGGTTCATTTTATGAAATCCAACACAAAAAAAAACTGTGCAAAAGACATAACTAGCAAAAGGAATACAAATAACGTTGAGGAAAAGAAGACGGAAAGCTTATACAAGACGAAGAAGCAACAGTCTTTCACGCACAGTTCAAATTAATTGTTTCCATTGTGTCTCTTGTGTGCCTTAAATGTGTGTAAAGACATTGAGGGTACAAAAAAAAATGGGACAGGATTTCATCTCATACTGTGTGTGTGTGCAGAAAACAGTTTCTTGTGAAAATACGCAGCAATACGATAAAAAGTTCAAGAAAGCACATCGTATATGAATGTAGGTTCAAAAAAAGGGAACGGGGGAGAATGAATAAGGGATGTTAATAACATTGGTGTTTTTGGGAAATGGTTGCGCGTGCAAGATGTGTTTGGCTTATATCAATTTCATCTAATTTTCTCACTACACACACACACACACACACAATCGTGCCTTGTGGGGCTCCCCACCATGTAACATTGTAACAGATTTTCTTATGCGTTCCGTTATATTGTAAAAAGCATGTTATTCCACCTCCAACCCCTGTATGTACGACACACTATTCTGTCAATGGCAGTTGAAGAGTGTGTGTGTGTGGTGATAGGAATACTTGAAGACCAAAAGTTTATCTTCTTCTATGTTAATAAAAGTAAGAATTCTTACATCGCGGCAATGTGCGGAAAGACTGATGCAAAGCCGTGAATATAAAAGCATCCCCAATCCCCCATATAAACATTCAGGATCGTCGACATAATGTGTCATTCATCTATTCTATGTATTTGTGTGCACTGTTGTCTGTAGACGTTTAAGGGTGGTGATGTTTGGGCTTTTCATGTGCTGAACACAAAACTTGAAAAAATGTCATTTGGAGCGTCAAGAGAAAAATTAAAAGGCGAAACCATTTAAAATGGGTACACCAGGGAAAAAACATTTTATAATATTTCCCTCATAGTTGTTTGAACAAGAACTATGTAAAAAATATGGTTAAGTTAAACAAGTTATGGTTCAATCAAACATAATTGTGATTAGTTTAAATATTTGGATTTAGAGAAATTAAATTGTGGTGGAAATGTGATTAAACCCAACATGATTAAGTCGTGATTCAAACCATAAAATATTGTTGTTGTAAATTATGGTTGCATTAACCATATTGTTTTTCTCAGTGTAGGAACAATAATCATAATAAAAATTGTGTGAAAAGAAAAATTAAAAACACCAAGGAAAACGATTTTTGTCTTCAAACAAACTTGAAATATGAAATTTACAAGGGTGGTTTCTTTTCATTTGCAAGACAAACTGTTATATTCATGTACAACGTACATGTCTGCGCAAAGATGATGTGATGACAGCGTTGCTGTTGTAATTATGTGCGTCTCCTCGTTGAGTCTATAAAAAACATAAATGCCACAACTTCCACAACATATATTTTCCAGCATTTAATTATAAGATTTGAAGGACCCTTAGCTCGTCCACAAAGCATTTACATCAGCCTGCAACAGGATCTTAAAAACACTTTAAAATACATTGATGTACCCACCCACAACAGAAAGAGGTTGCTTAGGGGATGGAGGGGGGGGGGTTAAAATCCCTAAGTTAAGAATGACATATTTGGATGGAAACATCACTTCCGGTTAATGTATGCAAATGTTATTCCACCATAGTTACTACAGAATTTACAAGCTGTGCCCCATTTCGTCGAAATCATCCCTGTATTTGGGGGATGCTTCGTTATTTTTAAATAATTCTAAAATTGGCAAAGAAGCACACAAGTGAAAGCATTTTCACACATTGAAGGGTGTATTTAATTTTGTATTATGTTTTTGACTGGATGCGACGCAATGTTGAGGGTATAGGACACAAATTGGCTTATCAGTGGCATTTTGTAAGCAAATATTGTGTAATTATAGTTGGGAATTGGGGTGAGTGGTGGTTATTTTTAAAGTAGGGGTTGGGGTGAGAAATAGAAATCGATGTTATGTATTTTTTTAGAAAATGCGAAATAAGTTCTGGCTTTAAATTCGTGGAGAATAAATATTATTTTTACAAGGATTACGATTTTTTCATTTCAATAAACAAAGAATAATAATTTTTTCGCAACATTTTTTTTGTCTGAAAATTTATTAAAAACTCCATTCAAAATTTTCTATTTCCCAGCTAAAGACCATAAACAAAATTTAATAATTTAAACTACCCAGCAGGTCGCAGGATAACAACATTTCAAACTTATTTCCACTTCAATTTCACGCATTAATATTCCGTGTTTCATGAAAATTATGAAAACCACAGTCAGCAATTTCCGTTATTTAGCGAAATAAATGAAAATGTTAAAGGGAAAAGGGAGGTGGGAAAATACAACCCTCAACGATGTGATGAAGGGGGAAAATTCAGCGTCATCGGTTTTATGCAACTGAGTCCGGTGTGCTTCATTGCTTTAATTTGATATTGCACTAACATTTTTTATGATCAAAATATTATATTGGTATTCGGTATTAAAATTTCACAACCAGACATAATCCTAAATCCATCATTCAATGACAACCAACTTTTGTCGTATAAAATTTGGCAAGCGAATCAATTGAATTTTGTCAGTAAAATAAAAGTTTTAGGAAACATTTTTTTTTTAAATCATAAAATATTATTTTGACTCAAATAAAAACAGGACATATTTTTTAAATTAATTAGTTTTTTTGTTATAAGTAAAATTGAATTCAAAATAGATGATTTAGATAAATTTACTTGAAAGAAAATAGTCTGCCGTTAACAAATCCACAATTATTATTCAAAAGCCCGATTTACGACTCATTTTAATGTTAAAAAAAGGACACTGAAAAGGGTTGCAACGTCTAAAACACAATAAATATTTTATTTATGTTGATGCATTACTCATACGTATTTTTGTACTCGCAAACATATAAATTATTTTGTCAACTTGTCCATAAGGTGTCCTGTTTCGTCTTCCAAAACATAAACAAAAAGAGTCCACAATATATAAAAAAAAGTCTGCGTATAACCTTTGACCCACGAGTGGGGGGTGGGGGGACACTTTCTTGTGCATGCATACAAATGTACGAGTGCCACACCCTTGTGTCATGACAAAGTACAAACGAATGAACTCAAATATGTGTACAGCTATATCGAATTCTTTATGGGAAAACAAATTGCAATAAGAAAATAAAGCAGCAAAAATAAAATGAGGGTGGAAAAGGGCTGATGTCTTATTGCCAAAGAGTGTGCAAGTGCAAATATACAGAGGATTTCTTTAAATGAAAATAGGTTTAAAGATTGGAAGGTCATCGAATGTCAATAAGGAAAAATGCAAATAAGTAGCTATTTGCTTTATTTTCTCAGTGCACTGAGAAGAATTTTCAGTTTTTTTTTTTCATTGTTTTAGTAGATTCAAAATGTATTTGACCTTGAAATTATTCCAAAGTTAAAGGAAAAAAATTATCAAAGGTTTAATTTAAATAATTCTGAGCAACAAGTTACAAATTGTGGTACTCCTACATTCGCACACATAAATCCTTCAATTACAATGACAAACGATTTGAGCCACCCTCTTGAAATGTATCAATGCAAAAAAGGACACAACATGAATAAATCCCACACACAGAATGTTACAAATATTGTGTCACAAAAGGAGCATTTAAATACTTGAGAAATGAATTAGTTTAATTTGTCGTCAATAATTTATTGTGCCTTCTAAAATCTGCAGAGTCCTTTATATTAAATACACATTAACGTCATTTGTTTTGTCAAGTTTTCAGTTGGTGATAAATGATACCCTTGTAAATAATTCACAATATCATTCCGTTTCATGTTAGACACATTTTTTTTGTGTTTCAAAAAAAATTTACGAAAAAAAAACATCTCCTTAAATTTCACTTTTTGTTACTTCATTTTTTTTCGTCTTCCCATAAGTTACTCGCACAATTTCAAAGGTAGACTTATAAAATGGGTACACAAAAAAATATAAAACATACAAGAAACAACATGCAACTTCTTTTTTGCGTGGGTTTTCTTCCCCAACTAAATAATTCATCCCTTTGCAGACAAGCAAACTTGTACTGCGTAACAAAAACAAGACAAGCTAAAAGTCTCCAACAAAGGTATGAAAATATTATATTATGTTGTTGTATAATGTATATTGGTTTGTTATGGAACATATTCATGTATGTTAGTGCTTTGTTTTAACATTCCCTGCAGATCCATCAGGTGTGCATGTTCGTAAAGTGCGCAAAGGGAAGCATAATAAGGCGTTATTTAATAAAAAATGCAAAAAATATATATAATGGGGTGCACATCAGAAAAGCATAGTCAAACACCCCTTCATAATGTTAGGAGTAAATACAGGAGTAAAAGCACACAGTGTATAAAGGTACACATCCTTTTAACACCGCAGGATAATGTGGGAATTTTCATATTCTAAAAATATTAAGAAACTTTACTTATTTTTTCATCCCCCCTTATTATGTTAATTTGTCAGAAATGTAAATATGAAAAAATTTGCATCTTTTATTATTGTTAACATTATTATTGTTAACATTATTATTGTTAAAAAAAAAACATTTTCATGTATGTATTTACCATTTTGCAATGCAAAATTACATCATTCTGTTTTCAGTTCCTTCACCATACACACTAAATTTTACTAAATATTGCATCAAGGACATTTGTTGAAAAGGATACGCTAAAAATCTTTACAAATGGACTTGCATCCAAGCGTTGAATGTGCAGAAAGGCGAACACAAATTCAAGTGCATCATAAAAAAGGACCCTTTTCATGTAAAATGCAAGCGAAGTGAGGATGAAGTCACTTTTGTTTTTAAAAATATATACAACGGTTGCATCACTCGTGCATTAAATGCATCGAATGCAAGGGTGCATCGTGAATTAAAAATAGGAAAAATGAAAAGCCCTTTAAAAAAAAAAAGAAAAATTGCTCACTGTAGCAGATAGTCGTGTGTGGAAATGATAACTTCACAATTCACGTTGTCAGTTGGATGAGTGCATTCAAAACAAAAGGGAATGAAATGCGACAGAACAATTGCAGACAAACTGGTATGCCACAAAAGATAATTACAAGCTCCAATTAATGCAATATTGTCAATTTAAAGGATGTGAAAAGCTGGGGGATTGTAAAATAGAATAAAGAATGATTTTTTTTAAAAATAATTTTAATTTTTTTAGAAAGGGGTGTCGCTTTGACATTTAATAATAATATTTAAAGTTCGTCTCAGTGTCTGTTGTGCAACAAATTAAGTGCAAATCTGTTAAAATGGAAAATCCCATTAATTAATTATTGTCAAATATAAAATATGAATTGAAGTGAGACGTCACCCTACCTTAGTCCCAACCTCACTTCATAATACACAAAACTTGTCAACAAGCAGTCAATTTCCTTTAAGCAGGCCAAA
Organism: Sylvicola cinctus; assembly: GCA_963854165.1. Classification (NCBI taxonomy): domain Eukaryota; kingdom Metazoa; phylum Arthropoda; class Insecta; order Diptera; family Anisopodidae; genus Sylvicola; species Sylvicola cinctus. The sequence goes on along the minus strand of OY974082.1, from coordinate 62,805,477 downwards.
ATGGCAATAACCCTCATTAATAATATCTAAATACAAGGAAGCTGACAATCATATTCTTTATACACAAAACACATCAACGTCTTCATCAGAATTCTTTAGCTACAAAATATAAATACGAGGGGGGTTTGATAAAATTAATCACAATGCCTCCTTTTATGGCTTCATTTAACCGCACAATATCCGGATTGATGACAAAAGTATACGTACTTATTAATATACTTTGTGGTTTGACGGTCTAAAGGGTTGCTCGGAGTTATTTACTCCCTTTGCCCGTCCAAACTCAAGACTTTGATGCGGTTCAGACTGTGTTGGATTAACAACGGGGATTATCTGCGTGGTTTTTCCGTCTTCTTTAAGGTTTTTTTTATTCCGCCGCCTTACTCTTTTGTGCGGGCTTTTGCGTTTTGCTGCTTCTGCCATTAAGTGGCTGGATTAAGAGGGATTTTTTTCAGCCATGCCAAGTTAATTATTGTTCAAGAAATTCGTTGTAATACACAGATGTGCCTCATAAATCTCATAATTTAGTAATATAATGCGGAAGGGTGTGGTTTTGTTGATCAGAATTAATGGGCTGAGAGTTATCCGTAGATTATTGTGCAATATTATATAAAGAACTTTTAAGTTAGGCGTTTATTAGGTACATCAACTTTATTATGGGTGTTTGTTTGTTGCAGCAATTTGTAAATTATAAAAAATATAACATTAATAAAAGGATTATTAATTTTTGTTGGAAAAGGTACTTAAGTGCTTACAAATTTGCTGCAATTTTTAGGTCATTAAAATGCGATTAAAATTTAATAAAAATGAATACGACAAAAAATCAATGAAAAAAATCTGATTTTTCACAATTTAGTACAGTGTTACTTCATTAAATCACTATTCTTCACTATTAAAGTCATTGTGAGTACTTTTTAACCTACATAAACCTCAGTAAATGTAAATAGTTGTAATAATAAGAAAAAATAAAACAATGTTGATGTTTTCAAATCCATAGTGCATAGTTGTTTTAATAGTTAACACGTTTTTTAAGTGCGCAACGATACAACCCCTAAAATATTCAAGAAAAGTCTATAAAAGCGATTTAATAAACTTATGCGGCTTAATTTAATCTGGTGTGTAAATGTTCTACACCCAGCTCGAAATAACCAAATGGCACGCGATTTCATCCCTTATTTATATGTTTGTGTTTTACTTCACATTACACAGGATTGTTTTGTATTTTTTTTGGTGGACTTTAATTGCTGTAATTTAAATTATGCGCTATTGTTTAAATACATTTTAGCAATTTTTTTTGGTAAAAAAAATTTTACGCAAATTTTGTTTTGCTCTTTTTTAAATTAAAATAATTTTTTGTAAAATTTCTAGTTTAAATATAATGGTAAATAAGAATTTTAGGACTGCAAAGGTACAATTAATCGCTACATTAAAGGGACATAAAATAAAAACTAAAACAAAAGTACTTAAAAGGGTTGTGCTATTACTTAAGTCGATAAAGCGCATATTTTGTAATCCGATATTAACATTAGGCGTCTAAGGATCATCATGTTTCATGGCTTTTACTTTTAAGTATGGACTGAGAAGCCTTGGCTCACGAGAACAAAATCCAAGCCGTTTTGCTGTAGGACTTGATTTCGAGGATTTAAAATAAATATTCATTTTGTTATATAATATTTAAGTTGACACAAAAATATTAAACACTACTCAATTTAAGTCTATTCTATTACTTCTAAGTTAAAATTTAAACAAAGAAATGCTCTTCTTTTGGTAATTAAAATTTAGAAAATTGGTAACGTTTTTCTGTAATGAATTTAAATTTTTGTTTTAAAGTTTTTTAATTATTTTAATATTCCTTATTCATATTTTACTATGCCATTCCAGGAAGCATTTTTAGAAGAATCAAAATCCCAAAATTAAATTGTGTTCATGAAAGGAACCATTAAGTCGTAGATAATCTTCCCAGACAGAAATCATAGAAATGCAATGGCTTCATAAGGGCTGGCGATATGGATTCTACAAGCTGCCAAATTTTTGTTGAAAAAAAAACCAAATATTTTTCTATTTTGCAAGTAAAAGACAAATGCAAATTTTCTAAAAATCAATTGATGAAAATTCTTTGGTGTTATTCTATTTCCAACTTGTTGTGATTAATCCTTAAACTCGAATAATAAACATTTCCATAATCTCATTTCATGTAATTCTGAACAATTAACATTAAATAGGTCTCCAGTGATTGTACACCGAATTAAGAACTAAATTATTTACACATGAAAAACGCATTCATTTATTTCAATAATTACTATTTACATTGGCGAGTCCTAACGCCTACATCGTAATTTTTCTTTGTGCCAACTTAAGTGGATTCGGTGAGGCCTGCGTATGCCCTCGACATTTATTCACAATCGTAATTGTTATTCAGCAGGGAATGTAAAAAAAAAAACCCCTAATGGAATGAAAATTGAAAAGAAAATTGAAGGTATAACTAACGAACTAACTAACACGCACGAATTCAAAGCAAATAAAGAAAATACGTACATGAATTTAGTGTGTGGCCCAACAATGCGGCAGCATATTATAAGGGTGCTATTGCGGAAATAACGCCGAATTAGCGTTTGTTGTATGGCGACACATTGACGAATATTTTCTGCACAGCTAAATGAGGGACGATAAGTGGTGGTTTGTTCGCTGTTTTGGCTTGTAATGGGGGCGCTGAGTAACTGCGTATGTTATGTTTTGTAACTGCGTTCGTTTCATCCGAATGTTTTTAATATATAAATGAAGGTCAAGTGTGTTTATAGAGTTGAAATGAGAGTACCCACCTACTTTATGCTTTGGTGAATGGTTCTTGTAAGTGAGAAAGTCAACAAAACGAAAATATACATACTTTCTGAGATTTAAGTAAGGTAGGGTTGTTTAGAGTGTTTTTAATGTGCCAGGGTTAAAAAGTTTATTATGGCAATGACGTGGGTGAGTCTAAATTACAACGCAAGTGAGAACACGTAAATAAATTGTGCTTTAAAAATATTTATTCCATATTATTATAATTGCCAATAAAAAATTAATCTTTAAAAAATGAATTTAAAATCAATCAGCAATTATTTTAATAGCTTACGCTTTAAACAAAACACAGATTTTAAATGTAATTGCATTTTCCGTTTTATTGCAGTAACAGGAAATATCAATAAAGCATTTTACGATGACGCAAATTGCATCTGACAGAATTCTCGCACATAATTAAAAATCCATTACACTTTTTCCCCCCAACGATGCATTCCATTGAAAACAACCCCTTTACATGCAATGCGTCCTTTAATTAAATGTATTAATTATTCAATAACATGTGAATGCGTCCGCCCCATTGAATTAAAATGAGTTTGAAGTACATTTCGACAGTGACAAGCTTTTACACATTGAAATACTGGGCGTGCATTTCAGAATGCAATCTAATTTGGCAATGTCATTGTCTCGTCATATTAGTATTAATTGATAATCTATCATTTTGGTCGCCTTTGTTGCCTTACTGTGGCGAACATGTACGAATATTTCATTGATTGGAATTAGGAAACTTTAAGGGTGGAGTTTTTTTTTTTGGAAATAAATTAAGGGGCTGCAAATTATTTCACAAAGAAAATGATAAGATGTAATAAATTGAAGGAACGAAAGTAATTTAAATTTTTGAGTTGTTTTCAAATTTCACTCAAAAAATAATAAAAAGGTGTCAATAAAATAAAAATTTGAATAAACTTTACAAAATATTATAAGCAAAACTATCAAAATAAACAGCTAAAAACTTCCACACATAATAATGTTACCGCCAGCTGTCTAATCCTTTAAATAAAGACATCTCCGGTGACAAAATATAATACAAATCCTTTATTATATTACTCGTACATTACACACCACTGCTTTTTAGCAACACAACATAAAATACAAACTATGAAACAGAACATGACAAAATGTGTGTCCGTCTATAAATAAATTTATAAGCCATACCTATGTTGTGTATATTTGTGAGTGAGGGCATGCATGTGTAGAGAAATTAAACAATATAAAGGAGGTTGAACGCATTCCACCCCCATCGTCATTATCATTAAAACAAGTGTGTGCAAAGTGGGAGTGATGGATAACACAGCGTTGTGCTTGTCATATGAACATATAGTGAAATACTGCACATACGAGGGATGATTTTATATATTGTGCTCGCATAAATTTGGTTGCCACAACCATTTTGCGGGTGTCTGTTTTCTGTAAAAGCGTAGACTATGCACAAAAACATTAAACATTATACGAAAATGATGTGTTGGGGGCGCATTTGCATAGATGTAGGTACGTAAATTATCATCATTCGCTTTATGATGTATAATTTTTGTGAAAATAATATGCTTTTGGCAAGATAGGGTGGAAAAAATGGGGATGAAATCATTCAATATTCGGTTTGCAGTCGTTATTAACATTTATATCATTGAAAGTTGCATAATTAAGTCACATTGAGGACTTATAATTTAATTAAGAGCCTTCTTGCTTATTTTTGCAGTTTTTTTTATTCCGGAAAGGATGATTTAAAAAACTTGTAAATATTTAAAACAATTTAAAAAATTTTTTTTTGCTTTTTAAAGCACTTTTATCTTCAAAATAAATAGTTTTAAAAATGATTTGACTTCTTAAGGTAAATCTATAATGCTTTAACAATATTTTAGCACGAAAATTGGATTTAAAAAAATCTTTTGTATTGATTCCAGACTAATTTTAATTTAAAATTGACTTTAAAAAACTACTTAAAATTTCCTCAATTCAATTAAATAGCCTGTAAATCGGCAAATAGAAGCACACCCATCCATAAATTCACCAAAAAGCTTTTAAAACAACAGCAAGAAGGACCTTAAGTCGAAATGTCCATACAAAAAAATTTATTGCTTAAATAAACTGACACAACGATTACATTGCTGTAAGCGTGTGGCAATCATGCATTGATTAATCTTCCAAGGATTATCAATGTTGATACAAAAGGATTTAATACGGATTAAGTGACTGAGTGATGCACTGAGTGTGGTCGAGATTAAGTATATAAATAGCAATGATGTCCCTAAATCCTATTCCATTTCAAATTACTAGAGTGTTGGCAAAATGTTTAATGAATGTATTTATAAATCACTGATGGTTTTATTGCCCCATCGTATTATGCGAGTTTGCAACCACCCCTCACCCTTTTTTATCAGCTCCTTTTTATGTGCAGTCAAAAAGGCTTAACATTGCCACTTCGGAGTTTTGCGGAAGAATTAATAATTTCATTTGTTATAAATTATAGCGTCATTCCATCTTTGAAGTAATAAAAAAACAACATTTTCCCCACAGCGTCGGCATAATTTGCTCGGTGCTAGCAGCTACAGTACATGGCACGAGACACATGTCTAGTCTCAGTGTCTGGTCACGCAAGCCGGCATTCATATGGAAAAGTTACAACAATTGGCGGCTATACTCACAATGTTCCACATTACACAGTTGGGACAAAATGTATGCCTCTACGATACTGAAATCGATTAGTTTTTCATGCGCCTTTTTATTTTTCCTTACTTCAGTAGTGCACGAGCCACGAACTTTTCATATCATTTGTGTAGCATAGAGACGCAAACTGTTCCTTGTTAGGTTCTGCCGCAGTCAACAAAGTTTTTTTTACTTTTTTTTTTGTTTCAAATGAATTTCTACGTTGATTTGCAAAAGAAAAGTTTGGCCTATGTGGTTTTCACTAGAAGTTTCTACGTGTTTTTCCATTGCGGGTTGTTTAGTGTGTTGATTCTAATTGATCACTAACTCTGACCAACAATGTCGCATTAATTATGAATCAATGCAAATATAGTCAATATTTGTTGTTTCTTTTATTATTCATTTTTGTGCAGTCAAACAACTGATTTATTGATTTAAACCAAAAAAAAATTTAATAAAACCAAAAGCTCTTTCAATTTATCAATTGCTTTAAATACTTACTGATAAATTTTACTTTCTTTCCAGATTTTGGTTGTTTTGTGCGAATCTTGGTGGCCTTTTTCAATGGCGCTGCACGACGATTAGCTGTCCATTTTTTAATTATTGTTGCATTTTGTTAAGTAAAAATAAATATTTTACCAAAATTAGAAATTAATGTTTATATTAAAAATAACCAATTTCAATTTATGCATCGAAATAAACACCAAATTCAATGAGCAATTCATGTTATGCGATGCTTTTTCATTAAAAACAAAAATTATTGGAAGAAAAACTCACAAAAAGTTAAGTATTCTTCCAGAAACGAAAAAAAAATTGTACGTATTTAATTATTTGACCTTAAAGGGATGAAAAATTGACCTTGACTTATTTAGCAAAGTTGTTAGTCGAGCAATTTCCGACAAGACTGTAATGCAAAGTTGTTTAAAAGAGTATCAGGTTTATCAGAAAATCTTAAAAACATAATTTAACCTTGAAAAAATTTAATTGTTTGACCTTGAATCAAAAAACATTACAAAATAACACTAAACCACGTATTTTTCGAAATACATACTTAGAAGACACCTTAAGGCAGTCAAACATACTTCTTACATTAAAACTGTTTAGAAAATTCAGTCAAAAAAACTTTGGGCCAAAAAAAAACTCAAAACAAGTTGAAAAATTTTGTGCCAAATGTTTAAAATAGTTGCACCGATGAAAGCTACAAAATTATCGCGTCTACTTAAATACGTCAAGCACCAACAGCTGCTTACAATATATTATGTATGTTGAAAAATTATTTCAAGATGCTTTCATAAAAAAAGTTTCGCATATTTTTTTTATTAAATAACAGCAAAGGTATTCGTTTACTATAAAATTTTTAATCCCATTACTCACACGAAACTTTTATACAGAGCAAATACTTTTCATCCCTTGCTCTTTTTACATCTTTACTTCTATTTATAGAACGTATACTATGTAAAGAACACTATAGGTGGCAGCGTGTAAGATTAACTCCTTGGTTCAAAATGTTTCCCATAAATTCGCCCATTTCCTCTGCCACATGCCTGTGCAGTGGAGGCAGACAAAAAAAAACTTTGCTATGTATTTTATTTCGCAGTACAAATATGCACAGGTAAATGAGACTTGAAATTTTCGTCCTAATTCACTGACAAAAATGAAAAAGACAAACATAAGGGAGGGGAAAAAAAAATGAGAACTGATACGTCAAGGGAGAATATCATAATGTTATTCAAGCTTGACAGAAGCTTCATTATTTGCTGGATGGATTTATTTGTGTTTGTTTTACATTATATGTTACTTTATGAGAACGTGTGTGTGTTTGTTTCATAAAAGTATATTATGACATTGAGGATGTCGTGTAAAACGCGAAGGGAATGAGACGAATTACTTTTGTTGCGTATGGGCGGAAATGGTTGGTGTTTGTGGCATAATTTTTGATACGAAAAAACTCCGAGGAGACACGTTTTTAATTATAATATTCAAATTACATGATATGTTGTCAAAAATTTACATTCTGAATGGAAAATGAAATTTAATTTCAGCCATACAGGCACTTAACTTTTTTATGTTGCAATGTTTTTTAATTTAAAAATTTTATTTGCATTCATAAAATGACAAAAAACACCCTTAAAAGTGTTGCAAAAAACTCAATGAAACGTAATTAAAACCAATTAAATCCAAAACACAATAAAGTGGATTTTCACATTAAATAATAATAAATCCTTTAACTGCCAAGGAATGCATTGTCACATTGTAATTAAGCAGTTGTCACCCGTCATATCCACATGCATTAAGCAAATGAAAAACTGCTTCTAAAAAATGCATGACTAAATAATCTGCCCTCTGGGGTTGAGGATTAGCAGATAACTGAAGCAGCCGACCATATTCTAAATTGTACGACAATGTGTGCGCTGCTACATAATAAAAAATTGCTGGAGGGCTATTGCCTGAATTTTATATGTGTTAATTCACCCTTTTGGATTGTCACTAAATTAAGTTTCGTTTAGAAGCCACAATTAAAATGCAATGGGGTACATAAAACCTTTTTTTAAATTTCTCCGTTTTGAAATAATTGTTTTCGAATTGGTTGCCATTATTATTTTCAATCCTTTTATTTTTCGCAATTTTTTTTTATATTAAATTCATCATTCGTTATGAAGCAAATAAATGAAATTGATTTAATAATAAATAAATTTTTTAAATTGAAATGAACATGAAATAGCGTAGAAATTGCTTAAATTTCATGAATCAACCACTGTCCAATTAATTTAAAAAGGTATATTGAGGTAAATATCCGGTGAGCAAAAAATACGACCCTTTTTTAATTGAATTTCATTTTACACATCCTTTTAATTTATTTTCCACAAAAAAACAGTTGTTTTAAAAAGCCGAACCAAAATTAATTTTGAGTATACATTTCAATTTGCTTTCATGTTATTTTGCTGTAAACATTCGAAATTCGATTCATTAAAAGTGATCCTATTTTTTTTGCTGCAAAGTTCAGGCAAAAAAAAAATAGCATTTTACACAAACAGAAATCTAAATTAGTTTTACGCCACATCTTTTCAAGAGTGCTGTGAGGAAAAAAAGGCAATTTAACAGTTCAACACCCTTTAAATCTGCAAATTAATCTCATCTGTAATCGCACATAAAGATAGCCAGTAAAAGCTTGCTTCATTTTCACGGTAAATAAAATGTACGAAAACAGCTTTCTACGTCTCAAGGTGTACAACGCTGTATAATAAAGTTTTACGTTTGTTTTTTTACTCAAACTATACGGAATAAGAAATTCTTACGCCACATTTACCTGATAACAAATGGGAGATGCGCCAGCGAATCACATTAAGGTGGAAAACAAATGAATGAAGAAGCTTTTTTTCAACACTGGGAAAATTACTATGATTGGAGCGACTACGTTTTTTTTTAAAGGAATCATTAATAGGGAAATAGCTAAAATGAACACTCGTAGTGGTGTAAGTTTTTAAATGGTAAGTAAAAACGTTTTAGGAAATAGTTTGCTTGATCGAAACTAAAATCAATTAAGAAAATTAAATTAATTGTTAAGTTTAGCAAGGATCTTACATTTCGATGCCATTTTTGTTTCCCTTTTTTGATTATTAATTCCATCAAAATTGAGGTAAAAATAAATTATGGAGACAAAAATTGCAAAAAGAACGATTTTAAAAGCTTTTCCACTGATAAAAAAAAAACTTGATTTTCGATATTTGTCGAGGTATAAAATAAACAGGAAATCTGTTTTGCGTGAGTAGGTAACATAAAAAGATCAATTGATCAATATAACAGAACTCGCGCATAAAAAATGTATGTAAGAAATAAAACGAATAAAACGATGCGGAAAAACATGGAAAAAACATTTGCTTCTACAACGCTTTTCGAAAGGATGTACAAAACGAATAATCCTAAAATGGCATACAACGATTTTTTAAGGGTGAGTAAGCAGGATTTGTAAATATTATGTGAAATCAATATTTCATTAACTTGAATTTTACTTTGCAAGATCAAATTTAATTTTTTTAAAAATATTTTTTATTTAATGAAGAAGGAAAAGGTATTTTTTAAATAAAATAATAAACATAATTGTTTTTCATTTGAGAATAAATGCTCAATCTCTCCAATGACCTCTTTGGTATGGATTTTTTAATATTCCCAACAATTTGCCTTAATATAAGCTCTCCCATCACCGCCATCACGTACAAAACGAATTTTTCTCCATTTCTTATTTACCACGAAACGGTATACACATCTATAATAGAACTTCTGCGCTTTTCATCATCACCAATGCAGCAGCTACACAACATCCACCTATCACCCCACATGACGTTTCAGCACGTGGCATGAAGCAACCAAAAAAAAAAAGGACGAGATATTCCAATTCTGACATCATACTCGTACAGGAGAGTGCCCCAAAAAATTCTCAGTCCCGTTTTGTTTTAAGCTAACGAAAAATATGGTGGGAGAGCTTAGGCATTCAACCATTGATCCATCGTATATTTTGGATACAATTGGAAGAAGAATACAGTTATGCGCCTGAATGTATATTGGTGGCATGTGGACGACCAGACAGACGCACAAGTCAGCTTAATTTCACTCATTTTTTTCGGCAGTATCATACACGTTCTGCCGTTTTGCGAACACACAAAAAAGAAAAGGGTGACTACGAGTGTGGCGACAATGCTGATAAGTGATAGGCATAAATTGGTGTGGAACAATATGCCAATTTATACGCATATACGTATGGACGTAAAAAAAAAAGGATATTGCTGAGTAAACATAGCAATTAATCTGCTCAATTTCAATTTGTAAGAGAAATGGTTGCCTCAACTGCCAAATGGTGTCCTGGTGTGGTGTGGATATGCGTGCAGGGGTTTTTGTTATGTAAAATAGGTTTAGTTTAGGAAGCAGATTGTGTTCGGTGTTTTTTTATAACCTTTTCGTGGACACGTGTAACTATGTATATCCGTGATTCGTCCTTAAATCAAAATCAAGGGTTTTTAAAGCTTTATTTAAATTGCCATTATAAAAACGTCATAATAAGGACAAAAACTATTTTATTAATTAAATGAGGTTTAAGTATAACTTTAGGCGTTTAATTAATTTCTGTTGAAATATCCTGAATATTGTCAATCTCAGCAATATGATTTTCAGTTTTTTTTAAAGATATTTAACTTAAAAACGATTTAAAGCTAAATTAAGGCGTTAAAATATGTAAAATAGCCTTAATGTAGGCAATTTCGGCTTTAACGAAGGCCACCATCAATTCTAAACGTTTTGCAATAAATAACAGTATTCAGGCTTTAATTTTTCAGAATGTCCTGCCCACACTAACAAACTATGACCATTGAAACATCAATATTAAATTTGAAAACCTACTTTAATGTCGAACACTCACAAAAATTTCTAAATATTTGCTCAACCAATTACGTAATTTCAACATTGCTTAATTATTCACCAACACAATATTTGATCGAACTAATTTACAGCATAGATATCAACTAAATTTTAACACCAAAACCACCAATTCTTGAGCATATTTAGAAGCAAACTGCTGCAAACAAACCAATTTTGAAAGATCCTTCCAATTGATTAGGGCGTCGCCCAAAAAGAATCACAATATGCAGCACCATATGGTTGTAAGGATGTGCACATTTTGTTGTATAATACGAAAACGTATGTACTTAGAGAATGTGTACTTGGTTGGCTCATGAATTTCGGATTTCCTTTTTCAATTATTTTAATGCAAAGAAAGAAGAAATTGCAAAATATGTGAACATTCATGAACGTGCTCTATTTAAGTATGTGGAAGGGATTTAATATAAAATGCAGATGTTTTTTTTTTCAAATTTCCAAGTTCAGTTTTCCAATATAAAATAATAAAAAGTTGATTTTTCCTTTTTTGGTGAAACATTTTACCATAAAATGAAAATTGCAACTTGCATTATAGTTTTATCTGAAGATTTTTGTTCAAAGAGATAAAATAAAACTTTTTTGACTACACACAAAAACCGGGGTGCAATGAAAAGACCTTTATCACAGTTGAAGTTTATTTATGGGCTTTACAAAAAAAAAAAAAAAAGTTTGCCAACTTTAAAACTACAAGAACAAGTTTTCAAGTGTAACAAACTTGCCTCATATATTTTTGTGTGAGACATTCTATTGCATTACATTTTCCTTTTCCATCCCAGTTACACTAAATTAGAAGTAAAATGTTTTTAAATGGATTTATATTTTGACAGTTATTAATAATTGTGTAATGCAAGCATAATATAATTTGGTTTTCCAGCATGAAAAGGACGTGGAAAAACATTTATGGCATTAAAGTTGGGGGGCCGCATTTTATTTGCGTCATAAATAATTGAGTTGGACGTATACCATAAATTAGTGCGGATGAAAATGGAAGTGCGGATGTGAGAGGACGAGAGTCGTGCGCACTTTGACTCAATATTGACCCGGCTTAGTCATCGACGGTATATGCACACCCGCCACACATCCATCTTACATTGACGCCTTGTGGCCTTTGGGATGTTTTTTTTCCGGTTCATTGAGGGATGAATCACAAATAATTTTTTTTTTTGGGCAATAATTTATAAAGAAAATTATTTATTTAATTTTTTTTGTGTTGGATAAAATGAAGGATAAATGATGAATTGCTGAACTTTATACAGGAGCCAGGACAATAAAGATGTCAAAAATTCAACTCCCACTTTTTCTGTATTATAATACGATTAATTAAAGTAGCCTTTTTATTCTAAATGACTAACTGCATTATATCACGAACCGCATGTTCAATTTTATTATGAAAAAAAAGGGAAAAATTACCTATTTTTTGGGTTGCTTTATTTTAATAAATTATTTCACTTATTCCTTTCTGTGTTTTTTGTTCCAAGCTTATTAAAGAACGTTCCCAAGTAAATAATTCACATGACGTAAAGTTGGGAGTTTCACAAAAAAAAAAAAAAAATCAATGGCAAAAAATTTAACGAACGTGCAAATAAAAAGACGCACTGCACAACGCAGTGTGTAATGAAAATACAGCCTTTGTACAACATTGCACAAGGCTTCTGTATGACATTTAATTCACCTCGGTTCTCACATGTTACATTCTTAAAAAGTCAAGACGAAATTTTCTACTTTTCCATCTTTTAAACAAAAAAAAAAAAACATTAATTTCCACAAATTGCTCATTTAAATTAGGTTGATGCATAAATTTTCAATTTTTGTTATATTTAAAGAAAAAGTAAAATTAAAATCATTCTTACCTGCCGGCAAAATGGGTACCCGGCACGTGTGGCAGAAGCACTGCATTACCGAATCTCTAACTAATCCAATAATCATTTTTGGTTGATTTTATTTTTTTTTTACTTCAATGAAAAAGTTTGCTGGTACGTCCAACTTAACAACCCAACCGGATGCTAATCAAAAACTGAAGTCCAATTGACTGGAAGTGATCAGAAACCGGTTCCTGTATTATACGTCCAACGATATATTATCTTTATAGTTGAGCGAAAAGGAAGTTCGGTTAGGATTGCACGCACGCACTGTTTTAACACGAATCTTACAAGTATTTCCGAAAAGATAGGGATTGACGCCGTAGACGGATTCGAACACGTTTTAGCAATTAACTGCAAAGTATTTTCACGACAATGTAATTAACTTTTTTATATATTTAACCGTTTCAATTAAAATAATGCATTAAGAAACGATAACTTATTTAAATGTTGAACAATTATTAGTTAAGTACGAAACAATTTAAAGGATTTAATTCCCAGGGCGGGGCACACACAACACAGCCGTACAATAGACACCAGAAGATCCTTTTTTGTTCTATTCCTCAATTTGGCTTTTTGCTTATTTGTCTTGTTCTTTTCTTCTTATTTCTTTTATGCGTCGGCTTCCTTTTAAACTCTTCGGTTTCCCTTCTTTCTTTTTTTCTATATTTATTATATAAAAATTCTTATTATAGTTGGCTTTTATCTTGTGTGTTGGTGCGATATAATAAATAAATGGGAAATGTGAACACGTTACACTCGGCGAAGGGACTGCGCGACACTCTGGCCGACTGTTGTGTCAGTACCAATGCCGGGTGGATATTTTTTGCACTTTACACACACACACACGCTTGATGTGGAATTGAAATACGCATGTTCAAGGCAAAATTACACGATGTGTGAGCCGAACAACGACGAGTGAATGATTGCCCGAATAAAAGATCGATATCCCGTGTTATAAAACCCCCCCTTTTTGAAGGCAAATATTGCTTCTGTGAAGGAATGGGATGGTTTTACCACCCCACAAAAAAAAACAACACACAGCACAACGTCGGCGACGACGACAACGCTACCGCTGTGCCGCGCCGCCCGTTGTCGTCATTTATACAGACTTCTGTTTCGTCCTGTTTTGTGTGTCTGTTACTGATTGTGTTATTTCCCTTTTGTATTGCAACCACAAAGTTGTGTGGTTTTAGGCAAAATATCCCCTTTTTTAAATATTAGTCAAAAATATCCTTAATCCTTTTTTTTTAATTTAAAAAAAACTTTTTTAAGTATAGATCAAGATCATAATACAATGCTAAAATATTTGAAAAACATTTTTTCCCTTTTTGTTTATTTTTGTTTTAACTAAAGTAAAGTATTTATTGGTTGAGTGTTTTTATTTTTTGTTTCCAACATATTTTACACCCAAAATAAGTACAATGTCTTGTGAATATCCTAATTTAATGCTCTTCCCCTTACAACATCATGATCCTTACAATTCCACCCACCCGCTGTCCTCCACGCTCCTGCAGTGCATTCGACTAAACAGCACCACATCCTTTATGAGCTACAACTACACCCAACATTATACGACATTGCGCTTCCATGGCAATGGAATAAATCGCATTGTTTCAACATGGGGATTGCATAAATATAATAAATAAATAAACAAGTAAAAACTCAACGCAGAGGACAAACACACACCGAAACCAAATCCATCAGTGAGTTTTATTTCCGTGAATTTAATTCCTTGCAACAATGGAACAAACGTCGAATAAGACGTTTTATGTTCATGCACACGGTAGCGAAAAAAAAGCTTCCAGCTTTTCTTTTATTTGCATTAAAATTCACCGGCGGGCGATCATAAAAATGCGTGCTCTGCCTACTTAAAATCTCCAAATAATTACCACCCTTGAAAGCGAAATGTAAAAAAATAAAATAAGACACGCGCATTTGTGTAAAGCGTTTCGGCAACTTTTTTGTATACATTTCATACAAAATGACACACACAACATTGTAATTTTGCACTTCCTTGCAAATGTCTGCATTGAACCGTTATTTGTGCACAAGTGTGTGGGTCTGGCTGTGTGTTTCCACGGCACGTTTCCGCCAGCATACGGGACAATGAGATCGTTGGAAGTTGGCGTGAGTGAGACGTCGAAGACTGGCTGTCTTTGCATTTGGGTGGGACAGGCCGGGCGTTCCCCCTTGTGGGTCAAACCATCAAGAAGGGGAAATTGGAGTGATGAATAAAAGATGGTACCAAATTAAATAAATGCTACAGGAATGGGGGAGGCCTAAAATGGCATGCAAACAATTGCAGCACAAAATACAAGTGTAGTTAGTGTGCATGTAATGCAAAATAGTCTGCACTAAATGTGTTGGGAGCCGGGCATACAAAAGGCGTCAGTGTTTGGTTGTGTCAGAAAGTCAACCCTTCATGCTGTGTGTTTTTTGCAAGTATTACTGGCTTCTTGATTGTTGCGGATGTATCGATCCTTGAGGTGCCAGCATCGATTGCAACTGTTGTGGTTGAATGTACAAACAATTCAAAGTATATACGTACGTAGTTGAATGTGGCGTTGTCAATGCGGTTAACAGTGTTTGTAGCTTTTTGACTGAGAAATGGATTATATAAGGTCGTTTAGGTCGATTCCCATGTACGAGTATGTACAAATTGGTTGTGGACTTAGCAAATGGATTACGTTTTTCATCTGCACATACGGTAATAGATTTGATGTATCAACATGAGTCAAGGTTAATGTGGCGCTTTTCAAATGCTGATTGAATGATGCTCTTCATAACCTTGTGTAAGTGAATGTTATTTATTTTAAAAATCATTCGAATTTTAAAAAGAATGTTTCCATTTTATTTAATTATGTTTAATTTTAAAAACGCCAAAATGTAGACTAAAATTAGGAATAGTTTTTAAAAAGCTCTGCAAATTGTGCATACATGTGGGCGCTTTTTCTACCTAAATCATTTGAACTTTAAACAGAATGTTTCCATTTTATTTAAATATGTTTAATTTTAAAAACGCCAAAATGTAGACTAAAATTAGGAATAATTTTTAAAAAGCTCTGGAAATTTTGCATACGTGTAGGCGTTTTTCTATTATTATCGAAATTATACATTGGACAGCGCTGAGTCATATTATGAAAGTAAATAAATGAAACTAATGGATAATATGTCAAAACATTTAGTCGCAGACAAATAAAACACACACCATATTCAAATAGTGGCGTCCACAACAATTATTAATACGAAATGAGTTTACCTAAAATATGTTTGGGGTCACAAAGGCGCCATCCACAGTCGGTTACGCGTTCTCATTGTACAATAAATGGGCTTATGTAATCTCAATGTACATTATATTATTTAGTAGAGCACGCCACTCACCCCTTTTATGCATTCATTTTCAATTCTCATGCAACATAAAAGTGGATTATTTTATTTAAAAAACAAAAATAGAATTTACGTGAATCATTAATTATTGAAAATCCTTAAATGCACACCATCTTAAAGGTATTTTTATAAAATTTACGTCAATTAAATATAATTAAGTCATTAATTAGAAGTTGTTTTATATTGCAAACGCACATAATATAATCATGACTTAACTAATGCGAGAAAATTCAATTTATCCATATTATGCTGTATGACATACTTGAAGTTGTTTAAGGAAATGAATGGCATCCTAAATAAATACCAAACAACTTCAAGTGTGATGTACTCAATGGCTCCATTCACCACATCACACACAGAGCAATGTTTGGCTAACGATGTCATCAGCATTTCAGTTCGCAAGTCGCATGCACACCTACACCCATTTGTTGTATGAATAGGGGGTGTCAACTTAAACCCCCCCCCCCAACCACTCCCCTTCAGCGTATCCACACATATTTAGATCATAATATGCGGAATATATAGATTACATTAAAGCACACAGAAATACACATTCATTGAACCACCCCTATCCCTCCTCCCGCAGACAAAATGAACCATTGTTGGATCGCAGTTTATTTAAACGCGTCAACCAAATTCCTATATAGGTATGATTCCCTCATCCACTTACTTCACATCGTATATTCATCTGCATATTATTACACGCTAAAAAGGACGTTTGATATAAATTCCTTTTAAAGAGAAACGCAGATAAATTGAAAACGACTACCGTGAAATATGAACGAAAATTGAAATAACTTGAAATTAAGTGGAAATTGAGCGCACAACCCCACGAAGGTTATTCACGAAGGATATTACAGGAAATCATGTTTAATATAAAGTGAAGTTTGTACCCTTTAAAGCATTCCAATAACAAAAATGCGGCGCATATAACAAAGTTTGCCTCATTAAGTAAGTGTTTACCACCCCCACACCCCACTCTCAATTCTCTCCAGTTCAATTTACTCCTTTTTATTGCTCGTAATTGTATTCAGAGAAAATTAAATCAAAAAGCCCCCCCCTCAAGAAATAATTGCTTTAACTTATGTATCTAATTTCTTTGTGCTCTATATGTGTGCTATTTAAGACACAGCACGATATTATATTTTCTAGAAAGCACAGCACAATGTACAACCCCTCTGTCAATAAATTGTATGGATAATGTTTAAGAGGTTTTTGCGTGAATAAAAGCTTCGTCTTTACATGCAGTCATTTCTCTTTAACACTTAAAAAGACGCAAACAATTTAATCCTTTTTTTTACTGCAAGGATGACTCATATAATAAAAGTGGGAATATTGGAAAGTGTGACTGAATGAAATGGTGCCCGCGAGGCAATTAAAAACTTTAAGAAGATAACGGCCTAGACTGAATGTCTGCTATAGCAACTTTGTTGGATTTCTATACGAGTGTTTTCTTCCGTTGCAAATAAAAGGAAGATTCAAGTGTTTGAATCATCCGGTTTTTTGTTCAAAAAGTGTGCGTTTATTGTTTCCTTGTTTTTTTAACAGCAAAAAGCGATATTGAAAAGTTATCGGGTTAAGTGATTGTGGGTGTCACCGCTCTTCACCACTCACCAGTTTAAAGAAGAGAAAATTTATTAAATTCTTCAATCCCAATTTGATCGAATATCGGAATTGTTGCAGCTGAAAAGGAATGTAGGAAATTGAATCAGTCAACTACCTCCCATTCCATTTTTATAGACAGAAAGAGAGAGTTATTTATAGACGTACAAGAAATGAAAAAAACTGTTATGTTTGTTCACTTCGTTATTCATTGTGTAAAAGAAAACCCCAATTTTTTTTCTTTTATATTTCAATTTAATATTTTTTCACTTAAGGATATTTGTCATCCAATGACATAAGATGTTTGTAATCGAATTAAGATCAGACAATGTTGTCCCTTTTTTGGGAAAATAGAAATATAAGGAAACAATTTATTGTTGCGATGACAAGTAGTTGGGAGATTTGTTATAGTCAGTACCCACATCAGGAGTTTTTTTGGTCAATCGCCAAGCTCAAAAAAAAGGGGATCATCCAGTCTTAATCCGTTATTGTAAAAATGAATAACAAAGGATTGTGTGTCCAGGGTTTTCATCTACTTAAAGGAAACAACAATTTGCGCTACAAACTCAATAAGATTGTGCAATTTAATTTTAAATGTGAATAAACCGCAAAAAAACCCTGAATAACCGATAAAAAAACCGGAAACCTTTAAATTAAATTAAATCTAAATTTTTGTATAAATTTTAAATAGTGAATTTGGAATGAAAACCCTAAAAGGACAAACAAATTCCCCAAACAAAGTCAATGCCACTCAAGAGAACCAAATTAGTTAGCTATAGTTGGGGATTAACAACAAAATCATAATCCGAAAACTTTCAAAATAATGTGCATTTAGTTTCCGTATAATGTGCAAGGACGATGTCGCTTGTAACAGATGCAACGCACAACTTGTTAATATTATTCCAGCATCCTAATTCGCACTTGTTTGGGTTATTTTGTCGCAAATAGCATGTTGAACCCACACTCCCACACTAATCATACCGATGTGTCTTGCTTCGTTATGACAATTAAAATTAAGTGCTATTATGTTGTCGGGTTGGATCATGTCATTACATTATCAATGTAAAACGTTTATGGAAAATTGTTGAATAGTTTTGTGCCATTTACAAAATTGTGGGTTCGGTTTAGTTATTATGTAATGGAAACGCTGGACCGAAATAGAAATTTTTGGTAATGGATTGATAGTAAATATTACAGTGGGAGTTTATCCCTTTGGATTTAAAGGGTAATCGTGAAGTTGGCCAAAATATTAGATAAACTGTAAAGTTATAATTTTAGTGCAGTTATATGAAAGAAACTATTGTTCAAAATGATCCTGTTTTTCTTTAAATGCATTTTTTCCCCACTAGATCCTTTTTAAATTTATAATCCGGTATAACCAACTAAACATTGGATTCCCTAATAAAATGTCAAGTTAAATAACTGGTCACCACTCGATGAGACTTAAAGGTTTTTAAAGTTTAGAAAGCGCCACCTATCGAAAAGCTTTCAAACTTCAAAATTCCCTTTTTTAAATGCGCGGTTGCCATAATAACATTCACGTTTTTAATAAATTAATCCCTATTGAATGCAGAAATTGCACTGGCAAAGCAATTTTAAAAGCTTGAAGCGGTTCCAAAGCTTCTCAATAGGTGGCGTATTTACAATTAGTATTTTTTAAGTAAAAGTTGTCGTTTCGTTTTTATGTAGGACTCAAATAAATATTTGTTAAAAGCACAAATGCTCCAGGAACACATACATACTCCAAAACATATTGTATGAATCACTCACACATTTTCCATGATGCATAAAAACGCGTTACGTGTAAGTCGACAAGGTGTCCTAAAAATATTTTAATATTAAAATCAATATCAACCACGACGTCCAACAGTCGCCGCAAATATTATGATTCAATTCAGGTGCAAGGCTCTACAAAGTCTACATAATAGCGGAAAATAAAGCACACACAATACAATACATTTTCCAACACAATTTTCCAAATCGTCGTGAATGGGAACGACATTACTTAAATTCACGATCCATATAACATAAAAATGTATACAAACTGCATTTAGACGTGCCAGATCCCTTCAATACCGTTACATTTAGGTACATGTGGGTTTTATTTTAATTGCTATGGGTGTACCTTTGGTGTACAAAAGGAGTAAAATAAAATATCATTGCAAGTGGTGTAAAAAAAAGAACAGACATTCACCCATACATACAAAATATATTGAAAATGGAAATGAATGAGATTTCAACCGCACAACCAGTCACCATCTCACCACCCACAAGGCTAAGGGATGTGACGAGAATATAAAATCGTTTGGCTCTTACATGCAAAGAAAACTCTCGTCGCTATTACATAAAATTATGCTGGTGCACACGAACATTTCAAAATTGTTGTTGCGTTAGTGTTGGTGCTCCCTTGGCACTTTTGACTATACAGATGGCACTTCATCGTCATCATCAAATCAAGCAGTTGTATGGCATACGCCTTAGTACGCCTCCATGCAATGTGTACAAACTCATTTATTTACTCAACTGCTGCAGACAGAGTCTCAGTCGCGTCACATCGCGTCAAATTGAACGGAAACTTGCTGCAAAATTGTGATAAACATGGAAATGTCATCAAGGATGTACAAAAAGAGGGAGGAAGAAATGCATGAATTCCGGAGCACACGAAGAAGAGATTAAAGAGTGCTGCATAAATAAAACAATAACCGATGATGACGATGATAATAATGATAGAAAACAAAGCAATGTGAGCAACGCGATCATTAAGCCGCATCAAATCTCAAGAGTTTAAAAGTCTGCGTGGTTTTGCTGTGTCATGTTGTGGGCGAAATGTAATTTGATCCAAATCAAATTTTGCAGATGAACAGTCAAGGAGTGATTCCTTATTCCGTTTTGTGTGCTCAACAAGACGAATGAGCTCATAATGTGGCAAAAAAAAATCCTTGCATGTAAGGTTCATCCATAATTGCCAGTGCAAATCAATTTGGGTGGGTGGAAATGACTAACGGTTTAAACAATAAACCGTATTAGAAATTTTATGCTTTCTTTTGTACAAATTATGAAATTTCTCAAATTAGTCAATAAAAATTCTTTACCCACACAATGCCACAAAAAAATGGTAAGATATCGATTTTTAATGTGCGGTTTTCTTAAAATTACCCAACGAGAAATCGAGCTTAAAATTACGTCCCTTTTCCACAGGACAAAGAAAAACCATAAAACAGCGTTTAAATTTGATGGCCATAAAAAAATGAATGCAATTTACTCCCGAGCGTATCCCTTCACAAAAAAAATCGACACGTTCTCCGCACACACACACACACACAGATAACAAAAACAGGAACAAAATTAGGATTAAGTACAATGACCTCCATCGTTATTTTTACAGCATCCACGTGCTGAATTTATATCTTAACGATGTCCTAATTCGGTTTGTGTCTTTTTTTGGTGTCAATTTCTTACTATGCAAGTATTTATATTTATGTCAGAGCTTATATCCTGAGGTCGAATGTATATTATAAAAGGATTCGCATATTGACTGGTGCACACGTACACCGCAAGGAGCTGGTGTGTGTTTCAAATAATGGAAAAACTATACACAGTGATGACTGTTTTTCTGCATCGCTGTGAAAAATGACAATGGCGAGAAAAAAAAACAGACTGGCTGCCGACGTGAGGCAATTTGTGGTATACAAAGTATACATGGACGCCAAAAAGGACACGGCCCATAGGTCATTGCTGACTCCGCGCCAATGACTGCGTGTGTGCTTAATACCAATTAGGTTTGCGCAGATGACCGACCAAGGTTGTTGTTAAATGATGACCAACTGCAGTTATGATATCATCGCAGCGGTGTCTTGGTTTGGGCGAAAAAAGGACGTGCACTTTTAGATGTTTGAACAAAAAAAAAAAACGTAAAAATGAGCTTTTAAAATGGCAATAACGATGACTCAGATGTTCATTACGATAAGATTTCTTGAACCGGTAATAGAAATCAGTAAAAATTAAAAGTCAAAATTCTATATTAAACCAAATTGACTTTAATTTACTTAAATTTTAAATACGGAAAACCCCTTTCCCTAAACTTTCTATTCTTATAACATATTTTTCTCAATGAAAACATTTTTTTTTTATATTTGAACCTCAAAATTCTTGTACCGGAAAAAAACTGGTAAAAATTCCAAAGAAGCAATTTTTGTCCATAAATAAAATACTTAAAATCAGATTTTCTAAATACCCGCACAATCCAACTCTCGTTTGCGTTGTTGCGCTTGCTGATTATAAAATAACAATAATAATAAAAACTCATTTACAACTTGAGTTGTTTGTTTTGTAATTTTCTGAAATTTTCCACCACCCCCTCAATGTCGCATCAGAATATTTCGTGCCCCCCCTTTTCGCCTTACCCCATTATTTCAATAAACACATTGTGTATGCTGCGTTGCGTTGTTGTGTTAAAAATAATTAAAACATTCCTCGCGTCTTGTGTTGATATTAGAGAGCAAAGCAAGTGTGCGTGTACAACGAGAATCACGAGAAAAATATTATTATCCACCACCCCTCACGGCCAACATAATATTACATAAATATACCGTAACGAATGTAAACAAAAAAGCAATTATTTTCCTTTTTAATGTAAATTATAGCACCAATTAGAAACACGTTCGTTTTTGTGTGTTTATGTCGAAAGAAAAAACGGGAATGACAATTAAAGAAGCGTTAAAAATAAAAACGGGGGAAATAAAATGACGATTAGCAATGTTTTAAAATTTATTAAATTAATTATGTGAGTTTGAGGAGTCTAATCTCAATGAACATGAGTTTTATTTATCCCTGAACTTTGACATTTTTTGTCATGTTTAAAGCTTTTTTAATGATGAATAAAGTTCAAATGTTTGCATGAATTTTGAAAAGTTTTCGTTAAATTTTCGTATTGCAAATTTTCCTTGGCATATTGTTGATCCTTTTCGCATGCCATGCAAAATTTTCCACATTCTCCTGAATGTAATTAAAATTTATTCATTAATGCCTAACCGAGAAGCCTCTCCCCCCTCATAAAATAATTACATATTGTTAAACTTCGTTAAAATTGTTTGCAACAACAAAGGCGGATGAAAAATCAAGCCCACACATGTTTCACCCAAAAAGCTTGCACGTATTATATATTTTGGGCATCCCGGGATTTTTCCCCAAACAATTTCCTTCCACAGTTTTGACCTTTACCCATACTATAGGAAATGTTGGTAATTTTAACTTTGTATACACCCAATTTTGTACAATTTAATATAATATTATAAAACCGGGAATGCAGAAACGTGGCCACGTCTAGACCAGAAGTGATGTCAAAAAGGGTGACTAAAGTTTTTTTTGGGGGATCGCACACACACACACGACAGATGAAATGGACGGCGGGGATGAACGAGGATTTGGGTAGGCCACCAAAACCGAAAATAACATTTTGGTTGAACTTATGCACTGCAGCTGATGTTTGAATGGCGTCGACTTTCGCTTTCAAATAAATAATTTGTTATATGGAAAGAAAATTTGTATTCCAGTAAGCAAAAAGGCACAAATAAAATTGAAAAAAAAAATTCAAATATTTTTTTTGGTTTTTTTTATTTATAAAAATACGTAAAATACCGTAAACGCAGAGTTAATGTACAATGTACACACAACGGTGTATGGATTATTTGGTGGCTGCTATGGGTAATCGATATTTGTTGCAAAAGTTTGCCATTTTTCAGTAAAAGTTATGCAAAAGGGACTAATGGAAATTAATGATAGGAACTTTTGACTGCTGTACAATGTACCTGGGTTGAATAAATGAGCATTTGTTACACGTACCGACAACATTCCTGTTTAGATGTTGAATTCTACATTTCGCTTTGCTCGTAAAGTGAATTCATATTCGAATTTAATGAAACGGTCTTAAAGCATTGCAGGTAAACTAAATGCAACTATACAGGGTTTTTCATTAAGGGCCACAATTGTAAATAAAATTATGTTTTTCGTGTGGCAAATTTGACAGCTGTCATTTTATAGCATTTATGTTATTAAAACCGGTTCAAATAAACAATTATTGAAAATTCCTTCAGGTTAGAGGAATGAGAGGTCAAAACAAACGATTCCAATCATTGAAAAAGAATAATGGTTTCAAATTTAAAGTGTTCAATAATTTTTCTACAGTAAAACATCGGTTGAAGTGAAATATTCCATCTTATTCCTTTTGGTAATTACAAGTTACTTAAAGGAATAAGGATGGTTAAGTTAAATTAAAATTGTTTAAAAATTTTTATTTTGTTATTTTTTAAGTAAATTGTTTTGGAAATATTTAGACATTTGGTCACCTACTCTTATCCTAATGCATTGTAAATTTATAACGGGTTTTAATTGCTTTGAAACATAAAAAAATTAATTAAAATTTAATGGAAACCCCTGTTTACAAATAAAATTTCATTGACGTTATATAGGCAATACCCAAAGGGAGAGGAAGCAGAGGATGTGCCAAATGATACCGTATTATTTGCAATTTACCATTTATCAATTTATGCACACCATTGACCTCATACAAGTAAGTTTATGCAAGGACATGCAGTCGAATGTGGTTTCCATTTGATTTAAATTATTACCGTCATCATTTTCGGAACAACACTGCATCTAATAAGTGCCAGAACAGAAATTAAAGTGTAAAGTGCATTGAACTAAATTGCAATTGAATTAAGAGTGGCATCAAACAATGCAGTTTTTGCAAGGAATTGAAAATTGTAAAGCGCCTGAATGCATATTAAAGCACACATTTAAGCGTTTAAAGTATTAACGTAGCAGTCAAGTTCTTAGTGATGGTTACATGAATTTATAAAGTGGGTCAATTGAAATTGGTACTGCCCACATTTGAGATGAAAATGTTAAAACCAAATAAAGAGTTTAAGAAAGTTTTAAAATGCATTCTCCAAAACAAATGGTATGCTTTTAGCTTGATTAAATTATACACCTTCAATCTCCATTATAAAATGCATGCCTGCATATATGGTCGTCACATTGTTGCAACAAAACTACGAATGACTGAATTTATGGTATTAAGTGTTTTCCAAATGCAACATAATGCACGCAGACTGCACCATCGAACATAATGGAGACGATTAGTTATAAATTTCCAAGCAAACAATGACTTATGGCAACTGTTAGCGAAAAGAGCAACTCACATCTTGTGGAATAGGTGCACTGCTTTGTTATATGCAAATTTATATGTTTGTAGAAATAAATATAAATAGTTAAAATTGCGGAGGAGTGTAGTGTACCCCTTACTTATTACCATATTTAGTTATTGAAGTTGCACGTTGCATCGCATCTATGCTAAATAAATTTGAGCAATGCATTAAAATCGTGCGTTTTATAAAATGAAGCATGCACATTGCAATAGAAACGTGTTGCACCTCTGTGGACGGAGATTTTTGAGTGGGTGGATCAAGGCTGCTACATGTGGGATGTGGGGGTGGTTTTAATTGGAATTTGTTTGCCTTATATACATTTGTATGGTTTGTGGTTTTGGTGCGAATGGCAGGAATGAGTGAATCGAATTGGAAATGTGCGATGGATGTGTACGGGCTGCTTCGTCTCTGCACATTGCATTGGGGAAATGACTATGCAAATTTAATCACAACCGATTAGCAATCAATGAGGTAAATTGAGTGTGTTCAGTGAGAAGAGAAATGTGGAAAGTAAGCCCAATTTTGTAATTCGAATTGTGTGTTTAGATTAAATTAATTGTATGAATATTTTATCATTTGTTTAATAATTCCTGGATTCAGTTACAAGCACAAATTTAAAAACATTTTAAAGCGCCTGAAGGTATGCAAAAAGCTGCTTTCTGGAGTATTCTCCATAATAAACTTTTATTTTAATCTGAATTATATTTTAACTGCAGAGTTTTATAAAATGAACGGTCTTGAAAAAATTAATTTAAATTATTATCCAATTTAAAAGCGATTAAACCGACTTGCTACTCTTCACAAAACATTAAAATGCTTTTATTTCTCCACTTTAACATCAAATCTACTTGATATTGCCAATTTCTCTATCATAATTACACTTTTAATACGCACAAAAGCACATGAAAGTTGAATATTAAAGGCGTCCTTAAACAGAAACACATTCACGTTTTAATCAATTAAAAGTTCTTAGATGGTCAATTGATAACAGTTATTAAATGCCTCAACGCACATAATAATTTCATATAAAATTTATGGGCTGGACGCACAAATGGCAAAGCCATAACAAAATGCAATAAATAAGTGGAATACCTTTATTATAGTTGGACGACAACAAAAATGCCGTCTTGATCTAAATAATAAATCAGCAAGAAGAAGAAAAACTGGATGTCTGTTGCAAGCGCATTGCACTTTCATTCGCCATTTCAATACGCTGAATGATGATAGTTGACATTCAACTATGCACTTAATTTAAGCTCCTACTGTTCAAGTGCATCAATTTTCTTTGTATTTATATCGCAAGAAATAAAGATTATATTGTGATAGGTGAAATGGCTGAACTCGACGTGTATTCTAATTATATTGGCCTGATCAATATCCATTGATTGAGCATTTTATGTTGCTGCTGTCTACGGTACAGGATGGTTTAGGAAAATAAACTTTCAATTTTATTACATCGTCACAAAATATATTGTCCCGATTAAATGCATGATATTTACGAGGCCTGCCTGTTGTTGTAAGATTTTCCACTTCATTTATTCAACAACAAATGTAATTAAATGTACTCACCCTTTTTCTCGTCAATTTCTGCTTGGTTAGCGGTGGATGCCTGCATTTCACTGTGTTGTGCCATTTTATATTAAAGTGTATTTATTATCTGTGAAAAGAAGAATGAAAACAATTTACTCAAGAATCCGGATTGAATTGCGATGATTTTCTTTTGTTGGTTGTGTTTAAGACTTTCAATTCGTGCGCAAAAGAACAATGAATTCATTGCGGGAGTGTATTTTGTGTATTGAACTCTGTGGGAAGTTGAAAAGAAATCAAATCGTGCACCTACAAGTCATGGTCAAAGGGTCGTGCCTAATTTAAGCAATAATTGCGCTCAATTATTTGGCTATCTTCCAAAATCGTAATGTACATTGTACATACTAAACAATTGACCTGTTTATTGTAATAATAATTTACGTGTGGTTTGTGCAATGTTGTGAGAACTGTAAAATGTGTGAACCTATCATTAAGACATCAATTTACATTTCAAATAAGTATAAGGACACTACATGGTAACGAGAATAATCGTTAACGTAACGAGTACAATTTATTTAAAAATGTAATACTTTTTTTAGAAATGATTTTGTACGAAGAATCTAATAATTGCATTGAAAACTTAATAGTAAATCCATAAATTTTGACCTTGAAATTTAGCCTTATCTTTTTCTTGGCCTTGAAATAATTTAAAAAATATTTAAAAAATTTAATTTGACCAAAAAATACTTAAAAAAAAAAAGTTCTTATTTAGTTTAAATCATTCTAATCTTCACAAAAAGTAATAACAAAGTTCATAAACTTAGTCATTAATTTTTAACATTTTTATAAATCACAACCGGAAACAAAAGCAAGTAGTAATAAACTCTATTAGCTCACTTTTATACAAATTTTAATATGAATCACAAGAACATCGTACACGTATATTTTAATGTACTTGCTACACATTATTATAATAAAAACCATATGTAATTTTATTCCACTTGAAAATCACGAGTACGCACACGGGCATGTACTTAATATGTAGTAACATAAATCATGTAAGTATAAAGTTAAAGTACACACGCTCCCATAGAAAAGCACACAATATTATACGAACTTATAACGCGGTCGACGACCTACTACACTTCAATAAAAGTTGGTACCTTTCACTATAAATTATAATGCATACAATGAAGCCGTGCAAAGAGAGCTTGATTTAAAACAAGTCACATCTGTGCTGACTGCAATAGATTCTAAAACGAAAAGTGCACATGTTTGTGCAAATAAATTGAATGTCGCTACATGGAACATTTGTTTGCAGGAAAATGTTTTATGTTTTAAGCATAATAATTTTTGAGTTTATTTAATTTGATAGAAAAACAAATAAAAATGTGTAAAAATGTAACGAAGTTTGTAAAGACATGAATAAAATTGTATAGAATTTAATAAAAGTTTAACGAGATGTCAAACTTTATAACGATTGTGGTCGTTAAATTTTGAATTCACCCACGCAACGGTTTTTTGAGTAAATAAAGGAAGCATACAATCAGGCGTTTGAAATTGAATATGTGAATTTATTTATTCTTCTTCAATTCTGCTTTACATTCATGTTCTTCTTTACATATGTAGTTTGATTTGTTTGTAAAATGAGCAGTGGAAAGTATATAAAATGAAAACAAAACAACAACAAAAAAACTCGATATGTACAGCTGTTTATTAATTCCACCTATAATGGCCAATGACAAACAAAGAACAATAAAAATTGTATAAAAAGTAGCCGTTAAATGTATTTTTTATGTAAAATATATTTTTTTAATTTACCAATCAAATAAAAAATCAAATTTAAACGTAATAAATTCTTTTTAATCTTGAAAACGTTAAATTAAGAATTTTCCAATTAGAAAAAACAATTAAATGGCATTCCCGATTAATAAATATGAGCTGCACATTTAATATTCATTTATGTACAGAAAACCAACGCGTAAAATACAGCGTAGGATGTGCGCTTTAAGGGCCCCACAACACGAAAGTCACTCGTTGCATTGCTGCAAAGCCGCAAACAAAGAACCGGACACAAAATAAATAAATAAATGCATTAAATTGCATCTGCTCATCGTCGCTATGGCATGAATTGTTTTAAAAACAATACAATAAAAGAAGTAAAAAAATTAAATAGCAAAAAAACTTACAAAATTTTCACAATAAAAGAAAAATTAAACGGTTTAATTAATTGGTTACACAAAAATAAAATATTTTTAAAATTGAATAAAACTTTCCACAATTTTTAATTTAACAAATTACACTGTTTCAACGGTTTTTTTAAATTCAAACTGAAACTTTTACTCAACATTCAATTTTTAAGAATTATTATTAACAAACAACGACTGGGTTGTGCACTCCGGACAAACGATCAGACTGTAATGATTTGTGATCGAGGTTGGGCCCTCGATCTTTGCCTCGGTTTCACTATAACGTTGTGTACTGGATGGTTGTGTGTTTGTGGTATCGTTATGTGTACCCTCGACGGGAGAGGTGCACTGCATAGTGTGTATGGTGACGACTTTTTTGTTTTATCTACAATATATTTTACTTGAAGTTTTGTTCTTGATGCGCTTGTAACGCCATGAACGGGGTTTTCTTTTTTCTGTATATTAATGCAGAAATAAAACTATGCTCGCGACTCAATGTACCAGTATTAAATCGGAGAAAGAAAGAAGTAAAAAGTCAGAACCATGCAGCATGATGATCATGGTGGGGGGATTGATCGTTATGTACTCGGTACTTGTGTTTTGTAGTTAAAATGATGATTGTTCAGGCGCTACAATATGATATATTCCAACTCTATGGTTTGCAGTATATTCTTCTATTTAAATGGTGCGAGAGGAAATGTGCACGAAGAAACAACAAAAACACAGAGTAAATGTTTAATTGAGTTACATGTGTGTTTGTGTATTCTTTTTTTTTTTCTTTAACGACACAAGCTGGTTTCGCGTATTCAAATTTGAACGTTTCAACTGTAACGGTCGTTTTCAAATTTTGCAGTTTGAAGTTTTGAGAAATGTGCAATTATTTTGCATATTAAATTAGGTTCAGGGAACATGAGTGGAAATTAAAATTAAACAGGTACAAATTAAGATTGTGTTGAAAGTGGGTTAGAATATTTTTAATTCAATTTCTTGTCAATATTTTCATAAATCTCCCTATAGAAGGCACTTGAATATTTTTGTAAAAATCATTTCACATTCCTAAAACACAATTACCAAATGTTTCAAGGTCAACGTAAAACTTTTCCAAGGTCAGGAATATCATTTTCATTAATGTTTATTGTACATTTTAGAACCTTTATAGCAATTAAGACTTGAAACAATCTGGAAAAGTGTTAATTTGTCATGCTTCAGCCAGAAGTTAAGAGCTATAACAACATCCAATTCAATTTTGATTAGCAGTCTATGTAAGTCAGGTCACCAAATTTGAATTTGAGATTAGTTGTCTTGAATTAAAATTATTGACATAATATAAAATCTAAGTGAAGTACTCGGATAAGAAATAAAATCCGAAAAATAAATATGTGTTAGGCTTTGGAAAAATGTTTGGAGGGAATAGTTAATACAGTTTCTTTCTGCATTGAATTTAAACCATGAATATAAACCAATTCCTAAAATGTAAAAGATTAATGTTAATCCCATTACTCATTCAGCATCCAGTGATCTTTTAAAGCTCTGTCCTTAAAAGTTTAAGCGACAAACATTCAAAACGTTAATGATCGTTATATTCATTTAAAATATTTTGTAAACGGTTTAAGTTGACCTTACTGAAAGTCAGCTCACATGCTGAAACATGACGCGACCACGACGTGCTGATGCAAAATTTGTAACGGCCGTTTTGGTCAATCGCACCTGCAACGACAGTAAACTTTTCCACTTTATTCATTTGCCAAATATTCCAGTTAATTCCGGAGGAATGGGGACCGGTTCGCAATTCGTTGTAATAATTTATTTCATATAATATGAATGGAAATCAATGAATCCTATCATGCTGTCAACAATGAAATAGACAGACAGGAAAATAACATCTCGAAATTGGAACGTTTATAGGCTTTCTTCTTTTGTATATATTTGTATTCAATATAATGGGCATGGGTTTGCCATTTTGCCTCCCACCTGATACAGCGGGTGTTTTGTGTTTTGCGCACACAACCTCCTATTTTATTAGATATTCGCATCGTGTAGCATCTAAGATAAATCACTTAAACATATGAAGGAACGCGTGGTCCCTTGGAAGGAGACTTGATCCCCTTTTGCTGTTTTGTGCTGTTGCAGAGTGTTTCGTGTTTTTATTTAATTTTTTTCTGCACACACATAATGCAATAGATTTACTTCCATCACTTTAATGTAACATATTACATATGAGGAGGAATACATTTACAAGCATTCACGGTTAAAGCCAAACCATAATGTTTGTGGTTTCAAAAAGAATACGAAAATCCTTGCAACATATTGACACATATCAATATTTAAATATTTTATCCTTTCGATTTGTCACAACATTTCAAAACGATGAAACAAAATTGTCAGATGTTTATCAAAAATGATGAATTGAATCTCGTCAATATGAAGGGACCCAGTGCTTATAAACACCCTTACCATCAGCATATTAAAAGGACTTGAAGCGCAACAGCCATCCTTTTGCCGCACTTAATTCCAATCACGCTTAATTTTTCTATTAATTTTAATTACCATGCTGAAGGTGTCCTACTTTTGCTCCCTTAATAACCATTGATTTTCCATTTATAAGAAGAGAGTTCAACCAGTTTCCGTTCAATAAGGCATCACCCCATTTGATAATATTGCTCCCCCTCTCCCTCTCCCCCTCAATCAAAGACATTGAAGGGGGGAAAGTTTCAACATATTTACATACCTTTACAACATCTAAATGTACCTGTATAGTCATTCCTTACACCGCGACTTAATGTATCTTGTCTCTCTATACATTGGCAGGATAAAAATTGCAGATTGAGCCGAGGAGGACGACTCTGCCGTCATATATCCTGCTGCCTTTACATTTTGTTATATCATTCCGGTGTGTGCGTTCTTTTTGTTTTGTTACTATTAGAGCATCTTTACGACATCCCTTGAGAGATCGTGGAGTGAATTTTATGCGTTGGCAAAAGAAAAGAATAAAACAAAAATGATACCAATGGTAGTGTGGTGGTAAAATAAATGGGAAAAAGTTGCCGTTGTAAAGGTATGGAATAAAAATCTACTTCCACGCCTAACGCACCTTTTTGCAGTCTGTGTCCCTTTATCCCCCAAAATGTTTGTATGTGCGGGGGGAGCTGTAGCGCGTGTACATGCGGGGTCGTTGTGTCAACTGCAAGAGGACTACTGTATTTTCATTTTGTTTTTTTTCGACAATTTTTTTGACAATGTTTTTCATCCATGAAACAAATAGGAAGTTGACGTGTTTCTTAAACAAACGTTAATTTTTGAAGACAGTTTTCTCATACTTTAATTAACTTCACCTACAATAAATATGATTGAAATAGTTGGTAGAAAATAAAATTGCGATTAAGCTTCAAAAGCTTAAACTTTAAACATTTTCATTAGATTTAAAATTGTAGAATAGTTCATCTTGCAGTTTCTTTGAAATTACATTTCAAGCAAATTAACCATTAATTTAAAATTCATAATTTAAAAATGACTTTCTCAATATTAATTCGTTAAGTAATTAAATAATAACTTTTTAATAGAAAATAAATTCCTTTAAAAATAATTTCCCCTTTAAAAGAAATTCAATTATTTCCACTCAAATAATTTCAAAAAATGTCCGTTAAACTTAACCGTCACATAAATCACAATATTTGTTGTTTTCTTCAACTTATTTGATTAACGCTGGCAAAAGAAAGAAGCATAGCAATAATGAAAACATTAAATAAGCAACACGAGAATATTGCGAGTGTCATCAACTGGTTCAGAAAAGTTCGTTAAAGATGACCTCACACTTGAATAATTCTTTCACACACAAAATGCTTCACTGATGGTTTGCCGTTGGTGCGTTGAGAAACTTTTATTAGGTCTTGTTTTCACTCTTTGCAGCAATATGGCAATCGCAGCTCATAGCAAAATAAGGCCAACAAAAACTTGATTAAGCGGATGGAAGCAAAAAGCGCAGTCAGAGCCCAGAGGGGCTATGGGAGGTAGAAAGAGGAAGCAAAAATAACATGCTAATTCAAACATAATCGTGTGCACATTCAAATTACATACACACAATGTCAACTGTCCATCTCTATGAATGGATGAAATGGGCATAATGTGAATAATCGCAATAGTAATTTGAATTATAGGTTCAGTGCGCTGGTTTGTCTAAAAAAACAGACACACAGATTTTGTAGGAAACGTCAGGCAATTATGGACCACACGTCGCAATGAATCATCGTGTACAGTGCTTTGTATTAAAACATATAAGTCGCTTCTAAACCTAACCAAAACACATCGAATCTTTATGGGAACTCAAGTTGATGTTTCTGTACAAGGAAGACAATCCGCGAAAGTCTGTTAAATAAAAAGAACAAGAACACACTGAATTATTTTCACCCAACGGTCAACCGTGCTTTAAATGGCAAAGACAACTTATCAAGTTCTTGTTGGGATTCTTTTCGCAATCGAGACGACGGCAACCTCAATAAAAAGTATGCATGCGTCTGTGGTCTGGCTGCGACTGGACGCCCACCATAAATACATTTTTTTACGTTACTCATTCGCGAGTTGATTTCAGTTTCGTGATTTTAAGTGTAAACGTGTTTTTTAGCAAAACAATATGGAAAGAAATGTGGAAACACTTTATAGACAAATGCAACGTCATTGCAATTTGCATAAAGTAACGACATTTCGCGCGCAAATTTCTGGTCGGATCATAATGAAGATAGTCATAATCCATATTGAGTTATTTAACTGCACAGCAATTGCCAATACACTTTTAATTGTTGCTATTTTGTTGTGTGAGGGAATGCTGAAGGTCACGCGAGTCATAAAAGGCTGTTAAGGTCTTCATTGTGTCTCAATCCTTTTGTTTGGCATTCACACTCGTTAGTCACTATATAGTCTATAGTCACGACTAAAAGGAGGAAATCATTTATTTACAATTGGTATTCAATAAGCTATATAGCAAGCCTATATTCGTGAGGTGATTTTTAGTATTTATAGATATTAATTATAAATCGTTTCCTGTACCAATATTTGGTTAAAAACATTTTCACGAACCGCGTTTTTTTTTGCGGAAATTTTCTCGATGCAATATGTTAACGCACTTTAAATTAGTATCCAAAAATTAATTAACATCAAATACTAAATTGGCGCAGATTTCACTGGTTTACAAAATCTACCTTTTTTTTAACAACCGCGTTTTTTTTCGCGAGATGATTTTGTAGATTCAGTTAAAAATTTTTTTTTTAAATACATAATTAGATTTGTTTTATCTGATAATCTTTGCCTTTTTAATTGGTTGACCTAGTCGCGTATTTGTTTAATCCAATCAATAAAACCCTTTTATGTATTCATTTGTTGTGATTCATATATTTCATTTAGTCGCTGGTTATCGATTTTGTGTAAAGAGTTGATTTATTTTTGTTGGTAATGATTAAATAAAAGGTTTGATAAAAAGTTGTTGAAAAAATTGTTTGGTAATTTACACAAAAATTATCAAGTAATTCTCCTTACGATTATATAATAATGATCTAAAACAAACTTGACGTACATAAAACTAACAAATTAACCTTGAACTGTTTTGCAAAGTATGTGGTCTTCACCAAGTATGTACATTTAATAAATCTGTTGTTAAAAAACAACTATTAAAAGTCTGAAATCTCTTAACAGTTTGTTAAACTTAAAATGCAATTTTGATTTGTTCTGTTTTTGACAATATGTAATTATTATTAAATAAATGCATTAAAACTGTCTGATAAAATTTTACACGGTTTTCGATTAGTCATTTTTATAATTGGAAACCGTTTCCACTTTTAAAAAAACTTAAATTAATAAAATACTTGATCGTAAACAGTTTTATTAATTAAGTTTGAATTGTTTCATGGTCAGACTATTTCTAATGCAATGTCAATTTACTATAATACTTAAGCTTAGCTTGCAGTTTAAATTACAATTTTAAAACAAGTCTATAAATAAAATAATCTATAAAAAAAAACTAAAGAAAAAAAACCTCCAGAATAACACAAACTCTTATCGTTTCAAAGTTATTGCTTTTTTGCAAAGCACATGAACCAACAATGTATAGAAAGTAGATATGGAGTTCAATTTAATAGCTCAACGATGTTAAGTTCCGTGTAAGATCTTTTTGATAAACTTGTCGTCTGTACAATGTGAAGCAAATAAAACGATTCAACGTTCAATTTTTATGTTTTAAAAAAATGTGGCCAATTTGAGAATGATTTCTCACTAATGTTCAGAAAAATGACTTATTATTTATTTTTTAATTTAACTGAAAGACAATTTAAAATATTAAATAAAAAAATAATTTTTAAAATATTTTTAACAAACTCCAAAATTGAATTTAAAAATGATCTACAAAGTCAGCTAAATTAATTTAAAAATTTCAAATTAAACATAAAAATGTTTAAAATAATCAATAAATAGTAAATACATACATCATAAATTGCAATCAATAAACTAATAAATTTATTGTCAATAAAAATTGAGTGCCATAAATAATTTAAAGTTAAAGTACTCATTTAACTTTTACTTTCAATCCGTTTATGACTCAATTTTTTGAGTCATTTCTAAACTGAAACTTTCATCAACGCGATGACCTTTCAAAACAAGAATTACATTATGCTGACACAGTTTAAGTAAGCACTTAATAATACTGATAATGGGCCTCGGTTAAGAAACTGACCTTGTCTATTGACCAACCCTGATAAGAATTATAAAAAATGCCAATTACAATCAATTGAACAAGATTAAATGAAATAAAGCGTTTCATTGTAAAATTATTGTTGAAAGGCGTTTAAAATTAAAAGTAAAACTTTTTAATAATATTTTGGAAGCATTTTATTGAAGGTCATTGGGTAAAAGTGAAGTCGTTAGTCGTGGAAATGAATAAATTAAATTAAGTAAAAATCCGCATTAAATTTGCATATGAATTAACTTTTTTATTATTTTTCTTGTCTACCATTTGATTGTTCTATTTAAGAGCTAAAACATTGATAATATTTAATATTTTATAATAATAATAATAAGTTTGCAATTATTTTTAAGACACATTTACCGTAATTGCTCTACAATTAAGTGTAAAAATACAACAATAGAGTGAAAATTTAAAACAATGCACCATCTTTACAGTGTCCATCTGTACAATTTTATGTTTTTGAGAGTAAATACAGCAAGAATAATAAGAATAAATAAATAATTAATAAAAAGACTTCTTACAAAAACGGCTAACGATTTAACACAAAGAATCGGCCCAAAATTTAAAGAGAAAAGTTGAGTCTACCTTTCATTTTAAATTCCCTTCATCTTCTTAATTTCCAATCGTTAGTATGAGCAGAAAAGACGTTGGTAAAATTGATAATTTAAGACATTGATTTTTCTTACAATCCAATGTACGAACAAAACATGAATGTCAAGAACAACATTACAATTATGACAATAATGGCCACCCAAGCAGGAAGTGAGTCTGTGAAACAAATGTCACGGATTAGTACGCTTCTTTCTAAAAATACAAAATTTAATCAAATTGTTGTTGGTTACTTACGTCTGTACTGTAAACTATGAATGCATATGCGATTGTCAACCGATATCGAGACAACAGCAGCTTCTGAATCACTGGAAATGGCTGGCCCATCGTTATTAAGTAATGGCAAAAACTCCAAACCAGTAACAAACATCGAATGAGCATTTGGAATGTGAAGAACTCGCTGCAGATTAAATGCAATGTAAATAGAAACGGAACCAGTTAGCATGGTTCCTACCGCAACGAAACGCCCATCATCACGCACCGCCAGTGAAGCGAGACTTTCATCGATTGGCACTTGTTTTGTAAGAGCGACCGTGTCCGGATCCCATTGTTGTAAGAATCCTTTTTGCTTTCCTGTTTTACCCAACGGATTGGTAATAGTGAATATTCGACTTTTATCCTTTTTCCCCTCAAACAAACCAAACCGACAACGTTTGAACAAATACTTGACACCATCTGGAGGTGACCACTTCAATTGCAATGGATTTTTACCAGCATTTGTGTCCCAGATGATAGCTAAACCATCTTTAGCAATTGAAACTATGTTTTTGGAATCAAAACTAAAGTCTACATCATCAATCTCTTTTGTGTGTCCCTTGAATTCATGGAATTTAATCATTGTGGGAAACTTCCATATTCGCACATAACCATCAGTACCACCAGTGGCGACCAATTTACCATTAGGACTAACCCTAACCACTCGCTGTATTGGATCTCTCTCAAAAAAGTCTGTCTGCGTAGAATCATTTGTCTTAATTTCAAACTTGATTTTTTTACAATTTTCATTGTTGTCAACTTTTCCATTCATCACTGGTGCTGCGGGCGATTGCACTTCTTCCACCCCAGATGTTTTTTTGCGATTTCTAACATCCATATCACCGCACTCCTTGCTGACGCTGCTACTACGTGACTTCTTGGGCATTTCATGGCCTTCACTACCATCCACAACTTTCATATTAACTGTATACAATTGACAATGACTTTCCTGGCCAGCCAGTATAAAACTGCGACGTCCATCATTTTTCACCGCACAATTCATAACAACACTGGGACCAGTCTCATGCCGGATCACTTCCTCCGCCATGAAGCGGTCACCATTGTGAAAGATCTCGTAAATTTCCTGGAAAACAATGTTAAAATATTATGAGTCAAATTGATTTTTTTTTTTGCATATTGCGGGTGAAAGTGTACTCACAAAACCATTGGCGACACCTGTCTTAGCGGAACCTCCACCGCCTGCAACCAAAACATGACGACTCGTCAGCATTTCCACGGAGTAAAGTGGAAAATTGACACGCGCCAAGAGGCCATCATTGGGACGTCGTGTCGGTGCCATTGTTTTTGTATTATCCAGTTTTTATTATTTACTTAAATTAACTAAAATAAACCTTAATTTAATTTCACTTCCACGTATTTCAAGCAACACATCACTTTTCTACAAGTTCAAATCTATTTCTACATATGAATTTTAAGTGACAACTGACAGCATTTTTATTTGTGACGTTTGTCATTTAGATATATATATATTTATAATAAAATAATTTAAAAAAATATATATTTTCGATAATGAGAAAAGTTTAACAAATCAATTTTGGGATTTTTGTTGTGGATGAGGTACCTCTAGTGGCCGGTAGAAAATTATCGAATTAAACAGGTTAATTCTTGACAGTTTGATTCTTAGATGAAAGAAATCGAAATACACGTTCCCAAAAGAGTTTTTTTTTAAATAAATATTGCATGCAACAAAAAGTTTTTAAAATTTTCATATTTATTTCCTGATTTTAATGCTCATGTATATGTTTTATTATGACACAATCTAACAATTAATTAGCTGATAAATTAAAAGTTACTAACATTTTTGCCATTTCTATTTTGTAATATTTAAAAACGTATAATGTACTTGAGGGAAGAATGTGCGAATTGATGTTAGTTGGAGTTCTGTTGGAAACCAAAATCTCAAAATATGAAGGGTGATTTTGTCAGTTCAATCAGAGTTAGAGTAGGTTTTTATTTTAGGAAAGATATTATTGCGAACTGAACTATATGGGTTTGCATTTCATTAAAATCATTGATTTCAGAACCCAATTAATTAAATAAAATAATGTGTGTGTATTTAATTATGGTATTCGGACACTGTTTTCTTTATAAATAAAAATCTATGCAGGAATTGTTTTCGAGTTATAAAAGCGAAGTTAGCGAGTTAGATTAGCAATGAACCAAATGAGAACGTAACGGAGCCGAAAATTTTAAATCTCGACCTCAAAAGTCGGAAACAATGTACCTACAGAGTTATGAAATCTAATATATAAATTTCTAAACGACCATGTATGTATGTATGTATGTATGTCACGCAATCACGCCAAAACTGAAAATGGGATCGCCACGAAATTTTACACACGCATTTGCCAACTTTCTGAAAGTAAAATAGGCATATTTTCAACGCGAATATAAACCGCGAAAACCGCGAAAAAAATCGCGGTTCGCGAAAAAATTGTCTTTTACCAAAAATGATTACTGTAATCGGTTTGTCAGTAGTCAGTTAATAAAAAAAACATAACGCGAAAAAATCCACGAAATTTTCCGCGATTTTCCGCGGGGCTATCTATTTTATATATTCCTAAACGACCGTGTGGGTATTACTACAAAACCGACAATGGGATCGCCACAACATTTTGCACACCTGTTTGTCAACATTGTAGAAGTAATATAGGGGTATTTGTACCGCGAAAATAAACCGCGAAAACCGCGAAAAAAAATCGCGGTTTGCGAAAAAATTGGCTTTTACCAAAAATGATAACGGGAATCGATTTGTGAGCATTTAATTAATAAAAACCATGTCGCGAAAAAATCCTTGAAATTTTCCGCGATTTTCCGCGGGACTATCAATTTTAAATATTCCTAAACGAAAGTGTGGGTATACCTTTCAATTACGCCAAAACCGACAATGGAATCGCCACAACATTTTGCACACGTGTTTGCCAACATCCAAGAAGTAACATAGGCATTTTTACAACGCAAAAATAAACCGCGAAAACCTCGAAAAAAACGCCGGTTCGCGAAAAAAATTACTTTTATCAAAAATGGTTGCGGGAATCGATTTGTGAGCATTCAATTAATAAAAGCCATGTCGCGAAAAAATCTGCGATTTTCTGCGGAACTATCTATTATACAATATAAGTACATTCCTAAACGACCGTGTGGATAGACATTTCAATCACGCTAAAACGGACATCATGATCGCTAAGAAATTTGACACATATATTTGCCAACATTGTAGAAGTAATAGAGGCGTATTTTCGAAGCGAAAATAAACCGCGAAAACTGCAAAAAAAAAATCGCGGTTCGCGCAAAAGATGACTTTTAGCAAAAATGATTGCACTAATCGATTTGTCAGTGTTCAATTAATAGAAGACATGTCCCATTAAAATCCGAGAAAATTTTCCGTGCAACTACATATATACATAAACGGCCGTGTTGGTGTAGGAATCAAACAGGCTAAAACCGTAAATGGGATCGCCACCAAATCGCGAAAAAAAGCGCGATTCGCGAAATAGTTTAATTTTCCTAAAAATTAATGGGGGAAATCAATTAGTCAGTATTCATTTAGCAAAATTCACATCACGAAAAAATCAGCAAATAATTCCGCGATTTTTACCGATAGTGAAGTTCGTCTTATATATAAAAATTGATACGATCCTATAAAAAACACCTCGCCAAAAAATTCGAGCGTGTGGAGCAATGTGCGTGTGGTTTTCCATCATTACGGTTTTATAGCAAAAATTTTTTTTACATCCAATGCGGAAGTTTCATAAACGAAAGTAATAAATAAATAAAGTTGCTAAATTTTTCTCGAAAAATAGACATTCTTTTATCAATTATTTTTGATATTAAAGAATATAAGTGATTACTAAAAACGCTTTTAGAAAACATGTTATGTCCGAGCAGCGCACGGGTTCCTCCGCTAGTAGTAAATAAGAATTTGACTGTTTTAGCTATGTTTTAAAATAGAGTTTCGAGATTGTGCCCCCAATGATTTTGGGTGTTGGGTTTTTGGCTGAGAGGTTACTGATTGATTTTATTACGGCATTCGGGATTTCAGGTTGTCGAGACTCTGGCTATCGCGGTTTTGCGTTGTTTGGGATCTTGGTTACCGAGACATTGAGTGTCTGGAATTTTAAATTATCGGGATTTCAGATAATATTTTCTTAAACAAAATTCTTATTTTATTGATGAATAAAGGTTTTTTTTCCTCAATACCAATAAATGAAATATCTCTTTATCATCACCAAAATAAATTAAGAAATTAAAATAAAGTTGTCAAAATAAGTAAAAAGTCTTAAAACGCCAATTTAAAAAAATTAAAAATTAATTTAAAGGTCAAAACGGATCATCCCAAGGTTAGAATTGACCTAATTAAAATAATTTACCTCTAGACATGATTCTAACACTGTTGAGCAGTTCAAAGTAATATAATTTATTTTTCGGCTGAAGAATACATTATTTAACTCTAAGGACTTTGTCAGTTTATTATCCTGAAACACCGATTTTAAAAACCTTCATTGATCAAAAATTAAGTCGTACCCTTAATCAAAATATTGAATATTACCAAACCACAAAATCATTTAATTGATAAAATGAAATAACAGAAATGATGTGAAATTAACTGAATTATTGTCAAAATTCGTAATTACCCAATATCTTGAAAGCTTATAACAACAATGCCTTGTATCCGGGCTTTAGATAGACGATTAATAAAACATTTAATTGCATTTTATCAATATCAAAAATCAGTCAAACAGTCGTCTAATTACGGCACATCAATGGACAGGCGTATCGCAATTCGCATTACCGCGTACACAGCGAATTTGATATACGAAATTAGACACCACTCGATGATTGACAAATGATACGAAACGAAGATTTCGAGTGCTAATAGGCGAATAGATAAGAAAAGGTACGTATATCTCGATTGTGAATCGCCGGAGAACGAAGAGAGAAATGTATGTACAATGAAAACAAGACTCACGGTATCATTTTACAAGCTTTTTCGATACAATCGCGGGTGGAGACTGGAGTGTACACAAAAAAAGGCAAGCTTTTACACACAAAGGCCAAAGAGTAAGTGAAAAATGAAAAGCATAACATTTTAGTCAAGTCGGAGAGTCTGGGCTTAACGGACTGACACCAGACACGTTATAAGTTGTTGTGTAGCTTGAGAAATTATTGGTGCCAAAACAAAACCAGTTTTAGTCGACCGAGTATTTAACCGAGAAAAATCAATTGGTTTTTATTTTTTAATACATTACACTTAGTTTCAACAAGTTGTTTTAAAGTTTGTTTAGTGACTTGTTACGCAATTATAGTGTCTAACGAAATGGTAAGTAAAAATGATAGTGAAACGTGTTACCGTAAGCATATTTCAATAAATGAAATAATCCAACAGTGCACAAACTATCTTCTTCAATCTTCTTGCCATATTATTCAATGGCATAGTGCCAGCGCGCTTCAGGTCAAGGTGAATCTACTGTAAAGTGCAATATGGTTGGTTCATTCATGTCCAGAAAACGAAAACAAAAGTATGATTGGTGTTGCATTTGTTTTATCATAACAACAGAAATGTAAATATGGATGAAAATATTTATTTCGATTACTTATGACCACTTCATAAATAAAAAGACATAAGTTTTGTAATCGAAATTTTTTTTAAGGACTAAAAATATTATGTTAAAAAGTAATTTGTCACCGAAAATTCAAAACGACTTTACTTTTAAAATTAACAGTTCGTTTAAATACAGCAAAGCCACTTTAACTATATTCATTACCTTGGAACATTTTAATCCTAAATACGTTACACAAATTAAAAATGTGATAACAAATTAAATAGATGTAAGACGCCTTTAGTTTTAAATAATTTTAATTCATTAAAATAAATTTCAATTTTCAAATAAATTTTGCTTTTAATTATGAATTATTTAGAAGAAAATAAAAAACGCGTTCAATTCGGAAAATATTAATACTTTTTCATAAAAATTTCAAGGCCACAAATTTATCTTCAAGGAAAAAATTGTCTTTTATAAAATACGCGTTTTAAGTTTTAGTAAAATCATAATTTAATGTTGGTTTGAGTCCTGAATAATAATTCGAAGCTTCAGTGACATCGAGTACAAAGTATTCTGTTGCTCTCCATTCCGTGTTTAAAAATATTTTAGCTTATTAATCCAAGTTTCCAGCATTTAAACATTTTAAAATTAATCAGTGGTTTCTTATTATTAATTAATTATAAAAAAACACGATACGTGTCACGTGGATAATGTTCTATTTACATTGTATGTCGATACATCAACTTGTGTAATTAAACAACATTTGCCCGCGCGATTACGTGAAATTGATGGATCAAATTCCCAAGCTTTTGTTTTATCTAAAAATATATATCTACTAAAGCAAATAAAGTTTCATGAATAATTCAAATTAGATACGTACAAAATGCAAATTAAATATTCCCGCCAGATAGTCTAATCATCGTGTAAAATGAAGCGTGAATTTTACCGTTTTTTTATTGATACCGTACGTCTTACTCTTTACACAGTGCACAAGAGCTTAGCATATTCACCCCACATGGTTTTCGTGGTATTGTGCCAAATATATTTTATGATAGTACGTTATAACCTTTAAAATAAATAAGGCCAAATAAAGAGACAAAGAGAGAGCTAGATAGCTGAGCTTTTGTCATGAAAGCTTCAGGTGCCAGGCAACAGGTTGAATGTCCGTTTTATGAGGCGTCGGCATATGTGCCGAATTGTGTTTTAAAGAAGTCATTAACACTTGACGTTGATGTATTCTTAAGGTGGTCATAAACAAAATACAAAATTGTGTGCTTAATTATTTTTAATGTGCAAATTTGCGAATTGTGTGACAAATCAGCACACAATTTGTCTGACTTAATTGTATCTGATGAAAAATGAAAAGTATTGACGTCAAAATTTAATTTTTAATAATTTTTCGTTGTGATTCAACTAGAAAATAAATACTTTAATTAATTTAAAATATGCATTTTGTTTGAAAATTAAATTATTTTATTAAATTTAAAATTTACTAAAAACTAAAAACTAAGTATTTAAGCTTTTAAAATGAAATATTTAACTAAATTAAATTTTAGGGATTACCGCTTAAAAACACACGTCCTACATTAATCAAGATTTGAAGCTATAAATAACTTGTTGTTAAATAACTTTAAATTGTAAGACTCAGAAAAACCCGAATTAAACCACAATTAAAATTTTTAGTGCCTTTTTTAATTGAATTATAATTGGTCGCAATAAATATTTCAATGCAAAGGATGTGAACATTATGGTAGGAGATAACTGGAAGTGCCGTCTATCATTAATAAGTCAATAATCGTTAACTTGAATTTATAGCTTAAAATTATTGCTGCTTATCTTCATCTCTAGTTGTTGGAGTGATTAAGCATCTTTGACACAAATTGTGTAATTAAATTTGAATTAAACCTTATCATTTCAAGTACCCACAAACAATTGTGGCTCAATTTTAACTGTTAAAAAAATGGGTGGCAGGGAGGGTTACGTAAAAAAATGTTTTCTGCAACGATACTGTATTGTTTTAAATTTTTTATCAATCTC
Source organism: Sylvicola cinctus (assembly GCA_963854165.1). Classification (NCBI taxonomy): domain Eukaryota; kingdom Metazoa; phylum Arthropoda; class Insecta; order Diptera; family Anisopodidae; genus Sylvicola; species Sylvicola cinctus. The sequence goes on along the minus strand of OY974082.1, from coordinate 62,761,608 downwards.
ATCCAACGTTAAAAAACGTTGACATTGAACGATTGATATTTTGACTTTGAAAATATTTCCAATTAATTGCACTTTACCTTAAATATCCTTAATCAAATAATTAAAAAAAAATGAAATGAACGAATGTACTATATAAAATTGCAACAGCCGTTTGTTTTTTTCAAGACCACTCAAGGTGTGTTTAGACGAAACATTTCATAAGAATTTCTGTCGATCTTAAAAAAATGGAATTTGTTTTAAAATATGACTTCATAAAAACCCAGAAGTTGTTTCAAAATTAAATTGATAATGATCTATAATTTTAATGATTTCAGCCCACTCTTGGAAAGACAATTATTTTGGTTGTCTGTGCGCTGGTTGCATCGACAACATCCTCCCCAATAAAACTGGATAGAGCAGACAGGCGCCCATTCGACTTTGATGATGTCATTCCCAACAGATTTCCCTTATCGGGATTCAATGGAACTTGGATTACAGGTAATTATTAATATTTTAATTCAACTGAATATTAAATAATTAACTATAATTCTTAAAATATTTTTGCTCCCAGAATCTGAATTCATCTTCCGAAATTCAAATGGTGATTTGATTATTTATGATGCCACCAACAATAATCAAGAAGTCTTTGTAAATTCCAGTGTTTTTGTAAGATTTTTCCCATAATTTCCTTAAAATTAAATTTAAATAATAAAACATTCTGGAAATTACAGACGACTCTTTCTGCCAATTCGTACACATTATCCCCAGACAGGAAGCAGCTTTTGCTGCGTTACAATGTCACCTCAATCTTTAGGCATTCAACTATTGCTCAATATGCTGTGCATGACATTGAAACTGGGTAATGAAAAAACAAGAAAATCCTGTTTCCATAAAATTAATTCTTTTTTTCAAATTAATTAGTCAAAATCATTATGTCGCTGACCAGGATCACATCAGCATTTGTTTGTGGTCCCCAGTGGGTGTGACTTTAGCCTACGTTAAAGACAATGATGTCTACTTCAGGAATTCAACAGGAGGTGAAGTTCGACTTACTTTCGATGGTGAGCCAGGAGTAATTTACAATGGAGTTCCAGATTGGGTTTATGAAGGTATTTAAGGAATTTATTGTTAAATTTTAAATAGTTTTATTAATTTAATTTACATTTGAACAGAGGAAGTCTTTGGAACCGATGGAGCATTGTGGTTCTCCCCAGATGGCAATCGCATTGCAATTGCAAGCTTCAACGACACTGAAGTTGAAGAATTCACCTACTTCCTTTACGGAGATCCCGGCAATATTGACTACCAATATCCAGAGCACATTACCTTGCGTTATCCCAAACCAGGCACAAACAATCCAGTTGTACGCCTTCGTGTAATTGACCTCAATGATCCATTGTATGAATGGAATGACTTGCCAACACCAATCAGCATCGTCACACCCGACCACATTTTGGGCACAGTATTTTGGATTAATGCCACCGATGTGGGTGCAATTTGGTTGAATCGTCGCCAAAATGTGAGCACCATGGAAAAATGCACAGCGTCCACATTGCAATGTGAACAGCTGCTGTTGACGGAAATACCACACGGATGGATTGAGTTGAACACTCCCAAGTGTTTGAGTGATGGATCCCGTTGCCATTTCATTGCTGATGTTAACAACTGGGACAATGTGAAGAGCGTTGGAATTCTGGGAAAAGATGTGCGCGATGAGACGTCACGATTGTTGACGGTTCTGTCCATTTATGGTGTGCACCAGACAACAGGGGATGTGTATTACTTGGGGACGAGTGAAACTGATCCCAGTCTTCGTCATGTTTATCGCAACAGTGATTGTTTGACGTGTGGTTTGATAAGTCCTGAAGGAAACAATTGCACTTATGCTGCAGCTTCATTTAGTAAGGACTTTTCCTATTATGCTTTAACCTGTACGGGTCCGGATCCATCGTTTGTTGGGATTTATGCGGCTAATGATTCAACCAAATTAGTGACATGGAATGAAAATCAAAGTACAAGAACAAGATTGTTGGAATTCCAAGAACCACAAAAGATTATTTTAAGGGCTCCAGTTCAAGGGGGATATGAAGCACTTGTTAAACTTCAACTCCCTCCAGAGATTGACTTAAATGCATCAAATTTCACTGAAAAATATGCAATGATTGTGTACGTGTACGCTGGACCCAATTCAATCCAAGTTACAGACAGTTTCTCAGTGGGATTCGAGAACTATTTGATTACATCCCGGAAAATCATCTACTGCCGCATTGATGGTCGTGGTTCAGGAAACAAAGGCAACAACATGTTGTTTACTCTCAACAATCAATTGGGAACTGTAGAAATTCAGGATCAAATCGCTGTTGCAAAGTATTAAATTCTTAACTTCCTGATTACCATTAAAATACGTATCCTTAAAATGTTTCCTTTTACAGATACCTTCAAGAAAGATACTCTTTCATTGATCCCGACCATACAGCTATTTGGGGATGGAGCTATGGTGGCTATGCCACCGCGATGGCCCTAGCCCAAGACAGTGAGCATGTGTTCAAGTGTGGAATATCTGTGGCACCAGTGACGTCATGGATCTACTATGACACCATTTACACGGAGCGTTACATGGGATTGCCAACTGTTGAAGACAACTTGCTGGGATACGATAATGCCGATGTGACGAGACGTGTGGAGCAAATGCGGAATCACCAGTTCTTGTTGGTTCATGGTAATGCTGATGACAATGTGCACTTCCAGCAGGCAATGGCACTGTCGCGTTCATTGCAAACTGCCACAATATTGTTTGAACAAATGAGTTATCCGGATGAAAATCATGGACTTGGTGGGGTGAGTCGTCATCTGTACCACACCATGGATGAGTTTTGGTCACAGTGCTTCCATTTGTATTAAAATGTACCTTTTTTTTTGTTAATAAAAAATTGTATTGATTGTTTTAAGGACATTTGTTTGGGAATTCGTTTTGAATATTGCTCGTAAATAGTCATAATATAATTAATTGGGTTGTCCCAAAGACATGGTTGCGAGGAATTCAAATGCTCAATACTTTGGATTAAAAAAAAATAAGGTGAAATTTGCTCCTTGAAGATTAATCAAGTTTGTAAAATATTTACTTGCAGATATTTTTTTTGCTTTTCATTTAGATTGAAAACAAAACTAAACAATTTAGGGGTTTATAAATATAAATTAAATAACACATACAAGGATAATAACATTTCTTTATTACACGAAATATATTAAGGATTTACACATCAAAAGGAGTAATTACTTTAACATGTGGATTTGCGGCCCTGATTTCGTAATACGTTATTGATGGAAAAGATTGCCTTCACATCAAAAATCTTTAGATTAACTGACTTTGCCGCCAACTCCTTAATTACACTGGCATCCGCAGAAATGGAAAACAAAAAAATTTTACTAAAATTGTTGCCAAACATTGCCTGGACGTGTGAATTCCCAAACTCGATCACATCAGCCACATGAATCCTTGACAAATTGGTTGTACTTGCTAATGCTTTCACAGTGTCAATGCTAATTTTGGTGAGGACTAATTTTAACACACACAATTGATCAAATTTCGAAATTTTCTTTAATAAAGAATCAACAATTAAGTCGTGGCCAGTGAGTCGTAATTTTTTCAGAGACCCCAACTTGTAAAAACAGGACAAATCGTTATTAAAATTGATAAAATGTCAGCTGGACGGGTCTGTCCCGATTTATAAAATATCTTAAGGTATAAGACAAAACAACGTCCATCCGACCCTTATTTTAAAATTTAAAAAAAAAACAAAAAAATTTGTTTAGTAATTTTATTTAAATATAAAAATTACAGTTATTTTTCTTACGTCTATTATAAACATTAAAACTATTATGCAGAGCCAACATTTTTAGGAGGCGGTCTGAAAATGCCGACAACAACGGCGTGGTCTCGCTCATAAGGCTCCAATGTAATCTGCTCTTGCGGCTTCAGTTTGTCAGCTTGAAGTTTTTTAACTTCAGCTGCGAATACCGCTTCAGGTTGGGCCGTTGAATCAATGCATGATGCCTTAATTGAAATCACAAAGTGACCTCCATTTTTAAGGAAATGCTGGGCATTAAGTGAAACAATTCTGGCTTGATCGGGTTGGGCGACATCTGCGAAAATGGTATCAACCATTCCAACCAACATTCGGTATTTGTGAGGATGACGTGCATCTTCAATGATTGGAATAATATTTGTCCGTTTCTTAGCAACATTAATCAAATCTCGTCCGGATCGGTGTGAGAATTCAACAGCATATACAAGACCTTCAGGACCAACTACATCAGACACGTGTGATACTGTAGTGCCAGAAGCAGCACCTAAATACAAAACTTTTGCACCGGGCAAGATGTGTATTTTGTCAACACCTCCTAAGATGGCAGCAGCAAGTTTGGAACGGAAGGGATTCCACACACGGTATTCAATTTTTTCACCATTTGTCTGTTAAACCCGAAAATAAAAAATTCTTTAAGAAATGTTTTACAATAAATAGGTTGTATAAAAAATTATATAAAAATCAATTAATTGTCTTCAGTAATAAAAGTTCTAAAGTAATTTTGCAATGGCGTACCATGTAGATAACACCAAATGCATAAAAACTCGATGGCCACATGTTACCAACTTCGGTACCCCTGCGCTAAATCATCACTGACAATAAAAGGCAAACAACTACGTTAACAAAAAACATTGAAAACAAACATACCTCAGCTGAAATTCTCTTTTCTCCGTAGACTTCTGATCCGGGCACAAAATTTCTCGTCACTAATGCATCTTCCTTTCCACGGGCAATAAACACACCTTCATGACGATGTGGTTCAATAACTACAGTTTTACCAGCCTTAAATCCGCCAGCACCACCACCTCTTCCTCCACCTCCGCGACCGCCACCACGACCACGTCCGCCACCCGCGCCGCCAAAACCTCCACGACCACGTCCACGATCAACACCACCGCCGCCTCGGCCACCACCTCCAAATCCACCACGGCCGCCTCCGCCACGGCCTCCTCTATCGCCACCGCCTCGACCACCAGAACCACGTGGAGAAAAACCTTATACATTAAAGAATTATTAGTTAGAATATTATTCAGAAAAATAATGAAATTTGTAAAGTATTACCTGGTCTACCCATGCTGATGTACTAATTTGATATCAAAAAAGCACGTGGTGAATTCACTTTATTTAAGAAAACACTTGTAACACTTGGAGTTGAAGACTTAAACCAACACCAACTTTACTTGATAATTCTTGAAATGATGTTCTGATTAAGCGACAATTTACAGTTGTTTACAGTATTCTGATTCAGTGAGAAGTGAATATTTTATTTATAATTCAAAAAGTCGGGTTATTCTTCTTAAAATATAAAGAATATACGCGGCACACGCGGTTTCACGATTGAGCATCTGATTACAATATGGACTGGTAGTGCAGCCAACTTCACTCATGCCCCCGGCAGAGCGGTGTTGCCGCACTGAGCTGTGGCGCAAGTGATAACTAAAGCTCATGAGTTATGAATTGAATATTAGAGCACTGATACACGACGATTTAAAAACTTTAGGAAAGTTTTTTTAAACCAGAGTTTCGATTTTTTTTGACTTGAAGAAATGTTTTAACGTCAACTATAAGAAACAGTAACTAAAAGATTGAGTTGGATCCAGTGGACACAATCAATGGCCAATGGGTATTTTTTCAGTGAAATTTTATGAATTTGTGGTCTTTGTATGCCAATCTCGGAACTGATATAGTAATCTGACTTTTAATGCATCCAAAACTGCCAATAATTCAATTTATTTTAAATACTAATTGCATAAACGGCCACCAACTAAACGATTTAACTTTAAAAAGTGCTGAAACAGTTAAAATTTTGGCTTCAATGAAAAACCTTTCTTCATTTACGATTCGAGACTGTGCAGCGTTTAAGGATGCACATGTGCAAGCGATGCACTTCAATCAATTTCGTATAATTAAGGTGCATTGTATTGGTGCCGGAGTGGAAATTTTAGTTGCCTGCATACTCAAGCAAGTTGGAGTCATACAAATTATGTATCGCACAAAAAATCATGACAGGCAATCAAATCTCAAATCTGACTACAAAATATACAGGAATTAAAATAAAACTTACACAACTTTCCATAAGGAAAAGTTTTATATAATAAAATTGGAGAAACTTAAAACCAAATTAATATTTTAGTATTTTTTGTACAATTTTAAATATTGTTTATCCATGTGGGACGATAATTAGGAAACAATAGTGAGCTAGAGGACTTACATTGAATTATGTTTTTTACAGAATAAATTTGGTAAAAATGCCTAAAGAAAGATCGAGATATTTAGCGCCAGTTGAAAAAAACTGTCGATGATGTTAATGTTGGAGTGCCAGCTCATAGAAACTACAACAATAAGGTAAAGAATGCCTAGAAAATACCAAGTTGATTCCAGAACTGGTCTCCAAACAATTTTTCTAAAAGTGTGGAGGAGTTGATTGTGGAATGGATAATTCACGTAGTGACAAAAGACCAGCAAAAAATGATGTAAATTTAAAATTTTGCTGATTTTCTAAAAGGCGTTGGTATTAACGTTTGGGAATTGGTCCATAAAAGGTTTAAGAAAATTGAAAGACTTTCTATAAACACTGATATTGCGACCGGAATTTATACTTACTCGTGGAAACAGTTGACAACACGTTTTTTGTGGAATACCAAAAACGTTCGCCATTAATGGTTTTTAACTATTAAGGACTTATTTAACTTAGACCGATATTATGGTGTCTTGCCTGTTTTTCCTTTTATATTTAGTTTGTCTAATTTTCAAGCTTTCTGTTAAAACATTCAATTTCTCAAACATCTAATATTTAAGTTGTAATTGAACATGAGTATTACATTTTTTTGAGTAATACTTCAACAATTTTAACCGAGAAAACAGTTTCCATTTATTTGTTTGATTATCTACATTGTTTGGAATACATCTAAAATCCCTCCTTATTTATCAGGAATTGAATCCAAACCCTTAAAAAAAAACAATAAACCATTTAATGAAAATTCAGTTCAAATCAAAAATTATACTAACATTTTGTTTGTAGGGGTTACCCGTTAGCCTGTAGTCCCGCTGATACATGACACGCTCCCACCTTTCATCCATGTTGCGACGATAAGCCTATAAATAGAGATAATGTTATGAAAGGCAACATAATTTTCTTAGTTGTGGGTCGTAAATTGACGGATCCAGTTAAGTCAAATGGTATTTGTGGTGCAGCAAAATTGCGTGAGGTACGGTGCTGTGTTAATGTTATGTAAACGCAAGCGAGCTTTACTTACGTTGCCCAACACCAATTTGTGGATTCCGTACAGAGCGTATCCGGGAACGGACAACACCGCAAAGATAATGCCGGCTGCAGGTAGGATTTCGTACCACATTTTTGTGTTTAATTGGGCTGTTAATTGGCAATAAAGTGAAATTAAATTAAATTTTATTGGGATTAAAAAATATTTTTTCAATTATTTTACATACTTGTGTGATATTTTGACAGATGTCAGTTAATTGCAGTCGACACTTGCTTAGATTTGGACTAAATGTTGTACTAGATTGATGGGATATTTAAAGAACATATTTCACTAATGTAAAGATGTATTATATGTGATTGCATTTTAAAAAATAATTCTATATTATTTACATTCACTTTTTTAAAAGTAGGCACTCGAAATTATGGAACACATTAAATAATTTAAATTGTTATTATATGCTCGTATATTAAAAGTAATAGACAATATACCAACGATGGATATCCTATTGGAAACACTGGACCAATTTAAAATTTGAAATGTGTCATGTGTCAACTGTCAAAATGATTGTGCATTTTCTATTCGTAAAAAGGAAAACTCAAAACATATTCGTCTGATCGGTTCCCGGACCGAAATTAGAAAAAATCACTTCCAATAGCAGCATAAAACTTTAACAAAAAAAAAGAATTTGTGATTAACCGATTAGCCCCAATAAGAAAACATTGCTTTACATTTTCATTGTGTATTAAAAGAGTTAGTTTAATTAAAAAGCACCCAAAATGGCGAAAGTAGTTGAAAATTTAGTGGACAATGATTTTCCTAGCGACTTTTTGGTCCCAAAGGCTGAAACAGGCGTACTCAATTTCCTCCGAAAGTATCCGCAATTCAATGGCAAAGGTGTGACAATTGCCATTTTTGACTCGGGCGTGGACCCAAAAGCGGCTGGCCTACAGGTGAAAACAATTTCAATTTTTTATTTTGTTAAATTCTCTTTAGATTTTGACTTTGTCATCATTTTTTTATTGTTCCTTTTCATTTTGATTTCAAATACATACAAATAGAATATGTAAAATAAAAACACCTTTGTCATTGTCCGCTAAATTTTGCTTTGTTACATAGACAATTCCTGATGGCAGTGTTAAGGTCATTGAACGATATGATTGCTCTGGCTGCGGTGATGTTGATACAACAAAGAAAGTAAAGGCATCAGCTGATGGCACAATTGTCGGTTTGTCTGGGCATCAGCTGAAACTGACCGAGGCAATGAAAGCCACTAACACTAGTGGCGATGAGTATCGTGTGGGACAAAAAACTTTGTTTGATATGTTTCCGCCCAAAGTTCGTGATCGCTTGTCGGCCGATGCAAAATTAAAAAATTGGGATCCCCTGCAAAAGACGTCATTGGCTGAGATTTCGCGGCAATTGGAGGCATTGGAGAGTAAAAATGGTTCCAGTAAGTAAGGATGGGTTTTGATTTGATTTGAAATAATTGTTTTGGATTTTTATTGCAGACAATCAACCACTGCCAATTAAGGAGAAGTTAGTAAAAGACAATTTGGAGAGCTCAATGGAGTTTCTTCAAGGATGCGAAAAGAAATTTGCTGAGTTTCGTCTTACCTACGATTGTGTTATTTATCCCACTGACAATTGCTGGATGGCTGTTATAGACATAACTGGAAAGGTGGGAGTCTTCTTTCCGAAATAATTTTAAAACATAAAATTTAAATAATTTTCTTTTATTTCAGGGAGACTTAGAAAATGCAATTCACATTGGCGAGTATTCGAAAACCCACACCATTAAGAGTATCAGTGAAATTTTGTCCGTTTCAATAAACGTCCATGATGATGGAAATGTTTTGGAACTTGTTGGAATGTGCTGTAAGTTAACAGAAACTAATTTTTAATTTTAAAATACTAAATCAATTGTTTTTTTAAAACAGCAAGCCACGGCACCCATGTAGCATCAATTGCTTCTGGATACCATCCCGATCGTCCTGAAATGGATGGCGTTGCACCTGAAGCAAAAATTGTCTCTCTCACCATAGGTGATGGTCGTCTAGGTTCAATGGAGACTGGCACGGCATTAGTGCGCGCTATGATCAAAGTAATGGAGTTGTGCAATGCAGGTACCAAAATTGACGTCATCAACATGAGCTATGGCGAGCATGCTCATTGGTCCAATTCAGGGTACATATTATCATTTTCAAGGTAATAACAATAACCAATTATTATATTGATTTTATACCAAACAAATTAGACGCATTGGTGAGCTGATGAATGAAGTCGTAAACAAATACGGCGTCGTTTGGGTGGCGTCTGCCGGTAATCACGGACCAGCGCTTTGTACAATCGGAACGCCGCCAGATATAAGTCAACCAAGTTGCATTGGAGTGGGGGCGTACGTCTCACCAGACATGATGGAAGCGGAATATGGATTGCGACAAAAATTACCAGGAAATGTCTACACGTGGACATCGCGTGATCCATGCATTGATGGTGGACAGGGTGTGACCATTTGTGCACCAGGTGCTGCCATTACATCGGTACCAGAATTTACAATGTCTAAACAGCAGTTGATGAATGGCACAAGTATGGCGGCGCCACATGTGGCTGGTGCGGTAGCGCTCCTCATTTCTGGTTTGAAACAGAAATCGATTGAGTACTCACCATACAGTGTTAAGCGGGCATTGTGGAATACAGCAACTAGGTTGGGACATGTTGACCCATTTGCGCAGGGCAATGGTCTGCTGAATGTGGAGAAGGCGTTTGAGTTGTTGTTTGATTATTCTCAACAGCAGGAAAATAAGTTGAGGTATTTTGTTAAAATTTTGTTTTAAATTTTTTTGGTTTACTTAATTTCCAATTTTCCTTAAAGGTTCTCAGTAAGTGTTGGTGCAAATGGTGCAAAGGGCATCCATTTGCGTAAGGGTGTCTTGAAAAAGGCTGAAGAATTTTCAGTCACAATTGATCCAGTCTTCCTTAATGACAAAGAAGTTGCGGCTGAACAAAAAATTAATATTAATTTGCGATTGGTGCTTGTGCCATCAGAGGCGTGGGTGCAATGTGGCACCTATTTAGATCTTTGTTACTCTCCCCGGTCTGTGGTGGTTCGTGTTGATCCAACAGGTTTAACTGAAGGTGTTCATTCAGCTAGGTATTTATCTATTAAATATATCCTGTGGACATTATTAAACAATAATTAATTAATGCTTCCAGTATTCGTGTTTATGATTCATCGTGTGTTAATAAGGGAATCCTCTTTGAAATACCAATCACTGTTGTACAGCCAATAACAACAAACGACCCAACAAAACCAATTGTGTTCGATGAAGTGGCCTGCAAACCAAACACAATTCTTCGCCAATTTGTGCAGGTTCCTAACAATGCCACATGGGCGGTGTTGAAGATGATTTTGAATGACCACTCCATCCAAGCTGATCATAAATTTTTGGTTCATACTGTGCAAATTTTACAGGACTCCTTCTGTAAAACTTTGGAAACAATGAAAATATTGCCTGTGACTGCTGACAATGAGACTGTGCTCGCCTTCAAGTGTGAGGTAATTTTTTAATCATGTTTGATTCCTAATTCAAATAAAGATAGCGCTGACGCAAACTATCTCAAATTTTAGCAAAACAACATTTTAGAGGTCTGTGTTGCAAAGTATTGGTCCAATTTCGGAGAAACACGTCTTAAATATCAACTGGAGTTCCATGGAATTCGTTCTAATACCAAACGTAAGTAAATACAACTCAATTAAATTTAGATAAGAGAATGATAACAGCAAAACCTACAATTTTAATTAGATGTTATGATGGCTGCAAATGGGGTTCATCGTATCGACATTACAGCGTATGCCCAGGAAGAGATTTCACCATCAATTCAGTTGAAAACTGCCGTCATGACCCTCAAACCGAGTGAGGCAAAGATTACAGCACTCAGTGCTCGTGATCAAATTCCCCCCAGCCGGCAAATTTATCAAAATGTTCTCACATATTCACTTCACTTGGCGAAAGTCCAAGAAGTTGCACTCTATTGCCCCATACTGGGCACAGTATTGTACGAGTCCGAGTATGAGTCACAGTTGTGGATGATATTCGACTCGAACAAGCTGATTGTGGGTTGCGGCGATGCGTACTCTCAAAATGCATTTATTAAACTTGAAAAAGGGGACTACACCGTAAAGCTGCAAGTTCGTCACGAACGTAAAGATTTGCTGGAGAAGATCAATGAGGCGAATATGTTGGCCCTTTTTAAGCTTAGCAATTCCTTGTATTTGGATGTATTTAGAACTTATAACAGCGCTGTGATTGGTGGCAAGAAAATTGTCCCACTCACAATGTTGTTTGACAGATCTATGCCAATTTATGTTGCACCACTAACGGCAGAAAGGTGAGTTGTTGCGTTGCTAAATTGTTGGATTTTAAATAATTGGTTTTTCATCATTTCTAAGATTGGGCAAGGCCGGTGTTCCAAGTCAGTGCTCTTTCTTGGAGGGAATTGTTTCATACACCAAAGATGAGTTGGGGAAAAAAGTTGACACACACGTCTTCCAGTATATTCTCGTCGAAGGTCCACAGTTAAAGAAAGCCAATGGTACTAAGGAGAATAAAAATAAATTGGAAGACTATACGGACGGATTGCGTGATTATCAAACAGGAATGATTCCAAAATTGGGTGCGTAATTTATAAATTTCAGAATCTCATGTCTTTTTCAGTACTTATTCTAAACAACTGAACCTCAAAATCCCGAATTTTTATAAGAAAAATGTTTGCAGGGGATTTGCCATATTGGAATTTTGCCTTTCGGAATTTCGGCGTCATTTATTTATTTGTTTTAATTTGCAGATCTCGACAAGGCTGAAGAAGTGTACAATGAAATTGTGGCCAATCATCCCAAATTTGTGCAAGCGCACTTGGCGCTCATTCAAAAGCTGGATGAGAATGACTTAAAGAATCAGTTGCCATTTATCTTCTTGAAAGATTTACCAAACAACGCGAATGAGGCTGCTCTCAAGGATACCTTGCTGCGGATCATTTCACTGGCTGATCTCGTGATAAAAGAGACTGACATTGTAGCACTGTTAGCACATTATGGACTTAAAACGGACAACCGACCAGATGCTGCCAAAATTAAAACGTAATTAAATTTTTTGAATTACATTTTTTAATTGTTGCTGTACAACCTCGAATCCTTTTTATTAAATTAGTGCCATGGATAAACAAAAGTCTGCCCTACTGGAGGCATACGTCAAAAAGATAATTGCTCAAGGAAAAGTTTTTATTATGGATAAAAAAAGCGGAAATGGCACCGACCAGACATATTCTACAGAAGACTTTGACAATCTGTACAATGACGTTGGGAAATTTATTGACTACAATGATAGCAAGGTAAACTGATCGCATAATTTACATTTATTCAGTTCATTGTTAATCATTAAAAATGTTGTAGGTTCTTATGATTAGTGTGTGGCATGCATTTTTGAATCAACAATACGGGCGCATGGGCAAGTACTTACTTAAAATGTATGACGACAAACAGCAAAAGGAGATACTTGATGAGCTGCAGTTGATGGCGGTGGAAAGCAAGTGGCCGCATCTGGCGAAAGCAATTAACAAAAGGATTGTATCTGCCAATCCGGTCACACAACGACTGTTCTAATTAGTTACTGATAACTGAAATGGATACTTTTGCGTATTGTATTACTGTTTTTGAATCTTCAATTTTAAAACTTTTACCATTGTTAAGAAATAATTGCTCACATCAATTAATTACACATACTTGCATTTTTTGTGTTAATTAATTTTGGTTTTTGCATTTTTACAAATGTACGGCACAAACTTCTTTTTATTTTTTATTTATAAATATTTTTCCGACAGTTTTACAATTCCACAATTACTGTAGTAGTTAAATACTTATTAAACATTTTAAATATAGGCAATAAACAATCTTAAGAAATGTATTTTGAGACGTTTTTTGTAATAATTATTGTAATGATGAAGATTAGACAAATTTTACCACAATTTTATTTTATGTTTTATTTAAAAGAAATTAATTTGGTATAATTAAGTTAAAGAGTACTTTGGCTTCAAGGGTTTTAAGCTTTGAAAAATAGTTTTTTTTTCAGTTGATCCTGAAAGGAATATTGCGGTTATTATGTCGAGGAAGTACAAAATTTTTTACCCGTGAAAATTCACAAAGTCGTAACATAAGTCGTAGAAGTTGTGAAAAGGGGGAAAACCTACAGTTGTTATGAAATCGGGTCAATTCGGTTTACTTGCTAGATCTGGAAGATAGCTAAAGTAATGTTGTAGACGGTTTCATGGAGTAAGTAGTGATTTTAGATTTAAGCCATTAGACTCGCTAGAAATTTGAATTCGCCTTGTGAAATTTCCTTCAAATATTTAAAAATATAAGAAGAAGAAAACGCATGAAAGAAAACTACCCTTATAAATAAAATTACGAGCATTTCAAAAATGTGGTTAAATTGGAGTTTCCAATTTTACTGGTAAATTTGTGAATAAATGGAAAACCATAACACGGATTGGTTTTTGGCAAATTGCTCATGCTTCTCAAATTCTCTCATCTTCAATGCGCGCATTCGGTGCATTCTTATATCGATTTGTCCTAAATATTTGTGCAGCAAAATCTCAAACGCGAGATTCCCACATGGATAAGGTGCATAATTTAGCGCTGAAATATGGTAAATTGAATTGAGCAGAAATCTGTTATGTATGTGCAATCATTTGGCGGATTAACATTAGCTCTCTATGAATGATATTGGCCTCACCATTGCATTGGAAGGAGAGAAAAAAAATTTCATTTTAGGTGTTGTCAGCATTTTAAGTAGCGTTGTGATGGAGGGGAGCTATGAATATTGTCGCCTTAAATGGTTCAATGGAATTAGATGAGCGTACAGGATCCTTATTTAGTGCACACGCAAAATTTAATTTCATAAAGATTTAACTGACAGATATTTTGATTTTAATTTATTTTACTTCGTCTATGAGAGGGTTGTAAAATTTCTGTTTTAATTACTATTATTAATACAGTTTTCATGTTAAAAAATAATTTGTTAAGAATTTAAATACTAATTGATATATTTTTTGCAATAAAATATTATTTATTAAACTGATTAAAACCGCAATAACAACAGCATTTACAAATCATGGAGCATTCCAATTGCGGTCACAAATTATTTCATCACTGAATGACATCAACATTTTATTTATTTAATTATATTTATTTATGATTTTTTCCCGTAATTTTGTGCATTTTTAATTCTCCATGTTCCTTTTATTTGTTATTAAATAAAATACTATGCATTTACTCAAATTAATTTTAATTATTATGAAATATTTTTAATTAAAACATTTCCATCTTTTTGTGATTGTTTTTACATATTTGTTAAATATTAATTTTGAATTATAATTAATATTTTAAATCAATCAAAATGTTTCTGTCCTAACCAATCTGTTGATGATTATAAAGTGGATTGTAGTAAATTGATATTGTTGCTTAAAATCAAAAACACAAGGACGAATTACTGTGCTTCAAAAAAAGGGGAAATGGGATATCTAATCTGCAGTAAAAGAACATTTAATTACTTGAAAACCTTGAATTTTAGAAATTATTTTGTGTTACTCACACTTTACCGAATTAATATGTAAGAATTATTTTTTTTAGAATTTTAAGGTCAAAACCCAAATATTTTAATGCGAATTTATCTCAAAATTTTTTCAAAAATTGTTATTATTGAAATGTTTTAAAAGCAAAAAATTGTGGTTAATATTTCAAGGTCAAAACCTAAAAATTAAAGGTCGCATATTTTATATCATAATGCATTGCATGTTTTTTTTTATGTTTACTATACATTTTGGAGTTTTATAAGATACAAAGAATTGTCATGCATTTAAAGGTCAAAGTAGTATTATTAAAGGTCAACAAAATAGATTTGCTTTAAAAAATTCCCAAAAATTATTTAATACATTTTGCAATTTTAATTTATGTAGTATGTAATAAATTCTAACGTTTCTCTCCTTTCCACATAAATAAACAAATAGATTTGCATTTCCAATCTATAATCTCCTCATTCTCATTTTCAAAAGTCAGAAACAATAAAAAAAAGTCAAAGAGTGCCAAAACAGAATGCTAATAAAACCAAAAACTGAACTCAAAGTTGAACAACTAACAAGATAATCAATTTGTCGGAATTGAAATGCGAGCACTATAACAAATTCCCACTGGATTTGTAACACCAAATAAATTACTCATCCAAATGAGTAAAGTCCCTTAAAGTATACAACTCAATGCACAACACGGCATGGCGCTGATAAAAGCGCGAAAACACACACAAAACCTTTATTTGATTAACTTCGAGGCAAAACCGCTACACCTTCTCCACCAGTTACCACCCCAATTTGCCGCAACAAAACAGTGTATAAATCCTGATGATTTTTTGATGAATGTTTCTGCTCATCTGAGTGAAGCAGATGGAAAAAAAACTGAAATCAGTCTCACACGAAACTACTTAAATGATCCACACTTATTTAAAGGGGGTGGGGGTGTAGCAATTTGTGCTATTGCCAAAATCATAAAGCTGAATCGTCATGAAAGGTAATACTTGAGACGAATGAAACATCCTCAACACGTTCTCAACGTATTACTAACGGCTGAAACACGTATTGCCCCATTGTCGTCGCCAGAGTGCCAAATAATAATATGTGAGGAAATATCGATATGTAACCCAGCATATAAGCGTCTTACCGTTGTTTATCGCGCCAAAAACACATGCCACACATATATATATAGGTAGTACGAGGAGAATGTGTACAAGCATTACATTTTTGCCTGCAGAATTGAACAAACCAAATCGATATACGCATTCAATTCGGTACGGTACCTATATATACGGCAAAATCTCGCATGCAACGATAGCATATCCTTTTAGCACAATGAAAGCTTTGCAATGATAACAATTTCGCACCCTATTGACAGCTTTGCGAGCGTGCAATAAGGCGCGCATCAACCACTGTTGCGTATTACATCAGCGCTATTGTTATGCGGACGCCCACTCATCGCCTGCACGTACCTATATTTGTGTAATGTGTCTGTACCAAAAATACTTGACTCATGGCAGGGAGAGGCACGTTAGAGTTTACAAACCAAATAAATTGGTAAATGTTTTGAATGTGATTTTGTAAATATTACACACTTTGACCTTGAAAACTTAAAGGTTTGACCTTGAAATACTTAAAAACGTTTTTGTTGTGTTCTTAAAAAAATACAATTTCCAAGGTTTTTATTTTTCATTATGCTTCAATAATATCAATTATTTTTTGTCATAATACTTAAGGATTCCTCAATAAAAAATCTATGACCTTGAAATTTTTTAAAGTAAAACCTTGAAATATTTGAGTTTCTACATAAAAATATTAAGCAAAGTTATTTTATTATTGAAATATCTAAAAGATGTAAAAGATTTTCTTAAAAAACTATGCATTCCTTCTTAATGATGAAATACGTAACCTTGAAATAATTGAAAATTTAACTTGAATACTTTATAAAATTTTTATTCCTTTACAAGGCGGTTAATATTGTACAATGTGCAGACGTTTTGAAAAACTCAAATTATTATTTTTTATTTAGAAAACAAGATTTTAGTTAAATTATGACCTTGAAATTTTTATTTATTTATTCTAAATTCTTAAATTTCTCCTAAAGTGAAATTAATTTAAAGTAATAAATAAAAATTGATGAAAATGAATTAGATGACCTTGACAATTAAAATTTTTAACCTTGAAAAAAAATCCTACTGCCAATTTAATATTACAAAATCATTTTTTTGATATTTGGATTTGCTTAAGATTTTTAATTTATTTAAAAAATCTTAAGCAAATCCGTTTAGTAATTTTCAAATTTTGATAAAGGACGAATGACGGATGCACGCATAAAACGATTTTTAAGACCAAGTTTTGGAGCAAGGTGATGTCAAAACAATTTTATCAGATCTCACTAATTTATTTGTCTTAAAAAATCACAACTGCATGGGTTATTAACTCCGGCACGCCGGATGACAATAAATTAAAACGTATGGCTGATATGTGCGTGAGTGCGTTTAGCAAATAGCAATAAATGCTTTAAAAGGCAGAGCTTATTCACACACCTACCCAAGCCCCAGCGACAGGTAATAGTAGTCATAAATTTGCATTGAATTTCCATCAGTAACGGAACATGCTCATCGTTGTGCGCGTGTGAATGAACACGAAGTGAGACACGCACCCGACCATCGCATCACATTCCCCATGCAATGCCATAATATAGATAAACGCTTTCAATAAGCTGCCAAAGACGAGCTTCTTTGAGATGCTTCTCCATATTAAACTAGCTTTTTGTTGTCCTTTCGGCTAAGTGAAATCTGATGGATCAACATTAAATCTGTTTGGAAAATGATAAGCCAATGCGGATGGGACTTGGGAGGGTAAATATAATTTTGCGCATATACACGAAGGAATAACCAACCAATTTTCCGCTACAAAATTCAATTCTGCTATGTCGTGCAATGTACTCCTCTCATACTGACTTGGTATTTTCGTAGGGGCTGGGGGATGTTTATTCTGTAAACATATTTAACGCGCATCGAATCTATATACGCTGAATAGCTAATTTGTCGAAACAGGTGTAGCTACTGTAGCTACTCCATCGAAGCCAATTGGAAATTATATAGTTAATTGAATTGCTGCTGCGAGGACAATTTAGTCGAGTAAAGTTAATTGAAAGGACGTGCATGATTTACAAAATGTATTAAGCTGCTTCTGGAATAGTTAATGCAACTTAATGAATACAACTGGGCGATAAATTCCAGACGGAAGACGCGTAATGGTATGTGACGGGAATATTGACGCGGCACAGCTTCCGTCACAATACATAATTAATGTTACATAAAGTATTTTAAATTATTACAGAATAATAAATCATATATTTTGTTCATATTTAGGCAATATGAGCAATTAAGTTATTAAATAATTGAATTTAAATTGAGACTTTAATAACTAAATAAATATGTTAACTTAAATATATAGTTTAAAGTTTGGAAAACACATTTAAAAAAAATATTTTTGACCTTGAATATTTGTAATTTTTAACCTTTAAATTTTGATGCATTGCTTTGGTCCCTCCTTCAAAAATTCCTAAATAGTTGTTCAAAATGTGATTTCCATAAAAAAGCGCCAGTTCGACCTTTGTTGAATAAAATTTGGTAAATGCTTTTAATTTAAAAACAGTAAATCCAGCTTTAATTTTTCAAGGTTAATGAAATTGCTTGTAAATATTTAAAAAAATAAATTTAAAAACAAACTACCCTCAGTACATCTTTAAAATGTATATAATTTTTCACTTCTACCTAAATTCTTTTGAAGACTTTTGATTACATTTATACACTTGTTATTTGAAGTGGCCAATTCATATTGCTAATAAAATTTATTTCTGTTTATTTTCAACATATTCTCGTTCACTTCCGATTCATTAGGAGAACAAACATTGTGCTCTTGTGTCCGGAAATTTTGTTAGCACAATTATGTATAATCAAGTTATCACATCGTGACCTCCACACTTAATGTTGTGAAATTGAATTTTCTTGAGAAGTGATCCAGAAGTTTCAGGATGCATAAACATTTACACCATTTAAGAATTAAGTTACGAGAATATGGCGAATGGGTTGAGCTAAATTGCTATTTCAAATTGGATTAACTCAACAATTGTGTGCTTTGTTTAAAGGCACGAATTACAAATTTTATTGTGGAAAATTTTAATTGATTTAAGGATGAGACGAGATAATGCCTAATTATAATTTGAAAAGCAATTTGAATAACTAAAATGCTTCAAGAAGTATTAGCACTTAAGAACCCCAATAACAATAAATTATAAGCCACATCAAATTTATATTAATTCATCATCATTTAAAAAATAATACTAAAAAGTGAGGTTATGTCATAATTTTACACAGCTTAAAGTTTTTGAGCGTGGAAAAGTAAAATTGATGATCTTTTCTTTCAAATTATTGATTTTGTAATGGTCAACAATTATGTGTAAAATGTTTTAAAATAATTTTCTGCAATCAGGTAATATAAAAATAAATTATGTGACCTTGAAATGTAATTTATTTGAAAAAAATTCGTCCTAATTTGAAAACGAACAACATCGATAAGATGATTTCTTATTAGAAAATGTCTAGCCATTCACTTTCAGGAAAATATATTGTTCCTTTAACTTTCAAAGTCACTTATGTTATTTTGTGACCTTGAAAAAGGATCCAGAAAGAGTCCACTTTATTTAAAAGCAAAAATACTGTTTTGTTTTTATTTCATTTTATCAAAAAACAATTTCTGGTTCATCATGAATGTCCTTTGAAAATTATTTGTTTGTGAGAAGACAACACAGCAAAACAAAATAAATAATTGAAAAGTAAATCAAACATTTTGATGAAACATCGAAACAGTTAGTTCTGCTAACAAATTAAAAATCCACATAATTTACTAACAAACATTAAACAATTACTACGATTTAATAAAGCCAAACAACTAAATATTTGCCACAAACAATTTAAAGCATTTATATTCTGAAAACAATTCAGAGATACAAAATAGTTTTAATGTTACAACCCCTATTATGTTGGAAGCAATTAAAAGCACCCGAACAAATGAGGTCTATTCCACTTGTTGACCCTTTCCCAATAAACTTCACACTGGCCAGCTGCTACGGCATGTTGTCTGATGTGTTTACCAACAACAATATTAAACTACGTATTTGATGAACGCAAAAAAAAACAACAACAATAAACTGATGCTTGCCATACATTGTACCTGCACGCTGTCCAATTACGTACGACAAACAGCTTACAAATTATTCTCCATTATATGAAAGTTTGGCTGAAATAATTATTCAGCAAATGTACTACCGCGTCCACCCCGCGACTGCACTTCAATGTAAATTGTAATACAATTTTAGAATTGTGTGTTTGCAAATTGTGCAACATGCAACATTCCGTGGACGTATTTAGTATATATTTCAAAATGCACCAACTCCCATAACTTCTGCGAAAAGCTTCGTATATTACACTGAATTAAATTCATGTATGTATAAGTGTCAGCGAATATATGAATTCGTTTGCGATTAAATAAACAAGGCTGCTGCACACACCATATGACGCTTAAGGACGGAAAATATATTATTTATGGTGACGAAATGGTGAGGGGCTGAAGAGTGACTGTGAATAATATTCGCAACCCAATTCTGTCACGAATTCACGTCGCAATGAATGTGTTAAATCAGTGATTATTGCCATGCGAATGTCGTTAAATAAACTTGCATTGCCATGATGCATCCCCTAACGACGAGCGTTTACTTCATAAATCAACTCACATGCGAGGAAGTTTGTGTACAGAAACAACCCCAACCCCCACCAGTCAAAGACTCACAAACACGATGAGAGCTAATCTGCACTGTAAAATTAATGAGAAAATGATAGGGTTTTCAATATATAGCCTGACTGAAAACAAAGAGATTTGCTTTTAAAAGCTTCTTCACTTCATTTCCATTTTATGCAAAAAATTTAAATGGATTCAAAAGATAGTACGCTACAGGGTATCCAAAGCTACAGCACAATTAATTTACAGTAACACCTTTTATATTCATCATAATAAAATTAAAATAACGCCCCTTTGTTGCTGAAATACGATGGAATTGTTTATTTAAGTAATTGTTTTTAAAATATTTAATTGTGCATAATTTAATTAAAGATCTTCGGTGTACGATGGATCCTTTTGTGCCAACTCTGGATAGGAGTAACCCATTTCCTCAGGTGTCAGCACACCAAGTTCATCCAAAGTGGGTTGAATTTCTTGCAGCAAATACGGATAAATTTCATTCATGTTGTTGCCACATTTCTCCCTGCACGCTTCCAACCATCTGACCGCTAGTGCGTAGTCGTTGAGGCGCCGACACGCACGCAGTCCCGCATTGATGATGATCGGATCGGGAATGAGATCCATGCCGCACAAGTCGTTCATGAATTTGCGACACCACCACCCATCGATGTTGGGATCGTCCAGGCAGCTGGCGTAATTTCGGTCGAATTCGTCCACCGAACGGGGTTGGGCGTTGCGTATTGTTTGGGCACGGGATGAGGTCAATCGCATGGGGACGACACGTGCGACGGTATTTTTAACAATGTTTTTAAAGAAGGCGGATGGCATTTTGAAATGGGTGAAATGTTTTAACACGAGGAAATTATTTAAATTTTTTTTTTACACAAATTCTAGCAAAACAAAAGCAATTAGACTGCGATTTGCAAAGAGAACTTGTTCAAAGGGAAGAGTGGAAAAAAGCACGTAGTTTCCTTGTTTCGTAGTTACTTAGTTTTAAATTAGTATTTTGAAATACATTTTTCAAATAACATAAAATGGAACAGTTTTTATTTTTTTGAAAAATATGTGCTTTATTACATTTTAATAAAAAAATGTAGCAAAAAAAAAACAAAAATTAAGAAATTTATGACCTTTAAAAGTTATTTTCTTGACCTTGAAATATTAAATAAAACTCTTTGATTTTTAAAACATTGCAAAATTATGTAAAGGAATTTATCCAAAAAATTAACTGTCTAAAAATTAAAAATATGTGACCTTGAAATTTTTTAAAACTGTAAAATAAATGTTATTTCATTTAGAATGTCGATGGTGTAAAAATATAACAGTAAAAATTGTTCTATCCGTTTTAAACAATTAAATTCTTTCTTTAGTAAATGTGTTTTTTTTTAGAATATTTTTACCTTGAATGAGGTTTTGATCTCAATAAATAAATACTGCTCTATTTCTTATCTTTTATACAATAATCCAAAAAATATTGTTATCCAATTATGTGCTTTTATAGCATGGTCATGATGCATTGACCAATTGCTCAAACAATTGATGTTTCATCCCTTAATTGGCTATATAGTGCAATAAAGAGCGTTTTCCTCATTTCAACACGCAATCAAAGTATCGGAAACCAACCCATCTTCAGAACCAATATTATTGGATGTGTGTGTTATTCCTAAATCAAGTCATTGCACGACACAATAAGCCAAATCTTATTTGTGAATCCATCCAATCTGCCCACAGTAGTTCTCTAGAAATGTAATGCGAGTGTGGGTGCAAACATTTGTTGCTTACTTCTATCAATGTTACACAGTCGATTGTTGTTCAATCCATAATATTGTGCACAATCAAATACTTCCAAGAAATGTCGGTTTTCTTGAGAAAAAAATAAAAATGGAAAGAAGGAAAGACATTCAAAAAGAAGATAGATTAAAGCCTCAAATGTTTGCTGGAATATTTATTGCCAATGTTATATTTATTTGTTGTGAGACGTGATGTGCTGGCAAACTCACATTCAAATTTTATATTGCAATGCATTGTGCATTTGTTCATTGTTAAGGAAATTTAAAAGTGTTGGTATTTTGCCAGAAAGTTTTATTGAACCTTGCTGATTTTTATTTTGATCGTCCAGTGTGAAATTAATGAACTTATTAATATTAAAATAGGTGCGTACTGATTAGTACAACCAGACAGTGCAGGGAGGCCAACGTGTGAATTTATTACAACTTTTGATTCAGAAACTTATTGACTTGACCTTGAATTATATTTTTTTTTTTAGGAAATTAAATAACGCAAAGGAATTTAGTTATTTAAAATATATTCAAGGTTTCGGAGATATAAAAAAAGTTTATCACCAAAAACTTTTGATTTTGACCTTGAAAATTTTTCCTGTTTTGAATTTTTTAAAAAGGTTTTTAACTTTATTTCCTATAGCTTATTTATAATTTAGGGTGATAATGTAAATTACATTCTGTTTTATATTCGTAGGAAGTAAGAATGATCAAAATTGTTGGATTGGAAGACGTTAATTTCATACAAAAATTGTTTTTTTCTTGTAAAATGTGTTTTTTTTGATTTTCGGAGCAAAAGTTTAAGTAACAAACTTTCCGAGAACTGGCAGCAGATAAACAAACACAATAAAAAAAATTCTGGACCACTTTTCAGGGAGTTTTGCATCATTTTTTTTATGAAAAATTTCGTTATTGGAACAATTTATTACTCCAGTAGAGTCACAAAGAATTAGTCAGCAATAAATAAAAAACCTAGTTTAAAAACATTAACAGTAAAATAAGAAAATCAATTTTGTTAAATTTTCAATTTCAATAAAGCTTTCCCAAAAGCACAACGCTACATCAGTGAAGAGAATTGAAACGTCTTATTAAGATCATCCCCTATTTATTCCCGAAAACACATTGAAAACTTCAAACACAATATCATTCCATTTTAAAGTCAAGTCCTCGTTGTTCCGTTTCTTATTTGAATGATCTTTTCATCTCTCATGGGGGATTTAAGGACTGAATTGATTTTACGGCAAAGACGCTTTTGACCTTTTCTTTTTCGCTTCCAGTTTCCACACAATTCTTATATACTATAGTTGTACAATATACGAATACTTGCACATATATGACTCGTGTATACTTAATTCAGAAGCTCTAGTGCAATAAATTTCATCAGTGCTCCTTGCTTTGGGTCCGCATACTATCCAGATGGTATTGTGTGTGTTCATTGTGCGCCACACAGCCCACAGCACACACACATATATAGAGATAGAATGTGTCGCTTTTAATTGCGCTCGCAAACTGTTTTTATTGTCTCGTGCCGTGAAATAACATCATCCCTGTTGCTACTCGTATATATTTAGTGCGGGATTGTGTGGGACTTTCGAAGTTTGCTACGAGGCAAAAAAGGACACTGCGAAAGTACAAATGTGTTTGTCCCAAAATGGTGGTGGTTGGATAGACACACGCGCGTTTTCTTTGTGCAAACTGCTATTACGTTAGATATATTTAGTTAAAGCCTGCACAATATAAGGTTAAGGCTTTGATGTGAAAAGTTGCTTTCGGCTGTACGCAGTGTGTTTAATTGCACTAAACTTGATTGGGTGGGTGTGTGTGTGTGGGTGGTTTAACGTATTTTAGTGACATTGCTTTAATAAAATAATTTGTGCGTGGTGATTTGTGGATTGATTTTGTTGAGACAAAAGGATGAACTGCAAAGTATCCAGACAAGAATTTAAAATAACACTTAAAGAGGTAATGTTTTTCAATGTTAAGGATCAGTTTAAATTAAATTTAGAGTGTGGTAAGGTAACCTATTCAAAATTGAGCTTTTACCTTAAGTATATTTTTTTTTTTTGTCTGTAAAAACATTTTTTGTTAAACAAATTGAATTAGTTTGACTTTAAATAAATTAATTTCAATAAATTTCCTTAAGTATTCCTTTAATTATTATTTTTTTACTTCTTCTACATAAGGCTGAAGGACTCTCTCATTCCACTGAATTTTAAAATCGCAAAAAGCAACAAAACAACATTTTCTCAGCCAACCTAACATTTTTTGCAACAAATGTCTGTACATAATTAAAAAGGAGCAATATTTTCTTATCTAAATTGCTATTTAAACTTCTCCTAATTGACATCTGAATGCAAAATGAGAAATATAACTCAATTAATGTCACGCAGACATCAGAGTTTATGATCCATAAAGTTCAAGGTTAATTACATATTAATTGAATACACGGTTAATGTGTAAAAGACCGTAAAATCGTCAGAATTTCCTCGTTCCGAAATTCTCCAAAAATGTCCTGCCTTTCATATATGGGGGTGAGTTAATGTTTTGATGCAAGAATTACATTCAAAAAAATATTGCCAATACCATATTTTTCATTCCACATTAATAAAGGATCCATTTCCGTAAACGCAAACGTCTGTATTGCATTGAATTGTGCTTACATTTTACAAAGTACCGTGTAATTGAGATTTGGATTGCAGCAAAGGTGAAAGCGTGTGTGTGTGTGTGTGTGTGGTGTGAAAGCAACCGGATGTGAACAAGCCTTCTCGCAAATTATGCTGAATCAATATTCAAACAACAATTGTGCGTATGTCGACGATGATTAAGCTTGAATGGGAATCTGCTGGAATGTGTCTAAATTAGACGCAGAGGTGGGTGGAATATGCGCCGAGTTGTACAATGAATGGCGACATGTGGTGTTTATTAGACGATTCGCAGCGAATGCATAATAATATGTTTGTTGATACGCCATCCCCATCGCGGCGTAAAGTGGTGACGGTTGCGAGGACTTCAACGCATTGCCATCATGTATGGGGTGTGTCATGTGTCTGTGTGTTTAAGATTGATTATGCTTTTAATCAAGCGAATAGTCAGTGAAGTATGAAGAGCTTTGATGTGTCCAAGCATGCGTTGAATTTTTAAGTGACTCGACTATAGCTATGGGGGTGGTGGTTGAAATTGAGAATTTATTGGTGAATTCGGTAAAATGATTTATACTATTGTAAGTACTAAGTATTAAGTAATATGTAAATTTTAGTCCTTTTTATAAAAGCAATCACAGTTTTATTTTATTATTGTTATTTCAAAATTTAAAGACTTTAAAATTACATCAAAATTTCATAAACAAGTTGAAATGCAATGTAGTGCAATAGCACCCAAAGGAAACAACAATTTATTCAGCAAAACTTCAAAAGTCCACATTTTGAAACTGCAGTTTGTGCTCGCCCCACAACTGCCTGTCAAAAGTAAATTGTATGCAAGCAACTGGAACAAACAAACAGAAATATTTTCATAAACTTTCATAGTCAAATTCTCGTTCCTTTTTAAAAAAAATACTTTTTTTTACATAAAACACAAAAGGTGCAAACAAGATATGCTCTTTAAACGAATCGGATTTTTCTTTACAAGACGTTTTTATTTTGTTTTTGCTGGAAGATCTAACATTTATAGCACTTACGTGCGTCTATTTGGACAACAAGAAATAAATGCATAAAATGCATAATTCCTTGAATATAACAGAAGAACACCCAGACTGACAAGTGAATGCAGGAAATGAGAAACGCGAAGTTATGCATTGCGTTATGTTGAAATTCTTTGTAAATGGTTTGGAAAACATTGAACAAATTTATAAAAACTTAATATCTCGAGTAAATTAAATATTTTAAATTCATCATTGCGTATTTTGTTTTTAAATCTTGATCAATTAAAACTGGTTAAAAAGGTAGGAAAATTAGCAAAAACATTTTAATGTTTAAAAAGGACTGAAAGTCGCAAATTTAATTTTTTTTTTTAAAGATTTAAATTGTCATATTTTGGACCTTTTAATTATGTTTTTTTTAATTGATTTCAAAGTGGTTCTTCATTCCACGTAGTATTTTATTATAAAACATGAAAAATTGTTAAGAAATCATTAATATTAAGAATAAAAAAGAATTTATCAAAATTAACTTCATTGATCAAAATATGTATATCCTCAATGTTTAATGCAATCTTATTTCCAAACGAATGTGCCATGGGAAATTGTGAAATCCGGTGGATTGTCGAAAATCTTTTGAAACTAATCGTCCAATAAAAAACTGGATTTTTCCTCTTCCCGGAAACATTGCTCAATTCGTATATATGCCCTACTTAATGTGCGCCACCACTCGCTGTACAATCCTCAAGCAGACATCGCTGACTTTTTTATGCAGCATGGTTTGCGTTGTTCTTTTCTTGCAAATCTCTCGCTCTCGTCCTAACTAAATATATACACATTATTTCTTGCATGTAAATTTAACTGTATGTGCAGCCGCAACTGAAAGCTTGGCGAAAAAAATGTAAGAAGCACAACAACATAAAAGCTCCGTGGAGGAATTAAAGTCAAGCAAGTGAACAGAATACACGCATTTAATGAATTTTTTATTAGCCTCAAATAGAGGGATACTCAAGTGTCCAACAGGGACGATAATATGGCGTTGTTCAAGACACTTGTTACTTAAAGCACAATGGGGGGAAGAGTTATGCAGCGACTCGTTGCCGTTGCGTTGGTTTGTGTATTTGCACGAGGGACCTTTCCTGATTTATAAAGATCGAGGGAGATTACTACAACGACGTCGCTTTTCATTGTGTTAAATGGCCATTAAGGTTGACTTATTATTTATGATTTTTATTTTTTACGAGTGGTGTGAGTGGAGTGTGAAGACGCTGCTGCGCCCGTCTTTATAATCCCAGATATCCTTTTTGGGTGTTATTTATTTGGAGCTGTGTTCCCAAAGTGTTTATTGTTTCAATTTCATTGCATTTTTAATGACAATTTATTGCTTCCGAATTAAATATGCTGTTTTATGATTGAGGACTGTTTATTTTTACAATCAAGTTGTAAAACCTCAATTAATGTTATTTTGAAACGGTATTTAACAACATGGGGTGCAAAATAAAACTCAAAAACAGCTTGATGTGAAATTAAATGTTGTCATTTAACAAAATTGCATAAACGTTACACGGAAAAAAGTTTACTCATAAACCGATTTGCGTTGTTTTACAAATAGTTTGAAAATAATTTTTAAAAAGTTGGTACAATAAAATGTTAGCTACTTTATCGTTGTAGATCCATTAAAAAAAAGTTGTGCATTTAAACGTGTGGGGGAGGGGGAAGAGGGATAATTCGAAAACAACCACGAGTAAACAGTTTATGAGTGCATTACAGTTGGAAGTTTTGAAAACAGTGTGTATTTTATATAATATATATAACCAAAAGCAGTCAACATAACGCTCTAATTTCTGTAAACATAGTTACTCGCATGGTGCCTAAATTATTTGATGTCGTCGCATAAAACTTTTACATTACCGAAATATGTGGTAATTTCTATTTGGTGAGAGTTAAAAATTTGTGTGAAATACATGTCGCGTGTGCTTTAAAATCACATACACTACTTTATGATTTTAAGAGAAAATTCCGTGTGCATTTTCAATTAGAAAACTTAAAATTATTTTTCTATAAACAATGGAGAACGAAAATTTAAGCAATATTTTTAAGAAAATTAACTTTGATGAATGAATGAAGTGCTATTGCATATAAAGATTTTTAATTTAAAAGTGTGATCCTTGAATTTATTTAAAGTTTAGTTTTAAAACTAAAATTATTTTTTGTCGAAATTCCATGAAAACAGTATTTCCCATTACTGCATTTCGATGAGAATGTTTAGAAAGCAGTTCACACTTTACGCCTCAGGATTGGTGCTAATTTAAGATCATAATAAGTGAAGCTGAATTCACTGCTTCTACAAAAACGTGTCAAACAATTTTAGTTCTAACTAGTTTCCGTGTTGAAAGTTCACCGCTGCGGTAGAAATATGCAACACAAAATATATAAAATATCGCCTATCGCGGTGTGCTCGATTTGAAAAACAATATTATTTTAATGTTATCAAAATAGTGCTGCACTAAAAGTTGAAGTTAACTCAACTTTTTGAGAGAGTGATGATTTTTTGTCGTCACTCAACACAAAAATTGAGAAATTTTCATATAAAAAGTGTGCACGCTCTCTTCGAGTTCAGTAAAAATATGCTGAAGCTGTGAATTCAGCATGAACACTAATTTTTCCTCATTCGAAAGTTTTACGGTTATTAGTAAAAAATAAAAAAAAAGAAGTTAGGTTTAAAAATATTTTACGATTTTTGTTGCAAGACTTAAGTCAAATTATGTAGAAACAGTTTTGAATTAAATTTGACAAATTGCGGAGGGTTGATTTAAAAAAAAATACCCCTTTTCTATGTACAGTAAACGTCGACAATATAAATTAAACATTTTTTTACCATTTCGAAAATTTCTTTCAGACTTTTTCTAAGATTTATTTTAAAATTTACTTCTCTTAATAAAAAAGGAAAATAATAAAACAAATTTTGTATTTAAAAATTATAAACAAACTAACTTTCCGCGATAAAATTGAAATCCTAGAATAATTTAAAGTTAGCAAAATCTACATTAAAGCGAATACAACAAAACAGCCCTTTGTTTCTAAATGAAATAAATTATAAAGTCATGTTATAAATAACCAATGCTGTTTATCTTTCCACTACATACTATTTAAGATGAGGCCATATTGTTCAAATTGCTATGACTTTCCGCAACGTGTGCTTTATTCCTCTAAAGCTACATCACGATATTTGAGAGTAAACAAAACAACGCGACAAAGACGTACGAGGGAACATTCGCATTATAGTTACAATACAATAACAATTGCCATTTTAAACTTTACGAGTTTTGAAATAACCTCATACTAAAAACACGCGTTGTATGAGGGGGAACATTCATGTCATGCTTTCGCCAAACTGGGAATGAGAAACTGAAGTTATAACTTTAAACTTGGTGATATTAAGCTACGTATGCATTGCATCTCAAATGACTTATGTTGTGAATACGAGTGAACGAGAGTTTTAGTTGTTTTTTTAGGAGTCACGGATGATAAAGTGTAAAATGCGTAATTTGGATTTTTGTAACAATTTTGAGGACAAATATTGTTCTTAGGAGATTCTTGATGTAAGTTATCATAAGGAAATCAGTTTCATCTTACCCAATATTATATTATGATCATAACTTATTTTATTAAGACTATACTTCAGTTAAAAACTGCAATCACACGTTAAACAAAAAAAATAAATTTTTTTAAAGATATTGTTAAAGTTTCATTTGCCATTCCACTTAACTGTTAATAATCCAAGTGTGGGTTCCTTGATTACGTTCCATGATGAAGCCCTTTTTGATTGAAATCCTTTATTATTGAATTACATCAATTTAAAACTGTGATGAGGTTTTATAAATAAAATCAACGATGTTCATGTTTGACTTCCTCTCAAAAAAATTGGAGCGTATTTTTATCCGTTTTAAAAATAAAATCAATTCGGCTGGAGTATCGAATTGCATTTCACAGATAAACTCTGCTATGTGATATCTGCGGGATTAATTACCAAGATTTTTGTTCTGTAAAACAATTCGCAATAAGAGTGACGAAATAATATTAATTTCAAATGATTTTTTGAAAATTCATTTTTTTTGTTCACAAATTTATAATGCTATTGAAGGATTGAGATCAAAGTAAAGAAGTTTAACTAATCCAGCTTTATGTAACAGTTGCAACTAGCTTTTTATAGGCATACAATAAATTTTATCATAGAAAGTATAATGGCGTTTGTGTACCTAGACTTCTCAGCTTTGAAATATTTAACCATTAATTCACACAGCCAAACTGATTTTTAATATTCACCACCGCTAATTTCTTTTTCACTTCTTGGGGCATTCATTTAAAAAAAATTAAAAAATTTAATTATTTCAATTTGTTTGTATTTTGAATAAATTTATTTTTGTAATGAGCTGCTTCTTTAAACGGAAAAATATTTTTACAAAATTAGTAATTTTCAGAAATTGAAACAGAAATAGAGAAATTTTTTAAATTCTTATTGAAAACATTAGAAAATATTTTATTATGATTTAAAAGTGAGGCAATAGTTTAAATTTTGAACAGTTTTAAGCGAATGTTTCCTAAATTAATTTGTGTAACAAAATGGAAAATATTTATAATAAAAATATGAAAAATAATAGCAATTAAAAAAAGAAAGACTTTGTTTACAAAATTTTATAAAACAAAGATAATAAATTGTCTTTTAAATCAGTTGGGCATTTTAAAAATTGCTTATAAATTTGCCATGGCTTCTTGTTTATTTGAAATCCATCTGATTACATAAATTCAGAATGAATTTATTGCGTTATATCCGGTTGATTTATTAAATCTGATAAATAATTGTTTATGGAAACAAATTTGAGAGTGACAATGTGTTTAATATGTTAATTTGAAAAGCACACATCAACAATACGAACGCTTTTAAATTCAACTGAATAAAATTTGTGAACTTTCTTCGCATGTCATGGAGTTTTTTCCATACTCAAATTCTATATTTATGCAAATGTTTTGTTATTTGTTTGACAAATTATAATATATTTATTTGTTTTCTGTCACTTAAAATAATGTGAACATTGTTTACTTATTTATTGCAAAAAATCCTTTAAAGAATTTTTTTTTAAATCCTATTTAAAGCATTCTTCATGCTCAATAAAAAATGAGTTCAATAATTTTTTCAAATTACATTGAATTGACCTTGAAAAAAAAATTCAAAAATATAAATCCTAATATTGTAGATACAACATCTGAAAATAAGTTTTCTAAAATATTTGGTTTAGAAAAATCTAGGTGCATTGAGAAACAACAAACTTAGAAACTCAGACACAAAAAAAACCCCTTTAAATTCTATCTGCAGTGTCGAAAGCTGCAAAACTTGAATACAATTCAGATAAAACAATAATACACACAACTCAATTTATATTGTTTCAATTCAAAGTTCTTCTCGTGAAAACATATTATTGTCAAGGTTGCTCAGTGTCAATAAGCACACATTTATAAATTACATTATTGCCAATGAAAATTGATTGTTTGCACTCTTCAATAATTTGTTATCCGACACAATGCACTTTGTTCCAAAAATAATTAAATCGACAAACTGCATACATACATTTAAATTAACACTGCAAGAACAAAGATATTGTCGCACATGAATTTAAATAAATGGAAATTCTATGACACCATTATTGACGAAAGTTTGCTCACTTATTCAATGGGATGGGGGTGGCATGTCTATATAATATAGATTGTAGGTTCATGATGGCGACATGATGTCGAATTTGCATTAACATGAAGACTTCTGTATTTCCCATTTCGCAATTTATGCATTTTGAGCCATTGTTAAAATTAAATGAATTTGCGGCTACCGTGCTATCAAGCAACAGAAAATTGTATTTGGAATTGCTTTAGCTCAATGAAGTCCAAATTTGAAATTTATGTATTATGAATATTGCATGCAGCTTGTGCCACAGCAAAGGAAACAACAGGAATATACCGAAATATTAAAAGGAGTGGTGGCTAAATTTGAAATGAGATTAATTTTGAAAACAGAAATTTCACCAGTAATTTAATTACCCAACCAGGATGAAACGGCTGTGATTTTGTGCTCAATGTATAAATTGTGTAGTTCTCTTTTGATGCACTGTGCACATCTTACGGATTTGTTGGTATTAAATATGAATGCCAGGTTGGAATGATTTTAAATTTGTTATTTGAGGTTGAAATTAATGTTAATTAGTTTAATACTAATTGAATTTTATTATAATTAAACTAATTAGTTTTACTGACCCTGCAAAATCCTTTACCAATTTTGTTTTCGCTTTAAAAAGCATCGTAATAAATAATTTCCCTTCTTTGTTTTTTTACAGAAAATAAATAATAAGTTTTGGAATCGAATTGTTTTTTGAAAAACAATCTGAACTTTATACAAAAATTTACTTAGATGATATAAAAGCAAAATATAATGTGAATATTTTAAAATGTTGACATAATTTGATAATTTGATAACAACTGACAAACGTTTTAGGTTGTCTCTCAGTTGATATGAAAATTTATTTAACAGTTAAAATAACTTGATCACGTTACATTTAAAAAATATATTATGAAAGTATTCCTTAAAACTGTGAAACTTCAACAAGATCTGACATATTTTGTAATAAATTTAAATTTATAGTTAATCAATGTTTATAACTAAAAAAGAATCTCTTTAAATAAAATAGAAACTAAATATTTTTGAGAGTTTAATTTGAGTTGTAAATGTGATAAAGTTTTCTAAATATTTCATCGTCACACTTATTTTAATTCAATTTAAAAAAAACAATAAGGGATGAAGAATGACCTCAAGATTTGTTTAAAAAAATGTAATGATCTGAATTGGTTTGCGTCTCAGATGACGGATACATTTTAAAATTACATAACATCAATTTTAAAGTATTATAGGGCTCTCCCTGCCATTAAAAATCCATTTATTTTTTTTAAGCAAATGTTTTGATTTATTTCATTAAAAATAGAAATTGCTAAAAATAAAAATGAAAACACAAAAAATCCTGACAAAAATAAATAATTCATCAATTTAAAAAGATTTTGTTGTCAGTTTTTTCTCTTTCTATGTTAAATTTTCCTATTTTTTTCAGTACCTCCCGAATTGTTATTGACGTACGTTGAAATTTGTTTAATTTGCCTGAACTTTTTGTGAATCCATTTTTAATTTATTGTACCCACAATCCACAAATGCTCTCCTTCAAATACAATGTTGATGTTCCGACTTTTTGAAGTCTTTTTCTCTTATATTTATTTACTTTAGTTCGCTTTTGAATTTTGTGAAGCAAAGTTCATATTCCTTTCTATCGCATTTGCGGTATTTTCATGAATATTTCATGAAAGTTCACTGAAAGCAAACTTTGATTCTATTATTGAATAGTCGTTGTGGACGCAGAAGAGTCATATTTTAAGATTACACATTTTATACAATAAACCACAAAACATGCAAAAAGATGGTTGTAGAAAAGCAGCATCCCATTGGTTGTAAATATCCTAATTAAAATACTATGAACAAATTGAGTTGTAGTTTGTTGTATAATTGTACACAAATATTATATTACATTACTCACTATAGAGGCGCACATTTCATAGAATTCGTGTATGCGAATCATATTGTGGCAGTTCTTTGTGGTTCTTTCTTATATAAAGTAAATTACAATTATTTATTTAGTAAGTTAAAAAAATTGAAAATTATTGAAGAAAAAACTAACAATGCAGGGAAGCCAAATTCTTAAATATTTAAATGTTTCTTTTGAGGCAAATTTTATAAAGACATTTGTGAACTTAAACCTAAATTTTTTAACCTTTTTTTTTATGGTCCTATTAACCATAATGACGGTAAAGAATTTTTGAAAAATTAAACAGAGTTTACACGATTTGTCAAAATCGTCCCTCCCAACTTAATTTCAGCAGTTTCAAAAATCTGAAGACGGACGGATGGACGAATAAACAAGCTGTAATCTGTGCCCATTTTGTGGACTCAAGGAGAAAGGAATTTTTTTAAATTTAATTATTATTGCTTAAAAAATAAATAAATTGCGGATCGTAATAAAATTTAAAGGATAAAAGCCAATGATTTTCTGTTGTTTAGAAATTTCCAATTAAATTGCAAATGCAGCAAATGAGAACAATTCGTGTTCAAAGGACATAAAGCACGCCCATTTGAAATACAATCACATCCGCAGCAATTCTTTCGACTGCGTCGACATTTCAACAATTTCCTGTAAGCAATAGGAGTATTTTCAACATTACATAAGTTTAGATTTTTTTTTGCAACAATACTCCAATTACACTGATTACTTCTTCGAGTGATCACGCTACATAAACGACAACATATCGACTGTGAAAAATTATGATGAGAAAAATAAAAGCTGTGCAAGACATATTTTTTAAAATCCTTATTCATCCCCCTTTTGTTACTTGTTTAAAATCCAGTAACGGTTCTGGTGTAAATTGAAATAATCTGTTTTCTAGTCGCATTATCTGCGACCAAAGCTTTAAAAGTTTCATACATTTCGTTTTGTACGTGCAATGCTACACTCACACAGCCAATGACGAACTTTGTTTGGGCTTAGTCAACTATTTGCTCGATTAACTGTTCCATTTCCGCTAACTAATAGGATTTAAATAATGTTGTTGCTATAGTTGCCAGTGATTAATGGAGCGAGAAGCAATGTGATTTATGGTGTCTCCTACCTAATGAATGACATTAATTCCAACTTGAGCTTCGCCACAATAAGCTTTTTGTTAAATTTAATCAGATTAATATTGAAATGTAATGAAGCAGAGAGTATGGTTTGTGTTGTGGACTGTGGGGACTGCATGCGGTATGGTGCAGAAGATGTTACAAGTAATAACGCAAACTAGTGTGGCGAGAGAAATTTTCCTATAACTATATGTTGTTGTGATATTGTTCAATGTTCATTTTATACATGCGTAAAATGTAGTAATGTAAAATATCTGGGAGAATTGTGAAACATTTTCGTATTCGGGAATGAAAAAAGGACAAACTTTCTAATGATATATGACTTAACAAGTATTACTAATTCAATAACGTTTGTGCAACAGTAATTGTATTCGTTACTTTGTTAAACTTGCAAGAGTATTTGTAAAGACTTTCAAATTTATTAACATGAAAGCACTATTTGAGATGGTTTAGTGAATTTTCGTTTTAAAGAATTAAGTTATTACACTTAAGAAGGAAGCATTTTATTCACTTTATTGATTAAATATTAATTTACATGATTTAAAAATGATTTTATAATTATGTATTCGAATTTTGTCATGACCTCTTGAGGTTTGAGGAGTAAGGAAGGATCCTTGCTTAAATATACATGAAGATGTAAACTGAGTTATAAAGAGCTAATTCATATTTTTCGTTAGTTTCCACGCTTGTGGATCACTTCCTCAATAGACGTTCGTGATTTACCTTCGTGTCCCACGTTTGTGGCTCACTGTCTTGATGGTACGTTCGTGGTTTACGTTCGTACCGACGTTTGTGGCTCACTGCTCACGATCCTGGCTTAAGCTTTAAGCCCACGTTCGTATCCCACCATCGTTCTCAACATTCAATCTTCACGATCGTTCTCAACGTTAATTAATTAATAAATTTGAATAACTTTTCTTTAACATTATCTCTAACTCTTAAACAAAATAAACCAATTTAAAGCTTACATCCACAACAGTTTTAAATTGTCCAATGCATTCAATGGCAGACACAACATTAAATGATTCCTCCACCATCACCATATTATTATGGACTCGTATTATATGCGGGAGCCTCAGCAATTTAATTCTGCTGATGTCACAGCGTCTACAAACTTACTTTGACATATACGAAAGGAAAAATATTTTTTTCTTAATAAATAAACCTATCTTAATGCGGTATCTGGTGACAGTTTTTCCCATCGCTTTTTCTCCCCAGTGATGAGAACAAAGAACCAACATAACAAATCAGACAAAACGACAGAAGATAGGCTGAAGTGAAACATAATCAGAGGAGACGATAATATAGACGTTTTGAACACATAGCAAACCAGATATTGATTTTCGTAAAACTCCCTCCCTACACAATAAATGTATGATGGTCCGCACAATCCTCACATAGAACCACTAAAAATTATTTTGAATTCGCTGCGTAAAGACGGCCGTTGGTGATTGGGGGGTTGGGTGGAGGGAGGGCGCAGGATTGAGGTATATTATAAGTAACGGAATAACATAAACTAATATCAAACGATGTGTGTGTGTTTCGAACAATAATGCTGGGTCATCAATTCCAAACGAAACGGGCCATCTAGGCTGCCAGGCACCATAACAATGGAAAACGGAGGCAAGATCTTGATGCTTCTGTATAATGAAGCGAGGTGAAGAAGTGAATATATTTCGGCATGCACACTCACACCTAACCTTTTTGGACATGCTTCTGCTTTTCTATTGTAATGCGGGTGAAATTGGGATGGTGGTCAAGTGCTTAGTATTTTCCTCCTTAATGACGTTCTGATTGCCATACTGCAGAAACGAACGGAAAAATTTCAATGCATTCTTAGATTTTATTATGGTTTAAAGCATAATTGCGCTTTTCCCATTTTTGGAGTGGACGCTGATTATGAACTCCTTGAATTCTAGCCACCACAGAGTACCCACAGTCAGCCACAATAATTTTATTATGCAGCAATCAGAAGTACATAGGCAACTATAATTTCATACAATACGAGAAACATAGAAAAAGGCGGATAAATAAATGCTCATTGCAGACAATTGTGGATAATTGAATTTAGCTATGTGGCTCTGTGTATAGTTTTGCTGGCGCAGTAAATTTCTTTTATTCGTTATTCCATTGACCTTTTTCCCGCTTGCAAGCATCCTTGTATATTCTTACAGTTCCTTTTCAACCCACATTTCCGTTTTCTTCTTCTTGAGAGGCATTATACAAACACTGTACAGAGATAGCGCGCCGGATAAAATAAGAAAGCGCTCTCATACAATAATATACTGAAAGAAATAATAATTGTCTTTGCCAGAATATTCATTAATTTATTAAATTCGTATGGAGGAAGACACAAGAATATGTATTTGGGTAGGCAACTCACATGCGACCGCTTCAACATAAACTAGAGTTGCCCGCATCTATAGCCTGCGACTTGGAGCGTTGAGTTGAGTTAAATATACAAGACTTGACTAAATGAAACAATATAATAAATGCGAACTCGAATAAAAACAACTACATGGTAGGGAGATGTGCTCAACATTTTTTTTAAGGCTAAAGAAAAATTATAAAATTTATTTTTCAGTGCCAACATTTAATTCATGAGATTTATTATATTAGCTGAAACTTTTTGCTTTTGCCTCATTGCTTTTGATTGTAACTCATCACAATTCTTTAACCTTGAAATATAAATTTTCGGAATTCGACATATTCTAAAAAATCGGCATGGATTCTTTAAAATATTTTTGGTTCAAAACACATCGAAATACATTTTTTTAAAACTTATCATGACCTTTGAAAAACTCAATAGAATAAACACAAACCACGGATATTCTCACATTGAAACTACATTTTTGACCTTGAAATAATTTTTTCTCCTGCCAGAAATCTTTGTCAAATTTTTTGTAATAAAATCTCTCTGTATTTGTTGAGTTAAAAATCGAAACATCAATTTAAAACGTATTACAAGATATTTCAATGTTGACGTTTCAATGGAAACGTATTTTTAAAACCTTGAAATTATGTAGAAAATGCGTTATTAAATATTATTTTAACTAAAAACTAATCAATTAGATATTAAAAAAATTCCTATTTCACATAGGGAAATAGCAGACTCACACTTTTACATATTTGCTACACCTGTTTCAATTGTAATTCAGATTTTTCAATTGTAATTCAGATTTTTCAATTGTGATTCATATACTATCAAGTGTAATTCAAATTTTTCAATTGTAATTCAGACATTATTAAGTGTAATTCAGATTTTTCCATTGTTTATAATTTAAAATCGACTGTAAAAAATAAAACCTATATATAAAATTTTTTTTTTTACAGTCGATTTTCTAAACAAAAAAAATCTGAATTACACTTGATAATATCTGAATTACAATTGGATAACTTTTTAAAATTCAGGAAGGATAGAATTAATTCTAACATTATTAGAACTTTAATAATTAATTAATATTCAATTAAAAAAATCGCGACTTGAAGAAACCATTACTCAAATATGATGAGTCATGAAAATAAAACACATGCCACACATGTCTCACTAAATATATGCGAAAATATAGCAAAAAATATTTATACACATGCGGGAATATATCGCAACCATCCCCAATTTCTTAAAAGGATGGAAAGATTAAAGTAAAAATAAGAGTATAAAGCGCCGCCGTTGATTTCTTTTTGTTTACATATATTATTGCCAGAGATAATAAAGCTTTCAAAAGAAATAGCGCGCGCGAGAAATTGTGTGTGCGTACACAAAACACACAACAAAGAAAAGTCGTACAAGACAAATAGAAAGACGAATATATAAATGAAAATGTATTGAGGGAAAAATGCCGGAGCGTCGCTTTTAGTACTCCTAATGGATGCTACATGTCACCCTAA
This sequence comes from Sylvicola cinctus, assembly GCA_963854165.1. Classification (NCBI taxonomy): domain Eukaryota; kingdom Metazoa; phylum Arthropoda; class Insecta; order Diptera; family Anisopodidae; genus Sylvicola; species Sylvicola cinctus. Next base: position 62,722,837 of record OY974082.1, on the reverse strand, counting down.
TGATTTTGGGCAAGTCCCGCGTGTTGCAAAACTTCAAGACTCTAACTATCTGTGCGATTGTTTGTGTAAACATTTCACACAGCACATACAGCCACACATTGTCGCAAGCAATCCTCCCCCCAAAAAAAAAGCAGACTTTATACAACTCCATTAGCGTAAGAATAAGAAATTAACTTTTAAATTTTGAAAATGCGGGAGAATACGGAAGTAAATTTTTGTGTGTATTTTGTATCAAGGACGAATTTTATAATATGTGTAGTTTAATTTAAAAATTGTGTGGGTTAAAATATTGAGGGCGTCCTGTTCATGCGCAACAACTTATTCCCCTTATCCAGACATGCGCAGGAAATTTTACAAGAAGGTGGTTCTCCACAATTTCTCCGCATTTAAACAACTTTAGCTTCAGGACTTTAATATATATTATCAAGCTTTGTATTTATTATTCAGTATCCATGTGATAATAGTCCTTGATACAACACATTTCAGTCAACTTCCTTTGCTCATTATTTCCAAAAGGATATACAGTAATTTATTGATGCAGTACGTACACAGCACTAAGCTGTCATTTCAGAATTTAATGACTTTTGATCCACACAGCTACAACGTGGATTGTATTTATTCATCAAAATCCTTTACACAATGTCCTCAATACGCATACATATCAATGCCCTACCATCTACACGTGCATCAGTTTATTATTTTCGTCCATCCTCGTCGCTCATCAGTCATCACCGTTGTGACACACTAAAACTGGGTGAATGGTGCAGAATTCAATATTTCATGTCACGAAATCGAATCGCTCCTTCCGCACATTTCTTTTCATATTATACGGAGTAAAAGGGCATTCCCTTTAATATTTTATTTTCTGTCTGCTGTTTGAAATTTGACTACAAATTTTACATTCTACTCCACTGGGGATCATGGGGTGGGGTTTTTTTTTTTTTTTTATGTACTCACACTTATTGGAAATTCGAGTGCTATTATAGTCTAGTTGATTATTTTACGCCTGCTCAAAACAGCAAGCAAACAAAGGTTTTTCGATTGTATTTAAAATTGCAAACGAATGAAATTTTTGTATGGGTTGTGGTGGAATGAACTTTAATTTTTATTTAACCACTTTCCGCGCTACTTCACTTAATTCAACAGGATTCGTTTGGAACGTTTTAAAAGCTTTGAACTTTTAAGAGCTTAATTGGAAAATATTAAGCCAAAGCATAATTTAATTTATTCAGCTACATTCAACTAAAAAATTTCATATTAATATTTTACTAATTTTTTTTAATCACAGGAAAAGTGAGTTAGGATTTTATAAAAAGTTTGAATTAAATTTAATTAGATATAAAGCTTATTCGAAATATCACTTAACTTATACTTGTCGGAAATCTGAATGCTTTTGAGTGACAACCATGAAGTTTAAATGCGTTTTAGTTTTGAATTTATGTTTTTCCATAATTATTCGTTTGGAATTAAAATATTTTGTAAAGGAATCTATTCTTAAACACACATTTTATCTATTCTAGATCTCATACAATATTATTTTTTGCTTAAATTATTATTTTTGAGTTAAAGAGAAGAATTTAAAATGAAAACTCTAAAACAGTTCGACTGATTTTGACCACAAATATTCACACTCATACTTACAATGCAAGATAAATTTAATAATTATCGTTTATGTTTCAAAAACATTAATTTCCAAGTAAAATCCTTTTTTTAAATTAATAATGATTGCATTAAATTCGCTTCATCAGCAGTGAGAATTCTCTTTCCTCGAAAATAAAATCATTAATTGGCTGTTAAGATTCACAGTTACAGAGAAAGGGACGACGGTGGTGTCGCCTTAATAAATATTAAATGAGTAATTATTTTAAATAAGCAAAAGAAGGATCAATAATCCTTCGTTCTTTACATACTTACAAGTGATTAAACAAATTCCAAACAAATTCAGTTTAATAAATGCAAGCTCAATTTCAAATATTATTTCAATTATTGTGCTACTCCAACGAGGCGATGAAACCAATCAGAAAATCATTGCAATTTGTGTAAGGACTGTGATGATAACATTGCCTTAATTTCAATTTCCTTACAAGCCACAGCCCAATAACAATGGCTATAAAGACAACTTGTTCAAAATCATAATAAATCTTGAACAGAACTAGAAATCTCAAACCGACTTTAATTATAGAAAATAGGTTAACCCTTCTTAGTAGATCTTCAGAATTCAACGGAATTCACTTGTTTTTCCCCAAAACAACTGCATATTGCATAGAGTCTGATATTTGTGTGCATCTCAAACGATTAATATTTCTAAGAAAGGAGTACTTGGGTACACACATGAATAGTTTAAATATAGCACATAAAAGAAACAAACCATTGCAATTAAATTTGTTTTCACATCAGGCGTTAATAAATTGCTAATAAAGGGATGTTTGATTTAATGTTATTTTCACTGTAATGAAGCTTGTCATTGTGTTTGTTTGACATCGTTATATAAATAATTGGGGGATACTCGTCTAGGACTACCTCCCTCCCATTATTTGTTACACCCATTTCGTAGCACGTACACTTATGTACATAAGTGTATGTTTATGTTTGTGTTATTAATTATTTACAGAACATTTCACTTAGTTCTTTGCACCATGTATATTCAGGAGAAAGGAAATTTTACAAATATTTGTTATGAAATAGAAAACGATATGAATAAAGCAATTATTTGTTTACGTTGTTTGAAAATGTTTTGTAGGAAATTACATGGCAGGAGGAGTAAAAAATGCAGTCAAATTCAGACTTGTATTAAAAAATAAATAAAATCTCTGTTATTTTAAGATATGGCAATGACTTCCTTTAATTTTTTGTGAATTTAGGTAAAAATATTTCACATTGCAGATTATTCTTTAATGCAGTTAATAATTATTTTAAACAATTTACAAAAATAATTAATTTCATTTCAAAAATTCAAAACTGAAAAAACAATCTCAAATAATATTTCAATTATTAAAAAACTAATTTAATAAAAAAAAGGAGTCGAAAATTTAATAATCATAACTCCCACCGGGACTCCATAACACGTTTTATGAAATATTAATGTTGACGAGTTTAATTTGATGCAATAATTGCATGTGCACGGTGCACCCAGCCAATCGAATTAAGTGCGTGTAATTTAGTTAAAATTTGTAATTGCTAAAAATAAACATAAAGCACGCAGGCACATAACTGAAATTGAATGACATAAACAAACACGTCCACATTTCAAATTAATTTTCCGTGGTGTACAAATGATTTGAAATTTATGATTTCGATTTAAATATTTAAACAACCATATGCACTTAATTATTATTATGGCGAATGGGAAGCAATAAAAAAAAGTGTGACCAAAAAATTTCACACAACGCAGCAGCATAACAAATATTGTTAATAATAAATGGAAATGATCATAACTAACACAGGAGTTTAATGTGCGTTGTGTTGGTGATTGAGTCTCGTGTTCGACGCGACGTGATAATAATAAATAATAGTTTTTGCACATCAATAATATTTCAATTGAAATAAATCATGTTTATCCTTGCGAATTTTAATTCGAACAAAAATAAAAAATACAAAATCATTCTTACTTAATTTTTAATGATATATTTTTTACGTTGATTTTTATGTTTGCTTTATTGTGCAGTTATTTACCGTTACATCTTTTTTTTGCGGTTTAAAATACGATTTGTTTTATGATGATTAAAAAGTTTAAAAAATTTAGTTTTCTAATATATTTAATTTAAGATCCGGTACAAACAATTTTCATGATTTATAAATAATTTCAATACCAGCGTAAGAAGGAGCAGAAGAACTTTGCAAAGTTTGTTTTATCTTAGGACAAAAAAAAAGGATTTGCAGTAAAAGTCTTCTTTTCCTCGGTTCGAGTCTTTTATTTAAAAAAATCCTAAATACATGAGGAATCCAAGGAGATCGTAAATGCTTTTAAATAATTGAGTCAATGTTTTATTTAATTTTTTTTTTTATTAACCGTTTTTTTTAACCGATTCAAATAATCCTTTTTGTAAGATTTTAGCCATTTTCTTTATAAATAACAAATTAAGTCTATTAATTCTTTGCCACTAATATGAATTTATAAAAACTCCTGAAATTAGATTTTTGCATGCCTCACAGGCGCATTAGCCTTAATTATTTTGAATAACAACTAATAAATAATACAAGTACAACATCGTTAAGAGCAGTGCAATGATAAGTGTTATTGATTCTTAAGTCAGGTGTATTTACAGTTAAGTCAATTTTCTTGTTTATGAAGCAGTTTCAAACAAAAACACTAACATTACGCAAGCAATTAATATTTTTCTAAAAATATTCGCCTTAGTAATTGAGCCGAAACGGAAATGTGAAATAACATAAATTCTATTCTGCGGTATAGTCTATATTTATCATAGTTATTTATATCATATTTCCCATTAAATATAATAATATGTTAGATGAAAATCCGTATCCGTAGACAAACACAACCTAAATATTATTCTAAGAGGTTTATGCCTTGCGGGTAGTGCAGAAAATATGTTCTCATGCGATGAATTGCTTTCGAGTTGAGCTTTGATAGTTTGAATAACAAATATTTCTCCTCAGCATATTTGGCCTTCTCACATAACATGTTAAATTTTCTATATTGAGATTAGATGCAAATTCAGAGAACCAATTCAAATGAAGCTGCCGTAGAATGTTCATTTTGTATGTGGGCAACTTACAGACAATAATATACAAGTCTACAACCCTTATTGAGTATGAACATCATTTCAAGTTTTGACATAAATTGGATAATGTTGATGATGTGGTCAATATTCTTATTGTATTGATGGACGTACATAATGTATGAAGCCAAATTTATTTATAATTTATTATTGTTTTCCGGATTTTTAAATTTTTTAATAATAAATAAATGAAAATGAGGGTAATCCAATATTGGAAATGGTCATAATAATTGTTTACATTAATTTCAGTGTTATTTATTTCGTTTTGCAATTTACAACAAACAAACATAATATTGAATTAATTAAAAATGGCCAAATGTAGCACTTAAAGCATAATTAAATTATGCATTACAATTGATTTTAATTACATTTCAAATTGAAGTTTGTAAATAAAACATTTGGATTTTTACAGCGCAATTGAACATAATAATAAAAATAACCATTATTCGGTTGAAATTTATTAAATAAATAATTCATTATTATTATTTTATTAAGGATAAAAAATTATTTGTACATATTTTGGGTCAACTCAGTGTTTTTATTTCAATGATTTTTTAAGAAAAACTAAAAATAACTAAATAATTAATTTCATGATTTTTATATTTAAAACAAACAAATAATTTCAACTAAAAGTAATGTTTATCTTGCATTAAAGTAACACCTATTTACTTAAAATATCTTCACATTTATGTTAACACATAAATCCACACATAAAGTAAACAAAATATGTTTCAAGTTAATGGTTATGATGTGCAAAATATCCTAGGAAATGTGCTAAGGGATTTGGGATTAGTCACTAGTGCGAAGTGCTCGCATACACACTGCATTATAATAATTTATAATGTGTATATAAGAATAATATATTGCACAGTTGTGGGGTGTTAAGAATGGATTTGAATTTGCATAATTAGTTCGGTGTTGGGTTTGTGGTTGTTAATTTAGGTCAAACAGGTCTGTAAATTGTGTATGAACATATCACAGACATAATGTTTTAAGTAAATTACGGTTAAGTGCAAAAAAAAATTTAATAAATTGGAGTAGACTTTGTGACGACCTCACTGCAGTTATGTATTTACAATTTTGTGTGGTTAATTTAAAGATCACTTATAGATTTAAACCCGGACAAGGTTAAAGCATAATATAATTTAATTACAGCATCAGAAAAAAATTGTGTTTCATCAATGTTTTTCCTTTCCACAAAAAAAAACCGCGGTTCGTGAAAAATTAATTTTTTTAAAAGAAATTCCAGAAATGGGAACTCATTTAAGCACTAAAAACAACATCAGTTTAAAACTGCGCAATTTTATTACTTCTAATTGACTTCTAAAATTTTTTTGCATAAAAAAATCCGTGAAAAAAATCGCGGTTCATGCAAAATTTGGTTTTAACAAAATATAAACCATTTTTTTAATATTAACATTACAAATTACCTTTTGTGGTTGAAACAAACATTTTTGCTACATAAAGGACCAACACAAATACGTCCTTTTCATAGCAATAATTAATTATTCAGCCACAATTTATGAAATATTAATTTTAAATTACAAAATACTTAAGTCATGTTCATAATTCAAACACATTGTGCAAATATTATGTCGACTTTAGAGAAAACCCCGACTTTAAAAGTATTTTATTACTACTCATGCATTTTGCGAACTAAATGGCAGTGATTTCTGTCGCCTGACTACATGTTATCCTTGCGGAAAAGCAAAGCATAATTCGTATTCATGAAACATTATGCTCGCCGGATGTGGCCGTCCTTATATCAAGCTCAACATTACATGTCTGCAATTTCCGCGTGACATTGATTTCCCCAACACACAATCGTATGTGTTGGCCGCATCGCATCGCATTCATATTATTATGAATATGCAAAAAGTTGTAGCATATGCAGTCGCTTTATTATACAAAATTTGCTTAAGGGTACATAATTTTATACCACATTTTATTAGAGATATTCGTAATATGAAAAGGAAAATGAATAAAAACTTTTCTTATTTATTGAGCGCACTGTGTAGTGTGTATGTACATTGTGTAGATGTTTTGAATAAACTTACAAGGATATGCCATGTGGTGCTGGCGACCCTTTATCTTGATGTGATATACTTCTTGTAGTGGCATACGCGAAATGATGACTTTTAAAACTTCTGTAACATGAGCTTGTTATTCATTTGGGGAAAAAGTTTATTTCAAATATGAGGCATTCAGCTGAAAGTATAATCATTTAACATTTTATTGTCTGCATATGGCGGATTGATTTTAATTGAGAAATGAAACAATTTTAAATTATTTTACTTTTTTTTTTGCTTACTTAAAAATGATAACAAAATGAGGTAGCTGTACTTGCGAGGAAATACGAAAAGTTTTAAAAGTTGGAGAATCAAATACAGGCGTCCAAAAATCTTCTTTTGAAATGCTATCACGCCACGCATAAAAAGGGTTTTAAGAGAGCAGATGCATGTTACAACAAATCCATTTAAAAATTGATTGAATCCCGAAGATTTTATACACCTTGCTCGAATAGTTCATTGAGGAAAATATGGTAGCCGTGTGAAAACTTCAAACTTTATATCTTCAACCAAAGTTTTACATCTACACACTTTATTCCAACTTGCAAAAGTTTAAAGTCTAACTTTTTGAATGTTTTATTTACGAACGAAATTGTATAAAGCTCTCAATTAGAATTCTGTTGAGGCTTCCTCTATTGGCAATAATCCTTTTTGGCTGCAGTCTCTCAACTCATTAATTAAAATTTCACAATCAATTTATATCGTATAATTCGTGAATAATAATTTGCGCTAACTATCAGAAACAACGAATTGGTGAAATGCCAATACGATTCTCGCGAATGCATTTAAATTTAATTTATTTTCCATATTCAAAATGAGCAAATGACATGGCGAATCTGCATAATAAAAGGAAATGCACGAAATGAAACCTAATTCAACTTTTTTTGCAGTCACACGAATTTTAGAAATAAAATAAAAAAGCAAATTATTTTGTTTAAAAGTTATTTCAAAATACAAACCCTTCAGATTGAATGCATTTTTTTTTATCCTAAATACCTAATATCAATTAAAAAACGGATTCAATATTAATATGAATCAATATTAACACAATGTTACAGTTTTAGGAATGCAAATCCATTAAATTATGTATTACATTGAATCGAATAATAAGGAAAAAAATACTTTAATCTGCATTAAATCATTTGTGAGGAGGAAAAAATTAAGCACGCTTTAAAAGTTTACCATTGAAATTTATGCGAAATACGTGCCATCCTGCAGCGATTCCTATCGCAGATGTTGGAAAGTGTAAATTGTCGTTATTCACATTTTCCAATGCGGTTTTCTTTATGAATTCGATAGTTTGAAAGTGGCTTAAATTATCATCCAATTGCATACATTTGCAATTTATCATATTATGCCGGCAATAATCAAATTATTAAACGATCATTCGAGATGGAAAATGGTGCATGCTGTATGCGTAATGTTGAGTGCAAAAACTTATGCATGTAAGGAAATTTTAAATGCATCAAAACTTGTGATAAACTTTTGAAATGTTTATGTTTCAAGAAGGAGGCAAGAAATATTGTGTACAAAGCTCTATTTAATTGTGATGCTTAAATTTGCATTCAAGTCGACAGAATGTGTATTTAAATTTTATATTTTGTGCTTTGTAAATGGAAATGTTTTTTTTAGTTTAAAAAATTACTTGCGTGGCCTTGAAAAGTTATATTTTAGCTCTCTTCTAGAAATTAAATTTTTTAATCCAAAACCTAAAATCGTTTTAGCTTGTACTCGCAATACAGTTTAGGCATTTTAATTTAAAACCTGCACTATTAATTTAAATTCTGAAATCCCAAACCCAGACTGAATCTAAATTTTTATTTCGTTAATCAATCCCGGAATGCCAATATAAATCCTATTTTCTCAGTCCTTCAATATCAATCAGAAATTTTCGATATCAATCCAAATCCGCTATTCTTAATCACAGCTCCACAGTACCAGATAAATTTAAATTTTATTATCAAAACGATCAAACGATGATCGCGGCACAACTGTTAAAAGGAAACTAGGTCTTGCCGCATCAACAAGCTTCTCCTTATCGATACATTTTAATTTCATTGATAAACAAAGTCGCAAGAGAAAAAGCTTGGTGCTCTTTTATTTTTTGCGAGCATTATATTAGGTTGATGGATTATGATTATTTTTTACACAAAGTGCAATGATCTTCAAGCTTCCGCCTTTCACAAAGATCTTTGTTAATAAAGTTTTGTTGAAGAACGAAGTTGTTTTGGATTGACTAAAAATGCTGACTAAAATATTTTAAGGTTAAGATAACAATATTTCTTTAAGGTCAAACGCTCTAAATAATGTCGAGAAAAGAATTGTTTTTAAAACCAATTTTTAATAAATAAATAAATATTCCATAATTAATAACTTTATTTTGCAGATGAAATATTTTTTAAGAATTGTAAGTCTTAACTAATGCTGACTAAAGTATAAAAACACAAAACATTTTTTAAAAATCGGACATTATGATTTTTAATAAAGTTTTAAATTGAAATATCATTAATTAGTGGAATATATTTTCATTCATGAAGTAAATCTGTGATTATCGCTTCGTCAATTTTGATTGAATCTTCCTGCTTACAAATACTGCAAGAAGAGTCCTTAATTGTTGTTAGAATTTTTTTTATAAATAAGTAATTGTTTTTAGTTTATTTATAAAATTTAATAAGCATTTTAGTTACATCTTTAAACCCCAATACATTTTCCGTTTGAAAGCTCCTAATTTCACTAATAATAATCACACGCTGAGTGCAAAAACAAAATGGATTCCATCTTTAATGTCGAAGATTTTATTTCTTTTTAAAAAAGAAAAAAACATTATAACCAACACCATACAGTTACACTTTTGGCAAAATAATATGTCAAAAAAAAAAAACTAACTGCATTCCGAGCGCCGCTGGGCCTGAACTTTGCAAAGCCGTATGCTGTACAATAAACGGCACTGTCGAAGCATTAATGGCTTTTCCCACTGAATGCCAATCATTTTGAAACCAAATCCGGTAATCGATAAATTGTATAAAAGGATACAAGTTGAAATAGATCTAAATTCACAATGAATGCGCTGCATTAGATGCAATTGTGCTGTCTATGACAGTTAATTATGATTGTATATTATACCAACGGTGAACAAAAAACGCCACATGGCGCAAATGTGCGATGATTTATTATTAAAGAAAGCATTGCAATGTAATTAATTGCAAAAGTTAAAGCTATTATCAATGCATGACTGAGCGTTACTAAAACTGCAGTAACACATACAATTAATGCTTAAATAATATAGATTAAAAGCTCAATTACTGCGATAGCATGCAGTGAATTGTGATAGAAATATAAACATTACAGTTGATATAAGTACATGAGCTTTTGCATGTTATTGAAGTTTTCAGCATGCATATAATTATTACAGCTTTGTGAAGTTTTGTTGATTTGTGTATGGAGGTGGGGGTGTGTGTTTTTATTGCATGCGACTCGAATGCAACTGAGAGTCATACATTAACAATAATATTCATGATTCACAAATATGAGTAGGTATAGAGTGGACAATGGAATAATGAACCAAAAGGCAATTGATTTTGGTTATCAACACAAACGCTTTGCTTCATCTGAATTATTGAAATGGAGATAAAATTTTGTAGGTAGTAGCTTTATTTAGAAAATTTGAATAATGAGAGAGAAAGAGAGAGAGGAGAAAGATTTTATGTTGATTTTTAAATAAGTCATAATATGTTTAAAATTATTGAATAAAAATTAAAATAAATTCTTCAATTTTTTTGGTTTTAATTTGCAAAAAATACGAAAATACTGTGTGTGTTGTGTTTTAATTTAAGTTTCCATTTCTGTAACTGGATTATTAAGTGGAAGAGAGGGGGAGAGATGCTCGCTTTCACAGATAACTGGCACTCATCAAAAAACAAAACTTAATTTGAATTTGCAACGTCATTAAGTGAAACACGCGCTGCTCATAAGCTGGACAGGTTTCATTTTGATGCTTACATTTTGTTCTTTAATGTTGTGCTTCCAGATTAAATGCGATCACACCTAAAAATTCTTCATAATAAAACACTAGTAGCAATATTTTACTGAACAATATTTATTAATTTAAGTCTCAATTGTATTTATTAATAATATGTTCAACAATATGTTAACATAATCTTTAAAGAACCTAGGTTATTTAATTGACCAGGTTACAATATTTTAGTGCACTTATCCACAAAGCGCGGGTGGACATTTGTCTTTGACAAGCGGGGCATCAACTAAGAGAATAATTATTTTAATTATTGTTTGAATTATAATAAACAGAAATATTCACTTACACGTAACAGTTTGCCGTCGATATACCAATTTAGTTTCTGTTTCAGGCACTGGATGGTTGATACTTGTCACTGTTTCGTCAATTTGACTTGGAGATTTCCTGAAATTAATAATTTAGATTTACAATTTTCTTTAAGCTAAATCTTTTATTGTTTTTCTTTTTTCAATTATTTTTTATCACGTACCCATCTTGAGGTTTTGCAGATGTACTCAAAATTACTAAACTTAAGACGCAAATCAATACATTTAATTTAAAAGTCATGACTATGCTAATAGAACTCTAAATACGAAATGATTTCTACACTGCAAATGTTTTGAGACTGAAACAGAGAACTGTTTTCTGGTCTTTTATATTCAAATATTAGTGACGTTCGGTGTGACAATTTTTGAAGATTGAATCCAATAAAATTTACGATTTACTTCTGTTACTTTTTATCATATTTGGATTTTGATCAGTCTCTTTGAAAAAAAAAAAAAAATTATTTAATAACGTGTCAATAAAAATTTAATTATGATTCCAAGGTAGCATTGAAGTGCTAAAAAGAACTAAAACAGTATTCGCCAACTGGTTATTCAAGCTAAAATATTTTCCAATCAACATAAAATGCGTCAAATTTTAAAAAATATGTTATTAATTTACGTCACCATCGAATTTAATAACAAAAGCTACGACGCAGGGAGAGCGTGGTGTGAATTTATGTACGATTTTGTAACTACAATTCAAAAAAAGTTTTTCTGAGACGTGAAAAATGTGACCTTGAAATTTATTAATTTTGACCTTTAATTTTTGTCCAATGTTGGTACTTTTATTGAGATTAACAATACTGTAGAACATCATAGTACTATAAAACACACAGTTTTTGCAAAATACGGCCTTGAGATAAAAAATTTGACCTTGAATTTTACGATTTCTACATTGAAATGTTCAGAAAGTTTTTTTTCGATTATTAACCGTGAAAGAATTGTTTTCATATTGTGTAAAGTGTCTGAGATAGAAAATGTGGGTTTTGCTTTTTTAAACCCCCGTTTAGCCAGAAGGATCACATTTAGAATTATAAGATAAGTGCAGTTTTATTTAAAATACCTTTACAGAAAAACATTATTAAAATGAACAAAATCGGCAAACCCATTTATGGAAATTTTGTCACAATCTTTAACAAGTCTTTGCAAACCGATATGAAAAAAAAATTAAATTAACCTTTAAAATTAAGTTTATTGACCTTGAAATATTTTACAAAATAAAGCTCAACTCCAGAACCTAAAACTATGCATTAAAATAAAATGTGTTTATGCTCTTTTATCCACTTTTAAACCTCAAGGTTGAACGAACTCTGCTAGCTATTCTTACTTTATTAAAACCTTTCTAAAAAAGTGTAAATAAGTATAGGTGGCCGAATTGCCACACCATTCAAATTGTGTGCGTATTTATATTGTGATTTGATCTCCGAATTGCGAAAGCACACAAAGATAAGCTTAGCTTTTGAACCCCCATGGTGAATTTATTGCTTAAAGTCGAAAATGCTATAAATATTATTACATAGAAATTGTGTTGTAAATTAGGTGTTAACTGATTGGCAAATGTACGTAGTAGTGGTCGTACATACGCATGCTGGAAGAAAATGCCAGCAAATAAATCAGCGGGCGATTTACTGCCAGGATATGCCTACTGACAACACACTTAAATGGTAATTACATTCAAATTGATGACAATCGACCCATGTCTGGTGTAAATTGCTTTTACACACAACTTGTGCTCCATGCATGCATTCAAATTCAAAATACACTCGGCATGTAGTTATTGCGATGGGCAGGAAGAGACAGCGCCATGTTCTCTGATCTTAGTTCTGCATATTTCATGGATTATGAATGAGAAGAGGCCTTCAGACTTCAACACAATTATTATGTCGTCGTGTGGATTAACTGGCCTTTTTTTTTAACGGACTTTTCGACCGATTTTTCATTATGAGGAGGGCAAAAAAATAATTTCTTGGTCAATATTATGCGAGGGTTCTCTGTGATCGCATTGCCCTAGGTCGCCGGGCCACTTGTATCGTTGCTAAAAATCATTCCATTTTGATAGTAAATCCTCAATGAGCAAAGCGAGAAATCTTAAGTGCGATATATTTCCTCTAATAGGACAGCTGGGGGATTTAGAATTTATTTAATGAGAATATACGAGTGTACAGCAAAATAAACAATACGACATTTCTTTTCATTTGAAACGGCCATTTTCTTGTTGCCCTCTGCGTATGTTCCATTTATTTTTTGTATGTACAAGTAATGATGTTGGGCTCGTTGTTCTGGTCAGCCGATTGTGTGTTATAAGGATGGCGAATGCCGATTTTATCTTTTGTTTACGTGTTCTTTATTACGCTGAAAAAAATCATAAATGCAATGTGTTATGGGGTTGTTGAAGGGTTTCTCATGTTGCATCATTGTGCGGTCATTAATTTTGGTTTTTTGCATTTCTTATTGAAATAATTATTGCCACACATTCCTTTTTTAACCATGAAGTCTATCAACGATTTTCAATCCCAATTTAATGCATGAAAACTGTACTTTAAAAATTATTATTTCATTATTAAAAAATTAATTTTAAACTTTGTTAAACACTTTAACAATTTCGCATTTCTTTTATTTAAAATTAGTCCAAAAAAAAAAAATGCTCCAGAATTGCTGAAATTTTGGCAACTCCTGTGCATATAATTAAATTTTGCATTTAATTTTTAACCCTTTGGAACTTAACCAAGTCGGGCATATTCACAAAAGGCTGCAGTCAAAAAGGGATCGTTGTAGATTGTTATCGCAGATATAGGTCACGTGATACGCTTTGGGTGCGATATTTTTGCCATTGTCATTGTCATCCAATGCTTAAACATTGTTCCACACTTTAAGGGATGTTAAAAGCCCTATGGTGAGGATAATTAGCTACTTGTTGAGCAGCCACTGTTATGGCTGCTAATTTTGCAGTAATAAAAATTATGTAGTTGTTATGGCGCTTCTGGGGGCATTGCCAGAATGTAAAAAAATAATATGAACTGCGGGAAAAAGTCAATTTGTAGGAAAAGTAATTTAAATAAATAATCATTGTTGGTAAATATTTAATTAAAATTAATTATAGTTAGTTGTAACTTAAATTCTTTTTATGTTTTACCCCTTCTCTTACTCAGAGGGCGGCAAAAATTTTTTTCTGCATTTTTTTTCCGAAAAGTAATTTTAAAGTACCTATACACTGAAATTTGTAAATGAACCTAAAAATGGACACTTTCATTTAAATGTATAAAAAATACCTAGTTATATTAGTTAAAACTATAGCTTAATTAAAATATGCTAAGTCATTAAGTTAAAGAAAGAAAATTTAAACAATTTTTTCAAGATGGCGGCCAATTTTTAATGATAAGCATGATTTACTTTGAACTACATTTTAATTTAATATTTTATTCCCATGATAATAATATGTCTCAAAAATAAATAAACAATTTAAAAAGCGCGGTGACGAATTGAAATGCCAAATAAAGTGAATTGATGACGAGAAAAAGTATTATCCAATTACGGTAATCCTGTTTATACGATAAAACGTTCCATCTAAAGCTTTTAGTTATCCCAGGGAACAACGTTTAACACATTCCATGTAGCCATGTGAGTTAAAACACACACACACACAGAGTCACACTCATGTTGGAATCAATTTTTGTGAAACAATTTAACGGCGTCACAATTTGTTTCGCAGGATAATCGCATAATTTTCTTTATGTTCCATTAAATGCTATACGCATATAATAAAGCTTACGCGCGTATTTTAGGACCATGCAGGAGGACAGGCAACATACTATTATGTGTGAACATTTTTTTGTCACCAAAAATTTAATAAACCTCCAAGGATCGTAAAATATTCAATTTGGCTGTGTGGCGTCAGGGCGTGTTGCTTCAATAAACCTCAAATTAATTGCATATGCTTGTACAATCTTTGGAATCAGTTATTAAGTGACGTACGTCAAACAATTGACAAACTACATTTCAGCTGGGAGTCGTCATTCAATCAGCTTAACGGCTCAAAATTGTTAACTACAGGCAAACATTATGTGGCAGTAAAACAAGAGAGTACACGTCATGTACGCGTTCTACATATATAGCGATTAAAATATTAAATGTGTAATGTTGAAGCAGCTGCAATGTATCAAGCTTGTCGCAGCATAATTTACGTTTAATCGTCGCATGTCAACTGTTATTTCGTGACGGCATAAATTACATAAATTTAAATGAAATACAAATGATATGCAAAATATGATTTAATTGCATCGATTACAACGTGTTGGAGGTGTAATTTAAAGCTCACGTATAGTGTGCAGGTACATTGTGTTACAGTTATGAAGTTTTAACACGAATGGAGTAAACGGTAATAATCTACGCAGAAAACTCGTCGACTACTTTACTTTTATGCACGCAATGCTTTTTTTAATTTGCTTCAATTTAGAACCCACCAATGTGGAGTAACATATTCATCCAAATACGATTTTTCGAAAAGTGGTGATTAAATCTGTAGTATTGTCGTGACGTCAGGATAACCGTTTTGCAATTAAACCTGTCATAATCTTTTATTTTTGAAGTTTCAAATTTAAAGTTCTAGAAATTTAAATTTTATAAAAAAAAATTTGTTTTTATTTTCGTAAAATAAAACTTTATAAGGAAACTCAAAAACGGCTTGCACAATTTTGATTATTTATTTGAAATGCGATCTGTTGTCCCTGTAAATATTATGAATGAAGTGGCAATTACAATATCCCTCAAAAAAGAAATGCAACTTTTAAAAGAAATGTGGACTTTTAATCCCCGGAAAATAAAAACTCTTAAATCTTTAATTAATAGAATAACTCTATCATGTTTTAATTTTCAAATTGACATAGAGACATTTTTTATGGAATTTGTATCAGTAAAAATGTGAATACTGAATTGTATATCAAATCGAATTCGTTTATTATTAAAGGATTCCCCGGAATCCATCCACACTCAAAAAAATCCAAAAAATTTTTTGTGATACAAAAGAAAAACTCTGTAAAATAAGTTAGTCATTTCAAAATTAAATAATATGAAATTTTCGTGTCAAAATATTTGTTTTCCTTAAAATCTCACGTTCATTTAAAAACCAAATTTGTGCATAAAATTAAATTCCATCTTGATTTAAATCAATTCAGTAATTTTAAATTTTTGCGCAACCCTCCCTGCCAACACTGTTTTTTTTCCCCACCTGTACAGTTTAAAAGTTGCATGCATGCTGTTTGCTATTAAGTATTAAACGCTCACCTGAAGTGGCGGCAAATCAATGTTCATGTTTTGCATTTAAATTGTTCGTCCTTTACACTCGAACTTTACATACCAACTCACATTCCTTGCGAAGCAATAAAAAACATTCAAACCGGACTAAATGTTTCACTTCCATATACACTTCAATCAAATCCAGCAATCAGCATATTTCAAGGATCTCCTGTGCTGCATGCACTCGTGCATTGTCTATAGTGCAGCACAAGTTTACACGAAAAGGGTAATGCTTTTTTTACCTTATTCACGCATCGCATCAACATTTCAACAACATTGAATGAATTCAATGACATACCAGAACCGAATTCGCTGTCTCAATTCCATCCTCCCACTTACAACGTGTTGCCGTTCTGCGATTTTGATATATTGTAGCTATATCTTTTACTTAACATATATAGTTATGTGGATAAAATACACCATATTACGAGTACATTTATTTTATTGGCTTCTTGCTGATATTGACTGCAGCACTGACATTTTTTCATGAGAAATATGTGCAATAGCGAAACAGGAAAAGGAAGAAGTTCTATTGCAATCGATGCTTTATTTACGAAACATTGGAGATTCACCGAATCAGTGGAGCATTAAGTATCATATTTTTCCAAGTTAAAATGCAATATTTTTTGTTATTTCCGCTAATTAATCGAAACGATGTGTTGTGTAGTTTGTAGAAAATTTTGGAGAAAAAAGGGTGTGGGATTTTACAAAGCAAGCGTGGTTAATGTACCCTTAATTTTTTTTGTAAATCTATCATTTCTCTTGAAATATCAAATTTAAAGTTCTAGAAATTTTAATTTTGCAGTTTTTTATTAAAAAAACTATGCTACGCGCAAAGAAAACTGGTTTTTGATGAGAAATATGAAATTTAATTTCTTTATTAAACAATATTTTTGATTCTCTCTGTTAAAATTTTTGAAAATGTTTTAAAACTATAAAACAAAGTAATTTTTTAGTGATTGTTGTAAAATGAGTTGGGCGAAGGGGAATCCGCTCGATCGACACCAAACCAGGAACCATCCCTGGACTAAACTATAGTTATCCTGAAGATATAATAACAATCCTTTTGGAAAGTTTATGAGTCCATGCAGGACACACAATTAAACATAAATCGCCTTTTATCAACGACCTTGAATGATGTATTTGTCATTCATGTTATAGATTGAACAAATGCTTTTATTTTGATCAAACAAAATTTTATAAGGAAGCTCAAAAACGGCTTGCAAAATTTAATTTGTAAGTTATTACTTATCTGAAATGCGGTCCGTTATTATGAATAAAGTGGCAATTACAATATCCCGATAAAAATAAATCTTTGGACTTCTAATTTCAAATCCCCGAAAAAATAAAAACCCCTAAAATATTCAATTAATAGAATTTTTCTAATGAATTATGATTTAATCTGCCTTTAAAATAAGTTGTAATTTTACATATTTTTAAAGGTCTACAAAAAAAGTTTCTGTGTCAAAAATCCTATCTCAAAAATGAAATGGAAATAATTTTAAAACATTTTTTTCCACATTTATCTTTTTTCCGCAACTCAAGTATTTTTTAATGAAAACCTCCTGAATATTATGGATGATAAGTGATAACGTGGACGCAAAAATATGAAATTTTCGACAGAATCATGGAGAGTCATTAGATACTCCTTACAAATATTTCATTGATTTTACTTTATGTCCTTAATTCCACCACTTAAAAAATTAAGGACAAATTGATTTATTTGTCGTAAATATCCAGAACTAACTCAATCTCATCGATAAAACAAATCACCGCAAAATAATTAGTAATTATGTAATCAATTTAATGTCAATGCCCCAGCACAACTTTTAACTTTCTGTTAAATGGATTCAACAAAATTGCCAAAGGCCCATGAATCTAATTCAAATCCCAAATACAACGCTTAAATGTTTAAATGCGTTCATGTAAATAATTCTGCAAATGTATGGGTGGTAATTTAAGTGAGGACACCGCAGTGGATCAATCGGCTAATTTATATTCAAACACATACGAGTGGATGTAACTTGTTGAAAAATGGAGGACATGAGCACACAACAAGTACGAGCATGTATTTAACATTTATTGAGCAAAGCATCAGCCGGCAAGGATTTCATCCTTTTTGGTTATCGCGCGCTTTGGTTTTAATGGCACAATCACATTAAATGTTGAAGTTAAACGCTTTAACAATATTAAACTTTTCACAACTATTTCCGAGGGAAATTGTTAATTGGATGGAAATGTTACTATTCGCATCATAATTGAATTTTTTATGCATTTTAAAACAATAATTTTAGTTTCGTAAAATTTTTATTACAACGAATAATAAAAATTAAATATGAATTTTAAAAAAAATCGTTCAAATGCAATAGCAGAACTTCCGTAACTCTGGATCACGACCCATAATGCATCGCGCCTCTTTTCCATATTTATTCACACGTGACACATCCGACAGATTCGCAATAAACTTGTCAGATTGCAATTCGTGCTTTACACTGGCTTCATAAATGCCACCACTTGGATTCACAGTTATCTTCAGCTGATACAAATTGAACGCAATTTGAGTCTCATTCAGTAGCCCCAAATCCGACGCAAATCCGTCTAAATCAATCGTTCCCTTGAAACGCAAAACATTCATATCATTAGCCGACAATTGAGCCGCCGAATTCACCACGTCCAATGATAACTCGGCACACATATTATCTTGCAAAATGTGTGCATTAATGGCATTCACCACGGCATTGGCAGCACGCAACACAATTTCAGCGTTTGTGCCCTTGAAGGGGTTCCAAACATGACATGCACACCAGTGCGGCTCAATGGCGGCATCAGCACATGAGCGATTTGCGGGAATTTCATCAAACAATGAGATTGAGCGGGAATTGGATGGCTTCTTGATTATTTCGTTATTTGATTGCAGTCGCAAAATGTCTTCCAAGGTTGCGTGAACATCAAAAGGCGTTGTTAGGCGTTTTAGGTTATTTTTAAAATTACGATATTTTTCGTTATGCCGTCCTTTAAACCGTTCGGGAAAGACAAAGCTGAAAAATGAAAGACGCTCTTCTTGCTTGCCCTGTAATGTGTGACGAAACGCATCAAACCGATTGCCATGATCCGACATTAATATCAGAATTGTTGATTTTAAAACGCCAGAACGCTGCAATTCCTTCAGCCAGCTGCTCAAATCGTGATCAGCAATGCCAATCATATGTGTTAATTCTCCGTGCAAGCTGAATATGAAACTTGGATGCAGGAAGTAGGTCTGCATGAACTGCATTGTGTAATCCATCATAACCTTGTGACTCGGCACATGACCCATGCACCACCTTTTGTTTTTGACAAGTTTTGATGTTTGTGCAATATAGTAGGGACGCAGGTAATGATCAGTGGGTTGTTCATCAAATCCATTGAGGCGGTAGGCGAGTGTTGAATCATTTGGTAGATCTTTATTGAATGCAGTTACATAGCCGTGCTTTTTATACTCCTTCCAAATCATTGGATACACATTTAAGTAATTCGTGGTCCACATGCGTTTACGCGTCTCTGGCAATTCCAATTCAGTGAAACCGGTCAGCATTGGTATGAGTGCGTGTGGTGTGCGATCACCGACAATGTTATATCCTTCGAGGACGTCACCGTGCAACTCATTTACCAAAAAATTGTAGGAGCTGGGCAATTTGCGGATGAAGGCATTGCGACTTAATGTATTGAAGCCATATATCAGAACGTTAAATTGCTCTTCTTTATGATCGCTATTTGGGTTTGTGGCATTCCCACTAATACCATAGACGATGCCCGACCATTCGCTTTTATCCAATGCCCGGCATTTTACAAACACAAAATCAGACTCTCTCAGTATGTAGATGTTGTATGAGCGTACAATTTTGCCAAACTTGATTTTGTGGTCCGTCACACGCAGAATGTCTCGATATTCGCATGAGACTGAAATTTTTTTATTTAAAACCGATTCCTTAATTGAGCACCATGAATTCTTGCAGGTGACCCAGTCATCGTCCTCATCGCCACAGTTAATCTGTGGATCATCTTTGCAGAACTCACGCATTGCGGATGAGTACAAGGGTAAATTTGGAATGTTACATTGGCTGTGATTGCCACCATTTTGAATTGAATGTTGAATCATTTTTCTTTTTGATGTGTTATTCAGAATTTTTCGATTATAATTGTACCACATATAGATAAAGAATAACAGAACAGTTACTAATATGTAACGTCGATTTATTTTAGGCACATTGAACATTTTCATTATTGCGGTGATCACATTTTTTCAGTTGAAACCAAAAACAGGTTCAAACTTTTGTTTTTGAAATTTTCTAAACTCAATTCTGTGCGAAAGGCTCTCCTTGATTTGTTTGAAACGTAATTTGATTTTGATTTTAAAGCAGTACTGAACCTGTGGTGTAGTTTTCCCAAAGTAGTTTTAGGTATTCAAATATGGAAAAGATCAGACAGTAAAATATTGAAGAGTTTTTAATTTATATACGACCCCAAGGGCATACAGAAATATTTGCATTCCGACTTTTTTCGGAAAAAAAGTTGATGATGCAGAAACTCGTTTTGACACCCCCTGAGCCCAAAAAAGTGGTCTAGAAAAAATGTGCAAATGTACTTCCGTACGCCGTACTATAGTGGCCATACAAATGCCATTTCGGAAACTACTGTACCGATTTATGTAAAAAAATTTTGTAAAATATTAGAAAAAAATATAAGAATGTTACTCTTTTTTTATCAAGGTCAAATGCTCAAGGTCAAGTTATTGCCAACATATTTTTTTTTCGTATGGGGCTTAAAAATGGGTCTTACAATTTTCTTAATTTTCATAACAATTACTATTGAATTCATTCTAAACTAAACTGCATATATTTTATATCCCGCATGCTCCTTCTGACGAAAAGGGATTGGACAAGGACAAACCCCACTTTTCTATCTCAACCACCTTGCACAATATCAAAAAAATTCTTTCAGATTATTGTAGGATAAAATAAGATAGAAAATAAATAAGAAAGAAGAGAAAGATAAGAAAATTTGCGAAACATTTCAAGGTCAAAATTTTAAAATTCTAGGTCGAATTTTTTATATCTCAGAAACCTTAAATATTTTTTAAATATTTTTTTCACATTATTGTAGGCTTAAATGGGTCAAAAAAACTTGCTGAACATTTTAAGGTCAAAATTTTAAAACTCAAGGTCACCTTTTCATAATGAAAATATGTAATTCTAAAACTGTGAGTTTTAGGGTACTATGATGTTCTACATTATTGCTAATAAATTGGAGAAAAATCAAGGTCAAAATTCAGAAATTTCAAGGTCACGTTTTCCGTATCTCCGAAAAGCTTTATTAAAATGTAGTTAAGCAACAGTCGTATATAAATTCACACCTCGCCCTCCCTGCGATGTAGTTTTAAAAGGACTTGACAACAAATAAATAAAAAACATAAGCACTGCTATTAAATTTACAGTAATGGTGTTAACTTAAAAAATCGATTTTCAGTGTATATCCTCAATCCCATCAATGCAGTTGTTGAAACCAATGCTGTTATAACAATGTGTGCGACAGTGAAATAGTTAGTGTTTACTTCATTGAAACTAATTATCGCAAATAATGTCTCTTTGCCCACACTAGCACAAATGCATGGCGTCAATACCATGAAATTGCATTGTACAGTTACAAATAATTGCAATCACTGCGCGCTTGGGGATGGGGATGTACTCGACCGCCCTAGATTCCTTATTTATTTAGTTAATCTACGAGGTGGCAATGCAATGTAATTGGTGACCCTTGATGGACCAAGATGCTTTCGATAACAAGTGTGAGTGTGTACACAAATGTGTGTTAAGGACGCATTTGACAAGTACTAGTTCAAATTGAAGGGCAATACAACAGTATGCTCCCATTTAAAGATAAATCTCACATAAACAACATCAATCTGATTAAATCGTATATAAAATACACACAAACACGCGCACGCATATGCGGGTAATGGAGGCATTTTCCGTTTACTATTGTAAATGGGTTTGTCTGTTTGTTTTCATCCCCATGAAGGTACGACGCTATGCACCTTTAAAAAGCACTAACGGTAGACGATATGTTCGACCTTTTCAAAGCATAATTCTTCTACGTGACAAGTCCTTGAGTAAAAAAAAGGCACTCTAAGAAGACAGTATGAATGGGGGGGGAGGGGGGGGGGGGCACAAACACACAAAAAATAATAATAAAAGAATAATATGGCAAGAACTAGGGCAAATGTTCCCCAGTTATTTGTGTATTTGTTTAATATTTATGTAGGTACATCCCTTGGCTCACTTAGAGCTTGCTTATTCTGTTCCGCAAACTAAAATAGAACAAACATTTTCGGCTGTGATGTCATCTATTTTTCCACGTGTTTGTTGTTCCTGTATGAGATGTAAAATAACAAAAATATTAACCGACGCATGAGTACACCTATTTTCAATATTTTTCAGGACTTTTATTTTAACTTACAATTGAAATGGTGGGAGACAGCGCGATGTTAAAATAATAATGGTTAATTTATTACCTATTTATGAAGACCCACTAGACGGGAGTAATAAATTCATCCAGTTGCGTTTTTTTTTTTATTAAATTAATTTGAAAATGCTGTGACTTGTTTAGACTCCACAAGAATTCAAAAAGTGTTTGTTTAAAGTTTATAAAAAAAGAAAGAAGTTTAAAAGAATATCCTTCCTAAATTTTTGTGATTTTCCTTAAATTTAGATAACATAGTTAAGACCAGATTTTAAAATATGTAACGTTGTTTTTTGAAAGATAAACTACATTAACGTCAAACTAATTACTACAATTTTGTAGCGACTCCAACAGCATTTGATAAAATACTATGGCGACCACGATCAAGGCATCTTAATTAATTGACGAGTTGTTATGAAATGAATTAAAAACTATTTTATGGGTTTAAAATATAATCGAAAACTCCCACAGTTTCATGAAAAATGTGAGACTTTTATTGGGAAATCAAAAAAGACTTCAATTCATCTTTTCTAGAAATATTTCAAGGTCAAAATCACATATTTTCAATACCAACTTTTTATAATAACTCTCAAAGCGATCAGAATTTTCAATTTTTATTTAATGACACTTATTGCATTTCATAATGCACCAATTTATTTAATTAAAGGTATTTATTCAAGGTCAGACATGATGATTTTTATCATAATCAAAAATTTACGATTACGTTTTAAAAATCAACAGTTACGCTTCATTGCAATCGTATTTACATATTTGTATGAGTGACTCTCCCTGCCACCAGATCAAAATGAAATTCATTAATTGTATTTGGCAAAGCTTTAAATTACCCATGAGAGTTGACCGATGGAAACAAATAAACCCGAGCTTCCAGTTATTTACTTCTAAGTGGATGTTGTCAATTTGTTTACAAGCAAATTACAACAATTATAATTAAACTGTTATTAGTGTAGGTGTAATAGAAATTATGGTCATCACATAAATTGTAATATGTAGTTAAATTCATTCAATTTTCATATTCCTTGTGAGCGCCATTTTCCGGAAGCCAAATGAGTTTTCAATGAGCGGAAATACTTCTCCTTGATGACACATTCAAACAGTATAACTAGAATCTAAATATGCTTAGGGACTCCGAACGTATGCTGTCCCCATTCAATTGCCTATATGATATCAACATGTCGGTTCTTGTATGTGAAGTGGTTTGTCATATTGCGGCCGCAAAAACAAATGTAGAACAATGCGGAAATGCGGAGAGAAAAAAGCGTCATCTGTGTGTACGCACGTAGGGGGGGACAAGGAAAACCAAAGGCACGTCCTAATCAATTGCATTACAGAAGGGATAACGCATATGGAACTCAGGAATAGTAAAGTGACTGGGAATTTTTGGGGCGTGAAATGCGGAGGGATAATTTTCTTATTACATTTGAGATGTGTTTGTGAAGTACGTGCAAATATGGGAGGTGTTGCATTAAAGTTTGCATGCATGATTGTGTTTGTGTGTTCACTGTTCATAGTGTTTTGGATGTCCCTTTTCCAAATTGTGATCCTTAATTTTGTATTTGAAATGGGGGTTGGTAGTTGGAGTTGACAATATTGTTTTTTGAATTTATGATAATTCTGTTTTAAGGGAAAAAGGATATGTAGGGATATTATATTTTTGGGATTAATAAATATCAGGTGATAAAGTCCTCATTTTAAAGAATTATTTTTATTTCAATTAATTTTTATGATTTTACAGATTATTTTGAGGATAATTCTGATGAAGGGATCCCTTCTTGATCCTTTTTGAAAATTTCACAGTGCTTTACGTGTTTTAAGCGACGAGAACTTTGTGAAAGGTTTTTTTTTTTCAAAAGAGTCGGATAAGTTTTAAGGACCTTTTTTTTTAATTTTTTTACAATTTTTTATTGCTGTTTTTAAGGTTATTAAACTGAAGCGCACTAAAACTTTTCAATGAAATACGTTAAAGATGCCATTTTGTTTAGACCACATCTATTGGATTAAAGCGTTGGTCTAAAGTTAAATTGCCACTAAATTTACTCACCAAAATAAAGTTAAAGACTTCTTTAATAAAGTTTCAACACACTGTCGTGCAAAAACTAGCGTCTCTATTAACCATAAAACCATTTCGTTGGTTCTTAAAAGTAAATTGGCAATCTTCATCGTTCCGAATTAGCACAACTTTGGCACACATGCCAAGCTTTACTGCTTGCAAATTGCATCGTCTATTATTTTTCAGGCGTTTCTCAAAATATTCTTTTGACAAGTTTTCACAAAGCGCACGGCGAACAAATGGCTCATTTGCATTCGCTGTTGCGTATATGAAGAGATGAAAAAGCAACTGTAGAAAAAAACTGTCCCCAAAAAGCATGACTGCAACACACTTAAAGACGGATATTCAAACTTGAAGTGCAGGCGAACTTTATGCTTTTTATTTGGCAGGTGAGGTGAATTGATAATTGTTACTGCCCCTTTTCTATTCTATTAGATTGAAATGTCGAGAATCTTTGTGGTGGTTTCGGAGAAGAAATAAAACTCGAACCTTATGACTACTTATCCATGAATTTTTAAAACAAAGTGTAAAGAATTTGATTGAAATATAGTTAATAAGAATTGAGAGAGAAAAGGTAGACAAGATTTAAATCATTGTATAGCCAGTTAAAAATAAATAAAATTTTTAAACAGTTTTTTTTACTGTTTCTGAGATATAAAAAATTTGACCTTGAAATTTCCGATTTCGACCTTGAAATGTTCTGCAGGTTTTCTTATTTTATTTAATCCTATAATTAATTGTAGTGAAAATGAAGAAAATCGAAGGGTTGGCAATAACTTGACCTAGAAGGATCTGACCTTGAAAAGACGACAACCGAATTCTTATATTTTCCTCTTATATTTTAGAAAAAAAATCGTCGTACTGCGTACAAACCTAACCTACGTTTGCACATTTAAAAAAAAAAAGCGATTCTAATTTTTCTTTTGGCCAATGTGCACAAAGTTTCAAAGAAATATGAAAGTTTCTAGTTTATTTCGTTATCAAAAGGCCTAAAAATTTTGATTTATATTCATTAATATATAAAAATAAATAAACGGCTAAAAGAATTAGTAATTTAAATAATAAACTATTAAAAAATAATAAATTCGTACAGTGAAAATGATAACCGTTGCTACAAACAATTACCACAAACATTTCTCAGTCAACAAAACACATTTCAAATTCCAACAATGTCTTGTCGCCAAAATCCAAAAATTTATTTCCTTTATTAATATAAAAACTTAACTTAGCTTTTCTTAAAAAAGTCATTAGACTGCAATGTTGGTGCAAAAAAAATAAAAATATATTAAAAACCCGTATTCAAATAATGTATAGTGTTCAGTTAACCACATCCCCACCTTTTGAATATTTGGGGTGCATCGAAACCAAAGCCCTGAAAAAAATCGACATTTCCAAGCGTACAACATTCCACAATTCACTCGATTGGCTGCGTGTTTGTTTACATCACTCGATGTTGGTACACTAAATACTTATTTGTCGTAAACGTTGTATTTACGTTGTATGTATTGTTTCAAAATACCCAAAAAAAAAGGATGCCGTGATAGGACATTATAGTTCGAGTCCGTCTAATGGCGGTCGCATATTTAATTAACAAAAGCCCAATATCGGCTTCGTGAAATGCCTGAAAAGTTTTCGTGATATTTATGGTAAAGATTTGGTAAATTAATGAATACAGAAAAGACCACGCTGAAAAAAGGGGGGACGACACAATTCGGGAATGCTGCCTTGATACATGACCTAAAGGGGTGCTTCGCTTATTTTCAATTAAATTCGAAGTGAGTCTTTCGGTTTTGACAAATTGCTGTAATTGGGCTGGACATGAAAATGCTTTTTGGGGGGAGGAAAATAATCATTTCATTACATTTTCGTGGTACTTTTTTTTGTCCTTATTTAATGCACGAGTATTCTAAACATGTGCAACGTTTTGTCACCCGTCATGCATTATTGTGCGGTTCTTTATCTAAACTCTAAAGAATAACATTTATTGATACTTAAGGAATAGACAAAACTCAATGCAAGTTGCATTATCCATGCATTTTTATTTTAAAATCCAATTACACTTAAGAGTTTAATGCATCCATTCTCCAGAATATAGTCCTGCAGAATGCTACATGGTTCACTGTTGAATAAAAATACACAATTCAATTTAAATATGTGTAATCAAGAGTCAATATTGCTACATTACAATAAAAGCTCTTTGGGAGATGCCATCATTGCGAAATTCAATTAATTAAATTATTTTTACAATGCATTTTATTAACATTCTTTGTACATATTTGACCATAATATCACATTTTACAGTTATCTCATTCAATCATTACTATTTAAACCATTGAAAATGTTTTTCATGTCACTTACTGCAATTCAAAACCATTAGAGTTATTTTCATTTTCATTTATCATTATAGTTGAGAGTTTAATTATTTAAAAAAACGTTTAAACATCTGCATGGCAGGGAGGGCAATAAAATACTTTGAATGTTTAATGCTGTGTTATCAAGAGATTTCAATTTATCTAAGACTGAAACCATGGGGAGGGAAGATTTAATAAATAATAATATTTGCAGTTGCCTTACAAAATTACTTTTTTTAACGAAGAAAAATTAGTATGACTTTGAAATTTTCAGAAAAGTGGCACATCTCATTAAATCCTACAATGAAGGGGTTGAAAAAAATGTGCGGCATCATCAAGTTCCTGAAAATTAATTTAATTTAAGTTTGATATGTTATTTACTCTTGAAAATGAATAACAAATTTTGGTGGCATCAATAAAGTTGTAATTCAAATAAAATCTGTTGTTTTTTATGCAAAATAGCTTAAATACATTTAAAACATAATTCATTGCTTTTGATTTAATTTAAATTTGTGTTATTCCTTCTCAAGGAGCAGAACATAGGGCTTCCTTGAAATTGTTTGTCCACAAATTATGTATTAACCCTTTTCTTGGTTTAAAATTTTTGTACATTGTTTTTGAATTGGTAAAATCATTAAATTCATTAAAATTTTTTTTTAAAAGAATAGTTATTTTTAATTAGTTGTTAGATAGCTAAGAAGATGATTTTAAACAGGATGACATTTAAATCGGAAACAATATTATCATAAATTGAATGTACAATCCTACTCGAGGTAATAAATTCTTAAACACATTCTATAAAATACTAAATTTGGCCTTAGACTCAAAAAATAATTTTAAATCAACTCTCATAATATGTCTAAACTTTAAATTTTTTACAGTAGGCTAAACTAGTTAAGAGCAACAAAAAAAAACTACATCGCAGGGAGAGCGAGGTGTGAATTTATATACGACTGTTGCTTAACTATATTTTAATAAAGCTTTTCTGAGATATTAATAATGTGACCTTGAAATTTCTGAATTTTGAACTTGATTTTTGTCCAAAGTTGGTACTTTCATTGAGATTAGCAATAATGTAGTACCCTAAAACTCACAGTTTTTGAATTACATATTTTCATTATTAAAATATTGCCTTAACTTTTCAAATTTTGACCTTGAAATGTTTAGAAACTATTCTTATCTCATTAAATTCTGCAATAATGTGAATAAAAAAATTTAACTCACTTAACTTTGCAACGGGTTATACGAATTGAGTTCAAATTCGTGTAACATTTTTGAGTTCGATCTCTTGAATTTTTTAAATAATTTTAATTAAAACTTTTTAATATTTTTGTTAGGATTGTTTTGACACATTTCGTTCCATTACATTTCCCTCAAAATTCCTTAAACTCTTTCCGAATGCAAAACTTATGTACGAGCACATTCCATTGAGTTCAAAATAAAGATCCTCATAACATTGATTGTAAATGGAGGTGGTTCCACCCGCCCTCATGTCTCATTTGCGGATACAATCTTTTATGTCATGATTATTAATACGTTGCTGCATTCTGCAACCATTTTCCATTATTTGTGAGTGTGTGTGTTTTTGTGTAGAATACGCTTCAATGTTTCAGAGTGTTCAAATGAAATTTGGGGCCTACATTATGTGATGTTGTAAAACAGATAGAAGGTTGCAGATAAAAATGTTCCATCACCATCGCCTGCGGCGATTTGGATGCCCGAACTCAAGTGGGGCAGTGCAATTGTCTTTATGAAATATTCGATTTTAATGGAAAACACTTCAATATGATGAGGGTTGGAATGGAAGGTTGTTTCGTTAGTTGGCATTGGTGTGAGAATTGAGGCAAATTCTTTTGCATAATTTGGACACAAATAAGAGCAGTGTTGTCTGCAGAATGTTACCTGCATTTTGTAATTTACATAATAATTACATATTTGAGAAATTATTGTCTATGCTTTGAACTTGTTTGCTTTATTTTTAGTTTGAGTGCTTTATTCCCCTTCAATTCCAAACAACCTCTTTATAATTTCAAATATTTCCATTAATTACGTAAGTAAAATATTTCCCTCAGGTTGCAATTCCCAAAACATAAAATTTCTCTTACATTTGAGGTCACATTTCAAACGTGAACATGGTAACAGTGTGCTTATAACACTATTGAGATTTTGGGAATCTGGTAAGCTCTGCTGAATAGGCCACTGCAACACAATAGCGTATTTTATGTCACATATGCGACAAAATGAAAGGGTTGAAAGGTGAGTCGTTGTGTGCATAAAAACTGCACTCTCATTAAATACATGGGTGGTTTTATCATTGTGCATACATTTTCTTTCCTTACGTGCTGTGTGATGGCCTTATTGTTTATCACTCACGTGACTCCCGCATTTTGGGACCATTTTCTGTGGGAGTTGATGAGAAACAAAGCTTTTATCATAAATCTTAATAGGTATAGTGAAAAGGATATCCTGCGCATTCCTTTATTATTTTGTGTTTTAACAATTTTGCAATTGCAATCTGTGTAAGTTTTGTGGGGTGCAGTTTGGAAAGGTATTCAAATGCAAATTTATAATAGTACGAGTAAGAAAAATAGTGAAGGTGAAAGAAATGTTTTTAAATTAACCCGCATAAAGAATGTACTTAGTAAGAGTTTTTAGTTCGAACATTTTTTAAGCATTTCTAAAAGTAATTGAGATTTATTTCAAAATAATTAAGGTTTTGAACAAAACTAATTTTATAGGGTCAATTTTTAATATCTCGCAAACCGCTTAGAGTTTTCAGGTTCTTTTAACAAAACTTTTGAAAACACTTTTGACATTTCAAAGTTAAACATGATTTTTAAAAACATTTGCCGTCAAAAAAGGATTTTTTTTATGGCAACTCAAAAACGGCTTCAACTATTTTCACTACATTTTTATTGTAGTTAATTTTTATAACTGTAATCAGAAATATTGTATTTTCCCTGTTCTCTTCAAAATCCTTGAGAAAATTTCATAACCTCAAAACGAATAACTTTTTTTCAAGTGGCTCCCTCTAGTCTTTTTATAAACATTTAAATTGTTTTAAAAAAAATGCGTAGCATTTGTTTTTTAATTATTTAGTTGCTGTTTTATTTTGTTTCTTCAATTATGTATTGAAACATCAAACTAGTTCGTTAACAATTGTATTTTTATTTGAAATTTGTTGCGCCGATTTGCGGAAAAAATTGAAAGTTAGTCATTTTTTTCGGTTCAGCGGTTGCGTTGTTTATTGTAACTGTTTTTATGTATTTCAATACACTTTAACTGGCTTGCTTCGCTGCGAATCTGCTCGAAGGGTTAATAAATTAAGAACCGAGCAGAATCAACGTAACATAACGGATCGCAGCGCAGCAAGCAATAAAATGTATGGAAATTAATGAAAACGAAAACAATACAAAATATATTTCCATAAAGTTTATTGATTTCTTCGATGCATTCCGTTATGTTATATTGATACTGCTTGGGGGGTTAACGTAAAAAAAAACAATAAAAAAATGCGATAAAAAAAGAAATAAAAAATGTTGCCACTTTTAAAATCGTAATCACTTTGGATTATCAACTTTTAAGTGGATTTTAAGTGATTTCGTTTTTTCAGTGTACAATTAGGAAGCAAATTTGTACAAATATTCAAATTAAATTCATTGCCATCATACAAAATGTAATCGCAGATCTCCTAATAACACATTCAAGAAATCTTAACTTTATTTGACCAATACAACAAATATTTTCCAATGCAATATTCATCAACACAGCACTTCAAATGTTATGCAAATGATGGCTTGTAAATTGTGCATTATTATATGATTGGAATAAGAACCTTAACCCTACTCAACATTTATTCCCGTTTAACGACTCGACAACAAACCCAATCGCAACAACCGCACTATTTTGTGTTCACTCAAATTGCACCATTACACCGAAAGAAACTCGACATTGGGTTTACACTAGACAGAACACTTGTGAGACACAGTACGGCTTCATACAGCTGCCATTACCGAAACATGTATACCAGTTAAACAATTGCATAATATAATATTAGACCCTCGTCCTTATAATACCTAGAGGAGAACAATTGTGTTGCGGACTTTTGCAAATCTTATCCCATTTGCTCAACTTAAATTGCACATTCAACGAAAACAATTCAAATTAGTTTACACAGATCTCTTGAAATGATAATTCTCCCAGGTTTATCCCAAGTGTCTGACGAGGATGTACAAAATGATTATGCAATGCCTAAGCTCATACAAAGAAAAGTGTGTGTGCTATGTTCACGTGTATAGTGTTCGGTACAGCAGCAAGACATCTCCCCATCTTAAGCATGGAAATTTGTAAATAGCTTCACAATTTAACATTACACTGTCATTAGATTAATTGAAGTGAAACGAAACTCGAATTGTATAAATGTGTGTTTGTGTGTGTGTGTGTGTGTGTGTAATGGAGCTGTACAGTGTACATATTCTATGCGTTGGTAAATTCCCTCCATGATCAAAAGGACGACACAGTCACCATTTCCTGTTAGATAACTGTAAATGCTGTTACACTTCTATCTACGTATATTATAGTTTAATGCCATTACATATTACCAACTGGTACCAAAACTGCTTCAGTATGCAAACATAATTCGTGTGTTTCAAATTGTCACCGCACATATTTCGAAAATCAAAATATTAAATTTGTTTCAAACTAATTATGAAGCAATGCCGCGTATAACATTTGCACAACAGCATTTCCCTCCCACCACACTGGATGGCGTCGCGTCGCGCTTTGCTATTATTCCAACTGTAAAACAAAATAATTTATTTTTGATCTTTTGACTCATTGATTCTCACCGACTGTAGCGGAAACGCAAAGCAGAGATTTTCATTTTTTTAATGTTTTCCAATTGGTTTGTATATTGAGTCTCGAAATAGAAGCGCCACATCTTTTCATTTTTGTGAAATGGCACGCACGCTATTATTTAATGTTGGCGCGTACAAACAAAATCTATTCCCAACTGTATTTTCATAATACAGAATTTATAATGAGCATATAAAATCCCCGTAAATAATCAACTGTATTTGTCATCATCAACATCAACGCAATACAGCCAATACATCACCACATTAAAATGAAATCCGGATTGACGGTTGTTTCGATCTGCAGCGACCTGGTGATATAATACACAGACGATGAAGCGAGAAAGGGAAGGAAGAGTGGCACTGTGCCAGGATGTATAGCGTAAAAAAGCTATTTACTGTGTATAATGCGAGGGGAACCGACTGACTAAAGTCAACATAAATTGCCACCCACCTGTCCAACAAAAGGTCGTATTTCTTTAGACACAAACAAACTTCCACGGATGTGGGTTTATTATAGTAGATAAATAGTATACTTTGTTCTATATAGATTGGTGCAGTAAAATGGAAACGACTGCATTCAGTTATGAATTGTGTTTTTTTCGCACAATAAAATGGGAAGTGGAAAGTAAATCCCGTTGCATGGCTTTTGATCTTGTATAGGTTTTTGTCAATAAATTTTGAAGATTTGGTTCACTGCTATTAAAATTTGATGTTGGGGAATGGAAAAAAGGTGGGAATTTAATTATTTTAACTTGGACCTAAATTCAATTTGATTCTTCACAATTGAGCTTAAAATATATAGCTTTAAAAATTGGGGAGAGACAAAACGTTACTTAAGCTGGTCGTTGAGGACTGAGGTTACTAAAAAATTTCCTATGTAAATATGAACTGAAGTCAAAAATAAATTAAATTAAAAAAAAACAATCCTTCTCAAATTATTATATTTTGTTTAATTTAATATATTTTTGCCTTCACTTCAAATATATATAGAAAATTGTAGACTAAACCTAAAATAATTACACCTTAAAAAAAATGTATTTCCATTAAAGGAATGGATTAAGTTGTCTCAGCTTAAATACAACCGTAAATTAAATATTTATTTTCTTTTAAAATTAAGAAAGCGACTTAAATTTATAACGACAATTTTATTTAACGATAAGTTACTGTTATTATAACTTAAATTAAATCCTGGAAAATAAAAAATTTAAGCCACTTTTAAAATAAAATATAAATTATTTCAAACCATTTTGAGTTTTATTGTATTAAATATTTTTTATTATTATTATTATTATTATTTTACATTCATTTTTTATTAATCATATTAAAACATTTAATTCTATTTCTGATAACAACAACAACAAGGCAAGTTACTTAGTAACACTTAGTAGGCTTCTCAATTAATGTTCTAATTCAATTGGGCGTATTAAAAGTCATTTATAATAATTCCATTTCGTGTGGCATTTAAATTCAGAAATTGTGAGTAATTTAAAAAAAATCTGAAATAAAAATTTTAATTTGTTTTTATAATTGCATTTAAATATTATATTTTTTATATTGCATTATTTAAAGTAAGGCCATTATGTAATTTAAATGTACGCATTTTTCTGTAAATAGGTTTTTAACATTTATCAAATATTTTACTTATTATTGGCGCAGATTCTATGAATCGCTTTTGTAAGGAGTTGAAAATTAATTTAAGGGAATATTATTGTTTGTGCATGTGCAAAGAACGTCTAGTTACGTAAAAGTCGAAAAAGTGTGTGATTTTAAGTCCATTTAAGTTAAACATTCATATAATACGCATTTAATTAAATACAAAAATCTTTTAGGCACGTTCGTTAAATTCTTATTAAAGAATTGTTTTAAAATCCTTAAAAAATTACACAATCCATTTTGCTTCAGGAAACTGACTATCTGTCTCCCTTCTGCAATTGTTACTTCTTTTTAAAAATTCTCTTTTTGTAAAATAAGGAATTTAATTAAGTTTAATGCAAAAATTTGGCCAATAATTTTTTTTTCGTAGATTTTGTTTGGCCACTAATTTTTGGGAAAATATTAATTTTATAAAATTCCATCCACTATTAATGTAACAATTAAATTAATTTCGTTGAAGTACGCGTTATTTTAAGTTAATTTAATTATAAAAACTTGCAAACTCGATAACATTTAAATGATTAATGATTTTTAAATTTTTGTAAAATTGGGTGAAATGATAAAAATGTTTCGCTTGTTTTTTTTTTTAAATTAAGTTTAAAAAATAATTAATGTTAATAAATATAAGAAACACATTTTAGTATTGGTACCATGGTTGACGTCGCACCCAGCGAAGTCTGTTTTGATTTGTTTGATCGGAGCGAATTTTGATGCTTGCACCTTCGGCCGCACGTACTGTTTCTTTGACCTATTTTAAAAATATTAATTAAATAAATAAATAAATATTAATTAAAATTTTTAAACTTACACTTTGCATCAAATTTTGTGCATTTCCGACCAACATTTCAGTGGCCTCACGATCCTCATCAGATCCTTGAGCTCCCAACATTGTTGCCTTGACAGTTGATAAGATTTTCAATTGTGTTCCAATTGTTGGAATTCTTTCACACACTTGAAGAAGGTTCTAAAGTAAAAATTAAAAAAACAATTTAGTTTAAATAATTTAATAACAAAAAAAAAGAACAACTCACAGTCCTGATTCTCTTGTCAGTGCACTCACGCGCCAGTTGCTTAGCTAAACGCGTCACATCCTCGGAAGCTTCAGCAATTTTCTTGGCAGTGGCAATCAACTCCTTCTTGCTACCCTTTGAGTCAGCGCGTACCAACTCCGACAAGCGTGCCATCAACACAGCCATACGCTTGGCGGCCGCAATAATTTCATTGTCTTTAGATGACCATTGTCTAACTTCTTGATGAAGTCCGTGTGCGGCAATCTGCGTGTAATAAACAAAATGTCATTAAATTTAAGTACTCCTAATTAAGGACACTTTCCATCACGAAAATGAGAGTTCGTTTGAAATTAAAAGCCATACCAAAATTGGCTGATTTGCTTGTGGTGTGTGCTTGAATACTTCATCCTCGTCGTCAGTCTCTGGTGGTGGTGGACGAGAAGGTGCCAAACCTTCACGTGGCAGTGGTGGGCGTGGTGGTGGTGGCTCTGCATTGACAAGATGAATTTATATTTTAGTAAAATAGGGCAATGCATTTTAATGGTGTGATTTTGTTGGGACACATTAATTAATACAATACCTTGCAAGCTGAGGGCAGCCATATTGGGCGGCGATGGAATTTCAGGCGTTTGAACAACAGCGCCATGCACATCTCTGACGGCAGCCAGCAGCTAAGAGGGAAAAAAGGAGGGGTTGGTGTTGAAATTTATCGCTGTAGACGCGCAAAATTCATTCAATTAAAATGCAAAATATTTCTTACATGTTTATTAGCTTCACGCCATGCGGATGCAGCAGCAGGATCTGATATATTGGAGGCAACCACTTTAGCATTTTGCACCATCTGCGGCAAATAGCTCTCCAATTTGCGCGAGGCGGCTGTCAATTTGGCAATAAACTCCGGATCTTCAGAGTTGTCGGCTTCCTGTTTGGCGACGAGCAGCACCCGGTTGACAAGGCGTGCAATATTTGACGTGTTATCGACCATTTTCTGTGGCTGCTTATTGCGTATTGCCTCCTCGCACAAGAACGTGTACTTTTGCATTTGCTCTTCCGATGTTTTAATGAAGTCAGCCGGATCTGTTGCCTGATCGCACAGCGTTCGCATTCGCAACACTGTGTCGGCGTATTGTTGCTTCAGATTGTTCAAATGCTCCTCAGCTGCCTTGCTGGTTGGGTAATTCATGCGAATGCGCCCAGCTGATATTAATTGTGGCGTAAGACTGTCAATGTGTGAGGCGGATGCCAACAAAACTTCGGCAATCTTTTTGTTGCCACCCGAACCACCAGCTGCAACCATGCGACTGGTTTTGGAGGCGCGGTCGCTAAATGCTTGCAAGTTGTTTGCCTTTTGATTGAAGTTTGGCTCACGTCCCGGTGTACCTTCAGGCACATTGACTGCGTCGGTGAATTGCTTCAATGGGGTGGACACATCCATGAAATCTTCCACCACACGATTGACCAATGCATTTTGAATGTTTTGCTTCAACTCGTGCAATTTGGCATTCAGTTTTCTGGCAATATCTTGCGCTTCGGGTGAGTTACCCAGTCCGTTGGCACACAACTTGGAGAACTTGTTAGCCAAGCCTTCAACTTCGTCGCAAAGTTGAAGAATTTCGACCTTTTGATGACCCGGACAACCCTCGGCGACCTTTTTACCTTCAGCAACGATGAGTGCGATTGCCCTTTGTCCAAGGCCTTTGTCATTAATGTTGGGATTTTGCAACCAGCGGCATGCTTGCTCAAGACGTCCTTGAACCTAATATGGCCGTGCACAGAATATGTATGTTAAGAGGACATTAATTACATGCCATTAAATCATTTCAATAATTCAAACACAGTGCAAGTGTTAACTTACCGTATGAGCTGCTTGTTGCAGACCCGCCTTGTCCACGCCGGCGACCGCATTAAATACCGCCTGCTCCAAACTACCCAATTTATTGCGAATTTCTCTGGCAAGGGATTCAGCTTGTGGCGTTGAGCCCTTTCCATCTTGACGCAATTCGCAGAGTGCATTTGCCATTGTGGTGATGTCATCAGCCAATTTGCGGATTAAATGTGAATCTTGCGGTAGACAGTGGTCGGCCACTTTGTGTGCATTTTCGACAATTTGCCGCAATGCCTTCTCACCCACACCCCCTCGCAATGCATGGGGATTCTGTTGCAATGACAAACGAAACAAGATTAAATCCAATGAAATTAAATTGTAGCAGCGTTTTGAATTTAGTAATACTTACAGCAAGCCAATCAAATGCCGGCTCCATTTTGTTGTGAATCATGTTGGTAATCTTCTTCAGCACAGTCAAATTATCCAACTCACTGGTGTCCTCATCGTATGTCGTCAACTGAAGGACACGAATAATTTCTTGAATTTCATCGCTCATGCGAGACGCCAAATAATTGCGATTCTCCGCCGCCTCCTCCGCCCCCTTGCCACCCTGCTCCATAATGTGAATGTACACTTTCATCGAGCATATCAAGATGGGTGCCAAAATTTTCACTTGCTCCAGGCATCGCACCAAAATCTCACTGTGCACTTGATGCGTTAGCTCTTTCTCGCGCGCATTCACCTCACGTGTCACCTTGCTGAGGCACGGACTCAAATCCTTCAGGAATTGCACCAAATCCTCCATGGTATCGATTACTTCAGACACGGCCAAATAATCCAGCACACGTTTACATTCTCGAATAATTTTTCGCACCTCCGACTCATCAAAGCACAGCAGCAATGAGGATGTTCCCTGGAGAATGCCGCGCGAACCTTCAATTAATTTTTTACGTGCCGGTCCCGAAAATGGATCCCCATGCAACATGCCCGATGCCTCTTCGAGGAGTTGTGATGCATTTTCGACACGGGTCAAGGACACTGGCATGTCTTGCTTAAGGATGTCATCATCGGAGCTGTTGATTGTCTCTTTGCCCACCTTGACGAGATTGGTGACGGCCAAGGACACAGCGTGAACTGGCCGACTGAGGTCGGGCATTGCGTTGCCATCTTCAGCCTCTTCATGCAGAATGACCAAGCGAGAGACCTGGAATGGGTTAAGTACAAAAGAAAATGAAAAATGTGTGTGTGAAATGAAGAGTCGTGTCGTCATGCCTGAAGAAAATTGAATTCAACAAAAAATTTGTTGTAGCTATATAAGAGAGGAGGAAAAATGTTCTGATATTCCGCTGAGATTCAACCGTTTGATTACATTCCGAATGAACTATAGAGCTTTTTTATGTACCATCTGTTCGCATCGATTGCAACACAGTAGACGACCGCGACACATAACATCGACCGCCACACACATAACGTGTGTAGGTGTCTCCAATTTTTTATTTTTCTATAATTCTATTTTTTGTTTTCTTGCGACTTTGACGATTTCTCAGTTGTTTGTTGTGCTTTTAAATTTCAAGGCTGTAGGAGACTTTTCAAGAAAAGATCGACGTCACGTTCATTAATAAACCACACAGCCTAACCGCCACAATAATAAAATTGTAAAAAATTGTCGCGCGGTGAAGAGGCAGGTAGGTTTCACACACATATCGATGTCTGGTGCGTGTGACACTCGAATTGAGTGCAATTTTAATGCATTCTAGAATGCCAGTACGAGCGATGCAGTCGTAATGTGATATATGCCGCGAACGTATAACAATTTTGCTCTAGTTCACATGTTCCGAGGATTACAATTCATGAATGTGAACGATATATTTCATTATTTTTTGAATGTGTTGGAATCAGACGTTGCGAACCATTCCGCGCCTTGCCGATCACAGTCCACACACATTGGCTGTAATGGCAATTTCCTAAAACATATCTATTTTTGGTATCACGCCGGCTGCGAAGTGCGAGTCCACGCCATTCCGTGGATACTCGAATTTTCCGTGTAAATGTGTGTGGCAGTGTGGCGCTCACAAGCTGTTTTCCCCCCATTATCGGATTTAAAAGGTTTACCTTTTGCCATTTTACATCGAATTGATATGGACATTCATCGTTGGTGTTGTGTTGTGTTCTCTTTTTGTACAATATTTTTGTTCAAAACGACACGTTGTTGTGTTAAAGCTCTCGTCATCGATTTAAATAAACAAAATGACCCGATTCGGATATTAAATATCAATATTATTGTGCGGGACGCATTAATGCGTGTAGAAGCGTAAAATACATATTGTGCTTACGAAATGACGTATGTGTGTAATTTCAAGTACATTGGTTTCGTCATGTCAACATTAAACGCATTAAGATATTATGTGCATCAATTGAGGCGAGATACCATACATTGTTTTGTTCCAGGCAAATGACTTTAAATTGCGCGATGAAGCAATCGGGTTTATGTTCGAATTCAATTTGATGTCATTTACATTTGTAGAGCAGCAATGAGGACACTCGCATTAATGTGGTCGTATATTATATTATATTATATAGTTTTATTTTGTATAAATGAATTGCACTTCAATTGAAGTGGAGTATTTTCTTATTACTTCATATAAATTTAAAAAAAAGTCATTTTAATATTTCAGGTTTTAAAATCAGGATTTAATTTTTTATAAATTTACCTACTGTAAACAATTACTGACCCAATTTATTAAATTTAATTGTGTTGAATTTAAATTAAAATGGTTTAATCCATCTGTTTTAAAGAAAACGTCAGAAAACGCGTGGTTTAAACCATAACTTGACCTTGAAATATAATTTTTTAATCACAATTTTAACTCTTATGAACTCAAATCTGGTTTAAAATCTTTCGTCGTACGGTAAATTAATTAAAAATTCAAATTTCACCATGGTTGGTTTGAGTGCAGAAACTTAATTTGACCTTGAAAATTGAAAGAAATTGAAAATAAACATTCTATTTGGGGACTTGACTTTTCTTTAAGATGGATTATTTTAATTAATTTGGCTTAAGTGCTGAACGTTATAATTTATCATTTTGACTTAAAATTTTGTAAATTAAAAATATTTAAATGTTAAACAATTGACTTAAGTTATTCTTAAGTATGTTTTAATTAACTTAAAAGAAAAACATTTTTTAAAAAAGCTTTAAAGTTATCAAATTTTCATCAAAATTCATTTTTATGTAAAAATATGGAATTATTGATTAAGACTGTTCGAATTATTGATGTGATTGTACACACGAATTGTAAAATTTATTTTAAACTGACGAATATATGTTTAATAACATAAATTAAATAAGATGGACAAAAACAATTGTAATTTAATTTTTGAACGCACAAAAACATTCCACAATCCGCATTATTCTCAACATTTTGACTTAATGTTGCACAACATATTAAATTTATAGAAATAACAAGTAATAAAAAATTCAAATTAGATAAAATAAAATGAATAAAATTTCTTATCATAATATTTTATTTTCATTCCGATTCTGAGATTAATTTGAATCATATAATAAAGCTTCTAAAATAGCAGATAATCCGAATAACGTATTCACAATATAAACGCATTTGAATAAAAATTAAAATGCACACCTCATAATTTAATTCTGCACACAATACACTCAAGGTGTTGAAGCACTTTATCTAATTGTAACTTCGTGCACCTATATAGGTACAATAAAATGAAATAAAATTCTGAATACATAATAATTAATTGGAAGCAAATGTAGTAATTATTATTTAAAGAGAAATTGCATTGAAATGTTACTGCAAACACAAATCATAAATTGAAGAAGCTTTTTTTTCATTTTCTTATTTATAACATTCGCTTTAATGTTCGCTGTTATTAAGGATGAGTGCTTTGAACTGTAATTATGAGCACAATATAATGAGTTAGAATAGTAAATACGCGTAACGAATATAGTTTCTCGAGTTCTTTTATAGCCACTCCTCTTTCCCAATCTCTTTAATCGCGTTAAAAGATAAAATCGTTGACCTTATATAAACGATTTAATTAATTGATTTGGGTTGATGGCGTGACGAATACATTTATATAATTGAATTGTGGAATGCCAAAGTGTTTGTAAATGATTTCTAAATATGCAGTCAGGAATACAAATAATGCATAATTGATTTTGTTGTATTTGTTTTATAGGATTAAGTGCATAACTTACATAATTTATTAACTAGGTATACTTAAGTACCTATTAAACAAGTCAATTATTATTTCTTCTTAATTGAACGTTAATAAACTCATGCAATGAATTTTGAAGTCAAAACTTAATATAATTGAAGGAATCTCATTATTTTAACTAATTAAAATAATGCAGTTCTTCAAAACTTAAAAAGAAATTTTAAATTCCATTTAAATTGTTAGTTTGCATCAGAAAGAAAACGTTTGAATTTATTGTGTACTTTATAGTTTGAACATTTTATAAGCTCCTTGTATTTTTCAAATTTAATTTGTTTATTTCTTTTCAAGTTACACAAAGTAATATTCATAATAACACATACATACTTAATAGTTTAAGTATGTAAGCACGCAATTATTATTTTGAAGTGCAACAGAAATGCATGCAGAATGTTTAAGTTGTAAGTTAAATAAGTTATTTGTCGATTTATAATTGCAGTTTTACTTTTTTTATTAAATTGATGTGATACGTTAAATGAAGGATAAAATAAATTTTAAGTTTCAGACAGGATTTGTGTAAGACAGCTGAAGGACATTTCTACTTAGTAAAATAATTTTAATACTCATACGTTTTTAAAAAATTTATAGAAAAAGTATGCGAAATACTACAGAAATTAATGGGTGTATATTCGATGTAAATTAATAAATAAATTACATGCTAGGGAGATCCACACATTACTTTGTAATCGATAAGAAAATAAAAATTTTATTGCATTATCTTTGATTTATTCAAAAGTTTTTGAAACAATTAATTATTTTGCTGGATTTATTTTAATACAAAATTCAAAATAGTATAAATTTAAAAGCTCATGATTCACGGATTAGCATGTTAATGAAAAAAAAACAACGAAAACAAATTTTAAAAACGCTTCCTTTTTGGATCATTTCACATTAAAGTTTAGACCAATAACTTTGCACCATTTCCAAATTAAGAACGAAGCCGTTTTCGTTTTCTAAAATGGATGAGTTATACGAGTACAAAAGAATTTTAAAAATCCTAAAGATCACATTTCTGGTGCATTTTAAGCATCAAGAAGTGGAAAAACAGGTTTTTACATTATCACAATTTTGATTTAAATTTTAAATGTTTTTTTTTCAAGAGTTAAAATAAATTTCCTTTTTTTTCTAATTTAATATTATTGTGTAAAATGTAAACAAATATTCAAATTACGTGAAATAATTTTTACTTTAAAGCAATTTATGTATTTAATGGTAATAAAATTAATTACTTATGTCCTAAAAGCCTAAAACATATTTTATAGGCTTAAATAGATTGAAGGAGATCTTAAGGAATATTAAATAAATTTTTAAATTAACAATACAAATAAAATTGGAATAAATAGGTTCTTGTAAATAAATTAAGTCACCTTGAGAAAAATAACTTAGTTTCTGATTAGAGACATTCAAGGACTTGAAACAGTGACAAATTTAAAAACGATTATTTTGAATTGTGAACATTTTTTTCTCACTGCAGTCAATTTACATTATTTACTTTAATTTATGGGTAATACCCAAAAACATTCCATGAAAAGTAACAGTACAAACATTTAACATCTCAGTTTGGAAAGATCTCCAAAAATGGATAATGGAATTCGGAATAATTAAACAAGTAACACGTAGGTGCACATTTATGCAAATTCCAACGCATAATATTATCAATTACATATTCAAAATTCGAAATAACACGCATCCAAAAATTGATCTCATTGGTCCCACCAACATTATGCTAATCTGACATCATTTTCATAATTAGTTTAAATCTTATTTCACCGCAATATGTGCGCCAAAGTACTATTATAGTTACTACACCAAGAACACAATAATTGTGCAATGACGTCATGGAGTGACCAATAACCAAATTCTTGAAATTG
Source organism: Sylvicola cinctus (assembly GCA_963854165.1). NCBI lineage: Eukaryota > Metazoa > Arthropoda > Insecta > Diptera > Anisopodidae > Sylvicola > Sylvicola cinctus. Next base: position 62,680,025 of record OY974082.1, on the reverse strand, counting down.
TGTGAGTATACGAAGTGTGACTAATGTAAAATATTCATTCAAACAATACATGGATGAATTATAGTGGAACATGCATGCACGATTTGATGTATGCCACTCATAATCAATGTAGGTTTAAAATGTGTCTTATACACATCCGCGCCTAATGCCTACATAATATCGTCCGCGAATCGAATCGCAAGAAAGGGGGGAACTAACCAAACCATAAAGTTCCAATCAGCTTAAGTAAACGAGCATGAAAATAGATGGTGGTGTTTTTTTTTGCTTTGGTTATAGACTATTTGCTTGAAATGGTCTTACTGCATTTATTTTTACAGTGGCTTATAGTGGTGATAAGTTAACGACTTGAGATTCTTCACCGTTCTGTGTCTTGTGGCACCACACACAAAGGGCTTATGCACGCATAAAGACGCATAAGAAAATCTTAGACTTAAGGTTTCACTCAATCCAACTCGAATTCCCCAATATATCACTCAAACGCACATCCGTACTGTAGTCTGTATACGCTCCAATTTGAACATGTTGCGAAGGCAACTACATAAACTCTTTACGTGCATCTTAAAATAGAAAAGATCATCTAAAAATAGCTTACCTGCTGGGCAACTGGCTCCAAAATGCTCTCGATTGTTTTTGTGTGAAACACTGGCATATTGCTGCTTTTGAATTTTCCTTCAAAAATTATCCTATTACGAGTTCACTTCTTTATTTCTTTCTTTTTTTCTTTGCGTTTATATTTTATGTTTTATCTGTGATTAAAGAAAACAAGTCAGCTTGTATAATTAATTAATTCATTCAACAATATATATAGAGATGTAGGTGAGTTTGGCACAACACATTTAATTTCATATATTTATAACTTTGGAAGCAAACACCGAGAGCACAATAATAATATAACAAACCAAGGCGAAGACACCCAACGTATTTTGTATAATATTTACTGGTTTGTGAGAACTGAGACTGCTTGAAAAATTAACTACTTGGCTTAAACCCACATCATCATTTAAGGTGAAACGTAAAAAATAAAAAGAACTGAAGCAAATTAATATTTAAATTTTGAATTTCACTCACAAAATACTTTAAATGCAATATTATTAATTCAACAATTACAATTTTACTAACGTTTTGTGTTTAAATGCTGGCGCGTCACTGATTAAGAATTTATCCGACAATACTAATTATGTGTAATCAATTATTCAACATTTTTTTAAAAGATTAACACACAATTTTGACTTAAAATTCAATCCAACTGCACAAGCACCAACTCACATACTGAGTCGATTTTGCTTTTTCACTCAATGCGCGACCGTGTCATATAATAATATATTCTCGCGTCTTTCGTCTGTTTCTTCTTTTTTTTCGCGGTCGGCTTACTAATATTATTGTAAGACGCACAATCAAGTTTCTTTCCACGAAAACGTTATACATGCACGATTTAATATTGGATAAAGAATAACTCAACACTGCTGGCCGTTTTTGTAATACTGATTCTGAAATATCAAGCCCCAATTCTCTTGTGTGTGTTTGTAATCAAAATAAACATATTTCATTGTATGAAGTCAGTGTAGTGTATGTGATTTGAGAAGCACGTATGGTCTCGCGACTTTCCATATTATGTGGGGGAAAGCTAATTGCCAAGAGTATAAGCTATCGCGTATAAGCTTTGAGTTTACTTAATTAGTCGAAAAGAGACAACTGATGCTTCATTTTTTACTACTGATTACTTGCGGTCTAAAAATATTGTCAACATTTGAACGGTATCATACAGTTGTGTTTTGATGGTGTGTTTGGAATTTTACAAGTAAACAGTTAACTCGGTGTAATTCTACAAAAATGTTGTGGACTTCCATGTGAAATGATATTTTTGTGTTTTTAATTAAGGCGCATTAAAATAGATTTATTATTTTAACGATTTAAAAAAAAAATAAGCAAAGGGATTTAAAAAATATGTAAAAAGATTTAAATGCTATACAAAAATAAATTTAAGGTTAATTAAATGATAATTTTAAGTTATTATGTACTTTTATCAATAATTATCTATTGTATATAGTTATTTACTACAAAATTTAAAATGTGCTTTTAAATACAATTTGTTAATATTTATTACATTTCAATTTTAAACATTCAATACACTAAAATAAAACGCCTTTTTTAAATTGCTTTGATCTTTCTCATTTTAGAAAAAATTCTGGTTTTTATGTTTAAGACTTTTATGTTTTTTCTAATTTTTTGATATTTTTAATAGAATTACAGCTTCAGTTTTGAATTTACTGTGATACATACATTATGTTGCTAAACTTGGCTAGTGTGATATTTTCTAAATATTTCTATAATTTGTAATGGCTTCATAGATAAAATAAATTAATTTGTTTTTAAATCCCAGATTTTACAAAAACTAAAATTCCTGTCTTTGAATGTACTGATGTCGATATTAAATACAGTTTTCAAAGATAATTGTTTTAATTTGAGAAATGTGAGATAATTTCAAAAACAGTTTTCCCATATCAATTACTCAGATAAATTTTATGTAAGTTTGATTTTCTGTAAACAGACAAATTTGATAGATTTATCTGCTAGGAATGTTTACACAAAATATTGAATTTTTTAATATTGCAGCTGTTCCCTTAATTACTAAAAATTGCCAGATAATAACGAAAACATGCAGTCTATATGTTTAAAAAACAAAACATAAATTAAATATCTATTTAAATACGTATTTTTTATTTATTTGTTTTCATTTAAATGAATCGAATTTTCTTCTAGCAAACATTTATTAACGAATTAAAAAAAACTTTTGTAATTTTGATTTTATTAAAAAATCAGAACTTAATATCTTGTTCAATAATAGTTATAAAAATATCAGCAGGTTTATAAATTTTTTAATTCATAGGCTGTTACTTTTTCGTTTCAAAAAATGTTGTTAAAAACTAATAGTTTGACAATTATCAGCCAAAAATATATTGTTTTAGACAAATAGATTAATTTAAAATATTAATTATTTATAAAAACAATGTTATGTGGAATATTTTAACAGCTGCACAGCGAGTGTACACAAATTTGAGTTCCAACACCGAGTCAGCTGATTCCGTTCCAGAATAAACAGTTATTTGAGGTTACATTTAGCTTTCCATAGCATTTTTAACACAAATTATAAACAAGTAGGTACTCATTGGAATTTACTGCATATTTTACAGTTGTTGTAAAAGTCCACTATAATGTAACCGTATACAGTTATACATATTTCATACAAGCACGTATTTTACATTTAATGCAATGCGACGCGCGTTTCACACCTTACGTCATGAATCAGCAACAAAAGCTGCAGTAAACTTTAAGCCAACAAACACTCTCCCATGTGCTTACACAAACAAACACTGTCACATCACCAAATCCCACCACAATCACAATTCACAGCACAACATCTTATCGAGTGTACATTCAATTAAAATAATGTCACAGTCAAATTAATTAAACTAATGTTGTCTTAAGTAAACGAGAAAAAAAAGTGCGGGCCAATGCGCTTTAATTTTCTGGCTGACGGCCGCAAGAACGTAAAATAAAAATGCACGCCGGAGAAAATAAATCTACAATGAAAATAGCCCCACGAAAAAAAAGTACGACAACAAAAAAATACCGAAATGAAAAAATGTTGTACACAAGTCACGGTCTAGCGACAGGGCGCCTCGTCTTAATGCTAACGTGCCAAGCAAAACTGGAATCTGCGCAATGTGGATTGTGGACTTCGGCAAGTCGCACTTCGCTGTGATTCCACATATAGCAGACAAAATTCGCTCACAGTCACAGGAGATTCAGCCGTATAGAGACTGTAGACGTCCCAATATGCTGCTGCTTCATTATCAGCTCCCAATGTACGGAGCGCTCTAACTTTTATCGTGTTTGCAGCAACGGCATTGTGTATTGTGTAACCTATCCAATATAAGGCAGAAGCTTATAATATGCCGGCGTTTGTGTGTGCAACGTTGCTCGCTCCGAATGCGCAGAATTTTATATTTGTACTTGAGTGATACGACACATAAATTCGTTGAAGAGAGGGTTTTGGGAGCAACCAAAATACTCAATTCGATGTGTCCATATTTTACGTATAGATTAAAGTCGAATTATTTATTAATCAATTCGACAATGCAATCAGCTGGATGACGCGTCATTATTGCATTTATTTTTCTGTAGTTTCGAAGTAACTTGTTTACGATAGGTTGTGTAAACAAACGCATTAACTGTAATTGAAATTAACTGCATGCACTTTTCTCCCTCGACATCCTTTTTTTGATGACGTTCATGTTTTCATGCAGTAATACAGGGTGTCCCTTGTAATTTTTATCATAGGATATAAATTGTTAAATATAATGAATTGAGTGATTTTAAAGGATTACACGTTTTTAAGGAGGCATAAAGGCTTAATTTAAATTATTAAAGTTAATGAATTGAGTGATTTTTAAGGAAGTACTTACTTTAAAACTCAGAATAAATATTGTCAGTTAAGTGTCGTTTCATTAAATGTTTGATGAAATAAAGGTTTAATGCTTTGACTATTGAGTGAATGCCATCTTGATTGTCCTTTTTACTATTGCATTAAATTTAGAACGAGTCCTTTGTATTGTGAGAAATTTTTTGCAAAATTAAAGATATTGTCCTTAAAGTATAAGACCTAAATGACTTTTTCTCAAAACGTCCTTCACGATTTCCGTTTTTGTTTTAATTATCCTTGTTCTCTCTTTTGCCCAATCAAATTCCCGATGTCATTACTAGGGAATTGTTTTTTAAATTGATTAATAGAGTGTATACTGTATAATTATTTTAAATAATTGTTTTCCTCCACAGAAAGTACTCAAAAAAGTACTCAACTTTTGAAAACTCCTGTAAATAGGCAAATTTATTTATATTGATTGAAATATTGTATATGGTAGAAATATGCACAGCTATTATATAAATTTAATGAAACATGAATTTTCTTTTTTTAACAACATAATTTTCTCTATAATTTTAATCTTAATGAATAAAGCAAGTGAAATAATATTTTATTTAAAATAAAAGTGCTTCACAAATGCAAAATTATTTTAGTTACAACAATTATAAGTTAAGTAGCAGAAAATTCCGTCAATTTTTGGTACAGATCTGCAATTTCTACGTAACTATAAAAAGCTATAATGAATGCACTTTTGTAATAAGTACGGTAACAAAATTAATTACATTAATCAAATTATGTTTTTGAGTGAAATGTGCAGTTTCGGAGAATACCATTTAAAATTCAATAAATATCTGTATAGAAACTTGGTTTCATTCTTAAAGTTTACTGCAGCCTTTGTTGCTGATTGAAATTACCCCTTGTACTGTTTTAATGAAAAAAAAAGGATTGCATTGTGTAAAAATGCTTTACTAATTACTAAAGAAATATTCTTTGCAAATAAAGTTGTTTGTTTCAGTTCTTAAAACTTGTTAAGACGTCAATTTAATTAAAAATTTCCAGCAGAGTAATTTCAATATCAGAGTTTCTCAATATTTATTGATATGGGAATATATTTCAGATTAATTAATACACGTAATTCTAAATTCTAATCAATAAAAAACCTTAGTGGAATTTATTTGCGTTCCCATTTCAATTTTATGAATTGTTTGTACTTTAATATAAATTTGAACAAATTAAAAAAGTGCTCATGAATAATTTCATTGTTTTAATTTAACTAGAATTTAATAAATACAAATCTTCTTTGACAAATTCATTCCAATAGTAATTTTTAATTCAAGAACATTGTAGTTATGAAATGTCTTTGTTTGTGACTTTTGGAATTAACTTAAAATGAGTTTTTAATTTTATTACTCAACTTGTTTTTAAACATAATTTATATTTTTAAATTGAATGCTTTAAATTTTGTGTTTTGACGACAAATGTGCTTAACATTTATGTTTGTATTTAATACATGAATTAATATTAACGTTTGATCTGCTTTCATGATTTATTCAATAGAAGGCGGGTCAAAGTCAAATGTAGTAAAAGCGTGCAATGGCATTTCATTCAAATAAGATGAATAATTACAAGAGTATTGAAATAGCTATTATATTGGGATTGAACTGTAAGGGTGAAGGGTTACATATTAGTTTTAAAATTAATGGCAATGCTTAATTTGAGTCGAATTTTAATGTAGCATTTTTTTTACCTTTTTAATTTCAATATCAAAAAAATGTTTTAGATTATTGTAGAATTAAATAAGGTAAGAAAACTTGCAGAACATTTCGAGGTCAAAATTTAAAACTCAAGGTCATATTTTTATAATGAAAATATGTAACTCAAAAACTGTGTGTTTATATATATAGTACCCTATATGATGTTCATGATTATTGCTTATCTAAATAAAAGTACCAATTTCGGACGAAAATCAAGGTCAAAATTCATAAATTTCAAGGTCACATTTTCCTAAAAGCTTTATTAAAATGTAGTTAATCAACACTCGTATTTAAATTCACACCTCGCTCTCCCTGCGATGTAGTTTTTTGTAATAATTCTTAAGGTTTCTGATACTGTTAGTGCTAGTTTTCAAGAGGGCCTTTAAAATTAACGCTTTTGACCTTGAAACGTTCCACGAAACTTTAATTTGAACTTTAAGGTGTTAAGCATAAATTTAAGAATCGAATTTTCATTGCATGAGAATACTTTGGAAAATTAGAAAAGCGGTACGAGTAAAGTTATAAATATATATTTAAAGTTCCCTTCCTCCAAAACAACCGGCTACTGTTCACACATACCGATAAACTTATGCGTGAATTTATTAGCAAATACCATTATGGGGAACATTTCAGATTTGTAAAAGCCTCATCAGTTTTAATATCGTGGCACTGAAAAGTTGTCGGTAAAAGCTCGCGCATCTGAATTTTATTGATGCCGAATGACGGGCAATTTAATGAAGTGAAAAGTTTCGACATTGCCGCTTCCTTTCTGATTACCATAATGAAATTGATTTATTTACAATGAGACTATGCCTTTTATACGCGCCGGCTATGCAAGGCACAAACATAAGCTTTGCATACATCTAAAATATTGGAATAACTTTTTTATTAGTTTACTCTGTAGAGGTTTTACAATAAATTGTTTTATTGCCATCACAGACATTGTCCCGCATGTCTGATCTTATAGTTATGATGTTGTACGTGTACATCCTGTTGTTGCTTGCTTTTGTGTAACATTTTGGCAATGCTTTTAAATTAATCTTGGAGTTTGTTTCGAAACAGAAATGTTGCAGTCTAAAATTTTAAATTATGCTGAAATTAAATAAAAATTTCATGTTGGTACATTTAAATTCAAGTACCTGCAACTATTTAGTACAAATTGCATTACACACGTTTCTTTGTGGCGTTCAATTTTCATTTTCACATTACACACGATAGTGCAGCTGCTGAAAAGCTTTACGCTCTGAATAAAGAGCATATAAGGCAACACACAAACCTAATTTAAGCAAAAGTTTAGTTATTTCGACGAAAAGTGTTTCTTACACACAATGAACTGCCATGTCGTATATAAATATACACTGAGACGCTGTTTTTCTCTCTCACCGTATCGCGCCAACAACAAAACACCATCAACATATCTCAAGGGCTGTTGAATTTTTAGTTTAATGAATTTCAATGCAATTTTCAGCGCAAGTGTATTAGGCTGCCGGCACAGGAGTGCTGCACCTACAACAACCCAAGTGGTTGCTAACATTGCATTAAAACCCAAAAAGTTGGTATCTTGTGCGGTGTTTGCGGTGGTGATAAATGAGTCTATTGCAACTCGCAGGTATTAAATTATAACTTTAATCTCAATGTGATAAAGGATTATGTGCTCAGTGCTTTTTACACATTTTATTTTTTTGACCTTTTTGAGTCTGAAGCAAGTGAGTTTGTGTGCAATGTAAAAAATCAAAGGAAAAAATGGGTGTTACATTATTCGGTTTTTGTTAAAACATGAATAACTGCATATTATGTTGCATAATATAAAAATAAACCTTTTTGAAAGCAAAACATGAAAATGGCAGGCTGTATGAAAGGATGCTTTTAACCACATGCTTTATTGTTACCTATTCACCGTTTTCTATTGCATCGCATAAAGTGAGCTTGCTGTTTGAAGTTTGAACAAACTTTTGGAGAAAAAGTTCTAAACCAGAGTGCATGTTACCTGTAATTTGGTTTGATGTGTAACAAGTGAACGTTAAAGGAAGTAGGTTACATTTAGTGTAGACTATAGTATGAAGCAATAATACAGAAATAAATGTAAGGGAATAAAACATTTTTGTAAATTCATTTTTCATTTGAATAAATGATTAAAATAATGGAACGAAACTGCAGTTTTTTTTTGAAAAAATCCTTTTGTGGTTATGACTGAAAGGAGGAGTTTCTAATATTTACTCAAACACAAGCTAACTTTATCTAGAATCTTTTGAGAATTCTAAACCTATTAAATTTGTGAAATTTATCCTGATTTTTAAAACGCTAGAATTTCTTGTACAAAAATGTAGAAGAAACACACACCATTCTTTTTAGTTTTAAAATAATAATAAGCGAGCATTTTATTTATTAATTAGTGAGTAGACTAGATAATTTGAATTTTGATTTGAAATATTTTTTGTATCTTTAAGAGTTAAAAAAAATAATTTATTAATGTTGCCTGTATTTGCTTAAGAAGTCTTTTGACTTTTACGTTTTCTTCTAAAACAACTATTTACGAGGTTTAAAAAAAAATTGAATGGTTAATTAAACTAAATGAATGAATTTGTAGACCAATCCCTGACAAGTTTGCATTAAGTTACTTAAATCATTTAATTAAACTGCAACCGAAACGGATTATAAACGTTTTACTTCATTAGTTAATTTACTTTTTCTAACAATATTGATTGCTGGAAGAGTTGTTCTTACTCGAAATAAATAAATGACATTATAACCTCTTTTATACTGAAATATGTTTGAAATTTGTTTTGACAAAATCTGATGGTAATAAAACTACATCGTGAGGGGATATAAAATCGGCGTTGTCCAACTTGAAGACGTTTCCAAAACACAATAAAAAATCAAAAAGAATGTCATTATACAAAAATTATTTGACCTTGAAAACTATCGATTTAACCTTGAAATTTTAAACAAAGTATAATATAATTGTTTTTGTGTTTATACAGCGTTTAAATTTAATGATTTTACTGTTAATAGCTGATTTTTTATTTTTAGGCAGATTACGCAAAAGAGACAGAAAAACTCATTCAAAATTTACTAAAGACAGAAGAAGACGGAACTACTTTTTCAACGTTTATCAAATGCTAACATAAAGAAGAGACATTTTTTACACAAGAACAAAATATTTCAAGTTTAAAAAAAATGTCGGGGAGTCGTAATTATTTAATTTTTAAAACCTATTTTTACCATACGAATTAATATTTATTATTTTTGAGGTTGTGGTTTTTTGCAATATTTTAATATGTAATAAATAATAAAGAACAAAAATCTCAACTTAGAATATGACATGTTAAGGCAAATAACTCAATTAAGTTATAGAATCAAAAAGCCTCCGGCAACAAAAGTTTCCCTTACTCAGCCATTTCCGGTTGCTTATTTTCAAATCCAATAATATCGTTATATTGTGTATTCCTCATGTCACTTTAGTTTTTGCAGTAGTTTTTTTTTCACTCAATTCAATTTCATTCGAAGCAAGAAACGAACGCAGCTTCAAAGAAAATAGAGCAAGCATACTCTGCTATAGAAAGCATATATTTTACATGACGTACACTCAAATGTTCTCATCTCTCTCTGTTTATATACTTCCAGATATGGGATTCAGCTTTTATCGTAAATCAACAAGATATAGCTCTTCGTTTGAGGGATAATTGATGACGAATTCATTGCTGCGTTGTGCATTTCGTAATTTATGGAAGAAGGTTCGATTTCTTTTCACAAACAAGTCAAAACACAATGCGCTCAAATATTGTTAACAAACAGAATCGGATTGTTTGAGGTGAGGGTTGTTTTATGTTTTTCCTGACAACACCATGGAAACGGTAAGTGTACATTGTACAATGCTCATAATATTTATGTATGTAGCTTTAGTATCATTGCAATGGCATGAAATACAATCTGTACATTTACTGTGGTACATAGTGCAAAGGTAGTTCAGGACGTAGCTATACGGCTGCTTAGAATAAATTGAATTTATTTATTCAGCTACAAGACGATGGAAGTGGGTTTGTGGGGGATTGGGGGAGTGGGACGGGTGGATATAAACGACTTCTTCTTGGTGTAGCTGGATGAAAGAATGAATAGCATGTAATTGGAATTTGTTACTTCCCTGTTTGGGCCCAAATATATCGAAGGGTGTTAGCAAATTAAGTCCCATCTGTGGAAATGTCAACGGGACTTAAGTGAAGATTGGCAAATTTATAAGGTGTAATATTTTTTAGACGGGGTAATTGAACAAGTGGTGTGAATCGTGCGGGAGTTTTGGGACTGTGTTGAATTGAAATGAAATGGATTTTAAAATGGAAATTGAGTGTTTGTTAGGGAAAACGTTAGCATTTTCCGGTATTTAAAGTTATAATGATTTTTGCTGTAAATTTAAAATTTAATTTTTCCAAACTTTTTAAAGGTTTGAGTAAAAACAATTTTTTAAAGGTTTGAGTAAAAATAATTTTTTATACACAAAAAGCACTCAATACAATAAATAGCCCGAAAGTAGGCAAACTTCACTGAATTTAACACAAAATTAAATACTTTTCACTACAGAAGACTTAAGCTTGTCATGCTTCGTCGCATTCTGCATTCTTCAATTTATTGCATTTCAACTGCAGGCATTTTTGAAAGAAGTCCTTTTTACAAAAAAAAAATTTAAAAGACAATAATTTCCAATTGATTTATTCCATTTTCCTTTTTCTATTTCAGAAAAAGGACTTGAATTATTCAATTTTATTGAGAACAAAAGAAAATCCTGCAATGTTAAATAGCGTTCATCTCATTTTATCTTCATTTAACAGCGCTTCTATCACAAGCAGCTCATTTGGAGCGCACATAATTTTATTATGGTGTCAACAAATTATTCCCAATTAATCTCTTCATCGTTTTCATGCGATGAAAACAATTCATTTGCTAAGTGCATCAAGCGATTCCTGTTTCCACCATACAAAGTAATTAAGCGGTGTCCTCTTTATGCGCAAATTACAAATACTTTTGTGCTCCTTTGCCGCCACAACAACACCACCACATTTACTTATGTACTAATAATGCAATCTCCAAACCAAATGCACTTACGCTCTCGCAAATAGCATACATTTGTCGTCATTAAACCATTAAAGGAGTGGCGCTACCATCGCGTGTTGCATGAGCGTGTGCGATTGCTAAAAGAAGTGTAGCATTGAACAAACATTTTAATGCGAACACACATTATATGTATCTAAAATGCATATGACCATGCAATGCTATTTGCTGCAAAGCTGTTGCAGATGGAAGCTGTAACATGCTTAAATGGCTTTCAATTTCGTGTTACTTTTATGTAAAGAAAGATGGCTGTGAGTGCAAGCTCATGGCAAGTCATGGTTGTTGATTTAGTTGCAAGTTTGGCGATCAGAAACTTGTATTTGCTGATGATTTGGCTTGTTTGTACGTCAAAGGATTTACGCTTGACATACACAGAAATGTCGCAGTCAAAGAGTTGATTACATTGCCCGTTGTTTTGTAAGTTGATTCGGGCAATCAACAATTTTTCGATGTTTAAATATATGAATTCACGTATTCCCTTGTAACTAAAATTTGCACATAAGAAAAATTAGCTTTAGTTTTTAAAAATGTTTACAAACTACTCCAAAAATTGATTTAAATTAGAAAAATTCAAAACTAATTCTATTTTTACTGTAATGGACCGAAAGTCGAAGTGCCTATACCTCGATCAGATATGATCTCTTTCATTTACTTAAGACTTAAGTCACTAAGTGATCTTTAATATCAAAAAGTGAGGTTAAGTGATGAAAACTATGATTTGATTAAATATAATATTGTTTTTCAAAATATAATTTCGAGGATTTTCAGATGGTTAATTTATTAACAACACCACTGTCCTTAAAATTAAATTTATGTGTTCCTTGAAATTTTTTGTTTAAGAGAATTTAAATTTTTTTGCAATCGCCAAATTTTTCTACATTTTTTTTTTGGATCCAAATTTGGCTTCTGCATAACTAGATATGTTATTCAAAATTTACAGTGAATGTGCAGGCTTTTGCATACTTTCGTAGATAAAACTGTATTACACATTGTAAAGTTGTTTGATATTATTGGGAATTTGAAATGCGCAAAACATGTAATGCCATTGGAATTCAATGAAGCTCGTAAATAGTCGCGACGAACTGCCAAACGGCAACTGCAATTTCAATATATCCGCAGAAATTGCTATTACACACATACCTCGACGTATGTGTTCAATTTATATTGAAAAATTTGGCTTGTTGAAAGCTTTTTGCCATCAGCAATACGCCAACCAATCACTACTTGACAGTTAATTTGAGTTTATGCAATGCATTGAGCTGAAAGTGCCAAACAATGCCTGTAGGGGTGGGGGTTGATTTGAGTGTATTGTCGTATGGTTGCAAAATGCGGAAATGCTTAAAGCCTCCCATTTTAAAATTCTGTTTATGATAACTTTAAGGAGAAATAAAAACATCAATTAAATTTTTAAGGTTATTAAAGAACGATTTCGATTCAAGAGCACTTACAACAAAGGATCATTAAGCAACTACCTACTTCCATAAAAAAGCCAAATGCATATTTAATGATAGGGAAAACGTTATCGAAAAGGTTTCCCGATAATACTTATACGGAAAAAGCAAATGACGAAATACTTGTAAAAATTTCTTAAATTTTAATCTGAATTTAATGCAACCAAGTGCACAAGTTTATCTCATTATTGAATATATACGAGTACCTACTATGCATTATCTGAATGGCGATTTAAGGTTCACCTTATCATCCATTATGGTGAAAAGCAGAAAAGTTCGCGAATTCCATTTCACTATTTTAATTCACTTTGGAACTAACGTAATAAATATATTTTCTACCCCAGCAAATTCTTAGTGCTTTTTAATGAGCTCCTTCAAGATTACGGTTTTTTATGGCAGCACTGTTAAATACTTGCTGCCCATTTTTAATTTATTGTAACCCATTCATGACTGGAGTCATAAATTCATTCATTAGGGGATTTTTTTATTCACTGATAGTGCACTAATACACTTTGACACATCATTGGAATTTAAAAAGTGGACTGGGAACTTGGTGTTTACTTTCTTAAAAAAAACTATATTTAAATTAAAGTGCTATAAAATTTTTTTTTTGATTGAAACTCAAAAACCGCTTTAATAGTTTTTAAAAATGGATATCCTATTAATAGACCTTTGTGAAAACGTGTTACAAAATATATTTTAAAGTTGGCGTTGGGATCTATCATAATAGCCACAAGATTGGTAGCAACAATTATTTAAAATTAATTGTAAGCCTTGAAGTTTAAGCAATGATGTTACAATAATACAAAATTATCTCTTTCTAGAAAACATTTTTTTCTTGAAATTATTTTAAGGATATTTAATAAAAGCGAGAATTTTATTAAAACTTGAAATTCCCTTATTCTGATAGTTTAACTAGAGGAAAATAATTTCCTTCAACATAAAAGATACAAAACTTTATCAAAAAACATGAAGGTCAAAACAGAAAGTGTTTAATGTTAAAAATTAATTTTCTTTAAAAATTTGCTTCAAACCAATAATTTATTGAAATCCGAACAACGTTTCATTAAAATGTCCATCGTTGCTCTCCCAGCCACATAAACTACTTTAATAATATATTTTGTAACAAAAGCCACTATTGGCAAAGGAGGAAACTCAGATTTATTACAGCTTCTACCGACTTTGAATTTTCTTCCACAAAAAGGAGATCAAAATTAGGAGTTTGAATTTATTTTATGGTGCATATTATTTATTTTACTTAACTAAACAGAGCTTTTTTAGGTTGCAATCGCAATCTAATTATTCAAGATGGTAACTATAATAATTTCTACAATGGAAATATCTATTTTTGTCTAATCTAAATATAATAATCTGCAGTAGCCGGAATTAATCAGTTTTAATGGAAATGTGCAAAAGGAAATGGCTCAGTGTAATATTACATTAAAAATTAGGACAAGTAACATTAATCCCACATTCTTTTCGGAGTAATATTATAATTAGGATAACGTTTTTCCACGAAATAGAGCAAAATTATCAATCAACTGTAAAATAGCAAACATATCACATTTTCCAATGAACTCTTTGCTATTTTCAAAATAATCCTGGCATTGAAATAGAAATATGCTACTAGAGAATATAATATTATTGTGTTAAAGGATACAGTTATTCTGGGAAAGGATTTGTTTTGTGTTTGGTTGTTTACTAATTCAAACCATTAATATGTATTTTATCATTTTATTTCAAAAATCATTCAAGTGAACATTGAAAACAACAAATTATTTTAAAGTTCTTGTATCAAAAAATCATCGTATTGTGCCGTTCGATCTAAGGAGCTTATTTGTCGTCATCCTATCTTTTAAAGCATCATATTATGGGAATTTATTTTCACTTTCCCACATTCAAAGTATGCTTATACATTTCAGGAATACTTTGTGTGTAGTTCTCATACAGAAAAGTAATTTCATTCCTGTATTTTTAATGTACACTTCGCTTCGTTAGCAAGGTTATCATTTTGCGTTTGTTTTGCTTTGAGATAACAAATGTGGAAGCTGTAAACAATGTTCGTACCCAATACTATAATTAAAAAAAAAGACTTTTGTTTTCTGTTTAAATTTGTGATATAAATTAATGTGTCATTCGCAGACTTGCATTTTAAGTACGTACATTTTTTATAATTTCAAGAAAAAAAATCTGTTTATGAATTATGTTTTTTTACAACAAAGCTACAAAATGAGCTTGAGATGCAATTAAACTCTCGAGTTGTATACTCGTGTAATGCTATCTTTAAATTTTAAAGTAATATGGAAATAAAGAGAACAAAAGGATCAAAACTCAAAAGGATTGCTTCACTTGATATAAAAAGAATAATTAATTTTATGTTTTCTTATAATTTTCTATTAAAATATGGTGGCATGGCTCAAAAAAAGAGGTGCAATTATTTAAAGAAAATAATTATTCAATTCTACTTATGACAATTGCTTAAAAATAGTGTTTGTAAAATTTTATATTTAAGGGAAAGCAACAAAAGCAAAGAGCAATAATTTAAATAAGAAAAAAATGGAACTAAATGATCCAACTTGTTAAAGTTGCTTTTAAACACGTAAAAAATGTAATTAAAATACAAAAAAATATTAATGTAATTAGTTTAAGAAAAATTATTTCTTTCTGAAAAATTCGTATAAAATTAAAAAGTTTTTGCTAATTATAGTCCACAAAATAATAATTGTAATTTCAATAACTGAATATTTGTGTCTGTACTTAAATTAAATGAAAACCAATTAATTTAAAATCGTGGTTCGAAACTTTAAATTTATTTTTGATCAGGACGAAGCGTAAAAAGACAATTTCATAAATATGTACGACTACGTTTGTAAATCCAACAGCATTATTTGGAGTTACGTATTCAAATGCTGCAATAATACGTTTTTATTTTTGTGTAACAGTGGGCGGCAAGCAACCAAACTTTGTAATATTATGTAAAGTCTCGACGATGGATGCAATCAAACACACACAACATATTGCACAACAATTTATGCAGAGGATGGGCGGACAGAAGCTTGCACCACCCAAAAAAGGACGAAAAAGTGTACTTGTACGCGACTGGTACTGCCAGTTGCGTTGCGCTGGATGATTGATTATAAACGGTAATATTTTTTTTAGCTGTTTTCGTGTATGGTATATTTGTTTTCTTTATTGCTCTTTAAAAATTGTTTTAAAATATCAAATATGCAAGCATATTGAATACAGTCCTCTGAAGATAAAATGTTGGTATAAAAAGTTTTTGTTTATATTTTTGAAAGTTTTTATTATTTTACTAAATTTATTACTTATTGTTTCTTTTTCTTGTTTTTTTTAACTTTACCAAGAAGTGTATACACACGGCGAATATTTGGAGAATTAAATAGTAGTACAGAAACTGCAGTTAAAAAAAGATTTTATTCTGGAATTTCTCTGTTGTTTCTTTGTTAATTTTATAATGAACTAATATTTTTTTCTGAAGAATTTAAAAACGGGTTCATATTAAAAAAGAGATGAGTTAAATGACTTAATACTAAATCCATTATAAATTTGATTTGAGTTTTAGGTCTTTTATCATGTATTTTGCAAGAGTAAATTCTGTACAAGTCCTGTTTTTATTTGATAATAGCATTAATTTTGCATTTTTTCAATTATTCAAGTCTTATTTATCATAAAAGGTGTTTTTTTGTTTCATCACATCTTCTAATATGGATTACCGTTATCCAGGGCTCTCATCAGCACGTCATAACGCTACCAAATTGTGAAAAGCTCTTTAAAAACAAAGGCGGAACGAAAACAACACTAAAATACTCTATAAAAAAAACAAACCTTATCAACTTTATATAAATCCTTTTCAAAAAAAAAAAATCTGCAAAAAAAGAGGAAAGAACTTTTTTGATTTTAAAAATTAAGTATTCATGTAATTAAATTACTTTTTTAATAAAACTCTTTATTGTAATAATTATTATTTAATTGTATGTATTTAAGTACAAAAATATTTACATAAAGAATACATATTTTGATTAAACGATCGTCAAACAATGATAAAATAACGGCAATAAATCATTTTTTCGTTCATTTATTGACAACAATTAATATCCTTAATAATCCTTAAATGCTAGATATCATAAATTAATCGGTTGTCTACAAACGCCTATTCATATTTTATGTTATTTAAAAAAAAAGGGATAACGCTATATTTATTTTTATTACAAAGTTATCTACATTATTGTTGCATAATATATTTAATCTAAATGTTAATAAATTTAAAACATAAAAAGAGTACAACATAATAATACAAAAAAAAAAAAAAAACGGGGAAAAATTAAAAAACACATTCATCTCATGAAGATACACAGATTTTTGCTTGCGGCATGCCAAACGGCCATCGCTATAACTATAAACAAGTGCAGCATGTGATATGGATTTGTGGCACAACTTCGGTGGTCGTGGTACATGGCAGCTGGGTTGTCGCCTACAGTGTCATTGGAATAAAAAAAGGACATGAACAAAATAACGACAACATCTTTAATATAATGCATGTTCGAGGTGGACGATGAGAATTTATGTGTCACAAAACTACTCCTGAAGGTGTATATGGTGAGGATGAATAAACATCAAAAAAAAAAAGAAGGAAAATGTCCCCATCACGGTGTTTTTACCTTTAAAAATATGCACCAACACGCTCGCTGGTTGTGCATGGCTGGGTACACATGTGTAATTACCAGAATGTTCTTTACGTGCCCGCAATATCGTCATCTCTGAATAGTGATAGTCTTTCATAGAAAACAAAAAGAACACAAAATGCCATTATCAAATTTGTGCAGAGATTTATCTTGAATATGCTTTCAATTTATCGAGTGGGTCAATTTGGGTGTGATTGTGTTGTGAATATAGGGATTGGGTCGGGAGTGTTGGCAGGAGATTTGGGATTGAAAGGATGCTTATTGTGAGATGTAATTAAGAATTATGTGGCATTCAACGTTGTGGCTTTAATATAATTACCTGATTCAGCGGAGACATTAATTCCTCGATCAACGTCATAATTGATCATTCTGTTATCGTGGTACCAGAATACAAACGCCGATGTCTCCGTGTTTTGTATGATGCGACACATTAATTTCAACGTTGATCCCGGTGTCAGGTATTTAATTGGTGGGCCAACAATTTCAGCGCGAGCTTCTGCAAATGAAATGGATATTTTGCAACGTGTTATTTATTGAACATGGCGTTGACATTTTGTTGTGTTTTAAGAAATAATTGTTAAAAAATTGTTGGTTTCCGGTACTCATCATCTTTTTAATTAGAATCAGCAATATAGTTCTTAAAAAATACCAAAAAATTATCGGATTAAATCTTCAAATTCCCACAGAGCTATGAAAGACGTGTTAAAATAAATTAGAGTTACGCACAACATTGTGAATTCTCCATGGAAGCTGTTTTTCATCTTTTGAAAAAAAATTCTAAAAAAAGGACGATGCGGCTTTCAAAACGTTCTAACCAATTTTATAGCATTTTGCAATAACAGAAGAAAGTACGGATTTTGCAGTGTACACTGTCTATACTCAATACTCACTGCAGTCATGGAAATATTCTCTAATTGAGGTAGATCAAGTATACAGTGTACAGTGTACATACAAGTACTACAGCGTTCGCAGTGTTGAGTGTAAACACGCCATGCCACCCCTTCGGCTTTATTCGTCACCGGTAGAGCAAGGGCGCGTTAACTTCAAAATCTACACTGTTTGTATCACCAAAATTGGGTTGTTTGGAAATGTTGAATGTATAAACCGTCTGTAGGGGAAAAAGCAGTGTACACTGTACAATCTGGCTGTTGAGTATTAAGGGTCCTTTGGCAATGCAGTTATTGTGCCGTTGATGTCGAATGAAGACATTTATGTGTGTTCGAATTTTGATGGTTTGTAGTTAAATTGAAGTCAATTTGACGCACTGAGTGAAGATGTTTTATAATGATCAATCTTTGATTTTAAAATGTCCTTGCGTTTTAAGATTTTCAATTCAATAATGATTAGAAATAGACAATCGTGTTTTAAGAATGAAAGTAAAATGACATAATTTTTATTTGGATTTTTATTTATTGTGTCAAAATTGAAATAATTTGATTAGAAGAATTGAATCCTTTTAAACCTTATAAGTAACATAAACTTCATTAAATCGGCAAACCCGTTTTTATTTTAAAACTTAAATTGTGTGAACCAATTAAGCTTTATTTTCTCGCTTTTGAGACCAATTTTTTTAAAAGAAAAAACAAATCTTTTATTTTAAGGACTTTTAAAGCAATTTTTCATTATTTTGAACAATATTGTTGTAGGTGCATTTTTTTTAATATAAAAACAGAAATATTTGGCATAGAATTAATATCAAAAACCCGTCTAGACAAATAGATAACTGGAGGACTATGTTCATTCGACTATTTTTTACAGTGTGCATGCCATAAACAAAGAGTAATTGTTTTCACTAAACGACAGACATGTGAATTTTAATGCAAGGGCCGAGCAGCATATTGCAGGCACCAATGACGATTAAATAAAGTCCTAAATTGATGGAGGGTGTGTTGAAGGATAATAAAATTGAAGGAAATGTTCTTATTAAATTTTGAGCCAGACATTATGGTCATCATCGATAAAGGAAGAGTTTCACGAATTGTCTAGACGTTAGACTTTTTCTATTCATTTATCCTGATCGATGCTATTGAACTTTTATATTTCCCTAGGACACATCATCGATAATGTAAAAACTTTTTTTTACTAATCATGCAGCAATTAAACGGCTATTCAAAGAAGTTATTCATTACAGTTTTGCTGATTTTCAAAGCAACGTGGTGATGAAGTCTTTGCAGCCGTAATTATTTTAAAATGGAAGATAATTTCTTAAGTCGGTGATGATATACTAATTTTTTAAATTAAAAATTGGCCTTTTTAGGGACTTTACCTTTACGGTAAGAACTTATTATGTGACTTAACGATTTATTATTTGAATTGTCGATGTTTAGGTCTGCATAAAAGGTTTGCAATCCTATTTTTTAAATCAATTTAAATTGCTTTTCAGTTTTGACACGAAGTGTACTCATTAAAAAAACACTCAAATTGTTTTCTTTACATTACTTTTAAAAATATTGCACAAACCATTTTTAATGAAATTAAAATTTTATTATTTATCCAAATGATTTGCAGCCGCATTGTAAACCATACCCAATAAAGCATACTCAGCAATTTTGTAAAACCAACATGTGCGGAAACACAACCGATTAAAAGTATAATAATATGTGAGTGTGTACATGCGGCAAACCGTACATGGGGAGACTAAACATCCCATCAGAATATTTACTCAAGCATTTAATATAAATATATCAATTTGAATGCGTGGCTGGCTTCATCCAGCCAAATTATATTGTAAATCTGAACATGAGCTCGGTTATCTGATATTATACGAAAATGTAATGGATTGGGGTGGGTGGGGGTTTCTTTACGGTTTCAGGTTGGGTAAATTAATAATTTTCCATGAATATTTTTATTTATTTTTTGTAAATTTGAACACATTCAGCATGAATGTGATAAAATTGTAGCAGATGCGTACTAAGTATTATTATTAGCCAAGGAAGTAAGAAAATGTGATTTTTAGCCTTCAGGGGGCACCCCATTATTTAAACAAATATCACAAAATTCGCAATAAAACTCATTTAAATTTATTTTAAAGAAATTAAAGCCTTACATATTATTTAAACTAAATCTAAACACAATGCTAAAATATTAAATTAAAACACAAAACTAAATGAACAAAACAAATACAATTGACAATTAAACAGCTAAATAAAAAAGGATGTTTAAATTACATTTTATCACATTAAAAAGCTAATAAATAAATTTTCCACAATCATCGATGTTACCCCCAAAAGTCCTTTGTGCCTCCCTGCAGCGCAATGCCACTTTATTTTTTTTGTGTTCAGCATTTTCGTGCTCTTTTGCGCCCCTTTATTGCGTTATCACATGTATATAAATTTCGTGTGCGCTCAATTGTGCATCCAACTCAATGATCTGTTCAGTTTTCAATTCCAGATTAACTTAATAGGACTATTAAAATGTAGATACCCGCATGATTGTCAATGCTGGGATTGATGATTATTTAATGGGGGTGGTGGGTGGTGGTTTTTCTTTACATTTCGTTTATTTACTAATAAAAGTATGAGGAGAAACTGTTAAAAGGGCAATCATTCCGATATACAGGTCGTGCTGGATGAGAAATATTATGTAAAAAGGTTATTCGCTTTGAAGTTTTGTGCTTATACTAGCGCAGGATGGGTGTGGGAAATAATATAACGAATATGAAAGTTTTTTATTTTATTTTCTATCTGCGCCATTAGCATTTTGTGTGACTAAAGAAATTCAATTGAAAACGATTCAGAGAAATTGGAAATCATAATGTGAAAGGAGAATTGTTAACAAACAGAATCCATTTGTTTTTTTTTTATTCAATCAAAACATATTTTTTCACAGAGTCCTTGAACTTTAGTCTCTAATGTTGAAGTGAAAGAAAATATGTACCTTGAAAAATTGCTAACATTTTAGCCGTTGTTTTTTCCTTTTTTATTGGACATTATGAATTATCAATATTTTTTATAATTTTATAATTAGCAAAAGTTAGTTATTTCCAGCAAGAATATTCCACAACAGAATTTCCTAAATTTTTATATAGTTTCCTTTTAGAAATCGTTAGCATTTCATTAAAATTGATTAATGTTTTCTTTTAATTAATTCAATTAGTTGCAATATGGAAAAAAATGTAATTAAGAAGTTCATTTTTACAATTAAAAATTTAAATTTTTTTTTAAAATTTTATTTAAAAATTATGGAAACAGATTTTCCAGCGGATTTACTTTGATTATACATTAAAAATCCTTAAAAAATGTTTTTTTGTGATTTCACAGATCTACCATATAAGTGACAACAAATCTTGGAATTATCTTCAGGTTTTTGTAGAATTGGGACTGAATAGCCATCAACACAATATCTTCATTTTCCAATTTTTGATTATTTTAAAAAATGCATTAAAAATATATTTTGTATTTTCTCAATTGACTGCAAAATTTGCTCCATTTTTAGTACGTTGATCGAAAATAAAAAATGTTACATAAATAAAAGAAAACCGATTAAAAGCTCCTGCATTATCCAACGTGATGCATAAAATGCATTCAACCGTTACATTATTCGATGCAGCATCCGTTATAATTTATATATGAAACTGCTGTGCATAGTTTCATATTTCAACAAAGTTCGTACATGCTCTTTTTAACAAAACCATCTTGAGTCGACAAGATCAACTTCTAATTAGTCTGACATGAAGCCTGAAGGTGGACACTTGAAACTGCAATATTTACATAAGTTCCTCACAAACACTGTACTACACTACATAAACTTGTTATTCAATTTACTTTGATATTTAATAAGGTCGGGTGTCCTTTATTACACAGCATATAACATTAACAAATCGTTTGGTAACGGTCCACATCCTGTGGCGTGTCTCGTAACATTTGAAAACTTGCATGATATGAATGCAGGAGTGCATTAAAAATGTTTAAAATGTTGAATATTGCGTTGACGATGTGTTTTGATGTTTAACAAAGTGAATTTCAACCCCCTTTCCATCATGCACTGCACTGCAGATGTCTGAATTCATTTCAACTCACTAAAGTTTTTTGTGTTCACATTTTTACTAAACCACAAACGCCACAAACCAAAAACAATTTTTTTTAAAACAAAAACAAACACAAAACAACACAACAATAAACATTTTCCGCTGTCACCATCGTGACACATATCATTCTGTTGTCCGCACCAGTTTTTATGTGATCTTCATTCCGCCATCAATTCACCACCTCCAACGACATAACATCCCTGTAACACACGACACAATGGCTCGCGCACAAACAATGCACACAAATCCAAACATATGTGAAACAGTGTTCGACATACGGAGAAACGGGATACAAAAAAAAATTACCAATTCCCAATAAATCGCTGACAAATGAGGCAAAAAATTAAATTGACCCAAAACACACACGCTCGCTCCAAACACACACCGATAGTACATTTTCTTTTAAAGACACAAATGGGAATGAACAACCCCATTATGATGTCAATAAATAACGACAGAATTGTCGTTATGTTGTGCTGGTGTGTTGTGTAATAGCGGGTGGAGGGTGGTGCAGGATCCGAGACTCCTCAAAATATTTTGCAGATATTCTGTGGCACAAAATGATGGGATGCATTGCCAGTATGTAGTTAGATGGTCATGTGGTCACTCGAACGATTTTCGAGAATGTGGTCAAGTTGTTTGGGTTGCACAATATCTTGGATGTGCTGCAAATTGCGGGTATAGTCGTATCCAAATTGCATATTGTCAATAATTGGAAATGGTTGAAGTCTCGTGTTGAGACTTGAGTGTTTGGTTAGGAAAAGCTCGACTCGCATGACTTGTCTTCGGTAAATATTTGAAGTGTAAAAGTACGATGAGTGTTGAGCACATTGGAATATCTTAGGTAATTCGTTTTTATATAAATTGAATGTTTTTTTTTTCGTCAACGTTTGTATATTGTTCGTTATGTTTGTATATTTGAGGTTAAGTGGAGTTGGTAAACAAAAAATTGTTTCTGGGAATAATGGCCCAGTTTGTATTTTCTGTTGGTTGAAAATTGCCATTTCAATTGAAATCAAGTAGCGGAATGCATGCGAAATAAGAAAATATGGTTTAATTTTTAATGCAAAACGTCAAATTTTGAGTATTTTTTTACGGTAAATTCTGTTTTTTTTTAAATGTCTAAAAACAATATAAAAACAAACTTTTACGATTCAATTTTTTTGCCAGTTTGTTTTTGGAACTATAATATTATTTGTTTTAAAATATTTTAAATCTTATTTTTAATTTATATACGACCCGAAGGGCATATAGAAATATTTGCATTCCGACTTTTTTCGGAAAAAAAGTTGATGATGCAGAAACTCGTTTTAACACCCCCTTAGTCCAAAAAAATGGTCTAGAAAAAAATGTGTTCGTACGCCGTACTATAGAAAAATGGTGTACTGATTTTTGATTTTTCAAGGTCAGATGCTTCAAGGTCAAGTTATTGCCCAAATCAGTTTTTATCGTATGGGGGCTCAAAAACGGGCCCTACGGTTTTCAATTAATCTTAAATGCATCTAAACAAAACTGCATATATTTTCTCCTCCTGACGAAAAAGGCGGTGGACAAAGACAAACCCCACTTTTCTATCTGAGACATCTTACACAATATCCAGAAAAATCTGTCAGATTATTGTAGGATTAAATAAAATAAGAAAACTTGCAGAACATTCAAGGTCAAATTTTTAAAACTCAAATCCATATTTTTATAATGAAAATATGTAATTCAAAAACTGTTTATTTTAGGGTACTTAGATGTTCTGCATTATTGCTAATCTCAATAAAAGTACCAATTTTAGACAAAAATCAAGGTCAAAATTAAGAAATTTCAATGTCACGTTTACCACATCTCAGAACAGCTTTATTAAAATGTAGTTAAGCAACAGTCGTATGTAAATTCACACCCCGCTCTCCCTGCGATGTAGTTTTTTCTTAAAAAGCTGTGTTCCAGATGTCGAGGTTTGTAAAACAAAATGAAGATTTTAATGTACTTTAGTTTATTCTAATATTTTTCTAAGAATTATAATATTAATTAAACAAACAACAGAATGCCATGTTGATAATATTAGAGATTTATGTTAAGAGGGATAAAGTCGTTTAAATTAAGATTTTTAGACTAAGGATTAACTTTTAATTTACTATTTAAAAGAAATTCTTTTATAAAGAATATAGCAGTAAACAGTTAATCCCACGTCTAGGGTTCTTAGAAAATGTTGTAAGTTATTTATATTCTCTCTGTTTTTCAAATACTGCAAACTGTAATTTATTTCTGCATCTAAAACGACCTTTTAATAAATTTCCTTTAATGCATTAGTTTGTCGAAAAATTCTGCGAAAAGCCGATAAGAAAATGCATCTCCCCAGATATATTCGTACCACATTGTGAAGAAATCAAAATATGTAATCATCAATTAAATAGCATCCATGAACTCAAATAATCGGGTAATCGCATTTTGCATTTTCCCCCATCACGTGCGCATCCCTTCTGCATTACAACCCCATCCCACACTTTGCCCAGCCACCAAAAGTGCACACAATATAGATAAGAACAAATTGTGTTCTATATTATTTCAGTCTTTACACCACAAATAGTTAGTTACAGACATTCTTGGGGTGAGATTGGGCTGCATTGAATGTGGCAACAGTATCGATTTCCAGATCAATGCAATTAAAAACGCAAATCAACCAACCCCACACTAAAACGCCACAACACACACACACACACACGTGGAATTATGTGCTCGTACTCACCCACAACATGCAAATGCAAAAATATCGATGTTGGCGGATGTGTGGACACCTGGCATTCGTACACGCCCGCATCCCTTAGTTGCACAAATTTCACTTGCAGCGTCCAGTCCTACAAAATACAAAACCACACAATTGTGGTGAGGAGAGAGAGAGAAAGAGAGAAAAAAAGAACGGATTAAAAAGTATTCTGTGTAATTATAACAAGGGGGTGGCTATGGGGTTAAAATTATATAATGAATGTGCAAGAATTTTTTCCCCGTTATTTTTACAGCGCGTCTGTTTTTAACAAGACCGCATAGCTGAATCAAGGGATGATAGATAAATGTAAAATTCATTATTAGGTAAGGAAGAATATTATGTATACCTCTGAATGCTTCAAATGTGTTGCGCTAAAACGCTCATCGCTACTGTATGTAGTTAGGCCAACGGTGAGCAAATGGTAATCACTTTTCCGTATCCAAGATACCTGCAATTAAGGAAAGGCTGATGTACTATGTGGGGTTTGTGAAATGTTTTATGCAAAAGGAATTCGTAACATGCTCGTTCCTAATTCCAGGAAGTTTAAACATTGTGCTGGATTCCTTTTTTTTGTGATTTTATAATTATCTATCAAATATTTCATTAGTTTCTCATTAAGAATTTAAAATAGCATGCCACCTTCAAACACAATTACCCATTCTTTAATTTGGAAATAAAATTGGTTCTAAAAATAAAAAGCGATGAAATTTCGTGGTAGGGAAGCCCACTTAATACTTTGTACTGAACGTTGTTGAAGACGCAAACATAAATAATTTTTTTTTCACAGTAATTATGTAATTTTTTAAAAGAAAAGAAAAAGTATGACCTTGAAAATAAATAAAGTGACTAAAAAATATTTAAGCCGATGTACTTAGGGCTTAAAAAATGGGTTATAAATTTTACTGAAACTTAAAAAAAAAATTTTTCATGACATTTAATGTTCTTTCCTCAATAAGTTATCCTTACCTGACTTTTAAAACAGGAACCAAAAAGAGGATTTTGTTTTAATAATTGTTAAATAACGATTAAATTGTTTTGAAAAAATTGAGTAAAATATTTTTTTGTCACCAAAAATATTGATTGATTCAGTGAGTCAACTCTTTAGTTATAAATTGACCGTAAAAATAAATTAAAAAGTTTAAATTATGGCTTAAAATTGATCCTTTATTCAAATTAAATGAGACGTCCATCTGAACTTAATATTTTTTTTTTTTAAATATTATTAAATTCGATTGAAATATTAGAATAATTGAAAAAAAACTCAATGCTTTTTTGATCTGATTACAAAACCTATATTGTAATTTTTCATGCCATTTCCATATTTGATTGCTTTCAAAAAAAAAAAAATTAATTCACTCATTAAATCGCATAAAATTTAATTATCCAACATTTAAGTGAATTTTAAGTGGAACACAACTCCCACCCGCACTAAATAGCAAAACATCCCACACAATATAGCATCATGTTTTTGCAACACCCTCGACAACAATTGTATGAGTGCAGTCTGATTATGCATACTTATATGGTGAACATACATTGGACCCAATTCCACCCCGCATCAGCCACCCACTCCCGCTCACACTGTGCCTCACTGCCCGAAAATGCTGCCGTTTTCACATAAAACTCAACTTTATAGTGCACCAAATGTGTGTAGGTACATATTTATGTGTAACCATCAGGGCTTATATTTACGAGAAGCAAACATTAACATAAACACCACTTGTTGGGGCGGCATGGTCTATCCAGCAATATAATGCTTTATTGTAAATTACGAAACGGAGCATAAAAATTATCCCCTGTCCAATATAAGCGACAATAAATTGTTGCAAAAGATTTGCATCGATTGTGCAGACCATTTTATTCATGTTTGTCCAATATATATGTAATCGCAAATTGAATTTGCATATTAGAGCTTCATTCGCACAACATTATCGCCCCCATATCCAGTCTTTGTTGTTGTCCCAATGTATTTGACCATAAATGCAAGGATAAATCGTTTATGCAACGAGTTGCATTATTTTTTTTGACCCGTTCTCTCAATTTTAAAATTCATTATAATTTTATTTACTGCGTCGTCCCTTGCACGTGCGGTTAAACCACATCGCATGCACTCAGCATTTTCATTTAAGATAAATTAATTTTCATGCAATAATAATTATGCATGCAAATTAAGCACACTGTTGCAGACTTCACAGTCACAATATGAACTAAGTTAATTAGTACTTACGACGCCCTCGCCAATGTGATGTATGGTGCAGGGTATGTGGGCGGTGGCGCCAATTTGTGTGGTCACTGTTGTTGAGTTTTCAGTGCCAAAGTGCATTGGTGTGCGATAAATGTCCTCCAGCATATTGTTGCTTAACTCAGTCATCGTTAAATCGGCATCATTTTGATTGTTTTCCAATACGCTGTCGTGGTGGTCGTCGTTGTCGATGCTGCTGCTGCCAACGTTGCTCGTCCCAGCCTCCTCATTCGTCGTGTACATTTGATTTATATGTGCTAATACGCTTCGATCAATGGTCGACGAGTCCTCGGACGGCGATACATGATGCATCTCTGAAGATTGTAACAAATTACTTTTGCTTTGTATTGACGTTAATCCTGTCGGGGGAAGAAGCAAACACACAAACATAGAAACGGAATGAACACACAAATGGAAGATTAATAAATGATTGTGCGCCATTCAGTATGCGGTATACATGTGGCGAAATAAAACAAAGGAAACGCATAAAACATGTGTATTTTGGGTACTACACCAACAACAAACGAACAAATTTTGTGGCAGGGAAAGGCACAATATACTTTGGAATCGATGTTATTCAAGACAGAAACCAAATTTTGTGTTGTGACTGTTAAAAAAGTAATAAGAAATGTTACAGTAATTGAAATGTCCTTTAAAATAATTGTCTGCATAACTATCTAATAAAATGTAGGGCCGTCGAAATGTTTTGGTCTTAAATTCTACAGTTTTGGAGCTTTTTATTTATTTATTCATTCATCAAAACATTAGAATACATAAATCAACATATAATTAATCCATCACAATTTTTTAAACAGAATATCTTTAATTAACAGCCTTACTTTAAGGGCCTCTAAAAATTATACTTAAAGCGTCAACATAACATGTTCTTAAACTATAGTTAAGTTCTATTCAGAAAAAGAAAAAACTTTATTTTTAAGTGACTTTTTAAATTATAAACAAAACGCTTTTTCTTGTATATATTTTGCCTATCAATACTTGGTACTTGGCATTTTACAATGTCGTATTTTAATATTCTCAAAAAGGTAGAACCTATATTTAAATAATTTAATCTTTATCACATTGTTGTATTTTAAAATTTAAAATGTTTTTTTATCTCGATTACAAAACTTATACAATCTCAATATTGATTTCGTCGAATAAAAATTTTCCCTGAAAATGAAGAGATTTCAACCGCATTGTGCACAACAATAGAATGGTACAAAGTATTGGTATAGATATTGACGCCTGGAGTGGATGGGAGATGAATTTTGAAATAAAAGAAGGTCGATGGAATTTAAGAATGTTTATGGAAGGTGGGGTAAATGTTTGTTGTGAGACCAAAAACCAATTGTGGTTTTCCCCATTCCAATTTCAAAACGAGTAACATTCAAAATGTTTACATTTTAATACGGTTCCGACGAATTACAAAACCTAAAACATTTAAATAACACAACGCAAGATACTCGTATTATGCTTAAACTTTGAAATGGTCTGAAAATTTAACTGGAGGTACGTGTAAATGTAAAGGCGATGATGTGTTTTTTGTTCTTAAAATTATTTTTCCAATTGTTTTGTGAAAATGTTAATGGATTTAAATTAAACCGCGAAAAATTCTCCGAAATACTGCAAACAATAATTTATAAAGGAGCAAAAAGACAATCGCAGAATATTTTTGGAACCGCAAAAAAGGGCAAATTAGGAGGATGTCTTTAACGGTAAATTAATTGCAAGATATTTATTATTTTAGGAAAGGATTTCAGTAGAGGGAAAGGAAAGTTGTCCATTAAAATTGAAACCACTCATAAATCCACAATTAAGATTGTTTCTGTTTTCAGCAACAATCCTAATATTTTTAATTAATTAAAGATTGAGTTAAAGAGATGTTTTGCTGTACGAGTATTCAACGAGCTGGGTTGGTCCCATTTCAGCAGTATAACAAAATTATGCTCTATTGGCACGCGGCGTAGTCATAAATCCCTCAAACACCCCACCGAGTGAGTATGTGACTTAAATGACATATCAATGCGAAAGAAAGGGAAACGGATACCAAAGTTTGCTCAAGAGCCTCCCCTTCCACAATGTTTTAGCATTGCATGCGGGAGGCTTATAAATATATCGATAAATCAGAAATTATTAGTCACAAGAGATGCTTTTTTTATAATGCCCACATTCACAATAAATTATGCTCGATGAAATTTATTTCCGCTCCCTCTTGCCGCACGCTTATATGCACTGCACGGACCGTCAATATATCGTTGGGCTGCGCCACAGAGTTATGTAATTTTTATTTATTTTCATTGTATGTTGCGTTGCACGACAATAACTGCACAGCCTTGATTGAATGGTGGGGTTTCGTGCATTTGAAACATAAAATGGTCTGTACAATTGAGTCACAAGCGAAATGCATTTTATTGGCTCAATTAAATTGATGAACTTTTCTGCTTTATTGTCAGAAGTCACGTTAATTTCATTTCAGTTTTTGTGGGCAACTGTATTTGATGAAGGATCGCATGAAATGGGACGTCATTTCAAGTTAATAAACTTGACGTTTGCGTTTCACATAACGCTTGTTGTGCCAAAGATTTGATTAGGTAACGGCGCACCTGTCGTGTCGTAGGCACAGCCAAATACCGGTGGCTTTCATAACATTTTCATGATTTATGGGGAAGCATCTAAAGGCGGAATGTGGCACGAAATATGACGTGCGTGTGGCAATGGGATGAGCCTGTGCACAGCTTTGTGATGACTACTTTCAATACACACCGAAAAGAGATAAATACAGGAGCTGCCAAATGTTGTACTGCATTTATGCAATTTTACATGGAATACAAAAAGCTTCAATAAATCACGTCTCTTCATGAAAAGAACTCGAAACCAGAAATGCATTCTCTTCTTTTTTTTTCCCCCTTTCTTTTTTTATTATGCGAATTTTTGTGCAGTCCGGATGTGGAAATTGGTTTTCCACCAAAAATAAATTTATGCTAAATCGTTTCTTTTCAATGGTGTAAGTGAGATTATCACTGATCAATGTGATTTAACATTTATGAAGCCAGGACACGTGATTGTGTGATTCATTCGTAGTTTATAATAATTTTATTTTATAGAAAACAGTCCTTAATACCCAGAGGATTAGCTATTGTCAGGATTAAAATTTTGAATAATTAATTTATTAAAACGACTATTGATTCAGAAAAAATAAAATTTATGGTTTTAAAACAAACAATTATTAAACCGTATAATTTTAGTAAATCGGAGCACAATAAAATATTTAAAATAAATTGTCCTATTGTTAAGTATTTTAATGAAAAATAAGTTAATTACCACTTTCAAGCGTTGTAATATTTTGAATTTATAACTCCTTTAAAAGCTGGCTTAAAATATTTAATTAAATGCTGAAAAACGAAACTCTGTGTTTATTGAGCTGTAAGTCTTTTGCAAGGAAACGATGTTTTCATTATTCTAAAAAATAATGAGCTTTTGGGGACATTTTATTATTTCTTCCTTAAATTTTTGATGTCGGCTTCTTAATGATTTCCCCTAAAGAAATCATCTTATACTGACACCACATTTTATTAAATAAATCTCTTTTATTATGGAGATTGAACAATGATTTTAATTTCAAAATTGAATTACATTCAAGGATTTACATATATTTCCATTAAAAATTTCAAAATTAATTTAATTTCCAATTTTTTGTAGCCGTGTATGTAAAAGAAAAATTACTTTAAACATTATTTGCTTTAAATTTGTAAATGAGTGACAATTTAAGAACACATTTTCAGAAAAGAAATGGAATTATTTACTTGTTCCTACTGGTTTTTCACTTTTGAATGAAATGCTTTTTTACCAAAGAATTGTAGTAACAAAGTGTTTACTCAAAAACCACTCAACTGAATGTTCAGCAAATAGACAAATACGGTTCGATTTATTATTTTAGCGATATGTGCACATATTAAAGGTACACGACGTTCTCGCCATGATATTTAAGCATTTCAAAATGGTTTACAAAGCATTACAAAATATTCTGCAATGAAATGATGACACGTGGCGAGTTCCCATCAAACTGAATAAGTATTGAGTCGCCATAATTTGCAATTTTTGTTAAATAGTTCTTACAGAAATATGAAAGTATAGTGTAGGGGATATTAAAGTAAAGTTTCAGCAAAATTAGCTGAAGTATGGTTGGTAGAAAATTAAAATATTAAAGTAAACTGCGCACATTTCAAGCCCTTCAACAATAACCATCGAAAATATTATTCGAAGTTATTACAGAAAACTGTTAAGTTAAATAAAATAATTTAAATTTCCAAAACGTTCGTAGAGAATCCTTAAAATGAAAGAGCAATTTTTTTAAAATAAAAGTTTGCATAATTCTACAAAACTCGCAACTATATTTATATAATCCACTATATAACGAAGAGCTTTTGAGTTCTCTCCCCTTTTGTCACGTTTCATAACAGTAAGGGGCTTTACTCAGAATTCGTTATCCATGACAAATTCCGAGAAAAGTTTTAACATAGTTACACAGTTACGAATAAATGTGCATACAACTAAAATGCTATAACGTATGCGTGCATTAGAGTTGATCATACATTTAATTTATTATCCCAAGCCATACCGCAGGAAGCTAAGTAATTATTGACGCATCCATAATTGCATTTATCACTCATTAAAATAAATAGAAAGTTTCGCTTATAACGTGAATTGTTATGGACAAAATATCAAACTTTGCAGTCATAAAAATGTGGTAAAAGCGTTTTGAAAGTGTTTTTCCCCTGACTTTGTTTCTTTTAAAACAACCCCCTTCTCACCCCCAATTTCCCCAAATAAACTATAACAGTTTCGTGACAGTATTTCTAAACTGCGGGCGCAAGACGACACATCCACATTGACCTAATCTATTTTTTATAGTCAAAGTTGCCATTTCCTCGAGCATGAAAACAGCATAAAATGAGACAGAGCGGCATAAAATGATTGCACAAAGTGTGTGTGTGTGTGGTGTGTCTGACTGTGTGGAGGACAGATGGGCAATTGGTGAAGTACAGCTTGTACCAGTCATACAGAAATTACTCGTCGCAATAGCAAACAGACGCGAGAAGAGGGCGTTATGGGGTGGTGGTGAGGACTTAAAAAAAATGGCCAATATATTGTAATAATATGTTTTTGAAGAAAACTCGACTCTTCGCAAGTATGTCTGCCAAAAAGTTAGATTCAGTTCAATGAAATTTTATTACACTTTGAAATTATAATTAAAGTTTATGGAATATTTGGCCACCGGAAATTGTGCGAGAGTTTTTCCCTTTTTTTGTGTAACGTTCTGGGTAGCTGCGGGATGTATTCGCATTGTGTGTGTAGAACAGCCATAGCAATTAATTTACTTAGACTTTATAAGTGGTTATACAGACAAAGTTGAAGTGCTCACCGGAAGCTATACCAATTCGTTGTGTTTTGTATTTTAAGGGAAACTGTTTCTTTAAATTGTTATCAACTTTTAAATACGGAAACAAATTTTTTTTTTTTGGGGAAAATGGTACGAAATAATTTTAATTTTTGTGGGAGAATTTTAATATGGGGTTTGTAAGTTAATTTACAGTTTACACAATGGTACATTTACATTTTCAATTTATTAAAACCCAGAGTAGTTGAGTAATTAAATGAATGAATCGGTTTTTTTTTCCATAAAATATTTAGTGAAGCAAAAATTTGTTTTAATTTTTGATTTTGGATGCAAATTGAATTCAAGAAAATTGTTTTTATGAAAATTTGCGTCAAAACCTAAACACACATTTTTAAAAATTTGTGCAACGTCACAATAAATCCTCCCTGCCATTAATATTTTATTTATTTACATTTTTGCCAACACACACTGCAAATAAATCCGATTAGGATTTGTTTGTCATGCCATGTAGTTAAACGCCATCATTGTTTTTGTTACAATAAATGAAACAGCATAAAATATTTCACCAATATTCAACAAATGCATCCATTACATACTTCAATATTTGTTGTTTGATTTAACTGTTTGTTTTTCATTAGTTTGTAATTTAAATGTCATGCAATTCCAAAAAATAAATCATATTTTGCATAGTGGCATTAATAACTAAAAACATGGATTAAGTAATAAACCCACACAGCAACTCTAAGTAGGGTTAAAAATACAAAACTTCAAACTTTTAATCAAAGTGTGATGGTCACTTTAAGCCCCTTGACAAACTTTGCAAACTTTGCCAGCTATTGTGGTGAAACTCTTGAACAACTTTTAATGAAGCTGCTTTGAGGCTTCCACAATTTCAATGTATATGCAAAAGTTGTACCATTTTAAACCAAATGTAATAATGAGACAACGTTGTTTTGGATCACATTTTGAAGATTGCTAGTTTTATGTGACAAAAACTAAATTTAGCCTGCACCTTATTGAAGTGTAATTGAAGATTATTACTTCGAAACTTTGTTGGGAATGTAACTT
Source organism: Sylvicola cinctus (assembly GCA_963854165.1). Taxonomy (NCBI): domain Eukaryota; kingdom Metazoa; phylum Arthropoda; class Insecta; order Diptera; family Anisopodidae; genus Sylvicola; species Sylvicola cinctus. Next base: position 62,646,105 of record OY974082.1, on the reverse strand, counting down.
AACGAAATGAAATACATTACAGTTCATTAAATTGGAAAAATGTAAACCCATGTTAAGTTTGGTGTTCACTTGAGCACGTTTTGCTAATATTTTATTAAATTCAAATTGTTTTATAAGAAATGTTAAAAAGGACATTATTTTGTATAGTGTGTCCTTCATTAATTAAATAATTTAAAAAAATGTGAGAAAGGACTATAAAAACTGCTACCAAAATTAATTTTTAAATTAATTATTTATTTTTCATTTTAATGTACAGTCATCCCTCGCTTAATGGAAGGATAGCTTTTTGAATTAAATTCAATAAATTTACCAAAATAATTGAACAACAATTCAGTTAAGAAATAAAATAAATTTAACAAGTACTACAAGGACTTTTAAATAATAATTACAAAAATCCTAAAAAGTTGTTTCTTCCAAATTGCAAATTACAATTCAACAATATACCTTTTCAACATGTGAATCATTTATCACAAATCTTATTGAATTACTTGAACCAGTACGTACGTCTCCACACGCAAGTTATAACGGTATCAATTTGCATTTTGCATATATTATGCTCATACGGAATGAATTAAAATGGAAATGATGTTAAATGAAATCAAGTCGAATGTATGTTCAGACATTCAATTAATTAAATAACAAGATTACGAATTCAAGATTCCATATAAATACATTCAATGGCAAGTATCCGTGCAGATCATTCTGTCGTAGGCGTATAATAGATTTTTCTGCACATATGTAATGAAAGTAAAATAATTTGTTTACTTTAAGCAGACGTCGAAGTGTCGCAATATACTTTCGTACAAATTGTGTTAGACGTGAATTGTATGCGTAGGTTTGCTGTTTCAAAAGCAAACATTATAACGCAATATTGTGATACATTGGTGAAGTGGGAAATAGGAAATGATATTCTTGCCAAATTAGGATGTAAATCTGTCAAACAAATTACATTCAAAGCAACTACAATCTGATTTAGACTTGTGAGAGATTATCATTTAAGTAAGGGAATTTCCTGGGTATGGATTCGTTCATTATTATGTTGATTTACTTAAATACTTAAAATAAAATTTAAATTTCAAAACAAAAAATTAAATTTTGTAAAAAAAGTCATTTTAATTTAATATACATAATTTTTTTGACATAAAAAACATTAAAAATATCTTTGAGTGTAACAATCTATCAACAACTTGACGAAATATATAATCTCACCATCTTGACACGACTATTTGAGATGGAATAAAGACTTTAAACAAGTGCTTCAGTTCTCATATACAAATTATAAGATCAACATAAATCTCGTAAAATTATTGCGATGATAAAAAACAAATTTAACTTATCGATACTTTTCGATGAGTACCGATGACATTTTTCCCTCCCCTTACATACATTAAATTCTCTCACACACAACCCCCACCCCAACCCGCATGATTCTAAGGCTTTTTGGATAATATGTTCTTATACTTGTCGCGTGATAATGCAAAGCCCATATTCACATTCATTTATTTATGCTCCATTGTTTGTCTATGCGCCGCACACATTTTTTTTATGTGATTTTATGCCGTATATACATAGTCGACGAATTGAAAGCTCTTGAGTGGAAAAAAATAACATGACGAAAGAAGAATTGATTACAATCTAAAGAAGTTCTTCATCAAAATGCTTTATTCGTCTATTTATCTGTCGTACCGCGCACTACCCGCATTGCTGCATGAAAAATATAAGGGCCGCATAAATATTTGTGTGTTTATATCTGAGCGCCTCGGCACAACAATTCTGTAAATATATTCCGTACAAAAATAGGCTTGCGCTTGCCAATGCGAAAGCTTTTTGTGCGGTTCCTGCAGAATAATTGTGTACGCAGTTTTTGTTTCAAACCAAATTCCTTTTTAACTTAATTTATATTCAAGTGGTTAATTTATGACAAACAATTTTTCTAGGCGCAAAAACCATGTAATAAATCCTGCGATTTATTTATTCTGGTGCTTCCTTTGACCCCTCCCGGCAATTGTGCGAGGGATATTTTGATTTGCCTCATATTAAATTACAAACAGACTTTTTGTGTTATAAATATTTAGGCAAGAATTTTTTCATTTCTCCATTGTTGTGCATGAATCGGATTAAACATGTTTCGAAAAATGTTTAGTGAATGAAATATTGTCTTTTAATAATTAAAGAACTTCTGGGGATTATGCCGAAGGCGCTTATTTTTCGATGCTAATAAAAATGGAATTTATTGCTTGTTCTTTATTTAGAATGGAACATTCTTTATTTTATGTAAAAAATGAAGACATTAAAAATCCTTGAAAGTTGAATTACCTAAAGTCCTTTCTTTCAAATGTACATACATTTTTAAAAACCGATTTTTAAGTAACACAAAAGAATTGACAAAACAATATTTAATAATTAATTTTTTTGTATTTTCTTGTTAAGGATCTTGGCTCTAAATACAAAAAAAGAATTTACTTAAAAACCCAAATTTAAGGATCCCAATTAATTTATGCTCTTAACAAATTTACAAATCATAAGAAAATTCGTCCTTAAATCAAGGCGAAAACATTAAATAGAATACAACGCTCAATTTAATGTGGCGTTTCAGAAAGATGGACCAGAATTACAGGCATTAGCACTTAATTGCCGGTATATTTCACTGCCATGCGTTTATTAAATTTGAAAGATCGCATCTTTCTTCTTGTGCCTTTTCATGACATCTTTAATTCGTTTAATAAAATGTTAATATTTTTGTGTGTTTGTAAAATGAGAAAAACATCCGAAAATGTGACTGACGTAATTTAAAATTAATGCACTTAAATCTTTTTGAAAAACAATATTTTAACTGTTTAAAAAATCGTTATATTGACCTTGAAATGTTATAAAATGTTTTATAAGATTATTTAAAATAGACTTAAGCCATAATGTAAAAGAGGATGTAAAAGATTTAAATTTTTAAATCCAAAAAGTTCAAGGTCACTTTTTCTAGAGGCGTGAGGAGAACTGTAGTTAAAAAGATATAAGTCTCCAAATGAATCAAATCACAAACAAAATAAAACATTGTGAAATTCATTGGACTTATTTCTTTTTATTTTAAATAAACATTTCTAAAATTAAGTCCCTTTTTACTCCTTAAAAGGCCAAAAATATTGCACAATAAACACTAATAAACTACAGAACTTCAATGAGGTTCCCACAAATTTCACAAATTCTGAGAGAAACTTCAATCTTTAATACTAAAGTGCTTTTGTAAACAAGCACTCAATCGATAAATTTTGATTGAATTTGGGGGTAAATGCCAGTATAAGTCAGCATCTAATACTATAGCTGATGAGGTGCAGATATTTGCCTTATACTCGTCAGACCTCAGCCACAACTAATACATAAAACAGAATGTTTATGCAGCTATTTGCTTCCAAAACAAAAGCGTACTATGTGCTCCTTCATCCAATGTACTCGCATTAAATCCATTTACTTGAATTGTATACCAAGAACATCAATGCTCTTAAATACAACACAAATCTTTAGCCCAAAAATGTTCAAGTATAACTAATGCGATGGTATATTACATCTGCTTTCGAGCAGGAGTAAAAACTTAAATTGATTACGGCTTAAAGCGGATATAATACATTTACTTTATCTTGCTAACATAAGTTTGCCAGTTTAAGCTCTCTCCCACAACATTAAAGCCGTCTTGGAGGGATTTTCTTGCTTCTTTTGAGAATAAAAAAAACTAAACAGTTTTTCAATAACTATGTCAAAGTTTTGCGACAAGAAGTGTTTGTGAGCAGCTTTTTCGCACTCATTTATATTATTAGAAATAGCTCCTTTTCAATTTCTAAACTTTGATAAATTGTTAAATGAAGCCTAGTACATGAAATTGGATGGCATAAAATATAGAGCAAGAAAAAAAAAACAAAACAAACACAACCACGTCTTGGCACAACAATTTTTTAAATTATTTAATGTACAACGCGAGAGGGTTCTTCTCCACCGTATAATGACACCGCACCCTCTCCTGTAGTCCTGTGCTTACGAAAGTTGACAACATCATTTTAAAAACATGGTGTGCACACGCTTAGTTGGGGTACAATTTAAAGGAAATTATTTTCCATTTAAGCTTTGACAAGTGCCACTCGTGCATCATCAAGATAATCATAAATCATAATGGAAAATGGGTATGGCGAAACTTTTGTTGTTAGCAACTTGTATTTAGTGTCTTTATGTACTATTAAAGCGATCATCCACTTTATAATTTTGTTGTGCCAGCTTCATTTTACATAAATATTAAAAAAAAACGTTGTGAAATAAATGAAGTGGGAATTGTTCAAAGAAAAGAAAAATTTGCTAGGAAAACTCGACTCCCGCGTCGAGGACTTACTTAATGCTGTTTTAGGAGGGGGCTAACCAAAATTAAACTTTAGAAGTGAATAATTTTCTTAACCAACAACGCATAAATTGGACATCGGCTTATCCGGATTTTTAAAACAAAATAAATTGTTAATGAAAAACATCAGTCATTGAAGACAACGAATCTCAAAATAAATTCGTAAACGATGCTGAAATAGTTCAAGCGGTTGTTAGTGGCAATTTGAGAACAGGAATAACAGGAACAACAGGCAGAATATGAAAAACAGAAAGAAAAGAAACAACAGGATGATTAGGAAATAGTGGAATAGCAGGAAGATTTAGGAAGAACAAGACGAACATGAATAATAAGGAAGAATAGGAAAAACGGGACGAATATGAAAAACAGGAAGAATATGAAAAACAGGAAGAAAGTACATGAAGTATATTAAAAACTGAAAGAACTGCAAGATATTCATGTTCATGTAAGGTAGAATAGGAAGAACGGGAAGAACAGTAAGATTAGGAAGAACAAGAAGTATATGAAAAACAATAAAAAAATTGTAACAAGAAGAACAGGAAAACATTAAGACGACAAGATCGAGAAGGACATTAAGAACAAGAAGATAAGGAAGAACGGGAAAACAGGAGGAAGATAAAAAAGATGAAGAAGAAGAAGAAGAAGAAGAAGAAGAAGAAGAAGAAGATGATGAAGAAGATGAAGAAGATGAAGAAGATGAAGAAGATGAAGAAGATGAAGAAGATGAAGACGATGAAGAAGATGAAGAAGATGAAGAAGATGAAGAAGATGAAAAAGATGAAGAAGATGAAGAAGATGAAGAAGCGAAGATGACAAAGGCGCAAAACCTGTACTGAAAGTGGCTACATTGTCCTCTAAGGTCAAAAACGTTAAATGTGAATTAGTAGAGTGACTTAACCTCAATATTAGTTAGTTTTGAATAATCTGATTAATCGAAATTAATTCGACTTGACCCAAAAGGTCAAAACCTCATCATAAGAAAGGAAATTTCCATTAAATGTATAAAATAAACCATTACAAAAGCACACATTTATTATACGTGCGCATATATTATAGTTAATGTAATGATTATTATGTAATATGTAATGAGAAATGAGGCATAATCCTTTGTGATTAATAATTACAATAAATGTTAAAGCTCATGCCTTAGGCACACATATGAATTTTCATGATACGATGTGTAACCGTAATTCGCTCATAACCTTTAATGTTTCCTTTTTGATTATATATGTAAGCATCCAGTAGAGCGTGAACACATAATTGCGTAAAAACATCTTAACGTACGAGCATAATATAAAAACCACTCATTTTTTACGTCAGGTGATATGTTGCATAGAGTTGACATGCTAAAATAAATATGAAATGTAATGCAAATAATTATTAAAGGCGTTATTTATAAGAGTTATATCGTTCAAGCTGTTTTGTTAGTTACAGAATTTAATAGTGTTCTTGCCCACAAAGCCTTTAATTAACTAGGAGGTAAAACAAATATGCAATTGTAATGTTTTCTAGCATAGTAAGTTGTTATAAAAGGAAATGAAATGTCTTGTCCCTTATGTGGTACGAATGTACTGCAGAACAACAGAAATAATTTAAAAGGAGTTCACTTTTAATTACGTATAATTGTTAATTCAGACACTTAATACTTTTAGTATTTCAAATTAATCTGATTTACGCAATTCCTCACCAAACCTTTGTTGAACTAATTGCTCACACACTTGTAAAATACTTAATATTCATTTAACTGCCCTTAGTAATATAAGTATAGAACTTCGAGTATAGACAAAAAAGGGATGAGGGAAATTCCCAAAACCTATCAAATCTATTGCTGCCTAGTGCCTATACATACACGATACACTGTTAAATGAAACAAACCACATATGGATGAACATGTTGGCCGTTGGGGCATCCACTTATACATGTGAAAACCCCACTTAAGTTAAATCGTTTACCCTCTTCATTGGCTATGGCTGCGTTTCCTTTAATTTTTTTTGCTTTCATCTTGGAATCTATTTATTTCAAAATGTGTTAGCAAGAAACACATTATTTCGTGTATGTTTTATCCAGAAAAGAAAACAAATTTCTCTTGAATATACCAAAATATGCAACGCGCAGTTGAGGTGGAGTCGCCTTTTATATTCTCAAGGGAGCAAAGATTTCGAGTGTCGTAAAGAAATGAAATAAATTTTCTCTGTTGGAATTTTATATTCAATCTCAGTTTAAAAAGCAAATATATACTTGCACAGTTTGATGGCGAAAGGATTCCATGGAATCACATTAGAAACGAGGTGAGCCCTATAACGTAAACAGGCAAGTATTTCTCACACGGCTGGTAATGTGTATTTATCTGGAGCTCGTACACCGCTCAACAAACGACAGCATAATGAGAAAAAGTTAGCAAAAACCCTCAGACTCATCAAGGAAAAACTTTTACATTGCTTAGCTTTTTTTTTTCGTCCTTCCCCCTTTGTGCTATTTTATTATTTAAGTACATTCGTTTTATGCGGTGGATGTAAACTTCGGCACAGATAAAAAGCTATTTATTTCTTACTGGAAAATATATTATACAAATTGTAAGAAGTTCAAAATCCCAATTAACATCCCATCATTGAACATATTTTCATGTGTCTGTTTTAATAAGAATTTAAATGAATTTATGCAAAATGAATAACGATCAAAATGTCCATCAATGGCTGACAACAAGATTGTAAATACAATTAAATGTAAGATGTGAAAAATGTAAGAAAGGTACGTTATTTGATATGGAAAAAAAGTCAAATAACACAGCCCTAAGTAAACCATCTTACTTACCATATTATCCAGCAAATATTTCTTTTCTAAAAGCCGACAAAAACACTCAGACAAAAATGTAAGGAGGGAGTCAAAAATAAAAATAAATAAGCCAAACATGAAACAGATTGAAGTCCCACATAAGTGCGCACATAACTACGTGGGGGAATATGGGGACAGAAAGGTCAAGCAAGCACTTGATAAAATTTGATTCCCATTCCTCGGGCGTGTACCGAGGACGAACATCACACTATGACGTGATATAAAATGCACAGGGATGAAGGACACACTCGCTCGCTTTGAATAAATGCCAAATCAATCGTTCCATTTAGGACTGTTGAAATGCTTACGCACATGAATTGTGTGGTTGGTCCTTAGTCCTAACGCACATAATATCTGCTTTCCTCAATTCCACCTTGTTGTAATTGGACGATTCACCAGCTAATATTCTCATCATTTTGTGTGTGTGCGTGTGTGCGTGTGACATTGGGACCATACGTCGTGGTGGCCATATTATGTTTATGTTCCCGCTGGGTATAATGTGGCGCCTTGTTATATCCAATCAGTGTGGCCATTTGCGCAAAATAAGGACGATTGCGATTGGTTTGACCCATTCAAAATTTAAATTGGGTTTCAATGGACTTTGATTTGCTGTAAAAAGGTAATCATTTCAGGGACATGCCGAGATTTTACTTTGATACACGTGTGTTACACATGTGGCATGTTCATTGTTGATTTACCAAGAATTTGTACACTTATTTTCAATAGCCAATTCAATCGGAATTGGAATAAGAAATGTTTTTTTTTTTTTTGTGAAATACGCTTAAAAAATTTGTGTTTTTCTATGATTATTTAACAATACTTTAGGGGGTGTCCATAAATTGTGCAACAAATTTTTCTTGGTTTTATGAGACTTCTTCTTCCTACATCGTGATGAATTCGTAACAAATTAATCTTATTTCTCCATTACAGGGTGGTTTATTCAAAAAAAATTTTTTAAACATAAAACAAACTGCAATTTAACACCGTTAGTTTTTTTCGGGGAGGGGGGGGGGTGACTCATTAGTCTTTATGCTATGCAGATAATCCAGAGACAATTTTTGGCTTTAAAACTTAATATTGCAGTTTTTATTATCGAAATTATTGAAAATGTGGTCAAGAATTGGAGGAAGAGGGATAAGAAACTGCAAGGCCAGCAGATAGAGTTACATGATCGAAATCATTGTTCATTAATAACTAGGATTGTGTAACACCTGTAACCTTCAAATTAAAATTAAACGTTACTGAGAAAATCTAAGTTCTATAAGTTAGCTAAATTTTGAAAATAATGTTTGAATTTGAGTTTTTTTAGTTTCCAAATTATAAAATGAATTTATTACGCATTTCCATGTAAACGAAAAAAATTCATGGAATGCTCTTGATACTGCATATCAAAGAATGATAAAAAGTAATTTTGATTTGTATTTTGGGAAATTTAATTTTTTTGAAATAATGTTTTTTTCCAAAAAAATAAAAATTGTAACGCAACAAATAAAAATATTCTTTTTCTCCCACTGATCACATATTCATAACTAATTTATACACTACTCCAATTAAGCTGTGACTCAATTTATGGACAGTCCCTAAGGAAGAGAGTACTTTTTTCGAAATTTTTCATGAACATCTTCATACTAATGCCTTCAAAAAATTTAAATCAAATCGACAACTTTAAATTGTTCCCTATACATCTAAACTTGAACGAATAAACAATTACATATTTATAACTGCAATGAAGACAGCCAATAAATACCCATACAGTTTATAAACAGCGCACATCACAAAAGGTTAGTAAATAAATATTTCCCTAGGTGTATCATATAAGAGCTTCAAATGGAATTTGTTTCCATGCGACCAGACCATGAATTATTCAGTTAAGGATCTATTTTATCGGTACCCAGCATTTATTATTCCACTCTCCCCTCGCTCCTAACCAGGTTATACGTTCCGCATGTTGTATTATAAAAGCAAACTCACTCCAAGTGTGTACTGTCTCATGTGTTTAGACCGGGCTCTTGGGTGTTTTGTTTTGGCCTTGCATTGCTTTCGTCTTAACCCAACAATATTGTGTGTGTGTATTTTGTGCAAGCACACATAATATATCACTCCCAAAAGAATGTTCCTATTATGTGCCGGGACGTAAGGCGACAATTATATTTGGGAAAAGACGTTCATGTGGTGTTAAGTGTCTTCAAGGAATTTAGTTCATTCCGTTTTTTTTTTTTTTTCGTAATGTGTATAAGGTTTTGCTTTCTTTTTATGATGTTCAGACATCTTTTGTTTTGCTTTCGAGTTGTTTTCTGGTTCAGCAGCGTGTATTACATTCAGTGTAATGTGAAGGGCATTCGCTGCGGTTAAAGATTAGTGTTCATATGTTTGTGCAGAAAATAAAAATGGCTATAGACGGCCAAATGAATTTCATTTATAAAAGTGAAGTGAACACGGAAAATGTAATGGGATTGAAGACAGCCATGTCACAGATAATAGTGGAAACAGCAGGTGCAAGGCAACATTACAAGGATACGTTTCATTCAAGAAGAAACTTTTGAATCACACAAAGGGTGTGAAATGTTTTCTTCCTTTTTCCCGATTACTATGGAGCTCTTTATATGGCTGCTAAATAAGTAGTTTTGATTTCGTTCTTTGAAATCTTTAAAACATTCTTTACGACGTGCATTTCTTTATTTGTATTTCTGCGAAAATAAATAAATATTCCCTTTACAAGAAGTTTTCCGCTTGGAACTTAATTTGTTTTGTAAATTTTAAAGATACTTTGATCACAAAGAGAGCAAATTCCACTCAACAAGGATGAAGTTTATTAAGTTTATATTGCGCATTTCCTGCATTCCGAAAATTCCATTTACAAAAACATTTGGCAATGTTATAATTTTTGTACAACACAACTTATCCTTCCTCTGCCAAAGGATGCGTGGTATTAATAGTTTGTAACTAACATCGGTCGGCATCAGCTTCTCGGTACAATGTTTAACAACAATGTTCTATGCAACAGCACAATATAATTATTCATGATGCAGTAGTTTCAATTACTTTTCATGTGTTGCACCTACACTGGCTTCCTAAAATCCCTGACATTATAACACTGAACCACATTATGTGAGCACACAATGCACTATAATAAAGTAAATAATCCCAAGAATTAAGTCAACATTCGACAACATCAAAAACCGCACCATTCCGGGGTTAATACTTTGAACAAAAGCAAAACTAATTTAACTCATACAGAATAAACCATACACCTCATCCAATATCTCAATTTTCAGTGCACAAAAACAACGCTTTGACTTTACAAAATAGCAGTCATGGTGAACTAAGAATCAAATATCTCTATGTCGCTCTATGACGAAAACCACGTAGAATTTACACGCATGAGGTGAATTGACCATCGACCGTAGATAGTCCGTACTACCACTGGCGGAGGCGAGTATGAAATTGCAGTCACTTTATGGATTCTCCCAATATCCAATATTGGATTTGGCATGGGAAAATTCCCCAATACGAGGCGACGCGACGTGTGCCTAACTCATTTCTATGGAAAACAGAACGTGTGGGCTTTCATATTTCGTGTGTTATACATTTTTGGTTTGTGCATTGCACAGATTTGGAATTACCAAATTGATGAAGATGACGGGACGCACATAGTTTCGATTCACATATGCAGCACATTTCATATCGACATATTCTAGGAATTAAGGCAAAATGACAGGACCTTTTTGATTTTGATGACAGTTTTACAATACAATTTTACTTGTCATACTAACTTTTAGGTAAGAATAGATTTGGAATAGACTATTGAATTTTAATTTAAAAAACATAAAAATTAATGCCAACTTCATTTGCAATTATTGTAAGGATTTGTTTTAAAGCGAAGATGTATGTATCTGTGTTTGTGAATTAATCACGCTTAAACTAGCATTAGGGTCGCTACAAAATTTTACAAACGAAAAGTGCGAAAAAAATCGCGGTTCATGAAAAATTTAACAAACTCCAAAAATGGTAATTTAAATCAGTGTTTGATTAGTGCAAAATACAGACATAAACTTATTTTGCAATATTATTCCTCTTTTTTAAAACAACATATTGTGCGTCCGAGGAACGTAAGGATTCAAAATTCTGGTTCAAAATGAAATCCTTAAAATGGTAAAATGGTCAATTCGTAACAAACACATCATTAGTAAAAATAAATTATGTTGTTAACATAAACCATTTTTTCATTAAAGTCCTGAATTCATTAAAAATAATTGAAAATAAACGTGGCAGGCGACGTTTCATAATACTTAAAAGTTGATATTAAAATTAAGTGCTTCTACGAAATTAACTGAATTATAAATCCTGTGGTAATTTCAGGAACATAATTTTTGGACTTTTAAAGAATTTGAATTTGAGATCACTTGAAAATCGTTATAAGGAGCAACACCAGAATCATATTCTTCATTAACAATTTAAGGTTCAAAGAAAAGGAACAAATAAAATTTGTCCTTTTCTTAAATTTAATAAAGTGCATCGTTGCCAATCACAATACTTGGGTTTTTAAAAAACCGCAGCAAAATATTACCCAATTCAACTCAAACAAAAGGACTCTCATCTGACCTGTATTACTATACACATTTGGCTCAGGACACCACTTTGTGGAATTGCAAAACAATCCCGAATTTTACGAAATAGAAATTATTTAAAAATATTTTGCATTTCGTTTTATATTTGAGCAGCAAAGCGTGCCACATAAAATTTACAAGAAGCGAAAGTACATTGCAATAACAATTGAAAATGGCAAAGTAAAATGGATACACGGAAAAATTGTATGCACAAGAAAAATTCTTACTTACTTACTCCTTAAAAGAATTGAAATGAAGGCAAAAAAAAAAGAAATGAAAAAATTTGCAAATTAAGTTTGCAAACAAAAATCGAAGGAAATCTGATAAATTTGTAAAATTTCATTTATGCATGCGCCTTCTAAAAATTAGGACGACATTTTTATCCATTTCTTCCCTTTCAGTTACCAATTTTTCTTGGGATATTTGTTTATGACCCAAATGCTTTTCTACAAAATTCACAAATGTTGGATGGGTATACGCAGTTTCTTATCGAGCAAGCGACGTCCTTGCAATTTTCCATTGGAATGGTACCAGTCCAAAGATCGTATCGCTTTGTACACACACACACCGCATCTATACATAACTATTGAAGCCAGCCCATATTGAGGTGGTTCTTTGCACACCGAATTCTTACCCTGATTGCTATCACAACACACTTAAACACACTGTACTATAATATATAATACAGTTATACTATGGGTGAAGCAAAAATGTGATCCTTGTAAAGGAACAAGCAAACTCTTCAAACTTTTACGTTTAATTAAACTCCACCAATCGCTGTAGTTATATAAAAATGTTATATTCTCATACTAAAATAAAAAAAAAGGAGGAAAAAAAATTTGTTATTGCCAAAGGAGCAAAAGATTGGTGTGAAATCACGCTCCGCAACAAAATATCCGCTGGCCGTGAAACAATTAATAACGCTACTGTGCGTCGAGGAATGAATTTTTATGCGTGTGTATTTTTTTGGGGGTGGGGTTGTGGAAATGTATGAAAATGTGAGCCTTTTACTTTATTAATATGCCACACTGAATTACGTATTTGTGTACAGCGAAATGAAAATTGCTTTGCCGATAAAAATATGTGCGATTCCAGCAACAAAAGGCGGCCACCCAGTGCACATATTAAATACAATTCATATTAATAAAGTGGAAATCGCGATTTGCGCCACACCCCCACATTTGAACAACGAAATTCTGAAACAATTGCAATATATTGACAGAATTGGAATGTTATCAATTGGCCGATATGTTTTGCAGCTGTATTATTGTGCTTTGAACATTTTTTTTTTAATAAAAAAATATTTTTCACTCTATTTGTTGTTGGTTTTTTTATTATTATTTAATCCTCAGCTACCAAATATAATTCTTGATTGTATGTATTATTATTTTTTTTGTTCAAACTCTCCCTTTTTTTGCAGTCCTTTTTATCGAAATATTACAAAATATAGAACATGGAAATTCACTGATTTAAAATAAGCTGACACACAGTATACGGATGGGTGAAATATATGCGTGGAAACATATTCAAGAGCAAACAACGTTTATTGTGAATGTGAGTTTTATATATAATAACATGATTTCTAAATGCGGGACACACACAAATAAAGATGAAACCACTATTTATACCGAAGCAGGGCAGACAAATGTATAAATGGGAAAAATATGGAAATGAAAATGCTCACATGCGAACTAACTATAATAAAAGAGCAAGGCGCATAATAATATAACGTCGAATTGTGAACAGTTTTTGCATCCCCCCACCCCAAGCCAAACCGCCATCCTTGTTTTAAATAAGTGTATAAATTGCAAGTGGGGTGGAAGGGGGAAGCGGTGGAGGATGCCGAAGAAAATTGGGCCAGCAAGTTTCTGGTAATTTATGAATGATTAGCAAAAATGTATTTGTTAGTCAATGTAGGCTCTACTCTCTTGCCAACAAAATGTATGTCTCGGCAATTTATTTTTATTTATTTGCTATTTTATTGCATTTTAATTTGTGCCGAGCGCAATTGCGCCATTTTTATGTTATGTATAGGAAATGGCGTGGGCTGGGATAGAGCGTATGAGCATACAGGGATTTCCAATAAGGGTGGTTGTTTTCAGTTATTGAAAAATTAATTGTTAAATTTTTTTTTTTTTATTATGTATATATGTTTATCAGTCTATTTAATAAAACAAAGTAACAAAAAAAGATATCTGTTTCCTCTGCTGCAAGTAATTTTTAACCAATTTAGTTCATTTTTCAAAATTTAAACAATTACGGTAGTAAAATAGCTAAAAAAAGGAATTAAAAGGCTTTCAGTAACAATACACAATTCAGAAATAGAATGGTGGAATGCAACCCTAAATGTATTGTTTATCTATTAAACATTGTTGTTGCATTGCCACCTGAGAAATGTCCTGCAATAATTTGTAAATTAAGATTATAAATTTTTGCTTTAATCCAGGACTTCAGCTTTTCAGTTGTTTTTATAGCTTGAACATTAAACACAATGTTTGTCAAGTTAGTCATCATTATTAATTTAAAATGTAATTTTTAAACGATCCACACAAACCAATTCTGTTACAATTTTATTTACTCATTGTTAAAGAATACGCCGTTAAAGTTTCCGATTTAACCGTTGGAATGTTTCCACTTAATTTGGCTGTCGTGAATTACGGTTCAACCCAAAAAATTAAAATTAAATTACGTTATTTAAAATGACAACCCCAAATGGAAACCCCTGTTTCTTTGTGTTTCCTCTCAAATGTCATAACATCCCGACATTGCAATGAATTAGGTTGCGTAAAATTTTTTATTATTAACGCACATTTCTCGGCACCAATTATAATTTGTTTAAATGTTAGTTTTTTGATTAGTGTGTACAGTTGCAGGATCCACGCACACACCCAAAATATAACAAACCGAAATCCCATCTGCTTGTGCATAATCACACGTAACCACATTTAGTCATATGTACTCATTGCCGCATGTAAGCTACAGAAACATGACAACGTGATATTTCAAAACTCAGCATCCACCCCTAAACAAATTGGAGGCCGAAACAAACAAAATCAATTTGTTAGATCTCTCTCTCCCGCACAACAATTTTGGGGGGGGGGGGGGGGTGGAATGGCGTGCACGGGAGTAGTGCATGTGAAAATTTAGGGACTAAGTCTGGTATGTGGAAATGATAAAATATTCAAAAACTCAATGTTGATTCTAAATACATATATACATAGTTAGGCAAGGATAGTCAGTTTTGTGTAAACGAGTACCTACAAAGGGACATTCATGCTGTGTGAGCTTTTTTAGTGTAAACGCTGTGTACGAAACAACGGTTTTTTGCTTTCCTCTTTTTTGTTGTAAATTATGTTTGTATTTTGGGCACGTAAAAGGATCAACGACCGAAAAGATCAACCTTCCGTTCCGGGGTTTTTGGTGAGCTTGTCTGCGATGTTGCTTATGCCTTTACAGTTTACAGAGTTTAGGGGGAACACACTGACGCACTATTGCAAAACAATGTACACAAAGACACATGTTTTAGCGGCAAATGATGACGACTGAAGAGTTATGCATGGGGAAATAAGCAACATTGCTTTGCAAGACTTTGCATATTTGTTAGACAGCCACAATGTACAATACAGCCATTTTGTGTATGTAAACAATGGCTTTACGAGTATGCCGGCATAAAGGAAGGTACGATACCTTTATGTCGAAAAATACTTTAGAAACTTCTATGAAATTTATGAAGATAAAACTAATAAATTGTTTCAATGTAGCTTGGAACATAGAAATTAGAGAACTCTTCTACTTAATTAATTAATAAAATATTTACCAAAATTGGTTTTCCTTTATTATAGGATAATTCTTAACATTTTATAATAATTGACATTAATTTTTGTTGCAACTAATGGAAATGAAAATAGAAAACCAATAGATGAGTGCCACGTGTTTTCCCACTGATTTACTTTGCTTTTATAAATGTAAGCTTTTGATTAAGAAATTTTCGTGTTTCTTGCATTTATCCTTAATCCTTCTTTAACACATTATTAATCTGATTACCCAGAATATTTCAAAGAATCAAGGACTTTTCGATGAAATTATTAATTGGATAAATATTAAATGAGAATAGGTAACGAATTTTAAAATCACGTGCGATGTGCTGTGGTGGATAAAAATGAATCACGCAACCTTAAAATGTGACAGTTGCTTTCATTAAAACAGATGAAAGAGTGTTTTCCTGAACGTTTCATCTTTCTACTTTTTTAAAGTTGAAATTAATTACATTTTACACAGCTACATTATTCTCAGAAGAGCATTTTGAATAATCCGAATTTATGAATTCAACAATAATTAAATTTGTTTTTCAATGCGCCCAAAATTGGTGAGAATTGTATGTTGTTAAAATCTTTACGTTCGTTTTGTAACGAATTTCTGTTTCAATTGTTATTATAGTTCGGCTTTAAGTAGCTGAATTGTATATTTAAAACGAAGTTCTAATTAAAAATATTTCCTACCAAAAGTTTGAATTTTTTCAATGAAGCGATAAACATCAACCACCGTCAAAGACAAATCCGCTTAAAACTGCTACGTTTATAACATAAAATTTAATGGGTGCGTTTTCAATCTGGTGGTTCAAACTTTCACATTTATTTTTTTATAAATTTTACTCAGCGAAAAGTAAGTTCAGTTGAGAAAAGCTTTTAAAATTTCACAACAAATTAGCTTCACTTCAATAAAACCAAATTTGTTAAACTGTTTACAACAACCAAACTTCAAATTGATCGAACATAAAAGGAACATACGTCTGGTTCCAGATAAAGGTAAATGGGAGGGAAAAAAACATCCTTAAAGTTGCCGATATAACCATTGCAGTTTAATGATTTAATAAATTTAATGGACTTTTTTGAATAATGGTAATAAAACTGATTTACATTAAGCTGACTGCTCAATATTTGCAAGCACACACTAAAAAGTAAATAAAATTTCGTTAAAAATAAATTTAACAACCATTTTACAACTTCTGTGACATAAAACTCCAAGCACTTTATTTGAATATTCGAGTGCAACAATAAAAATCGTGAATAAAAATGATTCAATCAATGTCAGTGTGCAATCGCCGCATCAACTATTGAATCATTAAGACACATAACTTCAATATAACACGATATTGTGCAAAATCTCTTTTGAAATCAATAATCTCCTGGGGGAACTATAAAAAAATTTAATCAAATCCAAACCAGATTGGCCACATAAAAAAAGTGTTCACTTCATCATCATGAAGCTGTCGCCCCACAGCGTGTCATCTATATCTATTGATTATGTACTGTGAAACCGATATCTCTGCACACTTTGACAAAATATACTATACACGTGCACATAACAGCCACCACTGTGTTGGAAGAAGAATTTTGCAAGCTGCAATGTTACTAAAAGAATGTCATCTACCATCGGTTTAATAAAAGCAGCTTAATATTAGTTGGAAAAGTTTGCCGTATATACACTGCCGTCGACACCAGTTTGTCGAGTGCGGTATTAAGGATAAATGTCAATTTAAATCTCATCGAACGTCATTCTCAAAATGGGACATTCTTGTGCGCTTCAATTTTTTATTTCAGCCTAAACAGGGTGGTTTTGGTGTGGTGTCCACATTCTACTGATTTTTTAAATTATTTAAAATTTTAGTTACTGTCTAGGTAAAGAAATTCATATTTAAAAGGTCCTTAGTGAATTAAAAAAATTACGGGTTTCAAAATAAATGGCAAAATTTTTATAATTAAAATGCTAATAATAGTTAATAATTGTTGACATTTCAATAATATTTAAACGCAGATTATTTAAATTTTATCTATTTAACGGTTATCGATCGATACGTAAAAGCAAGTCATCGAAATTCTGTCTTAAGGATATTAATTAAAAAAGTTATTGTGTCTGTTGTATGTTGATTACAAATTCAATTAAGTAAAAAATAAAATCGTAAGTTTAATTTAAAGAATTAAATTCACAATATATCTCTTTAGAAATTTATACTTTTACTTACAAAATAAATTTAAGGACCATATTTTAAATATTAAAAAAAAAAAATTTTGCCTTTGGATTATTTCTCATTCTTAAAAATATTCAAAATAACTTTAATATCTCGAAACGTCCGTTAAATTTCAAAAAGGATAAACCGATATTTTAAAAACATCGTTTAATGTCAATAATAAATATTTCCCAACATGATTTATATGATTTCCATCTTAATTTAGCGAATGGTTATTATAAAGAAAAAGTCAAAGGACGCCATCACAAAGTCACCCTGTGTGGAAAGAAAGGAGCAATCATGCGATGTTAAGATGCAGTAAAATTTCCAATTTTTTAATAATGGGATGAACTTCCTGGCATTAAAAAAGTGCCTTGCAATATCGCTGAAAATGTAAACTTGTCGTATACGTGAAATATCCTTACGTGCACCTGTAAATTGGAATGCAATCCATATCCGATTATAAGCGTATGAAGTTACAGTGTACTTCTATCCAAGTATTTGTAATAAAG
The DNA here is from genome assembly GCA_963854165.1 of Sylvicola cinctus. Lineage (NCBI taxonomy): Eukaryota > Metazoa > Arthropoda > Insecta > Diptera > Anisopodidae > Sylvicola > Sylvicola cinctus. The sequence goes on along the minus strand of OY974082.1, from coordinate 62,627,772 downwards.
TGAAGACAGAGCATTGAGTAAACTGTAATGCGATCGAAGGATTCATGACCTAACGCTCTTCCTTTTACTGTGACGATTGTATGAGAAATGCAATTATGTGCTATTGATTGCATTTCAAAATATGTGTATTGACAAGAGAAGTGCAGCTTTCATCATTTGTTCATTAAATGCTTAGTCCACCTACATTATTTTGTAGCATGAAGGATACACTATGTAAACAGGATAAAGTAATAAACAAAGCAATTTTTGAAATGTAAAATTTGAAAGATAATAAACTAAATTCCTTGTAAAGTTCGTTTACAAAAGGAAATTTGGTTGATAACATTTTTTTTGCACTTTAAAATAACTTGAGTAGACACACGGTAAGCAATAGAAAGAACATAAAGGACTAAATTAAAAAAATTAAAGTGAAACGTTGTGCTTCTTCGCTTCAACTAAATACATTTGAAAAAATAATTTATTTGTCAATCAACTTGACCTATTTCGTTAAAAACAAATTGGCAAGATGTCCTTTATTCTTTAAATTTTTTGGCATAGTAATAATACAACGAAATGGAAAATTTTAAATTGTTCTTTGCACTAATTACCATTGCAGTTAACCTGATTGTTTCTATATTTTATAAAATAGGCCTCCCCTCCTTTTTAATGTCACGTTCTACATTCAGAAAAAACAGCAATAATTAATGAGCGAAAACATGAGGAGAATTATTTTAAGTCAAATAAATAGTTCTCCACTTATTGCGTAACTTAATAAATTGCAATTTGCAAAACAAATAGCTAATTATTTGTTAATAACACGTTAAAGTTATTACGCTCAAAGGATTATGCATAATCTACGTCAATTATGTTGATGCGAACGAGTACATTTTGATCATCATTAATAATTTAAACAGCGACATGTTTTTGTTTTAACCATCCATCCTATAATCTGCCATCGACTGCTTAATTAAATTAAAACTCATCGATCGGAAATGCGATATCATTCAGCTCACATAAACGCATCATGAAATATTTCATTAACTCTCAAAAAGTGCAATGCATCATCATGATTTCTCAGCAACCCAATGCAACAATGTACCACCCTCTGTGTAAAATATCGAAATGCAAACAAATCATAAAATTGCTGCAATCAAAGGCAACGCACGCCAGCCATTAGTGAATAGTGAGCCGAGAACAATAAACATTTTGCGAAGTGTAATGAAGCCAGTAGCCACTACAGCCACCCGCATATCACAAAAATCGTGTCGCATGAAAAGGCGGAGGGCATAAAGCATACAATAATAAATTATGTCGAAAATGTCCGCTGTACAGGAAATATTTTAAAATCATCATCACACAAACGAAAAATCAGTGTGCACGCGGGCCGGGCGACAAAGGCGTGAGGCGTGACCGTTACTTTACTGTGCCCGCATTTTTACACCGCATATACAATCATGATTTGTTTTAAAAATTGCTGTTGTGTAGTTATTCATGACACCCACAGCATAATACAGATGTAAATTCTAAACACAATTAAAGGACGAACAAAAAAAAAAAGTAACTGTATACAAAGTGAGTGCTCGCATTAATTAGTATGACGTGTTTGGAGGGGGTCAGGGATTTGTTTTCATTTTTATGCAATGTTGTTATTATGAAACTGAAGTCGTGAGGAAAATGTTTTATGTACACATCATGATAGGGAAACAGTTAGGATAACTGTGTAACGTCTTGTTGGTGTAGTACACGCATTATTTATTCAAATGGATATATCGTACAAACCATAATTCATTCGTGGACATCCAATTATAATTAAAATGATTATCCGTGATAGATGGTCAACTGTAGTTGCGACTCCTCTAAACATTATAGGTACACGTTTTGTAATATAATATGCACAACAAAACTGACCACCGGCACGCACTTAATGTCGTTCGAAGGTCGGTTATGCTTTCAAAATGGAAAGCTATCCTTTATACATATTATAAATCCTTGAGATGTGTATAAGTCTGCACTCAATTACACCCCAAACATGCATTTATCTCCTTGTGGGCGTTAAAGCGATTATCCAGTTATTATTGTGACCACTTAATCATCTTTATTATGTCATTGGAATGTTTATTGTAATTTTCATGACATGGCAATGAACTCAATGATCTAAATGGACATACACGTACTCTTAATGGTTATTTTTTTAGATCCTACACATAACAATAATATTTTGTAAATTCAAAATTCTTATAACAACTTTTCACAGAATTCACAAACTATAATAATTAATTTTATATTTTCTTTTTGCATTAAAACTATAACTATTGTATGCTTCTTGCCCTTAAGCAAACTTCTGTATAGCACATCCTTTGTAGAGTTGATTCAATAATAGTTCACAGTTGCACAATAATCGGATTGTGCATCCACACATTGCAGCACATGTTCAATGTAGCCGTTTTAATGAAATCCAAGTGCATCCTTTTGTTTATGTTGTTTTCCACAACCACTTTCACTTCGGTTATATTTTATTAATATATTATTTTTACACTTAGCTTGCTCTAATTGCAATATCATTTGTAATTTTGAAATAACGGAATTTCTATACCGCAATAATTTTCACTTAATTGCAAGAAATAATAAATTCTTTTTTTATTATTTACAACTTATTACGATTTCGTGCCAATTACAATACTTTATTTTAAATTCATTCCACATTTTCCACATAAATTAAGCACCACATTCAGCATTTAAACGTGCCGCTACAATAACTGTATATATTGCGCTGAACATTTGAAATCATAACCGTGTGTCGTGACTCGTGAGTTTGTGACTGACCAACCAATGTTTGTTTATCGTGTGTACTCGTTTGAAGCGGGGGACGTTTACCAAACAACTAACTCTTAACTACAGCAATGTGATGCTGGTAAGTGGTAACTATCAAAGAATTGCAAGAGCACCCTACTTCAGAGTTCAGAGATGTTGTGGTGCCGTTAATGCGGTACACAATGTTGCGTCGGGGTTGTTTCACGCTGAACCCATTGCACAACGTGTTGTTTCCCCTACCCCCCAATCAATTACTGCGGCGACAACTGGAGGGGATGGCACATGATGGACGCGCGTTGATTTCTCCTTATCCCGGGATAAATTGTGAGGGGAAATAATTATTTTTATTTTTCAAATTTAAGGGGAATTTAATGTGTAAAATATTATTTTATTTCACTTCAAAAATTTCCCCTTATTTTGAGGGTAGACATGAATTAAATGGAGTATTCTTGGGGTAAATAAAACCAATTTCCATTACAGCTTTCGTACAATATGGTACACATTAGGTTAAAATGCTGATGTTGAGAATCACATGAGCTAGCTACATGCATTTTTTATGACAAGCAATAATTAATCAATTTGATTAAGTGTATTGGGGGATATTTAGGGAAATGTGTAAACCTATAACTTGTTTTTAAATAATGAACAATTAACTATATTGTGTATATGAATTCTTGCGATCACATATTTTATCGTTCAAAGGTTGAAAATTTTCTTTTGTGAACAGTGACTAAAAACGAAAACCTAACTGAAAACCTTCAGCTTTAAAAAGGGATGCTTCAAGGTCAAATTTTTTTTTCTCATGCGTCAAAACCTCAAAATATCAAGGACTTTTACATGTAGAGTTACTTATTAATATCTCAAAATAAATTCAAGGTCATAAACGGCTACTTAAAAATTATAAAATGTTGATTTGGCTCTAAAGTGTTCCTTTTAGAAATCTATCAAGTTTGTTTCAAGTTATTGCTGTGAAATATAAATTAATTTGTCGCAATTTGTGTAAAATTAATTACCACGCAAACCGGTCAAGGCAAACACCATCAGCTTCAAGGTCAAACTTTTTTTTATCATGTTAAAATCTCAAATTATCTATTTGCAGAGTTAGTTTTTTTTATTAACAATATTTTAAAATCAATACTAAATTTAATACAATATTGTTTTTATTTTTGAAGGTCAACCTTTGGTACAATAAGTCAAGGTCCAACGATTATTTAAAGGCCAATCGTTTGTTTTGGATCTAAAGCAATATTTTTAAAATCCATTAAATTGAACACATTGTCGAAAGAGTATTATTTAAAGTTGTTACAGTCGAATATAAATTATTGCGTGGCTCTCCCTGCCACACTCCACTTTTTATATTTATATTTAAAACATTTTTATACAGTGACTGCCTAATTGAATTTGATCTTTTGCGCAGTGGGAAATTTATTTTTTTGAAAGTGAAAGCTGTGCACGAGGGATGAGAAAACAAGAAAAAAAAACGCTAAGCAAATACATAATTCAATATTAAATTGTGAGGGTTGAACTGTTGGATGAAAATTGAATTGAAATCGGAAGCTCACCCAGTGTGTGCAGCTTTTTAGTCGTTTCAACAAAATTCATGTGTGTATCTTCATTCCACAAGGCGCTGCGCTGTTTGTATACAAACGTGAATATGTGTATGAAAAGGCTTCGTACACGCCAGCTAGTTTAGTCCTCTTTCACAACCGAATATAGGACGTTATAAAGCATAAATACGTATGGCGTGGAGCGATGTGGTGAAAAACGGCAGTAAATTCCCAAGGAAGAAAGGAAGCATGCTTTTGATGTCAGAAAATCCTATAAATTTGATAGCTGGCATTCTTTTCTATGTGCTGGGTACTTATAACTCACTATGTAGGTGTAAATATTACCGTGAGCATCGTGTAAGATGTGTATTGTGTGCCGACTGCCGAGGGTTGATATTAATCGTGTGTGGCATGGCGAGGTGATTTTGTAGGTGGTGCTAAGTGCCTATTAAATATTTGGGCGTATAATATGCATTATAAATTCGTTGAATAAACATATTCTCCCTTTTTTTTGGTTGTGGGAATGTTGCTTTACTCTGTTGTAGTTGTTTGGGTGTATTTTTGAGATCTTTTTTCTTCTAAAAAAATTCTTTTTCTTTGTTATTTTAACAGTTTCTTTGGAACATATTCCTTATATATTGAAGATCCTTAGAATTATCGACTTTTATTGAGATTAAGAATAAGAACTGGTACTTTGGGTACTTCTTAAAATATTTAAACTCAAATGTAAAACTTTTGTTGGCAAAAACAAATTTGTTTACTTAAATTAATTTGAGATTTGTGTTGAAACATCATAAAGCTTTTTCGTTGTAATTTAAGTGGTTATATTTATATCGTCCCACGCAATTTAAATTATACGTGAACCATGAGATTTTCCAAAATAATTTCCCTCCAAAAAAGGATAAAAAGTTGCAAAAAATTAATTATTAAAAAAAATTTAAGACATTTTAATTGTGAAAACTTTTTTAAAATTATTTTGTCGAATAAAACCATAAATTCTCTAGTAAATGTCCTTTCCAAATATTTGCTTTTAATTGCCATATTTTAAACTATACAACAAAAATTTTATTGCAAACTGTATCCCTTGAGACTCATTTTTACAACAAATACAGTTGGATTTGTTAACTCCATCCCTTTTTTCGTCAGCATGTCATGTCAATTTCAGCGCATAAAAAAAAGGTTGAGTTGCAAAATATTTATTAAAACCATGTTTCACATTTCAGACAGCAATGTACCGTAATATCTATCTGTGAAAGTGTCGTTTGGTTGTTATTTTATTTGATACGATGCGATGTGTGTGTGGAGGAGTTGAACCGCAACAGTGTACAAGATTTATTTTCTGAGAAAACATACAACGCTTGGTGTATAAACCCAGCCAATATTGTTCTCGCATCATACAGTTATTAACAATGACATGTACGAGCATTATGTGCATGTCACAAACAAAGATTGTGGCTGCCTGCCTTGTGTAAACAATAGCCAAATCCAGGGTGTCAGCTAGAAAATGTGGAAATACACACAAAGTGTGTTGACTTTTCTTTGCATTTTATTTTTACTATCGTAGTTTTATTAAGTATCTATTTTCTGCATTAATTCAGCAACTAATTTGTATAGTTACCCTTTTTTTTAACCTCAACTTTAAAAATGCTAGCTAATTTACCTTTTTTTTTCATGAACCGCGATTTTTTTGACGGATTTTATTTTTTTCGCTGTAATTATAATAATCCTATGAATTAATTAAATAATATAATTAAATGTGGCTATGATCCTTTTTTAGTGAGCAGTTAAATTTATGTTTAACGGAAAAATGTCACACAATTTTATCTTTCCATAATTTTCAACGCATTGAAATAAATTTATGTCATGCACGAATCGTTTAAATTTTCAACCGCTTCACTTATTTATTAGATGAAATAAAGTCTAATAAAATATAGCCAAAGAAATTCATTTCCGGTTGTGTCATCACTCTGAGTAATATGCATCCCCCCCTTCCCATTTCGAAATTTATATGCAAATTTGCTGCTATTATTTTTTCCCATTTTCTCAGTGATTATGAGAAATTGTTGGCCATAAAATGTAATACATGATCTCTGAGAGAAATTAGCAAACGTTTTGCTATTCCATCATCTATTCCACACAAATATTCATTTCCACTATAGATTTTTTAAACACGACATGGCGACGAGCATACATCTATCGAATGCGAATTTCCCTCTCCACCATCATATTCATCCACCACCCCCGCATATCGTTCTCCCCGTTGATGTAAAAACAAATGGCTTGAAGCTGGAAGCCATGCTCTTGCAGATAGCGCGCAGATAGAGTAATGTTTGCTGTACCCATATTCCGGTTTGTCTACAGACTTGACAGGTCACGTTCTGCCTCAAAGTTCCTGGTACTGTCTGTAAAATTGCAGGAAATTAAAGATTCCTGTTCATTATTCATGTGAAGTTTTACTCTCGGTGCGCTCCATATGGTGTTTTTATTCAATGCAATTAAAGTTGAGTGTCAGTTGTTCGCAATTTGCAATTTCGATGTTTAATGGCATTCAGAAGGGATTGCATTTTGGATATCGTTCAATTCTATTTATCAGCGTACATCTATGCTCGTATCATGTTTGTGTAATGCTGCATTTAGGCAAAAGTTATGTAATTCTGTATGATTTGTTCCGAATAGGGTCCTTAACCACAAAAGGGCCTAAATTTTTAAGCTGCTTCATCCAATTTGAATTAAATTTAGTTGACAAAATAAAAAAATCCGCGAAAAAATCCGAAATTCATACAAAAAAAATCCCTTCATCAGTTTTTTTCCCACCCCTTTAAGAACCACCAAAGTACACAATGATATGTCAACGACCACACATTAAAGGACACGCGGCTTCCCCGAATCCTCCCGCAAAAAATGCCTAATGTGACTTTTCGGCGAGGTATGTGTGAATTCCGAAAGTTTTAATTAAAATTGGGAATTTAAAGTGACACACAACAGCACCAAACTTCCTTAAGGGGTAAACAAATTTGAATAAGGAAAAGTTTATTTTAAAACTTTGTGATTTATATAGGCACACAAGTTTTAATTATTTAGTCATAAATTGGGCATGTCGTTCGTTCCATTTCGTGGAAATACACACACACACACACACACACATTTCGCATAGCACTGATGGAAGTTTGTACACACAAACAATTATTATGTGGGTCGCTTCGGTGGCATTCAAATACAACGCTGATGTTTTGTTGATGCAATATTTGTTGGGAATATTACATTCAATTCACCTTGAGGGGGGTTAAAGTTAGTGTACATATATTGTGTAATGTTCTTGTTTAATGGTTTGTTTTGAGTGCAGTGGGGGAATTAGTTCGACTCATTTTATTGTTGCCGGCCTGCATGTAGTAAATAATAAAGGATGTGGTCTTATTGCAATAATTATACAAGTTGGAGTGGAATAAATTAAATATTAACTAAGTTTTTCATCTTCTTGTGAATTTTATAAACAAAAATTTAAAAACAAAATTCCGATTGAAATATAAGACGCTGAAAGATTTTTTAATAAAAAGTATTATTTTTAATTTTTGTAAAAACATTTTTTATATATTTTTACATAAACCGCGTTTTTTTTTGAAGATTTACTATTAAATTGTTTTTGCAGTTTTATTAAGTATCTTTCAGTATTTATACTTAAATTCTAATAACTGCATTAATGTTGAATATAGTTTTTCATGAACCGCGGTTTTTTTCGCAGATTAATTTCATTTTTTAATTGAACCAAATTTCAATTAATCTGGGATTTAAACATTTTAAGTCAGTATTTGAATAATTAAAAGTAAACAATATTCAAATAAATTCACCCAGAAAGCTGCTGCATGAATTATTACAGCAGAAATGCGTCGAAACAAATTTTTCCACAACTAAAAAAATGGCTACACTTTAAAAAAAAAATTCTTTTGATGTATGAGAAAAAAGCAATATTTCTGTTTGTTCTTTTTGTATAATAATATTCATATGAACCTGCACGAACCCATGGCTAGCAACCTCTTAAACGAAACAATGCAGAAACGAGGAAAAATTGATATTTTCTTGGGGTTGACATGTTATGGCCTGTTTATGTTACATTGAAGTCACCCAGAACCGCTGTTTTCCTTCTTTTTTTTTCAAGTTATACACCCGAAAATGAGGAAAATCAATTTCGTTTTTTTTTCTTTTTTTTTTTTGTTGTTTTTCACCCCCAACCCTTATTTCGGATACGGATATATTTTCGGATGTATTTCGGGTACGTTATGTAGAATAGGTACTCGTTGTATACAAAACACATACTAAAACCATTGCACGAATAAACAGAACTAATGCAAAAGGAAAAAAGAAAATTGATGCAATTTTTATTTGAAATACACAAAAAAAAACGAAGGAAATATAAAAATTTACATATTTCCAACGACATTCACATTTTGTGCCATAGGGCTGGGCTGGCTGGCTGGCTTCAGCGGTGGCGGTGCTAGGAACAACAAGAAAGAGGATTCGCTTCTTTCTGCTAATAACCATTTGGGTTAAGTGAAAAACTTGCCCCATATAGAGGATGAGCTTTGATTACATAAACTATTAGCATAAGTTTACATGTGCCGTAATTTTTCGCTATCATATTGCTTTACATATACGCCATGCATGCGTGTACACTGTACATTGTACAAGTTATCTCAGCACAGCAATTTATATGCATGTACTGGTATAATGGATATGCGGATGTATGCATAATATAAACATGAAGATGTTAGACCCTTTTTATGGGCCTCTTCAAGAAATTTACAAAGCGATTTCATTACAAGTTTAAAATTGTGTTGTAGAGGAATGTGTTTCAAGGATTTGTTCCTATAAATTACACAATATTGCCTTGTGGAAAAGGGTTAACAAAGAAATGAATGTGTGGGATGGAGACCAAAGAGCGGGTGGGGGTGGTGAGCTGCAATATTGGTGTATAAAGTGCTTTCAACCGGCTGATCTTAGTGGGAGTTGTTGTGGGTTTGGATGTGGAATCGACTGAATGCGAATTCTTGAAGGATGAACACCTGCTTCACACATTTGTGGCATTTTATGTGAAGTGTTGGGGGCGTCTTTAAATATTTAAAATTAATTATTATGAATTTAAAAATTCAGAAAAAAATTCCACCCCATTTTTTCGTATTTAAATTCATTAAAATTGTTCAATGGAACAAGGATACAATTAAGTAACTCCATTTAACCCAACTAATCCATGCGGCTTTCCATAAAATTCATCATGCACGCCATCTGAAATGTGGCACCTTGAATTTCCGATGTCATGGAGGTTACCCCACATCTAACTTCCCATTTAACACAATGAAAAGAACAATGCAGCTCATGACTTTGAAATAACTAGTCCATTGTGTGACGCCGCTCGGAAGTCATTGCATGAATCATGATATTATCGTATCAATGGGTAAATTGCGTCTGGAGCAATTAATGCCAAGGCGGTGCCCTACATTCAGGCCGTTTAATGTTAATGTGTTAATCTGCTGGCGAGAATCATTTCATATCATCGGATGTCTTAATTCAGTTACTAAATTTTGCGTGGATGACTTTTAATGAGAAATGCGCCGGGATACATTTTCCGTTAATGAAATTAACCATCCTTTGTGTAATTTGCCACTGTGTATTCATTGAACACAGCGGATTTGATTTAAATTGAATCAATAACTCAAACAAAATTTGTGTGATGGAAAATATTTATTGCGAGTTCATCACTTTATTAATAACACTTGATATTTATACGAGTGGGAATTGGATTTGTTTGCCACACGATTTTAGAGGGTGGCTACTTGTAATTTGTACAAACTGTATTTTGAATACAGGTGGGTGGATGCCGTTACACACAGCGGTTTTTAAATTGATTTTAATTCGAATATTCAAGTGAATAAATTAAATGCTTGATAGAGCGAGCCAATCAAGATTTATTACAGTTTTTGTGGAATGTGTTCACACTTCTTTTTAGTGATTATAAAATAAGTTTAATTGTTTACTCGGCTTAAGTTAAATAATAAAATAGTTTGAATTTAAAAAAGTAGATTGAGACTTAAAAAATGAGCATTTTATTCTTTTTGATTTTACTATAATCAATTTAATATGATTTCAGACAAATAGCTTTAAAAATTAATGTTTCCCTTTGGGAAATTAGTAATGTATTTAAAATATACAAATTAATAGAAAAAACAATTTTTTTTGAATTTACGCATTAAAATGCCTAAAATCTCTTATCTCATAAAAAATATTTAAAAAGCACTCAAAGTCCCAATCAAGTTTCTTAATAAAATAACAATTATAATTTACCAATAGTTAAAATTATAATAAAATGCATCAAAATTGAAATGGGAATTAAATTAATTAAACTTAGTAAAAATGTTTCAATGAAAAAATCAAAAAAATATTACATTTTGATGACTTTTTATCGAAAAATGAAATTTTAATTGCTTTCAAAATTAATTCCGATTTTATCAGTCTGTATTTAAGTGAGTCCCTACTTGCTGTAAAGGATGTGAGTTTATAATGTGCTGTATTTAAAAACAAATAAAACATTAAAACAAATTCTATTTATTGTCTTTATGATCAGGAAATTCATTGCGATTTGAGTGCTAGGCAAGCCAAAAGCAGGATCGACAAATTAGCAGGAGAATCTGGTGGTATTGGTGAAAATGTAGTGAGGAGCTCGCCTTCACAATTTCAGCCAACCTCTGAATTGCGGCCCATTGTTAATGATGACAATGGCAGCAATTCTATTAAAATTGTTTGTCCACTTGTCGGTGTTCCAGCTGTAAACAGTAACTGGCTATACATTGGAAGGCTAGTTACTTCTACAACAGAAGCAGATGTTTTGTCTTACGTTACATCCAAATTGGAACTAACACCGACACAATCACTGCAACTACGTTGCAAAAAGCTGATTGCGGATAATGTGGACATTAATTCATGAGAGTTTATTTCGTTTCGGCTACTCATTGCTGATAATTATTTATCAAAAGTGATGAATAATAGTTTTTGGCCATCATCAGTCGTGGTGAAAAAATTCTCGCATCAAAAAAACGAGTCCAATCGGAATCAACAAAGGATTACTTAAAATTAGAGGAATTGTAATTTTATTGTAATTTTTTTTTCTTTACTGTTTCATCATATAAATTTATATTTGTATAATCGTTTTGATGAAATAAATAAATAAATAAAAAAAAGAACCTCGACAAATTTTAAATTCGATTGCTTTTAATAAAGCAAAGAAGGATCACTATTCTTTTATGGTTTTCAAGTGGGTTGATATTCGATTGACGATAAGAGGGTGTTAGCTGTTACTCTTTCCATCTTTGTTGTATGATCGTTGTGAAGTTCAGTTGTTCTTTTTTCTGAAATAAATTATATTTTGCAAAATTCATTGGCGCACAAATTTCGTTGAAAGAATTGGGATTAGTATTGCATAATTTGAATTAGGATTTGCTGAATTAACTACGATCTGGAAAGGATTATCCGCACATTTTGACACACCGCTGACGAAAAAAAAAGCAACATTAAATTAACTATAACGAGAACATTTTTCAAAACCCTGACAACAAAAAAAATGTTAATTTTTAAATAAAAACAAAATAGCTATTCAATTCAGAAAATGGATCTGGTTGACAAAAAAGTATTTAAAAAATGAATTATTGTTAAATATTCAACATGGCGAAATATCGTTGAACACCTACCTCTATAAAATTCCAAGCATTGAAAACATTGTGCAATATTTAAAAGAGAAAATTGAGTCATGCATGAATAAAAAATGCGTATTTTCATAACCATATGATTCAATACAATGTCAATATGTACCTACTTGATTCATTTTGTTCGCAAGGATAAATATATTACACTTGTGCACACACCCCTTCCAACTGTAATTGACATTTTTACCATTACAGAGCGATATTCAATCAAATCCGGAGAAGAATCAATAAATTACCAACAAAACGAAAATAAAATATTAATGGAATTATCAATGATTGGCCCTTAATGAATATGTTGAATGTCATTTAATGATTATTAATTTCAGAAAAATCGCATAACAATTTTTTGCAGATTGAGCTCCCCTCAATTCTAGGTCAATTTATGAACCCGAAAAAAAAGGGGTAAAATAGAATTCAAACAAAACAGTCAACTCAGAAAGAGGTTCTGGTAATTTAGGAGTCATTTATGTAAATCAAACCTCATCTATTACCAATTTTTGTGCGGTTCTTTGCAGCACAATTGTATACAACCCACCCTATTTTTATGGGTGTTTGCATTTATTTGTTGACCAAGTAAAAATGTGTGTGTGTGAGTTTTAACGGTACAATGCCCCAACATATTCACAGCAATATATAAAAATAAATTATATGTGAAACATTTGGTTATTTATTGTCCTGTTCGAGTAAATAAAAATAATAAATGTAAAATTTGTACTATGTGGTTTGTTTATTTTTTTATTTTTTAAGGGGAGGGTCTGGGTGCAGGCAAAGAAACAGAGCAGAAAACTAAATGGTTAAAAAATGATTTATACGGTACGAAGGGTATACAAAAACACGATATGAATGTTGGGAACACGACTGCACAGGAAATACCATAAAATAACAATGCAAGGAAGTATAGACACATGAAAACGCTTGGAAAGTTCAAGTGCAAATCGCATGTCGTAAAAAAGCTTGGCGAAATTGCTTTCGCATCACTGGAGGTGTGTGTAAAGGCATGGGAATGTTTATTTTTAAGTTCGATTGATATTCATTCATCTTTTTTTTTCGATGCGCTGTGTGTTCGAAATGTTGTTTTGTTTCGTCCTCACACATGAAGTGGTGTGTAATTTATGACGTGTTTTATGTGAAAACAAACAATTGAAAAAAGGATAACTTTTTTTTATACGACCCTCATACTTCATATATAGTCGTGGCGGGGCGCGGGCGTTCTCAAATCACAAAGACCGTATGCAAATTCGATGTCAGCTTTATTTTATTCTGACCCACAATACTAGAGTAATAAATTCATCCAATTGCAATTTTTTTTTTGGGAAAAATTTCGATAATGTAGAACATTGTTTAGCCACTTTATTATTTTAAAAATGATAAAAAAAGGAAAATGGGAGTGTGTATATCCTTCGTCTATCTTACAAAAGTTTTTTTTTTAAATGATCTAGCATTGAGATCATTTAAAAAAAGGACATTTGTAAGAAGTTGTGAAGTTGCAGAAATATGCGACAAATCATTTTTACAAAATATCCTTAAACCATTTTTTAAGGTCACTTAATTCAATGTCAAATTTTTTTTTTGTTGTATGACATGGCTTTGACAATTCTTATTCATTAGTTCGTTAGTTTAATTATATTATCAATTGTTGTGAGTAAAATATTTTTTTTCGTAACTCATTCAAAAAGCACTCTTTTATTTTGTAACCTCAAAATTATAAAAAGAACTGATAAAAAATTAATTAACTCACAAGTCTTGATTATTTCTTAATAACGGAGTCAAAAGTTGATTATTTAAATCGGACATACAATTTAATACAATATTTCAAGATCAAAATTAATAGTTCTAATGTCAAATCTTAGTAAGCTTTTTAAATTTATTGTTTTAAAGTGCATAAACAATTCTCAAAACATTTAATTACATTAATTTTAAAAATTATTAAGCTTAGGTATTACAATAAACTACCTTTTCCGTAAAAAAAAACCTCAAAACACAAAATTTAACATTTTTGGCGTAGTAATAAAATCCCACTTAACTCTCCCTGCCACTTATAATATTGTACAGTAAATAAAACATTCTTGCAGTTGATTCAATCTGAATGGGGCGAATATTTGTGTGCTCTGGTGCCATAATTGCTTTTGTCTTACACGTCATTAGCGGCTATTTATACAGCGCTAAAAGGGCGCGCATATACAGACAATTGCTGAAACAATGCACAGAGAGACGCGACGCGACTGTTAGACGACATTTTTTGCAGAAGGCGACTCATATTAAATTTTACTTTTATATGAGTGTACACTCATTGTAATGAGTTAGCTTATTAATCAGACTAATTTGGTGGGGAATGAGTTTGTTCTAATTGCATTGTACTCAAGGACTACACTCTCAGACAATTATAATTTAGTAATTATGTAAAATGTGATGACATAGTGCTTGAAAGATGTCGCAGCTAATTAAACTTTTTATTTGCATACAGAATGTGAGGATCCTTTTTGAGAAATGAATGCAGAATGATGCAAACAGGGCGATATTATTTAAATGAGTAATGAAAACAATAAGTTGCTTTAAAATTGTGTAAGTCAAAAGAAAGTGTCCTCATTAATCAATATTTAAATCCTGATTGCTATCATTTTAACCATAGAATTGTACGTTATCCTTATGAAATCTGAATAACCCCACATTTAAGTCCGAATTTAAAACAGATCCTTTGGGTGCTTAGACGGTATCACATCACAAAAACTACGCTGCGGTTGTGGGAGGTTGTACAATGTACATTCTACCGCATAGTAACACACAAATGCCCTCAGCAAAAGCCCATTGTCATACTTAAGATTAACACATACAGATATTCATGTGCAAAACAACACTGCACGACTAATTCATACACACACACAAAAGACGTCAGGTAGCACAAAAGTTATGATTAATTAATATGGCGAAACTGCTATGGAAAAGCATGATCCAGGTGTGTCCCTCCACCTTTCCTCCACCTCCCACACCCGCACCCCATCTTCCATTGTTCGCGCACATCCTGATTCATTTAATGGAGAGATGGTTAAGCGTATACGACAACATCATGATAAAATAATCGACCATGCCCACCGTTTTCATCTTGTCGGCACGACACGGCATGGCGTGTTGTGTTCTCTCGAATACTTGCCACACATCTAGGTACACGTGCAGTATACATTATACATAGAAGGAAAGACATAACCGTTAAGAGGCGAAAAGCGTCACCAGCGGCATCGTTTTAATCATTGTTGTTGACTTAATGTTTCATTGTCTTGAATTATCATATCTTCAACCACCCTTCCACCCTCCCCCGAAGTAAGAACAAAAAAAAAAAAGTGTCACACAAGACAAAAAGCGCAAAAGTAAGTGGGGGGACGCCACCCCTCAAAAAAAGAAAACAAAAAACCAGGACGAAAAAAGAAGAGCAGCAAACCAAGAATAAAAACTTAACAAGAGGAAAAGTGTAAGGCAACAACTGCGCGCTGTGGAAATGAATATGGTAATTAGTATCGTCGCTGTTGACGCAATTCCTTTTTAGCGGGCCTCATTAAAGTGTCGTTAGGCCTATAATATAGTGTAGGCTGCCTTTGTGTCGCACGCTTTAAAGTTCGCCTCCTTTACAGGATATCTGAAATTGAAATCGCAGCTACTTAAGGAATTGCTGCTGCATCTATTTGTATCCTATTATGTCCTTGCATAAAGCCTTTGTGGATGCGACAATGAAAAGCTGGAGTATGTCGGAATTTTAAATTGCTTTGTAAACGTATTTTGCCAGTACATGTTATGACTGATGCATACGGCAATGGGATGTAGACAAATAAATGCTGCACAATTTGACATTTCCGACATAATGTATGAATGTACGATGTGTTGTGTGTTAGTTTTAAGTATGATATGTGTACTGTTTTGTATGTATTATGTTCATTGTCACTGCACGAAATAGCTAGTTATAAGTTATTATGTCATACCGTTTAGGATTCTTAGAATCATGTTTAGTAACTCAACTGTGTGACGTTTAACTTAAATGTTGAATGTTCTTGGAAAGTACTTTTTATATTAGATAAAGGAAGGAGGAAAGGTGCTAAATTAATAACTATAAAGTAAATAACATACATTTTCATTAATATTAAGGACATTCATGACTACAAATTCCTCGAATTGCTAAGTGCAATAATAAGCGATATGCTTTTCATTTTATTATTACGTCTTGCTTTTAAAATCAACCGATTTTTACTTAAGTTTTTGCTGTATTTCTTAATTAGGGGGGTGGACTACAGCTTAAATTTACATTTCCCTAATCATCTTACTCTATTTTTCTATTTACAATTTTTTTTTGACAAGAAAACACTATATTTCTGTTATTTAAGGACACAGTTTATATTTTAAAATTTTTCCTCTTTAAACAGTAGCCTCAATAAATATTTTCTCAATTTTAAGTCATATTTCAGTTCCTACATGATTCCAGCTTCAATTTTGATGAGATACTGTAACTGTTACAACTTTTGGCAAATAAATCTTTGATTGCCTTTTGTAAATTAAATAATAATTTTGCCTTTTAAATATTTTTTGAAAATTAAAAATTTTCAATGCGATTGCATTTAAATATAGCGTTAAATTTAAAAAATATATATATTTTAGACACTGCATTAAGCTTGCAGTAATTGAATAACACTATTTGTGTTTAAAAATTATTAAAATTACTTTTGATGTGAAAATTCTTATGGGAGTTCGGTTATTTAACGCGTTAGAATTAACGCGTTAGATTTAACGCTTTTGTAGGGAAGATGAAGATAGTTAAACAGTGCGTATAGATAAGAAAGAGAAAGTGAAAATCTAGCATTCAAGAGGAGAGAGATTGAATACTTTTTTTTAATTTATATAAAAAACTTGCAGATGGTCAAAATCGGAAAATTGTTCAATTTTTTTTATATCTCAGAAACCTTAAATATTTTTGAAATTATTGTAGGATGAAATAAGATAAGAAAACTTGGTGAACATTTCAAGGTCAAAATTTTAAAACTCAAGGTCATATTTTTATAATGAAAATATGTAATTCTAAACTCTCCCTGCGATGTTTTTTTTTATTCAAAATATTATACTCAAAAAGCTTATCAGTGAAAGAACTTTTTATAATTAACAAAAACATCAAGCAAATAAGAAACAATTGTTCGAATTGCACAATGTACATATATTATATGTCTTTGGTACATATTATGTGACGTAAGGACATATATGGTAAACAAGATTCCTTTTTAGAAGGAATTATTTTTTATTAAAGTTACAATTCATCCTTATAATTGCTGAAAACACTCTGATGACTTTTCAATAAAAAAATTAGGTTATCATTAAATAAAAAATAAAAGTCTCCTCGTCCTGGAGCTATATGTCTTTGGTCCTGGAATATAAGAGAAAGCAAGGTTTTTAAGAATACAATGCATATTTTATAACTTTCATAGTGGATTTAAAAATTTATTTTTATTTCCCACTAAAGTGTGCACTTAACAATTTTTTAAAAGAATTTAAAATGCAAGGATTTAATAAAGTGCACATTATGATGTGACAATGAAGGGAAACGGATTTATGTTTTTAAGGTATTTGTTTATAATAACAAGCAACAAAAATCTTAATAAAAAGTGGAATACGCTGTTTATATGAAAAGGACTTAATAGTTAAACTGCACAGATAATATAAAAGCTCAGTGCGTTACTTACCATCTTAAATCAAAATGGAGAAAATGTCCAAATTCCGCCATTGATTTAATTTAATCCACGACTCACGTAAGTATAAATGCCTGAACTTAAAACAAATTAAAACAACTTACACAACAACAATTCCACCAAGTACAACATAAAGGAGACTTTAAATTAAATTATTGTTGTTGTTCGAATTTGTTGTTAATTTGCATAAAAGTCAAATGTTGTTCCCAAAGCTGCATAACATTGCTGTCGTATGGCGATGCAGTGTAAGTGCAACATCTCCATAAGTGTATAAAGGATGTTGCACTGTATGTAGTGTTTCATGTTTAAATGTTTGCCGCTTATATTTATATGTACGTTTTCACATGCAATCCATATGGGGGGAAAGTTTTCTGGGTACAACATTTGGCTTGTTTCCCTTTTTGCGTCAGACATTTTGCGCAATTACTTGTATGCTGCTATGATGTAACATGGTGGTGGTTGGTGAGAACAAACACACGATAGTGCACGTCACTATACATGCAGAACCGATATGGGAATTCCTTTCATTTTATTTTTCCATGTATGAATTTTCGTGTCAGGCGAATGCTTTTGCATGATTTAGGGATTTCCAAGGAAACATATTCGTCGCAGTTTCCATATATCCTCGAAAGTTATGGTGCATTTTGTTTTATGTTTAAGTCTCCATAGGCTTTATCAATGTACAACCAAAAAAAAATGGGAGAAAAATTAATTTCATAAATGGAAAAAGGTTGAGGGTGTGGGTGAAAAGTCAAAGACAAACAATCACTGCAAAAATCAACAACAGGAAGCACGAACCTTGGCTTGTGCGAGTTTGTGACAATGAAAACAGGCGTATAAGTCAAAATGATTTTCCGCACACACCACTCTGCAGCCAGCGTTTGAGACCATAAAAAGATTTTAGGCATTTATGGTTTGTTTACCCCAGGAAAAGCGAAATCCAGCAAGTAACACACAAATGTTGTTTTGTTACTGTAGGCTGCTCAACCATAACCATTACAATACATAGCACAAATCACAAGTGAAAAGCACAAAGCTTTATTTGTGCAAACAAAATCAATATAGCTTGTGTGGTGCGTGCTGAAGGGGGGAAAACTGGAAGATGTAGTCATTCCGTGGAATCACATTCTTTATTATGATTTTTATGGCCGATTGCTTATTTCAACATTGAGAATATGCTTCAATTTCAACGCTTTCATGCCTGCTCCAACCCCCTATTTATATTGAGGGTGGTTTCACTGTGACAACAACACCATAAAGCTAAGCGGCACTGGTAAGTTCAAGTTGTCACATATTACATAAGGCACAATCTTACACTTACAGTTACATCTATTTTGAAGGCGCTTCCTCAACTTTGTTTAAGTGAAGCGAAGTTCATGGCCAAAAACTGTAACAACTTTGAGAGCACGGTATTTGCAAACCTTCAACGCTTTTCAAATAGTGCATGTTGGTTAGGGTTTGTAATTCAAGTTGAGGTGATGAAAACTTTTAGTTGTAGTTTCACCTTTAAAGTTTGTCTAACTATAATAAGCATCTTAAGGGATTGTTGGAATATGAAGTAAGCAAAAGGTTAATTAAAGTTTGTGAACACCACATATTTTTGGACTGAAATTTTAATTGCAAAAAGTATTGTGTCCGGTTGTAGACTGAGATCAAAGTTCATTTTGGGATATTCAAAAACATATTTTCAAATTCATTAATATTTTGATAATAAAACCACCCCTAAAAGCTGCTTTTTGTTGGTAAAAAATACGAATAAACTATGACACATTGTTTGTAGTATGAGCTGCTACATTGATAATCTCATAAGTGCTACAATTCGCACAAAATGAAGCCACTTTCCATAATGTTTAATGACTAAAGACTTAAGAATGAACTTCATCATCATAAAATGCTATCATTGAAGCAATATCTTTAAGGAAAACTAACTCTAGAGTGCCAAAGTTTCTGTCATCGAGTAACATATCAACTTCAGCATTATAAAGCACATTCATAACTCAGATAGTCTACTAATAACTAACTACTTCGCATACTGTTTAAGGCAAGGACAATAAAACGCGTAAATTATTCACATGCAATAATCCTACATTGTATAATTGTGCTTATACATTATAAATTGTCAAGAGAATACAACCATTATGATGCGGATTATGACATATAAGTTCATTGTTTCGGAATGGAATTCAGTTTCTCTACTTATGCTGCAAGATAGCAAGAATTTCGCAAATTAATTTTTTATCTTTTTCCTGTGGAAATCATAATTATGAGCTTTAAAACGTAAATTGTTGGGGATTTAGGTGAATTTTAATTTGTATCGTTTCCTTTTAATAAAATTATTTTTTTTATTTAATTTTTGTGTGGGTAGGTAAGTGAAAGAAAATACATTTTTGTTGACGATAACGTACGTATTTGCCTCCGTTCCTTCGTCCTTTTAAATGGGATTGGAAATTAAAGAGAGATGGATTGAGTACTCAAATAATTTTAATTCAATATAAGGGAGTTGAATTTTATTCCAAACGCGAGATTTTTTTTTTTTTGGAACAAAATAAGGATGCAAAGATGTTATGATGACATTATTAACCGTTGCAATAAGGATCATTATTTTGTAAATTATTCAAAGGTTAAATAGCTACATTAAAAATTCAAGGAAGCACTCAGTTTTTCGCAGAGTCTGCCACGCGCTTCCGTTGCTAAATTTCAAACTAAAAATAATTATAAATAAACCTAATTGTTAATAACAAAATCATGTAACCACGCAACAAAATATTTACTTGGTCCTACACCCAACTCTTGCACCAACAAATATATCAGTTACAATCAACAATATTTTCCCCCAAAAACATTCACACTCCTTTTTATTTACAATTCACTTTCATCCGTCAGTAAAATAATAATTAATGAGAAAGATATTTCGGCCCTTTGAAGCATATCTCGCACAATAAAGAACCCATGTAACTAATCCACCCCTAACTGATTATCCCTGCAAGGCTCGACAATAAATTACTTTAAAATAAAATTTATGCACACCCAACATCCCCCCGCCACACATCCACCCCTGCACAAAGCAACGCACAGAATTAAAGCCATTTGTAACTTGTAACCCATTTAATAAATTTATCATCTTTATGCTAATAATTATATCCTTTTCATACATTTTATATGGCGACTTTAAATTTTTGTGCGCCTTAAATTTAAGTGAACATTAATGAAGTACAGCTACAATATATGTTTTAAAAAGTTTAAGATGGCGTGACATTTCTCTTTCCCTATTATAATTTAAAGACGGCGCGGCGTACCAACATGACGTGTGTGTATGAATTATGATAATAACTCAATAACTTAATATGTGATATGCGTCTGCACGTGAATGCATGGAAAGTTTAGAAGGTGAACGTGTGTGTGATGTGTGTATGAAATGCCGTGGAGCACGAAATGAATGGTAATTTTGGGAATGTCTTGAGCACACGTTCTTTAAATTTTTTTGGTACATTCAAACTTTTTCTGTCTCTCATCTCGGTGCTTTGATTTTGCTGATATAATTTCAAAGCGGGAAGTAAATATGGGGAAAAAAGTTATTCAGCACTCTAGTAGCTCCCATATTTTTTCGGTCGGAATATGTAAAGATGAACACACACACACGCACGCATATTATACGTCGGCGTGTTGTACCTAGGGCGGCGGATGTTTGAATTTTTACGAGAGATGGTTGTATCGCCAATTTAAATATTAAATTGTATATTTTTTCCGGTAAAAGTCATGGATCAACTTGTGTGTGTACCGGTTATTTATTTACATCTTTGACGTAATTTAAGTAACGATAAAACAAGGTTATACACTCAATGCAATTATCTTCAAGAGATATACAGCAAATTTAATCGGCAATAATTTTAAAGGCGTATAGGAAGTAACGGTGTAATAATGTTATGGAATATAATGTAATAAAGGATTTACTTTTGATCAAATTTTATCAAAGAATTTTAAATGAATGCTTTATTTATAGGAATTTAATTCCTTTAAACTTTGAAGCGATTTTAAGGTAGCTATATTATTTTTAATTTCATGTGCATCGTGCAAAGTCCTGGTTGTAATACTGTTTATTGGATTGGTCCTTTCATCCAGTTGTCCAATTAAAAAAAACTACATCGCAGGGAGAGCGAGGTGTGAATTTATATACGACTGTTGCTTAACTACATTTTTAATAAAGCTTTTCGGAGTTATCAAAAATTTGACCTTGAAATTTCTTAATTTTGACCTTGATTTTTGTCTAAAATTGGTACTTTTATTGAGATTAGCAATAATGCAGAACATCTAAGTACCCTAAAATAAACAGTTTTTGAATTAAACATTTTCATTGTAAAAATATGACCTTGAGTTTTCAAATTTTGACCTTGAAATGTTCTGCAAGTTTTCTTATTTTATTTAATCCTACAATCGTGTGAAATTAAAATTTCAAAAATATTGAGGGTTTCTGAGATACGTGCGCCATACGTCGTACGTCGAACCTTGAAATTTCCGATTTCGACCTTGAAATGTTCAGCAAGTTTTTTTGTATCATTTAAGTTTACAATAATGTAAAATTTTTTTTTTTTAAATATTAAAGGTTTCTGAGATTTAAAAAATTAGACCTTGAATTTTTCGATTTTGACCTTTAAATGTTCCCAAGATTTTTTATATTATCAGTATTTTTATCGTTTCAAATTATTTGCAGTTCAAACAAACTATTTAATTCATTAATAATACTGATAGGAATACTTTATTTTAAACAAACTAACCCGTATACACTTTAAACCGGATAATTGGAATTAAATTATCAGAGGCTTGATTTATAATTATGTTTACTTAACTTTGTAAATCTAAGTTAACACTCAAGATCTGTGGTTTAGGTAGATTTAATTAAATTTTTTTATTAAATCAGAAAAAGATTATTAATTTATCTATAGAACCCGAATCAGCTACAGCTTTTGATCTTTAAGTCTAATCCTTAAACCGCTTACAGTTTACTTCATCAAAAATTAACGAAATTATGTTTATACAGCTATTGACTTTACCCAAATTTGTGAATTACTTATAAATCCCGGCATGAAATCGCATAAAATTGTAAATTTTAAATCGAATTATGCAGCAAAAAGCCGGCGTTATTTCATCTTAAGTAAGTGAGTTAAATTTTGCATATAATAATACTCCTGGCCTTAATAAATTTTAATGTTATTTAAAGAAATCGCTAGAGCAGCATAATATCCCAAACAACCGAGAAAGGAAAGAAGAATGTTCAGAATGTGATGTAGTTCAAATTTCCCTGTACAAAAGAAAGGAAATCATAAAATTCTTTGTATATTTTGTTGATTTCATAAAATAAATGGAAAGACTGCTGGTAAGAGTCAAGGGTATTTATTTATTTGTCTATTGACATTTCCGCTTTTGTGCAGTGTAAAAGTCTTCCTTGGTTATCTATAAAAATAGACGTAACAGTGACACACAAATATACACTTTTCTCCGAATTTCATTCACCCTTTTGACACATTTTTAATAGATGTATGTTTTTGATACTGTTGACATTATGTGTGAAAGGATATATAGGATCAAAGTGTAGTAGAGATTTAGAAATAATTGGGGACAAATAGGATCGGATCACAATCGTAAACCAACTCTTTGAAATATAATCATGTACATAAATAAAAATTCACCCTCGTCTCATGTTTTTACACTCGAAGTGTGATGTAATAGGAAATATTTATACGAGCTTCAATGAACCAAAATGTAATTTACATTTTTGTGAAATTTACAATAAAAAGCATTGAAGAACTTAAATGTAATTGAAAAGTTACTGAATTGCAATTATTCAAAGTAGTAAATTAATTCGCAAATAGTAAATTAAATCTCTTTCAATGTAATGAAATAGTTTTTACAGAAATAATTTAAAAAGTTAATTTTGATTTAATGCAGAAACTAATTTCTTGACCTACTGCTTCTTTTCCCAAGAATTTGCATAAAATAAATTATTCCGTATAATTAATATCAACCATAATTATGAACAAAAGAATCGTTGAGATGTTAAGAGTAATGAATTTCCATCCGAAACAAAAACAAACCACTTTCGCCACAACTTCGGACAAAGACGTACATTTAAGTCAGTGTACCTAACAATTCCGAGCTCCACAGTTTACATTCTCGACCGCATCCCTCCCATCGCTGCATTACATCCATAACAGCATTAAACTGTACAAACAGCAACTCATTATACTGACATTGATCCACTTCTTATCTCCACCCCACCCCCCCAAAAGCAGGGCGCACCAACAAACAACGGCTCACCCTTTGATTATGCACAAGTTGTTTTTCATGCATGACGACTTAAAGTACTTCACTTTGGTATTTTATACATTTAAATATATTCGTTGACTTGTGTAAAGGGTATTTTACGAAAACTAAAATTAAGCCCCATAGCTTACGATGTTTTATGAAATCCACCTCTTCACTCCTTCCCGCACCACCCATCGTCACTTTGTGACCACAAGCATGTTTTGTATGAAATAACCAGGGTAAAATTCAAAAGTGTGCAAAACAGCTTAAGGGCATCTCAAAGAGCTTGAATTATTGATCCTTGCAGAAAGTAATGACAAACAATGATTAAAATCCACAAGCAACTTAAAAACATTAAATGAGTTGTACAAAGTCAATAGTTTTCGAAACATTTAATCTTTTTGTGTTGGGGAATGGAAAATATCGCCAAGAGGCATTCTTGTCATTTTTCATCTAACGTCATTAGCTCGAATACATTTATAAGTTGAGCATTTTTCCACCAAAGTAATCACAAAAGAAAATGAGATAATCGAATGACATTTTTGTCGTCTCGTCGTACTCCAGCTCCCATTTTGTACGCTTGTGTTCACGGAGTTGTTATACACTTTAAAAAAAAAATGTCTGTCTGCAATCTGCATTCAAAACAATACATCAATCTCGTTTGCTTCATTAATTTCAACACTCACTTGTTTAAATTCGTTATTGCAACTGCATTGTAACAGCTTTTCGTAAAATGTCTCACCAACAATCAATGCCGAGCACTTGACTTACTTATAAATTTGATATTGAGTCTTGGTAATGTCGAAATATGTAAAATTTTTCCGTCTGTTTTGATTGTTCTTAAGGTCTTCAGTTCTTTCTGTTCTTCAATTCTTCAATTCTTCAGTTCTTCAGTTCTTAAGTTCTTCATTTCTTCAGTTCTTCAGTTCTTCAGTTCTTCAGTTCTTCAGTTCTTCAGTTCTTCAGTTCTTCAGTTCTTCAGTTCTTCAGTTCTTCAGTTCTTCAGTTCTTCAGTTCTTCAGTTCTTCAGTTCTTCAGTTCTTCAGTTCTTCAGTTCTTCAGTTCTTCAATTCTTCAGTTCTTCAGTTCTTTAGTTCTTCAGTTCCTCACGTCAGCAGTTCTTTAGTTCTTCAGTTCCTCACGTCAGCAGTTCTTCAGTACGAATGGTTTGTTCATCTGTTCCCTTGATCATTATTACGTCTGTCTATCCATCTGGTATAAAAAAGTACAAACAATGAGCCGAAGTTTGAATACAATTTCTCCTTGACTCCTTGTATCCACCGGACACAATCAATTTCAGGATTTTAACACTATAAGACAAACACTGACATCACCATAATTTGAAAATATATGAGTCCCTTCACTCACACAGTTAAAATGTGTATCGAATTGGATCAGTCCTAACTCCCAATAGTCCGCACATATGTCCCAAACAGTGTGACACTCCTGCTTCATTATTTATCACCAAAAGTGATAGATGAGTTGAGTGCAAATTCATACGCAGATAAAGTTAAAATAAAATGGATGATTCTGCATGCCCAACAAAGCATTTACTTTCGAACAAAAGCTACATCGTGCAGCCACAAATAACATGCATGCAGATGCTTTGTACAGTTTTTCACTTCAATCGCATGCAACTAAAACTGCATTGGGTTCTTTTGTTTACCTTTCCTCGTGTTCAGGGATAATGACTATTGAAAAGGGAGGAAAAAATCATGCGCTCTACAAAAAAAAAATCCCTTTTTTGCCGCAAGCACTAAAACAAGCACCCTCGCAAGAATAGCCGCAGCCTTTACATATTTACTTTATCTATTCGACGGTGAAAACAATGGAAAGTTTTGGCGCGTAATTTACCGAGTGAGATAATTTACAGACGATGCCTCCGATGCTGGCCGCACAAAGCGAAAGGTGCACACAATACTTATGTCTCTGCACTGTGTGTGTTAAAAAGTTTGACCCCAAAAATGTTCACCCCCTGGATCGTACAAGGAAACTTTATGTTTTATCAGATTTATCAGTAATTTATTTGGTCACCCTCAATGTAACCGCTGCAGGAGGTGAATTCGATTGAGTGGCGTGCATTTTTGTGTTGATTCTTAAATTACACGAGCTTTATGGGATTAATTACGGCTGCATCATTTTAATTTGATTATAAGGATCAGTTTTTGGTGCATTGTTTTCAATAAATTCATACCGAAGCTCACGATTTTAATTTTTAACAAAATGCATATTTTACAAAATTTGACTTAATTACTATCGACGAAATAATTCCCTTAATTACTTCGAATATTCTTGCGCTCAGTATTATGAATACTCATTAATGTGTTACAACTCGATACAATTCGATTTTCGGATATATTTTATAAATGCTGTGAGAAAACCCCCAAATTATAAATTAATTATTCACTAATTACTGCTACAGAGTTGATGAATTACGTGCAATTTGCATGAATTAATAATTTGGGGCTTTATGTGGCTACTGCGTATCTAGGAAAGCAATGATCTATGTGAGCAATGAGCATACACCGCAGTGTAGCATTAAATTTGCAAATTTATTACGCAATAATTATCCTTCAACTAACTGCGTATTTAAATACAATTTCCCAATTTTTTAAATCATGAATGATCACAAGGAAATGAGGTGCGTATCTACGACGCTTTAATAGGAGTTTTGAGGTTTGGCCAACACACCATTTTAGTTTGCGTACACAGAAAAGGACGAGAAATTTTTGTAATCAAAGACTTTTTGTTGAAAAGAACAATGTAATTATTAATTAACTTCTTGTAAAGGGAACAGTCGACCTTGCTATAATTAGGTTGCTTTATTTTGAAGGACATATGTTTTAAAAGGGAGGAGTATGTAATAAAAAATAAAAAATATGTAAAAATTCAAATATGTAATTCTCAAAGTTTGAAAAAAAAGTCTGGAAAAAAAAAGTGCATGTCCGTTTGTCTAACCTCGTTTCTTACTTCTTTATTTCCCTTGTTCTTCCTTTGGTTTTTTAGTTTTTAAGTCCTTAAGTTCTTCAATTCTTCATTTCTGCAGTTCATCATTTCTTCATTTTTTTATTTCTTCATTTCTTCATATCTGCAGTTCTTCAGTTCTTCAAGTCCTTCATTCTTTAGTCCTGCAGTTCTTTAGTTCTCCAATTCATAAGTTTACTTTACGAACTTCATATTGTTTTGAAGTAACTTTGAAGTTTAATCTTTTAAGTCGAACCATCCATTGATTCCTTTTTACCAAAAAAAAACTACTCTTGCACAAAATAAATTTTCTCCCTCCAATTTCTTCAGTTGCATGAAAAATAGATGTTCAGTAAGAAATTGAATTTAAATGAAATAAAATTACGTACAAATGAATGAGTGCAACAATTGTACATTGCAGGCATGCTCCCCAATTCTCGTTGCAAAGGTTGGTTCCAAGTCTAATTTAAAAAACGCAGAGCAAAATACGTACCGAGTACTCGTATTTCTGTTTATTCAACGTCATTGAAGCGAGCATTCGAGAAACGCAACGGTCTACGTTAAATCAATTTCTATTGAATGACCGGAAACCCGTCTTCATCATCTTGATTGCAGACAAACAATTTTCGTGTTGCGAAATATATATCATACTGATTGCAGAGCACCAAAGACCAACAGTATCAAGGAGATTTTTGGTTGAGCCAAGCATACTCAAATGATGGCATGAAAGTCACTCATATCGTGTGTTGTCGTTTTGCCATAAAAAAATAAACTCAATTGTACTTTGTGGAACAATACATCCAGTCGATGGAAATATCATTGTTTGCCTTTTTCATGTTGCATCATTTAGGATAATAAATGGATGTCAAATAGACAGATTACGGATGAGTGCATCTCCTGAAAGAATTGAAAATGAGAGTAAAGAGTTCCTTTTTAAGGCAGTCCATTTTCAGAATATGGACATCAAAGTCTGTTCAGAATTTTTTTTAAATGAATTATTGAAAGCTTTTAAATTTTGTTTCTTTTGTACGTCCTACAATTTAACGAATTGATTTAATTTGTTAAATTTAAAATTGACTTAAATAAATGAAACCAGAAAAAGGATAAAGCCAACAAAAACTCACATAATTGAGAGGATCCTGAATCTGTAAAAGCTTCCTATTTTAGAAGTAGGACTACATCAACAAAAAAGAAACCAAATAGTCATTCCATATGAATCACAAGTTCAAATATCAAATGTTATTTTTTCACGACATGAATTCTCATAGTTACGAAATATTTCAAATCCCGAATGGTGTGTTAGAATTCGGAAGAATTGCTCGTAAATACAGTTGTTCCGAGTCAACCCTATTGACTTGTATAGTTAACATCTGGCTTATCAATAACAAGTTATCCCAACAGCTCGAAAACAAACAAAAAAACAGAATCAATAGACCTTTAACATTGAGGCGAAGCAAAAATTGGTTAACCATTAACTTTCATAGTGCAGAAACCCTTATATTCTACATTGTACATTGATTATAGTCCTATAACTATAATATAGCAGCAGGTTTTGTTGTTATTGATATTTATTCTACAGTTATAACACACATTATAATATATCCACACTTGAGTGCTTTGCAAAATAATAAATATTTCGTCCTTATTTCGCTACTTACTGCAAGTGTTTTCATTGCACAATGACAAAAACACAAAATATTGATATTCCTAATATCCTTGTTTTCAAAATTGTTGATGCAAAACTCAATAAATTTTGAACAATGACACGTATTGGATGAATTACCATTATACTTGAGTGTATGAAATGCATTCTTCTCTATAAGGTTCAAGCTTCATATTTTAAAGACAAAGGAACACCCGGAAGTTTGAAGTTAACAAGCCCATTATCTTGAAGTGAATGTCTGTTGTTTTTAATTAATAAGAGCACTTATTGGAGATGTTGCCTTTTGAAGTGTCATCATCATCATACGTTTCTCTACAACCCTGGTCAGGGTCTTCAATTGACACAGAATTGTTTGCTCCAGATCTGGCTTTTGTCAGCAGCTTGATATTCCAACTACTCTTGCGTCTCTCTCCCATCTGAGATGAAGCCTTCCTTGTCTCATAATAATTACGAGTCCACAACACTAAAATACTGTCCTTTTTCTCATTTGTGACCGTTTATTATCTTCAGGATTTTCCTTTAAAACGAGGCAATCATAGAAAGTTTTATCCTATTCCACGCTTTGGAGGCATTGAAAGAACTGGCAGGATCATAGTCCTGTACGGTAGTTGCTTCGATCTAAAAAAATGATTAAAATTCGTCAATTTCTAAGAAGGATGCACAATTTCTATTTCAATTTTTTGTCATCAAGTGTTGTCAAAGAGTATTTTAATTTCCTTAAATAAATAGAAAAGAATTTTTCGGAATTTTTTAAAACAAGTTGCACAACAGCTGATTGCATAAAAACTAAATACCCAAAGTTTATGTACGTTATTCAAAATTGCGATGAAAATCCATCCACAAAAAAGTAATAAAAACGACGCAATACATTCCAACCAATCCTCAAACTATATAATGTGCACACTCCCCACTCCCCTTCCACCCACATCAAAATTGCAGCTCGGCGGATAGTAAACTTGTTCATCAATCATCGTATCATATACATAAATACGAGTACGTTTACGAAAGGAGGAATACAACAACAGGCCCGACAAAGCGCTTGCAGACACGCCATCACCATCAACCACACTGTCAAAATAAACGAACACAAAAACCGGATGCGAATTTCTATCCAAATAATACAAATGAGTGTATTTGTCACACTGGACTGGAATTGTAAATTGGGCACTTGAGGGGATCCTGTCACAAAAATATTTCCGCGCTGCAAATATATGATGAGCTTTTGAATACTTGATTTAATTAGACAATTGAATTGTTACATAATTAACACAGTTAAAGTGTGAATGATGGAAATTAAATTGTGACTATAAATCAATTAAGTACACGCTGTAATGGAAGTTCTGTTTGATGTGATCTCGTTGGTGTTGAAGTTCTAAATCATTGTCAAATTTTCACTTTTGTGTCTAGTGGGAATCTATAAAAATTATGAGGAGGTTAAATGTTCATTTTATTGAGGGTTACTTTACAATCCATTCAAATTTTAATTGAGTTTTATGAGCTTCCAAAAAAATTTATTTAAAAAGGATTTATGAAATTATAAAATTTATTATTAAATTTGGGATTTTCCTGGAAACTCTGATTTAAGGAATGTTGAGATTTTGGATTGAGGAAGTCATCAATTGAATACAAACATCTCAATTTATTTGTTTTGGCAAATTTTTTCCTTTTTAGACGTTCTTGAGATAATTAGATCTTTAATTTAAACCGGTTTTGAAGATATTGTCAGTGTCCTTAAATGTGCTCTGATGAGACCAGTCACTCCAAAAATCTATCGTTTTCGTAATGTAAAGCATTAGCTTCTTCCCCATCAGTGAATGATGTAAAAAATATTCTTTAAACAAAATTATTAAATTTTAAAAACAACTTAACAACTAAAAAATGATTTTCTTTTCAAATTTAAATATAATGCATACTAACTTAATTCCTAAATTATGTAACAAAGGGTTTCCGAGTGAAATCACGTTAAGTAACTCAAAAAAAAATAAAAGAAGAGCTTTAATTTAGAAAGGAAAATAAATATTTAAGTAAGATCACAACGCAAAATAGTTCCACTCCTAACCACAAAGCTTTTAAGAGCATTACTCTTGCACTGAAAAATAAATAATGCATTCGCATTACAAACAAATTCTTCCGTTATAATATTTCCTTTAGAAAATATAAAATTTACCTTGATCCCCTTAACCAAATTGAGCGTTCGCCCAGAGACATTTTTTTGTGTGCATAAAACTCAAGAAAAATCCTCCTCAAAGGCACAACTGTTCCACAGAAGAGCACAACGCCTACATAAACAGAATATAATAAATACCACGCAATGAAAGCACAGTCAACGAAGGAGCTCGAATGAGTGTAGGGTATCATTTTCGGGATTACAGTCATTGAAGGCATAGCTTTAAGCTAATTTGTCCCATTTACACGACGAGTTGAACTTGAATACACCTTAATTTCACACGATTTCTCGCAATGTATTAGCGGATTGGATGTACACTTCTAAGCGCGGTGGGATATTCAAAAATAAAAAAATATAAAAAATGTCACGTTTCGGCATGCCGCATTAATCGGGAATTGCAGGTTGTGATTGTAGGCAGTTTGTCGTTTCGGTTTGCGGGAGATACAGGTTACCTTTTTATATTTCCTTTAGGAAATGCGTTGGAAATTGGGAGCAATTTGTATTCAAATAAAATTAATCCTTTTCATGTTGCTTAACTTTTTTGTGTACGGTTTTATTTTCTCCTGTGCTGTGTGTTTTAAATTATTGTTGTTGATGGTTTGTAAACAAAGTTGGAAGACATCTTAAAAGAAAAGGAAGAGGTGCTCTAATTGAAGGAAATTTAAATACAAAGACAAATTTATTCAGTTAAAGAAAGTACTGGTAATTAAGTAAAGGTAAATCAAATGCTTAAAAATGTTAAATTGCATTTTATTTAAATTTAAATTGATTAATTTTTAATTTATATAATATTAATGATTTTATGATACTCGGGCATTTTTCAACTCAAAAAATGCATTACCAGGATTAAAAATATTCATCTAACAAAAAATTAAATCAATTTAAAGCCAAATTTTAAACTTTTCCCCAATTAAAAAATGTACATGGATTTTACGTGGATTTCGAAACAGTTTGTCGAATAAAGTCCGAATAACCGGTTTATCGGAGTTGGATGTTTTATTTTAAATTAACTGCATTAACTCATGGTTAGTATAAGTTCCGCTTATTTTTACAATATTTTACTGTACCTTAATTTTTCACATAAAATAATAAATAATAAATTTGCTTTCGAAAATTTTTAAAGAATTTTAAAACCGTAAAATTATTCCCAACTGAAATTAAAGTCAACTTCATTTATTTT
This sequence comes from Sylvicola cinctus, assembly GCA_963854165.1. Taxonomy (NCBI): domain Eukaryota; kingdom Metazoa; phylum Arthropoda; class Insecta; order Diptera; family Anisopodidae; genus Sylvicola; species Sylvicola cinctus. The sequence goes on along the minus strand of OY974082.1, from coordinate 62,595,696 downwards.
TCAATAATAATAGTAATGTTTATTTTTATACAAAAATATTTACAGAAACAAATATTTATAATAAACTATCCTACAAAATTGGGTGTGTTTGTTTGTTTAATTATTATTCATATAATCCTTTGTAATCTCATTGTGAAGTTTATGTTTAATATTTGGTTGTATTTTCCATTTTTTTTTCTGTGTGTGTTTCACATAATTTGTGTATCAACAAAATATGATTAATTCACTTACAATTACCGTATTGTAAATTACACTTGAAATGTTTTCATTTATTTAGTTTTAATTAATATTTACAATATTTACATTCATACATTTTATGCGAAAAGACAGCTCTCTCTCTGATCAATGCTCATTCATCACACACAAAATCGGTGAAATGATATTTTAAAACCCATTACCCCGATGTAACATTAATCACACGCGTAATTAATGTTAGTCACAACATCGGCCAATGTTAACCAAAACAGCCAACACAAATAAAACTGCATAATTTGTGTTGTCACAGATATATGATACGGCAGCGTTCCGGTGGTCATGGTACATGGCTGCTGGGTTATCACCTGAAACATGGAATTATAATTTATGAAGATACATGTCATTTGGCTGGTTATGTTTTGGCTCAACAAATTATTGTTGTTCGCCAATTGTGTGTGTGTGTGCGTGTGTGGGTGATTCAAAATATGTATATTTGTGGGTAACACGTAGCCCGCAGGCGATTAAGGATTGTCATTTGGCTTCGGAAATCCCAAGTATGTGCGGTTTTCATGAATATTAAATTAATTTGTGTAGAAATTTACATTATATTCAAGTATTGATGGGAGAAATATGTTTAACAGGGTGATTTGCAAGTTGTTATCATTAAAAAATTTCAGGTGGATGCAAACATTGGCTACCGTTATCAAATTTTTGTCGGGAGACAAATTTTAAAGCCTTGAGTGACCTTTAAAATTTTTGTTTTCTAACATCACATTTTTTAAATTTTAAATTTATTCAAAAAATCAATTAAATCCCTTATTTTAAAGGTTATTCAAGGTTTTTGTTTCCTTCTAAAATCTTAACAAATAAAATTACGGGCTAATATTTGTGTCAATATTTAGAAGTAAAATTAAAAGGGACGATTTAATCACCCTGTAAAAATTGTTTTGGTCTTCTGCTTGCCATCATTTTTGAATTTAAAATTCATTTAAATCATCTTAATTCCATGGTTAAATTGAGCATACCTTTAAATATATGAATTAGGACACTAGCTGGCAACGCATGACTCGGTACACATGAATAATTGCCCGAGTGCTCGCGTCGTGTATGAAGAATCGTCAACTCCGAAAATTGATTATCTGAAAGCGTATGCAATAGATTAGTACTGTAATTGAATTGTTTAAGCATTAATTAGGATGAGAACTTTTGCTACAATGAATTGAGTGTACTTTTGGCGTCGTACGAGTCAAACAAGACAGATAGGGGAGCTTTTGATGCTATCAATTCTTACTTGAGATGTATGCACCAACTTGAAACTTTGCGCATAAATTACCTGCTTCAGTGGAAACGTTAATGCCCCGATCAGCGTCGTAGTTAATCATTCGATTATCATGGTACCAGAATATAAAAGATGTTGTCTCAATGTTCTGCACAACGCGGCATACTAATTTTAATGTTGATCCAGGTGTTAAATATCTAATTGTAGGACCAGTCATTTCAGCTCGAGCTTCTATAATTTGGTAATAATAAAATTAGTTGAAGTACTCAAATATTCTTAAAAAAAAAAAAAAAGGTTTTGCCCTATTTTATTTGAATATTTAAAAAAATCTTAAGTTTTGTAACCGTATTTTTATTTTTTTTTTCAATCCATGGTTTCATTAACTTCTGATAAAACAAAAAATATGGAAATTTGTAAAACAAAATTTAGCTCAAATAAAATAATAGTTTGACATCCTTTTTCAAAAATCTAAATCTGTTTACAGTTTGAAGCATTAACTTTAAATTGTTTTCGAATGAGACATAATTAATAATAATTAGGTTCTAATATCTAAGAGCTTTTTCGAAACAGTCAACAACAAATTCGACACTTTCGTCCTTTTTTTTTTAACAGAAAGTCTCAAAAAATAAATTCAAATTATTTATTTAAAAAAATCATAAAACGAAATTGTTCTTTTAAATAAGATGATCTGATTGAAGTTATTGAATTATTTTTATTCAAGGTCATAAATAGCCTTTTCGTAATAAAACCTTTAAATGTTATTTAAAACAATTTTGATTTGAGTCTTTGATACGGTTTAAAAATTGGATGACTTTGAGTAAAAAGTATTAAGTGAACTTCCCTCCCATGCAATTTCCATTTTTTTTTTAATACAGACGAATATAATTAAAAGCAATCCCTTAAACAACAAAAAACGCAAAAAACAACACACAAGCATGAATGACCACAACTCTTAAACATTTGATTAATAATTAATTTGCTTCAAAATTTGCTCCACAAACTTTTTTAGGGCACCGAGCATCAACTCACTCCTACGTTGGTTCAATACACACTTGAACTGCACCTCAAAAAGTAACCCCCATAACAAAGTAAAACGTTGCAAGAACACGTCCTTGAACTTATAATTTATCAACTGTGCACCAATTTTCCTCACCCGTAATACATTTGAAAGTTATTGAACCTTAAACAAGCTTTATGGCTTTGTGCCATCATTTCCGATAAGCCCCATCACAAAAGCTTATACAAACTTCAACTATGTTCATGATTTAAATTTCGGTTTTTTCCCTTTGAGATGTCATCATACATATTGGAATTGTTACTCACTTTTGCACCCTCTCGACTGTATTAAAGGATTGTCGCACTACAGCTTCGGTATACGTGTGAGATAAAATTTATGATTGCATGTGTGCTTTGAACTTGTTACCAAAAATATATTCCTTCGAACTTTGCCTAACGATGCAAAATAAATTTTAGGTGAACTTGCGCGCATTAAAGTATTCCACCCCCGTTCTGATGAGCTTATCGTGAACTAATGATGATGACCCGTGTTTAACCGTGTTCCCCGTGTCATAGTTATGTAATATTTGAAATAGTCGCCCACTGATTGTACAAATGTGATAAACTAATGAGGCGTGCATGCAGAGGGAAAGACACTCACCAGCACTGCATTAAGTCTTATGACAAAATTGAAATGAATGAAAAATGGCAACGTAATTATGTGCCCCCAAACTCTAATGATGTTCATGATTATAATGCTATTTTTGTGATTGCAAAAAAAATTATGAGACTTCATAATTTATCCCTAAATTACACAGCATAAGGACATTATTGTAAAAACAATAACAGCAACAACTTACCTAAAACATTTAAATGCAAAAATATTGATGTCGGCGGATGTGTTGATACTTGACATTCGTACTCGCCGCCATCTCGCTCCTGCACGAACTTTATTTGAAGCGTCCAGTCCTTCTATGTGTAAAAAGCGCATGAAACAATGTGTGAGGGTAGAAACAAAGAAAAAAAAATGCATTAATCAAGTGCGGAATGCTTCCAGCAATGGAATGCAGATGACTCACGTCTGAATGCTTTAAGTGGGTGGCGCTAAAGCGCTCGTCGCTGCTGTATGTTGTGCGGCCAACTGTCAGCAAATGGTAATCTTTTTTGCGTATCCACGAGACCTGGAAATGATCATTAAATAAAAAGGATTTAAATGGATGGTTTTTTTAAGCTGCAATATTTAAATTGGAATAGTTTTTTTATAACTTTTGATAGAACACTTAAATTTGTTTAAATCGAAACTGAATTAACCGTGAAATCACTGCAAAAAAACCGCAGTTCATAAAAAAAAATAATAAAAAGAGATTTTATTGTCGTTCGTATAACTAAGTTTAATACATTTGTATCATGCGTGAGCTTATTAACGGCTCATTACAAGAAATCCGCAAAAAAAATCGCAGTTCGTACAAAAAATTGACTTTATTTTAACAAATGGTGCCTACAAATTAAAGATAGTCTCCTTGAAAATACTCGGCATGAAAATAACATAGCATCCAAGTAATTTAATGGTGCTTACAAACTAAAAAAAATATTTATGCAAATACTTTTACAGATTTAAAAATGATGTCTTCTAAAATAATTGCTTCAATTTCAATTTAAAACTCTGATTTATTAGAAATAAATTTTGCAACACGATTTTTAAATTTGCAGACACTCTATCTGCGTCTAAGATAGTAATTTAAATTGTAATTAAGAGTGAAATATTAGTAATCAGATTGACCCTTTTTATCGCAAAGATTCATTATAATACGAGAACTGAATCTAATGCGTATTTTCATTTAACTAAAGCAAGGTCAACAATCTTTGAATAAAAAAATGTATTTATTTTTTGTTTTTCTTCACATTTTTAATGATAAAATAAACCCTTCAGGTTACAGTAAAAGAGACGAGACAAAACAAATTCATTTACAGAATTTAAAAGCAATTTCAGTAATTAGTCTTACAACAGATTCTTGCTTTTTCTCATAATTATTACAAAAATAAATTGTATAAGCTTAAAATCCACGTTTATACAACATTTTATTTGGGAATCGATGACACGTGCAATACGCAACCCACCGTAATTTACTCACAACTCTGAACATGGTTACACAACACGCGTAGTAGACACAAAAAAATTTGCATAAACGAAGAAAGTAAAATAAATCACACCGTCACAACTCACAATTACTATAGTTAGGCGATAGGCCTGTCTAACGTACATGAAGGGCGTCTTAATAAGGCACGTAAAACAATAGGCGCATCGCGTCGCATATTTTCCACACAACACATCGAACGCAGACATGTCAATATCACTGCACGGCCTTGCCCAAAACAAAATCCAAGAAAATGAACCACACCAAAACGATGCGTGAATATTAATCATAATTCAAACAATTGAAGACGCATCAATATCGCGATTGTGGTATATAAAACAATGCCCTGACCACCGAATTATCATCAGTTCAATTTGTGTCATCAACTTGATTGCAAGTAACCAACCATTGTTTGAATTATTTAATTAAAAATCCCCCCAAAGAAAAAAAATCAACAATCATGTTCAGCAAACTGGGACTTTTCGCCATTGTATTGGTCGCTGTTGTGTGCAGTGCAACCGCCGAAGCACCACGTCGCTTCCGTGCCAATTCCCGGTTCTTTGCTCGCCAAGAATTGGAACCAACCACAACGGAAGCAGCTGCAGCTGCAGAGCCCGCTGATGGACCGTACGCCCCATCTGGCTGGAAACCTGATGGTCCCCAATTGAGTTTGCCCACTGAGGAGAAGCCACAACAGGAATATGGTGCCCCAACAAATGAGTATGGCCCACCAGCTGCAGCTGGAACTGATGATGTTGAGCCAGCTGAGGAACCAGAGGCTGAACAAATTAATGTTGACCAAGCTGAGCCTTCCACAGACACAAAAGCCACTGCCCCAAGTAGTGCATACTTCTTGCAGGCCGCTGATGGTTCCTTGCAGAATGTTGCTTACTTGCAACCAAAGGCAGCTAAAATTCAAGTGCAACCAGCACAACTTCAATTCCAACCAGCTTTTGTGCAATACAGCCCATTGTTGGTATCGAATGTAGGCGCTTTCAGCTCTCCTTACGTGCAGAGCTGGTAATGCGTTAAAGTTTGTTATCAGACTTCCGTTTAAAGTATTGTTCTTAAGATCACCTTATTAAATTTGTAAATTATAAAGCTTCAAGGTTCATCCGACACTAGAGAATAGTGTTCTCACATTTTTGTCCTTAACACATTTTTGGAAACAGTACTATGTATAATTGATTCAGAAGTCATTAAGGATATTTTCCTAATAAACATTTTTTCTTGAAAAACATTTGTTGATTTAATTATTACCGGTTACGACCCAATTTGTTTTTTCCACCTTTTTTTTAGTGCAATCAAAATTCAAAGGAAAGCAATAAATTTTACTGCTATACAATTTATTTCAATTAAAGTCGACTTTTTCCCCATACTTTTTCGACATGATGAAATAATAAAGCGGATTTGTGACAAGCTCGTAAATAACTGTGTAATTATCGACAAAAAAAAAATGAAATACAGGAAAAAGACAGTTATCCCCATTTTATGGCGGTCGCAATAAGGTTTGCCATAATTTAATGGGATACCCCTGATTCATGAAACACGCACTCGTGCGACGTGCGGTGCCAGTTAGCCAACACGAATCCCGTTATACTAAATATTGGTTTTGTAAAATTAATATACACTTGTGTAATAATCCATCCGATTTTTATAGCCCTCAACCGTTCGTGCACATGCCATTTAATGGCCATAATTTTTGGCGGCATTCCCGTGGGCCGTGACACTCATACACACACATAAATAATACGAAATTACGGAATTCCTGATGTACGTACATGCATTGGCATTTGCGATACCATTTATTTATTTATACACAGCCGATACAAGCCTACATCCCCCCACAAAAAAAAGGGATCTCTTGATAATGCCGTCGTATAAAAGTTGTAGGATAGGTTATTAAATCTAAAATCAATTTTCGGCCAACATTTTTATTATTTATAACATCTGACATATAAAATTCACAAATTATTATGGTTTGTCTGTGCAAATACATGGGGACCCGAACAAAAAATAAAAATAAAACAGCAATTCCAGGAAAATAATAATATGCCCATTGCCCATGTTGCCCAGCCAACAACATCAACTGGTACATATTATGCTGTGTGATAGAACTGGGGCAGTAATAATTTTATGGCACCCAACGGTCCCTCACACAAACACTCACAAGACAAACTGGCTCTACCTCCTCGTAGTAGAGAGAAGGGTAGCCGAGAAACTTTATGCCCGAATACGCACAACAATTTTGCAGCTTTCGCATTGTGAAATGGTTGTTATTTGTCCAGTACATTGTACCCGACCCTTGGGGCATACATCAAAATCAATTTCGCATTATGTATAGTACACTGGAATCGATTTGGAAAAGTTGAACCAACAAACATTACCTACTAACGACATGGAATTGACTGCAGCGCGTGGTGGATGTTGTGTTGCATATTGTACAGTGGGCCCTCGCTTAATGAAGGTGGATTCAATTACGGAAACTTGGTAAAGCAGAAATGCAATAATTACTTCCACTTACAAAAACAGGGGTTAAAATTTGATCGAGAAAAATTTTTCAACCCCATTTTTATTTATTTTTTTGGGTTTCAATAGTAAGAAAAATAACTCCGGGAAAATTTTGTTGAATATTTTTTTTACAAAATTCGAGTCAATATAAGACTATTTAGCGATTTATGGTTTTTCAACAGTTTCAAAATCCTTCCTATTCGGCTTCCACCTCTAGAAAAAGTAAAGAAAAACCATTTTTCTAAACACAAGAAATTCGGCTAAGCTTTTAAAATAATTTAAATAAAAAAATTAAATAGTTCAGTTGGCTTCCTAAAAAAAATGTAACGGATTTAATAATTCTGTTTTTTTTTGAGATTACCCAAAATTATATATAAATGATTCTAGTTCATTTCACTTATTAATTTGTTAGACGATTTATTTTTATTTTCCGTCCACAATTAGTCATAATAATTATTGAATTAAATGCGTTTAACTAATTTTAAAATGAATTTCTTCCATAAAGCGAGGGATTGCTGTATATTAAGTATACCTTGAATTTGTCTCAAACTTTTTATGTTTGCTGTAAGAAGTTCTATATCGTCTATTGCTGCACACCTACTGAACTACTTTAAATTGGGCCAGAATTTAGAAAAAGTTTGCAATGATTCAACGCTAAATAACTAAAAGTGCAAGATGCAAGTGCATTTAAAGTGGCTGTCGCATTTGTCGTGTCGACTGTACAGTGACCTGGGTATTTTGGTTAAAATGTTTCGGTTTATTTATAGCTGCAAATTAAGATAAACAGATCCTTGTAAAGAAATAAAAAACAGCACAAGTGGGTGCCCATCGCCTTGAGATTGACTCTTAAGATTGCTGACATTTTTATGTTGGCGACAATGATCGCAATAATTTTGCGAGTTGTCTGACCCTGTGTGTACTTGATATTGGGGAGGTCGTGACTCTATTTCTTTATTAAACATCCAATGAAATTGCTTTGTTTTATTTCATTTTCTGTTCACTTTTGGCTTCAATATTGCTATGGCGGGGAAAACCCACAGCTTGTCATTGAGGCCACGATTCACTGAAGTGTACTCGCATACAAAAATTGTTTGGATTTATTTTATTGGGACAGTTGCTACTTGCGTTGCGTTGGTTGGGTTTTTAAACAAAGGCAAAAAAAGAACATAAATAAATTGTCTTTTTTTAGCACAACATTTCGTTGTGGGTTCAATTCATTTCACTGCTCATTTATTTTGCATAACTATAATGTCGATAAACCAATAGAAGACGTTGTAGTCGTTATGACATGTCCCCACGACCCTCACATTATGTAATATGTACTGCTTAATAATGCCAAATCGATAAGATTGGCAAAATTAAATTGTTGGTTGACTGCATGCCATGAGAGTTGAGACCATCTTGAGCCATAATGTTATGGGCATTAATTATAAGGAGTTATGTACAATATGTGCTTGCGTGATCCCTCGGGGAATAGCCGCAATTTAATGGCAACACATGTAATTAATATAATGAATATTAAAAGCGTGCGAGCACTGGCACATACGAACACGTTTTTATTTTTATGGTTCATTTGAGGCCATTACGCATTGTGTTAAATTCCATAAATTTCGTTTGTCGATCTTTTGATTCCTCAAAAGCGCTTCAACACTGCTATTCATTGCGCCACAGGGAGGCAAACCGTTTTTGCAAGTATGTGCACAACTAAACAGTGATATAAATAAATAAATAAATAAATAAACTGCGGTAGCAAAAGGAAATAACTGTTTTGGCAGCTGTTCCGAGATGCCGTGGGTGGTTTCCTTTGAATGATTGTGTGTATTTTTTATTTGACAAATGTGTAATAGTTTTACAATGAAGCTCTTTGTTGCAGAAATTTTATTGTGCAAAAAGAATAAACGCGTACCCACTTTAAACTATTGCCAATACAATTTTTGAAGTTATAAAGGATCAAGGAAAGAAATTATTAAACGTAAAGTAAGTATTGGTTGGTAAAATAACTAAATAACTATAAGACAACTAGTTTTTTTGTACTTCTAGATTTAAGTTAGGTTGTAATAAATAACAATAACAATAATTGAAGTTTCTTCAAAGTTATTTGTTTGTTTAAATGTTTACAACAAACATGTTTTTTAAACAATAAAATTACCGTTATCTATTAAATTACCAAAGTTTTAGTTATAAAAATAACGTTATTTAAAACAACAAAAATGTTATTTATAAAAACTTTTCTTTTTGCAATTGTTTTTTCAAATAACGTTATAAGAAACAAAAAAAACAGGTTTTTATTGAAAATAACATTATTTTTATACTGTAATATTTGTTATTTCTTCAAACACCCAATCATTTTATTCAGTGTTTTTCTAATTATATTTTCAAAATGAAATAACGAAAACTTTGTTTTAGTGATAAAACAATTAAATTAGAAATAACGACACCATTTTAAACTACGAATTTTTTAACGTTTACTTTAATACCGGAAACGTTATAACGTAAGTTATAAACATTAACAACGGTTTCACATGAAGTTATGAAGTTATAAACACCAGATTTTAAACTTTTTCCAGAAGGGCTGCATCAATGTTGGATTAAAATTTATAGCTTAACGCTAAATTCCTATAATAACAATTTAATATTAACTTTATAGAGTAAATGCATTTAATAATGGAAGCTATAAATAAGTCGTGAAAATCGTTATTATTAAAAAAAAACGAAATTGACTAGCTATATTATGACGCATAAGTGAACGCATCACTCAATATTCACAGCGTCAACATGAAAAATCATTAATAACATAAAGCTTCCAAATGGAGAAGAACAATTTTAAATTGCTTTGGTACTTAACAACCATCAACCCCTACCACCATTCGTTATTCAATAAAGCCTTCAATAATCCCGAAACAGTGGAATAGAAATCAAAAGAAAAGTCGTCCGGATTAACTCGTATAACTGTGCTGCACGGGTTAGTGGGGGATCGGAGGGCGACGAATTGGGGAAGAGCTGAGACACAAATTGAAAGAAATATTTTACAATTTTTCGTCAGCACAACATTTTCTTTCGCAACGCAACGCTTCGACTAATGCATGCAATTTATTATCCCAACTCGGATTGCATCCAGCTGCTATGTGTGTGAGCTTTTAACATTTATATACGTACCCCCAACATAATACAGTTTGTAAGGGATGAAATGTGTGTGGAGATTCAATTTATTTATATGTCGATGGCGACTTCTTCTTCTTCTCTCACACAATATGGTATTGTGCCGTTTTCATCGTCCTTACCCTCCCGCGCCACACAATGTGCGATGGCATTTATTCAACGCGCCCCAACTATCTCTAAATCTTTGCCTTTTTAATACAAATGTAAACGGCGAACGTTATCATGCTTAATCTTGAAAATTATTTAAAATGCTGTTAAAAGGGGGCACCATGATGTGCACAAAAAAAAGTGGTAATAACTCAACTGCAGCTTGCATTTGGCTATGATTTTCTTGAATCCCATTTTTTATCCCCGTTTTGTGTGAGTATACATTTATTCCCATTCAGAAAAAAATTGTTGTTATCTCAGTGTAAAGAGTTATTTGATTCCGTTTTCTTTTCATGTTTATTCGCTCAGGCCAACATGCTGTAGCGAGGTAAATTCTGCAATACACACTACGATTTATATTACTTTATATTTTATTTTTTCACTACACCTTTTTGAAGCACATTGTTATGAGTCATAACTTTATGTGAAGTTTTCACCCACCCACCCCCTTCATGCGGTTTTGCACAAAGCATCATCGTTGTTGATATTCATGTGGTGTGGCTACTTTATTCTTCGTTGCAAAACCAACAACACAGATAATTTTATCCCGGAGAGTGTGAAACCGAGAGCTTTTAAGATGTGGGATTATACCTTGACTTTTTAATCAACAATAAACTTTTTCATTGCAGTATAATAAGTAAGTTTTTTGAGGGGGTGGTTGCACCCAATGCAATGTGGTTGCTGATAAAAATTTTCACTGGCGTACTTTATTTTATATTTCCGTGTTGTGTAATTTATGTTTAATTCAATATTTCCGTTTAACAGCTGCAATATTATGTTATGTATAATTTTCAACATCAAAATACTATTATGCTTGTAATTGCTGTGCCATTTTCATAATGAAGTCGTTGTTTGATGTCGTCGTAATGTCGTTGCTGCTCTTTTTTAAATTGCAATTTTGAGCAATTTTAATTAAATTCTATTCAAATATTATAATTTAATTAAAATTCAGACATTTGTTTTGTTGTTATCGTGTAAATATAATAAGAAGGATTTTCATTTATCAAAGTGGTTATAAATCATTTTAATTAATTACTCTAAATAATTTCCCACTTACTTCAAGAACATTTTCATAGTTAATGACTAGTTAAGTCATATTTACTTTTAACACACTCGTCCAATCGACTAGTTATCATTTATTTTAAATAAATGTCTCTTTCGACAACAAAATGGAATAATTCCCAACAGAAATTATATTTATCAATTTAAGGGGTAAAAAGGGGAAATTTTGATGGGATTTTTATTAATTGTTATTTAATTAGCATTGATAAATTTTCGACTATGACTTATCGGGACTAGAACAGATTAAATATCCCCAGAAAGTAATTTCATCAATTTTATAGTCATTAAAAATAAAATAAGAAAAATCCCTAAAATTTCCCATTATTCCGTCATATTTATCTAACTGACAAAAAATGTCTAAAAATTTACAAATTTAATTGAATTAAAACTAGAAAAACGTAAATTTAATTAATTTACCGTTATATTAATTACCGCAACACTTGATAACGTGCACATCCGAAAAGTGGGTTTTAAAATCAATTCAATTTAATTAATTTCCCCAACTTTACAAAATTGCAATATTCAACCTACTCTCTTTTTAGGTAAGGATCGGTGAGCACTGGGCGGCGAGCGTAATACAATGAACACGAACGTCAACATCAAACTTCAAAGCAAATATTCCCACATTCAATTGAAGCATGCGTTGTGTTTAGCGCCTCACCAACCGCCACCACATTGTGCCATTCGCAATTTGCACTCAAAAACAATGCACATTCGTTCTCAAAGCAAATTCCACGATAATTCCACGAGCTTTTACCAAGTGCAATTATACACATACATAATATAGAAGTGAAACAAAATATATTGTGGCACTTACAACACCCTTGCCAATGTGATGTATCGTGCAGGGTAGGTGAGCTGTGGCGCCAATTTGAGTGGTAACCACGGTTAAGTTGTCAGTGCCGAAATACATTGGCGCCTCGTCAACACCCAGCTCATTTTCAGCATCTTCAGGCACCGGTGTACTTGTGTAATTACTTTTGTTGCGGCCGCTTTCGTGCAGCCCATTTTTGGTGTTGCCGCTAATTGCGCCAATGCCAGCCACGTCATCAACGTGGCGACCGTTGTGTTGCGGTAACAGTGGCGTTGCTGCTGCTGCTGCTGCTGCTGATGATGATGACACGCTGTTGTCGGCTTTTGATTGCACCATTGGCGAAATTAGAAACATGTTGGTGCGATGGATTAAGTTACTTCGGTCGGATGCATGTGAAATGCCTGAAACAAATTTTTTTTTTTTTTAGATTAATTTTAATTTTTGTACAATGAAAAGCTTTTGAAATAATAAAGTTTTTTTACACCAATAATTTGTGAATGGGATAGTGATGCGAATGAATGTCGAAGGGGAATGTATTTCGCTTTAAATTCCACACGAACCGCATACATTTTGTGCAGTCACGTCCACGCAGATATATGTATTTGCCAGGACTTTTTTGTATGCAGTTTCATAGAGTTTTTGCGATCTCAAACTTTTGATAATTCCAATTCTATGTGTGTATATTGCAGTCATTCAGCACACTACTGTGCTGCATAAGCCGGTTATTCGTTAAAAGTTGCGGGTGGAAATAGTGCACGCGTAAAATATAAAGAGGGAAAATTTATAACGAACTTGCCCCATATACTTTGCCGTACATATAAATTCAATTGGCTATTATCTAGGAAAATACGCTGTGTGCTCTTTTGTCTCCACACAATGACATGATTCAGAGCAAGCTTTGTACAAGTTTGGTTCGTCTTAATTTAAAATATTCCTTTTTGGCTTTTGCAACAGCACCACCCCCACTACTTCCACCCTTATCTTTTGCTGTACTTGCATTTAAATTGATGCTTTGGTGAACACGTTTAATCAAGCAGCTTAGTTCATTAAAAGGGCAGTTCTTTGTGGAATCAAGAAATATAATAGAGAATTAGAGGAAGGATGGGATGGAAAATAATTACTAGATGTTTGAATTGAATTTTTTTTTGTTCGTGCAACTAACAACATATTATAACATGAAGATGAACATTATTGTGTTTTGCGATAGCAACATTAATTGCAATTTAAACAGTTTTTTATTCTTATTTAATAATTAAATAAATAAATTATTGGCAAAATCCACTTTTCTTGCAATATTGTTTTGTGTTACTTTAGTTAACTTCCTTTTTTTCTTGCATAATAATCCAACTATATTCTGATAAATAATAAAGCTTAATTTTAACAACAATATTATAAGACGTGTCTGAAAAATAGTTTCTTAAGAAGACCATGCTATTTCTGGCTATTCGGTAATAACCCACTTTTCAAACTTTAATTAAATAATCTCTTATGGGAATTAAGTTTGCTGAATATTGTGCAACGTTGGATAATTACTATAATTATTCATGTTCTTATACAATTTGTAACATTTCCAGAATTTTTAAACCCAAGACAACAACACAACAATTACCGTTATTCCCTGATTTTGGGATTTAGTTTGGGATTAAGTTTCAACCTTATTTTAAATGAGGATCGTACCATTTTTAACTAAAATATTTGACCTAATTGAAATTTACCCAAAAAGATTGTTTCGAAAATCGAAATTAGGTTTTAAAAAGAAATAGAGTTTGTACGATTTTTAAAAACTACTTTAAGTCCTGATATTTTGTGTAAAATTTTAAATATTATTCCTTCAAGGTCATGTAATTTAATGACAAGTTATATTCGAAAATGTGTTTTCGAAAAAAAAAATTATTCTGAGATCAAAAACACGCTCAAAGTTAAAATTACATTATTCGAAATTTAAATCATTGCTTTTTACTCTTAACATTTTATACCTATTACTTATTTTTAATTTAATCTAAGTCACAATATTAAATTTTAAATGTCAAAATTTATGTTTTCTTGAAATTAAATTTAAACTCCCACCATTTTTAAATATTTAAAGCCTTTTGTCGTACAAATAAACAATTCATTTATGGTTTCGTCTGCTCTTTCTTTGTTTTTAATCAAAAAAGTTATAATGCATTCAATAACAATAAATTTATTAGGAATTTTGTTTGATTTCAATCATTCGTTTCATGTCAGCTTTCATTGCGTCTTGTTTTTCTGCCCATACATTTTTACAACGAATTGTAAACGAATATATCACAGAACAGAATGCAAAACTGATTTCAATGAAATGCATAATTCAACGGTAAAAGCACACAATTTTAATTTCAATTCCATTTAAATAACAAATTCATTGCTGACAGCCATGCTTACTGCTTAGCGTTTACATTGATAAATCGTAATGGTTTTTCACAATAAAAATCCGCATGGCAGCTGATGTACAATAGTTAGCTTAACCTTTTCATTAAATGAAATATGCATTATGTTGTGTTTGCGACGTTTTCTAAAATATTCAATCAATGCAATTCATTATTGAGTTCAGTTTTTGTCAATTTTAATGCACATTTCAAATGAAAAATTATTACTTTCATGAAGCTACAAAAAATGGAATTTCAATCACAATTATTTTTCGACGAATTGCCCAAATTGTTTCAATTTCCAGTGTCAGAGTTTTTGCGTTATTGAATCCTGCAGCGCAATTCAATAAAAAAAATGAAAATGAATAATGCGAAAATAAATAACAAAAAGTCTTCAAACGAGTAAATAGATTTTAAATCAGTGTGCCCAAAAGGGCATTAAACATTCAGCACGAACTATATTGTGTGTATTTATATTCCAATACACAATATTCCTGCGAACTCACCAGCATTCGCAATAAAACCTTCTTTTAACGATAAACTGTTTAGGCTCTATATCGATTGAAAATAAATTACTCATAAAATAAAAAGAGCACAAGCAACAAAATATATAAAAAATCAATTGACTGTTAACTCATGGCGCATTTATACATCAGCCGCCTCTTTATTTCCAACCGCTATACAGCTAAATATTTCTGATGAATGCTCGCATTTTTCCGGCCGCACATTCTCCACCCCCCAGACCAATGATGGTCCACCCCCACCTCCTTCTTCCGGCACAAAGTCATTCAATCAATTTAATATGCGTGTAAAATTATAATACTGCTGATTGATTTCAGCCACTTACATTAAATATGGACGACAATGAAGCTCAACGGTATCGGTGTACAACAAAATCACATAACATTTACAAATTATTTTGTGAATGCGATACGTTTTAAAAAACAAATAAGAGAAACGTAAAAAATAAGTGTGGCAGGGAAACCATATAGAGTTTTGTATCATTTAATCAATTTGTAATTTTTTTTTTAATTTTGAGGTTATGTTAACATTTTACAGAACTTCAAATATTTGACCTTGAAATATTTTCTTCATCAGAAAATAACAACAATGATCAGTTTAATAAAATTAATAAATCTCTACCTTGAAAATGGTAACAAATTTATATTCTGTTTTTGATTCTGCTTCAAGAATTTTTAATTTTTCATTTAACTGATTACGAACTTTTGCATTCCTTCAAGGTCAAATATTCGAAGTTCTGTAAAATGTTAACATGCGGCCATGGCTTTTAAAAATAATGTTGATGATTTTGGAATGGAATTGTACAACGTTTTAAACAAAATTGTAAAGACCTTTGTAGTTTAAATAATTTGACCTTGAATCCAAAATTTAACAACAGTAAAATAAATTACCTCTTTCTTTAATAATTCACAATTATTTTAATTTAACACAAAGAATTAAAATCATAATAAAAAAAATCAGACAAGCCATTATGAAACGTCAAAACAAAAAACCTTCATCTTCGAATTTTTTTCGAAAATCCTCCATTCAGAAAAATTCTCACTTTAAAAGCACAACAAACAAACATTTCACTTGACTGTATCATATTGCTTAATAATTTGGCCACTTACCTAGCCAATTTGTTGTGTCTATACAATTGTATTCATTACAAATTCTGGAGGGGGTGGGAGGGGTGCAAAGCTTTCAAGCTTATATTATGTATACCGTGGGGAGTTTGGCAGGGAATAAAAGAAATGTTGTGGTACGTGTGTATGTGAGTATGACCGCACATTATCCAATTTGCAATGCACACGAAATATCAGGGGCGAGTGCGGGAGATGGGGATATCATCTTGCAAATCCTTCTGGGTATTCGAATACGCCTATTTAATCATTAAAGCAAATGAAAAGCTTTTTCACTTTACCACAGCACTTTTTTTTCTTTTTTTTTTGTGCTCCCCTGCCTTTCAATAGCATAGTGTGTTTGCTCATTATCCTTGTGGGGATGGCAAAAATAACAATAAAGGATATATACACAAAAAGCTTATATTACGCCGAGGGGAAGACCATCGGCTTAAATAGAAAATTCTCTGGTTACTTCTTTTTCCGCATGTTTACTGTTTTTCTTGCACATAATATTATGAGTATGTTGCATATATTATGTATGAATATGTGTATTAATGTTGCATACACTGTTGGCTTAGCACACATATGTTGACAACAGATAAATGATAAGTTTTTATTTGTAATACTACTTAGTTTTGCGTGTGTGTCGCCAATCCCTGTGGCTTGTTTTCTCTTCTGCACCCCCACATAATATAAATGGACTCACTTTGAGGACTATTTCTCATATATATTATGCTTTCTTCATGCGAGGAAACCAAAAAAAAAAATTAATTCCGCCTTTGGGGGTTGAAAAAAAAACCCTGGTATTTTTCCTATTCCCCATAATCTTCCGGTGCAAAGCCACACGAGGCAACAGAAAAAAACTACTTACAAATTCTATTCATTTCTCATCACACACACTTAAGTATGTACATATAATTACTCACTCAATGTACATTCTAACTAACTGCTTACTGCAGTGTATGGCTAAATGTGTTTAGCAACTTCTGAAGCACATCCCAATCAAAGTTCCATGCCACATTATGCAGTGAATATTAACTGCGATTCAAAAGTTTACCATCCCCCACACACAAACACCGGTGGCACTCGGTGGCACAGCTAAACGCTGCAACTGTACTCATCATAATTGGTTGAATTTTCCGGGTGCAATTTCGTGGCTTATACGCTGTGTGTGTGTGCTTTCATTTTATAATAATTACAGAGCGATATAAAGGTTTGAGCTGGTGCAATTAAATTGTGTTTACGATGCAGTCCCTGTTTAGCCGACCATTTCACTTTGCGGGTTTGATTTTTTGATGGGATTTGGATGTGGGGAAAAAGGGGTAATTTTAAAACATGGATTAAAACCGTAATGATTGTTGGTATAGGAAATTAAAATGGAAGCTTTTTTTGTTGTATGGGGTAAAGTGTTTTCACTTTAATGAGAAATTTTGTGGAAATTTAGAATTATTTGAATTAAGGATTGATAAAGTAATTGCTGTTTTCACAACTTTGAACTGTCTGGGAGTTTCAAATTTAACTAAATTAAGGGAGTCTTCTTGAGTATCATAATTTTTAGCGGTTTGATATAATTTCACGTACAATTTTCAGTTTATTTTATCGGTTTAAGTTTTCAAGTTAAATTCATAATTCCAATTGTAAAAAAGGTCGTTCACAGTCTTAATAATATATTTTTTTAAATTGAATATTTTACGACAACCACTCTGTATTTACTGAAACATGACAGACGCCTAAATTTACTTTCGCAAAAATATTTATAAAAAAATACATGCTTAATTAAATTTGATATTAAAATAAATATTTTTTGAAAATTCATAACGTCATCATCATTTGCGCTTTGTGTTGATCAATAAATGAGTGAATTTATTTTTAGATGTTCTCTTATGATGAAAGATTATGTTATGTTTCTTATTTCAATCAGAGCAGTTGTCAAAGAATATTATACAATTTATTGACTTCGTGAACGTTCGTGTTTTTTTAACGTGTTCAAAAATATTTAAACTACTGTATTTACGGATAAAAACCATAGCTTCGTTGCCATAAGATTTAAATAAAAAACCTGTAATCTTTTTAAACGTTTTTAAACAACTCATTTTAAATTTTGCCTTTTCAAAACATTTTTAACCTTGCGGTATTTGTTAAAAGCTCAAAAAGAATAAATTTGATTAAATTAAATTTTTTTTGAATTTATGTGCATTTTTTACCGGTTTGAAAATAAGTTTTGCGATTCAAAATAATTTAATTTCAAGTTTTTTGAGTAAAACTAATTTAGAATTTTTTTTTTTTGCAAAATGTAAAAAGATTATCTCCAATATTTTTTCCGGTTATTTTTTTAAGCGGTACACTTTTTTTTATCTTCGAAAATAATTTGTATTTGTATCCTAAATTAACTTCACTTAATGAAAATTAAATCCTATATATCATATCCCATATGATAACACGGATTAAATAACATTTAACCAATAACATTAATTATAAGATGAATGGCTTGTAATTAAATATTATAATTGCACGCCAATGGCTTTGTCCTCACTACAAGGACACATCACACAACTCCATGGAAGCGTCAATGCAAAAAGACGTCCAAATTACACACATGTCACTTACATGCACATATTATTATATTGTACATGCGTCCATTCAGCGCAGACGGTATTAAGTTAACCGAAGCTATATGTGAGACCCATAAATCAAATCAAACAGATTAAATATGCCCCAATAAGCAGCAACATATCTACAAGTAATGTGGAGAAATAATCGTACGACATAAGGATTCCGGGTAAAATCGACTCCCTACATTATATTGCTTGTAATTTGATAATGCTCGCATATAAGTAAGTGTGTGTATAAATCTGATTGCTGTTAGTGCGAATAGAATCGTATTAATTATTTATCGTCTCCTTATTTTGTAACACATTGTATTGAATGTTGTTGCCAATGCCCAATAAGATAAATTGGGTTTCAGGCGCACAGTGAGCTTTCCAATGCTGGCAAATGTTATCGCTGGGAAGCAATGCGTACATTCATATCGAACTAGATTAGGCGACACGCTGGAGTAAATTGACCGAAAATGAAATGTGGTTGTGTTGCAACATTAGGAAAACAGGCACAACATGCAAAACATCAATTGCATTGTCCTAGATTTTTGGGTAGGACTTTTATTTCGGGTTTTTCAAGTGGATTAACTTCATTCTGCTTTGATTATAAATTCGGGTTTTTAAATAATTTTGCCATTAAACCGTTTATTTCGTCTTTATTTTATAATATCCTTTTTCGATTGAGTTCTTATTTAGTTTATTTTGATGTTTACTTTGTAGACATTGCCAATAACTAATGCAGCCTTCTGAATTTATTTCTTAAAAAGGGCGCCATCTCTTGTCGACTAGAGAAAATATCTTTGTTTAAAACACAAGCCAAATTTAATTTTATTGAATAAACTAAATACGATCTGAATAGAACGCAGCTAATGTAAACAAAGTGGTAAAAAGCGTTTGTTTCCCGTAATTTTAAACAAATTAAGTTTTTTAATATTATTAAAACGTAAAGAATTTCAGTCCCGCCGAAGCGGACCTCTAAGTACTTGATAATTTTGCAATAAAACGTAATAAATTCTCAAATTTTTCTCCCTCCCATGAACTGTTTCATTTTTTATTAATTACATCTCCACAATTTTATCCATTCAATCTGCATGTGTCCGAGTACAGCAAAAGTGCTCTCCATCAACTCAAGTATGTAGTCACTAATTGCCATTTCAGGCCACTTCAAATACTATAAATGTATGAGAGTGTCGATTAGTTTACACTTGCACACCCCACAGCACAAAACAATGCGAATCTGCACAAGGAATTTTATCACAGGCACGTTTACACAATACCAAACATATTACATTTAATCAAAAAGGATTAAACTGAATGTTACAACAACAACAACAACCCATATGATGAGAATGACCTTGTGCTCAATAATGTACACATAAAGAATTGCTGTAAGGACTTATTTCGTGAAATGCCTCCGGCCATATTCTCATATTTCGCATACAATGGGTTTTGTCGCTATTTTAATCTTCTTTAATGCCCTAGGGCCCACAGAGCTGTTTCCCAGAAGACACACAAACTCAAACAAACACACACACACACACCGAATCACATATAGAATGCTCGAGTAGCTGACGCAATCTCATTCAGTGTATTGTATGCTTTCAGTTTGGCGCTGAATTGTTTGAACGAAAGCTCAGTACATTCCATCGTATTCGAGAGTACACATATTCAGCTTTTTAAGTGGTAACAACTTCACTGCGTGCTGCATATATGAGATCATGTCAGCATTTTATAAAATATTCATGGAAATAGCTACCCATCAATTGCGTCACAAAATGTTCCATCGCGCGTTGTGGCATCTAATGTCGCTGGGTTGACCTCAATTCATATTATTTTCAATAATGTGCAGACAACTCTATTAGCTGTTCAAAGACAGCGCATTTCTTAAATGTGTGTGCTTTTTGTTTTCCTAAGTACATTATTATGTGCTTAAGCATTTTAAATGCGTTTGCTTTTAAACAAGCTTATTATTCATAGAATTGCAACATGAAATGTTTGCGAAATGAATTACTTTTAATAATCCACAAAAGAGGTTTACAAAATATAATTTCTTCTAAGAACGTAATTTATTATTATTTACTCCTGCGGCTTGAATTTTAAGCATTACTTTTTAATGATTAATTTCTCTCTTTAATATTAAATTTAAAATTTTTTTTGGAAACAATTTGTTTTAGCGTTGCGTTAAAGTACGTAAATATGTACTCAGTAATAAAATATTTAAATCACAAACGAGTTTAATTAAAAATGACGTTCATTATTTAAAATGCTTGCATGGGTAATAAAAATATAGCTGTATAAAAAAATGGTGAAAAATGTGTTTGATAAAAATATCGTTTAAAAATATTTCCATTATTTTGACCTTGGTATGCGTTCACCAAAAATTGTTTGCATTTTTTTATTACATGATATATTGAATTTATGAAATTTTGACCTTGAATTTTTTCAATTATTGGTTTTTAGTTATAAAGTTTTTAAATGTTGATCTTAAAATATTCAGCATGTTTTCTTTCCTTATCAAAAGCTATAATAATGTGAAAATGCTATTAGAAATAATATTAATTTTTAAGTTACGAAAAGTATGACCTTAGATATTAAACTTTCTACCTTGAAATGGTTAGCAAACTCTTTTATTTTAATAAAAAACGACTGTAATATGAAAAAAAATTTTCAACAATATTTAGAATTTTTGAGAAAGAAATAGTATGACCTTGAATTTTTAGATTTTGACCTTGAAATATTGAAAAATGCGATCATCGGAATATTTACAAATATTTTCCACATTACTTTTTTTGGAAGTTAAAACGTGTATCTGTAAATGCAACAATCTTTACACATCTTAATATAGTCGTATTTAAATTAATTAATTGACAGAAATTCTTGCAGTTGTCATTCCTTTAACTAATAAATAATAATATGCTTTAAATTATTTAATATATAAGTAATTAAAAATTTTATAAAATGCATTTAAATTCCATATTTCAATTGAACATTTAAGCTTGGGCAATACATACTTCGAATTGGCACAGTCTAGTAAACACATACATATTTAATCGATGGCAATATCGATGCAAATGTTATTCATGAATTGTTAATTAGTTATCTAATAATTAAATGGGACATGTTTGTTGACCGATTTTCTATTTTAATAATGAAAGAGAATTTATGACATCTAAATATAATGGCAATTTGGTATTTTGACTGTTGTTAATTATTATTCAATATAATTATAGCATTATGTCCATCAATGAAATATTCATTGCACATTTCATTCAATTCCATGAGCAGTTGAAATTAATTCTGTAAACAAAATTAAAATAAGCATTTTAAGGGCAATGCCGCAATAGTAATTGATTTGAAATTTAACTTTTCAGTAAATAATATTAATTGGTTTGTTTAATAAATTATTATTTAGAAATTATATTACTAGCTGCTACCAGTAATTACAACAACACTGCAATGTATTTGCTGAAACGTGTAAAACGTGTTTTTTTCCAGGTATTTTCCCCAGTTGGTTTAATTTTGAAACGCAAAAAATCTCAAACCACTCAGTAAATTTATTTAAATTTTTTAAAGGTCTTAAAATATTAATTATTTTCATTTAAATTTTTATAAATAATTGTTATCACTTAAATCGTTGATGAATTAAGGAATGAGAATGAATAAAAATATATTTCTTGTTGACTTAAAAGCTTAAACCTTCAAACGAA
This sequence comes from Sylvicola cinctus, assembly GCA_963854165.1. Classification (NCBI taxonomy): domain Eukaryota; kingdom Metazoa; phylum Arthropoda; class Insecta; order Diptera; family Anisopodidae; genus Sylvicola; species Sylvicola cinctus. Next base: position 62,573,082 of record OY974082.1, on the reverse strand, counting down.
ATTTCAGAATCCAATTAAGACAATTTAATTTTCTTTAAATATAAATGTAAGTCCATAAAAAGGATTAACAAAATTATGTTGGTGTTACAACACTTGATCATCTGAAGCGAGTAACTTTATAATTTTAATCCACATCACTAACAGCTCCCACTTCATTAAATCAATTTAACTTGAATTTGCAAAACTTTCCCTATGCTGAGAAAATACAAAGTTGTAATAAATTTTCTCGTAACATCCTTTCTACATTTCACCAACAGCATATATTATCCAAGACTGTAATTAAAATCATTGAAATTTAAAAGCAGCAATAATTCAATTGAATTGAAGTCTCAATTGGTGTGAAAAAAATAAATCCCTTTGTGTGGTGTGTTTTTGAGCAACACAAAGCTTGTTAAAAAGCATTTCCAGTCACTAATTTTTTGTCGAATTATATCCTTTGAAGGAAATTCATGATATATAGCAAATTATGCCTATGAATCTTCAAAAGCATCATTCTCGAAATGTAGACGACCGAATAAAAGTGCGCATATATATAGGAACAGATTTAAAAGCTTTTAAAGCACACACAAACCGCTTTCACTCTCTCAAGAGTCCTATAAAAGGTCGGTCCCTTCCTATTTATAATTGAGTATGCGAACATGACATGTTACATGAATTTTAAAACCGTCATTTCCCGCACACAAACACAAACCCCAACTTTCTTGGGGTCGAGACAAAAACGATTGGGGGGCGGCCACCCCCGACAATGGACGTGGTTACTTTCTTTTGGTGTGCGCACGTTTAAAACTTTTCCTCTATTTTTGCAGCATCCTTTTTTAAGTTTAAACCTCGTGAATGGGTTTGAGTACATTTTCTTATTCCTTTAAATAAAATATGACGTATGCTGGTGAAATAGGATCGCTTTAAGTTTTGGATTTTGTTTGTGTTTTGTGAAATATATTTACTTATATAGCTATGGCGTGTGCTAAATGTGCTCTCGCGATAATAACACGTAATTTCTTAATATGTATGCCTTGGCCGTTGGCAAATTGTTGTTTTTCCGAACGTCTCGAGTCGTCCCATTCCTTATGTATTTCGAAGAATATGCCCCGAATGCCCGATGATTTCCTTTAATATAATATGCTGCGTGTATTGGATGTACATAATGTGCTGTTGTGTTCAGTTCAAACATCTTTGGTGTCCTATCGCAATACTTTGCGAGACGTACGGCATCCTGTTACAAAATTGGTACATGTAAAAGGAGACGACAGCAGTATTGCGTCTCAACAACACAAGCCTGAAAATGTTGTGCGCGTCGACTGTTTAAATTAAACAAAATAAATTGAATTTTATGCGAGGCTTTTTGTTAAACCTTTTCACGTTGTGATCTTATTTTGGTATTCATGTGAGCTGGCAATTTTAAGCATGTGGATGTTTTAATGATGGGCGTATAGCGAAGAGGTTTAAGCATTTATTTTTCAACACCTTGATATATAGATTATTGTAATTTTGAGTAATTTGTGTTAGTTACATTCGTGAAATCCGGAAAAAACAAATTTTTGGGACTTTAAATTTATTTTAATCGTGTTTTTGTTGACAAAGTTAGTAAATATTGTTAATTTATTTTTATTAACCCTTAAATAAAATAAAATTTTGATTTGGGCAATTTGTTTCAATTTATTATGGAGGAAATATGCTTTTGAGTTGTTTTACTTTATAAACGATGAATTTCTACAACATTGATAATACGATTACCTCAATTCTACATTTAAATTTAAAGTCCTTCACAACATTTTTTTTAATCTTAAATTATGGATAAAGAACAATGATGTTGTTTATTTCAATTTTAAATCAATTCAGAGAACTGATTTATTATTTTAAACAAACAATTTCAAAAACGTCTATTTTTTAAAACGTTATATTTTTACAGCAATTTGAATTAAAAAATAAAAGTTATTAAATTTAAAATGAATGATATCTTGAAAAGATAATGTGAAAATATTTGATCGAAAAAAGTAGTTTTAATGCTGAAATTACTCTTTTGAATTTAAACTGATTTTGACAATTAAAATTACTCAAAACTTGAGTGCTTTTTGAGTACTTTTCATTGTCAAAAAACAACAGATTTAAATTGTTAAATATGGTAAACAACGCAACCATTGCAATTGGGTTAAAACTAAATAAAGAGCTTCCTTATCAGACATTACCAATAATTATAATTATGTAATAATTTAATTGAGATTTAATTAGGTTTAAAAATGGAAATTAATCAATTTAAAAAAAGACAGAGAATGTTGAAATAAAAAATTTTAATTAACTAAACTTACATTAATGAATAAATAAAACATTAATTAAGTCATGAATGTACAAGCTTGAGTATTAAAAATTCCACAAAATATTATCAATTTACTAAAACTTAAATAAAAGTTGTATAAAAATTCAAAAACTTTAATAGAAACTAATTTAACATATTTTTAACGATAAAAAGTAAAACCACAATGAAAAATAATTGCTGCGTCAACTTTCAATAAAAGTAATTATAATCTAGAGAATAGTTTTACAGAAGGGTGAAATTGTTTTAATAGAGAGAATTATGCTGCAAATTATTTTTAAATATTGTGGAATGAAAAACTTTCTAGAATGAAGTACACTGTAGAAAAATGTGCATAGTTATTACTTTGACTTTCACCCACATTCCCATATTTTTTAATGAATAATAAATTTTACTTTGCAAACAATCCCGCATAGTTTGTTAATATTGAATTATTTTGGTGTTGTAAAAATTTTATTCAATTAAGGATTGAAAAAAAAAGTTTTTTAAACATCGGAAAATATTATGTACTTAATAATTGAGCTCAATTTAATATTATTTTACAAGAAAATTAAATTAAATGTTCATTATTCAGCAATAATTTTTCATTATAAAACTGAATACCAGTAACTGTATATATTCAAGTAGGTCATTTTTGTAATAAAGAAATATAATTTGCAAATTGAATGTTTACGAGCAAACTCTTTAATAATAAATAATCCACTTAAATGATTATATTGCGCAACAAAGCGTCTCCAACTTCTCCTCACGAACTCATTACAAAATTGTCATCAAAGTGCTATTTCTTTTATTTTTATGGCACTTAATTGTGGCAAAATTAAATTAGAGGTGAATTGCTTAACTGGAATCGTCGTTGTGTCATTCTTGTACCAATGCTATCTCCGCCACACTGTGTGTTGTTGTATTGTTCTACGAGAGTTCCACAAAAGTGTAACGTAGCTACAGCTTTCTTTGAAGGGCGGGTTCAAGCCATTCACAACTTAATGGCTAAAGTTTTATGCAATACACTTTTTGTTCCCATTTGTGCATTTACAAAATTCTTTGGAATGATTTCAACATCCATCATAATAACTTTATGGTAAGGACTTCCGTTCTCGGTTATTTGTATGAAATTCAACATCAATTTATGTGTACGAGTATTGATGTGGAGACGAATGTGTAAAAAAACTGGTGAAAATATTATTCAGAAAGTATAATTGTACAATCTGGCCGTAGCTGTCACTCACATCAAAATTCCCTGAACGCAATTAAATCTAGATAAAAGTGGAAGGCGGGAAGTTAATTTCCGTCGACGCATTTTTTCTTTTATTTCGTCCTGTGCAAAAAAGGGGTGAGCAAATTTGTTGCAAATTATGTATATGGTGTGTGTTTCTGTGATAACCTTCACAATTTTTTTTTGCACCCCAAATTTAGTGAATGGAGCGTCAAGAGTGGCAAGGGCAATGAGTGCGAGGGTGAAGAAGGTGTGGAAGAAGAGGATGGAGTTGTTAAGAGGGCGAGTGCGAAGAGGAAGACTGCGAGAATAGGGCGAAAACAAAGATCGCTCCTCCGCGGGCGGGTGCACCGTAAAGTTGAAACACTGCTCTACATAAACCAACACTTTCGCAAGCTTCATTGGGGCTATATGACTTTTGAGCATGAGAAAAAAATATAACTATAAGAGTAGTACAGGAAGATTCAGAGATAAAATTATTATAGTCATGGCCACTAAGCTAAAAATATGGGGGTAAAAGCTGACAATGATTCTGAGTTTTGTCTTTTCTTAACACACAGGCGAAGTGAAGCTCTTTGTCTGACTTGCTCTTTTGCTTGCTTCACATCATGGAGGCACATAAATATATTATACAGCCGTATAACGAGACCTCCATTTGGATTTGATATTTGCGTGGGTGGTTTGGTTATGAATAGACTTTTCACACAAACTTGACTGTTTCTTTTTTTTTTTGATATTTCGCTTCACAATGTTGTGTCATTGAAATATCACTTTATCACCATATCCGGAAATAGGTTTTACAATGCCACAACAAAATGTTGTAACATTTTCAGACTACGTTCACACATCTTCCGGAGCAGGATGTTTGCATTTTTTATTTGTATTGATTTGTTGCAATAAAGCAGCATTAAAGCATGAAAATGTTTGCAAAAAATGAGTTCATTCTTATATTGAGTGGTTTTATTCGTTTAAGTGATGGAATTGAATTGTGAATGTACATTATTGATATTTTAAGTGCATTTTATGTAACGGTAAAATTAGTTGTGCAATTGAATAAATAATAATTGAAACGTTTCATGTCTGAATAAAAGTATTTTATTTTGGAAAAAGGAAGGTTTTTAAAGTTGTTTTTTTGCTTCTAAATATTTAATATTGTTTTAATTATTCTGAAAGGACAGTTATTTTTAGAAATATTATTGACATTACAAAAAACTATTTACTGCAATCAGAGAAAAGAAGGGATTACTGAATAATGAATGTTAGCAAAATTTTAGGACGCCAAAATATATTTTTTAGAATTAAAAAATATCTATATTTCAAGTCGCATTTTCATCCCTTAAATCAAATATATTTCTTCTCAGGTAAATACATAAAAAGACCATACTCCTTACAAAGGATTAACAGAAATTACAAAAATATAAATACCTTCGTTCATAAGAAAAATTTGAACAAAAAAAAACTTATTTTTTTATCAAAAATGTGTTATTGTTTTTGTTAATCTCAAGAGCCAACAATTTAATAAAAAAAAACCCATTCCTTCGTCCTTTTCCAATGCAACACGGCTTACCCTAGCCTATAAATACATTTTTTAAATCAAATTATACCCAAAATTCCAAAGCAATTCCTTTTTTTGGAGTAGCAGGACTATAAATAAAAAAAAATCAATTACCCCAATCGCCACCGTTAGGTGAATCACAAATTATTCAAATTCAATGTACCAAAACGGACAAAAATTAAACAATTTAATTTCATCAACTTTCAATTAAATACATGGAACCGTTGCGTTGCGTAGCTGTAGTTCTCTGATGTAAAAAAACGAACTTTACATTTTCCAGTATATTTACACATTTAATACAATATGTACGTAATTCAAATATATGAAGCTTGTGAGGATTGAGCATGCACAATATGGAAGTCCCCATTTTAATTAAAACGATGTAATTCGCGGAATCGCAAGCACAACTACATACCTACCCACCCAAAATAACGAAACATGGGAATTAGAAACAGTATAGCTGCCGCTGGAGTCTGGAATATTTTCCGTTTCAGTGTTGATTGCAAATATTGTGATAGGCTCTTGCTCATTCAGTTTTTGGGGGTGCACAAACATTGACCGAAAACGCTATACTCGGTACTGGAAAATTATTGATGTATTCTTGTGGGATATTTGGAAAATTTAATTAATTCAAATAACCAATTTATTATACCAACGTATTCAGTTGAACTAACTAAACAGTTACTATGCGTTTAATGTCCATGCGGGGGTATTTTAATTAGGAGAACTATGCGGCAAGCGCGGTCCTTTTTATAACGGGAGTGATTAAATTGTGCTTAGAATGAGCGATTGTAATTGTTATCCCTAAAAATTGGGAATATTTTTGTTTGGAATTTTTGCTATTAAACTTTTCAAAGCTTGTCTGAAACATCTGACGTTCTTCCTTTTCTGGTGTTTTGTCACAAAAAGGAATTTACTTCTAGATTTTCTTTAATTTCGCGTCAATGAATTTATTCTTAATTTGTATTCTTTGTTAAAGCCGATTTTTTTGGGGGCCGGTTTTGTTTTGGGGATTAACTAAAAGACGAAGATGCGAAATTTATTTTTCTGTGAAAATTTTTAAAAGGTTAAAAATATTTTTGTGACTGATTAAACTGCAAGGAATTTTATTCATATTTTAAAGTATTTACATGTGTTGCCCTGGACGAATTTCTTTTAAAAAATTTTTAAAAATATTTAGAGTTGTTTTCAAACAACTCAATTCAAGGATTTTAATTGATTTCTGCGTAGGATTTCTAGTATCAATTTTCTAATTACCTTTACGTCTTTTAGTGAAGCAAAGGTTAATGTATAAACTTCCCAGATGAAGCAACTTGATTTCAAATTTTTTTAATTCAAGTGAATCCGTCAAGGATTGAACAAATCGAACTTCATTGCCTAAAGTCCTAAATTAAGCACGTCATTCCGAGTCATCAATAACTGTTCATTTTTATAACAATAACAACTTACAATAAGTATTTAAAGGTCCCAAACGTCATAATTGTTTGGCATCAATCAGTTCAAGGACGAAATAATTTAATTACACTAAAATCATGATTTCGACTAAAACTAAATTTTAAAATACAAAACTGGACGCAGTACGATAAACCTTTATGCAAAATAAACTTGATACCACTTAAAATGAATTAAAAAGTTGTACTGCATACACAACTCGCTTGTATAATGAGTTAATCTCCCTCATGGCCCTTGTAATCGCCAAACCAACTTACCATAAGTACTAAAAAGAACAAATCCACATCCATTACATTATGTATGTTGCATAAATATGCTGGCTTTAATGATAAATGAAAGAACATTTATTGTTCCCCGGCTGGCATGGCGGGTGCAGGTTGTTTAAAATAATTAAGTTGCCATTAAATCTTCAACCACATTATTAAATATTCAAACAAATCATCGCATTAGCCAAAGGGTATTTCCAACACTTATAACTTTAACACAATACATCAGTGTACAGTATATTAAAACCACCCCATCCCTTATGTTATATCAAAAACACACAGGTCACTTCACCCTAAAGACCATACAGGATTCCAACACATTATTATGATTACATGTGTGCTCAGCATTCAGCACTGAACTCCCATTGCGGCTGGAAATGATAAATAAAAGTTTTTCGCAGGAATGTTAAACTTTTCTCAAATGTCATGTTAAACATATTACGTTACTTTAGATTTACCTCATCATCATTTTGATGAGGCATTACGTTGTGAGGTTAGTGTACTTAAGAGGGAATACCCTTCATGTCATTACGAACATTTATTATCACTTGATTTTATTATCTGCAGCGATTTGGGAAATAATTGTTGGTTTAACTTTTAGCTCATCCCAATTAGATAAATAAGCGGTAATCGTTAAATTCAAAGCAATATCCCTTTAATAGCCGCTAGGTATTTCATTAATAAAATTGCCGTAATAATAAATTATGGAGAATAAAAAAGGATCGAAACTTTTTAACTGATTTAACATTAATGGCGGATGTTAGCCAATATAAAAGTAATTTGTTTGGAAAGTAATTACTGAAATGAAATTTATTTGATGTGTAATTAAGTATATGCCGTATGCTCAACTGTAATCGCGGCTATAGTTGTTGAAAAGTTTGCCTAACTGTAAATTCTATTCATTAAATATTTTGACATCTCTTTGCATTCCATTTGTTTAATTTTTTATTCCCCAATCCCAGATATTTCTGGATTTGAAACAAAGCGGCGGTAATTAATCGATAGCTGTACATCCTTTAAATGCTTGCACATTTAAAATGTGAATGCAACCAGATTCAAAAGAAATTTTCAAATTACCCTTTTACAGCGAAATAAACTGGATTTAAAAAAAAGAATGTGCTTAAAAGAGGAACCTATTGTTCACAAATGCACAAAGATTTTCCTTTGAGTGAGTGCGCCTTTCGACTTAGCTCTACTTTAAAGGATTAAGCACTAATTACAAATTAGTTATTAAAAATACGGAACCTACTTATTTTGCCTCAAGTACTTATTTCACTTGCAACAACAACATATTAAATTACAAAGTCACACCCTTATTTATGCTAAACTATTTTTATGTTTTTAAAACTGCACGTTTTTCAAGTTATCCTCACTCCTTTAATTCACTTACATTGAAACTGCACCCCACACTGGTAATACAATTTAGTGCCACCGTATAAACTTGAAAGTTCCAACAACACAACATCGTTATGAGGGCAGCAAAAAAATAACAACTTAAAATTTAATTACAGTGTGGTTACGCAACAAAAGGTAAAAAAAAAAACACACACAGTGACACAAATCCCAGCTGTGTAAAAGAATAAAACTGTAACGGGTAACCTATTTGTAATTGAATAAAACGGGGGAGCCAACATAATTCGCAAGCTTCATAGCGTCCACGTACTGCGTACCTTCTGCCTGTATACTAACTTCAATATCAATGAAGCGCCACCGGAACGTATTTACTGTGCCAAAATGAATCACAAGCACTGAATGAACAATGCATTTGATTCGGTGTGACACAAATTTAAAGGACGACGTTACTACACAGCGCGTACTACTGATGTAGTACATAGTAAGTACGAAAAATTACGGTAATAAAATTGGTGAAGCGCGCTGCACCAAGCTGGGTGATAATTATGTGTTTGGGGAATTTGCATATCATTGTCGGGTTCTCATTTAATACAGTTATATAGTACAATTACTGTGTATCAAATGAGAGAAACGTGCGGGTGCGACACAGCTCCGTGACCAACATCTCCACAGATTTAATGACACTTAAATACAGTCGCACAACTTCCAAGCCATTCAGTGCTTAAAATTTAATTACTACATCTTATACAACTGTGATGCTTCTTCATCAGATTGTTTTGCAACAACAAATGTTTGTCGCTTTTTTTTTACCCCCCGTTCGTCCTTGCTATTTTAATACGTGCTATATTGTATTTAATACATCGCATCCACCCATATGATGATGACGTGCAACCATATAAAATACAAAACATTTTTTATGGAATTGTTGAAGTATTTGCGATGACAAATTCTGTTTTACGACAGTTTGTGATGAGTTCGCGTCCTTTTCAAGGACTCACATTCCACTCGAATGCACACTCAATTTCGGCAATTGATTTTTATGGCACATTCATTGCACATTGACGGGAGGGGGTGGGGGTTCGATACTAAACTTCCTTTACACATCATTACGTTGGACCAATAAATCAAGCAAATGTAAATCATTTAATCAAGATAATAATATGGCATGGCCACATTGATCCCCACCACCAACACATCACTGCACACACAATATGCACACAGTGACATGAGCATGAATGGTCATGGTCGACGACTACCTCTAGGATAACGGTGTATCGGGAATAATGGTGGAAAATAAAAAGCAAATGAAATTTAATATATAACGGATCAAGAGATTATGGAGACTAGCTGTAATGTAATGTAACAAAAACTCTTCACGTACAGTAGTGGTTCGCTGGCCATTCGCACAGTATTAACAGAGTAATCCATTGTAGGTGGTTTAGTATCCAAAAGCATCCTCGCAATTTAACGCTTATGCACATAATATCACGTTTTGCTTGCACTTATCTAAAACTTGAAACACGACACACCGTATCAACTGGTCAATTGCAATTATAATTACAATTGACGACACCTGATTAAAGATGATTATATTATTTTGATTGTGATCAAAATTAATTGCATTATTTTTTTTAACACTGCATTCACCGAAAAGCACTTGTGTATTGGTCATATTCCCAGTGGAGTGATCTCTCACACAACACTTTGTTAAAATACATTATAACTGCAATGGGACATTAAAGCGACCTCCATGAATCGCTTGCCATATTACCGTTATAATACCCAGAGCAGAACAACACAGCACAAGTCACCACACAGCACGGATCACAAGTCACAGATCCCAGCTACAATTATTATTGTTAATTGAAGCGATAATTATTGCAATCCGTTAGTATTTTTTTGTGATTTTGTTTTTGCATTAACTTGTAACATCCTGTAAATTAGTGCACTATGTATAAAATTCACATATTTTAAATATTCTCGGTTACCCAATGTACTGACAAATAATTATTATTACAGTTAGATGAACTGTAAAATATAGATACTCTAGTAACACTGCTGCCTGTACTCGGGGGCACAAATAAATCTGGGTAAAATGGTTCGGTCGTTATGCGGCACTTTCAACCCGTTGCGTATGTTCGATTGGAGCGATAACTGAAGAATGACTGGTGAGAATCTCTTATCGAGCACCACCAGAGCATTTTTCCTTCTTTAGCTGCCACACACAATTTTCTATGTACGTATTTTGAATGTTACACGCGTTCCATCCACCGCGCCACTACTGTGTGTACATACGGTCGTTCTCCGCACAGGATGTTTTATAGTTCCCAGATACATTGTGGGAGGTGCGGTGTGCGCATGCCAGCTACTCAAAGCAGGGTTCACACAAAATGGGGAGTGCTATCGCTGTGTTGTGTAACAGATGTAAGGATATTATATTTTCGTTTTGGAAAAAGTCTCTCCGGACTGTGTTATGTGGAGCTGTTTATGTAGCGGTATGTATTAAAAATCATTTTGCAAGATTGAGTTTCGCTCTGAATTTGGGAGATGATAATGATCGAAATTGAAAAATAATGTAATTTTAAGGATTTTTTAGTCAAACAATTTTTTTTCTTAAAAATACTTTAAAAGGGTATAATTTTTTTTTTTTATAATTATCCTTTTCATGTCCTAAATTTAAAAAAAAATAGTTTTAGTAAATTTTTCAGATATAAAGAGCAACTTAATTAATCTTAACATGAAAATAAAAGCACTAGTTTTAAAATATGTCCTTTTCGTCCTTTTATTATAAATTACTCAATAAAATTAATTAAATTTTATTAGATCAATCAAAATCAATTCAATTATCAATTATTCAAAGTCCTTTAATTCAAATACATAATACATTTCAGAACCGGAACGTTAATAATCCCTTTTCCATTAATTTGGTTAACCAAAGATATAATATACTTAAGTTCAATCAAATTCATGCACTGCACTAAGCCGAAGCCTATATCTGAATGCTGGTTACGCCTCATTCCGCACAGGATGGCAATTATTTCCCCCTTATTCCATTTTTCCTACACAGGATTGTGTGGAAGTGACGTGTTAACCAAGCAGATGCCAGAATATTGTGCTTCCGTATAATATGTTACTTAAATTGCCACAAACACGAACAGAGCCTTTTAGAAAATAATACAGGGATTGCCTACAGCATTTAATTGTGGTGAGAGAAGTCCACCTGATTCCAGATAGTGTTGAAAATGACGTAATTAAACCGTTGGTATATTTAAGTTTATTTGTTTAAAACTTGAAGGAGACTATTAAATTAAATTTTAATTTAAGGAAAACGAATTTAAATATTAAAAAAAGTCAGCACATTTTTAAAAAGAAAAGTGCTGACTTTTATTTTAAAAGCTTTTAAGCTAAAATCCTGCCTAGCGTTCCGGAAGTGCGAGGTATTGGAAATAAAATTAAAGGATTTTTAAATTGCATCTTATTTTACAGTTAAAAATCAAATAAATTGAATTTATTTTTGTAACCATTTTATGAATGATTAAATTTAAATTACGAACCCATAAATTTTCATTTTTTTAAAACTCCACCCACACCTGGAAACCCGCAACAGTAACTAAATTTAATTTTCTTGAGCATAAATGTCATTTAAAACGCAACTCCCACATGCAACAATGCGCATTCAATTATTGGAAACGATGCCGAATAATTCTTTCTAATGGCATTTTATTTTTTTGTTGATTTCTCTATTATGAAGGAGATAAAAGTGGAAATGTTGAGCACTCACACAAATATCCATTATCCGCACACATGGAAATCGATTGAAATGTAAATTTTGCAAAAAAAGCGTCAAAGCAACGAACATGCAATGAAGATAAGCAAGCAGAGAATTTTTTCTCATTGAGCTTTTGTCCAATAAACTAAATCAAACACAATTATTATTTAAATCGACCCTTTTTTGCAGTGATCTCATTGCATGTTGCAATTCAAATTCGGGGAAATATTTTTTGTATTGCAATTTAAAAAAGGATCCTTTAATGTAATTACATCAGTTTTGAAAAAATGGAAATTTTTTTTTATCCTTAGTGTTGCCATATTATCTATTTATATTACAAGTATTGCAATTTAATTTCAAGAAAATTTTAATACACTTCAACTGAAATTATTCCGTCAACCGAAAATGCACTCGAAATGTAACAATGTTTAACTTTGACACACACCCTCTCCAAATCGTTCGTGCACACTTTCTCCGCACACTGCAAAAGCCACAAAGCAGTGCTTAAAGTCAGCCATTTGTGTTTCCACTCGCCGATAAACTGCTCAGATTTCGTTCGTTTCAGCATCAAATTGACTCGCCCCTAGGTAACGGCATCATCCTGCCAACACACAGTCTGATATGCACACACTCTGCCAGCACATTCACAGAATTCCAATGATGGCCCATACTCGCGCGCACCAACAACAGCTCTCGCATTGTATCACAATAGAAAATGACATGACCGTAAATTTGTGTGTACCGTAATTTTGTGGTACATTTCATGCACGTCCATGTCCCTTGTTCGGATATATATTCACCATATTGTATATTCAATATTGTATTGTACTCGGGCACAGTTACACAAACTGTACATTTGCTTAATATAGAACGCAATGACTTTCATTCGGTTTATATTGTGCTTTATGTTCTTCGGAGTTCAATTTGCAATTCAAATTGACAGTCGACCGAATAGTTGTGCGACTTTATTTGCTGAATGCAACTTTTGCTGTATATAACTGCATAGCTAAAATAATATGCGTACGAACGTAACGTATAAATATTCAGCAATAGTTGGATGTGTTTGGTTTGACTTTGGCGCTCGACTGACTCAATTCATTTGGGAATGGCTTCATTTTGTCAATGGCGATTATTTAAGTTCTTTTGTTTTGTTTTGTTAGTTCTTTCATTTTTATCGGGAAAATGTTATATTTTAAAATGACAATAGTGTGGAAAATGCAATAGTCGATATAAAAGCTTTTGAATTTTATCCAGCATATGAGTTGGCAGTAAGCTTTTGATCGACTCTTGATTACTTTTTCACTTTGAACTCCCCATGTTTGAAAATTCATAAGTTAAGTAATCTCAATAGTTTGGGAAACTTTTTGAAAATATACCTGTAGTGCTTGTTTTAAGACAACCTGATAGAGCAACACTGAAGGGTAACTATCCTAGAACTTCATTATTCGGAAATTCGCAGAATTTTACCTAAATTTGGATAACATGCTAAGAAGAAAAAGATGGATAACATTTTAAATATTTATGTTAAGGTCAATTTATTTCTAACAAAAAAAAAACGCGGTTCATGAAAAAAAAATCCGCATTTAAATATTGACTTGGGAATCAATTTTTCTTTACGAAATTGTTTTTTTAATAAAATATCAGCACGGAAAATAATCTATCGCTGCCTAAATAACTGTTTTTTGTAATTCAACCACAACCTTCAACAGCTCACATTTCAAGGTCATACCAATTTTCGTTCAATGTCAAAACATTTTTAAATAACTTTTATACATGCTTCGTTAAAATAGAATAACATCGACTATAAAGTATGACGTGGCTTTCCCTGCCCCAATTTTTTTTTAGTGTTTGCACATTTCATACAACGATTCCAATGTTTATCCACCGACACGATGCATTGCAGCTGAATACAAAACTGTTAAAGCACTAAAAAACATTTCCACATAAAGCGAACAAATTAAACACTTGATAAGCTTTCGGATAGAAGTTCAGCACTCAATGGCTGGCATGCCACCCTGCAAATGCCGCCATGTTATTATTTTTGCTTTTACAGCAATTCAAATCAATTGTGATCTCCTTCAGCGACTATGCGCTCGCAATATACAATTTTCTAGACATTGGGAGAAAAACTTTTGCGGAAACAATTGGAGGGACATTCATGATGAGGGGTGGAAACTTTTGCTTGTTGTGATTTAAGGACCCTTTATCATGTCAGGGTAAATACAGAAACTTTTCACTTTCTCTTTTATTAATTTAAGATAATCACTTTTTGAGTTGTGCACTTTTTTCTCTTCGTCTCTCTGTCGATGCTTTTATCTTATTTTCCATTCTATTTTAATCATTATTTCCCGTTATCATATTTGTGTGTCACTTTCTATTAAGCTTTTCGTCTTTTGTTTTTGTTTATCGGGAAAATATCAGAAAATTGTATCAACGTTCGCCATTCTTCTTCACTTTGCCACACACACTCAACGTAAATGTTAAGAGACATCGTCTTTTATTACAAAAACCACAAGAAGATGGAGAGATTTTTTTTCATAGTGATAACATCAGCATAGGTTCTCGCAGCGTTATGTCACACTAAATAATTTCTATGCCACATCCTGTACAGCGCTCCTTAAATTATTTATTCAACTCACATACACACATTGAATACACATTTCGAACTAGTTATTTCAATCTGCAGTGTCAATGATTCTATCTAAATGATTGATTTGTCATTCATTTTAGTCCCTTTCTGCATTGCAGCCTTGATTGTCACACTGCGTGAATGCTCAACATCCAATATTGTGTACAATCATTGTCTTGAACTCCAATCAATTACATCAAATGATTTTCATCGTTGGCAAAACAAGTATAATGTAATTAAAGAACATTTGTTGTATTGTGCGGAATCGATCAGTGTGACACACTTGAGATTAATCGGAATGGTAACTGCCTATCATGGTGTTGTGTGTCAATAATTCAAGGTTTCACACTCCATCGTGAAGACGCCACTGGGACCAACCAAACACTGGTTGTACAATTGTGCACAAATTGTCAGGTCGACAATTAAAAGGACACAAGCATTTTGCTTCAATTCTATGCGTGCCTTGTAACTATTTGGATTCGACAGTATTAAAGATTTTGTGAATGCATTGAAGCGTTAATTTACTTCATTCAAATGCCATCAATAAATTGTAGGAAATAGTCATCGCATTTTCGGTTATGTAAGGACATTGATGAAACTTATTTGGAACAAGTAGTAACTCAATCGGTTTGTGATTGTGTAAGAGTAATTCAATTGGGAATTTTATTTGTTTTAAATGAATCGTCATTAATCGAGTCCTAATTTTTATGCGGTACAAAATACAAAATACAGGATTATAAAGGATGTCCTTAATTACAGCAGGTGGTGAGCGTGCATTTAAACTAGCTAAATGACATCTTGCTTTTATCACTGCACCAGTTTTGGTTTCTATATGCAGATGAAAATTCCCAAAATTATCGAAAATATTGTTATTATCGAAATGGAATAAATCGAATGAAATCTCGTTGTGGAATGAAAATTTCAAAGAAATTTATGATTTCGAGGGATGACACGTTTATGAACTCGCGTGTAGCCACGAAACCATATGTTTTTGTGCGTCAATGTTGATTCTTTTTGAATTCAAAGAACTTAAAAAAAACTAAAATTAAAATTTAAAATTAAAAATGCTGATGTTAGGCGTCCACAATTTCTTTTATGAATAATGGATCCACAACAAAAAAAGGAAATTATTAAGTAGAGTGAAAATTTACATCCTTTCCATCTTAAAAATTATTTAAAATTATTTTTGTCAGCAGTAAGATCCCTGCAACCAGGTAGTGTGTCTACAATGAACATTGAGGACGGTAACAAAACGCAACACAATCCCCGTAAAAATTGTGTGAAATGAAAACAAATCTCTACAACATAATACATGAGTCAGAACTCACAGCGTTGTGCTCCATTGTGGACACAACAATGACACTTTTTCAGAACAAACATACCAAAATTAAAGGGGAAAGCGCTTACGTTGTCGGAAGCAACCTCCAAAAACCGGATCATATTTCCATGTTGTGGATTTATGTATTTGCTAATGCGAACCGCCACGTGGCCAACATTTACAAGGCTTATAAATACTTGCAACGTTGCCATTTCTCCCTGACACATACAACGTTTCACCACCACCACCACCACCACCACCACCACCACCCGCAAACCCACATCAACCACCCACCCACCCACTATTATGTGATTAGGATATTTAGTCGGGCGTCATGTGTGGCGAATGCTGAAACAAATTCTTCGTGTTTAAACGGATGTGTGTGTGTGTGTGCGTGTAAAAAATATGACCTAAAAATGTTTGCTTTAACAAGGCAAAATAATCAATTTCCTATTCACATTTATATGAAATAAGGTCAACACAATTATGGATTCCAATTACAGGAATAACCTTTTAGTATTTGTTTATCAATATTGGACAAATATTTTGACCAACAAGCCATCAATAGAATCGGCGTGGAATTGTTTGATTGGTTTACCTTTTTGGTCGCAAAGAGGTTTCCTTTTTCATTCAGGTAACATGCACACTTACCTTTAAGCCTTTTTCGTTTATTTCTTCTCCTCCTATTTTTTTTTTTATCCCACATTTCTTACCAACTTAGTAAATGCTTGAGACTTACACATACTCATGACGTAGTTATGGGGAGGTGCAGGGATTTAGAGAAAGATGCTTTTAAAATTTATTTGCATAAAGATTTAAAAGATTTGTAAAAAAAAACCGCACTACATATAGGCTTGGGTTTTATTGCCCTTTAACGAAAAAAGGATACATTGCAGGGATATCCACCGTAAAATAATTTTGCAACCATTTTCGGCTTAAAAATAAAGTGTCCTTCAATACAATTTACTAATAAAGGAGGTTTTTACTTAAGTCACGTCTAAATTTGATGCAAATTGAATTGAAATTACAAATCGTTCAAGCCGATTTTGAGTTTTAAAATGGTCAAAATAACGGTAAAAATATAATTTGGAGTAGTTTTCACTAAAAGAACTCATTCAATTGAACTGCAAATTCATTATTTTGCTAAAAGGCGTGTCAAATATTATTGATTACAGCAAACTTCCCCCTTATGACTGCTCTAACAATTGATATTTTGATAGAACACTTTGTGAAAAATGAAATTGTTAAAAAGCCAATTTCAAAAACCCCACAAACCCGTAAAATATTGAATATTCAATTTGATGTAACAAGCTTTTCCGCGCGCGCCCCAATTTAAGCTTTTACCGCACATATACGACTTACGTGTTACGATCATGTGCGGGCACACTTTTATGCCACCCAAATAATCCAATTCAAGGCATTGCGAAAATACCGTGCATGTCAGGTGGTGACTGCGGTGTGATCGTTTGCACTAACCAGTAGGGAGCGACCCAGTCGTTTATACGGCTGACAATAAAAATTGCATTGAATTAGACAAAGTTGTCAGCCTCCCCCGGAATGACGAAAGAGCATTTCTCAAACTCTGACGCACGCTGGATTATGTTCGAATACTGTACCGAATATTGTTAAATTTTATGTATCCGTCTGAAGGTACACTCGACGGTTACCACGCACAAAGCTACAATGTATATAGTAGATGTATAAATATGCGGCATCACTTTGCATACATTTATTTTGTTATGGTGTTTGTACAACAAAATGTTCACTCACACGTATGCAACGACGGCAAATAGCATTGTGGCAGGGCTTCATTTCAGTTCCTCCTCGACGCTCGCTATTTTCTGAGCCATGATAAGGGAATTTTATTTACATCAGATGTCCAAATGAAAAATGAAAAGAATTCGAGAGGGTAAAATGTCGTGCTGAATAAGGCAAATATATTAAATTTTTTATCGTCAAGGACATAGTTTCTGTATTTGATATCTTTCAGAATGTAACTTAACCCAAATAGGAGCTGTAGCTGCCTCGCGCGCGTTGTATTATTTGTGCAGGGGGTGAAATGGTAAATGGCCCAAGTGGGTGATTTGTTGTGCCATGCACACAGTGTACAATATAATATTATGTAGTTCTAGGTACTGCTGTGTTTCACTTATTTTGGGTTTTGGGCAAAGTTTTGTGCATAAGCGCGGCGACATTGGTTTCATTTGTGGTAAATGTTGCAACAAAATGTACTCGTAACTATGTGAATGAAATGGCATACATTGGGAAAAGTATTTTGTAGTTTGGATAACACAATGCAATTTCTATAATTTCACTTGAGCAACTTCAACTATTTGAAATGGTCTTAAAGGAACTATTAAACTTTAATATGCAATTTAATTTGGTGATTGCATTTAATTTCTTGTGAAATATTTATGTGACAGCTTATTATGAAGCATTAAGCGAGTAAATTTCAACTGAAAGGAATGAATTCTTGAAATGTGTTAAACACCTACGTCAAACAAAAAATTCTAAGAACATGAATGAAATTCATTGCTTTACATTGAGTTATTGCATTTAAAAAACCGCTTAAAGCCTAAAGTCCTTAAATAAATTATTTCATTGTGAATTTGAAATATTTTTTTTTAAAGAAAACTTGAACAAAGCATACAACATTAAGGACACTCGAAAGTCCTTGTACTCAAATCCGTTTGATAAAGCCACTTGGCTGATATTTCAAATTAAATTTAATCAAATCATCATTTTTATTTAATAACAAGTCGAAATACGCCAACGGCCAAACACTCAAAATGAACTTATTCCTAACTTTATTTATGGCATCGCAGCAAATTTAAATTTAAATAAAACTCATGGATTTACAACCAACACAACGACTAGACGCAAAACAAACAAAATTCACCGTCATCCATACTGGAGGGAACACAGATTTAAAATAAAATCCAGAGAATTTAAAATGTTGCAAAATATTATTTCCATGATCATTCCACAACCACAGTCGAGCCACATTTCCATTGCGTTGCGTTGGCTGAGGTTGTGCTGCAACAGAATAATGCAAACAAAATTGAAATACTACCACGAATGTATACACACCGACAATACGAGAAATAAAACGAATATCAATTTTTTCGACATTCCATTTTTATGATTCAATAAATTCATAGCGAAATCAAATGTATGGGCCGACCATAAATCGCCAAGAATGGTCCATTTCGTATGAAAAGTGGGCAAGTTTATGTGTTTGTCTCAACATCGCATGATATTGCCTTTATATTCCTCCGCGTTAAGACAATTTCAGATTGCTATTTCTTTTCTTTTTTTGTCGGTTATAAATTGTAGCCTTAAATCACAGTGCAAAATAAAAAAAAAAGTTTGAATATTGCAAGGAGTAAAGAATTGCGAGGACAAATTTCAAGAAGCAGCAGCGTGCTGAGAAATTGAGAGACAGAATGACGTGCGACTTTAGTAAAAACATTAATCTCATGTTAATTGAAATGGTTTTTCACTATTTAAAAGAGCTATTTAAAAAAATCACTTTTATTCTTTTTTCACTACATTTAAAATGATTAAAAGGTTAAAATATGACATTGAAAATTTTAAATTGTGACCTTGAAACAATTTACACAAAATTTATTGGCTTAAATTTAATTTAATTGAATTGATTATCTTCTTAGTTAAATATAATATAACCTTGAAGTATTTTGGTTTTGACCTTGAAATATTGTACAAAACTAAAATATTTCTTTGAGACTTTTTATTATTAAAATCAATATTATTTCATAAATTTCAAGGTTACAGCATTTTAAAAATTTGAGGTTATGAAATCAAATGCAGTGTTTTTAGAAGCTACGGTAAGTGAAATTGTGATAAGAATATTTTTTTAAGCACTTTAAGTTTTTTGTCACATCATTTTATTACTTTGAAAAAATGGTTTTTGTAATTTGACCTTGAAATAATGGTTCCTTAAATAATGTTTTTACCCCAAAAATGTCATGACGAACTTATTTTTTTGTATAAACTTTTTCCTAGCTGTACTTTCTGTTTAATTTACCTAAATCGCAAGGATACAAGTCATAACCTTTGATATTTAAAATACTATTAAAGCTTTAATACAAATTTATATAATTTACAAACAATATGTGATTTAAGAGATTTAACAATACACCTGTTATTTAAATTATCAAATTATTTTACAGTAATAAAATAATTAAAATTAATCTGAAATGGGTTTGATGAATTCATAATTCAACGTATACTAAAATCCTTGAGCCAATTAACAATAAAACACAATTCTCATAAAAAGGACAACAATTAGTTAATCCAATTTAGTCACGTTGAAACATTTTTTTTTCACACGCACCTCCACGTATTTATTATAATTTAATGCACGTTGGTAATTCATGCATAATTGCGCATAATTGCTACCAAGAACACACAAATACATCATAATTATAAACAAGAAATGATTAGGAGCTGTATAATTGAATGCAAAAGCTAAACAGTATAATAATAATTATTATTCACGCGCATTTCATATAAGTCATGTGAACTGTATGGCATGTTATTTAATTGCCAAGCACGAGATGGTGAAACAATACAACGCGAGTCGTGCTTCAGCATTATGCAAATGCGTTGTTAAATTCGTTGTCACTGTCAATTTAAGTTTACCACCCAAATAAAAAAGCACACAGCACAATTGCGCTGTTTGAATTCGTAATTCCAATTAAGTTTTTTGTTGCTTTGCTTGTTTTTTCCATATAACCAATTTTTTTCTGACTGCACACGCAGCATCATAAATAAGTACATTAAAAATGGTCCTTATTTAAATTGACAGGAATTGCTATACGCATCAACAATTTATATTAACTATATTTGTGTGAATTTTTTTTTTTTTGTCCCTGATCATTTATGTTAGGGTTGGTTTTATTTTACATTTTTTCTTTTTGAACATTGTTTTTCGTGCTCCTGTGTGTGTTTTTCCTATGCTTAAATTTTGGTATTTACATGCGGACTTAAAAAATCAACAGAAAAATGACGTTGAGTGGTTTTTAATTCCACACAAACCACAATTTTGTTGGGAGTGGGGAGCGAAAAAAAATTTATTTATGAGCTTTAAATAACAAAAAGCGATGCCATTTGGTGCGGTACGTATAATGGGGTGTGTAAGCCAACACACAACTCTCAAGCGATGAGATGGCCTTCGTCCGTTTCGTGCATAAGTGTCCTGATGTTGGAATATGAATACAAAATTTGCATCGCAAAAAGCACACTTCGCATACTAATTGCAATGATGCTTGAATATGTACGCGTCCTTTTGCTGTAGCCTTATGCATAGTGATGCATCCATTGCAGGTGCACATTGTGCTCAGGGCGAAAGCGTGCTTCAAAAAGGGACTTTCCTTATGCACATTACTTACAACTTATATATTTCATAAATTTATTATTCATAAAAGTAATTATTTACCATGAAAATTATACGCGCATTTGTTGTAGCGAATGGTGAATGCAATAAATTTCGTGAAAAGGTCGTCCGGATGTTTGTGTGTTGTTGTGTAGAGTTTTACTTGCCTTTTGATAAATACTCTGAAGAGTGGGGTGGGCAGGGATGGTCCTTTAGAAGGAACCATCTGCTTTTAACGATCTTTTTTTGGACAGTTGCCGCGCCTTTCAAACGAAATAACTCTACATGTCATATTATGCGAAACGGCTAACAAAAAAATGAGAACAGACATGGCAGGGAGGGCGACGTAAAAATTCTAAACGACTCATCATTATGAAATCATAACAAATTTAAAGATTTTTAATCGAATTATCATGCGGAATCCGTTTCCAATTTTTAAACCTCAATGCTTTGACCGTGATATTTTCACCAAGATTTATTTAATAAATAATATAAAATTTGGAATTTTACGCTTAAAGGGCAACAATGAAAATATTAAAATTGTTTTAAAAAATATGGAATGCTTTTCAGGAAAAAATGAGTAACTCTGATGATTATTGTATTTTAATATTTGATTTTTTTTCAAAATTGTGGTCCGAGAACAGCTTTGAACAACATTGCCACTTTATTAAGCTCAAGGTTTATTTTAATTGCAACTTTACCATTGAAAAAAAAAATTTTTTTTTGCACATCATACACAATTAAATTTTATAAGATTTAAATTAAATTTAAATTAAATTTTATAATGAACAAGCGAGACTAGAGTTTTTCTACACCACATTTTTGCTTAAATGATTTTTGGTATCATAATAAGATTTTTTTAAAAAGCCAATAGCAAGAATATGTTACTCCACAATGATACGTCACACTTAATTAAGAATAACGCACACGACACACTAAAAAGAACATAAACATTAATGTCATAGCCGAGAGGAGCGCTAAAACTTCTAAATATATGAAATGTAATTATCACCAAGCACAAAATAATAATAAGTCAGACCAGGCAACTCTCAACTCCGTTGCGGCAGTGCTGAAATGTTGGTCATGTTTGCCGTTATTCGTTAACGCAGCAACGAAATGTTAACAATCAATTTTTATGTAGACGTATAAAATGACTTGAAGCCGCTCTGTAGGTCAGGAAGAGGAAAAGCTTTTGGCGCGAACAAATACTTATTTTCGCAAACACACACACACACACACATGTAGTTTTATATCCAAACATTCTCATTTTCATCCTCCACTATATCCGAATATGATGGGGTTGAATTTTATCGTAGAAAATGCCGCCCGTTAGATTTAAGTTTCAATTCCTTTTACACTCATGATATTTTCTTTTCGTCCTAATTTTGGGGTGTGAGGCGATGTAGTGTAGTAAAGAAATCACTCCACCTCATGTTTTCATTTGAATGAATTCTTTTTTCTTCATTTATTTTGCTGTGTCAACAGAAATGGCATTTACAAACGAAATGCGCAAGAGGAATTATTGATTGGCTTTGAGGATGAGGGCTGCAGAAATATCCTAAAAGCTTTTACGTCTATACAGTGTCTTTTTTTTGCTTTGCAAAACAGTCTCACACACTAGTGTAATGCACTAAATGGCCGCACGAGGAGCAAAAAATGTGTGCGGTTCCGTGCTGCCTTCATGGGGATAAATTAGGACTTTTCTTTGTACACATGCTATTTGTGCACCTATAAAACACATAAGCAAATTGTTACGTGAATGAAAACAAGCTTTTAAACACTACTGTGATTTTAGGAGTGTACTAAGTCATGACTTTTTAGTTTTAATTGGAGTGTAATTTAATATTAATAAAGCCGAAAAAAAGAGATTTCGTAGAATGTACATTTTTTATCATAAATTTTCTAGAAAAAAAATTTAAGAATAAAAAAAAAATTCTTAACGGCTGAAAATAATTCAGAAAGTCGATTAAATTTTTATAATACGTTGCTTTGTGAAAATTGACCTTGAAATTATTATCACAAAACTGTTCCCAACTGCAATTTAAAAATTATAAAAATTAAAACTATTAAAAAAAAAAAAAAATCATCACCATCCTCCCTACCGCGCCCAACTTTGTTTTAAATGCGCCCTACACCACACCTATTTGCACTCTGTCGCTTGTATTATGCTACACGGAATTGCGCCCGGAGACATTACTTTTTATAATAATGAATTCGGATGTCAGATGTGGGATGTGTACACGTTAAATCAGAAAGCATAAGCGTTTTTATGCGGATGCTGATTGTTCATCTTACTGCTTCATGACCTATTTACAACACTCGTTAAATGATTGAATCATTAAATTCTTTAAAATGCCATTAGGTTTCTGCGTTAACAGGCAGTTGTTCCGGATTGTAAGCGAGTGCTGAGGTGAAATCTGTGTGTAATTTTTTGTCAGCACAATTTATGGCTTCATTAATAATTGTGTGGGGAAGTAAGATTTAATTTTTCGGTGATGCTTTAACGCAGTTACAGCTTAAAGAAAGATTGTCTCTTAATTATTAGGCTGTTAGAATTTAATTAACATTCTTGTTTAAGGATTTGTCTTTAGGATGGCGTGTTCTTACTGTTTTCAGTTGCAAAAGACATGTAACCTTGACCGTGACCTGCATGATTTTATTTTGTTTTGATTAAAAAAATTGGTTTTTATACTTTTTACAATGATTTCTGTAAACATTTGGACAAAATACAATTTTATTTTTTTAAATTATGATAATTGTGAATTATAAATTATTAAATTAAAACAAATTGCATCAATAAAAACTAATTTTCGGTATTAATTAACTATATTAAACACACAACAATTTAAAAATAAATGCACACAAAACTGCATTTTCCAACGCATTGGCTTCGCTCGAAGCGCATCCTTTCGGCGTTCGCTTTATGTAATCAACAACACAACATAATGTTGCAACGTATGTACTAACAACGTAAATCAGTGTAAGCTGCTGGTGTGAACAATCAACATATGCAAAGTCACGTGCTTGTCAAGTCTCACAAATTTTGCAAATTTTACATGCAACTGAGAAAAAAATAAAAAACCACTGCGCACAAATCCCAACCCCTCCTCAATTTTTTGGTTCAAAACATGCACAATTTCCTGGTGCAGCTTTTAATTAAAGCGAAGTTTCGATGTTGCTGCAGCCCACATGCAAAACAATGTGTTATTCGACATGTAACAAAAGTTCATCCCTCTTTTGAAAATGCAAAACAAAAAAAAATTGGGGGACAAGAAAAATTCATTTAATTGACGATGAAAACGATGAATGAGAAAATACTATAGAAGGCGCTAAATTCGTCCTTTTGCAGTGATGTTCAACTTTAATAAATGTGTGCAAAAAATTAACCAACATGCAGTACACTATTTTGTGTGCCATTTCTTTGTGTGAATGCAGCAATCAACTGCAATTGGACGAGATGGTTGAGAGTAACGTTGCAATCGGAATGCAATTTGACTTTGAGCATACAACGTAGCAATTTACAATGAATTTGTGAATATCCGGTGGGGTGTTTCCGTTGAAAACGTGTGTCCCATATTTGCTTCCTCCGTGTTTTGATTTGTTTACTTTTTTTTTTGTGTGTCCTTCCTTATAACATATATAGGAAACAGATCACGATGCCACCGCAGCATCGTGTTGAGCACGTCGCGTCGCACTGACATAACGCAATATGGTTGGAGTTGAGATATTGTGTTCGTTTTGCAGCTCCACTTTGAAGGTACACCAGCGCCCGCAGTCATCGCAGTTTTGAGCTTCGGCAATAATGGCCAAGACGTACATATTCGCAGTTCATTTAAAATTATTGTTGGTCATAAATTTGTGCACGAGACTCATTTACGGAGGGATATTATAAGAAATGCGTTTAATGAAGAAAAGTATGTCTACGTGGAATGTATCCCAAAAGCGTAATTGCCGAGCAAAGAGTGCTTTTACCACCCGAAATGTGTGTGTACGCGAAGACGGGCGGCGACTACATTTGCCTGCGTTCTGTATGGCGACGTCGAATGTTCGCCTTCATAATTCTCTTTGTGTACTTAACGTTTAGCCCTGCTGAATGCGAATCGTCTATATGATTAATTGCGTGTATTATTAAGCATCACACAACAGGATCATAATACAGTGTAATGGTTATGTTTGTCGCGATACGTGTGATTGTGTGCGATTGTGGGTGGTGGAATAATTTAATCGGAGCTTTTGTGGAGCGCTTTTCCACATAATAATGTTCAAGTATTTGGTATGAGGGAGTCCTTTATTTACAGTTTCGTTGTTTAAAACAATTTTTAAACACCTTTTACTGTGGGTTTTATTGTTAAATAAATGAAATATCAGTTATCCTTTAAAGGAGGCATTCATTTTAATGATAGTTAAGTGATGATGCCTCATTGCCCCGTCTTTTGAAAACATTTTCCTAATTTAAAAATATTAAAAACGTTCAAAAAAAAATAAAAAATCCTTACTCGTACTTAAACATCCTTCATCAAAATAACATTACAAATTTAAAAGGCGCACAAACATATTGTTAAAAAAAATTCAAGGGGATCGCAATAAAGCAGCATTTCAAATTACACTTTCAACAACAAGAATGCAATATAATGCACAATGCAGTGCAATATATAGTTAGTCGTAAAATGACTTCCCTGTTGCAGACAAGTTATACAATGGAACTTTTACATGGAACATAAAATATTGACACTGCGTGCATCGATATTTGTTTGAGCAATATAAATACGCTCCAACAGCATGCAGAATGTTAAGTGATTGGATGGCATAAAATGGCAGGCAATGTAGGAGGAAGGATGCTAGAATTCCATTACACACATTTAAAATTTACACGACCCGGTTTTACAAAAGGGTGTAACCCGTTGAAGCAATTATGTGCACGACCCTTTATTATTTTTCATGCCATAGTGAAATGTGTCATTTTCAAAGTGCATTTTTTAACAATGAAGATAATTTGATTTTAAATATCGTTAATTAGTAATTATGAAATATTTTTATTTATTTTTTTATTATTCGTACATTCTTATGAATTGAATTATTTTAAGTTGTTGCTAGTAGGAGCAATTAATTCATCCATTACTTTTTTCTTTTTTGTAAAATTGTGGTAGTGCAGAAATATTTTTTGCAACTTATAAACTAACAACATTATCTTTTAATATTTAGTTTAAATTAAAATAAGGGTAGAATAGTTTTTTTAATCTAACAAACTTTAAATTGAAACAAAAATTGACCTTTAAACTTGTTTAAACGTTTAATTTGGCTAATTGTAAATTTGAAACTTTAGCAATGCTCTGCGAAAAACGGCGTTTCTTGACTGGAAATAAATGAGTCTTGAATTTAAGGAAAGAATACGAAATTCGTTTTCATCAGCCTTAAGGAGACGCACAATATTTTAATATTTCAATATCAAAATGCTAAAGCTGCAAAGTCAAAATCTAAAAATTTCAAGGTCACATTTTTATTATTTTTATTTTTTCAAAAACGTTGCTTATTCTAAAAATAATAAAAATTTGTACATTGTGTTGTTACATAAAAATTGAATAACTATTTCGATCTAAATATATATTCGGAGAACCATACTTTTAAATTTAAATTTAATTTTTTAAAACCATGTTATTCATTTTACTTTTAATTTGGTCAATGCCTAGGTCACATTAACGTAAAATCAAATTCTTACAATTATTTAAAGAATACTTACTCATCATTGTACTTGTAGTGCAGAACATCAGTTTTTTTGCAATCACTAAAATTTCCTGAAAGTCCGTTTTTAAAAGTTTGTTCAACGCCTCCCTCCCTGCCATGTTTTTGTATCGCTTCGGGATTATTTTAAAATTACATTGATGAAAAAATAATGGATATAAGTTGACAAATGTCAAGAGAAAATTCCGCTTTGTGCCCTGATAGTAAAACGGTAAACTATATTTAATGTTATTCCACCCCCATCGTTGCAAAAGTTATCAGCAAACTTTTTAATTGGAATCCGGTAGTGAAAAAACTTTCAACCTATACGACATTAGAATTTAAAGTGGATCTCAGTGCTGACCAAAACGCATATTGTGCGGCAGTGTGTGTGGGAATCCCGACTATCCACCCTTTTCAATATGGAATATTTTCAGTTTAATGAATAAAATTGCAGCGTCGTGTTAGTTTTGTAATTTTGAATGAATTTTATCAGACATTGCATGGATGTGTAATATAAGTTTTAATTTATTCTCTATAATAAACAATTTTTATATGAATAGCCAATTGATTATTCATTTGAATTCCTTTGTTTGAATTATCCCTTTTAAAAATACTACTCATTAATAATTATACCCCTTTAATGAATTAAATGAATTAAGAGCAGCAAAAAAGGACACAATTTTCCACTTTATTACACTGGCAAAAGAATTAAATATAGAATGGCATACCTTTGGTTGGACAATTTGGAATGAACGCAATTTGAAAAACATTGCGAAAAATAAACCATCCCATTTTGAATTTAAAACTGAAACATCGTTACCACACCAAATCGATTTCATCTTGTGTTTGTCTATACAACGGGACATGTTTCATTCGATTTTCTCATGGCAAACGATTTTCCGATGATAAATGTTGTACTAACTGATTCTGTTGATGTTCCCCAAAGCGAATCATCCCTCGCACAGCTAGTTACATGCGCGTTTTATATTTTTGTTGCTGTGATTTTGAGTTCGCTGAGCATAAATTTAATTTGCTGTATCCATTACGGTGTAGACTCTAGACTGGAGAGACAGTCTGTTTTTACAGTTGGATGCAGCTACAAAATACACAAAGTTAGCCGCATTGAATCAGTGAGGATTTAGTGTAGTGGAAGCGACGTCTGGGGTGATGCGGAAGCTTCTGAAACTTAAAAAATATATCTTTTATTGGCTAAGTAACTATGGAATTAACTAAAGTAACTATAAATACATTTAATTATGGTAAAATGATTATTGAAATGCACTTTGCATGTCCTGTTTCTCGTTATGTTGTTTGGAAAAAATAATTTTGAGTATTTTCCATTGTAAAATTTATTTCCGAGAGCGTGGTGTCGGAAAAGGAATATTCAAAACGAAGTTTAAAAAGTTTAAATGAAATGGTTAAAAAAAAAGGATCCAAACATTCACATTCACCTCAATAACGTCAAATCCAATCTTCAGTTGTCAGCCGATTTCAACTTGCGCGCCTTTTTATGTGAGCACCCAGCCTCCGCAACGGAGTGCTCAAATTCGTAATTTTATCACCTCCTAACCGAACACCTTTTGACTGATTACAACGGCGTTCTGCCATAAATTTGACAATTCTATTGGCAATAAAAAAGCATTACCAAAGTAAGTACATTTACCGCACGAAAATCCACAGCTTGCAGGATATCATCAACATTTTCTACAGCAAAGTACAAACACACGTCCTTTACTTGTATACAAAAAAAAAAGTCTGTCAGTTACACGCCTGAATATTTCGCCCTTCCGCCATTTTTGCATGTTGATGGCAATTTTACATCACAAATTTGCTAAGGTGCCACTCCACAAAAACCGCACACACGCACACTTATGTGAGGGGGGGAAATAAAACAAATCTACACCTTTAGTCGCTTTGTTTCATTCATTTGCGACACAATTTTTCACCCGGGGGTTTTGTTGTACACAAAAGAAACGCGCCACCACCAACAATCGCACCGTTGTGTATAAGAAAGACAAATTGTGTGGCAAATTGAATGTGACACTTTTAAGTGTCGACACAAAGTGTGTGTACGAGATGTGAAAAATTCTAATCGTAATATTGCGAATTTAGCAAACATGTTCCACATTTGTGGGTGTTAGGAAGTGTAACATCCTCATCAGCGCCCCCTTTATTCAACCCTTATGGGGTTTACGGTATCGCCTTGCATTTTGCATGCGCAACTGTTTCTGACCAGTGCAATTATGATCCAATATGCCTAATTGCAAACAGTTGTTAAACTCGTCTGCCCTCATTTCCGCATCCTTTACTGTGCAATCAAGTCAATGCATCCCTTTGCCATTATATCCTAGTAAAGCAGAAAATGGTAATATGGCCACTTTCTTGATGATACACGCAAGGAATCACCTCAAAATTCATTAGATTAAGTGATTAAATGATTCCCCCCAACCATTTCAATTTGCAAATAAGTCCTTGATGTACCTTCCTTGACATAAAATGCGACTAATTGTATAAAAGACCACAATCAAGATTTTCTCGCACACTTTATCCATTATCCTTTATTGATGCCATAGCACCTTTCCAACTGGAAGAAACAACGACATTCTAATTTTAGCTAATTTTTATTCTTATTTTATTCCAAGAATTCGACACGACACGTTTCCTTACACCCTGATGACCAAAAAATATTTTCGGACTAATTAAATCGTTCAATGATAAGCGCTTCCCAAATGTCGGAGTACGTCTGTTTTGCCCCAAAATCCACCCCACCCACTCCCTTGCATTTGGCACAATCGAGTGCACACAATAGCAAAGCGGGAGGACGACGTGCGGAAACGTTAATTAAAGATGTTTGCAGCAGCCAGCAGCAGTGTGGCAGTTCATTGAAGCTGGGAGAACTTTAAAGTATAACAAGTTCTTTATTTAAGAATATATAGATCAAATTAGTTTAGGTTTCCAGTCACGTACCATTGTTGCCAAACAATACCGAATTCGTGCCGGTAAACTTGTGCTTACTGCCTTGGCCCTTTCCAATAATAACAAGACGTCTTGATACTCGAGCCAAATATTAAGTTGTTGCAAATAATAGCATAGAAAAGCTGTTAATTGTCTTCAGCAAAATGATGTTATTGCGATGGCAACTCGGGTGTTATGGGAACTTTTCAAGGAGACATAATATTCATAAAAGGATTAGGTTTATGTGTGAGTGTTGGTGGTATTCGGTTTCAAGGGCTTTTTTTGTGTCTACAGAATTTAATTTGAAATTTTTGGTTTTAACTAATAACTTGTTTTTAATTTTCAATTTTTTTATTCAAAATGTTTTTAAAATAACTATTGCTCTTTTTTTTGTTAATAACATGTTGTTTTGTAACGTACCGACAAGTTCGTCGTAAAACAATTCATTTTAAACAATTCATCGCAAATTTGCATCAACAAAAGCGATGAATCATTTTTACTTCAATCAATTTTACTTTCGATGAAATGCTATTCGATGAATTGCTACATGATTAATTGCTTGCGATGAATAAATATAAAATCGTTTAGAAATATTTAAGAAGCATTTTGAAAGCAGTGAGGGAGGACACCAACGAGCCAAGGGATTTTATGTCATACTCTTCAACACGATATTTAGCTTTAAACTCAATCAAGTACATTTCCTTTGTCAATATTTTGTACAAAAAAATAAAACCTGCAAAAAACAACTTCTCTATTAATCTCAATCCAAACTGCACCAACCAATTTATCGTGTTGCAGAACATTATTCCAGTGGGCAGTGACCCAACTAGCGCATCCACTCAACGCAATAAATAAAACAAAAATGCACCTGCAGCAACACGAACTCACAAATTAATTCCCACCGCAAAAGGCGAATTTTTCCATAGTCACATTTGTACACAAAGGTGTTAACCTCCTGCCCATTTACCGTCAAACTTTTGTCAACTTTATGGCTACACACGAACCATAATATAACAAAACGGTAACCAGTAAAAAAACACAAATAAAAAAAAAATTTCCAACCGTCCACCACAAAACGGAAATTGTGAGAAATTAGATGAATGTTCATTCATGTTAGAAATATGAACTACCATGTCAAAATTATTGCCTCCCACATGCAAACCCCCCCCCCCCCCCCAACGGCAATAATGTGGAAAAAAACATGGAGCAACGTAGCAACATTGTAACCGCGTTGTACCTAAAACGCTCGGCTTCATAATAAAGCTTCATAAAAGTCAAACAATCATTATTCACGGACTCTCGCTATTTGTCAACACTTTTAACCGCGCCACTGTAAGTGTATGAAAAATGATCTTTTCCACCACATGAGGAGAAGATACACACCGACCCAAATGCTGAGGGTGGCTCGAGGAAAAAAAAATTCCAACCCATCGCTGCTGGGGTAGTTAACTATAAAGTCTAAAGTCTACAACCATTGACGGGGAAGGGGGAGGACAAAAAAACCTCATGTGCAAAACAAAGCTTAACACAAGAGGATCAAGAAACGGAGGAACCGCTCAAACATAATTTACAACAATGATGATGGTATGAAGTTCACTGCCTGGCAAAACGCGCTGGCACCCATCAATTGCTTTGGGTCGCATAAACATTGTCAATCGAATATTTCACGGTTCACAAACACCAACGGTTAAAGTTAAGGCTATCAACGCACCAAGTGTCAACACAACAAAGCGCCATCATTTTGCCAACCAACAGCCATAAATCAATGCGCTCTACGTACGTCAAAGGTATAATAGTCTCAATAGATAAAGGTATGGTAACGGGCGCGCCCTTTCGTGTAGGGGTGCGTGGAGCGCACGATATTGGATCGACTGTTTGGGCGACCGCCACAAACTACAAAGATATTCGAGGATGTATGAATAAGCAGCAGCACAGGCACATATTTTCGAAAGTGTGCAACGGTATATGGTGCGAATGAAATTGGGAATAGGGGTTGTGAAGGGGAAGGGGTGGTGCCAGACAATGGAAGGGAAAAGTTAAGCCTGATTTATGGCGTCAAACGGATGATATGAAGATTAGGCAATCAATATTGTTAGTTATTTTGTTAGGCACCTAGTTATCTACATATATTGGGCTATTATTCCTGTATATAGTTTTTTTTCTATATTATTGGTTCCTATCTTATCGTTGTCATGCTCTTGACATTTTGAGATTTTTTTTTTCCACAACAATTGTTTCAGCGTTTGGGCCCGTTCCTCAATATTTTACTCAACCGGTGTGTCATCGGAAATGTATAAATAGCTGAAGAGCGAAAATGACCATGTTGACGTTGCTATCTGATTGAGTATCACTTGCGTAATAATCGGTATTTGATTAAGATACATATGCTTATTGATTGGAATAATATTTGGCCATTCGTTGTATGCTCGTCGATTGTGTTTTTGCAAATGAAAAAGAAAAATGACGGCGGAGAAACTTTTTTTGTGGCTTTTTCAATCATCAATAATTGTTTCCATTATAGTTAAGTAATGATCTTTGGAAATATAAATGTTAAGTAATTTCCGAAAGTGGTTTGGAATATGTAGCAATTTATCAGGGATGTGGAACAACTGTTTAATGCGTCTTTAATTAATGTTGTTAAAAATTATTTAGTAATGCAAAATTTTTGTATTTAAAAGAAAACTGTCATGTTGATTGGGAAAAGTTTGTTGGGCTTCAATTATCACTTAAGCGGGGTTTTATTACCGCTCACATCCGTGATAATAAGGCTTATCTATCAAGTTTTTGTTGAATTTAAAAATTTAAAAGAACGCAAAATCAAAAAAAAAAAAAATTCTAACTTTAACTTTTTACGTTTTAAATTTAAAATTTAAGTTTATCGCTAACTTACTTGAAAAAATAAATAATGAATTAATTTTAACATTTCTACATGAAAGAATAAGTGCGACTTTAATCAATTTGGCTTTCAGGACATTCGCAAATGCCTGCGAAATTCGATTATAAGGATTTCCTTTCAGTACAACAAAATTTACAGAATTTTTCTTATAAAAAAAAAAAAAATTAAAGCAAAAACTGGTGAAAAAACTTTAAACTTCTAAAAGCTTCTATTTTATAAACCTATTTCGGTGGTTTTACATGATGAAAGCTTTATGTTTTCAAAAGGATATAACATTTCTCAAAATATTTAATTGCCTGAAAGGATTTCATGTGGTCAAATGGTAAAAATATATTTTTAGTTATATTTCAGGAACCGAGTAATACTCAGAACCGATGGGGGAACATGAAAATAACAAATTGCTTTTAATTTGCTTGTCAGATATAATTTCAGAAATGGTAGAAAATTCTTAGAAATGGTTAACTATTTCAACTCAAAATAATTGGCGGTTGCTTACAATTCCAAAAATGCTTTAATTAATTCGACATTCAAAATTCCGAAAACAGTAGAAAGCAGTAAATTACTGAATTTATTGGAATTAAGAATTAATGAGAAAGAGTTCGGTGCACATTCAAAGGTCATATTTATGTAGCATTTATTTATTTATTCCTGGAAGTATAAATGTTGTACATGTTTCTCATGGACTTGAATTTAAAACACACAATTTAACAACGTTGCTGAAAATTTCGAGGTCAATAATTCTTTTTGGTAACGATTTAATTTAATTCCGATTGTGGTAAACAAATATCCGTTATGGCTTAAGTCTTGTATGCATTAAGTTTAAGTCAAAATCGAAGACAACATATTAAAATTATTTTCCAAAAAAAAAATTATTGACCTTGAAAAAAAAAATTATAATTTAATCATTTTAAGAAAACCAAAATAAGCACCAATTATTTTGGTTTTTGGAAAATAATAACGTAAATTATTTCATAAAAAATTAAATAAAAACCCTAGTAATATAATAACGCACATATTTTTAATAACAATTTACTTTTTGATATTTTAAAGCTTTTAAAATAATACAATTAAGCTTTCATGGGAATTAAAGTTCACACAATTTTTTGGTTTAT
Source organism: Sylvicola cinctus (assembly GCA_963854165.1). Lineage (NCBI taxonomy): Eukaryota > Metazoa > Arthropoda > Insecta > Diptera > Anisopodidae > Sylvicola > Sylvicola cinctus. The sequence continues at coordinate 62,539,134 of OY974082.1, read as the reverse complement.
TCCATACACAATTGAAATCCATAGTGGCCAGGGAATTGTGCTTTTGATGCGTTATTTCAAGAGTTATGAATTCGATATTCATGCACTTGCAGAAAATATATTACCAAAATCCATTCGGAAACACATTACACGCACAATACCATACGTAATAGTGATGTGTTCAATTGTTCTACTTATAAATACAAATAGGATAAATCATAATTGATGAAGATGAAAACATATTACATCACATGACGTGCAGTGCACGTAATTTCCCTTGTGCTTTTGAAATCAATTTGTTTTTACATAAGCCTCTGGTAATACGTGGCATTTACTTGCAGATTGAACGCAGAAACAAAAGCACAGAACGTCAGAGGGTTTAGAAACTTCTGTACAAATATAAAAGCTTGAGGTGATCGCAAAAAAATAAACTATTGTAAACACAACAAGAAGCCTCAAGCCTGTTGAAAAGACAATAAGTTTACAAAACCAGCTTTACAAAACGCAGCCAATTCACGCAATGGGAGTGGTGGAAATTATTCCAATATTACGCAGAACGAACGATGCCCTATATTTGCATTCTAATAACATTTACATAATTAAGCCCATGGCATGTGGGGCAATGTTAAAACTAAACACAATAGCTGACGCTTTTTGCACGGTGCGGCGGCCATTGTACGCTTAAATAATGTGCAACGTTCGTAATAATGAATGCCCCATCCTGTCGTCGTTGTTTCTCTGCAACTTGATGTTTAATATTCGCATGAAATTCGAAAAAACAACAACGTTGAATGCAGCGCACAGCACTTGTAGCCTCGGCCCTTTCATTCTGCATTGTGTTCACCTGCATTATGTTTTGTTTTGTAACTCCACAATTATTTTCCTTAGAAGATTGCATGACTGCGATCCGCTTCCAAATAATATTATGCATTTATTACCAATTACTTGACTTTCCAGCACACCAAGCTTTTACCCCCATTTTGTTGAATTAATGGCTTAATTTCTTTTCTATGGTGCGCAATTAAATCGCACTTTAAGCACCGCAACATGGCGTCTGGAGTCATCATGTTTGCTTGTTTTCCAAAACCGTTAATTCCACTTGCAGTGGCCGCCAAATTAAAAGCTCTGCGCCATGCTACAACAGACGGAGAACGGAGAATGTATTTTAGGGGGTGGGGGGAGTGGGGTTAAATACGCAAATGGACGAGAACACATAAAACGATTATGCTTATCTGGCTCATCAGTAGTTATCGACAATCTTGCCATCTCTCCCCGGATATATGCACATTTAACACGTAAGCGTTTACATTCAATTTCCTTTTGTTGATGCGGTACCCATGTGTATTTCCCTCCTAAGTACATTGTCGAAATGAGATTTCACAGCGCGAGGGTGTGTGTATGCATAGCTTAGTAATGGCGTGCCTCTGTGTTTCTTTAGGTGGTGCTGCTGCTTTTCAATTCACATTCGACAGTCAATGTAAGCAATTTCGGGAGTGGTAAGGGATTTAAGAGAAGGGGGATGCAAAAATAGAGTTAAGTGTTGAGCATGCAAATACTACACCGAATTGGAAGCTTCTTGCATGTTTAAGCGGTGCGGCTATATGTGGAATGTGGCAATCCCTGGGACCTGGCGTTGTAAGCGTAAAAGCGCTCACAATGCGGTAATCACGGGCAATAACTCAGTAAATGCTTTTTTGTTGTATAAGTTGGAGTAAACGAGTTAAATTAAAGTAACGTGGTGTAAGGGGGAAATATCACGTTGCCGTTTAATGGAAGTAAGTCAATTGAGTGGGGGTTGAAATTTTGTTTCCTTTTTTAAATCAATTCAAAAAAAAAAAAAAGTCTAAAAAGAAAAAAGGCATTCAATTTATTAAGACATCGTCATTAAAAAAAAGATTTATGTCTAACATTGGTCCTTGAAATTGTGTCTGGGTATTTTCTTTATGTTTTTCTAGATGCAGAATGAACCTTTTTTTCAACATCCACGTGAGTTATGTAACATTTTTATGAAACAGACCAATTAAGACATTTTTTAAAGAGGGGCCTAGTGGATATGAATTAAATACCATTTCAAAAAAAGTGTTTTCATTGGAATTAATTACCAGTGATTTTGTTCAATCTAAAATTAAATGACTTACCTAGTTCAAAATAGTAAGACTTAAACTTTGTGGGACTTCATTGGGACCTAAAATTCAAAGAACTTGTTACAACTTAAAAAAAAAATTAATTCCTATTTTTAAAAACAAATTCCTATTTAAAATTTTTTATTTTTTGTTTTTTCGGTATCTTAGATGAAGATGTTAATCTTTAAAAAACAGAACGAAGTCCTACTTCACTGCATGTAAAATTCTAACTCATTAAACCACCTCCTTCTACACAGTCAGACATTTCCCTTCCTTTTTTTAGCTGGAACATTGCAGGCCCTTTTCCACAGCCTAATTGATCTCATCATCTTAAATTTTCTTTAGGAGATTAAGGAAAATTGATTATTTCTTTATAAGAAAGCCTCTTTACATCTTCTACTTTCACAGTTATGTGTTCTATAGAATTTAGGCTGGCTTCTTCTATTCTTAGACAGAAAATAAAAATAAAAATATGTGCCTTCGTTTTTGGACTATTTAAGCAGAGCCTGCAAGGCTTTATTTATTCCTGAAATTTTATAATTTGAGATGCTCGTCCAGTGGTCCAGTAGAATGTACATAATTCGAAGAACCATCTTAGTCTTTTCCGCCGGCCTGACAACAATAATTTACTTGGACTTGTGTCATGAATTTACACAAATGTAACTTTAATGAACGTCATCCTCCCATTTCGTCCTGTGCATTTTCATGATGCATCGGAAATTAAGTTAAAAAAAAAGTGAGTCAAACTAATATTAAAAACTTACTCCATCACTGCGCACCCTTAATTAATTTATTATGCATCAGCATAAACCCCAATTATGAAGCCAAAACAAGTGTGTTAATTTGCGTGTATTAATTAAAAACCGCATAGCATTGTGCACTCGATGCAGTCTCAGCCAAATGCATCTACATAATAAATGTTTATTCAACGCACACATTAATGCCCTGCAGTCTGCACCACACATCGTGCCTGCATCAAAGCTTAATAAAACCTAATAGGAAATGAATTCTCATACACTACACGATGTTTCTCTGTAAGCTTTCACTTGTTACATAACACACAAGCTTTTCTCCGACACGAATTGCATTATTTATGATCACATGTTTGCATGCACCAGATAAGCTGCACATAAGGAGGAGCCCATTTCACAATGTTGCATAAAGCTACACAGGGAACTGTAGGAAAATATTGTATATAGGGAATATAACGAAACGAGAGCAGTTTTGATATATAAATACGTAAACATATAAAGATATCCAACTTATTGTATTTATCTGACTTTCGAGCTCTGCATACAATATTATTACAAAGCAGTGGATATTATTACATTGCACATTGTGAGATCTCGATGCACTGCATTCGTATAGTTGATACGCCATTTTTGCTGATACCATTGCAGTGATATTATGTGTTAATATGCAGCCAAAATGTAGCATGTGCGGTCGTCGGGTTGGTGGCAAACGGCAGGCGGCGTCGCGACGCCACACTATACGCTTGATACGTGCAATGTGTTGAGTTCGCATTAAGCTGACACCGATACGTTTAAGCAAAAGCAATTCATTTAATTGGATAATTCTCAAGACACTGTAATGTGTGAGTTTTTAAATTGAACGATTTCTTTGCAAAATCAGTATTATAGTAACTATTCTGTTGGTAATTGGGTGCAATGACTGAAAACTACTTTAAGGGGTGGTGCTCACTGTGCGCTGAAAAGTTTTGCAGCAATAATTGGAAAAAGGGATAAAGAACACGAACTCCTCGCTTAAACTTCAAAGTGCAATTTATGAATTACATGGCAACACTTTTTTTTTTGTGTCGCTTTAAAATAGGTCAGACTTTTCTAACACATCGTACTTACTTTGAATCCTTAGGTACAAAGAACACTGCATAAATTGCAATCAACTCGCCAACTAAGTAGGTACAAATTTTATGTAATTTACCTAAAACAGCCGATTTAAGCAGCTGGAATAATCATCAAAGCAATAGCGACGCAAGCTACAGCCTTTAAGTAAAGTTCACATAAAAAATGAACTAGTAATAAAGTCGCTTGCATCCATGCATCTAGCAAACCAACAAACAAATTATACCACCCTCCCCCCACCCCTTCCACCCACAGAAATAACTAAAGCTTCCGGGTATAACGCAGCCAACTGGACTTTACATCCGTGAGCACATTTAAACCGCATAAATGATTCAAAACATCAAAATCATCCATTACCCCAGACTCTGTTTATGCACTCGTGTACTTTATATTCATTCACGAGCTCAAATTTTGCCTTAATTTAAATAATTTTTCTCTGGTAAATGGGAGCGTGCATAAAAAAATAAAAAATGTTTATAACTTCAAGCGGCTATATGGGGGGGGGGGGGGGGGGATGGGTGGAAAAAAAGTGCAGCTCAAATTATTGCTGCCAGCCATTAATAAAGCGTTGGCTGTGTAAATTCAGCTTTTTACACACGAATATATGACTTTTTGCACACACGGAAATATTTTATGCGTCCTTTTCGTGCAGTTTTGCATCCCCACTTTTTAATTTGCAGCGATCATCGATCAAGTGTTCTGAAGTATTAAAATTCTTGCTGTCGAAATTTTTTTGAGTGAATTTTAATAATGCAAAAATTGGTGCACAATTTTTCACACCTTGAGTTCCAAAAAAGGAATTAAAAACTCAATCTTTAGACAGTCTTTTGTTCTAACAAAATTTAAAATCAGACCACCGAATATTTTGTTGACTTGCAATAAAGAAATTGCCTTTGAAATTTTTTAAATTGGTTTAAATATAGCTTGGAGCTAAATAATATCTTTTAAAACTAATAAGTAAGCGTCCCAATAAATTTTAAAGTGGTTCTCCCTACCACACAATATTTTTTAACCACATCCATCCATGGAGTTGTTTTCAAATGCCATATATCGTAGTGATTCATTCAAATTTGTGGTAAAAGTGCAGCGATAAAAGAACCGAAAAGCAAATTATACACAAAACAGATTTTCCACACACAGAGAAAGCACCGCCGTTCATAAATTCATTTGGAGTATATCGGTGCAACCACCACCCCCACCCCCACTTTGTATGAACTCCAAATATACAAGAGTGTATGAAATAAATATAAGGTTGCACATAAAAATAACAGTGACATCAACTGTGTGGTTATCAACAACAATAATTTTTTATTTTAAATGTTGGACAATCAAAAAACCGTTTATGGTCGCAGCACAGCTGCAATTGCATGTATGCAGTCAGCCTCATGTGTTTGATGTATGCGAACAGAAAAAGCACTTTAGGGGACGGGTGTTATCACGCGTTTAAATTAAAAAAAGCGTCTCATCGTAGCGCTCGTCAAAGACTTGAATTGCTTTTGGGTGTGTTCTACGTCGGTGGCGAGGATGTGTGACATAAATACCGCGAATTGGTATTAGTAACATTGTGCGGACAGACGGGGGATGACGACTGCCGAACACGATGGATTAAAACGGATTGAAGGAAGCACAAAAGCACGTGCGTGTTTGTTTTCGTGTAACGAGATTTGGGATTTAATGGCAAGTATTGCTGTGTCAAGTCTTTTTTCAGTTTCAACACATCGCAGGGTTGTTCGTTTAATCCTTTATTTTGTTTGGAAATAATAATTGTGTCAGCTCTTTAACCGAATGGTCAGCGGGCATGCTATTGTCATGGGAATTGACGTGAAATTGAGTGTTTCATTTTTGTGGAAAAAAAGCATTAAATGAAATTTATTTCAGTTCCTCAATGTTTTATTAACTACGAAAACAAAATAGTTACTTAAATGCACAAAAACATTTATTTCCAAATTATTTTTAATAGCAGGAGATTTTAAATTTTATAAGGGGTTTAATAGATTTGTTTTTGTAATTAAAATGCAGGGCAAAAAAATTAAATTAAACAGTTTTTACTTATTAAATAATATTGGGTTTTTGAATGGGTACATGGATGTGATCAATTCGTTTCCGAAAATTTCTTAGCCAATTTCTTTTGGAATTTATTAAACTAATTCAAGGTCACAGTTTTTTTTTATCTAAATGAGTCAATGTACAATGTTTTGTATTTAAAGGTCAAATAGCGGGAAAAGAAACCTTGAAATATAGCGTTGAAAAAGGAAAGGACAATTTATTTAAAATTTTGTTAAATAAAAAAAACGGCTTAAACGATTTTAATTGAATTTTTCATATTTTTATGAATTAAATTATTTCAAGGTCATTCAAGTTCCTTTTCAAGGCCAAATCCTCATTGTCTAATAATCCCAAATTTTTTCCCCTTAATTCTAAACTAACAACTAAATAATAGTCCTTAAGAAGAATATTTAATTTTTTTCCAAGGTTTTTTATTTCAAGGTCAAAAAAAAATTAAAATTTGAGTAAACATTTTGCAAAATAATATTGTTTCTAAGTCCAAAGCTTCACATTTCCTCTCCTTTGTCCTTAATACCTGTCTGCAAATAACACAAAATATATTGCTTAAGTTAAATGAAAGAAACGAGATTCAAAGAGAACTGCATCCATGTCATAGATCAAATGCAACGCGTTTTCATATTGCCATGAAACCTTTGAGATTATAACGAGAACTCAGTATTCATATGTCACATCAATTTAAATGGGACTTTTATATTTCTCAAGTTTATCATCATAATATTCTCTCACAATCATAACTTTCAACACGTATGCTCCTTACAACTCGTTTTGAGATTCAGTTCCCTTATTTACACATCCCACCTTCATCACATTATCGCATAGTATGAAGTTAGTGGCACATCATTCAACAGTGTGTGTGTGCCGCAGACTGCAGAGAAGTCATGTGTAAAATGAGAACGTAAAATTAAGTAAGACGTAACACCAAGAAATTTGAAATTGCATTCACCAGAATTGCATTTAATGCTCAATAAATCAATGGCGATTAATGTACGCCGTTAACTAACTCAATCTGTATAATGTGCAGTTACTGCTTGTTATTTAAATTGGGTTAATGCTGCAACTTTAACTCGTGCATATATAAAAGCAATAAAAATGCAAATTCAAATACAAATTTGAAATAGTGATGCGTGGCTTTTGGTTTTATTCTGCACTGATACTCAACATTTGTATGGCTTCTCGAATTGAAGATAATTGAATTGTTGAGCAAGTTGCTGCACAAGGAGACAACTGTTGTCGGGTACGGTGTATGTTTAAAAGTTTGAAGGATGCTCAACTTGAGAAAATGTGGTGCATCGTATTATTGAAGGGAAAATCTTAAGAACGTACCATCAAATATAAATTGATGCGCACAGCTTTCACGATTTCATCTCATGTACACTTTCTGCAGTGCTGCAGAGGTGTCACAATGTTAAACATATTGTCAAGGTTGTGCGCAATATTGTGTGTGTGTGGGTTTTTTTTTGAATTCGTTTGGATTTTGTGTATTTCTGAATTGAAAAATATTTCGAACAGCATGAGGATTGCATGCTTTATAAGTGTGTGAAAATACTTAACGACACAATACAACAAAACCATTGTGTTATTAGACAATTCTTGTTTATATGATTTCAATTCATAACGACCTATTTTGCAAAAGTAAAAGATTCTTCCAATTCAATGTTAAATGATGGATTTGCTTTATTTTTGGATATTCTCTCTGTCAAATATTTAAACATGTTTGTCTTTCAATGTCATTTAACTCAGATTAAAAATGTTTCTACATTTTTAAATTAAAGCTCATTTTAAAAAATACTACAGGGTGATTCTGTGACTTTTTTTTAATGACTATAATATATAATTACGAAAATCGGTAAAGCTTAGAGACTACAAATTGGTGGCTAAGTGAATCAAAAAATATTTTAGTGTATGAAACAAATCCTTTTCCAGATATTAATTAATTTATTATCATTATTTGCACCCCAAAAGTATAAAATTATTTCAAAGTCATAAAGTCAAGGTTCAGTTTCAAGGTTTAAACTCCTTTATTCTTCAAAATTGAATCATTTTAAATTTTCTCCCGACTTAAATAATTCACACATTGCTCTCCTCTTCCAGTCCCTTCCATTTGTCTGAATTTTATGTATTCGGTTTGAAGTATATCTTTTGATGACGTGGCATACTCAGCTCTTTTCAGCAAAACATAATATGTAACAACATCTACAAAGTGGAGAAGTCAGACCACAAGTACTTTTGAACAGACTAAAAATAACATTCAGTCTTTTATTAAAATAATTGCGGTCAAAGAAGTTGGTTTTCTCATTACTGTGTGGCGTAGACTGTAGTTGCTGTACACTGAACTGAATACAGTCTACATCAACAATCAACACACAAAATGTTTTGCAGCATCATTAGCAAGAAGAAAGTTTTTGCAGGCTGTGTGTTTGAATTTGTTTCATATATCAGCCCAAAGTTTGCTCGACATTTTTAGCCAACTCATGTATCGCAATTGTACACCAACATCCAGATATAGTAGCCTCACTTTCCATGAAAATCTGTGTCGTCTGTGTTGACTGTCCTGTGTGTGCACCTTTCAAGCGACCGCATTTGATTTTGTTGGTTACAGCCTCATCAACATTTTCACCTCAATGCCAAAACCCTCGTTCTTGCACACATTCAACCAACAAAAACGTAACGAGCACAAACACATCATTGTTAAGGTCCTCCACAGGAGCTTTCAAAGAATGAATACATTGAATGTGGATTGTGGAAGCATTGAGGTGCTTTATCGCACACACACTATTTCCAATATATTATATTTGATTATCATCCGGTCCTTGATGTTCCCACTCCAACAAACAGCTTCATACACATCCAATTGTAACCGAATAATGCTTCGAAATTTCACACCACACAGCAAAAAGCAAAGCAAATGATTTCCATACGTACATACCTACAATTTGAATTTACATTTGTATTTCTCAGTATGATTATTTAAATGATCTTATGCCATCGTTTCCGTGTACATGCTTCATCCCTTCATTTGGACATATTTGCAAAAGCGTCTGCATCTTTTGCGAGCTTTTACAGGCCGCACTCTGTTTGAAATATTTCTTCCGTTCGCATTAAAATACAGTCGTGCCTCGGTTGATGGGTGTTATTAGTAAAATTTGAAAGTACTTTCATGTAATCGTGTAACAATGGATTTTTAAACCGGTTCCATTATTAAGTTTTATAAAAAAATTAAAAATAATAATTATAAAGTGAATTATAACTTTAAAAGTATTTTTTTCTGAATGGTAGACAAATCGTAAAATGTTTTTGTCCTCGAAACAGTGAAATCGTTAAAAACCAAAATAACCAGAAACGTCATGAATTTTTCAAGGAGAATTCTTATCTCCTGTCTTGAGCTTTACTAGAAATATTTTTGAATATAAAAATTTCGTTTCCTCATACGGTATTTTAAAAAAAAATATTTTTTTACAAACTTCTCCATTATCAGAAAATTAAATAAATGAAATACTTGTGAACTGCAAATATTTTACAGTCCTAACAAAAACCAGGAAATACCAAAAATTAACAGCTGTTGACAACAAGGACACCTAATTTTCAATAGTTATTGTTTCAGTTAAATTAACTTAAATTACGACTGCTTGCACTGACAGAAACAGGTTTATTTGTTTTAAAACTATTAAATTTATTATTGTGAATTAATTATTATTATAAGTTTTAAATTAAATTATCTCCAGTTCAAATAACTTAAAATTTAATAAATATCGAGACACAGAAGACGTATATTTGAATTGAATAAAATGTTTATCTAAATGATTTAAGATGAATATGGAACTTTTTTAAAGTAAAAAAATTTCTCCATATTCGAAGCAATTGTACAATTAATAAAAATAGTAGTAAAAATCTCAAAGAGATATATTTTTCATTGCTCTAATTAATCTGTAAAACAAATTATTTTTATAAACAAATAGAGGATTAAAAAAATTGGTTCGAATTACACTCCGCAAATCGAGGTGCCACTGTAAATTCAATATTTTTTTTGGTCCTCTTTTATATAATGTATGTGTATCTCACTTTCCAAAGTATATGGGATGGCAGGCGAGAATTTATTAGGCTCTATTATTCCGTTTCCGTTTGCTTCCATAATGTTGAAATTGGGAACGGGAATCGGGGCCCCGCATACATATTCTATATATTGTATGTCTACATTTGAAACGGCGATATCTATTTGATAAATTATTGCACGTTTTAAATAAAGGCTGGGCTGCTGCGGTGTGCTGAGGTTTTGCGGAGCGAGGGGGATAGGCCGGGTGAAAGGTAGCGGCAACGGCTGAACATGGGCAGGACAATAAACGTGCACACAGCAGCAGCAGCATTAAGGGATGAAGGCAAACATTTTTGAGCAAATCTTAAAGAATCTGTAAAATATACATTCAATAAATCAGATCGTGAATGATGCTTCCGGTGAGTGCGATATGGGTGCGTCGTTTTAATGTATTGGGTGACCATATCAGGGATACAAAGGAGCAATATTAATGTAATTATCGATCTTGTTATAATAGCCCTCCTCAAAAAGGTATAACTGCATAAATATTTAACGAGTCCCAAGTTTTTCGTAAATGTCCAATATAAAGCTTGACATTGACCGGAATTGATTGTGTTCTAGTGCGAGCAGCAGTCCATACTGTGTCTTTATTTTAACTCCTCGCATTGATTTATTGTCTTAAAAATAAACTGTATACGCTGTAGCATTGCAAGGATACAAATAAAAGCTAAACGGCCAATGTGTGCTAAGCTCTAAGTAAAGGAGGGTGGGGGTGAGATAATGTATGTCTGAATAGGAAATGTGCCGCATTGGAATGTCAATGTAATTTAAGTTCATCAGATTGTAAATGAGATAAAGCCGAAGATATGGTTTCCAGCATCAAAGAAAGTGCGTTTGTTTTAGAGTACATGAATAAGTGCGGAACCAAGAAGGAAGGAAGGGCGATTGTCGTTGATGGGGGGGGGATGTGGGGTTGTGTCCTTGAAGGCTACTTACAAACCCCAAAATAATGGCTTTGCCAATAAAATTCCCAAATATTACTGAGGGTTGAAGTGCTCTAAGATGTCGTCGCATGAAACATATTCAACGCATAAATTTGGCAATCATTAAGACATGTTCGACAGAAGCTATTTGTGTATGCACATAATTTAGTAACGCTTCTGATCTCCTCTTCAGGCGCCACTCTGAGAGTACAAAATGTACTCTAGTTGGCTGGAATGGAGTTTTATAATTCAAAATATAATTTATGGTTTATTTCCGCGTTGTTTTTGTGTTGACAAAACAAAACATATTTTATTTGTTGCTATGTTCGGTAAATGTCATATTTCAAAGGATCTTTACATAAAATTGCGGTGCTTCTTAAAATTTAAATATTTAAGCGAGAATTGCTTTTTAATTATTATAATATTTCATCATTCCCAATGCTGAAACTAAAATAATTGAGAATTCCGCAAAAAAGTACGCGGTTCATGCGAAAAGCCATCAAGCTGAAAATTCAATGGTTTTTATAACTGACTTTAAAATATTATTAGCATTGGAATTGACTTTTTAGGCACACCTTACTTAATATTTTAAGATTTCAACTTTAAAAAAATTACAAATTCCGCGAAAAAAAAACGCGGTTCATGAAATATTTTGCTGAAACAATTTATCAGCACGAGAATAAATTTCTCAATGTAAATGATCCTTCTAAAAAATACAATTTAAGGAAATTTAAATAATTTAAATCGAGGAATTTAAGGAACATTAATATTTTGGTTAAATACTAATCATAAAATTTACGCTGAATTAAATTTCCCGTAATTAAATCCTCTTCCGCCTACACTATACACAATTAATATAGCAAAATATTTCCAGTTCAATAAATACTCGAAAATCAGCTCATTCCATCAACAAAATCATATAAACGTAACCGTAATTGGATTAATCGCATTAATGAACATAATATCCTTTTGTTTGTAGAATTCCGCATTCGTATTGGTAGATAGAACACTCGTAAATTGTACAACACTTCCGAAAATAGCAATACCCACTGATCCGCTGATGATGAGTTAACCCTTTACGTTGGTTAAATTATTATCATGACAGCCTGATATATATTCATTAGTAACTGATTGCATCCAATAAAATTAAATCTACTTACTAATTACCATATATGTAAATGTATCCTTCACTAATATATTGTATAACGGCGCTGGTGTAACAGGAGCATGCATACATTATAATTAGTCAATCAACCAAATAATGAGAGTTCAATGTAAAAATGCCCAAATTATTTATGAGTTCCTTGCGTACACGAATATCACGTGTAATTTATGCTGCAAAATGATACAGCGTGTGATGGACGACAGCGCATTTGTTCAACAGACAATGAGTTTATCAATTAATTATAAAACAACAGCTTATACCTAATTTAAGCGCTCACCCACTCAATAAATTCGGTAACATTTACAAGCACAGCATTTGTGTAAATTGTAAATTCAAGTGTCGAGTTCATGTACTCAATTGTATCAACAATGGCAGCTTAAAATATAATATTATACATTGTGATTTGAAAGTAATTTAATAAATATCTAATCAAGGATTAAAGTGTATTGTATTGTTGAATTCAGAAAATAAACGGATTACAAGAATAATTCAAACTAAATTATTAAATATTTTCCAAAATTGGCATTTGTGCAACATAATTACATGTTTTGTAAAATGTTGAGTGTTTTGGAATTTATCCCATTTCAATGAGTATTTATAAAATCGTTAATACTAAACATCAAGAGCTCGGTAATACTTTTTCAATGCGTTATATTATCACAATCATTTAAGGCCTAAATCCTAAAACACTTAACGCTTTTAAAACATTTTATTTCGATAAATTAGAGTGCAGTTAAAATTATTCGATTATTTAGATTAAATCTCGATTTATAAAAAAAAAGGTTTTCAAACTGCCAAATGTACAATGTCCTTAACTAGAATCAAATCAGTTTTGTATAAATGAAATCAACTTGACTTGAAAAGGACTTGTCCTTGAAACAAGAAATCAATTAAAGCTCTATAATTAAATTACAATTTTGTCAAAATATTTTTGAGATCCTAAAGGGATTTGTACAGTATTATTCTTTTCAAGGATAATAAATTTTTTTTTTGAAAATTACAATATACCGAATTTGACCTTGAATCGACTAGACAAAAATTAAAACACTGTCTTAAAAATGAAGCTTTAATCTTAAATGAATAAAATTCAATCCAAGAAAACACAACTTGTACATCAAAGGATTTTGTATTCCAAAAACTTCAAAAGAACAAACCCTTCCAGCAATATACACCAACACCCTTTTAAATTAACACCACCCCATCAGTGCATAACTTAACATTATACAAGTTTGCAAATACATAATTATTAATTAACACGTACTTTTGCCAAAAACCCAACACTTAGAAGTGGCAATATTGTTATTTATATTGACTGTGTACGCAAGCAGCGCAGGCCATCGCATTATAAGCCGCCCTTAAATGTGTATTATGGTCGAAGGACTCTAAATGACGCAAAGAATAGAAATTAATTGAAAATTCCCATCACAAAAGGAATGCCGTCAATATATTGTTCAATACGCCATGCCAAACGAAACGAGTTTCCGTTTTCATTTGCTCGGCCCACCAATTTATCTTAAAGTTGATTTATCCCCGAATCGTTTGAACCGAAAACTTTTAAATACTCATAAAGTTTTTGTGCAATTCTCTTTAACAAGATAAACCACTTAACACCAACAATTGCTTCTTATTTTCCAAAAGGAAATTAAAAAGTTTATTGGGTTGGATTATTTGCCGATTTTATGTCAATTTTGCAAATGAGATGAGAATTTTTTTGACCAAATTGTCTTGAATTATTGAAATACAATTTGTTCCTGAAAGTGTCGATAAACAGAAGTTCAGTAACCTTTATTCCAGGAAAATTGTTGATTCTCTTACATGCATTGAGAAGAAAAAGTAATTGTAATTGCCAATATTCTGTGGAATTGGTTGAGAGGATATGAATTAAAGATTTTATTCTGTCATTTCTGAAAAAGTATTTTCAATCTTGAGAGTAAGAGCTTTGACTTAATAAAATTAGTTTTAGAATCCGATTCCACAAGATAACATTTTTTTCAATGGTTAAGTATTCTTTTGATGTTATAGATACTTCTAAGAAACATTTATTCGCTATTTCTTATAGTGTAGTTTAACTGTTTCTGTATTCTTTATAATAAATATTCCAGGAAAATATTGAATCAATTTGTTATTAATATTCTTTCATTATTAAGCGTCCTCACTCAGAAAATAATTTTTATAAAATAATTTTTATAATTTCTGACAAGCGCTCTGATTGGTCAATTTATAACTTTGATAATTTTCGTCAGTTCGCGCGGCAGTTGTCATTGACAAGTTGAAATATATTAGGCGCAATACAAAAACAAAATTTATTTAATGGAACCATTGACCCGGGCATGATATTTTTGATAATTTTGATAATTTTTTTCTACCAATCAGAGCGCTTGTCAAAAATTCTGAAAATTATTTTATTAAAATTATTTCTTCTGTGAACGACCTTATTATTTAAATTTATCTAGATTTTTTTATCGAAACAAAATAAGTAGTGAAACAAAGTCCTTTAAATTAAGTATACAAAATGAGTGAAAACAAAAAATTAAAACGCCCAAAGGTATGCAATTAAATATATGTAGGCGATTGCACGATAAAAGCTTCATATACGCCAAAAACTATGCATTTGCAGAGAGTAAGGGGGTTGTTTGATAATACTTTCTTACTTAGTTACATTCAATTTTTGGCTTCCACATTTCTGTTTCCTGTTTCTTAGCGAGCAACTCAAGACCATTTATTTTGTAATATATTTCAAAATATAATACTCGGATGTCATTTCAAGTGGTTTTATATTACTATCACTCCATCTTTTTGAGTAGAACGACATTATTTAAATTTAAAGCGTCACTTCCTTAAATGAACAGTTTATAGAACTCATAAACGAACTGCACAAAAACAAACAAATCAATGTAAGAGCTCGATAATCCTATGTTTTTCACATTTTTACGCTATTCTGTAAATTTACTGCATTTCAATAGTCATGCGTGTGTGTGATGCTAAATTAAGTATAAGCTCGAAAGTTGTGAAGCGAATTTTGAAATACACGGTCCCACGTATTTGTACATTTTATATGTTTCAAAACGAATTCCCTTTGTGCTGCATTCAGCGAACAAAAAGCTTTCCAGCAAATGAAAAGCGTTGTTATCCTTGACACACAAAGCGTATCAGTGCCGACGCTGTTCCAACGTAGATAAGTAAACTTTTTTTTCCCACCGCTTTTATCATGTTGTCAACTGAGAGAATTTTGCAGCACCATACATAATAACTATAATAGATATCTGTTACTGTATGTAATATGACGACTATGCATGGGAGGAGTGTATGAAGTATGGAAGGTTGCGAGCGCCAGAACGTGATGGTAAAAGTAATTATCTTCATCGCCGCTGAAATATGGCAGTGACAGATATTTATTTAAACTTAATGTTACATGAAATGTAATGGTTTTTTTTGTGGTGAAGAAAAAATCATCCCCACCCACTCGTGTAGTGTGTTAATGCCATTGAACAGAGCAGCGTTTAAACTCTTCTAACTGATTTGTGTCATCTAAATGCAGCCAGACTCCTTTTAAAAGTGAACCATTTTAAACAGAAAAAAGCATCACAATAATCCAAAGTTGTGGAGTAAAAATGAACAAACACACAATTTTTTTTTGTTTATTAAAACAGAATGGTGTGAAAAAGCTTGTGCTGAATTATGATGTGCAGTTTATTCTTCTTAATTCGTTTTAGGGCTTTGCCAAAAGAAATAATAAAGTCATACGGGGGCGAAGCCTCGCAGGCAGTTAATCCGAAACAATTTCAACTATTCAAATCGCATGAAGGTGGTGGTGTGCATGCGAGAACAAAATGTGGCAAATGGATTAAAGTGCTTAGTTCTAATAGACGAGCTTTTTCTATATGAATTTTGTGTGCAGGCACTGGTGGGATCGGGTCGTTGGTGGAAGCCATGATATCCCCACAGACATGGCGCGTTATTTAATTTGAAACTTTCTGCAGGGCGTATATAAGTTGGGGCGCATTTTTTTTTTATGGTCCAGCCATTTAAATTCAATTCTTGTCCAGTTTTTACTGCCGCCCGATCAGTATCAGTGCCTCATGTATTCATTTTGACCCAAAATTGTGTTTCAGCTCGCTTTCTCTCTCAGTATATTAAATGCCGACTGAAAGGAATGTTTTGAGAAAGTTTAATGACATGCTTTCGCTTCAGATTAAATTTAGAGACAATATAATGAAAAGTTGTGAAAGTGAAATAAAAATAGCAACCCCTGGTGGTTGCTGCGGTGAATACATAATTTATGATGAAGTATCCGAATTGGTCAAATGCAGTATGGACTAAATTGGGAATGGGAGCGGGAGGGAGCATGTTTTTGCGAATTGATTTTAACGCCAAACATTTATGAAGGGTCTGATTTATGTAGGCCATTGGTTTTTCTAACATGGCTTCAATCAAAAGAAAACTTCACATAATTTGGAAAGGGTTCCAAACAAGCGGGGACAAGCATAACAAAGTCATTGTTGGAGAAAACCTACGCATTTTTAGGTTCAAAACTTAATTTAAAAAAAAATGTATTTGAATGTTTTTGATTAAAAAAGGAAAGATAAAACATACGTCAACAATTCCTCACTTCACAGCAATGACAACTTCTATTCATTAAGGCAATTAAATAAAGTCATTCTTACATTTTAATTAAAAAACAAAGTCAACGTAACAAAGTGATAATTAATATTGCACGAGTTAGAAAGCAGCTTGTTTTGATGAGGGCAAGGTGTGAAACATCATTCTCCTTTCCGACGGACACACTCGTCCAAAGCTAACAATTTGGTTGGCATGGAGTCCGCTTGGTGTAGAAGAAACATTATAAATTCAATCCATTTAATTGCTCTCCAGATCACTAAGCTTGCTCTTCCACAGTTTCATTTGCGTCAATTAGAAACACGTTTCGGTGTTTTGTTTTCCATTTTAATTGTCGGTACTTTGTGAGATTTAATTAGAAATATTAGGATTTTAAATACGGGTATTTAGGACAACTCCAGCAATTTCGAGCTTTGTTAATTTGCAATTATTAATTACAGAAACGTTTGCTTATAAAAATGCAGTGTCACAGAGAGTCTCTCCTAAATCAATAAATTGATGAATATTATGATTTGAACTTTAAATATCCTTCAGGAAATAAACTTTATTGCACCTTTTAATAAAGAATATTGTAAAGGAAAAAATTTGACGAACGTGTTGAGAGTTTAAAATACTAAATAAATTTAAAACAAAAAACTAAAGTCAGAAGAGATGTTTTTAAATTTTGAATAAAGTCAATGTTTCAATCAACCCCCAGGGGAGGTGTAATAAAGACTAAGGGCGTCAACTCCTCTAACTATAAACAAATTGCATTTTCGAGCAATTCATTTCCAAAACAATTCCTTATATACTTAATTGACCAAAGCGAACATCGTTTAACCTCAATTCCTTGAACTTTAAACTTTGCAGTTAAATAAACATCCAAAAGTTCTACAAAACAACCCCATGTAATGCAAAGAAGTGAATTGAATTCAAACAAACACACCCAAACACACATTATTTCGGTATAGTCAATTGAAATTGCAATAACGGTAAGTTTGCGGCATACAAATGCAATGCCGTCGGCAAGACGTAGGTAATATATAAAGCGCAAGAACAAAATCGCAAACAAGCAGAGAGAATAGCGATTAGATGCTATTAAATTTCTAGTGCAATGGGTTTCCACAATTTGTGTGCATGTTGCTGAATTAAATGGGGAAAAAAATTATACAGGCCATCCCGGAAAATGCGAAGGAAAATGTTGAGAACTTTTACACATAAAAAATACTTGAATACGCGCGAGAACTATGTGGGTGGGGCGTGTGTAGGGGGAAGTGGATTGCAGGAGAGTGAGGGAACTTAGTATAATGCGAATATGTCTTTCAAAAGTGTTATTAACAAACTTTTGTAAACAAGTATTATAAAAGAAACTTCGGTTTAAAGCAATTTACATTTTCTTTCTACACCCCCAACAGATATACACCATTCATGATTTAATCCATCATCACAACACACAACTTTATATTCACGATGTTTATGAATTATGAGAGCTGCTGAATAAGGGACGGGCAAGCATCCACGAACTACTTCATACTTACTCTTGTTCCATGAATTTTTCTTTTCCCCATTCAGTTTTTTTTCCTTATAAAATATATTATAGTTTTTATTCGCTTTGCTGAAATCAGCGAAATAGCTTTTAAAACTCTCCCGTTTCAATGAAAAATTAAATTTCTTGCACTTCTTGTGCGAGTGCATCAAAATAGTATTATGGCATGAAAAAATTTATGCAAAATACAACTACATCCTTTTTTTATTTCACGTTAGAAAAAAATTAATGATTGATTGCACTTGTAATTGAGCGTAAACTTAAAAGCTGACTTATTTTCTAACGACACAGCGCGCACGTCAACGCTATGATTAAGTGCTGAAACTCTTGTTAAAAATACATGTTATGTTGAAATCCTTGAAGTTCTGATCCTTATTTTTATTAAAATAAACATGTTTTCTTAACAAAAACATTTTACGTTCAGATGCTTACGTTGTTTAATTACAAATTAAAAGTAAAAGGAAGGATATTTTAAAACAGTGCAATCAAAACCTGCCACGTCAACCAACCGTTTTCCAACCCCTAAAAAAATAGGGCAAGAAGCCAAACAAAAATTTATCAATTACTAACCAACTTTGTTTTCCAAATTTGCTTATTCAAAAATTGTGTTATTATTTAAATTAACAAACACCTAAATTAGATCCATTTCATTTAAAATTCATTGAAATTCTGCACAATGCTTTCAAATTGAAATGCAAATTCCTCTCACAAAGCACACACTAAACAAACATTATCCTGTTTAATGAGTTGCCAGTAATAATAATTCATGTTCAAATGCATTTCTAGAACCAAAATCATTTAATTGGGCAAAAATGTCAGTTAGAGCTTCCATAATTGCTCTCTATTGCAAACAATACACGTGCATCATAACGTTTTAGATATTATGCTCAATAGATGAAAGCCCACACACACTAAACCCCGCATGCACAAATTATTCTAATTGGCTTGTGTTAGAGATATTTAGATATTTACAAGGCATTTGCAATTTTCCCACCATAATTTCAAATAATTGCATTGTAATTGCAAAGGGCTGACGATAAATAAATCAATTTGTGTGCATATGGTTTGTGTTTCCACCTACAATCTACATCTAATTGAACGTAATATTTGGGCATTTATATGGGTGAGTTTTGTTGCAAATTTGTGTACCTGCATCTGCACCTGATATCAGTGAAATTGGTGTCAAAAGCAATTAATTGTTGGTGTTTGTTTGGGTTCATTCAAATTGTAAGCGGTTATTTTGTTTAAAAATAATTGTTTATTTAAGACAATTTGATTGGCTTAAGCCTTATACAAAGCTTGGGGAATTAAAGTGCGGCTTAAAGGGTGGCATAAAGTTGTTGGAAAAATATCTGAAGAAGAATTTCCATTCGAGAATAATTGCAACGGGAAGAACTTGCTGGGAAGCATTTTCATTAAGGAAAAATTGTTTACTTAAGCCTCAGACAATGGAGTTTGTTGAGTTTTAAGTGTGGCTGAAAAAAATTAATAATAATTATTTTATTGCTGAAGAAGCATTTTTTATTGCATTAGAGAAGAACTGATATGGAAATAATTTGCATGAAGGAAGAATTGTTTTGATGAAGTATTTGTATTGAGTTTTTTTAGCATTAGAACTTCAATTGAGAATAACAGTATAAAAGTACCTGGGGAAGAATCTGCATCAAGGAAGAATTAGTATAAATCAAAAATTATGCATTGAGGAAGAATTTCTGTTGCAATAAATTTATATTGACGATAAATTGCTGGGAGAAGAAACGCACGCAAAGAATACGGTTAAGGAAGAGGTGCTGGGAAAGAAAATATTATTAAGAAGGTTTAAGGAAGAATTTAAAAACGAACAAAGTGTTGTGAAAAAATTATTTTTGGGACGAATCGCTGTAAATAAAGAAAGGATCTTTCCACATCAAGAAACTGTCACATCAAAACAAGATAATCGGAAAAGAAAAGTACTTTAATCAATTTTAATTGTTCTCCTAGAAGAACTAATAATGTTTACACAATCTTTATAGAAAATCTCGTTGTCAAACTTTAATGTAAACCATTAAAAATTAAATTCTCCACACATTAACTTCCTTCAACGTTCCAATATCATAAACCATTATGTTGTACGAAAAAGAAACGATCATAATATTGAACGCACAATTCTCATATCATACAAGATACGGTATGGAATGATGCACTTCGATATTATTAAGTAGCTTATCGCTGTAAGCTCCCACTTGGCTATATTATGGGCGAATTCCAATCTTGATAATACACATTTTATACATTCGCATTTGATGAATGTTTCCTGCTGCACCAATATCGTTGCCATAAGTTAAGTTCGGCATCTCAAAAGATGAAAATATGCTCAACTTCACTACATTATATAATAGTGCAGCACATCTAAACCACTGATGCGATGCAACCAAATTGTGGATCGAAATGCAACTTGCAGGCGAAGGGGTGGGGTGGTGTGGCGTGAAAGCGTTTGCATACGGAATGAGTTATAAAAGCATTACTTCAAAATTGATTTTTATGCATTCCAGTTTTCACAAAACAGCATTTTTATTATTTTGTTATTGAAATAAGTCACCGAGTACATTTATTGGAAGTTTGGGGCAAAAGATTTTCAGAATTTATGGATGGAAGTAGGAAAATATGAAAACTCACTGTTGAAATTGTGTCGTTCGTCAATTTATCTATATTTAAAGTTGGTTCCGTTCATACTTAAAAACAGAGACAGTTTGAATCGGACTTGTGTGGAGATCATTTTAAAGCATTTTCTCCCACCTCCCTACATCTAATTTATTTCATATTCCATTTTGCAAACCTCATTTTCTGCACCCCACATGAACCTTTGTTATACCGGATGATTTCACCCGCATATATGTTGGTGTGTCAGTGCAAGTGACACGCTTCACCGAAAGCTTACACAAGCTGCCGCCCCGTGCATGTTCTCCCTGCAGCCTGTTTCCAATCATGTTTTGCAAGCCCAAGGTCAAAAGCTCTGAATGTGAGCGGAATTTTCATGCTTATTTATTTTCCAACGATCAAGAACACTCGTCTTTATGGTTTACACATCCTCGCATGCAGGTACACTAAAGTTTATGTTTCACAGGAAGCGTGCAATATTTTCTATAATACAAGATACGTGAATTTAAACTGCATCAACTGCACTTTAATGGGAAGCGAAACTCCTTACCGTGGAAAATGCTAAAAATTACAGAATTTTAGTTTCTAAAATATTTATATTATTGGAAACTTTAACGACGCAATTGGGTGTCAAGATGTGTGTTTATTTGATTTTAAGGGAACGAATACTCTCAAGGGGGTATCGAATTTATTGATAAATTGGCTGGCAACTTCAAGGTGTGTTTGAATTTAATATAAATTCATTCAATAAATTTATTGAGCTGTTCATTGTATAATGAACTATGTTAGTCGGAGCATTCAGTATTTCTGGGAAATAATTTTACAACTTAATAATAACGGTCGGTAACAAACCGTTTATGATGAAGGCAAATTGCGTTTAGAAACATTGTGTACGCGTGCTTATCAAAATGCCTTTGTGGATTTTTGTATTTTATTTATTTTAGACGTTTTTTAAAGTATAAATATATGATTTTATACGCGGACTGGTTTTAAATATTGTCAATCTTCTTAATTTAGGCAAAGTAAACTGCTTGCTTTTCTTTTTAATGAAATAAGAAACTTTTTTTTTTGTTAATTTAAATTAAATAGTTTCGTAAAAACTTTAAAGAATTCATTTTCTTGGTAACTTTAATTTTAGTAATTTATAAGTTCTCGATTTAATACAAAATTTGTAGCAATAACATTGCCATTTTTTTACCGGATAATTTGACTCTTTTTTTTTTGTTTAATCGAACTTTTTTTTTTGGCATTTCTGTGGTTTAAAAATACTTTTAAAATGTTTTTAAGTCGCAGGAAGAAAACCTTTTTAAATTTTAACCACTATTCAGCCCCTTTAATAAGCTTAGGACATAAACAGTAAGTATTTATCATGTCTTAAACCGATTCAAAATATTTTTTTTCAATTCAAACAAACTTTAAAGAATTGCCTGTTCAAAATAAGATTTAATTTGAATTTTCCCTGGAGAAAAACAAACTATTTTTGTCAGTGAAATAAAACAAATAGCTATAGTTCATTTTCATTTAAATAATTTTGCATTTCAATAATATTTTCAAAATATTTTATTGTCGTCGTTAGAAATGTGAAAGGTTTGGATGTTAAACAGTATTTTGCAATTTTCAATCGGTTTATTTAGTGCAACGTTTCCTTTACGTAAAGTACTCTTTCTTTAAGTCCTTCTGTAATAGTAGAAACGAGTTCATACTTCAGTAACAGTAACAGACATTGAGTTCTTCAATTCAATTGTTCAACTTTAGTTAAATCACGATTGTGTAAATATTTTTAAATATTGATTAATGACAATATTGTTACATTCTCTCATAAATTAATATTTAAAATACAAATTCAACTGATAACAAATAAATCAGGAAATGTCATCAATGTTTGTAATTTCCATTCATGAATATTCCCAGATCCACTCGATTCCGAAATTATCCACATGTTATACATCACACAATAAGGCTTCTATTAACTTCGCCGCGCATTGCTAAACAAACCCGTATGACTTCATTTTGCATACCGAATTTATTAAACAAAACACAATGCTGTTCGTGCAATTCAATAGTAATTCTGCAACAAATCCCCCCACATATGTACTGCACTGCAATGTGCAATTGCAACCGAAAATAGTTGCGAATATTAAATGTGCCGTGTATTTGTATGCAAAAGCACTTTATCAACACAAACCCGGTGCCGAACAATACACCTCGTCATAAATTTAGTACCCGCACAGTTTTGGTCCTTGTTTCGCATTTGCAACACTAAATACGATTGTATACACATCGTGCATACAACATACATTATGCAGCATCCTTGGAGAGGTGGGTACAGCACGGTTGTGGTTCACCAAAGAATGGCTTCATTTTGG
The DNA here is from genome assembly GCA_963854165.1 of Sylvicola cinctus. Lineage (NCBI taxonomy): Eukaryota > Metazoa > Arthropoda > Insecta > Diptera > Anisopodidae > Sylvicola > Sylvicola cinctus. The sequence continues at coordinate 62,515,780 of OY974082.1, read as the reverse complement.
TATTGTTTGCAGCATGCTTAGATGAGACTCTTTGACTATTGTTACCGCGATGAACAATGACACGTACTTACAAGAAAGTTGTTGAAAAGTGTGCGAGATAATTAGTCAAACGGATGAGACGGTGAGCCTGGAAATTTGCTACACAACTAAATATTCCTCGGGTATTGTGTGCTGTACTGTTACGTATTTAGTTATAAAAGGAGGAGGACATTGTGTGTGGCCGAGAATGAATGATTTATGGTCCACTGTGTATTATTTATCAGATTCATTTGTAAATGTACCCACAGCAACATTTATACGGTGTGGCGTGCACACAATGTGCACAGTTTTGTACGGTAAAAAGGGGGTCGGTGCTTTTAAAGCGCGTACCCATTTTCAATAAAGGCTGACCCAATTTAAGCTTTTACCGATAAATAATGGGAGGCCTATTTATTTATTGGCACAAAATGTTTAATACTTGTTGGTTGTTTTATGTTTTTAATTTATAGGGACCCAGATTACTAGAGTAATTAATTTATGACGCATGGACCCTTAAAGAAATTAGTGAGATCTCAAAAAATTACTTAAAGGATTTAAAGGTCATCCGACTCGAAGTTAAATTGAGCTTAAAAATTAGGGCTTCCAGATAAAATTAAGGGAATGGAAGCTTAAAAATGATCTATAAGTCATTTTAAAATATGTCAAAAATTTCAATTAAAATTCCGCGTTCGGATTTCATAGAAAATTTAATTAAAATATTTCTAAATTGACAACAAATAATTAATTAATAAAAGTTTAAAGGTCAAAATTTGTATCAAAATTTATTTTAAACAAAATCTAGAAGTGTCACTCACTACTTGAAATTTTGTATTCTTAATTATTATCTCTTGAATCTCATTAACAAGGATACAGAAAACACTGTCATTGATTAGATTCGTGGACACAGTGAACTGAAACTTTCCTGTCAATCGGTCAATCAATTAACAGCATGAAAGCACCTACTCAAATTCAATATGACATTGTCATTATAACATTCATTTAAGACGTGACGCCATCTTAACGGATGTTGTGACATTTTTCCCAACGCTATTCTATATTAATCTATCAAGCGAAAGTCGACAAATCAATAATGCCGCCAGAAATGAATTTTATGTTTTCCATATTCAACTCAGCATTGAGCATGACTATACCAAGCATATTAATGGATTTAAGTAGACATAATCAATCATCGCAAATATATGTGAATTCCGGGAAGAGAAAAAAATGTGGCAAAGCAAAATCGATTTTGCCCTAACAAATCGTTTGAAAATCAGACAGAAACATTGAAAACATTTTATGCTTTTAAAGCCAACACTTCAACAACTGTAGGAGTGCCCTGCATAAACTTGTCGAAGCTATTCTGTCGAGCACATACTACAAATTTATATCTAAAACTTTCTAATATAATTGAAATTACAGAGTATCATTGAACATCTGCAATAACTGGAGCACTTGAATTATGTTGTGATGCTATTTGGGATTATCCTTTGAAGTATCATAATAGTGAAGCTTTTCATATTTGCATTTTTCAGTTGCAGTTAGGTTTTCATTGGTGTTTTAAAAAAATGAATTTCAATTATTAAAAGCATCTGGGAATAGTATTTAATGATCATTCAATAACAATAATGGTCTTATCCTTGATTAGAAGTCATTGATAAGAGTAAACATGTTTTCAAGGTCAACATTTTAATTTTTATTTTTTTTTTTAAATATGAAAAAGTCTGCTTTGTTTACAAAACCATTAAAATTTGTGTCGAAAAAATTAAAAAGCAATTAAAAATCAATTTTTTAGTGATTAAAGTTTTAAATAAAATTAATCAGTTCGTGGTTTAAAAATAAAATTTTGAAATTACTTTAAACACTTAGAAAATCGGTTTCTATTAACTAAAGTGTACCAACAGATTTCTTTTAACTACGCAACGGAAGGTTATTTTCCTAATTATTGAAAATTGCATTTTATGTTAGTTAAAACAATTTCAATTAATAAATATTTTAATATAAAAAAATATAGAAAACAAATCACGTGCAGTTATTCACTTCAATTGATTACTAAAATTTTGCGAAAAAGCAATTACTATTTATTTCACACATGTGCAATTTTGTTTTCTCCACATTCTTATATAATATTACATAAAACTAACTAGTAAGTACGAGTACACACTCACTGGAATCTGGATGTTGATGTTGCCGCCTGAAGTTAAATTGAGAAATCAGTGCAACGAATCAAATTTCAATTAAAACTGACGAAGCGCTTGAGGACGTAATCAAACATCCGTTTAAAAATTCGTGTTTCAAAGTTAATTTGCAAGATTAGCTTAAAGAAAAACACATAGTCAGGCGCACCCAATCACAGCGCTGATGAAGGGCAATGGGGTTTATTAAAATGTGCGAAAAAGGAGCTCAAAAAGTCACTGCTAAAGAGATCGTCTGAAGAAGCATGGAATAAAAATGGGTGACGATAAAAATATTTATCACAGTCTCGCGTCACGAGTGGTTGGATTTTCCTTTTGCTTAATACATAACTGTATCTAGATGTAATATGTATAATATTGTGTAAATTTAGTTCGTTGCTGTGTGTTTAAACAAATTACACAAACAGTTTTTGGGAAACATTTCAAATCTTTAAGCTACTTTGTACTAAACCTCTATACGTTTACTTTGTTATAACTATACAGCTACATTTGAACTCCACCCCCTAACAAAGTGATAAGAAAATTGAAGTCAAACGGATAAAGTTAGCCACATATAAATGACTAGAGCAAATTGAAACTTGTTACCAAGTTCTTCTGGAATTTCGCACGAGAATCCAAATGATGCGAATTAAATTGACGCCAAACTTGATTACAAATTTCATCAATGATGTTTATGCATAATATTGTTAATAAAATATGCATCAATGAAATCTGTAAACAACTTTAAACATCTTACGTGAGACGTCTTCAAATATCGATTGAAATAAATTCCTGCTTTGTAATAAAGCAAATAAAACCCAAAGATATTCTTTCCAGCTGTGCAATGTTTTCGCTTGTACAATCAACAATAATGCATCGTTTAAATTAAAGCGAAACAATGATGGATCAGCTCAATGTAATCTCATGTGTTGTCCGACAATGTCCGCAAGAAGTTGTTGGTTATAAGGAAGCATGGTGCTGGTGGTGGAGAGGTGGTGCGGCGGCTGTGCATGAATGGCATCACAACGCTGCAACGCCGTGTATGGCGGAAGCGGATTTATTCAACATAAATTGGACACGAAAAATTTGAAAAGGGAACAAATTACTGGCTGGGTGTTATGTGGGGTTGGTGTTTTGTGTAGAAATTGAATAGGTATAAAGGGGGGGATAAGGAACAATGCGATGTGGTGAAATTAATTGAATCTTTGTAACAAATTTTAGTACAATAATATGTCCAAAATTGTTTGTAATTTACAATTTTTAGCAATTGAATTGAAGTTATGATTTGTTAAAGCGACATTTTTTGTCAAATTAATTAAATCGTGGCTTTTTAAAATAACAAATATTTTGATTGATTTAATATTTAATTTTTGTTACTATTCAGGAGGAGAAGGTCTTAAATTTAAGAAAAAAGTGTTAAGTAATTTATGAACATCCCCTTAGTTTTAGTTCTAGCTTAATCTTCAGCCAATCAAATCAAATATGTAATCCTGAAATAAATGCTTAAGAAGTAGGTATCTTATAACCTAAAAAAAAATTACGTAAATTATGAACAGCCCCTTATTAAAAAAATTTTCTTCAACACCTCAAATAAAGTAATCTTTAAATGAATGATTAAATACATGATATAATAGTCAAGAAAAATTATCTATGTAATTTATGGACAGTCCCTTATTCAAGTTCTAGTTTTATCTCAATTTCATTTTAATTGGCCCCTTGAGCAACTCAAATCAAATAATCCTGAAATGAATGCTGAAAGTCAAACGAATTCTCCACCATTTCCACTTACAGCATACTCAGCTCACACGAATCCATTCATTCTTTTGACAAAATCTATAAAATATTGTATGATATAGCCCTCGTATCCAAACACGAACACATCAAATGTGTGTCAAGATGCATGAAAGCTCTCCTGCATTGCAAAAGCCACTAGTTGTATGTGCGCTGCATTCCTTTGCTTTTGAGCGTTCATTTCGCATTAAAAGGTGAAAATGTATTTATTTCTGCCGGCTATGCGAACGAACGTGCGACATAAATTCATCAGCAAACGATTTGACATAAAGCTCAGCTGTTGTTTGTTTGATGAATAATTTCCTGGATGTGTCATTAAAAAGTGAGATTTAAAATTTGTGTGCTCTGACACAATAAAATGGAAGCCATTTCGCAGCAGCGATGGTGTTTTGTAATATCGCCTCTTGGGATTATGCTCATTCAATCAAAAAGCGTTTAAAAGATGTAGCTGGCTTTTAATATTTGATGATTTTCATGATACAACTCTGCTTAAATTATGTAAATATTGACTATGGGCTTTTGAGACAATTAATCTAATTTGTTTTCTTTTTGGAAGCGCAATTCTTCTAAATATTATGCAAACATTTTAAGGTGTGACACTGAAGCCATCATTTTTACCGCAGGAACCTTCCACGAAATGATGATTGCAACAATTGGTTTCGGTGGAATTCTCTTAGTAACAATTTGTATCCATTTTGTGCAGAAGACGTGTGCCGCAATTTGAAAATGTAACGAGAATATAGTAGCAATATGAGGAGCAATGAAGCCATTTCCACGATTAAAATTAACACTTTGCTGTCGCTGAGCTACAGTGCTCGTATGCGGATTATTTATCAAACGTTTTATTTGCATTAATATAATCCGGCTCGGCTTATTTTATATCTTACCACTTTATTCCTCGTTGCTATGTGCAGCTGATGGTGTTTCATACATGGCGGTTGTGCATCGTCAGCTTGCTTATACGTTGTGCTTTTGCACTTAATATTCATGGGTTTCTTAATCTACATTCCACATTCCCCACAGACTGCATTTTACCTACAATGGATTATACTCAACGTGTATTAAATATATACTTTTTGTGCAATATTATGCAATGGATGCATGCGTTAAGGAATTCTCCTCAGAGTATGTGTTTTGCACATTATGAGCTTTTGCTGTGCAAACATAGAAATGCGCCACTAAATCGTTATGAGGTGCGGTTTTGCAATTGGCTTTATTGCGGGGAAGTAAAGTCTTGATATATATTGCACACATTTTGTGGAAACACATTTCACTTATGATGAGTGAAGTTTAAAATTAGCTTTTCGGGTTTTACAACTTTCAAATTATGCACTAAACAAGTCATCTTTCCGATTTTCCTGTTTTAATTTTAAAATGCGTTAAGAGATTTTGCCAATATCACTCAACTTGGGATGCAGCTTTTTGGATTTGTCTTAAGTTAAAGAAGGTCTTTGTTTAGTCACTTACGCCATAATTATTTCATTTTATTTTTAAATCCTTCGTTTGAGATTACGGTGATTTTTCTACAAATTTTTTGAATAATTATTTTACGGTAGACTCCTATCTAGAGTCTGTAGCCTGTAAGTTGTGTATTACAACAGTTCCTTTTACAAGCGTCTGTCGTTATTCGTCTCCAGATATTCTCCGCCAACGAGCGCCAATCCTGTAATCCAGGGGAGCTTCGGTGTTCGAGAACCCTGCTGGATTTTCTGCAAATACGCACTTTGGAATCCTGTTGTCATTCATTTTGTGTACATAACCGATCCACCGAACTGCTTGGAAGATTAAACGGTGAATTCTTAAGAAGAGGATTGCTACAGTTATTCATAGTAATACAACATCGAATTGATAAGCCAAAGTTCCAACCAGCAATTATCAATGTTCATCTGCTTGAAATTTTAATTTTCAATAATTTTAAATCCTGATCAAAATCCTTATGTGAGAGTCCTTTTCAAAGCTACACTATTATTTCATATTCCACTGACAAAAACACGTTATAATGCTTTATCAAAACTTCAAAACGGTTTCTTTAAACATTTTTTTTTCGATAAGTTTGGGATTAGCCTACTGCAACTGGAACACGATAAAGCTATCGGGATTTTGTGGTCTTTTAATTAAATACAAATTCCACTCCGATTGTTTCAAAAATGTCAATAATAACTAAAGGATATACGTCCTTTTTAAAACCGTTAGTAACCATTAAACATTCGTTTTACAGAATTATGATTTTTAATTGAAATTTTTTTTTAACTTTTAAAATAATGTCTCCCTCTATGTCACCGTTTTTTAAGTCAAACTTAATATTATCCTTAAAATACGCGTCATTAATTTTTCAAGTTTGAGCATCGCAGCACTGCACGTAATAATTAAAAACGAAAACACAAAATCGTTAGTCATGCAAACAATCTAAAAAATGAACATGAACGAGTTGGTTTTATAAATGCTGTTTGGGGACCACAGTATATGTATGCATTCATATTTTCATATTTATGCAACGCTTAACTCCAAAGCTGCTTTCAGGGTAAAATCCTTTTGCGAGATTATTATGGATTAGCATGTCAAGATTCATTACACCGAGAGCTCAAATCCGAGTTATACATTTCAACGTCGCAACTATGTGTAATGCTTATGTTGTGGGTGGCGGGTGTACCGTTAGTTGGGTGCCATTTTGGCTTCTGCCAACGCCATATGAATGAAGCTTTCAAACAATTATGCTAATTTTAACTTCTTATCTTCTTTTGATATATTTGCGTTGTATTACTTTAGCTCAAAGACATTACGTCTAACGTTAATTGATTTAAGCACATTTTAATGTAATGTCGTCTAGCTCTCTGTTGTTTTATAAAAAAAAGTTGCATTTATATAGTTAGATTAACGAATGTACTTTCCATGACAAATAAAATGTTGCACGTTTAAAATACATTATTGGAGCGTTGTAAAAAGCGTATTAAATTTGTTGCTTAGCCTATGACAATAAAAATGGTAATATTAATTGAGTATGGCGGGTGGTTAGTCCCCTTCACCACAACTCTATTGAAAGGGGGAACTGAAATAGGGCGTCAGCGTGAAATAGCAAATTGAGGCGAGTCGTTAATTTCGTTGCCGGCTGATAATTGTTTTATCGGGGCTCACTTAATTAATTTTATGAGTAAAGGTGTGTATTTGAATTGCTTTTTTGATTGCTGATATCGTCGTCCTGCAACACATAATATATTCAACACAATAGTCGTGCGAGCAAATACACGTCGATGAAATTGGATGATTTGATTGGAGATTTCAATTGATTAGGGTTCGAGCGACTGCAATATTGGGGAATATGCAATAATTTTTGTTACGCATTAATTTATCATTTACATTATAATTTGACAACATTAACGCCACAGGGCTTTCCAATCGTGATGATTTTATATACTTACGTAGGATTGTGTATCAATTACAGGCTTCGATGGGTTATTTGAGCGATGTAATTCGACAGCGATTTTATCAAATATTGTTATTTATTTATATGGATTTTACTTCATTAATGGTTTTGGCGTCACTATTTGTATTTAATACGTAATAGGTAATAACGTTGTAATCATTTATGAGTGCATATGGTTTCCAATAATAAGTATACTTATAATTTCAATTCTGAATGCGAGTATATTATTGTAATTATACTAGTAGACTATTTTTCTTCTTCTAACAATGGGAATTATTTTAAATACAATAACTTTACAACTTGTGGTTAACAACAACGCTTAAATTTAATGTTTCATGGTCGGTGAATAATTTTTAAATCTCTCAAGATTTTATTTTAGTAAAAAAAATTTGAATCCATTTTTCAAGGTCATGGTAATGTTGAAATAGTGTTTATTTATCAAAAAATATATGAGTAAGCTTAAAATCGGTTATAATTATTTTAATCCTTTAAATAATGAATTTTGGAAATGGAATTTAACTAATCTCCTTCAGATTGCCCATTCGAATTATATTAACTTCAATATTACAAAATAAGTTATTTCACAAATAATTTTGCAAAACGTTTCAAGGCCAAAATCAAAAAATTGCAAGATCTCAAATTTTAAGAAGATTGTAAGAAAAAGAAATTTAAGATAAAAATATTATCAAATTATTTTAGTTAGAAACAAATTCATGAAATTTATATTCCTAGAGTTTAAAAACTATGTTTTATCATTTATTTTCTCTTATTACTTACTTTTTAGTTATCTTGTACTTAATTTGGTTTTAAAATTAAGCATTTTTGGAAAGGATTCGAAACTTTTATTAGACATTGTGGGGCACATTGGGACTAACATAGAACGCTGTTTGCGGAACTGAATGGTCATGCCCTTGAATGGCCGCCATCTTGAAAAATTTGTAAACACTTTAAGTGAAAAAGGCAACTTGTGAAGATACGTTAAACCAAATGAAAGAATAAAATTAATTTATTTTGCACACCACAAACAAATGTCATTCAATATTAATGCAAAACCACAAACCAATAAACAATCAATTTTATTTACAATATTTATTATTTTAAATCGGGCAATTAACAGCGATCTGATTTATTATTAAACACAAGTTTTGAGGTCATTGTGAATTCAATTTAAATATTACACCCTCATTGAATGTGCACTCATTGCACTATTTCAATGGTCTAAAGTGTACACTTTATTTTGATGTAACTAATTGGTACTTCAGCTCTATCTACCTCATTATTGAAAACATTAATTAAAAGCGAAGTGTTGATTACGTCAATAACATTAGTTTTTGATGATATTCAAAATTCAATTAATAAATATTTAGGCTCAACAACTCATCCATTAAATGTATTTAGAAATTTAAGTTGTAAAGCTCAATTCAAATTTTAAAACAATAATTTCAATTAAATACATAAAATGAATTGTGGTATCGTGTTGATTAATTTAGTGCACAACAACGCAACACAAAATCTCTTCAATCCATTAAAACCATTAATTAAATTGCAAAATTGGTTAAAAAGGAAATAGTAATTATAAGATGTATTATAAAATTTAAATAGAAGGACATTGTTCAAAGTTTTGGAAGCAATTCGTATTCAAAATGATTCGACAAGTGATTACATTAATGCGCTGTGTGACTGAATTTCGTAATTATTTATAAAATAAATCTCATTTAACATTTTAATTAATTACATTGCATGCGGGCACAAAAAGTTCCATTAAAGTATAATGTTTATTCATATGAGTGTTTACGCTCATTCAGAAAAGGATTAAATTCATTTCTTACAATGCTCGTGTGTGCATGTAAATTGATTGCGTCGTTTTTGCCCCAAAAATAAACGCAACAGAATAAAGTAATTTTCACTTTATTTGCATGCTGTGAGCATAAATGCGATTTTGATGTCCATATTCATGTGAGATGGTGTTAAAATATTTTGTTAAAAACCACGTGTATAATTTTAACACAACATTTCGGAAGCTATTTCAATATTGTACTACGATGAAATACACTTGGATGTGGTGTGGTGGCTGGGATCCGCAAAATTATGAGAATTTGCATAAAGGAACAAAGAATAAAATACTTCAATTATCAATGTTTATTACCTTGTACTTACTTTAGTAAAACTGTAATTTCAATTATCTTTTTAAATGTTTTAATGTAAATTAGTTTCTGAATATTTCAAACCAAAAATGAACTTATGGGGATTACGGTTTACAAATAAAGTCCTTTAATAATAGTTTAATATGTTTTTAAATACTTTAAAACTAAATTAACTGTTTTCATAATAAATTGTAAGGAAATTAAATAGAATTTTAAACACAATTCTTAAAGGGTTATGTCACAAAAGACTTTAAATAAAAAATTTTCTTTTAAAATTAAAATAATTATTCATTTTAAATAAAATTTAATAACTTTTTTTCTTGAAAAAAATATTTTTTTATCCGGTTAATCTGATTTTAAAAAGTTTAAAAATGTTGTTCTTATGGTGCCTTCCACAGAGCTCGTTGGTGCCTTCCCTTCTATACTCTAAATCATTACTAAGATTTTATAGAAAATATTCTAAGACATTATCTGTAAATATTCAGTCCACTTTGGATCGATGTAAACAGTTTTCGTTAATTAATCCAAAATTTTCGCGGTTTAAAACACGTTCTATAAAACCAAAAATGTTAAACCGGGTTTGTTCATAACTGAATTCCATTACAGTCCAAAGTATTAAGCAACACCCCCACCACGGTAAGTTAATTTCTAATTTTCTTACAAAAAGAGCAATGAAGTTTAGCTTTCAGCAGTTAGCCCTTGGCGTTTCAACGTGTGTATATAATTTCTCTCAACTCTATGTAAGTAAAAACATTTAAAATAAAAAGATCCAAACTCATTAAAACTGCAATGAACGGTTTCCACCTCAGGGTGTGTGCTCCTTCGTTGTAAGCACGATGGCAAGATGCGACATTTATATACATTTGACCAGACGCTGAAAGTAAATTGCAAGCAGTGTGTGCTTACAGGATAAAAGAAAATCAACGAGGCGTGTTTTGTACATGCAACCCCATTCACTACAGCCGTACCAATTTTCTTACACTTAAATGGGTCTCGGAATTGAAGTAAATATTCTCGGTTGGCTTTCAATGTGAAAATGGCCAAGGTCGTAAATAGTAAAGGGAAAAAGGGTTAAGCTGGATCCTATTGTTGTATAAAACTTTTTTTTTTCCATTTTTTTTTTTTTTTTTGAGAAAGTACGGGAATGGTCTTGCATTGAATATATAAGGGCGACTATTTTCATCAACACAACAAAAGTTAAAGTTCCGTCAAAAGCACTCACTCGTTTTCCACATCACAGTTGTGTTTTTTTTTTCTCCCTTATCAAGCGACTTCTTTTCTTAACGCTCGTATTGCCTTTCAAAGTTTGTCGCATTTCCGCACGATACTCCTTGTGGAGCTTCTAACTCGTACATGAAATATAAAAATTCCCAGTTATGATTAATTGTTTCTGCCAGACATTGTGTGAAACTTTGTATTATAGTTGGGTGATTCTTTTCGCATTTCTTTATAGTGACAAAATTATTATGTGATGAATTAACGGCGAAATGAGGTCCTTCACAAACGACAACGCATAATATTTCGGTCGTCACGGTACGCTAAGTAGGTGAATTTAAAAGCTGTGTGGGTGCTGGGGTGCGGCGTAACAAGGACTTACCACAAGGATACATAATTTACGGTTGATCTTTGATTCACATCACGTTTTACAAGTCCGGAAAAGGACATACTTTAACATGGTTATCATGCGCCCGCTATGGTCACCCCCTCCTAACGTACAGTTTTGATGATTCCATTCTTGTCACAGTCTTATTTCATGCTTGATACATAGCAGCAACATACACATGCACTGTAGCAGAGCTTTTATATATATTGCCAAAACTGGAGCTCGTTGGAGACTTTGTGTGATTTCACACGCGGTGATGTGATAGCTGGGGTGAAGGCAGATGTGCGAGAAGCACGAAGAGTTGGATGTGGCATTTGTGCGATGACACACACAGTGAGAAACAATGCTGCAGTCACCCGCGGCAGGCATGACGAGGAACGAATTCCGCTACCGCCGCGCGGTTCCAAAGCATTGCCAGATTAGTGCGGTGGAAGAAGTTACACGAGTGGAAATAATGTTTCGAAACTTATATGAAAATAGCGCAAAAACCTCGGATACAACATGCTCCTTTTGCGCCATGTTGATGTCGCGAATTTGATGTTAGGTGCGAGTGGGGTGAGGGTAAGGAATAGCGATTTCATGCAGCGTGTTTTGAGCTATGCCACATGCTGGGGGATTTAATACATAATAATATTGTATTGAGGGTGTGTGGGAATCAATGGAAGAAGACGCGACACGGTATGTGGTTTATGTGTGTACAAAAGTGTATTTGAAAATTGTTGAACTAAAACTAACGCAGGTGGGTTATAAATTCGAAAACATTTCAGCACTATTTGTTGTGTAATTTTTTTTTTTAACAAAATTTGGTACATGAAAAATGACACAATTTTTAAATGCAATTTTTTTTTTGTGCATGATGAAGTACATAAAAATTCAGGACAGTTGAAATTAAAGTTCTTTAACTGGTGGTTCTGATATTCGTTTTTATTGTAAGTTAAAAAAAATGTTTTGGCTATATTTTAGCCGTTTCTTAAAAACACTCAATTTTTCTAATAAAACAAACGAAACACCAGAAAAAGCCACATAAAACTGAATACAGTTTTTCATAAAATAGAATTTCAGCTTTCAGTTAATTTAATAAAAAAATTGCATTCCCTTTTAAAATCTAAAATAAAATCCAACAAACAAAAACACTCAACAAATTAAAACCACTCAAAAAGTAGGCTGTAAAAATCAAAATATTTCAAAAAGCGTTACAAATTTTGTATTCACAGTAAGATCCTCATTGAATCCAAACATTCTTTAGATATTAATGACTCAATTCGGATTTTCACATGCTCCACCATACACATCATGAAAGTCTATTCAAAATTAACAGTGAAGTGTGCCATTTTGAGATGAAATATTTAGCAACAATGTTTACATTAATTAAGTCCTAAACCAACACCTACGCGATGTTGGCGAAAATGACTGAAAGTCAGTTTCAGGATGGCGCATTAACACTTCGCTGTATACCTATATAGAAGCTAACTTCTTCAAATGGAATATCACAATTCAGAGCGCGTGTCTAAACATTTGATTAAGAAGTTCTTTGATTTATGATTTTAATGTGTATGAAGTGAATAAACACACATTATTAGCATATTAGACAATCATGAGGTACTTAACGAGAGTTAATTCTGACGCTCGGAAGTTTTGCTCGCGTGCGTGAATAATGTGGAGTGACATTGTGTGAACACAGTTTGTTGCTACATTTGAAAAGTCACCTACATATTATTTTGATATGAATAAGTTTATCACCACCTGAATGCGAAATGTAATTTTAAAGGATTAAAAAACATTAATGAAGAAAGGATTTGATGTTGCACGATTAAGTATTTTGAAGGTTTTAAGCAGTAGTAGTATTTAATTTGTTTAAACGAAAGATATTCAATTATTAAATTTTAAATTTACCAAAATAAAAATAAGGGAACATTTACACTTATGTTAAAAGATCATTTTAAATTTAATAAAATGCTGCTTTAAAATTTAATAATGCCCTAGCTGTATGATACCCACATAATATATGGTGTCTTACGTTGCACGTGATGTGATTTCCAAGAATTCAGCATCTGCCAAAGTAACATGTTCACATATGAGGAACACACATCGAACCAAACGTAGACTCATACGGAATGTTAATGAGCTATGTTCGACACGCGTGAAAATAATGAATCGAAGCATATTCAATGTTCTGCCATACATCAAATAATGTAAGTCAATTGAACATTATAGCTTCTCGTACGTACAGTTACAGCAACCTGCACGGCTCATAACTTCTGATCCAGAAATTACACGGAGTGAAAAGTTATGTGGATAAAATGTGTTTGAATTTTATAAAATAAACACAAACGAGAGCTTGACGTGCAGGATATTTTATAAAGCTAATTTTCTATTTTTTATTCATAGTTTAAAACAGTAAACAAAATATAGTTGGATGTGGCAGGGAGAGCCACGTTGAAATTTATTACAACTTCACGAACAAATTTGTTAAGTTTGAGTGTGAGTATGAGTGCAAGTTTTGAGGAAAATTTTCATGAATTTTTGAATATAAGATGATACTATGACCTTGAAACGCTTTAAAAATATTTTGCCTTTATTGACACAATAATAATTGTAACTTTATGAATTTTACAATTTAAAAAATACAATTATTTTAAGTTTGCATTGACCTTGAATTTTTTTAATATTGACCTTTAAATTTCATTTTTTTTTTTGAAACTCTGTAAAAATAATTTATCACAATTTCCTAAAATTTAAATTATCTCTTAACTTTAATTTTTAACTTATGTATTAAAGAATGACCTTGAAAAATGTAATCACTCGTAGTTTCTCAATTTATTATTGAACTATTCATCAAAATTTTAGATAAATTCGTTATACGAGTTCTAAAATCTGCACAAACTCATTTTTCATTGGGCCCTCCTAGAAACTATAAGTTCCTACATTACCAGAATCAAAAAAATATCAGGAGTGGATAAATTATTTGCTCTAGTATTGTGAGCTGTAAAATTACAAATTTTATTAAATTTAACTAAATGAAGCAGAAGTATTTAAGGATATAGCAAACGGTTTGCAACAAGCCTTTGTCCTAAATAATAAAAAATGCTTTACACACTAATAACTCACCCAATTTCCGGACTAGCTATTCCGCCGTACACACATTTAACATTCATGTGTATTAAAATATGATTGCCAACAAATTGTGCCGCATACACGTAGCGGGAAAAAAAACTTTTACATGACAGAAAAATTGTCGCAATTAATTAACCTAAATTTAAGGGGGGGGAAAAAATGTTTGTAATTAATTTAAATGGCCCTACTACAAACAGCACAGTCACACATTGCGATCCAGCACATTTGCACAAAATGTGTGTGTGTAATATTTAAAAATAAAATAACTATAAATAATTGTGCTTGCATTAACATACATAACTACACACAAACAAATCGTCCCTCGGACATATAAATAATTATTCGTTTAAAACAATGAAACTTACTGAAAATAGCCAGTGATTTATTCTCTCATTTCAATTGTTCCGATTACAAACTAATTTAAATAAAGCCAAATCGAGCATACCTAATGAAATCAATGGACCTGCGGGTTACGGAACAGCAACCCACTCTTATGTATGTGTGTCCTTTCCTCTATGTCCTTTATACAAACACACACACCCACACACAACCACACTTCCGGTCCATTCTCATTTGAGCTTCCCCTTTTCTATCCTCCCTTCATTTGTCCCCCCCCCCCCCGCATGACCAACCTAATGTATAGTGTCTTTCCTTTAACCCCCACACTCCCATCACATTATACAATTTCAATTTGCAAATACCCGTTGTCCTGGAAATAGGAAATAGAAAAAACAAAAAGCGAAAAAAAAAAATGAGTTTAAGTTCGCCATGTCGTCGGATGCATTAATTACATTTTATATTAATGCGGATGGCCAATCAAGGCGAAAAGGTACAAGTTAAAAATTAATTAAACTTTATCTGCACGTACATATAATACAGTGCAATATAGTGTATTGTCCTGTGTAGTCACCCGCTATAACTAACAGCTGCAAAGCGGTGTGTGGACAGAATACAGCCCAATTAATTAAAAAGATAATTGAATTAACCATTCAGCGTAAATAATCGCAAATAACTAGTTGTAGTAAATACACATTCGCACAATATTGACTCAATTCAATATTGCTGGTAATTATTATTATTATTATTGCAATTTAGTTTACTCACTTGGGTCATATTCAATTACAGTGAATAATAATATTTATTTTGTTACATTTAATCAATGGTAATTGTTACATTCATTTGTTGGATAGAATTATTGAATTAGTATTACACTTTAGCAACGTTCTGGAGATAATAATTTTGATAAATTGCATTTTTTTTTAATAAACTGCGGTTTTTTTCGCATCCTCCTTTGGTAAAGTAATTTTTTAAGCATTTTTTATACGCATGAAGAAATCGATACTCTTGTCAATATTTTAATGCACACAAATTTTTTATTAACTGCGTTTTTTTTTGCGGAATTTTTGCGTTTTTATACTTATTAAAATATAGCTATGATCCAATCCTTATTACGGGTTCTAATTTTAACTTTGAAACTTTGCAACACATCAAAAATTTAACTCAATAAGTAATGCTGTAAAATCATCAACATCAATCCGTTTTTAGTGATTAGCTTTTTTCCCAGACAATTTTTTAAAATTTTTTTGTATTTAAAATTCTAAATTTTGATGTTCTTAAAACTCCAGCAGGCTCTGGCTTTTTTAATATTGAAAGTTGTTTTGAATTTTAATATGTTTTAATAATAAAGTCCTTTGGAAATTATCCTTATAGTTTACGTAGAATGTTATTTTCATCAGCTAAATTTTTATATCCCAAATTTCGTCGAATTTATTGTGGTTTCAAGGAAAAGCTTTTTATCTGCCCTTTTTTAATTTGTAATAAGTTGATAAAATATTTAAAAAAAATGTTTTAAGTGTTCTTACATTTAAATACATTTAAGACACTCAAACTAACTATTAATTAAAACTAAGTGCAATTCAAAATAACACCATTCCGTCAGACCATCCTGCTAGTTCTTTTTTGTAAAATTAAAAGCTTGCGAAAATTTCCCTAGCGTCTTCCTGGAAAATTTAATGAATTTCAATTAATACCTAATAAAATGTTCCTTAAAATTTTACACATTTCCCTGAAAAAAACAATCCACAAAATAAGCAACCGCAAACGTGAAAACCAAATAAGTGTGATTAAATGTAACTTGCTAATATTATGTTGAACACCCGATGGTATTAAATCCTTCCCCGGCAATATTAGAAATGTTTGTGGCGGCAACATGCAGCAGCAACCCACACACTTCGCCGGGGAATATCTGCAGGGCGTGTCACACCATATGTTACAATGTGTGATTACGTAACAAGCGTGTATGCATTGTGCAGCAATGCGGAAGATAAGTCGCTTGTCTAATCTGAGACGAATACATCACAACACTTTGTGAACCTGGTATAACAAAGCGTCTTTATGCACAATGAAATAGAGTACACGAAGACGCAGGAGGAAGCACACATATTGCCTTGTTAATAAAAATTCATTTTCTATTCAGATTTAGTATATGGAATCGGGGAGTCTGACGTGGGGGGATGAAATAAACTTTCAGCATTTGTGGTTGTGTAAAAGACGGTATTTTTCGTTTAACTGCACTTAATGTGCAGGGTGAGTGTATAAAGGTACATTTTGAAGATGGTGTAGAACGTAAATTTTGCTTTTAGGAAACATTTATAGTGATCTGAAATACTTTGCAGTGTTTTTCAGCACTTTGTGTTTGTGCATCAAACTTAAGAAAATGTTGAAACTTAAAGATAAGGTCGACTATTTAAGGCTTTCAACTCGGCAGGGTCTGTCTTGCAAATATATTTGGAGTTGTGGTTAGGAAGTATTTACTTCCACTTGTAAGATTCCTTCTAAATTAAGGGGCTTCAGTTTATTTCAATTTGCTTTCTGCAATCGTACAACTAGCAATTCGTTTTATTTTGAGGTGAGATTTGATTTACAAAGTAACTTAAAAGATGAAATTGTATTGTGCTTTATTTCTGTTCCTTTGCCATAGCAATCGACTCAACCATTTATATTTTAATGTTGAAAGTCAACAACTAGAGCATTCAATCAATTTTTTAAATAAACTCCATTGATTCGAATTAATATTTTTAACTTTTTACTTGACTTACACAATAACGAGAATATATAAGTTTTGCAATTGAAGAAAAATTTAAATGGTAATATAAAATAAAGCTTTTCTAGAGATTTAAAATCCGTTACTATACTTTGTACTTAAGGGAGTTAGTAAGAATGCAGTGTGTCCGATTTTCTATTTCCTGAACTTGAAAACGTCTCAATCATCTCCAACCGCATTTAAGTACGCTGTAAAATAATTTGTGCCAAAGCGCTTTAAAATTATTTTTTAAAGCTTTTTCAAGGACAGTTGTTTATTAATTCTCTGTATTATTACTTATTAAAAAAAACTGCCGATTACTTTTGATAGGTTTTAAATAACTCAAAAATTTTACGAAACATTTCAAGGTCATACAAATTTTTCTTCAAGGTCATTCATTTAATTAAATTTTGTATCTAAGTTTGAATATTTTATGCTTTAAAAAAATGTAACTAAAAAAACATCGAATTTAAAGTACCACATTGCATCCCCTACCATGTCGTTGTTATTTTACAATCGCATCCGACTAACTGTGGAATTTTATTTTAATCCACTTAAACGTCCAACTGGATTGCATGTTAAGAGCTTCAGAGCCAATATCCATTGCATAAAATACAATATTGTGTGTCCACCAACATAATAGTCGATGGCAACAACGGAACCGTGTTATCTGCAGCACATTGGCCAAAGCGAAAATCATTGAAATAACTAATAACTGTATATTGTGTGTACCTATACGTGCAGCAGTTGCATAGTTGCATTGTGTAATTGGTGCAAATGCGAGCCGTGCATGACGGCAGGGGGATTGGAATTAAAGTGGAGCAGGATATTACAAACTGACAAACCAGTTAAACATAATTGCTGATAAGCGCATGTAAATCCGTTTCATATCATGCATTTTGCCAATAAAAAATCAATGCGGCAACACTTTTTTTTTTGTGTTTGTGTCTTTTCGTTACACTTCCCCACAATCAACTTGTTCAAATATTAAAATGCATATAAAGTTTGAAATGCTAATATTTGCGTTATGATAGCGAATTCAATATGCATGCATTTTATCTGTAGCACATTTTTGTATCCATGGTGGCGTGTCTATGCTGTCGACAATGTGCGGAAATAGTTTGATTGTTAGCTTAACGGTGCGATGTGATTGTCATTTAAATGGATTTTATTTTTTTGAAAACATTGAAAATTATTTTCAATTAAAAATTTATTAGCAAAAACGATGGTTTGATTCATAACTGAATTAGAGATAAATTCATTTTAGGAGTAATAATTGAAATGAATGCCTTTGTGAACCCCAATTTGGGTAATTAAAAAACAATTTTTAAATAAACTAGAGAGGAAATAATATGTCCAACAGTTTTTTGTTATTAAAGTTTTTTTAACTAGTTATTTTTTAAACTAGTTATTTAATTCATATCCGGTTTATTTCAGGATAAATTAAAACAAGTAAATGTTTATGGATATCATAGTGAAATTCGTAATGAAATTTTTGTTATTTTTAGAATGTAGTTGATCTGCGTTAATCTAAACCAAAGGATTTATTAAATCTGTTATGAAAACCGGTTAAAAAACGAAACTAAAAAATTATAGAGTTTTTAAAATCGTTTCAAAAATGTTTAAAATAGAATTGTAAAATGTATTGAATTTTTAGGAGAAAGGGATAAAATATATCGACAGCTTTAAATAACTTTAAGTTTAAAGGAAATAAAAAATAAGTGCATACATGATACGAATAAACTGCAATAATTACTCAAAGTGGATGCAATCTAAGTTTTAATTATTTTTAACGGGAAATTGAATATCATGTTTGCATTCTTAAAATATCCCCCTCACAAACAAAAATCATTACATACACTGAATAACGGATTGAATCATTAAAAAACTTTTTAATTCGTTTAAAAAAATAATTCAAAAAATTTCCCCTTAAGGAATTCCGATAATTACACTTTATTGGTTTATCTAGCAATTATTAAGACATAACCAGATTTCCAGCAGTGTAATATACGTTTATTAGTATAACAAACTTAAGAAATATCCAAGTTGTTTGTCTCAAGGCGTTGGTTTTTCTTCAATTTGTTTGACTAACTATAACACTTCGATTCGATGCCAATTTTATAAGCGGCCATCTAAAGCTGAATATATATTTAATGCTTGAGGGTAAATGGACTTCTATACGTAAAGATTTAAACTTTTCGCCAATTAAATTTTGTTTGTCGTGTTCCTGTTTATTCAGATGGAACTTAAATAATTTTCTATTGGCGAATAACACAATAGTCATTAAGGGGGTTTGTTTCGGAATAATGTGGCGGCGTCTCATCCCGCACACAATTTTACACTACCAGACACTTGGTTCGACGATTTAATAACAATTCAATTTTCTTAATGACTTTCTTGAACTTTTTGAATATACTTATTGTCAGGTTATTTCAATTATAGCCATTGACGTTGTAAATTTTGGATTGGACGCTTTAAATAATTGTTTATGCAAATTTTTGGGAAGAGTGAAATGCACAAGATTCTTTAGCACCAACTCGTAAGTAAAATTATAAAAAAAAGGCAGCAAAGTAAAATGAATGATGAAAAAGGAAACAACACAAGATAAATGACTTTCGAAATTAGTCAATTAGTTTTATTAATTGGACACCAAATAAATCTTGACACGGGATTTTGATGGTGCTTCTTGTTGTCGTTCTTTTATATTAAGCATAGAGAAAATGCTATGTAACTCTGTACAGCACTGTAGCTACTTGTCCAACCATCTTTAAAATTGAAAAAGTTTCTTAAGCGCAAGACGGGGTGCGCATAAAAAAATATACGGTGTGAGGGATGATGGGATGGTTTTGCCCAACACACAAAAAATAAAGCAACAACGTCTCACATCCACACAAAAAAAAACTTTTTTACTTTTGAAAATCATTTCAAGGAGCAAAGAAGAGTACACCCCGAACATATACTACGACAGAATAAACAAAAACAAGCAGTTGGCCGCGTGCAATGTAAACATAATAATATGAGAACATTGCACCTCATCCCCAACCCCCACAACAAAAAAAGTGGAGGTCCTAGCGAGAGTTGCAAGTGCTGTGGAAAAGGGAAAATGTTTGGTCTGCGAGTTCAGTTGGTTCGACGAAAAATTTTAAATTATAATTTAAAACTTTTCTTTATTGCACGTGACCATTTTTCTACATCAATGCTGTCGAATGCTTAATGCCGCATTATTTATCATCTCGTGGGGTGGGTGCTTAAGATCTGCATAATTACAATGTAAACGAAAGACTCATTTTCATCGTTTTCTTGTAACTTAGTAAATATGCGTGCGTCAAAGAAAAAATTGCTACCCCCACCTCACTCTCCTCCCTAAAAACTATTGTGGGTTTCCATGCGCCCTTCACATAGGCAATTACGCGTATTTGCGGACAGACGAGGATAGACTTATGCACAACCGATGGGACTTTATGTTGCAAAAGAAAAAACCTCCTGTACTCAAGTACTTGTTTTTCAGATGTGTTGTTCTTTGGTTTGTCTCTGTTGACTTATTATTTTATATTTTTTTGATTACATTGTGATGGAGGGTAGGGAATTGTGTTTATTTATGGTTACTTGTCAAAAGCATGCATTGGGATTTTTGGCTAGTCTGACGTAATACTATGGGGATGAAATATTAGACGTACTTTTGGTTTTTATTGCATCCTACTTTGAAGTATTACTTTGAAACAACATCTTCAACTTAGTTCGAAGAAATTTTTATTACAATAATAAAGCATAATAGTGTAGGGTAGTTTTAAATTCGTAATAAGTTAAGGGTTGTTTTTTGTTTAATTGTTATTCATTGTTATTAAGGGTTTTACATTTTTTAAATTAATAATTTACTTTTTCTTGACTTCATAATTTTTCACTAAATATTTTTCGACAAATCAAAAGAGAATAAAAATTGTTTAGAAATTCAATTTGAAAAATGCTTTAGAGTATGTGTTTTGAAAATAAAATTCAAGGAGATCATTCGTCTTACTAGTAAATAAATATTGCAACAAAAATGCAATGTACAGAATGCAGTGCAGTTTCCTCTTCACATATTTGTGCTTGCATTTCGTGCAGCATAAAAAAAAATTGGCCACAAATGGATATTGTTCGTTATCCGATCAATATATTTTTGTTTGCCATTTAAACGACGAAAAGATACACTACTTAGACAAAACAATGGCACAGTGTGGTAGAGCAACCCCGTAAACAAATAGGGGTTGAGTGAGGAATTAATAAACAATTTGGCATCTTTCCAATGAATTTTCATCCGAAACTATGTTCTCATTTGCATTCTAAACGATTTCCTCTCACGGATTGTAAACAATCGTTGCGTTTTGCTTTATTTTTAGAGAAATGTGGCTTTACGGATTATTTTTAAAGGTTTTGTTTGGGGGTTAAAAGCTCTATTATCAATGTGGTGTATTTGTTAGAGCAGGAAATTTAATTTTATACTTTAATTGGCTATTTAAAGATGACCCATTTTATAAATAGGATTTTTTTGTAAACAAAATTAAGTACGTATTCAAAATACTCAATTGCAATTTGAGATATTTTTATTAAATACATGATTTTCTTTAAATCTTGGAATTTAAATTAAATAAATGAATAATAATCCTTTTCCATGTTAAATATAAATTAAAAATATATGTTTTCATTGACAATTACAACCCACATGACGTATTAACAATTTCAAATGTATAAATCAAATCTTACACTGATTGCCATACTTTGAAAACTCGTTAAACTCTGATCACTTTGAAATTGAATTGGCAAAGACTAAACTATGTATCCCAGTAAATGTACAAGCATTTGATTAATTCGTATGTATTCTATCTACAAGTAAGCGTCATCCGTTACAAAACTTCCCATTCCTTGTAATCAACATTTTGTTTTCTTATTATATGGTAGACGCTTTTAGCTCAACTTAATGTAAACAACCAAACTCAATTTCAATCTAAATACAGTACAAATTCTTGTAGAAAAAGTACATGTACTTTCGCAATGAAATAATTTAACAATATCGCTACAGCGAAAACATTATTACGAAAAGATGTGCTCGTGGTTGCGATTTTGGGTAAAACTGTAAACTACAAATTTTGTGCAGTGTTTTTTATTCCACGCTGTGACGTTTAACAAATGTACTGGCAATTGAAGAGAGCTTTTACTGCGAGTACGCTTCCTTATTATGCTGTTTATCTTGTGTAAATACTGTCTTAGTTTAATGTGTGTAATTGCAATTCAACGCTGTAAAACCGTAATGGAACTTAAAGCTAACATGAATTTAATTGAGGACTCAAAGAAGTTCCTATTTGACAAGGGGGAACGCATTTGGGAGGTAAACATTTCGAAACGCATTTGCGAGATTATGTAATTTAGTTTTATGTACTAGTTTAAGAAATTGAGAATTTACAGCAAAGATTTTTCTTTTGAATTTCAAAAAGTAATTAATTATGGTGAATTGTAAATCAAATATAATTAAATATGTGTTTTAAAACTTCAACTAGTGATCATAGTTTATTGTGAAAGCACACAAAGATTTCGTGAAATAATTAAATTGGGATTAAGTTTCAATTAAATGTAAGAAGACAATTGCAATGATAGTATTTCTAATTTATTTAACTTGCATTTTAAAGCAAATAAATTAATTTGATGTTAACAAATTTATAAAATCTGGTTTAACAAAATTATATAATCTGGTTTGACAACAATGAGTTTTATCATAAAATTAGAAAACCTACTCAAATAAAATACTTTTAAAGGACTACTTTAAAAAAATTAAAGAACTTAAATTTATTGAAATTACTCAATTTAAATTTTTAACTTAAGAAGATACCTTAGTTTTAATAAATACTACAGAAAATTATACAGAAACATTCACAGAAATCGTCCTTAAGGACAAGAGCATCAAGCAATTTTTTTCTGGTGACAAAACAATTGTTTATGCGTTTTCAGATTTTTTTATAACAAAATTTGATGGCTTAATCATTTAAAAACAAAAACAATAAGCTAAAATCAAAAAAAAAAATGTACTCAAAGTTCAACGAACGCGGAGGACAATGTGAGTGTTAAAATTGAAGTGTGTACCAAATTCCAAGCGAACAATAAACAACAAGTAAAAAGAGACGTTGCAAAAAAAATGTGCCCCAAAAAAAAAAAGACATTGATGCTGTGTCAGTACAACACAAGTGGATTTGCTTTGTTTGAGTATTCGTCCTGTATTTGGGATGGCGCAGTCCCCCTACGCTTAAGTTTGTTTGAGTTCCTAAAAATACTTTCGTTGCTGAATAAATTTCGTATTTGTTTGATTAAATTTGGAATAAATTGAGACAAGTTGACTGCTTCTTCCTGCCAAAAGTTGAAGATATCCCATAAATTGCGTGTGAATGAAATATGTATTCAAATCAAATTCTCCACAAAACACCAGCAACGCGCTTTTTCATTCCATTTCTTTTTATTTTTTTGCTCGTTGTTTTCGTGTTCGTAAGCCACCAATCAATATGCAACACACACAAAAACACACAAACAAACTGCAGAAAATGCCTGTTCTTCATCAAACACTCGCACAAATTATGTGTAAGGGATGAAACTAACTGTATTAAATATGCGGCGTTAAACAAATGTGGTGTGTGTGAAAAAAGTGAGTGGCATGCAGTGGTTGTGTGAAAAGTCGTAAAATTACCAAATACCACCGCTAATTAGCTTTATAGCGTATAGACAAGTGGAGTAATTATGTTGGCGTTGTGGCCAACAACATGCAAATTCCTAAATCGCTAAATTTCCGCAGCCAACGGCAAACCACAAATCACACACGCATCACATATCACGTAAATGTATTTTAAATGTATACAAGCGCACCCTAATTTGGATACTCCCCGCAATGCACACACACACACACAACAAAAATGCAGAAAGCTTCGGAAATAGACTGACAATCAACCGGATCTACTTTGCCACGGTCTGCATTGACTTGGCAGTTGGCATGCAATCTAATGACATGACCAACATTTACTCACAATATGCAAACAAATACACACAGCGCTGCATCCATGCAAGGACATAACAGGATCTACATGCAATAAGGATAAATGGAATTTATCAGTCTCTTTATGCCACTTAATTCCTTAAGATGATCCTTGAATATTTGCATTTAATATTCTAGACATGTCAAATATCACTATTTTGCAACCACTTTGTGGACATTTAGCTTGAACCTGATTATCCCAAAGCCACACACAAATATCATATTATTATCCTCAATTCAGACATAATCATAACGCTGCAAAATGCACGCTTGTTTATCATGTATCAAATTCACCTGTTCATGTGCCATTGTTGTGCAGTGTGGTTGAATTGCAGATGATATCTGTAACAACAGTTACATGCGATATCACAGTGGGTGGGGGGGAGCTGCACAATTACAATTCCAGGGATGCCTTTGGGTGCATTGTGTCGGTCGGGGCAATGTGTCTGTCTGTGCTTATCCATGAGAAGGTGTGCGGCATGCTTTGCATATCAAAATATTTATTATTACAATTTTACAATCGTTGAAATTTTCCAGATGCAATCTTTCTCGACCTGAATGTGTCCGTCTGCAACGGGGGAGGGGTGGTAAAACAGTTATCCAAGCAAGATATGGGAATAATTGTGCAGTTAACTGTAACTCAAATATTTTATGTGTGTAAAGATTAAATGTTATGAAAATGTAATTAAATTTTTGTGTTTGCTTTTTTGAGATGTTTTAAATTGCAGTATATTCTTGAATGTATTTAATGTTTTATTTTAAATTGATTTTCATACAATCAAAAAAAGGACTTACTATAATTTAATAAAAATTGATATTATCCTTACTTATTGCATTGTAAAACTAATTTTCTTTTCTTAAGTCATGTATTTATTCGACATCCACAAGAGAATTACACAGCTACAAATCCTGTAAAACCAAAATGGAACTATAAGTTTTTAATTAAAATTTTCTCAGAAGAGATAAACTTATCCTGACACCCACAGATTCTTTAAAATGTGTATTTTAGTTTGTGGTGTCTACTTATGTTAACTGTTAAGTATTAAAAAAGTAGCGTTATTTGTCCTTTTTATTACCCAAAGTAACAATAACTATCAAAGTCGTCCAAAAAAAACAAGACAAAATTTTTTTATTTCTCTTTAAGGTCCTTCAAGGTCATGTTATGCCCTAAAACACTTTAATTTTTTTTTTCTATTAATTTTTTGGAATCTATAGATCAAAACTAACGTAAACTTTTTTTGATAACTCTTGGAGTCTTTTGACCTTTCCCTAAAAACATAACCACAATATTAAATACATTAAAAATAAATAATTATCTTGAACACAATTCATTTTTTTTTAAAAAAAATTTTGTGAATAATAGTTGAACTACAATTTTGTTACATATTTCAAGGTCATATAAATAATATTTAACAAGGCCAAATTTTTTTTTTAAATATGTAAACCTTATTTTTTCTCCAAAAATTTAAAAACCATATAATTTAAGGCATGAAACTGACAACTTTTCTGGATCACATTCATTTGTTTTTCAAGGTCAAATAATTATTTTTTATTGCGATTTGAAAGCGTCATTAAGTTCAAAAACTTTGGCTAGAAATTGTCACTCTTCTTGCAATGCAATTTTGGTTTAAATAGCATCTTCGTTAATTAGTAAATATTATCTCATTTTTCCCACCTTTTGTCTCATTTCAGCTACATTTTAAAAAGACGCTTTAAAAAAGTACAATACGAACTACCATAATTTGTACAAAATAAA
The DNA here is from genome assembly GCA_963854165.1 of Sylvicola cinctus. Classification (NCBI taxonomy): domain Eukaryota; kingdom Metazoa; phylum Arthropoda; class Insecta; order Diptera; family Anisopodidae; genus Sylvicola; species Sylvicola cinctus. The sequence continues at coordinate 62,489,632 of OY974082.1, read as the reverse complement.
CTTACATCTTACATTCCTACAACAATTTAAATTACAACCCTTATTTCAACTTCTTGCATTTGAAGTTGAAAATTGTAATATTGTTATTTAATACCCCGGCAATTGAATGTTAATCTAATTAACAGTAAGCACCATAAAGTGCGATGAAAAGTTGTAGAAGGCAAGACGTTGCAAACTTTCAACACCACAACACATTTACTTTAACTACATTGTTTACAATAATTAAACAACACACGAGTATTATAACTTTTGTGTGTAAAAATATACAACACAATAATTTCCAACCGAAATTGCTATAAATAATATTAACAATATTATGTGAGAAAGATTTACCTAATGTCATAAGTCAGGCATGAGCAGTACACAAATACAATAGAACAAGTTGTCAATTAGGACTTTAAGAGAGTGATTGTTATGGCGAACAGATTGTGTTCTCTCTTGTACCAGTCGTATAAAATATGAATTAAGGTGGGGGTGGGGGTGAAACACACGAAAAATACGAACTCATATATAAATTAGGGTGGTGGAACGAACATGACAATATGTTGTGTATTTTATGAAACGTAATACGGCGAGAGAGGAATAAAGCCCTTGACGACAACTCTACCCTATCATCAGGCAGTGTAATGTGTAGCTATATGCGAGTATATTGAAAGAAACTGTCAAAAGTTATGTCAGCATCATTCAGCTTATATTATTTATCATGTGTACACAGCTTAAGGGAAGGGGAGCAACACAAACTCAATGTTTTACAATGTGTCTCTGTTGAGATTCAGATGGTTTTGTCAATCAGGCTTGTTTGATTTTAATTAAATGACGCAAAAAAAAAAAAACATAGAATAGCAAAAAGCAGCAATGTGTGTTTTAATGTAATTGGCTTCCAAAATCTAAAGCATATATGAGTAGGCGTTTTAAGTATTTATCGGGACCCTTCATACTGGAGTAAGGGTTTTATTTATTGACACTTTTTAATAGGAAAAAATTAAGAATATTGTTCAGAGAAAGTTTGATTTTTTTTAATTTAATGCTAAGCCCAAAATAAAAATACTTTTTACATATTAGTTATTACATTTTTATTTCAAGGTCACCGTAATTGCGTCAAGGTTTCCACATATTTTTTTAAATTAAATTTTTACAACGTCTTTAAGAAGATGAAAAGGATTTTAAAAATTTAAAGAACAAAATTTTTTTTAAATTTCAAGGTTTCATATTTTATGTTACTCGTAAGGACGTTTATTTTTTGTTTTTTATTTAATTTACTTATTGTAGAACTGAGCCCGTTTTTTAATTCGAATAAAAATGTTTCAAAATGAAGAAATTATGTTTGCAAGGTCAAAAACACATTTAAATTTTAAGTTTTATGTAAAAGCTTAAGCCCTTTAAATTAACAGCACTTTATAAATAAGCCGATATAATTTCCGCGTATCCCTCCCTGCCACGTACCCAGATAAAGCTTTTGACTCTTCCTAAATCTCCTTAACTCCTGATTTTTGAAATCCTTTTTTTATTTTTTTGCAGATTACAGGCAGACATTTCACTAGCATGTGAAATCAAATTATTTTGGTAAACACACGGCATGCATGATGTGATGTTTAATCTTTTTATTTGGCCACCACGTGAAAAAAAAACAAACAACACACTGGATGGAGGACGATGATATTGGGAAGTTGGTTTACGACGCCCCTAAAAATGGGAAATCAAATAACATTTAATATGTACCCAATATATGTTTATAAATCAATGAAAAAACGAATAAAAAGGAGGAGAAAATGTGAAAAAAGCATCACATAAATGAGCCGTAAAGCAATAAAATTGTTTCCACAATAAGTTCACCGATATATTATTGACTCATGGCTGCAGTGGCATGATGTGGGTGGGTTGGGTGACAGGGTGATGGTGGGTGTAACAGCGGAAGTATTTGTGTATGGTGAAATGTGTGTGTGTGGATTGGCAACAATAGCATTTTGGTGGTGTAAATAAGGTCACGCATTATAATAACATGCACGATAAATTGCTAAATAGATAAAAAGGGATTTTTCCCAAAAACGTTTATTTAATATGAGGTTTGTACATAAACATTGATAAATCAGTGTGGAGTGAGAGGCATTGTGAAGAATTTTTTGAAGGAGCTTTCATTATATTATTTAGTCCTTTTTAACAGAGTTTTTTATAGCCATTTAAATTTATTATAGTAAGGAAAATTATGTGGAAGTGAACGTAAATATTGGAATAGAAACATTTTTAATAAACTTTTTTTTTTTCCTTTTAAGTCCTGATTATGTAATTTATTATTTTATCTAAAAAATCTAAAAATATTTCACAAAAATTAATTTGCTTCAATGTCAAAAACTAGAAATATTTAAAATTTCAACATAACCTCACTTTTTAATAAAACTCTAGTAAGTTCTATGTGACTTTCCATTCCACCAACTTATTTTAACCTCACACATATTGTGCCTAGTTACCTGTACAACGCATCCGTCTGTTGACTCCATTTCGTGCATATGATTTGTTGGAGTGACTCTGCATGAATGTAGGTTAATAACGATGATATCTCCGGAAAGGTTAACTGATGTATTTCAACTTTCTGTATACAACGGAAGTCAAAAAAAAATGAATTAAATTGCGTCAGGGGTTAATTTGTCATTTCCAACAATGGGGATTCGCACAGCTTAATTTTTATGGTGGATATCCTCGACACAAAATTGTATACATAGAAAGGGGAGAGTAAAGGGGGTGGGGGTGCGTTTGTGACAATGGGGGGAAGATTAGCACAGATAGATGCTTTAAGCCCTTGGGGAATTGGAGGACGCTCCAAATGGGTGTTGTTTGCGTTAAGGATTGTGTACAGCAAAGTTAATATGTTGCATTGATTAATATTACAGTTTGGCGTATTACGAGTACATTATTATGTGTGCTTGGGTTAAGTTATTTTGAATCAAGTACGGTCATAAGTTGAGCCGAGTGAATTGCAATATATTTGGATGTAGAATGTAAACTAAAGGGTAAAGGGGATATTGGCAGTAAAGCTCTTTAAGCTGTTTGCTTTCAAAGTTTTAATCTTTAATTCGATGTTCGTATGTAAGTCGATGATAAATACTCTTTATCGCATAAGAGGCATGAGCATATTTTGAACAATGTAAATTTTAATGCAATGTATATTTTGTGCAGTTTTGTACAACTTGAGACCCCATTATTTTAATTAATTTTTTGGTGCGAAATAGTCAAAAACTATTCTGCATTTTCAACAAAAAGAGTATTAATAATTTTAATTAAATAAAATTAGTTATATTTAAGAGTAAAACAAAGTAATTACATCAATAATTTCGTTTAATTATGAAATCTATGAATATGATTGCGTTACAATATGAAAATAGCTGGAAAGGGTTTATCTTTTTAATACAGCCACATTTTTGAACTGTTGCTGAATAATTGTGTCGTAAAATTTCATGAAACAATGAAATGATATCAAAACATTTAATAATAATTAACGGCCTTATAATTGTGGAAATGATAAGCGGGCTCTTTAATCAATGTTGAGCTTAATATGGCGTACGACAATAAAAAGCTCACATAAACTATATATTTTATTAACTTTTTATGTTTTAGGTTATATTGATTATAAATTGAATTTCAAAAAATATAAGGACGCAATTCTTGTTTTTTCAAGGTCAAGTTATTGACAAGGGCAGTTTTTTTCGTATGGAGGCTCCAAAACGGGCAGTACGATTTTCTTTATTTTTACAACGATTGATCTTCAAGGTATCCTAAAAAAAACTGCATATATCCTATATCCCTCTAGATGCTCCTTCTGACGAAAAAGGGGGTGGACAAAGGCAAACCCCACTTTTCTATCTCAGCCACCTTGCACAATATCAAAAAAAAACTTTCAGACTATTGTAGGATAAAAGAAGATAAGAAAACTTGCAGAACATTTCAAGGTCAAAATCGGAAAATTCAAGGTCAAATTTTTTATATCTCAGAAACCTTAAATATTTTTGAATTTTTTTTTCACATTATTGTAGGATTAAAAAAATAAGAAAACTTGTTGAACATTTCAAGGTCAAATTTAAAAAACTCAAGGTCATATTTTTATAATGAAAATATGTAATTCAAATACTGTGTGTTTTAGGGTACTATGATGTTCTACATTATTGATAATCTCAAAAAAAGTACCAATTTAAAAAAATTTCAAGGTCACACTTGCCATATCTCAGAAAAGCTTTAATAAAATGTATTTAAGCAACAGTCGTATATAAATTTACACCTCGATGTAGTTTTTTATTTATTTTCTTTTTCTTCCTATTTATAATTTAAACTAAATTCATTTAATTAAGTTTAAATCTTATTTTGAAGACAAAACCTTGTCAACAAGGTCATACCAATAATTAATTTAAAGCCATCCGAGTTCTTACATAATTCTGTGTCCACTTGAGTGCTCACATTCTCCACCATAAACAATGAAACTAAGCTCAACCTTGCACACATTTTATATAAACATTCGTTTAAAAAAAAAAGAAGTAAAAATAATATTTTCAAACCAAATTTTATCGATGAAAACAACCATAGTTTCCAAATCCACACAACCATAAATCGCGTTCCGTTTGGCAATAAAATTTTCTGGTGGGTGCAAATTTTATAGCTTACACTCCCGCCTGCATGCTCGGCACCACCTAACCATAACACTTCACTTATATGCAGCTGATGTAGTTACATGCTGAAACGGTTATAACTGCATTTGTTTTATATGCTGAATATTACATAAACTTTCAAGTGTGGGATTTTATAATTTAGTGCAACTGAAGTGCTGTAGATATTGTGGGCGACTAGACAACTGGACCCAAAAGTTGAGCACAACCCACGCTGGGCTGCGTTCGAATACACTCGCTGCAAATTGCAGTGATTGTCATTTATCAACGCTATTTTATTTAATACAACTCATTCCAGAATAAGCATTTTTTCGGGGTAGTAATTTTTAAATAATATGACAAAAAAGTTGGGTGTAAAATATAATAAATGTTAAGGACAACAATGAGGATTAAAAAATGTGCGAGGTTTTGTGTGGGTTTAAATTGAAATGTCAAAGAAATTACACAGATTGGTGTTTTCAATTATTTTTTTCTTGAATGGAAATACATTTAATTACTCCGTGCGTGTATAAAAATCTTAATTGCAAATTCATTTAAATAAACGCAATAACAAGAGACAAGTGATTCTTTCAAATTTTATGGCAGCCACATCGCGAAGCTTAAATTTTTTAGCGAATCAAAATTCTGATGATGTAGAAGATCATTTTGATGCTCTCTATTTTAAGAACATTAATTCAACAATGTGATCTTAAAAAATGGTATTGGAAAATAGATTAAATGAATTTTATAATCTAAAATTAGCAATACTTAATAATTTACCCAATAATATTTTAAATCCTTTTAATTTTTGAATGAACTCTTTATTTAATTATATAAACCTAAAAATTATTTTAATATAGCAAAAAATATATATCAAGGTTTTGACTTGTTCTTCATCAAATTTGGCGTAAAATCCACTCAGTCGTTCGTCAAATCTTGAGTGACTCTCCCTACCACATTATTTTTTTAATTGTTAATATTCTTTTATACAGAAAAATAAGTTCAAGGGATGCCACCCCACAGATAATAATAGTACTTGAATATGGTTGCCAGCTTCTTGGAGACATGGCTTAAGAAAATATCAAATCCTAGCCAGCAATTAACAAATTAAACAATTTCTTGGAGTAACCCTTCCATATTCCATTGCTAGACTTATAAACACAATTTACAGGCCCGTACTAGTTTTAAATCTGACATCTGTTCCCACAATTTTTATCCATTTCAAGTATATCATGCACAATGATTAGCAATCATACATCCAAGCATATTGTGTGTGTCACCAGTGGAATTGAATTATGACTTTTGTTTGAAATGCCAATGCAAATCGACCATTTGTCACATCGATATGATTTATGTACTCGTGTGTGGGAACTGCTGGATCGATGAAGCTCATAACATTTTTGTTATCATAATTAAGTTGATTAAGATAACGGGGGAGCTGTTGTTGTGCAAGCACAATATTCAAATACAGCCCTTTTTAATCAGCAAGGATTTAGCCACAATTGTCATTAATTAAATGCGGACAATTCGCATATAAAAGCTCGTAGAAGGTGACGAATTCAGTCAGTCCGGGTTTATGTCTTAATTTATTCACATCATCAGTGTACATCAAAAGTACTTAAACATTCAAAATAAAGAACCCTAAAAAGTCACAAAACTGAGTGATTGTCCGGCACTCACAGCATTTTTGGCTGCATGTCTCACAAAATTGATCTCCTTGTGCAGTGTTTTTTGTTTTAATTTGTTTGTGTAAATTGCAAAATAACATGCAACTGCAATAGTTTTTCGGTACACAGTCGTGCGTTTTATGAAAATTTACTGCCTTTGTGTGTGAGCTGTGATTGCTCATTCTTGTTCATTTAAAGTTTGGTTGGTGCGCTATTTGCGGTTTTGTGTGTGCATTGCAGCGAAAGCTTTCGTGTATTAAAAGGATTAACACTGCGAACTAAATCCGCGCTCATACTCGTTGAATATTCGTTTGCTCGTTTTTCTATTATTTGTTTTTTTGTGCAAAGCTTTGCTATTTCGCGGATTCTATTGAATTCAACTCCATAACCAAAAATATAAAAAAATCATCAAATTTTATTTATTTAGTCTTGTTATTTGTTAGCTGTGTATTTTTGAGAGGGAAATTGCAAAACAAACAAACGACTGTGCAAGTAGTATTTGCGTTTAAAAAAATTGTGACATTTTCGTGGTTATCCAGAGAGTGCAGAATGGAAAACACACTTAAAGCGAAAACTTTTGTAAGTCCAAAACATTTTTTTTCTACTCTTTAAAAAAAAAAAATATTTAAGGACGAAATAATCAACAAAAACTTATAAAAAATTTGATCATATCGTGTAACAAATAATTGTCATTAATCGAGACTAAATCATTGAGCGTTGAAGTGATTCTAAAATGGGGATGAATTTACGTAACACCATAAAATTTAAAGCAAAAGCGACAAAAAACGCTCGATTTGCAAAAGCTGTTTACTTTACACTTTTCCACGGGATGTTTCGGGTTTCATCACTTTCAACTATGCAGCTTTTTTTGCCAGCACGGTGCGATTTTTCAAATATCCAACGTTCTTATTCAATCCTTTCGCTTGACGAGCAGTGCAAAGCATTGATGCAATGCAATCCTCATCGTCTCCGCATTTCCCAAAATTCAATGAATATAGAAATCAATAGCGTATATGCACTTTAAAGGAATGAAAAGGATTTTCTTCTAAAGCGCTATTTTTTTAAATGCCTTTGAAGTGTTTTGCTGCGACGTGTTTTAATTTTTTTACAACTTAACATACTAGTGACTAGAGTAATAAATTCATCCAAAAAACATTTTCCTGATTTTTTATTAATTTTTAATAATAAAACGGTATTCTGAGTTTAAAAAAATGTTTGAGTCGTTAAAATATTATGGAAATGAATTATAAGAAACTGTTTCAAGGTCAAGTTATTCATCCAAAAACAAAGGTTACATTTTAAAGGACCAAAACTTTGTGACGTCTATCAATTTGTTGAGGAAAAATTGATTTAAAAAAGAAATTATATTTATCAATCAAGCTTCAAGGTCAAATTTTCATAACACAATTTTTTTGTGAAAGGAAAATAAAAAGAGTTATTGAATTATTATAACATATTTCATTTGGATTAAGCTCAAAAACTTTTTTTTTTAATTCTATGTTAATAGTGGCTTAAAATTAAAAATTCCAAGGCCAAAGGACATAAGAACCAACGAAAGATCTTAAATTGATTTCAAGGTCAAAAATAAAATTTTCAAACTAAGAGTCGCAATATCTTTCAATGCCGCTCTCCATGCCCGGTTCGAATTTTTTCTTGTTATTTCATACATAAAAAATTCAAAAAACCGTCTCGATCACATATCGAGCACACGTCTACAAACACCCCTTTTTACTTTGCCGTATCAACATAGAATATCCCATTGTTCATGAATTTCATGTTGTTTGCAGTCTCGTGTGCTCTAAAAGCCCTACTTAAATGGTACTGAATGTTTCTCGCGTTTTATCCCTCAATTCCTTTTATCGCTTTGCATACATCTCCATATATGTGTCGTTTTGTCTATGCGTGTCCCGATGCTTGATTGTATATTTAAACAATGCGTTTTGTTTGTCATCGCGTGTTCAAGTACATCACAGTTACGTGAACGGTATTCCTCTTTTTGTGTGCAATTGTACGTGTTGGAAATAAATTCACCCCACCTCCCACCACCATTTAAAGGCAACCATTTTTCTAGATGTTAAACATCGAATATTGTGTTAAGTACTGACAGGTGCTGCAATGCATAGCAATTCTATGGCAATCGTTTACATGCCCACTCGCTTTTTTTGTAAATAAAATATATGCAGTACGTAGGGATTGATGCAAAAATGGTTGTGTTTTTCCTGCGAAAAAAGGGGTTGGCATTTTCAAGGGGGTTGTGCAAAAATAGATGAAGGGACAATTTGGATCAGATTTCAACGTGTTAGCTTTCCGAGTGCATTATGTGTTGCATTATGCAAGCGTAGACATGCCAGCTTATTGCAATGTTAATAAAGGGTGCTTCCACAATGTAATGCTGGATAAGTGCGTGTTGCAGACTTTTTTTTAATTCTTTTTATGGCATGATTAAACAATGTCTTCAATTTGTTTTCTTCCCTTTTGTATGCAAGCACTTTAAAAGGTAGGCGAGTATTATATTGCTTCATTTAAATAAGGGATTATCATTATGTATTGCATTGTGTTGAGGTAGGAGCTTATTATAGCCCATGTAAGGGATAAAAATTGTAAAACTGTTCAGGAATATTTTCAATTCGTATTTTGATTTTTAGAAAAATCTTTAAAAACATTATCAAAAAATTCATTTTAATTAAGTACTTGCCAATGTATAAACTACTGCATAATTAAATTCATATTCCATAAACAGCATTGAGTAACATCATAAAAATATTTTTCAATAATTGTTTACCCATCCGCACTCAATTTTATCCTTTGCAGACATTTTTTTATTTTCTATGACATTTATTTTTATATATATCGTTTTATTCCTCAGTACAAATAATGCAGTGAATCTTATAATTTAGGGAAAATTATAAGCAGGAAGTAGGGATAGTGAGTATTTGCAAAGTGGTCCTAAAACTGTTTGCATAAAAAATAAATCCCGTCTGCTCATTTTATTGTTGGCTTTGTTGATTATCAAGTCAAATTTAGTATACTGTTCTTTTATTTTGTAAATTAATTAATTACTTGAAAGCAATATTTAAATTAATTAAGTAATTTTTAAAAAAATACAAATTCCGATAAACTTAGTATACAAAAAAAAAATGTTTTTAGAAAAGTTTAAAACGTATTAATGTTATCAGGAAGGTGAGTAGGTTAAAGATTTTTAAATCACTTTAAATTAATCGGAAAACCAATGTTTCTACGATTTATGGTATATGACTTACGATTAATAGCTTCTAGATTCAGTTGGCTAATCCCAAACTTATCGAAAAACAGTTATATAATTTATTTCAAACAAATTTTTATCTATTTTGGTACAAAACTTCTACGATTGATTTTTATTTTAATACATATTTTAATATTGGACCAATACGAGAATTGATATAAATAAAAGTAAATAAACGATACGATTCCACTGCACCATTCCTAGAATAACAAATTATTGAAATTGTATTCAGAATTATGTTAAAAATAATATTTGCATTTTAACAACATTAATTCCGTTTCAATGAAATCAAATTAAAAAGGAAGAATATAAAAAATCTGAAATTGGAGTGTAGGTAGAAAAAATTTCAGTTCTCACTGCAATTGCAACGAACGTCATTTGATTGTATATTTTAATCAGAAAAAAAACATCCTTCCGCATTTTTTCGATATAATATGTAAATTCAATCAAATGAATACCACCAATTCAAATTCCAATAAAAGCCCCGGAAAATAATCTACGATACTTAAATGAAAATTTAATTTTCCTTTCCAATTATTTTTATCCAGTTCAAAGTCATACGAAATTACACGAAATCTTTTGAAAACACATGATGCATTTAGCAACGAGGGCTGCGTTACACAACATAGATAACATTTGTTATTCATCATAATTCATAATAAATAAACGAATAAATAAATATAGGGAATGGATTGAATCAAATAATTGTGCGTTCGATTTGCACACGTCATTTCACTAGAAACATTAATCTTTCTGCTGATCGCGCACGCAAATCTGCTGCTCGAATGCAGACAGGGATTATCATTTTCTGTGCGTTCACAGAATATTACCGATAATTCAAATAGTAAGCGTGCACAAAAAAATAATGTATTACGTATTATAGGGATCACAAACAATGGAAACAAATTTATCGAAAATATATTACGTTTTGTTTTTTTTTTTGTTTCTTAACAAAGTCACAAAACATAATATATTTACTTACGTAATATATACAAATTAAATTAGGACTTATATTTATTTGTTGAGAAATGTATGTGGTTGATGTACTCACTCAGCATTTTTCCACATTTCCCATACGCATTATAGGGAGCGCAATTTTTTTTATGTTGCCTCCTGCCAAACATCTAGCCACTATATACAACGCATAGTATCTGTTGAATTATGTATGACAATACCAAAGCGATCCATTCTCTGCCGATGAGCCGACCTAATTGGTATATCAAGATTTATGGGCTTGACATTGAAGTTTCGGTATAATATCGCCATATTATCCTTACAACAATGCAGTAACGATACGAACTCTGTGTGGTGACCGCATAAAGTCCCCGGCAAATTCTCAAGTGGATTTAAGACGCATATATCACCCTTAAGTAATTATAGACTTGAAGGAAACTTGAATCCTGCAGCTTGTTGTTTCCTTTGCATGTGTATAACAGAAGCATTTCACTGTGCTTTAGGAAAATTCCGCACTTTATACACACCCCCACATTGCGGTCGTGGACATTTTTCCACATTCAACCCCACACACAACAGCAATGTGTGTATCCTGGATAATTGTACATATAGTGTGACCCCCCCCCCCACAACACACTCTAAATCCATAACTATAAATAATACGTTTCATGCAAATGCTCATCTGTCTCCATCAGTCTGACAGCGCGGGTAATTTGTGGTTGCAACGGGGGAAGAACAAAAAAAAAACAAAAAACAGCGCCAACGACCGTTATCCGAGAATCGAGGCGTGGATATTTTCGTTAATTGCAAATACATTTACACTGTCGTAATTAAATAACCGTTACAATTTCCTGACGTGTTGTAAAGCAACTTTAATTTGAAGCGAAACGATCGGGTAAGTCGCCCCCTTAATGCGGCACTGTTAATTGCATTTTATATAAAGTGAAGTTCACACAATGTGCATTTTAATGTGATTTAAATTAAAGAAGCCGAGAATAACTCGCATTAATGCATCCAGGATAAGAAGTTGCAATATAAATTGATGTAAAATTGTAAATATATTTTAAGTTATTTAGTAAGGAGCGAGTGGAGACCACACCAGGCCGCAAATATACTACAGCTTGTTATTGCGCCCTGTGTAAAAGGGGTTGAGTGTATATTTCCTGTTTAATGGTCTATCGGAAGCAATTTCTATTAAAACATAAAACCGGAATTGTCTCAACAACTATGTGCTCCTGGGTGGTGTTGTGTACGGGAATTGCTGCAAGAACTCGAGCTTACTGCGCTCATAAATAAAAAGGGTTGGCTTCCATTGTTAATCGCCTTCTCGATTGTACACTATCAGTTGTTGTGAGTCCCATGGTGTCATTCGACCGCAAAATATCTATTCGATTTTCTCTCCTTATGTGTACACAATATCCTTTTTGGATGTGTGTGTGTGTGTGTGTTGGGATTGGGGTGGTTTTTTGTGCATTCAACGGAATGGAAAATAAAAATAAATGCTTCACAGATTTTCTCTCCTATTGTATGGCATTAGAAGGGGGTGGGAGAAAGGGTGCAGGAGTTGGGCGCCCATCCTCCATTGAACAATTTAAACCTATATTTATACTTGATTCCTGCATATTCCATAATATGCCCATAGTCTCCACACTCCACATCAGTGTGCATTTGTGCCGCTCACTGTTATTTTACGAAAAAGGTTCACATTCACATATTTGTAGTATTTTAAGCTCACTTCAGGAGCAATTTTTTTCATTTCCCTTATTTTGTCTACTGCTTTGTGTGTGTGTGTGTTCTTTTTTCTTATTTTACTGTTAAACATAGTACATTGAACATGCGAGTACGTACGTCCACTAGATTTCCCACCCACCCTATTTAGTTTTGCACTACACAGTGTGATCTAGTCAGCCTCGGTTGGTTTGCTTCGCTCCTGATTTCCCTGATAGTACAAATGTCCATTAAAGCGAATCGCACCAAACATATTGGACACAATTCACATTCCAATGGGACAGTATATTAGGACAGTGTGTCAGTTCTTTCTCTGCGGTTTATTGTATTGTATGTGCAAATGCGGCACATGTGGTTCAATTGGAATGTTGGCTGATACTTTGCACAACCCTCGTTTGGCTGGTCGACTAATATGCTTTATGTCAGTGCTGATTTTAGGCAAAAAATACCGGGGATATTTGTTTTTGTTTCATTTGTTGTTAGAAATAATATAACTGTATTTTATTTTGCGCATTTAAAAAAAAAATCTAAAAATATTGACAATATTATAAAATATTGATGTCAATATTGACAATGTTTTACATTAAAAAAATGTTCATTTGTTTTTATGGCTTGTAAAAATTTTTCCTCTTAAATTAAAAACAAAAATTAAGTAAAATATTGTCAATCTTTAATAGTATTGATAGTAATTTTGAAAATATTAAAAATTTAACTTAATTTCATTAAGATTTCACCAATAATACTTCTTAAATAATAGGAATTGATTTTAAATTTTAAATTTTGCTGTCAAATTAAAACAGTATTAATGGCAATTATTGACAGTATTTTTACAAAATGTAATAAAATATTGACAATATTTTGAAAACAGATTTTTGAATTTTGAGATAATTTCGGTTTTCGATCAACTTCATAAAAAACTGATTTAAATTTAGGAAAATTCAACATTATTTAAAAGTATTGACGACAATATTATCAATACTTAAAATTGTAAATGAACATATTGACAATAATTAAAATAGTCCCCTAATTTAATTGATTGTCCTAACTATTTGTCCAAAACAAAAATTAAAATAAATTTTGTAAAACGTCGTTAAAATAACAGTCTTTTCATTAAGCCAAAAAGCTTCAACGATAATGCTGAATATAAAAGAAAACTAAATAAAAATAATGAACACAATTAATTATTAGCGTTGCAATTCACAGCAATTGTAGAAAAATCCTTGCAGCCCACTTAAAATAATAATTGTAGAACACACCCACGTCCCCCAACCACCCACACAGATATTAAAAACAACATTGCAGCCATGACCAGCAGATGCAATAATTTTTATTCAGAAAATAATTACAGCTTTTAATGCTCTTCTCGCAATAATACAAAAATGCAACAGAATTTAACCCTTTTTCTTATATGTGATTTGCGTCTTCATGCAGAGACCAAGTGCAGCAGCACCAAAGCAACATTGCAATTTAATTCAATGGTCGAAACAATTTATTCAGCAATGAAGAATGTTCGGTGTTGTTGTAAAGCGCAGTTCTTGTTCGTTATTTTTATAATGTACATTTTGTGCGGTTTCAAGGAACACGCTCCCGCATTCCCTTTTTTAATAATAATTATTTTTGAGTGTTGGTCCAAATCATACCACCATCCAAGGGGATTTTATTAAGCCTCAAATTTTTGTGGCTGTATGTGTTCATAATGCTTTCAAGTTGCATTGCTGCACAAAAATCAGAGAAATAAAAATTGCATCGCGTTTTATGCGGTTTGTGTACAACATGAAACTGGGCTCATTTCGTGAAGTCCTTGCACTGTGCCCATTAAGTGGAAGTGGCAAATGTTGGCTTGCTGAATTTATGTCCTTTTTTTCTTATTGTGTGTGTTAAGTTGGGGTGTGTGCGTGTAAAAATAAGTTACAAAAAAAAAACTAGAATGACGACCGACGACAATGTGACGACAAGCTTGTTGAGGAAATGCCATGGCAAAGGCTGTTCAAAAATGTATAGACAAGAACATATATTTTACAAAGTTACATGGCGCATGTAAACCCTCTTTGGCTGAGCATGCAAGTTGTGTGCGTTTTATAGTAACTAGGCCCCATAAATGGGGATTTTTTGCGACATAGCTTTTACATATGGAGCATTGTATGTGTGTCACACATTCTGATGAAATGGATTTGCTTTGATAACTTAAGCTTGTTTCAAACATATCAAGCACAAACTTGCATGCATAAAACATCAATGGTGTACATTTTTGCCAAGGAATATGAGTGCAAAGCTTTTGAGCTGACACGATTATGACCATCAAGCATGTGATTTTTAAATGAACCAAAAAATTTGTTGACTGCTTGGATTGTTGGGATTTTTATGTGGAAACTTACTCGGAAGGGATTTGTTATGATTTTGTTTTAACTATTGTATTTTAAGTTTAAGTGATGTATAAAAAGTATTTTGATTGGTGTAATGAAGACATTTTTAATATTTTGTTCGTTTAAAATACTTCTGAAAAAATCAAATCAATTACTCAAATTTATTGACTTTTAGGAGTTCGGTTATTTAACGCGTTAGATTTAATGCTTTTAGTGAGGGGGTTTGCTAGTGAGCCAGCACGTAAGTGAGAAAGAGAAAGTGGAAATCTAACGTTCAAGAGAATGGAGGATCGACCGTGGGTGCGAAATAGAGAAAGAACCGCCGCCCGACTTCCATTTTTCGGCAAGCTGTGAGAGTCAACACATAATTACACTCATTTTTTATAATTACAAGTAGCACAGGTGTAGAGTAAAAATAGAGAATCTGTGCTTGTGGGAGGAAAAGAAACAAGTAAAAATGTATAGAAGTTGTTTAAAAAAATTATTGAAAATAGGATTTTATTAGCAAAATACTTAAACGCCTACATCGCTGCTACGGCATACTTAGTGGCGTTTTAAATACATAAATTTTTTAACATAAATAAATTTCCAATACACGCAAATTTTAAAAATATGAAAAACCGTTATAAGTAATCGTAATTTTAATAACAAAACATATTGAAATTGCAATCCCCATTAAATTCAGTTTAAAATCCATTAATTTTGATAAACCAATATTCCGCAAACATATTCTAACTGACTACAATTTGTCACAAATTGCATCAATGAAATAGGTTTATGCATAAATGTGATTTCAAGCATTCAAGACACACAATGTACATTATATTATATTGATATTTACGACCAACCCAATAATATTTCTATAAACAGCAAATGCAAATCAAACGGCATTAACACAACATGGCATGTGGAAGCTTTATCAATTACATTTCCGGTTCAATAGTGTCTAATGTCATTCCTGATACATCACGCATTTATAATGTTGTGGAGTAAGAGGTTATATGGTTTTCTTATTACTATATATATTAATATAGTGCACATCCCAGTGGCAAGGCCAATAATAACACTTTACACTCCTCGCCTTGAGCACACAAACTAACTCACGCACGATGTCCTTGTTTGCGCAAGACACCCACTTACACTTATGCAAGAATGTGTATTACGGAGACGTGTTTAAATGCAATTTTACTGCAACTGTGTGGGATTTCTGCCAAGGAAACACACAATTCTGTGTTCAATTTACAATGTTCTCCGAAAAGCAAATCCGTATATAACTGGAATTGGGAATATGTTCAGTCGTTCATTATTCGGACATCCTATCATATGCAACACATTTTCAAACAACACATTTTGTACCGTTGCAGCTAACTAACATCACATTAAATTAGTCGAGTCTATTATTACAGATATAGCTATATAGGCCTAATCAACATTATTGCAGTGAATTCATTGAACCATCTTCATGTCACATTTTCTAGTTCATTAACTTACACATTAATTGATTGGACATATTGTGTGTAGTGTGCAATGTGTGTGCGTGTGTTTGTGCCAATTTCTGTAACACAATTATATTCGTACATATTTTGAATTGAAGCGCCGTTACATAATATTATTATTATGTGAAACGCCAATTGGTCTGGCATCAAATAGTCATGAAGCTGTTATGTTATTCGATAACGGTATTATAAACTAATTGCTTATCGTGGCGTTATGTATAATTGCAATTGGAAGCATAATCAGTGCCACCTAGCCAAAAATTGCCACAAATTTGGTATTGTTTTGAATTTTGATCAGATAACTGTAAACAGTTATTTCAAATTATATAACCGAGTCTCATCGAGTCTCCCTCCTCGCAATATTCATAGAAGGAGTCTAATTTCACAACTTATTTAACCAACAGCGGTTTATTACGCTGAATCGCGATGATGCGCCTTTGTTCTCTCCTTATAGACTTAACTGTATAATTTCGTTACCCCTTGAAGATGGTATTTAATGTCCTCTTAATTAAAATTAAAAGTTTATTCTCCTTTTTTTCGATGCGGTAATTTTTTTGCGGTTAAAAAAAATATATTTTATTTGGTTAGAATATTTCTAGCACCTGTCTTTTCACAATTAATTATGTATCAACTCCTTTTTCCGTTATTGTTTACTGTTTAAAAATATTACATGATCCCTTACCAATAACTGAATAAAAAAACATTTAAAAAATGGTTTGCAATGTAAATTATTTTTACCCGGTTAGAGAATTTTTTTCGGTTTAAAATTAATATAATTCATGCATGAATTAAAGTCCGTTTTTCATATTGTAAGTGTAAGAAAAAATATTTTAACCTAACTTTTTTTTTACATAACTTTGATGGTTTCCAGATCAGAGTTTCCAGTACTCTTTCTAGTTTTTACTTAAATTTATACACTATAGCTTTTATTTCTGTGTAATTCTAAAATGATAATAATAGTATTATTCTTTACTTAAAGCATGAATTACTTAACTATGATAAATATTTAAAGCTCTTTTTATTTAGTTTTCAGAATGCATAATATGTTTTATATTTAGTTTCATTTTATTTCTCAGAATTTGCTTTAGATCTCGGTATAATATATTTATACTGTTTTCGCTTAAATGCAAAGTGCATAGGTTACTATGTTCATCATTTAATTTATTCAGTAATTTTTATGCTTTATAGTAACAAGAATGCTAACCAAATAAATGTTCATTTTAATTCTTTTATTTAAATTTCTGAATTTATGATTAATTTAATACTTCCAATGACAAATAAAATTTTAATTACAGAAAATACGAGTGTAAAAATGAAAGCTGTCAGTTCAGTCCTTTTTTAGGTTATGTTTGATTTTATTCATAAAAAAAGCGAAAATATCTTATCAATTATTGAAATATGAATTTGAATTTGTAAATTTCGAATTCCCATTAAAATGTTGAAAAAATCAGCCAATGCATTTCGACATTTATAAGCAAAACAATCGAAATGTTTACAGTACTAACTGTGTGCTCTGAAAAATATCTCCAATGCATTCATATTTATTGTTATAGAGTTTATAACAATAATGTGCTCGTACATATGTATTGCAATCAGATTGCATTTCGGTTTACTGAACTGAAATATTCAACTAGTAAGCAATCATTTATTATTCAATATAAAGCATATGCAGTTTTGAGCACAGGTAATTAAAGGATGGATCAAATATTGAACGGTTTTGTAAAAATACTAAAGAATTTATTGTATTTATGGGAAACTGGCAATAACTCAACTTCCATTTTTCCATGAAATATCAATTTCATGTTAAACATTAAAAGTGCATGACTTAAAAAATGCTTCAATAAATCATGCATGACTTACCAAAAGTATAAAATCGCCACTGATTGATAAAAATAATCAACTGTTAATGGCATAGCAAACATCATATCAAACCCACTGAAGTGTTGGATCAACTTTTTCTCCCATCCATGGCATATCAGATGAACAGAAAATCATACAGTAAATTATTTACCTACCAGCTTTATTTGACTCTCCATCCAATTGCCGAGCAAAAACTAAAGTGCAACATATAGTGAGTGGGGATTGAGAGGTGAAGAGATGATTTTAATTAATGGCGACTCATTTATTGTGTGAAACTTTTGGATGCGATAGACTATGTGTGTGTTAGGCACTCTGTAGCACGTCTATCTATATGCAAGGATGTGCGTTTATGTGTAACAAGATTGGAATAAGCCGCACATGCTTCGGGTTGTGAAAGGTTGTGGTGTTTGCTTGGTGGTTAGCAAAATAATTTTCAGGAAACGTTTCCCGTTCAAATATGACATTTCTATATGAACATCACGCTGCCAATGTGTGTGTTTGTGTGTGTTCGAACTCTCGTCTATATGTTTTGTCTCGTTAAGTAATTTATGGTGAAGACTAAGGTAAATTTGCGGAAACAAAGTCATTTCTCATAATATCACGTGATATTATGTGTGAGCAATAACGTAGTAGGGTGGTGAATCGAAGAAGACACTTATAATTAATAATAATTATTGTTTAACATCTTGTAGTTATGAAGTAACTTGATTTACTTTTTCCCATATTAAGCGGTTGTGAGGTTTTGTGTAGATACTCCAGGAAATTATTAGCTTCACTAACTAAATTTTTAGTACACTGAAATCTACATATTTGTGAAAGTAAATTTATTTATGTTTGTCGTGTAACAAAATTAGTGATATTAGTTTAGTTTAACTAATATGACGTTCGTGTATCTACTTATCTATCTATCTATCTTAAAATCACTTCAAAAATTAAATATTAAGACGGCACTAAGTTTGTAAATCAAATTTAAGTCCCATTAAGATAATTTTCAAGGTCAACCTTTTCATGACTTTCATGATCTTGAAATAAATCCGCTGTTGACAATCAAATTTTGAAAGTTCGACCTTGAAAAGTGTCAGTTAACCTTAAATTAATTTACAAATTTAAATGAATTACCATTAAATATTGACTAAATTGATTTTTTATTTAAATTTAAAAACAAAATTCTGCAGACATAATTATTGAGTGTTTATCATTAGTTGAACCTTTAATCAATAATTCGTCAATAAATCTGCATTGAAATTAATTAATATCCTGTTGTTAATAGCAAACCAAAACTCATTATTTCACTACAAAAAAAAAAAAAAATTAAAAATGAAACAACATGAATATTAATGCAACGCTTCATTTGCCTGTTGCGAACATAACTAATACCCCTATTTACCGCCCTAACCGTAGACTCCAACATTTTCCATTAAGGGCACCCCCGAGATTGTTCGGAAAATTAATTAAAGTATGCGATGTTTCTGAGAGCGCATGCAAGCCTTGATGCAGGATGAGAGAGGACCACCGCCCATTGGTTTTCCTCTTTAATGGCGTCTGAAAATTGTTGTTTACAATGTAAAAAAAAGGAAACAAAAATAAGTGCATTAAAGGTGTTCTGTTCGATCTAAACGGGTACAGTCTATTTCTTCTGTTTTGTTGCTGATTCAAAGGGTTGGCGTAATGAATGTAGAAAAGTTGCTTTGCCATTTAAATTCAAAAATTTTAAAAAGGAAACTATGTCCGCGTCTACAATTTTAAATCCATATTTTACTTATTTACTTCCTTTCATTTTTAATGTACAACTCCCTGTTACTGTAGCGTACGAGTGGGTGGTGTAGAACTTTCATAATCCGTCACATCGTTATAAAAAATAAAAAAACAAATTGGAATTATTACTACTCAGTACTCAGTACTCGTGCATGCTGCAGAAAGAACATTTTATGCAAGTATGGCAGAAAAATTAGTCCATAGAGCTCATTATTTCATAAAAGTATTAAGCATTGTTCGTAAGCTGCCTCATTGTCTTGCTCGAATACTGTTCCTGCAGAGTCTACACTGCTATGTAAGTTGTGACTATGTAATGCAGTTTAAGCTTTTTTTTGTAAAAATTGCTGGCGATGCATGCGATGATAAAATAAAATGCATCCGGCATAAAACAGTTTTCGTGTTTCCAATGCTGCTGCTTTTTAAAAGTAATATGACTGCATATCTGAATGTGACGTGAAGGGTGGCGGTGTAGTCTGAACATGGGTGTGGGACAATTATCATGGAAATTGTGCAGAAATGTGTTAAACTTACTTAATAAAAGTACTGACACTTTTTTTTCTCTTTTTTTTTAGTCATTATGGAAGCTCAATTATTTTAGAAAAAAAATTCCTTATTGTTATTAAAAGTTTTGATAAAAGCTTTAATTAAAAGATCCTTTAATTTTACACACAGATTATTTTGATGATTGTCGCATCCACATGGACCAGCGAAATCCAAAACAACGCCCGCAAATACAGATCCTTCAATCCAACATTCCAACTGGACTCGCAACCAGAACTGTTCTTCGAAGATGTGCCCGAGGACATGTGGGCGCAAATGCAAAAGTAAATTTTTTTTTCACACACAATCTAAATAGCAGCAAAGATCGCTTTTTTGTTTTTTAAACTAATTATCTAACTGTACTGTCTGTCTGTCATGTACCATCTATTGAATGCAGCAGAGTGCGCCCGCCTTCACCCTCGTACGGCATGATTGATGCGTCCGTTTCCAGTTCCGATGATTACGACACCGACCGAGAACTGCAAAGCAATCTGCCATACGGCATTCAGAATGTTCGCGATGTTCAGGGAGTCAGAGCAACACGAAACAAGAATCGCATGGCAAGGGTATGTTCAATTTTAAAATGCACTCTCATAAGAATGCGCTCGCTCGCACAATATGCTTCGTACAATATGCATTCGAAATGTCGTGGCATTCACATTCAAATTGACGTATTTAGGTTTCATTTCAAACGCTGTGCCCATCGAAACGAGAAACAGTGTTCCTTAATTTGGACAGCGATTTCGAGTATCGACCTGATCACTATGAGGAGGTGACGTGCGTCAATCCATACACCAATCACAAAGATTATCGGCTACACAGTAATAAGGTTGGTATTGTTGTTGTTGTGATAAGAATTTAATTATTGAAGAGAGAAGGCTCCCCAAATATTTTTCTTTTCGATACAGTCGAATCGCGATAATTTGATATTTGAGAAATAACATTTTTTTTTTGTTAAATCCAAAACGAAGCCAAAACTGACTTTATTTACTGTTTGAAGTAACGGAATTTTTGGTTCCCACAAAACACACAAGAAATTCTAACTACTGAAAGAAGAAAATAATTTTAAAATTATTTGTTTTTTTATGGAAATAAGCTGTTGTTATCAGAGCTTAATTTAAATTTGCAGTTACCACGCGATCTTAAAGGGGTTTAAAAGTTCTGTTTAGCTTTTTAAAAAATAGTTGTAAAATGGCATAACAATTTTCATTTTTTATTTTTAAACCTTACAAGTTCAATTATAATTTAATTTTTTTTAAAACTTTAATTATATTATCTTAATCATTAAAACTTTGTTAATCCAATTAGTTAGTTCGGAATTACCTATTAATTTGAAAATAGTTTAAAAAGTGCAATTAATCTAGAAGGACTTTTTTCCTTTTCTTAATAATTAAAACAAAAGGATTAAGTTGGTCACTTATTACCCAAATAGAAAAAAATTCTAAAAAAAAATGCTTTCCTTAATATGACTTAAGATCGCGTTTCGACTGTATTTAAAAAACAAATGAATAACTTTAGAAGGTCTGTTTGAAGAGCAGAGATTGCCTATATTTAGGAGTATTTGAATTAAGGATTGAACATTTAAAAGTCGCTGGGATATGTCACTTTCAATAATAATTTTAAACTTACTTCGACGTCACTCGTCTTTACTTTATTTCTTTTAAATTCACATTAAATTATTTTATTTCATTAAAACTTAACTAACTTTATTTTTAAACTTATGTTTTATATGTTTCATTTTAAAATCCACAGGTTTGCGGTGAAGCTGGTTTTTCGTGCATTCAATTGAATCGAACGGTCTTCCTCACTCGTCGTCTGGCCGGTACAAGTTGTTGGGACTCAGAGACACGATTAGTCGCCGCTGGGTGCGAGTGCATGTGGCCAAAGCATCATTTCGGTGACATCATCACACAGCATTAAAGGGGGAGGTCATCCTTACACCACAAAAAAAAAAAACACAATTATAATATAAAAATGACGACTCGCGTATTAGCAATTTTAAACAAAAAAAAAAAACAATTATAATGAAAAAAAAATCTCTTTCTCTCAATAATAATTATGCTATAGTATAGTAATCAAATTAAGTACCTACATAATATACACTTCAAACTAATACATTAAAAATACATTTAAATATACATGTGACAATTGAATCTACTTAATATGGGCAGCAAAATGACTTGAACACGTTACACTAAATCATTTGTATTTGGAATTATAAAGTCAATAAATGAGAAATGTCCATTCAAAGTTACTTTTTTTGTCCGTCTCCAGAAATCTGTGTACTTTCATTACTCTGCTGCAACCCCCTACTGTAACAACCATTGTAATTCAATTTGTAATTAATTGCATAATGAGATACTGCACTCATTTTGTATGGTAATTCTTTTGCAGACGACTCCTCCAACTCTTCGCAGTTCCACAATACTTAATTCGGATATAATGTGTACGAAGGCAAGCGTGAAATGAAGCAAGGAAAAATATTTTAGTTTCGGAGTCGTAAAAAAAATACAACACCACCACCACCCCCCGACAACCCCTATTTTTTTTTTTTTTTTGCCCAACGGCACTGGCTTACAAACTCTTACAGCACGCGTGTATATATTTCGAGAGCACATATTATTATAGTCGTACTTGTGCGAAGTGTGCAGCGGATGTGAAGAAGAAGTTAAACCGACAACGGTGACCAACATAAAGCTCTGCAGATTATATGCTGAAAACTTTTTACTTGAATTTTTTATGAGACAAGAAAAGGTGCCAGCAAAAATAAAACAGCGGGTGTAGGTCGATAAGCTTGTGATGGAAGACGAAGATCATCATGATTTGCTTTCCGTACATAATCAAGACTTCAGGGCATATCGTTAAGGGCCAGGTGTATATATGGAGTAGCTGCTGAGTCTTCTTCACAATTTTTTTTCTTCTGTTATGTCTTTTGTTTCATGTTTTCCCTTTTTTTTTTTGTTCTTGTATAAAGTGTGAGGGGTGTCAAGGTGCAAAAAAAGCACGTAATGTGTGTGTATGCGTGTGAGGGTGTGTGTGTGATTCTTTAAGCATTGATTTTTTATAGCCCCATGATGAAATGCTGGTTGGCTTCTTAGAAATTTATGATTTGTTTTGCGTTGTTTTTTTTTTCATTTTTTTTTTTTTTTATTGAACTCACATAATTATATGTTTATGACTTGCATTATTATTCATTGAGGAGCAAACTGAGGATGTACGAAGCGATGCGACGCACTGAATTCACAAGTGGCTTTAAAGCATATAGTGATGGAAATTTCGTCCTGAATTTTTTATGCTTTTTAATACGTTTAGGATGGATTTTGCACGGGAGTTTATTTTATTGAGTCAATGTTTTGCGTTTTTAAATTACGCTTTAAATATAAAACTACGCAGAATAAGGTTGTTAATAAAACGTAATTTATTTAAATTTCAACTCAAACATTGACCTAAATTCGCTATGCAAATTAGAATTTGCAGTAAACTTATGGAAGCTATAAAAGCAACTTTATGTAATTTTATATTGGAGTGAATTTGAATAAAAAAATGTTTATGAGTATTTGGAAAATGGCATGGAAAAGCTTTGTCAATTAATTATTTCAAAGTTCCTTGAGCACAATTTATTTGACTTTTAAAATAATATGACTTTGATGAAAAATACAAAATTTCCCTAATTATATTTTAACACAACGCACATTAAAAGTTCATCCAAATCCGTCCCATAGTTTTAGAAAAAACTTATAAACTGACTTAGCTTTTATTAAATAACAAATTAATTCATTTCTAGAGAACTATTTAGATTTTGGAGGTGTTATAACAAGTTTCCGGAATATTTAAAAAAAAAGTCTTGAATTACAAAAACGCAAGTGCACGAATTTTTTACTCCATTATCCTTCACCATAAATATAAAGGACTCCCTTTAATTAAGTTATGCTTCTTTTAATTATTTTAAATATAAAAAACCTTCTATTTGTAAATTTCTTAGAAAATATCTTCTTTGAACTCTAAACTTACGATTTCTTTGTACATTTACATGTAATTAATTTGTAAACATTTCCACTGATTAAATTAACTATTTTTCTGCAGAAATAAATGATTAATTAAATATTCCAGGAATTACATTATAATAAAACTAATTGAACTTAAATTGATATAAATAATTTACATAATGGTCAGTGATTCAGTCCCCATTCCTCCAAAATAATCGTTAAATACAGTTAATATAATCTCCTTGTTAAATGATAAAATATGTATGAATCCCCGTTATAACTGTAATTATATTAATTGGTAATAGAATTGTTCAAATTGTCCAGCAAATGGGAAATACTGCATTTACGATTAAATAAAGATAGAATATTCTCAGAATTTGTTTCACAGAAACCCACCACACAATTTTCTACATGATGGCTTTCTAGTGCGGTGTCCTAATTAGTAATTGCTAGGTAAGGTGGATACGATAAAAATGTGTTTATCAAAATTAACAAGAATTCGTTTGAATATATTCATTTGATTTAACAGTAATTACTTAATTTTTTTTGATGATTTCTGGTTATTTCGCGATTGTTACGACAATCATTTCCTTATCATACAATGAAACACATTAAAGCCTTTTAAAGGTCTTTAACTGAAAACTACTCAAACGAACTTGATTGAGTGTTTTCTGAGTTCTGTGAAATAAAATACTCCTGCATGTAGACTTCTGGATATAATAATAACTTCAAAAGTGAAATTTAAAGAAATAATTTATATTTATTTGTTAAATTATAAATATTTATAATATTAAATTCATAAACCTGTTGTTTATTGTAATATTTACTAAATAATGTAGAAAACACCCAAAACTAATTAATAAAATCACAAACGAAATTTTCGCATGTTTCTTTTTAAGCACTTAAAATTTAATTCAGAATTTATGTTAAGGAAATAATTTAGATCTCAATTGTTTAATAGTTTTGAATCTGCATTTTAATAAATTCCTAAATTATAATTAATTGGTAAGTCAATTGTTGTAGCTATCATGATAATTTTTTTGTCAAATTTGTGCTTGCAATAAGTCTGAATTTATTAAAATCGGAGGATTCATATTTTCTAAAAGAGTTATTACTTGCATTTATAAATATAAAGTAGTGTAATTAAGTATAATATAAAAACCTCTATTACATTGAGTGTTTATTAAATATAGTTCTTATTACAAAAAAAGGCGCATAAAAAGTAAAACATAAATACTTTCAGAATAACAATGTGGCAACACTGCTTCCGTGCAGAACACAAAATTTGACAGAACGAGACGCAAAAAAAAAAATCGAATATCACTTTGTGAATTATTTTCCCTTCTATTAATTAGAGTTCTATCCACTAAAATTTAAGAATATTGTGTTATTTTAAATTAAAATGAGTGTTTGCGAAGCAAATAATTTAAAAGAACAGCTGCTGACTGCACGCAAAGAAATAAATAATTTACGGTAAGTGAAAATAACATTAAATACACATAAAAACAACCACTGACAACGCATACAAATTTCAGCCAACAAATCAAAAATTTGTCTCACGTTCATCGAAAAGACTTGGAGAACATTAAAGAGGTATTGCAAGGATTTCGATGTCAAAATTGCAAACAAAATGCATTAGAGAAACCATCGAAACCGGACAGCAATTCCAACTCGGAGCATCCAAAACCATCATCAACAACAACTGATGAAAATATTCCATTCAAGCCAATCGGCTTCATTCGCACAGTATTCCCGGAAAAACGTGCAGTTCCCCGACAACCAAGTGTTGGTGCCAAATTGCAAGGCCGCATTGATATCAGTGCAAATGTGTTCAACAATCCCGAGCATTCCCTGGATGGTTTGACGGGATTTTCGCACATGTGGATAATTTATCATTTTCACAAAAATGAATCGCATGCAAAGGCAAAAGTTGCGCCGCCGCGTTTGAGCGGCGAACGTGTCGGTGTGTTTAGCACGAGATCACCACATCGTCCCTGTCCCATTGGGTTGTCGTTGGTGGAGATTGAAAGTGTTGAGGGCAACTCAATTTATTTCCTTGGCACCGACATGGTGGATGGCACCCCCGTTCTTGATGTAAAGCCTTATATTCCGCAATATGACAATCCACTGGTGGAGATTGTAAATCGACGCCCTATTGTGGTGGAAAGTGGAGGTGGTGGTGGTGGTGGTGGCGGTGATGGCATGGGCGCCCGCGAGGAGCCAGATGGCGAAGAAATGGAGTTGGGTGCTGCTGGGGTGTCTAGCACGAATACTGACTTGAATGTAAAGCCGCCTGTTGTTAAGGTGCCCAATTGGGTGGTGGCAAAACCCATGTTGTCTGTGGTTTTTAATGAGCGTGCCGAGGCGCAGGCGCGCGAAATGAATGTTGATAAAAAAGTTATTGTCGATGTCTTGGAGGCTGATCCAAGGTCAGTGTATTTGCGGACAAAATATGGCTCACAGATTTTCACATTTCAAATTGGGGAGGCGACCGTAATTTGCAAATTTGATGACAAGAATGCGATGGTGACTGTACTGCAGGTCAGGAAAACAGAACAGCTTCAGGAGTGAATGCTTTTCAATCATTGCACATGCTGGAATTATCACTCGATTCATCATATCATTTTCAATTTTATGAATAATATTTAAATGTATTAAAAGCGAATGCATTTTTTTCTGCATAAGCTGTTGTTTAATTTAAAGTTGCATGGTTGCAATTAAAAATAAAATATGATTATAAAGCACATGGTTGGTGTATCGGCTAATTACTTTTATTTTTTTCGAAAACCTTTCCATACAATACGACAAAATTGAGTGTTTTTCCGTGCACAATATCAACAAATTTGAAGCCGGAGTGAGAGCGCAGAATCCACATTTCAGTTCAGTCAATCGCCGACTGTCAGCTGTTCTGGTCGGGCGTGTGCGCGAGTTTTTAATTATTTTTGTATCGGAAATTTAGTGAGCTGGTGCGTATTTTTAAACAAAAATTGTTAGTGGATTTTCCTTCAATGAGGCTCATTGATTAATCACCTTATAAGTTTAGTGAAAATTCTTTAAAAAGTAAGTGCATTTTGAGTGAACAAAAATTGTTTGTACTTGAGACGCGTTTTTAATGAACGACGTTGGTTTGCCTTCACTAAAGTTAAAGAAGACATGAGGTATTGATTTGCATATTATTGTGATGTTTGTAGTGACAGTGACCTTCACGACGCAATGTATTGTGACGACAAAAACAAAATAAAAATTGTCTGCATTTTAATTACACAGCAAATGCACTTCTCCTGCATACCAAGTTCGATTTGAAGACGCAACAAATTGAAGTGTACTGTGAAATTCCACTGTAAATTCACGTAGCACGCAGTAGAAATTGATCAATCAATTTTGTAGGCTTTTAGGTTGATTTATGTTCTGTTCTTTAGCCTTGAAATGGTTTGATGTTGCTGATTTTTTTATGTTGTGGGTTAGTCTTTGATCCCATTTAATTCATTCAATATGATTTTTTTCATGAATCGCGCGATTGCAATCTTTTATAATTATTCGTGTGTGTTAAGTTTAATAAAATTTTGGTTGGCTCAAAAATTTGTTTGGTTTGATAAAACTGTTTTAAATTATTTTTAAAACGGCGTGGCGCCGCGACGTGTACTCTGAAAAACGAAGAAACGAGAATAACTGCCTTTTTATAGTAAAATTTAAAAAGTGTCTTAAAGTCAATGATTCCATTATAGTTAATCGCAAGACTTTTAACTGACTTAAAAAGTAAACAATGAATAAAAATTGAAATATTTATGAGTCTGCATTGCAGTATTGCAAGCTGCATACATTGTTGCAGAAAGCAGTTTGTATTGCGCATGTGAGTGCGCTAAAAACTACAATAGAATGACTTTCAGTTACATTATTTGTTGTTTAAATAGGTGTTCTTATCTTATCTTTATTTACATTTTAAATAATTTAATTGAAGACATAATATGCAATTTATGCGGTTTTATTAAAGCGTCTTATCAAATTTTGATTTCTTTTGTTTATTATAAGGTAATTGTTGCGGTTTTGTTGTTATTGTGAATTTTATTGCCAATATGACAAAGTCAATGTCAATAAGTCTAACCGATAATTTATTTATTTATTTTAAAGACCAATTTTTGCGTTATTGAACACAATTTTGCTGAAAGTTATTATTTTAAGGCACTTTCGAGAATCGACTTTTACCACCTCCCTTAAGCCGGAAAAGCATTTACGTTTAAAAAATTGAAGAATGTACTTTAAGTAATCAAAAGTTAGATCCTCTTTTATTTGACATCCCCCCACTCCCCCATCCGTGAGAAAACAATTTCAATTTAAGTCGTTAAAAAAAAGAGGCCACACGAATATTACATAAAAGTTTATGAATCAATTTATCGAACGGTAAAAGAATACACAAACCCATTATTAAATTTAATAATTAATTTGCCCAATCAAAAATGTTTACTCAAATCGTTTTCAATTTCGGTAATGCTGTTTAAATGAAAATATGTAACTCAAAAAAGCACTCCAATTAATAAAAGAATCATTTTATTGCATAATAAATTAAAAGTCCCCTTAGTTAGTTCCAGGTTCACGTAAACAAACAAAACACAGTTTAGTTCTCCGTTAAACTGCATTTTAACGGCACACTTCTTAAATTTAATTGCCGTTGTGTGGCGTCAAAATAGTCAACATTAAATTGTGTTGTGTTTATTTAGGGCAAACAACGTGCGTTGTCTTATCTTGAAACAGGTGCGCCCTCACCCGCCTCGCATGTTCTTCTGCGATATTTCACCGCTATTTTCAATAAATCCCCCTACGCTTTAGGTTTCTTGGAATTTATTGGAGTCCCTTTTATACATTAAATCCGCGATAACAGTCAACGGTAATGGATATGGGGGTTTTGATTGAGTTTTATCAATTAGCTAGTCACCGTCAATTTGGCGCAACAAAATTGTTACGGATGAGTCATGAAAAGGGTGAGGTCATGGATTTTTTAAATGTGTAACTTTTGAGTCGTTTTTTTAGAATAGTTACTTAAGTGGATTTGCAGAATTAGATACATTTTGAATTTCCTAAAGTCCTACAATTTGCAATATGACTTAAAAGATAAGATAAAATAGTATCTTTGACCTTGAAATTAATTTAAATGACCATTTTGTGTTTTTTCAAGGTCATTCCTTGAAAAAACACAAAATTCTCATTTAAATTAATTTCAAGGTCAAAGATACTATTTTTCTGAAATTTACTGAATTTAAAATTCAATTAATTTAAGAAGTTAGAAAATTTTTACTTCTATTTCCCTTTGTCAAAATATAATTTATTTATTTCAAGGTCATTTGATTAATTTTAAAATCAAATTATTTAAAAACAAATAGTGTTCACCGTATTACAATTTACAATAAATTAAAAAATTTAAACAAGTCAAGGTCATAGGAACAACTCTTAAAGTTCAAAAATCTGTTTTTCCTTAATTATCCATCCAGTTGACATTCGTGTGTTACGTGTGGCTTTCCCTGTCCCACAATTCTTGTGTTCATTTTTAATACTTATCGCGCAGGTAAACCGCTTTCTTCCTTTGTTTTCCGTTTTAATATTTACATATTTGTGGTTAACACGTATTGTAAATTTGTTCTAAAAGTCGTTCTAATTTTTAAAATGCATAATTATTCGGCTTACCCACCGCAGTCCTATTGTATTCGCCGTAAATAGTTACTCAAAAGTCATCTTCATAATAATTCTTAAGTACAATACAAAAGACCCATAGAATTAGCACCTACGGCTAGGCTGAGATGCAAGTTAACGCGCGCCTTGCTTTGAAAAATTCATATTTTTAATTTAAAAATTTTACCTCCCATTCATAGTTCTAATTTAAACGAGTTTTGTATGCGCTTTTACGAGGCCTTTGAGTTTATGTGTCAATAATTAATTGTTGAGAAAACGGAAATCATCACTCTGGTCTTGAAAATGGTGAATGAAGGCAGCCACTATGTGTTTACAAATAAGGCAACAATTCATCGTACAATGAATGTTGTTTGTTTTGAATTTGTTTTTTTGCTTCAAAATCGTGAACACCATACCATATAGGCATTTTTGCCGCATGTAAAAGGCAGTTCGAAATGAGCAATGAATAAACAAATCAATGTAAAAATTGATAAGTGGCAGGGAGAACTATTCGTAAATTTATTGTATTCGAAATTCGAAGGAAAAATTAAATGTTTTACCTTGAAAATTTACTGTTTTTTTTTTTTTATTGAAATAAAATAATTTTTTATGTAAAATTGTTTAAGGTTTTAACGGCGTCAGTCGTCTTCATTTACATTTATTACATCTGAATAATAATTTACCTTAAATAAGACTATCTTCGAATTTTTATATTTTTTATTTATCCGCAAAAATAATAAGTTGCGTTTTTTTTTTAGATTAAAAAAATAAATAAAAGACTTAAAAAAATTATTTTTAACTGCACGAATTCATTACTTTAGTAGAGATGGGTCGCATTAAATCAAAATCAATCGGTACAGCTCAAATTCAACTCACTGTCATGGGCCATGGCTATTTTAGAATATTTTTCAAACCACTGTACATGTGTGCGTTTGTTTTGAACGAATTTTAAACTGCGCAACCGTATTAAAGTGATGTCACCTATTTGGCCATTGCGCATGAATATTCAATGAGACGTACAACCGTTGGAGCCAATTGCGGTTCTAAAAATACAATGCCATTCCCAGACACATTGTGGTTGAAGATCAGATTGCATTTTTGGCCATACACTGTTTTGTTGTAAGCAGGTAAAAATGCATTCGGCGTTATCGCATTAAATTGAAACCGGAATCAATACCTGTGGATTTTTGAATGTGGTCAAAATTTGAAGACGATGTCAATTTATTTAAGGCAGCCGCATCACATCCGGCGCAACATTTTGATGATATAGAGCGCAGATAAAAAATTGAAAAATATTTGCTTTGTGCGGTGTAAATGCACGCTGCATGATGAGGAACATTTTGCAATCGTTTTCAAATACATTTAGCTAAGTGCTTTTTGTAATTTGTTGCACTTTACTGCAGTTATATGCATTTGCCGTATATAAATTGTGATTGACATTGGTTTCCGATGATTGTCTTTGATGTGCAAATGTGCATTCAAATGCAGTATGGTGATTCATTTCGTGTGGACGCAGTATTTCTGCACATTCCTATTTTTGGGATACAATAAATGAACATATTGCATGCGTTTTGTTTACCGACAAAGTATAAACTCATGTTTTCTTTTTTTTATTGAATTTAATTGTTTTTTTTTTCCATATTTTTGAATATGCATTTCAATTTATTTATTTAGCTTTTTATGGAAAGTGGATATTTTAAACGCATTAAAAATTCATTTTTATTTTATCCATTACTTTTTTCAAGAACTCGAAATTGTTTATTTTATTATTTGTTGATTAATTTAATGGAATTAAAATTTCACCGTTGCTATTTCAATTGTTATTTTTATTGTTAAAAATGTATGTTACCAACATATTATGAAATGGATTGCCATTGCATTCTGCTTTTGGTTTTATCCTTCAGCCAATTTTATTTCATTTCACGTTACTCGTCACTCACCTTTGTTTTCAATTTACGAGTTCATGTATTGTTCATTTAAAATGTAAATTACAGTTACATATTTTTACTGGAAGTTTGAATCGTTTTGTCCTAAATAATTCACGGCAACAAATGCAGTGAAATAAATTTTTATTAAATTGGTTTTCCATATTAATTGTTTTTAATAACGAAACCGCTTTTCAGTTAAAAAATAAATAAACAAAAAAGTTTAATGCTGTATCATGTTGTATTGCGCACAAATCTCGACTTAAATTCCATTTCACGCACTCCATGCATCATGCTTGGAATTAAAAAAAAAAAAAAACTGTAATCTGTTGCAACCCATTTATGGGTCAACTAAGTCTAAATTTTAATTAATCAATAAAGCAACGTTACTTTTGTTATCAATTCATGATTAATTAATTGAATAACAAGTGTCAAAAATATTTTTTAGTTGAATTAATGTTATTTTAAATTTCAGATTATTTTTTTGAAGAACTAGATAAAGATAATAATTTGTTTTCCAGACTCAAGGTCACAGGTCAGATTTGATTAATGCGTGTGTTCATATTCATTAAATAATCCAATGATTTTTAAAGTAAAATAAAAAGTGTAAAAAGTTATATTCTTCAATTCATTCTGTTTTCATTCAAAAAAGTTTGATTATTTTTTATCTTGAAAAATTTTAAATTTGAACTTGATTTATTTAGAATAATTACTATTAAAAGAGTTTTTGATGTTTTGGAATCGTATTGAAAATTGTTTTGCCCTTGAAGTGTAAATTATTTAACCTTGAGAACTTGTAATCAAATTATAAGACTTTATTCAACAAATCATATATTGAAAAGTAACGTTATTTATGAAATATTTGTATCTGTTTCACTCTCTTTTTTTGAACGAAAACGGCTGTAACGATTTCGATTTTTGATCGTTCAGATTCTGTACCTGAATAAAATCTGAATGATAATCTTTTCAGATGTTTTTTATAAAACGCCAAATATATTGTTAAAAAAATCATAATGAATTATTAAATTCGAACTTGAAAATAAAGAAAAAACATTTTCATAATTTTGATTCTGATCTAACATTTATTTCATATTTTCGTTTTGAAATTAAATTTGTTAATTACTGAACCTCGCAAGTACGCCAATTTAAGAAATCAGAAGGTTTCAAAAGAAGTTTCTGTCTCAGTTTCAAAGTTGAGACTTATTTCTCTCCCTGAATCCCCAAATAAAAATTTAGTTACTGCCATTTTAGGTAATTTAAATTTTCTTCAACTTAAATAAAAGCTTAAGCACGCGAAAATTAGGTAAACCTACAAAACGATCATTAGAAATACAATTTACGCGGCACAGTGTGTTTGATCTTCAGTAATTTAAATGTAATCCAAACACGCCACATGAAAAATTCGACAGTGAATCGCGTGGGGAACGCAAAATGCACCTAATGACGTTACAACTTACAATATAATATAAATTTATGACGCACTTTGCCGGTAAATTTTTATCCTCATATATTACATCCTTAATCCCAATTATATTTACGATGTCTTGGCACGAGAAAATCCAATATCACATCAGAATAAAGTCTTTCCAATGCAATCATCGCATCGCTCATGAAAATGTGACTTTAAATATACGCCATTTCGGCCTTTCAATAAACTAAATATTATTTTTATTATTATTATTAATTCGACGCCTTTCGCCCTTTTACTGTTTGGATGCTTCGCTTGTAAATGCGCGTCCACTGAAGATATTTTATTTATACGCGTACAAGCTAACAACATCAGGAAAACATTACTGAATCACCACTCAGCAGTGGAGTGCATGTTTTTCCCACGCAATCTACAGGAACAAAATGTAATATGTTAGAGATGAGAATATGCATGGGGCATATGGAACCGCATGTGGATAATATGGCGACGTGGGGAGAGCACGATCCAGCTTTTTAACATATTGTAAAAGCAGATTATTGCTGTATCAATTGGAATTGGAAGCGATGTGGGATGGAAAATCGTGATTTAAATGGCACAGAGCATGCAACAGTTGCGTTGACTTTAATTAAAATTTGTAACGAGAAATTATTGAATTTAAATTTACTTCCTTTTTATTGAAATCAATAAATAGAATAGTGGGAATTCAATTTTTTTTTTGCTGACTTAACTTTGTTTCTTGCTTTTCCAATATTTTGTTGAAAACTTAACACTTTATTTCGTTTTATTTTAAAAGTGTTAAAATGCTTTTCAGCTCATGAATTCAGTCAAAATATTGTTATCAATATTTAAGCTGAATTCGCTGTTTCATCATATTTTTACTGAACTCGAAGAGACTTCAATTTTTAGTACTGCACTATATTGAATACGTCAAAATATTAATTTTTTTTAAAGCGAGCACACCGCGATAGGCGATATTCTATATATTTTGTGTTGCATATTTCTGCCGCAGCGGTGAACGTTGAACAGGGAAATTAGTCCGAACGAAAAATGTTTGACACATTTTTGCAGAAGCAGTGAATTCCGCTTAAACTTCTATAAAAACTCACCAAACAATTTGAATTTATTTACGACCCCAAGGGCATATAATACAGATTTTTTTAAATAAATTGAATATTTGCAGATAAAATAATTTCTAACCCAAATAATACTCTCACAATTATATTGCAGATAATGAACTCAACTGTATCAATTCTCCAAATGCTTGCCATATGTGAGCATTATTACAGTTAATGTTCAATTACATCCAATCTGTTGTCCCCTTGGGACATGTGAATCAATAATTCATGGAACTACCCGAGTACTCTACATCGATAGCAATAACATTTACGATATTAGGGCAATCCCATTAAACTCACCAAAAATTCAGACTAATGTAAAATTGTAATTAAAAGTGAAACGTTGATGACTAACAATGCGTATTTATATAAAGTCTACCTGCGCTCTATCGGCTGTCATATGAAATACTGAAATGTGTGCCTATTGTAAATTATTATAATAATCTCGTTTGTTGTTTTTCAGATACCCAGCGATAAGGCGCATGTATTTAACACGCCAATTACCGTTCACACACACACAACGGTGCCACACATTTTCCGCTCGATCTGATAACGCTGATTAAAGCGCCGCACATTGCATTCATCGCTTTTTATCATCACACACACACCGCTAACAAAAGCAAAATCATTATAGGGTGTAGAAAAAAAGCTCGACATTATCAAAACCATCACCACCACCACCACAACGCACCCACTTACCTGGCTTAAATTAGTGTGACTGTGTGTGACTCTACACGTCATTCATCTCCCATACATGTAAAATTGTCTATGGCGTGAGATTCCAACGGTGCAAGCGGGGAGAGCGCGCGTGCAAATTTCACAAAATTACAAGCAAACAATTTTTTTTTCGTGTGTTTTTAAATGAATAGTGATCGCGACTCACGCGAGCCGAGCGAAGTGACTGCTTTGCGTGGTGCCATA
Source organism: Sylvicola cinctus (assembly GCA_963854165.1). Taxonomy (NCBI): domain Eukaryota; kingdom Metazoa; phylum Arthropoda; class Insecta; order Diptera; family Anisopodidae; genus Sylvicola; species Sylvicola cinctus. Next base: position 62,454,342 of record OY974082.1, on the reverse strand, counting down.
CATAACAGCCAAATCAGTTACTCAGTGGAAAGTAGTAGTAGCGGAGCAACAATCGAAATGGCTGATGATCGTTGTAAAATATTCCTCAAAGTTGGGCTGGACTTTTTGTTGCTATTTTGTGGTAAGTGTTTTTTTTTTAAACAATTTTATAGTTATAACAAAAAAAAGTTCATTGACTGTTTTAAAATGGAGTTTAATTGTCGTGCAAAAATAAACCACAAACATGACGTGCTTAAATTAAAGTTCAGTGTGGTGTGGCATTTAAATCACAATTAAATAAAGCTTCGTAATGCAAAGCTCGCAATGGTTAAAGTTTATGTGTATTATTGCTGCGAATACAACAAGTGGGCTACCGAAGCCTTGTGGTAAACTGCATATAATATAATGCATGTGTCATGCAAATGACAGTTATGGGCATACTAACTCGTGCTCTCACTGCAGTTGAATTGCTGTTATTTTGTTATTAAGCTTATACCTTATTTAAAAGCATCTGTGTGTGTGCATTTTCTACCAAATTGTTCATCCTTGATGTCTACATGTTACGGGTATTTCTGCATTGAGCAGATTTGTTATTTGTTATGCAAATTTCTACGGCAAACACAAAACCGATACAAATTCGAATAATTGAATTTAAGCGTCATTATTAAGTGCATTTGCAAGAATATGTTCAAAGTGATATTGTGCAGGCACGTCATAACAATGCACATTGTGTGCGATATTCATTCACATTTTATGTGTGCGTTATTGTCGGTTTTATTGTGTAGTCTTAATTATGACGTCCCACACGAAGTGTGCCTCTTTAATGATTGCATTATTTGAAATGAAGTGTTTGGTAATTGTTTGATGTATTAACGCGCATTAAAATTCGATATAAAACGCGTTTATCTTGACTAGAATGACACAATGCACGTTTTTTTGTATTACGGGGTGATTCAATATGGGCTGTCCATATTTTTTTATTTAAATAAAGTAAATTATAATGACGTTGTTGGCGAATATATTTGTGTACTTTATAATTAGAAGTGTAAAGTAATTGCTTTTACTAATACACATTTAAATTTAAAAGCCTGAAGAAGTAGACATCTATTGATAACAATAATCTTAAAGTTAATAAAGAGACAACCGTTTTAATTTAATCATTTAACGCTTAAATACAAGGCTAACTAGTGGCAATACAGTCGTCACTTTTACTGTAATACTTTTAATTTTTGTATGTTTTTCGTTTTTTTTGTTGTACTCGCAAAATTATTTCTGAGAATTATAGAGTTTTAAGTATTATACATATTTTTAACAGTTTAAAATTAAAATTAATTAAACACATTTACATTTTACTTAGTATCAGATTTTATTACAGTAATTTTGTTATAAACAGAAGACGTAAATTGTTTTGTGTGGTCAGAAAGAAAATAAACAAATTGCCACATTGATTAAATTATTTTTCGAATCCGTTAATTATTACAGAAATTTTGAAATGTGTTACCCAACCTCTACTACAAATTTAATTACTGTTCTTATTTACATATTAAAAAAAAAAATAAATATGGATGCCCCGAATGAATCACCCTGTATAGAGAATTTAGTAAATTTGATTTATTGAAACCTAATATTGACTACGGTTGACACATTTAGTTAATTTTGTTCATAGTTAATTATTTACCACAAAGCTTCCCATCTTATCGCAGATCAACAATTAATACAGTCTCAATAATCCACGTGGTTTCTTAAAGCTCATAAACCAAGCTAATTCTATTGTGTGTTTATGAATTAGGAGGAGCGTGATCTTGAACAAAGTGCATTTGTGGTTTAATGTATAACAAGTCTCCATATTAAAGCGTCTATATAATTACTATCAACATTCACTTACATGATACTCTCAACCGCATCATTCATGTCAGTGAAATTTTCTCAATGGATTGATGTGTGCCAATCTCGTGTTAATGCTTTGTTGTTATAAATATGTAATCTCTCTTTTGTGTGCATAAATACAAAACAAAAGCGCATTCAAATAAATAATACGTGTATCTATTTGTGGGCATTGAGCATGCATATGTTTTTTCATCACATACGATCTAAACTCAGTGATGTCATTTCATATTTGTGTGCTAATTGGACGGTAGACTGGAATGTAGTTTTGCAAAAGTCTCAATGTTTTGTATTGTGTTTCATTTTGTTTTTATTTGATGTTGATTACCTTGACAATGAAGTCTTCTGAACTTTTATAAGTATAATGTCACCGTTTTAAAAAAAAAATTAATCATTTGCATTAAATAAAAACTAAAAAATGTCTCAAATCATATTTTTTGGGCTATCGTTATATTAACGATTATAATCGATATCTATTAGTTTTAAATAATCTTTCTATAGCTTCACAACTTTCTCTCTTCTCTTTCTGTAATCTCCATTTTTTAGGAAAGTCATTCATTTATTTATGGAAATTAATTTGACATTTAATTCGAAATGATACTTTCCACATAAATAAATCCTAAAACCAACAAAAAAATTAAGAATCATTGCATTGAACTAAAAGTTCCAAAAATAAATGTTTTGAAAACAAAATTGCACCTGTAATTAAAATTCGAGGAAATAGAAAGGTAAACAACACGAATCTGTTTCATTTTCAATTAAATTTCCAATCACATAATATCAATTGCCGCAAAATTAATTGGCAAACACGTTTGTTGTTTTAATGAAAAACACGAAATAAAAAATAAAAAAAGGTTGTAACGCGCATGCTTTGCCGGCAAACCGCGCAATCTCTATATGTGGCCGAATGCCACATTTAAATTCAACAAATCGTAAACAAAACAAACAAACAAAACATACACCAAGCACGACCGCAAAATTACTTCTTATCCCAACGCCATCCAAAAAGCCAACGAAACGATTGGTACGTTGCGTGGAGCAGGGAGCTTCCCGTGTTCACCTGACCCCATGTACGAAATACTCGTATTGTACTCTCATATGTATATCAGTCCGCCGTTATCTTCGCCGCACAAAAGTAAACATGCATTCCCATTTATTTTTCACATATTGCGGTGCAATGGAACTGGCGCCGCCAAACTTGTTTTGTTGCTCGACTTTTTCGGGGGAAGACAGTGTCGAGGGGGAGGGGAAGTTTTACATATACATAATTCAGACGCAAAATGAACAAATTGCAAATTATTCATCCAACTTTGATTTATGAATCAAGCAATTCGATAAGGCGGGCAAAATGTTTTTCTTTTCTTTTTTTTGAAAAAAGTAAAACAACTCAACAATTAATCAACATTTTATGCTGATTTATTTTGAATGCTGCATTGTAGATTGTACAAGAAGTTTAAGTGAACAAGAAAATGCGCTCATCTCTGATAACTACCTACTTTCAAGTTTCCAACATTTAAATCTGTTGAGCTTTTTAGTTTCGTTTTCAAACAGAGCGCATCATGAACGATTATTGCATGCAATTTCGTTTTCTAAATATCTCCATTTGCAATCTAAAATGAATGGCTACTTGAAGCAATTAAAATTCTTTGCAAGAAAAACTCATCGTGGCATTTAGCCGTTAAATAAATATTACGTTATTGTGATTGTCGATTTACTGGGAACAATCTGTAAACACACGCATAAATGTTTCATCGTCGTTTCAATTATGAAAGCTTTTTAAATCTATTTTCAATGGTACAATAAAATTGTTTGCGTTTTCATGTCAATAAAATTTCTCCACATATGTTTCATGGTTCTAAATCGTTAAACCCGATCAGCACACACAAGTTCCATGCTGCTTGCACTTGCACTGCACAATGCACATTACAAGCACGATTTCATTCATTCAGAGAAATTGCTTGTAAATCAACATAGTGAGATGTACCAATTATTAACTATAGTGTTTTTTTTTTAGTTTATGAAATCTCGCTTTATGCTGCAGCGTACGAAATTTTGAAATATTTTCTTTTTTTCTTTTTTTTATTAAAGTCAAATCATTTTAAACCTGATTCACAAAATGTGCTTGTCAGTTGACTGTTCGATGTCTGACGTCTGTGCTTCCAAATTAACTCTAGAAATTTACCTAAAAGTCTGCCTGAATTGGTTCTTCGGAATATTTTCTAAAAATCTCTTTTTAACGATTTATTTAAATAAATGTATGTTTAATTGTTCTATATATTATTTTTGTATTCTATTTTTTTTGTTTTTATTTAATCTCAAAAAAAATCAATTAAAAATTATGAAAAACAAATTTTTGGCACAAATTCCCAAACGACTCTCCCTACCACTCAACAATTTTTTAACATCAGTGTGGCCTAAATTTGAACAAGTGCAATGTAAACATTGTAATGGATATTTTTGTTGTACAAAAAAAAATCCAATGACGTCGCCGACTATATTACCAATTATTTAAAGGGGAGATGAAGCCCCCCCCCTCATCATCAAATATTCCCTATCCCAAAATTTGCTTATTTATGCCGCAGGGGAACATCCCGTATTCTGTTTATCAACTCTTTTTCAAGCGTCATGTACTCGCACATATTAAACCGTTACATATAGCCGTAAATAATTGCATAATGCGATCTATTTGCCACACCGCAGATAAACAATTGGGACTCCAATAAATCACAGGAAATTCTACTAAATGGAGCCGGCAAAAAAGAATTTTAAAAATGTGGGGTGAAAAATTATCACTCCCATGACATGTGACATGTAAACTGGGGGACATATCACACGCAGCTTTTAAGCCAACCCAACGTATTTGTATATAGTGCATATTTTCAATTGTGCTTTTGGCTAAACCGTTTTGTTGTGACGTTTTTGCTGCTGCTGCACACAAATGAATAATGTGTTGGCGTTTGTCCAAGGTGGACGTCACTGTTCAGACACAACAACCTTGACAATGCAATTTGACATAATTAGTGAAAGTATAAGCTTGTTATTTTTTACTGTTAGCAGTTTATTAATGGGTTTCGTTCAACTCATTAATAATAATTGTTTTTGTCATACTCAAATGTAAATTGTTTTGTTTTGTTGAATTTAATTCAAATAGTGTAACAAAATGGATGAATAATTTTATTGTACTTATTTCTCTTCAATTTACAATTCTTTGAATTAATGTTATAACAGATAACAACGGTTTTAAATGTTATCAATGAAAAATTATCACTATAGTCATTAATTCAATTGAAGTCAATCAAAATTGTTTCTTGTACTCAATTGTTAGTCACCAATGAATGATTAATTACCTACAATCTCATTTACCAAAAAAAGTACCGTTTTATGTTATCATACAATTTAAAATAAAATGGGACCTTATCACTAAATTATTAGGAAATTTATGTATTCATTCAAGTCAGCCTGATTATAAAGTGGTAAGCTTACACACAAATTAATTACAAAAATTACAAAACGTTTTGTTTATTAAGTACTTAATTACTGCTACACAATTATTTTTGTTCTTATCATTCTTTTATTTGCATGCGTGCAATTGTACAAGTGATTTTACTTTTTCATTTACTCTCAAATGCTTTTTAATTGTTTCATTTCAATGTAATTGCTTATTTGTTCCAACTTTTATAAACTTGGGAGCGTATTTAAATGTTATCAGAAGAATGTTGTAATGATAAATAAACACTATCCATTGTTTCGTTACGTGTTCTAACCTTCAAGTGTTCTATTTTTTTTTACTTTTTTGTTGTCTGATAATTTTAATCAAATGAATGTTGCCTGAAAGCTTTAAATAAATATAAAGGCATGAAAAGAGCTTTGCTACTTTTAAAATTAAATATTAAATTGAAGAAGGATAAACATTTTAAAATATTTATAAATATTTTTCTGATAGCAAGCACATTTTTAGGAATCTATATTTTGACTTAAATTTAATGTGTTCTAAATTTTCAAGGTCACACTGACCATAAAGTTTGGAATAGTTGTTCGTTTTTACTTTACGACTTGTTTTCTTGTTAAAATTTAAATTTTTTAACTTTTTTTTAAATTTCAAGATCAAATATTTTGATTTTGTACTTTTTAAGCTGTTGAAAAAATTGAGTTAACCGGGAAAATAACCGCAACAGTTTTAAGTAATTATTAAAATTCTAAAATGAAAAATATCTACTTTCATCTGTCGAAATACTACTCAAGTCGATCGAAAATATATTATCTAACTAATCCCGTAAAAGTTGTAAAATAAACATAAAATTAATGATAAACCGGTAAAAAAATTAGTTAGCCAGTGACTTTATTTATCTGAAATGAACAAAACTTTAAATCTAAGCTGTTTTTAAAATATCTTTGAAATTATAATGTTTTAAAAAAATTGGGTACACTTAATTTCTTTCGATTCCAAAAAGTTAAAAGGATAATCTTTAAAAACGTTTCTTTAAAGTTAATCTTAAAAATGGCAGACAACGGACTTATATTATTGCCATAATTTAATCAGCGTTTAACTAAACTCTCTTTCAAAGTATGAAAAACCGTAAACGAAAAGTGAAAACTGCTTGGAAAAATTAAAGCACGCAGTACTTGTGTTAACTAGTGTCTTTTAAGTCAATTCTACACAAATACAAACTAAAAATAAAAGCTAAGTATTTTAGAAAACAAAAGGCCAATTAGTTAGAAATGCTTTTGACGCCATCCATGCTGAAACGTACGTTGGCTGTTCAGTTGTCATATTGAGCGGAATGACAGAAAAATACGCGAGCAGTCGCGGTTTATGCTGCCGTCAGCAAAAATAATTTGTGCTGGCCGTTTTTCTTGCTTTATCTCTATAAAGAGTTTCCATACTCCTTCTGTTTATAATCTTCTATATCTGTTTTATATTCTTTATGTGTGCCTTTCTTCTAACTACAATATATCTAGGCTGCAGCATCCTAAATTAGAACAAACAAATTGTCATGTATGCCATGATTTATAATTCCCATTCATCCATAAATCCCAACTATAACAAGAAATGAAATTTTAAGTTTTTCAAGTGACGACATTACATAAAACGGAGCGCGACGCTGCTGCTATTGCTGCTGCACGATGTCTTTAATCTGATCACGTCGACACAACGAAATAAAAAAAAAAATTCACCAGTTCAGTTCAAAGTGGTGAATGCTCATGCATGTGACATGTCACTGCTGTCATACATAGTCAGCGACAGTACCATGGATGGCGACGACAAACAACTTTGTTATAAGGAGCTGACTTTATTTATACCGTCATCTTTAAGATGTGATGATGTGCTGCGGAAAAGAATTAACCATAAAAAAGAAGTGGATACATGAAACATTTTATACCGTAAAATTGAATCGAGTGGGCTCCATCTCAGATTATGTGGTAATAAGGAGAGGGCATTATAAGACTTTGTGGAATTGAAATCTGGTTAACGATCCAGAGCGTGCATTTGAAACCAGAACAACATGGTTATTGGTTAACATGCCGTATAATATTATTGAACACATAAATGTTTGTTGTGTGTAATGTTGGGAAATGTATTTGAATTCAAACTTCTGAGTGGAAGGGCTTAATTTAATATTAAATTCTGGCGTGTCGACTTAAAGCGTTATAACTTTAAACAGCATGGTAGGGAGTGTTACTTAATACTTTTTAAGCTGCTAATAATTCAATTTAGCATCGTGGCTTAAGCTTTAAACCAAAATTTGCAAACTGATTTTGCTCAAAGTCGCTATTTTTAAAAAAAATTAAAAAATTGACCTTGAAATATTTTTTTGACCTTTAAGTGACCTACAAATTTTTTTATCTCATTAACAAACAACAGAAATAATTTTGTTGTTTCGTGTTTTAATAAAAAGTCGTAAATTAAAACATTAAATTAAATTTGACCTTGAAAAATAATTTAAAATGCAAGACTTAAGCACTCCCAACACATGGTTTGTGGTCCATTATGTTGATTGAGTACTTTAATAAGATTTTCACTCAAACTGAAACAGTAATTCCAAATAATTCCCTGTCTCTGTTGATGGCCCATCTTCAGTAAAAGATTTAAATCACTTAACATTGCCTTTAAGTAAAAAACCATAGACAAAATATGCGTACAACCTGTTGATTCATCTTAAAACAATATTGTTGCATTGCGACTTCACATCTCTCATGGCGTCTTTAAAATACTTTGCTATGCGCCTTTTACGTTATATGAGTTAAGTGAATGAAGGGCGACTGATAGTAATTTAATCTTATAACTAAAACAATACACTAAGCAACAAAGCACATTGAACCCATCCATGCGATCATTTTATTGGCATTTATGCGCGCTGTTCGTCTTTCAGTTAAATGGGTCTCGTGTTTCACATTCAAGCCTGAAATAGTCACAGCATAATATATGATTACACACATAAAGTGTCTTTGCGCGACTTAGCGACGTCTACATTATGGCAATGCCAATTCCCACACTTAATAGTTTTCGTATTTTATTTGTCTGGCTGTGGATGCTGAGTGCTGAGTGCTTTTGCGCCATTTCATCGGCTATGCATGTATAGGGACTTTATTTTTCTACAAATCATCGTGTTTTGTTCCTTATCGGACATCCTTGTACAATGTGCATGTCCTTTTCATCTCTATCTGTAGTTTTATATCTGAAAGTAATGTTGAGAAAACACATTCAGCGATTTATGATTGTCATAACACTCGTAATAATTAAATTTATTACGACTTAGTACTTTGGAGTGATAAATTCTATGTTGTGGAAATTAACAGTTAAAAAAATAATATTTCAAGGTCAACTGTAATATGTACAAAAACAGTTTTTTTTTAAATTTGTGCACAAACCTTAAACGTTTTTAGAAATTAGTACACAAATCTTGAACTTAACGAATATGTAAACATTGTGGGACAATTTCAAGGTCAAATTCCAAAAAACCTCAAGGTCACATATTTTTATTTTAGAAATTTCGCAATATTTTTTGCAACATTTCTTTCACTTTGTTGTAATGACCTTTAAGTCAAACATCTTTGCTAAAGGAAACAACATTTTCAAGGTCATAGACATGAATTTCATAAACATTTTCTCATATAAATTGTATAAATTATTTTTCAATAAATTTCCACGTGACTCTCCCTGCCATGCATTTTTAATTTTACACAATTAATCATTGCACATACGGCACAAAATAAAAAGTGTCCACATAGCTTTTAAAATGTGTTAACCCAATTGAATCCTATAAATATTGAAATTAAACGTGCAATCTCTCAGCACCATCGAGCACCTGGACGTCTGACTTACAATATGTAGATTGCACGTACATAATATAAAGTTCTCTTGGCGTTACATTGTGTTGAACATTTATGCAGACACACTTCAGTACACAGGAGAGATCCGCTTTTTATTTTTTCCTTCCCCTATACGTGTATACAATCTTTTACATTTCAGTATAGAACATGCAATGTTTTTTAACCCCCACATATGCTGCTTGTGTAGCCACGCTTGGCTGCGCGTTTTATTTACACATTTTGTTTAAGCGAGAGAACGTGCACAAAATGTGACGCTGGTGCCCCGCGCCATGCCATGCGACGATGCCACTCGCAATCGTCAATCTCAAAATTCACACCTTTAGGACTGGATTAATGCCTTTCAACACCTACATAAACATTGGGGGGGCCGCGCTGAGAAGACACCTCGCCTTTCAATAATGTGTTATCCACGCGACGTTTATTTACCCGGGCTATAGTCAACATAATGGCTTTTCCGTGTATCGCGCAGGAGGTTCATTGTAATATGTAAACAATAATGTAATATGTTAAACGAATTCAATATATTCATCCTTCTTTGATGTATAAATGTCCTTGAACTTTTATTTCAACGACACAGCGTTGTTTTAAAATTCATACCGCAAATTTTTTCATTGTCGTGATGTGTTGCGGTTTTGATTTTTGTAAAATAAATTTTAATTGGATTAAAAAAATAAAAATTCTTGTCTTAAACTTTAAAATAGTGATTTAAATTTGATGCTGTATATTCACGATGAATTGGCTTAGTGCGTTGTTTCATCAATGGGGAATTTTTTTAATGAACCGGTTCTTTAAAAAATCTTTTAAAATAATGCAAGCTTTTATGTGGTTGAAAATTAAAATTATCTTAATGTTTTTGTCAAATTCTTCTCCTACTCGTATTTTAATGTACGAATCAAACAAAAAAATCAAAAAAAAATTGTGAACCGCAAAAAAAGTTACTACTCGGGAAAATTTAAATTTGCTCAAAAAAAAATTTATTTTTAAAAGTGAACTAATAATTTCTCTCCAAAATGCTGATAGATCTTGTTAACATGTTTATTAATTCAGATGTTTATATTTTTCATTAAGTTTGTCGTAAAGTCTTCCCACACACACATCTCGCACGAAATAAAAATTGTAAACCAAATAACCTTAATCCCTCTAACTGCTAATACCTTTTCCAAAAATAAATTTCTTAAGATGGACAAATAAATTCCCAAATTGAATTGTTACATTGAAGATTCCTTCAATAACCTCGTAAATCCCACGCATAATTCCGTAAATTTGTATTTCTTCACAATCCCAAATTCACTTAAATGAAAAAGATCAAACGCACATGCACGCAAGGAACCGAACACCCTTTACGCAACAACGCGTAAAAAATTCATCTAATTGGACAATAACGCATCATGAGAGTACACAATATTATGTGATATGAATTGATCTCGGCATGTTCACACGACCCCATACGGTTGGACCACATACAACATTAAAACGTGAACTATACCTGGATAACAGATTAGACAGGTAGTCCTCGTATAAATATTGAACCCCTATTGAGAAAGGTTGCTCTTCTATAAATAAATACTTATGGATGCTTCTATTTTAAACACACACACCCCAATTTAACATTTTTATAAGTTTGTTTTTTTGTTGTTGTTTCCATTTTTTGTGATCATGTCAATTTTATCCAGGTTGTTTATGTTGTACATTGATTCTGAAAGGCAGGCGAAGCGGAGAAGGAAAAATGTCAGCGACCCTTCACAACACAACAACATAAAGTACAATAAGTCGTATAGCGAGCGGTAAATGGGATACAACACTAAAAATGCCGTCACAATTGTAAATAGACAAACGTTCAATCCGACTTATCGTCGCTCCAGTCCGGAGCATCTGTAACAAATTGGTGCGCGCTCCACGCACCAATTTCGTCCCTGCCATCAAGCTTCATTGATGTTGTGTGCCCGTTTTTATTTTTAAACAATGATGACAATTGACACTGACGATATGGAACCGAAATTTATTCCCTTTCCACCCCATATAGCGCGCACTGACTGAGTATATGGCATGGCTTTCGTTACGTTTCGTTAAGTTGCTTTATACATGTCACCTCCCCAACACCGTGTAACGCAATGTGTGCTGTATTATAACGATCAGAGGGAATCGCGCTATCCTGGGTGTGGAACTGTGAAATGTATCTAATCGCAACCGAAATGCGTGTTTATGTACGGGACTTTATGTTTGTGGTATGGAAAATGAAGTGACGACACCCGATTATCAGCTTTACTGCTGCGGTGTTGCATGCGAGCGCGCATATATTTGTGTAATATGTTGAATGAAGAGCCAGCCGCCCGGCAGGGATTTATATATACGTGCCTTCAACAGATTAACTCTCGGTGCAACCACAATTTGCAGTCGTCGCCATTTGTCAATGTTAACGAAGTAGTACGCAGCGACCGATGAACGGCCGCACCGAGACATTCATTTGCGGACATTGATTACCTTTTCATCGTGTAATGTTAACTAACTGTTCATTTGTCAGATTTATTTGTTGCAATATTTGATACACTGTGAGGCGCGTCAGGACTCTCGTAGATTGATAATTTATTATCCCCTTCTGCTAAAGCACACATTTACGGCATTGCACAAAGAGACTTCATGCTTTCGCATAAAATATTATGCAATTTAACAATTTTATGGGGTGTGGTGTATCAGGGAAATCGTTTATGGAATGTATTGATGGATTTGCGTTTGGCATTTTATTAAGCGTAACGGATCGGTCTGTTGGTGAGGTAGTTTACATGCCGTTTATGCGGCAATGTTACACTTTTAAATTGCCGTTATTTTGTTTAAACACGCATTTACAATATGTATTATGTAAAATGTAAATGATGTTGATTTACAAATATGTTTTATGCAAATGAAATATTATTTTATACATAGGAACATAATTTAAAAAGGGTGGGAAAAATAGATTTAATGCGTTATTACTTTTTACTTAAGCCGGGGAGTGTCTCAAATAATTTTTTTTAATCAACTGACTTATTCGTAACTCCTATTTTTACTTTGTGAGAAAAGGTTTTCTAACAAACAGTTTACAGTAAATATATACATATAGTTGCACAAAATTAATTTAAATTTATTATTTATTTAATTTCAAGGTCAAATTTTTTATTGTCACATTTAAAAATTTTATTAAACTAATTCAAACTATTAGGTTCGTTATTTCATGGTCAGGAATTTACGGTATTGCTGATAAAAACAACAATAAAACGTATACAAAAGTGCTACTTAAATCGAAACATGAAAAATATTCTTACATTTTAAAATACATTTATGTGAAAAGTCATATGTATTTTGTTTTGTGAAAATAATGTTTAATGTTAATGCTCACTTTATTACTATTTTAATGGATGTAAACTGCACTTGTACTTTACACGTTGGCATTAAATATTTGCTTTCTTCACCTAACTGCAAGATGATAATTTAATTTGTTGTACCCATAAATAATAACGAGTGACTTATGAGTTATTTGTGCTAGAACTTTATAATATCTATCTATCTCTATATGATTAAATTATTGATACTGTACTCACATTAATAACATTAACATTATCTGCCTGCTTACCTACGGTTGTCTGTACAAATATTGACAAACAAATTATCATCCATGCGTCATTGCAGTCTATAACATTAACGCAACGGTAATCTCTGATTGCAAACATTAACAATAGAGCTGAGAGCTCACCGCTGACCACACAGTTAGTGCCTGCAATGCGAGAATACAAATAAATACAAGTATACCAATATACGTATTGTATAATGATTATTAACCGCAAGTATAACGTTACATTGAAAAACTAAAATATTCATGTAATGCGTTGCGCATTCGAGACTCGAGTCTACAGCATTCTCACAAAGGGGAACATTAAATATCGTTACATTTAGAATTAGAAGTGTCACCGTGCATTATTGTTACAAAATTACAGGCATAAAAGGCTTAGTGTTTAGTTATTCTTAACATTTTCCGCGTTAAAAGAACAGAAGATGAATCCGTTCTTTTAGTTTGAATATCAAAGATGAACATAAAAAAATGTTCCAACCCTTCTTTTTGTTTTGTTACAATAATTTATGATTTATAAATAACGTATAACTGTCATAATCAGTTAAAGAAGCATGCAATGTGTTGACATGAAGGGTCGACAGCGCAATATGATGTCAAAATTAAAGATGCAAAGGATTATTCAAATTATAATACACGCATTGAACTCGGAATGGTGTGCGGGGAAAAGTCAAAAAGGGTTGACAAACAAGACATTGTATGGTAAATAGATGAGGAATAAATTTTGTGACATCCCATGTTGTCAATTCAACGATATTACACGTAAAGCAAAGAACAAGACGATGTGTTTTTTGTTTGTTCGTTCTTTAAGAAAGATCTTACTCAACGCCACACCACGCCATCAAGTGAGCATATTATGAACATCTCAGCATCAGTGGCATGCCACAGTCTGCCGGATGCATTACACACTACTGACTACATCATCCTAGTTATATCCACCTGAGGGCAATTAAAATTGACTTTAATGCATACGTAATTATGCACAAGTCACAAGTTTACAGCAATCTTGAGAACTTAATCAACTACCAGCAAACATTATAATATACCTACACGGTAATTACGGCTACGCGCCGCAACATTAATCATTTCAAGTGTCATCTCATGAATATCATCAAATGAGGAAGGATATTTTGATATGCAAACTGTACGCAACTGCATGGTTCATTATGTCCAACATAACTTCATCACCCCCACCATTGCCCCGCATTCACAAATATTATATATAATATTTCAAAGTCACATTCCCCACACAAATCTCATCTATCAATGTGTTATACGCGGTGACCGCACATTATCTGTGTGATCTAAATCCCACAATGATTTGCGGTCCTTCTGCACTGAATGTGGACACATTCTGAACATAGGTAAAACAGGACGATTAAATATTATTACAATTATTTGAGGACAGCGAGGGAAAGCCAGCGCAACATCAAAATGAAGCACCCGCTATAACACGGCCACTTTATCATTCGCTTTAAATGAAATACAAAATAAATAAATAAATAACTAAATAAAAAGGAAGAATAATCGTAAGTCATAAATTTTGGAGGAAAACCGCGCACTACACCAAACCACAATTTAACGATGTTATCCAAATTTTTTTTCTCCCTCACAAAAAAAAACCTCTGTCTCTTTCATACAATAATTTATATGCTTTATTATGCTGGCTCGCTTCCATTGAATTTGCTGGTGTATAATAGCGCAGCGAAATTACTATACAAAGTCGCAAAACGCAATATGTTTTGTGTAAAAAAAAAAATGAAAAGAAAAGTTAAACCGAATAGAGGGAAATCTTTCTTTCCACAATATCTCGCCAAGATTCGTTAAGGGAATACAGGCAATATGTTTAAAGAGATTTGTAAAGGTCAAAGACCATTGAACGACACTAACGAGCATTGGTCGTCTTCTTAGAGACATATTATTTTGTGACCATGCATCTTCGGTGTGTCTTTCCTTACATAAACAGTTAGAAGAATAGTGTAGCCATTATTACAATGTGGTGGAAAGGGTCGCGGAAGATGTGCATAAAGACAAAATATGAATATCATGAAAATTATGGATGCCCATTCATTTTCGTGGCACAAACAAAATTATGTTTGCCGAATATGAAATGGCGTAAAATACTTAAAAAGTTTATTTGTGGTAGGGAGAGCAACAAAGTACGGAAGCGATAATGCAAAACCATCCGTCACCAACCAAAAAGTCAGGAAAAAATCATAGTATGTACCAACTTAAAAGTGAAAAAAAAAATCATAATGCCAGCCCAAAAATTATGAAACTTTTTGTGTTGTGGTAAAATAAGCATCTTTATAAACAGAACTAAAAAAAATTGCTTTTGTCATTGCATATTATTTCTTGACCTTGACATGTTGAAGACTTCAGCTAAATAATTGAATAATAATAACGTAATTAAGTTTCATCGCAGAGTTTGCGTTTTATGACAAAAAAAATTAAAATTTATTCACCTTGAATGAATATAGTTTGACCTTGAAATTCTGAAAAGTTATCAACTTACCAATATTAAAGCCATGCATTTAAATGATTCCACTTACTTGATAACTAACAAAAAAATAGTTTCCAAATTGTTAAAAATTAAAATTGACCTTGAAACACCTCTTACAAGTTTTCCTTTAATAAATAAATATTTAAAAAGAATCGTATCTTTTTCAGTCGTTCTGAAAAACTCTCTGAATAAATCTGAATAAACAAAATTGATTTATAAATATTTTTTACTTTGAATATGACCTTGAAAAATACTACAGATTGCGATGTATTTCATTTTAAACTCAAACTTTAGACAAAAAAATTTATTTAAAAAAAAATCCTTTTTCAAAATTTATTGTACTCCCGTTTTATGTTGGAGTAATGTAAATTCAAATAAAAAAAATTTACATTGTCCGAAGCTCGGTGTTTAAGTTGGAACTATGTTCCACGAGAATTTATGGTAATGTGCATAGCTTTATCGCTGATGTCGTTATGCGTGTGTGAAATGAAAAATGCATAAACCTAGCCGTACTATGTATACCAAGAATTATTATATTATGCTACACGATTCCAAATGCATGTATGGTCGATCGCATAATGGAATGTTTGAAAACTTAGTTATTTAAATGGAAAATTGAACGACGCGACGCGACTTGTGACTCGCGTGAAACAGAAATAAATGGGACGCGCTGAAATAAATTATTGGACTCGCATAAGAAGAAGTGTTTTGTCAAGTGTTGTGTACATTTTATTGTATGGGCATGCATTAAAGTGGCAATGTGCAGGCGCGCGTATAAGAAGCATGTAATTTCTCAATGGATTGCTGTTAACAAACAATGCCACTTGTGGAGGGCATAAAAAGCGATGATTTGATGATTTTGTGGGGATACACGCGATGCGTTTTTACGTCTTTAATTTGCTTATGAAAAAGGCGACCATTTCCTCTGTTTCGTGTTATTTAATGTTTATGCCAGAGTTGTCTTTCCTCTCGTTTTTGTACAACATATGCTCCCTGTGTAATGAATTCATGTTCAAAAAGAAAAAATTAGAATACCGCTTATTAAGAGTTTAGTTTTTTTTTTTGGAATCAGAATAGAAGCTGCGAACTTCATAAACGAATTTAAAAATTTCAAGGTCTTAGAAAACTTTAGAAACACTTTTTTCTGAGATTGTCGAATCCTAACTAATACTTTCTGAAGAATTCAAATCCAAATCCCCAAGCTTGCAAGTTCTAAAATAATTTTTTTTTGTTTCAAAAATGTATTTAAAAAAAATCCCTTTTCCTTACTCCAATTGAATTAACGAAAGCACCCCCTTTTTTGATGCAATTTAATACTGAAGATGCTCAAAATTTAAGCCATACTTAGCTGTAATACGTTGAGACAAGAACAAATCTGCACAACTCACAGGCGGTGCATCATAATTTAATGTGCGCGTAGCTGCAGCGGCATTCTCATTTAAACTTTTACGGCCTTTGATCAAAAAAGGCAATTAATTTCAGCGATCAATTAGATAAGCCCGCTCCTATGGCTTATGTTATAATGTGCAGTATTTAATGCATCTGCTTGCAACTGCAATATGTTTACAACGCAGTGCAATGAACTGCATGTATGCAACATAATTATTACACAAATCGATTATAATATTTTATACGTTGCTGCTTATTTGAATTATGCATGCAAATCGCGAATTAAAACTGATGACATAGCGCACCTTAATAATTAAATAAAACAATTTACACACATTTATGTGGCTGCAGTTGCTGGCATATTATAGTGCATATTTGCATTAGTTCGCGTCACACGTGCATGCGTTTTTCATTTCCATGTGTCACACGATTCATTAAAAATAAAATTCCATTTGAACTGTGTGTGGCAGGCGAAAATTGTTGTAGAGCTGCTGTGACATTCGAGTATGTGCCCTTTTGACTTGTTTTCTTTTAAATTTATTTGCATTTTTCTTTTTTGCTTCGTAAGAATAAGCTTTCCTTATATTGCATAAATTGTAAAATGCGACATTGTAATTCTTGCCTTTTTTAGTCTCACCCCTTTTTTTAAACCGTTATTTTTATGAACAGTTCTTTCTATATGAACTTCAATATTTTCGGTCATTAATTACAATTACCAAAGTTGAGGATTTTTCTCCGTGGTTCAAAAATAGTTTATATTTTTGTTACATAATTTACTCACCAAAATTATATTACCCGTTCTTTAAATTTCCGCAGAACTTACAACAAAAAATTGTGCAATTAACATATAATTTAGTTTGTTCAACAGTTTACGGTATTTTTTAACCGGTTCGTTTTATTTCAACGATGTAAAACACCACAGTAATAATTATGCATTAAATTTTATAATTACCTAACCTTATAAATTCGTAAATGCTTTTAATTAAAATGGCTCATTTTGCACATTTTCTTCCACTATATAGTTTCACTACGTCTTCTCATGAAGAATCTTACTAACCAAATAAACAGCATCACTTAAGGTGTTCAATTCTACAAATTGACGCATAATTATTAATTGTTGTAATGCACAATATCGCTAATTAAATGGTAATGGAGCGTTGCTTTAACACTTGATATTGGATAAATAACTCATTTGGAAATACGCGGATAGTTCATGCATTGTTGCTTTAATTAACTGTACAGGTTATTAAGTTCTACGAATTTGTAATTTGTGTGATGTAGTTTACCGCATATTTAAATTACCCAATTAAATTTATACAAACACAGAATTTGTTTGTCGAATATCTGTGCAACGGTAATTCACGTTACAGTGTTCATAAAAAGTATTTTGAATCATTTGAGGCAAAATTTAATTTGTTTTCAAGTTTTACTGTTTCAAAGTAACCAAAAATTTGGTTTTCGTTATCAATTTTTTACGACTATCAATCTACAGTAAATTTATCGACATTACATTTTTTTTTTAAAGTCAAATGTCGCCTTGTTTATTAAAATAAATAATATTTAAAAGGCAAATTAAATTACGCTGTAACACTTAATTATCATATTCCTGTTAAATTATAACATTTGTTCACACTTAAAATGAATAATGATGTCCACCCTATTATTTAATTTACCGGAAAGCAATTAAAGTTTATATTAACAAAGCAATGTCATTTGTTTTAAAATCTGCATGTTTTATAGCATTTTAATTGTTTTCTTTTATTACATTATCGTGTTATATATTTATTAACCGCAAAGCGTGCGCTCAATATTTTGTTGTTTAATTATTAAGCACTACACTTCCACAACAAGTCTATATTTGTATAATTTATGTCGACACCAATTATGCATCCGATACTAAATTGAATTTAATTAATTACAACTCAATTGAATATAATGCAATTAAAAATTTGCGATCCATATAATCCTCTCTTCACTATGAGTACATAATTGTGAAATAGCTAGATGCCACTTAACAATTGAAATGTGATTCACGAAATGAATGTCAACGTTGAATTTTGTGATGCTTTTAAAACGTCAATCATTCACAACTGATTTTTATGCGCTATATAATCAGGTTTAAAGTGCCATAATAATGAAATAAATGTTGAAATGTATTTTTGAACCACAAATTTTGTGAACATTTTTTACATACTTATAATTTAATCTATATATTCGGGATTTAATTACATTTTAATGTAATTAGGACTTAGGTGTATTGCTTTTGTTTATTGTTAAATTTATAACTGATTTAAGCAATAATTTTTTCAGTAATTAAACAGTTTGGCAGGGAAAAAAATATTTAAAACACATTATTGACCTTGAATTTAATTTTTTGAATTAACGCAGAATTATGACCTTGTCAAAAACTAAAAGATTTTTTAAAGAAAAACAAATTATAAGTGTTATAACTTATAACATGCAATGACCTCGATAATTTAAAAATTTCATTTTTGTTTATATTATTTTATTTAACATAAGTCTTCTTTAGATTCTATCAAAATGTTAAATTTAAATTTTTGCAATAATTGAGAGATGATAATACAGTGTCATTGAAATTGTTAACAAAAATAATAAGCATTGTACTAAAACAT
Source organism: Sylvicola cinctus (assembly GCA_963854165.1). NCBI lineage: Eukaryota > Metazoa > Arthropoda > Insecta > Diptera > Anisopodidae > Sylvicola > Sylvicola cinctus. The sequence goes on along the minus strand of OY974082.1, from coordinate 62,435,021 downwards.
TTAATAACATTAAAATTAATTTTATTGTAAACCTAAAATAAAAGGTTTCCGAAATGTACCGGCTCCCATACAATATTTACCATTTCTTCCTCACAGAAAACAGTTTTTTAAACGGTAACCACTTCAATAAAACTCAAATGGATTTTTAAACGCATTATACATGACTATATAGCAGCTATTCCCATTATAGAATCATTATGGACAACCAGTTAGTTTGCGGTGAATTTAAATATTATACCTTTTATGTTTAAATTAAAAATGCATATTTAAATGTCCAACCATTAATTTGTTACAAACTGTGAAAATTATTGGTCAAAAGAAATTGTATAATTTTAATTGGGGAACCTCATTGATGTGACAGAGTTTCGAAAAACGGGAATTCTGTATTTTATTTTATTCCCTTTGATAGGGCGAGACGAAGCGAGCATCCTATTACAGCATTCCCGTTGAGGCGCGTTAATTAAAAATGAATTTGTATATGTTAATGACATTATAGAAATAAATTGTAAATATATAAGTAGGGAAAATCGATTGATTTTGATTAGTGATGGGAATCATTCGGTGGAACCTTTCATATTAATTTCGCCTTTTATACACTGTAAGATTAATTCTATTCACATATTAAGTATAATGAAGCTAAGGGATTATTGGATTTTCACTCTAATCACAGATTTCTCATTAATAAATGTGCGCATCTTCAGGAACAATTGACCTTTTAGATGTGTCTATAAATAAATGCTTAATACGTATCTTGGATACAAAACCTCCTTCCCGATGAATTTAATTTATTTACACAGCCCTTTTTAAAGGGCTTGGAAAATAATAAATAAATATAAATGCGTTCAGTCACGTATTCCTTAAGATGACGTTAAGATAGCACCATCTAAATGTTGCTCTTTTTTTTGTGAAGTGCTGCAATTTATTATGGGGGCAACTCAAAAGGTCATTTCGTTACCAGTGTTTATTATACTAGGTGAGTTGAATGCAATAGCCCACTCGCACGTACATGCCATATTCAACAGAGCAAACACACACTTTCAAATATTTGCGGCGGCTTTTATTAATTTATCTCATTTCCACCGGTAGATTGGTGCACACATTTTAGATAAACACTCTCATTTGAAGTTTACATGCAGTTGCACCGCTAAAGGGTCCGCCCAGCCCTTTGTAGCAGCGCGTTTTGTTTCAACAAACGGGCGACAACGAATTTATGCAGCATATCAAATATTTGCTTCCAAACATGAGATTAAACACAAACAGTTACGTCGTTGTGTCTCCTATACACCCAATTTAATTCGATATATTATGGAGGAACCGTTGTTATAACACAAAAAAGTGGTCCCGTTCAACCTTTTGTCTTTTCAAATGTGGTGTTTTTGTTTAAAATTGCTGTTTCCACATTTTTCATCATCAGTTTTTTTTGTGTTTCGGTTTATTCTTTAACACTGCAACATAAATTTAAACATAATATCCATTGTTTTTAAGCCATAGTATGTGCGGTTGGTTTATGTTTATTCTTATAAATATGTTTGCGTTGGATTGCACATCTGCAGTATCTTGGGCGCGATCTTTTTCACTGTATACGAGGGACTTTGTCTATAAGTCTTTCTTGTTTATTCGATACCATCAGCACAGGGATAATAATATGTCGTCGTGCTGGCTTGTGTGGTTGCCACGGTATAACACCGTTGCATATTGTTCCATCACAATGTGGAAAAAATATTAATGGTGGGGAGAGTCACGTGAAAATTTGTTAAATTGTAAGAATTATGGGTTTTAATGTAATATTTTTATAAAAATTTGAATTCCGGGCTTGAAAACTTTTTTTTGACCTTTAAAATTTAGCGAAATTAACTTCTTTTGAGTTTTTCCACGTTTTTATTAGATGTAAATTAAGTGACGTTAAATTTTCTTGACCTTGAAATTTTACAAAATTTTGCGTCTTATTAAAATGTTTTTCATCATCATCAATCATTTTATATTTTATGAAATTCAAGGTTTGCAAGTTATTTTACAATTATTCTCCTATTTTGAGGTTAGAATTCAAAAGCGTTTTCAATTATTTTTTTTCAAGTTCTCGATTAGTGTTTATTTCTTTTTCCTTTTTTTCGAAGCCTAAAAATTTTTTTGCCTTTTATTATTTATCACAAAACAGTTTTGAACCAACACGTAATTGAAAGAAATTTTACCTCCAGTACGGTGGGTTTTAAAAATTTTAATTTGCATTAAACTTCTCGCTGTTTTTTAAATTATGTAAATAATTTTAGTTCGCTGCATATTTGTCATAAATATTCCTCCACAAAGGAAATTGTGACACGATGCATGGATGGATATAAAGTGCTTTCAAAAAGAACAATAATAACCAAAGAGCAAAAACGCATGCAACAATTTAATGATTATTTTCCCATATTAAGGGACAGCATAAATACGTCGCGCCGCCCATAAATCCCATGCCGGCGTTCACCATAAATCATGCACTCAATTATGCTGATAGTGTTTCCATTTAAATATTTATTATTATTTATTATTAAAGTGCTTCCACAGACTTAAATATTTATGTGTTGCCGCCAATCACTTTAATGATAGGTTCAGTGACCGTTTCGTTGATAATTCAATTGGAATTTCTGTTTTATTTTATTTCATTTTTTTTTAGCAGATGAACCGTTGCAAATGTGTCGCCGCATTGAACGGTTCCCAGTATAATGTCAGATAAGCATCTACTAACTATCGAATCAATAAAATTTAATTAACATGTATAAATTCTGTTGATGTTGGGCGATATGTCATGCGTTTTATGTGACAGGCTAATCATGGACGAGACACGCTTCAGTATTTTTCCCCTTTTGCATATTATGCATTCGATGTATACCTTTGGCTGTTTATGTGTATTCAGATGTTTTGCAGATTGATCTTTGAATTGAAGTGACAGCATTTTTGTTTTATTGCGATCCGCAATACTGGAGTAAAAATTTCATCCAATCTCGAATTTGTTGTAAACATTTTATTGTTGGAAAAATTCGTTTTATCAATTCATAAGAAGATGGGCTACCAAATTTTTCAGTTATAAAAAATCCGTAGGCCGTCCCACTTTTTTCAGGATAAAGTTTCAAGGTCACTGTTTTTATATTTCATTAATTAAAATAAAGTTTAAGACAAGAGGCACTTTAAATTCAATAAAGTATTATTTAAAGGTCGAAAATTTATTTATCAGTTAATTTTTTTTTGTTTTCAAGGTCACAGTAAATATTCGAGTTCATAATTTTAAAACCTTCAAAGGTTATGAATATTTTAAATTTTTTATTTCATAAAATTCTTACAATCTAAAGATCTGAAAGCTCATTTTTCAAGGTCAAAAACTTTTCAGATCAAATTTGCCTCATGCAATTAAGAAAAAAGCTTCTGCACAAAAATTCGACAACTTTTCGGTTATATTGGATTTAAATTTTTGCGTGGCTCTCCCTGCCATTTCACAATTTTTAGTAAGAGAATTATTTGTGTCAGTTATCGGGGAGTACCACATCTTTTCAGTTTGTTTTTTATTTTGTCTGCATTTTTCAAAACACCCAGTTAATATATATTTAGATTTATTTGTCATTTTTATGTTCCACACCATAAAAATAATGCGTTTTGTACACGTTCCTGATTTACGAGGATGGTGCTGCAGTAGTCTCATGTATACGGCCGGATTTTGATATATTTAACGTCGCCCCGCGCAAAAGACGCGCACACACGGCCTGCCGTTCGCTGCGGGCTGCCCCCAAACCAACAAAGCTTTAAAAGGCGCATTAATCAATAATAATAATCTCTTATCTGTTACATTGCAGTCGGCTTCCCAATTTTGGCGTTCTTCTTATGGGGCAATCCATTTGAGCGCGGCTTCTTCTGCGACGATGAGTCGCTGATGCATCCCTTCAGCGACTCGACAGTGCGAAGCTGGATGCTGTACATCATCGGAATGGTGGTGCCCGTCACTGCGGTAAGTTTTAATGCTGCTACCATTTGTTTGTCATAGTTGTATGTAATTTCTCATCAGTCGGATTTATTACTTCACGCACTTCCATTTCCTCTAATCCCTCACGCATCCACTTTGCATTTAAATAAAGTTGTTCGACATATTATATGCAGTTAAAACTTGACGCATTTTACGAGCGCCCTTCTCGTCGTGAAATTTGTGATCCAAACACACACTGCCTGGGTGTAATTTTTATGGGAGACGCGTATAATTTATGGTAATTTGTGTATTATAGTTGTACAGCCATGTTACAGGCAGTAATATGGCTTAAGGCACTTTGTACATGCATTTTTGAGCGGTTTGACGTATTGCATGAAACACACAACGCATTTTATGTGTGGCGTTTAATGGAGGCAAACGTTTTAATCGATTCTAATTGTTTGTGTCGTCTTTAATGGCCAACGGCGCGCGTTATTTTCACGCTAAAGACGACCTAGTTTTTTAAATGCTGAGAAAAAGTGTTACATGCATGCAGTTTTATTGTAAAAGTGAAAATTCCATTGTTGAGATTTTTATTTATTTTATTTTGCTGGATATTTTTAAAGTCATTTGTAACAAAAGAGTATTAAAATAGTTTAGGATTTCAGTAATTAGCATTTAGCTTTCTTAATCAACTGTTTATCCTTATTTTTAATGAGGCTTCGAAAAGCTATGAATTCTTTCTTGAGTCTCATGTCAACCGTGGATTTAATTTTTAACGCCTGAATGCTAATTAAAGACCACGTTAAGGCGTATTTTGATTTTTCATCCACAAAATAATTTTCAAGCAGAAAACAACTAAAATTAATTCTTAAAATGAGAATGTCTTTAACGCTAAACTGTAGGACGTAATTATGACCATAATTTACAGTCCAATATAATTTTAATTGTTTCGCCAAGACGTCTTGACATTTTCTTAAATGTTATTCGAATTAAAATACAATTTCAAAAACAATCCTCGTTTTAATTCATTTCAAATCCCAAAAAAAACAACTTTAATTACATTCAATTTAAGATTCACACCAGACAGCAGCCTTTAATTTACTGCACAGAATCAAAATCATCATTTTATTATGCACAACGCGAGAAATACGTTCAGTGATTTTCATCGTCGCGACTCTCAATTGACACATTGTGACATTCTCATAAAGTCCATTATTTATAGCCCACAAGATAAGCCTACATATAGTCACAAAAAGTCCCATTCAGTACAATTACATGGAAATTCCATTAGCTGCAATAAATTTCCACTAATTAGGCTCAGTGGACTGTGATACGGGGGAATATTGATAAACTGCATTCAATGTGCATGTGTGCAGCATTCCGTTTAAAGGGAAATGCCATTGATTGGTTATCATATCAAACATAACAACTATTCTATTGGAACACGGTTCACATAATATCAAGAACAATTAAGCTTACAGTGAATAGCATTGCAGTTATTCGTGCGTCTGGAGTTGACTCCATTTCAATGCAATTGCTTATTGCACTGTAGGGTGTAAAATTCAATGTGGTTAACCTCAATCAATTAATTAATTGAGGATTTAATCAAATTGCATTAGAAAAGCGAGGTTGATGCGAGTATGTTTGTGAAATTTATGAAATTGCAGCTTAAACTTTAAAGTTTGTTTAAATGCTTTTGAACCGGTTCAATTTTTAAGTAATTGTTTGATTGGTTGATTTTAAACCGGTTCAATTTTTTGATTTTAGTGCATTTTCTTAAATATGTAATAAGGGTTGGTTAACACTTTTTAATAATCGGTTTTTATATTTTGAAAAAAATTCACTCGTTTTTCTGTTTGAAATCAATTCTTTTATAATGCGGATACACGGGCCTGATCATCTCGTTATTAAATATTTTTGAAGTATTTAAATGAACTTTAATTAAAGAGATTTTTTATGTCTCGTAAATTTTAAATTCCGTTTAAAACAAGACAAACTTTAAACTCAATAAAATGTTATTTCAAGGTCAGATTTTTTTTTTTTTAATGTCACTGTAAATATTTTTATTTTAAATATAATAGAAACCTGGTACACTTATGAATATTTTAGTTTTTAGCATTTACAAAATAAAGGTCTGAAACTGATATTTCAAGGTCCTTGATTTTTCACCAAATTTGCATTTAGGAAATAAACTTGTGCACAAAAATCAGACAACTGTTGGGTTATTTCGGATTTAAGTTTTAAATAGTTCTTTTTTTTATTTCAAAAAACAAATCACTAATTTTTCTTTTTTAAAACAATTTTGCCTGATCATGACGTTTAAAAAAAAATTGAAGCATTAAACTTTAATTAAAGACACCAAAGTTTCTTAATTGCAACATAATTGGTTCCTATTTTCTGCCATCATAAAAGGGGTTTAAAAACAAGTTGACATTTTTTGAATTTCTTTTTTATTGCCTGAACATTTTCCCTACATTACAGCGATCCAATACAACGTCAAAAGAAGAATCAAATCGCAATGCAAGGAACTAGACAACTGATTGCCTTTGCCATCATCATCTGAATGTATGTTCCCCCCATACAAGTACTTAAGTTGTTTACTCTCATCAGGTTTAGGAATTATTGTGAACTGGCAACGTAATTTGTTTGCATTGCACAGTGCACTGCATTCTCCGCAGCTAATTGACATCAAGTGAAATTTACGACTGTTTGCTGTGGGGTCTTTGTACTCTTCAATTTCACTGAAATCAAATACGTACTTGCATTCGAATCTCGTTGATGTATAAATGTATGGAAAACCAACATGAATTTATTAATTTTCTGTGGAAATGTAGAAAATTACCTTTGACCAATGCAATGCGGTCCTTTAAACAAATTACCTTAACTCCATTTAAGTTGTTGCTTTAATATGCTGTCGGTTTGAATCCCTTGAGTGCATCCCATTTAGTTCTCCGTTCACAATAATTGTCAGGATGTGTCGTTTACTGGATCCTTCCATGGTAAATGTCTTCAGGCAGTTTTTCTCTATACGTAAGATGTTAAAACATCAGGTGTATACTGTTCAATTCACTCAATTATGCAATGCAATATTGCAATGCTGTATAAATGCACCATAAGATTTCTTAATAGCATAATTGCATGAGCATTAAGTTGATTTTACTGCTGATGGAAGTAAATGATAAGATGCATGAGTTTAAACTTAAGTTAAGAGTGATTAAATGTGCTTCATTGCGGCAATCAGTTAAATTGGAATGGTGTATTTATTTTATCTGCATTTTCTGCATGACAAAATAATGTTTGAAAAGGGTTGTGCAATTGCGTTGCATTGCAGGAAATAATGACAGACGTCTTTAATGGTGTGTTGTAAAGTATGTAACCTTGAGTTCAATTTTATTTTAAGAGGAAGAACCGGGTTTAATTGTTATTGAGGTATTATAAAGTGCAAGAAAAAAATGCAAAGAAATTGAGGTAGTTTTGTATTTAAAGTTGTAAATTTAGTTTATTACACTTGTCGTTTAGGAAAAGTGAATTTAAACCAATTTTATTATGTTTTAGAATCTTTAAGAAAAGAAGTTAAAGCCTTTTTTCAATGTAATTTAGAAAAAGTTCTAAAAAAAATTTGATGATGACAAAAGATTTATGGAAATTGCACAAAATGTCAATTGGAGGTGAAAACGTTAAAAATTAAAGTAAATTCCACTGACCATTCATTAAATAACCTTCTTAAACAAGCAATCAATCCTTTTTTGTTTCTTCATTAAATTCTTAAACAACAACTTGATTCATTTAACTTTAATCATTATTAAATGAATAACAATATAATAACCGCCCTTAATAAATAAATCAGACATTTTTTGCCCCCTCATTAAAATCATCCCTTTTTAACATCCACTTGTAATTTCCACATAAATAAGAAATTGTTATTCACTTCGCCCTCACCACAACATAACAACAAATACAAGTCTTCTCCGAAGTAGGTGTAACTAATAAAAGCCCTAAGAGCATTAATAAATCTTGCTCACGCCATTTAACGCATGAATTTATCAGACGATGATCATGAATCGCCTATTTAACCATCATTAAAGTTCTTCTCCTTTTGTACTTGTTCCTGCGGCTGAGATTTTAATGCGCAAATACATATTAATGTTTTGGTACATCTTTAAACACTCAATTGAATACAAAACGATGGCACATTAAAGTGGTTGCACAATTTAATTAGGTTTACAACGTGTCATCGAACCACACTTCAAATCAATCTCTGCGTATCGAATAGACGGGGGGCCAATATGTGGGGAAGCCGAAAAGACATGTATCGCTGCATAAAGTTGTAATGAGCTAAATTGCAATTAGCGCTAAAATTGCATGCACAAGGGGTTGGGGGTGGGGGTGGGTGCGCGATGTCAAAATTAAATTAAATTTTACACACCCCAAAACCGTATTACCAGGAAGTATGTGGTTTAATCAGTGTTCGATGTTGCATGTTCACTTTTTTGTATCTATTATATTTTAGTGGAATGTTGCAGTTTATGCTGAGCGTGCGATCATGTTTTTATTGATTAACGTGTGCCAACTAACAACCATTTACCAGAATTATTGCTAATTTATATTATGTCAATATGGTAGACAGTTTATTTGCTCATGTTGGGGGTGTTCAGTTAATTAGCTGGTGATGTTTGTTTTAAATTAAAATTATAACTAATTTGATATTCTAAATAATTCAGAATTTGAAACAGTTTTATGTTAATTCAGATTACATTAATAGGCAATTGCAATATAATGGAGTACATAATTATAGCATTAAAAATGCATTTTTTATAAAACTGAAGAGATCGTTTTTTTAAATCTATAAATGTAATAAAATAAGCAATTCCTTTCATTATATAATATTTGCTTTCAGCATTAAAATTTATATTTTTAAGCATTAAAATTGATTAAGGAGCACAATATGGTGACATATTACGAGCACTACGTGATCTTAATCAATTTCTTATCGTTAAGAAGTCAAAATCACTTCAAATCAACAGCTTCCACTTGTTCAATAATAATTTCAAATTTTGATTTGTGATTAAAGTTCATTCATTCATTCCATGTATTTTAATGATTAGCATTATCTTCACATTGCTATACTTATAAAATATATGCCAAATGTATTCCATCCTTGTGAATTTAGAGCACGTACTTCGAAATTCATAATCGACTTTTATTTTCGAGTGTAAATTATTGCGGAATATCTAAATGTCAGATGAAAATTAAAACCACAACAATTTGAGCATGTAAGAACAATTTTAACAATTTTTAGACCTTGATTGTAAAAAAAACCTGACCTTGACTTAAGTCAGCAACATTTTATTTAGTAACGGCTTACAATAATTCAATTAAATGCATAAAAATGTTTAATGTAATGTTTTTAAAATGTTTGAAAATAACTAATTTGACCTTGAATCCTTAATAATTTATTTTGCTTTGTTTTCAAGGTCAAATTAATTGTATGAACATCAAGGTTGCAAATTTATCTTTATAACAAAATATAATTATGACCTTAAAAATGTGTAAACTGCTTAGATAACATTTCAAGGTCAAAACATATTTCTTCTAAATGATATTGGATAAATGTTTAAAACTTTTAAGTCATGATTTTTTATAAACATCGAAAAATGAAGTTTAAAAAGATTTATGCAATTTTTTATTAAATTTAATTTCAAGCTCACAATTTAATACTTAAAAAATAAAAGTAAATTAAAATTATGATTGACATTCCCTCCAAAAATAAAAAATAAAAATTGTATGGTTAATACAATTAATAATAAACCGGTGAAAATTGTTCAATGCCAAACTGTTTTGTTAAAAGTTGTCACAAAAATTAATTACCCAGCATTTTCATTCACTTCTTTTTAAAGTCACAGCTAATTTAATCTCTATTTTCAAAGAATAAAAATCAAAATTTAATGACAAAGCTTTCCTGTGTAATTTAAAGCTTTAAATGCAATCCCATTTAAATCACAGCACTTAGCAGCCAATTTACTGATCATTAATAAACCATTCCGTTTTAAAGTGGATTTAAATAAAATATGCTTTTAAAATACACACAAGTACAAACGATTGCTGCATTCATTTGCAATGGCACTTCTCTCACAGGCGTCTCAAAATTATTAATACGCGTACATGAAACACATAAATTTGTCTTGAGGATTAATGTGTTGCACCCTTCATAACATTACAAATCGAGCGACAACCATACACAAGTAGTAATAGCCGTAAGTCGAGTTACAAGTTAAGTGTTATTATTTAACACATATGAACGAATGCGCCTCCGATGCAATTGCCGGCCGCATGCACCTCCTCCTTTTGAGAATGCACCTTTCGTAATATGCTCGCACAGTTAACCATTTATTAAACGTCTCAATGATTTATTGCGGTGTATACCTTAATTGCACTCTCACATAAATATTTATTGTGATAACGCGTCGGTTGCATCGCGCTCTGCAATGTTGCGAATTATTGCATTCGCAATCGACATTCGCGCATTGTGCGGCACAAGTGTGCATTCAATTTGCAGTTTTAACGTGTTTTAATGAGAGTGCGGCGCGTTTTTAAGCGTTGCATTTGCTGCAGCTTGTACACTTAAAATTATTACATTGTCATAATCGATCATTTTTGAACCGCATAATACGTTTTTCTATATCCACCGCATGCACTCCTTGTCAATAGTTATTGCAATAAAGATTTTTCGCTGCAATAATTTTGCAGTGTGTGTGTTTTTTTATCAGAGATGCATTCGTTTGGATTATAGTTGGTGTAATGATTGCAAAAATGTAGAATGTAATTAAAATTCACACCATGGATAATAAATTAGGTTGGTATTTTGTACATTCTTGTTTCTAAATTTTTACTGAGTGGCAATACCAAAAATTGCATAAGTTTTGCAATCAACATTTTAATTTATTTTCGTGTTTTAAAAAAAAATGTAATGCTGTTTCAATTTATTTTATCAATTTATATTTATCTCACAAAAAAAAGCTTTCCAATTTTTATAATTAGGTCCTTTAGCAATTAGTATCTTAAAAATTATTTTAAAAAATTTAAAAACATTTTTCAGAACTCAAAAACGGCTTGAGGAATTTGCAAAAAAAATATTTTTTATTAAAAATGTAAAAATCTCTAAAGTATTCGTTGAACTATTTTACGAAAAATTGAGCCACTTTGGTCAATATATAATATATAAAAATTTCATTGTTTTTGTGGTCCATTTAAAATTTTCTGAGATTTCGTAAATTATTTTTTTTTAAATATATTCCTAAAAATTAGAATAAGGAAAGCCTTTTGCATTTCAAGATCATCCTAACTTTTTATTTACGGTCAAAATGTGTTTTTTTTTTGTCTGCAAATCTTTAAAAATGTTGGAAATTTTATAATTTTTAATGTAACATCGAGTAGAAAGTCCTGAGTGGCTTCCCTTACCATATATTTTAGAAATTTTGCACTCATTGAATTTACTTTTGATAAACCGATTTCTGAGTTGAAATTAAATAGTGATTCTCCAGCCGATGTGTTTACAGTTATTAATAGTTATTTTAATTTGGGCTGATGTTTAATTAATCCAGCAATTTGCTTTTATTAATTAATTGCATTTTTAACAATTACAATCGAAACAATTTGATAAGACGATGTACTACATGAAAAGCATCGAAATAAATGCAATTCAATTCTAAAGTTAAACACGTGTGAAGTGAAACAAGAAACCATATGAAGTATGAAATTGTGTTTTAACATTTTATGTCAAAAAAAAAAAACATGCACCCTCTTTGCTTTATGTGGTGAGAAAATTCAATCACACTTTGACGCGCCTGTTTCCCAAAACAATTTTGTTGACGCTCGCCTGTGTGGCGTCTGCCGTTTAATGTACGGTGCGGTTCATATAAAAGCTGTGCAAGAAAGCCCATGGCAATAATATGCTTTTATCATCTACATAAAATTATATTCCACACAATTTGTATACATACGCGTGCGTCTGTGCAGTATTCTCCTACGCCTCTCGTTTATGCTGTCGTCTGAACATTCGAGATGTCACTCATCTAAGTGTATTATATTTAACAGATTAAAGAGTCTTTGTGCAACAGGTTACTTCAGTTATGATTGCGTTGTCTATTTGATTCCACTTGGCACGGCAATAAATAAGTCAATATGATGAAGACATTCATTTCTGTATTCACACATCTTCAGTGTGCTGAATGGGAATGTCTCTTTTATGTGCATATGGTTATTATGATGAAGCTCGAAATTCCTGTGACGATATATTTATTTATGCATCGTCATGTGGAAATGTGGATGGATGATGAGAAGACACATTAGGGAATATGTGATATGTATGATAATGTGCTAACTGAAAATGGGTGTCTGTGCCAATTATAATGGTAAATTGAGCAGTAAAAGGTGATGAAATGGATAATTGCAACAATATTTATCATCATTAGGTTTTAAATGCTTTTTTAATGCTTTGTGTTAACTCAATTTGTGTGCAGAATAATCCCAACGGATTTCTATGAAATTAAAACGTCAGATTCGTGATGGAATCAGCACGGATTTTTTTTGTTGGGATATACTTAACTTGTATTAAGTATGTACTTAACGATATTGCTTGTGTTTAACACATTTTAGATAAATATTTAGCTTTTTAAGTTAATTTAAGGGCATTTGTGGATTTTTTTAAAGATTAACTGCAATTCATACACGTTTTAAGTATAAATATTAATACAAAACCATTTATTTTGCATTCAATTTAAATAACAATTTTCTTTAAAGACGGGAATCGATTAATTTTACAATAACGCGCTCAAATCCCGCTGGCAGTTTTAAACCATTAATACGAAAAGCAATAAATAATGGCGCAAAAATCACCACCATAACGCAATCCATCAATGTATAGTTTTAAAAATGCAATTTGACAATCAAAACAATAACCCATCACAACACATCATACTCGATCATCGTTCTTGTTCCACAATCCTTCCACCACCGGCATCCTACTGCGCGCTGCACATCGCCCAAAGCGTGTATCCTCGCACGATTTATAGCAATTGCATTCGAAATGCATTTACTTGTGCAACAGTTTCAAAAAATAAAATCAACTCCAGCTTTTAAAAGTACGAATATACATTTAACTTTGTTCTTTTTATATAAAAGCTTCACATCGCACATTTTTCTGGAGCAAACCAAAAGAACAAATAAAAGAACTACCCCATTTTAATTACTATATCTCCCCTTTATTTTGTTGTTGTTCTTTCCAGATGATTATAATTGAATTCTACCACGCTTGCCGCAACAAGAGCAACGAATCAGAGCGAAAGCTGCGTTTTTACAACTGGGACATACCAGCCTGGGTGGTAAATAGCTACAAGCAAATCGGTGTGTTTGGATTTGGGTTGGCTTGCAGTCAGCTGACAACTGACATTGCAAAGTACAGCATTGGACGACTGAGGCCACATTTCTTACACGTAAGTTTTGTTTCATTGTTGTTGTCTTTTATTCGTTTTCTTTTCAGTTTTATTCTTTCTGTGATTAACAAATGTGTCACGAAAAGAGATTGTGTATGCCTTATACATTTTGTGCATGAAGTTGTTTATCGTTTATATAAACCTCGCCTTTGGGCACACACAAAGATCTGACAGACGTTTGACAATATTCCCACACGTTTTATTCAAGAATCTTAGGATTGTTTACCTTTGACGCTTTGTGGCTTATTGGGTGTTTGTTTTTTATTATTGGGAAATGGAATTTATGTGTTATTTGGGGGGGGGGGGCTGGGCAGTGTATTAAATTACAATTTATTTGTAAAGAAAGTTTGTGCAAAATTTCTTGTAATAAAATCAATTAAGCGCTCACGTATAGTACTATAACTTTTTGTATTGTTCTTTAATTGCTTCCATTGCTTGATAATTATAACCTTTTCTTAACTTACACTTTCTTACATTAAATACTGCACAATTTCGAAAACACACAAGCAACTCATTCATTTTCACACAAAGCAATTAATTTTAATTGAAACCCGACATGTATACAACTTCTGTGCAACAAACGCTCCATCAACTTGAATTTTCAATTTTCTTGAAAATCATCACTTCGTCTCCATTGTGTGCAGTAAAATGTATAAAGCGTGTATTATTCCCGTACATAGGGTTTCCATTAATCATTGAACCACACACACACACACACACAAACACTTTTCTTTTGGCGGATTGGGGCCGCGCCACACCACACCATAATTCTCACCCCATATAGGAAAACATCTCTCGCGTCAATTTCCTCCACGCCTCGGTAGCAATCATGTAAGCATGCCTTTGCGTCGTTTTGTGCTTCTGCTGCACCATAAAACTGTTATCACTGCATGATGTGTGCATATTTATTGGGATGTAGTGTCGTTGCAACGTTTGTTGCATCTGCAGCTGTCCCGCGTTGCATTACATGATATGCAGATTCCGTTCTCGTGTACTTCCACTGCACTCTTGTATAAGCATAAGTCAGTTTTCCTCATACACATCAAGTGGCTGTGCATGCGGTAAACAAATTATGCGTTGTGGTGCATGTTTTGTGTGCAGCTTTTTTTTTTTTTTTACTCATATGCCCCCTTAACATTTCATCTGAAAATTATGCTGACATATTGCACCAAAAAGCAGACGAAAGGCGACGCGATGCGGCGCTCATATGTGCCGGAACAGTGTGAGATCGGAATACCGTCTTAAAGTACATGGTGATTTTATGGTGGAGTTCTTCTTTTAAATTTTTTAAAGATTAAAAGTTGAGTTCTGTCTTCAAATTTCTGGACAAGTTAAGGGAGCGTTTTTTAAATACCTTTTGATGAAACATTTTAAACAATATCCTAGCGGTTTTAGAGATATTATAATCCGCAGAAACGCTGTACTTAATGTACTTATCCAATGTTCAGTTTGTACTTAACAACTGTCAAATAAATAATACGAAAAGTACACAAATATGAATTTCCTAACATTAAATCAGATTCTTAAGTGCAATCAAAGGTGTGCCTTCATAAGTTGACTTAAAGATAACTGTTCTAATTTTTAAAAATACTGTTTTATATATTTTTCCGCTTATTTTATAATTTTTAAATGTCAGTTTAAATCTCATAATTTTTAAAGGTCATCTTTAAAGGTTTCAATGCAGAGAGTAATATTAAATTGTTTACTTAAAGTACTTAAGATTATCAAGAGATGGCTTATTTATACTTAAGCTGTTACTTATAATAATGAAACCATAACAAAATCACCCTGTACTAGTGCATCAAGATGAATTGTATAAAAATGTAAAAAAGAATTTAAGATGAGCCGTACACATCTAAAAGCCCGCACGCATCTTTGTAGTACAACTCACATATACGGATGTCTTGTGGGCTAATTAATGAACGCACTCAACCCCATGTGACGTCCGCATGAATTTACATGCTTTGCAACGTCTTACGTCCTACAGGTTTTTCGTTTCCATCATGTTTAGAATGCACTTTTATTAATGAACTTAAGTCTTGGAATGGAAAGTTTATAAATTAATCTTATTTCAATGAGGTTAATATTCATTTCAGACACGATGTTATGCGTCTTTAATGTACGATGAAATTCAAATTACAGGGATTGGCATGATTTAAGGTCTTAAATAGCGCGTTGCAAAATTTCTTTGGTGCCGTTCTATGAAATTTCTTGCAATTGAGGGCTTTGTCTAATCAGTGTCCGCCTTTGAATGAGTAATGGTTTGGTTGCTATGTACAATGTGGGGTTCGCTATCATTTTGTGGTGAAGTCTCTCGTTTCTGCAGACCATGCTAACTATCATTGGCGTCGTTTTCTTCTTCTTTTTGATTATTTCCATCTTTTCTGTTTTATACTTATTGAAGGTCGTTATAGTCGTCGTTACTTAAGATTAATCCTTATTTATTCAATGATTTAGTGTCAAATTGATTGGACAATATTTGATCATTATTGCAGTTAATGGGAATTTATTGTACGCCATTCCCGCAATGGGTTTTAATTGAAAAGGGTTTCTCGAATTGCATTCTTCGTTGCGTACGCATAATATTTATTGAAAGTGCAACGCGGCATGCAACTGCAGCAGCAACGCAATGGCTAGATGGTAGCAATCCCTTATAGACGTCGTCTTGGCGTTTTAATGTTTCATTATTTATTGTATCCGATTATGTTTTAAGCCCACTTGTGGCTTGTTCTATCTTTTTAATTCTCATTAGTGGATTCTGTGTTTTTAAATGACTTTGCGTCGCTTTTTAGTTAATCTTTTTGTTTATGTGGGTCTGACCGAAGCCAAATGTTGAACATTTTCTCAACAATATGTTTTACATATTTTTTGATGTTGCATTTGGACAGTTTTGAGAAGTTATGTGCTGTTTTAATTAAACGGTTTTATTCTTTTTTTTTAATTCAAATGTTTGGTATTTTTTCATTTAGTTTTTTGTTGCTTTGACTTTTAAACAATAAATTCGTTTTTTATTTCTTTTTGAGGAAAATGTCGAATATTTTAATAAATTAAAGCAGTCTCAAAATATTTTTTCGTAATCAGAAAATTTATTTTCGTTAAGAATAATATATTAAACTGAATTCAAGGTCAAATTGTTTCTTTAATAAATGTTTCAACCATGAGAAAAATTAATTTTATAGCCAAAAACCATTTTTTTAAATTGCGCAATTTTTAAAAAACTGTTTTGTGCACATAAAGATTTTAAAATTAAATAATTCCAAGGTCAGCGTTTTCTCAAGGTCGAACCGAACGTATTTTCATTATTTAATGCCTTGTACCAAATTTCAAGGCCATATTAGTTTTCCTTTTCAAGATCTTTGTTTGTAAATTTAGGAATAACTTAACGGTAAATTAAGTATTGTCTACAATTATTCAAATTTTTTAACTATAAAATAAACCTTCGTAAAATGCTATGGTGACTTTAAGCATTCAAATTTAAATTAAATATTAGAAATTGAGTTTGAATTCCTCCTACACCCAAGGTTTTAAAATAAAATATTCACCACCATGCTATTATTATTCTCGTGTAGTTACACAAAATGAATTCTCAGCTTAGTTTCGTATATCATTTCCCGGAATTTGCCTTAACTCCCATTTAAATATTTATAAATTTAAATGCAAGCACGAAATTGTTGTTAAAACCCACCACCACCACCCTCCCCCCCTCGCAATGCACCCACCCAGCCAAGTGTTTTCAATTACATGCAATAAAATAAGCCCAGACACAGTGACTCGTTAAAGTAAATATAATAACGCGCATAAACAAGAGATCAAGCGCCCCATGCCCAAGTTGTGAGCCGAGGCGCATCCCCCGTAATTGATGTTCAACAAGTAGTAATCATCCATTATTTGCCAAATGCATTATCCCTGGCCTGAGCGCAATTTAATAATCTGCAAAGTTGCTTGTAAACTCATTTTAAATTGCATGTATGTATTCCACAATATGTGTACGCAATTTTACATGCAGCCATAAAAGCAGCATAATGCGAGCAGACATTATATTTAAAGGCAAATTGAATGTGGCAACCAAGTGCCGAGGGAGGTGCTCTCTTGTTGGCTGCAATATGTTGTATGTTGCTTCTTATATGCTGTGTTTTGTTCATGGTACCCAAAGCTCCTCACTGCCGTGCAGATTCGGTCGAGACGTTTGATATGGCAATGCTTCTGCAATTTGCACACATATTTTGTGAGCATAAGCACATCATAATGCACTTGCAGGCGCTGTCTTGTGTGTGCAAATGAAATTTGTGTGGCGGTAATCATTGGTCTGGGGGTAAAACGCGCTCATTATATTTTATTCTGCAAACACTCATTATGGGTACTTATTTTCATCAGAAAGCAAAAAATATTAAAATAAAACTCCGCACTTCAAGTGAGTTATACTCGCGGTAATATGCCTTGTTTGTTTACTTAGTGCGTTTGTCGCGCAAATTTACATCGTACTCGACCGAACATGGTGGTGATATAAAAGTTTTGTAATCGCAAAAGGGTATGAGTTTCATAAATTCAACTTACTGTGGAAAAAAAAATCTGAAATTGTTTCAAAATTCTATTACTAATTCAATTTTTATATTTAAATTTATTTTATTTTTTATAATATGAAGTTAAATTGCTTAATAAAATTTACACAGTTTAAAAGAAATAAACTTGAGCTTTAACAATTTATATTTTGACCTTGAAAATTTTTGCAAACTTAAGGCGGAAAGTGACTTGATCACAGCTAGCACTTAAAATGCTATGGAGTAAACATTTAACAACTTAAAAAGAGTTTTAAAGTTTCACTTAACATTTAAAGGTCACCTTAGTTGTAGTTCAAGGTCATACTTTTTAAGTAAGGCCTCAAAAGTTTTATTTGTTGTGAAAAATAGTGAAATCGAAAATTATTAACCGTCTTAATGAAATTAAAAAAAATTCTAAGCGCTTCAAGGCCATTCAAGTTGTATTTCAAGGTCAAACTTTATTTCATTAATACATCCTTAAAGCCCGTTATTTTGAAAATAAAATTGGAAATTCTTTTCCAATCTGTTTGATTGAAATAATAAATTTTCTAAATACTTCAAGGTCAAATTATTATTATTTTTTAATTACAAATTTCTTATTTATTTTGTAACATGACTTTATTTATGAGTAAAGGGAATTTCTTAAATTACAATAACTGAAAGCACCAATTCAAAGTATTATGTAGATTTCCCCGCCATGTATTTTGTTGGTTTTTTGTTTTGTTCACATTTCGTAAACGCAATTTCATGCGTTGAACCTCGATCCTGTAGTCTGTACAGTGTTGCGTTTTGTGTGCATCGTTTCATGTTAATTGAAATTATTTTCCCTCCATTTAGAAGTTTTAAGTGAATTGTCGCTGCCTGACGTTAGTTAAATACATAGTTAGTTGTGTGATTAACAAACAACCCATAGCCATAAATGTAATTGCTTCCGTCGTGGAACGCGCTACATATTCAAAAAAATGCATAGAACTCTGCATATCGGCGCAAATGAACACAGATTGTTGTTAATTAATGATGATTTAACTTGGAAATTAAAAGGAATTTAAATAATATTAGTAATTGTTCGTTTTCAACCATCCCTACCTTATTGTACGTATATCAAATATCAGCAACTCCCATTGGAATTTTTTTCCACGCCATTGGTTTGCTGATTTCTTTTATTAGAATAGAAATGGAAATAAATCATTTAAATGCATCATCTGAAAAGTGCAAAGAATGATAAAGTATAATGTTCAAATAATCATTTTAATTCAAACCGTTTCACAGTTAAATGAGCAGTACTTATTACAACGGATGAAATGCGTCGATTACAATTAAAGGAAGCTTTTCAACTTCTTTTTACTTTTCATTTCGTGCGCTGCAACGACGTCAGACAGATCATTGCTGCAATTGCCCTAAATATTACAATTAATTTAAATTTTAATGATTATAACAATTAAAGGTCTCACCCATTGATTGAACAAGATGTGTGCCCGTTTTAACGATGCATTTTAAGTGTCCCTTTTTATTACTCCAGCATACTTTAACGTGCATATAATATTTTAATTGTCGGAAACACACATAATTGAATCGTAAAATGTGTTTTCGGGTGGCTGTAAAATGCTGTTGCATTAGATTGAATCTTTTAAAATATACAAAACATTAAAAAATACATGAGGGACTTATGAAAATACATTTTTGGGTCGTGATGTTTAAATTAAAAGGCATCGCCGTTAAAATGCACCGAGTTGGTGAATTTATGAGTTTGTCATTTGCCACTTCGTTTTTTATTGTGGATGTACAAATCGCCACCCACAATTTTATTAATCTTTTTTTGCATATTTTAAAAAGTTCAGACATGGCAGGGAAAGCCGCGTGAGAATTTACAAGGAAAATTCTAAAATTAATTTTTAAGATATTTTTTATAAAATCAATGTTTCGGCATTGCAACCCTTTTTTGACCTTGAAATATTTGGCAAAGTTATTTTTTCATCTCATTGGGGTGACAGTCATAGTCTCTGCATTAAATATCAATTTATTTTCAAAATATCGCTATTGTGAATGAATCTACTACTAAATTATGCGGGGAAAATCTTGCCACCTACATTTCTTCACTGATTAAAATGCTGTTTTTTTTGTTTATTTCCAACCAGTTTTTTATATCAAATCTCCACACCACCCAGCATGCAGATTTATTCAATCCTCTCCATCTGATTGCAACCTCAATCTTACCATATACGAAAATTGAGACAATAAAACTCACGCGGAAAAGCAAAAACTGCATTACATTATGCATTTAAATGACCATAAAGTGTTAACGTTTCTTGGCTGTATAGTTAGCCGTCGTTAAACTTTTTTCCGGAGCCACACCTTCTGCAATAGGGCGCTTGATGCAAAGTTTATCGCCGCATGTGATGGTCTGTAATTAGCCTCAATTCTCAGAGTTGCTTCATGTAAAAAAGTGTTAGAATGCGCATTTGCAGATAAGCATAAGCTTCGGCTTTAACAGAATTAAACCTTTTTTTTTCCTCCCCTCTGTACCAATTTGTGTTGCACGGAGTCTCCTTTTTTTCAGTTTTGCATGCGATTTTGTGTTGGTGGTTTTATTTTATTTTATATTAAGTAGATGTGCTCCGAGTCATATAACTTTGGTGCTGAAGCTTTTTATTTTATTTAATTACCATCAACGTCATTGGATTTTCGTTAAATTGTGTTAGTTTCATAACTTTTTATGGAGTTTTAAATAAAGTTTTAAGAAAAACTGTGCTTTGCATTTATTATGCAAGAAGTGGGTTTTATAGAAGGATTTCATAGAATTTTTTGAGTATAAAAAAATGTCAAAGGCTTAGCTAAAATTAAATATTTAATGTGTCTGGATACACTTATTAAAATACATTTCACTGACAACAAAATAGAGGACCTATATTAAAGGTTTGATTAAACTTTTGTCGAAGAATTTGACACACTGAAGGTAGGTTAAAATATTGGCGGAGAAACCTACTTAAAACTCAGTAATCTTCAATAAAAAATTTTGAGGTTATGTTCTATTGAACTACATTTAAATGTTTGGCTTTTAAGGAGTTCAAAAACGGCATCGATTCGTTAAGAGAAAATCTAATCCCTTAAGTCTTACCAGAAAACAATTTTTTACAAATGTAATCGATCTAAAATCTAAACTATGAGGGAGTGGGCAATGAAAATTTCAAGGTCAAATTTGTATTTAAAAATAATAAGCATAAATTTTAAAATGAAAAATCACCATTATATTGAAACGAATTTTAAGTTAATAATGTCGATTCACTCAATTTTAAATCCAATTGACCTTGAACAATAAAAAGGCCTTTGAACTTGTTTAAATAAAACTTTAATCTAATTTACTATATGATTCCCCTCAAAATCTAAAAGATTTTAAATTTTTAAGGTCATGGAACCATATTTTATTTAAAATTTCAATTTCGGGTAAACTAACTCACTTTCAAGGTCAATTACAATTTATTTCTGACTTAAGAACTTTAATAAATATTATATTTATTATTGGGTACGTATTAAATAAAAATAAGGTAATTATCTAAGCTTCATTTTATTTGACATGACACAAGTTTTAGATCATTTTTGTAATATAATTTCAAGGTCAAATTTTTTTTATAATTCAAAATTTAAAAAAAAAATTAATTTTGTATCAAAAACTCACTGAATTCGTCAAAATCTTTATAAAGTATATTCCAATTCTAAATCGGATTACAAGATTAGCTGGTATTGTAAATTGTGTACGGGATAAGACGAGATAAAATATATCCAGGAATAAAAACGCTGCAGGATAATGAAAATTAAATTACAACATTTTTGTTTTTATTGTTGACAAAATGCTTCAGGCTAAGAACATTTTATGCATCTTTTATGGCATGCAACCATTTATTTGTTTACAGAAAATTGAAATGTAATCAAATGCGGTTTACTATTTGTTCGCTAAAATGCAGCATAAAAAGATTTATCCGTGTGTTGTGCATGAAACAGCGAAGTGTGTTCAAATCTAACACTTTAGCCATGGCATTTTCGATTAACTGTATAAAGTATTTTGTTGGTGCAATTGAAGGAAAAACCACTTTGTGTATTTTGCAATAAATTCCATTGGCCATATGCCAAACAGATGATTTATTTAGTTGTGCGAATTGTTTACGTCTTTCTCTCCAACCCAACGTTAAGGCAACACGGATGTGTCTGCTGTGTCGTCCCTGCACACACACAGCTTGTGTTCCAATATTTAGATTAACTACACCCAATGCTGATGTGCGCCTTCCTCCGATTTCCTGGATGAGTGTTATGTTTGCAAATTGCAGAATTGATGAAATTGTGTTTTGGAGGAAGCTTGAGATTATACTGGCCCCGATATACGATACACATCTGTATAAATATGGGTGTGCCGATTTAACCAACGGCGACAGACACATGGAGCATGCAGCCAGCCAGCGCACGACCAAGAAATGTCTGCAAATTTAAATCTCGCTAAATTGGAAATTCTTTTATGTAAATGGAAATTTGTGCAGAGTTTGTGGGATTGTTCCCGCCGCACACAGCTAACTTAACTGTACATAGGACGTTATAGAGCAATGTTCTGTTGACAGACGCTACATTTGTGTTTAAAATAAATTATGTTATTAGAATTTAAAACGGGATTGGAAGTTATGTGAACAATTTTTGTATTGATTATTGTGCGTTTTGTACAATATAGACTGAAATCAATTTAGATTAAATGAACGGTTATATGGATTGTAATATGCGTATATGTACATTTAATTTAAATGTAATTGAGATAAGCCTCATTAAACCATGTGACATGAAACGGTCAACCGCAATAAATTGAATTTAATTAAACAAGCTGCCTTCCCATCCCGTTATTATGGGATGTTATTTCAATAGCGAAATGTATTGTAGATGCAAAGTTTGTTGTATAAATTCAACGGTGATTAATCAATATAACAATTTAATGTTGGTATAATTGAGCTACGCAATAATATAATAATAACAATTGCAATAAACAATGGATAATACCATTTGGAACCTACGTGTAACGTTTTGATTGGTTTAAACTTTGGAATCCTTTTCCAGCGTGATTACAGTTGCCAAAAATTTCGTAAAATTTTGCTGCACGAATATGCAAAATTCAATTCGAACAAGAGAAAGTATTTTTGCAGCTGCAGTTGAAACGTGCATTGGTAACTTGAAAACGGGTATTGAATTAATATTCGCCAATTTCAGGTAAATATTATATATAGAAATCGAATTGGCATACTTGCTAAAACGAGATCACGGATGACCCAATGCACCACGATGTCTCGTTGGTTACATAAACAGTTACCAATCTCATATTTCCAATAGAACCAGTCTGTGTGTTTGTTTCTTTTTTCTCATTTTTTTTTTGGAGACACATGGGAAATCAACATCGCAAAATTTTTCATCTATTTCAAATAACTGCACATTTTCCTATTTTTATTTTTTTATTACAATACGCGTATACCAACATGCATATTCCGGTGAAAATGTTTGAACTCTTAACCATTAAATACAATGCATCGCTGCAAAAATATGTGTTGCACCAAATATTGTGCAATGTGCATGCATGCATGCAGTTGGGTGTTGCATCCGTTTACCGTATTTCGGTTTATTGACTTTTTTTTGTATATATCCACCAGACTTTGGATAATAAATAAGTTTGTTTCAAATATTGAATCGTGCGAAAAAAAAATTGCAATATGTTTGATTGGTTTTTAAAGTAAAGATTTTTAAAAGCGTCTCAAACTTTAATTTATTTTACAAAAAATTAATTTTTTCATCTTTCGTAAAAATGTAAAAGGACACACAAACAGACATTCTTATTAATTTACTTAAAAATTTGTTTGTATTTTTAAATTATAGAGATTTCCAATCAATTTGCATAGAATTTGAGTTCTTAAAAAAAATATTAAAAAATTTACTCACGATACTTTAGCGGCTTTCTTTTGAGATTTCATTTAGTTTATCTTGATATTTTAAGTGCTTTACTCATTCGGTATATTTATTGCCTTATTAGCTGCTAGATGGCGCTGCCTTTTGAAATGAATCCACAAGTTGTACATTAAAAGAGGATGCCATCTTTTGCCGAGTAGCGAAAACATTTTTGTTTAATTCAAACCAAATGTTATTCTACTGAAAGAAACTGAATGAGATATTAATATTCAAGGTCAAGTAATTGAGGGAAAATAGAGTTTTCAAATTTTTTATATTTAAAACCGTCCCTAAATACTCAACTTTTCTTCACTATCATGAAATAAATTAGGTAAAATCTTATAAATCTTTTCTTAAGCCAAACCGTAATTAATTAAAATATTCGTAACAGCTAATCAAGAATGATAAAGTGATTAGTAATTTATTTTAGGAATTCTTTAAATGTTTAATGCATCATCTTAAATCTTATTTGAGATATTCAAGGTCGTGTAATTAAGTCACTCAACGTCACGGTAAAAAATTACATACCCTTTCAACCTTGAAGGCTTTAACGTTATATGTTTAATCTTTCACGAGAAGCTCATCAAGACTTTAGCAACAATCAATCAACAAAGAGGTTAAGAAAGATTTTTTTTTTGTTAATCCTTCTCCACGTGTGTGTATAATGTTGTGTTGCTTCGCGATGATATTTTGATGTTTACTTGAATTTCGTATTTACGATACACTCGTTTATCGCAAGATAATCTGAACGTCTTAAATGAATCAACAGTCTGAGATCCCCTAAGGCCTCATCAACATAATGAATATGTCTGCATCATACGTGGTGCTCATGGAGCCAGAGATTATATGTTTCCAATTTAATTGATTTGTTTACAATCATTTCTGTTGGCACTTTCTATTTTAAACACGAAATAATGAGTAAAAATGTTTTAAGGGTTGCAATCGTGACATCTAATAATGACCACCCACAACTTAACGCAGCCTTTAAATTTAAGAAACAAGATGCTAAACTTTATGCAGTTTAAAGTTTTATTACGAACGCATTGAAGCGCTGCCGATTTTTAATTAAAGACACAAAGGGCCGACAAATCAGATTGCATATTCGTACACACAACTTTAACACTGTGGCCTGATTATTCACACTGATTTGAGGTTGTCTGTCGTTTGTGCTGACGCAGTGCCGTTGGCCATTTAAGTGTTAAACTGTAATTTAAAAGGGCTCTTCTTTCTTGTCTTTTAAAACGTGAACCGGGGAGAACACACAAATGCCAAACTTATCGCGTCGTGGTCGTGCGAGTCGACTGCTAATCAGTGTTGGCAATCTGCAAACGCCCATAATATTGCCGAATGCCGGGGTGAAATGTATGTAAAATCCAAGCGGGAGGAGGAAGATACCAAAGTTGCCAACGGCGAACTTAATAATATTAATATTAGCGTGGCTCATTTGTATGCAGTGTGGCAGGGGGTGGTGAAAATATTTAATAGCCTTTCGCGGTGGTGGATAATATTTGTCGCTTGGTAATTAATTTCAAATATTATGTAACGGGATCTTTGGTCTAGTCAGTCATTTAAGTGGTTTGATTTTAATGGCAATCATCAATTCAATTAATTTTAATATTTACTGATGGAATCTGGCAAACATTGTGATTTTTAATTTTTTAAATTCGAGATTAAATCGATTTCCTGATAGTATTTTTTTTTTCATGAACCGCGTATTTTTATGCAGCTTAAATATGTCTTTAATCTAATCCCAAATATGATAAATAAGTAATTAAAATTTGAATGCGATCCTCTTTTTCGTTTAGAAGCGAAATCGAAATAAAATCCATTCAAAATTTCCCCTTTTTTTTCATGAACCGCGGTTTTTTTTTTTTTGCACATATTTTAGACTTTTCCCTCTGAGTGGTAAAATAATCCGGCAATTTAATCCCAGTCAACAGATACAACAAATTAACCCTTTAGTATTTAAACCTAATTTAATTTTTATCACATTTTTTGAGATTCCATAGGATTAAAACCTCCATTTTAACTTCAATACAATTAAACTTAATACAATTATAATTTGATTATTTATTAACCCACCCCCTTTTTCATTTAATTACAGGTATGTCAACCAATTATGCCTGATGGAACAAACTGCACCAATCCGTTGAATTTGGGACGGTACATTTTGGATTACGAGTGCCGTGGCGAAGGATCCAACGAACGTATGCTCAAGGAAATGCGACTCTCATTTCCCAGCGGGCATTCAAGCTTTTCCACATTTGCAATGGTTTATCTTGCTGTAAGTTAATGTCAATTTTAAAATGTGCATTAATAAAATTTTTAACATTATTATTTTATTTTTAATTTAAGATTTACTTGCACGCCCGATTGAATTGGCGCGGATCCAAATTGATGAAACACTTTTTGCAATTCATTTGCATTATGCTGGCATGGTACACATCACTCAGCCGCATTTCTGACTACAAACATCACTGGTCTGATGTGTTGGCTGGCGCGACGCTTGGAGTCTTTGGGGCATTGATTATTGTAATTTATTTAAATTGCATGCCTAATTGAATTGATTTATTGATCACCCTTTTTTTCAATTTATAGACAAACTTCGTTTCGGATCTTTTTACCAAAAAGAACAGGGACAAAATGCAGCCAATCCGATATGAGTTGGGCACCTCCAACAATGGACAAGTGTAGTTCAAAGTGAAATGTGTTTAATTTAAAATATTGTACTACTTATAGTTAAGCAATTATACAATTTCTTGATATAGTTTTAAACTATATTAAATGTCGTTTAATTAATGTTCTGATCGAAATTAGTCAATCATATACCGTTTTCGATTTAAAAGAAAATTTTTAATTATAAAAAATGAAACACAGAAACAATTCGATTTATAATAATCCGCCTTATATGAAAACAAAATGCTTTTCTGTACTGTTTAGGGTTAAATTTTAGTCATTTTAATTAGTAATTGTTGAATTTTAAAGAAAGCAGTTTAAATTAAATCTAATCAAAATTTATAGAAGCAATATTTATTTTTTTAGGACACATTTAATAATTATTGTCAATCATTTTGAAATTTTGTTGTACATTCCACAGTATTGGGCGTGTGGCCAATTGTTGCATGCAAATCATTAGATAAAAATCACACACTTAGAACTCATACAAACATTGTAATCATCACATTTTTAAAAGTACGCATATTTTATGATTTATCGTTCAAAGAATGATTTTTTTTTAATGTTAAGTTGAAAGTAACTATTTTACTTTAATTATTGTACGTTTGTTTGTAATTTAATGCCCTAACTTAAGTGCAACTAATTTATTATGTTTAATCTGTCGTTTTTAATGTGTTGTTAAAAAGTGTTAAATATAAAACCATTTTTACAATCAAATAAGTTGTTTTCTTTTTGAATTATTTTTAATTATGATTTCATAAAGTTTTATGATAACGAATGTTTTGTAACAATAATCAAGGTCAAATTGTGACTGAGAAGTGAAAAATATTTTTAATTAATTTTTTATTCATTTATTAATTACAACCTATGCGATTTTTTTATACATTTTTGGAAAATATAAATTTAAATGCATAAATTAGTTCATCCTTAAACAAGTCCCAACCTTAAAAATTGCAATCCATAAAAGGATAACATATTTTACACATTTAACAATTACAAAAGAGGCGTTATCTTAATACAAATATTGTCATTAACAATATTGTACTCAATTTTATTAGATCGAGATGCATCTTCCGCCTTCGACGCCTCAACCACAGTCGGCATAACAGTTCGCTTCAATCTACCCGTCTTCGCCTGAACAAAAATATTGTGCACCTTCAATTTATGCGCATTCAAATGATACGCATGTATAAAGTTCTGCTCACACTGATCACACCCAAATCGTTCGCCAGTGTGTCGCCTAACATGCGCATTCAAATCCTGCCGCTGCGCAAATCGCTGATTACAATGTTGACATTCGTACGGTTTCTCACCGGTGTGCGTTCGCATGTGCACATGCAGTGTGCTCGCCCTGTAAAAGCCCTTGCCACACACGGCGCACGTTAGGAGCGTCTCACCCGTGTGATAACGCTCATGCAGCCGCAACTCACTGGACGACACAAATGTCTTTCCACAATGGCTGCATTTGTAAGCCTTCTCACCGCGATGTCGACGCAAGTGGGTGACCAAATAAGTGGCTTTGGCAAAACATTTGCCGCACTCGGGACACAAGTGACTATTTTTGCCAACGTGGACGCGTGAGTGTTGTGTGAGATCTTTCTTGAAATGAAATGTAGCATCACAGTCCGTTTCCGTGCAGTTATATGTTGGCTGTTCGTGTTTCTGCATGTGCGCTTTCAAGTATTTTGAACCGGAAAATGTTTTTTTACAAATTGTGCACTCCGCTCTGGGTTGGGATTCCTTTTCTACCCCCGCCTCCTTTTGTTCTTCGTTGTCGTGCTTTTTTAAGTGCATTTGAAAGCTTTTGATGTGTTGGAAGTATTGGCCACAGGTGGGACAAAACAATTCAGCACGATCCTTGTGACGTTTTGCATGTTTTCTGAGGTGTTCCAATCGTTTAAACACTTTGTTGCATTCGTTGCAGGGGAATTTATTGTTAGACGAATGTTCCTTTTCATGGCGAGTTAAATTGGGTTTGGTGGTAAAAACTCTGTCGCAAATTTGGCATAAAAATGATGCTTTTAATTCGAATTTTTCTTCTTCTTTTTTAATAACAGTGCTTCTATTTTCTGATGAAAATACATGATCCTCCATTTCAACATCATCTGCTTCCTGCTTTAAAGAAGCGTCCAAATTATCGTGTTGTTCTTCATTAATAACATTAATTCTATCGTATAAAAAATAAAGTTTAAAATGAAGTTTAAAAATTATTAAATTATTAAAAATGTCATACTCATAAACTGGTGAAGTTTCTTTTTTGATTTCTCTAAAAATGTCCTCGTCCGACTCTTCCGACGAACCGGATTCATCATGAAAAATGTTTACTTCCTCATTAACGTGCTCGCTTTCTGATTCCTCGTAGTTTACATGTTCAGGTTCTTTTTTATTTTGGGATTTTTTATCTGTTGTGTTTGCAGTAAGATCTGTTACATTGTCGTAATTGTGTTTCTTTTGAATGTGAGCTCGCATGCGTTGACCGCGTTCAAATACTTTTCCGCACACAGGACATTTATTAATGATAGCAAAACGAGAATGCTGCATACCCGATACTTCTGGGTGTGACTTTACAAGATGGGTCTGCAAACTGCGAAGTCGACAGAACTTTTTCTTACAAAAACGGCAAACAAAATCTGTTGTATCATGAGTAAGTCGATGTTTCTGAAAAGATAAGGTTTGTGTTAAAATAGTGAAAAAGTAAAGCACTTTCCTTCCTATAATCCTAACCTTAAGCTCTGATTGTGAGTTAAGAGTTACATTGCAAAATTCACAAGGAAACGAAACCAACTCTTCAGTTTGGGTACACTTTTCATTCGCAGCACACTCATTGTCCATTTTATCTGACCATGCAGTTTTGCCCAGTGTAATTTCTCGGATACGCCGAAGTGCTTTCACAGATTCCATTTGAAAGGCATAGTACTTCCGGACTAGGATAATGCATTGCACACATATTTGTTGAGGTATGCTCTCGTCCGCAGTTGTAACCTAAAAGTATTTGATGTTAACACAATTTTTATTAATTACTAATAACTGTGGGATTATAATAAAAATAAACTTTACATCAGTATTAATGACTGAAGAAATCATCTTGGAGTATGGTAGGCTGGTGCCATCAATTTCTTCCGAGATTAAAATCGACACCAAGTGAGATCGAGTTGGTGTTGAAGCACACGTAATGCATATTTTGGTAATGTCTAGATCAGACATTATTGTTTCATATTTTTTATTACTTATTCAAGAAACAGCTAAACGTATTTTTAATCAACTAACAGCCAATGAAATTTTATGTATTAAATCAAAATTCAATGAAAACAATTTGCTATGAAAAGTTTTATGGTTGCAGAGATGCAGATTGCAGAATGCAGTTGAAAATTGGATATGTGTTTTAATGATTTGACAGCTCAACTTATTTATATATATAGCGATATGTCGATTTTATATATATCTCCCGATTAACGGGTGTCCCAGTAAAGAACTTTACTTACTTCATCGTTGGTGGTTGACAAGAAAAGGGTAACTTATCACTTTTTCGATTGCACGGGCTGTATAACGAGAAATTTTTGCATTCATGATTCAAGATATCATTTGTTGTACGACGTCGTGTTTATAATATTTTAACAGTTATAACATACTTTTACGAGGACAAATATTATTTTTCTGGCCCAAAAATGTTTCGCATTAAATCCCGTCAGCCTTGCACTCTAAGTCTGGGCAGACTTAATCCCGAGAGCTAAAGTACCGACAATCTAATCCAGTTTTCAACATTTATATTAAAGAAAATACAATTTGTGTTGATGTTTCTAAAATCACAAAGCATTAAATTCAAAATGTTTTTTTTTTAAATTGGAACGTTTTATAAACATTTATTTAAAGTTAATTAATTACACAAATAAAAATAGAATACAAAGCTACACATCTAATAATCGCTAGGCGAGCAAAAGTTAGAGTCTGGCGCAACATTTTCAATCCAATTCAAATACTCAGTCAAACGCGTATTAACAGAAGGAAGCGTACTTCCACAATTCTTACCGTAACTGATCAAACCAATCACGTACCTTCGATCCCCATACTCAACATACAATGGGCCACCTGAATCGTACTGACAAGCATCATTTTCATCATCATGTGTGCACATTTGACTACTGGTGACATTATTAGCCGATTCAATGCAGTCCTTATTTGAAATCACATCGACTGTAGCTTTCTTCAGTTGATCGGAAAGGGGCTGACCAAATCCAATCGTTCCCCAACCCACAATTGTAGTTTTCTGGTTGGTAAACGTTTCACCCTTAAAACGAAATGGAAGGCAGGCAGACACCACTGCAAAAGGACTCATTTCGATGGCCACGTCTGTTTTAAGGATCCCAATATCGTTTATTGTAGTTTCGGGATCATACATTGGATGTATTTGGATACTTTCAACATTATAATGAGAGTTTAATATTTCTGTGAGGGTCAGATCTTCATCATAACGTGTTTTGCCGACAAGTAGATATACATCCTTCGGATTAGTTCGTACGAGACAATGCGCTGCTGACAAAACGTATCTGATTGAAACTGAATTTGAATATATTTAGTAAATTATATGTAGTAATTTATTGTATAACGACTTACTTAATACTCCACCACATTCCAATGACGATCCCCGGATTATACCAACCATTGATGGAAACTCACCATAAGCAGCGGTTTTGCCACCTACGATTTTCGGTCCTATAAAATAACCACATAAACATT
Source organism: Sylvicola cinctus (assembly GCA_963854165.1). Classification (NCBI taxonomy): domain Eukaryota; kingdom Metazoa; phylum Arthropoda; class Insecta; order Diptera; family Anisopodidae; genus Sylvicola; species Sylvicola cinctus. The sequence continues at coordinate 62,403,684 of OY974082.1, read as the reverse complement.
CTTTCTTAATTGAAGCACTGCAATGAAAAAAACCGGCCTGCGGTGAGGCTGGTTTCACCAGTTCGATCATAACTCGACGACTGGAAATCGTTATTTCTGTAAATTCCTTTACACAAAATGCGATTTTTTCTAGGGATCTGGAATAGCCCTCGAAAGATATAGACAATTCGTTATTCGCACATTCTGAATCCTGTTGAGAAATTTATTTTTTTTAAATACTTTTTTCTTTTAATTATTTTTTTGTAACAAACCCTTAATAAATCTAAACCAAAACACTGCAGATTGATATCATGATGAGGCACTCCATGTATTGTCCAATGACATGCTTTTGCTGTTTTGAAATCATAAAAATCACTTGATCTTATATTTACTATTACTTCGGGTTGTAAATATTTTCTAAATTCACAATTTTCACTTTCTGATATAATTTGACCAAAAATTTGAACGATAAATAACAAAATAAACGATTTTTTAATTAACTGAATGAATAATGGAATACTCTGAGCTCCGACGTGTTTATCCATTTTTAATCGAATGCAACTACTGACTGTAATTCAACTTCTAAGCAATTTATTTATACTATACGTTATATACGAGTGTTACAATGAACACATAAAAAAGGCCATCAATTCGCTATGTACTCAATACTCATAGTCATGTATGCATGGTAATAATCGGTGTATCAAATTTAATTAAAATAAGTTGATTACGACGTTATTTATGAATTATGTACGTATTTGCACATATTTGAAAAACAATTTTTTTTATGTTATGAAGTCTGAATATTAAAAAAAAAAATTGAATTACTTTTAACGAATACAACACGTGAATTAAATAACGGAAAACGGTTGGTAAAGCCGTTTTTGAAAAAAAAGGAAAAATACTGTTTCCAGCAAGCCTTATGGAGAATTTCCCTACTCCAATTAAATAAACAAAACCAATTACAAGTAATTCTTGCGAATAGTTTTTTAACTGATTACTTTAATAGTTTAAAATATTTTAACAAGGGCGAACGTTTTTTTCTCCTATAACTTAAGCATACTTAAATCACATTAACACAAAAATAGTCAGCATAAAATTCCGTCAACCCTGTACTCAAAACCTAGACTGACTTAATCCCGAGAGCAGAAGTCCCGACAACCAAATCCCGACATTTTTCAACATAAGTTTTAAACTAAATAAAAATTTTGTTGATGAATCTGAAATCACAAAGCCAATAAATTCAAAATATTTTTTTATCAACTTCATAGTACGTTTTATAAACGTATGTAAACATTTATTTAAAAGTTAACTAATTATAGAAATAAAAGTTGAATACATGACTAAATATCTAATAATCGCTAGGCGAACAATAGTTAGAGTCTGGCGCAACCTTTTCAATCCAATTCAAATACTTAGTCAAACGCGTATTAACAGAAGGAGACATTTTTCCACAATTCTCGCTGTTACTAATCAAACCAATCACATACCTTCGCCCTTCGTAATCAATATACAATGGGCCACCTGAATCGTACTGGCAAGCACCATTCTCATCATCATGTGTGCACATTTGACTACTAGTGACATTATTCACCGATTCAAGGCAATCCTTATTTGAAATCACATTGACTGTAGCTTTCTTCAGTTGATCCGAAAGTGGCTGACCAATTCCAATAGTTCCCCAGCCCACAATTGTAGCTTTCTGGTTGGCAAACGTTTCACCCTTAAAACGAAATGGAAGACAGGCAGACACCACTGCAAAAGGACTCATTTTAATGGCTACGTCGGTTTTCAGGATTCCAATGTCGTTAATTGCGGTTTGAGGATCATACAATGGATGTATTTGGATACTTTCAACATTATAATGAGAGTTTAATATTTCTGTGAGTGTCATATATTGATCATAACGCGTTTCGCCGACAAGAAGATATATATCTTTCGGATTAGTTATTTGTACGAGACAATGCGCTGCTGACAAAACGTATCTGGTTGAAACTGAATTAAAATATTTGGTGAGTAAATTTATTGTTAATTAAATTCGCGTATATTAAATGACTTACTTAATACTGCACCACACTCCAATGTCGATCCCCGCATGATACCAACCATTGAGGGAAACTCACCATAATCAGCGGTTTTGCCACCTACAATTTTCGGTTCTATAAAATAACCACATAAACATTCTTTCTTAATGGAAGCACTGCATTCAAAAACCCCGCCCTGCGGTGAGGCAGGTTTCACCAGTTCGATCATAAGTCGACGACTGGAGATTTTTATTTTTGTAAATCCCTTTGTACAAAATGATATTTTTTCTGGGGATCTGGAATAACCGTCGAAGGATATTGACAATTCATTATTCGCACATTTTGGAGCCTGTTGAAAAAAAAAAAATTTAAAAATGTTTTTCCTTTAAATTATTATTACGCTTTTTTTTCTTGTAACAAACCCCTGATATATCATAACCAAAACACTGTAGATTAATATCATAATTAGGCACTCCATGTATTGTCCAATGACATGCTTTTGCTGTTTTGAAATCATAAAAATCACTTGATCTTATATTTACTATTACTTCGGGTTGTAAATATTTTCTAAATTCACAATACTCATTTGTTGATGTTAATTGACCAACCGTTTGAACGATGAATAACAAAATCAATAATGGTCTAATTCGCTGAATGAATAAGCAAACACTCTGAGCTCCGACATGTTTATCCATTTTTAATCGGACCGATGCAACTACTGACTGCTGTTCGACTTCTAAGCGCTTTATTATTAATATATTCTACGAATGTTACGATGAACACTGAAAAAGACGATCAATTCGCTATGTATTCATGTACGTAAAAAATAATCAGTGTATCTAATTTAATTAAAATAAGTTGATTACGACATTATTCTCGAATCATGATATTTGTACGAATTTGATAAACAATTTTTTTAGTGAGTTACATTTAACGCATATAAAGCGTGCATAAAATGACGGAAAACAGTTGGTATAAAGCCGCTTTTTAGAAAATGGAAAAATCAAAAACAACACTTTTTATGTATTCACAAAACTTTCAAAGTACCTAAAAAATGACGACTTTGAAAATGCATAATTTTATTTTAAAACATTTTAATTGCATTTTTACTTTTGCGATCAAGATCACATTTTAATTTCATTTCATTTTATTTTAATGTCGATATTAGACATTAAACTAAATTGAAAATGTGCCGCAAAAGAATTATTTGTATCACGGGAACATCAAGAGAATTATTTTTTTTTTAATATGAAATATTTGTCGGGTCTCTCGAGAGCCTTATGAAGGATAGCCCTACTCCAATTAAATAAACAAAAACGCCCACCGAATAGTTATATGCTCTAAATTCAAATTATCAAAATTGCAACTAACTTCAAGGCATTCCTAAAATGTCAAAAAATTGGTGGCTTGAATAATTTATATTTGTTTGGCAAAATCATAGGATGCATTCTTCAAATTAAAATAATTGCGATTTGTTTACTCTTTTTCTAATCAATTCAAGTTGTGTTCCCAGTTATTAAAGAATAATAAAATATAATTCATTTTTTGCATTGAAGTTGCTGCTAGTTTTTTTTTCTGTAATTTAAGAACCTTGTGCTAGATAAAATGGATCAGCACTTCAAGGAAGAGGTATAATTAATAAATATTGATTTTCTCATATATGAGAAGGTTCTACATTGGGAAACGGTTAGAAGCCGGGACTCTTGTTGTCAAGCCTACTAATGTATTTATTCCTTTCTGCTATTTATTTCGACTATAATTATTGTTTTCGTTTAAAGGAACTTAGTATGCTGGAAGCTAAAGATATAAAAACTGAGATTGAAATAAGTCCTGTGCAATATGTGAAACAATGTGAAGACGAAGAAGGCAACATCCAAAACAAGTACTTGCTGCGAGAAATTAAAGAAGAGCCTTGTCCAATGTTAGAACTTGAAGAGGAATCCACGTATTATTATGAGGGCTTTGAAATAAAAATTGAAAACGACAAGGTATTAATTGAACATCAGTTGAAATGTGATCCAAATATAACCAATAAATATTATTTCAGTGTGATGTGAAATCTAAGACTTTGCCACCTAAGCAGTCTTACCTCAACAGACGAATACGAAAACGTTCTGAAAAAGAGCCATTTAAATGTAATGAATGTTCCAATTCATTTAAGTTTGAATTCAAACTGGCTGGACATCAAAAAAGGGTGCATGGGGCAGTTTCTCCATTTCAGTGTGATAAGTGTCCTAAAAAGTTTACACAGAAATATCATCTTACTGTTCACCAAAAAGTTCATTCCGAAGATTCGCCATACCAGTGTGATGAATGTGCTGATGCGTTTAAATTGGAATTTTCACTAGCTGTACATCAAAATAAGATGCATGGGAAAATCTTATCATTTGCCTGTGATGAGTGTCCCAAGAGTTTTTTCCAGAGGGGTGATCTTATGAGACACAAACGTATACACTCCGGTGAAGCCGCATTACAATGTGATGAATGTTCTGATACATTTTTGTGGCACAGTTCGCTGTACTTACATAAAATTAAAGTTCATGGAAATGCAGCACCATATCAGTGTGATGAGTGCCCTAAAAGTTTTGCACAGAAATCCCACCTTAATTGTCACAAAAGAATTCATTCCGGAGAGTCACCATACCAATGTGATGAATGTTCGGATTCATTTCGGTGGGAAACTTCACTAGCTCGGCATCAAAATAAGGTGCACGGGAAAGTTTTGTCGTTTCCGTGCAATGAGTGTCCCAAGAGTTTTTTTCTAAAGTCTGATCTTCTCAAACACAAACAAACACATATTGGGCCATTTAAATGTGAAGCGTGTTCCAGTTCATTTAAGTTGGAAGCCAAACTAGCTGTACATCAAAAAAATGTGCATGGAATTAAAAATTCATCATTTCATTGTGATGAGTGTCCGAAGAAGTTTTCACAGAAATCTCATCTTACTGTTCACAAAAGACTGCATTCCGAAGAGACGTCATACCACTGTGATGGATGTTCTGATACATTTAAGACTAAATATTCACTGAAACAACATAAAGTTGTGGTTCATGGGGATGTGTTGCCATTTAAATGTGATGAGTGCCCTAAAGGGTTTATAGTGAAGTGTCATCTTGTCAAGCATAAACGAATACATGCCGGAGAGACCCCATACGAAAATGGTGAATCTTCCAATTCAATTAAGTTGGAACTTCAACAAACTCAAGATTAAAAATATATTCATGGGACAGTTTCACCATTTCTGGGTGATTTCGGTTTCAAATTTTGCAGAAGTGTGATCTGACCAATCCTGAACGAAATGAAACTATGAGATCCTCATCCTCCATACGATAATTAACAATTTTTTTTTTTGGTGAGAAGTCATTTTAATGAATATCCTTATAAGTTTGCAGAAAAGTATAATTTTACATCACTCAAATACCATTAAATAACGAAAGACGAATTTCCAAATAATGTAAAAAACAAATTATGAATAATAAAACCATTAATTTTAATTTTAATTGTAATTTAAACTACAGTGGCTGAAATTCATTTATACCTTTCCAACTCTTTCCTGGCATTTAAAAAAAATTTAGGTTGCTAAATTTAGATTACTAAATTCTGCTTCATCAAGGAGGACGCCTTATGCATTCCGTAATTTCAGAAACTACTGGACCGTTTTGTGTGAATTTTTTTGTAAAATTATAGATTGTATGTGGAAAAAAATAAGAAGGTAATTATAATTTTTTCAATGTCAATTTATTGCCAAAATAAGCTTTTCTTGAATGGGGGCTTTAAAACGGGCCTGCAGAGGTTTTCTTTATTTTCACAACAATTATTTGTAACGATATTCTAAATAAAACTGCATTTATCTCATATCCCGCTGGGTGATCTTCCTGGCAAAAAGTGGGTGGACAAAGACAAACCCCACTTTTCCATCTCAGACACCTTGAAAAAATCAAAAAAATTATAAGAATACTTGCAAAACATTTCAAGGCCAAAATCGGAAAATTCGAGGTCAAATTTTTTGTGTCTCAAAAACCTTTAATATTTTTCAAATTTTTTTTTCACATTATTGTAGGCTTAAATGAGACAAAAAAACTTGCTGAACATTTCAAGGTCAAATTTTTTAAACTCAAGGTCATATTTTAATAATGAAAATAAGTAATTAAAAAACTGCGTGTTCTAGGGCATCATGATGTTTTATATTATTTCTAATCTCAATAAAAGCACAAATTTTAGACAAAAATCAAGGTCAACCCTCAGAAATTTCAAGGTCACATTTTCCACATCTTAGAAAAAATTTATTAAAATTTAGTTAAGCAACAGCTGTCGTTTAAAAATTCACGCCTCGCTAATTCCTTGCGATATAGTTTTTTTAAGTGACATATATATTATTACTTAATATATATATTCTATATTTTATATTACATATATACATCTCAACTGTCATAATTGTCGTTTATTTTCATTCTCTTTTAAAATATGTATTTAAAATTTAAACAAATAACATTCGAAAAAGTATCAACTAAAATAACACGGTTGGGTGTTGATCTAGGTTTGGTATTAGCGTAAAACCGCTCAAAAAGGATTTTAAGCAACAAGTGGTAAGAAACTAATTAGTTTTATTTCAAATTAGAATACATCCGAGAACTACTTAAAATATTTTTTCTTATCCAAAAAGAATTCTGGCAATATTAAACCTAACCTAAAAAAAACAGAATGGATACCAAATCAATTGACTATTCGGCACCAAACAAAACTGCCGAAGACGGATTGTATCGATTCAATCCACAACGATGCAACCTTTGTCCCAATCCGAATGACGGCAAACGAGTGTTTCCGTGCTCCCGTTGCTATTTGCTGTGCTACTGTTCCAAAGAGCATCAGAAACTTGATCTTTTGCATCACCAGGACCTGTGCAAGGCAGTTAAGGACATTTACAAGGAACTCGATATTGTGCATATCTCCGAGCTGTACAATGCACAAATGAAATATGATGTGGATGAAATACACACGCCAAGCACAGTACCCCGAATTCGTGCTAGTTACGTTTTTTTGATGAGGTTGCAAGCGGCTCTCGGCAGGACCTTGGAGAATTGGGAAATTGAGGTACAGTTAATAATCAAGACAAACAGTTAAAGTTTGCAAAACGTTGAACGTAAATCCTCGTTTATTTAGATGGTTAACCATCCACGCATTTGTAAAAAGTGTGGTGTTCGAACATGTAAGGTGGAATGCACCAAATGCTTTGGTGTTATTTACTGCAGCGATAAATGCATGAAGAACGATGAGGAAAACCACTATGGTAATTGTCAATCTTTGAAGATTTTGTACAATTTTGTACTTCCAATAGCGCCAACCGGTAAGTTTATATTTCAGACAATTTAAATTACAATTATAATAAACATTTGTTCTGCAGATAAATTTATTAGGCCGGACATCTATGCACCAAAAAAGAAGCTGAAGGATTGCGAAGATTTGTTTGACGTCATGACACAACTGACTCGCCGGGAATTTGTTAAGATCCCCAAAACCATAGAAGATTGTAACGCTTTTCGTTTTGTTGATTCTCATGCAAACGCCGTCACAATTGCATCCTTGCTGGAATGCTTTAAGCCCAATGTACATCATGTTCATATTATGGTGGTCGGCGCCGAGCGGGAATTTGAGCAGCTATCAAGCAGTTACAATGTTATGTGTGAGTTGATGCCTCATGTTAAATCATTTTGGTTTAAATGTGTTGGCCCAAACCAGTCAGACGAGGAGCCTCATTTCAAAACGCTGTTCAACGCAGATCAACCTAATGAGCAGCAATATCATGTCGACAAAGAGATTGGGCTTTTAAAGGAATGCAATTGGAACACGCATTTATTCATTGCCTTCAATTGCGGATTTGCCGAAAAAGTCAACACCATTGAGGTTAATCCTTGGGATCAAGGTATTGCAACCATGTTGATGGCCGATGATGCTATTATAGCATTTACGTCATACAATGGTGAGGAGGCGCATCATGATTTGGCTGTCCTTCAAAGAGTGGCAATAAATGTAGGGCGGGAAGTCGACGTTCGCATTCCACCGCGAAAAAATGCTTTTAAAAATGTGATGCCGGTGCGCGACATGCCGTTTTTTGAGGAAGAGGTTTATTTTGCCAATAACTATTTGACGGTTGTGGCTTCTAGACCCAAGTGTATTATTTAAATAATGTCTAAAATCATCACATTCCGCAAATCCCACTTACTAAGTATTAAACGAATCTCTGAAGTGTCATAAAGATCACATTGTCACTCAATTATTTTAACAAGAAAAACACTGTCTGAAAAATGGTAACCCGCCTTTTTATAAAAAATTAAAGTCATTTTATTTTATATTTAAATAACTAAGAAAAGAAAAAAAAAACTAATTAATCATTTTAAAATTTTTTTGGAAATTAATTTGTTTCATGGAATGACCGTTCGAGTATTTTTTATTATCCATAAATTTTTCTATTAAATATTAGCATAACTTTAAATAAAATAAAATAAAATTAATAATTTAATAAGGTAGAATATTTTATTTTATTTAAATTAATTTTTAACTACAACGTTTAAGTTTGATTAAAAAAAATAAAAAATTTCGAGAGAGAAAATAACTATATTATAAAAACCTAATTTACCACTTAAGTCAAATTTATAATACTTAAGTCATTAATTTTAAAACTATGTCTCGGCAATACGTTTTGTCCACAGAACTGCCAGAATGATCGTTTTTAATTATTTTCTTTCTAAAATTATGTTTAAAATCGGCTTCAACGATTTTAAGAATTATGCATTCTTAATAATTAATATTTTTTTGACAATAGTTTAATTTAATAATAAGTTAATTGCAACTCAATTCACAATTTTAATTAAACTAAACAGAAAATAAACAATTTGAGATCAATTTCGCAATAAAAAACAATTTTTTCAAATGAAAACACGGATTGAAAAATTAATTATAATTAGATACAGTTAATCCTGACCAATTTTAAGTATTTAATACAATTAGCAGACCAATTTAAAATAGTAAATATTTGCATATCATTGCTCACATGTTTTCAAACAAACTTTGCGAATCATGTTGCAAAGTAAAGGTACACACAATATTTTACTAAAACAGTTTTTTGGCAATACACGAGTAGTTGCCCCCACTAAAGTAAATGCTGCACCATTACGATTGGGGAGGGGTGTTTAGCAAAGCGTCTCTGAAACAACATAAGAGGCAGGCATCAACGCAAGTCTCAACATTGTCCGTTACGACTTCGATTTAAGAGGATCAATCTTAACAGGTGATTGGTGTTTTTTTTTTGTTAAATCCATTTTATATTCAGCAAAACTTGTTTTTTTTTTATTAATTGCGGTTTTTAAGTGCCTTTTGACCAAATTATTTTATTAAACTTTATTTAATAATACATTTCAAAGACTGTGCAGTTTAATGATAAAATTGTTGATGTGAAAGTAGTAATTTTTGGTAGGGTCTACACCTACACTAATATTTTTGTTTTTGTTAATTACAGCAATTAACTGTGAATTAAGTGAAAGTCAAAAAAACTAAAACATAATATACTTAAGGATAAATTAAATTGTTAAGTACTCATATTATTTTTAAGTACACAATCGACATTTAAGTGAATGAAGTGAATTAAAAATAAATAATAATTAATTTAAATTTAAAAACGGGATACAAATTGTTATTATTAATTAATAATTTCAAATTTAAAAAAATATTATTTATAGTTCAAGTCTTCACCTTTTGATGATCCACCTTTGACAGTTTTAAATATTTTTTATGTTCGAAGATTATAATCTTGTGCATGCAAAACGCATCAATTTTAAATTTCAAGGTTCATCCTACTACAAACTCTAAAAAAAATCAGTTACCAACTCGTTGTTATAACCAATTGTGTAATCACATAACTGGTTTTTGTTGCAACGTTACTTTTGGAGTTGTGTCCCATAATTTCTCGCAATTAATACAGAAAAATATCGCATCAGATTGTGCAATAAAAGCGAAATAAATTTCTTTAAAATTCCATTTTATGGCATTTTACAATCTGTTTTTTTAATTCAGAAGAATTTCGGATTTTCGATTTTTATCTCATTTAAATTTTTATGAAAAATAAAATGTTAACTCAAAATTAATTAATTTAAAATGCTAAGTATAGATAGCTTTTAAGTACATTGAACTTTTAAAGTTCATATTTCTTAACATAAAAATGTATAAAAAACGCTATACCTTTAAAACTTCATCAATTTTTATTACTTTTACTTCTTGTTTTGACAATAACATGATAATTGACTAATGCCCCATATTTTATACAAAACAAATTCAATTAATTAAAAATATATTAGCTTAAATGTGACTTAAAAAATTTGTTTTTATAAAAACCTGTTAGATGAAAATTGTCTATTTGTGTTAGAGAGATCCGGTTAACACTTTTTAATTTAAATAAGGATAATTAAAATTTGCTTAGAAATAAAATACGAAATAGCGGTTAAAATTTAGCAACAATGAAAAAACACTAAAGTTAGTTTAAATTAAATTTTATGCTGTAAAAAGGTACAATTAAATTAAAGTATACGTACTTAAGCCATAAGTACTTGAAATCTGCAATTCATCATTTTTAATCAAAATAATAACAAAATCTTTAAAAATTCTTAAGCAACAATATAAAAAATTAACAAACAATTTCTTTTAACCTTTCAAACCTAATAATAGTCCCACTTCCCATAATATGTCGATATAATAAACAAGACATAATTAAGACGCCAAATAATGAATAATTTACCTCCACATATGTTAATAATGAGTTTCGCAAAACAGTAATGATTAAGACATTATATTGCAATCACACAATTTAGTTATTATAATTGCTCAAGACACATTTTGCATTGCACGTTGAACTTAAGATTGCTTGATCTTGCAGTCTTTTCAACACTGCGTTATGCAACGGCGCGATGGAAAGCAAAAGTGAATTCAGTAAAATGTTAGAAGAGCTTTTAGCTTGCACTTAAAATGCATTTGTGTGCAATGTGCCATTTAGATTCATGCCGTGGATCAGCGCCAAGTGGTCTAACACTTATTTTATGTCATTTTGCTGTTGAATTTTGCGCAATGTTCGTTTTCATGAAAACAGTTTTTTATTTGAACAAATTTTGTAAATAGAAAAAAATTGTTTTAAAGAACGAAAGTGCAATGAAAAACGATAAGAGAAAGTGACCTAGGATTGAAGATTAAACAACCTTGAACTATTATGCTTTGTATTTTATGTACTTTGTTAAGTATAAACGCGATTAGTTATATTCGTAAATATTAAATAATAATAAAAAAAAATTGTATTTCTTAAGTACACGTTTAACGCAAAAAAAAACAAAGTCTATTACTGATCAGTGTTTGAGAATATTTTTTTTTTGTAGATTTTGCAATTAACAATTTAAACCTCAATTGAGTAACCTTGAATTGATGTGGTTGAATGACTTGGAGTGTTTTTATATTTTCAAGAGATCATTAATAATTCTATTTTATTCTTAAGTACACCAACACATACTTAAGTATCAAAAAACCAACTTAATCGCTGTAAAAGACTAAAACAAACTGTTATTATTATTGCATTATTCAACAAACCACATCCCAAATCTAACCAAAAACATTAAATTAATTATTTTTTCGCAATTTCATTGCATGACATTTATTTTATCTGTCCGTTTTGAGCAATAAACTAACAATTACACTTTTAACAATGTGTGATAAGCTATTTCAATGCATCACAAGATGGCAATTTTATTGTCCTCCACCTCAATGAATTAAATGTGTGAAAACATGTTTTTTTTACTTACAATCTAAATAACATTTGTATTTTTATTTCAAACGGCGTATTGTTACAAGGTCCTCTCAAAAATGTTAACTACATGATTGTTAAGTATGTGCTGAAGTATCAATACGTATTAAATTTTAAAAAAAACGTTAGGAAGTAGCTACACGTTAAAAATCTTTTTTTATTATGCATTTCAATTAACTGTTGCCCACAAGCTTACTTGACCTTAAAGCATTATTCTTCCGTTTTTTGTTGTATTTCAATGAAATGAATTAATGTACATATTAGTATTTTATCGCATTTATGTTTATAAGAAAAAGTATAGAAATATAAAGGGTGATCCAATAAGAGCTTCCCAATTATTTTTTTAAATAAAACACCTAATAATCAATGTTTGAGAATTTTTTTTATTTAAATTGATAATTTGACATTTAACATTTAAAGATAATTTCCTTAAAATGTTTAAAGAATAATTTTTAATAAATGAACACGGATTATTTTTGCTTTCACTACTCATCTACTATTTCGGGTTTATCGACGTAAACAAAATATTTTCACACATCCCCATAGCAAGTAATCCAATGGTGTAAGATCACGAGATCTCGGTAGCCAAAATTAACAGGACCTCTTCTGGAAATGAGCTTCATAAGAGCTCAATAACAAATTCTAAACAAATAGGTTTCCACTATTATTAAACGTTGTTCAGGCGTACTTACGCTCTTCATGATGAAATGGCAATCAATAGTGACAAACGTCATATTGGAAAGATACTTGACACATTAAAACTGTCAAAATAAAAATATTTTAAAAATTACCTCAAATCGGAACACCCTTTATATTAAAGTATACATTATTCCAATTCACGATTTGAATATTTAATTGACTTATTGTTGTTTCAATTATAATTATCGTTGTATAATTATTTATACAATTTCATGCTTTAATTCTTTTTTTTTATGTTTTGAATTAATCTGCAGTGTTTTGCATTGTAAAATGAGGCTTTAAGCTGATTTTGATCAACTTTTCATAATATTATCTTCCATGTGGAGAAATATGTGATTTATTAAGTTTATTCTTAAAGAAATCGTGCAAATACTTATGTATGTACTTCAATATAAATAACAAACTGATTATATAATTAACTGCTTTAAAGAAATGGCAAAGGCAATGCAAATTGCAAATTATACACCTCAATTCTCAACGGTTAACTGCTTTTGCTTAAAAAGTGGTTGTTCTTGAACTGAAACACACAGTTTTAAGTTCCAAGTGTCTTCAAATGTCTATATATCTGGTTTCAGCAAAAACCTGCACATAAAAACCGCATTTTAGTCATATAAAGTTGCAAATTGCACTACCCCAAATCCCTCTCATTTTCGTAGACTATACTCGGCCAATGTTACAACGATTGCGAGATGGAATTGTAGCCAAACTTGTTGAATGAATTAAAAGGAGGTAAAACCCGCGTCATTTTATTTCGACATTTTGTCTTAAGTTGATTAAATAATAAGAAACTGATCAGCTAAATCGTTTAAATACGAATTTTAAAATTTATTTTTGCAAAAAAAAGCTATAGCTACTTAACATGAATAAATTATGGCAATTAATAATCAACCTAATACGGAGAATTTGAATAAAAACGTGATGGTGGAAGACATAAAAAATATAGCGTAAATAAATGATCCATCATATTTTGATTGATTAAATATTTAAGACGGCCTTTTTTTTTTGTTGCGGACGTTGCATAAATTTATGCCAGTTTCGTTCATTTAAATTTGATATTTAAATAGAAGCAGTCACTTCACTTTCATTTGCTTTTGGTTTCGTTTGGAATTAGCTAATTTACAAAACATCAACAACTTGAAACTCATGATCAAATCAAAACTAGTGGCGTAAAAGAGAAATGGAAAAATTGAGGTGAAATAGTTGCCCGAATGCGATTGACTTTGCGCAAATTTTAAGGAAAACCGGTTTTATCTTACTGAATAAATTAAATAAATAAATAATGTAATTAATAAAAGTGTCACTTAAATCTGGTTTTTGCTTTAATGGGTTTATAATAACTGCTGAATAAAGTCAACTACATTTTTATGCACAAATTAATTACTGTCATATTTAATTAATGGACAACAAAAATTATTTGTAAATTATTATAAGTGGTTTAAATATTTAACAATATTTTTTGAAAATTAAAAAAAAAGGTAAACCAACAATTTAATCATCATACTGACCCCAATTTAAATGATTCTTCTTCTAGACAAACAAACCATTAAAAATGGCAATTAAATTCATCATCGTGTTAGCCGCGTTGGCCGTCCCAGCTATGTGTTACTCAAAGGGTGCTCCCCAGGGTGTGTGCGATAGCAGGACCCCACAGCACAACGGTGCCGAAAAGCAAACAACACCAGCCCCATACACTGTGAAATTGGGCAAAACATCTGTGAAACCTGGTGAGACCATTACGGTGACATTATCTGGAAACTCGCCAAAGGACACATTCAAGGGATATTTAATTGAGGCACTTGATGCAAGTAATGCAATTGTAGGAAGTTGGGGAGTTGATTCTGCTAAGGGTCAAACTGTGGCTTGCAATGGTCCAGATGTGAGTATTTTCTAAAACATGATTTTTGATATTTTGAATTATTTCTTCAACATCCTTTTACCATTACCTTTATTATTTAATCAACCTTTCAAGATGGTACTTAAGGAATTATTACTATTAAGTCAGTAGATATTCCTTAAGTTGATTCTTAAATGGATATTCTTGCTCTATTGAATTTGGGCCCACTTTTTTTTCTAAAATTGAAACGAGCAGCAGAAATAACAAACAAAAAAACTGATCGTCTTGCTTTCCGATTGAACGAACAAAGATGTTTCAAAGCTCCATTGAACGCCTTCAAGGCTATTAAAATATATTAAATAACATGCGCAGTCATCATTCAAATCTTCAACAAAGCCAACATAATTATTATTACAACCGGCTTAGTGTAATTGAATTTTCAAGGTTAATCCGTTTTGTTTTCGGAAGATATTTGGATGTTAAAAAAAAGTTGTTAATCACGGTCAATCATGATTATGATTTTTATTCAATCGTCATTGAACTCATAAATGATTGTAATCAATTCATCATGATTATTTGTATCAGGGAATTGAACCGGTTAAATAATATTTTTATTTTTAGTCCGCTGTCACCCACGTCAAGCTCAACGACATTAATGATGTTCAATTCTCATGGACCGCACCAGCTAGTCCAGGAGAAATTCGCTTCACTGCTACAGTCGTTCAGTCTGGTTTTGTCTTCTGGGTTGGTGTTGAATCTAAACTTACGATTGGTTAAGTTTCGTGCTTCTAATTGTTCCTACAAAAAAAAAAATGTTTTAATTTGTTTCATTTTTTATCATTTGACAATTATTAGTTTTGAGATTTTTATTTTATTTTGTTATTTTTTTTACTGTATTACTTTTAGTTTGTGAATAGAATCTGATTACGCTGAGTAACTTTAATAAAAATGTGTATTTGTAGCGAAGTTTTTTTTTGTTTTTATTGTATGAGTTGAAGTAACGGTTTAAGATTGTTTTTTAACTTTAATAGGAATAGTTTTTTGTATAAAAAAAAGCTCAATCAGGACGAAACAGCAGAAGGCAACCAGTATTCTGAATCATTACAGTTTATTTAATTTATTTACACACTTGAAATTACCGGTTCAAATTGTAACGCACCAAAGTACCGGTTTTGATTACTATTAATGACCGATACCGTATTAAAAATTATTACTGGACTTTTTATAATTTT
The DNA here is from genome assembly GCA_963854165.1 of Sylvicola cinctus. Classification (NCBI taxonomy): domain Eukaryota; kingdom Metazoa; phylum Arthropoda; class Insecta; order Diptera; family Anisopodidae; genus Sylvicola; species Sylvicola cinctus. The sequence continues at coordinate 62,388,081 of OY974082.1, read as the reverse complement.
TCGTATAGGAATTCCAAGAAAATTATCAATTAAATATTTATTACTCAACAATAACGGGAAAATAGGTTGATTCTTTTGGGGGAAAAACACATGAAATGACGTACTTAAATATTTTTCATAAATCTTTATTAATTTCAGTACTATAATCATATTATAATATTTTTAATTTAATAGAAGTCTACAGGGTTCCTACCGATTTTATTATTGGTTTATAAATAAAAGTTGTAAATTTTCAAGACGTAGAATATTTAGTTATTGATATAAGCTTACTTAAAAGTTAAATGTACTAAAAACAAAAACACAATTTTGAGTTTTTCTCATGCAATAAATGTAAACGTTTGATTTAGATTAAAAATCAATGCTGAACCAAAAGGTTTTTTTTTTAAATAAAAAATTGGCTCCGAAAACTTGTCAATAAAATTAAATTTAACTAAATATTCAGCAGATTTGTAAAATAAAACAATGCAATTATACAATTTATCTCAATATGATTGAGGATTAAATAAAAAAAAAGTATTTAAGACAAAAATCGATAGATTTGGGTGTACTCTCCTTCATAATATCGTTGAACATGATAAAACAGGGACATCATTTAAAATTAAGATTACTATTTTTCGCTACAATAGATTAAAAACAACAACTGAAGAAACCATTCCAATAATTATCTCAATGGCATAGGTAAACTAGAAGGAGGAAAGGGATGCGATTACAAAAAAAAAATTATATGTGGATGCTTAATTGACGCTCCGGAGCGAAAACCCACTTAACAGAACTTCCAGCGATGGCCACACGCATTGCAAAGCACAAAGGTGGTCATCGGTTCATCAGCGCTGCGAGTCTGTATTTGATTGTAAGTGCAATTGCGCTTCTTGCATTTGCCACACTTAAGCAAATCGGTTTGGGTGCCTTGCACAGTGGCCAACTGTGCATCGTTGATCGCCTCCTTAACAAATTTGTCACGTATGTTTTTCATTTCATCGCTGGCCATCTCTTCGGGTGTCATTTTGGCGAGTTGTCCCGCCGCAATGGCGCCCCCAATAAAATTGGAGCGCAACATCGGATTCTTGGGATCCTTGAGATTGGCCACACGTGATCGTATACGATTTTTATAACGCATATCTGTGTTCTTGAACTCTTGATAGATCGCCTCTTCCAGCTCTTCAGCCAATTCTTCGGGTGAATTGCAACCCTCCGATTGGTCACCGTCTGTTTTGATTGCGTTCGCCAACATCTCACGACATTTCAATCGGACTGCGTCTGTCATTGCGTTGCCAGTTGCTGGGAAGCTGGTTTGCATCTTGTTGCGATCTTTGTCTTTTTCCTTGTCATCTTTTTTGTCCGATTTCTTTGAACTTGACGTCGAGTGCGATTTCGAGGATTTGGAGCTGCCGCTGTCCTTCGTTGAGGTGGTGGGATTGCTCGCAAGGAATTTCTTCCAGTTTTTAATTAACGTTTTGGACAGACTTATTACTTCATCATCTTTGCTGCATTTGCGTAATTCGTTGACAGTCATCCCGATGCGGGTTTTTGTTAGAATATCAAGATCAATTTCTAATGTTTGCAATGCTTTGAGCAGATCCAATGCTTGTTCTTGACCCTAAAATTTAAAATTACAATTAATACTATGATTTAATAACATTTTGTCGGGGAATGAAAATATATTTAAATCCTGACAACTTAAATTACTCTAAATTAGGACAAATGGTTGAGTTTTTCCATTACAATAACAACATTTGTGTTAGGACTTAGGACTTCCATGCTTCATCACCCCTCGTGAAACAACAATCTTCCCGCCCAATCCACAATTGTGACTGTCTATACATTTAGGGGTTTTTCGAACCATTGAAAATGACAAATGTATTTATCGCGTAGCCGGAAAAACGCGAATTTACATCGCTGCCGCGTAGCTAAAATTTTGCTACACTCATCTTTTTTTACTATTTTGGGTTTCAGTTTGGCCAACTCCATTGCAGAGTCTTATCGTTACCATCAGCTTCATTCACCGCAAGCATGTGGCCACCGTTGTGTTTTACCGCCAATAAAAATATTGTTTCATTGCCTCCAGGGATAGCACGGAAATTGTTTTCCTTTTGCTAAAACGAATAAATTGTGTGATAATTGCCACAGTTAAGTGCACTCACCGTCCCATCGTCCTCCGTCATCTTGCTCAGTTTTTTCTGAATACGCATCACGTCCTCTGAGACACTCATTTTGGCGGCGTTCTTTTGTTGCAGTGAAATGTATTTCAACGCGTTCACTTGTAACTTTCCGACGACTTGGTGCAGAGATTTAGTATTTTGCTGTCTGATTTAACAGAAAATCGGATTTTAATTTTCCGAAATGCAAAAATGGATGGACGCGCTTCCGCAAAAGAGAATTTGTGTTTGTATTTTTTTTTTCGTGCCGTTCAAGTCCTCCTTTCCTTTATTCAGCAGAATGGGGGTTACCACTTCTCGCATTTCAATGCGCGCTGAATTGAAATATTTGCGGTTAGAACGAATCACTTTCGAAGTTCGAAAATTGGTGTTTTTCGTCGTTGGGTTATTCGTCGTTGTATTTTAACCGTTAACAAAATGATTTATTTATTTATTTTAAATGCCACAGCTTGAACATTGGTATTATTATTAATTATATGCAACAACTAAGAATTTATAGATATTCAGAGGCAGTGAATCCCAATCGTTTTACTTTTAAATTTAGGTTTTCTTTATTTTTAAATTTTCGCAAATAAATAGTTCAAAAAAATTAATGTCTCTCTATTTGATGTCACAAAGCATAGCAACTCCTCTCAATACCCAATGATCTGTTGGCTTGACTGTGTCTAAATACAGCGAGGTAATAAAGTTCAAATCGGTTCTTTTGGGTTTTTTGTAAACTGGACACTGAAATTGAACAAAATTTAAAAAAATTCGAACACAAATAAAAAAAACAAACTAACCATGTACAATTTAGGACTCTTAGGTGCAGTCGAATTAACAGCATAAATATGAATTACCGGCATCAAAGTAAAAAGCACTTTAGGAGTGGCCTCACATAGCTTTATATTTTTACGATCCCATCCAGCTCCTTCCAAAAACAAACCATGCACATAAACACCTTCTTTGGGTGGCTTCTTGCATTCATCCGAAGTCATTCGTGTCACTTCATTATGCATTGTAACTGTGTCCAAAGCCCATCCTTTGTGGGCACGTGCAACTTCTTGCCTCATTGCGGTTAAGAATCCTTGCGAATTGAAAAATCCGGACATCCAAAACATGGCGGGTCGTGTTTTGAAACACCAATCATTGAATTGTGCATTCCTGTCGAGGAGATCGGTGAACCAAAAGCCGAGTGATGAAGATGCCCAACTAATTTTCGACCATACAGCTGGAACTCTTGCGTCGAAGATGTTATCGAAAGCATTCCTAAGTTGTTCATTCATGATGATGATTCCGTCAATAGCTAGCAGTAAATCTTTTAAGGTTTCTTTAACTAAAATTAAGATCTGAAAGAAAGCATGGATTGAAATTTTGTTAACATTAAAGGATGTTCTTTGTGTACTTTTTGCATCCGATCAAGTTCCTGTCTCAAGAAAATAACCATGGAACTAAACAGACCCATTTCTCTAAGGCGCTCCTTTAATTCATACGGGTCATAGGGAGGCGGCAGTTTTGTTTGCATGTCTTTCACCATGCGGGCTACAATTTGTTCTCTGGTCTCACCACCACCACCACCAGATTCTGTTTAAAAATATTAAATATTTGAGTTATAGTTAAAAAGAAATATAATCCCAAATAACCTTTGGGTTGCACTGAAATGATGTCATCCAAGATTTGCTGGGTCGTATTGGCTTGATAGGTAATGTCAGCATTTGAATGCAAACCATAAGCTTGTGGCGGATCAACGCCAGGCATTTCGTCAATCTCTGTCAAGTAATCTCCTTTATTTTTGTAACTCATTATCCTGTATCCCTTATAGAAGACGAAATCATCCGAGAACATATCATCACTAAACCAAGATCTGGCAAATGTGTTCAGCAATCTCTTATCAAAGTCGTCAGTAACACGACCTCCATACTGAACCTCGCTTAACATGTAACGCACAGTACTCCAACTGATGCCCTTTTTGGGATCAATTTCAGCCAAGTGGTTCTGCATAAACATGCAACTAGCAAGCCAATCAGATGAATTGAATTCATAAGGAATGTTCCAACCCAGTGGTCCAAACTTACGACGCTCCTGCACGACAGTGTGTAAAAATGACACAGCATAAACGAGTGGCAAATAAAATGGACTATCGCTGAAGTCAAGCAAATCTTGCGACAAATTAGCATACGTTCGTGTAAGACCGGCACGTACACCATCGGGTGGTTCGTTGGTGAATTTAATCGACTGCTGTAGCAGCGTAATTGGGAATGAGTCGTGAGGTTCCGTGGTAATCCACACTCGAAACTGATTACTGATTTCGGTCTGATTCGATTCCAATTCAGCAATCTTTTCAACCAACTCGTACATATACTCTAATCCCAAATGACAATTTTGCAACAGCGACCATCCCCCAATTTCCAAACATTCTGCAATCAATTTGCGGGCGTGAATCTCCTGGCCCTGCCCCATTGATATGCTGCGACACTGTGTCTCATTCTTTTTGGCCAATGCCTCAATGTTAGTTGTGGGATCGGAGCCCATTGACAAAAAGCACACCAGCGGTGTTAATGGACGACTTTCCTCGAAAATCTCCTCATAGTTAAGGACAACCGGAACGGCGAATTCCTCACCCAAAGACCAAATTAAATATTTGCGACTCTGTGACAGCGTACGATCGGGACACCACGCTCTGATTAGCAGCATCTTCCGGAACGCATCCAAAGAGTTGTAGCCATCGGGGACCGGCTCCTCCTCAGGTGCTTGCTTTTGATACCATGCCTTCCAGCCACGCTCGTTATTTGTCACCTGTATGCAAATTCGAGCGAATTGTGGCAACTCCTTAGAGAGTTGTGACAAATTGAGCCACGTTATATCGGTGATCCATTTGTGTGGCTTTGGCATGCAATCGTTGATGTCCAAAGCGGCGCCACCTTTGATGAAGGTCTGAAATTCGGAGTTCATAATGCGATCATTCTGAATGTCAATGCGGAATGCCATCAACATTGTGAATAGATATTTGTGAATCTCGTAAAGACCACGAGTGGTGTATCTGTAAATTTCGTAAGTTAAGTATTTGATAATGTTCTCAATGCGACGCTTGTTAACAGGCGTTTTGGGGGATAATTCCATTGAGATATCAAATCGCTCTAGAAATTGTGCCAAAGACGTCTGGTACATTACGTTCACCATTGACATTGTGCAGACAAGGAAATAGAGAACGCTTCCACGCGTAGCGACCGGACGGAATTCTTCTCGAGCAGTATTAATTTTGACTTCAGTCACTTTAGCGATTTGTAGTTTCTCTTGCACTTCTGTTGCTGTGACTTTACTCACATTCAACACATTTATGACGGACACATCATCCAGCAAACTACCTTCAACTGTAGACAGTTTGTGGAGCAAGTTCTCTTCCAGCTCCTTCATTTTTTTACGATTGGCCGTCACATTTTGAATGAGATTAACACGCTCCTTTTCCAGTTCATTTTTCTCTGTCATAATGACCCGACCCAATAGCTGATCTTCTAATCCTTGCATTGTGACAGCAAAGTCAATAATAGATGTGCGGGCAGATATTTCTGGAGTGTAAACGGGATTCGCCAGTTTTGTTGTAATGTAAACGCGGAAGTCATCATTAAAATCCACTTCCTTATCACCAATCTTCACTTTGAAAGATGTGCCGACTTTAACTAAATTCTTTTCGAGAATATTGTCAAGTGCTGGATCAAGCTCCTCGCCCACATCCTCAATGAGAATAGGCATTCCCATCTGTACTGCATCCTCAATATGATTCCGGAAGTACTTATGATTAAGTGAGGTCACAATCAAATTATTGGGGCGTTCCTTATTTAAAATCCAATTCTTTCCCTGTGTCTGTGGATCAATGAGCAATGGGAAACGTTCCGCCTTTGTCACAATAATACCATTTTGTACGGAGAGATCGTCATTGGGCAATCCATCCATATTCCACTCACCGATTGTAACATTATCGGTCAGACTATCAATAACGTTAATGTTATTTGTAATGGGAACATTGCGCCTATTAATCTCTAGAGTCCATGTCTTTTGCAGTTTTATTCTAAACTCCTGATTAAACGGTCCCATATAGGACAGAAAACCAGTCAAATAAATGATATCACCGACCAAACGATCTGTTTCCTTTTTGAATTGTGACAATTGATTAGTCCAGCGGACCTTCTCATCAGCCAAACCCTCAATCAATGCTGTCGCAGCGTCCATTTTTTCTTGACATTTACGTGCATCATCCAAAACAGCATTTTTAAGCTCCATCGCTTCGTCAAATTTCGCCTTGACACCAGCCAACTCCAACTCCTTATCGGCAAACATTTTCTCAGCATTGCTCAAATCGGTGGCTGCCGCTTGGTATTTGGCTTCTTGAATTGCTAGATTGGCTTTCAGTGGAAGTACATCTTTATTTACATCATAATACTTTGACATGGCAATGGTCCAGGATAGTAGCCCAGCAACATTACCGCAGGCCGCTTTTGCCGCGTCAAATGTATACAAGCTGTACTTAAAGTACGGCTGTAGAAGATCAATCATTTCCGAGTTAATGATATCAGTGGGATAGTTGACAATGTTGCTGAGGAACTTAATATCTCCCATCACTTTTGTGGCGGAATCTTTCCAGGAGTTAGCTGTTTGAAGGAATTTTTTTTCTGTATCCATTGTCACTTTTTCAATTGGTTTTCGGAACAAAATGAGTACGGCATCCATAATCAGTTTAATGATGTATGGGGGAGTTCCTAATTTTCGAACGGTTGCAATGTCTGTGCCTTTGATTGTCTTTGAAATTAAATTACATTTAATGAGTTAGGATTACAATTATTAAATTAAATCAGTAAACCTTTAAAGCAGCTTCAGCTTCATCCAGTGCAGGCTTTGCTGCTTCCAATTTAGCTTCAGCAACCGCCTTCTCCTTAGAAATTTGCTCCACCAAAGCTTCAGCCCTAACTTTTATTTCCGCCACTTTTTCTTTGACAATTTCAGCAGCTTCAGCTGACACTTTTACACTTGCTAATACAATTTCAGCGGCTTCTTCAGCAACAATGATTTCTTTGTTCTTAGGAAATATGAATAGAGCCATAATTAGCTGAAACCAGATGAAATCCTCAATTAACTTACCTTTGCTAATAATTCCACTTTAAGAATTTCAACAGAAGCTGCTGCTTCCACTAATTTAAAAAGACCAGTCTGCATTCTTTGGGCCATATCTTGAATTTCTCTCCTTTTTTCATTATAAACGATCTTGTAACTGGCCAAGAAAGTCAGCAGTGATTTGGGGGTAACAAATGTCTTTCGTCGGAATCTTGAGAATATAATTTAAGTTTAATTCAAGTTAATACTTAATTAAATTCCTAAAAACCTGTCATAGTATTCCTCGCAGGTGTCATTAACGTTGTTGTGGATGAAGCTCATCATTTCAATGACATTCTGTTTAACAGTTGCACCACAAACCATGTCGAAATTCAGTAAAAAGTAACTAGAAACTGCCTCGCATGCATCTACTGGCCAGGTTTGGAACCAATCAATTGTGCATCCAGATATAAGTCCAGGGAACTTCAATGAGCGATTGCGGAATTTTTCTCCAATCTAAAATGCACTTTGAATAATGTTTTGCATCATAATTAATAGGAAATGATGTTTAAATGTACCGGCGAAAAGCATAAAGCAACATGAAGATTGAATCGTGATCTTGAAATAAAGAAGTCGTACAAATTATCAACAGTTGGTGGGCGCTTTGGGTCGGCTTTCTTCATTATTGGAATTAATTCATTCAACATTTCGTCTTAAAATGAATATAAAAGTTAAAAAGAGTAACGATTAAAGTGCACAATTCTTACCCATTTCATCTTTTGGAAACAAATTAGAAACCTCTCCAGAACTCAGTACATTGTTGATGAATTCAAGATAGGCTTCATCTTTAATATCATTATCTGTGAAAATAAATGTAATTCCTTCACCCAAAAGTCCACCAGTTCGGAAAAGATATTTCAAGTCATCCATTAAATTTGACACATTGTAAGATCTTGTCATTGTAATTTGGTAGAAGCTGTAATTTGCAATGAACGACGCCAATCTGGTTAAACTCTGTTTTCCCGACCCACCAACACCAACCAACAAGGCGTTGCCACGTGGCGTTCGTATGATTCGCGATATAATTATTAAGTGCACCAAGGCATCATGGAATAGCACTAAATCTAGATGATATCCACGAATATTTTCATTGAATTCCGCCATGCTTTTATACACAAAATCCCTTACATATTCAAAGGAGGGCCACTCTTCATATATTTTGGGTGCGTCCATACAAAAATCATCTGGCTCATCCCCAGTTACTTCAGGAGGATCGCGCAAGAAATCTACAAAGTACACCTCCTCCTCAGTGTATAATTCAGAATATTGTGGCAAACTCTTGTTAACAATGATACCCATGCGCTCATTGAACCAAATCTTATCGGGAAAATTTGTGAAGCGATCGGCGATGACACGAAAGCATTCATGACGCCAAAGTTTCATCAAACTTGTAACATTTTCACACTCAGCGTTTTCGATTTTCAAAATTCCCTCCCAAATTCGAGACAAATCACGCAAATTGAAGACGTAATGAAATTTGGCCGGTGTCGGTAACATTTTTACTTTTGTGGCCTGCCATAACAGACGCGTCAGTGGAATCATTGCGGGAACAGCGGCTACAACCTCTTTATTAAAGCGTGTGTCACAAAAGTACCCACGCGCAATGTTGCCAAAAATTTGGTCCAATGAGTTGTCACTGGGCAGGGCACAATTGAAAACATTAAATTGCCGTTTCAAACGATTTGGAATGTCATTGCGGCCACCACCTGGATGAATCATTGCAGCAATATACTGCAGCTGCAATATGATAACAAAATCTCCTGGCCGTTCCAGTGAATAGAATCCAGACTGCTCCATTAGTTGGCGCACAATCTCATTGGTAATTTGATCACCCCACTCATTGATAATTGGCATATTGATGTCATCAATGAACACGGTCATTTTACGCTGACCGGGTGGGCCATACGACAAACCAACGCGCTTCTCAACGTACGACTCAATAATGCGTTGGAACATGTTTGGTGTTGTGGCCGATGAAAAATTTAAACGCTTAACCATATGCTCTTCCGGATCGTAATGGGATGTGTAGTCTCGGACCATTACAGTTTTGGCAGTTCCCTGCTCACCAATTAGGAGGACAGCCTTCGATTGGTCGGCGATCGTGTGAATTAGGAATGCGGTCCGCACATTATCAACATTTGGCACTAAAATGCTGGCGTACTCTGGTACACTGTCATCGGGATAGATGAATTGAGGAATTCTTACTTCCCAGTGTATCCATACCCCGTTGTCGCCCACTAAGTAGTCAAAGATTGATTCCCCAGGCTGCCTTTTGGGCCATCCTACAATAATAATTATTAGTTGGTAATGAAAGTATTTCGTAACAATTCTTATACGCACTCATTTTGGACTCATGTGTCACAACAAATTCTTGAAATTTTTCACGATCATTTAGCTCCAAAACAGCTCCTAGTGACCACATCACAGAAAACAAGAACAAATGTTCTATATGGTTATTAGTCAATACGCCAGATGTATTTTTTAGAAGCCCTTCAAGAAGATCAATGCATTGACGAATGTAAAAGGACTCCAAAATGTTCATTTTGGCCAATAATTTAGTCTGAACAAAAGTATGGGCATCGTCGTAGATTTTACCAATGTGTGTCCTGAATGCTTCTCCATCAGTGTCGCGTTTCTTGACCCAAGCTGTGTTGGCATAATTTTAAAAAAAATTAAAACTTCTAATTTAAAATAGTTTAAAAAAACCCCACCTTCAAAAATTGGTTCCCATTTAAGAACGGATGCACTCATAAACACCATTCCAACTCGACTGACTGTAGCCGGTGAGGCATTGTCAACGTTATCAGGTTCAAAGACAAGCTTACAATTGGGACTCATCACAATACGATCACCGTTAGCAAGTGTAAGCGTTTTATTGTCATCCAATACAGAATTCAAATTCTCAATCCAAACAGCGTCTACTGGTCCATCCAGGATCAACCAAACAAATTCCGTTGGCTTTACTTTGAGCGTCCTACGCCAAAGATTCGAAAAAATGCCATCCGTCCAATCGTTAGTGGCAGCATCAAGACGTCCAAACATTTGTGGTGCCGTAATAGCTTTCGGATTCATTCGGATTTCTCGGTGAGGCACTCCCATGGCAGTAATACTTTTAAGAAGCACATTAATGCATTTGGTTTTGCCGGAACCACTTGGTCCCATTGTCATCAATCCATGCCGCACCAATGATGTGTCATACAATTGTACAACTTTAAGGTTCCATTGTGGATTATTTACCAAACCCATTTCTTCGACGGCGTTTGCAATTGCTCTTTGGATCACTTTGTTGGAAGCCGCTGTAAGTTTTGTGCTGGGAAACAAATCTTCAATCAGAGATATAAACAGAGGTTCGTCTTCATCCACCAATTTGGAAATGTTCATATCTCTCAACACACGCATCACAATGTTCTCTTCGGTGAATGTTGGATTAGCACGCTTTTGGGTTCCTAAAGTTCGCAAAACGGATAGAATATTTCGTAAACCGAAATCGTAATGCACCTGCTTTGACAGCTGCTCTTCACACAATTTGTACAAGGTGAAAAATTTGCGAGCAAGAATTACATTTTCTTTAAAGCCACAACTGGCCAATTTGACGCGCATAATAATTTGACGATCGGGAACCATCATTGAGACGGCTCTGAATTGGATTTTCAAATTTTCGGGCAATTCTTGTCTGCCGGCATAACCGGGATTCATTGTGATAAATAGTCCAAACTCAGGATTTAAACTGACGGTGTCGCCATCACTGAACAGGAATGTGGGTTTTTTCTCTTTCCTAGCAGTCAGCACAATGCTAAGAAGTAGTTCAAAGGATTTAAATAAAAGCATTTAATTGTAAAAAAAACTAAAGTTAGTTACTAAATTTGTTGGGCAGCTACAGAGAGTACAGGAAGTTCAATTCGATTAAACTCATCAAAGCATCCCCAAGAACCACTTTGGGCTAATCCCTTATAAATTCTTCCCAAACCTCTAAAGTCCATTTGATCAGAACAATTGAAGACAACCACCAATTTTCCAAGGGTTCGAGCCATGTCTTTTGTTGTTTCAGTTTTTCCAGTACCAGCTGGACCAGCTGGAGCGCCGCCCATGGACATTCCTTAGCAAAAGTTATACAATTAATGCATTTAAAAAAATAAAGTCAAGAGTAAATTTATACCAATTGCCTGTGCCAGTGTTATATAACATCTATCAGTTAAGGGAGTGACTGCCAGTCGTTCAGCCACACCCAGATACTCATTTTGGTAAATAAAATCAACATCTGTAATTTTAACGATACAATCGTCAGTCTCCTCTACGTAGTAAAATCGTGCTTGTTTCTGCCACTCAAAGTCAGTGCCACTTTTAATTCGAAGCCGACACAATTCATCAAAAATGTCCCTCTGATGTACATGAATCGTAACCATGGTCTCGAATTTGATGCGATCCAATTTGGTCAAATCCAAAATAGTTAATTCAATAAAATCGTTGAGAAGATCCAAGAACCGTTGATTGTAACGCCGCATTATGACTTTGTCGGTGCGACATTTTCGTAGGGCGTACTCTGAATCTCCAGTCCACAAAATTTGGACGCCCAGTAATCCGGCCTAAGAATTAAAAATGAATATCTTCCTGGGATGACATAATAAGTACTTTACCTGTCCACAAAATGCTTTGAAGTCTTGCACAAAATTGAATTCCGGATCAGACAGCGATACTGCCATTGTGGCCAAAATTGTTTTAATTGTATCCTGCATTTCCTCTAGCAGGCGACCCAACCAATTTTCAACGCCACCAACACATTGAACAATTTTTCCAAGCGGGATCTTAATAGAAAAAAAAAATAAAAATTTGAATTAACAAATGTCCTTCAATGAATAAAATTTTTCAAACCTTTTCTCCATTCGCTGAATTGATGGCAGTAATCTTGTCAGTAGACCTCTCCTCAAAGTCGACCTTTTCATAAAAACAACAATTACCTACTTGGAACCAAGTGAACTAAAAACAAAACAAACATACCGTCGCAACGGCATCAAAAATACTCAATAAATGTGCCTGAATTGAAGCCGGCTCCGAAGCACGTCCCAAAATCTCCAACAACACCGGATCTGACACAAAGAAAAATCTGGGAAATATTAAACGTTTGGTTTCTAAATAGCCGGTCAATGATTTCTGACAAGCTTCCAATTGATCAATTAAATAAGGCAACATTGTCATCATAGTCTCATCACCGGTGCACGTCTCAACGACATTAACAATTTCACGAGCCCTCATCATTAACTTCACATACGCTTTGTCAATATTTGTGAAACGTTTTGCTTCAGCTGGCAACTGCTTGGCAATGTCGCCCCCAACAAAGACTGCTTCCAAGTACGCCCACACATTTTGCACAATCATCCATTTTTCCAACACTTCGCTGGTGTTGGAGAGTTTGCCCAACCACAGCATAATGTCTTTTTTAAATGGTATGTTGTATCGATTGGATGCCAGCGAATTCATTATCATCAAGCTGTCCTCAATCAATGCAATGATCTCCAAAGTTTCAGTGCCTTTTAGAAGGAGATCGCCACGCGTCTTGAATGGTGCCAATTGCAAATTGACATTGCTCCAATTGGCAATGGTTTCCTTTAATTTGGCTTCGATTTCTTGCTCTTTGACAGCACCAGTACAAACATCCTGTTCACATTTTGGGAATTTTTTTTTTTTTTCAATTAAAAAATTGTATTTAAAAAACAATTAATTTCATACCATGACATCATCAAAATTCTTCAATAGGGGTGCTTCCATTACACGCCCCAATGTTGTCTTTGGATTGTACACATCGAAACTAAATGACATTAATTCCTCCATCTTCGTCCAATGGCGTTCCTTCATTCCCGGACTCGTCATACTTTCAAGCAGGGGACACACTGCATTGAAGTCATCAATTTTCTTTTTCAAATCAATGAATGCATTCCAGTTGTGCATTCCCTTGGGCAGCGCTTGACACTTTCTTTGGAAATCTGCCAATTGTTCTGAAATAGTGGTTTCATCAATTTCAGTCCACGGTGTGTCAAAGTAGCCATCAATTGTTTTATTGACCACAAGATAAAGGCCGTACAGCTTGGTCAGTAAATTAAATTGGTTCTTGCGGGAGTGAAGTATGGGATAGTCGGTAACGGGCATGCCAAAAAGTTTTTGGCCATTCTGATACATTTCGAATTTCCTCCAAATTTCATCAAAACGATTTTGAAATATAAAAGTCTAAAATAATTTTTTTCAAAATTAAACTATCGCATTTTATTAAATAATATCTTTGTGTACCCTGTCACTGGCTTCTTTGGCAGGGAGTCCTTCAATCATAGGTCCTCTACTTTCAAAATCAGCGTTGAATTCGTCAATTTCAGCTTCAAATTGAGAAATACCTTCTTTCAGTTCGAGCATTAGAGGTTGTTCCAATTCAGCGATCCTTGCAGTTACCTCTTTGGACTTTACAATTAATAGAACCCAATTAGAAAGAGGATATTAAAACAAATGATTTCAAGAAAAACATACGTGTTCAATCATTGTGTCAAAAGAATACCGAAGTCCTTCAACTTTGTCATAATCATCCTTCGAAATGTGAATGTCATATTTATTGAAAAGGACATACGCCTCCACCATTATGGAAAGGTCAATATCCATCCTATTAAATAATTTTTTAAATTACATTTTTTAATAATGTTAAGGAAATTAATGTTGAAAATTACCCAATAAAATTTTCACGAACAAGATCTAGACATTTCATTGCCAAACGGACATCATCCAAATCTTTAATATTGCGTTCCAAAACCTTTTCCCTGTCTTTAATAAATGTAACAAATTCCTCCAGTTTTTCCTTGTACATAACACTGAGATGTTCTCCAAGGAAAGTTTTCCATTTCTTTGCCTCCACAATAAACGAATCAAAAGCTCTGTCCATTCCCACCATAATTGGTCCAATAAAACGGACACGATTGGCCTCTTTTAGGTCTTCTGTCATTTGATCGTAACCAATAAATTTCTCGCGGATATCTGCCGTCAATGGGTTCGTATCAGCAAATGTCTTGATCGCCTTGTCTCGCGTCTCCGCCCAGATATAACAATGATCCGCATACACATCTTTTAGAAACGAGCTGATGTCTGGCTCAATAATGCTTAAGCCACTGGCAAAACTGCTGACGATACGAATTGTGGCTTTGTGCTCGTTGATTTCCTTGAAGAATGACTTTTCATGACGAATCTCACCTAAAAAATTTGTAAATCTTATAAATACACCGCATTAAAAAACTGAACAAAATTATACCAATAAGTGGCTTCCTTGTTCTTCGTTCCAATGTTTTGGCTTGCTTCCCCCAAGTTGTTATTGCATAATGAGTCTCGACGACATTTTTTACAACGGAACTAAAATATTTTTCGATTTCTACTAAATCAGGATTGATGACACAAGCCGGAGCTTTAAGTTCCAGCGATGTTACAAATATGGGATCGGCCACAAAACTAGAGAGCTTGATATTAGTTAAATTTGATCTGGTTCTCAGACCTTCCAAAGACGTTTTCGTGGCCATTGCCAATGCGGCTACGATTTCGCCAGTAAAAAAGCTGAACAATTCCATTGCGTCGATGTGCAGTAAATGAAGATTATAATCAACGCGCGTGTAATCTTTAAAAACTGCAAGGATTTAAGGTTCCGGATTAACGATACAATTCAAGGATTAAAAAAAATTACATAAAATTTTGCGATGTTCTTCAAGATTAACAAAAATCGGTCTAAAAATCTTTTCAAATGAAATCCAATCATATTTGTCAATTGGCAAAAGTTCCTGCTTCCGTTTGTTCTCAGGAGTAATCTTGTCAGGTGGTAACTGAAAAACCCCCACGTTGTTCACATCCGTAATGTCCTGCAATTCAACAAATCGATTTATAAGCTCTACGGTTGCTTTTTCAGCCGCAAGTGAATGAATTTCCATAATCTTTTCAACATTTTGTCGATGAGCAACATTCATCTCAAGGAATTCGCTTGGTGTAACAGGATCAGTTGGTAATTTAATTAGATTACACTCTTTGACAAATAAAATGGCATCTTCAATGCGGAATTCCATTATGTTGACAATAGTTTGCATAAATCTTTCAACGTCATCTAATGTCTGCAATAAAAAAAGGAATAAAAAAAGGATTTTTTTAAATTTAAAACAATAAAACACCCTTTCAACTTCGTTTAAAAAATCGGTAAGATGTGCTGATGTCCACATCACGGAAGACAATGCTGGATTAAACGCTAATTCCAAACGACTTAATATTGGGCGGCATAAATTAAGAAGCACCATCGGAATAGACATCCTTAAGTTATTATTGCGATCCAATAATGAACGCAAACGTTCCAAGGATCCCAAAATATTTTCTCTCAAGTACACTAAGACTTTTCCCAAATCAGGAATTTCTGGGATTCAAAGTTTTTAACATCAGCAATATAAAAATAAATAAAAATTTAAACATTTAAATACCCAGTTGCAGCTTCAGCATGCACTCCGATTCTTTCATGGCTTCAAATATGGAAGAATGAAATTGAATTTCATACCAATTATTTGCTTCATTCTTCTTCAATATAGGAAGCTCAATTTTAGTGCGCACTTCTTCCAAATAGTCATACCACGCCTTGTGGTACATAATCTCATAATGATAGAAAACACAAGACATATTGTTGTAGTATTTCACAGCCAGTTGGGCATTTTTGTGCTCAATAACACATTGTCGCAATTTTATGGCCTAAATAATTGGAATTAGTTTGATAATTTGGAAGATTAATTAAATATTATTAATTACCTCCATTGGTGTGTTCATTTTTCTGAATAAATTTCTCACCCACATTATTCGTCCAGAAATAGGAGGACTTCCACGAGTTATTGGTGGCTTATTGCGGTACTCATTGTATCTATTGTAATTTAAATTTGCAGAGTGTGTTGAAGTAATAACTTTAAATCCAATTGAAAAAAAAACTTACACATCTTTAAGATGAATAATTTCAGTCTCTAGCATAACAGCTACATCCAAGTAGCGCCGATCCAAGCACAAACAATCCAACTGCAAACGCTCGAGTCGTTTCAATATGAGCAATGATCCTTCCGTACTTAAAGTACCATGCAGCAGTTGCTTGGCAAACTTTTGCAATCCCAATTCAGCATCCTCAACGTCTGACTTCCATGCTATGAAATCTTTATCAAAACTGCGCACACGTGGCTCCAAAGGACTCCTAGACTTTGCAACTAATTTACGAAATGCATTTTTTATCTGTTCTGAAAACTTTTCAGTGCCAGTGATGTTGATACGATCTAAGATGCAGTATTTTGTGTTTGTGTCCAATACTATTTTGATCTATTGAAATGCAACAAAATTGATGAGCTTAAAGATAGTTTAGAAACATTAAGTGCACTTACCAAATTAAGTCGACGAATGAAGAGATCCATTCTACCAAAAATAAATTTCTCCGAACACTCCCAAAGTTTTTCTTTAGCTTCCCGCATTTCATCCATTGTCTGATAGTAGGCAGCTCGATATTTTTGGAACATACTCAAGCATTCCTTTGAATAAAAATTATAATTACATTTTTAATCAGAAGAATTTAAAAATGGGGATTACCTCAATGTTCATTAAAATTTCTCTGTAATGTTGCTCCCATATGGAAACAGTGTCCTTATGGGTTAAAAATGAAATGCAAAGTAAAGTAAGTTGATTTGTAATTTTTGATAGGAATCCCGCCACTCTGTCTGAGTGATTGTAGAAGTTGGACAATTTGTAAACACTTCGAACTGCACATAAAAGTCCTGGTAAACAAGTGGCTACAATTGCAGGAGTACATCTGGAAAAAGATTTAAAATAAATTTAAATAAAATTTTGATTTGCATTTATTTTTTGAAATTAACCTATAGAGTGGATCCCAAAAGCGTTCCAAGAATCCAATATATTTTACATTACTTTTGGATTCACAAAGGCAGCTGGTAAGATCGTTGTCTACTTGTTTCCAGAGCTTAAAATATTTTATTAGTTGAACTTTAATATTAGAATTTAAAACTATAATAAATCTAAACAAACCTTAACCAACTTCGATCTTGAAAAAACCAAACAAGACAAATGATTTAGGAATGGTTTTGATGTTACAAACTCAAGCACTGAAGTATATCGCGTCAACATTTGTCGCCAATACTCCAACTCATGCAATGGGCCAACATCAAAAGGATCGCGCCTAATTTGATTGCCCTGAGTGATGACAGTTTGCATTTGCCTCATCCATGTGTTGAATGAGTTTTCCACCTCAGCCACCAAAGGCTGTTTCTTTGATGTCTCTTCCACTTGGTAAGGAACAAGAAGATGTCCTTTATACAAATCATGGTTTACTTGAAACACCACCATATTTTCAACATCAGTTTCAGTGTCTTTAAAAATACAAGAAGGAAAAAAAAATGAATCATTTTGAAGAAATGAAAAATTAAATGCACAAAAATACTTAAAAGGAACCGCTGAAACACGACGAATCCATGCATGAAGTTGGTTTTCTGCGCCTTATTACAAACCCCATAGTTTTTATAGTTGTCACACGTTGGATTATTGACGGAAACGAGAGATCGTGTGACAGCAGCAATGACGGATTCACCTTCTTGCACATCAGCACCAACAAAAAAAATGTCCTAAAAATGTTTTAATTCAATTAAATATTAAGAACCGCAATAATTCTAATTACATCAGCAATGGTCCGCATATCAATTTGCTTCAGTTTATTGTTTATTGTGTTCCTGTACACCAAGATGCATTTTCCAGTCATTTCCGAGTTCGTGATCGTCGTACAAATGGCTCTAAACATTTTTTCATCTCTTAACTTGTGAACATATCGACCAGACTCTAAAAAAGACAAAAATATTTAAACCCAATTATTGTGATTTTGAATTTCAACACAAACCAATTGGAGGATGCGACATTTCGCTGTACAAAAACATTGCAGCATTTTTTCCATTTTCAGCGAGAAATGAACTCAAAGCATCCACATATTCTTGATTGTCAATGATGCCTTCAATTATTTCATTCGGATCAATGTTGTAGTAATCCGCCACCACATCAATGATGTAACGATGCTCAGCGGCCATACAATTCAATCGGCTCGCACGTAAATTCTTGGCATTGGCAAGGGCTTCCTTCTCTTGGGCTTCTCGTGATAATATTGTGGGGCTGCGTTTACGGCGAATCGCAAGCTTTTGGATGCGCTGCGTTACACCGAACACTTTGATGAGACGCTTTAAATGGCGCTCTGGGTCTGGATCAATGTTGTACATTCTTATTTTCGGATTTTATTTTTTTATTTTAATTATATTTCTCACAATTCTTTGTAATTAATTATTTTTAAGGAATATATTTAAGTTATTTGCATTAAATTGCAATTCTTTTGTTTGTAATGTAGCTCACTGCGCAGTAAGCTCATTCCACTTAAATTAAATTTTAAAAGTTTTTAACTGATTAAAAGTAAAATTAAACGGATTTAAAAATTGCGCCAATTCAGCACCAAAGCTTTTAGACGATACCAGCGCCATTTTGGCCAAATTCAGAGACACAACTTGTCAAAGTCATGCAATTCTTGAATTGTAATTTAAAATTTTGTGAAATGTAAACATTAAAAATTTGCTTCCACCGCAGTCGTAATTAAAACAATAATTGTATCTCGAATTTACAATTAATTTACTCTTAAATTTGAAATCACAAATAATGAGAGAAAAAGTGGTAATTATGTTTAAAAGAATTAACATTAATTTTGCCAATTTTGTTCTGAACCCAATCCCTTTCAGTCTGTCATAATAACAATTCTAAATGGGGAACCATTTATTGATGACTGCATGGCTTCAATTGATGCCCAAGAGACCTCAGATGTTGACATCGAAGTGGTTGCCTTTGATGACGAAAGCACAGACCGCACATTGGAATTGTTGCAAGCATGGCGTCAACAGTTTTCTAAAAAATGCCGGTAAAACAATTATCTAAATTAATTAAATTAAATTAAAATAATTAAAATAAACCTTCCAATCCAATTTTAGAGAAATAAAGATTGTTCAATGTGACACAACTCAACCAAAAGGTGTTGGATTTGGACGCAACAGAGCAATTGTACATTGCACTGGGGATTACTTATGTTTTCAAGATGTTGACGATGAAATGATGCCGCAAAGGATTCAATTGCAATTTGAGATGGCAAAAAAACATAAAAATTCTGTAATTATTAAATTTAAGAATATGATGAATAATATAAATTCACTTAAATTTTAAATATTAAAACCACTATAGATTATTGGAAGCAAATTCATTCGAGAACCTCCAGACTCAACTGCCAGATTCACAGATTGGGGAAACAACTTGCCAGCTGATAAACTCTCAATTCAAATTTACACAGCAAATGGTCCAACAATTTTAATGCCAACATGGTTTTGCCATAAAAGTGTTTTTACAAATGTTGGTGGTTTCTCTGAAGCTGGAAAAGGGACTCCGGAAGATTTAATATTTTTCTACAAACATTTGGATTTAGGAGGTACCATTTTGAGAATTGATAAAGTTCTTGTCAATTACAAATATTATCCTTGTTCAACTACGTTTTCAATCCTGGAGTAAAAAAATCTAATTTAAATTCTTTACTATACAGAATATTCAACAATTATTCGTAAATTTTTAGGGAAACGATATGGAATATCCGAATGGAGCGCTTGATTCGTGAAAAGCTTAACACCCCTTTGTGGAAAAAGGGTTTTACGATATGGAATGCTGGAAAACAAGGCAGAAAATTTTACAGAGACCTTCCAGATGACATCAAATTGGCTGTAATATCGTTTTGTGATGTAGCAAAAGGTAATTTCTTAAAAAAACATGTGATTCATTAAAAAAATATAATGATTGTTAAATTTCTAGATAAAATCGACACGTTTTATGAGCATTATGATAAAATACAGCGAAAAGTTTTAAGAAAAATCCCGATTATACATTTTTCTGAAGCTTCTGCACCAATCTTGGTTTGCGTTAAATTGGTACGTGTTTCCTTTTTTAACTTAATGTACGTGAAATAATATTAAGAAATTATTTATTTTACAGAATATGACAAATGGAGATTTTGAACGAAACTTAAATAGTTTAAATTTAAAAGAAGACATGGATTATGTTATATTTTCATAATAAATATTTTGGGTTTGTTTTAGTAATATGATTCCTAAAAAACCCTTCTTCAAATACAATTTTATAAAACAAAGCTACTACGTTTAAAATGTCCTCATTTATTGAAAAAATAAACAATTTAAGACGTTTTTAGGAACTGGTTTCATTAGCCTTTAAGATTTTTCCAATTTCTGTAGAAATTCGGTAGAGAGGAAGTCCCACAACATTATAAAAATCGCCTTCAATTCGCTCAATAAGTGCACCGCCGATCCCACTAATTCCATAAGCACCAGCTTTATCTCTGTAAGCATTTTTATTTTTTGTTAAATAATTTTTTAAAAATGAATAAAAAAAGGACTTACAATGGATCTCCAGTATCAACATAAGCCTGAATCTGGTCCTTGCTGACATCACCGAAGAAAACCTTAGTCGTTTCTGTAAACTTTACAATTTGGTCGCCGTATTTAATAATAACTCCTGTGTACACATTGTGTGGCTTGTTCACAAAACCCATAAGGACTGTAAATGCTTTTTCAGGTGTTTTTGGCTTTCCATAGACAATGCCGTCCAACTCGACAATTGTGTCGGCCCCAATAATCATGTCCGGCTTATCATCGGCGATTCTTGTTGCAACCTCCAACACCTTCTGTAGAGCTGTTTCTTCCACAAAACCACTGAATGAGGAAAAGTCCGATGGATTGAGATTTTCCTCAAATTTGGATGGACATAAAATAACGTCAAGACCCTGTAGTTTAATTCATTATTGAGCAAACATTAATATTTAAATTATTATTTTTGGAAAATGTAAAAAACCTTACCAAATATTTCATTAGATCCCGCCTTCTTGGCGATTGACTGGCAAGGACAATTTTTTTAGTACTGAGAATTTCTTTTAACGGTTGCAACATTTTTACGTTATTATTTTGATTTTGGTATGAGTGCAATTGTGCAGATGTACTGTAAGATGCAGTTGCAATTTAGCGCCAAAAAAGAATGTAAAATTGGCAAAATTTGCACGCCACCGTACAAAAGTGAAGTAGAAATCAAGACTTGTGAAATAATATAAATTGTGCGTTAATTTTGCGCATAACCTGAAACGTCAAAACTTGTCATTTAATTGAAAAACATACAAATGTTTTTTAAAAATTAATTGAAGTGCTTATCAGAAACTTTTGAGTACAGTACTTACACTTTGGAAAAAAGCACCTCGATTTTCTGCGAATTTAAATTTTACTTATTTCTTCAAGGTCAAGTTATTACAAAAAAAAAAACAGTTTCGCTTGTATTCGAGCTCAAAAACGGCTTTATTTAGTTTCAATCGTAGTAAATTTTGAACTTAAAAATTTTGTACAATCCTTTTCATTGAAAAACGTTATACAATCTTAAATTTAAAGGTTTTTGAGCTAAGTTGTTGTCATAGTAATGCTTTTTTGAGGATTCAAAATGTTCTGTAAAAATGATCCAAATCGCTAAAGCCGTTTTTGAGCTACAATGAATATGTTTTTTATTTCTGATTCAAAATTAAGTTTAGTGTCCTTTGAACTTGATCTTGAAATTAAATCAAAGACGTCAGTTTAATTAGAAAATCATTTTTTACAACACAATTTATTCAGCACATTACAAGTTTGAGCTTTTAAAAAGCATGTCGTTCCTTTTTAAAATTTCTTATAAATATTATAATTCTTTTAAAAAAACTTAACTTTTAAAAAGCAGGAACTTTGAAAGCTTTAAGCTCAAATTTCGAACAAAATAATAACAATTCATTCAACAGGTTTTCCCCTAAAAATAATCGAAATCCAATCGTACTTGACAAGTTTACTGGAATGTGTGAATTCCATCGTTGATTCTGCGCTCTACGAATGTAATCTGATTGGTACCCACCCCTAAAATCTAAAAACGGATTTGTAAAAATACTCCGCAACAAATTTATTACCTCAGTCGGCTTCCGTGAAGTCTGAAATAATGGTGCATAATAATAAACTGTCCAATTTCTCATAATTCATCGTCATTTATGTGCTTTTTTTTATTTATTTTTTACTAATATCAATGATGCCACATTGTATTCCAGCAACAATGAGCGACTCAACAACTGCAGATTATGCTTAGATTGAATTTTTATGTTAGAGCAATTAAACAATGATACAAGAGAAGATTAATGATAGATGTTTACGTCAGACAATTGATGCAACTAATGCTGTGATGTACATTGTTGTGGAATTAACTATTATAGCTATTAAAATTGCACAATTCAATGGATTGCACACATTCAATGCGGATTGACGTTTATCTTGAAATTGATAAGATTAAGTATTTATGTGAGACAGTTTTTCGTCCTTTCTTTTACCGGTTTAATAAAAAATGCCAATCAATCATTGCTGTACCCAATTTTGTGGTTCACTCAATCAATATTTAATGTTGAAGAAAGTCTTTTCATGCTTTAATTCTTTAAATTTTCTTCAATTATTTGCATGTCTTCTTACATTGATCCTTAATAAAATTGTTCTCATCCATACGAATTTCAATGCATATGTTAATTCCACAAATAGGTTAATTAGGTTACCAGTACCACAATGCTACGATCCCTATTTCAATTGAAATTCATTCCGCAACATGATGAGAATGTCGATATTTGAAGTGACATACTATTTTCAGTAGGTATTGATTATCATGACAGAGATCCTGATTGATTCCACTGATTTGGTTACATGTCAATCTTCATCGTGTTCCGATGCCATCAGTGAATTCAGACAATGTGTCTCTGTGGATTGAAAATACAAAATAACATCACAATGTAACAACAAACTAAGTTAAATGCCTAATTGATAATTATTCAGGACTATTTTCAATAATGAAATAGTTTAATATTAATTTGCTCACGTAATTTAAAATAAATTCAGTTTATTAAACAATTTTCCATGAAATTACATTTAAGGACATTTTATTTAAATGCAAAACGCTTAAGCTATAATAGAAGGTCTAAGCGTAGTGGACACATTGGGACGCGGCGTAGTTGTCACAGTGGTCGCAGAGGTTGTAGAGTTATTTGCAACGACGACAATATTGACGTCATTCGGTCCAATCAAACTGGTAATAAAGTTGAGTATAGATTCGTGACCAATATCAGTGTATTCTGTGGAACCAGTCGCTGCACATACTTCTGGGATAATTGAAGCAATACCCATCTAAAATGTGTGACGTGTAAGATTGTTTAGTTGCATTTGTAAAATAATTTTTCATGTCGCATGTCCTACCACAACACCACCAACAACAAACGCACTGCCATCATCACCGGGACAAAGATTGGCTTCGCCAGAAGCACAAAAGCGCGTGGCTGATGCTCCTCTCGTTGTTGTTGGGCATGCTCCAACTGTTTGTGATGTTTTTGTCATAGTCGGGCTTGGTGCATTGGCTCCAATTCCCCTAAATCCAAATCCAACAATAAGGCCACTACCTTTAGTTGTTGTGGCCACAAGTGATGGAAGTTTTGGGTTCAAACCGCTCGCAACAATACTGTAAAATTGTGCTCCTGGATAAGCAATTACGGCCACATCAAAATCGCCTGATGTGGAGTTATATTGTTCATGCACATGCACATAACTGGGATTGGTGTCAATCGCCTTTGAGCCCAACTCTGTAAATTGGCTGTTGTACAATGTGGGCGCCAATCGAATCCATCCTTTGCTATAACAAACAAACTCAATGTTAATTATGTGTGTTTCTTAAGCATAATCATATTAAATCATTTGTGTGTCATTACTTGGCAACCAAATGTGCGACAGTGATGACATGTCGAGTGGAGACAATAGTGCCACCACCAAGATGTACTGGACTCTCGTTACGATTGGTTGCTGTTAGGATCGCACAATGATAGCCGATATTATCTTTGGCGACAACGCTCTGTGCACCGACACCATTCATTCGGCTAATCGAGTTCTGCTCGATTGCGGCGGAAAGCCCAAGGCAACACAAAATCACTACGGTAACTCCTATCATTATAATTCTGACTACTTCTTTTGTCACAAAACAACTGAGTGCCGGTGTGGTGTCGCAGAAGTATTTATTGTAAATAATAAGGCAAAAAGCGCTCGCAAGATAAGAGACATTGTGCTTCCGCCAAAATGTGTAACAACATATGCTATTACCTTAATTGAATCAATTGACATGACCAATCAATGTCTGATAAGATGTTGTGCTACCTGCAGAGTCAATCAGTTGTTGTTATAAAATGTGTTAAGGCGGAAAATACGCAAAATTCTTATAGTTTTTATCAATAAAGCGAAATATTTGATTATACAATAATTTATTTCAGTAATTGAAGCCCTTGTGGAATTCACATGTTTCATAAAATTTGACTACCTGTATTGTAATTAATTTTCCACATAGTATAGAAATTCTTGCATTACCGGTTTTTTAGCAAACACCTCATGAAAAATGGGGTTTAGGAAAAATGCAAACCACTCACCACTGTATATCGCAGTATCTTTCCATCTCAAAAACTACTTGACGGATTTGTAGAAAACAAGCTTTACAATTACCATTCTTTTAAAATTATGTCTTAATAACTATTTTAAGTAATGACAATTTCAGTAATTCTCTTTACAGATTTCATAACCTCAATTTTTATTTTATTTAAATAATGAAATTAATTTAAAATCCTTGATGTTCTACAATATTACAAGTCTTAATTAATGAAAAATTAATTCAAGGTCATAATTAAAAAATGTCAATTCTTAATCTCAGTAAGGGGGAAAAATGTGAAAAGAAAAGCCGTTTTATTGCAGATAAATATATTTAAAGGTCAAAAAATTTTAATTAAATAAAAAAAAATTTAAAATCAAATGTACAATTTCTATAAAAAAATTAATTAAAATTGAGTATTAAATAAAAAACTACATCGCAGGGAGAGCGAGGTGTGAATTTACATAAGACTGTTGCTTAACAACGCATTTTAATAAAGCTTTCCTGAGAAATGGAAAATATGACCTTGAAATTTCTGCGTTTTCACCTTGAAATGTTCTGCAAGTTTTCTTGTCTTATTTAATCCTACTATAATCTGAATTTTTCTTTATGATATTGTGTAAGGCATGTGAGACAGAAAAGTGGGGTTTGTCCTTGTCCACCATCCTTTACGCCAGAAGGAGCATCTAGCGGTTAATAAGATATATTATGCAGTTTTGTTTATGAGACCTTGAAGATTAATTGTTGTGAAAAATATAGAAAATGGTAGAGCGCGTTTCTGAGCCACCATACAAGAAAAACTGACCTTGGCAATAACTTGACCTTGAAGCATCTGACCTTGAAAAAACAAGGTCAGATGTCTTACAGTTGTTTCTAAATTTTTGCATAACTCTCCCTACCGCTGACATTTTAATTACTCAAAATCGTGTTAAAAAATAATATTGTTTACAAAAACTATCCGAAATTAGAGAACCACACTGAAATGAAATGAATTTAGAATCAAATTTGTAACTACTCTAAAATAATTGTTACATATTATAATTAAAATTTGCTGTAATTTGCTTTTTCCATACTTACTTTGAGGAAATTGTGAATCCAATTGTCTGTACTAATATGTGCAATGTTTAATTGACTTTTAGTTTGATTGCATTACATTTTTGCAAATTTGTTGCTACAGAATCTCATATTTGATTGAATCTATGTTACACACACACAAATTTATACATTACGTTGCATTTCGAAATTGCATGTAAAGTGCTTTTTAAATCATATTTGTATTGAAATTACGCATTTCATAATTTTCTTAATTGAAGGAGTTTTATATTTAATCATTCAATGTTGTAGGATGTCAGTTAAAATGTTTGTAAAAACTTTTTAATTTTAAATACACATTAATTTAACGAGGGTTGAGGCCACAAATGAAAAAGTTATTTATGTTGCTGAAGGACTGTATTTAATGAAGTCTTCCTAAAAAGGATTCTTCACAATTGAAACTGAATTATATTGACGTAAAATTTTAAGGATCAGTATGCTTCAGTATTAATACAGGAAATGCACCTTGGTGTTCATTTAATAAATATTTTAATCCCTTATCTGAATGAATTTAATTGTACATTACCATGTTCATGTTTGAATTGCATTTTAAATCGTTGACTGCAATTACAGGGTTGAATTCAAATGACTGTGTTCAAATCAAACAAACTCCAACATACGAATAAATTGAGTACGTATGTGAAAGTCCTTGTGAACATGCTTATCAGCTTAGCAGCTTAGATAAATACTGTAGGCGAAAAGCTGATTGGCCGTGCTCCACATATGAATACAAACGAGCTTTGCGGAAGGAATCCACGGATCATTTCATTGGATTTAAACGCCTTGAATATCAGATAGGGGCTTACTTCGTACAGGCAATAATTTATTCTTCCATAGCTGTTTAGGTTAGCAGAAAATTAATAGCAACACTTAAACGTGTTGATTTTATGAGCTTCGGTAAGTTGCACGAACAATAAACACTTATTAATACCAATGTCACTGTTTTATCAGAAATTGTGGTAATAACCAATTAATTTTGGGCAATTTAAAATTGAAAAAGGGCTTAAATAATTTAAAATAAATAATTTAATAATTTAAAAACAATTCCTACGAAACCATATTCGCTAATTGCTGCTCAATCCAATTTGTAAATGCAGCGACCCTAACATACACTGATGGATAAACACCGCACGGCACAACACCCCATGACACAATACCAACAAGAACATCCTTCCCATCATCCCTCTTTGCCACTAATGGTCCACCAGAATCACCACTGCATGCCGACTTTTTACCAACAGCTGCAGTGCAGACATTAGAATCGTCAACACGTAGTCCACGCATCTCCGCAGAGCATTGCTTGTTGTCGATAAACAATAAGGTGGCAGTCCTCAACACGGACGGTACCACCGGATTTTTTGTGCTTGACGTACTCCCCCAGCCATACAAAGTACCCTCCTTGGCACCCACTATCTCATTAAAATTCGGCAGTGCAACAGCTTTGACGGCATTCGTCCACAGAAAGCTTCCCATCACGCGAATCACAGCCAAGTCGTAGGGTGCCACGGTGCCCGCATATTTCTCGTGTATCAAAAAATCAACAACCTTGCGCCGTTGCTCGGTGCTCTCGGTGATGGCCAAATTGTGTCTGCCGGCAACCACATCAATGCGTTCAAGTGGTGTTTGCTTACAATGGGCTGCAGTCAAAACTATTGCCGATGAAATGATGGCACCGGCGCAGTATGACATTTTGGTGGCATCACTTTTCGTCCATTGTAGGGTGGCAATGTACGGCGCACTGAAGGGTTTGGCTGTTTCTCCACCCACAATTCGCGTGTTACTACCTTCGGGCTCATCTAGATAATGGTTTGGAGTCACCTTACATTAAAGAAACTTATATGACCAATTATAGTTTTGTTTTTCAATTACCAATATAATCGAGGGGATATGCCGCAGTAAGGACTGTAAGTGACACAAAGAACAATCCTTGAAGCAACTTCATACTTATGTGTGTTCGGGCGGCGAATAGCAACGACTTGTCTTGTAAAGTTTAGGGCAATTACTGTTCTCACATTGGGCACGGCGATTGCCTTTTATTTCGGAAAATTTGGTCTTGATTTTTTTATCTCACAAATTGTGCAACTAACCTTATCTTTCATGATCACATTAATAACGATCTTGCCCTTATAACTTTGTTATCAGATAAGAATTTGTTTTACTTAAAACATTAATATAATGCTGGAGTTCTTGTATTTAAAATAAAGTCTGTGGCATATTAAAAAAATGGTTTATTAAATACTTCTGATAACTAACTAACTATCTACTATGTTACTATATACAAAAATTTATTTCATCTTTATGTCCTAGCATTTATTTAAGTCTTTTCGGATTACAACAATGTGTTCACATTAGGACTTATCACTTAAGTGACTTTACATCTTTCTTTCTGATGCATCTGTTTCAGGATATTGAATTTCTGAAGCGTCTGTTCCAAGGATCTTCTATTTCTGGGGCAACTGCTTCAGGCTCTGCTGTTTCACGATCTTCTGTTTCTATGGCACCTGTTTCTGGTTCATCGGTTGCTTGAACTTCAATTTCAGGATTTTCTGTTTCTGGGGCATCTGTTTCGGGACCCTCTGTTTCTGGCCCTTCTGTTTCTGGGCCTTCTATTTCTGGAGTATCTGTTTCAGGTTCTTCTGTTTCTGGGTCTTCAATTTCTGGTGCATCTGTTTCAGGTTCTTCTGTTTCAGAATCTTCAATTTCAGGAGCGTCTGTTTCTGGTTCTTCTGTTTCAGGATCTTCAATTTCTGGAGCATCTGTTTCTGGAGCTTCTGTTTCTGGTTCTTCGGTTTCAGGAACCTCTGTTTTTGGTTCTTCTGTTTCAGGAGCATCCGTTTCTGGAGCATCTGTTTCTGGTTCTTCTGTTTCAGGAGCGTCCGTTTCTGGAGCATCTGTTTCTGGTTCTTCTGTTTCAGGATCTTTAATTTCTGGAGCATCTGTTTCTGGTTGTTCTGTTTCAGGACCCTCTGTTTCTGGTTCTTCTGTTTCATGAGCGTCCGTTTCTGGAGCATCTGTTTCTGGTTCTTCAGTTGCTGGATCTTCAATTTCTGGGGCGTCCGTTTTTGGAGCATCTGTTTCTGGTTCTTCGGTTGCTGGATCTTCAATTTCTGGAGCGTCCGTTTCTGGAGCATCTGTTTCTGGTTCTTCTGTTTCAGGATCTTCAATTTCTGGAGCGTCCGTTTCTGGAGCATCTGTTTCTGGTTCTTCGGTTGCTGGATCTTCAATTTCTGGTGCATCTGTTTCAGGTTCTTCTGTTTCAGGATCTTCAATTTCAGGAGCGTCTGTTTCTGGTTCTTCTGTTTCAGGATCTTCAATTTCTGGAGCATCTGTTTCTGGAGCTTCTGTTTCTGGTTCTTCGGTTGCTGCATCTTCAATTTCTGGTGCATCTGTTTCAGGTTCTTCTGTTTCAGGATCTTCAATTTCAGGAGCGTCTGTTTCTGGTTCTTCTGTTTCAGGATCTTCAATTTCTGGTGCATCTGTTTCTGGCTCTTCAGTTTCAGGGTCTTCAATTTCTGGAGCGTCCGTTTCTGGAGCATCTGTTTCTGGTTCTTCTGTTTCAGGATCTTCAATTTCTGGAGCGTCCGTTTCTGGAGTATCTGTTTCTGGTTCTTCGGTTGCTGGATCTTCAATTTCTGGTGCATCTGTTTCAGGTTCTTCTGTTTCAGGATCTTCAATTTCAGGAGCGTCTGTTTCTGGTTCTTCTGTTTCAGGATCTTCAATTTCTGGTGCATCTGTTTCTGGTTCTTCAGTTTCAGGATCTTCAATTTCTGGAGCGTCCGTTTCTGGAGCTTCTGTTTCTGGTTCTTCTGTTTCAGGTTCTCCAATTTCTGGAGCATCTGTTTCTGGTTCTTCAGTTTCAGGATCTTCAATTTCTGGAGCATCTGTTTCTGGAGCTTCTGTTTCTGGTTCTTCTGTTTCAGGACCCTCTGTTTCTGGTCCTTCTGTTTCAGGAGTGTCCGTTTCTGGAGCATCTGTTTCTGGTTCTTCTGTTTCAGGATCTTCAATTTCTGGAGCATCTGTTTCTGGAGCTTCTGTTTCTGGTTCTTCTGTTTCAGGATATTCAATTTCTGGAGCATCTGTTTCTGGTTCTTCAGTTTCAGGATCTTCAATTTCTGGAGCGTCCGTTTCTGGAGCTTCTGTTTCTGGTTCTTCTGTTTCAGGATATTCAATTTCTGGAGCATCTGTTTCTGGTTCTTCAGTTTCAGGGTCTTCAATTTCTGGAGCGTCCGTTTCTGGAGCTTCTGTTTCTGGTTCTTCTGTTTCAGGATATTCAATTTCTGGAGCATCTGTTTCTGGTTCTTCAGTTTCAGGATCTTCAATTTCTGGAGCGTCCGTTTCTGGATCTTCTGTTTCTGGTTCTTCTGTTTCAGGATATTCAATTTCTGGAGCATCTGTTTCTGGTTCTTCAGTTTCAGGATCTTCAATTTCTGGAGCATCTGTTTCTGGAGCTTCTGTTTCTGGTTCTTCTGTTTCAGGATATTCAATTTCTGGAGCATCTGTTTCTGGTTCTTCAGTTACAGGAACTTCAATTTCTGGAGCGTCCGTTTCTGGAGCTTCTGTTTCTGGTTCTTCTGTTTCTGGTTCTTCTGTTTCAGGAGCGTCCGTTTCTGGAGCATCTGTTTCTGGTTCTTCTGTTGCTGGATCTTCAATTTCTGGGGCGTCCGTTTCTGGAGCATCTGTTTCTGGTTCTTCTGTTTCAGGATCTTCAATTTCTGGAGCATCTGTTTCTGGTTCTTCAGTTTCAGGATCTTCAATTTCTGGATCTTCCGTTTCTGGAGCTTCTGTTTCTGGTTCTTCTGTTTCAGGACCCTCTGTTTCTGGTCCTTCTGTTTCAGGAGCGTCCGTTTCTGGAGCATCTGTTTCAGGATATTCAATTTCTGGAGCATCTGTTTCTGGAGCGTCCGTTTCTGGTTCTTCTGTTTCTGGTTCTTCTGTTTCAGGATATTCAATTTCTGGAGCATCTGTTTCTGGTTCTTCAGTTTCAGGATCTTCAATTTCTGGAGCGTCCGTTTCTGGAGCTTCTGTTTCTGGTTCTTCTGTTTCAGGATATTCAATTTCTGGAGCATCTGTTTCTGGTTCTTCAGTTTCAGGATCTTCAATTTCTGGAGCATCTGTTTCTGGAGCTTCTGTTTCTGGTTCTTCTGTTTCAGGACCCTCTGTTTCTGGTTCTTCTGTTTCAGGAGCGTCCGTTTCTGGAGCATCTGTTTCTGGTTCTTCTGTTGCTGGATCTTCAATTTCTGGGGCGTCCGTTTCTGGAGCATCTGTTTCTGGTTCTTCTGTTTCAGGATCTTCAATTTCTGGGGCGTCCGTTTCTGGAGCTTCTATTTCTGGTTCTTCTGTTTCAGGTTCTTCAATTTCTGGAGCTTCTGTTTCAGGATATTCAATTTCTGGAGCATCTGTTTCTGTTTCTGGTTCTTCTGTTGCTGGATCTTGAATTTCTGGGGCGTCCGTTTCTGGAGCATCTGTTTCTGGTTCTTCAGTTTCAGGATCTTCAATTTCTGGAGCGTCAGTTTCTGGTCCTTCTATATCAGGTTCTGTATAAGCTGAATCTGTGTAACCATCTGTTTTCGGTAAATCTGTTTCAGTAACCGGTGCATCTGTTGGGACATCAATAGGACCAACCAAAGCTGTAACAAACTTCCAAATTGATTCCTCTGTTAGATCTGTGTATCCTGTTGAACCGGTAGCTAGACATGTAAAAGGAATGAGCGATGCAATGCCACTCTAAATAAATAATAGGAGTTTAGTGAGAATCGAATTGTTTAAAATGAATGCAAAACCATACCAAAACTCCGTTGACAACAAATCCACTGCCATTATCTCCTGGGCAAAGATTTGCATATCCAGCAGCTGCACAAAAATGTGTGGAAGTTGCTGTAATAGTTTTTGGACATTTTCCTACAGTTTGCGTTACTTGATACATTGTATTGCTGGGACTATTAGCACCGGGTGAAGTAAATCCAAAACCTACAACAATACCAATTCCACTGACATCATCAGTAGATGATGGTAATATTGGCAAACCACCAAGTACAAGATCATTAAATTTTGGTGTTGGAAATGCTATTACAGCGACATCATATTCTCCAGTGACAGGATTAAAGTCAGGGTGCATGTGTACCATGTTGGTGCTTGCGACAACAGCGATTGCACCTAATTCCGCAAACGTGCTGTCATAATATGACGGTGCCACTCGTATCCAACCTTGTCTATTATTTAAATAAAAGAAGTGTTAAATATAATAAGTGGGTAATTCTGGAATGTTAATTGCATTTTGAAAATTACCTGTTCACTAAATGTGCCACTGTGATGGCGTGACGAGTGGAGACCAGAGTGCCCCCTCCTAGGCTCACTGGACTACCCCCCACGGTTAGGGCTGTTATTATAGCACAATGATAAGTTCTAAACTCATCCGCTGGCTTGCCACCGATTATTAAAGGATTAAATGACCTTGAATTTGCTTGTGCAATGTAACATAGTATTAATAGTTTCAGGGTTAGCATTATTTAAACTACTTTGGCAGTTTCTTTTGCAATCGTTATGGCATTTATGGCAAAAAACGCGAATTGTTTCTGTTTTAAATTGAGTAAATGAGGTATTTATTGAAATTGAAGCGTCCAGATAAGATGCTATTTTCAGTAGTTACAAGTGTTTTGTAACCACATTCCTGCCAAAATTCGATTACCTTAATTAAATCTTTATTAAATAACATAAGAAATCAATATTCGATAAGATATTACAGAAAAAAAAATGCCTAAAAGGAACATTTATGACTTAATTGAATTTTCTCATTTATTTTATTATCTGTAAAAATGTTAGGGAAATTTCCCCTCATCTTTTTGCCTAAGTGATATTTAGTAATTGATTAATATTCTGTTTGTTTGTTGGCGAATGGTTTGTAAACCCTGATCGTGGATAGTAACCAAATTTGAAGAATGTCTGTGCTCGATAGCATATTAAAACAAAATGATCTTGAATTTGGTTATCTTGAATTTGTGCAACATATTTTATTACTCCCTCAAGATCATGCCCTTAAGCGTTGTTATCTATGATCAAGACTTTAATGGTATTAAATTATTTGTTTGATAATTTTGTTGTGAGATTGTAAAATTTTGTGTAAGCTGAATTTAGTACAAAGAATTTCGGAGAAAAAAATTTTGATCACATAATATTTTCAGCACCTCCCAATTAATAAATAAAAATAAAAATGTGTCAATTAGCAGATTTATTATGGAAAAAAAATCAATGGGAATTTGTTTTGCAATCAATTGTCCCTTGACATTCATCGGTACGTTAAGTAATTGACAGTATTACTTTCCTCCTCTTTTACTACACATCTGTTGAATCTGTTGGATCCTCTGTTGGATCATCTGTTGGATCATCTGTTGGACCGTCTGTTGGATCCTCTGTTGGACCATCTGTTCCATCTGTTCCATCTGTTACATTAGGCTCTCCCGGAACTACTGGACCAACCAAACTGGTAATGAACTCCAGAATGCTTTCCTGCGTGATATCTGTGTATCCAGTTGAACCAGTCACTTGGCATGCATTGGGAATAAGTGATGCAATACCATTCTGAAAGCAATAAAAACAATAAGCATTAGAAACTGACAAACAGGTCAAAATTAAATCATTATTGACATACCAAAACACCGTTAACAACAAAACCACTGCCATTATCACCAGGACATAGATTTGATATGCCAGAGGCGGCACAGAAATGGGTACTCGTTGCGGCAATTGCAGCTGGACATGTTCCTACTGTTTGTTCCACTTGATAAAGATCAGTGCTGGGTGCATTTGCATTAACTACAGTAAATCCGAAACCCACAACGATGCCACTTCCAGTAACACCTGCAGCTGTTGGCAATGTTGGCAGAAAACCGGAGGCTAGGAGATCTTCAAATTGTGCAGTGGGGAATGCAATGACGGCCACATCAAATTCACCGGTGGTTGCATTGAAATCGGCATGGATGTGCACTGAACTTACACTGGCGACAATTGCCAAGGCACCTAAGTCTGCGAAAGCTACATCAGGCGTGGCTGGTGCCACTCGGATAGATTCCATACTGAAAAACGCAAAATTAATTATTATGTGATCGTGTTGAAAAATTGTTTCTGTTTTAAATTATTACTTTCTAAGTAAATGAGCCACTGTAATGACATGTCGATTGGAGACAATGGTGCCACCACCAAGCCTCACTGGATCTGAAGCAGATGGGGAGGCTAGAATTGCACAATGATAGTTGATTGTAGCATCCGGTGCTACACCACCAATAATTCGATTGAATGATTTTGCGTTCACCAGCCCTAAGCAGCACAACGCAACAAGTTTGAGTGCTAACATTTTGTGAATAACTTTTAAAAAATAACAACAAAATGTATTAAATTGATTGTTCTAAAGCAACCAGACTACTGAATCCGGAAGCTTAAGGAAAGAGGTATTTATGGGAAAGAAGACGTAGACGATAAGACGCAATATGTGTCGACATCAAAAGGAAGTAGCAGCATGTTAATACGTTAATTGAATTAATTATTATCGTTGATCAAATTTTGTTAGCACAATAGTGAATGATGGCGTGAATGAAACTGTCCGTCAGCAATCATCATTTTACATTATTCGTCATCACTCAAAAGAAAAATTCTTATCAATATGTAAGGAGGAAGTATATAATATAAAACGTTTTTTCATTGACGAAATTTTCTTTGTTGTACAATATATAAAATCTGTTTTTTTTAATTTCTGTTTTTTATAAAATAGCAACAATGAATTTTTTTATATTGTTTAAAATTACCGTTACATTATGAGAAAAAAAAGTAAATAAATAAATTTAGCAGTTTTATGTGGCGGCCATTTTGAAATGACTGACACGACATTAAAAATCTTCTAGAATATTGCTAGAATTTAGGAAACGTGTGCTAGAATTCCGAAATCGAGAACTAGAATGTAGAAATCGAATGCTAGAATTCTGAAATCGAGTAATAGAATTTAGAAATCGAGAGATGGAATGCAGAAATCGTGTGATTGAAATATAGGCCTGCAACAATCAATGAATATTAAATTTGAAAGATAATGTTAAAAATAAACTAACTTCTGACAACATTAATTGTTAAGCTTAATAGTACTCTAAAAAATATACAAATCTAAATAATATTATGTGTTAACAATTAATAAAGTTACCTGAAAATCATTTTAAAGTTTAAACCATCATCACAGCCACTAGTTTTTATGTCAAACTTATTAAAACATCATTCTTTTATGTTAATACTTCTAAATAAAAAAGTTTGTAGAAAGTGGAATGGGACAGAAAAATACGTAGCATTTTAACTTTTTAATTAATGGCAATGTTATACGCTAAATACATTAAACTTTAACTTATATTTAATTAAAAAAGAGTTTTCCATCACGTGCCTTGCTTCTCGACACGGTTTGTACCACGAGGTTGTTCGTTAACGACGAGCATAACTTCCCAAGAGGAAAGGGATGCAGACTGATGCGGAAATAATGCTTCATTTGTGACACTTTTATCTACTTAAATTTTATTCCTTGCATGATCATACGCAAATTCAGCTCCGTGTTCCTGCGAGAAAAAAAACGGGTTGGATTTTAATGTGTAAATTGTAATGTGTTGTTGTGTAATTTAACATAATGTTTTAAAACAACATAAAGAACATATTAAAAATTGTGTTTTTCATTTACAGAGTCACATATTCAATAAACCCTTTTATGTAAATGACAAATGCAAAATAATATATGTTGTGAGTCTTTCTGCTTATACCTGATAAATCGCAAAGTCGTTTACTAATGGACTTCTATTTGTTCTGTTTATTTATTCATTTATTTATTTCTTTGCAACATGTTGTTTAAAAGGCTCTTTCCTCAGCCAATTCAATATTTCCTTAATATTATGTCATATTGTATTATTTATTATCAAATAAAATAAAACACAGCATCCTAAATGATGATCAGTCCATCACATATTCATTTGGAATTCATCCAAAACGATTTCAAT
This sequence comes from Sylvicola cinctus, assembly GCA_963854165.1. Taxonomy (NCBI): domain Eukaryota; kingdom Metazoa; phylum Arthropoda; class Insecta; order Diptera; family Anisopodidae; genus Sylvicola; species Sylvicola cinctus. Next base: position 62,352,089 of record OY974082.1, on the reverse strand, counting down.
GAAGACATTGGGGAATTTTAGGCTTGTACATAATTTAAATTGGTTTTTCGATTTACATTTTTTGATAAAGAAAATAAAAAAAAAAAGAAGAAGAAAAGAATTTAAAATTTAATATCGAGAGCCTATATGACAAATTGGTTGCATAATTCATCAAAGGAAGTAATTTTTAATCCTTTAATCATTTTTGTTTTAATATTTTTCGGCATCAAGGGGTTTCGCATCATCAGAATTTTTAAATAATTACGACCCACCCTACTAGAGTATAAAATTCTTGCGTTTGAAAGCATTTCCGAAATAAAATTAATTTTGTGCAAAAACGTATGGACAAACACCACATGCGTTCTAAAATGTGGTCTGGAATAAATGTGTGTCAGGTCTCGGATGTTCTTTTGGACGTCCGGATGTCTGTCCAATTTTTTGGGAACTACTTATATTTTGATGTCATGTTTTAATTATTATAAATTTTATTTTCTGATTTCAATGTCACCCGTTCATAAAGTCATTTGATAAAAAAATTATGCACTTAAAAAAAATTATGGGTGCTCAAAATAATCCAAAATAATTTAAAGCGATTATCCATTACGGAATCCAAAACAAAGTGGCACTTCCAGTCTGTTCCTATAAATGGTCTTTCGGATTTTATAGTCCATAAATCCAACATGACATTTAAATTTTACTTATTTACAATTAAATAATTTGCAGCAGGTCGTAGTAAAATCACACTTCGCTCTCCCTGCAATGTTTTTTTTTTGTGACCAATACCCATTCATGTGTGTCGAATTAATTATGAGTAAATTTATTGTTAACACTTACAAGAGATTGTATTATAATTTATAATATCATTAAATATTATGTTACGAATAAAAGCAAATATGAAATGTAAATATTGTGGTTGTGACTGCATTATAGTTATGCAATTATTAATACATATTTCGTCCATCACAAAAATAAATTATAGTTTGTCGATTAATTCACAGGACTTGTGCCGTAATTACTACATTTCAAAATAATTTGGATTATGCACAAATTGTATAATATTAAATAAATACTTCAATTTATTCTCCATTTTATAAATTTTAAATTGATACAAAGTTGGAGGAAAAATGAATGAGTTGCAAAAAAAAAAATTGTATTTCTTACTCCAAGGATTTTTTGTTGAAAAGCATAGAAACGTAAGTAAATCCGAGATGGTCAGCAAAACAATAATGCGCCCTACATTTCTATAAAAGTGTCATCCTTAATAAAAAAGTGCATGGAAACTTTATTTTCACGATATTGCACTCTTTTGTGCATGTTACAAGTCACGATGAAATAAAAACGTTGACCATCTGAACGTTTTGTGATATAAAGTAAATACATTCCGGTCTCAATGTCAGTTTGAGGAAATTTTCTTTGATACATTTATAATTCATTTATTAAAGTAAAAGAACTGTCAAGAATCCAGTAGTTTAAGCCATTGATTTTACTCCTTAAAAATAAGAAACTTAAAGACAAAATAAAAATAAGAAACTTAAAGACAAAATAAAAATAAATTCATGATATTTTTGATTGAACTTTAATCGTCTTAAATTTTGCATTGTGTTGTTCACAAGTCATAACTCTGTCCATATTTGTGTCTGGTGTTACAAACAGCACATTCACATTTATTGTTGGCCTTACTATTTGCAAAAAACATTAAATCCAGCAGAGAATTTGATTAAATGCAGGATAATGCGTTTCCCGCTGCGGCATTTACACCGACATCAGTGTGAAATAGTTGTCTGCATCACCCTATTAAGATGAAATTGTATATGATCCCTATTTAGCGACAAACAAAGTGAATAAAGTGTTTTTCATTAATGTAGACATCTCTCTGGGGGTAAACTAATCAGTCAGCACTTTACACATTTCTGTTGTCATTGTTCATTGTTGAAGTTACATATTGAAAACGGTAAAGCGTTTCCCTTTTCATAATAACCAGGCACTTTTGCATGTCTAAAATGCAATAAATGATCCTTAGAACATAGTAAAGCAGCAAACATACTGCATAAGTACATGAAATTAAATTTTAAAGCATTGATTTTTGAACTAAGTTGTCAGTTGAACGCGAAATTGTATCGCATTGTTGCTTACAAATTGCATATAATGAATATTGAATGTGCGTCAAAAGCACATGTAAAGAAGCATATTCCACCATTTTGCAACAAACGGATTATATCATTTTAAATTGTGTACAAGCTCGAAAATCAATTGCAATTTTTTCATGGCGTGTTGTTACATTTTCTACCAACGAGTTTAAATGCAATTTCCCAATAAACAGGATATTGTTATCCACGAATAAGGGTTGAAAATGGAGCACGCTGGGTTTAAAATTAAATTGATGGGTTAAATATTTATTTTAGAAGTATGTTTATGTTCCAAAATGCCAAATGCTTTCAATCATTGTAAGATTTAATAAACTTTTCACTATCTCACACATTGATAAATGTTGACGTTTAAAAAAAAAAATCGAGATGCAAATATGTTGCACAACCATTTTCAATTTGTACATTTCAGTTGGTCAGAAGCAATGACACGGTTCCTGTATTGTAATTTTTTTTCCAGTCACGTTAAGTTGCGACTTATGGGTCGACTTACTCCATTGCAGAACGCTTGCTACATTTAGAGCTCTGAGTTGTTACACATTTTTTGTGATATACGAGCATCGATGAACATTTGTCACACAAAAATCAATATTTATGCTTTGAGTTTTGACCAACTCTCGCTATAGATCCTGGTTTTCAGTATAAAGGATTTTTTTCATGTAGGTACGGGTAATCTAAAACATTGTGCAAAAATCAAGGACTTAAAAGCTATAAGAGTATTTCCGGCAAGGACTTGTAATTTGTAATAATTTTTTTGAAGTACAGTAGACCCATGTTAATCTGGTTCTTAGTTAATTCGGAGACCCTTATAATCCGACAAACGAATTAGATTTTCTTCATTTTATTATTTTTTCAATATTTACGAATTATCGCATTTTATTTCTTCTCAATTCGTTTCAGTTTTATTGTAACTGTAATGTTTGGGAATTGGCAGGTATTACTCTACAAGTTTTTAATGTTAAGAAAATCTACACGTGTCGCAATGTCTTCGAAATGGCAAAAACGGAAACACTAAAAATTTACCAAAAATGAAGAAAAAATTGAGATTCTGGACCATTTTAATCGTAATTAACCTTAATATTAATTAACTTGTCAAGAGATTACGGTGTGGAACGTTGAACTATTTTATGACGTTTTATTTTTATTTTATTAAATATCTATTATCTAGTTAATGTTGATCTTTTACATACATAATACATTTTGTTATCTATATTGTTGTTTAATTAAAGTAAAGCGATGTACTTTACTTTAAAAAGTCCGACGAATTTCTGGAGGTATACTGTATGTTGGGAAAAAACATAAAGAACATTAAAAAAATTATTTGAATTTTTTTCCTGTAAATTATTAATCGGTATTTTCTCTAGAAGGCTCCAGCTTTAAAAAAAATAAGCATTTAGGTATGTAACCTTGACGAAACATTGATATTATACTTTTTAGGTAAATAAAAGTAAAAATAATCCACAAACACGACGGCTTTTGGCTATAAACTCTCGCTTTTTGGAGCTTTGTAAAATGCCACGTCAAAATAGATGTAACTAGGATTGTGTTAAATCCATTTTGACATGTTATTTGACTATACATCAAAAGGAAACTGAACATTTAATCATTGCAGTGTGCTGAACGCATTGTTTCGTATTTGCTAATTAATTTTTTACAATAAAAAACATTCTCTCTAACATTTGTTTTAAAAGTTTAATTAATTGAATTTCAATATATAATTGTGTTATGCAAGTTCAAAATGCAATATAAAACACTATTCAATTAAACTTAAATAAATAGCAATATTTCTCTCCAAATGCTATGAATACGAATTTAATATTTAAATTTATAGCGACGTGCTTAAATCATTAAAAATTAATGTACACATTTATTACGAGCACATAAATACATTTGATTTGATTGTCGTAAAACTAACTAAATTATTTAAACGTTTTTACTTAAAATCATTTTGAATTGATTTTATATAAAATAATTTAACATGACTTTAGTGTTAAAAGTATCTACTTATCGTTCACTTAACAAGCATAATATGATTTTATGGTGCATGAATGCAAATACATTTTCATATTTGCATTATTGAGTTATTCGCTCGATTGACTAAAGCAAATCCATCATAACCCCACGGAATGCAATTCAGAATTGATTTTTTAATCATAGAAAAAGACGAAAGAAAATAATATCAAACGTCGCATCTGCATTCAGCATAGAAATTTATGCAAAAGCTTGTTCTGTTTACTCATTTTATGGAAAGTGTGAGGGGCGACAAATATGTGGGTCAATGGGCACCGAAAGCTTTGGTGTTTTGTTTGACCATTGCAACCTCACTTTGAATAAATTATCGATTTTTTTATTTTCACATACCAACAAGGATGTACGAAGTGTAAGTTGATTTTGTCACCTCATTTTTGCAATGAGCAAACGCTTTGCTTAAAGTGCTTTAACATTTTCTCATGGATGTTGACAATTTAATATTTTTTTTTAAGTAATAAAGGCACGTAATATAAATTCTGCAACCTTAATTTGCTTCTTAGATATTTATGTTGTTACAATTGAGTTGAAAATAATAAAGCTTATGTAAAGCAGATATTTTTGAATGCACATTAAAACATTTTTTCACATCAAATTAAATACATTTTCGCTTGTTTGCTTATTTTACACACTTGTCGGCTTAATGTGAGTCGCAATAATGCATGCTTTAAATAATATTAAAGCTGCTGTGTTAACTAGTTTTATTTTTTATGCAATAAATACATTTTAAGTAAATAAATAAATTGTTTCATGTTAAGTACATAATTAAAAGAGTACTCGTATGATGTCCCTAATTATAATTATGAGCATTTTAATAATACAGTTTGCATATTAAATTTGCATCCTTCCTGATTTGTGTTATTTTAAGTATAAATGTTTTTCTTGGCAAAACTTCCTGACTTTTGTATAATAATTGAAAACCACAAAAAAACAAAGTTTTTATGCTGTAAATTTATGCAAAATAAATAAATGTCCTAAAAGAAAACAAACTTGACCTCAAAAAAAGAAGCAATTCAATTTTCAAATACTTTGCCAGATATTGTTGCAAGCTTTCAAAAAATAAAGCTAGTTATTTATTTATTTTTTCACTCAGAAAAGTTTTAATCCGCATTTCAAAAACTCAATTTTATTGCATTTTAAAGTTCCATATTTGTTGGCCATGAATTAATTAAGGACTTTACAGTGCAATATTTTGGTGCATTTGAAATTTTCAACCATTTGAGAACAGTGAAGTGACGCTTTGTCTTCCTTATTTGGCGATAAGAATGATGAATGAGATCATTTGTAAAATAATAACGGCTATGTGTTGGGATTTACGACAATTACAATAGTTTGGATTAATATTTTAGAACTTTTAGTTTTTTGTAAAATTTAAATATGTCCTTAATCCTTTAATGCATGCACATTGCACACAATGCACATATTTACTCATACTTGCGTAAAATCACTCTTGAAAGTTGTGATGCGATAATAAAACTAATCTCCATACAGGACGAGTTCAAAGCAAAAATGATTGCATAAAATTGCACATGCGGGTTGTTTTATTAACAATTTAGTAAACATATACTTCGTAAGTTGTAGTTGAAAATAAAAAATTGTGGATGTAAAATTGCAGTGTAAACAAAAACCGGATAAAAAACCGATTGGTCACCTGTGGCATCAATTATAGAACACTTTAATTTACATACCAAAGCTTTTGCAATAAATAATAATGTATTCGTATAATATGGTAAATTTCTAAATTCAAAATTACGTGTACCTACTTCTCGTTGCTCAAAATATTCACATTTCTCAACGACCTAAACATTATTTATTTAGAAGTACTTATAATTTTTGGTTTGGGGGAAAAAAAAGAAGTTATACAACTTAAATTATTTCAAAACAAACAAAGTATAAAGTATTAAAATTTGCATGCAAACTTTGTTTATTAAACATTATGTAATAACGTGAGGTATAAGACACAACACTAAAAAATCGATAATATTGCTCTCATCCTACTAAGAAAAATCTAATTGAAACCATAATATTAAGCTTATAAAGTTAAGCAAAATTAACGTTAGTTACCAGGCAAGTGCAACAATTGCGCACAATTTTGTTTTTTATGTAATTGTTGAAGTTATATCTATTACAGTGAAGCTCTATTTTCCATGAAATTTTGCAACATGTAGATTGTAAATACAATGGCTCTGGTGTGGGAAGGAAAATCATAAATTATTTTTTTAAATTAATTAGTAATTATTTTTATGCAACTTACATCTGCAGAAACATAACACACACACACATTAAATTGAATGAAACTCCACATCACGATAAAAACAAAATTATTTGGTAACCTCCTGATATATGTTTGAACTTTAAAAATAAAAATACTTGGTAGGGAGAGCGAGGGAACAAAATGTTAAATAAAAGGATGGTTTCTGAAATTTTAATCTGAAATCTTTAATTTTCAATTTTCGACCTTAAAATGTCAGCTCAATGAAATGACCTTGAAAAAATGAATAGATTTTTTTAATTTGTAATTATTATTTTTTGATTGTAAAACATGAATACAATAAATATCAAGTAAGATAATTTCTAAAAGAATTAATTCCAGCTCTGCAAAACATTGAACCATTAATATTCTAATAAAAGCATTTATAAAAATACTGTAAAGTGCATTTCAAGTGCACAACATGTAATTAAGTGTTGATTTTTTCTAAACACACCATTTTCTCACTAATTACAGGCTTGAGTTAAAGCTTTTATTGAAACTAAAAAAATAGTTTTACTTCCATTAAATCAAAAATCACCTTTCAAAACTGGTGTGGTTTTTTATTGATTGCACTTTTGCCATCAGTTACTGTAAAATAATCCACCAATTCGGAATGGCGTCCTCAATATCAGTCTCAAAACAGCCGACAGTGAAGAAATCCACAAATGATTCGAAGGATTCCATTTTCACAGTCGCCTTACCATTTTACTATTTGGCTAAGTGCTTTGGATTGGTACCCTTCACCGTTGCGTCCGGGCGTTGTGTTTTCCATTACAAAGACGCTGTGCCTTCTTTTGTTATTATCGCATTTAGTTGCTTTTTAACGTTTGAAAAAATAATGCAAAGTAGAAAAGATGAAACTCTTGTATTTTTTATGTCAAGAAAAGGCGGATTTTTGATTCAAGATTTCCTAATGCTATTTGTAACAATTTTCGTTTTTTATTATCGAAACCGAGCCGTAAATTTGTTGCCGACAATTTTAGGTATTGATGAGTTAATATTGAATGAGGGTGGCAAAATTAATTTTCTGAAACACAAAAAAATCGGCACCATAATTACTTGCATTACTGCGGTGACAAATATTGCATGTGTTGTTCAAACTGCATTCGTAACTTCTGCAGATATAAATATGAAATTAGTTGGCAATTGGTCTAAGGAAATCATCGTTAAATTGCATTCAGCCTTAATTATGGTGCATTACTACCTACTTCTTCTAGTCATTGCTCAACGATTTAATGCTGCAACGCAGATTCTTCGGTTAATTATTCCGAATGTAGTCTATTGACAATATTTAAATAAATAAAAATTTCAGATGGCATGCTGAAAAACTTAGAATTGTACCAATCAACAAGGATTCAATTAATCGCATCAAAAACCTTGCATTAATACATACTAAATTGACGAGTCTATCTGAAGAAATAAACAAAAGCCATTTTCTCCACGGTGTTTTCTCTTGTGTTTTTGTTGTTTCTATGTTAATCATGGTTCCAATTATTAACTCGTCCGTCATCGTTATAAGTGATGCTACGGTGTACTATGTTGCCGTTGTTTTTATTCGATTTTTTTGCAGCACAATCCACTTCATAGCTTTGATTTATGCAAGCTGCTCCATGTCGTACGAGGTAAGTTTATTTAGATAATTTAAAAAATTTTAATAACAAAAACATTTCGCGTTTAGGCAAAGCAATTCCGAAGAGAATTACACAATTCTTTAGCCTTTGTTGATGCCCCAGTAGGTGAACAGGTAAAAATTAATTTAATTGTAACTAGCAATAAGTATTTGTTAAAAAAAAAAAATGTGAAAATTGTATTTTCAGTTGCTTGAAATATCTAAAATCATTCAGTTTAGCGTACCGAAGGCTTCGTGCGTATTTTTTGACTTTGATTGGCAGTTAGTTAGCTCTGTAAGTCCTAAAATTTTGCATAATTTTGTATAAATTCATTAATATTGTTTCTACTCCTTTCAGATGGTCGGAACAATAATTACTTATTTAATTATACTACTCCAGAATATATGAATTGTGTTTTGAAAATTATTGCTTCAATTTTATTTTAATAATATGCTTAACATGAGTAGAATATAAACTAAAAAAAGCAGCTATTATAATTATTTTAATAAAGTTTTTCTGAGATATAAAAAGTCTGTCCTTGACGTTTTTTAATTTTATCTTGAATTTTTGTCCTGTGTCGGTACTTGTATTGAGATTAGCAATAATGTAGAACATCATAGAACAAAGATTATTTGAATTATTTTCATTACGAAAATGTGGCCTAAAGTTTTCAAATCCTGACCTTGAAATGTTCAGCAAGTTTCTTACTAAATTAGTGGCTATAATAAAGTGGAAATTTTTTTTTTTAAATGTTCAATGTTTCTGACATATAAAAAATATAACCTTGAATTTTTGACTTTTGGACTTAAAATATTCACCAAACTGTGTTATTTAATGAAAAGAAACTTTAATCTGAAATGAATTTTTATAAAATTATCAACGTTTTGAATATATAGAATTTTTGACATACGAAAGTTTATGCAAAGAATATACGGTTTCTGAAATTTAAATAGTATAACCTTGTATTTTCAATTTGCGATCATAAAATGTTCTGCAAAATGTTTTATCTTGGCAAAGCTACCAAACAAAATAATTCAAGCATTCTGAGTTATGTGAAGTATTGCCTTGAATTGTCAGCTTTTGACCTTGAAATGTTTGAGAAAATTTTTTGTATTTTAAACAGAACAATTTTTTTTTGAAATATAAGTTAAATGCAGGAAATCTGTGAAAATCAATCAGTTAAATAACGTGACCTTGAAGGATTTGGCCTTGATCAAATGGAAAAGAGTTTGTTTTTTTTTCCAAAAATCCTTATGTTGTGTTGGGATTGCAAAATATAAATAAAAAACAAGTAAGTTTATAATTTTGAAAAGAATTTACTCATCGCTCTGCAAAACATTGAATTGATATTGTAATAAAAGCATTTATAAAAATGCTGTAAAGTGCATTACAAGTGCACAACATGTAATTAAGTGTAGATTTTTTCTAAACACACCATTTTCTCACTAATTATAGGCTTGAGTTAAAGCTTTTATTGAAACTAAAAAAATAGTTTTACTTCCATTAAATCAAAAATCACCTTTCAAAGCTGGTGTGGTTTTTTATTGATTGCACTTTTGCCATCAGTTACTGTAAAATAATCCACCAATTCGGAATGGCGTCCTCAATATCAGTCTCAAAACAGTCGACAGTGAAGAAATCCACAAATGATTCGAAGGATTCCATTTTCACAGTCGCCTTACCATTTTACTATTTGGCTAAGTGTTTTGGATTGGTACCCTTCACCGTTGCGTCCGGGCGTTGTGTTTTCCATTACAAAGACGCTATGCCTTCTTTTGTTATTATCGCATTTAGTTGCTTTTTAACATTTGGAAAAATAATGGAATGTAGAAAAGATGAAACTCCTGTGTTTTTTATGACAAGAAAAGTCGGATTTTTGATTCAAGATTACCTAAAGATATTTGTAACAATTTTTGTTTTTTATTATCGAAACCGAGCCGTAAATTTGTTGCCGACAATTTTAGGTATTGATGAGTTAATATTGAATGAGGGTGGCAAAATTAATTTTCTGAAACACAAAAAAATCGGCGCCATAATTACTTGCATTACTGCGGTAACACATATTGCAAGTGTTGTTCAAACTGCATTCGTAACTTCTGCAGATATAAATATGAAATTAATTGGCAATTGGTCTAAGCAAATCATCTTTAAATTGCATTCAGCCTTAATTATGGTGCATTACTACCTACTTCTTCTAGTCATTGCTCAAAGATTTAATGTTGCAACGCAGATTCTTCGGTTAATTATTCCGAATGTAGTCTATTGACAATATTTAAATAAATAAAAATTTCAGATTGCATACTGAAAAACTTAGAAATGTTCCAGTCAACAAGGATTCAATTAATCGCATCAAAAACCTTGCACTAATACATAACAAATTGACGAGTCTATCTGAAGAAATAAACAAATGCCATTTTCTCCACGGTGTTTACTGTTGTTGTTTTGTGGTTTCTTTATTAATCATGGTTCCAATTATTAACTCGTCCATCATCGTTATAAGTGATGCTACGGTGTTCTCTGTTGCCGTTGTTTTTATTCGATTTTTTTGCAGCACAATCCACTTCATAGCTTTGATTTATGCAAGCTGCTCTATGTCGTACGAGGTAAGTTTATTCAGATAATTTAAAAAATTTTAATAACAAAAACATTTCGCGTTTAGGCAAAGCAATTCCGAAGAGAATTACACAATTCTTTAGCCTTTGTTGATGCCCCAGTAGGTGAACAGGTAAAAATTAATTTAATTGTAACTAGCAATAAGTATTTGTTAAAAAAAAAAAATGAGAAAATTGTATTTTCAGTTGCTTGAAATATCTAAAAGCATTCAGTTTAGCGTACCGAAGGCTTCGTGCGTATTTTTTGACTTCGATTGGCAGTTAGTTAGCTCTGTAAGTCTAAAAAGTTTACAGACTTTTGTATAAATTCATTAATATTAATTTTTATTCCTTTCAGATGGTCGGAACAATAATTACTTATTTAATTATACTACTCCAGAATATATGAATTGTGTTTTGACAATTATTGTTTACATTCTTTTTAAAATAAAATGTTTTACATATGTGTAGAATAGAAATAAATAAAAAAACAACTAATAATTAATTTAATAATGTTTTTCTGAGATATAATCTGTCCTTGACGTTTATTAATTTTATTTTGAATATTTGTCCTGTGTCGGTACTTTTATTGAGATAAGCAATAATGTAGAACACCATAAAACAAAGATTAATTGAATTATTTTCATTACGAAAATATGGCCTAAAGTTTTCAAATCCTGACCTTGAAATGTTCAGCATGTTTCTTACTAAATTAGTGGCTATAATAAAGTGGAAATTTTTTCAAAAATGTTCAAGGTTTCTGACATATAAAAAAGATGACCTTGAATTTTTGACTTTTGAACTTAAAATATTCACCAAACTGTGTTATTTAATGAAAAGAAACTTTAATCAGAAATAAATTTTTATAAAATTATCAACGTTTTGAATATATAGAAATTTTGACATACGAAAGTTAATGCAAAGAATATACGGTTTCTGAAATTTAAATGGTATAACCTTGTATTTTCAATTTGCGATCATAAAATGTTCTGCAAAATGTTTTATATTGGCAAAGCTACCAAACAAAATAATTCAAGCATTCTGAGATATGTGAACCCAGTGGTGAAAGACTCTGCACTGCCCCTAAACTTTAAAGCTCATACATTTTTTTCTATAGTTTTTCCTTTCCCACTAAGGGCGAAAAAATGTCCTGTCTCTACTTAATAAAGCTAAGATAAATTTAAGCAATTTTAACGCCTGCATGCATACAAAAGCACGTATTTCACCGTCGAAACACAAGTGTTGTTTAAAAATATTTTGTTTTTGATCACATTACCATATGTTTTGAGAAATATTTGTCCTGTGATTTGTTTTGTTTAGTTCAAAATGTTACAAATTAATGACATTTCAAAAATGTAATTTTTTGAGCGATTATACCCCAGTGGTGAAAGACTCTGCCCAGCTCCTAAACTTTAAAGCTCATACATTTTTTTCTATAGTTTTTCCTTTCCCACTAAGGGTGAAAAAATGTCCTGTCTCTACCTTATAAAGCTATGATAAATTTAAGCATTTTTAACGCCTGCATGCATACAAATACAAATTTTGATCACATTACCATACGTTTTGAGAAATATTTATACGTTCATTTCTTTGTCCATTTATTTTATTTCGTTTATTTTATACGAATGGAGTGGTAAATAAATTTTTCGTTGGCTCCAAATAAAACAAATTTAATTGGAATAGCTGTTCCAAGTAAGTACAATTGTATAAATCTATAACTTTATATTAATTTTTTTTTTTAACAAATGCAGGTGCAAGGAAAACAATTCTATTTAGTCTTTGCCCATCGACCAGTGAGATTGATTTTTTGGAGTTCATGTAAGGACGCTGGACTAAAATTACAATATGTGGCGGAAATGCAGACGTTTTACACCGACATGTATTGTAGATGAATTATTGTTAAAAAATGCATTGATTTGATGAGATTTCTAACACTCCAAAAAAATTACATTACCAAACGCAAATAAATTTTATAATGTTGCAGCAAATGCCTATGTACTTCAGATGTATTGTTTTTTGTTTTTGTTTTTGTGGTTTGTTAATTTTTTATTTCAGTAAACAAAATCAAAATAGAATATGGAACAGGGTAAAGCGAGACAAACATTTAATATTAGAAAGAGACGGATATATGCTTCATTTTAAGCTTATTCACTTAAAGCTTTTTGACGCCGAGTAAAGGGAACATGCTCAACGCCGAAAGCTACGTAGTTTTCGGCGTGGAACTCAACGTTGATTCGGCGTCGTATTCACCACTGGGACTGATTATGGAATATAAAAATATTTATATATGGAAAGATGAATTAAAACGTTTCTATTTAAGAGATTCCAAGTAAGTATAAATTAATATTTAATATTTTAATGTAACATGGTCAATAACTTTTTGTTTTTCAGCTATATAACAATGTAAATACTAATTTCCATGTTGATACACATTGCACCTCTGTTTGATTCTCTTCCGAATCGCGTTGGGTCTCAATATTTCCAACACATTTGATCAACACTTGCAAAGGTTTGTTTAATTTTTCTTCTTAAATATTAAAACTCACAACTACATGATTTACAATTGAATCTTCCATAGATTGGATCACTGCAGTCAATCACAAACAGAAGCATGCAAATCGTACCATTGATGTTTTATTTGTTAATGGAACTCGTGAGAGGTATGACCCCAAGCAGCTATTGGCGATTGAGTCGTATAATGAGTGTGGAATAAAACCAACCGACTAGTGAAGCTATATATCAGATGGATATATGTGATACACATAGCTGGATCAATTTTTTTTAAATTACTAATTATACGTGTAATTAGCAACAAGTGTCTGTTGTGCAGATGGATGTATTCCAAAGAGATTACATCCTAATTAATAAAAATAACCATATCATGTAACATATGAGGCAAAAATAATGGTATTTGAACGAACACGCATATGAAGTTGTTTCACTTTTTGTTTTATTTTTTATTTTTTATTATTTCAGTAAATAAATATGAAGTAAAAGATAGAGCGAGACAAAAATTTAAAATTAGAAAGAGACGGATATATGTTTCCTTTTAAGCTTATTCACTTAAAGCTTTTTGACGCCGAGTAAAGGGAACATGCTCAACGCCGAAAGCTACGTAGTTTTCGGCGTGGAACTCAACGTTGATTCGGCGTCGTATTCACCACTGGGAAGTATTGCCTTGAATTGACAGCTTTTGATCTTGAAATGTTTGAGAAAATTTTTTGTATTTTAAACAGAACAATTTTTTTAGAAATATAAGTTAAATGCAGGAAATCTGTGAAAATCAATCAGTTTACTCATCGCTCTGCAAAACATTGAATTGATATTGTAATAAAAGCATTTATAAAAATGCTGTAAAGTGCATTTCAAGTGCACAACATGTAATTAAGTGTTGATTTTTTCTAAACACACCAATTTCTCACTAATTACAGGCTTGAGTTAAAGCTTTTATTGAAACTAAAAAAATAGGTTTACTTCCATTAAATCAAAAATCACCTTTCAAAGCTGGTGTGGTTTTTTATTGATTGCACTTTTGACATCAGTTACTCTTAAACCATCCACCAATTCGGAATGGCGTCCTCAATATCAGTCTCAAAACAGTCGACAGTGAAGAAATCCTCAAAGGATTCGAAGGATTCTATTTTCACAGTCGCCTTACCATTTTACTATTTGGCTAAGTGCTTTGGATTGGTACCCTTCACCGTTGCGTCCGGGCGTTGTGTTTTCCATTACAAAGACGCTGTGCCTTCTTTTGTTATTATCGCATTTAGTTGCTTTTTAACGTTTGAAAAAATAATGCAAAGTAGAAAAGATGAAACTCTTGTATTTTTTATGTCAAGAAAAGGCGGATTTTTGATTCAAGATTTCCTAATGCTATTTGTAACAATTTTTGTTTTTTATTATCGAAACCGAGCCGTAAATTTGTTGCCGACAATTTTAGGTATTGATGAGTTAATATTGAATGAGGGTGGTAAAATTAATTTTCTGAAACACAAAAAAATCGGCGCCATAATTACTTGCATTACTGCGGTGACACCTATTGCATGTGTTGTTCAAACTACATTCGTATTTTCTGCAGATATAAATATGAAAGTAATTGGCAATTGGTCTAAGCAAATCCCCGTTAAATTGCATTCAGCCTTAATTATGGTGCATTACTACCTACTTCTTTTAGTCATTGCTCAACGATTTAATGCTGCAACGCAGATTCTTCGGTAAATTATTCCGAATGTAATATTGACAATATTTAAATAAATAAAAATTTCAGATGGCATACTGAAAAACTTAGAATTGTGCCAGTCAACAAGGATTCAATTAATCGCATCAAAAACCTTGCATTAATACATACTAAATTGACGAGTCTATCTGAAGAAATAAACAAAAGCCATTTTCTCCACGGTGTTTTCTCTTGTTTTTTTGTTGTTTCTATGTTAATAATGGTCCCAATTTATGACTAGTCCGTCATCGTTATAAGTGATGCTACGGTGTTCTCTGTTGCCGTTGTTTTTATTCGATTTTTTTGCAGCACAATCCACTTCATAGCTTTGATTTATGCAAGCTGCTCTATGTCGTACGAGGTAAGTTTATTCAGACAATTTAAAAAAATTTAATAACAAAAACATTTCGCGTTTAGGCAAAACAATTCCGAAGAGAAATACACAATTCTTTAGCCTTTGTTGATGCCCCAGTAGGTGAACAGGTAAAAATTAATTTAATTGTAACTAGCAATAAGTATTTGTTAAAAAAAAAATGATAAAATTGTATTTTCAGTTGCTTGAAATATCTAAAAGCATTCAGTTTAGCGTACCGAAGGCTTCGTGCGTATTTTTTGACTTCGATTGGCAGTTAGTTAGCTCTGTAAGTCCTAAAATTTACAAATTTTGTGTTAATTAAATAATATTATTTTTTTACCTTTCAGATGGCCGCAACAATAATTACTTATTTAATTATACTACTCCAGTATATTTGAATTGTGCTTTGAAAAATTATTGTTTAAATTTTTTTTAAATAAAATGCTTTACCCAAGAATAGGAATTAAAAAAACAATCTATTGCATAACAATTTATTAAAGTTTTTCTTAGATATGAAAAAGGTGCAATTGAAATTTATTTATTTTGACCTTGAATTTTTGTAAATTTCTTACATTGAGATTATTTATAATAAAAAACATCATAACTCTACCCTAAAAAATCAGTTTTAAATTACTTCCATTATGAAAATATGGCCTTGATTTTCAAAGTTTGACCTTGAAATGTTCATGAATTTTTTTTCATCTTGTCAAGAGCTATAAGACAGTAGCTGTACATTTTCAAAACTGAGATACACTGCTTGTGACCTTTAATTTGAAATGTTTGACCTTGAAGTATTTGAAAAACTTTTATCATTAGGCATAAAATGATTATCTTTAGTCTTCACGTGAAAGAATTTTATGTAAGATTTCTGGGATATAAAATGTGCGTTGTGTTTGCGAACACACATCCCCACCTCCCCTAAGGTGTTGCGTTATTTATGGACAGCCCCTCAACTCTTTTTCACCCAGACCAAGAATAAATGTTGGCAAATTACAATTTTGACATTTTTTCTGCAATGATTTACTGTTTACAACAAGTGAAGTAGGTGTCTGGGGATGATACCCAGATTTGTCTATTTTTAAATTTTACCCAATTCACAAACGTCCTTTATATTAAATTGCAGACTAAAAATAAGCACGCAGTTTATTGTGTTAAAGAGTGTGGTGGTTGTGGGTTACTTCAAAAGGAAGTTTCACAAATCTAAATATCAAATAAAAAGTTTTTTCGTTTAGAATTGATGTTAGGTTATAGTTTTTTTAAACAAAATCTTTGTTTGTGGTGCTGGTTTCGAAGGTAAAAGCAACATTTTGTTCTTGCACAGCATTTATTGATTTAAAGAACAACTTTTGCTGAAATGTTTTGGATTATTGTTTGTGTTTGTGGTTCGTACTAATTGGTTGCTGTGTTCTAATTAATGTGTCATGTACGCTTACAGATTAGATTTATTTAAATGTCTGAAGTTTCACAAATAAATTGAATCAAATGAGAGATATAAAGTAAAACTAAGGACAAAGAAGAGACATTGAAGAAGATTATGCAATTGAGTTGGTTCTGAACAAGGAAACTCTTGAAATGGAGCGCCATTGCATTAAATGATGAGACAATAAATATAATTTAAAAATGAAAAGAAATTTACTTATAATATTGAATTTTCTCCATCACAATTTATACATCGTACTTTGTAGTAATAAAATTTAACAGCTTAAATGCAAGAGCTTTAAAATGGGTACTTAAAAATATGCAATTTTCTTGTACAGTTCATTTAAGTGTGCAAAAAAGTTCATAAGTGTGCAAAGAATATGAAAAAACTCTATTCATAAGTGCTTTAGAATTTTATTTTTCCCATACGAAAAGCAACCAACTTATATTTTAATCAGTAGAGCCAGAAACAAACTCTCACATAGTACCTACATAATAAATTTATATCCTTTCCACATAACTATTCAACATTATACCGAGATGGAATTCGCAACCGAATGGAAAATCGATTCACAGAAAAATGTTGCGGTTGCGTTTCAATCGCCACTGCGAGACGATTGAGCATAGTGTTACATATTTTATGGGCATAGCATTTCATGTGATTGACCACACGACCTTCCTTCCGATGTATCGAATTACGAATTGTATATTGTTTACGTTAAAGGAGCATGTAATAAGTCCAAAAACAAACAAGCTGGAATGTTAACCGTGGGATTATTAAGATAATTTAAAACTTGTAAATGCACACTCCACTGAGGTGAAATGTTGTTTGTAGCAGGTATACGAATTGATTGCTTCACACGATCAATTGATTCAATTTTGATTACCTCATTTGTACTCACACATTGTTGTGCATTGTGTTGTTCAATTGTTTGACGTTGTTTTTATTGGGGCTTCCCATTGCGCTTCGTCAATGAGCTGCGAATTGTGCACTGAATGAAATCAAATGTGTATAAATGAATAAGTGTATCAACAGTGAAGAAGAATATAATGAAGTTACGTCAAATTGTCTGCGCTGAATGGAGCATGGATATGGGAATAAATCACACAAAGATACGTGATGGGAGTATAAGTTATAACAGACGGAAGCCACAATATAGTATGCAAGGTGGAGGAGGGTGAAGATGTGTAGGCAATATTACTGGCATCCAATTTTTGATTGGTCTCATGCTGAAAGAATATTGATTTGTTTTGTGTTGTGAATTATTGTGTTGACGTTTTCCTAAAGAGACAAAATTATTATCATTTTCCTTAAAACAAAGTGCTCAATTGGATCTCTTGAATAATGAATAAAGAAATGATAGATTTAGATCCTTTCTCATTTTTATTCATTTTACATTATTCTATAACTGTTTTTTGGAGAGCGTTTATTGATTTTTTTTCAATAAAAAGATGAACTGGAAGAAAAATAGGAAAGGTTACCGAAAAAATACTACGAAAATGTTAAAGAAAAAAGGTTCATCTTATGAAGAAGCTCATTTTATTTAAGGAAAAATGTGGAAATAAAAAGAAGGTGATGAAAGCCAAACACGCATAATAAAGTGTCATTCTAATGAAACTTCCTTAATATACTCCTGAAGCACATTAATTTGACACAATACATTAATAAGATTGCGTCACAAATAACACGTCGTATTTAAATACAAGAAAATTGCTTTGTGTTTATTATTTGCAAACATAAGAAATAAGAATGTTACTGCAATCAGTGTTGAGACAATGTCAGTTTACTTGCCATGAAGTCTATTTTAATAGCAAGACATGTTTAACATTAAAACCCAAAACGTGATGAAATTGCATTAACGCTAGTCACCAGACAAAAATAAAATT
Organism: Sylvicola cinctus; assembly: GCA_963854165.1. NCBI lineage: Eukaryota > Metazoa > Arthropoda > Insecta > Diptera > Anisopodidae > Sylvicola > Sylvicola cinctus. Next base: position 62,333,609 of record OY974082.1, on the reverse strand, counting down.
GATTGCACTTAAGGGTCAAGGATCCATTAAATGCCTCCACATTTGTACACTCGACGCCATTGCGTTTAATGCGTCTTGTTAACAACACACTGGACAGCAGTTTAGAAAACAGTGGGTATAATTGTAAGATTTATTTGCATCCATAAAATGCCACAAACACTGTTCCAGTGACCTTAATAAAATTTTCAAACTTGATCTAAAAGTGCACCTGAAGGTAATTCATTTTATTATGACCTTTAATGACACTTTTTTTTCATAATGATGTTGTCCAGAAAAAAATTTGCGCATTCAGCGCTTTTATGTGTAATTCAGCACATATACTTGAAGCCTCGTAAAATGCACTTAACTGCCGCAGTTTGTGGCACATTCTTCCACAATCCCATGCAATTTATTGTAATGCTGCGACTACGTTTCCTCGGAAACCTATTAGGCATTCACTAATTCAGTGATAGATTTTAATTTTCATTTGCAGACGACCTTGTTGTAAATAAGAAGAAAAAAAGCTCATGAATGAAAAGAAAACCATGCTGAGTCACATGGTGCCACAATGAATTTAACCAGACTGAGCAATTAATGCAGATTATGGTGCTTTGTGGTTATAACTTTATACGGAAACAATAGTTGTTTTGAAATCAAGCTTTTATGCATGAAAATATTGTGCAAAAAAAAAGAAGAAGTAAAATCAAAAATTCCCACAACTCTTGCGTTTTGTGTATTAATGGGAAAAACTTCTTAAATTATGAACACTTTGTGTTGTTGCATTGTTCAATGTTGTGTGTGGAAAATGTGGTGTCGAGAAAAGCGGGTGCTTAATGCGCATTCCTTCTGCATGCTCTCTTATTTATATTGGGCTAGTTACCTCGATAATGTGAGGTAATGATACTGCGCGCACTTACTTATTCTAGTAATGCAATAAAAGCCCACACTTTATTTAATAATGTGAACTGAAAGCTGGATTAGTTGTGCAGAAGACTTCATCTTCATTTTATTTATTCAAATATCATTTCTTAAATAGGTGACGATATTATTTAACTGCGCAATGCTCCATAAAAGCTTAACTTGTGGTGGAGTAATTATCTGCAAAATGAATTCCTCGTTATATAAATATTGTGGAGCTAATTTCCACATTTAAAATTTATTTGCGACCTTTTGGGATCGAGCAAAAATAATTGCAACGTGTTGTAAACTGGTGTTCCCTTGCACATTATTTTATTAAATTGACATAATTATTTTTCAGCAGAGAGAGATTTTATGATTACTGTGTAAATTTTTTTTGAAGCATAACTTCTAACGAAGTATCATCCCTGGGGGGATGTCTTCCTGGAAGGCAGATTAATATTGTACGCAGTAGCTGCGAGTATTATTTATATAGGTTACATAAAAATGAATCGTTTAATTGCAATTAAAAAACAATGAATGTTAAGAGTTTAGTTACAAATATAAAAAAAAAAAAAATAATTGCGTTAGTACAAAAACAATAACAAAAACAAAATTTAGAAACAGAATTTTATGAACATTGTAGAAATCATACAAAAACTTAAATTAATCGGATGAGGATAGAAAAAAATTGTCAGAGCACGAAAGCTAATTACACTTCGACATTTCAATGAAATAAAGTTTTTGTTTTGCCCCACCGGAATTAAAAAAAAAAGTATAAACACGCAGCCAACCTCCCGTCGATTTCATATATGAAATATTTATTCCGCACGTTATCATCAAACCGTGTCTCCGTCACGTTAAATTGCACTTCCGTTTTTCCTTAGGTTCACTGCTTTTTGTTGATGATGATGTTATTATTATATTTTAGCTTTTCCCAATGCAATAAAGCAAAAGTTTAATATTTATTCAAATTCAAAGCGGGCACATGTTGTTGGTTGAAACGTGGGCATGGTGCGACTGATGTTTAATTGACAAAAAAGGCGAAATAATATACAAACAATTACGTACATTTTCAACATGCGAGCATTGGTAGGTGGATGGAGTAAAATTGTGAAAAGGGCACAATTAAAGTGCCCCATTTGTTTGCGTTTATTGTGTTCCACGCCATTTATTTTATGAAATTTCCATTAAATGTGCCAATTATTTTGGACATCCAAGTACGATGGGAGACAATGCAAATCATGATGCGGAATTGGCACAACCGAAGCTCATCTCGACGAATTTCGTTTACCAAAAAAAATGGAAATATTTACTGAAAAATAATCTGTTCTTGTGTGCTGTGTATTTATTGTTGTGATTTCTGGTTAGCATTATTCTCGGAATGCCCTTTGTATTTAGACATGTACATTGTATAACAGCACATAAGGTCGAACTTGTCAATGATGTTTTCCTGTAACAAAAAATAATTGTGGAGAATGTATGAAAGTATTTTTAGATGTTTGGGTGGATTGCCCATAGGCGGATTAATTTGCCGGAAGCAATTACACTGCGGAAAACAAGCTCTGTGACTGATTACAACAATTGTTGGGTTTGTCATTTTAATGTGCTTCGTAATGTTGAAAGTCTTTCTCGATGCTTGAAACTATAAATGGAAATGAACTATTATTTATTATGTAGGTTGTGAATTGATCTCAATGGATTAATGTCAGAAAGATATAAATAATTATTTGGGTTCAGAATTACTGATTGGATTGATTATTTATTTAAAAGCTTCAATAAAAAAAAAATAAAATTCTCAACAAACAAATATTTTAAATAACAACCACTTGTGTATCTTTATACAAAAATGGCAAATAAATTAGTAATGTTATGCAGGGCTCCTTGTAACGGCTCCTTGTGAGTGAAATATGTCGCGAAGAAAACAAAATACCCAAAAAAAGAAGTTTTCTCAGAAGTTCTTAATATTTGCGTTACCCAAATTAAGTATATTCATCAAGGATTTAAAAAACATCCAAGCTTGCGGGTTTTTAGGCTACCATCGAGAAAAATTCACAGACTCAATCAGAACATCCGGTTGGTAGAAAATAATGTTTAACATCTATATTGGCGTCTTCCGGTTTAATTAATAGACTCAACTCATCAGCCATTTCTTGTACAAACATAAAGCATTTCTAATTCATCAAAAATAGAATTTTATTAGCAATATAAATTATGTCACAATATGTTGAAGAATTATAATTAGCCTCATTTTCAAGATTTACGAGAATGTTAATGAACACATAATTAGGAGCGCATTGATTACTTATACTTGGGTAATGAGAAATTCCAAGAGATTTCTATTTTTAGACTTAATTTCAAACAATTTATTGGATCAATAACATACAATTATCATTTTAGCAATTTAATGAAATTATTGAATTAAATCACAAAAACATATTAATTACACCAACATCCTCTTTGTCTGTTTACAGCACATTGAATTTAATGTAGTTAAAGCATACAAGTGCATGTGAACCCAACAACTACATCTGACAAATAACAATTTCCATCAATAAACAATACTTTCATGTAAACACAAAAAGGGTCACCCAAAGTGAGCATGCACCTCACACATTGTATATAATGCATGTATGTATGTTGCATACGCACGCTTCCGGTCGCAACACAACATACAGAACTCTCAAACTCACAACAAATCACGTTCACTTGCGAGGAAAGTTTCACATGTGCCTGAAAATGTAATTCACTGCGGTTCCCCGGGTGGGTTCCTGCTTCTTCAAAAATATATATTATGTTTGCACAACCTACATACACAAATAAATATATTTTTTATTTTTATGAAACCATTTTGAAGACAAATTGGGCTACGTATTTTGGAACTGTAAAACTGGCTGTTTTATAAATAAATCTTAACCTAGGGTTATATTATATGCGGCCATTCCCGGTAAAAATGGAAATAAAATTCCAGATGTGATGTTTAAATCAGTAGAATGAATGCACTTTTGCCCCCCAAACACAATTTAAAATACAGAGTTTTGTAAAAGTGCTCTTGAGACTAAAATTATTGTCGGATCGTCTAGACTCAACATTTTGTATACAAATTAAATTTGGTTCAACATATTTTATGCGTCTTTAAAAAATACTTTGTTGCTGTGTAGATGAATAAAAAAATAGACAGAGAATGAAATAGGTCAGGTTTAATAAGATCAGCATTAATTGCATTATTTAAAATTGAGTTGCGAATAGATGCAGTATAAAAAGATGAAACTATGTTATAATAAGAACAAGTCTCATCTCTAATCAGTATACTCTTAATTAAATAATAACAAAAGTTCACGGTGCGCTGATCTTCCATAACTAGTAAAGCTTCATTTGTTGTTGCACCACAAACTGCGGGGATCACATTTCTATTTTTAATAAAGCCAATTCTACATTTTCATGGTGGTCATTTTGTACACCAGCTGAGTACTCAAATAAAGAACATTTTTGTCATTCAAAGAATCAACGTGACGTTGTCCGCGGTGCTTCCGTGCATCCACAAGACAATTTTAAAGTGATTGAATCACATTGATTGCAACAGTGCATGTCTTCACAAAACACACACAACCAAAACTTTTGTCCAAATCATCAATTGCATACCGATTTTTTTACCAAAACGCCAATACCAATTGAATAATAAATTCACCGACAAACAGAATATAACTGTTAAATGCATCCGAAATAATAATATTGTCTTGAAGAGAGAATGACGACAATTTCTTTTTGATTTTGTAACTTTATACCGCGACGACTTCCGTTTCAAATTTCTGTGCTATATCTCTACTCGTTATGTGCGCGCTTATCCCGTAATAAGAGCGCAGCAGATAGATGTACGACTTACGAGTGCTATAGACAATTTATGACATTGCGCTTCCTTTATAACGTAATCTGTTTGTTGCTTCCTCGAGTGCCAGTGGATCTCCTTGAGTTTTTAATTGGATTTAATTGATGTGTCAAATTCATTTATATAAGTTTTCTCTTGTTTCATTTGAGTTAAATATGAACATTTTTGAGTGAAGTGCATTCCGTGTTTTTCGCCAGAAACTCTTTCTGACACAAAAACAGTATTTAAAACAATTTTAAATTAAAAACTGCATAATTATTACACCCACATAACTGTTTTAATACAATTTTCACTTTTCTTCAACATTTAGATTTTCATGGGTCGTCTACATAATTTTGCATTGTTGTTTTGTTTCAAACATTTCTGCATTTAATAAAATTTTCTACAAATTTTTATATCAACATCATTAGAAACGTTACAAAGATGCAGCGCACCAGACTGACATTCCACATTTTTGCTTTTACTAGTTAGTGAATTCGAAATTATACTCTTTTTTTTGTTAGAGAAATTAAAACAATTATTTCGCACGCAACCTTATGATTTAGTAGAAAATGTGTGGCTTGGAAATTGGATGGAAGTGAGTTGGAATTCACAACAATAGCGAAATGTGATCACATTCTAGGTCAGCGCGTTGAAGGTAATTTTCAATGAATTAAAAACGTTATGTTGCGTGTGTTTTTTTTTTGTTTTTCAAAGTAAAATTTCCTTTAGAAATTATTTCATTGTTAAAACAATTTCTGCAATTTTTGTTTTTATAATTCCTGATTAACTTGTGGAAGGAATCTCAAGACGAACAATTTCTTAAGTTGAAGCTTCTGTGATCTGTTGAATTAAAATAGTCCAGAATTAACATTCCTATTTTACAGAACAACACAATGCATTAATTCTAAAGGCATCATAGACTTGAAAATGCCTTTGATAGTGAAGACGCAAAATCCTAAATGATTTAAAAAAGTTTCTCTTTCGAGTTCCAAAAATTATTATCTTTCTTGTTACAGAAGAATTAATATTTTTTTACACCTTCATCACAGTTTTATATTTTATGTTAATTACGTGCTCCTTTAAACAATGTCTCAATAAAAAAAATTATTTTGTAACTATTCATTTCACATTACCACAAATAAGTTTCAAGTTCAATGCATTTCTTGGTTTAAATAATATTGAATTATTTACAAACATATTACGAATAATATTTGTAAGCCCTTTGAATTATTAAGATCACAATCTTAAGTAAATAGTTGAGCATTATGTAACAAATATTGATTTTCGCATAGCAATTGTGTCAATAATATTTCAAAAATACCCACAATGCTAGAGAATGCAAGTCTTAATGTTGGTTTCATTTTTCTTCCAATTTATGTATGGCAGATGCATTTCAAAAGTTTACCAATTTAACCAATAAAATACATAAGTACGCGTCGTTCCTATTTAAACTGTCTCCATTTCATTTTGCACAAAGTCCAGATGTTCCATTTTGCATTTAAAATACTGCATTGTGGAATGTTTAAATAAAACTTTTTTTGCAATTCCTTACGTAATTGAATTTAAACCAAAGAAATTGTTTGCTAATGCTCGTCGCTTTTCCCAAAAGACCAGACTTTTTGATTGAAAGCGTAAGTTGCAGTACGGGGTGAATTCCCAAAGTATTTTCATTGTTAAAAATACTCCATCTTAATAACAATTTAATAAAAATAATTTTTTTTGGAGACTTTTTTAAAATTTTGAAAATTGTAATTGAAAGAGTAAAATAATGTCGCTGTAACTGGATTGTAAAAAATTTAATTATGCAAAGAGTTCATTGTCAATGCGTTGCAGCAATGGAATTTATGAAATTGTATCATTTTTGTTTTAAAATTCAAGTTCAAAAGAAATTGTGAAAAATCACAAAAATCTCAAGAATCTAAAATTGTTAAAGGGTCACTAAAACAAATCAACAACAATTAGCTAGTCTAAAATTTATAATCTTGATGCAACTTTATGTGCCCCAAATGTATTTAAAACATTAAATTTAATGTGCAACAACTTAAGTCCTTACAATCTAAGTTACAGGCGGCTCTTATCTATTTATCACACATTTAATACTATAGTTAATCCCTTAAGTGTCCTTTGATATAAACAGAGCAATTTAAATGTGTTAAATTATTTATCTAACTCTGTCTGTTATTAACTTAATAAAATGTAATAATTAGTAATTGTTGTTTTTCTTTTTTAAATAGTTTTAAAACAACATCGAGTACAACGAAAAAGCACTTTATTTTCTTGTAAAAATAATTTAATATTTCAGCTTGCAGTTCACACTATTATATTAGTCGTTCAAAGGCATGAACATATAATTGCATTTGCAATTATAATATTTAAATAATGGTCGTTCATTTCTGGAAGACAGTTCATACTGAATAAAAGTTTTTCGAACGACTGTAAATTCGTAGAGAAACTTTTGTTTTTTATTTTACATTTATGCAAATAATTCAAAAAATTCAATTTCGTGGTATTACATTTCTCGAACAGCACACACTTTATCTACTTCAAATGCTGGAACTTGCAATGTACATTGAATTTCGGTACTTACTACTACCTATATTTTATTAGTTATAATATTTGAAGTTTGCCAAACATGCAATGCTGCAGTGTTTTTACGTACATACTTACTAGTTATTTTATTACACAACTTTATGCACTCATATTATAGCAACAAGTCGATCATTAATTTTTGTGAAGTTTTCGAAGGAGATGCGGCAAAACGAATTATGCTGAGATAGTCCTGCAGCAAGGAATGCAATGTCTAATAAAGATAGCAAGCGCAGGAAGTGAAATATCTTTTTATGTGGGAAGAAGCGGCAGACACATACTCGTACATCCTCCGTGCATTAATTTTATGTGGTAATATTAAATAGTAGACACTACAAATCAAATTTTACCTCGTGTGAAAAGTAACAGACTTTCTGTATGGGACTCAGCTTCCGTTAAACATTTTATATAAATTGAAAAAAATCGATTTTTTGGGTTTCACAAAATATTTCGTAAAGATGGTAGACAACAGATGTGTTGTTTTTCATTAAATGGAAACAATTTCGGAAGTAATTAAGACACTTTAATGCATTATGTAGCAACTTAAAGTTGGAATAGGACTCAATTTTTATTTTAAGGATACTTTTATTATGACTTTAAACTTTAAAGTATTTTAAAATATTGAATTTTCGTTTGTTTTTCAATAAATCTATCATTACTATAAACATTAATCTTGAATTAACAAGGCTTGAAAAATATTTTGCTTTATTTAAAATCAATTTAAAATCAAATTCACATATTATTTTCTGAAAAGTTCTGCTTGCCCCTTCGTGCATTTAAAAACAAAACAAAACAATATAATTCATTTTATCGTTGCAGGTGCTTGCTTCACTTTCAGCATAAGAATTACAAAAGGATGCGACAAAAATACATGTGCTTGACGTGTCGATGCTGCAAGGATCTGTCCCCGAAAATTATTTTGCACGTATAGAAACATTGTGATTCAATACACGAAAACGTCATTTAACATTTTGTGAAAGACACAAGTAGATTTTAATTGTACATTAGGGAGCTGTTTTCGGCAATGACCATTCTGCAGCCAGTCCTCAAGAAGAATTTTGTGTATAAATGTGTACGATGAGTTTCAGTGAGTTGCTGAATGTGCTTATAATTTGTCACAAACAGATGGTAGTTCATTTAAGGGACAATCTTGTGAATCAGAAACGGTATGGAGAAGTAAGTCTAAATACATTTTGATTGGGATTTAAGTTGTAACATTGAGTACTCGCTACTCAACATGTTCAATGAATATGTCAAATCAAATCTAAAGGGGGATTAAAATAAGCAATTTCTAATGATAAATTGTTTTCAGTTTAACTGCTTTTATTTTACAACAAGTTGTAGTTCAATTGGTTTAGTTTGGTAGGATGTAAGGACATTGCAATATTTCTGATTGCAACCATACAATTGAAGTTTAGTTTTTATGGTGGTCGTTTAAACACAAATCACAGTTTCATTGTAAAAGTTTACAGATCAAACATTTAGATGTTTTTGTTGTAATATTTTGAATATTTGCTGAAATTGATATTTTTTTACCTAAATACAAGTAATACAACTTAAATCGTAACAGATGACCAATCCAGATGTCCTTGCAGTCCACTTATACAGCATTGCATAATAATATTTGCGTTAATAGCCGCATTGGCATTCAAAATCATCATCCGACTCGATACTAAAATGCCATTCAATTTAATGGGACATGAATATGCACACTTTTTGTTATAAATGCATGCCATCAATGCATTTGCCTCCATTGAGCACGTGTCGTCGTTTTTTCCATCCCTTTCATTTGAACTTTGGAGTCTGCACGCTGCACGCTGCACACAGCCTGCAATACAAAAAAAAAACAACGCTTCAACGTAAAAATATTGATCTCCGGAAGCAGCGGCAGCAGATGTCTCTTTCGTTTAATAGAATTTGTGTAGATTTTGTTGTTGCAAAGTACCCTCAGCCTGACACGAGGTCAGTTTAAACTAAAGACGGTTTTTTATGAGTGGCTTTACTTTCATAGTTTTGTTGCATTATCCCATTCTTTACTTTATGGTCACAAAACACCACTTACTTTCATGTCACATTCTGGTTTTTGCGGCTAAAAAACAAAAAGAAAGATGATTTACGAGCTGCTATTAGCTTTCGGCTTTAGGGGATGTTGCTCCAAGAAATGCGGATAAAGTCGTTTTAACACCCTGATATCAAACGCGAGTGGTGTTTTTTTAAACTCCTCTCATAAAATCTTGCACGTGAGTTATTGTTGACACATATTTAGACTTTTCAAGTTTGCTGTTTCATCATAAGATACTTTCTGTGTTTTGTTTGGATTAAACGATAGCTGCGGATATTATCCTTCATTTTAAATTCAGCTATTTTTCCTAGAATCCAGCTTTATAACCTTTGATGGAGCAATTTTCACGACTTTTATAAATTAAAAGCAAATATGCAAATTCAAATATCAAACATAAAATGCATTTGTAAAATAAAAGCATTTTGTTGAAATGAATTTAACATAAAACCCAACTCAAAGGTAAACATAACATGTTTGTCTTTGCGAATTTGAGTTATTTTGCTCCAAAGGACACACCTAACAAATGTGTAATGATGTCCTTTTGGTGCATATTTAGGATGATCTCCCACAGGGCACTATTTCAACATAAATGTGTCGGGTTTATTTATTACCAACACGGCTCAAAATAACTTGGATTCTATAAAATAGAATGAAAGTAATAAGTACATTAACTTAAATGCGTCCCATCTAATTCATCGTGGAATTATTCATCGCAAGCAGTTCATCGCATAACAATTCATCGCGAGTGTAATTCGTCGCAAAACAATTCGCCTACTTGCGTTTTTTCTGCAACAACAAAAGCGACGGCCTCAGAAATTAATTAATGTTGAGATTTAAAACAATTATAGCTTTGCCTTTTCTAAAATTTGCAATTGAATTCTTTACAAGCATATTTCGGAATTGTCCAACTGGGCTATGCCTTTATGAGATCACATTGTTACCAAGGCGGCATCAGTATAAAACAAATCAAAAGCAAATTATACAAAGTCACAATATATTGCCTCTAAAATGATAAACTTCAATGGACTCAAATTTCAAAATTTCATCACAATAAGCATTATCAAAAAGTCACGCACTCCTCCACAAATCCCGTATCATTTTTGTTGGGTTGCGTCGTGACTTGTGCCATGCCTACCGAAAATGAGGCACAGCCACTTAATTGAGGCGATACTCGTATGGTAACTTTAATATGTGTAACATAAGGAACAGTTTTTCTTAAATTGTTTCATATAAGTGCGAATGGCTCCAGCCTGACGCGCCCGCAGAAGTTTGAATTTAATTTTTTTGTTATATTAACTTTGTTGCTTATGCTGCTTCTTTACATACGATTGTCGAGCATATTATGCTGTACAGTCAAAGCATATTATACACATAGCGAGTCTTGTAACGCATTGAAAAATGCACACACAACATAATATCACCACAATATTCAATAATGTTTATTTCGGACGGATAAATATTAAGAAATGGTAAATGTAAACAAAGTTTTATCGCAAATTTTGATACTTTACATACTCGTAATATTGTCGACAAATATAATAAAGGCAACCGAAAAGCCAATGAGCTTATTGTGGGGCTTACAGACTGAAGAAAAAGATTGTCATAAATTTTTATTTCGGCCAAAATGTATGAACCAATGATTATTTTTGTACAAGAATGCGAGAACTGCAGAATACTGCGACTGTGTGGAAAGTGGAGACTACTGTCGGTTTGAAGTCGATATGGACAATTCTAAAATAAATAAATATTATTTTTGCCACAGTGTGAATGAAATAAACAACATGTTGCTGTTTCCTGGCTGTTTGAATTTTGGCCGACACAAGAATTATGGAAATATTATGATGAAGGTTAGAAACTATTTCAAACTTTCCAGCACTATGGGGAGAATGGCATTTTGAACAATTTTCCATTAATTTCAAACTAAAGTAGGTAAATATTGAGTTTATTTAAGAACATAATGGCTTTAATATTTTTCACGATTTTAGGAGTTAATACTCTATCGTAAATTAACTAAGTTAAATAAATTAAAACTTTTTAAAAGGTATTTAAAATTTTTTAGCATTAAAATTGATAATTTAATCCACAATCTGAAGCTCAAATGCAGCGCTCTTTTGTATAAAATAAATACAACGCAAGCGGAAAGAGCTGTCAAAATTAAATTACTGTTAGGTTAACTAAAATGGTTATCGTGTATCTACCATTTTTAAGTACATTAATTCAAATTTACAATTTAATAAGCTGAATAACAAATTAGAGCGGTTTTTATAAACACATTTTAAAGTGGAAATAATCAAATTATTTAAAATAATTAAACAGTAACACGTCTTGTAGGAGATTATTTAATATTAAATAGTGCTTTCAAAAGTAAACAAAATTAACTATTAATTACAAATAAACTTTATAAGAAAAACAATTACCACTATAAATGTTGTTGATTACGACTTATGAATTATAAGAATCTTGATAAAACACCGCCGCCATTTAACACTCACACTTAACAGTTCATGCACATAAATGCAATAATGAATTGTTAAATCTCAACATAATGTAGATTGTAGAACAAGGTGTAGAACAACACCCACCTTCAACACGTGATATTAATTATGCAACGAATGTGGGTGCACTTATATTACATTGCATTCTGTGAAACTATATAAACTCCTTTTTATTTAATGCTAAATGCGAATAAGAAGTGCATGCAAATAATGCATTAAATACGATGTCACATATGTGCGGTGCATTTATAGTTCTGACGGAAGGAGCTAATCATCATTGCATGTGGCATTATATTAAAGTTCATAAGCGAACGTTGTCATAAATTGCTTTTAATGTGTATCATCATTTAGCTCTGCAACTCGCTCACATAGAAATTCAAACATAACAAACGTTGCTATATTATGTGCACGTAATGCTCTAGTTTGTTATGTAGTGAGCATAATATGGCACTTGTTATACCACAAGACGATGTACGAGCACAAATTAATGCACATTTCAATATTATTAGCTTAATAACGTGAAAATAGAGCGCGTCTCACAATAATAATTCAAGTTTTATGATGCCCCGATTTAGCATGAATTCATTTTCAATAATGTAACAATGCATTTCATTGCACTATTTTATTTGTTGGTTTTCACTCTAAAGTTTCCGGTGCATTCTCTATTATATTTATGCGCTGTTCCCGTAAACACACGCGAGAAATGTTTGATTGTCGCGGTCGGAATGGCACTCAAGCGGAAGCTTGTCGTATTGGAATATTAATTTTGGCTGCCATTGCATGCGGTAAGCTGCTGGGATTCGGGTAACGTTCAATCATTTAAAATGCATCCGATTTGTGCAGCACAACATTGGTGGAGACATGCACTCTGCCAGACTGCAGACGAATTGTTTTGATTTAAAGGTGTACTATTTTGATACACAAACTATCATGAACTGGCAATTTAATATAAATTAAATCGAGGAAAACAGTATTTGTAAAAAAAGTCTTTAATTATTTAAACCTATTAAAGTTCTAACCAACACAATGAATTGAACTTACATGTTCCAACTGCTGTTGAAGTACAATTAATCAATCAACATTAAATCAAGAAGTTCACACCTTTGCTCTGACTTCCTTAAACATTCTACATTATTGATGTTCCTGCTAATAGTTTTTGAATGCTCAATTTCAGATTGAATGGCACCACGAATATTGAACACAATGGGAAGTGACGAGGCGCTTCCAAAACCTAAATCGCTTCTTCATCTTTATGTTTGTTGTGGTTTTTCAATTTATAAACGGTTGTGGTTTTATTATTGTTCTTTTTGTAAACGCGTGTCTTACCTTCGCGATCTTTCAATCACCTGCTACGTACGTTACAATTGCAATGCAGCCGGGTGTGTTTTTTAAGGACGGATATTTATAAAAAATAAAATAAAATTCTCCAAATATTAATTCGGTTAAATTAAAAAACATCTGTTAAAGAAATGTTTTATTAAATTGTTGTAGGATGCTCAAAAATAGTTATAACGATTTTAATCGTTACACAAATGTGTCACAAATAATTTTTTTTTTTAAATAAATCTGAAATTCTCATTGTTTATATTTTTTAAGTGATAGCCTTGATGCAATTATACATAAAAGGTCATAAAACTATATGAAAGGTCAAAGTTTGCATTAAATAACAGAAAAACAACGAAAACCAGAATTTCAATAATCTCACCGACATGAAATTAATCGATTAATTTTAATCTTAAGTCCCAATGAATTACCAAAAAGGATTAAATATCAAACAAAATATGTCAAAATTAATTGATTAATTACATCTAAACGCATCTACCTAATTTTAGCAATCAATTTGGTGATTGAAAGCATAATTAATAACGTGGTTACGATCCCAATTCCGAGTAACTTTCTTCCCAACTTTATTAATAATTTCCACCCGCAACGCTGATTTGAATATTGAATCATGAATATTGATCCCTGTGATTATAATTAAGCCAACTTTAACGTCATGCGGTGGCCGTAGGTAAATTTTGTAATTGGCACATTAATGCTATGAGCTAATTTTGGTCACCCTGTAGCATAATGTCAATGATCAACATTTGAATATTTAACAATTCATATTGGCCACTGACCAATGACCACGTCCCACTGAGTGTTTTGTAATTTGTGGACAGGATACAGGCAATGCACCATTTAATAACAACGCGACGTGTATAATATAGCGTGGACGTCAAGACGAAAGGCCTCAGGCAGTTTGCATTTAGCAGACAGCTGTACAAACTACAACAAACGTTTGATGTTATTGAATGTTATTGCTGTTAACTGCAGTCAGTGGCATGTTGGCTAAAGAGAAGTTTCTACAATACTTTTGGACTTAACATTGTGTTTAAGTATGGTTTAAATTTTATATTTTTAAGTACGTCAGTACTGTTAAGTACAATTGTTAAGTCGTAGTATTGTTAATGCTATTCTTCAATCTCCAATTTCTTCATTCTACAATATTCGTTACTCAGTAGTCGCAGACGCAGTGCAGCATAAGAATTACGATACGATCGCTGTTTTAACTGTTCACATTTATTTCACCGTATAGCAGCATACTTAAAAATATACTTAACAACAATTTGTAGTTTGAAATATACTCCGTACTCCGTAGCTCCCTTCGATCATATTTGGATTTTTATGCGGGCTTTAAATTTAGTCGTCTCTGAGCATTCGAACTGTGAACATGCGTGTTGTGAATTTTCTCATTCACATCTAAATTTGTTATAAACAACAATTGAGTTATCACGATCATTTTGAAATAATTACAAATGTGCAGTGCTCTTTGTAATCTGTAGCAATTAATCTTGTCTTGATCATCAGTGTGTTTATTTACAATAAGGCAGTGTTTGTGCCTAACAAAATTGCTTTGAAATTAAAAGTGCAAAAGAGCCTTATAATCCAGGCACACATCCATCCAGTGAAATAACAGAATTACAAAGCATATTACAAATGTATTTTGAGTGTTATACTATTTGAGTGAAATGTGAAATGTTAAAGATGTTGTTTACAAATCAGCTTTAGTGTTGGATTAATACAAGGATTAAAGACGATATTTACAGCGGACGAACACAACATTCCTCTGCATTTACGGATTACGATACCTGACACACGTCCCTCCCGATACTGCAAGAGGATTTACAGCTACACACTCACTACACAAATTACAAATCATTCAATGTAAGATTTGAGTTCAACTCAATTTATATCAAATTATATTATGTATGATGTTTTTTCTACCATAATTATTTTGATTAATGTCATGCTCATCACTGTTAAAGAATGTACGCATTATATAGAAGTTAAGTTGGAGGAAATATGTGTACTCATTAAATGGGTAGCATGTTGTACTTGCATATCGCGCATTTATCATCATCACAGTTAAATGGCACAATATAGTTGGAGCAAACTATATGGGAATTTTCTGTGTGGACTCTTTTTTAAAGTTCTCACAGCGATCACAGTATTAAAATCATTTAATTCTGCTGCAAAATTTCAGAAGCGCATGAAAAAGAATCCTAATTTTGAATACTACTTTTGAAAATAAAATAAAATGAATAGTTGTGGTTTGGTAATTTAGCTTGAAGCTGTGACTTTTATCAGCTTGCATAGATCATCACCTTCTCAATACTCATCTTTACGTTATTCAACATTCCGTTTTCCCATATTCCGGAATCAATTAAATAGATAACATTTTGTTTATTTTGTTGTATACAGTAGACTCTCTGTAATGCGGCCTTTAAAAAAAAAAATAATTCGGCAATCCATGTCGGAAATGCAGTTATTCTTCTCGTTTTTTTATAATAATAGAGATTTTGAACCATAATGATTACATTTTTAGTTAGTTGTTATGTTAGATTGCGTATTTACGGTATTAAAATAAGAGCCCCAATCTTTCAACGCACATTTTAACAAATTATGACGTACTTTTAATTTAAAAAATAAATCTTTAAGGATTACAGTCGCCTGTGGCAACACAATTTTTAGTATAACAAATTTTGTAGCCGAACTTCACCTTACAAAACGTTTGTCGTATTATCGAGGATCTACTGTATTTTCTCTGTTTCCTTTAATACTGTTTTTTGAATACCTTTTTGTGTAATTATTGCAAAAAAAAAGAAATTTATTCATCATCATCCGGATGTTTGTTTTGCTTAATGATTCTCACATTCCAGCCAGTAGAGTGTTTAAAATTCTATAGTCGATATTTTGTCAATCGATGAAATCCAAACCGATTGAAACTTCAATCAGATTATTTGCAGCAATCATTATAACCGTACATCTTAGTGACAATGTAATACGTACAGGAGAGCTACATAATATGCTTCTGTTATTTTAAATTAATTTAGGATTAATTTATAAACCATTTTCATTATGTCTAACTAGACAACACAAAGCTTTATAGGCTACAACTTGTAACACGAAACTCGTAACGTACTCATTATACTTATGAGATAATCGCTTTTCCTTTTGACAATGTAACTTTACATAAAACACGGCAAATTTAATTAAATCCGTTTAATCGGTGAAATGCTGTAAACAGATTTTAAATTAATTACTTTTGTTTGCTGATTCTTATATGTTTGAGTACCTACTTAGTACGTGCCGGTTGTTTTTAATTTTAAAATATAGGATTATTTCCGAAAGTTGGAAAGTACAAAATTCCCTTTAATTATTTTCCAACTCCTGTTGAAAATTCGTTTTAATTAATTTAAACTACTATTTTTAATTTTGTAATTATGTTGACTGTGATTAAAATGTGTCTGCTTGATTAACAACGACAAGCAGAATAAAATATTATTATATTCAATTTGGCGCCATCTTTCTGATAAGGTTATCAGTTCAAACTTCAATGCGATGTGCATTATTAAAATGCATTTAAATTCATCATAACAAAATGTTACATAAGTAAGGAAATACAGAAAGATTAATGCTTTTCTTTTTCACTATTCACCAAATTATTCGTAAAATATTTTCATACATTTCTTCAAATTGATGCTGCAAAATTGAAATGAACGTCATTGACTAAATGTGTTGAATTTTCTTCGAATTATAAATGACAAATTCGTCAATACATAATACTATAAATGTAGGTATTCCGTTAACAAATAAGTGGTAAATGTTTACTGATTAACAGCAGCACATGAGCACACACGGCGAGACAAATAATTCCGCGAACATATTATTGCTGGTGTTGTGCAAAATATTGGTGAAGCGCGCGAGTCGCGAGTCGCGACTCAATTGGAAAAACACACACCGCGTCATTAATGTCTTTAATAATAATTCAACATTCCGCAAGGTGGTTTTGACCGCGTGTGATTCACTTTTAATTGCATTTATAAACGCCTCTCGTATATGTAGAGACATAAAATATTAAGTCACATGTATTCGCCACTGAGTCCGCAATGTTGCCAAGTAATTGTATGTGGCTTTCGTTTATTACAAAGATGATAGTTTATTTTAACTGGCTGTCATACAAGTGCTATAAATTCCTTAAAGTGGTCGGCAACGGTCAGCAAGTGCATCATAATTAATTAACAATTGTATGCTATGCGTGTAATGAGAAAATTGTATTTGTAAGCGCACTCAGTGCAGTCGTTCCAACGTATTATTTTGTTAAGTTACACGACATCCACAATTTATAGCAAGAGGTCGAATTAATATAGAAGCCGTATCAGGGTCATAAATTGACGCCATAACAATGATAAGTGCGTGATCATTGTGAAATGACATTCTTAATTTATACTTATAGCATTTTACATTATGACTTATGCTTTAAGAAATCTATGTTGCATAAAACAATTTATGTTTTAACACAACCATGTAGACTCCTCTGTTTTTATATTAACTTCTGTGTATGACGTTTCACATATAAAATTTGCTATTAATTGATGGCGTCACTTTATTTATTAACAAAAAAAAATCGCAAAAGCACAACAATAACATGAAACACGCAGCGAAATTGATTTGTTTGTCTCGCACAGCCAATCGGTCGCACATAAATATGAGCGCAAGAACATTTAATATAACTATGCTCGCAATGTGTTGTCGGGAACATGCGGGATGGCATTCTGTATTGGCAAATTTTTGTGATGCAAAAAATTAATTATATTGTTTGGCATGCGCGTTTAAACTTCTTCAATGGTTATAGGGTTGTGGTGAGCGGTTGTGTAAAAATTTTATAATTCAATCACGTTTTCACGCCGCTACTGTTGGGGGCAGAACAATTTTCAATATAAATATTAAAATTGAACAGCTCTTTGTTTGTAATTTAGAATCACAATAATGTTTTAAATATTCGCATAAATAGTCGTAAAGGCTCATAAGTAGATGCAGTAGGCTAATCCCCAACTTATCGAAAAACATTGATTACATAAAATGATTCGAGAGTTTCGATAATCGAGGAATTCTTGTTTGTTAAATAACATTTTACAGAAACCTTAATAATAAGGCATTTCCTCTCGTGTTGAAATAACAGGATTTTTATTTTTAATCCTCTTCTCTGATTAAAAATAAAATAAATTAAATAATAAAAAGAACAAACAATTTTTTTTTGTTACATTAAAAATCAATAAATGTGCCATTTAAACACAATTATTTTCTAAAGTTTAAAGGTTAATCAAAATAATGTTAATTTGGATGAAATTCTCACAATTTTCCGCATTCAAATTATTTTCCCCCATATACAAAACAAAATCAGTTCCCACGATGTGGCATGGTTTTGTGGTTAAAACAGCTACCCAAGGAAGCTCCATATTTAGTTGCACCATAAATGGAAAACCACAATATGAAGCGACAATGTTTATTAAAAAAATATATATAAAAAATCGCCCACAAACACGTGAACAATAACTTTTCCAAACATATTAACAGTAAACACCCACAATAAATACAACGTCATAATGCAAATTTAATGTATTGCACCGTTTTTGGATATAGTTAGTCTGTCAAAATGTATTTTTGGGTTGGTCTCCTCTCTCACTTCGAGTCAGCATTTTATGGGATGATGATTTTGGCTCATCAACATTTCGTGGCAAAGTGTTCTTTCAACCCACTCAAGTAAAACTTAGCCATATAAAAGCATTTTATTCTTTATTTATGTTTATGTTTATACAAGTCTTGCCAGTTCCAAGTATTCTGAGGATTTAGACAAAGATATCCTCAAGTATTAATGGCCGTATCGAATTGTGTACACATATTTATGAACGTTGTGGCACGCTTCAAGTAATTTCACACACAAACTTTGCAAGTGCATGCAAACAATGATTGTGCACATAAAATAGAAGATGTTATAGTGGAAATTATGCTGCCAGTTGCATTAAGCTGCGTAATGCAATAATTGTATGTAAGTAAACGATCGCAGTTATGTAAATAACAAGCCATTTGTGCTGGAATCAAATGCATGTTGTTCCTAAATAGACATTCTGGGAATATCATACTATGGCATTAATTGTTCGTTATAACACTTGCATCAAAGTTTGTTGTGCATCCCACAACCTAACTTTATGTTTTTTGAATGCTGCAGAAATGAAATGCACATCTTGTCATAAATGTGTAGCTTTTTTCATGTCATTGGACACATTGTGCCAAGTGTGCTTGACTACATAGACAGAACCTTTTTAGCGTACACGTTTCATGAAGATGTGGGCACAATGTGTTGAATGATGCTATGTACTAAAGGAATTATGATCTGTTGTATGTAATATGTATTTACAAAGTTATAAGAAAAAAGCGCTGATCATTATACAGCGGTTTTTACGTCTCATAAGTTTTGCAAGTTCAGTTGGCTTGCCAGAATATTATGTGGTTCCTGCTAATGAGTGGTCTAATAGTAGACTATAGTTTCATTCCAACTAGTTAGTGGTTAAATAAGAATAGGAATCATCTGTAGTCATGATGTGTGGATATTTGTTTGTCTCATTAAAATTTTTTGGGAGTTTTTGTAAGTAAAATTTATTTTGTTCATGTGTTGCTTAAATGTCGTAACTTACAAAATAACGTTTTGAAAAATTATTTTATTAGCACGATTTGAATTGAAATTTTAAATTATTTAATTTTTTTATAACAGAAAGCAGTCGAGATCAAAATATTTTTTTAAATTCCCTAAATATAATTAATGGATGTTCATAAATAACGTTAAAACTTAATAGGAAGTCTAATGTTGCAAAAACAAATGAATTTGTTACAATGAAGCACTACGGGGTTTGGAAAAAAAAGTGTTTTTACTAATTTACTGACAGCCGCAAAATTTAAAAAAATAAAATTATTTATAATTTTTTAAATTCTCAAATGTTTTAATACTAAACACATGAAACCACGTGAGTTCTCCTAAAATATTCAGACAATCCAGAAACATCATTTAATTAAAGGTGAATCATGTCACCACGTGCTGACGATTAATCCATCAACAGTGATGTTCAATAAATATTTAATAAACAAATAGCGCTTCTAGCTCAAACATTCTGAAAGCTTCAAAAAATCAATACTCCTTTCCCAATCCACTAATGCCACCATGTCTATTGACACCAACAAAACATTTCAATTCACATTGTTTATTTGAAAAAGTGCGGCAAACGCATCCCCCGTAATGAATTTCCTATTTTTAATTGTACCACCACACCCTGTTCGTGTAATGCAACGCAGCAAAATAAATGCGGAAGACGATCCTTTATTTTTAGATTGATCACATTGTGGCCTATTATTTTTGGTGAAGCATAAAAGTGTTGTTTTGTAGGGTTGAATATCGTCCCCCATTTCATTTTAACATCAATGATTTACTTATGCATTTTTATAGAGGTGCAGGCCATGTCGTTTATTATAGTGGATTTTGGTGTGGCCACACGGGATGTCATCTATCACGCATTTTGATTATTAGTGTTGTGTGCACGCACGTATGGCGATTGCATGTAAAGTGCGACGGAATTGGGGGGGGGGGGAATTGTATGTTGCGTTTTAAAGCATCGTAAAAACATTGCGGACTGCAGTTTTTGTACGTTTTAATTCAATGTAACTTTATTATTACACAGTGAAGGGCTAAACGTGGGTGTCGTGCGTTTGACGCCTACAGTTTTATGTGGGTAGCTAAAGTGTCGAGTTGTTGCAATCATTTAATTAAGTAGATTGGATTTTTTTTCCCTTCAACAATGTTGTAAGGTTTCTAAACTTTTATAGCGGAACATATTTTGTTTAAAATTATGTAGAGGCATTTTATTTTGTATAGCATAATTGCATTTTATTTTACATAGCGGCGCATGCAAACAAAATTATGTTTTTTTTTATGATATTACATAAATCGTAAAAAAATTTATTATTAAAGAAAATGCAAACCCCACAAGAGCACATATAAAGTGCATTATTACAGAAAAGGGCGTTTACCTGCCAAAATAAAATGCTTCAAACATTCAGCAACTATAAACTGACTCAAATAATGTGCACCCAAACGAAATTGAATTTAAAAAGCATACAAAGGTACCAACGTATAATTCCCATAAGTATAAAGTACGAAATGGATTTAAAACAAGTGCACACGGATCTCCCATACTCTTGCCATTACATTTGTGAGGTGAAAAAAAAAAAAACAGAAAATAAATTCTTGTGGTCATTGTTCATTGATATCATTTTACTCTCTCACTGCTCAAGCCCTCACCATGTGTCGGAATTCGTCTTTATATATATTATGTGGCAAAAAAACAACAACAACAACACCTTAATATAAGTTACCACCAAGAAAAATGTGTACGCGTAAGAATACGCGCTTCATAAAAAAAAAAAAAAAAAGCATTCTCAGCTGAACGAAACGGCATGGAGACTTACCGCATCGCTGACCACACGACCTTCCTTTATCATTTCGGTCTGCATTTATAAGACGCATTATTATAGTAGTTTTTGCTGCTCCACAATATTTCAATTGGAATTTCGATTGACCGTCGTCGGTTCTCCTTTAACTTCATTGTACAATTTAGAGGTGTTTTATTGTTTGAAAATTCTTGCCAAACTCATCATTAAATTGTTTGGAATGCAGAACATTTTCAATCCTCATTTTCTTGTGGTCGAATTAATTTTAAATGTGGCGCCCTGTTCTAAAAATAGGTGAAATTTTTGATCGAAAAAATGCGGGTACAAAAATCAAAACATTTAAATTCAAAATACACAATCTTTAAAGAAAGGTTCATCCCAAACGTTTGCACAGATTTTTTGGTTGTTTCCCGGTATTACATTTTGGGGGCAATAAAAGAAATATTTACCTGCTGGTTAAATAGCATCTCAAGTAGCAACCATGGGAGACATGCTATCGTGGAGATGTAGTATACACTTCAAGAAATTTAATATACAATTCCGTTCTATCCATTTGTTTTTGGCGCGATGTGATCAATGAACGAAGAATACGTGAGAAAAATTGTCTGTTCTTTATCGATTTTACTTCGTTTTTGACCCAAAAATGTGTTTGTGTGTTATTACTTTATAGCACAATGTGCACCCCGCACTTTCATCTTGGCTTTTCACAAGAAGATGCTTCAACACAAACACACATTTCAGAAATTCGATGCCTTTCCGCTTCTGTAGCAAGGATGGTAGCATACTGATAGTATGGATTGCTTTTGCATCCATGAAAATGAATGTGAATGTTAAGGAGGTAGAAATGTTAATACGAGACTCCATGGTGTGTTTTTGGGAACCAACTACTATATACGAGTATTTTGTAATGGATTCATGGTTGCATATGTTTCAACAGCATTTCACACACTAAATCAATGCATTTTTCACCGTAATTCTTTCCAATGTGCTGCATGATGCATATGTGGGACCATGGGAAGTGGTTTTGTCTGCGTCTAGGTATAATATAATGGTAATATTGCACCCACCAACTGGAGTACTATCACTCAGTAATATTATGGTGGATTATATGCGGAAGAATATGGTTTCCTGAGCATGAAACAGGTGCGAAATGATTCTTGAGAAATTTTTTTTTCCCTTCACTGCAGCTATCCTGAATAAGTGGAATAAAATTTACTCATCTGGTTTTTATTACGTGATGGCATTCGGAAATGTTTAAAGAGAGAACACTACAGTGGAATACCAGTTATAGAACAAATGGCAAATTTTCTTTTTGTAATGGAAAGCCTTTAAAAAGCAAGCATAAAGGTTTGAAATAAAAAAAACCGGCTCATCATTTTCGCTAATTGTCCATTAAAAGTCTATCCGCCAGTAACAAGCAACAACAGTGGAAATGTGCAATATCTGCAGAATGATTTGTAGTGCCGTTGTGTCCGCCATAGGGATTACCAGCAGACATGCTATCGGAATTTATCGTTGTAAATGGCAAGATCAACAAATCCTCGTGTACAACAGCGTGCAGCGTCATTTAGATTCTGTTTAAATGCATTCTTGTTGCGTGTGTTTAGAAGTATTTGTAGCGGAAGGGAAGTGGAAGTCAATTTAATTGATGCAACAACAGGAAATTGATGGTGTGGAGAAGAGTGCACCGCAATGAAGGATACAAGCGGTAATCAATTAGAATGATTATCTTGTCGATTTCTATGTAGGTAGTTATGTCTTTCATCGATGCGCGAGTGATTTGTTGCCAGCAAAAAACGATTTAAATGTGATGAGCACTTTCTTATACTTTCATGAGCGCGATCGTCATCAAATACTCATCATTAATAACATGATATAGAGTCTATAAAATACATAACACCTTAATCCGGCTTCTCGCGGACTAATATTCACTGCCACTGGTTCAGCATATTTTTATACGCGAATAAGCCAGATGGTATTGTGAAAAATGTTGCCTTGCCCCGAGCATTCTTTGCGCACTTCCTCTTATTCCAGTTTTACTCATGTGGTACACCTTTCTTCATCAAATGTCGGCACATGTGTATAGTATAAGTTATAACGTTTGTACATAAATTTGTGAATTCATTGACGCTAAAACTATATATAAAATATATGTACTACAACGATTCTCGTTTTCCTGGACCAATTTCTGTTTTGTTGCGCTGTTCTCCTCTGCTTGCCCATGCGTACATTTTAATTTGTCAAGAAATCACGGACTACCTGTTTCGACGGTGTTCTTGTTTTCAGTTTTTATTAGTTTTTATAATGCATTGCAGTTAACGTTGAAAATTAATTTAATATGTTGAAAAGTTGCATTCCATTCAAAATATCCATTCACTTCCGCTCCTAAAATTAAAGCAAATCATGATACACATTTCGAAACGGAAATTTCTTTTTATTGCTGCAGTTGAATACGGTTACAAAGGATGTGTCCATCATAATTCACATGACCATTTGAATTCAGTTTTGTGATTGAAAGGTCATTTAAAAATATGCACTCAATTGATGTGAATAAAAATAAATAAATCAATAATTTTTTTATATTTCATATTTTTAAATGTACTCGTCAAAAGTTTCATTCTCATTTACATAACAAATATCATGCATTAATAATGGCAAGGTCACAAAGCGATAATTCAATATTGTGTTATTGAGGCTTATAAATGAATATTGTCAACCTGTGCTCCATCTCAATTAAAATCCGTGGGAGAGTTGACCGAAAATCCGCATCAATCGAATTCCATTCAAGTTTACTTCATTGGTATTTCTCCAAAAACACAAAAATATATGCATCCATTTAAATGAATGCGACACTACATAAATTATGCAACAAGCCAAACAAAGGCGCCAAAAATATAAATTGCGAAAAATGAACACATCTGTGAACTGTGTGACAACTCTGCGCACAACGGATGTTGTTGTACCTTCATACACTTTTATCAAGTCCATTAATCATTTAAAACTTACAGAAATATCGAAAGTTTCTCTATAGCCTTTGTTGTTGAATTTTTAAGCTATATTTGACTCACTGAGTGTATAAATTGTTGCATTTGTGATTTAAAATTTTTTTTTTGGAAAAATGTTAGTGATGGAGAAATACAATATATTTTGTTTCGTTTTGTCCTGACTATTTGCTTTTTATTCAAATTTCATAAACTGTTTTACCGATGTGTACGAAATTTACATTTGAAATATTAAAAAAAAAAAGTTATGTTAGTTTTATTTTATTGTTTTCAAGGCCAAGTTTCAAGGTCAAGTTATTTATTAAAAATTATTTGTCTTGTGTAGGTGCTCAAAATAGGATCTAACTATTTTTACCGCTTTTGAGACAAATATTTAAAATAAAATGGAATTCTCTCAAAAAAATTGGAAAAAAAATTTCAAGGTCACAATTAAACATTTTCGAGGTCTCATAATTTTATATTTCAGAAATAAATGCAAAAAAAAAAATACAATTCAACTGTAGTGCAGATATAAGATAATCTTTTTTTCTAAAGTTTTCAAGGTCAAAAAAATATGATTAGAGGTCAAAAAAACTAAATTAAAATGCATTTAAAATTGCTGTACAAAACCTATACAGTTATCAAATCAAACTACATTTAATATCACAATGAAATTCACTTGCAATGGCATTAAAATTATTGCGTGACCCTCCCTACCGCTTTTTACTTTTTTATAAAATGTACTCGTACGAATTTAAATTAAAAACCGCCACTAGACTGCATATCGCTATAAATCTTCACCAAATACATATTTATAACTATAGGAACAATATGCTTTTGTGGTTAAAATAAAGACGTACTCGTACGTAAAACGATAATATAAGATACAGTCAAGACTCAAGAAGCATTCAAGCGCCACAGAAATCAGTCTGGCGAATCCGCCCAACCCGCCATCCGCCAAGAGAGTGTAGGACGGACGTGCGCATACATCTTATGCATGGTCGAATCACAGAAAATCGCATATCTTCTGGATGAATTGAAAACTAAATCCTCAATACGTATACATTCGTGACATTTCCACTTCAATATATATTGAATGTTTCTGTAAAACTTTTATATTCGAGTTGATCAAATAGTAGGTACTCGTATAAAGTATAAACACATATAGAAACGTCAAAAAATGTGTAACTGTTTGCACTACTTCCGTTTGGGTTGAATATTTTGTGTCGATTTTAATAGGGTGACTGCATGTGAATTGTGATGCCAATCATGCATGATTGAGGCTGCTTTCAATAAATGCGTGATTACGTGCTGCTACACACAATCATTATTTTTGTGGAAGTTGTTTTTGTTGTATGTTGCCGTCATAAATATTTTAATGATGAGGGGAGTAATTTAGCAAAGTATTGGGCATATATTCGCTACAATATGCTGAATTCATCCACACAAATAACGATATAAGTCCGTAAAGTTTTGTGGAAGTGAAATAAGGGGGAAACAACAAAACTTTATTTTTTGTGGCTACATCGATTTTGTATGCACATGCGGAACTTTTAGCAGACTGTGCAAAGACGCATAAGCACTTGACTTGTATCGTTGTACTTTGTGTAAGTCCTGGGTATAAAGTATAAACTTTTTTTGCATGCCGAAGCTGTTCCTTATTATAGGTATTATATATCGCTGCGATTAGCGTCACAATTGTTCAGTTTTATATATCTTTGTTTATTATAACTTTATGTTGATGTTTTTTTTAAATATTTATAATGCTTACTCATGCATTAACTGTGAATTTGTCATTGTTAACCGATTTATTAATTGCATTGTGTGCATTATACAAAACAAATAATGCAAGCTTCAATTTAATGCAATAAATCATGTTACAAATTCATTTAATTTGGTTGACATTTAATTACATTAAATTATTTACTAGTTGATTTTATTAAAAAATGATTAATAATCAAGCATTGTTCCATATTTCCATTATGTTTGTTCAGTGAATTTTGTGGTGACGATAGCCCTTTTTATTTACAAAGCATTTTTTGTTGAAAAACACAAATCACTTTTGTTTGAAAGCACTTTCGTATGATTAGCTTTTTATAATCCCCAACAATTAGCTGTTCAACTTGATAATAAAGCCATTTTAAAAATGATTAAACAATAAATGTTTGTTCCATGCATCAAAATGACACCCACAAAGCTACTGCAATGACTGACTTAACGCTACTTAAAGCACACACACACACTTAAGATGCCAACTACAATAATTGATTAATGCATTCAATTAAGCCATGCACTTATTATGTTGAGTACCAAAAACGCAGAGAATCATAATTATGAGTGTTTCAGCATTTTTAATGAGGAGATCTCAAAAGACGCGAGATGAAAATTTAATTTCAACAATTATTCACATATACAAACATAATTTTAACGGCACAAATATGAAAACATCTTGTAATATTGTGTGTCTCAATTTTGAATGCGCGTCTTAATGCAAATACAAGTTGGACGCATCATAATAGCATTAAAAAGCATCAGAACAAACATTGTGGCTGCAGTGGCATATGCTGTGTTTTCGAGATGCTGCAAAAACATATGTCCACAATGAGGCGCTGAGATATATTTGTATATAATGACTTCCTTCAACTCTTATATGCGGTTTAAAAATGAAAAAAGTTATGGAATTAAATTCATGATATGATGTGGAAATAAAAGACAACAGCTGCAAATCACTTATTGTATGACGTATTTGGGTACATGTGCTCGCAGTTTATAATAAAATAATATAAAAACTAGAAATGGTGATGAGACTTTTCGGGATTTTTCAAAATGCGAACTTTAAATTTGTTTTACACAAAAAAAAAAAAAAATAACCGAGCTCTATTTGCGCTACATTGTTAATCGCAGCATAAGTACGTGAGTACAACATAAATAAAGTTAATGAACTCTTGTTGGTCAAAACTGAAAAACTCCGTTGCCTCTTTTGGGGCAATAAAATATAACGAGAATAACCGCGAATTTTTTCACGATCAATTAATTTGAACAATAAAATTTCGTAACTTTTGATGTTTTAAATATTGTTATGTATGGTTTAAATTTCAATCCAATGATTTTTTTTAAAGTATTGCCGTTAACTAGGTAATTAAAATAAGTTCAGAAAACGTCTATTTTAATATTGTGTTCAATTTTAGAAATAATTTTAAATAGCTATACCTGAACAACTTTTTACAACTTTTCAGTAAATCCCCAATTCCCAAATTCCCTATAACGACTGCATGCAAAGCATAAAGTCTAATAAATCCACAATATAAAAGATTTTGTGTTGAGGAAACACAAATACGTAATTAACCTCATTTTTTAATGACTGACTGTTGTGCAGTGTGATGATCTCCAATCCAACTAAATTTTGACAAAATGACAAACATCCGGCAGCGGCTGTTTAATTTCATGTCTCATTTTAAACAATAATTGTCCAAATTGTTCATAGCTACAGACAAATTAAGCAATCCCGCAACTTTGTGGTTTCATATTAAAATGTGTGGTGGTGGTAAATATCAGATCGTTAAATAAATAAATTGAAATTTTGCCTATACAATAATTAAAGCAAAACATTTTCATTTCACCAAGCATCACACTGACGTTTAGTTTAAACCAAAATTATTTGTCGTTTTGTGTTGAGAACAATTAAAAAGCACGATGGACACATTTAACGACACAATGTTAGTGGATCAACCCCATTAACGATGAGACTGCAAACCGCATTGTTGCCCATTTTCGGTGTGCCAAATAATAATTATATTTGAACCATTAATTTGACGATGTTCAATTTAACTCCGCGGGGATGTTATGTCAACATTTTCCAGCATTTTGCTATGGCCATACCAAAATTAGTAAAACACTGCAGCAGTGTGCACTTTATAATTTGGAGTTGATGATGGGATACATTTGACGCTTTATATATTGTGTGGTTTGGCATAGCGTCCAAAAATGTTGTTTCAAACACTAGAGACAAGATAGAAATTTGATTTCTGGGATAACATAATATTTTATGCAGACTTGCATTCATTATATTATTATGTATTATTATGTTGGTGTGTTGTTGTCCGGTGTGCAACCGTATTGTGTCGGTGGTGAATAAAATGCGCTTCTACGATTTCAATTGCAATTCCGGTGCACTGAATGGAAACTGTTACGGTTCAGGTGGTCTTCATTTTAACAAATTCAACAGGAATACAATATGAATAATGCTTCAGCTCTGCGTGGTTCTTTGGCCTGATGTAAATACATATTGTACATTTATTCTAGTTTTAGCTTCATTTTGAAATGTATCCGTTGCTGTGCTGCTTTACAAATTTGGTTTATTCTATTTTAAAATGTAAATATGAATTTTTATACCCATGATATTATTATCGTGCGTTTTTAATTCACACATTTATGCTGTAAAGTTTACAATTTCATTAAAAATTCTGAAGCCGATTTGTTCAGGATCATTTTTGTGTACATTACGGCTTTATGTTGGCAGCGGCTATCATGCATAGTTTTTTATGCAAATAATAGCACATATTTACACAACATTAAACTATCAAATGATAAATATTTGAATTTAGATTATTCATAATCTTGATGGAACGAGTTCTTTGAGATGATGTAAATATATAATTTAAATGGTAACTTTGCGCCTTTACTTTTTAAAATTATTTCAATGAATTGGTTGTCCGTTTTTATATCATAATCAACACATTATTTTACAAAAATTTGAATCTATTAAACAAATAGAATTATTCAAATACCTTTCGTGACTTTCATGATCATGAAATACATTTCCGCACATTTATATATGATGTTGTATTCAACACACTTTGTTTACATTTGATTGCGATTAGGAAGCGATTTGCTGAATATTGTAAAATTTATTATGTTTGCGCATAATTTGTACATATTTGGTTTGCATAAATGAAGTCACTGTCAATAAAATACGGGGTTAAAAGCCTTTGAAATTTCATGTCATTTGATTTAAATATCATTGCTGCTTATCTACAAAATGTATTTATTGTAAATAAAATACTGATAAGGAGCATGCAACAATTATAATCAAATTGAAAAAAAAAAAAATTAAAAATTTTTGGTGGATGTCAATTTAAATATTTTTCGTTTAGTTTGTGACTTGATTAAAATAAAACTAGTACACCAATTATTATTTTTGTGCAATTAAAGAGTTCTTTAAGTTCCTGTGCTTTAAACATTTCAATAAATAATGGAAACGCAAGTTATTTAGCATAAAATAGCATTAATAAATTTATATTTACATTCTTCATTGTCCATTTCAATCAAATAGACACATCTGCATTTCATTGCAAGACAATAACATTTAAAATAATTCTTTTTTGCTATATTAATACGTCGTTGAAGAATTTACAATATAGACTATGGTACATTCCAGAATGTATGCAATTTGTGTAAATAAGTATTTTCTTGGAAATACATAAAAATTCCACGCTTCGATGTCATGACAACTAAACCCAAATTATTGTAATAAATTTGGAAGGAACATTTGGAATTTCCCTATAAATAAAACGTACATAAATTGACTTACTGATTTTGAACTGTATTTCAATTTAATTACATTTAAATTATTGCTACAACGCATTCATAATTTACAATGTTACACAATGTGAATATATTTTAGGTCTTGACTTAAATGGGGTTTTCGATACGACATACCTTTTATACAACGTCTTTAAAAGGAAATTCACTTACATTTTCAGAAGATCATTTGGGGTTGGTTTTCACATTTGCAAACTTCCCCAGACACCATGTGGTGGCAATGAAAAAGTTGTTGAATGTTTGTTTGGGTTACCGAAGTGTATTTTTAATCAGATGTTATTTTACTTTTGTCGATAGACTTTACGAACTTTAACGCCAAAATATAGGAAGTATTGTAACATGTTTGAATTCTATGTAATTTAAATTAATATTTTCAATATTATAAATTAAATTTAAATCCTCAAAACATAATTAAAAATAATGCAAACATAATGTTGTGATGGTCATTTCAAAATAAATAAATAAATGGTTGTATTTGTTTTATTATGCATATTTCTGTACATTTATTATTTACATAAATGCATTAAACAAACACAACCATCCTATCATTTATTTAAATTCAATAAATCCATAAATAAATTCTTAATCGACCGGAAACAAAAGAAATACAATCACATAATATTTATTCAATATTGCTGCTGCATAAAATATATTGTGTTCTGTTGATGTTTAAACAACATGTATGCAGCTCATTGTGTTTGCATGACCGCATCATCATCCACCCTCCTGACACTTCTTCTAAAACCACTGAAAACGTGCCAGCACGTTGTGTATAGAATAAATAATAAGTTGGTAGCTCGACTGTCTTAATTCTAGGACTTTCGTAAAGGAATCACAAAACCTCTCTACGCTACAATTGAATTTGTTTTCGGTTGGATTGCTTCAAACTTTTATAGAAAGAATCGTGTCTCTCGCTTTTAAAGGATCGTATTCTTTATACTTTTTTACAAAGCGTCGGCGCACATTTTTTATTTAAGACGAATTAACCACCTTTGTACTACCACTCAGGGATATCTAAAAAAAAAGTTAAAAAGGCCTATTCCCAATTAATGCAGTAAAAGGGCGAGATGAATTTCCACAGTATGAGACGCAACATAGTTAAATATAGTTACTACATAAATGAATGCTAAGCACGTACGCATCTCTTAAGACTATTATAATTCAGTTTGTTAAAGCTGTTAAATTCGAAACGTGTGGCAGTCGGCACTACTGAACGCCTACAAGATCCAACAACACAAGGCAGTTACTGTCGCTAATTTACAATATTTAATACTTATCGTATTTAATATGCTTCCATATGCTTTTATAAAGTGTGCACGGTGTCAACGAGATTACATATTATGAAACTCAGCAATTTTTTCTGTATATTTAAATTTTTATAATGCTCAAAACAAGCGCCATTTATGGAGCAGCACGTGGGTGCATTGCCCAGTGTGGACACAATATATATATTACGTGTGATCTTGCTTTGAAAGTCGCAAGAAAATTACAATATTTTTTGTGTTGAAAAAAAAAAAGCTCGCGCTCATTCATGAAACTCAAAAATTAGAGATTTGTGGCGCGTGCTTGTGTGGGTGGCGTCATTTTAATATTATCGTATACGTATCTATCATTTAATTTTACGTTTAATCATAAACACGTCATGGTTTGAAACTTAGCGCACAAAAAAAATCACGCTGCGATTCAGTATTGGAAGCCATTCATTTAATGAATGAAAGCTTTCCGTTGCATCCGCACCCATATAAAGGTCATAGCATTCAATTTTGACATAGCCTGTTTATGTTTAAAGTACATAATTTACAAACGCTGAAAATGTGGAAAAATATGGCGCAAATTTATGTAGGCAGTTGTATGCTGCAACCTGCAGTATTTATGTTATTGACGTTTTATGATTTTTTATGTCATTGAATAACAATTTCATTCATAATTTATTGATTACAATTTTTGGTACACATTCTGGTAGCAAATGAAGTGTTTCAAGGACTTTAAATTTTTTATGAAATAGTGAAGTACATACTTTGATAAAAAATATAAAATAAAGTGCACATTAATTACCAACTTAAACGTAAACATTTTATTGAGAGCCAAACTTTATGCATTATTTCACTTATATACCGTTTTATGAGGATTCAGGACAAAATAATGTCCTTTTTTACATGAATTTCACTTTAAAGCACCTTTTTAAAAAATATTAAATATTTTGAAATAACATTTTAATTTTTTTAAGTGAAATAATAATTAGAAATGTAATTTTTTCCTACAATTTTCAAGGTCATGTTGTAATTTTTAAAGGCCTAACCAATTTAATGCCAATAATTTAAAATAATTCTACCACCGAATTATGAAAAATACTTAAATTACAAAATAAAGTTCAAATAAAGATTAAATGTAATATTAAATTAAATTCAAGGTCACAGATTAACACATTATGACTTAAAGAAATTTTACTTTAATATTCTTGTAGTAAAATTAAATTGTTTTTCAAGTTTCACGTGAATTTCTCAATTGCTTTTAAAATAAAGGAAGTGCAATGTGCTGCAATAAAAGTAATTTCCGATCAATTAACTGCCAATTAAAATTGCACTCTTGTGTGGCACTTAACCAACGCGTAACGACCTTGCACTTAACTCTCAATGCGCTTCAAAAGCATTCAATTTTGAGTAATTGTTTTGCACGAAACCTTATTATTAAGTAAGATTTTTTCCAGGTAAATCAAATTGATAGAGTTGCTCTTTTGTTAAATAATTGCAGCGCTCTAACAGAATTTACACAGAACAAGCAAGCAGTAAACTGTTGAGACCGCACACAAATATAAAGCATCAGAAAATATGTGCCACCCATTGAGATTTTGTGAAAAGCAGCTAAAAGGCGGTATCACAGACACCCTTATTTACTTGAAATGCACCGTTACTATTTCCTAATCCGACACACATATAGTGTCATTATGTAATTAATCTTGGTGCTGTTGTTTTTGCCCGCACTGCGCACGTAGCTGAGTGGCACATCTCCACAGACAATGTGTGTGCAGTGTGCATCAGTGTACAGAATTAAATTATGTCCTGTGTTGCGAAGAGACTGTTGTTATTTTGTTAAGCACACCACTTGTGTGACGGGCAGGCGGGTGTTTGGAGAAAAACTTGTTACTGTAATATGTCGGAAATATACTTACCACTTAGTACATTGTGTTGTGTGCATGTGAGCAACTGTGGAAGACAACGGGAAGTAATTTAAAAATTCTTGTGAGTGTTTTTACTTTTTGAGACAACATTTTCATGTGTCTGGTGTATTTAGACATTGGTAAAAGAAAACGTGTAAAGGTGATGGAATCAAATTACCATCCGATTGCTATTAAATCGGCGTGTGATGGCTTCATACGTTAATTTATATGTCATGTGTCAGCAGAATGTGGTCCATTATGGAGATATTTTGTCGTTTTGGTTATTATCTTCGTTTGAAATTCTTTCATGCAATTTATATAGCGACTTTTTTTTATTATGTTTTTCACGTATTTGACGACATTCATTATTGGCATTACGTCGTCAAATACGTGGAAAACATAATAAACATTTTATGAAACAAATTATGTATGCTCAAATATTTTGGCCACATCCACATATTATTAAATTAATTTGGAAAAAATTAAGTTATAGTATTTCAAGAATATTATTATTAGACAAACATTATGCTAGGTCATGAAACTGATAAGAAAGAGAGAAATTACATTATTTTTTTGGTTTAATAATTTTTAAATAATACCAGTTATTTAATCATTATGAATTCCACACATTGCAACCTTGCAACAAAAGTGACACAACTCAAAAAAACAAGTTTTCGAAAAACTATGAAAAATTAATTTCAACTTATTATTATTTCAGAAATCAGATTAGTCGTAAGAAATTATTTTAACTGAATTGTACGTTAAACTAAACGACCATAAAATCAGTTCAAAATAAAATTGTTTACAATCCATGTAAAAAATCACATTTGACGTTTCTCAATTCAAATTTTACTTAAAAAATGAAAAATGACGGTTTTGTCAAAAAGACTGGATTAAAGTTGGATGCCGTTGCTTTTATACATGGATTTTTCTTTTTAAATATATTTACCGTTATTAATTTAAATACCTCAATTTATGAGTTATGTCAGTTTGGTTTTAAGGGTGCAAAATGATTATTGTTTTTTAAAAACAAATTTAATCCAATGTAAAGTTGAAAATACTACAAATTGGTTTTACTAACTAACAATTGTATCACAAAAACCGTGACCTAGGAGTTTACGTAGAAAAATATGTACAAACATAATTAACTGATAACATTAGAACCCGAAAATGTTATCTCCTCCTACTGAACAGTGAACACTAAAATATGTAGGGTTTTAAAGCACAATGTCTTCATTATAATATTCATATTATAACAGAAAGTAATCTCGTTATCACCATCAGCTTGATTTAAGATTTAAGATGGATGAAAAACAGGGAAATGATTCGTGATGTTGACTTAATTTTTCTATTTAAGTTTGGCTCCTTTACTGAGAATGTATTTAAACCGCTCACTCGTGAGAAAAGTAAACCCAAAAGGGTTTAAGTGTTTAACACATTTATTAAGTAACTGCGGGTGATTTTACGTTCAAACATCGCTTTTATTTAAATGCATTATGCATAATATTAGGATTTTCCCCAAACTGAACTAACAAATAATTTTAAAGAACAAAAAAAAAGAAGAAGAAACTAGCCATTAATCTGTTAAAGGGATTAAATAGAACAATGCACATTGGAATGAGGCACTCATAAGAATCTATTTGTGGCCACAAATGATGCATATGTGCGCATTTCCGCTTTCAAAGGCACATTCATTAATTCGACCATGTTAGCCACAATCGCAATTCCATACTGCTCGTATGTTGGAATTTTTCTTTTGTCATACTTAAGTAGTTAAATTGTGCAGCATTGACAATTTCACTGTAACAAAAATGTCATCAATACGATTGACCTGAACTCAACATAGCTTTGACAGTGTTGCAGCAAAGTGCACTCAGCAGTCAGCGTTGCATAAGGGTCGGTCTTTCACATACAATGCGTGCGCACTGCAGCACCGCTCCTCATTGACTGGGATATTTCCACTTTCTGTCTATTGTTTGCGTATCCGGTGGCTGCTTTTAAATAGTGCGACATATGTGGAATTTGTGAGAGGCATAAATAAACTATAACGCACTGATATTCCGTACCGGATATTCCCTCTCATTGAGTGCTGACAATAATAATTGGCTTTTTATGCGTTCACAATAGTCCCAAATAAACCATTCGACTTAATATTGCATTTACATTGAATTTATTGTGTGTTGTGATGAGCTCCCTTTTGTTGGCCCTCCACTTCCCTCTTAACATTTAGTTTTTATGTTTAGAATTTGCTTGGGTGTACACTCTCATTGGATGATCATAATAAACAAATTTAGGACTGCACTGACATTGTGTCGCATCCGCATGGTGCACTTTTACTTCTCCGTCACTGCGAAATTGTCTTCTTTTTGTTTGCACAAGTGAAGTAAATTTTTGGGATGCATTCACAAAAAGATAATCAGTTTAGTTACAACTTCCGTGTCGGCTATGATTTACGTACTAACATTTAAGTGCAATTTATGAGGTGCAATGCGATGCGCTATGTTTATGTTATGGGTGATAATAAATTGTATGAAACTGTCGTGTTCTACAAATCCAAATCATATGGAAACTACAATGTTGTGATAGTTATTACAATTGATGCAAATGAAGGAATGCACACTCAGGTGTGTCGTGTGTGAGTTGTGCGCACATTTGTTGTGCATTGTAAACAATATAAAGCAATTCATGGAGAACAGTTGATACTCAGTAAATAAATAACTTGCCAAACATATCGTATATGCAAATACAGGCGATCGCTTTTGATTACTTGTTTTTGATTGTTTGCTATTGTTAACATAAAACATATTTTGAAATTGAATATAGTTTTGTGAGACAATTTTTCGCAACCATACGCAATTTTCCATACCGACATCACATCAATTGTTATGATTTGTGGATTCTGATATCAAATACAGTCCAATAAAAGATTAAAGTCAATAGGATCGGCTTTGTTAAACAAATACATAATATGTTATGTTGATTATTTGTTGATGAATTTATTTGTATCTGTGCATCCTTGCGCAATTTAATTACTTTTAGAATAGAATTCACATGACTTGAATAAATTAAATAAATATTTAAAAAAAAATTGATTTATTAAAAAATATTTTCCACCAGAGAATTTTTGACCAAAACTAGTTATTCAAATACAGGGTGACGCATAAGTCTGTCATCTACTTTCTTTAATCATAAAAAATAAAAAAATAAAAATTAATTAAACTAATTTAACTTTACTTAGATCTTTAAGAATTTTTAATGTTGGGTTTAAAAAATTATATCTCTGGAAAGTCAAATGCTTCTTTAGTTCACAAATTAGTGCTCTTTGAGCATAATTTTGCAAAGTTTCAAGGTGTGTTAAATTTATTTCCTGCACAATGTTGTTTTTTAATTGTTGTAGGGTTTGTGGTTTCCACTTATAAATTAATCCTTTTAAATAAACCCCTAAAAAGCAATGAGAAAAGGTCAAATCAAACAACCTTATTGTACATTTTTAGATTCTCGTTGCGTGTTAATAATGCTACGATTTTGTTGTATGTTAAAGTGTGACGATTTTAATTTGCTGGTAAATTATTTAAAATTTAATATTCAATCTACTAAATAAATAAAAAATAATAAATAATATTTATAACAGCTGAGTAGCGACTTTTCAAACTTTTGCGCCACTCTGTATAAAAAAAATCAGAATCACGTATGCATATATGTAGAAAAACTGACAGTAGACGCGCACAATATGTATTTGAATTCCCTTGATTTATTTAATTCAATTTTTCATTCAAGCGGCAATGTGTGTTTGATTCAATTTTCTATTATTTTGTTGATGATGAATTTTTCCAAACAAAATGAATTTTGACTTTTTGGAAACAACAATAAAAAATAAAAAAGGTTATAATTAATGATTCAGCAATTTTACAGTGTGCTTTACCACAAATTGGTTCGCGACCAGACACAGTGGCCGCGATTTACTCTCGCAAGTTAACCAAATTACCTATATTTTAGAGTTAATTTCTGAGATGATTCCCGGTCTTTAACGTCCACTTTGCACTCTAATTGCGGTACTTTTCGTTTAATTATCTCACTAAATAGCGTGTGCTCCGGCTTGCGTATATTAACTATACATAAAGCAGCACAATTTACAAATGAACGACGATGTCGGTATCTCGAGGTTAGTGGAGTTTTCATTAAAGACTTTGACGTTCATTTTCTGTGGAATTGATTAGAGTAATTCACGGATTTATTAACATGGCACGCTCAATTTGTTGTTTCTTTTACGGGTACATTTTCTTTATTCAACATTTTGATTGAGTTCTATTTTCGCAACCGCGTATCCTAGGCACAGATTTGTATTTGTGTGTGAAATGAATGTGTAGAAAACGCACGTGACGGATGATGTTCGCTTTCAAATCAAATGGCATGTTGACTAATTCCCAGAAAGCAAGATCCGAAACAGATTTTTCTTTAGTCCTTGAGGACATTTTGTCTAATATGGACCGTTGCGTATATACTTATGATACCCTTTTTTTTTACATAGTCCAAAGAATAAATCATAACTCAATGTGTATGGTGGAATTCATCAGACACACTCGTGTTCAATTAGGCTGCAAATTACATACATTACGTGAATACTTTTTTTGTATAGTAGACTGCCATATTATGTAAGAAGCTTATCATTTTTAATTTCGAGCATTATAATTATAATTGTTTTGTAGTATATAAATTCTACATTAAAGATTGTTTCGGAAAAAAAATTATTGATGAAGAGAATCACAAAAATATAATTAAAAAATTATTAAGACACATTTTTCAAGGTCAAGTTATCGCAAAAAAGAA
Organism: Sylvicola cinctus; assembly: GCA_963854165.1. Classification (NCBI taxonomy): domain Eukaryota; kingdom Metazoa; phylum Arthropoda; class Insecta; order Diptera; family Anisopodidae; genus Sylvicola; species Sylvicola cinctus. The sequence goes on along the minus strand of OY974082.1, from coordinate 62,295,334 downwards.
TCTTGAACCTTTTATTTTCAAAGCAACAAAATGTTAAAAAATAATAATTAAATTTTTTTAATTCATTTCAATTTAGAGTAGATTAAAAATATTTAAGAAACAGTTACTGCATAAAAATTTTAAGAAATGCAAAAAACTTTTCTAAAAAATTTTAAAAATATTTTTTGCTGTTACATTTTATTTTCTTAAAAGCTTAAAAATTATTTTATACCGTTTTAACTTACCTTTAATTAATTTTATTTTATTACAATTAATTGGTACTTTTCCGTAATAAAAGTACCAATTAATTTTGATGCAGTTGCTTATAAATTCGTACGTGCCACTCCCTGCCACATTTAAAAAAAAAAAAAAAGCAGCAGCAAAATACTGCAATCTAATGCTTATGTTTTCATATTACACGAGTGAGCAACCGAAATTATATTAAGAACATGATTCTCGTGAAGCATTTTAATAAAGATAAAGTTGTTTGATGTTTCAGTCTTACGTGGGTGAGAACTGAGAATGTTTTTAATATAATGCTTTACACATAAAAGGGCTTGAACCACAACCTTTAAAGTCTCAATTCAACATCTTTGAAATGGTCTTTAATTGCGGCTTAAATTTTGCAAAATGCTTAATATTAATTTACAAATGCGTGAGCAAAATTCAACATGACGAACACGCATTCTCAGTTTTTGTTTGATAATCTTGTAAAATAATAAGGGGAGAATAATCAAACTTTAATAATATTGATGAAATTAATTTAATTTTAGAAAATACCACTGAATAAACTTTTGTTACAAAACAAACTTATGCGGAAGTCAACAAAATTTACTAATTACATTGTGTGTATTTGATTAAGCAACTTTTTGAGCACTGCCTGCAGACAATGAAGCGAGCAAATGAGTCAGATAAATGAAACAATCAACGTTATATGTACTATTTAAGTACAAAATTTAAATCCAAATGAAACGCCATTTCTGGGTTATGTGATACATACGATTTCTTCTTTACAATCAGCAAGAATTTGCACTTATTGTTCACACACCGTAACCAAATTGTCACATGCCGCGCAACTGCGGAGTTACAAAATGAAACTTTTACTCATTGTCTTGATGTGGCGATGCTTATAACTATGTAACAAACATACATCGCGTAAGGCATTCAAGTGCAATGAGTAACAGCGTACTTTGTACCATATTTGGGATGAAATCGGATGCACTCACTCCCACAATAATGATTACAACCATTGTGTAGATAAAATTAAACAACATATACAATAAATTGTTTATTTAATTGCAGATGCTGAAGCACGTTCAAATCTCTCCAATGCGCAACCGATCCGACTCGATTTCCCTTCGATCAGCGACATCGTGTGCGTCCTCATTGTGCGGCAGTCCCGAACCACCATCAGATCATACGCGCACACCGTCACGAGCCTCCAGTTATTCCAGCCTCAATGAAGCAATACCACAGGTGGGCATTGTCATAATTCTTTTTATTTTAATTACATATGTCATTCCTTTATTCTTTACACTCCATTCCTGGTTGGTACCAAGTGTTTGTAATTTGGGCGATGTTTGCGGCATATCTCTTCTTCTTTTTTTATCTTCCTTTTTGTGGGGGTAAATGATTGACGTTCGAATGTTCAATTCTTATGCCGCACCGCACTGAATTTTATGAAAAATCTTGAAAGCCAAGTGCCTGCGTGTACTTCCTTTGAGACAAATTGACGATGAGACGCGACACCGTATAATATTATGAATCTCAGAAACCTGTCAATGCACTCAAAGTATGTATAGAGAAACACCGTTCTTAAATGAGACCAATATCCTTGCCACATGTTATCCTCGTTGCAAGAGCATACGAATAAGTCGAGTGTAGTGTTTTTGTGTGATGTAGCACGTGTTCCCGTAAACTATTAAGACAGGAAGTTTAAGATTACATACATGAGCCTAACATAATAATGAAATATTGGAAAGGGGGGATGTTTTGTTGAGGGTTTCTTTTATGCAGCAGAGAATTCATGAGTACGTTTTGCAAGTAACTTCAAAATATAAATGATGGTGTAGATTTTAAAACATGAAGAGGCGTTTTTTTGTGTTGAATGGCACATCTACTTAAATGTGTTAAATGGAGCAGTTAGGACTGTCAGCGTTTGTTAAATTTTTTGTAAATTATGTAGTTTTTGTGGTTTAGTAATTTACCTTTTTTATGTTTTCTTTATCATATTTTATTTTATAAAGATTATGACATAAAATAAAAATACATTTCATCATATTCCTTATATTTAAGGACTTATAAAAAAAACTATTTTTAATTTTCTTAAAACCATTTCTTGCTTTTAATTATCCTGTATCCATAAATTTCTTCCATAGTTCTTCAAAGCAATTACTACTTGTCAACTTTGCTTAAACTTAAATAAACAACCATAAATATTTTGCCCAGAAGCATAACCAGAAACAAAAAGTCATATTTATTTACAGTCACTTTTCCGATTAAAATGTATCCATCAAGACTATGCTTGTCACCATAAACATCAGCTATTCTTCTGTTCTGTTTCAAGATGCGAAAAATGTTTGCGTGATTAATCGTTTCACAATAACAATCAGTTTAATCATAACTATGTACAAAAAATTTGAAATAATGAAGAAATTGCTTTTCTAACTATTAAGTATACTTTCCGGCACTTAGCTCTTCTCCAAGTGTGTAATTATGTTTTCTCTCAAAACACCTCAATTCTCATTGGCAACTTAAATCATCTTCACTTTTAGCTATACAATAATTCAGTAAAGTGTAAAATGCTTGTCAATGCGATGTACCTTTGTTCATAAGAGCGATTTAAAAATAAAAGTAAAACACAAATGTGCCACATTGTTTGTTTTCCATATGTTTGTTTCACTTTCATTTAACATGTGGTATTTGTAATTTATTTTAAGTTCATCATATTAGTATGGAGTTGTGTTATAATAATTTTTTATGACTTTATAATTTTATCTAACCACAACTTCTAAGTTGTTGCTGCTGTTAAAATTGTATAAATTCAAAGATTTTATTGTGATTACAATTTAGTGTTGGATTAAATTTAGTTGTTTGCAAACTATTTCAATAATATGCATCAATTTTAAATGAATTTCATGTAAAGACAGTATTTGCCCATTTATGTATGTACAATTTTGTCATAAAATAAAAATATATCGAGAAATATTAGCCAACTTTCAGGCGATAAAAAAAATAAAATACGATTAATTTTGTAAAAAAAACTTTTGTCATTCAAAACTATTAAATCAATATTAAAAATTGTTTTATTGATACAATTTTTTTGGCAGAATAGAGTTTAAACATCACACATTAACTAAATAGATACAAAGAATTTTTAAAGCTATTCCTTTTTAAGACATAATGCTTTGAAAATTTTTCTTTTTCAAATTCGCAATTTTATTATTAAAATTTTAATTTTCGAAGTTTTTTAAATTTATTAATTTTAAAAGAAAACTAAAGTTTAATTACAAAATTATATCAAAGATTTAAACTCAATAGTATGGTATTAGTGCCGGGCTTTAATCCCAATCTGTAATCTGGGAATACCAACAATTTGAAAAAATCTCAAAAATAATTTTTTTTTTCAAAGTTCTTTCAATCGTCTCACTAGATAAAGGATTTAGGTATTATTAAATAAACATAATTAAAAATAAATAGTTTAACGGTAAATAAAGCTATAAAATAAATTCGATTACACATTTTGAGAAAGTTAGCAAAATTTGGAATGAAGATTCTTAGTAAATATAAATTGTTAAATAACTTTTCGAATCTTATTACAATTTTCATTGAACAATTAATTAAAACTACCAAAGCTTCATCACTTAAAAAAGTTGCTGGTAAATAAAGTAAATTAATTGTTTAATGTGCATCACACAAAATATGGGATTCACGTTAATTAATACTCAACTAATAACAAACTTTTTTTACCATAAATCAAGTTAAAGGTAAACCCATAATTGAAAGTTTTTCAGAGTAAAATTTTCATAGAAGATGATGTACAAATACCGATTATAACAATTAACAATTATGGTGGTTTATAAACGGATGCGGAAATCACTTTACTCACTCTCAGATTTACTTTATTCTTGCAAAACTTTAAGAATTAAATTAAGTCCATCAGCAATAGGATGGAATGCACTCGGCACCAACTTAGTTGCAAAACAAGGCGTTAAGTAGTGAAAAAAGTGCACTCCGGATTTCCGCCTCCACTGTACTTTTTTTTTATAAACTCAACGTATATGAACATTTATGTACCAAGTACAATGCAGTAAGTGCATCGTTCAATGCCGTTTAGCGATGCGTTATGATGATACCGGCAGATATTCTTGTTTGCCACCATAGTTTTTGTGTGTGTGCATTTTTTGCAGTGATTTCCTTTTATGCTGTAACCGTCCATTTACGTTGCACTATCGATGGCATAATGCAATATCGTTTTCCCATATTCACATACGATCCAAACTGATGATGGGCGATTAATTTAATCGTATTATGTTCCCAACTGCTGTGGTTACAACAAGGTTATTAAATATTGTCACATAATATGCTTGCATCCCTAATTGAACATAATTGAGCAGAAATTTATTGAATTTTATCGTTTGTTGTCATGTTTAAGTTGTGAGAATTGCTCCATTTTGGTAGGAGTTAATGAAAACATCGTTTTATATTTTTATTCTTTTAAAAACAAACTTAAAAATTTAATTTTTTTCAGACTACAATCAAAATCTACACAGCTTGCTTGCGAATAGACATTGAGTATAAAACCCTTGGCATTCAATGGAGCACTACAAGCCGAGAAGTCATCGGACAATTACTGCGAAGGTATTTAGTCTGCCATCTGTTATTCATCAATAATTATTTGTATTAACTAACACACCATCTGGGTTTAATTACAGATGCAAAATGCGGCACAGAGATCCACGTCTCTTCTTTTTATCAATGGAAGTAATTGTTCGAAGGGCTGGTGTTCGTACGGTTTTGGTACTGGACAATGAAGCACAGCCGGCTATTCTTCAGGCATGTCATCCTAAAGGTGAATCACGGTGAGTGTTCAAGGACTTTATTCATTTAATCCTTATGTTCTCTTACATGAGTAATTAATACATGCTCTCTTTATATTTTGCAGCTTTTGTCTTCAAGTGAAAGCCGGAGGACTTATCAGAGTGCACACTTCAGTCCTTCAGCCGACATCACAGTACAAAAGTTTAGTGATATCCGAGGAAACAACTTCAGACGAGCTTTTATCCCTTCTCCTCTCCACATACAACTCCAATGAACCTGTTGAGCAATTTTCCCTATACGAGGTAAATACTTTACAGCAATGTCACCACACTTCTATAGATACTAACTAAATTATGATTACCCTCCCTTAAATTGCAACAGGTATGTCCCGGCCAAGAATACCAACGCAAATTACATCCGGACGATTTACCGCTGCGTGCACAAACACAGCGAACTCAACGCGGTGAGACGTGTCACTTCCTGGTTCGTCGCAACCCCAACTACCCACGACGCAAACAGATACTCCCACCAATTGTCGAGGCACGTAACACATCTGTGCACTCGATAAACTCTATACGATCAGGTCGCAGCGACGGCACGCAGGACGACGAAGACGACGACGACGACCATCCACCATGTCGAATACCAATGAGCCACAGTAGTGACAGCATAATGTGTCGCATGTGCAAGAACACATTCAAATCGTGTGACTTCTGTAACACCAAAAACATGAGTCGTACGTATCAACCGGCATTAGCATCATCGGAGGCGCCTCAGGATGTAACCAAATCAGTGACGAGTGTGACGAGCGGAAATAAGAAAATGCATAGCAGCACCACAGCAATGCAGGCGATGTCACAGGTTGCGCCCACATACAATCCGGTGTACAATATTCGCGAGATACGAACGGTATGCAATTCTTTTTCATCGCTGGGCATTGATAAAAAACTTTTAGATGTTGAAACTGTTCAGAGCTACACAAATGCGGGCAATCGAACAAAGGCGGCGGCTGTTGGTGCCAAGGCTGCTGCAGCTGCAGTGATGACCAAAAACATTGTCGTACAGGAGGTGGTGAACAACAATCCGGCCAAGGGGTTTGGACACTTTGTGTACATTTGAAGCGGGCGGCAATATTTTATTTTTATATAATGATATTTTTTATTAATGTGACGTGTAAATTTTTGTATATTTTGTTTCTTTTTTAAGCGTGAAATCCTTTTTATACCAAAACTAATGCAACTAAGCCAACAATTTAACTTTATGTTTAAACGTTCAACAAAGTTAATGCATTTAATTAAATTATTATTAATATTGTAATAGATTTATGGGCATCTGCTGTTTAGATAACAAGAGAAATGGATCTGCAGAACTGATTAATGCAACACAAATTAAACGTTGCTATTGACAAAAAAAATAAAATTTAAACACACTTAAATATTTTCTGCACCTCGAGTTTTTTTTTAAATAATTGAATTTAATTTGATATCAAATTTTAAATTTTCTTAAGATTTAAAACATTCTTTAATTTTGTATCTTGCATTTTTGTCCGCGTTTATGCACACCGATTTTTGCCCAGGTTTTAACCGCGGACATATTTCTTTCCTTGGTCGAATTTGTTTGTCTACAATTATAAATTTGAATCTAAATGATATTCTTGCTGCACATAAATCTATAGATTGTAGAAACGTACAAATAGACATAAGTCTTGTAATCCGTTTACTAAAAACTTACAACAAATTTCAACAGAAATTTAAATAATAATTAATCAACTAATTAGTGACCTAGTCAGATAGGCAGCCAATTTTTTTTTAATTACCTCACATCTCTGTGAATTTGGTTAAAAATAATTGGCTGTTAATACTTGTTGTTGTAAAAATAATAAATTCTTGTAAATATTTCTTTATTTAAGTATTTCTCTAAGAATTAATCAAAATAACATGAAATCTCTTATTTCACACCAATAATTGTTTAAAAGCACTGCTACAAATTTAAGCCACATTACGGTGGAGTACAATTATGTATTTAATTTATTATTCCAAGTATTGCTCGCGTTGAAATCATTAACAAGTAAAATACAAAGTGGAATTTTAATATTCAAAATATTTATCATTTAATTTGTGTGTCCAAAAAGTTACTTAAATTAAAATTCACTTTTTCATAATTTAACGAGCACTTCATGACAATTGAATGATTAAATTACAAAAATAATAATTACTATTGTAAGTGTGTATGTAAAACATTTTTATTGTGTGATTTATAGTGAAAATTATATGATTTCTAGTTGTGGAAAGTTTTCAATGCAGTAAACACCAAAGAGATTAATTTTAATCAATATTTAATAGCGTTTGTTTTTTGTTTGTCTAAAATTAAAAACCATACGATTAACAATCATAATTTATGTAAAACAACTCAACATTGTGTATTTGTATTTTAAGGTTGTATGTTGACCCAAATTTCATTGCTTTTGTCAATTGTAATAAATTTTTTAACAAAAAAGAAAGCCACTTGTTTTAATTGTTTACAAGTACTTTGCAGGGTGGTAAGCACTTTTACAAGTACTGCCACTGCAGTTAATGGGGGATGATGATTAAAAGCTACAAGTAATGTTGGTGGGAAGCTTTTAATTTTTTTGTGAGCGTAAATCAATTTCAATTAAAATTGCATCCTGTGAAACCGCAGCGTGTTAGTTCACTTCACTGCGTGGCTGCTGTAAGTTGATTTTCATAAAACTCATAGTGAATTTTTATTTAAGAATTCTTAGTCAGTCAAGGTAAGTATGTTCAGTGTTGCTTACAAACTTATTAAAGTAAAAGTGTTTACATTTTAGGGTAGATATAATTGTTCAAAATATTTGGAATTAAATAAAAGTTATCGTAATTAATGATACTTTATAAAAAAGAAAATTATATTCTTCCATAACTTCTCAATTTAGTAAACCCTTCAAATAAATTCAAAGCTAATTACACCACTTTCAAAGGAATCACAAGAAGGTTTAATAAAAGAAGTAGTCTTCACACAACTGTATAAAATATGCAAAACAGTTCTCTCTTCTTTAATCCTTATATGTTCATTAAAACACCACCTACGAGTATTTGCATAAACAAACTTTTCATTGATTTGCATTTTTCGCAAACAATCTTAACTATCCATGCGTTGACTCATCAACGATACATAATAATTTTAAATCCAATTTAAATGCATAACCTCACTGATTAGTTGCTTTGAATTTAATGTGTCCTTGTGAGTGTCCAATTAAAGCGCACAAATCCAAATAAACAAAACGTTTGGTTATTATTTTGGCACGTTTGAGATAAATTTATAATATTTAAGCTTCTTAAAAGCTTTTCATTCAATTCCAGTGGTTTCTTCCTTTAGTGACAGTAATCTGTTAAAATTTTAAGGAGGCAGAAGCTATGCGATTTAAGCTCTGTAGCATTCACGTGATCCTTTAGGTACTCGAAAAGCACAATGGTGCGCAAATATAAATTGTTTTTAAAGCTCCAGTATTGATTTTATTTCAACCTTGGCATTGACACTGTTTACAATTTTTGCTTGTAATTTGTCACTCGACCAATTCAAGAGGGAGCAATTAAGCGTAATTTTTTAAGAACACTTTTAAGTACTTAACGAAATATTTTTAATTAATTCACATCTCACATTGCAATAATCCAGTTTACAAGACTCGAGGGTAGTAAATACATACATTAAGTTTACTATCTAATAGACAAACATCAAATAATTGCTATTTCACCTTGGAATTGAGTGATTATTAGAGTTGTGTAATGTAACAATTATGTATTATATATTATAATATTATAGCGTTTGCGTGCAAATTGAACTTACAATTAAGCTGCCATTAAATTACATTTCACAATTCACACTTCAGCAGCTAATTTTCAAATAAAAAGCGCCTACATTTATGCAATTGAGTAGCAAAATAATTACTAGGTATAGGGTCCGGATTTAGTTGAACCTTTTTAATTTTTAAATCGCCCCAAATTTTTTATCAACCCAAATGTTTTCTTTTTTTTCTTTTTTTAAATCATGGTAATTAAAATATGTTTTTTTTTAAATGTAATTGTTATTAATTTAATTTTTATTTTCAACAGTGGATACAAAATTTTTTGTGATATTTTATGAAGTTAGTTATTTTCGCTGGTAATTCTGAGATAAAGGAATGTGTACGTCGCGTCCTGTTTTCGATTAGTGGCCGTACGACGCACATCCCCATAGAATCTGAAGGATTATTATTTTTTGAATACAAATTTAAAAAATATTTTTAATCGTTATCAACATTTTTGACTATCCAAACAATTTTTTAAGTAAAATAAACATTTTAGATTAATTTTATCTTAAGAATAAAATTTAAATTATTGTAATACATTAAAAACTTTCAAAACTTTTAAATTAATTTCACCCAATGTATTCTGTTGTATAGAATTGTAGAATATTTCTATACCAAAACTTTGAGATTGTCACTTGAGATCACTTTAATCACGATACCATAATATGGATACAAAGTTTTCAAACATGGTTCCAACATTATAATTATGCAAATAGACACAATGAAACATATTTTAAATTAGATTAGTGCCTCCCCAAAAACTTTGCCACTTAGTGCGAGTATAATAATCAGTCTGTATGTTGTATATATTTGTATATTTGTTCCTTTTGATAATTATTTAAGTCATTCAAAATCTGGATTCAATTAATTAGTAGAGTAAACGAAATAATTGATCTGTCTGAAGACAGGTCACGTGAAATGTAAATACATATTCTAGTAACATAATTTCCTCTTGATTGTATAAATAGCAAGTGCGTGTTTCGCCCTAAATGTTAATGCTTTCAGACTAATCAGTACCTAATCTGTAAGAACTTCTTATTGCGTGTTTATTATCTTGAAGAATAAGCGTTATTTTTTGTACATACTTGTGATGGTTTTGTGGGAGGACCTTTACATTTATAATTAAATCTAGCTATCTAATTTACCCTACTTAAATTCCACTTCTTGCATGATCTTTTTGCTTTTTCTTGAGAATAATTGTCATATGACACGGTAAACATTACGAAAGTCATGTCCATGGTTACTGCGTTATATTTTAATCTTAAAATAGACAACTTCTTTCAACTTCTTGAGCAAAGTTCAAAGGTTAAATATTTTGCTATGTCTTAGCATTTATGCCCAGTTGAAATTACTTAAAATAAATTAAATAATGATGAAATGTAGGAAGTAAAAAAATAGTCTCGACTAAAAGGGGATTAATTGTAATTGTTTAAAAATATTTTTTTATTTTTAACTGGTGGAAATTAATTACAGCAAGTTTATTTATAAATGTCATATCATAATAGATGAAATTAGGACAACGTTTTAAGGCTACCCAAAATGCTGTTAATTAATTACATATCACGTCATTTGTTTTGGTTTATGAACCCCCTTTTCAACAAGTTCGTAACAAAATTTCTGCTTAATAAAATATATGCAATATTTCTTACTCGTACATATTATATTTTACAAAATATGTTTTCATTAAAATTAATAAAGTGACTTGCAAGTCGCTTTTAAACTGTGAGTAAAATTTTTGCACTTACCGAAAACATTTCTGAAAACATTTACAATACAAAATGTGCAAGTAACTAAACTGAGCAACACAATTTCATTTTCATTTGATGAACATATTCCATAAGCTTTCGGGAAATATTTTCATATGATGTGCTTTTCAGAATATTAAGCAAATTGATTGCATGAATTGTAAAATTGTTTTGTGAATTCCCAATGAAATGTACTTGTTGAACCATAGAAGATGAATGCTGATAAATGAGTTCTCAGAATTTTGAAGCATGTCGATGTTAAGTACATCGGCGGTGTTTTACCAGGATAGCAATGTGGTAACAGTAGACACACTGTAAGTAATCGCCGTAAACGTCTTGCAAATTATAAGAAACGGTAGATGTAAAATATTATTTACGTACTCTTTCACAACATCAGAAAATGGGAAGTGAAAGGCGGTGCGTTTTCAAATAAATAAAATTTCATGTTTCTGAATGTGCAAATGAATAAGAGAGAATAATTCAAATTTCGAAGAAAGTAAATTTATAGCTAAGGTAAACGGCATCACCGAGTAGCTTCAGGGTTGCTATGTTCGAGTCACATTCCACATTTTAATCAAGTCTTAGCATTTCCTTTAAGAATGAGAAACGGAATGATACTGTTATATGTTAATACAGTTCAAGATAAACAAATGTTATCAGATTTCATTGCGATTTCTTAAAATATATTTCCATATTTTACTCACAAAAACATCATAGCTATTATTATTTTGTAAACAGTTACCGAATGATAGACGACTGTTACATTCAGTTAAGGATTTGTAAACAAAGATTTATTAAAACACAATCAAGATTGGCTCTAACAAGTGCTCATACGTTGCAAAGTCGCTCACTATTGCTCATCAAAAACTACATTGCAGGGAAAGCGATGTAATACTTTACAGTCGTTGTTATACAAGTTGGGAACCCTTTCAAAACACAATGAAAAAAGAAGAAATATATCATAAATAACGACGTCATTTTAGGAAAATCAGCTTTTGACCTTGGAAATAAATTTAATATGACCTTGGAATGTTTAGCAAATAATCCCTCGTACTTTTAAACCTTTAGGATTTGCAGTTCTTCAATTGTTTCTGACAAAATATGGTTTATAAGCTGTATGAGAATTTGACCTTGAAAAGTTAGTTGTATGTCCTTGAAGAATTTTAGAAATTTTAAGCTATAAAAGCTCTTTAATTATGCTCTACATCAAATAATTTTAGAACTTAATGTCGCCTTAATATTTACTTTTAATGTTTTTCAGTTCTGATAGAAAAGGATCAGAGTATTTAATCGTTTTAATTGACACGGAATTTTATTTTTAAACAGTGTTTATTATGTTCTGGAATACACGACATTAACAACCCATGTAAAAGTTTTTAAGAGCATTTTTGCCATTAGGGAATGTTAATTGACTAATTTTCGCAGCATTTAAAGCATAATTTAAAAAAATTGCAACATGGTTTCAGAACTTATGATTTCTTTCTAAACTGTTTGACAACAAAGTAAAAGGAACCATGTTTCATAATTACAACCCACTGCTATCAATTATCACTTATCAATTTACATGCAAACATTAATTGTCTAGCTTTGATCGAGACTTAATCATTATAATTACAAATTAACGATAAAACAAAAATACGTAAGCAAAACTTGGTCTTGCTTTTGCGGTACATCATCAAAGGTCGTATTAGTAACAGTGGAAATACATTTTTAAAATTCAACACCTGACATTTTGGAATCTTATCTAATTTCAACAATGAACATTTACTTATTTATCATGGAAGTAAGCTGCATTTTAAATAATCCGAAAAGTTCAGACTTCACCGATTCTATTTGTGGTGAAATGGTGAATGGTGATTAATGGGTTGCGAAAAGATTAAGTGATTACTTATAAAAAGAACGCTATCTACTTTGAGATGGTCAGTCATTTTTGAACCTTTTTATCATGAAGACATTAACGGTTGTGGTGTTTTGTTTGTGCGCATCAGTGGCGTTAGCCCAATTGTGTACGTTGTTGGGGTGATATTTAATTTAATATAGTGAAGCTGATTTTTTCGAAATGCCTTTCTTAATGGATTACTATATTTTCTAATGAAATTAACTTTATTTTTGAATTTTAACACAAGCTTATTTATTACTCAACAATAAATAAAAATTAAGTGCATTGTGATTTTGTGGTTTTCAATCATAATTTAATTTAATTACTCATTTAAAGTTTAATTGCGACAAAAAGTGACACCAAATTCTTTTGTTTCAAATTTATTATGTTTCATTATGGAAAATTAAATTTGGAATGTCTTTCTAAAAATTAGTCCCACCACCACCACTTGACGATGAATGCAATTCGCACGACCCCGACTCATTTGACCAGGTAATCCAAGAATGGCTTGGAATTTTGCCAACCGTCCGAATCATGGCGCTTATTCTACAAGGCTTAAGTGAAGATGCCGAAGTTCAGAATGCCTTCAGTTATCTGCAATCGGAAGACTTTGAACACATTGTAACAACGGTTCAAGCTATGCCTGAATTCCTAGCCGTACGTTAACTAATTTAGAAATTTAATTCATTTTTACTAATTTTACTTATTTAATAAGGTCATGGATTACTGGTGCACTGAATTGAAATTCAACATTTACCACTACTTAAATATTGTGGGCAACATTTTGGATTTGCCACAAATTACACGGCCACCATTTCCATGGAATCAACGTAATACCGGTGGATTGCGTCAATTATTTGAAGATATTTCTGCTATTATTCCAACCGAAGAGTTGGAGGAATTCTGGGCTGATAAGAGGGCGAACGATCCAGTGACTCAACATGCTGTAGAATCATTATCATCAGCTGATTTCATTGGATTGGTTTCAAATATGCAGGCACTTCCAGAGTGGCAGGCTTTGTTGCAAGGACTTAGGGATCATGGATTTGATGGAGTCGATTGTTTGATTTACAATATTGGTAGCTCACTGGGCTGGCCAACTGGCCATCTTAATTGTGTGCAGTAAATAATTATTTTCACAATGTTTTTAATTCAATTTAAATAAATGAGCATAATCAAAAATGTTTTTTTTGCCTCCAAAAAATTTTAAACTTTGTAACTTTTATTAAAATGAAAGAATAATCGATCAATTAATGCGTGACATTTTATAAAGTGTTTAAAAATGCAAAATAGGGGCAATTTTTCAATCAGTTTGCATTAAGATTGCATGTTGACATTTGCGATTTCAATTTCCTCCAACAAAGGAGTAAAATATTATGAAATGACAGCAAACAAATATTTCTGCTTCCAATTTTAAAACGATATGAGCCAAAGATTAATTGAGCAGAGATTAACTCAAATCGTTTAAGTATTACGTTGATTGCAAAACTTTCTTTTTCGAATTGGGGCTTGTCCGCCAAACTTTTTCTGATCCACAAACTATAGTTATAAAGCAAATAGTAGGAGCGTATGTTCATTTTTGCGATAATAAATTACATTATTTGAATGTAACTCCATTCCCGGGCAGCAACGATATCTCTTTTTGTGAACTTTGAAATTCCGCTTGTATTTCGTTTATTATCGCGTGCGACATTTCATGCATTTATAATTTTGTTTAAGGTACCAGCACGTTTATTTGCACATTCATTTAATTATACATAGCTCTGCAGATATTCTACAAAAGAAAAATGCATAAAAGAGTAGTTAGTCCTAAGTTCTCAAAACAAATTGGAAAACAGTGAACAAAAAAATTTAGTTGGCAAAAACTTTTACTGTCCATAGTCCCTGTTCATGTTTGAAAAAGTTTCAAGGTAAATATGGGAACAATAGTTGCGGTATTTAAAATGTGGTTATGATGAGGGGTTTTAATATTTACTCACTTACAATTTGAGGTAACATTTTCCGCAACACATTTTCTGTCTTCCTGTTGAAAACTCTTTTGACGTTACGCAATAATACAAAACATTATTTTTCTCAGAAAATTAACCGTAGGATCCTTGCATTACAATCTTTAATAAAACCGCAATGAACTTGGGTAAAGAATTTCTTACATCCTTATTTAAAGTCTATTTAAAGTACTCCAATAAATTTAAGAAGCCCTTACTTATAAATCTTCAATTTGGAGTAAATTGGAAACAATATTTATAGATTGAATTACCCGAAGCCGGTTCGATAAAAAGCTAAAGAATACAACGTATAAATACCCTTTAAGAAATTAACATAAAAATGTGAATAAGCGATCACAAAAGCAATAACGATGGTGATTTTAATGTAAGTGCTTTATACCAACCTTTATATTCGTGTTTTTAACTAAAGTACACACAATAACCCACTTTACCTTGGGGTAGGCTGCCACCCAGATCGTAAAGCCGAGCATTATGCCGTAGGAGCTTTAATACTTTTCACATTTTCAGTATGTGGCTGAGACTCCAAAGCAACACACTGTTTGTTTTACTCAGGGCGTATGGCTGCAATTTGGGCTTTACATTTTTTTAGCTTTTTACAATCAATCTCAGCGGAACTGATTTAAGTTATGCACACAAAATCAACCGACTGGATTTATTTGCTGGTTTGTTTGTTTGTTTGTTTGTTTGTTTGTGTGAGTTTTGTTTTTCCAAATAAAGTATCTTCAATGTTTTTATTCAAAGGGTTTTTATTAATAATTCGTTCTGTAATGGTTTGAGGAAGTTTTTGTCTTTGTACTTAAAAGCTTTGGATTTCAAAAGAAACATTAATGTTTGTTTTACTTAAAATTTGTAAAAAATGTTATGAGAAATAAAATCATCATTAACTTAACTCAGGAATGAGAAGGTATTTTCATTCAAAGTATTTATTTTACCTACCATTTTACTTACGAAACAGATAGAAAGTCCAAATGCTGTCATCTTAGTCGCAGTGAATCTTTTTGATTTAGCAACATAATTTACAAAAGTACTCAACTGGAAATAAATGTTAAATTTAATTTTCTTTAACATCACGTTTATTATAATAACTATTTTGGCATGTTTTGCAAGAGTTATACATAATATCTATTTACATAAATTAATTAATGACAATATATAGACATCATAAATATATATTTTTAAATCTTAAAATTAAATTCTTGTATCCAAAAATAAGATGACATTTCCCTATTACACTCGCAAGACACGAGTAATTTAAAACAATGGATTTATGGACCATAATAAGTAAGTCAAAAATATTTGGGTGATAATTCAATTGCTGATGAACAATCGGATTTGAATTGTAAGCGAATTGTAGTGGCGCGAATTTTAAAAGAATAACATTTAGTGTGCACTTAAATTGCAATTCGTTTAACTAACTAATTCCTCAATTATAAAATTTTTTTACATCTCAACAAGAACATTAGTTTTATTCTTGTCTTAAAATACTTCTTTTTTGTTTTGTTTAATTTATCACAGATCTCTTGCGTCCATTTTGTTCACACCAAATGTTTCTTCCCTTTTTTTTTTGATTTTTTTCACATGATTTCCATAAAATTTTAATTATAAACATATAAGGTTACCATCATATTTTACAGAATAATATTGTGATATTTTGTGTATGTGAAACAACAATTGAATATCATTCTTTAATATGAGTAGTCATTTTTCTTAAAAAGTGCAGCTTTTTAACTTAATCTTTATGTACATTTTATTAAAACATTTTGGCACAAAAATTTATTTACTATTTAGAAAACTCTTTCTAGCTAATTTTAAAGGACATTGTGTAGAAAGTCTCGGTTTGTTGCTTCATATCTGGCCACACAAAAAGCTATAACAAGTTTTTAATTTGTGAAACTTATTTTATTTTAGCAAAATAATAAAATTTAAATGAAATTAAAAATTAAATCCATCGAAATCTGATTGAAAAATATTCATCCTTTAAAATACATTAAAGAACCAACTGTAAATAATCCTTACGTAGATAACTTTCCTTGCAACTTATTGCCCCACTGCAATACAGATTATTGACTTGATTGAGCAGCATCATAAGCCTTCTTGAGACAACTATATTAGAATTAGTTAGTTTATAAGAGCCTCAAAAACTTGATGAGTTTTTCTCAAGTTCAACTACTCAAATATTGAAATTATGGACTCAACTAGTATAGCTACTTTTACTCCACATCCTTGAAATTGTTTCATAGCTCTGTGTTTCATAATATAAGGGTGGTGTAAGGATAAAGTTTCATTGCGCAATGTGTAAGCATAATAATGCAGCGAATGTCAAACCGCTCACAATGTGTAAACAAAAGAAATTGCGCAGGCATTTGCGATGAATATGTAAACAATTTCTAGACATTTAAAAATCCATGCAAGTTAACAGCGTGAAGAATCACCGTAGCAAAGGCTTAAACTGTTGCATTGAAATATTTCAAAGGATTTTAAAATAAGCTCAAAAGCATGCAGCGTTGTGGAGCTCATTACATATTTAGAACGTGAAATTTTAAGTTATAAGTAGCTACTACAATATCATGTTAATAATTTTAAGACGAAAAGCATACTTTCATTATAAAAGAAGAAATGTAACATTATTAAATAGCATGAACATTCGTTTTTTGTACTTCGTTGCTAATGTTTTGCAGGCTTCATTTATTTTTTGTGTGTTTCACGTAAAAAAAAAGTTTAAGAAAGATTCTGGGGAATATTATTTAAGTCACAATTTTAATGCGGATTCATGTGGAAACATTGTTTAATTGTATTGCATCATAATTTCATATTTTCCATTATTATTTTGAATTGAAATTTGTTTGCACGTACTGTATTTGTGAATTGAAAAGAAGGAACACAATTCTTAAGACGATTTAAAAAAGAATCACTTTTGAAATACATATTTAAAAAAATAAAAATAATGCAAGAGATTTACATTCAAAAAAAATATGCTTCAACGAATATTTCAATTTATATTACTAACAATTGAAAGATTTATTCCATCTAAAAATAATATCGTTGTTTGAGGATGTGGATGCAATCAGTCGGTTGACTTGTCATCTAAAAAGTAAATCCTGCAGAAGAATTGCGTGATTTTTGGAAATATATTTTTTTGTGGGCGTGAAATCAATAAAATGTTGAGCACTTCTGACTGCACGAAGTAAATTTATTTTACCATTTTATTGAATAATATTTATGAACAAGTTCGGATTACTGATAAAAATTGTCTCAATGTGTTCAACAACAAGTACTTAACAATAATGTCGTACAAAAACAAACCATAACAGATCAAATTGTTAAATAAGCATCCCAATCATCAGAAAATAAAAGTGTACTTATTCCCTTTCAAGGAATTATTACAAATTTAATTGGCACTCCCTAATAATATTTTTGATTTTAAAATGTGATTGTAATAATTAATTTATAGTGTTGCTTATGTAACTTAAATAATTTTTGAACTATCTTAAACAAAATTGAAATTAATTTTGATATTCCCTGCTCCTAAGGGCCTTACTTCACCACTTAAAATTTATCACACCATTTTTAATCACAATTTTTTCACATGCCACATAATTTTAGCTAATTGATTTAGTGAAATAATAGTGTAAATAATAATAATATTTGATGGTAATTCTTACAATTTTGTGTCAGTTAAATATTATTTCTAGCTGCACTTTTATAAAAATATGATAAATTTTATTTTTATAGTTTAACAAAATAAAATAAAATCAGTACAACTATAAACTTACAATATTAAATTAGTATAAAGACTTAATGCTATTTTTGAATGTACATTGTCACAATATTTAGTGTGGGTAATTATCTAGCTATAAATATTACAATTTGTGGTCATATTAAATTCCAAATTAGCATTTTGTAGTTTTCTTGAAAATTCTATAAATTTATTTAAAATTATATTTAATAAGAATTGTAAGTTAATCCAATTAAAAAGGTGGGAATTTAATTATTGTTAAGGGTTGAAAAGTGAGTTTAAAAAAATAAAGACTAAAACAAAGCACGAAAGCTGTGGAACCTAATCGCCGTTTGTTAAAAAAATGTTTAATTACAAAAATAAATACAGGAGCCGATTTGTCAGTATAGATGAATTCACGCTTCTGCAAAAATGTGTCGAACAATTTTCGTCCGAACAAGTTTCCGTGTTGAACGTTCACCACTGCGGCATAAATGTGCAACACAAAATATATAGAATATCGCGATATGCTCGCTTAGAAAAATATTATTATTTTGACGTTTTCAAACACTATAACAACTTACAGTTAACTCAATTTTTTTAGAGAGTGCTGATTTTTTGTCGACACTCAACACAAAAACTTGAGAAATTCAAATTTTCAAATAAAAAGTGTGCAAGCGCACGCTCTTTTCGAGTTCAGTAAAAATATACTGAAGCAGTGAATTCAAGTATGTATACAAAGAAAAAAAAACAATAAAAATAGTCTGGAGTAAAATTCCGTGAAAAATTCCTTGATATTTCGCGATACTATTTTTCATGATTCATTAATGCAAAGATATTAAAAACTGTCATGCGAAAAATTAAACGGTTCTTATTAATGTATTGTTATTATCTTCTTCTATAATATATAAAAGTTTAAAAGACAGTGAGTTGCATCTATATTAGTAACCCACAGAATTTGACACAAAAATCTTAGTAAAAGCAAGAAAACTATGGAGCAACACACATAATTGGAATTTTCATGAGTTCGTTGCAATTCACTTATTATATGTAGTTTTGTTTTAGAATATTTACACTTTTTAATCCACTATAATATGTACAAGAGTGATTATTAAGAAGTTATATTTACCTCTACATTTAATTTACATTACAACATGTTTAATAAATATTTATTCCTATTTACATTAAATATAAAAACAGTCAATGTATTGAATATAAATCCCAATAGGCTGGTCAGTGTCTCAATTTATCAGAATATCATTCCCCCTTCTTACAAACATCCCTCTTTTGCTCTGGATTGAGCATTTTAAGAACTGCCCACGACGTGTCTTTATCTTAAATGGCAGCATCACAGCGGGTTTCCTACATGAGTCGAATCGGTCGGTAAAGAATGATTCTATATATAGACAATGAAATCGTTTGTATTTTCTATACCAATCCTTACTGTTTATTGGCAAAACGAATGGTCAAAAATATTACTTTTGCATAAACATGAATATTGAACATTGTTTACTGTTCACTAAAATTATATAGAGTTAAGGCAAGAAAATATTTATTAATGGATGCATGAGGGTTGCATTTGCGAGATAAAATTCTATAAATAAAAATCAATGAAATTGTTGAACTAACTACAAAGACAATATTTACCAATAACGAAAAATAACCAGCTTTTGGGACTAGTCGGGTTCGTGTTTCAATCAAAATAAACATTGTTATTTCATTAATAATAAACGGTTATGAAAACAGAAATGCATTTAAATTTTGAATTTTACACAAAATTTAAAACAATTGTCTTTTCCAATAAACAGAGCAGATAATCAGTATTTTTAAGTTATTGTTATGAACAACTTTTCATCTAATAGTTAAGTATAAAAGCCAATATGATTTCCAATTTTCATCATTTTCTACAATGGAGATAATTTAAAAAATATTACCCCTACCATTGATTGAACATTGGCTGAATTCTGGCCCACACATCCCGATTCTTGTAGGACATTGGACTGAAAATTTTGGTTGATTCGATTTAATTGTGACCGAACTTTAACACACAATTGTAATCTATTCTAAAATTTGTGAATTGTGAATTTTGTGGCGCTTCATAAGGACCAAATAATCACGCAATTTGCATCAACATTATATTTTGTTTAAAATTCAATGTAAAAGTGGTTGGTAAAGGTGATTGTTGTGTATAATAGTAGTGCGAGGAAGATGGTAGGTGACCGCACGGCATGCATGGCAGTAAATTTTCAGTAGTGGCTAGTACTTACGTGAATTGTGACGCGCTGCTGCAATGACTGTTTTTTGCTCTTTTTGAATGTACACAAAATGAGTTCGCGCATGCCTTTGCGGAAGTTGCGACTCAGAAAGGCGTACAGCAACGGATTGACGCCTGAATTGATGTAGGTCGCAAGCAATGTGAGTGGTGTCAGTAGGGTAGTGAAATTGGTGTTCCCTTTGTAGCTGCTACCCCTGGGGAAGCGTTCAAGTATGGGAAATGTTGCATATATTTACTTATTTCGTTTAAAAGTTGAATTAAAATAACCGTAGGTGATGACCTTTCATAATATAGTTTTTATTTACAGAAAGTTTTTCTTTTAATGTTATGTGTTTGCAAAGATAAAAGTTATCAAAGATGTAATAAACAAACAGTAATAATAACTAGGCAAAGAAAACAAATCTTGGAATATGATTTAAAAAATATAGAATTGAATAAGGCTTCCATGTCAGAAGTCAGAAGAAGCGAAGCAAAGAAATTCATGTCATCGTTTGAAGTTTAAGTAGGATGTTTCAAGTTTCAATTGAATTCAATCCAACTGGAATTTTATGATGAAAGCAGTTGTTTTATACATAAAGGGCTGTGCAAATCCTTTACGGTTTCTCTTATATAAGGCTTGTTTTAATTAAAAAAACATAAACGCTTTATTTTACAAGTTTTATAAATCAAAAATTTTTGCAATTAAGTTTTTATAAAAGCTTACCAGTGTTGCCAAAGCTTCCTCGCATGATACGGTAAATTGCACACCACAAATGTCAGCACGACGATGATCAACATGCGAATGACGCCGCGACGCGCTCGCAATACATTTTTTGTTGAGTGCGATATTTGTGCTAATTGTGTTCCATGTCGCTGATTACTGTGCGTACGCCATGTAGTGACAACCACCCTGTCCGATTCCACTGAGACCTTGAACGGGAAAAATCGCATCAATGTCAAGTGTATTCGGTAAACCATTGGGAATATCAAACTGTGCGTTGTTATGTGATGTTTTGAGCGGTGTTATTAAATTTATCTTTTATTTGAGTGTACTTGAAGCTACAGTCACTGAAATTCAATTACTTTCACTATATTTTATGGCAATATCAATGAAACCGTTAACAATTCAAACTATTGTGGCCAATCAGAAAAATAACAAGGCTTTATGTTTACCAGTATTATAATTTACGGTATTTTAAATAACTTTACCAGTATACAATATACTCAACAAGAATAGTGTTATTTTGGCATTTCATCTGATAAAGATGAATTCACTGCTTCTGAAAAAATGCGTCGAACAATTTTAATTCGAACTAGTTTCCGTGTAGATCGTTCATCGCTGCGTCAGAAATATGCAACACAAAATATATAGAACATCGCCTCGTTCTGAATAATGCTCGTTTTGAAAAATATACATTATGTTAACGTTTTCAAAATAGTGCAGCACTAAAAGTTAAAGTTAAGTCAACTCTCTTCCAGTTTAGTAAAAATATGCTGGAGCAGTGAATTCAGCTTAATTCCAGAGTATCTTTAAAAGGTTCGGTTTCTGTATTTTTTATGGATAATCTGTGACCTACCTCATCTCTGCTACTTCTAAGGTTAGGATGTGATATATTTAATTTTTTTAATTATAGACTTTTAGACGATGTCCCTAGAAAAAATGCTTTACAATTAAATAATAATTGGAATTAACTGCGTTCATTGAATTTTATTATCGTTTAAATTTTTTTAATGGTTTAAGAGATACCATCAATTTACCTTTAACCGTGCTCACACTTAACAGTAAAGCCCAGAAACAGTTAAAATAATTGAGTTTCGACTACTGTATGTGTATAAAATATTAATAATAAAAAATATTAAGTATTTGCAACTCATATTTCAAAAATACATTTTCATTGCAAAGTTGTGTCTAAAATATCCGTAAAACCTTCAACAACAGCTAGGCTTTAATTGTTTATGCACACACATAGTTACACTCAAGGGGGCGACAAGGTTGTACACAGTGTTATTAATTCAAATAGGGGGTGCGATTAAATCCCGTCGCATGTTTTGTCGGGCATTGCATAATGTGCATTCTGAACCTCCACATTAATTTCCTTTACTGTTCTCTATTTCGTTGCATATCCGGTTAATTTGCAACACACATATTATGAACTATAAATGCACGCTAATTGCTATAAGAGCACAGCTAGGATAAAATTGTATTCAAAGCACAGCGAACGAAATTATAATTGGAATGTATGTTGTTACAATGAAAGAGTTGACGCACTAGAGCTTTATGATTTTAATTACTTGACTCTCAGTGGCGCCAACTGCTCGCTTCTCATATCTGCTCGATGTGGGCTGCATTTGAATGTTACGCTCAAGACCTCGTGAGCTTTTCCACAAGGCAATCGCAATGCGGCTGTACAATATCTGAAAATAGTGTGGGAACATGTATCAGATGTTTGTTTTTCAATAAATCAATTAAAGGGGTCGATTGAGTTTTTATACAACTTTTTTAGGGTTGTTTTAACAACAATTTAAAGTTGTCATTAATTAAAGAATAAATACAGTTTATCAAAGTTTCCAAGCAACTTCAAATAAAATGCGATTATATAATATTTTACGTAAACTTTGAACCACTTCTTTGACATACATTTTTTTTATTAAATTTTAAACATTGAAAAAGGCAATCAATTTGGAAATTAAAATCTGCTCATTAACTGAAATTAAACAAATTTAATGTCACCCATTTACGTGCAATTTGCAAAATTAAATGATATTGTAGATAATTACCAGAATGCGTGAAGCACATTATGGAAACACCAAAATTGCAATTATAATGTAATATGTGATTGAATTAATTGTGATTCAACATTGTATGTTTGTACGAGCACACTATATTTAAAATTTATAATTGGGACTTTAGGGTCGCCATTATCGCGTATTGCAATTTGAAATGCATTGGAGTATGTGATAGTTTTGCACGCATAAAATAAAATAAATTGAATTAATGGGGTTGCATTTGTTAGGGACTATTCATAAATTACGTTATAACTTCGGAGAGGCAGAAGGTGGGAATTTAAGGTGTGTCCTTATAATTGAAAACTTCCGGAGTCCAAAAAGGTCGTGTAGAAAAACATTCCACTTCACCGATTTCTATGAATTTTAAACTTTTTTTTAATTGCTTCAAGGTCAGATGGTTAAAGGTCGTTGTGGAAAACCGTTTTCAACATCACATTACTTTATGCTTTAACATATATACGAGTAGAGTGTTTTAAATAATTCAGAAAGCTTTGTCAGAAATGCCAAAGTCAAAATCGAAAAATTCAAGGTCAAACTTTTTATGTTTTCGAAACGATAAAAACTTTAGAAAATTTTCATTCACATCTCATTTAATTTTCTTTAAATTGCATTTAACAACTATTAATGATTTTTACTGTTGTACATGAATTATATTTGGTTTATGTTTGTAACAAGTAATGCAGCCTTCGCTGAATTCAGATCTTAACAAGAGCGACACCTCTTGTCGATTACAGAAAGCATCTCTGTTTAAAATGTAAACCAAATATCGTTCTATTCAAATAAACTGAATAAGATGTGAATAGAACGCACTTATTGTAGTCGAAATTTAATATTCAAGGTCATACTTTTTATATAATGTTTCAGAGGCCTTAAATATTTTATTATTTTTTGTTCAAATTATTTAAGTACTTAATAAGATAAGAAAAAATTTCGAGTATTTCAAGGTCAAAAATTTAAAACTTAAGTTCATAGTTTCGTGATGAAAATAATTCAGAAATATGTTGAGAAAAATTGCTAATCTCAATAAAAGGGCTTAATTCGGACTTATTGTCAAAGTCAAAATTCAGAAATTTAAAGGTCATGTTTTCCATATTTTGTATAATTTAATTGGACACCTTCTTATTACAAATGAACTATTGTTAAAAGAACGTATAGATTCAAGGATTTTAAAATATTTTTTCTAATTTTGAAATATATTTAATATATATTCGGTTTAAATATTAAAGTTTACAAATAAAAATTTGTAATTAAGGCACTGTGAAAATAAATATTAGAAAACTACTCACCGTGATGATAAGCAAGGGCAGCACATAAAGTAATCCAAAATTAATGCTGTCGAACATTTTCTGGTCAAACATGTTGGTATCAAAGGACTTCCTGTCTAAAATACATATGACTTCCTCTTTGCATCCGTACGAATGCGGTATTGTTCGTGCGAATATGAACTTTGGAACAGCATACAATGCCGACGTAATCCAAACGCCGACAATTACCAGCTGAAATTGTTGAATATTAACCGTGCATTAATTCATTGATTATTTGAATGGAAGGATTTGGTAATTACGCAACCATGGCTGATTGTTAACTAGAATTATTATGTAGTTATGTACTCGTATATGTAATAAGGCACAATGCTTAGGCCAATATTTAAACTGCTAAGTGGAAACTTACCCGCAACCGGAATGGTGTCAATATTTGCCGACATGTGATCGGATGAATTATTGCAAAATACCGCTCCATACAAATTACGACAAGAATAAACACGGATGCGATGTAGCTCAGCGAACTCACAAACAATTGCATTTTGCAGAGGAATTCACCCAAGACCCAACTGAAATTCAAAATTTTGCAACATTAATATGTTTGTTGGTTTGGTTGGGACGAAGTTAATGATCCAAAATTATTTATTATTATATTACTACTTAAAGTTTGTTTGAGTTTGTAGTTTGTGGTTTGTAATTATAATGCGTTTCAGGAAGAAGCTTCAAACTTTAATTCGCTTGTAAACAAAACAATAATTATGGTTTAACTTTAAGTGATGTTATTACAAGTTTTGAAGTATCAAGAAATCCTTAAAATCGCATTTCTCTCCTTCAAAATTAAAACAACAACAAAGGAAAGCGTTTTTTTTTGTCTCAGATTCGGAACGATTTTGTTTCATCCACTTAAGTAAATAAATACATTGCTTCAATCCTTCACACGTCTACTTTTGAATATATTATTGTCACAAAGAGTGACTTAAGAATCAAGTCTCAGTACATTTGTTCAACGAATTATTTCACTCTTGATCTTAAATTTCGCTGACAAGATGACAGACTTAACAAGTTACATTTTCATTACCTTTTAGCAAGATAACATTGTAACAGTTTCGTTGCATGTAATTTGTGCGTTCATGCGATGAATTCTCATTTTATTTTCAAAAAGAATTAGCCACTTGAAAAACGTCGTTTACTTTGTTAGTAAAATTTTGTGTCAGAAGAAGATCAAAATGCAATATTTATGAACATTATACGGAAGTTACATTCCGAGAATTATTCCTGGAATTTATTTTGCAGAAGAAAGAGGACGTGGTAATCGTTTAATATTTGTTTCATAACTTTAAAGAGATGATAATATAAAATGCATTATTTATGAGGTGATAAAAGTAATAGAATGTGCTTATTTATTATAGAAAGCTGTTGCTTTTTTTTAAAGATGGTTTTTGGCTTATTAAGGTCAATTCTTTTTTTTTAAATCCGAAAGGAATCAGTCAGCAGGGGTTAAATCCGATAAATATAGAAGCCAAAATATAAACACTTTTGATGATAAAAAAATGCATTTTTTCGTTTTTAAATTAAAATTAATTCATGTTTAAATTCAGTTTACCGCAATGGCCACACTTCAATTTCATTAAGTCAACAAAATATGATGAAACATGAAATGAATTCAAAATTCCGTGAATAAAGGACGATTTGTAAAACACGAAATTTTTTGTTGACTCAATTCAATATTAGCATACTTAACGTCACGCTATAATAATAGTTGCAATATTGATCGTTTAATGAAAACGAAACAGACAATACGTTTTATCCCTCATGTTATTATCTGTATACCGATTGCTTCGTTGCTTTAAAAGCTGTTTATATCAATCGATTTTAGTGTGTTACACAATACATCGTATTAAGTTCTTTGTTCAATCCAGCTAAAATAAGCAAAAAAAATTTAATAATCTAAAACGACTTGTGTGTACCGACACTATTTACACCAGTCTCATTGTTTACATTCAGTTCGTATCAACAACATTTATCGATAACAAATCCATTTCAGTTTGTGTACACGGTTACATACCTGTCTATTAAGTATGTCGATAAATTTTGCATTATGCAAAATACGCCAACACAAAAGTCCGCAACAGCCAGATTTGCCAGGAAAAAGTTAGTGATTGATCGTAGTCTGCGGGACATTGTGACCACCAGGATAACCAGCAAATTGCCTGCAAATTTAAAATGAAATTATGTTAATAGTATTGTCATAAATAAAGGACTTTCAATGCCACGATTAATTTGATATAAATTGAGTGCTCAAAATTAACGTTTCCACATTAATTTGTTAAAATGTTTTTACAAACTATGACTTAAGAAATTAAAGTTTATTCTTATTTTATTAAAATTAAAATTAAGTCAGCCTTAAATTTTCAGAAACACACTCCAGTGGGCTTAACATCAAGTGTGTCCTTAATATTTCGTCCATCCCCATATTTACGTAAGCATTGTGAAATTTCAAAAAGGAAACAAAACTCGGTAGGTTCATTTTTGTTATTGTATGTGAAATTAAAAGCTGCTTGGTCAATGTTTTGCTTTACAAAATTTCATGAGCTTATGAATGTTCTCAATTTTAAAAGGACCCTCGTTATGGGTAAGAACGTAATTTGAGCTACAATATTTTGAGAATCCTTTTTCTGAAAAATAAACGAAATTCATTGCAAGCAATGAGTTATATTATAATATGTATATAAAGCTGTTTAATAAACAAAAATTATAACGTTAAGAGCATTTGTTTAACAGCTCAATTTTAATATACTAAAGTTGCTGCAATGATGTTCGTGGATTTTGTTGAATTTATGTTAAAATGGAATTTAAAATCATATTTTGCTCACTTTGTATTTAAAACAATAAACTAACTAAGAAAGTAGACATAAATCACTTCTTTTAATTAATTAATTAAAAATTCGATTCAAGGTGTCGTAAGTGGAAAAAATGAAATATTGACAATTTTTTTTGAAAATGTTGTTCCTACTTCCTTTCTAAACGTTTCTTCAAATTTGTAAAATAAATTTCTTTTCGACCGTGCTATATAAGATCAAATATTCAAGTAATAAAATTCATAATATTATTCCTGACAACTCAATTTAACTAAGAATCCTCTTCCGGATTTTTGCTTGACATTTCAACATTTTAAGAACTCATCTGCAATATAATTTAGGTATGAGCTTTTCTTAATATATATCTTACAATGTTTTAATATTATCAAGACTGACACTTGACAGATGTGTCAGGCATTATTGAACAAACTCTCTTTCTTTTATGTATTCTGTTGTGTTGTGATGGGATAGCAAGGAGTCAAATAGCGAGAAAGTGTTTAACAATATAATATTCTTTTCTTCTTTTTCAACAAGAGATATTATAACTGTTTAGCGATTTGTAACCTTTTCATATGTCTAATCCCATCCACATTACACTTACTCATACTCTGGTTCATACTACTGCGTATTAGATTACATTTTTTATCATAATATCCCCAATTTGTTTCCTTGGAAACGGATGAACCTTTATCCAAATTATTACTCTTTATTTTTATGAAACTCCCACTTGACAACAACTTTAGCTATTCTAAGAAATATTTCTCTATTTTATCATTTCAGCGGAATCCTTTTTTCCGTTAAAATAATTAATAAATTCATAAAATTTTACCAAGGATTCAAATTACATATAATATGTAAAGGACAACATCACTTAATTAATATTTCCTAAGCTTAAAAATAAGCTCAATTTTTTTTAAATACTAAACTAATTCTTTCAAAAATGTGATCGACTTGCATAAAATGGCTTCAGCTCTTTGAACACATTTTCATTTCAACCCACGCGACAAGAGGAGACGTCTAAACCTTCGTGGACTTTTTAAAATTGCGAATGTCGATGCACATAAAAGCTGGAATGCATTCACAACATCGCAAATTCTGAAAAATTGGCAACAATAGAGGTTTCATAAGGTTTGATGTTTCAAAAGTTACAAACACTGCCCTTACCCAGTGCAATAAAAACCAATAGAAAGGTACATCAAAGGCGACCTCCATGCGATCACGTGTAAAATAGAAACATGTATTAATTGTAGAGTGCTTAAATTTTATAATGTTTAACAAAGGTTTGATTTTTATGGAAAGCTACAACAATTGAATGAATTAAAAATTAAGAAAATTCTCCTAAAAATAGAATTTTCCTTGGGTAATTGTGTGAAAGACATTATTTGTAATCAAATTGCCAACGTTTTATGTGTCTCGTTTGCAATATCACATATTTGAAGTCACAAATAAAATAAATACAATAAAGAAACTAAAACTTAAATGAACAATTAATCTAAATATCTACTTGAGAAACTTCATTTTGAAGAACAACCCTTCTTTGTTGATTTACGCAAAACGTATGTCATTAGATTTTGTGAGAATTCCCATCTTGGGATTTAATCTAAAGGAATTTATGTCAATAAGATCTTTAACGCCTCAATAATTTTCCACTTTAAATTTATTCACATCAGTAATACACGTCAACTACTTAGATCTTAATAGACTCTTCATGAAGAACACTTATACATTTTCAGCATTAAGTATAACGAATATAGGAATTAAATAAGTGAAACTTTGCCAGGTGTCACGTCAATTTACAATTTCATTGAACAAAATGCGCATTTTACCTTAAATGGTTGTTTTGATGCGGTGACAGTGAGTTAAAATTGTGCGTGGCTTGTTTGCAAAGTTTATTCAATAACGTGTAACAATTTATCTGTCAAAAGGTAGTTTCTATTCTTGACATTTCCCAAAGCTTCCTTAACACAAATTTTGTGTATCCGCTTTTACACAATTTCTGTCTTGTGCTTAATAATATGTTGTGCTATTTTTAACATCAAAGAGTTTGTTTGATATGACGCCTGGCGTTGCAAAATAATCCCAACCGACTCAATTCTTTTTTTGTTTAATTTTACTTTGTTTCCCAATCAATTTTAGACGTTACTTCTGATGTTTGAAATATGACAAGATTTGTCCTAACTCTCATGAGATTTGCTTTTATTCATTTTGAAATTTTGCATATGTGCTCACATCAAAGCATAATTAATTGCATCATTGAATCATAATTAATTTTAAATTATTCAACATTGTCAATATTGTATCTTCGAATATTTTGTACATAAATTCATAATTTAAAGTCTAAAACTTTGAGCACATTAATTTCATTACCCTTCTGGGAAGGGTCCTTTAATTTATTATGCATTGTGTTAATGCATAATTTAGTACGTTACGTATAAGTATGAAATACGAGTGAGTGTGTACAAAATTGTTGCTTTTATTTGGGATGATGCAGTGCCTTATTTGCATGAAGTACTTTATAAAGTTTACCAAAATGAATGTGAGAGATTTCCGTGCCTCGCCAATTACATTTATGTCGGCATCACAACCTCAATATTTGTTCTATTCGTAAAGTGAAGAGAAAATCTCGTGTGAATGAAAAGTTATGGACACGGACATAATTCATTTTTGTAACACAAACATTAGTCTGGCTTTAATATGGTTTAATTTAATGAACATGCTATAAGTCATAACGTATACATACTTTGTCTATTTTATTATCAGTTTTATGCTACTCTATTTACAATGAAATTTTATGAATTGCATTTCCGCAATCCACTGACAGTTAACTTTTAATTAATTAGTTTTGTTCAGACACAAATAACCAATTTAGGATAATTAAAACTTTATACATTTTATTTTAACCGTTTAATAAATTCTTCAAATTCCAATTAACAGCTTTTATCAGCATATTATATTCATGTTAGTACATAATTAAAAGTTTTGTTTAAAACAAAAGCTTTTAAAAGTTAAATTGCAAACACGATCTAAATTATAAAATAATTTTTCCATATTTTTCTGTTGCCTTTCTCTCAGGTCTCAATGGAACAGTATTTTTAATTTACTTCGCCCCACCATTGTACTGAAGCAATTAATTCGTTCAGTCACAAATTTCTCGGGAAAAAAAGTTAGTGATGTAGAAACACATCCCTAGTTTTTTTACATAATTATATAATGAACTTCAACACAAAAAATTACGTAAAACATTTTAATATCAAAATTATATAATTTAAGATTATTTTATTTATGCCCAGATAAAAAGCCTTGAATATTTTTTTAAATTTCTCAATTATATTTTATTCAAATTAAACATCTCAATAGACAATCAACTATTTCACATCATTCGTAATAAATTCACACACAGCCCTCCCTGCCATGTAGTTTTGTGGCAACAGTTTTTAATTAAGGGTCAGCGCCCAACTGGTATTTTAAAAGTTGATGGAGTCTCAAATAGTAAAAATGAACAAAGTTTAATTATTTTGAAGCATAAATCGTTAAGCAATACAATCACTGTTCACGAGTAATGAAATTAAGGGGTTTTCATTTAGGGCGGGTAAATTTTAGAATTTAATAAAATGCATTGAGGTAACAAAGATTTAAAATCGATAGTGCAGTATGAATCCAATGTTGTATGAGCTGTATTGTTGAAGCCACTCCTCGTTCACATCCACATAATCAAAATTCTACGAAAACATTTGTTATCATCAATCCGTGTGGAAGTTTGTTGACTATATTCCACACTTTCTGACTTCATTTCGATTGACATTGTTCCAAATTTAACAATTTCTTTTGTTAAAAATTGTCTGGCGATAATTATTTGCTAAATTAGAAAACCCGTTTGGATAAAAAAGTACTAAATGATGTTAAGCGCCTCTAGATTACTCTTAATGGAAAATAATATACAATAGGTAAGCATTTTTTCTGACATTAATATATCAACAGTATAAAATAATACATGAACACAAAAACCTGTTCCAATTCATTTTTATGTTATAATATTCTTTTCCAAAAAAACAAAAAAAAAAACAAGACAATTCAATTAAACGAAACAAATTTAATCTCAATAAAGATTGTTTTTTATTTAAAGCAAAGCAAAACAAATTGGTTATTTAAAATGCAATTACGACATATTTTCAATTAAAAATATGAAATATTTATAATAAGATTAATTAAAAAACAAGTACTGATTAAAAATTTTAACACAACAACTGAAGGTGGTAACGGAATTTTGCTAGTTGTAGTCACAATGAAGAGGACTCCAGGAAATTAATTTTCAGTTCCAATATAAATTTGTTATTCGATTTAACGATTCGCCGTTACATTGTTGCTGTGTTTTCTGATATGAAACACAAGAAATGAAAACAATTTTCAAGGAAAATATCTGCTTGCAACAAATTTTGTTATTTTTGGTCTTTTCCGTTTTCAAAAAAAGTTGTGAGTTCTATTTTCTGAAAACACCATTACAATTGAAGCACACATAAAGGTGATTGCAGAAGTTATCTGCAAAGAACACATACGAGTACTTATGACTTACAAGTTACGACTGACGAGTTCCGTTTAATTGAAAACAATTCTTTAAAAACATGCAATTCCCTTCATTCGTATGGCATTAAAGCATCTCTTAAAGGACAAGACAATGCGCTAACGTGCAGGACAAGATTTTTAGAGGATTATCATTTAATGTAGTCGAAAATAAGTATTTTGTCAACAACAGTTTTTTCCAAACGTATTTACAGAAGATGAAACCATTTGTGAACCAATGGGTGATTTCTCGTATGAGTAACTTTTAATAGAACACCCATATTTACACAAAGGTTGTAACTATGTAAATAGATATTATAAAGCGACCAGTCTATTTTTGTCAATATCAAGCAATCAATGAATTAAACAGAATTAAACGGATATCCGCAACGAGTGTTGAAACCTTATGTTTTACAGAGCAGAAATAATCGGAATTCCTTGTGCATTATTTATATTTAATGTGTGGCTTCACCTACATATATAACGATCGTTGATACTCGTAGCCCGCGGGTAATAAAGGAGTTTAAAAAACAATTTAAAAAAAGTTTGAAAGTTTTTATTTTTCCATAAAATTGTTCCACAATCAGAAAAGTTTTGATTGAAAATTTGTAGACACTGGACTCTGATAACAATGACGGTGTGACCATACAAAAAAAAATTAATAAATTTTTTAAAACATCTGCGCGATTTGAAACAAATTGAAAAGCCAGACAATGCAGAGTGTTACATCCGTCGTCACGAAAAAATTTAATGTTTCTTTGTCACGAATTTAACTTTAGCTAATTTTTTATTTTCAATTTCAGGAGAATATAAGAAATACCTAACTTTTGAACTCCAATCGAACAAGTAACTTAAGGTATTAATTAAATTTTAGTTTATAAAGCAAGTGAGTTTAACAATATCTTCATTTCCCATGCACAATGCACACAACAAAAAAATCATGCATACATATATACGAATGTTGTCTAAAAAGTACAGAAATCATTGAATTTTTTTTTTGTTTTTTTTTACCCTTTTTCCCTTATTTCAAACCAATACTAAATAATTTTTAATTTTCAAAGTTAATTATACTTTGAACATGATGATAAAGTAACTGTTTGATGTTTGATTATGAGCTTTAAATATACACGATGGTGAATCTTTGGTCGGGTGCTTTGGCACTGCCCTCGTAAATTA
This sequence comes from Sylvicola cinctus, assembly GCA_963854165.1. Classification (NCBI taxonomy): domain Eukaryota; kingdom Metazoa; phylum Arthropoda; class Insecta; order Diptera; family Anisopodidae; genus Sylvicola; species Sylvicola cinctus. The sequence continues at coordinate 62,262,232 of OY974082.1, read as the reverse complement.
CGCAAATAACAATAATTGCACAACGAATCAACGTGAACATTTATAATAATTTGGTGTAAAATTAATTTTAAAATCAATTCACGTAATTTTGATGAAAAACCTTTTGAAGTTTGAAAATTTAATTGTTTGAAAAATAATCATCATCAATAAAATTTAGTCAATTTAATTTTCCAGTCTATTAAATTGAGAAATTTTACAACCCGAAATCCCTTATTTTAAACGAGATTTAACTTGATTAATTCATGTTTAATACTTGTCAAATTATATTGTCATTTTAATGCTTATAATAAATATTTTAATATTTTAAATACTCAATTAAAATTTCCATAAAATGCCCTCAACAAAATTTAAGTGCATAAAACAAAGTACGTATAATTTAATTTAAAAACCTGCAATCCTGTTGTTGTTATTTAGCTATTTGCAACTTTTATTGGAAGTCAAGCGAAATGGATTCGAATTTTAAAGAGCAAATGCAAACTGACGTCCGATCGCATGAAAGTTTAAATGGTTGCTTTCCAATTTTCGAGTATAAAATGTGCATTACGTATTTGATTTTATCCTTTTTTTGTTGTAAAATTCACAGATTATACAACAAAACGATGCATAGCTTCATTTTAACTCGTTTTTGCCACTGAAGAGTGATAAATCGAGTAGAAAACTCTACTGAGATGTTGACACTTGACATTGATTAATAGTATACGTCTTTGAGAACTGTTAGAACTTAACGCATGCCTGATGTTATACGTGCTAGGAAATACAATAAACTGAACTGAATGCTTTTTCAGTCATTTTGTGCTCTTTTCTTTGTTGCAACATATTGCAAATTAAACATAACATTTAAAAAAAAGATTAAACATTTAATAAAATTGATAATAATAACATAAAAAATAAAACCACTTACCAAAGAAGCAACAGAAAAACACCAACAAGTAGATTGTGATGAAGATGACTTTTACATCAGTCCGATCGAAAATGAAATTCTCATTGCTATTGTCGCACAACGCAGTGTCATCGTAGTCCGTTAAATTGGTGGCGGTTACATTGACGAACGTATTGTTCATGAGTTCATTTGACTCAATTGCCGACATGTTTAACACTTTTGTTGTCCGATATTGTTAATAACATTTCCCAATACATACGAGGCTGCACTTACTCTCACATATACGTCACTAAATTGTCTCCTAATGTGTAATATTAGATTACTGCTTTATTATCACTGGTGGCATCTGTTGTATTAACACAAAATAAAACAATTAATTTAAATCAATGAATGCAGCGAGTAGAATTTGTGAGATAAGCGTTGATCCATTGAGAAAGTTCATATAATTCAGCAAAAACAAATGTTGCAATGGTGAGATTAAATCACAGTGTCACCATGAAAATGCATCCAAAGCATTTACGAGAAATAATGGCTTTCAGTTTGAATGACCAGTGACCATCAGGAATTTAACAATCTAATTGTTTTGTTCGTGATTCTTGCAGAGCTTTTATTTTATTTGTTTTCATTAAATCTGTAAATTGAATTATTGCTTAAAATTAAATACGAATTTTCAATATTTGTTGACTTTTGCAAAAAAAAAATTTTATTTGTTGTTACGTTTTTAAATAAACACTAAAATATTTTTTTCAATATTCATTCCCAGTATTCAAATTGTTGCACATAAAATTTAATTATGTTGTTTACAAAACGTCAATAGTATTTGACAATAAAGTGATTTGTTTTGCTGAAAACAACGATTATTTCCCGGGAGATAAGTGCCACTCTAATGGCAATCACTCTTCCGTACACAAAAATCGTTTGAATTGAGAATAAATTGAATTCATTCAACAATGAGTGGGAGACAAAAAATAATTTATATTCCCATATCACGCCAATTTTATTAAAAGCCTTTTTTTATTTTTTTCGAATGTAGATTCAGAAGTATAGACATAATTTTCCTTCCACTCTTTTTGTCCCTTGTGAAATAAAAAAATGTCAAAAAAACGTTGAAAAACATAATATTTTAACCAAGGAAATATATATTTCCACTGTTTTTTAGCCAATGAAATATGTGATGTCACTGTTTTTTTTATCATCAGTTGGAAAGTATTTAAAAAATAATTTAACTACTTTTTATATCGACTTTTGTAAAGGTAGTAACCATGGAAATATTTCTTTACCTGGGGAAACATTATGCCCGTTCACGCTGGATAATAAAATATTTATTTCATTGACCAATCAGAGTGGTTGTCAAAAATTCCAAAAATTATTTTATCAAAATTATATCTTCTGTGAGCGACCTTATTGTTTAACTACGTAGAAGTGTAGCATAATATATAAAAAAATAAATTTTAAAGCCGTTTCCATTTCGGACAAAAAAAAGGATCACTTGAAACTTTAAAATTGTGTCCAAATTCGACACACGTTCAATTTTAAGTCTCACGTGTAAAAGTCAAATTTAAAATTGACTCAACTTTAAATTATGTTAAACCCCATACCGCCCCTAATTCATTTTTATGAACCCTTGAATGGGTTTTGTTTTGTGCAACATGGCATAATAAAGAACATCCAACGTAATGCCTCACAGCCAACTTTTCGATTTAAAATAAAAGTTCAGTTCATTGTACGTTTTATTATAGTGCAATTGACGGGTAATTTATATTTATAATGGTTTTGCCGTATGCTCGTGGTATAACGATGACCCCATACATTTGCTATGACACGTACTTATGTACGATATACGACATATTTCACACTTTGGATTCTGTAAGCTTATATATGGTACCATAGCTGTTACCAGAGATTATTTGTCAAGTATGTCGTTGGTTTGTTTTATTTTCTACTTTAGCATCCGCAGTCAAATGTGTGTCAGACAAATCTGCGTGCTTTAAAAGTTTTCTCAACTTTGATGAAAATAATCCTTGTTTTTTCTCCACGTCAGAAAGACGTGTCAGATGTGTTTAACCAATCGATGAAAAATCATTTCTTTGAGATTTGATAAACGGGAATCAAAATTTGATTTGTAACAGAAATAACATTTTTTATAGTAGTGAGTATGGTGGTTGGATGAAATAATTACAAAAAAGCAGTTAAAATTATATTTATAACTATAAATTAAAAAATGACTCGAAATTTGCTATTCCCAAATTTAAGCATCCATTTTGAATTTTCCAAGAATTGTTTGTGTCTCAAACCATTTGAAATAAATAGATTTTCTTTAAATGCATCTATCGACACAAATCCCCTAATGCTTTTAATAATCACTGCTAAAAATAAACTCTTTAATAAACTCAAACGTAACTCATAAACCGCAATTATTGTAAACAAAGTAATTCAAATACTTTTTAATCCAATCCCACAGTATAAACTTTAACTTTACCACCCATTGCAACACACAGTAACCGAACATCAGATAAACGAACGTATTAATTGTATGAACATTACACATTCTCAATGCAATTGACGTATTTATGCTTCATGAATTGAAAGATTTGTTGCGAAAATTCCCATCTAAATGGAAAAGAACTTATCATTAGATTAGCCGTCGAAAGGCAAACAACTAAAAATAACTGGAAATGTGTAAGTCGCTACAGACTACGTAATCGCACACAAAAATACAAAGTGTTGAGCATCTTAAGTATAGAGTGTAAGCTTGAAAATTGTAAGTCTAATAATAGTCACGAAAATATTGATTAGATGCGGAGAATTCGAGGAAATGGTTTTAAAAAAATAATACAAATATTACATAAAGTGCAGCAATTATATAAAAAAATGCATTCGTGTTGGTGCATTTTCCTTCTCATATGAAATCAAAACACGATTTTCCAATTTAATATTTTAACAAGGGAAATGGTGCCACTTTAATTGTGATAGGTTACAAAATTTCATCATAAAAGATAATTATAATGCAATCTAAAATCATTATGAAAAATTAAAAAAAGTTTCATAAATTCTCTTTAATCAGGTAAATATTTAATATTCTATTTAAATTAATGTCTAAGTCAATCTATAACGATCAGATGCATTTTTGATTATATTACTTAAAAAATAATAAAAAATTTATCGCCAATTTATAAACAGATTGCGTCAACAACTAACTACATATAAGTAATAAGGACGAAGACGATGAAGGTGACATCAATGACGAGCCCCTCAGGATACATCGAGTCTCATCTCGAGCGCGAAATTTGTTTTCTTATCGCAAACACCATTCACAGATAAAATTCGTTGTGAAGCCCCAAGGCGTAAAGCAATACAAATAAGCAGAGCCATTGTAAAGAGTTCGAACTGACGAAAGTATAGGTGAAAAATTTATACGTACAGCGTGTCATCACTCACCACATCAAATCAATTTATAAATGGTGGTGGAAATTTATTTTCCAATTTTCTTGACATAACTAGAAAAGGCATTGAAGTGGCAATGAAATGAATATCGCTGGCCAGTTTAAATTGAGGGTCAACAACTTAATAAAATACATCAAAGAAATTGATAATAATTGGGGTGGAAATATTGAAAATTTGAATCAATAATTGTGAGACAAACTTGGACGGTATTTCCAAACTTGTAAATTTTTTATGTAACCCATACTCTAAACTTGGCTTCGTCTTCGATTTACCCTTTAAGCATTGTAAGAAAATGACCAAAAACCAATAAAAATTTATTATGGCATTTATGAACAGCCCCTAAAAGTATTTCTTATAAAGAAAATTAAAATTTTATGTTTATTTGAATTGCTTTGTTTTTCTAAGAAAACGTTTTACATATTGTTTGATTAACAAAATTTGCCAATGAATTCCATTTTAGAAAATCACGTAATTAGTTCCTTTTTAACAGTAACAATTTAATTAGCACAAAAGACTGTGTTTTGACAAGTGGAAGCCAAAAGTGGCCAAGTTCAAACGCTGCTCACAATGCGACTGTCTGGCGACAATAAACGCGATCAGATGAATGAACTTCAGTCTAATTTGGGCATTGCTATTGTTCAGTCTTTTGTTGCTTCAAGAATGAACATTTGTGAGTTCAGTTTGTGAGCAGATGAAGGTTAGATTTACATGTTCATATATTTAAAATAATTAAAGCATCATTATTACTATGCTGAATGGCTAAATATAAAATGCAAATGCTGAAGAAGACTGTGTAAAATATTAACAAGAGTTGAATAAATAATTACTGCGAGTATTGTAAAGAAAGTCATTACCAGAGGAAAAATAATAAATAAACACGTTTTTAATTTGAAAGCGTTATTCGATGCGGAAAGTTGTTTTTTATATTTTTATTTTGTGGATTTAAATGAGATGGGTAGATTTAATTTAAATATTTACTGCGTTTTGACACAATTTTCTAACAATGTGAAATAATAAAATATTTTTTCGTGTTGCCAATTAAAATACTAAATAGCTCCGGTTTTTTATTTATTTTATAAGTTTTATTGAATAAGCGAAAATTATCAAAAACACTTTTGATTTTTCATGTTCAAGCGGAAAGTTTTGAACACTTTTAAAATTTCAATAAAAAGTTATGAGATAATTAAGTTGAAATTCAATTTGACACCCTCTGGTGAGAATGATGGAAGTATAAGAAATTGTGCAGATGTTGAAATTTAAAAAGGTCCCTGTTTTTCCTTTATTAAAAGTTTACTTAATTCAATTAATTTACAGACGATCGTTTCTGATTTTATAACATGACGATTTGAGGACTAAAACATTCAGATTCTCGTTTTTATATTTTATTTAAATTTATTTCAAACTCAAAATTGTTCTCTAACTTAATTTTTCACTAACCCTTTTTTAATAAATAATTAAATGCGCAATAATCAAAAGGTGTGAAAGCCTTGATTAGATGAAAAGCGGTATTACGAAACAATGCGTAATATTTGAAAATATCACATAATATGCAATTTAACTACGAGTTTTATACGTGAGTTTATTCACATCACGTACATTGCATACACGTCTAATTAAATATATACAGAGAAAATGAAGACGTAGATTGTTGAATGTCGAAACTTCATGTGAAAATATCAATTCTATGTTGTATTGAGTTAAAGGATATTTCCCCTTACTCAGCATAAAAACTTTCTTGTCTAACTAACGTGCTATTTGGTGAAGTCTGCACTAAGGTAAACCGTATTATTTGTTTCATTTAGAATGAGTGTAGATGGCAATTAAATCGTGTGTCTTTAGTTGAAAAGTTTTAGTTGTGTAAGATGTTCTTTAACGAGTGTATTGATTTACCCATAGACAAAGTGACTTAAAAATTTAATGAAATCAAAAGTGGTAAAACGAGTCTAATTATAAATGTCGTAAAGTCAGTATATAAATGACTTTAAAAACAGTGCACTAAAATCGACGAAAACATTTTGTGACTTTACTATAATTAATTCCTCCTAAAAATCAACAGGATTTAAAAAAAACGAATTTTTTGAAAAGCAAATGATTGCATAAATTTTCCAATTTATTCTACGGAATTGTGTTGAAATCAACGCTTCTACATTATGAACATAAATTAATTGATGATTTTGCTGCAGTAAAATATTTAAATTATTATATGAGCAATAACTCACTTCCCATATTGAAGCGACGTTGTACGTTTATTTTAGGGGCGTGCAGCTCAACAAAGCGATTCGCATGCATTTACATGCAGTGCAGAGTGAATTTTCTATGAATTTATTGCTATTTCATAATTAATGCGCTTTTTGCATGCTCTAAAAATAACATAACTGCAGTTCAAACCATAAATGTTGTAACTAATTAAGTCGATCACATAAAAAGCATAGTCGATATCATCTAAAATATCAATTTAAATGCATTGCAATTCAATGTGCACGTGCATTTTGATGTTATTTGAATTCACGTAAACTCATATTGAATAAACAAAGTAAACACCATTGCACAAGTTGGACTTTAAACAATTTAAGTGCAATGCATGCAGTGAAATTGCACACGACAAAAACCATGCAAATAGGAAGCTACAAGTTTATCCATTAATTCGAAAAATTACGCATCTTTGTTGAATGTATTATTTTGCACCCCGAATATGTTTGAAAATTGAAACTCTTTGAGCGTGGTGGGATTATGTGTTATTACGATGAGGTTGCAATGTGGTTATTTAAATGTTTTAAATTTACAGACGATAAATAATGAATATTAATTAAGCTGCACACATTGTGGTTTATTTCAATTCATGCAATGAAAATTTAATTACGATACAAAATTTAAATAGCAAATTGTAATTCTACAAATTTTTATTTTCACAGTCGATGAATTTTAAGACGGATTTATTTATTTGATTTAATTATGTTGGTTAAATAAAGAAATTACGAAAAATTCGAATATTCATAATTCAGAAAATTCATTGAGCCGAATGTAAGTAATCTAATTTATGTATGAATATCAGTAAATTAGGTCCTATAATTAACTGTTACTTTGTTTAACATGTTTCAATTCCGTTATGGAATGTTGGAACTTGAGACATGCATAATTCCTGATAATTAGTGCAGAGTACGGAATTTGATGAAAGCTTTAATCTCTTCAGTGTTAATGTTACGTGACATTATGCAAATTAAGGGATGTTAATTTATGAAAACGATGTTGCGCTTTTTATTTAAAAATTATTCAAATGGAAGCCTTCACACTCATTCGATTCACTGAGCACAATTTTAATTTCACACCCATATTCTTAATACACACACAAGCACATTTGTTTCTTCTCTAGAACTTCTGTAATTGCATGAATATAAGGCGAGTTGTATTACGAAATACACGTTATTAAGGGAGTCTAAAAAAGTTTTCAATTTATTCCGCTTTTTTTTCTCGCCCGCATTAAGGGTGCTTAAATATACATGGGAAAAACTGCGAAAAGTACTGTACTAATTTAATTACGAATGAAAGCTGTCTGGTGCATGAGCTTACATAACATTATAACACCGCACCTCATAAAAAGCCATTTAACAAAATGAATTAATCCACGCCGCAATACACAAAATCCCTTTGCACTAAAATGTCTGTTGTTTATTGTTATATGTTAATGAAACGGAGCCACGTTGTACAATGCTGAATAAAATGTAAGCACATAATTGGTTTGCTTGTTTGAGGATTTTATGCTATTTTGTATCAGAATGGCTTAAGGAGCTTTGAATTGCAAACAGATTTAACTAACATAAATATGTTACTACTTACTTAAGTACATAAAAATGTTGTCTAAGTACTTATTAAGCTGCACACATTAAATTATGGTAACACTTAACACCGGAAAGTATCTAACTAAAAGGTTCAAGGAACGGTAGCAACAGAATTTGAATTAATTGAAAAAGGTGCGATAAACTTTTTGCATTAATAATTGACTTTTAAATTTCTTTTGAAGAGGCCAAATAATTTTTGTAACAGAATTTAAAATGGAGGTGTAAAAAAAGTCCACTTATTACACTTTATAAACATAAATCCATCATTGTGAAATTCGAAATACATTTTGACAAGATTAAATCTAGGCAAACGTTGCGTGTGAAATTCGCATATTTTATGGTGTTTCCCATTGCAACTGGTTTGAGTGAGTATCTACCTGTACACAAAACACAACACGAAAAGCTCCATTTCAAAATATTACCAGTGAATTTATAACGATTGAAAAACAGAAGGGATCTGCATAAATAAATTGAGATATTTATTGATTTTTAAAAAATTACTGTTGATATTATGTTGAAAATAAATTCACAGGGATTAAATATTTAAAAAATAATAATATTCATAACATTGAATGTGTCAATTACAGTCAATATGGTTTACGCTCGATCTATTAAATCACGAATGTGGCACACATAATGATGTGTTAGTCATAAGAGAATTGAATGAACAAGACGATAATTACTCACAAAGGAGCATTACATGTATTTTATTTGCTGTGGGGGAATACATATTGTTTAGGGTAGAAAGAAAGTTTGTTTTGTTGCATACAGGAAAATCAGTTTTCGAGAGAAATTAATGTTGGTCAATGTTGATACGCCCAAGAAATTAATCGTACATTCATTTCCTTTTTAATTAAGTTTGGGACTTTTCAAACAAATTTGCAATAAACATTTTCATAAAATTATGCAATTAGCTGTATAACGTGGGCATAAAAAAATTGAAAAAAAAAGTTAAAGCCCATTCCTTAAAAAGTTTATCACCTAATTCCAATATTGATAAAAAATATTTTAAATGCATACTTAATTGCAATAAATTAGTCATAAATTGTGTATGTATGTATTATATAGAAATTATTTAAATTGTTTAAGAATTTAAAGCTTTATAATTCAGTTTAAAAACCATGAATTTTCGTTCTTAAAACTGTTGAAAATCCAAGTAAAGAAAGAATGAATTTAATGCACAATTTGCGAATTAAAGCTCGTTCTTTTGAATTATTTAGAAATGATATTTAGCTTTACAGATCAGTGTGTGTCACAATAATCATTTCTACTTTTAAAAATAAAATTGTAAAATGATGGCCTGATTATAAAAAGAAACACGTTTAAAATATTTTAAGAAATAAGATAACTTTGTTGGCTTTTGGGAAATTATTGCCGATTTTATTTGCGGTTCTTCTAGTCCCTGAAAAGTTTGTGTTTTATTTTGAAAAATGTGGCAAAAGTAATATTTATTATGAGTTAGGAAATACGGAAGCCGAAAACCATCCCCTAATCTAGTTCTCCAAAAGAAACGCTCATTAATCACTAACATTTTCATGTTCTCGAATTTTGATCTTCAATAAATTTTATTAGGCTTTTAGAAAATATTTTTGATATTATAAATTTTACCCTTAAAACTTAAAAGTCGATTAACGATTTTCTTTACATTTTAAAATACGTTTTTTATTTACAGGCACTTTATTATTTGTAGTCACTTATTTTAAATGTTGTATAAACCATAAACTTTAAAATCGATTACTTAAGCCGTGCCTTATTTGGAAATGGTTGTAACAAGTGCGTATATACGAATAAAATTTGGAGAATTCAAAGTGATCCTAGAGGACATACATATATTGCATTCGAATTCAAATAAAATTATTCAAACAGAATGAACAAACTCCAAATAGCTTAGCGTTACATTGCCATGGCTTGGGGGAGAATATTTATAATTATGCGAAAGCATATTCAAAATATATTAAATCATGACGCTTCTGTGCTGGCAATTGTAATTTACATTGTCCCGAATTGCTTAAAGATGTAAGTTTAAAAATGAAAAATTAATAAATAACGCAATGTCATTTAAATTTAACATTTCATTTAATTAATGCAATATTTTTATGTAAGAGAATTATCAAAGTTTAGGATTTTGTAGATGGTCAAAGATAATAATCTTTATTATAAACGTACAATAATTATAAGCATACTGAATTAATTAAACAGACAACATATTAGGTAATCTATAATTCCCGTAAATACTTGGTTTGAATTAGAACTAAGTATTCTGCAGAACTAATCACTTTCCGCATGAAATTTTCCATGAATGCCTAACATACGCCATTCAGTTAATGGGTGCTGAATTATTCAAATGAACACACTTTTATTCTGTACGTGTTTTGTTAGATTAAGTGCAATTACCAACCGATTGCAAACTACTCCCATCATTAATTATTAATACGTATTGAAAACGAGACAGAAACGAAAACACATTTTTGTTCAAATTACTTGATAGTTTAATTTAAATGACAAATAAATTCAATTATCGGTATTTAAAATACTGCAGAAAATGGAAATGAAGAGAAAAATAGTCTTTAGAATTGTTTTTCTATGCTAAAAGTACTCACAAACTCACATTACTTGACACATAATCCAATATCGACATCCATTGGACAAACTACATTAAGTAAGAGCAACTATGAACAAGCAAAAGCGCTCTATAATTACATCCTCATATCCTTGCACTGGCCACATTCATACTGAAACCGCATTAATTCGAGCACACGTTCCACCTCGATTCGTTATGTTATGGTATCCCTCCTGCCGCCATCAATAACATCAATGAAATTGAAGAGGAGGAATCCATAAATTGGTTAAATTTGGAATCAAGACAATACCAAAGTACTTCTTTATCCACAATAGAAGTGTGGAATGCAGCAGGGAGATAGATCAATGCTTTGGTATAAACATTGGAGGCCGAGTTGTGTGGGTGGGATCGTCTTATGAGGTCTAGTTGTGTTATGATAACATCGATGAGTTCGCTTCTTATTTTTTTTAAAGCAAATGCTAAACAGATCACGCCATTAAAATTAACAGGGTTTTGCTGAATTTTCACTGTGCTGATTTTTCTCAATGGAATGCTGTTTAATTGAACATGCCCGAACTTGAACTGTCAGACATTCTTTGAAAATGCTTCAAAAAATCAGTTTTTTTTTTTTGTTTAAATTTTGTATTCGGTTTAACAGTGGCACTTTAAATGAATTTAAAAATAGAATTTGGGAGTACTGTAGGTGGCTTATATTTAAAGAACACTTTTTTTAATTCACTTCAATTTATTCTTACACATTGATCTCACGCAGGACTCCAATTACAATGTAAATAATTAACTAAATTTATTTTCACTGTTGTATTAATTTTTTTAAGCACAAATAAAGCAACGCTTTTTTACACAATTTTTTTAAAATTAATAAATATTTTTTAATCACCTTATTTTTATAATTAATCCGAATAAAATTCCACGCCGGCACACACTAACAATTTTCTACAGTTATACACCGGATATTGGATCAAAATTCAATTGCCCCCCTTTATTGTGAAGATTGAGCTTTTATGCTGATGAACCGTACCGGTTACAGTTTCAATTGCGACTAGTGCCTCCATTCAAACGCAAGCATCCGCGCCATTGCCAAGCAGAATGACTTTGTTTGCGTCTGTGTAGACTGTATTGTGGATGTCATGTTCGCGTGCGGAGAAATGCTGTAGTCCTCCGCCAACCAGTTAGATGTACTGACACATCTAGGCTAATCGACCAATCTTTAAGTGTTTGTGTGAATGATATTTCTGAATGGGTTCTTTCCACAGAGTAAAAATAAAATTAACCACTTAAGACACAGTACACTTGTAAAACGCACGAGTTAAACACATATTGTACCAACATATTCTGACTGAGGGAGCGCACGGTTGTCCGGAGAGATGGATTTGTGGTACGTCCCATTGAGAAAATGTATGCGCGAACGCCAATATAATTGTTGATACAAATAAGATGGAGGAATGACGCGATCAACAATCGTTAATCATTCACAGCGGGTTTACAATGACAAACACATGCCCGAGCTAATAAGCTACATTGAGATTTTGCTGATTACCGCGGTATGATGCCAATAATAATTGTATTATTCCGTTCGTATCAATCCATTTATTGGAAATTGAGTCAAAACAAATAAATAGTTTAATGTGGAATGTAAGTTGATTAAAAATAGATTGAACAAACCAATAATGTAGTTAAAGTATATTATGAAGCAGAGATTAGTCGAGAGATGAAGCATATTATGACGAGGTTAGGCATGAACTGCTAGAGTGATCTCACATGGATGTTCACGCAAGTCAATTTGTGTTTTAAATATTTACATTACCATTTTAAAAATATCTGATTGCAATTTATTGTTTATTTTCGCATTGGAATGATTTCTCCAGATTGAGAAGGGGAAATCTTCGTTAAAGTATTACTTGCTGTAGGAGTAATGTTTTTACTGTTCTCAACCAATGATGTGGTGAGTATTTTCAAAGATTCAAACCTATTTTAATTGCTGCTTTTCTTAAATTTTCTTTTAAAACGTATTTTGTTTATAGTTTTGATCTTGAATTCATCAAAAATGAATGTTTTAATGAATTTTGGAACCTGTGCTATATTAACAACCAAAATATGTGCTCCAATTTTTAATAGGGATAAATTTAAGTGTGTCACAAAAAATAATAAATATACATATTCAATTAGTGGAGATACTGAAAATATAGAAGGGGATAGAAACAGTGATAAACATGAAAAAGACACCACTATCAATTTATTATTTATGAATATTCTGCTTATTGCATAATATTTTTCAATTACAAATCAATGTAATAATTGTCAGTAAAATTACTCAACCAATAATTCATATATTTGGAATTTTAAATCAATATGATTTCTCTATAAAAGAATAACTATTGTGCAATCATTTCAGTTTGATGTATTGTATTAAGGCGAAAGAAACTTTGCTTCATAATAAAGTCATAAAATTGGCAGAAATGCGTGCAATTGACCTAGAGCTGGCACTTAACAAGTTTGCTGGAGTTTGTCACTATGTGAATTTGTCACCATTAAAGAAGTGGAAATTTTATGTTTATTGTTTCATTATGACTTTTTTCTTGTACATAATGTATCCAATTTTAGAACTTGTGGATATTGTGTTGTTCTGCAAAAGCATCAACGACTATGCGCAAAATCTTTGTTTAACCACAATTCATTTGTTGAATATTTATAAGGTTTTAAATTTTGTGTGGAATCGAAACAAGTTTAACGACATTGTGAACTTATTGTATTCTACAGAAAAGGAGTTTATAAATACGGAACAAAAGGTAAACGTTTCAAAATTCACACAGTATTTTTGTAAATAGCATTTAATGTAATGTTCTTTAAGCAAAGATGAATGTTATTCAGGAAACTGAAAGTTCCATTAAAACAGCTTTAAAGATTTTCGGGATTTTGGTATTGATTCCATGTCTTTTCGTATTTTTTACAGCATTTCTAGGTAAGTGCGGTATTTTATTACATTAATCTTCATTGAACATATAATTAAATAGAGTCGTTTAAACTGGGTGTTGCATTCAAATTTCAAAAGAGCAAAAGGACACAAAATCTATTGTTTGGTTAAAATTGCCTAAATATTTCTAAACAAAATATTTTGTACGTAAAAAGCGCTGCATTTACATTTTTGAAAGCGTTCTCTAAGTACGACAAAGTGCAGCATTTTTATGCACAATTACTTAAGTAGTTTTTGTGCGATTTTAACATAAAAAAAATGTTAAACGTTTGAAAACGATAATGAAAGCTCAAAAAACACATACGAAAAAAAATCCTGAAAATATTTATTAATAATAAGTGTTGAGCTTTTATTTTTCAAATAAATCTATTTTTCAAATTACCTAAATTAAAATAACGCAGCAGCTCCAAAAATTTCACAGTTCCCTCCACAATTGGCCAGGAGTTTCCATTCCGAGTGTACATACCATCATCAATTCCAAGTTTCATCACAAGCTTTTATTGTTGGTGCAGCGTAGATTTTCAGGCGATTGTAATAATGTGCAACGACTTGATAACAATGTCCATTATACTTCACATATCCGCACACCTGAAAGCTTTGACCATTAGTGTGACAACAATTGCAACCAAAAACGATCTTCGCAATTGCATACGGCATCACCAACTGATATTGCAGTTATGTAATCCTTAGTTTATATCCATCTTAATTTAATGTAACAATTTTTCCTTTACACTTAAATTTATGCCATTTACATTTTAGAATCACTAAAAGCACTGAGGAGCTATTCTCGAAAGCAGTTTTGTTGCAATTTATATCCACATGCATTGTCATCGCAGTCACAATGTTTTCCATAACATTGCGGACGTCTGTGGGTTTTGCTGACCTCACGTTGTACATGTTTGTTTTCAGCATTTCGGCGGATTTGTTTATTTACTGTTGGGCAGGACAAATAGTCTCCAACGCCAATGGTTCTATGCATTACGTTGTGTTTACCAAATGGGCTGTTTTGTGTGAGCATTTGTTTGCCAAACAGTTTACATTTTTTATGGCAATGGCGCAGGAACCGATTAAGCTCACTGGTGGCGGTCTTGTGCCGCTATCGATGGAAACATTCTCACAGGTTTATGTTCACTTAAAATAATTGTAAACTGTTTTAATGCTGCGTGTGCTTTTTCGCTAAATTTAGATACTTACAAAGTCTTATTCGTGCTTGACGCTGCTGCGGCAATTGTACAATGATGGATATTGAAAGAAGAAAAATATTTGTTTAAACTTTGCAACAATTATAATTATGTTATTAAAATATTTAAAAGGTTACACCATATTCAATATTAAAATTAATTAGTTGCCTCATTTATTCAAACGATGAATTTCGTTGAAATATAATTTGAGACTTCAAAGTTCATAATGCTGAGTTTTATCTCATTAAATGCATTTATAGTTATCGCACAATGTAATTAGAGCTTTTACACAATAGAAATGTGGAGAAGTTTGTTTATGCAGCGAATTAAAGTTCGACTTCTCGGAATTTTAATAATTAATCCATCATAATTAGTTTTTGCAAGAAAATTCTATTACATGCTCTAATGAGTAAAAAATGGATTACACAATACTGTTGACATGAAATGACTTTTAATTAATATGAAATTACTTTCTGTTTGTTGAAACAACGTGTTCATATAGGAACGTAATATACAGATTGAATATCGTTAAGCTTTTGTGCACATCGCCGTCACATCCGCATATCAATTTCAATTTAATGGAGGGTAAATTAATGTTCAATGTTTATGATTCTAATTGTAAAGGGATTATGCGATTTATTGGTTTGCGTTTTCAATATTTATTAATGCACGAATGACATTAGCGACTGATTGCATTATTAAGAAGAATGGCGGGAGCGTTGATAATAAATAATTTGTATTTATAAATAATTGAAACATAATTGCATGGTCATAATTGTTTGCTTTTGCATATTGTTCAGCTACCAGTTACCACTCCCTAAAGCATCATTCTACAAACGCAGAGTAATATGAAAATCAATTTAATTTGAATTGTTTATGATTGGTTAGTCAATTACAGAAGTTGTGTGCACGTTTTAAAATCGGGTTTAAATCCGGCGAGAGAATTAAATACAATCGTTTAAATTGTTTTAACAGGGTACGGGTTTTTCGAAATTTTATAAGATTTGTAATAAAAAAATAGATATTTGACCTTTAATCATTAATCATAATTTTATTAACCTTGAAATGTTCAGATAAACTTTTTCTGCAACTTAAGCGTACAGTACAACGCAATTTTTTTATGAAAAATATGCACGGTTTGTGAGATATGTAATATGTGACCTTGAAATTTTTACAATTTTTTCCTTTTAATGAAACTAACTAAACAAACAATTATTTTTTAAGGTTATAAAATTTAGACAAAAGTATATTTCATGTATAATTACGGTTAAAAAGTAACATTGATGGCGCCTTTTTTGAGTTACAAGTAAAACGACGCAATAATTTCATATTGATCCATCTGACCTTGAATTTATTTTTAAGTACAGGACTTTAAGACTTAAGTACATAAGTATCCATATTTTATTTATTTTCAACTTTTTAAAATGCTAATTCAAAAATTGTTCTAAATACATCCATTTGAATTTAATATTGAATCCACAAAATTATTCAAACTCAACATATTATTTGTGGATAAACGCAATATTTGCAATTTAATCAAATTCTACATTTCTACCCACAAATTAATTTACATAGCATAATAATAATTGAGTTCGTTTATAAAAATACCATCCTGCATTACATCAAATACTGTAGAGTGTAAAATCAGCAATGTTTTGCTTGAAAATAAACTTGCCATTGCACTATATTCAATGAAAATCGACATTCATTCAATTGCGACAATTTAATGGCACATTGTAGTAAAACTTGACAATGCACTAAAATGATTTAAGGCAGATATGTCAAAGAAAAGTCAAATTGGAAATGTTTGGCTTACGGCCAAAAGTAAATTGTTGTGTTTGGGAAAATACTCGAAAGATGCATTTTAAAATGCCAATCAAAATGTTTGTGGCCTCAGGCCTAAAGTGTCTGCTCATGTAAACATTGAGATATAACAAGACATTTTTGTTTAAATGCATCTCAAGTGTATCATATAGTGAAGCACTGTTATAACTTAAAATATAATGCAAAATGCAATTGCAGATGGTGAATTTATTCAATTAAAGTTTTTGTAAAAGTTGGATGATTTTAAATAGTTTGATGCTTTCTAAATTCAAGTCGCGTATGCTTCAATATTGAATATTGATTTCAAACTGTTATATTATAGGAGGGCTTGTTACAATTCACTTGTAGCTCTTGCTGTAAATTTATTTTATAATTGAACTATTGAGCGAAATCTGAAATGTAAAGCGATGGAAAAGTTTAGGAAGGCGTTTGAATGCTTGAGTTCGTACTTCAGACTATTTACAGAAATTAAATAAGAGTAAGTTGTCCTCAAACTACGTGCGATAAAATATTTGGAAGTAATCACAATCCAGTAATGGGTTTTTTCTTATATTTAAAATTTTAAACTTAAAATGTGTAAAACAAAATTGTGAAAAACTTTTTTTTTTGTGAATTTTTTTTAAATTCTTGTGAAACTTCATAATTTTGACACAGAAATTACAATACATTTAAATCGACACAATGCAATAAAATTAATATTATTACGGATCTACTACAAATTTTTAAAATAAACATTACGATTTTTGAGGCTAATTTTCATAAAACAAAAAATTGCCAAAAAAAAAATTTAACTTTTAAAACACTTCAAAATTTAGATTTTTTTCCCCAAAACAAAACTGTAATTCTTCTGAAATATTAAAAATTGTGACCTTGAACTATTTGTATTTTAATCTTAAGACAAAAATTAAAATAATACTTAAAAAAAAAGCAAAAACAATAATTATTCTACTCACCACTTTATCTATTTCATGAACCAAGTTGTACTTAACCTTAAGTACTTTTTAAATTTCACTCAATTTGAGTGATTTTGACGTTCAAAGCTTTTTCGTTCAACAATCCAAACAACCTCCACTATGGTTTAAGGATACAACATAACTATGGCAATCCCATACACAAAAGGGATCAAATTTAAATAAAATAAAGGACGCCTCATTAATAATGTACATAGGATATATTTCCCAAAAAAAAAGCTTCATTCCAAAAAGCTCACAATTCACAAACACCATTGCAGTCATTCAATTAAATATATTACATTCCTCTCAAACACAATGACATTGCAATACATATTTAAAAGTGCATTCTAATACCAAATCATGCTGTTGCAGTCAAGTACTCCCATATCACACATGATCACGTCGCAGCTAACTGCCGATAATATGCTGATGGTCATTGCTGTGGCAATTAAGCCGGGCAATAAGGGATTTCAATGGGTGCAGTAATGGAATTGTTATATTCACCAGTGGCAATTAAATGATAAGGTTCATAACTATTGAGCACATGTGGCCAGCTGTTAATATGCATTTATTTAATGAGCATTATGCCGCACATTTACATCCAGCTAAATATAATATATCGGACATCTAGGTGTGTGCACACATTTTCCTGCTGATGCACGCAAAACACAATAATTATTATTATTATGCGCAACGTGTACGTCGAGTGCACACACACACAATGTATACGACAATTGTTGGCAAATTTTAATGAATATTTGTCGCTTGATTTGATTCTGCTTTATGAGTTTATGAAAATTTAATTAAAAATGCACACAGAGCCTTAGGAATTGTGTTGTGTTTTTTGTTTCAAATATTATTGTTGTAACCGCAATGTTAGCGCGCTAGAGCATTTGTTTTTTTTTTTCCCCCAGTTCGGGTGCGGTGATTTTGTCGACTCAAGTGTCATGTCTTAAATTATGGTAATAAATGGTGTTGCATAATATGATAACAGTGCGGTTTGGATATTAGCACAATGTTTCACTGTATGTGCGGCAAAACCCACATTGAACATACGCAAGGTGCAGAATAAATAGCCATGAATTCAGATTATATGGCATTAGTCTTGTTTTCCACACAGCAAGCAGCTATTTGAATTATTCATGTTAAAGATGCTGCGAGAAACAGTGTACGACTATGGAATTTAAATTTGAATATCGCCAGAAGA
This sequence comes from Sylvicola cinctus, assembly GCA_963854165.1. Lineage (NCBI taxonomy): Eukaryota > Metazoa > Arthropoda > Insecta > Diptera > Anisopodidae > Sylvicola > Sylvicola cinctus. The sequence goes on along the minus strand of OY974082.1, from coordinate 62,243,355 downwards.
AAACTTCAAATAGGAGAATTGGAGAATAGGATTTTGAGTGGAAAAGTATTAAATTGCCGGTGTGTGTGTGTGTGTATGTTTATGCACATAACATCTACATGGATGGGACTGTAAGTTGTAACCTACTCGCATATATTCCGCAAGGATGGAATTTAATGCAATTTATGGCAACGACGAAGTGTATTTCTAACAGCATCTTTATGTTGGAATTTCTCTAGTGCTTAGAGTTCATTTTATATTTACCTATACATGTGTATGTGAAAGCGTATATATGCTTATTTTGATGGAATATTGTTATGATAGAATTCAAGAATCAAAATGCAACGAAGTCAAGTCGAGTTATGTATATTAAAGGTCCCATCTATCTTATTTGAGGTATGTCTTTGGATATGAATTTAATTTTAAAGCAGTTAGAGTCTATTTAAAGTGCTCTGTGTCTACCTTTATGAAAGGTTAAGGAATTTGTCTTCTGCACAATTTTTATTCGGTATGTAGGAAAAGTACTTTTCTATATTATTGTAGTGTTTTTATTTTGTTGTAAAATTTTACTATTTAAACTATTTTGATAACATTTCTTGCAACAATAAATTCACCAAGTAAAGCCATTTTTATTATTTTTTTATATACTAACGAATCATCGCGGATATAGATTCTTGCATTCGCAATTTTTTTTAAATTAAAATTTTAATTTTTTATTAATTTTAAATTAATTTAAGAGCAAGGATTGCATTTAAAAACTAAAATGATAAACAGCTATATAATATGCATTTTATGAGTTATGGAAAATGTGACCTTGAAATGTTTTAATTTTGACCTTGAATTTTTGTTCAAAACGGTTCCTTCATTTTATTATTTATTTAATTTAGAACATTTTGAAATAAATGAAATAATTAATTTTGGAATTATTTTCATTATGAAAACATGACCTTGAGTTTTCGTATTTTGACCTTGAAATTTTCAGTAAGTTTTCTTATTTTATTATAAAACATAATATGAAAAAATTAAAAATGTCCAAGATATCCACGGTTTATAAAAAGATATCAAAAGTATGACCTTGAAATTTTATTTTCGACCTTGGAAGGTACAGAAAACTTTTAACTTTATCAAAGGCGACAATAATGTGAAAGAAAATCATCTAAAATAATTAACGCGTCGGAAATGTAATTAGTTTGACCTTGAATTTTTTGATTTTGATCTTGTTATGTTCAATTATTATTTTTTTAAACATGTGAAATAATTTTTTTTTTAAATGTTGAAGGGTTGCTGAAATAGAAAAAAGCTAATTAATTATATTTAATTTAATATTTAACATCAAAATTTCATAGAAAAAGATCGAAATGCCAAAATCTATTTAAGCCATTTGTGTCGAGATTTTATTAGACAAAAATGATGCGATTCCTAAAAACTGATAGGTATTAAAACATACTTAATGCTTAAATCAATTAGACAGAGTGATTTGAATGAACCAGAAAAACCTTTGACAATTGCTAGCATTGGAAATACATTTGACTCCGGGAATTTTGTATTTGGCTTAATTCCAAATGACAAAATTGCACAACCATTGTTAGCCTAAGCATCGAATCACGAATGTTGCGAGCTGTTAAATTTAGCAACAAATGTATTTCAATAGACATATGAATGCTGAAGCAACATCCACGTCGCGTCGTGGGGGTGATGCGTCGTTTACAAATTACGCCGTCGTGTGGCTTCCGGTTCGTTACAGAATAAGCCGCTATACTAGTTTACGTGTTTACACACAATGCTTCAGAATGTGAAAGCTGTGCAGTAATTTTAGTGCAAAATGGTGGACAATAGTTAAGCTTCTAACATTGCATCCACCACCTTGGTAATGTGCGCCATGAAAATTGAACGACGTAAAGTAATTTTGTAATTGTTATGGTGTTGTATTCGGCGTGGGTTGTTTGAAATAATAAACGTACTTATTATTTTGTGCAATGAAATGAGTTTATGAAAACACTTATTGTTGTTCCACGTTGATTATTGTAGAGTCACTACATTTGGCAAATTAGTTTTCCTTTCAATTTGACTAAACAACACTTTTCTAAACTCATATAAATTCACCTGCTTTTGTAGTTTTAGAAAATGGGAGCAAGGGACGCTTACATGCGTTGGTATAAATGTGGTTTGAAAATAGCTTCCAAATATGTACCACCAGTACAGATGAATGCACATTAATTTATGACGCAATTATGGCAAAAGTATGAGCAAACTTTGAATTATGACTGGGGGGGGGGGACTTGAAAGCTATCGACAAAAAAGATAAAGCATTTCGAGAATTTCACATTTCAGGGTGTGCGCTGGCTTCAAGTACAAGGCACCAATGCATTTATAAGCTGCTTTGAAATTCCTTTAAATACGCACCGTAACTATTTTGATGGCATAAATCATAGCCATTTGCTAACTGCGATATTTGTTTGTTTGTTTGTTTGGCGTGTACGATGGTATTCGAGAATGCAAACCCAATTTTATGGAATGATTTGTGTATTGAGCTGAAACAATTTATTTTGATGCCTTGGTGCGCAGATAAAGGGAAAGGGAGCGAAAGCATTTTGGCAATTAAGTGTAACAACTGCAGCGCACATATTTATTGGAATTCAGTTGTATTATGTTATTAATTATGTCTTATGTAAGTCTTTTGAAATTATTTTTTTGTTCAGTGTTAATTATACACTTGCTTGGAGAATTTAGATTTATGATTGTCATGCAAGTATTCCAACAATGTAGTGAGTTAAATTTGGAATGCATTCTCATTTATGTGAATAGAAAAGGGAAGTGAGAATTTGTGGTGTCTTGACTACTTAAAGATAAGTTATTTAAATAGGTCGAAAGGAAGTTCACCATAAATTAAAATTTATTTATTATTAAAATTAGAGCTTTGTGTTTAAATTAAAATTTGTTTGATTACTCAATTAAATTAAAAAACAGAATGTGGAACAATAAAACAACATTAATACAATTAAATTTAAATGAAATGCAAAAAAAAAATGCAGATACTTGTTGTTGATTTTAATTGCATAGCCCTGAGGAAGCCAATTGAAATTGCATATTGATTATTGCACTTACGGGATACAACACATTCCTTCACTGCTTGAATTGAGGTGAAAGCATGTCACATATTTTTTATGGGTCTTTAACAGTGAACACCTACACATGATAATGATAATTTATAGTCAGAATTTCGCATGAAAAAAAAAAGGAAAAGCCACAGATAATAAATTGTTTTTAATAAAAATAAAACGAATACAGCGCGACAGGGGAAACTGACGAAAAATGCCGGAAATGGCAGGTGGCAATTGTTCATTTATCAAGTCACACAGCTTATATGTCGATGTCTCTTTTTGGGCAAACTATGCGTACCTAATACAGCTCCACACAAATATGATCCATAACAACATAATAATAATAAAAGGAATAAAAGGAAGTCTGCATCTTCAGTGAAAAACGCACTTAATAAAAATGCGGGCTTTAAATCAACAACAGGAACGTACACGTTTACGGATGATGCTAACCTCAAATGGCACCATTAGTCATAAAAATAAAATTTATATTCAAGAAAATGCTGGGCCCTGTTTGGAATCGGGCTTGGTTATTAAATCATGTCGGTTGTGGGTAATAAAATATGAAAAAGTGTTGCAATATGTTTTTATTATGGACACAGAAATATAACGGATGTTTTGATTTTAAATGGGAGGTCAAATGAAGTGAGCCACAATTTAATGCATTTGAATTGAACAATTTTGGGTCGGCCTGGGTGTGTGTGTGATATTTGTGATGGATGGCATTTTTTGGAAATATTCAACTGAACGGCCATGAATAAAATTCTGGGGATGTTTTTTTTTTTTTGTAAAAGCTTTGTTTTGTGATGGTATATAACCTTAAAAAGCTTAACATGATTGTATTGGTCAGTAATCATTGCGATATTTAAATTGTAATTGCATAAAATTATGCAGCAGGAATATTATTTTAGTCAAAACAAACTTTTCCGCCAATAAATCAAGAACTTAAACTACATCACTGAGAAATCGTTGTGTGAATTTATATTTTATATACGATTGTTTGCTTAACTACATTTTAATAAAGTTTTTATGAGAGATGGAAAATGTGACCTTGAAATTTCTGAACTTTGACCTTTATTTTTCTCCAAAATTGTTTCTTTTGTTGAGATTAGCCATAATGTAGAACATCATAGCACCCAATTTTTGAATTACTTATTTTTATTATAAAAATATTGGCATGAGCTTTAAAATTTTGACATTGAAATGATTTCTTACGTTAATTAATCAACAATATTGTAAAAAAAAAAACATCAAAAATATTTAGGGTTTCTGAGATATAAAAAATTTGAGTTTGAATTTTCCGATTTTGACCTTGAAATATAACACTATGTATATGTGAAAGAATTTTTTTCATATTTTGTAAGGTGACTAACAATATATAAAAGTGGGGTTTGTCTTTCTCCGCCCCTTATTTCACCAGAAAGATTATCTATCGGGATATAAAATAAATGCAGTTTTGGTTTGAATATCGTTACGAATAATTGTTTTGAAAATGAAGAAAATCGTAGTAACTTGACCTTGAAAAAACTATAATTGTATTCTTTTTATTTTTCTAATATTTAAAAAAAAAAATTCACACAAATCGGTCCAGAAGTTTCCGAAATGGCAAAAATGTAACAGAAAATAAAATTAGTGGCCTGAAAATTCTTCAAAATAAATAAAGAAAACTTTATTTAATTTCAAGAATTTAAAAATTTTAACATAAAATTAATAAGCGATTATATTGAAAAAATTAAATCAATTCTTATTATTTATTACTTAAATGGGAAACTCATTAATCTTGGTTGCAGTGACCATGTTATAAATGTGGATTTTTTTTGTTGTATTCTTCTCGACCATTCCGTTGACAGTTCGTCAAGTAAACCAGGAAAATTCAACAGAAAAAGTTTCAAAATCGTGAAAACAAACACAAATTTTGAAAAATATGGTTGGAATGACCATATTTTGCTGAAAAATGGTATATTATCATATATGGTTGGAGAGACTACAATATAATTGCAAATCAAATTATGGGAGGGGTAACTAAAAATTATGGTCACAGCAACCATCTTCTATCTATACTTATAAAAGTGAAACTTCACTAATTTTTGTAACACTTTTATTCAGTTTACGGTGTGAGTGTTGGGATTGTGGCTGACAGTATGTTTAATGAATGGATTAGCCCAGGATTTTATTTTCCGAAGGTGATGGATGATATTTGTGGGAAATATTCAACTAAATGGCCATGAATATAAGTCTGGGAATATTTTTTTTCTTGTAAAAAGGTTTGTTTACACAAAATTAGAATGAAAACGCTGGATTAAGTAAAGAATTGCTATAAATTATAAATCAAAACTTAAGAACAAATAACTTAAACAAAAGACAAAGCCATCTTCAAATCAAAAAAAAAAAAAAACAGAAAGAAATGGATCAACTTAAACACTTACTCGCACGGACACAAAATTCACTAAAAGCAATGCCATTTAGAATCCTGATTGAAAGATAACAACACCCCAGTGGTTAAAACCGGTTTTCTCTATACTGCCACATAACTTTGCGACAAAATCCAATAAAACAACCCCCTTTGCAATTGGCCCCACTGCGTGATTTATCCAACAATATAGTTTTAACTACACAAGTACTACTGCCGCACACACCGCCCAAACCCGTAGCGTGGGCTTTTTTTTGCTCTCGCCTCCTCGTGCCTTCGCTTTACATATTGTGTGTGTGCAGTGTTTGTGTTTCGGATCTTTCCAAATGCATATTTTGTGTTGGCAAACTGTCAATAAATTACATTCATGTGAGCAGAAAATTGGCTAAATATCCGAATTAATCCTCTAATATTCCGTGCGATCTGGGCTGGAGTGTGCTGTAAATTTGGTGTCAAACTTTATGTTTATGCATTTTTTTTTCAATGACACCATGCTACCGAGCACCGAGTATACATATTATAACTTTTCTGTATACGTTGCAGTGCTATAGATGACGTTTACTATACGTTACAAAGCCACGATTTATCTACATTGGATGCGCAGGTGTTTACAAGTCTACCAAACAAAATTTATGGCATTTGCTAAAGCTGTGAATGCAACTTTTATGGTTGGTGTAATGCAGCCAAACGGAGTGTCTGTATTATATAGTTGTGGTGCATTTTTTTAGGGGAGGATGCATGCTTCAGACTTCAGAGCAGTGTACCCACAACAATTTGACTAAATGAGCATTCTGGATCTTAATTGCTGGAGCATAATTTGGTGCTTGTTAGTTCATAAATACATTTGTCAAAATGAAAAGGAAGTTGTTATGACTGTGCATAGAAATTTTGCACCCAATTAAAATGAATTTGTCCTGATGTAACATGGGTTTGTGTGTTGTGCGTCTAAAGAATTGTTGCAATCACATGAAGCAACATTTCAAAACATATTTTTCTAATTTGATGGTTTGTGATTCGGTTCAGAAAAGCAATATATTTGTGAATACGGAAAATTCAATTTTGATATGCATCTAATAAAAAGTTTGGCAGAAATAACCGAATTGAATTTGACGTTATTCATAAACTCAGTGGTTTGTGGAATAAGTCCAAATTTAATCAATTAGTTGGATGAGAATTAAGAGTATTTAAAGTAATTACATTAATTTGAAGAATAATCTAAAAAGATTTAAAAAGATAAAAGAAAAATGAAATTTTGGCCAAATTATTAATTTTAATTTGTGAACAATTAATTTTGAAAAACCTATCATTTTGTTATCGATATAAGGGCCAATCCAATGAGAGATTCTTGATGTTTCATTTTTTTCAATAGAACAAACCCATACGTAATAATCTTAATTTAAATTTATTGTTCGGTTCATGCCATTTAATGCTTGAATATAATTTCTTTTAAATGTTGTCGATCCAATTAATAACTGTGATAATAGCTTTACTTCGGATATTTGAATGCTCGACAATTTTCTCTGAAAGCAGCTTGCTTTCTCAAAAAAGTATGTCAACTCACCGAAACCGAATGCGAACCGGTTTGAATTAAATAAGATTGGATTAGAAAAAAAAAATTTTAAAAAATTAATCGAAACAGTGAAAAGTTGTTTTAAACGAAAAAAAAAACAAAAGAAATTACACTATTTTATAGTATTTTAGGGATTTCATAGCGATGCTGGGATTTAAGTCACAAATTGGGGCACACCTACTTAGTCAAATATCCTAGAGGCATTCCCAAAAAAAAAACCTTCCCTAATTTGACTCGACTAAAACAACTTCAAAACTACAAAGTCATCGATTTTAAATTCCTTATTATGTACGAGTAGCTCTACTAAATGTTGATTTTACTATCAATGCGGGAACTGAGAACTGACGATAAACATCAATTCAAATTGTACACCAATTGTAAAATCAATGAGCATTGCGGTTTAATCAGAATCGACTACTTCCATGTACGAGTACTTAAGTCTTAACATATAATATAAGTGTGCAATTTCAGTCCTTATTCCTACACATAAATTGCACATGGAAACATACCAAGAACGATCGAGTAATGTTATGTAAATGTCTCAGTCATTTCCTTGAACCTTTTAACCCCTTTGAGCCACGTCTCTCTCCCCCATTCTTATACATCACAACTTAAATTCAAATTGTGTAATGTGTCGGAGATATTTGCATTTAACTTGACGCAATGTTTGTGTGTTTGAATGCTTTGGGTACAATGTTCTTTATGGTGCCGTGGTATAGAGACAATCATTATACATGAGAAGTTGAAGTTGTTACTTGTCTAATTAACAGGGAAGAGTTTACATTTGCAAGAATAATCCTGTAAGCAGTTGGGAAACTTATCACTGTTGCGCTGCAAAATTTCACAGACTCACACAAACACACAATTGCTGACGCCTGACACATAGAAATTGAGGTTAATTGCTGAATGCGAGATCACTATTAAATACGGTGTGCATTTAGGCATATTTGAGAAAGGAATTATATAATAGTGTAATTATTAAAGTTTAAGTATTTTATTAAAATGGTAAATTTATTAAAGTGTATTTGATGTGATGAATTTTTAACAGGGTTTTCCATTAACGACGAAAAGATGTTAAAATTGAATGAATTACATTGTTTCTGAATTTCTGTGGATGCATTGTCACGTCTTAGTGGACCTCTTATTATTGGTAGTCTCTTAACAAATCCCGAAAATTAGTTTGTTGATGATTGACGAAACCGTTCATTTAAAAATTGGCCCCCGTCGCTGTATATAATTTTTTTTTGAGAAAGAAAATAATAATTTTAATGATAAACATTCTGGGTTAATGTAACTTCAAACTTGTCATGGTGATTAATGTTTAATTACAGTACAAGACGGCCATTTTGTTAAAACTGTAAAGCCTAGTGTATATTTCTTTAAAAGTCTTAACAAAATGGTCACCATGAACTGTCACAGTCTACAACCGCCGCTGATGGAAAACCCTTTTTTTTAAATTTTGTTTTGAGAATTTAAATTTCCTACATAATCAGTGAATAAAAAATGTTTCGCTAACAAAATACATAATAAAAAATATATTTTCCCATGTTCTTCCTGTAACGTTAAATTCATACAAACTCGATATACATGTGTTGAAAGAATTAAATACATCGCGATCCGCCCGCATCGTAGCGGAGGGGGGGGGGGGGTTGCACACACGTTTTTCTCATGTTCGTACACACATGTGACACTTTCTTTTGTGCACAATGCTCCCCGACTTGAGATTTGACATGTCACATGGTTTACACGAACATGCAAAGTTTGTGTTAATTTTTTTTTTAAACATCCATTTTTTTGCTTCTTTTTTTATCATATTCATTTACAATAAAATGGCGCGCATCACAGTGTTATGAGCGACTCTCTTGCACAATGGAAATTCGCATAATAAAGTTCACATATGAATCTTGTGACATTTGTTTAGTTAGCAAGCTTTTATGAATGGCAAATTGTTAAATTCCTTCTGTGTTTGAAAGCCAGTGTGTTTCGTACACCCACAACCCCTGTTGTTATACCTCCCGCTTAAGGCATTTTCCGTTGTGTACACACAAATTTTAGTATTATGACTGCGTGCCCTATACACAACGGGAATATTTCTGTTATAAAAACAACCGCCTCTGGTATCTGTGGGGGTGTAGATTGTAAAAGTTCACCCCATTGTTTCATTTCAATATTGATGTTAAACATTAATTGTGTATGGTGCTCAAAGGTTGCATGCGATAATAACAGTTCTTATGTTATAGTTTCATTGTCGTTACTGCAAGTTGTATATAAATAGCTCTGTTTTGTGTGCAATGAAGAATGTTCATTTCGTATGCCGGATGCAGTGTAAAGTAAAAGTGGCTGCACAAAAGAGACTGCTTATTGAGCATTTAACATTAAATTAACTCTACTTACCCCGATTATAGTGGCACGCCCTATTAACAGTAAAAGCTCCTTTTAAAAAGTCACCTCAATTTGTTCTTGAAACTGCAGTACCTGTACCCTTTTAACTTTTTGCCATTTGAGATCTTGCAGAAAAGAGCTTTTTTTTTAATTCCCTGAAATAATTTTTTTTTTATTACGTTGCATAAAAATTTTTTGCAAAGAAGGAAACTTAAAATTCAGCTTTGTGGCTTTCGGGAAATCCTGTCTTATGAGAGGAAATATTCAAATACACATATCATACATGAAAAGTTGAAAATTGTTGCCATGCGGTGCACCGTTTGGTACATATTTTACTGGCTTTAATCTTTGGAAAGACCGTTACGGGAAGCATAAAGTTGGTCGCTGTTACAAAAGTTTTCGCTTGGCTCACTTGAACTAATTTGAAGTCGCAATGCTTAAAGTAATGGAGTATGCTGGGATTTTTAAAATATGCAAATGGGGTGGGTAAATCCCCGTGTTGCATGGTTACAACTTACAGGGTTGGCATCATAATAAGGGATTATTTAATGCTATATAATTGGGCAATGTTAATGTTGTTTACTGAATTTTTTAAATTTCAGAAATAATTTTTTTTTCAGTTAAAAAAAAGGACATTTTTATAAATCAGTCATTACCAATATATTAAAGCAGATTTTATTTATAATAAATAAATGCAATAATTATGAAGAAATATTTATGTTTTTAATTGTTAAAAAATTCAGTTTAAAACAAAAAAATTATTGATCTGCAGAAAAAAAAATAAAAAAAATAAATTGCATCAACGTGCAATCCAGTTAATTTACTTATTAAATCAACCATATTAGCACATCCCATTTTAACCATACACCAATAAAAACCAATCCCTCAAAACCTCCCTCATTTCGTTTCAGACATTATGTGGAACCGACTTCACTTAGCAGTCTGCAGACTCTTCTGTAGGTATATGGAAAATAATGACAACCGCAATTCGATTACTAAATGTCAATTACAATAATTAACAAAACAAAGGGGATGGGGGTGAGGGCTGTAATAGCGCATAAACACAACAACGAGATCCCTACTTTATCTCCAATGTCGCGAGAAAATATTTGCCAAAATACTTCAATTTCCCAAAGCTAAAAGCTGTATGGCCGTTTAACGCGACTCTGTTAAATTAATTAAAGTTGAACCAAGCAGATACACAAAGCAAGTGTTCGCCAATTAACAGGAACATTGTGTCTGTGAGTGTCATTGGCTTTTCGACCGCAACGTTATTTGGTGTTATAGCGCGTAGTGAGATGTGTTTAGGTTAGGGGTGGTAAATTTACACCCATGATGGGTTTGTTTCAATTTTTCGGTTTTAGTTTTGACGCATTCAACCACATTTAAGCTAGTGTTGCCTTTGTCGCATTAATACAAAATTGAAGAAATTAGTTTACAATATATAAATCAAAATTAATTTACTTTCTCATGGAATAAAAAAAATTCTAAGTTGCTACACTTACATACAATTACGTCTTGAGACTTTAGTTCGATAACACCATTAGTTAATATCGAATTTAATTTTAAAATATTGTAAAAAAACAAAATAATAAAATGTAATTTAAATTTTATTCACGTAATAACTAAATGTTAAAAATATAAATTACTTTTAACATGATAAATATTTTGCTTAAATGTTAAAACCATTAATAATTGACAATCCAAATGAAATTACCATAAATTGTCAATCATAAATCGTATCATAATTGAGTATCGATTGAATTGTGCTACATTTTAATTCGATGTTTGCATATTTTATCTTAAAACAACGATTAAGCGGAAATTAAAATCAAAAATAGGATATTATTTTAGCTGACAACACTATGATTTATTCCGATTTGCAAATCCATTTAAATAAACAAAAAAAAAACACACACACACAACAGTAATGGCGCAGCACAATTTGTAGTGCATTCACTCAATATGCATTAAAATGATTTGCATAAACTGTAAAAGCGAGTTTATATAATGCAACCGAAATTCCGAGGCAGATAATAATAATAATAATAATAACTCCATATAAATGTATGCACAAGTACATAATTTTATAATACGGGCATGCATGAAGCTCGCGAATATAACACATTTTCATTGCAATTCAATTCAAAATCGTTACGAGTGCATTCGCCTGAAGATGTTTCAACAGTTTCCTTGTCATCCTTACGCATGAAGGAGCTCACAAATCGAGAAAAAGTAAAACTCATTTGAAATTCGCTGGTGGCGTGCTTTCATGAATTTAAAAATGCACTTATGCAGTTTTTTTTTTTTTTGTTGCGCTTTCGCCTCAGAAAATTTATTACGATTATAAGTATGCAGCGCGCGCTATAACAGTCAACATATATGTACAGCAATATTTAAACAAAATTTAATATTTTAGTGCAGCAACAGTGTTTATAGCGAAGAGCGTTTACACTCAAAGGAACAATTTTTCTGTGTATCTGCTGCACAGCGAATCTTCACATTTGCATATCTCAGTTTTTGGCCTATATTATGAAATGTACACATTACGTTCAATTTTATGTATGGACCAAGAAGACTATATAATATGTATTCACGGAATAATCGGAAAAGCTTTTAGGGAAAATTACAAAAGTGTTGCGGTTTTTTTTCTGTTAGTAATTTGCAATATTAAACTGGCGCATCATAGTTTTAATTAAAAGAAACAACCATGCCCACATTTCTTTTATTAAGTAACTTGCAACGTTGTTTTTGGGTGTAGTAAAAAATCTGACCAATTTCCGTTAGAGTTTTAGAAGCAACCGTGAACGTTTCGAATGGTCCAATTTTAAGTTTCAATTAGAATAATTATTGACTGAATTTGAGAACGCAGGATTAACCCAAATTTTGAAATTCCAGTGGCACTAAGGAACGCTATGACTTTTGCAGTTTGTTGAGTTGCTAGATTACCAAACTCTCAAACCGTAATGCCACTCTCCTGGCCCTTTCAAGGCCGCCTGGCATTCACACTTAATATGTGTTAAAGTCTCTTGCTCGTCTGTCCAACCGCAGCTACACTAAAGCTTGTTGTAGAATAATCCCAGCTTGGAGGAATGGACCCCCACTGCCCTGAGTTTTGTGAAGACCATGACAAGTCCTATAGCGTAAGAACTGAAGTACGTCCTTAGTTCTTATCGCATTGTATTCCGGACAAGTTTTCCTTGCCGTACGACAGGCCATAAAATTCTTTCATCTCCAATTAGCTAATGAAAGAAAATACCTACCAACGTCTGCTTTGACACTATTATTGGGTGGATAAATTAATTCCTCACCTCAGACTCATGGCTGATGGTTTGCGTCCACTCGCAAAATCCGAAACTAGATTTAAAGTCAAATATTTCGTGACGGAAGGGAATTACTCCTCCTGACTATTCGTCCCTATTGCAATTTTTCTACTCAAACTGGAAAATGTTTTTCTTCCAAACCAAAAACTCCGCAACACAATCATGAAAATATTGAACTTGCTAAGAAGCATCAACAAAAATTTAATTTAACACAATTAATTCCAAAGTCCTCCATCAAGAAGGATTACTTTCAATATTTTGCCTCCTACTTAAGTACCTACTACCCCCCACAAAATTATCCTTCAACATTAAATTATATTTATAAGAAGGTATACATGAAAGCAGTCGCAAAATGAATGTTTTTTTTTCGCCTGCCAACTTTACATTGTAAACAACTTACCCTCACTATAATACCATTAAAAAGCAACCAAGTGTGAAAGCAATTAAAAAGGGGCAGCCTAAAGAACGGATCGGAAGCGAAGACCGTGCGGTTCCGAACAGCCCACACATTAAACAACAACACAAAATCATAATGTTATGTATAATTTGCGCGGGTATAATCAGAGATGTAATATGTTTGCGTGTATGGAATGTAGAAAACAACAACATGAAGTGAAAGTGTACTTGAATTTATGCTTCAATGAAATTACTTTCCGACCCGTCACGTTGGATGGTGGAATGTGTGTCAAACATTTGTGCTGAAACTTATATCCTTGCTTTTGTTTTATAAACTACTTCTGCAAAAAAATTGCTTTATTGTCAATTTAAAATATTTTTTATTTATAAATTATTGAAATTAATACGGTTTCAATGAATCACTCCACCTGTGGTGATCAATGTAACAAAAATAACACATTGCCAGCAATAAAACTATTTTAAACGCGATGAAGTATTGCTGTCGTACACGGAAAATATTTCCCTGAGATCAGGGGCCAACTTAATCCACATGAAAACCCTTTTCAGCACCATATTCTATATGTAAGGCAGCTATTTGTCACCGATTAAAAAGCACAAGCAGAAAGCAGCTTGCCACGATGCGAAAAGGATGTACGGCAATGGCGGTGAGTGGCGCACAAAATAATAGAGGGCAAATGCATAAAAAAAGAAGTGTGAATTACATGGTTGGCAGGGATAACAGGGGTTGTTTAAGGTAGCACATCTTAATCAAGACGGCCATAAATTCAAAATAAACGGAACTCGTTGAATGACTTTTGTGTCCTTTTGTGTGTCGTATTACGTGTATACTTATGAGGACATGCAAAAAGGAGGAGGGGGGTGGTAATTTTTGCTAATGGCCAGCAAGGATGCTTAGTTTGTGGTGTTTTTAAATAGGTTGTTGAATGTATTCATTGACAGATTAAATAGTAATTTTAATTGATTTAAAAATAATAATAATAATAACGCAAGGATGTTGTAATTAATAAATAGCGAGCATAATATGTTTTTTTGATAAATGTTATTGAAGCAACAAACATTAATTCAAAAGTGCAGAATAAAACTAAATTTAAATGTCACAAAAGTGTATTTTGCAGCAATACAACAAAATTATGACTAAATAACGTAATAAATTATTGCAAAGAATGTGGCCGCCATCCACAAAACACAATTGAAAATGTGACAATGACAAATAATAGCGATTATCAGCTTCACAAACATGTCATTTCATTCATGGAGTACACTAACTATGTGTATGCACACACAGCGTAAGTAAAGTGGCAGAAAAATTAACAATTTTCATGAATGCGCTCAATTTGTCAATGCCTTTAAATAGGCTATAGCTATATATAATGTAACGTGTAGCTCACACCGAGTACACACAACGTAATTGGTACGAGCACTCGTACTCGCATATACCTAAAGTAATATGTGCTCAAAGTGCCACATTAATTGCACGTGGGTGAATGCAATCGGTGGGTGGGTGGCGAAGGAGCGTGCCTCCACGTTGATCCGCACAATGCCAACGAGGTTCAGTGCTAAAGCTTTAATTTAAATTTTAATCACTTCATAAATTATTTCAACTGTAAGCTGTTGGTTTAGATCCTATAGTGAGTGGTTTCTGCATGTAAACGTGTTTGAATTACGATGTAAAGTGAATAACGTGCATGTGTGAGTTTTTACTAGTGAGTACCTGTACGAGTATTGTCTATTTGTAATCTAACAGAGTTAAGTTTAATACATAAATATAATTTTAGTAATTTTAATCATTAATGTATTAAGTAACTTATCTTCTAAAGGATTTTTGTATAAGTAATCCTTACAGATGTAAAATTCAATTGATCGTTTTAATATTTAGGTACAAAAAAAAATTAATTGAAATTAATCACAATATTACATCAAGAGTTTGATGTGCTTAAATATAAGGGCCGTATTCCATGGAAGAGCTTAATGCATTAATGCAGAGTAATAAGGCATTTAGTAAAAAAAACACATAAAGTTAAAAAAGGACAGCAATACAAAAACGCAAATTGTACAAAAATGCGTGAGATTCCACATAACGGAATACTTTTGCATTTTTACATGGAATCATGAAATGTTCACATGGAACAGCTCCATAATCAACAACTTTTCAACAATATTATTTTCAAAAAGCCTCTCAGAAACAATAAAAAAATTAATTATGCAGTTCTTAAGCGTACTCTTCATCAACTGAAGTGCATAGCGTAATGAATGGGCTTTTTGTTGTTTACTTAATACCTATAATACTTTAACAAGAACTTCCATGAAGTGTGAAGTTAACACCCATGCGATGAATACCCACTCTTGACTTGATTTCGTCTATAATTGAGAATTGAGTGCACTTAAATCTATGTTCATAAAATACAAAAAAAAAATTTTGTACCTATGTTCGTTATAGACTTTGTAACTTTTGGGAATGGGAGTGTGTGTGAAATGGTTTTAGACTCTAGTGTTGAATAAATTTTTTTTTAAGGACAAAATTTTCATTGTTACACCAATCTAAGTAAGCAAAAGTGATAGATAGCATTAAAAACAACCATAAAAATATCAGAGTTCAAAGTAAAAAAGAGAAAAAAAGAAGTCATTTTTTGCCCTAAAAACTCTTTCCTTTTTTAGGCCAAAAAACCTACTTTCAAGTTTCACAAAAATTTTGCACAATTGTAAAAATGTAGATTCATGGTTGTTGGAGGAAAAAATTCCATATAAGCTGGAAAAAAAGATAAATTTTTATGGAGGCAAATTTAAGCCTCTTTTTAGTTCATAAAATTCTTGAAATAAGATTCGACAATCGCCCATATAATTTTTTTTTACAATTCTAATGATGCCAAAAGTATTCCTGTGGCATCCCTGAAATACCAGAAAAAATTAAAGCTTTTCATGTCCAATTTTAGAAATTTTGGAAGTGGGGGTGGGATGGTTTCAGACCCCCTCGTTTTAACATATTAGCACACGCTGTAAATGCGCGAGTGCATTATATTTTAAAACAATGTAAACGTCATACTGCTGATAGAAATATGCGTGTTCTGCATTTCTATGCGGATTTAAATAACAAATACCTACATATTTAGTATTTTAAAAAAATACTGCTTTTGGCGCTTCATTTATTTATACTGAATATTTGTTTTAATTAAATTTTTTACAAAACACAACCAAAATAATAAATCAAGATTGAATTTTTTTAAATTTATTGAAATAGTGGTCAGAAACCTTTTTTCTTATCACAACATTATATTAAGGATTGTGTACTGAAATTTAGAAATACAGGAGCGGAATATAAATGAATAATTTGCAATATCCAATCTTCATTTAGCTAATTTTGTTTCAAAATATAAAACAAAGTTGCAATAATGGTTACAAAAATAATTAATTTTAAGAATAAAAAAATGTTGTATCATCTAATTAGTTATCATGATTAATGATTATTTGACGATCAATCATTGCCATCTTTCTGTTTGCTTGACAAATGAGTCCACTGTAGACATAAAACTTTTATCCAATTCCCAATAATTGTAATTGATTTGTATTTTATAAATAATGTTCAGTTACATAACTAAATTACAATTTTTTGTAAGCTTTAGATTATTTTCTGATAATTTTAACTGTTTAATAAATATTGATAAACAAAAATTATTCAGAAATTGTATTTATTTATGAACAAATTAGGGAAAATGTCACAACAAGACCGTACTCTGAAATGTTCAGAATAAGGAACTTTACAATTATTTTGAATACTTTGGTAGTATTTCAAATTGGTAAGATTTTATTCCTAAAATATAAATCATAATCAAATTCACAATAGTAATTGGAACAAAACTATAAAGCAAATGGCAGGATAACGATTTCCTCACTTATTTTCTCGTAGTCCTTTTTCAACTCTCGAAACACATTTAAATAAAACTGCTGCAAATTCATTAGACGCTCATTGATGCCAGTCACGTTTGTCCGGAATTCGTTGTTCTGTATATTTTCCAAAAATTCCTCCATGTTCAAGCACCGCTTTAACTCCTCCAAATGCAATTCCAGTTTTTCCAAATCATGACGTACTTCATTTTGAAATGTTTTAAAATTCGTCTGCATTTGGTCCAATTCCTTTTGAACACTCATTCCAACAAATTTCTCATTATTTTTCACTAATTTTCCACATTCGACATTTTCTAAAAAATGTTGCTGATTTTTAAGGCGCGCCAGTTCACTTATTACGGGTGCCATATTGTTTCAGTAGTAACTTAAACCGCGCTGCTACGCTAAACAACATTTGAATGAAAATAAAAATCACACAATGTCGTCCCGAAAGTGCATGCTAAAGAGCTGACTTGGTAATTTATTGATCAAACTGAAGGTGAGCAACAACGCAGAGGGACAAAACAACGCCGTAGAGTAGATGGCAGATTTTCATTGAAGGGCGCAACACATTCACTGAATCGCTCAAGCGTGACGTACACCATCACAGGGAAAAAAAATCGGTCGCTGCTAAAAAACGAAGCCAACTGTAACGGCATCGTGACAACCATTCATAAGTTGGGTTTATGGTTTTAAAATGCAAAGTAAAACTGCAGTAGTGTATAGTGTGTCTGTACAGCGTAGAGTGGAGCAGCTATTTCTTATTCTTGCAAAATGGCAAAATCTCTTAAAGCCACATCCGTTGCTGTGTAAAAGTTTCTCTCGCAAAATTGACTTACACTATATGCCGTGATAAAAATGTGAAAATAGAAAAGTTTCACTGGAAAAAAAAACTGTAAGTGAGAAGAAAAGGAAGAAGCCAAAGCTTTATGATAATGTTGCAATAAAACTCCTTCGCAACTTTTGCAATATTAAAGCTCAACGCAAGTAACTGTCGTAAAAAAGTGATTTTTTGGTTTGAAGAAAATGCTTGAAAATTGAAAAAGTTGCGCTTCATAATATCGGCAAGCATTTTCACTTTATGTGCCAAAATTTCCCTACAGGCTATGGCTTTCTAAAATGCATTGTTTGTGAATTGGGTTTTCAATTAGGAACCATTTAAAACCACTCTTTCTATTCAATTGTCGTAAATTTAAAACGAGAATCGCATTTTAAATAATTTTTAAAAAATGTCTTCAAATCTTAAAATCAACATCCTTTTAATTTCTTAATGAACTTCAACACTACAATCTTAATTCACAAATAAATAACATCTTATTCATAATAAATTTTACCAAAATTGTTATTACAACCTGACAAAAAAATAGTTTAACAAACACTTTGTATAAACATTCAAAAAAAAAAAAAATGCGTAAACGCTAAATGTCGTCAGGACGAAAATATCGCTTCCATCAACAACATACGGGTCGTAACATTTTATCAGTTAGGGGACTTACGCATTCTGTTGAGAAGTTTAGATTTGTTTGATTTCTCTGGAGGCTATCATCTTTGTGCGTGCGGTAACACAAATCTCAAGGAATGAAAGGAAATGACAGGGATTTGTTTAATCTGAAGAAATTTGGGTGCAGATTTGTAAACACATTTTTTTTGCTCGCTTTATATAAGCATAAGTATAATCATGTAGAATTTGTGTGTGGGTGATTTTCCAAGCGAACATATCAGAATGCGAATGGGGAAACGCAAATAATATAACATATATCAACATGAAGCTGGCGGGGCACATATTTGAATTTGATAGAATGTTTGCAAAGAATATCAAAAGCACTTAACTCAATATTTTCAAATATAAATATAATGCGCTTGTGTATTTGTGTAAGTCAATATTGTTAAGGGGATGAATAAGTTATGGCATTCTTTTAAATATTATTTCAACCAAAGCATAATAAGGTGTGTGATTTTAATTCAGCTTCCATTATGTTGTTTTGATTCAAAAAAATCAAATAAAACGAAGCTTATAATTAGAAATATTAATTTACCACAAGTCATATCATTTAATTATTTGTCATCAAACTAAATAGTTCTAAACACCAAAAATTTCCATTTCAATAAATTTCATTTAAACTCCCAATTCCGACATTTATGATTTATTTTGAATGCACCCAAGCATTTATCCAAAATCTCATCGTTGCATAACTTTCACAGTGACCCCAAAAAGGCGCCCACACCCCCACCCACTATGTGTGCATTATGGTGACTCGGTTATAAACAAAACTAGTCATATGCAAATGGGGCTGATAATCGATTTATCTGTTTTCATTTCGCCGCAGCCATCCCCAAAAGCGTTCTCACCGTTCAGCATAGAGAGCTTTGGATACCTTTCAAATTGTTTAGGTGCGGGTGCTTTGCTTGCTTGGTGTCCGCTTCCTTAGGTTATTCGTGTCGTTTTGCTTAATAAAACCGACACATTAATTCGAGAGACATGGAAGAAATGAAGCAATTTGTATGATAATTTATTCATCACATTTTTATCAATTTAACAGTCTCAACTGTTCTTATTAGTGGAATGGATGCGGGTGGATAGACGAGATGAAATTCTTTTAACAAAATTAAATTGTGTGAACTCTAAATTAACACAATTTGCGTTATAGGCATTAATGTTGCACACAAAAATCTTCAATAGCAATCAAAGAAAGGAGAAATAATTTATTTTTTGTGGCAATTAAAATAATTTGTTCTTTTTAAGTATTTAATTTTTTTTTTTGTGTTTAAAAATCAAGTTGTTTTGTTAAAAAGAAAATTAATTAAGTTCTTCATGCAATTGGTATTAAATATTTAATTCAAATTAATGAAATGAGGTGTTATTTCGGATTTAACAAGACATTTCGAGAATCTCAATGAAAATCTGCTTTCAAACACAAACCCCTTTAAGCTCCCATTCTGGTAAATATCTAACAAAATCGTCCTTTATGTAGAGGGCCCAGTATGGACATGGTTATTCTCTTCATGTACGTCCATTGCAAACATACTCTGAACTTAAGAGGATTATAAATGGCCATCTGCCCTAGACATGAATCTTGATAGCTCTGTTTCACCCATACTGCCAACATTCTGTGTCACAATCAGATGACGTTAGACGACTATCAAAACATGCATCTTCATTCTTCACATAATTGAAAAGTAATATTAAAGCTTTTCAGTTATTATGTGCTGAAATGTTTGTTATTTTAAAGAAGGGGATTCAAAAATTTCAACAATTTAACGAAATATTTTCCGCATTTTAATTAACAACTTTTTATGTAAACATTCTTTTATGTACATCAGAAAAAAACTTGTGTCACATATTTTGTGCAGCCTACGCATTATTCATTTTATTTCTACACACTATAGTAAATTCTCTTCAGACTGTATCCACAAATCATTATTCCCGAGCACACATATTACAAGGTTCATAACTTAAAGTACCCAAGCGAGTGCGTCAATTCCAAAAAAGTTTTACACATCACACAACATTCTTGCTACATTATTCTTTTGCGGCACTCTTTTCAAGTAAATTTTCCATTGTCATGCGAATACGTGCTGAAATATTTACTCCCACAGAACATCAAAGAGTCGAATGAAAATGTGTATCATTCCATTGCCGTGGCGCCCAGCCCCCACACACAAAATATAAACCATTTGTGGTTTAAGAATTTCCACGAATGTGATAAGCTTCGTCTTCTTTTTCTTCATCATTTCTCCACACTAGACTGTCATAGAATTTTCATACAATACGTGTATTTAGGTTTGGCAACATGGCCTATGTTTACAGCCTTTTTCCTTTACATTTTTGTGTCACATTTTTGATGATGTATTCCTATCATATTTTGCGTCCAATTTATTCAAACACTTTTCATAATTTTTTCGTCACACAGCTTTGAAGGAATGTCAACAAAAATTCTATTTAGGGTGGTTTGTAAATTAGCAAGGACGGCTTATAAAAACTGGTAATTTTTGTGTAATTTTGTAAGACCGTTTTAATAATATTTTAATTATTATTAATGCAAAAATTGTTGAAATTTTTATTTTTATATTAAATGTTTAGCAATGTGCGTACATTTGTAGTTTTAGGAAAATCTGTAAAATAAAAATGGAGTAAGAACAACGTGTGCCTCTGCTGCCCGTTATTTTCAACCAATTACGTGGGTTTTTCTTTGAAATGTTGATAATTATAATGGTACGAAGGTACATTTTTAAAACATTTTTTTTAGAAAGCAAAAGATAAATTACATAAAAGAAAATTAATTCTTTTGAAAAGGGGAACTACACCTTTTCCTATTGTAATTCAGATATTATCAAGTGTAATTTAGATTTTTCAATTGTAATTCAGAATTTTTAAATTGTTTTTAATTTAAAATCGACTGTAAAAAATGCTGTTTTAAAATAAAATTATAAAATCTGAATTACACTTAAAAAATCTGAATTACACTTGATAATATCTAAATTACAATTTGAAAAGGTGTAGTTTCACTAATTATTTATAATAAATTTATAATGCAAACATCCTTTTATCAAAACGTTCAATCAAATTAATTTAAAACAGGTTTATCCGCCTTGTGCATCTAATAATAAACTTGCTCATCCAGCACAGATAAACATAAAGTTGTACAACACATATTCCTCTTGTACAACATGCATAAAATAATTGTAAATTTTGTTTCCCCAAATTTCAAGCAGCCACTGAAGAAACTAAGCAATAAATTTCACTGCAACATTATGATAAAGTTGAGTGTTACAAAATGTGTTATTTATGCGAGTGTCATAATCCGGGTGCTTGGAGCAACGCCAAGTTTATTATTTAATTTTAGGGCAGGTCGTGTAACTATTGGTCGCGGTTTAAGAAAATCAACCAATTTCAATGATGTTTTAATGCTTACTTAAACGCGAGTTTATTTTTACAAATGAAATGTGATGTTAACATGTGTTATGTTGATTTAGATCACATGTTTTCACATCCATTCGTACAATTTAAAAATAAATTGTTACAAGATGTGTCAAACAAATATTTCATCAACTCAAAAGTTGAATACATCAACAAAAATAAAGTTAACAAACCCTAAAAAGTTTGTTTTTCATCTTTAGAAAGTCTATTCTTTTCCCCCAATTTTCCATATAAAAATGAACAACATGCATTCAATGATTTATGACCTAAGGAATAAATCATGTTACGATTTCATTGATAAATGTTTCGCCTTTGCATATCAAATGAATCAAAGTCCTTGTTGATTGCAGATGACTTCAAAGAAAGCCTTAAGGACGCAGATGTAACATTTTGGACTGATTACAGGCAATGCCAGGTTATGAAAAAAATGTTGCCCAAAAGTTTTTTAAAAGCCAAATATTGTTTGTACGGAAGTGAAATTGAATTTTTATGAGCTGAAGACGTTTTGATTGAAAAAGTTTTGCTTGAAGAATTTTTTAAATTATATTATTTCATTCCTTATTTTTATTTGTGGTCACTGATGCTTATACCATTGCATATTGTAAATTTATAATTATTTAAAATCTTATTTAAAACATGATTTGTTGACAAAACGGCACGAACATCGAAAGATGCAACGACAATTTCAAGTCAATGAAATTGTGCACGATAATAAAACTTCAGCTAAGCTGCTTAAAGTGCTTGCAGTTATGAAGGTCAGAAATATCTGCCACAAATATTGCACAAGCACGTAGTTGCTGTAGCGATGACATGAATAAAGCGATATTATCCTATCATTTTGTGCAGTCCGTGAGTCTACAATGTTCAGACAGCACAGAAATATTGCTCTTAAGTTGTCAACGGTATTTGAGACAATTTTTGGCCACATTTTATCGGTTTCTTGTGAAATATTCATGCGGAATTATGTTGAAGTTGTAATTGTGTCACAAAACGAAAATGTTGCAATTTGAGGTTGTAATGCTGTAAAAGTTATTTACTCGTTGTTAATATTTTTAAAATTCTTTGTGGCTTTCAGTCCCGATGTAAAATAAGTCAATCAAGATATAACAATCAAGATAATAAGTAAATCCTTAAACATAAAATAATAATTTCAAATTTAAAATCACAAAACATCTTTTTGTTGTGAAATTCCCGATAGAAATTTCAAATTGCATTTTATTTCACACTTAAAATTGATGGGTTATATCATTTTACGGTACACTCCATTCAGTTAACCAAACTACCCGAATAGCAATAACGCTCTAACACACTGAACACTGAAACGAAAGCACCACGCCATCAAACGAATCCTTTATTCTCCACAAATCATAAAAAATGTGTTTCTAAAAACCACCCAAACCAAACGATGTACAATGTACATTTGCTGACTTCATCAATAATTTAGTGAAATCATGCTCATATGCTAATCCATATTATTGTAGCATGCATAACCTTGTACGTGAATTAAAGCAAAACGTGTGGGTTTGCGTTTCAGCTGAAATATATGTCAATTATTGATTGCTGCGTGTCCTTTTTATTCATATCATTTATTACACAGCATTAATTTCTAATGACGCCGTTACGTGTTGGCAATATTGGCTATGCTTTTAAACAATGCCAGCAGTCGAGCTTTTTCCGTTTGTTCTTTAGCATGTATTTGGGGACGGCATTGAGAACAATTCTTAAAGAGGGCAAGCTTCCAAACGCGTTTTGTGAATGTAAATATTTTCGTTTTTTAATACTTAACTAGTGTAGTGTTAATTAGTCTTAAATAAATAGTTTTAAAGGCAACGTAAAATGAAGAATGGATTCTTGAATGAATCCAAGAGGACAACCTCGTCACAAAGTTACAAAAAATTGTCAAAAAAAATTACCACTGGCCGACTATTTCGTACCAGTCTACTGTATCAGACAAAGGAATTTTTCAACAATTCGACGCTGCATGGAGTTCGATATATTGCCGAAACTGGAAGGCCCTTTGCAGAGAAGTACGCTTTTGGATAAAAGGAATTTCAATTGTGTCAATTATAAAAGGAGAATTCCCTTTTCAGATTTATGTGGTTTTGTTTCACGTCAATCGGTGCCGTTGCCGCCCTCATTATTATTGTGAGCCTCTGGGAAAAATTTCAAACGAATCCAACAATTACAGGTTTATCATATTTTGTCTTGTCTGCACCTTTATTCTGATTGAATTGAATTATTTTAGGTCTTGATACTGATTTCCACAATCAACAAGTAATATTTCCAACCATTGTCGTGTGCCCACTTGAGCCGTACAATGAGGAGGAAATTGAATCAAAGGCAGATTTATTTGGGTAATCATAACAATTAATTTCTTAAAAGTGTAATTGTTTTTCCACGATATTCCAACTCCAATTAATTGAATGTACTTTTGAACATTTCAGCAATTACGAAGCGGAGAACAAAATTTTGTTTAAGCCAGTCTTGGAGCTGTTAACCAAATTGTCATTCGCCAACATACGAGAGCTTAACGAAGCCAGTGCCAATTTAACAAAAGGCTCCAAAATGTACAATGAATTTGACAAACCATTTCTTCGAAGATTGGTGTTTGAAATGAGGGTGCCGTGTAATGCCACTTTTTCGTCGTGCAAATATCGTGATGAGGAGATTCGATGTTGTGATCATTTTTCACCGGTGTACTCTGAACATGGACTTTGCTTTGCCTTTAATACACACTACACCGGCACTGATGATTCTGAGTCTGTTGCAAAGATTAAAGTAAAAAACTTAATTTTATAAAATACAATTTATTTAATTTGCAGAGACACGAATGACTTTTTTCATGATCTCTTTGAAACGGACAAAAAATGGTCGCTGCTGTTTATGCCACGCAAAAAGTCGTACATTTTTGTGCATTCCCACACCGAAAATTTTGGCTGGGACTTTCGACCGCAAATACTGTGGGACATAAATTACTCCGTTGACTTGCTCATTTCAATGAAGCAAACATACACCACAAATGACGCTAAGCAGTTAAGCATAGGACAGCGGAAATGCATCTTCCCAGACGAACTTAAGCTTGACATATACAGCGATGAGTACACGTTCAGCAGCTGCATGAAAGAATGTCGCATTCAGAAGTCCATCAAGCTTTGTGACTGCATTCCACCATTTTATCGACCATGGAGTAATTTCTCATATTTTTTGTGTTTTATCTGCGCTGTGAAGAATTTTGCACGCCACAGCTTTCGCATTAACGATTTCAGTGGCAAATTGTTGAATGCAGCACAAACATTAAAATTTTCTTAAAGCTTCCAAATCCATTTCCATTAAATTGTGTAGCACAATAATTGAAGTGCAAACTAATGATTCTCAATTAAACAGGAAATCATCCCTACTGTACCATAAGCCAATTGAAGTGTGTCGAAAACTTCCTTCCCAATATAACCGACATCAAGACATGCAGCAAATGCGAGTTGAGTTGCTCCAACACTGTGTTCGATATTGAGAAGCTCAGCAAAACGTAAAACCCCAATCGATTATGCAGCATCATTAATTAACATTGCCACAACAAAGTATTCATTCATTCTGTTGCATTTCAGCTCGATATCCGATCCCACGAAAATGGATGATGCCCACATCAATATTGAATTCCTCACGTGGCCCATAATTCGCTACAAACGTGAAGTCTTATTCGGTTGGGTGGATCTGCTTGTATCCTTTGGCGGAATTGCTGGTCTATTTCTTGGTTTCAGTTTATTGTCTGGCGTTGAGATTATCTACTACTTTACAATGCGAGCGTGTTGCATGCTCTACAAGAATCGAGTGAGTTAAAACACCGCATGAACTATGTGACTTACTTGTTGTCATGTAAACAGGACATAAATATAGCTAACTTGTGAGTGTTGTGTTGCAGGATGAGCTGTATCAAATTGAAGAAGTTAAATTGCGTCGACCATTGCTTCCGTACAATTTATCCATGCGGCCAGGAAGTATGAGGCGAAGTTTGTCGGCACCGTCTGTTGGGTCAAGTGATGAGTTGCCTGAAACGTATGAAAATAAGTTGGGTGAATCAATAGGCCCGACGTTGATGAACAATCAACTGCCGCGAAGATTAAATAGAGCTGCACTGAGATTGGAGGCGATCAAGAAGTTGAACAGACCCAAGTTTAAAGTGAATCAAGTGGCGCCGTATGAGATGAATTCGAGGTTTAGGAATATGGAGCCATTTGGGTTTGGGTACATGCCGTAAAAATAAACAGGGATTGTACAATTGAGATGAATCCTTTGAATTTAATTATTAATTAATTATTTAATAATGTCAAATTTGGATAATAAAGTGAAATTAAAATTCTGGAAATTTTTTAAAACCAATTAATTAAGAAAGTTAGTTTTAAACTGAATTAAAAATAACTTTATTTTAATTGTTCAACAAAAATTCGGTGTATTTGAAACCCCCACTTTTAAGAATTCCTTATAAAATGCCTCTGGAACTTCTTATTTTACAATGAAAGTTTTATTATTTTACATTATTAAACTTCTGACATAAAAGCTCAACCTTCATTACAACCCCCCTGCCATCACCTTTAAAAAAATAAGGCAATAAAGTGAGTTAAAATTATATTCAGGTGGAAATTCTGAGTAACGTGTATAAGCTTCAGGTGTCTTATAAATCAAATTCCGAAATTTCTATTTTGATTAAAGAAAAGCTGCCAACAAAACAACCCCAACTTATTATTAGGGGTTGGAGGAAAATGCTAAGCTTCTTGTAATGAGAATGTTTAATGATGTTTTCGCACAAATTTCTGTGTCAGTACACCAGAGATTTCGTGATTACAATATGAATCTAAAGACAGTAGGTACGAGTGTATACTTACTTACGTTGAGTTGGTTGTTGAATAAAATATTTATTATTTTTAATCAAACTTTGTTCTTATTTCGTGTAAACAGAGTTATTAAAGTGTAATGCGACTAATGCAAATTTAAACAAGCATTTTAATTCAAGCCTTTTAATTTAGATAAGTCTTCAGTTTCTCCAAATTTTAAGTCTTCTACCTCCAATTATAAATTAAATTGGATTGTTAAATGATGTGGTTGTTATTGACATTTATTTCAAGACAATTTTGTTTACAATTTGAACAATAAAATTATTTCATTTATTTATTTACTATTTTCCAATTATTTAAATACTTTTTGTATCTATGAAAACATTTTCATTCCATGTCAATTGAATTTTAAAAACAATAAAAAAACAACTTTATGTTAAATTGTTGGTAAAATAAATAAATGACACAGTGCAGTGATGTAGGTAAATTGAAAACTGAATTTAACGTTGTGGGTTGTAGATTGTAAAAAACCATGTCCGCATACAATTAATGAGTCATTCAATATGAATCAATTATCCGATATAATAAGGCTGCACAATGCATTATTAATAAGGTGGAAATAATAGTTAATGTAATGATAAATGGTGCGTTTCACCGAGTACAGTTTCCAAGGTCGTAAATCGTAAAACATTTGTTTATTGTATTGGCAATTACGTTTAAAATGATAGATAATCATTCCAAAATGTGTTACATGCTTAATTGTTATTATTTATTAATTTCTAAAAGTTAATTAACTTTGATTTACCAAAATATTAACAACTGCCAAGCAATTTTTATTGAACATTAAAAAAAACCCCAGCGATTTATTTTATTAACCGTATTTATTTCTAAAATAAAAGGGGCTGTCCATAAATTACGTAATACACTTTTCTTTGTTTTTTATAGATCATCCTATTGTAACCAATTTGTAATAAAATGTAGACTGCAGGACCTTTGACAATTAAAGGTAACAATTTGCCAGAACCTTGCCATAATATAATAAAGAAAATATAAGTTCTATAATCTTTACTAAAATTTTGTTGAATTCTTTTTTTTTAAGTTTTTTGTTTTAACTATTGAAGTAAGAGAAAAGATTATCTTTAATAATTTTTATGTGAATGCAAAAATTTCTTAGACTGCTATTTCGCATATTATATCCAAGAGTAATCAAAATGGCGTGACCTAAGCCTTTCTGATTACTCTTATGGTTATAAAATGCAAAATGGGAATCTGCAGATGAGAAAATTTAAATTCTTTTCAAGCAACAACTTAACCATAAGTCCTTGAAGCAAAAATAAACTATTTGTAGAAAATTTGCAAACAAATTAATACCCTTCCACTGTCCTTAATGTAGTATTTTATGAACAGCCCTTTACAACACTATTCTGTATTATAGGACTACAAAATTGAAAGTTATACTTATTACCTTCCGAGTGCGACGCATTTCCAACATCTCAATTTGCATGTCTGCATTCTGCTCACAAAACGTAGACTTGCTATGCATTCATTGCAATATTATAGTCGTGTACGTGGCTTCCTTCTGTCCCACCAGTATATTCTGCATTGGATTGATTTGAAATGCAATTTGAGTAATTTTCAATTGCATTTATTCCACATCACTCACATTGGTCCTGATACCATTGCAAAATTAAATTCCTAAAAGACTGATCACTTGTAAATATGTATCCAGTGCACATAGATCTGAGTCAGGAATCCATTTTAATCTGCTCCTTCAATTATTACACAAATGTAACTCGATTTGCATGGGATCCATAATGGGGATCAAAATGATGTACCTAGTTTAATGTACGAATTCCTAAATGAACTGCAGTCCTCATCAAAACATTACGGTACATTAAATTATATTCATTTTGGGTCGCTTTCAGATTTGGCACGCATGTACTCGTGTTATATTTATGTAATTCTATGTATTATGTATACATTTTATACACATTAAGTATGTACCTGCATATATGTCCAATATCGGAAACCGCTTGCTATATAAAGGGTCACATTCAGTTATATATTTTTATGTATCCTTCGAGGCAACGGAATTACACGAATCTCCATTTAATGGAAATCGGAACTTTTCTTTCCGGCTGGTTTACATTTCAATTTGCTGCGGAGCAAAATTGCGTGCAGGGCAAAAACGTACATTCACCGAAATTAAATGCGGAAAACAGTGTGTGCGGGATTTTAAAACATATTATTTGAAAAATCGGATAGCTTTCTTTGCATGAGGGCATTTTTCATGAATATAATATGGACACATTTTTTATTTTGAAGGACCGGACCTGACCATCATTCATTTAGGCGAAAAAAATTGGATTTATTAATGTAGAATAGTTTGTAAATTATTTTGGCGATGTTTTTTTATGTGAAAGCTTTCGTGAAAGTCCTTTATAACGGATATTATTCAGCTACATCATCATTTTTTGTAGTTTTAAAATATTATGTTTTTGTGTATTGATAAGCTTACTGAAGTCTTGTTGATCCTGTAGAGCAGATTGAAGAATTTTTCTGCAAAAAAACCAAATAGGGCTTACAGTGAAGTCAAATAAAAAGCTTTCTACTCACTTTTCAACAAATTAAAATTTTTTCTGAAGTATTTTTCACAAAGTTTATCAAAAACAATATTTTTCCTTGCTCACATCAGTTACATTTTTTAAATATTCCACCATTTCTTCTTCTTTTTTTAAATAATGTAAAAAGTTATTTGTTAAATTCAACGTCTTAAATGTCCTTAAATAGTATTTATTATCATTGTGGATTATTATTGAACAATTACAGACTGCATGAAAACAAATTGCACGTTTTGCCACGATCTTATGCTTTGTTTATGTTATTTAGTTCACCCTCACTCCTTAAACATGAATCGAAAATTCTATTGAATATATTTTCATGCTTGTCAACTTCTAATTAATCTTTAATCTTGTGAAACTCGTAAAACACTTGCAAGGATGTGCTCGTATTAATTAATGCATTACTCATCAATATTTGGGAGAATATCATGATGAAAAGCGTCATACGGTCGTAGGTATGGTGAATGTGTCTGGAAAGTTGAAATTCGATTACACACAACAAGCACATTATTATTTCATTCAATGTGTCTGCACTGCGTGTACAAATTTCTCATGTAAAACTTTGAAAATCGTGTTCAGTTTAAAATAGAATTTATAAATTAAACGTGTATAATTTATTATTATTACATAATAACTTAATGATTTGGTATTAAACTTACACATAATTTGTTACTCTTTTAAAACAGGATTATTAAGGATCAACATCCAATTTCAGAATTATAATTGTGCAACTTTAATTCGGATTGCGTGTTGTTGAATTGGCATCTGACATTCTAAATAACCAGACAAGAGGTTGAACATAAACTCTTGCCTAACTATAACATAATGTCCAACAATAATAAGGATCACAAATACTTGACATCATCAGCAAATGCCCGTAGCGAATTGTGTTTTGGAAAAGCCCTATATATTACAACTGGTAAAGTATTTCGTACATAAAGCTAATACATGTTCGAATTATATTTGTATTCCAGTCATGTGTTGATATTATGAATAATTCTGGCCATTCTTGTACAAAAGTCGCTGGATTCCAATTTGGCATTTTGTTCACATTTATCATGGAACGCATATGTGCCCGGAAGCTGAGAGTCATTTAAAAAGAAATGTCATTCACAGTCATCGTATCAAAATGCGGTATCAAATTGGATTCGTTTGTGTGCACAATTTTGATAAGAACGTGTTGTTATAAGGTATGTCCCTAAACACGATTTCAAATGGGGATTTGTAGATAGATTGAAGAAATGGGACTTCCTTGTAGGTACGAATAAATTATCTGTAATGTGTTTTGCATTGAAAATGATAGTTAGATGAACTATTGGTATTTCATTTAAAACATTTTGTCAAATAAGTGTGTTGGCCACTCCTTAAATGAAAGTGAGTAAATTTATGGTTTATTTTTTAGGTTTTTCACCTGAAACATTAAAACTGTAATAATTTTTCTGTAGAAATTGAAAAGATTGACAGAAAAATAATTTTAAGGGTCTAATACCTTCACGATTAGACAAAATTAATATTTTTTTTATAAATCCTTAGCCCTTTGTGATAAATTTGTAACACCATTTTACTCCCTTTATGCCTCCTGTAATAATTAAGTAACAAAATTGTTGAAACTAAACTTTTCCCAATCAATCAGCGACAAAGTCTAATTTCAACCCTAAGAAGTAACTTACAGCACAAGAATTTCGAGCACAAATTTATCAAACAATGAAAATCAATTATCTCCTGAAGTTAAATGACTTACGAAAGTATTTTCATTTAAAAAAACTTTTGTCAATAAGTGAAGATTGCAACAAAATTTACCTATCGATTGCATTTTTACTGGTGTAATGCAATCGTCAAAAGAATTTCACCGTCAAACACACAAAATTTGCGGCTTTATTAGTTTCTCCTTGTGTGCACTTTGAAAACATAATTTTGCCTTCTGGGTTCTTGCATTATTAAAGTTTGCTTTTGTGGCCTGCAATGATGTGGTGCGGCTGCATTCTACGTTAAAACAAACTTCAATGTGAGAGTTTTGCGAAACTTTGCTTACCGGAAAGTTCAAGCGATCAATTTAATCAAGTGAAATGCAGCTCAACTTTCCAAAAGATTACCTATCACTCCCTGGAGAATATTATCGTAGCTGATTTTATAATTATTTCACTGAGAGTACCTATATATTAACGTACCATTTTATATTCAAACGTGTTCGAGACTCACACATTTTTGTCGTACATTTCGGAGTTTGAGTGTTTACATTTGCTAATTAAATTGAAGCATGGAATGAGACATTATTGATTCTAATCCAACATACGAAGCATAATATTGTGCAGAAGATGTTCACGTACGATGCCGTATTTTGCTTGATTGCTTTTAACCATATAGTTGGTGCAGATTGCAATAATTGAGGTGCTGACATTTTCCCAATTTCAATTATGTGGAACTGTTTTTGATGTCGGCAGTTCCAATCAGTAATCATTAAACTTAAATAATGCAGTAGTTAAAGTTTGATGTTATATCGAGTTGTACATTGAAGTTCTTCTCGTTATTGAATTTTAAAATCTTAAATCGCATTTAGAATTTTGCAACTAACTTCTCTCTCTTGATTATTTACCAAAATAGATCTTTATTAGTGTTTTACAATAATTTCAGAACTTTAATTTAAGACCAGTTCGAAAATACAGTTGATTCTAGAGAAAGTTTTGGTGGAAACGAGAAGATGACTGCCAAGTTCTTTTATTAAATCAGTTATCTAGCAACTAAATGTATCAATCAGTTTACTTGATATTTGCAAAGACTTTGGACTCAAATTTGATTCAATTATTTGCGGAGTATAATTTAGTTACAAACTTCAAGTTGGTTTTGAATCCGACAAATAAAACTCGAATCTAAATAAATTGGCAAACATTTTAAGGATTTGATTTAGTATTTTTAAACATACTTGTCTCTATGATAATTACTACAATCCAATTATTAATTAATGTTAAATAATCCAATTTTGAAACCACGTTATAAAAATAGATCAAACTTTGAACCCTGTTTCTCGTAATATGGCACCAAACAAAAAAGCTTAGCCCACTGTACACTATTTTACAAACCCGTTGTGCAAAGCTAAAACCAACGATTTCAACATCCAAATTTTTGTGCATGCTAATGCACAACGAACATCAGCTTAATAACGTCTAGACTTTACAATCTTATTGAACTAAAGCAAACGAACAACCTCAATTTACCGTGATGGCGCATCAGTTTATTCAGCACACACAAACCTAGTTGATTTTACAATGTATTTTTCATCACTGCGGCACTAAATTTGCAGTTAAAACTTAAAGCTCACACTAATTTCAACAATCCCAGTCGCAGCATTTACATGTACTTGGCACAATACACTTTTACAGCAAAACAGATTACCACCTGCGCCTCAAAGTCCCGCATCAACTTTAATATTTTGTTTTGCACTTAATCAAGTAACAACGTTTATACATTTCAATGTCGGGAATACAGCTCGATAATGTCTGCAAAGTTTTAAAACAAAATCTGCTATCCAATCAATTCTGAATTGTGTCTTATGCGTGTTGTGAATAGATATCCCTTTTTATGTGGCTTTAAAATTTAAATTTATTGCGAGTAAAATACGGTGGAAAAATTTACATGACGAAAATTGAATTGGGTACATGGGAAAATCAATAAAAATGGGCTTAAAAGCAATGTCGGTTCAGACTGGATTTTAATTTCGCAATTTTGTGGGAGTTCTTAAACGCTGTGTTTACTGAGAGCGGTCTGTGGAAAGCACGTGCCATTAAGACTTTTAATTATGGTAATCATAAAATGTGTAACAGTTCCATATTGAGAACATAATATTTTATGGAAAAAAGTACTATGAATATGTGATTTAATATGTGCTTTGAAATTCTTTAGATAACATCAAATAAAAGGAAATGTCATCAAAAAAATATTTTGAAAAATACAAAATTTGTAGAAAAATTAAATTTTGACCTTGAAAAAAATTACTGTGACCTTGATTTACATTTAATAAAGTTGTTCATCTCATCAAGATCTATAAAATAATGTGCATTTAAATTTTTCTGAAAAAATGCCGTTTTTGAGATACGCTAGAAAATAAAATTTGACCTTCAAAAGTTAATTGCATGACCTTGAAATGTTTTACAAAAGAAAAAAAATTTCTGTAAGTTGAGCAATTAATCCCTACATCAAAAGTTTCTAAAGTGTAATGTGATGAAGCCTGTTTCTTATGTATTTTTTAATTTGAGGTTATGAAAAAGGACTCGTTTTTTTCTGTGTCGGGAAAATATTTGTACGAGTTTATTCTGCTTAAAAAATCGATGCCATCAAAAAAAAATTATTTCATTTTTTCAAATATTCAATGATTTATGTGCCCTTCAAGTTGTGACCTTTAATTCACCGAATTTTTATCTGAGACAGTTTATAACATTCAAATTCATAACTTGACAACGTTTAAGGTTTGCAGGTTAATTGTTCTGAATTTCTAAAGCCATCAAAAAATAAAAATATGTACTGAGATTCACATTCAAAGCTCTGCCATCCTCCACACAATATGGCATCACACATTGCCGCACATGCACAAAGATAGCCCGAGTTGCGACAAAGTCCCATTGAACCCATTACTTCAGTCATAAATGAACGGCATGCATGAGCACAGAAATGATATTTATTTCTTGACTAGACGATAAAGATAAGTGTATTCTGCAGGCGTCCCGGCCAGTACACACAATATGGTCAATTAAAGGCAATGCAGAGGTAAAAATCAACCCACTGTGTGCAAAACACATAAAAAGCCAACTATTCTGTAATATGAAATATACTTTTTGCTTGGTTTCGCAAAGCATTGCAAACGATTTCATACCATAAATTATGTCTGTGCAGTAAGCTTTAGCCCTTCGTACATATTATATAAGTATATCCCTGTATGGCGAGGCAGTGTGGCAGCAGTGAGCATGCACACTGTGGAGGTGTGTGTGTGCAGGGGGTTAGTAGTATATTATATTTTGAATAGAAACTTGTACATTGCTGCTGGAAGATGATAAAATAATGTAAAAACGGAGCAGTGAATGTGAACATTTGTGGGCGGTTGGCTTCCTGTGGCTGCAATTTGCGGCAAAATAAATTGCCTTCCAGTGATATGTCGCATGATATTTTCATATTTATGTGCTTTTTAATGCGTGTGTGTGTGTGTGTGTGTGTGTGTGTGGCGTGTATGCATGTGTGAGTATGGAAACGTTTGTAAAATTTGAAATCCTGCTATGTTCATAATTATTATAATTATACACACAAAGTTGGATGTCTTGGGTTTTCGGAAATGTACTGTAAATTGAAATAAACAATACACTACGTCTTCATATTGTTATTTTAATTGCTCAAGTTTTTGCATTATTTTACATTTTATGTTGTTTACATGAAAGTTGGAACGCTGCGTGAATAAAGTACTATTTTTTAATCTTGAATGAATTTTCTTCATGTGTGCTTGCATGGTTTTTAGTTAATAGCTTTTTGCCATAATGGCGTGTCACTCAGAAAGCAAAAGCTTTCAAATGAAGATGCACCCTTTAGCTGACATTTAATTAAAATTTAATAAAAAATGTTTCTGAAAGTTGCAGTAATGCAATTTTAACTTGTACGCGTACTTCAATCAATTTTATTTCAGAATTAAAATAGTGGGAGGTTATTTTATTAGAAAATTGCATCAAATTGCATTATATTATTTTGTAAATAAAAATGAACATATTTTTAAAACAATTATTAAATTTTTATTTGTTTAGGGCGTATGTGAAATGAATTAATTTATTCAAAAAGTAAAAATTTTGACTGTCAATTTACCACTTTTCAGAATTTTTCTGTGGTTCCGGATTTCTGTTGAATTTTTGATACGAAAGTTTATTTTTGCAGATTTTCGTTAGTAAATTGTGTGCATTAAATTTGTTCACAACTATTTAAAACATTCAGCTGCTAGTTTAATAGTGATGTACGTATTGGAAAACCATTTAAAAATAAAAATATTTAAAAACCACCTTTCCTCTCTACACACTTTATCCCTGACCAGTCTTGCATTCTTGTAATTTTTAAAATAAAAAATGTGATGGTAGAATTCGGTGTTGCACTTCATGGTATTCCTTTATTACTTCGTTTGCCAGTCAATTAAATAAAAAAATAAAAATGGACAATTTTACAACAACAGATGACACTTTGGCATGTTAAAAAATTATGTTTTGTTTACTCCTTTTAAATATTTTCACGTCGTGGGGGAATTTTTTTATGGTTTTAATTTTAATCTATTTAGACTTTTTTACTATTAAAATAAAAGAAAAAATTTGAAATTAAATGAAACAAAAAATTAGATTAAGAAATTAATTTTATATAAATGTTAAGTTAACGATCCGAATGATTTAAGTCATTACAAACGACTTAAATTATTTAACATTACTTAAGTCATTTAAATAGCTACCTCAAAATTGCCAGAAAACAATTAAACAAAACTAATTGTAATGAATTGCGTTACGTTTGCTTTTATTTCATTTCATCATATTACAGAAAAACCAATAATTTATCTAAATAAAAGACAATCAAAAAAATAACAATGAATTAATAATCCACTTTGATAATAAGTCTACGCATAAAAAAATCATTCCACGCAAGCATAATACTTTAAAGCTTTAATAAGAATCAATATATTGCACCAGAAACGAAAATAAAACCAAAATAAAAACCGGCAACGCACCCCATTAAGTATTTACCAAATTTGAATACGCTTGTGCTTTCGATTAACAAAACAAACGACATATTACTTATATCATACGCCAGCATTAAGTGTATTATTAAAATTCGATCAATGCAAAACGAGCAGCATGGGGAATACCTCGTGACACTTTCAAAACCGCAACCTGCTCGTTTTTTTTACCCAGTCGCATATGCATTACACCCAAACACATCAAAATATATTCATACACATATTAAATACACGGTCTCGTGCATTGAAGAAAATATGCGAGCGGTGGGGATCGGTTAAAAAAAAGTCAATATCCTGCCACAATAAAACCCCAGATGGGAACATACTCAGTCGTAAAATATAAATTTATTTTGAAAAAGCTCACTCCGTTTTGCAATCTGCCCTTTTCGTTAGCAGATATTAAATCATGTCGCTTGTGGCTGGCACAATTTGTTTCATAAAAAAAAAGACACAAACACACACACACCAAATACAATTGGATTGTGTATGGTTTTATTATGAGATGTAGCGAGAAAAGGGTCACACTGGGTCACGGGCTGCAGTCATGCGAGTTCAATATAATATATAATAATATGTTGTGGTGGTTTGTGCGTGCATCATCGTTTTGGGATTTCACATGACATTTTTTGGGTGAAACACAATAACTTAACTTTTTTTTAAATACCATTTTTAGTGCGCCATGACGAATAATTACTTTTTCATTTAAATGCATAATAAATTGTAAATGATGGGGAGAATAAAATATGTGGGTCAACGCAGTGCTGTGGCGTGGAGGTAATTTAAATGGATTTGTCAATGGCGACTTGAAAATAAGATGGTTTATTGGTTTTCTCAGGACGCCCATCAATATTATGTAAATTCATTTGTGTTGAATTCTACCGATTGCTTATGTGAATCGGTAGAAATACCAGAGAGAAGACATGCCAAGGATGCTGTTTAGATGTAATGATAAATGACGTACTCGAATTGGGAATATTGTTATCAAATTCAGATGTGAATTGGAAAACATTACATTGCAATAATTTAGATGATTGTAATCAAATCCTACAGGATTTTGAATTTAAACCATTCTAACACTATTTTAAATTCCTTTAATTTTCCAATGATTTATTGCAACACTTTTAAAACAAAAATGTTTTCCTTCATCACACAATTCCCTAAATTATCTTCTAAAAATTTGATTCCAAACAATTCCTATAACTAAAATTAATTTATAAGTTCGACAATTATTTGTGCCCCAATTATATAACGTGGTTATCGTCTAAATAATGTAACTACTAGTTAATGAGGGCTCGTCTTTGAAATATTGACGCATACTAGCGCCATCTAGCGCCAAGCTCATTAGTTACAATAGACTAATCCCTAACTTATCGAAAAAAATTATGACAGTGACCGATTCGAGAGTTTCGATGAAGTTTCCGGTATTAAAATATAACCCTTTAAAGAAATTTCGAAGCACCCCTTTGATCCCGTATATGGAATAAACAGAATTTAAATATACAGACAATTATTTTATGTTCCTTTTTGTGCAAAGATACGAGTAAACCGAAAATGTGGGTAAAATGTACCACCGCATAAATGTAAACAGTAATTTGCGGAATATGCAAATACAACCAAAATTTCAATATTTAACATGATTCGAATAGAGGCTTTAATTATAGAAGTCATTGAATTATCTCAATTAAATTAAAGTCGAGAAACTTTAAATGTAAATGTGGTTGCGCATAACAAATGCAATTAGTAGTAAAACTTTAAAGTGATTATAACTGTTCAACTATGCCAGTGCGCCGCGGCGACGTATGCGGCATCTTGGAATCGATGTTCTGGTTGTCTTGCGGTGCTACTTATGGGAAAGTCTTTCATTCATTTGTGCTTTAGCAAACTTTAGCGACGACTCGGCGAATAAACTGTATTGATCATTTTCACATTTCATTCCCAGCGGTAATTTTGTTTCACTGTTTGTAGACTGAAAACTTTTTAAATCAATAGATACGTGACAGTTAATTGGCAAAGAAAATTACAGTGATGTTAACAACAATCATTACAGCGTTTGTTAGTTTTAAAGCTTTATTGTTAAATGCTATTTTATGTTAAAAGATTGTTTAAAGTGTATCACACAATAATAAAAGAAAAATTGACAAATTATCAATTTTGTTGTTGAGAATGAAAATAAATTGACAAAAATTTCCAAATTTTGTATTTAACAGAGCACTTTCTG
Source organism: Sylvicola cinctus (assembly GCA_963854165.1). Taxonomy (NCBI): domain Eukaryota; kingdom Metazoa; phylum Arthropoda; class Insecta; order Diptera; family Anisopodidae; genus Sylvicola; species Sylvicola cinctus. The sequence goes on along the minus strand of OY974082.1, from coordinate 62,204,972 downwards.
TACAAATAAAAATCAGCTTCCGCAAGAACAGTTGGAAATAAAAAGAATTTCTACAATACCATGTTTATAAATTATGAAAATTCTGAAAAACATAATATTTACAAATAAGGATATTTCTCCATCACGTGCAGTATTTAAATTAAAACCAGTCATCGTCTAGTTAACGATCGCACATGTACCATGAACATCATTTAACTCTACAACCGAGTTATCCCACATTCATTATTTACTATCACGTGAGTATATTGTGTACAGTTTTGTAAGCTGGATTGCCGGTGCTCTCAAGTAAAGCGAATCTTTCAAGCTTCGTTTGTAAACAACTTTAATTAATTTAGACAGCAAACTTTGGAGCTTTTAAGTGCTTTAGTGTAGTGTTGCACTTTGGAGATGCTTTTTCACTTCAGTAACTAAAATCCATGATTTGGTGTGGCATGGCGGTAAACAACCATTAAAGTGAGCACGAATGCGAGCCATTTAAACGCACGAAATGAATCACCAATGTAAAAAGGATATGCGATGTGCATTTGAAACGAATTCGTGGATTAATGGTGGTACTATTCTTGTACCTTCATTAGTTCGTGCTCGTTTGTTTCATTTATGCAATGGGACTTGGAAAAGATTGATTATGGATTGCAATTTCAGGGAATACCAAGTTACTTTTAGAAAAATGTTAAAATAAATTTTTGGAATTAAAAATTTTAAAAAATAAAAATAAATTAATCAAAATTTGTAGAATTTAATTTTGAAACCTAATTGGATGGAAATTTTTTTTTTTGTTATTTGAAATTGAAACAAAGTGAATGAACTAAGAAATGAAACAGATTTTCGCTCTACATTGTGGAAGCTTGTCATTTCAAGGTCTTTCAAGCATTTTTTCAATGCCAAATTATAATTTAGTTAAATTTATTGCTTGCAGCGTATTTTTCTTTTGAAAACAAATCTGTAAACATTTTAATTGGACCTTTACGATATGTCATATGAACAACATTGATCATATTTCAAGGTCAATAAATTACGTTTCTTAATTAGTTCATAATTTTTTTTTATAGATTTTCATTTTTTGTTTGTGTTTTGAATTCTAAAACTTTAATAATTTTAGATGCAAAGTATTACGTCTCTTTTTCTGTATTTTTTTTTGTTTTTATCAGGCACTTACAGAGATTTATTTAAAAGCAATACGAAAGGATCTTTTTTTACATGTTTACAAGATATGTAAACCTGTTTTGATTTGCAATAAATAAATGTTTAGCTTAAAGCTAAGATATTTGATCCATGACCGAACTCTATCGAATCACAAACAAATGCAAATCCATGTGATTTAAAAAATCTCTAAACAAACTATAAGTAATATTGATTTCTGAAGGTCGTGTATTGATAAGGACAGCTTATTGCCTTAAAACTAAATAAGATGCAGAAACATAGACTAATTTTTTCATGTTTTCTGTTGTGAAGCAGTTATATTCCAAACAGTGTAATGCTTGTAATTAATAATTATGTGGAAAGAGGATAAATTAATCATTCGGAATAACGTAATACTCAAACCAATATATTTTGTATTTCTGTTTATAATTAAATTGTAGTTCCCAGTAAAACAATTGATACATGATTTAACTGACAACAATACACTGATATAAATGATAAATGATATTGAAATGTAATTGTGTGATCGAGCACATTATGTAATTACCTACTGACTGCATTTGTTATTATCTGTATCGCAGAACAATATGTTAACACAAAATTTTCGCCAAAAACACTTCTCCATCGCCTAAAACAACTATTTTTCATGTTTGCGAATAAATCTGCACACGATTTTCAGTCCAGCAATAATTCCATATGGAACAGATGCATCAACTATTCGTGTACACACATGCACATTGCACATAATCGTCCAGCGCATGCAAACGAAACAAATGCAAATATTTTCACAACATCAGCGAACCGCAAAACTGATGGCATTGTTATAAAGCCGCAAAACAGTGAATGTTAAATGCGGAAGAGCTGTTTTGCTCGTCTATTGATTTTGCGGCCTCCAAAGTCCAAACACAACCAGATATTATTTGAATTGGCATCAGCTATCAGTGTTATATTGTCCGATGAAGTGCATCTGATGTTACCCTCAACAATTTACACCCCGACCAAAATGTTGGTTAAATATATCAGCGTTTTTGTGCATGCGGAGTTTTGGCTTTTGCACAATGGGCCTTTAACGAAAAATTAAAATAAAGTACAAATTGTTTGATGTGGTTAGTGGTTAGTGCTGCTTTTTAAAAATAATTACCTTTGTTTGTAGATTACCTGATTGGCATAAATTTCATAAAACCATTCAAACTTAAATAAATTATACAAATGATAATTGAACGTATTTTTAAATTGGGAAAAAATTGGCGTCTGTTGGAGAAGTTAAACTAATTTAAAGAAAAACTCACTTAAAATGGAGAGTATTTATTATGATGTTTTTAAATATGCTTTTGGATAATATTTTCTGCATTTCAAATTTCAATGAAACGACAAATGCAGAAATTCTTGAATGGATTAAATTCATATAGAAAGTTTCTCATAAATTTCTCATGATGCTCTGCTTTTATTTTAATCGATAAACTAATTATGTATAGATCGACTAATGTAAGAAGTGAATGCAAATAATGAGTAAAAAATTTGCCTTTGCATTCGTAAAAGAAAATTGACAGTTTGAAGAAAATATAAAACTCTAAAATCGAAGCTTTTAAATTTTATTAGCATTTTAAATCATTCATTCTTTTTATTAAGAGCTTAAACACAACATTTCTTGCAAATATCATCGTGTTGTTGTATTCATTGTATGATAGCATTGAAAACATTTAAGCTATTTATTTATCACATGCTCGCAATTGGATTAAAGTAACATATTTTGTTAAAATGTATAAATTGACTATTGAATTGTGTATCGAATGTATGTGGGACAGAAACACATTCGTGTTACATAATAATCCCCTTCAGTGGAGTATTTTCATTTTGTTGCTGGCCAATTTAAACTCAAACGACACTCGTGAAATGTGTTCAACACAATTCAATTTGGGATAAATGAAAGCCTGCAAAAACATTGCCCTATGTCAGAGGGAAATTGTTTCGGAAATCAAACAGAAAAAGTCGAGGTCGAACATGATATTTGTTAAAGTTCAATTAATGATGTTGTACTTCGATTGTATTCTTTCAACATTTTATGAAGAATAAAAATTGGGTACTATTTGTTTTTCTCCATAGTTAGTTTGAAATTTATGTTATTTTATATGGTATTATTACTCAGAAGTCAGAATCATGGAAATAAACCACTGATTTATTGAGAAAAACCTACACAAAAACTTATTGGGAATTATGTGTAATTGGTAATTATTATTGAAATACTTAAATTAGGTCAAATAATTTTGTAAACATAAAATAATTCAGTTTGAATCTAATTAAAAAAACACAATTTATTAAAAACTCAAAAGCCAAGAGAAAATATTCATCTAAATTAGATTTTTAATTAATTATGGTATTTTGTAATTACACCTTCCTGCAAAAACTTGACACTCTTCTTCAGATTTTCCTCCGAATTTCCAGGAAATGTGTGCTTTGAATATTTTATACTGTGCAAAATAATCCTTACTTGCAGTGCAGCTAATCAATTTCGTACGAAAATCAATTTTATTTCAAAATATGACTTAATTAATTTTTAAAAAATTGTGTATTTCAACTTTGAATTCGAATGGTGTGGAAATTTCAGAAGTCGTATAATCGTAGCCCAAATTCCAAAAATAAAATAAATGTAATTCTGATATTAAGTCCGCATTATCTCAATTATATTTAATTTATTATTTTATTTTTAATTATTGGACTTTCGACCGTCCTGAGCCTTACAAAAATATGTAGAACTGTCCAAATCGATTTTCAATTACTCTTAAATAACATAACTATCTGGAGAACTGCATTATAATTTATAACGTCGACTACAAAGTCTTAAATCGCTTTCTCTACAATGTATTTTTTTCCAAAATTTATAACAACATTTATTTTCTGCACACAAAATTCGATTACGATTTGCTAGAATCGCAGCTCTGTGGCTAGAATAATTCATTATTTGTTAAACGTGACACCCTTTAAGGCAAATAATGCCAGCATTAAATAAAGGCGCTTCATAAGAATTAAATCTTTTAAGATCTTTGAAAACTTAAGCTGTAGACTCTAATTATTATCAGCGGCACGTGATAGTCATTCATAATTGGCGTAACATTTTCCAACATCGATTTATTGAACTAAATTAAATTTATTTTTGGCCAACATTAATTTTTGAACAAATATTGAACCCTTTTTTTTATGTTGCACTTTTTCAAATGCACTCTAAATCATGCACATTATTACATTGTGCATTTAATTTAATGACTATATGAAAAACATTTTCATAAACTTCTGTAACTATGTAGTTATATTTTGTTGTTGGGCTATAAATTATGCTGCACAATTTAATGATTTTATTTACTGCAACAGACGCGTCAGAGCTGTAATAAAATGTATTAATATACAAGCTGAGTGTTACTTTAAACTTTGCAATATACTGGTGCATTGTTTTTTTTTGGAAACACTTTTAGTAAATGAAACATGCAACTTAAAAACTTGTTTACGATGTGAAGAGTGGTTATTCATCATTAAAATGCATTAACATTTTCTGCGAACCAAATTCATTATAAATTCAAATTTTTAACTACTTTTTTTTTGTAGTGATTAAATATTTTCAATAATTCAAATGGTTTGTTTTTTGCAAAAAATTTTGAGAAAAAAGAACTCGAAATGGCAGAAATTTATGTTTGTTCAAACAAATTGAAACAAACCCATTTTATTTGAAGCACAACAATCAACAATCAACTGAAAAGTGCAATTAAAATCAATAAATGGTTGTAAAATAATGTGTTTTTCATTTATGCGCTGAATTAATTAAAAAGAGCACGAAGGTATATACTTTAAAAAATGTATTAATTAATAACAGCACGTTAAAATTTATGCAATGTGACGTGATATTGTGTTCTCAGTAATAAGCCGATAGCAAAATTCACGGTCACAATAATGTTGTTATACTATGCTCAAGTTTATAAATTTAAAGAGCTTTTCATGCAAACTGCCATTAGCTGTAAAGTTTCCATTTCGTATGGAACTACGTGAGAAAACTTAACAACATTTCCCATAAAGAAAAGTGTTTTTGTGTTTCCTGAATTTACAAATAGGGTATACCCGCACGTTATATGTATTGAGCTTCTCATAAACTTGAGAAAATATAATTTATTTTCGGTTTATTTCTTATTTACTGCCGCAACGCTATAAAATTACAGCGCAACAATTTCGTTATGCTTTTAACAGTGCGAATACAATGCAACATAAACAATATGTAGCGTTTACTTTATTGGATTTTCTAGTAATTTTGTGCATTTTCAACTTTGTACTCTCGTTTATGTCTTTTTGTATAATAATATGCAACAATAGTCGTGTGTGAAATTTAATGTTTTGTGAAATGCAATGTTGTGTTCATTTAATTAATTAATTGCAAAAACACGTTGTCAGTTTTCATGAAACATTTATTTCACATAGTTAAAGTTTAATTGCATTTATTTAAATATTTAATTGCTGCGTGATCTTATTACTTTAATTATACTTTAATAATGGCAATAAATATTTTATTAAATTGGGATAATATTTAATGATAATGGTTTATTTCCTTAAAAAATAAATTTACATAAAAATTCAAAAACGGCTGTGACAAGGGATGATCCCCTTTACAAATCTTATCATCCATTATCATTATCACCATAAACATTTCAGTTTACTGTAAAAATCCTTGAAAATTCCCACTCGAATTTTATAACCTGACAATTGTAAAACATCTCACTCAATGTATGAAAACAAATCGCAAACCTTGAATTTTTTTGCTGCTTATTTAATTTTAAGAAACCTTGATAAGTAAGGTAAAGGAACTCTTTCTTATTAGTTATTAGTTATTACTGTAATAATAAGGAATAAGATTCCATAAGACAATCTCACTTTTCGTGATGTAAAAGTGGTGTATTTATTATGGAAAATTTTATTTGCAAAGTAAAACTTTTTTATTAATTTTCTTCAAACCCCAAATACATTTAATTTTTCATGTAGCTCTCCCTATCATGTCTGTTTTGTTTTTTATTTAGTTATATACATTTTTATACTCAGGTGAATTTGTAAAATAATTAAAGCATGTTAAATAATCATTAAACACACTTCCAATAATTTTGTTTTTGGAAAATGTGCAATTAAATTAATTTTTTTTAAATAGTTAATTTTGTATCAGTTTAAAAAATGAATAAAAACTTTTTAAACATATTACAATAACAAATTATGTGAAACATCCCTTCAACTACCGCATTAAAATAAATAACAGTCCGAACGATGTTTGTGGAAGCGAGGGGAGCCCAAATAAAATGTTGCCAGTTGCCACAAAGCAAAATTATTCCATCCACAACATATGTCAACGATTTTATTTTATGTTAGCCTAAGATAAATTCCCAATTCTTGACCTATTCGCTTAATCTTTCAACTGAGTGCACCGGGATCCGTTTTGGGTCACACATAAATTTACTTTTATTGACAGAGAGAATTTAATGTTTGCTCCTTAAATCTGTTTACAAATGCGGTTCAAATTTGACAACATTTTCGAGGCTTTATCGGCCCGAGCGGAATTGATTGAAGTAATTTATTGATTTAAGTGGCTTTATGTCAAATTAAAATTAAAATAAATCATAGACCTTTAATAATTTTGAGTTTCCTTTTCAGAGATTTAAAAAAAGATGTTCATATTATAAAAAATTTAAAACAATGAATTAAATCAGAATAGTATTATGTTAAAGAAATGATTTAAGTAAACCTTAAATAAAATTTTAAACATTAAATTTATTAAGACTTTCAAATATAAATTGATAAAATCCACCAATTGTTGTAAAATTAAATAGAAAATCACATCCTTTACATAAATATAAAACACAAATTCATCCCGTGCATTAAATGCAATTAATTTTCTTACGTACAAAGTACACGACATCGCGGTCGCTATTCATTGCAAGTTGCAACGATTGATCTAAGAGCTGCATTGCACATAAAATTGTAATATCTACTACATGTCGTTAGGACATATATCTATTTACATTGAACACAGTGGCCACAGTGCAACCGCCACCAGGGCATGGCTATTTTGAATGAAATGTTTACGGCATGCATTGGAATATGGAGACTGGAGAGCATAAAAAGTGGAACAAACAACATCAGCAATATGGCTTTTTCATCGTGTACTGCTGTACATCTAGCCAAAGGACATTCACCTGGAAAATTTTGTTTGCTCTTTGCACAATATGTACCTGCATGCATGTGTACTTTAATATTCACACAGAGCGTGCATTCTATCTATGCGGTGTGCCATGGGGACTGTAGAAACAATGCCAGTTCCATGTATTGGAATTGAAGGGTCTGAAAGCAATTATAGAAATACATGATTAGTTTTTGAGTGGACAATGTTACATTGGATGGTTTGCACTTTGTGGCTCAGACACAATTATGTTGGACTTAAGCTTCATTTTAAGTTATTATGTAATTGAGATTGCAAATTGTTATGACTTATAAATTTGGTAAAATGGTTTATTTGAAATTTAAAAAAATTGTGCACAAAATAAAAATTTGAAAATCACTTAATTTAAAGGATTTTTTATGACCACAAGTGCTGCAAAAAAAAAAGCTTCATCACACCGATCATAAATAGTTAACGGCATTGAGAGGATTGTAGTGTCCCTGAAATGAAAAGAAACAACCAAAACACATTTCAATGTTAATCCAACGATACGAAAAAGCTCCCTTTTTCCTTTAATTATACACACAAAAACTGGTGGGATATCTGAAATGTCTATACAGGAGGGGCTTTACTCTATCCTTATAAACAACATGTACGTACAATACTTAATATAAATATAGTTATAAAGCCGCATTTGTGCTATTTGAGGAAGGTCTGGCTTTTTGGCAACACTTTTGATCAATCACCACATTGTAAGGCAAGGATTTTCAGCAAGATAAATCTTTTTTTTGTGCTCGTTTGCCTTGGATATTATGGAGTGGCAGCCTATTGGAATGAGATGTACACGGAATTGGCCTGGGATTCATAATGTACTGATTGTGTGTGGGAAAATGTATTTCCAGACATCCTTTGCAACTGGGTGTTATTCTCATAAACATAATATAGACTTGTGTGATAAGCATTGGAATTAAGCACTTAGAGATTTACTGCTGAGTGCTGAACTTTTGTAATCTTTATAGTTAGTGTGATTTTTTTTCGTAATGTGTAATTAATTTTTTTAATGCAATATTTGTTTCTTGATTGCTTGACTTGTATTTGAAATAAACAATTTTTAAGCTTATCAAATGTTTCCTTTAATATAATTACATCAAAGGGATGATTTTAAAACAACCCCATTTAAAATAAACCGAATTTTAATACCGTCCCAACACAAATTGACGCTTTATGTAGGACACAAATTACAACATCCATTAAATAAAATTAAAAATTAAAAGGTGCCACTTCGGAAAATCGTTTAATGAAGGAACCCACTTAGAGTACGTGCTCGTAAAAATAATATTAATTATTTCTTGCGTTCATGATTAATTAAAAGGCATTTCATTATACTCTGCTATTCAAACTAATTGTTGAATGGTTGCTTCCTTGGCTCTTATTTTAGGCAATTATCTAAACACTGTAGCGTTTCTGTACTATATGCTGTGGTGTAATAAAAAAAGAGTTTTGCAGTTTACACACGTAGGAGTACTTTAAGCATGATTGAAAATTAATTCTCGGACTTTACTGAGAAATTATTACAAAATTTCTATTCCACTGAATCTATTATTTATGTGTAACTTATTGTAATTAAATTCATTTTCCCAACACATTAAATTTCCATTTAAAAATGTTTTTAGTAGTTTGTCAATTTCTCGTAAATGGTTTAAAACAAGGTAAAGAATTGTAATTTTTCGAATAACTCGATTTTCTGCAAAAGACTTTTTTCTTCAAAATTAATAAATTTTCTTTATAAAAACGAAATCATTTGTTGTGTACAAACAAAAACCTACTCAAGCTATTTTCATTTTAAATTAAGGGCGCTCTTTTTTCCACGAAAGTACTCGTAAAGCTACTCACTACAATTTTGAAATGCTCATTTCTACAAAAAATCTATTACAAATTATTCACAGCCGTTGCATCACTGTGGCAACTGGCATCTTCATCTCACACAAACATATAAAGTACGAATAATGAGAAAAGAGCATTTTGAAAGGGGTTTAAGCTTAACGCAAAACGTCTGCTGCTGCGTGAATAAAATGGGTGCTTTGGAGTCTTGATTCTAGACAGGCAGACAATATACATCGGTAAGAAATGAATGGATTTAAAGAGCAAATCCTCTAGACCTTTTTTTATTTTTTTTTTATTTTTGTTGGTTCAGTTTAAAGGTCCTTGAAGTGGCTTTAGTCGGTAAAATAAATTGGTTTATTCTACAAAAAGTGTAAAAAAAATAAAGATGTGTCTGATAAGAATTTTTCATGAACAATTTTCAAAAAGACTCCTTTTTTTGTAGTCATAAAAAAGGAGTCTTTCAAAATTATTCATGGAAAATCCTTATCAGACACACCTTTTTTATGGACTTGTAAAAAGATTTTTGTGTCGAAAATAAATTTAAACACATGCATGAAAACATGTTTACAATTTTTCAAAATATTTAAACCAAAATTGTACAATAAATCTCTTGAATTAACGGTAATAGCTGGTTGTCCTTGTTGTAAACATCACACCGTCTGAAGAAAAACTGAGCATGAATCGTGGCTTTTGTTTAGCATTTTGGAGCTAACGATGCGGTAAACTGCCAATGCCAAACACAGACACAACGTTGTTAATTACTAGAAGCTTGCTTTATGTTTGTAATTAATTTGGCAACATAAAATTTTGCATCGCTCCTACCCAAAGCACAGGTTGGCACATTATCGTGATAATACTTGCTCCAGTTTTCATCTGGTGCGATAGTATAAATTGTGTTTTGCTGGCTCGGCTTTAATTGGTGCTTTGTATTCGACTTTGTTGACTGATGTGCATTTCTTGCGTCGCGTCGTTGCAAACAAAAGGGATGCGCTACGTTTAATTCATCATCATAAAATTAAATGGACATTTAATATTCAGATAAATTCACGGTGTGCTTGTTCGTTAATTTGAATATGAAATTTGAGTCGCCTAAAAACTTTTGAAACTTATGATTTAATTATGGTGGAAACTGAAAATGGGCATTCAAAATATTTTACGAAATTCAAAGGGGTAAGCATGCATTGAAAACGGTTTTTCATAACTGCAAATTAAATTGCTTACAACAAAATCTAATTGTATTATGAATGCAATTGAAAACAGGAAAACATTCATATTTTGACATATTTTACAAAATGTAAAATTACAGTGTTTTCAAAAACTTTTCTAAATTTGTAAAAATGCGTACCAACTTTTCATCAACCGGAAAATACATTCAACGGATGCACGAACCCTAAAATTGCTCACCGCAACGTTTTTTTATTAAGCACACTGAACTGAAAAAGCAACACGATATTTTTATAAAACCACTTCTTCATTCTTCAATCACGTTCTGACGTTTCAACAAGTGAGCTTTTGTGCGGAGTGCTTTCATATGCCAATTCATGCAGCAGATAAAAGCGTTCAAACCCTTTTTGGAATATGCGGTAACAAAAATTGTGGAGTGAAGGAAGCGTTACCAAGTGGAACTGATTTGATGTCTAATTTATTTACTGTACTCAGTTTTCGGATGGTAATTTTGGTTAAAATTTATTTTTGCATTGTATCCTTTTTTCTATAATTTAAAGAATAATTTTGTGTAGAAATAGGAGTATTTTGGCTTCCTTTTTGTCACTATACTAATACTGCAAATTTACAAAAATATAAATATGAGGGAGGAAACCGCACATAAGCAAAAGCTATGACGGAAACAATTTGCCTAATGATGAAATATAAATAGCTATAGAAGCTGAACTAGTAGCAAACAATGTTGGTTCTCAAAACTTATTTCCGGCCTCAAAATATTTCACTTTCACTCTTGACATTTTGTCTTACCAAAATATGACAAGATGACAGAACTTTTCGTAACTAAAACACGCATTAAATAGGAAACTTAGTACATATGGTTGTGAATTCAATGACGCACGTTGTGACACTAACCCTTGTCAATATTTATTCTGATGCTTCATTTTTAACACAAAATTGATGCATGCAAAATGATTGACAGTAATCTGAAATTGAACATGAAGTATTGACACCACATGTAGTTGGGTAATCGAACATATTTCAACTGTAATTAAAGACTAATCGGCAATGTGACACAAATGGCATTTATAACTAATTTATAAAAAGGACGCGTTGTTTGATGAAGGTAAAGCGATTAATTTTTGCTCATTTTGGTACATGGTATTAATTAACACATTTTGTTGAAATAATATTAGTTAGTGCGGACAAATTTTATTAAGGGATGATAACAATATAGAAGCGGTTTTGCTCCTCAAATAAAATAAGCCAGTCCTTTTAAAAATAATTTTCTAGAGTGAGTTATGACTTTCAAATTTATTATTAGAAAAACATCAAAACATTTAAGTCGTGGTTTTAATTGAATGGAATACTTCAAAGTACTTAAGGACGTAGAAAATTGAAGAAAAATACCATTTTCGTATTTTATGTTTTCACTTTTTGATATCCACAAGCATTAAAGTCATAATCCCATTGGTAATTTAGAAGAACGCTGAACACCACTCAGAAGTTTGTGGGTAGCCAAAACTTATAAATTGTTGAATTTTTTCAACAGCGAAGCTTAAAAAAATTTGCAAAACTTTTCAAGACAATTTTAATTTTTCACGTCTTATGCTAGTTCAATAAAATACGATGACTCCTTATAAAAGAAAATCATTCACACCGCTCTCACCTTATACTTCATGATTGTACACTTAAAACAAGAAGTAGGGAAGTTCTTATGGTTTGCATTTTACAAACCTTTTTGCAAAACTTTTTCATTAAAAATTAAACTAATGATGTTCTTTTCTTTTAAGGAAATTGCAAAAGGATGTACAAATTTATAAAAACTTACTTTTTGTAGATTTTTGTAAATAAATTAAACTAAAACAATTTACTAAATACGTTTGTTCAAAGTGATGAAATTAAATTTTTAAGAATTTCATAGCACAGAATTTCATTGTAACAAAAATGCAATCAGTATCCTTTAATAAAAACATACAAAAAAAAAGGAAAAAAAAGAGGGGTTGTTCATAAATTACGAACCACCTTCGTGGAAGGCGGGAAAATTACAAATTTGCAGAATAGATAGCTTAGGAACTCCGGTTTATTTTTATAACCTCAAATCCAAAATAACAGTGTTTACAATTTATGAACAGCCCCTACTTTAATTTTCTCAACAATAATAATAATCCAATTTCCATTACGGATCTGAATGCATTAATCATAAATTTAATACATAATATGCAACTTGGTTTAAATTCAAATTCATTCCTAATCCTCAAACACAATTATTAATGCAAAAGCAAATATTCCAGTAACAAGAAATTGATCATTCAAGTTAAGCAATCTCATATTTGTGGCAAAGTTTCCACTACTACATATTTTATATCTGCAAAATATATACATTATTTGGAAGACGTGTCACGTCGCAATATTTGTGAATCAATGTGCCCTCCATAAAATGAGCAAAATTAATGTTTGGCTTGCAGTTAATCAGACATGTAACAAGTTCAAATCTCGAGACGCTTGTACAAGGTGTGCATCTGTGTGGAAACTGGAAACATGAACGCATGTATAGCCGCATATTGCGAAATGCAAATGGCATGCAAGTTGCGACTCAATTTAAATGCAAGTTCTTAAGGGAAATCACTGATTCAACATTGCACTCATGTTGCACTTCCTTATATAAAAGGAAACGCCAGTTCAAATTAGTTACAGCCGTGGAGAAATGGTATAAGATTTGGCACTGGAATATAACACGATGAAGAATTGCGTTTGATTATTCATGCAGATCGAATTTATTAGGGTGGTGCAGTAGTTGCATCCACCAGTTGATGTTAATTGCAGAATTTCGGGACACAGTGGGCGGTGGTGTGACTGCACATAACTGAAGGAGAACACTGTTTTGGCAGTGTAGCAAGAGGAATGGCAGTGCTGTAATGTATGCAGGATATGATATTTAAATTCGAATCATGAATGCTTATTGAAGATGTACCAAATTTTACTAGAATTAGGTATTATTAGTATTTAAAATACTCTTTTCAAAATGGTTCTGTAATGCTTATTACTTAAGTATTATCTAAACTAATCTATTAAGAGCTGATTATTCATTTAGAAATCTCGTGTTAATTAGACTCCTCAAAATACCACTTTTTTGGCAATATCATAAAAACCATTAATTATGTGACAGGAATCATGATTAGAAAACTAATAAGTACAAAGGCCATTGAAATTCCAAAGTTTTTAAACATCTTGGAAAATCCCAAACTTTCTTAAATCATGTTAAAAATTATAGAAAATAAACAAAAATTAGATAAAAAAATTCAGAACTGCTTTTACAGGGTGATCCATTTCCCCGCTCTTTTAAATCTTGTACTATGACAACACCGAACCATCATTTTGACTGGTTATTAGTCGTACCGTAAAACCAAAAGCTTTTTTTTAAATGGGACAAAGTGAGTACTTAAACATTTTTATTTTTAATTTTTGTTATTTTATTTTGCTGGTTACAGCATCCGCGTTAGGAATAAAAAACGATTTCGTTCGAGTGGCTCCCTCGGTCCAATTCTTGAGAACATTTTCTATAATTTTGCTAACTATCTCTAAATAAAAAAAAATAAAATAAAAAAATATATAAAAAAAAAAAAATAAAAAAAAATAAATAAAAAATAGAAAAAAAAAAAATAAAAAATAAAAAATAAATAAACACACCCTGTTGCGGGCTTTCAGTTTTTTAAATAAATTTTTAAATAAACTTCCGTGTGGAAACAAAATTTTAAGACAGGATTCGTAAAATAAAATTAGAAAAAAATTAAATTTGGGTTTACCCGTCCAATTAATTTTATTTACGTCAAAACAGTTTTATGAAACCTTTATTGCTTTTTTTTAAGCAAAGTCCAGTTGGACCCCATTTAAATTTCAATTATTTATGTAACAAAAAGCATAACTATACGTGTAAAATCAGTTATGTTTCCAAAACCATTACCTTTGAACCCGATTAGGGCGTACTTCTACTTTCTATACATAGATGAGTTCTCGTTATAAAGCAACAACAAAAAAAAAGCAGCAGCAACACATTTTTCCCAGGAAAAACAATTTAAATTTCCGATTACTTTTGCATCCTTTTGGTTCATTTCGCATGGTAACAAACATAAAACAACCATTTTTGCATTGGTTTTGTGTGTCGGTTTGATTTAGATTTAGATTATGCAGAAGGAAATTTAATTCAGTTGTTTGGTCAGTCGCAGTTTTTGTTGTGCTTTAAATTGGATTAGTTTGGTTATATATTCTTTGTTTTCCCAAAATAAACATTTGCAGGATTTATGTGCAAATAAAATTTTCTCCCTCAACACAATCTGTTGCTGAAGCAATTTTTATTTCATACACAACATAATACACGTGTCACGTGAGCACTGGGTGAAGCATTACATTTCCATAACAATAAGAGTCTCACTTTCAATAACAATTTACACAATGTGCTTAGTTAATGAAATTTTCTTCAAATCATGAAAACACAATGCGCAAAAATAAATGACCATTTCGTCAAAATAGGAATTTCAAGTGATTTGTTTAAAATGGCGCCCTTGTTAATGAACACCGTTATATTACAACACATACAACTGTCGATGGTGAATAGGCGCGTGGATGTGCCACACCCCCCTCGCATCAAATAAGGGATGTTGATGGGCAACAATAAATTAACTTTCAAGTGTTATTGTGCCACGAATCTAAAAGTAATCGTTTTCATTAGAAGGCCTCTCGGCTTTTTGATGGCAGGATGTGCACAGTGCAGGGTGAAATTAATTGCCATGGGGTGCCCTGCACATTAATTAACTCTGCGGGTGATTTTGTAATGCACCACAAAAGTTTTATAGAATGTAATGGCCATTTTAGTTATGTTTTATGGTTAGGTTTGCGCCAAAATTCAGTGCCATAATGTTTATTATGTTTGTGAGTGTAGTGTGTGCCGTTGTACGAATTGAGGTGAACCTTTTGCCACCGCACACGTAGAGGGTGGGTGGGTTTGGACATAGTGTTCTCGTGTTAGTTATTAACCAAACATTAACTACATATCTGTAATATAAATGGAAGTTGCAAATAACTAATTCAGTGGTAAAAATTTATTTGACCACAATTCAGGACTCATTGTTTGACCATCATTTCACTATAAAGGAAGTTAATTAATTTATAATTGCCTGCAGAGATGTTTACCTGGTTTGATTTCACAGACATGGACAATTTAATGAATAGTTGTGTTCATGATTCATGCGTCAATCCTTTTATACAAAAACTATTTTTGCAACCAAATTATTTTACCCATTCTCTGTTAGAATTCTGTTTGGAACACACAAAATACTGTCGATAAACAGACAAAACAATTGCAATAATTTACAAGTTACAAGACTTCAATGGACAATCACATTTTTTGTATTCTATTCATTGAAAAAGGAAGATAAAGTGTTCGATTAAGTGTTTCATTGTTGTGACTAGGCACCAACTTAACAAAAAAACCATCCACATTGTTTGTTGTGCTTTGTTTAGAACTAGAAAAATGCTTGCACTAGTGAAGTTAACCATAATTAGCTCATCTTATTAATACAGAAATGTGTATTTTTGTTTGTTTTAATTAGAACAGGTGATTCAAGTTGTTAATTCTACAAAAAAAATCAACAAAATTCGTTTTTTTTCACATATTTATGCAATAATGCATCAGATTCTCATGCATGATGGAATAGTGAGCATATAATCTATAAATTTTCTACACTTTGAAATAGTAATGCTTAAAAAGCTTTAATTTGTAACGTATCCTGTCAAACAAACTTTGAACTAATTTGAAGAACAGATGCGCTCGATTGTGAATTAATGGCAAAAATACTCAGAATATGGTGTTTGTTTATTCCAGGAAAATGTTGTGTGCACGTCACTTGAAACAGAAAAGGATAAATTCGTAGAAACATCTACTCAAATAGCTAACATGTAGACGACATACATTTTAAGGAAACTACTGCTCATACAACGGATGTAATTCACACAACATTAATCCGTATTTTAAGCCAATTTTCTGCCCCCATGCTTGCAATGTATTGACAATTTGCCAGCATAACATTTGCAATGGTGCTGCGGATAAAAAAAGAAATCACAACAAAACAAAACAAACAAATAAAAAAAAAAAAAGGAAAAACAGCAGCTCCAAGCAAAATTATTAAGGCGAGTGCGCTATTATATGTACGATAAATCACAAATGAGCGAATTGCGGAGGAATGTTTTATTCGATTTTATCGAAATTTTTCTATATGCAAGCTGTGTGCTCGTGGGGTTGCAGTATTTAACCGCACGTTTTAAACCACGGGGATGTTATCTTTCAATCTATTCGTTGTTCACAACTTAACTGGCGCAACTCCCAATTTCCTATTGATTTTATTTTATTTTGGTGTAATCGCATTATGTTTAATGAAAATATTAAATTTCAGATTTTCCACAAAACGAGAGATTAATTCAAATTTTAAATGAATAATAAAAAAAATTCAGCACAATTTTTATCAAGCATTATATAGAAATTAATAAAATTTAGTTGAGTCCCAAAGGACTCATATCATCTCATTTAGGGTTGAAAAATAACGAGAATATGAGACTGACGTATAAAAAGTGATTGAAGGGTTAACACTGCACAAAGAGAACGATACGGTTATATCAAAATTCTTCAAATTTTTGCGGCATCACTTCCTTAATCGCTATTGTGGAAAAAGGACGATATTTTAGAAAGAATGCGAAACCATGAGGAATACGGAACTCTTTTGTACATACTTTAAAGATAATTGTGTTTGAGATGGCAGACAAAAGCCTGGGATTGTTGTAGGGATGACAGTATTTGTGGTATGTGCAAAACTGAACGGAAAATATTTTTGATGCTACTCATAATGCTGTGCATTACAATGGATGAACGGATAATGATGTAATATCCATTGTAACCGGTGAGTATCGTTGTACATTTAAGTTTGTTTCAATGCAACAATGCATTTTTCTTAAGTTTTAGAAAACAATTTGGACAATTACTTTGACAAATTTAAAAAATAGGAGCTTTTAATAAAACAAAAGGATTTATAAGATTTATGTTGAAAGAGATAATGAAATTTCGTAAACGCATAAATAGTGATTGAAAGTTCTGTAAGATTTGGCAATCATTTCTCTCACTCGATTCGGTTCTAAATTCGTAGTTTTTTAATTCTAGCACACGTTTTCTGCATTCTAGCACTCGAATTTTATATTCTAGCACACGATTTTTGCATTCTAGTACACAATTAATGTATTCTAGCAGTATTCTAGCAGACTCAAAATTTTGGGTCAGTCTTTTAAAATGGCGGCCATTTTCCCCCCCTCATAAACTCATTCTGATTTACATTTTTCATTTCTGTTCATTCTCGAAAGGTCTTATTCCAACACGATATGTTTACGCATGGTCTAACATTTTCCCCCAATGTGTCCAGTCCTTATTAGTGAAAGTGGGCCTACACCAAAAACTAGAACTCCTTTTAATGAAACACATATTTTATTACAACTCCGCACAAAAACATTTAGCTATGAACACTCACAAGATTAACACACACATTGTAATATCCGGAACAAACAAATCCAATTGTTGCCCTTTGATTTTATTAATAAAACCTGTGCATATTTATCAAACCCCATTTTCTGGAAATGACATGTTGAGCCCTCGCTGTGCCATTTCAACTCGTACACATTACACACATCCGCATAATACGCAGCATTGCTTATAAAATATGTATTATGCTTTAAGAGTCGGACGATTGCTTTAAGTTGCTACCCTTATCGCAGTACAAGCGGGCTCCATTTCATATTATTAAAAACAATTTATTACCTGGTGGTTTGCTTTTTTGCTGGCCATAAATCGTCATTATCGTGTATATGTGGGAAGTCCTATAATATATCGAAAAGAAATATTTCATACATCAACCATTTTGGGGGTTGCGCCATTCTATTACCTTTTCCTGTCCATTCATTTTCGATGTGGTGTGTACACTGTACATGTTGATGTGCATGTGTGCTTTCTGCAAGCGCTTCGTCATGCGTTATCTTATATCTATTAAAGCAATATTATAGTCCTTAAGGAATTAAATTCATTACATAATAAGTTATTGCGAAAGATTGCTGGCACTTTAAGAATGCTAAGGCGTTTTATTGATTTCGTATAGAAATTCCGCATCCTATATAAATTATTATCTACGTTATATCATATTATTAAGCATAAACCAACATAAAATGAAATTGTTAAAATATAAATGATGCGATTTCTTTTTGTGTGTTTGATTTCCTTCCCAATCAATTCGATATAGGTGAATAAATATTTAGGTACCCGCGTACTGCTTGCAATTATATTTGCCATATTTCATTCGAGACAGGAAGCCTTTGAATAAAACATTTCGTATTCGCCGTTCGTCAATTCAATTTTATTTCAATAAATCAAATGGAGTCATATTTTACATTTTTCATTTTAATTGTTTACCTTCAGACAAATTGAAGGACGAATGCAAGAAAATGTATATTTTTACTTTATATTAAAAATATTCTGTTAAAAGAAGAAATAAATCATAACTCATAATATTAAAGGAAAACTCTAGTTAAAACCTGTTTTTTTTAATTTGAAATGTTTACATAAGACTTAAGTGGCAATTGCCTCATCATTATTTCATTTTAAATGTTGATATTTAAGGAGGCAGGAATACATTTTATAATGTGTAATAATTAAAATAATTGTTTTCTTAAAATTTTGTTTCCCGGGTGAAAATGTAGATGCCAAGTGAAACAGGACGATTCGATCACCGATGCTCTAAACACGAGAAAAATATTTTTATTTATTAAAAAACAGCCCCTAAAGTTACCCTTCTTGCAAAAAAGGGGTGGAAAGCAGGCTTACCGTACATTTTCTATCCCTGCTACCCTACACAATATGAAAAATATTCTTTCACATTTTATACGTGTAGGAAGGCTTTGCCGAATATCCCAAGGTCAAAATTTATAAATTCAAGGTCAGACTTTTAATATCTTAAAAATGTCAATTGTTTTTTAAGTTTTTTTTCAGATTATATTCGCTTTTGATTAAATAAAAGAGTTTGTTGAACATTTCAAGGTCAAAATTTTAAAAGTCAAGGTCATATTTTCCTTATGAAAATAATTCAAAAACTGTTTGATCTACTTGTATAGTGTATTATGATCATGGACATTATTGCAAATCTTAACAAAAATTCAAGGCCAAAATTAAAAAACTTAAAGGTTACATTTTCCATGTCTCAGATTTTTTTTTATTAAATTATTTTTAGGTAGCAGTCGTACATAATTCACACGTCTCTCCCTGCAAAATTCTTTTTGCTGTATGATGTTCAAAAATTCAAACGAATTTTTTATAGTTTTCTTTTCAACTTAAAAATGAATTTTCTATCATTCCTTTAGCAATATTAATAGATTCATTGGTCGTCCACTGAATTCAGAGAGCACAATGTCCCAAAACTACAACTTCACTGCCCACACCTTAGGAATTCCTTTCAAATATTTCATTTCAAAATTGCAATGAAATTTCTTTTAAATTTGCGAGTTTTGCAAGCTCTACATGTGCAGTGGAGCAAAATGTGGCAATTGTGCAACTGCTAGCCAGCAAGCTGTAGCAAGCATACAATTAGCGCCATATCTTTATTGACTATAAATCATTTGGCCAACAATGGAATTCTTGAAAGCCAATAGCTGTTGGTGCGTTCACTAGATTGCTTTGCATTGGCCATCGACGCAAACTCTCTAAAATAAAAGAATAATTCATACGGACTTGTATCGTCCCGTTGCAAGCTGCAACGTACCTACTGCGTACGGCTACAGTGGATATTATAGTCAACGTCCATGGAGAAAATCAAAGCCGTAACTCTGTTAAAGGCTTGCTTGAGTCGAGGTACAAAATACCAGAATGCATGCCACATTGCACATTGCCTTAAACATGGACGTAGCACATAGTTAGGTACGTACAGCGTCTGCAAGGCTTTGTGCAACATTGGTGAACATAAATTGGATTTTATGATTCAATGAGGGTGACACAGCAGTGGTATATGGTTTTGCATTTAATGCGCTTTGGGATTTCGCCAAGGCAAAATTTTGAAACGCATTTATTCAACTTTCAGAATGCTGTGCTACCACATTTTGTTTTCGCTTAATTTTTTGAATAATTTTTAATTATGGTCGCTTTTATTTTGCATTTTTGTTGTATGCACATTGCACATTGAGCTTTTAGTTACACAACATAATATTTACATACGTTGAGGTTTAAAATGTTCATATTTATCAACTTTAAAAGCTTATTTATATTATATTTCGGAATATTCATGAGGGTGCCGTTGTTTTCAACTTTAACAGCATAATTTATGGGTGCAACTATTTTTAGTAGTTGTTTTGTAACGACGACATTTACTTTCTGGTTGATTATTATTAATGAATATTTTATTTGTTAGTTAATAATGCGAAAACAAATATTTTAAATGTAACTAAATACATAAAGTTTTAATAAAAATTGTCTCACAAAAAGAACTAACAATTTTAAATGACAATTTTTTTTAAAATTATATTATCATTAAATTCATGTCCTTTTTTCATGACACAATTAAAAAATGGATTCAAAATTTTTTTCTTAATTAAATTTGTATTTTTATAATAACTTAATTGCCATTAACTTCAAAGCTTCACATCCAATTAAATAACCAGCATATTCATGCACGATTGATGCTCCATTTTAACAACTATTTTAAGAAAATTAAACTGTTTGAGTTTACAAACATACGATAAATTCAGCACAACTTCAATGCACCTATCTGAATAGACAAAGTGTCTCTGCAGCATCTCTATCTGTGCTTAGATGAATTATTCATTGGCACTCTGTTGTTGAGAAAACAAGACTAATGCTGTGTAATCTGTACTCACAGCCATTAATTTTTCACCTTGTGTATGCATTTTGTTTTCTTTCAAATCGCATTGCGACATTCCTGAAAATTTTACAGTTTAAAAGTTTATTTTTGTTTGGTATTTATTTATCATCTAATCAAGGAGAGATTTTTCGTACACGTACATATGGGGCGGGGGCAACAAAATTATTTAGTGAAGCATTTGTGTTAATTTCGTTTCAAATGAAATGCAATTAGTAAGTGCGTTTCGAAAGTAAACTTTTGTTGTACTTAAATTTAAGACAAAACCATCCTGACAAACTTGTCCTTGTAACAATGATTTAGTTAACATTAATATTTAATTTTTGCTGCACTTTAAAACATTTAAAACTCGTGAAATTAAAAAAATTTAAATTTTAAAACATTTCAAAAAAATCCTTTGTGAGAAATTCTACGCAACTTCATATTAAAAATTCTGTTTGATCTCGTTAAAATGCATCCACAGGCATTGGTACTATCAAATGCATTAACGCAACAAAATAATAAACTAGACAACATTAACACAAGAAAAGCATCTTAACATATTACGTACAGTTCAGTAGTTACTTGTTAGTAAAGCTAGGTTAACAAAGCAATAATGTCGGCACTAACATGTGCGATTGGACCTCTCGTTCTTTCATACGTATTTATCGTACTTTCTCTTTTGTTTTCGGCTAGATTTTAGAGATCATCCCAACATTATTTCTTTGCACACCTGCATTAGAGGTGAAATTTATTTCATCTGCACCCATAAAACAATAAACTATTTCATGTGTTGCCAGAACTTTATGGTTGCAGATGAAAACGCACTACATACAATTATTTTGGAGGGAGATTTAAATACTGTTGGTGGAAATTTTCGACGGTAAATTGCAATTAAATATTATTTATGAATTAAATTTTTTTTTAAATATCAGGGAGTTGTAATTATCAAATTTTTATAACAATTTAAACCCTAATTAATTTATTATTCTTGAGGTTATGATTTTTTGTACTAAATGTAGATATTTCATCTACAATTTTTTTTTCATTCACTTCATATAAAAGGATACACAGTTCGTCTCTTTCTTGTAATCTGCATTCGTTTGCAGATGCTCCCGACTCCCTTGTAAACCCAGCATTAGTTCCCAGCACATTGCAAATTAATGTGCGAAACTTTAAATGCCACAAATGTGTGCTGAATAATTATAATTATTGCACGCAGTAATGCATAAACAGCCGGTGGAATGTATATACGTGCAATTCCAATTCCACATCATTGAATTTTCTTATTGCAAAGATAATTGCAACACTCACCATAATATTATTACGCACACTAACTTCATAACGCTAATTGTTATTGCATTAATGAAGTAGATATAATGCTTAATAAAACATAAACACATTATCAATTATGTTTTGAAGCACATACGGCTTATATTGTGTAGGAGTGCGGCGTAGAATAATCGATTTTTGATTGCATTAATTGAATTTGAATGAATTTAAGAGCTTTAAGTTTTTATTTAGACAATCTTTTAAGAGAAAAAATGTTTAAAAGAATTTCCTCAATTTATTAAACATTCTTAAGAGGCTGAGTAAAGTTTAATAATCGATGAAATGCTTTAAAATTTTAGCCTTAACCCCAGGGCTCAGATAAATAAGTCAATTCAGAAATGAAAATTATAATACTTTTTAAAATTTCTTAAAATTTCGTGGAAATAAATTACAAAATTTGCACGCGGCCGAGTACACGGTGTAGCATTAAAGGAAGCTACATTCATTCTTAAAAGCACACCACGGAATACCCGCATAATCCCGGTGTGGTACTCACATCTTCGAGGACATATTTATGGATGTTTTCCTGAGAGCTGTGGCGCCATTTTTCAATCAAGATAGTTTGAGAGCCCATTTGTTTTTGGTTTGTTTGAATAAATCACAATGTTCACGTTATCTCATACCGACAATGGTTAAAATCTCGTTCTTGGTACAGCAATGTATGCCATGCTCACGTAGTGAAACACATTTGGCTTCACTTGAATGTGAACACTGAACAGTGAGGCACGCACCACCGAATCATTGTGTGTGCCAATGCACATTAATCACAATATTGTGTATTGCGACTGAAAAGTTACCAATTGAGTTGTTGCGGCCAACAACAATCAATTAGATTGACATATTTATTTCTCACATTCAGTAAGATTACATCGTGAAAATATATAGGAGTTGTAGATTGATTTTTGGATCATTGGATTTTTTTTTTGACTACAACATTTGTAAGTTTGAAGGGAACTTTGTGGAATCCGTGCGAAAGTTGTGAAAGTAAAAACACGACAAAGACCTACGACTATAATTGGTTAAATCGGTGGCAATGTCTCACTTTGTAAAGTAATTCTGTTCTCTTTTTGTAGAAATGTGGAAAGCTTTCCATTATAAAAAATGAGAATTGTTTAATAGTAACACAAAATTTCCTTCTCTAATTAATTCTCATTTCTTATAAAGCTCTTGTTAAAGTATGTTTTGTCATAATTAAGGACGTAAACCATCCGTAGATTTTCCTTGTTAACGTAACAATAAAATTAATATTTCCCTTCGATAAACTGACAGGATAATTTCTCAGAATAATAGTCGTAGCTCAAAATTTATCGAAAATATTCAATCAAACATCAAATACGTACCCAGCCCTTCAATATTATACAATTTCAGGTTTTATTCGGCAGACTCCTGGTAATTATTGAACCGTATCATCAAACACTATAAACTGTGGATTTCACTACACAATACAACTGGTTTCAACTAACTTCACATACTCGAATCTCAAATGTGGCTCAAAATGCATAAATTCATCAGCTTCCACAATGAACGTGTGTGGCCGATGAAAACTTTAAATATTTCAACTCAATTTCAATGGCACATTACTTCAGAACTTGCATTCCCAATCGCCCAAATACGCTCAATGGTTAACCTCTATGGGCAAAACCTATAATTTTCGAATTCGCATTCATTTATACAAAATAATGTGTGCAGTGTGTGCACATTTGCGAGTGTGTGTGTGTGATCGGAAAAAAGTTTTGAATTTCGAAGCTGAAACTCGGACCTACACATATACTGTGTATTGTGGTTTCCTGAAATCAGCGTGAGAATCTCATGAACTGCAGGACTCACATTACTTTAAATATGGATTTGTGTATTTGCAAGTTCATGCTCCGCAGAGGTTAGTTTCATGTGATTGTGTTTGCCTGCGTGCGTCACAATGTTTTACAAATTTCTCGCTCAACTCTCGAATCAGAATGTTAGTTTTATTTACAAGTGGCGTGCTTGTAAATTTTACAATCTTTTTTTTTTTTTTGCATGCTAAAATTCCCTCCGGAAAATTGGAACGTTTTTTGTTTGTGCACCAACATGTGGAATTTGCGAATTGTAAATGGGTTGCGGAATCCTTGAAAATCAAAACAATTGACTTTCACATTATGCAATCAGCCCTTTGGGTTATTATTGGATTTGGTACAATTTTCGAAATGTTTCAAATTTATTTTGTTATCAGCAATAAGCAAAAATTAAATTGATGCAAAGGTTAATATTTTTCATTCAGGTTCAAATTGCATAGATGCCTACAAAACAATTTTTCACTGTTTTTATTTTTCGTTTGTTTGCATAAACGTTAACCAACTGAATATTCGAGCCATGGAAATTTTTGGTACCACAGTTTTTGACTAGTTTGGCTAAAAAGAGATTTAGAAAAAAAATTATATTTATGCAATTTCACTTTTTTTTGTAAATTTATTTGGACAATTTTGACATTGTGCAGATTATAAACTGGCTGAGTTTTCTATCTATAGATTTGATCCTTACCCAGTTTTAAAGGGAATTAACAAAATACAATTATTTTAAATGAGAGAATAGATTTATCATTTAAATAAATTTTAAAATTATTTTCCAGATTTTTATTAACATCGAATTAGGATAAATGTAGTTTGTATTGATTTGTCGCATTTATAATTTAACGCATTTTTCAAAGATGTTGAAAGTATTTTATCTGGAGGATGTTTTGTGAAAATATCGCTTTGATGACACAATTTTAATGACTGTTAGTAATCGTTTAAAAACAAAACGAATGCCTATAGATATGTGGTTCGTTCCAAAATAAAAGTAATAAATTGGTACAAATAATTCTACAGTACCAGAAGCAATTACCCACAGCATAAAACGCAAACAAATTTAGTCCTTTTACGTTTATTTACAAATTTGAATATTTGCCATAAATTTGCTGCGAAAGTCATTCGCATTTTTCTATTACATGCTTTGTCGGCAAGTAATTCCGGACGAAGCAAGTATAAGTACATAAACAGTGTACACGTACGTCGGATACATGTGTGTTTGTGTATGGCAAAAGCTTAGGGCTGCATTGAAATGCTACAAAAATGGGGCTGGTGCGGTGTTGGCGAGGAGGGAAATCCTAAGTAAAATGAATGTTCCGTTTCTATTACGTATGAGAAAGGAAAAGGTACATTCCCCGACAAAAATTCACAGAAAAATATCCTTGGCTCCTTCTTTTTGCCACCTAATTTTCTAGCTTTCACGGTATTTTATGCAATTTCCGTTGACGTCCTATTTGAAATATTTTGAGGGAAAAAAGCAAACTAACATTGTTTGACTTTCATTACAGAGTAAATTTATATGTAATTTAAATGCATAAATTGTACATTAGAATTGTGTGCATGCGTCTTTTATGTTTACTTTCCAATAAAGTTCACAATGCACAATGTAAGCTTGTTAACATAAAATTGGATTTAAATGAAGTGTAAATAGTAGAAACAGTGAGAATAATAAAGTTAACACTTTACGTTTCCAATGTTTACTTGGTTTTAAATAGCCATAATTGTAATTGAAAGTAAAAATGCAGAGAGAATTATAATTTTTTTTACTCTTATTATCAAAATAATCTTTTTAAATTAAAAAAAGTTTTTGTTCGTTAAACTTAAATTGTTGAATGTGAATCCATTTCTCATATGTTGTAGAATATATTCGACCTAACAAACTCGTTATAATAGTTGAAATATGAATGCCATTGTGCCATTCAGAAATCGTCGAGCACTATATGACACATCATCTCCCAAACATTGTGTAACAAAATATTAACAATGAAAGTTTTGTTATAACGTCATGCATTTGTTTGAAAAGGTGGACACTTTACACAAACATTTTGCAAAAGCTCATACAAACCACAATATTCCAGTGTGTACATATAAATAAATTGTGAGCAACAGCAACAATGACATCGGAGCAACAAAAAATAAAATAGAATCTCTAATTAAAATAACAATAAATAATATGACATTGCAAGACAAAAGCTCGAATACAATACAGCAAAATGCTGAAGTCAAGAACCGAAAATCCAGCTTATGCAATGTTCTTGTATAAATAATTGCGTTACAATAAAAGGTTTCTACGAAGTTATACTCTCTCATATTAGGTGCAGTCGTACGTACTTGTACACAGTGAAACACATTTCTTTGTGCTTTCCAAATTGCTGAGAACTCAGGCATATTTTTCATTGTTCAAACTTTAGCAGCCATATTTGAGTTTGGATTAAGTTCTGTAAATTTATAATGCATTACTACTTCAACATATTTTATATTAATTATGTTGCACGGAAATGATAAAACATTAAGTTTCGTAAGTACTTCGTTGTATTTTAATTTTTTATTTTGTAAAATTAAAATGCAGTTCTTCATTTTAAAAGTTGTATTTTAATTATTTTAAACAAAATGAAGTTTTAATTAAAATCGTTTTCTTTTAATTTTTTTTTTATTGTTAATAAATAATCATGTCAACCTTCCTCACTATAAAACTATAATAAATATCAAGGAATTTAAACAGGAGTCATTTAGTAGAGTTGAAAGACTTTTGTTTAAACGTTGATTAATCCTCTAATCTCTATTAATTAGTTATAAATTAGTTAAAGACGCATTGCAGAATTTAAAAAAAGGTTCCATGACCTTAAGTGGCATTGAATTTTTTTTTAAAGAGATTTGTTTTGTTATTTTCATGCTTGAACATTGTTTTTTTCAGTGAAGATATTACAAACAAAATCCATAAAACACCACTTTTTAAGCACTTTTAATTACCATGGGTCAGTTGTGCCCTTTAGAAAATATGTTTAAGGCTATATTGTAGTGCCCAAAGTGTTCCATGGAATAAAATAAATATTCATATGGGGATTAAATTTCAATTATTTTTGAGTCCCAATCGTAATTATGGTGAATGAATTTTATTATGAATTTTGATCGAAGTTTAAATAGTATTTTTTAAATTACAAATTAAAACTGCATAAAGTTTTTAGATTTCAAAACATTGCTTCAAAAATTTTCCATTCTAAAATTCGGCCTTAAAATTATTGCCAAAATATTTTCACTCTGCCATGAAATTTTTTATTTAATTTTTGGCAACGAAAAAATATTTTCACACACATTTTCTGCAACACTAATTTCGAGCCAAATCCTTTACAAAGCTCAAACATAGTGTTGAGTGTATATTAAGAGCATTATGTCAACGAAGTGATTGCTCATCATTTAAAGCTTACAGTGCGATATAATATATATATATATGTGTTTGTAAAACTTGTGCAGAGTCAACTTGGAAGCTGTTTCACACTGTTTAAGATTATTCAGGCCATGATATGTTTTAATACACCACTCTCAAGTCTCTGTCCCCCTTTATCCTTGCATACAAAATTTTGAGCAACAAATCCCCTGCAAACTTTAATGCCGCATTGTGCTCGTATACATAATAAGGACTATATACGTAGTATAGGGAGACATCATGAATATCCTGCTAGCAATACTTACTGTGTGAAACGCACACATACACAAAACTATACAGAATATGTGTAATGTAGTAGCTACAGTCTAACATTACACGAACCAAAATTATGAGCATGCATTATTCACTAATCCCATGGGTTTTGGTGCGAGAACAAGTAATTTGCAGAGTTCTTCAGTGGTTATTAAATAATTAAAATTGGAACACACTTTTAAGATGTTCGCTGTTACATGTGTTTCGTTTCAACTGTGTGTTTAAACAACCTTAATTCTCCCGTATCACGTGTGGAAGCTTGTTCACAAAATATATGGTTATTCAATATGTTGTATATCCCTGAAATTACTTTATAATTTAACTAACTATTTAATACACGCTTATTAATCATTTATGGCTGACAGAGAATTTGTTACCATGATAGGCTCCGCAGCTGCTTTGTGCTTATAACTACATGCCACAAAATCTTTTTATATGTTGGAGTAAAGACAGTGGAGACTTGAGAGTACGAAAAAACATTCCCACACTCAACAATATCCAAAGAGACATTCATTGATTGACAGACATGCAACACAGAATATAAAAAGAGCACTTTCTTCACTCAAGTATAAGGATTTCTACATGTGCTACATTTGTCACACTTTGGGTATTTTTCATGTTCACGTTCGTTTTTGCGTAACATTAGGATCATGGTAAACCTCAAGTGCTCTCCCAATCCATAAGTGGTTGTATGTTTTCTTCACATTTTCCACCAATGTGTATTCATATGGGGTGATGTGCAGCGCTTTAGTTTTGGGATTTTATATTTCTTTCGCTACCCAAAAAAAAACAGAAGAAAGCATTTGGCAGTTGTGCTGTTTTTGATTTCTCTGGAGATTCTTTAATGTCAGTTAAGGATATAAGCCCAAGTACGAGGCGGAATAACAATGCGAAATAAAATGAATGGGGTCAACGTATCTCAAATGTGTGCTGCTGCGAATGTGGTTAGCCATTAAGCATGTTAAATTATTGTTATGTTTAGCACACCTTCAGCAAAAATGGCAAGGTGCAGAAATGCACGGGTGGAATTGGGGTTGCGTTTAAATAATAATTAGATGATATTCTTTATGGCTTTCAGTGTGGTGTTGCAAGTTGCAAATTGTGAAAATTACAGGAATCACAATTATTATTAAATTCGTTTTTATTGAAAATGTAAGTAATTCACTGAAATTATCTATAATCATTACTTTAAGTCCTGCAATTGTATATTTAATATAATAAAGTGGGTAATTATTATTATGCAATTTAAAGTTAATTCAATTGGATTCTGTTTCATCATCTTTCAACTGCAAATGTCAAAATCAATAATTCAAAGCTTGCATTTTATTGAAATTACAAAACTACGATCGGGAGCTTTTTAGTGTTCATTCAGACATTCTTATTCTATACACAATTCCATCCACATAATAGTTATGCACTATTGAAGTGAATTCAACTATTTAAAATTCCAAAATCATACTTTCTGTTGAATTAAGTCATTAATAATTTCAATCGATTGTGGGAAATGTTTGAAAAAGCTTCCAAAAAAGAAACAAAGAACACGAATAATATATTTTAAAATCATGCAATTGATTTCTATTCTAGTTTGGGTAGAAGAAGGATGATTAAAAATTAAATATAAATTCTGAAACGCTATGTAAAGCATCAAGGTAGAATAAAATAACAATCATCGTCCATAAACAAGTAAAAAAAGGGCTAAATAAACACAAATGTAAAAACGCTTCAATAATTAATGTAGTCTCCACAATTACCCTTTATAGTTTTCCAATTCCATTTTATTTTATTTTATAGAGTAGCTAGTAAAGTAAATATTTGTTTTACAATTTTCTATTTTACTTGATTGCGTAAAAGGGTATTGCAATATTCTTCACTTTAAAAAATCCTTGATTATGTTACATGAAAATGAAAATTTATCAAAACATAATGACCCAACTTTGTGAAGCTTTAAATTTTCCACTCTTCATCATGTCATCACAAATTTACATTGTTCTTAGCATATTTTAATGCAAATTTCAGTGACTTTAAAAAAATATGCAGGAAAAACATTTATTTGTTGACAAAAAAAAAAAATGATGAGGAAAAAAGTGTTTTGTATATCTTTGTTTGGCAGCGCATTTGCGACTCTATACACGCCGAAGAACAACTCGAATTTATATCCTCTGTCAGTAGCAACCGTAACGAATTCTAAGCGTATAAATCTTCAGCAGTTGAAGTACGAAGGAATTTCCAACCAAAACACTGCACTCAGTAATTTGTAAACGTCTAAGACAATTTTCTATGCGATTCAGAAAACCAACAAGAAAAACTGTCTTAAAACTTGTCTCCTGTGTTTGTATAGCTTTGTTAAAGGATTTCTTTAGTGATTTGTGGCCTTAAAATAAAGTGATGAATAAAAAAAAATTGAAATATGTCCTATTACGTTATGTTTGCGTGTGCCTTTCCAAATTCCATTTTCTAAACATAATTTTTTTTGAAGGAGGAAATTGTGAGCTATGCAGAGTTTCCAGTAATTTATCCAAATTGCAGTTAGGTGTGGGAAAAATGGATAAGGAACTCAATTCCTTTATTTGAGCAGCATTAATTGCTAAGTAAAATATTTTACAGAATTTTTTTATTTACTTTACCATTTAAAATTTAACAAAGCCATTATTTCTGCCATCAAAACCCCCATATTATGAAAATATAAAAAGAGCACTTTAACTTCATATTATTCCGACAAACATCATCATCACAAACACATGTAATATGATGCATAAGCGAACAATAATACTGATGAGGTTTGATTCAAGTGAACATGTGACACAAAACGGATTTCACCACACCCATATAACAAAGCCATTTCATTTTATTTGCATGTTTTGCGGTAAATTTTTGCCGCTCGCAAAATTTATAGATTTGGCTGAAGCTCAAAAGGGAAGCAATATGCATCAAGGCAGCAAATTGAACATTAGAATTGATTTGTCTAGCAGATGTGAACGTGTGCGACGTCACAGTGTTAGACAAAGTCATTTTTTCCACAGTGTCATTGTGTGTGGCGCTTCCATTCACAGCTTATAGGCATTAAATCTATTTTCCAGCACGGAATTGTTTATGAAGAATCCTCATGATGATCAAATTGATGTGATTGGAAAAGTGTTTTTATCTTGTTGACATCAATGTGGAACTGAAATAGGTCAAGAAGCTGAGGACAATAGATTCATTATCGTTTTATTTCAACGAGACGTCCTTGTAGAACTTGAGTGGAATTCATTACGTGTTTTATTTAAAAATATTTTATTCAAATTTAATTGAAACTGATTTGTTTTTGTGCAAACAATATTGTACATGCAATTAAAATAAATTGAATGATCAATATCAAATATTATTGAAAGGGATTATGTTATTATAATAATAAAATACAATGAATTGTTTTCAATACTTTTGACATTTGAAAATAACCCATTTATTAAAAATTTCATAACATAATATTCACTAGAATTTATCATAAAAAATTTACATAACGAGTAATTAATATTAATTGATCATATCGTTTAATTAAATCAATCATCATTTATTTGTGCAGCGAAATATAATTGACTTTCTCAAATTGATGAAAAATAATTAAAATCCAACATCATTGTTAAATTAAATTATCCACCCCAGCTATTCCTAGAAAATTGAATTCAAAATGTTCTTCATTTTAATTAATGCACCTAATTTCGTTGAAAGTGGTTAACTTGTGATAATAAATGCAATTTTATTATTTCCACTTAATTAAATGATGTTCCTAATTTATAAAACAAAACTCACCCATTTTCATGAGCTTAATCAATTTCAGATTCTCCATTTTGATGACAAACATTGTGCACAACTATCAAATTAACTGCAGAGAACAACAGCATTTCATTGATTAAATGAAAAATAAAATGAATCAGCTTTTCACAATGCATTCGTTTGATCTTTAAAGCTAATACCCAAATGATGGCACTTTCTTTGCAATGATCATAAATACGTGGCCGTCCTTGTTTTAGTCGTAGAATGTTTCACGTTACTTTATATTTATTGTGAAACGAGCGAGCTTTCTTCTTTATTCATGTGACTGCTATGGAGGGGGAAGACGACAATGTTCGCTGAGCATTTTAAGTGTTTCCGATGCAATAAATTGGACAGTTAAACATAAAAGAATCGTTTTAATAGCTAAACTTGTTTCTTGGAATGTTTATGCAGGATTCTGATTGTCCAGAAAATGGAAAAAGTTACATTGAAAATTTATGTCACATTAGAAGAAGGAAATAAAATGTATTTTAGGACACCTAAGGCCGATCACCTAAGGCATAACATTACATTAAAACAAGGATAATCCAGAGGTTTTAAAGGTTTGTTTAAATTAGTGCGAAAAAAAAAAAAAATTGTGAAATGAAATAAATTTGTATAAAAATACTTTAACAGGAAGAGACTTAGCAATTCGTAATTAAAAATAAATTAACTCATTACACCCGTCATAATACGTTTCTTAATTTAAGTAAATGACTTATGCAGCGCCTAAGGGAATAAGTAAGCGTGTTCCTAAGTTAATTTCCATGTAACATTAACCAAAAATCCCAGCGGAACATGCCAGTTACACCATCAATTTCTTAAAATGCACGAATTTGTCACACTTCCCATAACATCAAACATTCACCTACATATTTTATTACGTATGCATTGGATTTCAATATAATATGAAATAATTGCAAAGGCGAATTAATTTAATTAACACATTTCTTTTTATGAGTTGCCACATCAGGCGCTCCACATGATCGCATGAATATTTCATAGTACCTGCGATGCCATCAAATTGATTCGCATCATGCATGATTTAATATGAATTCATCGCATAGAGAAACGTGAACTTTTTTATAAAGGACTAGAGAATAACAAAAAAAAAAAAACACTATCACGTTGGAGAGGGAAAAAAAACAGCTCACCATTGAAATTGGTTTGCATAAAAGTCATAGGACATAAATCGAAAATATATCTCCATTTTACCTACAAACAGAATATTTTATGTAGAAAAGTTTTTTTTGTACACATATATGACGTGCACACCGTGAAAGCTTTTTCATCCTTACAAGAGGTGAATGGTTGCGGGTAAACCAACACTCTGCATGTGCACGAACATTGTCCATAATACATAATCTTTTCGTGAAAGTGCTGGAAAATATATATTATTATATAGTGCGGTGATACGCAGCCATGGCTATGGTGTGGCGGCAATGGTGAGTTGGGTGGCAAGGAGTATAGAATATAATGCGCATTGCGCACTGAGTGGGTAAAAATTGATCAGTCGATAATTGAATGGGACACAGCCAATTTCCTTTATTGGCGCTACACAATTTTCTTCTCTTACACGAAAAAAAAAAGTGTGGGGACTTCACATTATGAATCTACCTTTGAGGGTTGATAAAATAAACACCCGCACATAAAGGCATATAAAGTAACAAAGACCCACAAAAAGTCACCAAAGCCAGAGATTTTATGACAACACACATATAATATTACATATATGGGATGAGTGTGACGTGTGTCAGTTTTGGTGTCCTTTTCGTTGTGTGCAGGGTGGTGAGTGAGAAACAAAGAGATGAGGAAAATCAAGGTTGTCTCATTTTAAAAGTCCTTTATATTTAGTGCTTAGTTTCATGTAAACAAAAGTGTAGTCTTGTGTCGGGTTTGTTTGTGAAGTCAATTGTTGTTTTCAGTTGAAATTGTTGATTCCACTTCTTGGCTACACTGATTGGTTATAAGAACATTAAGTTTTTCATTAAGTGCGAAAAAAAAAAAAAATTGTGAAATGAAATAAATTTGTATAAAAATACTTTAACAGGAAGAGACTTAGCAATTCGTAATTAAAAATAAATTAACTCATTACACCCGTCATAATACGTTTCTTAATTTAAGTAAATGACTTATGCAGCGCCTAAGGGAATAAGTAAGCGTGTTCCTAAGTTAATTTCCATGTAACATTAACCAAAAATCCCAGCGGAACATGCCAGTTACACCATCAATTTCTTAAAATGCACGAATTTGTCACACTTCCCATAACATCAAACATTCACCTACATATTTTATTACGTATGCATTGGATTTCAATATAATATGAAATAATTGCAAAGGCGAATTAATTTAATTAACACATTTCTTTTTATGAGTTGCCACATCAGGCGCTCCACATGATCGCATGAATATTTCATAGTACCTGCGATGCCATCAAATTGATTCGCATCATGCATGATTTAATATGAATTCATCGCATAGAGAAACGTGAACTTTTTTATAAAGGACTAGAGAATAACAAAAAAAAAAAAACACTATCACGTTGGAGAGGGAAAAAAAACAGCTCACCATTGAAATTGGTTTGCATAAAAGTCATAGGACATAAATCGAAAATATATCTCCATTTTACCTACAAACAGAATATTTTATGTAGAAAAGTTTTTTTTGTACACATATATGACGTGCACACCGTGAAAGCTTTTTCATCCTTACAAGAGGTGAATGGTTGCGGGTAAACCAACACTCTGCATGTGCACGAACATTGTCCATAATACATAATCTTTTCGTGAAAGTGCTGGAAAATATATATTATTATATAGTGCGGTGATACGCAGCCATGGCTATGGTGTGGCGGCAATGGTGAGTTGGGTGGCAAGGAGTATAGAATATAATGCGCATTGCGCACTGAGTGGGTAAAAATTGATCAGTCGATAATTGAATGGGACACAGCCAATTTCCTTTATTGGCGCTACACAATTTTCTTCTCTTACACGAAAAAAAAAAGTGTGGGGACTTCACATTATGAATCTACCTTTGAGGGTTGATAAAATAAACACCCGCACATAAAGGCATATAAAGTAACAAAGACCCACAAAAAGTCACCAAAGCCAGAGATTTTATGACAACACACATATAATATTACATATATGGGATGAGTGTGACGTGTGTCAGTTTTGGTGTCCTTTTCGTTGTGTGCAGGGTGGTGAGTGAGAAACAAAGAGATGAGGAAAATCAAGGTTGTCTCATTTTAAAAGTCCTTTATATTTAGTGCTTAGTTTCATGTAAACAAAAGTGTAGTCTTGTGTCGGGTTTGTTTGTGAAGTCAATTGTTGTTTTCAGTTGAAATTGTTGATTCCACTTCTTGGCTACACTGATTGGTTATAAGAACATTAAGTTTTTTTGTGTAATTAAGTGGAATAAATACAATCTTTAGAAAAAGATAATTTAAATAAATTCAAAGACTTAATTTTAAAATTAACAAAAAGTATAAAGGAACAATGTTTCTAATAAAGAAAACATTTTCATAGATCAAAAATGTAACAATGTATTCCATATAATATATAAGCAATATCCCTTTCAAAGGAACGCCATAATAACACTTAAAATGCCAACATACACCTTGCCCATAGTAATAACCATAATGCTTAAACCAAGCCGGAGACACCAACGAATTTTCTTTATGCGCCATGGCAGAAAGATAAAATATTAACATGGGATTGGGATATAAAATGAAACGTGCTACCTTGTGATTTTATTCCGTGTATACGTTATTCCACGCCATTTGGGATGGACAAAACAGATTCTACTAATCATAATGGAAGGAAGAGTGTAGCAATGTAGCGTCAAGCGTGTTACAGCAAATATACAAAAAAAAAGGCAACGCACCCTTGCAAATATTATTCCAATTCATTCATAATTGATAATCTTGCCATTATGCTGTGTAATGTGTGTAATGGCCGTTGGCAATGGGAATGTAACAGCGAACTTTGTTTTTATTCACATGTGAATTGGTTTTCAATTATTGCAATGGTTTTGGGGTGGACTATAATAATTTCTTTGTGGAATGTTTGTAGATAAGGAAAAAATGTCTTTTATGCATAAAAAATTTTCAACGTCAATTTAAATTTACAACCTTGGATTTATTTTTTTAAATTCCTTAATTAAAATGTTAATTAAATATTTTGATCTTCACTTTATTACAAGCAACTTCCGGAATCAAGAGCGTACAATAATCTGTTTTTTTGTATGTAGAATAATAAATAGAAATAGAATTTAAAATAAAAAACCTTTTAAAAGGCAGTCGTGCTTTACAAAGAACAAGTTTTAAATGTACTCCAAATTTTTATTTTGATTACCCTTAACAAACAATGTGTAGAATTTTAAGGATTTTATTTTATTTTATTTTTTATTTTATAAAATTATAAAAGGATTTGTTAACAGAGATTGAATCAACGTAAAAATTGAGTGGGGGAAAAGGGTCCCAAATCAAACAACATTTTTTACAACAAGTTTATCGACAGGGTGGTTGATTCTCTAGGCTTAAAATGGAGCAAACTTAATTTACTATTTTAGATGGATCCTTTTTCGACCTTACTTTAATAACTATAATTCGTTTTCCAAAATCTAATTTAACCTTTCCGATTTTATAAAAAAGCACACACGTATTTCAATAAAATTAAAATACTAAAGTATCATGAAATTTAATTTAAAGTGGTTCGATTTCAGTGTTCTCATGACAAAATCGAGTAACGTTTTAATAAAATGTAACATTAATTATGTTTGCCATCATTTAATGCAACCTCAATGGACTGTGAAAATTATAAATACTTTGTAAAGTGCATTTTGCTGTACTTATTTTGACATCCAATGATTCTGCTTAATAAAATATGTAGCTACTGCAATTTTAAATAGGATTGTGTGTTAATATCGACCTGTCAAGGGTTGGGGGTTTCATGTCGTTCAAGCATATTGATGTGCCCAATAATGGTCAATTAAAAAATGTTGCTATCATTTTTAAATTAATTACTAATTAAGATTGAATTGAAAGGTAAAAGTATTTTTGATTGTTTAATAAATAAATCACATAAAAAATAAATATGTATTTAGATTCCCAAATATGTATTTTAAATTCATTGTCACTTCATAAATTATTAATAATACTTAAAAGGGAGGCAAAAATCATGATCGTCCTTTTCATTCCCATTAAAATATTGTGCCCACACAACGGTAGGAAGTATTCTAAATTTATCACCCTTAAAATAAGGAAAATTGTAATGTCGTAATGGAATATTTAAGCCAGCAATGTGGGTGCGAATCAATAATTAAATTGACGCTGGTATCAGTATAACTGCCATAATGTGATCAATTAGCACTACCAAGCATTCCAGAGTATTTATTTATATTTATGAAGAATGTTTAAGAGCACGTTTTTCATAAGAATTAAAGAAAAGCAAGAGAAAATTTAAATTAAATTTTATTAAAATATTAAAGTAATTACTTACAAATATTTTCATTTACGACAATCTCAAAAATTGCGTTCTTAAAGAAATTACGAAAACAAAAATAATTATCCTCAAGATTCATTAATATAATCGAAAAACTTTTCACACAGCACACATACAATATATTTACGAGCATGTGTGTGTTCCATATTTAAATATATGCCTGAAGCCTGTAACCAAATACTTGTTGAAAATATTTTCTTTCCTCATCCAGTATTAAGCTTCGCCGGATAGCAAAACACTCGCATAATATTGTGTCAACCATTTTTGTGTTAGCTTTGTGTGTTATTACACACTACATTAATATGACGTGTGTGTGTGTAAACAAAAACTTACAAGAAGTCAACACAATGTCAATATTTGCACATTATCTCAGCTGCATTAAAATCTTTACGTTGTGCATGTTTCACATATTCTTATTTGGATACAAGTTGTAACAATAACAAAAGTTAAGCTGAAAACATCAAACACTGTGCTTGTTGGCGTAGAGAAAAAAAAAATAGACAAGCGGGGAGGGGTGGTGGGGGGGGAGGGCACAAAGCGCTGCATTACGAGCAGCTAAAAGCACATACATAATTTTATATAGTCGCAATTTCTTCGCAAATTATACACGTATACCCCGAAGTGGCTATTTTACGGTAAAGGATGCTTGTAGTGCAATTTAAGGTCCCTGTGATGGTCTTGTTAATGTACTTGCTCATAAATTGTACCTGTTATATCATATGTCTATTGACTGTAGTAAAAGATTGCAACTATTACCTTGTTTACGAGCTCTCTTGCAAGTGCTGACCAATTTATCAAAGAGTACGGGCATAAAATATGTACTTTAATTCAGACTTTTGTTAGTACAGAAAAAACTGTATGGCAGGGAGAGCGAGATGTGAATTTATATGCGACTGCAGATGAACTCTTGATTGTGAAATTTTGAGTTTCAATTTTTGTTTTAAATTGGTCCTTTTATTAACAATAATAATATGCATGACAATATTCTAAAATAATTTTTTTGTAAATATTTTCATTCTTGAGTTTTTAAATTTTGAACTTGAAATTTTTAGAAAATTTTCTTATTTAGTAAAAGCTACAATAATTTGAAATAATAATTCCAAAATATTGAAGGTTTTTGAGATACAGAAATTATGACCTTGGATTTCAAATTTTTGACCTTGAAATATTCAACATACTCTTTTATTTAATCAAAATATATAAAGTGAACAACAAATTTTGAAAACACTTAACCTTGAAGAAGAGAATACATAGTTTGACCTTCAATTTCCCGATTTTGACATTGACATGTTCGGCATATTTCAATTATATAACATTCTACAAACGATGCAAACGATTTAATACTGTGTTGCTAAGGTAGAAAAGGTGCGGTTTGTCTGCGTCCATCCCCTTTTTTGCCAGAAGCATCACAATTAAAGACAATAGCTATATAAATAAACAATATCCTTATAGCCGTTGTTAAGCTATCGTACAAGCGAAATAGATTTTTTGCCAAAGACTTGACCTTGAATTAAAAATGGTTTTTTATTATTCAGAAGGATTCCTTATAGGTGAAGTAGTTTCTGAGATAAAGAACGGCGGTTCAATAACGTACACATTTTTTCTAGACCAATTTTTTCCTTTACAGGATGATTCGTTAATCATTAACTGTTTTTCCGAAAAAGGCTCGGAATGCAAGAATCTATATAATCATCATACATAAAAATCATAAGTGAAACGTTAAAAAATGTAAATAAATTGGTTTATTATAAAATTGTTATTTTTTAAATAAATTAAAAGCATAATAATTATTAATGACTTCATGATTACCTACAATTCAAAGTGAGGCACTCAATTAAAAATCAACAAAAACAATTTTAAATGAAAGATTTCTTTTCAAGATTTAAATTTTTTTAAATATCCACTCATAAAACAACCCGTAATTTAAATAATTTACACTAAATGATGAAAAGATCAGAAATAAGTAACACAATAAATAATTCATGAATAAAAAATGGGTGCTTCTGGATATACGACTACTTTACCTATAGCTGTACACTCGTATTTTCAAGATTTGAGTTTATGTGCGGAAGTATATTTTGAATACACTTCCCCTACGCTGTAAAACAAATATTAATGAATTCAAGGGATGTTCGGGATAAAAACATAAGGAACAGGGTTCGATTTTATTGCTTGAATTTTCAATAAAGGTAAACTGGAAGTGAATGCGATTGAGCAGGATGTTTTGGCGGATCAATTTATAAAATGTTGAAGATGATTTTAGAGCGAGAAAATATGTAATC
The DNA here is from genome assembly GCA_963854165.1 of Sylvicola cinctus. Taxonomy (NCBI): domain Eukaryota; kingdom Metazoa; phylum Arthropoda; class Insecta; order Diptera; family Anisopodidae; genus Sylvicola; species Sylvicola cinctus. The sequence continues at coordinate 62,165,251 of OY974082.1, read as the reverse complement.
GATTGGACGACCTCTTTATTATGCTTTTACGGAATTTAAGGAAATTAAAAGTTGTAATTAAGGAGTAATAAGTCTTTAAACACAGAATAGAGTGCTTTTTATGTAATTTGAAATAAGAATTTTTAATAAAATATTTAGTTGAAAAGGATGTTATTGCTGATCTGTTGAAAAAAGTTGAATCTTGTAGCATTTAAGCATTTTAATTACAAAATTAATTCTTAACAGCAATAAATACAAGGAAAATAACGATTAAAAAACACTTTGACGTGTATGAAAAACATATCCTGCACAATCAAATCACCCCACTAACATACAATTCATAAAATTCCGTTGACTTTTGATGCAATTAATGAAGTGTCATCGCCTTTGGCATAAAACATCAACACTCAATATATGCAGCAACACATCGCCACAATCACACCTCCATCATTAACTCATAATATACGCCTATATAAACCAGCCCCCTGTACGAGCCACAATTTAAAAAAGGAGGGCACATTATTTGCATGTTAAAGACATCAATATAAATGTAGGTAATTGAACAGTATGACTATCGTGTGTGTGTTTGCGAACGAGCATAGTGTGAAAGTAAATTTCAACCTTTTCATAACACCGCATCAGTCTGCTGAGGGGGGTGGCGCTGGTGTCTAACCTTTCGACATTGCACACCAGCAGTGGAACAGCCAAAATTTCACGTCATACCAGAAGCAACAGCTCAAGGATATTGAACTCTCGATCTGAGGCATTTGCTGGGGCTCTGGTCTCAATTGTATGTGCTTGTACATTTTTGCACAAAACCCCCTTTTGAACTCAGTGAGCACAATGTGGCTACCATTTTGTGCTACCACTCGCTGTAACGGTTATGCAGCATCGACAATATACAGTCCTGGCTTCTGCAACATAAAAAAGATGAGAATTTATGCTCTCGTTCTAGTTTACAGTTAGGTTTGTCAGTGAGACAAATGAGGATCTCATTGACGCAGCTGCACAAGCTTTTTTGTGTCAATTCCCCTTATTTCAAAGCTTGTACATTGCTTTTACATGAAATAAAGAACACTTACAGAGAGGCAGAGAGAGTATTTCACTATAATTTCATTTTGAGCACTGCGCCAACAAGCAATTCATTCAGTGAGGGAGTGAAAAGGCACAAATAACAGAAGAAAAAAAAAAACGCTGTATGCGTGTGAACATTTTGCAGGTTTTCAACTACCCTCACTAAAACCGAATAGGCCAGTTTCAATCAGTCGGATATGGTGCAAGATTGTGGTAGAGGATATCTCGCGAGTGTACCGTGGTGTTCAATGTGATTAAATTTGTTGCATTGTAGATATCAATCCAATTTGGCTCCACCACAATTGTAATATATGCACGCACACACAAAATATAATAATACGATGTGCATCAGTTGCATGCAGTGACGAATATGCACCCGCGTACATGTGCAATAATAAATGTGCATTCGTATCAATTTCATGTATTTTGTGAACCCGATAACGGAAATTACGGAAGCGTAAAAAATGTGGCCAGTTAAAATAAAATTATGTAATTTTCAATGAATTACCATAAATAGTGCTGTGAAGTGGTACATATTATGCTTTGACAAATGAAGGCTTAGTACACGATATCATGCAATGCGTGTGTGGTGATGAAAATGTTGGTTAACGAAATAGTCTCTCGGATGAGTGACTTTGTGCATTTCCGTACACATTTGCTGTGCAGCAAGCAATTCAATTATCGATATGAGTGCGTGTGGGCGTGCAGTAGTTGAACATTCCATCAAGGGACGATGATTACGGAATTACACGGTGCTTCATCTTTATTTGCGGTGCACTACAGATGGAGGATTACCCAAAAAAAAATTGGATTACAGTGCACGTTTTACAGTGTTTGTGAATTAATTGTGCAATTGAAATGCAATTAACAAATTGAATGCACCTTTTAAAAAGAATTAAACGAAAATGAGAAAAACAAAAATGTGTACATTGATCAATGTGCAAGATTAAATGTTAAAATTATGCAAATTAAGGAAAGAAAATAAAAAATGCTTCTTGTGACTGTGAAGTTGAGTGTAAACGTCTTACTGCAACATAAGTGCACCTAAAGCAAGAAGAAAGAATCTCATAAAACACAATGTTTAAGTGTGCAAGTTCTGTGATCATACTGATAATACTTAAGTGTTTTCTTGAAGGTATATAATCCTCCTTTTATTATGATTGCTTTAATGTGAAAAAATATATAGAATACGTACAAATTACAATGTACAATGCATGTGCATTATATAATGATCTAAAGTGCAACATTGTATAAATCGTTGTTTACCGTGCTGGCATCTCGTGATGCACCCACTTCAGACAATGTTACACTCGTTTTCCGTCAGCTCCCCTAGCATGCATACACGGGGATAAGCACACATCAGAGACAAGCGATATACCAAGCAGTCGACACTCATGGTGAACTGTGGATTGGGAAATTGAAGGGAACGGCAAAAAGGTGTCCCTAAGGCATATGCAAAATTCACCGTATAGATTTAAATTCTGTGCGTTCTCACTGTTAAACCTTTTCCTTTTTTTTTTGCCTTGTGCTCCTTATTGTGCTACGCATAAAAGAAACTTTCATTTAAATTTGATGGGCCATCAAGTTAGCTCTTTGACTATCCTCTCATCCTTTACATTTTTGCAAGTGCTTTTTGTTAAAATATAAAAAAAAAGGAGTAAGGAGGAAAAAACTTTTGTGGATGATGGTCGAGTCCCTGATGATGGGAAAGCTATGTTATTTCATAAAGTGTATGGCATAAAAAAATAAAAAAACTCATATCCACTTGAATTCAGTGACACTGAATATGGAAATGCACGTTCGCCTGTCATATTTTTTAACATCCACACAACTGTTCAGTTGGTTCGGTTCTCCCTCTTTATGCACGAATACTTTTTAAGCTTCGTTAGGTACAGATAAACTGTGAATTTCAAAGTGATTTGAATGTAATTTTGTATGCATACATTTGTGGATGACCACTCCCATCGCTGTCAGTTTGGGTTGGCGTGGAAAATACATTTTGCGCAATAAACATCTCAGGACTGCTTTGAATACTTTTTAAAAGTTTAAATGATGGTAGTTCAGTTTAATTAGCATTAATGGTTAATTTAAAATGAAATGAAAACAGAAAGTTTTATAAAGAACTTAATTTTTTTTTACAAACTACAAATTTCTACAGAAATATTATCCTTTTTATCTCGACTTTAAATGCTGTATTTTTTTTAACCTTTTTTTTCTCTTTAAAAATTTAATTTTTTTTATTTTCACCAATTTTTGGTCAGAAGAAACCCAAAATAGTATGAAGCCATAACAAAAAATGTCGAAATAATTCGTAAAAAAAAGTTTTACAATTACTCCAGCATACTCTATTGCTCTATTTTGCTCGTATTCGCTTCCAGAGCATGTTGTTTGGTTTATTTTGTTAGAAAATGAATAATGGCGGTTTTTTTAATTAGAAAATTTATGGGGATTACTTTCTGCTTTTTTCAAAACAAATTGACAATAATAAAAAAAAAATGTTTTTATATTTAAAGCTTTAATATTAAAATAATGGTTTCAAATGATCTTGTTGAATTTCTGCTTTTATTTTTACTAAATCTTCAATTCCAAAAAAATTATAAACTCGATTTCCTGTTGAAACTCGATAAAAAAATTAAAAATTGTTTAACTAAATCGATTGTCAAAAAATGCAAGTGAAATATCTTTTTAAAACACTTACAAAAAATGAAGATAAACGCCACCAGACAGAAATACCCGAAACTGTTATTTATGGATAATCGCATCGTTTCAGTCACAGCATTTTATTTGGCTTCAGTATCGCTTGAGGGATTAAAAAAACTTATCAAACTTCATTTGGAAAATTTTAACAATACATTTTGTTGCAATGTATTTTTAAATCTTGAACGAATCCAACTTTTCACTTCAATTGACTTCTTTGAGGGTGGAATCTGTTTAACAAAAGGCTGATGTAAAATATAGCACACTTAAATTAATTAAAATTTAAAATTTAAATAAATAATCGAAGAAGTTATATTTTTTAATTTTTCGATATTTTGTCACACACGGTGCGATGTTCTCTGATGGTAACAGGGATTACTCTCTCATTTATCACTATAAATGTATTTTAAATGGTTAAATTAATCAACAGGATTACTCAACAAGATAAAATCATTTTCATATTTCCCATTAAAACAAAAATACATATTTCCAACGCAAATTTTGGATTGGAATTCTTGCGTATTCATTAAAAAATTGAACATATTAATTAATAATTGCTGCATTTAATATAATAATTACAAAAAATCCGCGAAGGAATTTTTCGATGGATTTCATCATAAAAAAGTAGTCCTCATAAAAAACTTACGTTTAAAAATGATGTGTTCAATAGGACAAAAAAAATAAGGTTGACGCAAAAAGTAGCAAATAAAATTACAGATAAAATCCTTTGAAATTGCATTATATTTTTATTAAAATTTAAAATTTTGGTGTATTCTACAAAATATTGATTCGTTATAAATAATTGTGTAAGCATAATATTTTATTCTTAACCATAGAAATAGAAGGATTGCTCGTACAACTTTAATATTAGCCTACTTAAAGCCGTCATTAAAAACACAAATATGTTAAACGAGCATAATTCAGTTGGGTGTAGTTAAACCGAAAAACAATAAACAACTTTCCACTATCATTAACCAGTACCTAAATTGCAAAGTTTTCAACACAAAAATTATTACAACTGCACTATCATTAAATGTTACAAACACATCTGCATTCCTCCAAATAAAACTATGAAGTTGCACAATCACAAAAGTTAAAATTTATGGTAAAATATGCAAGAATAATAAAACCGCATCATTTCACAGCTTCAAATTTATGTGACATTTGCACAGCGCACGGCGAACGTGAAGGAAGATTTTAATTCGAAATGATTGACGCTCCCTTGATGGGGCGCTGGCAATTTTGATATGTACACCTCAAACGTTGAAGTTTATGAAATATGTGTGTCCTTACACCTTGGAAAGGTTGAAAATTGGACTAAAAAGTAATTCAACAAGCAGCAGACAAACATTGAAAAATAAAATCACTTGCGTTGCGTCTTCTCTCTTCGTCTTCGATGACACGTGTCTGTTAGTATTATTCGGCGGTGAGTGTGCTTTATATGGGCTTTCTTTTGGTTGACTGCTGATCTAATTTAATGGAACGTTATAAACGATGTCCCATCGGAACATGATGCCTAATGAATTGAGTGGAAATATAACAGCGACAACATTACCTATACCTCTTAATGTTGAATTATTTAATGAAGAAAATTCTTCTGTAAAATAAGAATCGTGTACAGGATGTGTAGACAATTAAATATGCGGCTATACAAAATGTTTACACCTGCTCGTTAATACCCATTGTATAATTAGAAACAGAGAAACCCAATTTATATTTACAACCCGGAAATAAAAATAAGAGCAGAAAAAAACAATACAGTTGAGTTAGAGGGGTAATTAACAAAACATTGCATAAAAGCTTTGAACAGCACGGATCTAATCTCTCCTTAATTGAAATTTGCGAATGAAATTAATTTATTATGGACACTCTGTGGCTGTGGCGGTTAGTAACATGATGCTTTGTGGCGGTGTAACCAATTGCCATTTCCTGTAAAACATTTCCGTTGGATGACCAACGTTCACCGAGCTGTTTTACTAAACACAGCACACTCGGTTTAAACCGAATTCATCATGAATGGACCACTGACCATATAAAACAATATGTTATTTATTTACCGACATTGTGTTCATTAAATATTCAGGCAGAGCTGCTGTTTGAGTAATTAGTTCTGTGAAAATGTGTCCACAATAGGGAACCCCACTCATTTGTGTATATTCGCTTTTATGGTGTAATTCATTACATTCTAGGTATCAAAGGATAATATGTAATTGTTTAGTTTCCCAAAATCAAATAGCACTTTATCGAAATATTTTATTTTTCATTAAATGTCAAAATCTAAACAGAATAATTAAGTCATTAGTCAAGTAAGAAAATTCAATAAAACATTCCTAACAATTTTTTAGACATTTTAGTGGAAATATTTTTAAAATTAAGTAAACTATAATATTTTTAATGAGTATTTTAATTTGATTTGAAATTTTTTTTTCAATAATTACTTGGTATTCTATTTGCTAAACTTTCAATTTAATTTATTTTAAATAATTTCACAGCAAAATGTTTTTCTCTTAACGACCGATAACAATGACATTGCACGACAAAAGTCTGAATTGATAGCAAAGTTTTTCCCAACTGTCAAAACAATCTGTCTAACAGAAAGTCTAACTTTACAATTTATGTTTAGTTTAAACGCTACTTTAGTGATAAAATATTCTGAATTTTTTCAATTACATTTATTGGCTTTTAAAATTTTACTGCAACAATCTTCATAAAATTTTTTTACGTATTAATTAATATGTTTAAAAACTAAAAAAATAAAAACCGCTTATGACTCTTCACATTTTTAAAATTTTGAATATTTTTTTTTTTTTGAAAAATGTCGGTTTTCTGCATGTTGTTTTCTAATCCATGAAATAAACCGACTAAACCCTTTATTCTTTTTTGCATTCAATTTCACAAAAAAATCTGTAATTCATTCTAAACTACTTGACTCTCTCTGGACCCAACTATTTTCAATTTATAAATTCCTGGAAAATTTTAACCCCATTTTCGCATTCCAATGTTTTATTTAATAGTTATGTGATCACACATAACGCACACAACGTAGTTACAAAGTTCTACAAATTTATTCAAAACATTTTAAAGTTAATTTCGTATTCCGAAATACTTCATTGTTAAAATTTTAATAGGTAGTACTCGATTTTAGCAATATAAATTAGTTATTAAAATAGCATATTTCATGGAAATTCATTGGAAATTTGTCAATAACAAAATTTATCAATTGGATTTTGGGAATATAATGGCGACTAAAATTTTGTGCAGAATAGTATGACTAAAATTGCAAATCAATAACTCAAATGTTAATTTATATTATTTTACGACTTGCGCTGCTTGTGCATCCAGCAACTACACAACGTTCCCATTTAACTATGATTGCTTTGTTTGCGTAACGATTTTGGAATTGTGTTGTTTGTAACATAAGTTTAAATTATTGTTATTTGCTATTTCAGTTTGATATCTGTATTGTCCATGACTTGAATAAGATCTTAACAAGATGTTGCTTAATTATTTGATAACACGTCAAGTGTTTCGTAATTTGTTTCATATTTACTTAAAAGTTATTGAAGGTCGTTAAAATGCTGTCGTTTTTAGAACAAACCTGTTTTTTGGGAGAAAAATTCGTTCCCTTGAGTTTAATAATATTTTGTTTTTAAAAGATGATTTAAAAAAATTTTAATTCCAAATTTAATAATAATCTTTTTCATTTTTTTTTTTTAAATATTGAATATAAGTAAAATATTGATTTTGTGATTTTAAAAATAATTTTAGAAATACACTTACCAAAAAAACAAACTGAGAAATGTTTGGATAAAAAATCCGACACAAGTTTCAAAAGAAAGTACGTACAAAGTATAAATTCAAAAAAAAAAAAAAAAAAGGCGCTTTAAAACATAAATTCTACCCTAAAATTTTTAAAATTTATATTACACTTAATTTCTAAACTATGTTTCCCAAAGAAAAAAAATCTTTTACCATGACATATATTTTTTCAACTTTACTAAAAACTTTCATTAAAACACCAAAAAGAGAACAGAAAAAAACACCACACTTTTTATAATTAAAATTGCCTCATTAAAATTGCAATTAAGAAAACCTAATAACTTTATACACTAGTATATTAAAATTGAACAAGTTCTCACAACTTCTCAAATTCGATTAAGCATGATCAATCAATGTACAATCCAATATTTCGATTGAATATTTGCACAAACTTTTGTTTGACTTTTCACAAATAATAATGGCACAGCTCCAACTTCACTGAGCGGCTTTTATTTGATGTTATTGCACAGTTGACTTTAGCTCTTATTAGTGTTTGAACAAAACAAACTATGACGGGCGTGTATTTGCTAGACTTACAGCAAAATGTCCCAGTAATGTCGACACGTGGACAAACAAAGTGAAACGAGGGGTTCCTGCAAGGATCATCAAACGTATTAACTGAACGGGCATGGCGTCAAGGCCTATGCCATTGCCCCAGGTTTGAATTAAATTATGAATGGAATATATATCTATACACGAAGCGCTCGCATACACCATTTTGGGTGCCCTGAAATCCACATTTATGTTGCCATTCTGGTAATCTTCTGGGCGGGATTGTAATTTAATTTTGCGTTAACTCTGCGTTGGATCCCAACGTTGTGCAAGCATGGCGTGTAATATCAGATGAATTTGTAATATAGATAGTAATTGAGATATTAATAAGGATAATATGCAGATGGCTTGACAATGAGTGTAATCGACGTAAGGTAAATTGAGACGAACTTATTGCGGGTGTAATTTCAATTTAAATGTTCTACATGTACAATTACGGATAAATTTAAAAGAAAATCGATGACTTGTGAAAATTGCTTGCTCAGATGTTTTGCATAATATGATGTTAAATATGTTAAAGGGGATGTAACATAATTTTGCAAAAATTTTGTTCACCACAAAAATGATAAAGTAAAACCGCATAAATTTTGAAAGTGGTTGCATCACTTGTCAAAGCACGACAACATTAATTTAATTTTAATCTGCAACCATGAAAATATTTCCCTGTAGTAAAATGTGCTGCCGACCAAACCGATGAGAATGGAAATAGCTCAAACGCATCATTGCATCCATATTTTGATTTTGACGTGCCCAGGAATATAACCGCAAGAGTAGGTCAGACAGCATTTCTGCATTGCAGAGTTGAGCAACTTGGAGATAAGTCGGTAAGTACTTTTTCATAATACATATTATCTATGCCTTTATATGTACATTGTACCATATCCAACCCATTCCCCCCCTTCCATAGAAAAACCCACACACAAAAATAAGAATGAGAAGAAGTAAAAAAAAAACTTGCAGAGTTCAAATATATGAGGGAAAATAAATATCTTTGCTGCTTCATAAGGAGCGGTTATTTCTCAGCCTATATACGTTTTATGAACGTCTCATTCCATTAAATGTTGCTCCATTCTCCTAGATTACACTAGTTATTCTCATCGTCTTTATCGTGCGCATAAAGAGGAAAATGGGCGAAGCAAAAAAAGATTCCTCTTGTTGAAAATCCTTGCTATACAATGTGGTGATTGATCAAAAGTGTTGCCAAGAAGCCAGACCTTGCTCAAATGACACACAAAATGAATGCGGTTCTTATGCTATATATATTATGTTTGTATGAGCATTTTCGGGGCTGCGGCAATTTTCGTTTTTATGTGTATACAATAATAATTCTGGGGCGAGAAGAGTGGAAGGGGGTCGTCGTTTTTTTTGTTGTTGCTGCTGCTGCCCTATACATCCTAGATTTACATTGTAATGTACTTGTTCTGTATACAGTTTTTAAGCACAGCATAATCTCCCCAAATTGGCTGCGTTACTTATGATTATCATGACGAAGCACTTAGTTCGTGTAATTTTTAATAATCTTAAGGGTTCGAGTTTTCAATTAACCTTTTTTTTTGTTTCACGCTGCTTTTGTGCGAGTTAAGTAGCAAGGGGTTGGGTGACTTTTTTTGCGTGTCGTTGAACTTTTTCAACAATTTTAAATTATTTATAATTATTTTCAACAAAAACTTGTATTACTTTAACTATACTGGTTGATGATTTATTGTTTCACTATTTTGTTTTATTTAAATTTAAAGAGCTTTTATATGTTTAACATTAATAATACACAATAAGAGTGCAAAAATAAAATGTTTACAGATGAAAATAAGAAACACTTATGAGCCTAGGGATTTATTTTTAAATTCTTATTGCAAAAATGATTGTAATTTGCTTGCATAAATAAATTGGGGATTTAAATTAATTCAATAATTTATTTGGAACAATATAAAAACTCTTATTTTAACTGTCTAGACTTAATATCCTAAATAATTTACAAATCTTGACCCTTGGAAACAACTTGAAACAAAATAAACATCCCAAATAATTGACGAAGGTTCACCTAATAAATATTTTAAATCTTTGCCCAAAATTAATTTGAAATTAAAGTCTTTAAGAAGTTTTGTTTCAAGCAAACATTTAAATTGAAACATGTCGAGCTCCACACGTACGGAATATAACATTCATCATATTGATGTTGTTGAAACACTTTCCAAAACTTTTAATTAACTTTAATTAAATTTACTAAATCAACTTTTGAGAAGGTAAACTAACAAGTTCCTTCTTGTTCCAGCATAACAAAATTGCATTAATTGAGAACTTTTAGTTAAATTAACAGCAAATTAACTTTCTCTTCAATGCAATATAAGGTCTCTTGGATACGAAAACGAGATCTTCACATCCTTACTGCAGGCATTTCCACGTACACATCAGACGAACGATTTCAGGTGATACGGCCAGAAAAATCAGAAAATTGGACGTTACAAATTAAATTCGCACAAAACCGAGACTTGGGCATTTACGAGTGTCAAGTGAATACTGAACCGAAAATGTCAATGGCATTTCGTTTAAATGTTGTAGGTAAGCATAAATTAATCCTTGGCATTTTAGCCATCAAAACCTTTCATCATTTCTTGCCAATTTTCATCCCTTAAAGTTCACACAAGCAAAGTAAAGGCGCGCACAAAAAGTATGAGAGAGAGAGATAACGTCAAATGAATAATACTTAGCACACACAAAAGACGTCTAGCAAAATAATCGTAAAACAACGTAGAAGACATAACAAGGAAATATGTAATTAGCAAAAGTTTCTGTTTCTTGAACACTTGCCCAATAAAATTTCGTTTCGTTCATTTTGATGAATGTCGGGAACAACTTCCTTTTTGTTATACCTTTTGCTTTTGTGTGTGTGTGCGCCGAAACTTTAGCGTGTACATCTATTTAATTGATGATCTTAATTTTGGAGTATATTTCTTTGCCGCTTATACTACATCGAACTTTCTGTTAACAGAAGCAAAAGCCAGCATTATTGGGCCCGGTGATCTCTACGTTAAGATGGGAAGCAATGTAACGCTTACGTGCGTTGTCAGTCAGGGTCCTCACGAGCTTGGCACAATTTACTGGTATCGAGGTAAGACAACATCGCAACAACACTTCCCCCATCCCTGCCCGCACAATGTTTGAGCTTAAAAACTTATGGTTTTGTTGTTATCCAACAACGTGTGTCTGGGATTAGGGAGAGGCGGACACACAAAACTCTCATGACGCCCCAATATTTTGTTGTTTTCCCCCATTGTTGAACTCACTTTTGCTGACTGCTTGTATTTTTGTTTCCATTTGTGCTCTAAATGTATTACAGGCGCCGACATTATCGACCCACTGGAATATTTACATCCCAATGATGTTGCCTCGCATCAACCGCCTCGTGTTTCGATCGTCACGGAGTGGACGGACTCACTAACATCACGGTGGGTTTCATTTTAATATTCCTTCAGATTGGTTTTTGTTATGTTTTTGAGTTGTGAGTTGTTGTGTGCAAAAAAAAAATTAATTCAGACTTTACAAATTATAAATACAATCCCAGGAAGTTCGCATTTTGTTCGCATCATTTTAATGTGCGCAAAATAATCATAAGGATACACATAAGGCTTACACACGAAACAATTCATCGCAATTCAAATGGTTGTCAGTGCCTTGTGATTTTTTAATTATTCACACTGTTTGGATGAAATATTATTGTGTGTTTTCTTCATCTGCTGTATGTGAAATAATAATGCACACAATATGTTTTAATGCACGCTTGTCCCATTCCAGACTGGTGATATCACATGCTCGATTATCAGACTCGAGTAATTATTCGTGTATGCCAACAGCTGCCGAGGGTGACAGCGTCACTGTTCACATAATAAATGGTGAGTTGAAACAAAATATGATATATATAATATAATATTTATGAAATTGTTGTTGGTGCACACACTGCACGAATAAAGCATTATACCGGAAAGTCGTAAAAGCTATCAGCATCATCTCCTCCACAGCAAGAACAACTGAAAAGCTATTCCAGCTGAAATCTCTTGAATTTATTTCACAAATATGAAGGTGGAAGGTGGCGTTCACTCACAATATAAACGCTATACAGCTTTAAATTGTGCACATAAATACGAGACAAGGATTGTGTTCACATAAGTACTCCTCCTGAACATGCGGGTTTATCCCAAAAAACGACAACGGAGTAGATATGAGAGATTGGAGATACCGTTCACTGTGTGTGTACGCTTGCTAAGCTTACAAGGATAATTCGAAACAAATAATTTGTCCCCTTGGTGTGTTTCATTGTCTAAACTCGACTACACAGTTGAATATGTATCTGAAAGTCGTTTAACCATGCAGGCTGACTCTCATTTGCATTGAAATTTTAATCTCTGTTCAAAAATTTATTGCTTTTTAAGTTTAATGGTGTGTAACATTGTTACAACAACCACGAATTTAGTATAAGGTGATATAATTCGTTGTTAAAATTGGTGCTGCAATCCGGTCCGGGTTTTGGACTGACTTAAAAGTTTGGTCCGCCTTCCAGACTTGACGGTTTTGCTCCACAATCCTTTCTTTTTAGTGATTCAAATGCTATTGAGTCTTGAGACTACACATTTCTCTCATCTAATTTGAGGTCTTCTTTGTCTCTCCATTTCTACAGCACGTCAGAAAACAGCGTCACCCTTATTTCTTCTAAAATTTAGATCATTAAACTTTATTGTATTAATATTTGTTTGATTTAAAATCGCAATACTCCCAATTTACCCGCACCATAATTTGGTTGACCCAAAAAACGCCAAGCGCGCAAAAAAATATTAAACGAGTTCAATAAACGAAGCAAAATAGTCCAAACTGCATGATTTTCATTCCCAGCGGCCAACACACTCTCCTACACAAAGCAACTATATCATGTATAATATCATGACGTGGCATGGGGTGGCACCATATCGTGGCACTGCAGCCCACCAACCAACACGTACACCAAAGACGCGCCCCACTCCCACCTTTTTTCCTTCTTTATGCATTTGGGTGAATGCTCATCGCTGCGGTCGCTTCATATTCAAACTCTTAAATGGGTCCATAAAATAAGCACAATATAAACTTCTCTTTTTTTTGCATTTTCTTTTCTTTTTTTTTCTCCCAGGTGAACATCCTGCGGCGATGCAGCGAGGTTGTGCAACCACCGTAGAAAAGCCATTGCTGGTGTTTGTTCTGTTTTTTACTCTTATTCTACTGCAAGACATAAACATTTCATTCAAAATTGGTGTGCTCGGCGGGATGGTGATGTCGTCGGTGAGTGCAGCCTTTTGGGCAGTTGCAGCGACAACCGTTGCAGCTGCAGCCGCTCAAATAACCTCAGCAAAACACCACTTGCGATGTGCGGAAATTAATTTCACCAGACTGCTGACCATTAGAAGATGAAATATGTAATGTGCACCAAATATACACACACATATTAATGCAACATATATAAATATATAGATTTATTTTAAAAAGGACATACAATACATACATATAAGACTTAAAACGCATTTTATGTAAGGATGTATACTTTTTCCCCCGCGCGCGATTTCATGCATTTAGACGATATATTATTATATTTTAAATTAATGTCTTTCATGTAGTGTTACATTGAAATTGCACAGCAGCATCCACACACACACACACTCACACATGGAAAACAACCACACACATTTTAAGCCATATTAATATACCTGTATCAGTATTCCGCATAGTATGTATTTATGTATATCGTGTAGCATTACATAATTCGTTGCCCGCACTAAAATAGCATTAAGTTGCGATCCCCATTTGTGTTTCATCCACCCCCCAACCCCACCCACAACAGAAAATTGCGTGTTTAATTTAAAAGGCAGAGTGGGGTGATGGAGGGTGCGAGGATTCATGTTTTAAATTAACACTGCGTAATTAATGCGAATTTTACTTGACCATTTTGCAAGCAGCGCATAACAATTTTGGGTGTAGTATGTACTGAAATTACCTTTTGGCTTTTGTGTTATACATTTTGTGCTGTTGTTTGATGGCGCGTGACGGTTTTAGGTCTTTAATAATTATTATTATGCTGATTAAATAATTTTATTAATTTAGAATGGGAATTTTTTGTTTTTTTTTTGGTACACGGCCTTAATCATTTCTTTATGTTCATTTTTAAGCTTTGAAATGGTAATTGTAACGATGATAAAGTGTTTTGTTAATTGGCCAATTATTGTTAATTGGCGTTTTTTTAATTGCGACAATATTATACGGTTCGTTTTAAAATTAAATGGAAGAATTCATGAAAATTACGTACGTTTTCTTATTTTGGAATGTATTATTTACATTTAATAAACCGTTATAGGCATTTAATGTTATTTAATTTTTTTACAAAGAAAATTATGGTAAAGCAAATTTAATAATTGATTAAAAAATGTAATATTACTTTTATTATAAAGCTTTAATATTGGTATCGTGTTCAAAAGTAAAATTACCCCATTTAAAATGTAAGGGGCAGCACTTAAGCAATCGTACACAAAATGGCTGTGTACTTTACCGTACTTAAAGCTGAGTATTGTATTTAAAAAGAAACAAACTCGTCTTTTGTTTTTTGCGCTGTCATTGCTCGGCAAATTTTAAAATATTTATTTAGTACGTAAAAAGCGCTAGAAGTGCTGCATTTATAATTTCAATTGTTTAAATCGATGCCACTATAAAGTAAGACGAATCGCAATCATTTTACATTCAATTTCTTAAGTAATTATGTCCCCAGAATTTTGCACTTGAACACAATACCAAGCTTAACACATAAATTTTAATTTGTGCTTTAAACTTTTTAAACATGGTGCGCCACAATTTAGAACATCCACCTTCCCCAAATTCGGAGCATTAATTAATTAATGCAATTTTCTAAAGTACTCTGTCGCTACATTAAGTCTAGATCCAAAAAATACATATTATGTACAGTTTATTAGTTGATTTTCATAGATCATATTGTAAATACCATTTAGATTGATACGTATGAGGTTATGTGTCAATAAGTATTATTATAAGAATAATTAAACACATATTTAAAATAAATATGATTAGCGAATTAAAAAACAAAAATGGAATAGAAACAATTTATATAATTAAAAAAGACAATGTTTTAAGATAAAATAATTATACTTAAATTCACAAAAATGTATAAATTTAATAAAATTATTATAAAAAAAAAAAAAAATACATTTTTACCCCGTCTATAAATTAAATCACTCACTCAAAGGCCAAATTTTGTGCAGCATTATTAGCAGGATATATCATGACTAAAAGTGTATCTTTTAAGATATTAAGATATGTAATGTTAAATGGATACAAAAATGAAATAATTAATAAAACGTTTTTTAAAAAAGGATATCTTTTCAATATTATTTGATAATTTTTAGTCGAGTTAAATAATGTTAAAGGAATTTATAATTTTATTTTAAATAAGGTAAGTAATTTTGCAATGTGTTTTTATTTCTTGTTTTAATAATTTTATTTAGTTTTTTATTGTTACGAAAATTTTTGTAAGGATTCATTTTAAGAACAAGAACTATAATCGACTTTTACTTGTTTTTTCCTCTAAAAAACAATTTTAATTCAACATGTGCATTATTTTTGATGTTTTTTCATTTCAAAATAAACTGAGTCGCAATCGTAAAATCCGTCGCCATTCTTTGTATCGAAATTCAAGAAGCAGATACATTTGCAATAAAAAGTATTAAACAAATCAATATTTTTATGAAATAATAAATTTGCTTTTATGTCGGAGCTCAATATATTTACTCATAGATACTTTAAAACTGTCCACACACTTAAACCATAGATTAACTATTGTATTATATTCCTCATCCCCATAAAAATCGATATTTCATTCACTTTAATATCATAAGAGTCAGTTACATCATCCATAAAAGAAAAAACAATACAACTGAACCATAACGCTGCAATAAACAAACAACAATAATTATGGATGCTCCAACTGTTGGTGGTTCCGGATTGTGTTATTCAGCTGAACACAGAAACCAAAAAAATAAAAAATCGATTGTTCATTTTTAATTAAGGACGCCATAATATCCGAACAAAATAGCTTCAGACTTTTGGGCGACACAACTTACAGCCACGCGGATATGTATACAATCGTACCGAAAAAGGGCAGCAAATATTACAGCGTCAAAAGGAGCACAGCCAAAACAGAGAGTAAATATTGTTTATGGAACGATATTATATAGCTGAACAATGAAATGTCGCCGCTTAAAACAAACAACCCCCCATTTCGTAGAGCAAACGTTGCTATTGAAATAATGGAAAATATGGGGCGCCCGAGACTAACAACCCTGAGTGTTGAGACTCATTTTTCTCATTCCGCATTAACATTCGCTTGCATGGAATGCGCGGATTATACAATATATTATGTACTGCCTTTGACTGTGCAGCGTGCGTATATCCATATCAAAGAAGGACATTATTCAGTGAAATTAAAAACATTTTCGTCGCCATCTAGAACAGATTAGGGCTAATAAATTAGTCAGAAATGCAGTGTCGCTTGCGCCCGAAATTAAATTCAAACAAAATATATAGCGAAAGGTAGGTTTTGTTGTGCCCTTTCTATATTGAAATATGGAATTAATGAGTGAGTGCAAAAGGACGCAAAGATAAAAATAAATGAAAGATAAATTGCGTGACAAGCGGATTCATTTCAGTCTGCATGGCCCACAATGGGGCCCAGGGCCCACGACGACACACACACAGCACTTTTAAATGAAAGCAAATGTAATAAAAATCACAACAAGCTAATTTATTCAAAAAGTTATGCTCACGATCCTAATTGGGGGGACGTGATTGTTATAAGCAATAGCACGCAGTAATATTATGAAAACGCCTCACTTGGATATAATTTGTGCATAATATTTGGGACGTGTTAAAAATAGCATACTTATGTACACCATGCCGCTATTTTTGTGGTCATTCTATTATGGTTAAAGTTACATAATATTTATTTGCAAAATGTTGACTAATTTAGTAATTAGGCTTTGCTATACATACTTCAATTTAGAGTGCTTATTTGTAATTAATTGGTTATAAATTTGGTAACAGCATGTGTAATGTGCAATGTGTATAAACGCAGTAAATTATAATTCCTCTAACCATCCCACCCACCTGAAATAGTTGATATAGGAGCAATTGTAATTTTACCATGTTTGTGGTCAATGTGTAAAATACGTGGAAAGCAATGTTAATAATAAATCATGGAAAATGGTTTCCAAATAAAATTGTTAAATTGACATATTATTATTTCCAAGAATGCATCTGCATAAATAAACAATGTTGCCAAAATGTGCCCCAAACAATTCGATGTGTGCGAATAAAATTGCTGTGATTTGAATTTTGATTCTATAGCCTACACATTTTATCATAATAGACTGGAAAACTTTCTCCCACACACACGGCTAATCCAGCCCAAAATGTTTGCACACAAAGTGAGGCTTGAAAGCTCATATTATAACGTACTTGCCACCAGAATAATCAAAAAGCCATCGATTGAACGGAAATTAATTAAATTTTCAATTATAGCCTTCCCTTATACAATGCCGAAATCGTTGCAACTGCCCCCCCCCCCTCAATTCCCCAACATTCCACCGCACTCCCCTATATATTTGCATAAATCATGATTCGATGAGTAATGTTTATCGGTAATGGAATTGGAAGCAAAACGCTGCAATGTGCATTATACAATATATTATTTGAAAATGAATTCGCTCATTTTTTTTTTGCAATGTAAATTTCGATTTGGCATTGAGCGGGGGTTGAATAAACATATTATTCCATATTCGTAATGTGTACAAAAATTGTTCGCCAATAAGTAGTAATCTGCAGATTAAAGCTTTTGTGTTAAATATGTTATGCACGCTTTTATCACTTTAAATAAAATACTAAAGCGTTGGAAAAAATATATTTTCCTAATATTCTAATACGCAACTATTGATTGTTTAATGGGATTATAATTACGTTCTATTATTATTATTGAGGAATTGAGTTTGTAAACAAATAATGTAACACATTTTCAATTTATTTCAGATCATTGTATTTGCAATAAAGCATATTATTGCAATATCCTCATAAAAAAAGTCGAATCAAAGGATTAGTTTTATCCGAAAAATTTGTGTAATATTTTTCAAACTGTTCTAATGCCTCAAAGTAATAGTTTTGCTGGAACAATGATTACACGATTTGATTACATGATTTGAGATTAATTACTAAATTGCCATTTCTGAATCCTTAAAACGAATTTCAATTCAATTTAATTTCAATCATCAATTTTCGCTTTACCTAAAACATTTTACAGTTGCTTTTCCTGTTCAATAATAAGCATCCTTTTACAATAATTTACACAAAACAATGTTGGAATTGAATTCAGGTAGATCTATAAATTGATTGCATCACAATTCACAAAATAACATATCTCCAGTAAAACTTGCAAATCCCACATTCATGTAACATACTCGTCCGCTTATTAATTAACTTATATTTACGATTGTACTGATTGTTTAATTTATTCGCACTGATAAATAAAATATCATTGATTGCTGTTAATTTTGCGAGTTTATGTGTGGATTAAGCAAAATTATTGCATCTCATTGATCAGGCAAAATTGCAGCGCATGTAAAGCAAATAGCAATTAACTTTGTTGAAAATAATTGTAATGCTTTATGGTGATTTACATATTTGCGCATATTATTTTAATTGTTTTTTATTGTTTAAAGAATCGATCAATCTACACAAATATTAACATGAAGGGTAATTTAATGATTAATAGTAAAGGCTGCTTCTAAATATAAATATTAAATGAAAAATGTATTTAAAAAAAAGATAATGATGCAGGAATACGTTTTGACAGTCTTTAATCCAAAAGTGATGCGGAAATGTGTGTTTGTTTATGTACTTCCAAATATCCGAAGGAAAATTTAATTCAATAAAAAAATAATTAAAAGTGCCTATTTAAGAGTCGAATTTTAACTTTAAAATCGTTGGAACGTTTAGAAATAAATTCCGATGTTGTATAAAATAAGAAGAAGACTGCTTTTATTTTAAGGACACGTTTAAAGTCTAGTTATTGTTCGGAAATGTGTTTAAAATAAGTTTTTAATTTTTTTAAATGTAAAATTAAATTAGCCGAGAGAATATTGTTCCTTATTAAAATATCCTAGAATTTTTTTTGGGACTTTATAATATTCATATCACTAGCGGAACCCTACGAACATTGTTTGTAAAATTAAATCTCAAAGTGAAAAACTCCCGTCAACCACAAACCCGACACCAACATTTCTGAAAGCTGAAATGAAAATAATATTCCGATGAGCCAAAAAAGGGAACATTTTTTCTTGCAAAATTTATTTAACTGTACTTTCGCTTTTATAAATATTTTTTAATGTATTAATGTTTTTTGCTTTATCACTTTCGCACTGTATTTGTAGCATTGAAAAGAAAAACAACTGAATTGGTTGAAAATTATAGGCAGCAGAGGAAAATTGTTGACAATGATTTTCAAATTGATTATAAAGAATAGAAAATTTTACATTGATTTTCAATGCCACAAAACAATTTTTGGCTTCACTACATTACACCTACCAAAATTAAGTGTTGCGACAACCCTGTAAAGGAAACGTTTAAAATACACCTAGCAACTGTGCAGGCTTTTCTTGTAATGGTTAAAAAATTGGGTGAGGTTTCATTTGAAAGAAGACTTACAATATTTTCACAATAAAATATACAATTTAAATTTAAATTTTGGAGTTGTAATACAATCAAAAAGATAATTGTATAATAGAGCGTAAAAACTAACGCTTACATTTTCTTAAATTTTACACCTATATTTCAGTAACATTACAAAATCCTCTTAAAAAATACAAAAACTAGAAAAAAAACTAAATATATTAAGCTTAAAACCAAATCAGGTGAATCTTTCTCATTACTAAAAACCCCCCAACTAAGTAACAAAATTAATGGACATGGATTTTTCAACGATAATCCCAGAGTGCGGAAAAAGCGAGCACACATACCCCGTTATGTGTGAAATGCAAAGAAGAAAAAAGAAAGAAAGAAAGTTGCCCTTAGGTGCTTTGCTTTTATGGACGCTTCTCATTACAACACATACACATTACACATTACACATCGCTTGCCATCTACATCTTCGTAGATTTCCCAGTTAATGCGATACCACTTTTAATCATCATAACAATTATCTAACCCGTTCCCCGCTTTCGCTGAAGACAATGCTTCAAGGGATTTTGTTTACTTAGTCATTCTATCTACTTAATTATATGTAGACACAAACTAAGGACATACGTACGGCAAATAGCGTTGGTGTACAAACTGTACACAAATACTCGTGCATTGTACAATAACTCGCATTGTGTGTTCAGGAACACAGCAAAAGTTTAGTCATTTGGAGTAAGTGCTATTTTTAGAAAATAGCAACAATCATCTCAAGCATCAGCACAGTGTTGTAGCATGATTAAAAAAAAAACTCAATTTAAGGACATGCCGTTTTTAAAGCTTTGTGAAACACTCATAGATGCAAGGCGAACGAATTTGATGAACAGATTTGTAAAGTCATTCAACGAATTCATGCAATTTCAAGTGGGTTTGGTATTTTGAGATTTTACAGTTGGTAAAATATTAAACTGCAGTATTTGAATACTTTTTCGTCCTTTTTTTTTGTGTCGGAAAAAATTGGTTTTCTAATTGCAATATTTTTTTTTGGTTCAATTGGTCAAGAAATTTAAGGACATTTCTTGATTTAAATTCACTCATTTGTGAAATCATTGCATTAAAGTGCAATGAAATTAATTTCCACAAATTTTATAGTCCAAAAAACAAAACTGTGCTGCACTTTATTTAAAGCAATAAAATTGAGAACACTCGCACGTAAGTTATGAATGCAAAACGTACGTGCCCTCGCTCTCGCTTTTATATTATAATCGTGAGGTTATTAAACTCGACGTCTTCATATCATAATATTATGCTTTCTTCTCGTTAGTGCCTCCTTAAATATTTACTAAGGACAAATTGTGATCTCGCCTGCCTTTCCCCTTTGCAGCATTTAAAGCATATTTTTAAGATTTTATTCCCCTCAGCACAGCATGAGTTTTATGTTTAAAGGCTCTCCACAATTCAACATGCATAAGGACATACATTACGTGAGCACTCGTATGTATTAAAATGAATCATTTAAATGAAATTGTACGTTGTTTTGAATTATAATTTAATTTATGTCTTTAATGGTTAAGTTTCAACAACTTAAATTGTGTGCATTTCCTTGTCGGATTTAATTTGAGAAATACTTGAATTTTGTGAAATGTGTGGGACTGTGTGGGTACAGCGGTGATGTTTTGCCAATTGTACAACTTCAACCGGAATGTCATTCTGACGGCAATGACATGTTCTATGTCGAACGGGTGCAGACGACTGGAGCGAGCTCTTTCAATTCGGGTCATAAGGGTATTTAGAAAGTGATTCACTCAACGCAACGGGGGGGTTTTTTGGGTTCCGAATGCGGTACAAAATGACTTGAAGCACAGTCGTATTGTAATTTAAAATGCTTGCTGTGTTAACTTTTGAATGCGTAAACAAATACACTTTTTAATGTTTCCTTTTCATTTTATCGCACTAAGCTTGGAGCCAGCCCTTGGAATTAATGTTAATGTGCTTGCTGTGGAGCAATTAAAATGTTCATTTTTGTATGTAAGGTCTCTTAATGTCCTGGATTTAATTGCGTTCGTTGTAGACACTTTTATTTGGCAAGTAGGGTTAAATTTTTAATGAAGCTGTAGGCATTACTTTATGTTATTTGCGTAAGGTTGAGGTTTCAATAAAATATCACAACATTGCTTAATTTAATTTTTATTTTATTAGCTTCTTCTTTGATTATGAATTGCATAATTCGCTAAATAGCATGTCATAAAACTGATATGACTTCTTGCTAATGTTTCAATAGAATAAATAGAAGAGCCACCTAAATATACTAAAGAGATAAAATTAATAAAACCCAATGCACCAAACTCATTTAAACAACAAAGCTTCAGTGAAATAATGGAATTGTTATTTTCCAATTGATTATATAAGAGATTTAAATAACTATCCCAGCGGACATTTCTGCAAACGCAATAATGCAAATCATGGTTGAAATGATGTTATGGGGAAAATGAAATTGAACTCGACCTTATATTTCATCCTTATTCACAGAATAAGTGAAATTGCTATCCATCACATTGCTGCAATATAATATACACAAATAGCAAAATAGAATCAAGAAACTTTTCACAAGTTTTTGGTGCAGAAATAAGGCAACCATATCCACCGCATCAATACGTCGATGGCAATTTAATTTTATATTTAAGGATCCCAAAAGCAGCAGCTGAGTATCAAGCCTTGACATTTTGACAAAACTTTCGTAATTGAGGACTGTATTGATGTTTAAAGTTTAAACTTTAAAGTTTTCGATCCTTTTCTGATATTGATTACAAATCCTTTAGGGATGTTTGATTCCCATTTTAAAATTGTATTATTCAATAGAAATTGGGATCAATGATAGATGTACCAATATTACAAAAATACACAAAACAATTATTTAACTTATTGGGGTTATATTTCAATGAATTACCAAACTGAATTTAATTCGAAATTGAGTTTATTGTATTCAATTTTCAATTGAATTCATTTCGCTTAATTATTAAAGTCAAATCAATATAATAGAAAATAATAAAAAAAATTTTTACGCAACAAATTAAATTTGAATATTCTGATTTTGAAATCCTTTTTAAAAATTTCCTTTATTTATGTTTTTTATAAAAATTTAATAAAATAAGTTTATGAGATAAAAAAACAAGACGTACAATTTTTTTAGACTTTTTACAAAACTGAAAAATAAGGATTTGAAGAATTTAGATGATCCTGAAAGCTCCAAGTAAATAATCTCTGAAAATTAAAAACATAAAATATAAATAAATTTTTTTTTGTCATTTTTTAAAATTATTTTCAAAACAAAATGTATCACTATATCTTACAAAAGTTGGGCACGTTTTTCATTTTACCAATTCAATATCAGCATAAATTGAGTTGTGCCTCAAATGAACCTTTTCCAAATGATGTACAGTATTCTATTTCCCCCTTTTTTTCTGCTGACATTTTCAATCATATGGCGAACAGTTTTAGTTTTTCAACTCATTTATTATGAAAAACATTGACCTACTATCGTAAATAAATAATAAAAAATTTATAGAAAAAGCTTTTGAAGCTTTTGAGCTTACAAAAGACAAATTGCAATTTTCTTTTTAAAAATTATTTGCTTTCACGTCTTTAATTCTAACAAACAAAAATGAACAAAACCACCAACATTCAAAGTATGCAAATAAACAGATTCAAAATATATAATTCGTAAGCCTCGCCCCAGAATTAAAGTGAATTCTGCATTTCAAATAAAACATGCCACCAAGAACACAAATTATATCAATGCAACAAATTAAGCTTCCTTACATATAAGCAAATTCTGCACAACACTTATTTGTAAGCCTTTTGGGGTTGAAGCGATTTTTACGACTGCCACATAAAATATAACTGCCGCAACATTGTGAAAAACGAAGCTGCTTTCCACCCCCGCACCTCAGCAAAATTTATTTATTCTTATTTCGTATTTTTTAACAACAACTTTATGTCCTGTTTTATTTGTGCAGGTGCACAAATTTATTACATTTCGGAAGCTGCAGAGTTTATTCATTTATCATGTCGGAGATTTTCGTGATAATTCAATAATAAATTGATCCACGTGATGGGACGTGAATCATATATTTTAATCTCACATTATGCGAGGGGGTGTAACAAAGACGTTATTTGCAGCGTGTTATGTTTTTCACAATTTAATTGATTTTAAATGTAATATAACTTAAAGCATTGCAAGATGAACACAAATATTGTTCGTGCAACAACTAAGATAAATTGATGGAATATCAGCAATAACTAATGACCAGCATTATTATTGTATCCAATCTGTGTCAAGAGAAATATTATTTGTTGCAGTCGAAGCCACAGTATTCTATACTGTACAAAACGCCATCCCACTTTCCAATTACGGTGTCCTCAAAACGGAAAAATAATAAGCGCAGGATACACAAGTTTGTTGTGCAGCTTCGGGGTTGGCGACTCCCGCAGGTGGGAAAATTTCGCTTGTGTATTATGCTTCATTGCGTTTTCCGAATGTCCATATACTTCGTTGAACAATAATCCTTGTAAAATATGCGGTGGCATACGATGATAATGAATTCAATATTTTACGCTTTCTTTTTGCAAGGATAATAAGGTGAAATTGAGTTGTGGTGTTGACGGTGAAAGTCTATTCAGGTGTAAAGGTACTTAATAAAATATACAAAAAAAACATAACGACTTATACATTTTACAAGATTTTAAATTTATTTAATGTTTTAAATTAAACAGCGTCTTACATACAGTGAGTGAAGTTCAATTAATTTCACTCTGTTTTTTTGATAATAACACCAAAATTCGTTTACTTTTTTGAGTATGATGAATCGATATAATAAAAAGGCCGTACAGTGCAATACAAAATATATAAATGTTTCTTCTAATTCATAACGGATTAAATAATTATATAATAATGATTTTTATTTTTTGCGATGATAAAATAAATTTTAGTTCCATTAACATTAATGATCCTAAAGTAAAGGCCGGCTGTGCAGTATGATTTCATCTGGGAGATAATAGTATAGCATGTATTTTGACAGTTGGACGCCATCCGGGCGAATATTTTATATGAAAAGAAAAAGAAAATGGCTGCAGCCTTTAATTCTCAAGCAGTCTTTTTCTTTTGTATCTTGATTAAGATTGAATTTACTTTTACAGCGGTTTATATTTCTTATTTTTATTATATTTCTGTTTTTTTTTAATAAAAATTTTCCATTTTTTATTATTGGTTTCTAATTTCTTTCAGTTTAACTTTACAAAAATATGGGAAAGACATTGAAGGAAAATGGAAAAATAAGGGACTACAAAAATCGATTTCAATAGACAAATTTTTAGAAAAGTAGGAGGATCACATACTTGCATAAATAATTTCCTTTCAAACGAGGAAAATTATGGAAAAATTAAAGTTTTAGAGGACAAAAAAAATTACCGAATGGCGAAAAAAGGAGATTCTTATCAAGAGTTTTTTGAATTATTTTTTTTAATGAAATGAACTGGACTTACCTCTCCAATGTGTACAACAAATTATATCATAATTTAAAAAGGACTTCATGGAATATAAGTACTAAAAGAGCTCTAACCGAGTGGAATTAATTGAATTTCATTCACTGTACATTTTTGAGGTTATTCGCTGCAAAGTAAACGTATGAGTAATTGCTGATGTACTTGTAAATCTTTCAATTACAAAGCCTTACATACCTTTTCATTTTATGTGTATAATAGTTACATCCAATTTTACATCTGGGACTACTCATGTAATAATTCTTCCATAACTGGGATGAGTAAAACTTTCAAAATTTAATGCCAGAGATAGGAAAAGTTTTTGAACCTAAACATTGGTACGAAACTTGTTTGTTTTTGCAACTTTTACATGTACGTAGGTACTCTTGAGTCATGTTTTTGAAATGAAAAACTAGTCGGTACATTTTCAATAATATTTTTCATTTCCCAACCAGGCAGACAACCACACCCATTTCTCATCTTCTAACAAACTTATTGAATGATATAAAAGAATACTGGCATACATAATGCAGTGGAGGAGGTGTGCCTGACATACTTTTCATCACATACGACTACTTTTCTAAAAATTGTGAACATTATGTATACACACGTATATTATGGCTGCCGTTTTATTAAAGCGAACACAAAAGGATATGATGGAAACAAGAACAGAATACATCATAATGATGAGGAAATAAGATGAATGGGAATGATTGTAGACATGTTGCTGATGGCAATGCATATAAAGTCTTGTGTTTTACCCTTAAACGTGTATCATGATCGTCGGCATATTCACATATATTTAATATGTAAGGGGATGTGCGTTTTATACCCACAGCGAGAGCACAAAAAAATGTGTGTGTTGAAGGAGTGCCTAAAGACTGTCATTTTTGTTATCAGTCGTCATTTATTTATATTTTTCAATATAAAACGAAATGGGAGTACGACGAAATTATGAGGGCATTTTCACTCACGGTCGTTGGTTATTTGGTATTCGGGTTTTCTTTCATGAAGGTGAAATTTCATCGCAAAAAAAATAAATATGGTTTTATGCATTGCATCGTAAATGTTGTTAAACATAAATACATAAACTTTTTCTTTTAATGCTTCACAGGTCGTTTAACATGTTTCGCAAAGTATTGGTTATTGATTTTGAATTTATTCTAAAGATATTTCTATTTTAAGAATTGTCATTATAACTTTTTTCTGTGATTTGACAACATTTTGTAGTGTGAATTTGCATCATATTTTATTCACATTAATGGAAATAAAACTTGAAAATGTGGTGTATGTTTTTTTGTGTCTTATTTTCGTTCGTGACGCAGATTTTATCACACATAGCGTTGAAATTTGGGTCGAAAACCGAGACCGGAAACGCAATCTGTGGGACTAAACGGGGTTACAACACACGTACGTGACTTTAAATTGTAATCAAGTGGAAATAATTACCACAATTAGGACTGTGTTGGAGGAATAGCGCAACTAAAAGCCAAAAGGGGTAAAAATTTTATGTAAAAGTAGGCCAATTTTATTTTAATCGTAAATAATTTAAGATTTTAAAGTTTTTTGCTAAAAATAAGTTATTTATATTTTATTATTCAAAATAATTTTTTTAATTGTATGAAGCGATCACACATTCCTATTATTAATAATGCCAAATCATCACAATCCTGTTATTCAACACACTGAATACGCAATGTATGAATTATATAATTTGCGGTCAAGATGGTGTCAATATCTGTCACTCAACGATAACCATTAATTTTATTTGCGACCACTTTCTTCGCAATGCGAAACACCATCAATATTGGTTAGATGCAAATGTGGATTACGGTTAAGATTAGCATCTCCATACATTTAAGCCAATAAAACATATATTCATAGAATTGAAGCAGTTCCTGCCACTTCAACGCAAAGTGTTTGTGGTTAAAAATTCTCACCATTGACACCACATCCAATGCTTGAAAATATATTTTAAAGGCCGCCCCATACACAACACAATTTAGTTTCTTTACCCCCAAATTGGCAAAAGTCCGTCCGGGGCTTTTATGTGTGCGGCAGTTACACACATTCGCACACATTAAAGTGTGGCCACAATCCACAATGTGCTTTTATTTTCCTAAAATAAAATAGGGGAAAAAGAAAAAAGCTCTTTTGTGCGTCCAAAGTGGTTAAATTAACTTGTACAAAATTTGGGTAATAAGGGTATTTGCACAGAGTTTCATTCCGCCCCCTTCTATATAACTCTACATACGTCGAGTTTGTGAGGCCGAGGATTTCAGCCCAAAAGCCAAATAAATAGCATTCCATTTTATGTTATTATGTCCCTTATGCTGATGATTGCCACCAGAATTGGTTTTTGTCTAAATTTTAATGGACTTTAAATTACTTCAAAGAGAATTCATTCGCCTATGTGCAGCTGGATAATAGGCACAGGCATGTCAATGTTTGCTTTATCGCAGTCATATTGTGCCAAAGATGGGGGTATTCTCGATGTACATGAATGAAGCGAGCCCAATTCGGAAGCTGGCACTGAATTGCATATTTAAATCATGTTAAAATTAATATTTGATGAGATAATCAAAGCAAAAACTGCGATTGTGATATTTGTAAATGATTTGAATGAAACGTAGGATGATCCGTTCTATTGAATACAGTTCCTATATTGATACAGTGTTTTAAAATGTGCTCGGCACATAATATTTGTTTAGATAAAATTCATGATTTTTATTTCAACAGCACCTACACAGTGCACACAGCAAATTCACTGAATGTTGTTCAATCGAGAATAAAAACGCTTGTTATCTGAATCAATCAGTGGAAAGAATGCGTACATAGTTGAGTAAGTCCATTGTATCTGCATTACTGTCAGCTTTTTCCTTCTTGGGATGTCACATTAGCCAATCATGTCATTTGACTTTTCATCGGCTAATCCGTATAAAGATTCACGAGTTGGGAGTTATATAACGCAATCATTACTCACCATGACATTTAGGAAATGCCTCTTTTATTCCCTTTTATGGAAAATGACATTGAAATTAAATTTGAGATCTGATTTTCCAGCTCAATTTATTGATAATAAAAGTGTAAAATATGAAATAAGATAAATTGCACAGATTTATATTTGATTTTTATGTTTTTTTTTTGTGAATAATTTGCACAATTTCTTCAAAAAAAATGTAATTTAATTGTTCGTTGGATTTTGAATAAATTTTTATTAAAATCAAGTATTTCGTCTTTAATTGAATATTTTTTAGATTGAAACGTTCTAATAAAACCACAAACTACTACAGGATAATGTAATTTTTAGTTTAAAATAAGAAAGTTATTTGTTTTAAGAATTTTTAAAAATTGATTTTAAGATTTAATTTAAATGTTCTTGAATATTTCTTAAGCGATTTGTATTTCTTTCCCAAGTTTTAAGTACAAGTTAGAGTCTATTACTGTTCAGAAGTATAATCCTGCCAGTTTTCACCTTCGCATTTGAAACGTGGACACTGAGTTGGACAAAACTTTTCTTCATTGCTTCGTTTGAAAGGAAAAATCCTGCGAAGGATTTACTACCCCAAATTTAAAGAAGGACAGTACCGGAGTCTTTACAACAATAACCAGCATCGATGGTGTAAAAACCAAGCAGCTCAATAGACTATGATGAGCTGAACATTTATTCAGAAAAAATGACAATAACCCAGCGAAAGCTGTCTTTGCGGAGACTTATAGAAAGAAGAAGACTTAAGTTAGACCTCGTTTTAGATTTGAGGAAGAAGTAGGCCAAGACGCCAAAGCACTTGGAATATAAAACTGGTAAATTGTCTTGCATAACAGCCTGGTTTGGAATAAACTTTTGTGTCAGGCCAAGGTCCTGAACGAGTTTTGACGCTTCATATAATTAAGATTTTATTGAGATTAGCAGTTACAGCTTTCATAAGTTATTGCCGACGACGTTACGACTACTTTTGGACTCAGAGAAAGTCAAAATATCAAAAAATTAGTTCCTTCAAATTGCTATTGACTTAATCTCTATACTTTTAAGATTCAAAAGATAACAAATTGAGTTAGCAAAGTACATTTAATCCATCAAAGCATATTGGATTTGAATTTATATGCTCCACCGTACTTACATATTTTATTGCTAGCTACAATACATGCACTTTAAGCTATCAACTGTCTACGAGATTTAACAGCTGTGCTCGTGAATATTTGCTCAATCTTTAAATCCCCATAATCTTAATGAGATTTTAATTGCTTACAAAATTTTCTCCATCTTAGGTAAATGTACAGTTTTAAACTCATGCAATATAATATTCTGGTATAATGTGATTTGTGAATTGACTAAGTAGTAAGTACGTATAATGAATTTGATCTGCTTAACATTATTGCAGACAAAATAATATGCAAGAAGGAAGTTAAACTATAATTTCGAAAGTACCATTTAAATTTTAATTGGATTTTCTCGACATTCAATAAAGTTACGTATTTAAAAAGGTTCAACAGATTTAATTTCAATCAAAATTACAATCCTTCATCGTGTGTCGTCCGTGGAGTGACTTATTTTGTGAAAGCTTTGAAGTTGTTGTTTTAATTTGTTTTAAAGAAAAGCAGCATGCAAAAGGATGCATATTTGAAATTAAGTTTAAGTCCTTAAAATCCTTCTAACTGTAGGGGAAAAAAAATCAATTATTAATTTGAAGTGTCTCTTTTCAGTGTTTTATTTTAATGTTCATATTCATAATATTGAATTTATTGATCGCTGAATGTGAGAGGTGCACTATAAAATCCAGTTGAAATGCTTTTATTCACATTTGAAAAAATTAAAAACAAAAATGTGTAGAGGTATCAATAACATGTCGACTTTATTATCGAGTAGAAGTACGTTATAAAATAAATAGAGCGCATAATGTATACAAATGATTAAACTGAATTTTTTTTTAATGCTTCAATGAGTGTGAGTGTGTGTTTTAATAATTTGCAACATAACGGAAAGGTCACATATTTTATAGTTGGATACGTGATTGTTTTATCACGTCACACATGCATTTTTAAATATTCCCCAAATAATTGAAATGTTGAAAATATTGACATTCTATTGAATTTTTTTTTTTGAATTGTGCAATTCTTGCTTTGTTTTTATTATTTATTAAAATTATTGTTGCTTGAATTTAACGAATTATGTTTGCGTTTGGTTTTTAAAAATAGAGAATAAATATTGATTAAAAAACAGGAGTCAATATTTGAAAAAAAGTGAGCCAATAATAAATTTAAATCCCAATTTATCGTGCTGTAAATTTATAGGATGAATTCTACAATAATTCATAAAAACCCTCCATGTAATTTAATTCCATGTTTTGCATTGTTTTCATTCAAAGGATAATAACATAAAAACTACCATTGTTGAAATTAAATTTTAAAAGTTGCTCAAACCTTGTCATAATTCATTTAGGCATTACTACACGTGCACTGCTCTATACATCCTATACAGTTGGAATAAGGCATGACGAGCCACACAAGTAATGAGCTTTAAAAGGGATTCGCCCACATTTAATTTTACTGCGCTCTATTTGTTTTAGCTGGGATATCCTTTTCCATTTTTTTTCTTTCAACAATGTCGAGACAGAATACATTTTCAAAAAGGAAAATCCTTTACTTTCGCCGGCGGTCATAAAGACAACTGATTTTCTAATTACATTTCTCGATTCATTTCATGATGAGAATAAATATTTATAGTCGACTAAGAGAGCAATCAACGCGTGATGCGAGTTTTAAGAAACTCCGGCATAAACTGAAATGATCTATACGTGCCTGGCACAATAAAATATGTTGATGAAGATGGTGTACGCCATTGTCCTTTAAATAAGAAATGAAAATTATTTGCGTGTCATGATATTAATTGGAAGGGTTTTAAAAAATGATGGGTTTCAAGTCCTTTTGTCCTTGTATTGTATCATATATAATATTGTTTTAAATGCATTTTGATTGTTTCAAGTTTTGGTTACACAGAAACACTTTTAGAAATGATGCAAGGAATATATTTTGTAGTGTAATTACTTTAATTAGAAATGCAACATGATTCTATCGATTTTATTTAATATAGGTTAAAATACGCTAACCTTGTTGGTGGTTAAAATTGTGAGAAAGTTTAAAAATTCTTTTCAAAACAGAAACAAAATGGTTATGAAGAAAAATCGTATTACGCAAAATAAAAAGGATATTCAAAACGATGAATTAATTTGACGCACAATCCTTGTTGATTTAAATAATCGAGCGTTATTACTTTTCAACAAAAATGTGAGTTAAAATTTAAATAATTGACATACGAATTTTAAGTCCTTTTTCTGTAGCCAGTAAGTACGAAGTATGCATAAATCATCCATTCAAAACAATTCAACATTCAACAATATAACAATGTGAAATCCGATGCAATAATTTGATTAACGTGACATTTCGTGTATACTTCCGTACACATTTGGAACCTACTTCAAACCGAATTATGTGTGTTCGTGTACGTGACAGGATAAGCGTGCACGAGCAAAATTTTATATCAAGGTACCTACTTTCCAAAACAAACAACACCAATGTGGTTACACAAATACTTACAATGTGTGCAAACTGATGTATATAAATTTTTGGAACGGAATTGCTGTACCTACTACCCCTCCGCCATCCAATGAAATAATACGCATTCATGATTTTGCTGGTTACGTACCGGAAATCTGTAATGTTCTGCGATGAATAAAACCGGAGATAGTGATTATCTTTTATTCAATAAATTATATACAATGGCAACTTTAACCACATATTGCTGATAAATGATTTATTGAAGAGAAATTAATGAAAATATGGTGTGTTTAAATTTTCAATTACAATGGGTGCAGCTTATTGCAATTTGTTGTACCTGTTTTGTTGCAACCTGTTGAAAATTAACAGTATTTTGGAGCGCAATAATCATGCAAAGCATTGAAAGAGTCCTGATTTAAGTTATTTTTTAATTTGTATCATGTTTATTGAAGACTTTTCAAACAAAAACGAAAAAGTAGTGAATTAAACTTTTACTGTTGTGCGTTTATTTCCCTGCCACGTACCGATCCTCTGTTTTTATTCTACACCCAGCGTAGAACAGTTCTCCCTCTCTGACTTAGCTTCAGTTCAGCCGATCCTGTTTTTCCTTGAAAGATGGATGTCCCTTTATCTTTCTCCCATACGCACTGGATCGCTATGTTGGTCTCCAAAAGCGTTAAATTTAACGCGTTAAATGTCTGAACTTAATAACATTCTACTAGCATTTTCACATCAAATTTATTTCAAAAAAAGAATTTTAAAAATGGTAATAATAAGGAAAAAAGCTTTAAGTTTTCATTCAAGGACCTTTTTTTTCATTTTTAAATTTTTGTCAAATTTCTATATTTTATAGATGAAGCTATTTAAAATTAATTATACAATAAATTTGGAACTGTCCTCGTTTGATGTTCCTGTTTAACATTTAGAATGATTTATCTAAATGTGTTCCTTAAATAGGCACATTTATTAAAATTTAATTAAATTAAGTTCTTATTAATTCATTACAACCTCTTCCAACTTTAAGTCAATGAATTATAAAATAAAAGAAGTCGTCCTTACAATCATTACTTTCAATCCATTTGACACAGAAACAGAAATATGATAGCTAATCCTGGCACCGCACTTTTAACTGGCATCATAACTAAAGCATAAATGTACAAGCTATTATGTGATTCAAAAAATGCTTGAAGGGTTTGACACATGAAGTAGGTTACACATACTACGAGTACTTGTACATAATATTATAGTGAAAGTCAACAATGTGAGACTTGGAATATCATCCTTTTGTGAAACAACACAAATACCTATTCTCCCGAAGCTATTTTAAATAAAAGGTGGGAATGACTGACAATGTACTAAATCTGGAACACGAATCTAGTCATTCATGGATACACGTTGGTATGCATTTGCAGGCATCACGTCTTTTATATTATAAATACTGTAGGGTTTATTATAGATGAAATATAATGCACTGAATATTTTAGGACACATTTTAGGATTCATTGTGACATATTATTTTGAGATATGAAAGCTGCTGTCTTTTATAAATCCTTAAAGGGGAATAAATAAATTGTTCTGTACTTGACTTTTCATTTTTTAAACAAGCTCGCACTATGTAGTTAATAAAAGGGTTAATTAAAAGAACTGTACTGAAGTACTAATTGTGAATTTGTTTTAAGTTAATTTTTAGTGTTTAAGAAATATTTACTTTATAGTTTTTCTGCCGTTTAAGTTTAAAAACGTTTACAAATTAACAATGGCTAAGCTGTTTTTATTTAAAAATGGGCCTCAAGGTTTATTTTATTCTAGAAGCACGCCGTTTTTCCGCAGATTCAACCTCATCAATATTTAGGAGTCTCACAACTTCAAATTCATCTCAAATACTGAAAGTCGTTTCATTTAATTTCCTAATCTCGTATACAATGTGCAATGAGCATTGTGCACGTTTCCACATAACAAAAAAAAAAACTATTTCACAATGCACCGATAGAAATGGATAAAATGTAACAATTTGGTCGTTTTAAATGTTACACTTCGATTGCAGATTTATTTTGAATTCAACAACATCGCTGCAACACTTTTTGTCTCTCCTCATGCCTGCGTGTAATTTATTTTGTAACGTGCACAATCGTGCAATAAATATCAAATTTCAATTTGCACTTTTGGCTGGGATCGTTGCATACGTAGCGTAAAAGGGCAGAAAGGGTGCTGAGGTCAAGTGCAAATCAATAAAAAGCAATCAAATAATTAAAGAACCTTGCTCTGATGCACATGCAATTTTATTGGTTCTCATGAAGGGATGGATTTTATAGTTTGGTTGTAATGCAATGCTTTTTAAATTCAATTATTTCAGGACACTCTGCTGTTGAATATTCATTAATGTAGATTTTAAATTAAATATATTTCTGGTTAAAAATATGTACTCGTGTTATAATTTGCTTTAAAGTGCACACCCACTCTCATTTCCAATTAATGTTTAATATAATTTTAATTTTTTTAAATGTATTAAGGTGTGAATTAAGTGTGGAGTGAAAATGATGTAATTAATAAATTCAATTAATTCAAGCAAATTGAATTAAAATGAATCTGGATGCATTTTTTGAACCGATTTATGAAATGTCGATGTCCACCAATGCCATAATACTGCTGTAGATATGAATGCTTTTAGGTGAACGAAATGTGATAATGGTTCGTTGGCAAGCTGTCAATAAATAACAGCAATGCAAGCGTTAAATTGGGTAAAAATGGGAATTAGTACTCTGATTTTTCAAGCGATTAGCAGTTGTAAATCTGTTTGGTTCTCTGTGTTTGTTTTGAGGGGTTTTCGGACATGACAGAAAAGCAATTGCAATATTTGAATTCTGTCAAAAACCCCACAATTTTTTAATGATTTCTTTTTCTTTTCGTGTGATTTTAATTAAAACATAACTCTTCGATTTTCGTTTCATTAATAAGTGTCACGAGTACGCTTTCGTTAATTAATTACTATAATTCTTTTTCTTTTATTCAATTTTATTTATTTGAATCTCTATACAGCTCTTACTTCCACGCCGTGTTCATCGTAACTCACTGTCAATCTCGTTTTGCTCACGTCACCATGACAGCGTCTTCTTTCATATCCAAGCTGTCTAACTCTCATGCATCTTGCGTGACATCTCGTGTGTCGTGACATAAGTATTTTCGATAAGTTCATGATTAGCCTACTGTAGCTCTTTTGTAGTTTAATGAAAATGATGTTAAACAATAACAACTTTAAAAATATAAAAATTATGGTTAATAGAAGAAAAATGGAAAATATTATAAAGCCTTTCCATGAAACGTAGTTTAACATCTTTGTTTCAGATTATTGTGTACCAATGGATGAGGAAAATTAATTATAAACTTAAAAATGTTTGTATAATATAACGGGGTGCGATATAAATTGCGACAAGGAAAATTGCTTTACAACTTTGCAAATATTTACAGTGAAGATTATTTCCATACTTTCGAAAGTATTGTCTCTTTTTATTTATGCACATATTTCCAATTGCCTCACATCCAGGTAAATGCATAGTTTAAGGACAATGATAGTTTAGATTCATAAAATTTATTTTTAAATTGTTATAAAACTTAAAATACTTTTTCATTAAATTGAGGTAGTAAATTATATGTAAACTTTCATGATTTCAAAGTCCATAAACAACGTGAACTTATACTTTAATGAAATCTACAAACATTTTGCAATACAAAACTCTGCTCTGCTATTCAGGAGCATAAATTCACAATTGTCTTTTGTTCAAATGTCTTCACCGTATTCAAGAAACACCTCTCACTTTTCATTCATTGTTTCTACAACAATGAAGAGGTGTTATTACGAATATTTGGTACAACACTTGTGCGACTGATTAATGATTGTTCTACATTTTTAATTTCTATCTGAAATACATTTTTAAATTAAAGTTTAATCTTGTTACTGTTATTGCATGACGTGGCGAACACAGTTGCACGCATTTAATTATTTCTGATGAACTTTAATTATTTTAACCTTCCCACAATCCATGAGTTCTTAAAAAAAATTAATTAACTTTAGATTCTTCTTCACGAAGCTTTTTTTTACAAAGTGTACTACTTTTGAACCAATTTCAGAAAATAGTCTTCCGTTAATGGAAATTAAAAAACTGCAGTCACATTTTCACATGAAGCTTAATAATTTTGCTTGGTAAAAAATGCTTTGCTGTTGGTTTTTGTATACAATGTGGAATTTAATCAACAATTTTAATAATTATTGCTATTCGGACAAAAATTATTTGCGATGGCCGGGAATCGAACCCGGATCAACTGCTTGGAAGGCAACTATGCTGACCATTACACCACCATCGCTATGTTTGCTCAGCTCCATTGTCGTGCATTCGAAATTTATGAATAAAGCTAATAAAATTGCTTAGCTACTTATTTAATGTAATTTCTTATCATGAATTTTACTTGGCACTTAAATGGTTAAATATGTAGAAGTCATAAAAAATAGCTTTCTAAATAAAATACTTTAATGCAAAAAGGTAAAACAAAGGAAATAACATTGTATAATTGTTTAGTAACAAAAGATTTATCGTAAATTTAAATAGTTACAAAATTAAAGAACAAAGTAATAAAAATTTTAAATTAAATAAGAAAAATTTTAAATGTAATTAATAAAAGAAAAAAGTTATCAAAAATTTAAATTTAATTTTTATAATGCTACTGAAGCCTAAAACTGGAAGTGTAAAGTAACCATAACTAGTCTGATTCCCTATATGGTTTTACAAGGGGGCCAAAGAGCAAGGATTGAATTGATGGTATTTATAAAAATTATCTTAAATTTAAATTTATTGTTTCAAGTAGTAAATTAGTGTAAGTTTAGATATTTATTAATCGTGACCGGGAGACCAAAAATCTGGCAGTGGCACTGGACCATAACAACGATTTTCAGACATCAAATTAAATATTTGACCTTGAAAAAAATACCTTTTTGATCTTAAAATGTTTATCAATTAAGTTACTACAATTTATAAATCTTACAGTTACAGCTGACATCATAATATGCGAGTAAAATTAAATTAAAGTGACTTATAAAATTGCAAACATTTCAAGGTCACACAAAAGACTTGTCAAGGTCTAATTAAATGTTCTCATAAAACGTACCACAAGATAAAAAAATTTAAAGTATTATTACAAAATACGTTTATTCCATTAGCAATTTCCCTCCCTGTTTCACATTTTCCTCACCATCAACGTTTTGTTCTACACATTTGTCGATTAAACAACATAGTAGTGTGCGCTATGTGCGACGCAACGGTGCCCATTTTGAGCTGACTTCATGGCTCCTTAGCCGCATTGTACAATATACTACAGCTAGTATTAACAAGACAATCCTATTCAAAGCCGAGTTATTAATTTTACGTGATATTTATTAAATAATGAGCTTTCACCCAGAAATTTTACTTTACGTGAAGCATTTTCATGCGGCAGTAGATTTCCCACACCACACCGCGCAGCACATATATGAGTTTATATTATACTTATTTCATATTAAGAGTGGCTACATAAATGTACCTACTTACCGTATCCGTGTATAGGATATTTTATACGGGTATACCAGACAAGCCAGTGTTTTTGCTGCTGGCTCCGCATGCCTGCAAAGGAATTAAAATTGCCATGACTAATGAGAATAATTTGTCATAATTTCGCGTAAAACACACAAAAACATACTCAAAGTGGAAAATTAATTACATTAGTATTACGTGCACATTAGTATGGCACCCGTTACTGCACAACGCAACAACGGTGAAGGCGCTGGCATCCACCTCTTTAATTTGTGTGAATATAACTGCCACGTATAGCCTAATGCGAGTATATTATAAAGTAGAGCATTTGCTTTTTATTTACAACAAGCCTCATAATTTTAATTTTTTTTTAATAAAGGATGGTGTTGTGAAATAATTTAAATTTCTATTAAATAAACTTAATGCAATGTACGTTCTAAGTGAAAGCTGTTTTCATTGTGAATGTTTGTCTATTATATTAAATTTAGAAAAGCTGTTGGTGCTTTAACTTTTATTTACCTTTTATTCATCATCCCTTTTACTGACAAATTTTTTGGTTTTCTTTTTTAAATTGTTAATATAATTCACACAACGCAATGGTAAACAATTTATGTGCAATTTTCTTTTGATCCTTTGAATGAATTTCAAAAGATATAACCGAATTCATTTGTAGATGTGAATGAAAATATCTGAATTCACTTTAAAATGCAAACAGGACAGGGATTTTTTTCTCGTACTATACAAAAATGAAAACGCGTTTTTCATAACATTCGCCATCTGGGGCTTTGGTGGTTTATTGAGTATTATTTATGCACGTACAACTCGTAACTCTGCCATAAAAATAAACTATACGGTTTTATTGTACCTTGTAGGTTGCTCTAGCCTCTAAGCCATTTCGTATAGGCTTATTTATGTGGTGTGGTTGGATTATTTTGAAAATTCAATTTAAAGTTTTTTAGATTTACTGTAAATTGTTAAAATGTTTCGCAGAATGCAACCGTACTTAATTTTGATGTGCGAATAATATGCTCTTGTATTAAAATCCTTTATAAAATACAATTCATTGTGTAGGAATACTAAAATTAGATAAAATGTATTTATAGTAGAAACGCGAAAATACTAGAAATAGTTGTCATTAAAATATCAAACAAATTTTCAAAATTTTGCTTCAAAAAAAAAAACACCACAAAATCTCGCAGAATTATACGTCACGTCAATGTTATGATCAAAACACAAATCTCCTGTATTATGCGGTTGGTAGGCGAAGAGAAAATAGGAGCACAAGACCGGAATACAACATCACGATGATAAAGTTAGATTAGAAAACGCTGTAGGCATTCACCGTCGACAAGCGCAACATTCTCTTGTATACGCATTGTGTATATAATGTATAATAATATGGGAGCGGCTGGAGAATATGGGATGGTTCATGCTTGCTTCAAAATTGTATATCAATCAGGATTATGTTCAGCAATTCCCATGTCGCAGAAGGAACCATATATTCATGAAATTTTGTATTAAAAGCTCAATTCGACTAAAGTATAGTGATCGCAAGGTAACGTCAAAATGTTTTCGGATTGTGGGTGTGTGATGGATGGAAGATTGTGATGGGTATTTTTAGATGAGGAGTTAAAGGACATTTCAAGTTTTTTGGTACATTTGGAAAATATTGCATTTTATTGGTAAACATTTATTAAATTTCAATTATCACGTTGCTTTAAATAGAAATGAAACTTAATAATAAATTCAATTATTTTACAAATATCCTTTAGCTT
Organism: Sylvicola cinctus; assembly: GCA_963854165.1. NCBI lineage: Eukaryota > Metazoa > Arthropoda > Insecta > Diptera > Anisopodidae > Sylvicola > Sylvicola cinctus. The sequence goes on along the minus strand of OY974082.1, from coordinate 62,125,965 downwards.
TTCCTTCTAATTGCTTTTCATAATAATTACTAATTTCATTCCTTAGAAGGATCAAATTTTATCAATAAACGATTGCTTTATAATCTTGTCATAATTTTATTGTTATTCCTAAAACGTTGCTTAAAATAGAAATGAAACTTAATTATAAATTCAATTATTTCACAAATAACCTTTTGCTTATCCTTCTAATTGCTTATCATAATAATTACTAATTTCATTCCTTAGAAGGATCAAATTTTATCAATAAACGATTGCTTTATAATCTTGTCATAATTTTATTGTTATTCCTATTAAGACTTCCTTTGAGCATGAAATTTAATGTTCTTATAACACACCACCATTAATCCCTTTTAACAGGAACTAGTTTTAATCATGTAATTTAAATTGCAACACTCAAAAGGGTCACACACATCAATAAATTACTTCCCAAGACCAAAATGTGTCTTACATTAAATATTACTTACTGGCTACAGCCTACAAGCAATTCAAAAGCACTCTGTTGCTAATGATTAATTGATTGATTCAATAGGAATTGCTACTTAAGTATATAAATTATGTTTAATTCTCAAATTTAAAACAATACTTAATCCAACAACATCGAATTATGAGCTTTTGTCTTATCAAAATTGAAACAATAAAACCCATGTATGTTAAAATTAATTTGAACATTTCATTCAAGGCATTACAATTAACCTTGATCGCTAACAATTCATTAAATCTACACACTCGTGGCAATGTGAGAAACCCAGTCAGAGATGTGCCAATATTTACCAAGCATTTTGTATTTGTAAGCACAAATTCAAAACATTGCTGATTTACTGAATTACAGCTTTCCTGACATAATACAGCAAGTCATCCGCAACTAAAAAAAATTTAAATTTTGGAATGTTATTTGCATTTGGAATCCCAATACACCACAAGCTGAAATTGGATGAACACACATATGGCTGGCTCATGCGAGTAACTGTGTGTTTCCTTTCATGTCATATTTTGCTTTTGCAACAAATTGAAATGTAAACCACCCGGAAGCAAAAGTTTCGATTGCTATTACACTGAGATTTGTTTATTTCTAATGCCCTTAAAGGATCAGTTGGGGAAGAGTGTTTTACAATATAAATTCGCCAATGGCTTACGGCATGTGAATGCGTTTTCGATTCAGGATTTTGTTTGCCGAAAGTAGTGTGGTTAACTTTAGGTGCTGTTTGTGAAGCCGCAGTAAGTATTTTTGGGGCAGTAAAACAGCATTATTACAAATTGTTTGTATTAAATGTATCGAAGCAAGAACGTTCAATTGAATTTTGTTTTATTGTTTGAAATAATGATAAAGTTAATGCTCCAAGATCAGTTAGAAAATAATTCTTAATATTCACCAGATTGTTATTAATTTATAATAAAAGTAGACAGAAAGACTTAAATTTTAGGGTAGTCCATTTAAGGTTCACGTTAAGAATCGCTTTAACAGGCGGAAAATTATTGTTTCAAAAAAAATTCATTCACAATTCACATCTAACGCTTAACTTAAAATTATGGTTAAACCGAATTTTATTATTTAAATTTTTTTTTGGTTCATCTGTGTAATGTTTATGACAAAGATAAATTCGGGAAAACCCACTTAAAAGCCTTAAAATGACAATGTGATGTTTTATTCTGAAAACAACCTCCTTTTCTTGCCATCAAGAGCTCGTCGGGACTGCTAGTTAATAATAATTGTGTTAAAAATACAGCGAACTATGTTTTCACAAAATTTAAATACAAAACAAAAAACTATTTTCACATTTCCCACCCACACCCTAAACAACTTATAAAACAACATTGGTTACACCATCCAAATATCATCAAAAATAAATTAGTGCAGCATCTGCTTTGCCCCTTCACTTAAATACACTATAGGACGAAGAACATGTCGACACCTACACTCTACAGAGTCATCCAAATGATATTTAGAATCATTTATATATAATACGAGTAATATAGCCTCCACCGCCCCGCCTCCCACCAGCAACGCAGTTCAAAACAGATTGATAGCAAATTTCTTCGTTGTGGTACCCTCATTTTCAACCTCACGTATACACTCAATCACTCAGCTGCAAAAAGATAATGGATAGACGAATAGAAGTGATGTGTTTTTCATCTGACTCATAACCTTTGCCACACAAATCATTCTAATATGGCCATTGTACATTGGTATCTCTCATCATGCGATAAATAATGCGTCAATTGGGACTTTTGTTTGAACTTTGAACGACATATTGTCGAAATTCTTAACCCGCTCAAAATTTTGTGTATTTGCGGCCATTCATTAAACACTTTTATGCTGCATTTTTGGGAGCAATTTGAAAATGGTGTGATGAAAAGAATTTTTTAAACATTCTTGGGGCGTGCGTGAATTGTTGAAATTACAAATATTTTTTAATAAATTTACCAGAGAGCGAAAAAAAGGATTTACCTTAAAATATTTTTGTTGTGTTTATGGATTTAAATAAATTGATGAAAACAACATTTATTGGTCTCGCAGGTCTTCATAAAAATTTAAATTCTGAAATGTAGTGAATTTGCCATCAAAAAATTTAATATTTTGAAGCTTTTAATAATTTAATGTGTACACCGTTTTAAGTAAAAGACACTTTTTTGATTACAATTAGTATATTTGTTCAATTATTTGTACAATTAAAATTAAATTTGAATAAGAGAAAATTAGGTCTCTAATTGGCCGAAACCTGACAAACGCCTGAATTTGCTTTAGCAATAATATTCAAAAACTATATTTATTTTGATTTTTTAAATATCATTTAATAATAGCTTGTTAACATCACAATTCGCACAAATTCTTGATGCATCAGGCTTGTCAGATCATGACAGCAGATTTGCGAACTGTCAAAAAATAATTAATTTCAAATACTTTAAGATTGACGCTCACGAATTAAACAATTATTATATTTTAATGTAATCAGAAAGGTAGTCAAAAAATTATTGAGTTCAAAAAAACCCTATTGTTTCCCCCATTTATTTTTGCAATAAGAAAAGTGCATATTGATTTGCACACACAACGAACATTTTAATTTGCCAAACCGGAAACTGAGTTTTTTACCCGTTAAAATGTTTCATTGCCGTTAAAGCTTTATATGCATACTTTGTGGGTTTATGTGCGCCTTCCCATAATATGCATCGAACAAGTTTTATCGCTTTGCGGTTGAGCATATAACATTGCGAATGGGCATGAAAAGCAATAAATCATAACAATATGCTACACACATGAGCTTGAAATGGATACTCATGCTTTTGGGGTGTAAATTTATTCCACTCCAATGTGACCTTTTCAATTATGTTTCCCTTATTTTTATCCTAACTATATTAAAACGAATTTTGCATGGTTTTATTTGTGGTTAAAGTCTAATTATAATATTAATTAATAAAATTGTTATAATTACATTAGGCGAATTATTTTTATCCAATAGAGATATTACTTTGAAGACTGTCTGTTACCCTTATTTGCAATTAAGAATTATAGCCCACAGGGTTACAATCAATGAATTTGTGTTCACATCAATCACAAACAATGTGTCAATACCTAAATTGCTAGATTGATTGTTGGTTACCACCCCAGCTGTTGGCAGACATGTCAGTATCATATCCCAACATTTGGTTAGAAAGTATACCTTTAACATAATATACATATATGTAATAGGCTTTTGATAATTCAAAACGATGTGCCTGTATAAGTTACATTTATTAATTGCAAAACAGTTATTAATTGATTGATTGAATTTGAAACGTTTAAGATTCAATAAATTAATGCAAATTCCATTTAAGTTTTATTGATTTAATTGTTAGTGTTATTTGTTTTAAAATTACAATATTTAACAATTAAGTACGTTTAGAAAATAATAGATTCAATTTGCAATTCAAAAATTCGAAAAACACCATTTTAGAATTTCCCTTTCATTGTTTAAATCTGGTACTATTTCACGAAGAAATAACACTTATTTAAATTACAATAAACCACAGACAAAAAAAAAGTGGAGCAAACATTTTTATGTTTATTCAAGAAGCTCTGGCGAAGTAAATAAAAATAATTAAACAATACCCTCACAGACACAGCTAAAAAGTGCTACAACGTATAGGCAGTGACTATTCATTGCGAAAGCGGTTGCAATTAACGAGCTTTAAGAATACATTCAACATTTAAGACTTTAACACCATAGCGACATTTTTGTTTGGCGTCCTTTTTCATTATCATCTGCGCTTAGAGCGTTTAAAACAAAAGCTCCTTTGACGCAATACTGCTGAGAGAATAAAACGTGGAAACATTTTTGTGAAAGCGATTACATTAGCATAAATCGTAAAAGGCCACAACCTAACGTTTTTTGCGCTATTTTGTTAAATATTCCCACCAAGTTTCTTGTAAATTATGTGTCCTTAAGTGATTTGTTTGGAGAATAATAAAAAGTTTTTTTTTTTACAATAGTCGTACCTACATATTAAGAAGATATATTTCAGTAGTGAATTTATTTAGTTTTTAGTACATTTTGTAGCATAAGTGGCTAAGCATGTAGTTCTTAAAAATCTTTTAAAATTGGTCAAACTGCAGCTAGAAATGTAAATATAGCTTTAAACCTGTAGTCGTTTTGCAACTGTTTGCAGCTTTATGTAACTGAATCACACTTTAGAGTGCACAACCACTTATTCAAGCACCAAGAAATTAGTTTCCAATTTCCAGGCCTCAACAATTGATTAACTTAAGACATGTTGACTGTTTCTCGATTTTGACCCGTCGGGATTTAAATTGATTTGTGATTAATCTCGGGATTAAGCTTTTCGAGATTATTGGGGCTTTATGTTGACAGAATTTTAGTCCATAAGGATTCGGAATTTTGCAGTCAGAATTTAGGACCTTCGAGATTTTGGGTATCGGGATAGCAGCTATCGGGATTGAACCTGATTGAGGTTTTAGTAATTAAATTTGTGGCAGTGTTTTAGAGATTGGGATATGAATTTTATAAGTAGTGATTTTGGAATTTTGGGATTTTTATTGCCGAAGTCGCGTAAATCGGAATTCTAGAATTTTTTAGTATCGGGAGTGGGGCTTTTTTGATTTTATATTATCGGGATATGAGTACCATAATTTTGGTTGAATTAATTTTCAGATTATCGGGAATGCACAAATTTTGTGTTTAAATACTTTTAATAACTTTCTTTGAAAACGGGTTTTGCAAACTGTCTAGTTTTATGTTTGACTATCGGGATTTTTTGATGTCAGGATTGTCTCTATCGAGATTTCTGGGTTGCCGGGACTTTAATATACTGCGGCATAAACTAATTAGCGCTCAATTGACATCAAAATTTAACTTTCTGAATGTATATTTATCTCGGTATCAATTGTGTACGTAGTATCGTGATTTATCCAATAGATGGAGTTCAACATAGAACCCAAACTATTAAAAATTGTACAATATATTGCAAGAATAGAAAACTATAAAATTGCAATATTTTTCATGCATGCAAAACACATAAATATCTTTGTTTGAAACAGCAATTTCAAATTAAGATATAAATTCATAACTTATTTGCATTCTAACTTTTGGTTTATATAACTCGATTCAGTGCATGCAGTGCGAATAATAACTAACAAGGAAAGCATAAAATAACAGTGATTGCTTCCTCCAACTTCCCTTTTATTGAATCATTGTTTTGGCTGCTCGCAAACATGCGCTGCATGGTTTTCGGAATGAAAATCCCGCATGCAACATATGATATTAATAAGATTTATTTAGTTATTACAAAATAACCCTAAAGGTTCATAGCTTTATCGTTTTATTGCGAATTAAACAATATAGGTTACAGGCCTCCGAGAATTTTTCCCAAAATCCATTAAATTAATTAAATTTTCAAATAATTCAATTTCTGTCCGTCATCATTTGACCTTTTGCGTTCACATTTCTCACGGTCCGATATCGACACTTCCACGAGCTTGCGTCCATATAATTTGTAATTAAATTGTTTTGGACAAAGTTCATTGATAAAACTTCATGTACAGCGATAATTGAAATGTCATTATCATCATTATTGAAAGTCTAATAAATCATAATTAAATGCAGTATGATTTATGAAAAATGGACACCGATACAAAGCCGATTGCTGTGGAATTGTGGACGATGAAATCAATAATCGTCAAAATCTGTGTGGAATTAATAGCAAAATCATGCGGAAATCAATGACATAGTTTGGCATAATTTTATTGATACTCAATCAAGTGTGAGCGTCCCTCAATTTTCAGTATTCAATGTAGTGTTTTGTAAACGGGTGTGCGATTGTCCTTCACAAATAGCAGATACCTCACACACCAGGACATGTTATGATGGATGAGTTTGATGGGAATGTAATTGTTACCTACAGGGTACAATAAAGTATTCCGCAATATAAAGGCTTTGACTGCTTCAACAATTTTGTAACCAAAACGCAATTTGAAAATTTAATTTGTAGGTTTTGTTGATTTTTATATTTTTCGGTAAGAAGTCCTTGTGGTCTATTGTACCCCGCTAACTGGCTCCTTCCAAGGTATACTCCTGTACACATAGCACCCCCTCTAATCCCAGCCTTTTTATAAATGTTAGAATCTTGAGATGGTTGAATGTTGGCAGATTGCTGGCTGAGATATATTGAGCCCCCAAGCACTCCCTTCTGGTTCGAATACATACTCCGCAGTCCTGAAGGAGATGTGCTGGAGTTTCTTCCGATATTTCGCAGAATCTGCACTTGCTGTTTACCTCCAGTCCTATGATTCTGAGGTGCCTTTTGAGTTTGCAGTGGCCAGTTAATAAACCGGTTAGTATTCGTCTTATTAAAATTAATTTATTAATTTTATTTATTTATTTATTAAATTTAATTTATTAATTTTATTTAATTTTTGTTATGTTTAAAAAATGCATTTTTAATTAGCTACCAGAATAATTCAAGACTTTGATTGGTTGATCATTGTTTCTTTAAATTTAAATGAAAATCAGTCATGATTATTTTTTGTGAATGAACATCAAACCAAGGGTTTAGAAAATGTTTTAACCCTCCAGCAATTATCGACTGTCAAAATCAAGCTTCTCTTTGTAAATTATATTGGACCCAATTTGATTGCAGCTGCCGGCTATTGATATTGTAAGCAAATTCAAATGTATTACGTCCTGGTACCTGTATCATACTTACAAGTGATAGCAACTCCATCCCATCCGCAAAACCAATAAATAAAAATACGATGGATGGGAATTTCGCTTAGGTAGAAAGCAGAACATTTTACTAAACTATCTAATTGACGAAAATTTACTTCAAACATAATCATTCCAGGAAATTGAATTCGTACTTTCAATAAAATATTAGGTAGTTCCACGTACTAATTTATAGTGCAATGAAATACTCGTAGTATTTTCCGAGAAGTCATCTTCAATAAATTACTCAATGCGGAATAATGAGAACAAAGTGAAATTTAAGCTGATGAAAAAGTCTCACACGTATTATGTCACTCTAGTGAAAATTCTTCAAAGGAAATTGCACACTCATGTCCCGAATTATTATTACTAATTCATTTGTAATCATTTCAATTAAAACGATTTTATTATGTCGTTTAATTTCTTTTTTCCTACTCCGTTTCAAAATCGTTAAATTACAATAAAAACTGCAACAACCCTTTTAGCAAAAAATGTAAATTTTTGAAACATAAAGTATACAAATTTGTTAAAAAAAATTAACATTTACAAATACAAACTCCGAAATGTTTTATTTAACCTCTATCTATTGCTTAGAACAAAATAAACTCTCTAAAAAAAACTTTCTCGTTTCATTTCCCTGTGTACTTCTTTATGGTATAATTCTGAAACTTGTTTTAAAACCGCACGGACATAGCTGAGCGCGTATAAAATACTAAAGGAAAACAATTTCAACAAAATGAGGCTGATATACACGCTCGATGTTTACATTTAACGTCCCAACAAAACTTCAATGCACTCTGCTTTATACTTTGAAATGTGTTGTTGAAAGAATAACAAAATAAACAAGCTCACTTGCCTACGTGAGCAAATTGAATACATAAAAAAAATAAAAAAAATTGAGTAAAGTAAACGCAATTCGCAAACACTTTCTGCAGGTTGAATGCGCAAGTGGGGAACTTAACATTTACTCCAAACTTTTAAACCATTTCGAAATGCAGGTTGTGCTGCCAAACAAAAAAGTTTTATGATCTATTTTTTTTTTTTTTTTTCAACAAAAATGAATTGTTGAGTTTAACAATATGAATTGAATAAATTGTAAAGGACGAAATGTGATCTAAATGTTTAAATTTATGTGGTTTTGTTTATTGTGAAAATATTCAATTACTCATTGTTAAAATAATTTGTTTTCATAGTCCATAATTATTATTTTTGCAATGTAATAATATTTTTTTAACATGCGTTTTTATAATGAATATGTTGCATTTGATTTTAATTTAATCCCTTGCCCTTTTAATTATATGTTTCTATATTTTATACAGTGTTTATTAAATGTTGAATTATTTTATAATTTTAATAATATTATTCATGTTACAATTATTGTAGCAAATTCGCATTTAAAATAATTAATTTTTTGTGCTCCTAATGACATTTAATAAATTTTGTTTAAAGGGACTCCTAAGTTAGACTTAAAAGAAAAACAATTCATTGCAGGAAGAACGACTCTACAAGTGACAACAATCAGTTTTTGAATTATTTTCATTATTTTTGTTTCTTTCGCATTTTATATTGTTATGGTTAATTGTGTGCAATGACGCCAGAAGCTAATTAGTATACTTAAGTATCGTTGTTAATTATTGATGTCCAGCGGAAACTAGTGCAAGGGAGTCCCCGTTTTTTTTTTTTGAAGAAAAAAGCAAGAACAAAAAGCAATTAGTTTAATAGAGAAAAAATAAAATCAATTCAATTACTGAAACAGCCAAATTTGATTGTGTAAAATCTTATCTTCATAAAGTGCTGACACCACCTCTGGATTGTTCAGTCACTTGCTGACAACAACTGAATCAAGTATGAGTCCACCATTTGTCAACCCTTTTGGTAAAAGACCATGGATGGAAAACAACGGCGCTGCAGCAGCCGCTCCTGGCGGTAAAGGTTTGAAGGGAATTGTGGCTGGTGGCATCACAGGCGGCATTGAAGTTTGCATTACATTCCCAACAGAATATGTTAAAACACAATTGCAGTTGGATGAAAAAGGTGATGCCAAAAAGTATGATGGAATCATTGACTGCGTCAAAAAGACTGTCAAAACGAACGGCTTTCTTGGCCTTTACCGTGGTCTCAGTGTGCTTCTATATGGTAGCATTCCCAAATCCGCTATACGTTTTGGTGGATTTGAATATTTAAAAGGACTCATGCAAGACGAACACCGCCAACTTACCGCTGGTGGTAAACTGAAAGCTGGTCTGGGTGCGGGTGTTACAGAGGCAGTGCTTATAGTCACACCCATGGAAACGATCAAAGTGAAGTTCATCAATGACCATCGCAGTGCAAAGCCACAATACAAGGGATTCTTGCATGGTGTCGGTACCATAATCCGACAAGAGGGGCTCATGGGTATTTACAAAGGTGTGACCGCAACAATTCTGAAACAGGGATCCAATCAGGCTATTCGTTTCTTTGTGATTGAGTCTCTGAAGGATATCTACAAGGGTGAAGAAAAACAGAAGTCGGTGCCAAAGATGATGGTGGGTGTGTTCGGTGCGATCGCCGGTGCTGCATCTGTATTTGGTAACACACCCATTGATGTGGTGAAGACTCGAATGCAGGGTTTGGAGGCGGCCAAGTATAAGAACACATTTGATTGTGCTGCTAAGATCTTGAAGAATGAGGGTGCAAGTGCATTCTACAAGGGAACCGTGCCCCGTCTGGGCCGAGTGTGTCTGGATGTCGCCATTACCTTTATGATTTATGATTCGTTCATGGATTTGTTTAATACTTTCTGGAAGTAAAGTGATGGTTTTTAAACAACTGTAATGCTAATCAAGCATAAATTAGAGTTTAATGTTATTTCATTTTACTTTTTTTTGTATTGAATAAAAATTAATTTAATTTTTTTTTTGAAAACCTGCTTTCCTGTAAAGTTACCCATTGCAATGTTAAGATATTAAATTGTATTTTTTATGAATATCCTTGTCTTCCACTGGCGATGTGGCGGATCACAATTTTTTTTATGCTTTTAAACATTTAAATAATTCAACATTCAGCCGGAGGGCGGAAGTGTATTCGTACAGATGCGTTCATTATCATAAATACATTTTGTTTCCGCAATTTCCGCCTGCGGTGTGAATGTACAAGCGTACACCGATTAAAATGTCTGTATGTAAAAGAAATCGTTGTTTGAATTATTGAATATTCAATTTTACAACTTTCAATGCAAGTAAATATTGTTTATGAACAATGATTTATTTTTAATCTTTAAATTTAAGCTTATGTTAATGAGTGCGTTTAATTTATTTCAAATTGTATTTCGAGTTAGTGCAATTGTAAACGTACAATAAGATATTATTTGAAAAGCTTTATAGAAAGTGCTTTATATTATATTGCACAATGGTTACTCAATTTTGCATTATGTTGAACAGAATAGTTACTGTTAAACTATCAAGTCTTTTGTATTAAATTTCCTCACATGATCTAACTAATACTAGGTTATTATTTGTGAAACAACTTTATAAGCTTACTTAAAACCGCACAAGCCAATTTCAGTTAATATCCACTTACAATAATAACAATGGTTTATACTTCATAGATAAATGTGTTGTTATTAAATCTTCGTGTAGGTTTAAAAAAACATTTTCTCCAATTATTACCAAAGCATAATATTGTAAAGATCACTTTGTCTGATTCTTTTGAAGTCATGACAACAATGAGTAAATCTTATTTCCATAACGGAAATTCTAAAAATAAATGTGAAACTTTGAAAGGAAATGTGTGCACGGAGATATTGAAATAAAGATTTCTTGATAAACATTTATCCTTTAATGGAAATAGTCGCCTTTGTACATTAATAAGCTTGGATACAAAGCGAATAATGGAACGAACCGCAAAGGTATTTTCACAACAGTACAACAATGCAAATTATTTATGTTGATTAATGAGAATATCAAAGAATTGTACACGATTAAATTAAGGTTTATTTTTAATTAAATTGTGTTCACATTTAATGATTTAATAATGTGTTTACAAAACATAAAAACTCGTTTTAAACGCTTTTGTAAATAAAAATCATAATATATTTGTAAAACGTCTCAAACGTTTCAAATTCTTTTAAAAAAAATAATAGTTACGTAATTATCGGGTTTAAATCTTAATTTTGTACAACATTTCAAGGTCATGCAAGTAATTTTTCAAGGTCAAATGTTTATTGTATAAAACTTAATCTTTTCCAAAAATTAATACCTAATTATTGATTTTAAATCTCAATTTTGTTGAACATTTCAAGGTCACAATTATTAACTTTTCAAGGTCAAAAAACGACGGCATTTTTTCCCCTGATTTTATTCTGTTTTGGAAAATTCACCAAGGCTGCAAAGTTTTACAGCGCTTTTCCTGCGATGTATTTTACTGTTATACATTTTGGATAACTGTGAGCCATGACTTATGAGCTTTGACTCACTTTACAGCTCATCCATTTATAAAACACATGCAGCCCTGCAGAATTACATTCATAGTCAAAAATGCTGAATGGGTTTAAAACTAATAGCACTATGAATTTGTAATGTCGTCGAATTTCGAAATGAGTTTTATTTATGCATCACACAATTTGGACAGTAATTAGTACACTTCATCATTAATGCACTGACACTGTGATTTTTCTATACACAACTTGATTTTAGCAATTAACGGCCACATAAAACATAAGCTCGATTCGACAAAATATTATGTGTTTAATTTATATTTGTTTCATTTAATCCATTGAAGTCCGTGGGGAAATGTGCACAATATTCAACCTAAATTGTGATTATTCCTGCTAAATGAGATTTGCATTTTTAATTGGTAGCTCGTGTTTGTGTGTGAGTAAAAAATGTTCCGCATTTGAATAAATGTTCAGGTATTTTCCATTTTGTACATTAAAAAAGTTACGTGAGGAATTAATTGGATAATTTAAATTTAGAATAACAAAGGCATTTTTTATATTTCAAATTTGAATGACCAGCTACATTGACCATTAAAATTAATGGGTTTTAATTACTTTATGAGCTTGTGTTTTGTTTTTGAAATTATAATCGTTTTCGATTATTAAATATATTTATAATTAAAAGTTTTCAACAAAACTCAACTTTCAAAGAACTAACAAGTGTTTGAGCTTCTAAACCACCGTATTGAAACTATTATAATCCTTTTAATTATTGTCAATTATCAACAAAACTAGTTAAAAAGTGAAAAGTCCGTTTTAAAAAGAAACCATCTTGTGCACTTTCCAAAGCACCACGCGATAATGAAATATAATTAAACCAAACATTGCGGTAAAACAACAACATCGACCAATTACACTGAATTTGGTTTTATCAACTTAATTAAAAAGACCACCGGAAGTGAGAGTGCATGCGGCACTTTCACAGTGTGCATCATGACGATAACGATGCGATCAAAACGTTGATGTTGGCAGAAAATTTTCAATTAAACAAATGAATTGAATTAGCCGCATGTGGCTTCAGAGTCGATTATATAGTTTCTACGATACTTAAGATTGCATGAATTTCTCTCACTTCGACGTGTTCAATTATTTTATATGCACACCAAAGAGTTCATTTAAATTGATATTTAAATATAGGATTTTCCATATAATGTGGTTGGATTTTAAATTGGAATAAAACACGTTGGATTTGAAATATTAATAATTCTTTTAATTAATTTAACAGTCCTATCGGTGACATTGTGTTTAATTATAACCGTTCAATTGGTCGCCGCATTTTTCTCAACAAAATGGCCGCCATGAAAACTGTCACATGTTTTGTAGTTACTTCCCGACAATTTAAAACCCGTTTACAGCAATCCTGCCCATATTGCTACAGAATGCATTTACAAAACATAAATAAAACAATCAACAATGTGCATTGGAAATATGAAGTTGACATGCTGACAAAATGCAGTTATATTCAATCTAGAGTTCATCGTTATAACAATAATAGACTGCATTCAATATAAATTCCGTAAAATCCGTTATTTATAGAAATAGTCACAATAATACGTTGGAAAATTGTTCACACACCCATGCTATGATGCTAGTTAATTAACACGATTCGACGAAACAATATTATTTGTATTACATTATCAGAATTGCACAATTATTCGGGGAAATTCATTAAATTCAGCAATAATTCTAAATTGAAAGGTTGACTGATTACATTTTCCTTTTTGTCGTGTATGACAATGCGAATGGGAAGGATTTTCAGCAATCACAGCACAAACATAATCATGTTATTCCTGGTAAGATACAATGCACTCTCAAAGTCTTTGGAACAAGAAAGTTGACATTGTTTTCAGACAATGTCTGAATCTCATACATTACTGAAGATATAATACGGGGAATGCCATCGCCATTCGGAAACGTCTTTAAGAAAATTTTGCAGTACGACAAAAGTTCTGACAATGACTCTGTAACGTCTTAGTGCAGTAACATGTGGAAGTAAAATACACATACATGTTTTGTGCCAATACGTCCATAACATCTGCATTGTACAATGTGCAATTGTACAAATATGCTACGATATACAAATCATGGCCATCATTTTGTTTTTGAAATAGCTAGAAGGATATTATGGATGTGTTATGTGACAGCACACATACACTAAGCTTATGGTATTGTGAAATGCCTATTGAAAGCAAGCAGTTGGAGTTGAGATAAAGTTTAGTGTATCTAATAACTGATCATATTTGCATTGGGGATCAAAATTTGCTATCCAAAATTGCTTTAGATCAGTTTGCAAATTTTAAGAAACATTTATTTTGGTATTACAAAATAGTTGTGATGCTATACGAGCACTTTTATAATAAATTCTAAGAATTGTTCTTGTTAATATTTTCCACACAAAGTAACTCGGTCTTTTCCTTAACTTGATTTAAAATATCTGTGTCCATATTAAAGAAGCAGAATAAATATTAACTTCATAATTTTGAATGTACAGTGAACGAAATTAAATTTATTTTACTATATTTTTCTCTTTTTATCAATGTCGTAAAAACTTTTCAAAAATTATTGCAGAGTTCAGACTTTAAATCCATCTATATCAAAAAAAAAATGTTAAAAAGAATTATGTGATAAAAGTAATCTTGTCATTTTCTGCCCCTTTTTAACTTCTGAGTTTTTCTTTTAAAACATTTATTCTTTCCCTAATTTTCTATATTTAGCAGAAAATTATTTAAGGAAGGACTTATTGTACTTATTCCTTATTATTCCAAAGTTTTGCAAATTAAATGACTTAATTGTCATCCTCGTCAGAATCCTTTTTTTGGTTCAATGAAAAACATATTCTTTGAAAGTCAACAAAACATTGAAATATTTTAAATTAACGAAATATTTACTCTTTGATAAGAATTAGTTAAAATAACTATTCCTTTATTTTTAATCCAATCAAATACCCTTGTTTTAATACTGATGAATCTTGAATCACATAAAGTTATTAGTTTCCGTGATATTACTGAAAAAAAAAACAGTGAAATTATTTGAATTTCGATCACTGTATTACATGCACTTATTGTGCAGGACGTAAGTAAGTAAGTAAATAAGTAAACAGTAAGTACAAAATCAAAATGCACATTTTCACTAAGTAAACACAAATCATGTTTACTTTGCACACACATTACACACATTTAATTTCCGTTCACATTTCGGTGGATGTTTATTCTCCACGGATCCCTTTCAATATTGATATCGAATGTATTTGCCAATTAACTGTGTCAAAATCAATTTTGCCGACACCACATCCTTTCAAATTGTTGGTAACACACATTTTAATGTTTTCTTATATTTAAATCAATTTTCAAGCCATCAAACTTGACACTCATTGGCATAATGCATGCTGCTGTACAGCTCCGAATGCAATTTTATTTCAAATCGTTCAAATTGTTACCCGCATATATTCCCTGTGGATGCATCATTGCGAGGAAATGGAAATTTTTTTGCCTTCATATCTTGTGGTGCATAAATCAAATCCAAGTGAAAAAGCGGCAAGGAAATGGATTTGTTTCCGAATATAAAGAGTTTTGCCAGAAATTGCATGTACCTGTGTGACAACTGGGTGGCACAATTGGCTTGATTTAGAGAGCAATTGGAATTGGGAAAGGGTAAACACAACAAAACTATGATGTGGATGTGTATTTTGTGCACACAAGCTTAAACTACAGTTATTGTTGTGTAAGAAATCCAACTTTAGGCTTTATTAATATTGAATGCTACTGTACAATTTATAAAAATTGTTTTCTTGCCACATGATTGTTTGCTGTTTGAAAACTGCAATCACGGGAATTTTTTAAAACATTTCCTTTTTGTAATAAATCAAGGAGCTAATACATTATTATTGGAGTTGATTGACGCAGTAAGTATCCACTAATACTCGCACAAAAGGTTGGAACCGAAAACGATTTAGAAAGTTTTTAACAGCCTTAAACATGCTTTTTGTTTTCGCATTTTTGTACCATCATTTGTAATAAAATTGAATATGTATGAGCTTGCGAAATTTAAATTGGAAAAGTTTCGTTTTGTAGCACAAATGAATATTACTTCAAAAATGAATTTAGAGGATTCATGCAATATGTAACTGCACACATTGAATTTGTGATAATTTAAATTGTTTTGGGTCAAATTTGTTGGTAAAAAAATTCCATTTACTTTTACTCTTTTAACCCCCAGTCCTTTATGAAATATTTTTATGGCAATTTGTGTTATTTAATTTCTCATTTAATATTTTTGTAATAATCGGGATCATTGTCATCAAATTTGAAAAAAACATGATTTTATATATTTTGTACCCAAAAAAAAATCTCTTTAATAACAAACATCTTAACGAATTAACTTTGAATTTTCTCTCAAGTAAATCCCCGCCATAAAAAGCCAAAGACTGGAAACCATAAGATATGGAATGTTAAACACCGACCAAATCTGTGTGAGAGTATTTCTGTGTAAAATTATTTTCTTTTTTTATTATTATGAACATAATATACTTTGCAAGTAGAGCTTTAATGCAACGTGAGGGTGAAATTAAAGTCTCAGTAGCAAAACTTTAGTTTTGTTCAAGGGAATCTCTATTCTCCCTGTTACTTAAGAAGTCATATACATTTCCCACTGTACAATTATTTTCTTTCTGCAAATGTTTTTTATCCACAAATTGTCTATGAACATGCTTCAATATTTTGCAACATTTTTCCGAGAAGAAATACTTGATGTGGAATAAGTTCCTATGTTAACTTGTCTCTTTTGTTGTTGGGGCAGCCAACAGGAAACTGGAAAGATTGTTTCACCTGTTATATTTTTATTCTGTAAATATTTTGTTTTTTTAAATTTTTATTGTACTTTTCAATTATTTTGTTTCAAAATTTAATTATGTTAGGGCAGTGGGTGGGGTGCTAAATTTATTGACCCAGATCGAATTATAAAGCTGCACGTGTAATGTTTATAAATTAAATATTCAAGCATTGAAATTTATTGGCAATATTAATAAGTAATAAGTATTATTAAACTAATGCAATTAAAATATTTTATAGCGATATATGCAACACATTTACTATTTTCAAATATATTTTGGAATAAAATTAAAGTCATAAAATTGTAATTGCATCTTTATATGCTATTTCCATTAAACAATGAATTATTATTCCTCAAAATTCAACTGAAGTAATTTTTATTATTTTATTTTATCCTTAACTTCACTTTTTAGTAATAAGTAAATTTGTTTTGTAAACACTTAATCGTTATTCAAATCCGTTTCTTTATAGTGTAGGACGATAAATTGAACTTATGTCCCTAAAGTTTGCTCGGCTACTAAACTAAATAAACTCCTTGAATTTGCTTGTTCAAGGGAAATACTTTTGGACCTAAATCAACATGAGATTTGCATAGGCAGCAATAACTTATGAGTTTATGACAGCGTAGCGTTTGCGCTTTGTAGGAAGTAACAATTTAAATTGGGATAAATGTGAAATCCATTTCGATAAGAGGTTTTCCAATTCAAGCGTACTTAACGTGTCGTCAAATTCCAAGCAACACCATTGTAGAAATTAGAATTACTTTAGAAAACTAGGCCTTGAAATTAATTAATTTTTTCATAAATTTTCTTAAGGATTAAAAGGAATTTAAGAGTATTAACTTTAAAGGTCAAAAATCATTTCAATATTTTAGCTAAGATAAAATTTAATTTATAAAAATGAGCTACTTATAAAGTAAATAACAAATTTAAAGAAAATTAATTTGGTTTCACAAAATGCATAAAAATCCTGCGAAAAAATTAATTACACTTGAGATGTATTAAAAAATTTATTTTACGGCAGAAAATGTTTTTAAAATACCGGAAAGTAATTGTTTTGTCTGACTACTTAAGTTATAAAAAACCATCAAAATGATGAAGTAAAACAGATTTAATTATTTAAAATTATGCACCGTAAATACTTCAATGCAATGCTTTTCTCATAATATAAATAATTTAGCCGTCAAGTACAAACTGCATTACATTACTTTTATTTATCGAATTCTGAGCTTCAAATAAATTTCCGTAAAAAGCTCCATAAACAAGGGTAGTTTACATGCTTTTTTATGCACCCTTATTATGGAAATGAAGTGTTTAGAATGTACTTCGTTAAGAAATTATTTATGAACAACGCAAAAGCATAATATTATTAAATGAATAACAATTACCTGAAAATTAGTATAATATTTTACATTAAACACACTCAACATACTTCTCTATAATAAATAACATAAACATATAACACTTTGACATATTGAACGGATTTAATTAAAATTATCAGAGTTCTTGCGTTGGCAAAGAGATCATCTTCGATAATTGCTGTATTGTATATTAAGTCCTCTACAGTCTTCATTAAATAAATATTACGCCAATTCGAAACGCCCAAGTATGAAAAAGCTTACGTCGTGTCGCATAAGATCTTAAACATTCGCACCCCCTCACGAAATTGTGCGCCTAAAATATCTGCACTCGAGTGTTTTGTGTCACGCAAAGGCATAACTTTTGTATTTTGTCATCAAAATAAAGCAGTAGCCATGCGGGACTATGGAGGAAATCAATTTGAAATATGCGCACACCTGCTGGTGACTGTATAACATCAGCCGAGCAAAACTTTTTGCGAGAACTTCTTTCGCAAGTAAATGAACGTAAATTTTCCGACTTTATGCAGGCAGATTTATTTCGCTATGGCAATAATTTAGGTAATTGTGTGAGCACATTTAAAGTACCCTTTTGTGGATGTATTGGAAGGTATAAAAGAACATTCTCCTGTTGCAGGAAGCATTTAATATTTATATTAAAAATGTTATGAACTACTCTTTGGAGGATTGAGAATTTTTCCATATTAACTGTAAAACACTTGAAAGGAAACGATAAGCTCTTTGTTACAAGTTTAAGGGAATTGATTTTTTATTAAAGCTACATTTTTTAAGTAATTGTGATCCTTAAATTACTGCGAATATTTAACGTATGCAAATTACAAATCGAATCAGGCTAAATCTGGCAGTGGGATCGCTACGAAATTTTACATTTCGGAACTAACCCAGGCATAGTTTAAACGCGAAAAAAACACGAAAACCTCAAAAAAATCGCGGTTCGTAAAAAATGACTAACTCCAAAAGTGACTGCAGAATAGATTTTCAGAAAAAATATTATCAAAATCAATATATAAGAAGAAGAACTACCAACAGGCTCACACCAGAGTTTTAAATCTAAAGAAGACTTGATTCCGATTTCTATTTTCTACTCTAGTTTTATATAAGTTTGTAGAAATACAAATTGAAAATATTTATTTATTACTCTATGAAAATGTGGGCTCACTAATTTAAAGTAAACTAATTAAATGTGCAGTAACTGTTAATTCAAAAAGTGAATTTAACCATAAATAAACAACCCTTACAGTAAAATACCTCAAACGCAATTCTTTTTCACCGCCAAAAGACTCCACCAAAAGTTATGTCCTTGAATATTGCAAACGAAAAGAATTGCTTCGACACAAGAGCATGCGGAATATTCTTTCAAATGTGTGCAAATATATTAAACACACAAGAATATTTCGCACTGGCGGGTAAATATATAATATTATGTTCATTTTGATTGTGAACTGAAACTGTCGCACAAAAAAAAAACGCTTATCGTTTGGTTGTGGAAATTCCGTATGAAGGGAACAAAAAAATGGCACAAAAACATTTGAGTTTGCATGTGCCATATATTCACATGTCTGGCGGTAAAAGTATCTCTTCACATAACGTACAAGGCAAGCAAACAGACATTTTATATAAAGGAGCTTGCTGCTTGAGTGGGAGTAGATATTCTAACGCATATTTGCATGACAATAACAAAATTACTTGAAAGAGCGGATATAAGAAGCTCATGAAAAAAAAAAGGGGAGAAAACGTTGAGAATGAAATACGATCTACTGAATAGGCACTTTTTCCTCTAAATTTTGTCGCAAATTTTCCTTGAATACATGTAAGATGCTGAATAATATGCCGGTGAATGACGCATCGGCGGGATGGGGGCGTTGCGCACATTAACTGTTGATTATCTTCAATTTTGTTTGTCAATTACAATTACATTTATATAATACATGTAGTGTGTTGCCGATGACACACACGACTTGCAAAAACACATGTTGTAATGTGTAATGAGATCGATCACAGCGAATATATTGAATTTCATGTCAAAAGTAACACTAAATTATACCATTTTGTTTACGATCAAAAACATGCTGAAGCACTTGACACTTAGCGACTTAACTAAAGTGCATTTATGCTCAGGATATTTAGTATAAAAACACTTGAGGCAGATGCTTATATCATGCTACTGATTGTGACATGGTTTTTATATTAGGACACGTTAAGTGATATTCTGAATGTGCATTTAATAACGATGTTGCGAACAGACATCAATTTATAATGCCCAGAGTCCTTGAGTGTGTTTTGGTTTGGGCACATCTAGGTGTTAAATTTTATGCACATTGTTTTGAGACAGATGCTTAATGAGGTTTTGTTGTAATGTACCTTCACTCAATTCTGCATTCGGCTTACCAGAATTGATTCAAGACAGTTAAACAGCCAATCAATAATAAGCTGTACTATTTAAAAGCATCACTTTAAATTTGAGTGGTTTCTGGAATTGTCACTTAAGTTTCAAGCACTGTTATTGATAACCGAAATCTACATCTTTAAAACGAAGTGGCAGAAATCGTCTATCATTCTCTCAGCTGTCTTTAATTTTTAAACAATTTAGTTTATTTTATGTAAAATTAAGATAATAACATTGCAATAGGAGCTTGTTTTAAAACATTCAAAAACATTTTGAAAAAGGATATTTTTTTTTTTTTTGATGGTAAAGTGGGCGGAAATTCAGCAAGTACATATTTGTTTCCAAAACCTCAAAGTAAAATTGTGGCACAGCTTAATTTCAATAAATATAATGAAGATTATCATCATACGTGGCGCTATGGTTCAGTGTTCTCCAGTTTTGTATTCCAAGTTCTTTTGCGTCTTTGTCCACGAGTTTCTCAAATTTAAAACAAGGTCGCCCTTGTCTCCTTGTTTCTACAAGTCTACCAGCAAAGGCAAATTTCCTTGGGTCATCGTCATTCATTATGACTTAATGCTCAGCCCATCGAAGAAGTGATCACAAAACTCACAAAACAAAGACTCTTTCTAAGGATAAAGCAAGCAGAATTTATTTGCTATGCATAGCGTAGCATCTCAATTTCACTTTCTAAAACCATCCAAACACTTTAACCATCTGAATAAATGCAAGCGACACACCTCAAAAATAATGATGCAAAGAAAAATATTGTCCGAAGCGAGTTTGTCCTTAAACAAACATGGCACACTCCTTTGTTACCGGCCCTCATATTCCATAATACAAACATTAAACACAATATTACATGATCCCACACATACTTAATGTTTATCTATGCGCCTATTTGTACAGCACAATCGACGTTACGTATAATGGAACATAAACTCCTTCATGTTGACAATGCATGATTTCTATGGCAAAGCAACAATAAACATATTATAATATGCAAAGGAAGAAAAAAACGTTGTTATTATTACCCCCATAATGCCGGTGTATATTTTCTTGCAGACAATGAAGTCGATCAATTTCATCCTATATTTGATGGTGTTATGGCAATTTGTTCCCTGCACACAGTAAAACACCGAACACCAATAATTTATGTATGCTTTTATAATGCTCATTGACAAAAATCAGCCTACCATGCAACCAGGCACAAATTTGTCGTGATAACTAATGAGCTTTGCGATCAACAGGAAGGTGGCAATGTGACAGGGAAGGTTACTTAATGTTTTGAAGTCGATGTTTTAATCAAGATTTTAAACAAAATGTTCTCCAGATATTAAGGATCTGTTTTTTAAAAGACAAAATTTTTTTTAGAAAATTTTATTGTATAAAAAAGTTTATTAAGTTTCTGACTTTCTCAGAATCATGATTTTCCTTCAAATTTTTGAGGTTTAATTACAGAACGGTACACGCTGCGCCATCCTTTGGATAATTATTGGAAATAAAAAATTTAATTTGTGCCGTAAAGCGTTATTTAACGTTATTTTTGCACGTAAATAGTTCCGTTCTATTTTGTTCTCATTCAGTTTAATTCAATAGAACGATATTTGGTCTTTATTTTAAACACAGATATTTTCGCTTGTCGCCAAGAGGTGGCGCCCATTTTTAATGAAAAAAAAACTAAGTAACTAATTATGTTAGCCAGCGATATTATTTTGCAGCGCCATCTTTTGATTAATAGATCAGCAAATTTACCAAATCATTAAATAGTCGTAAAAAGAAAAGATTTGGTCTTTTGTTGCATTCCATGTAAAATAATATAATAAAATTTAAATAAAAATAAAGATTTCAAAAAAACGGGGCTATATTTATAACAACAAAAATAATTTGTTTTACATGTAAAAAAGTTAAAGTATTTTTTCTTGGAAAATACATTTCTTAAAAATTGTTTGATTTAAATTTTTAACAATATTTCGAAGAATTTAGAATCGTAATGCAAAACCTTGTCTTCTTAAGATTCTCCCCTCATCTTGGGTAAGACGAATGAGTACTGAATTGAAGTAAAAATCAAGCCATGGAACATATTTCTTGTACATTATCATACGCAAAAGTACCAAAATAACATATAAATTACATACTTCCATAATAATCCATTTTTCTGCGAATTTCATGAAAAAGATGATTATGGATGCTAAATACGGGAAATATGGTTGAGTAGATTCTGGAAATAAATTTAGGGTACAGCATGAATTACCAATATTCTCGTATAACGACTAATATTCTTCACTTCGTTTTGCTTATATTAATGCAGATTTATGCACATAATGTTGTTAGTCGAAATAAATTTTGCGATTTAAAGTCGATGCGTTATGGTTTTTATAAAAAACATAAAGTATATATTTTGTTTTAAATTAGGATAATATTATGCTTAAATAATTGCCTGCGGGTATGAAAAAAAATTATTTTAAATTCAATTTTTATTGCACAATATGTAAATTTTGAAAATAAAATGACATAAAAATTCGGAATTCACATTTTTTCGTTTGAAATACGCAATACTTTTACAAAAAAATGTGGGCTTTTGAAATTCATCGCGGGGAAAAAAAGGCTACAAGTGCGAATGAATACGCGTATGTAGAAATTTCATCCCAGGTACGAGTACCTATTCGGTATTCACGCAACGTAATATTATTTTTCAAATACCAAACGAATTAATCGAATTGTCGGTGCGGATATTAAATCTTTTTAACATAAATAGCTTGGTAAATCAAAGATTGTATTTGTGATTTGGAAAAAAAAGCTAAAGGCAAAAATTACAATAACATTAATCTTTTTTTAATCTTTTTTTAATTTTGTTTTCATGTTTTCCATGCCTTTTTTCATTTAGTAATTTGAAACATAAATCATAATAAACATTTCGGCTTTTAAAATTAACACGAATTATGCTTAGAACAATCCAATCAACTTTCAAAAATCAATTATTCAACCAAATCATTCAGAATTTGAAGTGCTCAGTAAATGAAATTACAAAACGCAACACACCATGATTTATAAATGAAAGCCACAAAAGACAATGGTATCGCACGTACTTATGTGCTTGCATTCATGTCATTACCTCACAATTCACATCAATGATACTCAAAACAATCTGGAATCGACAAATCATCATACGTTGCACCTCTCTAGTTAACCAAGCTTATCTTATTAACAGGTGAGATTTGCGTTAACAAAAAAAAAATAAACGAAACTGCATCAGGTGCAAATGAAAATTCACTGATAACAAAACTGGTGCACATGTCACATCAGATAAATCGATTATCGCATTTGAATAGTAAAGTCCCACTGCATATATTTCGCACACTTTTATGTCTGCATGTCTGTTGCAATCTCTGAACTGAGGAGGACACACATTATGCTGGCCTGCGCTGATATTAGCGTACACTCGTTTATACATTGGGAACAAATTCCCATTCATGCAGCTTTGGTTCTGGAATGGAATTCACACAAAAGAATTGATTTTATTTGGAGCGCATAACAAATCGGTCAACAGTAGTGGCATGTGGCAAAGCACCATTTCGTCTGGCCGAATCGGGATAAATATTATGCACGTATAAATGAATAGCTGCAGTTGCGGGTATTTTGCAGGGGCTCTACACGAGATGCAGGCAAATAAGCCTGAATAAGTCTCACTGTTTATTGGAAGTATGACGTGTTTTTGTGCTTTGTTTGTAGTCTGGCAAATGTGGTGCGACTGCTGCGGGTTTATCAACCTAAAAGTCTGCATCAAAAATGTTTTGACGCTCACCAAAAACTATTGGAAAATGACATTGTTTTCTAGGAATTGAAAACTTAATATTATTTTAGAATCGCAATTGGATTTGTTATGATGAGTGCAGTGAGATGGTTTTATAGAAGTAATATTTAATTTGCAACGTGTGCAAACAACTGGAATGGTAGCAGTAGAAATAGCAACGTCTGAAACAACAACTGCAAAAGTTTTTCTTGAACGCGGTAACTCTAAGGTTAAATGAATCACCACAATAAATAAAAATAAATTTAAATTTTGACAATAAAACGCCTAAAAATAGACACTTTTGTAATTCAGTGCATTTAGAATAAATGTAGGCGATTAAAGTTTCATGTTTTCAAAAACCAAAGGCAACGACAAGTTTTACAAACAATGGAAAAAAATTAATTGTTAAAAATATTTCATAAATTGCTTTTAATTTCCATTATCCGGAAATCAATCGCATCGAAATCATGAAACCTCAAAGAAATCTTACAACATTTCGTATTCAAGATTTTAATTAAACTGCGTAATATTGCACAAAGGCCAATTCTCACAAATACTTCATTATTCCCCCGATCCTTTATTTCATTTCAATAAAAACAGAAATATTAATTGTGCCCAACAGCAGCCGGTTTAGTCGTTTGTACGAGTAATTAGTGAGTTTTATAATTTGATATTTGCACCTATATTACACACGGGCGGAAGGCATGGCAACGATTAAGGAAACTAAAAGTCGGTATAAATAAAAACACAATCTGAAAGAAAATTGAGTGCATTGGAATACTTCTCGAGAATTATGGATAATTAACCGAGTTCCCAGCTTCACATCACGGAACGTAAAAACAATTCATTAATTGAATTAACACTTAAAATGGGTGCAAACCGAAGAACACATGGCGTTGTAACATTTTACCCGTGTTCTAGTTTACAGATGGTGTTTTGGTATTTTCGCCCAGAATTTTGTGAACGCGATACCAACCAGTCTCTAATTGCAATGAACGCTAATACAACGTGGGCTGTCTTTAATAATTCAGCCGTAAAACGCGGAGAAAGCCATTAACGAGGACGCGGCTATGCGGAAAAATTCACCCGAAAAAATGTTTCGCAATATTTTGTGAAATTTTTTTCGCCGGTGTTTTTGTACGCGGCGCATGTATTCACGATGGAGTGTGCAAAACATTTTCAAGTGCAATTCATTGCGGGCGGAATTTTTGAGCAAAAGCTCATTATTGTGTTTAATTTTATCAATGCAGCTAGCTTAAATTTAAATGCAAACCAATTAAAGTATTCCCTTTGCAGCATAAACGCACACAACTCTGATAAGCATGTTCATTGTATTTTTTTTAGTTTATATATTGCGCTGTAGTGAGTTAAACTTTAATTCGATAATGCTCTTTGAACTTTTCGCCATAAAGAGCGGCATAGACACAAACACTCCGCACCATTCATCGTCTTATCCTTTCAAACCGATTACGGCAAATCCCTCAAATCCTTTATTTTTATGTCAACTTCTTAATGGAATGGAAGCTTTATGTGAAAGAAGATAAACTTGTCGTCAAAATGTTTGTTAAAAAAAAGAGGGAAAAACAAAAATGCAGAAAAGGGAAGAAAAAACTTTACCAATTTGGGGACTTCGCATTTATTCAACATGGTGATAAAACTGTTAATGAATATGTCGCATTAAAGTGACAACACTTGTGTGTATTGTTAGGACGTTTCTGTCATACAGCTTTTATTTCGTAAAGTAGTCGGTACTGTGTAGGTACGACATTTTCTATAAAATAAATGGGCCATAGTGTGATTTATGTGTGCGGCAGTTATTTGGAAGGATTAATGGCTAGAACTTTTACCATCTGTCCATTCTTAAACCTAATTATCTAAACATATGGAAAAGTTTTGGTTCTTGATTTCTCACTTCGAGGTTTATTTCGGTCGTGAGGCGCAACACATTTTATGTAGGCGAAACAAAGTTTACGTAATTGATCCTTTGAAGATTCCCTTTAGCATCGGTTCGATTTTAAGTAGGCAGTCACCCGCACACATTAAACCCATTAGTTTATGAACATTTTCCACAATTATCTGCATATTGTGGATCTAATTATTAAGGATCTGTAGAAAGTTTACAATATTTATGATTCTTCAATGGTTTGATCCTTAAAGAAATTTTCTCGTAGCGTATCAATTTCCTCCTAGTAGCCTTTGTACAATAATTAATGAATAAACTCTCTTGCAGAAACAATTTTTAAACGCTGAACAAAGTTTGTAGTGACTTACGAATTTCCACGCAGCACTGCGAGTATGAAAGAAAAACCTTGACAGTGGCATTCCTTTATGTACCATAAATTGAAAGTCAGATTTATGAGGCAAATTCTTTTTATTGCGCTCCCTTGTGTTGACATAAAACCTTCATTTAATCAATTCGAAAATAATTTATTTCCCATATCCACAGGGTGTGATTAATACCGCAGTCTCCTTTAAACATTTTTATTAGTCTCATCTATAGAACCGCCCAGCATTGAAATTTTTTGCCATTGGTTATTGATTACAGAAATAAAACCTCCCGAGAAATTTTCTGTATACGAATTGCAATTTTTCTTTCAATTTTCCTCACGAGATTCGAGTGGAACAATGTGGGAGCTTTAAGCTTATCAGGTATTATAAGGGTGCATCGTATTTACTGTAATAAAAAGTAATGATTTTAAAGACCAATAATGTATAAAGTATTTTAATTTCGAAGCTGTAAAATAAAAAACTCAAAAAATGGTAACTTTTTTATTATCAACCCAAAAAAAAATTCCTGCAAATAAGAAGATTAATTTAACTACACACTTGATATTGATAAGCTTGATCTATCAGCTTTCGACAAGCCAGCACGAAATCGGCATCAATTAATAATGTAGATGAGAGAGGGTAATTGAATTAATGGTGCATAAAATTGCAACCCTTTAACATTGATAGTATAATCCATTCCCCCACCCCCGTTACCAACGACTCGGCCTGCCGGAAAGCATCGTTTTCTTTGTTTTGTAATATAACGCTGCCTGTTGGAATCCAAGACGATTTTGCAAAGCCTCTATAATGAAATGAGAATTCAACAAGTAACTCCTTTGATATTGTAATCACTTGTAACACTTACGAACCACTTGGGAAGGAAATTAAATGCAATTTAAATTTAAAACGATGTGCTCAGAAATGCATTCACGCACGTTAGTGTTGTTCGTTTACAATTATTTTAATTACATAAAAACAAATGCAATATTATTCGAACAATTAACTATTCAAAAGTAGTTGAAAAAAATTACTATTCATTAATTTTTAAGGGTGGAAATATAATTCCAAGGAAACATTATAACAGCTTACTCTGCATATTTATTTATGCGAAGCAACATTTTACAACAATTTGTTAATATCTCAAATGAAAGCGTGGTTATAACCCTAGTCACCCACACATTCATTTAAATTGTCCCTGACAGAGACGCGAATGTACAAGAACATTGTCTTAGCAGGGTGGGGGGTGGTGTAAATTGTAACAAACGGGTTTTTGCGTTATAACACTGCTTCCTTTTTGAATTCAAAGTGTTTTCATGAAAGAGAATTTTAAAAGCCCAGGGACGCGTACGCAAATAAACAAATGAAATACACAGTGAGCATCATCCCTTATAACAAGTTGAACATATACAATGTGCGCTAGATGTGGCTCCCCCCATTCAAGGAAACTTTCTATAGAAAACTTTCACAGATTGAAAAGAATAAGTCAAAACTTTTAATTGTTGAAAAACAGAAAATCGCATTTTGGTTTGAGTGCCTTGTATAAAGCATCAACAAAATCAGTTATAAGGCGTGCAAAAAATGAATGGGAAACACAATTGAATTCAACTTTTAATTTAAAAACTTTTACCACACCGGAAATGCTGACATTTCCAAATTGATGTTTTTTTATTAAGAGGGACAATGTCCATTATTTTATAAATGTAATTGTTTGTTAGCTTTAATTTTTTACTTAAACAAATACATAATATTTTATAAATTCATGCTTTACCATAGAATAAAAACATTCTTAAGAATAATGAACTTTCAGTACTGAATACATTTTTGTCAGAAGACAAGCATTAATAAGATTTAAGTCTCTTATTATCATTCTTTGAACAGCCAGGAAAAAGAATTTCCAACGAAACTGCAACAGCTATGTTTATAATTCTCATTAATTTCATTGAACTACAATCCACAGCATTGTTACTAGAGGTTACATTTGGAAATCTAGTCTAAAGTGAACTTAAAAAAACAATCTAAGGATTGCATTTTAAAATCACTAATACTGAAAGATCCTTAGTTGATTAGTAGTAAATGCAGAGAGGCATGAAATACTTAAAGCGGAAAAAATCTCATTACAAAAAGCTTGAAACAATTTTTTTTAAGTCACATTTACAGTACACGCGTCATTGTGAAAAACGAATTCATCTCTTCATATTTCAGTATGTCAATATGTCTGGAGATGAATATGAAAATTAAAGGCAGTTATGAGGCATTCTAATTTATTATAGAATCATTCATGTAGGTATGACAAACAATTTCAAATACCTGAAATTTCATTGATCATAAGATTCGTAACCATTAATGCGTGCTTAAATTATTTATTTCGTATTATAAACCAATCACAGTGGAGTAACAAATTCTGGTAAATGCAGAAATTTATTTTAATTTTTAATATTTTTTTAAAGGTCACCTCAATCAAGGTCAAGTTAATCTCATTATTATTGTTTTTTTAGATATACAGAGAAGAGATGATAGAGAGAGAGAGGTTGTCTTATAGGGCATGAGATTGAGAAAAAAAAACAAAAAAAAAAAAAAAGAGTGTTGAACTGAATTCACTGCTTCTGCAAAAATGTGTCCAATAATTTTGGTTCGAACTAGTTTCCGTGTTGAACGTTCACCTCTGCTGCAGAATTCAAAATAGTGCAGCACTAAAAGTTGATTTTTTCTCTGCACTCTAAACAAAAATTGAGAATTTAAAATTTTCATATAAAAAATGTGTGCACGCACGCTCTCTTCTAGGTCAGGTAAAATATGATGATATTTCTTTAAATGTTATCGCATTTAACAAAAAACTCAGCTGTCTAAAAAATCCAACTGAACTTAGCGTTTTCAAAACCGAATTTAGTTCATAAAATGTCCAGTTTTTATTTAGTTTCTTAAATTTTGCACTTAAATTATATCTAAAAGAGGTCTAGAATTTAAATTTATAATAAATTAAATATTTCCCTACCAATGGAACGTAAAAATTGAATTTTGCATGGAAATGGAAAACGACAGAAAAAGTAATAAATTCCAACATGGCCCTCCCTATCACTTAATATTATTTTACTCATAATATATTTTACTATATGGGATAGGTTTTTTCCCGTCAAGTATGCTTCGAAGCAACCAAGTACTATTAATTATGCTTTTATTCGACCAAAAATAAAACGTATTCATAAAAGAACATAAAAACATAAACACTGTATGGTGAGTTAAGAGTCAACTGAAAATCAAAACGGCCCTTAACATTAATATAATTGTTTCACTTGTTAAATAAATACGATTTTAAAACTGAAACAATTAAATTGATGTTATAAGGACATTTTTCGGATGACTCTTCTCACCATTCCGTTTTTATGTACCAATTTGGTAAATTACAAACAATATTGAGTCTGACAAAAATCAAAGAAAAATTTAATTGTCGAAACTGTGCAAAAAGATGATAAGGTTAATCAATTTTTCCTAACATCTCAAAGGCAAAAAAACATTTCAAAAACACAAAATAATTGTGTCTACAATTACAATTTTTATTCTACTTCCAAAATATAACAATAGCATTTCAGTTGAATATGAAAATGTGTATTTATAAGAGGATGGGGAATGAATAACATTAATTTACGTAGGTATAAGTATGCCACACGGTTAATGGAAGTTCATCTTAATTGAAGAAATCTGCGATACCATTACGCCCAAATAAGTAACACTTGAAGTCGACTTAATGAAAATTTTAAATGACACACATATGGCCTCTTCAGTGCTCGCATGAGTAGTAATTACGTTTTCGTTGAATTCCCCTTACCCACCCACAGGATGTGCGCGCGTCAAAGCATAATATCAATTGAGGCACGTATAACAGGCATACATATTTGATATTTGAATATGCTACAGCACATAAAATGTGTGTTGTGTATATTTTAAACGTGGGGTGCGGGATCAGCAGCATACATCAACAGTGTAACGATGAAAATCAGTATGGAATCAAATGATAATGTTTAAGCACATAATCGTTATTTAAACGATTTCACATGATTGTTGAACTTTTCCATCCCCGCCTTGTGTAATCGCTCATTTTTCATGTTCAGTAAATATAGTGCTGCTGCTGTTCCTCCTATTTCAATAATCGTTAATCATACAGTGTCCATTCTGATGCGTTTGTTTAAACATTTATTATTTAATGCCACGGTGTCAGTGTTTAAATACTCGTTTCCGGTTACTGCAATGGATTTAGTAATTTAAGCTTTCATTTAAAACACACAAGATGTTTTTGATTGGCTACACTTTTTCATAAATTCGTAAAAAGGATTATCGTTCGTTCATAGGGAATTACGGGAAATTATTTGATGC
Organism: Sylvicola cinctus; assembly: GCA_963854165.1. NCBI lineage: Eukaryota > Metazoa > Arthropoda > Insecta > Diptera > Anisopodidae > Sylvicola > Sylvicola cinctus. Next base: position 62,095,282 of record OY974082.1, on the reverse strand, counting down.
TGTAATTAATAAAGATATTTGTACTTTATTATTGTTAATTTTGTGTTCCAATGTTTATGGTTGATATCACTAAGTTGGGTGTAAAATAAATGTGAAAACTAATTTAACTGTAGTATTATACAATTATTATAAAAGATTAAACTATTATTTTGGCTGAGTGAGTTATTCAAACATTAAAAAACTTGGTTTTGTACTGTATTTTCAAAACCATTGCCTGTCTTCCAGTTGTTGTGATCAATTGAAGACATAATAAGTAGGAAAATATTGACATTAATTGCTTGTCAAAATTTATGGTATGTCAAAAATTATTTTAATTGCAAAAAGTGATGAATAAGCTGTCAAAAAATTAATTTTACTATCAGAATTTAAAACCTTTCACACTTTAAAAAAAATTCAAAGGCGTCCTTAATAAAACTTAATTTTAAAGAAAAATAATGATTTACAGATTAAGTTTAGTTTAGTTGTTTGGAAAATGGGACATCCTTGATACCAGTTACTCAATTTACTTAAATCAATTATCAAAAAAGGGTTAATAATTTACTTGAACTTCTTGAACTATAAAATGTAGACAAGTCACATAACTTAAATATATTAAATTTGTGTTTGCGCATTATAACAACTTACATACTAATTACTTAATTAAGTGCCATCGAGAATGAACCATTAATAACATTAATACGCTCTTAATTATTTCTTCTAGCAATTTGGTTTAAATAAATAATTGTCTACATTTCAATATTACAATTGCCAAGGAATAATAACAATTTTATGAAGAATTAATCTTTCATTTTCTTTTTTGAGTAAACTAACCCCGTAAAATTGTAATTTTTATGTTGCCACTATGATTTCTTGTTTGATGTATGAGCAATTAAACATATTCAATTCCCAGATGTAGCTAAGAGAGACGTGGATTTCTCTCAAATAAAGAAGCTTGCATTATATAAATTCGAGGGGAAATATGAGCTTTACAGTTTATAATTGGATAAAAGATGAAATGCGCATGCTCAGGGGAAATGATGGTTCATGGTATTAAAGAGCGTGAGAAGGAGAAAGTCTGAAAATTATTGTATAGCAATTTAAATTTAGGAACTCTAAAGATTTTTTTTAAATTTAATCAAAATGCAATTAAACTTATGAGAAACCTGTTAAATTTTTATAATATATATAACAAAAAAGAAAATCTGTGGACAATATCTGCAATTGGCCATTGGGCATTTCACCTTTTCCATGTTATCATTTAATTTTGTTGATGTGGGACATGATTATAAATTAATTTACATTACATAACACTGCCCGTTATCCAGATGCCATAAAATAAATTACCTACACCACCCCTAAAATATCCTTAATATTACAGTTCGCCTAATTTTATATAACCTTAACTTAAAAGAGAGAGCATCAGTATTAAATGTCCTGAATTCATATGCTATCAGCGGCCAAACATCATGCCGGGCTAATTGAGTTTGAGCAAATTTTTCACTGAACCAGAATGGCTGCCGCCTAAAGGGATGAGTAACGCAATTAGCACTATACCGTATACACGCCGTGTCCACTTAAAGTTGAACATTACGTGGGGAAAAAAAAGGGTTACTTACCTTTACCCTCCATCTGTTGTAGAACACGGCCATGAAAAAAAATCGCAGATAAAGTTTTATAAATTATAATAATATTAATTACAAAAAAGGTGTATTTTCCATAATTGGTGGGATGAAAGGAATAAAACATTTCCGGTTCATCAGCTTCAAATCAGTGAATCTGTTATATACTAGCGGCGTAACATCCTTTAGCGTCCTAATTCATTCATTAATCATTAGATTTATCATGCAATGTTTCAATTCAACATAAAAAGTGATGAGGTTGCCATGGATATTTTTAATCAGTCAAATATTTCTTGGATGATCAATGTTTGTATATCCTTAAATATTTATCCTTTTTGATTATTTTCGAAATACAATTTTGTAATTAATAAATATTTAGTCCGAATCGTATTATTGTTTCCCCCCTCCAAACAAAGTCTATAACAAATTGATTTATATTTTGAACATGAAATCATTGCATTTTTATTTTTTGTGTTCAATTTAATCAAATTTAAATAAGGATTTCTCCTGAAACCGTCGATATAACATTAATTTGCGAAATCACTCGTGTATGGCATAATGTGGGTTTCTTCCACAGACGGTTTTCGCCGCAAAGGAAATGTGTGTTTTGAATCATGCTGATGTTATGGGGAATGAGAGAATGTGTTTAAGCGTTTTGCATGCGATGAATATTTTAGGATTATGCGATGTACACGATGCCGTATGTGGTTCAAGAAATGCATATGTTATTTATGCTGAATAAATATTTAAACGATTGCTGAAGTAGCAAATGTGTACTTGCACAAAGTGCGTAGGTCGGGGTGTTTTGTTTTCTTTGTAAATAACAGATTTAAGGATGTCATCTTAAAATTATGACAAAGATTGTTATGAGCTTTTGGCATCATAATACGTAGCATGTAAATGTTTTAAGCTAATCCTTTTTGATATGCGCGTTGATTATTCAGTGCCGTCACAATCCTTTTTGAAGCCAATTTCAAAACATATTCTTTCACCTTACATAAACTTAATTCTTTAAATATTGAAATTCATAAAGCATATCCTTTTAGCACAGTGCTTGCAAGCTCAGCAGGGCCAGGATGTCATTAAGTGTTTAATGTGATTGCCAATATTTGCAAATTTGATGGCCTTTTCACGTGACACCTTCACCGGAACGACCCATCTTCAATGTAATTACAAGGATATCAATTTGCACTAACGCCTATTAATACGTGAATATATCCTAAATAAACATGGATGTATTCTGGTGCTTTGATAAGGCGAACACACGCAATGAAATTCGATGACGAGAGTAACGAGGCAAACATAATATTTGTCCATGGTGGCGCGCAAGGCGTTCGTTTCATTACATTATGGCACCGTCATCAGCATAATGTGTGAGTTAGACGCCATACTGAAGTTTAACATTTCAAAAGGACTCTCTTAAGTGCACCAAAGATAATGGATAACAAACTCTAAAACAGTTTTGTCATCACATTATATATGAATTTTGATACACTCCTTAATGTATGGCTGGCGTTATGGGCTTTTGAGATTGGATTTCGCTTCATTGTCTGAAAGTACCGATGTTGCCAAAATATTTATGGGGATTTAAGAATTAAGATTCAATCATAGTACACTGTAGAATAGAAGTTGCATAATTTAGTGGACGTTATACATTTACTATTAAGGGATTTCAAATTATTTTAATGCGTCACATAAAAACTATAGCTTAAGTACGTGCAAAACATTAAAAAGCTTTAACACGTTACTCAGTGGAGATATTCGTCCTTTGAAATGAAACATTCCAATTTCTAAAATATTTAGAACGGTCGTTACGTAAACATTTATTGCAGCCGTTGCAATGGGTATCGCAGTTGCAGTGACAAATGCAGTTTTAATGGCTTTAATTGTGACAGCGGATCTCGTAAAGACTCCATTAACCATTTGCAGCGTAATGGAAAATAACGTTAGCAACTCGACTCCCAACAAACACTAATGCCTGCATTATTTATATGCAAAACTTGATTGACATCCCTTACTTATTTTAAAGGAAATAAATTCAATTTTACGGATTTTTCCCAAGTTGTGTTTTACAGTTTAATTTATTACGACACACCGTACTGGAGTGATGGAGTATTGCACTTAAGTAAAAATTGGCTTAAAATGGAGCTGGAACACGTTTTGAGCACCCAAAAATCCGAAAAAATTCGCCAGAAAAAATGTACTCGTTTGACTGTAAAGTCGCTAACTCGAAAACCGCTGGACGGATTTGCATGAAATGTTGACATCTTGTAATAAATAATTTTGACATTTATACCTATTAATTGTTTCAAGGTCACCTCTCTCAAGGTCAAATTAAGGTCAACAAAATCTTCTTCTTTTTTTGATTGAAAACATTTAATCGAAAACGGCGTTATGTATTTTGATCATTTTAGAATTCTATAACCATTAGGGTTGAATAAACAAAATAAAATTTGTCTTGTGTCTCTTAAAATGATCCTTTTAGCTTAAGCTTAACCTTAACTTATAAATGAATTTCTAGTTTTAAAAAAGTTGCAATAGTTTCATACTTCACCCTCCCTACAATGTACTTTATTTTTTTAAAGTTGCTAATTTTTATGTAGCTGAAGTTAGTTTAGTAATTACACAAATTGCACCCTTTAGGGCATTTAAAACTTTTCATACACATTATGATTTTAATCTACAGTTTCTGAGCTGATCATTTCTCTACTCATTTAAACCATAAAAATAATTCTGTAATTTTAAAGGCGCAATTTGTTAAGTGCAAAAACTGTTTAATTCACGTGCAAATAAAGCAGTTTAAAATGAATGCAAAATACATTCTTCCACCCACTGATCAAAATTCATAAAACACGGCAAAAAAAAAGGACGGTCTTTATTCACTTTAGTGCTTTATTTGCTGGTGGGTAGAGAAAAAAGTGTGAGCATTTAATGTGTGGTATGACAATAGCCGCTATCATATAATTGAATCAACGCTGTTTAATTAAAATTCATTGACACGAAATCAGTAAATGGCAGTGATGGTTGAATTATGTACATAATAAATGTGGCAGACATGAATTCGTTACACTTTTTTTTATCCTTAGATTTTGACCAAAAAAACTGTTGTTAAATCGCTAATACTAAATTCAATTTAAACTGATTACAATGATTTTTGATTCAATTTTTTTTAAAGCAATCAAACATCAAATTTGTGGCACTTTTAAAATAATTGATTTTGATTACGTTCATTTGATGCTTTTTGAAATATTATATTATATGATAGGATTATCATGGATGTGGTTTTATTGTTTGAAAATAATGCGGTTTATTTTAAAGTAAAATTAAAATTGGGAAATTTATTTTTGTTTTGTTAAATTTTTACTTGTACATTACGTAAAACATTCAATTGTTTAAGCATTTAAAGGTAATTGAGGAATAAGCGATTAAAGGACTTAATCCGTAAGGGATTAATTATTTCTACCTTAATCCTTTTTCGATTACCGCATTAGACTTATGTGTTTAGTTGAAAAGTTAACTGTGTTATTATAATCCCGCTTATAAAGTGTCTTTCTATTTCCCAACTAGCACTATTTCTTTAGTATTCAGTACTCCAGCTTTATAGTAAATTCGTGAATCCATATAGATGTAACATGCATGTTGTAAATATTATAAATTATTGATTACCAGCTTCCCGATGCTATGAAAATCTCCTGTCGAATTGTCTGTTTTTTGATATTAATAACAATTTATTGCCTATATATTCACCTGTCGGCTATAAATTGTAGGATGTTCGTGTGGAAAAATAATCTTTCTTATATTTCAGTGCTCCTTCTTTTCTACTAATCTGTTCGCTTCATCATGTTCTTTCCCATACACAACCATTGTCGATTGAAATGCGATTTGGTGCGCCGTATTTTACAAATAATATATTTCTATAAAAGTACATACTTTAAAAACATTTTTGTGCCAGCTTATTTTGATTTAAATGTAATTCTCTTTTGAACAATCGTGAAGTATTTAATTTTGAAATAAAAAATAAATTTATTTAATTTTTTGAACATCAATGTATTTTATTTAATCGAAGATAAGTAGACAACCCATCATTCAAACAGCAGAACAATTTGAAGACGTTGTAAAAGCTGAATCCCATTTGTTCAATAAAACTCAATCAATCCGATAATTCTCAATGATTAATGATTGGGAATACTATATATAAACATACTTACTCATGTTTTATTATCCTCTATAAAATTCACTTCTTCTGCATTTATCACTATGAAGTTTATCATTAATGGAAGTTTAAAAGTAAGCATTCTTTAGGTAATAAAATGCATCAAAATTGAAATATTTCCATAAATTGGGAAATGTGTTTATTTAAAATTGAATTAATACAGTTCTTAACACAAAAGGAGGTTCAATATAATACCTTCAATCAATAAGATCTTACGCAACATGAAATACAATAATGCTTCTAAATCCGATTAAATTATGTATGTGCAATGTGCATCCTTCTCAATTTCAATCCATCAAATCAACAAAGCTTACAAGCACTTCTTGCTTAATTCCTGTAACACCTTTGTAACTTAAAACTTTTGTCACCACACATTGTATTGTATAAAAACTAAAACGGGAATTCCATTCACCAAAGTAACAATATCACGAACGTATTCCAATTGTTACACTCAAGGCACTAATAATACAATTAGAACAATAAAAGTTCGAAATAGCTCCACTCGATTAAATAGCAGACACCATCTTATGTCGTTATGTTGTTTATATACACATTTCATTTAATTTCCCACGAGAAGGATACCCTGTAACAATTCTCGTGATATGTTGTGACGCTCGTTTTTATTTGTCAAGACTCTTGAGTGACATCACCGTTCAGAATAAGATACATTAAAGACATTGTAATTCAATTTCGTGTGACACCCTTTTAAATGGAATTTAGCACAATGGATTCTTGGAAGGAAAAAATGCGTGCTTCATTTCTGCAAAATTGCTAATCATTTAGATAAGTGATTAAGGAGGAGCTTAATTTATACGTTTTTTATTTTATTTAATTTTTAAATTTAAGTCAATAAAGAAAACATAATTAAAACTTTTGCATTTATTTTTTAATAATATGCAGCTTATAATTATTTAGACGTTTTTGATTTAAATTCAAATTTTTATATTTAAATAAATTTAAATCCAAATGTGTAGACAAAATTTTACACCTTACTTTTTATCCCTTGTTCACATAATGAAGCCTTGATTAATTTAGAAATGGAAATATATTATTACCACTGTTTTAAACCTCGGCTAAAACAGATAGAAAAGAAAATTATATCAAAAACTGTCCGAAATCCCATTTTTTGTTCTAGATAATTAATAACGATTTTTTTTCAGAAAATAACTATGGAAATATATTTTGTCCCTGGTCAAATTTTTTTTGCAGCATTTATACATTCGAGCCTTAAATCTTAAAGCATGTACTACTGGGTGTTCCTTTTTAAAAATTTATATTTTAAATGAATTTATACGAATTCATTTACGTTCCCTTGTGCACAAATGCTTTGAAAAAGATGTAACAGTAAAAGTCTAGACATGTTTCAAGTAAACAACATACTACGTAAGAAATAGCTCCTCTCTGAGATGGGCAACATTTAAATTGTTTAGGCATTCAATTTGATTTTCTTAGAAATACAATTATCCGCATATTTAATAACAAGGTCAGCAATCAGCATTCCTTGGTAATAATGAAGCTCACATTCCACTTAACTAATCCTTGAAAATTTAAGGGATGTACTAATGTATTCTGTTTTCTTTTAAATGAACAAATTACCTGCAACAATCATTATTCAAATCAAGAATCATTTTTTAAATTGCTTCTGGAATACATAATGAAAAAAAGCCGGAACACCTCTAGCCAGTGTAACTAAGTTAAATATAACTATGGAATTTTGATTGCTCATTCGTATGCTTTAAATTCTCATGCACATATATTTTATTCCCGATTGCAATGAACTGCTTAATACAATCACCAGCATGATACTTGAATTTCAACTAGCTTTCATGAAGAGAATATGTTTTGCAAAGTCTGGGGTTAAGTACACAATGTTGTGGAAATGGTGTACGAAACACACAGACAGCAAAAAAAGGGGGTAGCGAGTATCGCAGGATATAAAATTAGATTAGGAAAAGGTTTTATTTCCCAATTTGAATTTTGTTGGAAATATTTGAATAATAATGTGTACATTGTAAAGGGGAGCAAGAACTATTGTAGCGAAATTTTCTTTATGCAGCCAAAGTGTATAGATGAAAATGTTTGCGATATTTTAAATTGAAAAGTAAATATTTATTTATAACGTTTACTACGCAAAGTACGGGCAACTCTTTCGTAACAATAGATAAAGTAATTCGTTGAGTGTATTAATTATTCTTAAAATACACAATCATTGAAACGAATGATTTAAATAAAACATCCTTATTTAAACCACTCTCATAAAAGCAAAATTATTTTGATGCACTAATTTCTCCTAATTTTAATAACTTCATAAAACACACACCTACATTAAAATATTATGTCAACCATGCAAATATTTGGATGTAAAATATTTACCTCATTCTCTAAATATTGTAGCATGCTTTACACACTGCATAAATATATGAATGATATAACATGCGAGCAAACTGGAATAATTCCACAATATGTAAATATTGTCATTGTATATTGACATCCACTGATTAATTATTATAACAATGCGTTTAATTTGCAAAATTTTACATGCACCTTGTTTAAACAATGTGATTTTCATTTAATTTTAAATAAACAAATCAATTGATTGTTATCATTAATATTCGGTATGAAACAAAATGAAACTTAATGTTTATTGTCATTCCGGCGATTTATATTTGTGCAACTGCATTTATACACAAATATGATACGTCATGTCATGAAATAACATTTTAATTAATTAACAATGAAATTAACTAAAATGTGATGTATGTTTTAATTCACAATGTATTCAGGACTCTATGTACGTCTGTGGTGGTAAATTGGAAAGAATAATAACAATACATTACGTTTGTCATTTAAACTTAATTACAAAATCATGTTAGTGCAATCGCATTAAATCAAAACAAATGTTGATTTTAATGGATCAATGTTGAATTATCTTTAAATTATTAGAACCCAGATTTTATTAAATTTAAATCTAAGATAAATTACATCGGCGTTATTCAAGTTGAAGACGTTTTCAAAACAGTGAAAAAAATAATGAAAAATATTTTTAACATGAAATATTCCGCAAAGTTGTGCACTTTATTAAACAATAAATTGACCTTGAAATTACATTTTTATGACCTTGTAATTGTTTGTAAAATGAAGTTCTCCAGACCACAATTCTGCTCTACATAATTACTTTTTAAAATTAATTGTGTAAAGGTAATTGGTTTTCAATTTATTTTACTTTTTAGGTTATAAAAAAGGACTTGCAAGTAGAATTTCAAGGTCAGACCATTTTTATCTCCGAAACGTTAAATATTTCATAAAATTTAATTTCACATTATTATTTTTAATAAAATAAGAAACTAGCTGCATACTTCAAGAACAAAAATTTGAAAATTCAAGGATATATTTTCATAGCAAAACTGTTCTTTTATAGGATATTATGATTTTCTACTTTATTTCAATAAAAGGACCAATTTTTAAAACAATCCAAAGGCAAAATTTAAAAAACAATCAAAGTCAAATAATCCATATCGTCTGCGATGTATATTTTAATTTTGAAGACTCGATGGATAAATTTCATAATGACGTATTTTCAAAATAAATTGTAGAAATAATACTGTTCGACCGAAAAAGCAAAAATAAAATTATTTATTTATTAAAAACCCATTAGCATTATTATTCGTCCTTGTTTTTATATTTCCATAAGCATCACAAACTCATTTCAAAATAAATTACACATCTTTCCTGCTGTACACTAAGTACGAGTGACACTTGTGAATAATAATTGAAGTAGATGGACGTGCAGAAGCACCTACAGAGTAATTATTGACCCCAATAGTGATAATTGCAACACCTTCTGGTGGGAAAAGGACGCTTGAATAATTAATGGCTATATTCTTGGGCAATATGCTGTGAATTACTAAAATCAATACAGAATATATTGTATGTCTGTGCACGAGCAAATATCTTCATATGCGAATGCCTGGCCATGTTGCAGAAATGTCCTTTTATAAGAGCATACATATAAGTACGTTCGAAATGTATATTATGTAACTAGTTCACAAAGTTGTATTCTGAGAAATGTTACTTTAGGCAAAAACATCATTATACTAAGACTTATGTAATTTGTTCAAGTACAAAATAAAATGGCATGCTTTCAAGATACGAATGATCTTGCCTATATAGGTGCATGTGTAATTTGTGCTTTTTATTATATTATAGTAAACAATTTTCATGTATAGTACATCAAAATATAATATTATGACTTTACATTGCATAAATTTCCGCCACAAGAAACTTGAATTTTTGTGTGTACATTCTGTGAAAGTTGCTTTTTGAATGAAAAGCACGTTGAGCTCCAACATGAAACGATAAAAAGTTCGTTTTTATTCAAACATCTGTGCAATAACCTATTAAAATATTTATTTTCAAATTTGCATGCAATCTTCGAAGCAACAAAGAAGTTTGCGTTTTTTTTTTTTTACTCACAAAAGGCTCAGACACTTATTTTTAATTAAACTTATCTTATCTTTGTTGCAAAGTGTGTAGCTGCTTTGTACGCGAGTACCAACTTCCAAAATTAATATATGCAGCACACAACAATGGCAACTTCTTCGGCAAGAGATTCCGCCGCATTTTCGTATTAATATTTATGAAGATTTTAATGGTACGTAATGCTCAAAATGGTTCTTGCAATAAATTTTATTTTACTTTTGTATTCCGCTAATATTATTGTTGAAGAATTTTTTGTGAATCAACTAATTACCAACCAATTATGAAAATTTGCAATTCATTGAGATTTTATATGAATAGCAGCTTTGTAATTTTAATAAATGAAATCAAAATTAAATTACCAAATATTTAATGAAGTGTTTATTTTGAAATTTTCCACAATTAATACATAAATTTTAAAATAAACAAAAATTTATGCAATGTCAAAAAAACAATTCCCAGAATTTAACCACGGATTGATGAAATTTTCAACATTCATTAATAGTAATTGTTTAATGCATTAAATTTGGCAATTTGTAACTGTACAAATAAAATTAACTTTCACACCTTTTCATTTATTTAATTAAACAATAAAGTCGAAATCATTACAATAGACTTAAAATAAATTTGTTGAATTAAAGCAGCACAATAATAAGCTTTCGAAATGACCTTCAATTATTTGACATTTGATGTTCCATTTTACGGCCACAACAAACATCCGCATGAGGACACAATATTGGCAACATTGAAAAGCTGGACCCAGCCCACGTTTGTTCTATTAAAAATATAAAATGTATTTTTATGATCAATATAATCTGTATTTACTGGATAATCTGGTTTTATTACACATTTTATTGACTTTTAAATAAATATCTCCTAAATTTAAGTTGATGCTCGTAAATGTCAATAAGTTTATTGGTTTTTCGAAATGAAACACTTGATGGCGAGGCAAGAATTACCGCAAAGAAGAATTGAAGCAAACGTAGTAATCGATCTTTGTACATTATCTTTATGAAAATTTTTGGTGAGACTTTCTTATAAACTGTGATTGGAAATATGAAAAAAAAATTAGAAAAAGAAGAAATTATGTAAGTGAAGTTTATCTTTCAAAAATGATCTTGACTCTTAAGTTAAGTGATTATTAAGTGGTAAGTACTTGTGGAAAATAATTATTGTAGCCATTTTCTTATTTATATTAAGTCACCACAAATATTTGACATTTCGTAATTAGTATTCGCAAAACCATGAGACGTCCTTGTTCAAAACATATTATCGGATCGACAGATGGTAGACAGCTTGACGCTTAACCATTTACAACATAAAATTAATTACTCATAAGTGTCATAACTCATAAGTCATGTGAGAAACCATGCTTTTGATTGTAACAAATTTATGAAATTAGCTCCGAAAAATTGTTTTAATGAAAGTGAATGCTGTCACAATCATAAAAACGCAAAACAAATGGGCAAAATATTTTTTATTAAAGTAAATCAACATCACAACGCCCACATTTCCTTGTCCCTAGTTTTGTTGCGTGTTTCTTTAACTTAAAGACTTCTGTACAAGTTGTAGTCTTTAAAACAAAACAAAATACCCGCATAATTACATTTTGGTCTGTACTCTGCAAATAAACTTGGAGCAATAAACGCATTTCCAACCACATTAAACTATAGTTTAGCTTATTGATGTTGCATAACTGTGTTCATACAAACATGTTCCCATACAACAATAAGCATTAAATCAACTTACAACTTTATTATCAGCATATAATTGTTTCCATACAGACAACACAATATTGTTGTTGCATTAAACTTTTCATTTCTCTAATTGCATCCCTTTTGCAGCACAAAACTTTTACACATTTAATGCATCACGTTTGATTTTCCATTCAAATTATTATTTTGGTGGTTCCGGAACAGACGAAATTGTGGCGCCAAAAAAGTTGTGTGTGGCAACAACATTAATTTCTATTTTATTTCGGAGTGTTGTATAATATAATGCCAGCACTGCACATTCGATGCGCTCAATACCACTTAGTCGTAGTTAGTGCCGAAAGCGGTGGTGATTGCACATTGCACAATGGTGTTTATTTGTTAAGCGTTGTGTCTGCATTAACGAACTTTTTGCATAATTTATGGCGTCATTGTTGAGTTTATTACACTTCATGTTTTTTTTTTGTTTTGTTTACAAATTACAAATTCAATGGAGAATAGTGCAAAGCTTGTTATTGTTTATTAATTAAGAAGGATTAATAATTTGGATTTATCTTCAAAAATTAAAATACCATCAATGAATTAATAATTGGTAATTCAATATTAATAATGAGTTCAAGTGATTGTATAAAAATAGAATGATTTTAATGAAATATTGATTACCCCTTTATTTTCCCAATTAATTCTGCAATATAAGATTAAATTCGTCTATGAATTAATGAAGATTTTAATGAATGTAAAACAGCCATCCCAACCCGTTGCAAACTTTCCGTGCCAACAATGATAAAATGCTTAAATTTTAAACATTCAAAATACCCAATATTTTACCAAAGGCCTTAGGGACAATCATCCTTTCCATGCACTTTCAAAACGTAGTAAATTTCATACAAAAATAAGCTATAACCCACAATAAAATATCCTTCGTGGAATTTACCTATTTTCCTGTGCAAATAAAGGAGTGAAATAAATTCGGTTTCACGGAAACTATTTTCTCACCCAGCCGTCTTCCCCTAACTCCATCACCGCCTATCACCGCGTGGCGCCACCCAAAGGATTTCCTTTTATGCTCACATTGTGCATATTTCTCCAATTTGTGCTATGGCTAAAATACACACGCAAACACACAAACACACAAAAACACACACACAGCGAATGTATACTGACGTGTTTTTTCATTCCTTTTTTTTTTTGCAACCAAAGCAAAATAATATAAAAATGCGAATGACTCTCTCTCGCAGTGAATTTATGGCAAATATTCAAATTTGTAAATAAACGTACGACGAAAAAGAAAATTGTATGTTTCCCTTTCACAGACGCTTGGGTAATTGCTTCTCTACTTCTTACCATTTGCGCGTTCTATTGAGTTTTGTGTGTTTTTTTTTATATTTTTTATGCATGCACATTCGTTATTGTTACAAGACGATTTCTTAAAGTATCGCCACGGGAATACGCGATTGCAAAAATCCCTCAAACAAATGCCGAGCGTCGCACAAATGGGCGCACATATTTCGCTGCGGATGCCGCCACCCATTGCTGAGTAAGCTCGTCGTCGCACACACAAAATAAAATATTGCACGCAAAAGTGTGTATGGTGATACTTTTACAACATGAATATGGCAATATGCTTATATATATTATGTTGTGCTGTGTTCGATTCTAATTTTTGGTGCTTTTTTATTTTATATTCTTTTATTGACTTGAGATTTAATCGACAGAAAGTTTTTCAAATGGAGGCTTATGCTAATACTACGTTATTTTATATTATGGTGACATAAAACAAAAGCAATTGAAGAATGAGATTAAAGACCCATAAATGGAAATTTTAATTAAGTCTGAAATCTCCAATCTCTTATAAATTTTAAATGCTTTCCATAACAAATTTGTCTACGCAAAATGTGTTTCGTGAAGAAATAAATTGCAATGTTTATTCATAACGTTTGCTTACATAATATCCACTCATCTCCAAAGCTAATCATTCCTATACGACAAAATTAAAAATAATCAAAACGTCCCCTCTGGACTCTATAATATGAAAGTCTCTCATCTCGCTGCATATTTATTACAAGTTATGGCTACATGTATATTGTATAACTAACACAGCATACTGTTACATAAATATAAACAACTATTTGACATTTTTCAAGAGCAATATACGTTTTAATTTCCCAGAGGGCAAATTGCATGCAAAATTTTATTTAAAAAATAAAAAATAAAATTGCAAACACGCTACATCGATCGAGCTGACCATGTCCTTAAAGCACACTAATTGACATCGCTGTACATGGATATGGGAATAATGATAAATATATCAGTTGTTCAGCGTTCTCTTTCATTGTGCCATGAAACTGTTGTGTTTCTTTATACATTATTTTATGCATTCATGAAATTGAGTTCATCTGTACAAAAATATCCATTTAATTTTTTCCGCTTTCACTTCATAAGTAATGACTGAGCTGGTGTGTGTGGTCACCACAGAGCTGGAAATTCATGTAAAGCGGAAAACTGTTCGATATTTACTGAATATTGATACTGTGCTTGTAACATGTTGATTGTGTTATCGGAAGTCGGAACCCATACGTTGTGAGGCCATGTGTTTATTCTCTTATGGGCGACCAGCGTGTACGATGTACATATGGAGTTGCCACCCCAACCCTCAATTGTGTCATTGTACGAGTGTATTCATTTTTATACAGGGGTTTCCATAAGTGGATTTTACAGTTTATGGCGGACATTTTGTTGAGGATGCATTAACTGTAAAATCTGTTGTTTTTTTTTGATCCACAAAAGACAAATCATTATGGCAAGTAAAAACTTAGTGGTCCAGGAACACATGTAAATTAAAAAACATTATTATTAAAACGATTGCGTTCTCTTTCACCAAAAAAAAAATTTTTTTTAAGCGATGAGGGCTTTTTTCGATAAACGGGTTCGTAAATAACAAGAAAAATTGCTGAATTTGGGACAATTACAACCCACCAAGTAGCAATTTGCATCCGCAGAATGTCAAAAAGTACTTGGATTGTAGCCCGGTGGCCTCATCGGATCAATTTTACTAACAACGACGTGTGGAATCAACAGGAATCGTGGCACTTAATTTCGTCAATCTCTTTTTTGTGTGATTTCTTTAAGCCGCAGTTTTGTGACCACAGAGCTTCCATGCAAATTTTATCGTTCCGTGCCTTTATCTCCTCTGTCTATGTAGATTCTCTGTCTTTATTCTGCACCAGTGCCATATCGTAGTACTATTCTCTCTCTTAAGCAATTATTGTTGATCCTCTTTTCGATCTTGAACGCTACATTTCCCTTTTCTCTTTCTCACCTACGCACTGGCTTGCTATCTTCGTCCACTCTCCCAATGCGTTAAATCTAACGCGTTAGATTGCCGAACTTCTAAATTTTTTTAGGTTGAACGTAACACCTAAAAAAAAATGTTTTTATCTAAAACGCAACGTTTTTAATTAAATTATAAAATCAGCCGACCCTTATTGGAAAACCCTATGCTTGATTATTTGTTGGTTGACTTACATTTTCATACATATTCATTTTGCTGCATTTTATGGTATTGAGTTTGCTTCAATTACTGTCGCTCGGTGCTTCCTATACATTGAAATTATTGGGAAATATGAACACAACATTATATTTTATGAAGAAATACGAAATTTACTTCCTGACTTTCTTTTGTTTATTTTCCGTGAATGCAGAAAATGTTTCACCAACTTTTGCAGTTCTGCATTATTTCAGAAATTGATGTGCTTCTTTGGGTATTCCAAGAAAATGCAACACTATTTAAGTAATTCGCTTTAATAATTCTACTGTTTTTCAAGAATTCTGTAATTTAATATTATCGTATTCAAAAGTGAGTGCACAAAATCTCGTGTTTCCGTAAAGCGCCATCATTGTTGTAAAATTGAGATTTAAAAATATTATATTCAATAATTATTTGGTACGTACAAAAAGCGCTACGTGCTATAAAAAATCAATATGAAATTCATAAGGACAATAGATAAATTAATAATTGGAACGTGCAACTAAATAAATTCATATCCCTTCAGTCCCACCAAATAACAATATTCATAAATACTTAGTGCCCCATTTCCCAATTTAAGTGCTTCATTATTTATGTGCCACCATCTCGTAACAGCTCATGCGAAATCTCCCAACATTCGCATGGCATTCAGTGAGTGCTATGGGCGAAATAAATTGAAACAGGCCTCAAGGAAATTTATCGCGCGTATCTCCTCCTGACAATTGACATTATATTTCCCATAAGATCTAACGTCACGAGGGAATTTGCCTTTCTTGTAGCCCACATTGGATTAAACTTCTTGTATATATCCTTGGAGTTCCGTCAATATTGTACAATGTAGTATGCATTATGCCTAAGTGGCGAAATCCCTTTTTGAAAGGGGAAACTCAAACATGGAAAGGGCACCTAATATTTTTTTTTTTTTGGATATATTTGCTGTTTTAATCATTATGTTAAAAAAAATTAATTAACTTGTAGTAATTTTCCACAGTAAACATAATAAAGTACAACTTAAGCTATCAACAAACACTTCACAATAATAATAACCATAAATTTTGACTGCAGTAACAAATTGTCAGTTACTTTTCTGACATATTCCCGTCACCCCCCACATATATTTAAACAATATTTGTGCTCATTTACCGACATACTCATTTCCTATATAGTTACACCCACCCTTATGGTGCGGATACATTTTCCTATCCACACACAATGACGGCTTTTGTAACGTTATAGCTGTGTATTAATAGCTCTTGTACAAAATCATTTCCTGCATATTGAATTAAATGTCTTATCACATCACGCACCAAGCTTGCACACAAGACCCAAGCTCACTACGGATTGTATGTACGCCCCGTATTAACTTTGATACGAAATTATTTTCATCACCTTCGATGCATAATCTTGTGCTGTTTTGAGGATATACACACTTTACACATTGAGAACAATTTAATACTTTGATGTACTTTAGTTGTGTGAGTTGTGACACTGACGCTTTACGGTATTACAAAGGTTTGTCACTACTTCGAGGGTGAAATTGTGTCCTTATCGGCTTTTGCATAATATCACAAGGGTGGGTTTTTATGATTTTGATTTAGTTCCAGGAGTTTTGTTTTAAATTTGTTTTTTAATTCCAATAATTAAAAAAAAAAATATAAGTAATTCATTAAATATAAAAATTTTAATAAACAATCAATTATTAATTTTACTGAATTCATTTTAAATACAACTTGATACAAAGTTAACTGAAATTCTGAAGCATATTTTCGCATTGCAAGTCACGTTGATCCTTTCAGTAAGCTTTTTGGGTGGATTAAAAAGCTTTCTTTTTCTTTTTAAACCATGCAATTTTGCCTCCAAGATGGCGTCAAAACTCAAAATAAATATCAACAAAATTAAGTTATATCAAAACGGTTTAGGAAATATACTTTTACTTTAACTGTATACTTTAGTTTATCATAGACATCAACCCCATTTGAAGAAAGCTTTTATACGGTACAAATATTTATTTTGTCAAAACAAAATGGTGTACTAAATTGAACGAAACATTTTATAAAACTTTGAATGGAGGCAACTCCTTAATCATTTCAGCATTCAGCAATTTTATTTGTAGGGGCATTTCACGAATATTTACGTATCCTTTACTTAAGGTTAATCACTCCTCACGAAAGAACAAAAAATTAAAATAGACTTTTTATTATTTTCTTTCACTTTGATTGGTCAAAAAATTTGTTTTTTTTCAGGGATGATCCTTAAAATATGTATATTTAAATACAATTTCAGTTTTCAATCGTTTCTAAATCCTTGTTTTTAGTACAGGGTGCTCCATTAAGGGCGGGTTATCATTAAATAAAATAAATTGTGAATAAAATATAGCAACAAATTTTTTTATTTAATTTCTTAAAGCTTAAAGCTTTACAAAATCCAAATTGCTTTTAAATTATATAATCAAATAAAACAATTAAATTTTGTACACCATTTTAATCAATCATTTTATTATCCAATAGCAGCTGTCTTTAATGTGGAATGTATAACTTAAATATTTAAATTAATAACTATATTTAATGTACCATTTATGTACACGGCTTGTTTAAATGCTTACACATATAATATTATACAAACAATTCGCTGTTTCATTACGATCCATCTTGTACACAGTTGCAATTAGCTGCATAACACTACAGACCATTTCTGCTCCTAATATTAAATCAACTTTTCACAAAAATTATCAGTTCTTTTGTTGCATTGCAATTGTATTCTTTTTCGCATCATCTTAATGGCAATATATCTCAAAATTCAGTGTTTTTTTTTTTTGTTTTTTGTTTTAATTATTCATACATACAATGTAGGTGTAATGGAATCAGAATTTAAAAACTATTTTATATCATTAAATGTCTAAATAATAAATAATTGTTATAATATTAAATATATTTCCAAAAATACATTTTATCAACACGAATTAAATCTAAAATGAATATATAGCGAACAAAATTCTTCGTAAAATCTTTCTTAATTGTTAAATGTACGTAATTATATTTAGTAATTTAATTTTGTAATTGAATAAGTTGTGCAAGATTTTTTGTTTTAGTCAATGATGCGTAAATGCTTTTTTTTTCAAATTTATATAGACATTCATTATCAGCTGAAACAGAAGCATGTTAAATTACGTCACGAAGGTATAGCCTTTATCTGCATCTCATTATGTAAGTATATTAAAATGCTTTTTGTGAGAGTAAATAAGTTAGATATAGATAAAAATCGATTTTTTTCTCTCATTGAATAATATTTAGGTTGATAGCTGACAGCAAAGTACAATCATAATTATTTTTTTGGTTTACATATTTTTTGATATTTAATTACTTCTTGGTAGATTTTAATCCTTGTAATAAAATAAAAATTCGGTAAATTGATTTACAATTTAAATTAAATACACAACATACAATGATTAAACGTTTCTAATTGCACATAATTATTAAACAATTTTATAATATTTAATTTAATTTAACATAGTTTAAAAGCAAATAGTAAATTAATAATATTTAGTGGATATTTAAAATGCTGTAAATGCTTTTTAATATATTTGATACTTAAATTTTAAAGTTTCGTTGGGGGAATTTAAAATTGAATTTTTTTATAATTGTGGTTTAGTTTATTTTTGTTTTAAATTATTCAAATTAATATTTTAAATAGGAAAAATTGAAAGCCCTTCTTAATTAAACAATAGCTTTCTCTTCAAAATAAAAAAAACTTAGCACAAACTTTCAATTAATACGTTTAAACGTTTTAGTCAAAATAAATTAAATATTCTTTAATTTTTAACACGAATTTTAACTAATATTGTACTAAACAAATGCAATGTCAAAAACATTTCAAGGCAAACAATAGTTCAGGGGAAACAAGTAAATTATGTACAAAAATTAAGAATTTATATTACTTAACTATTTTGTATTTCAATGGTCTTAAATCTAAAGTAACTTCACAATAACGTGTATATACATACTTACCATATTAAATGTCCCTTTACATATTTTTTCAATAACACAAACAAATTTAGTAATCTTTCGAGGTACTATCGTGACCACACAGTACGTAGTTAAATTAATTCTTAATTCTATTTTATTTGAACAATAATTGGCTCATTTTTAATTCTAATTTAACAAACATTTAAAGCTGCACAGTTGTTTAATATTAATTACTAATAAAAATAAACATTATAATATAATATAAATATTTTCATATTAATCTAAAAGACATTTTCATTAAACCTATTTTAAGCAAAGACACTCATATTTATGGACATTGAGCCACTTACAAGCTTAAGTAAGCTGATTAATAATTAATTACTGCTGTTTATTTAATTGAATACATTTTAATTATATTTTTTAAATATGTACAATTACAATTATTTTTTAATTAAAATAAAACGTCAAGTTTATATGTTTAAATTATATTTAAAATTAATTTACTTAAGTTATTTCGTTATTTGGCACAAATAAAACTAAAAGGAAAATTTGACATTTGAACGGAAGCGCAATTCTTTTATTTTAGATTTCAATCGATAAATGGACTTATGGGTTTTACTTTATTTTATTATGTTAATTAAAAATAAATAAAAATAATATTTTAAAATTTAAATTTTTCAATAACTATAATAAGCCGCAGATTTACTTTAGGTCTGTTAAAATTTGAAGTGTGAATTTAAATTTTGATAGCTGAATTTTACCACGAGGTGAATTTTTTTTTTTTTAATCATAAAAATTAAGCATTTCAACTCTTACTGAAAACAAAATTGGATTTTCATTATTCAAATTAGTGTATTCTTTGTTTTTGAATTAATTAAATAATTAAATAAACTGCCTATTTATAAGGTTAAATTTGATTTTTTTAAAGTATCAATTACATTTAATTATAACATTAGGGGTTTGCACATAATTACGTACTTCACATTACAATTTACATTCTTGCACATTTTCTTAAACGTATAATTAGTAACCGTAATTTCAATTTTATTTATAATATTTTTATTTTAATTACAGAACAATAATTGCCACATTCCCAGTCATATTTAACTAAATTTTCATATTTATTTGTCTTAAAAATATATTTATGTATTTACAAAATCAAAATGTAATTTAAAAATTTAACAAAACAAGCAATTAATCTGTATATTTAGAAATCGACAATGGCCATCATTTTACTGTGCTAAGATGTTAAATATAGAAAGTATAAAAAGCACATTCTAAAAGATACATCACGCCAGCTTCTTGCTGTAATTGAACTTTTACTGACCATCGCCCACCATCCATCCACCGAACCACATCCCCAACTTTATCGCCCCATCTCTCATAATATGCGCGTAAACTTATTGCAACGAATTACATTATGTATTATCATCCCTCGCCTCGCATTTTGCACTACACAATGAGACTTTGATCTTATTATACCGCTACATTCACACTTATTCCGTTACGGCATATAAGACATATTGTGTCGGACACAATATGGCATTTGTTTCTCATTTTGAATACATACGGGAATCTTAGAATCTGTGATGCTGACATAATAATGCAATTTACGCTCAGTTATAATATGTTGACATAATCATAGACGCCCATATGTCGAATCGCCGGTCTGCAAGAGTCCAGCACACTCAAATCGTTGGTGTGAAAATATTATCCACCCAGAATTATATTCGCAGCGATTTTATGAGACACACACGACCCACCAGGGATTGCGTTCTCTTCCGTCGCTCAACAACATGTGAGAGATGGCAACAACAAAATTTAAGATGAAGAAAATTGTTCTTTTATAACGATAAGCACAGAGCACTTGAATGAACTGAGAAATGGACAATTTATGTGTGGTGGTGGGGGGAATGTGTGCTGGAAGTGTACTTATGCAGTACAAAAGACTCAATGATAATGATTGGTCTTTAAGCGAACATGAAATAAATATTATGAAACGTTGTTTGGGTTTTAAGGTGGAAGTATTGTGTTCAAAAGTACGGAGTTATTACTTAAGTAAAATTATTAAAAAATATTAAGAAATATTTAAGCCGCAATTTACGCAAAGACAACTCTGAACTCTCCAACTTCAGCTCATACTTTTGAACACAGTTACCCACTATAAGAATGCATTTAAAAAAATATATTAAATTTTTTTTTCTTAACGAAAACCAAAAAAACTTATGAAAATTTAAGTTTCATTTAAATTCTTTTTTAATTTCAATAAATGTTTGTCTTTTTTAAATATATTTAAACACAAAAATTAGTTTTAAATAAACCTCTCTTGTACACAATTTGTAATCCTAACGGATTGATTAAATTCAAGAAAGCACAATATTATTCTGAGAATTACTCAACATTTCGTATTTCCGAAGCTCTGCACAGAACGTTTTCAAATAACAACAATTCATAGAAAAAAGGATTGCATCTTACTGAAATACGAGCAAAGAATATTCTACAAAAGAAAGCCATCAGTGAAACGATGGAAGACGTTAAATTCGTGTGTAATAAAAGCTTAATAGAATTATTATGT
Organism: Sylvicola cinctus; assembly: GCA_963854165.1. NCBI lineage: Eukaryota > Metazoa > Arthropoda > Insecta > Diptera > Anisopodidae > Sylvicola > Sylvicola cinctus. Next base: position 62,073,220 of record OY974082.1, on the reverse strand, counting down.
TTTTCCACACAATCCTTTCACGCTTTCCGTTCGGCATCTCGTTTAATATCATATTGCAATTTCTTATTATATTAGAACACAAGTAAAATACTAATGCGAATTTCTGGTTGCATCCGAAATAAGTATTTACACACATTTCGCAAAAGCGCAACATTTTTCACCCTGCACTAAACATTTAGTCACTCTCAACAATATCGTCATTACCATTATAGCTCACCCATTCTGCTATTTCTGTACAATACGTGTAATTATATTTATTTCTAAAATTAAACCTCCTAAAGGTACGCAAAATGTTCCTGTCTCTGACAGTCTATATCAAAAAGTAATGCTATTTTAATAAATAATTGCGCTAATTCCGTTCAACTTAAATACACAAGAATACTTTCTGCAGTTACCATACACACTGTGGAATCGCTTGTTGATGAGACTCATCTCAAATCATACCCTCGAACGATCCGTCTAAGCACTTGCCATTTATCTCGCTGCCCTCTGCGTTTGTTTTCTCTTGTTTGACGTCGCCAAAGATATCGCAATTAAGTGCGGCTGCTACATTGCCGTTGGCGCCCTCCTCGCCGCGCATCAACAGTATTACGTCCGTGAGGGCGGTTATGTAATTTTTAGCCAATGTTAAAGTTTCAATTTTTGATAAACGTCTCTCCTTTTTCACATGAGGGATTACTTCTCGCAATGACTGTGTGTATGTGTAAAATAAAATGCAGCGACGTTATAATAAAAATTGCATATTAATGGTAGTTGCAAACTTATTGACACAATGGTTATTACTTGTAATACTTAGTTAAACAATCGTATTCATAGCAAACATTGACATCGATCTTTTTATTTTAATATTACACATCCTCTTAAAGGACGGACCAACTTTTAATCGCTGCCTATTAATTTAATCCACATTGTTTGCACAATATGTGTGCAATTTAATGGGTGATTAAAAGCTATGCATGTCAATGCGCGAATGGGATGGGGCGTTGGAGAAAAACTTTTTGAATTCATAATTAAGAACGTTGATCGGATTACCTGAAATGCATCGTTTAAGCTATGCATTCGCATTCGTTCCCGCTCATTTGATTCCAGTCTTCTCAGATTGCGTTCTTTAGCATTTAGGGCGCCCTTCCGTCGACGTGCACTTGAGTGCTGGCCACGTCCCCGCAAATTTCGACTGGAGCCACTGCCGCAACCACTTGTATCATCGCTCTGGGAACTCGAGTCGCTTTGGTCTGGCTCAAACATTGGAATCTATTCAATGTGCATCATTTGAAACCAAAAAATAAATGTGAAAAAATGGGGGAGGGGTGGTAAAATTTAGCTACACAAATTTAAATTCTCTTTTAATTACAAGCTGTGAACTGCGCGTCGCACGTCGTGGTCTGGTTATTGAGGTGCTGTCTGCTGAGGTCAAATTTATAGTGGTGCTCGACGCTGAATAATCGAAACAATCATTTGACACGGCTTGACCTATTTCATCGTCCCCAAAATCGTGAGAGTTTTTGTTATCAGAAAATTCTGAACGCATTTTTTAACAATCAAGGTCAGTTTGAAATATTGTTGTTTTTTCTCGCTTTTATCGGTCTTTGTTTTTTCACTTTAATAGTATTGCAATTTTAATTTCAATGCCTAAAATGCGTTCAAAATTGTTCTGCAGTCGCCACTCATTGACGCTTCTTCATAAATTATGTGTAATTCTGCGAAATCAAAGCTTTTGATTGTGATCCTTTCTTATCATTGTACTTCAAATAGAACAACTGTTTTTATCTTGTTTTTGTCTCACTCATTCAAGCGGTGCCATTAACATTTAACACTTGCGTCTTTTCCATGGCTTATGTGTTTAACTTTATCTCATGTTACACAACTCCAGTAGTTAGGGTAGTTCTCGGAATAATCGTTTAGTATTGGTGCTTGGTGTGAATTTTATAACCCTCTTCTACGGTCTCAGAGCCAAGCAGTAAGCACTATGTGTTTGGCATTCCTAGAATGTAAATCAATAGAGAGGATATAAGTTTTCAAATAACTCTTTAATCAATTCTTTTTATATTTTATACTTTTTGTCTGTAATACTTTATTGTGTTTTAAATTTAGACTGTTGCCCATTTTTGTTTGAAAACACTTTTGAAGTTAGCAGTTTTTTTAAACAAACATTGTTGTAATTAAATTATTCTTAGCACTATCGATTTTTATTGATTATTTTATTATTTTTGGGGTAATAGGACACTTTGAAATAAAAAATACAGTTCTTAAAAATTAGGGGAAACCCTTGGTCCATACCAGTCAACGTTATGACGTTAAATGTTACGTTAAACGTTATGTTTACATTAAATTTTAATAAAATATTGATGTGACATTTCTTATGGAATTTTTGCAGAGATTTCAAAAGAGCTTCTTAATTAAAATTTGTCCCAAAAGTAGGACATTTTTGGTGCAGAATATTTCAATATCAAAATCGGAAAATTCAAGGTCAAACTTTTTATATCTCAGAAATATTTCAAGGTCAAAACTTTGAATCTCAAGGTCATATTTTTATAATGAAAATGTGCAATTCAAAAACTGTGTGTTTTAGTGTACTATGATGTTCTACATTATTGCCAAACTCAATAAAAGTACCAATTTCGGACGAAAATCAAGGTCAAAACTCATAAATTTCATGGTCACATTTTCCAGTTCTCCGAAAAGATTTAATAAAATGTAAATATGCAACAGTCGTATTTAAATTCACACCTCGCTCTCCCTGCGATGTAGCTTTTTTTTCTTAATTAGTTATCCCCTAAAAACAATCCAGTTCCAATGTCAACAAATTCCTAAATATTTAAACTGCAATATTTACTGTTTAATTCTAAATAGTGCTCTGAAATCAAGTACGATATTACAATTTCAAAATCAAACCACAAGCAATGGCAATTATTAAATATAAAGCATATTCATCCCCCCAAAGAGTTCAATCAATTTCCCAGCACAAAACCATTTTGCCTTAAGCCATTTTCAAGTTTTATTATTTATTGGCACCAGTTTGTTTAATATAATATTAAAGCAGTCTGGACTCTTGTGTAAATATTCAATTTCCAAGCAGTCACGTTTTTTATATTAATTTCATCTTTGTGGCTGCAGTAATATAATTTTTTTTCAAACATTGAAAAGAATTTCCACAGAATTTGTACAAAATGTGAAAGGATTGCATTTGCAAGGACATTTACTAAACTAAATATAATACCAAGTGCATGTTTTCATTCTAAATTAATGGGGCTAATTAATGTAATCACGTTTAAATAAGCTTCAAACTTTTAATAATCCATCTAGGTTTTCTAAATACAGCAAATTCACTATGAGCGCGTGTATATTTGCCTTTTAATCTAAAACCGACAGAATAATAATGAGAAATTACCGCATCGTGAAACTTTTTGTTCTTTATCGCCGCACAAAATCGAAGAAGACACTGTTCCGTTCTGCACCACCCCATACCCCCACCCATATCATGCTGGACGGGATTAATTGTGTAAGCATGGTGTCAAATGAAATCACCCACACTGCAACCAGCAACTGGTGTACAACAAGTCGCCAATAAAATCGCTATAGCTGTATACACTGGTTGTAGAGTGTGTAGTATGCGTGCAAACCAATTAACTGTTGTACGCCGCCGAAATGACGACAAAAAGAAGGATGTATTATTAATCAAATTGCGTAAATTGATAGCCGCTGCCAATTAGATTTGTGAAAGCCTATAGTAGACAACAATAGACAAGTCTACAAATTGTCACACACAATAATAATTATTATGCTCGAAGGATGTGTGTGCCGGGTTTGCAACATTATGTGAGGCTAAGTGAAAGCGAGGATGTCTTAGCACAGAAGTGCTTCACTATAACTTGTGTGTGTGTTGCGTGAAAGTTAAGGAATGGGGGCAGGAACTATGTGTGACAAAAACCAATGTGTAGTTAGCAGACGACACAAAAATAATGGGAAATGTAAAATTGTAGTTATAACATAAAGTATCAACACAGTACCAGCATAATGTTATAAGAGGGGAAGAGCATATTGGCGCCAATATGTCGATTGAACCACACAATAAATTTCTATCAACACCCACAGCATGTATCTTTTCACACTTGATGTTTACTTTCACGCATTCACCACCTCATCCTTCCCTTCATCCTCCTATGTGTGTCCTTTTATGTAGGATGTATGTAACACGCGACTCGAATATTTTCAAATCTCACACATTGCAACACACGCACACGTTCAAATAATGCTAACACTGCGTGAAGTGTGAGCCAAATTGTGTACAGTGAGTGGGAATAATGGGAAGGGGTGGTTTTGCGTTTAGACATCCGCACATTCATAAATTTATTGGGCTTGAATTTGCATTAAAGGAAGCTCTCATGTGAACAATTTATTTATCCGTATTGGTGATAAATAATAACACTTTTATTTCATCACAGTCATTAATTCACCCCCCCCCCCCTTCAAGGACATTTCAAAAAGCAATTCATTCACGTGAACGACCAAAAGAATGTGCTACGTACAATTTATCTATCATTTTGAGTACATAATATAACGAATGAAATTTGGGAAAGACAGCTTCTGCAACAAGTTATCTTATCGTCTACAACAATAAATTGCTCCCTCCCGTTTTCAGTAAATAAAAAAAAAATAAAAAAAAAGCACAAACAGAAATGTCAGGAAACTCTCCTTGATGAGGTTTTTATGAGCTGTAATGAATATCATCAAACCCGCAAATAAATACTGAACTGAAATCAGGGGTAAATTACTAAATACAGTCAACATCCAGCAGACAAAATAAATAAACATAAAGAATGCCGCAGACAACGGTTTAAAAGTGAGACACAATTAATATTTTCCTTGTATACTGTTATACGCGTTAATGTCTCAAGGGATTCTTAACTTAATTGTATTTCTTTACAAGGTTTTAAGAAAACATTTAAAAAATGACAGCACAGTTCAATGCGAGTGGGGGTGGAAGTGTGTTATTCAACACTAAAGGGATGACGTCTGTATTGCTTGGAGATATTGACTGAGATGAAACGAGATGTAACAAAATGGTTTGTTGAAAAATACACGCAGCTACGTGGTGTTAATAACACAAAAGGGAAATGTACGAATAACAACCAAACGATGAAGCAGCAATGTAAAGACAATATCGGCTTTATATGAGGGTCTTATATTATGGTTTGTTTGGCGAAAGCTTTTTCACGTTTATAAACCGCTTCTTTTAAATACGAGTAGATATAGCTTTACAAAAAAAATGTGTGTGTCTGTTCGCGTCACGCTGATGCTGTTCTGCATTTTTTCATTGTCAATATTCGTTTTCTATTCGTCCTTTTTATAATAATAATATGTGCTCCTTGCGTCAGCAATGTTAATCGATGTTTATTTCAACGACAGCCGTGAATACAATATAAGATACAAGCATCTTAGGGGATGCTTTCTTTTCACCCCCAACAGAATGGGTCAGAGCTGCTGGCTGCCTTGCGTGTATTCGAAGTTTGAATGGTACAGACAACTGAATCAAAATAGAAATCGGTGACAGGTGGCTCACATATTATGTTCATGGGTTAAATACACACGTTTACACATAATTGTAGCACACACTCGCAACGGTTGTATCGAGGTGGGTTTATATAGGATCGTTTCCTTTCTTTTTATGTAACAGAACATCAACCCTACACAATGATGACGGATTTGTTTTGTGTATGATGGGCTTAAGCGTTTCCCACACCGATTATCTTTACTATTTATCTGGATTTTGTTTGGTTGTGTATGTGTGTGTTGTGTTATTTTTTTCGCATACTCTTTTATTTTACCATCTCTGTTTGGATTTACATAATCTCATTTATTCCTCATAATTAATATTTTCATTCAGATTATGGTAATGGCACGATGCGATGCATGCGAATTATCACATTTTGTTGATGTATTTTTAATTAAATGTTCGTGTTATTTTTAAATTTTAACGCATACAAAATTTTTATATTTTTAGGTAAATAGTTGTTAATCTAGAATCATTTAATTAAATAGAAATTAAATTAGGGAGAAAAACATAATTTTGGCAAGAGAATGAAAGAGGAAATAAATATTATGGAAATGCTTTTGGAACTTTTTTTAAATTTTAATATTAAAAAAACGGTTTATGATTAAATATTAATGTAAATTAAGCTTAAAAGTCTTTTCACACTTTTAATTTAATAATCAGCAACTCCTTATTCATATTGTGTAGTCGGTTTAATTCTATTGAAAACCATTTTGAAGAAATTCTTATTTTACAAAAACTTGATTTAAATTCCAAAAAAGCTCTGTACTTTAAGTGCAATACCTTAAAAAAATGGCTTAAAAATGCCAGAATGCAAAATTCTGAAACATTTTCTCAAGTTTACTTTCTACGTGGTTCTTAAAAATATTGTAAAAATTTAAACACATAAATTTAATATTTTCTGATAAACAACTCGAAAAAGTCTCAAACAATTTTTAAAGGTCTCTATACACAAATATAGCTTTTACAAGAATTTTACCGTTAAGTTAGTTACTGTTAAAATTTAACTATGCCTTACTTATAAAAGAGAGTTTAATATTATGCAAAACATTTCAAGCTCGTGCAATATTTATTTGTAAAATTAAGTCAGAAGTCATAACGCTTTATTTAAAACTATAATTTTTCTGTTTAATGTCTTGGCAACGATTTAAATTAAAGTAATACATTTTTTGCAGCGAGTAAAAAGCATACAAAATGAAGGAAATATTATATTACGTTTTCATAATTTCAATTTACGTTAAATTTTAAGTTTTTTTTAGACCAATAATAAAATTTAAAAATCAACATTGCTGTTAAAACATTTCAAGCGAGCTTTCACCATTGTAAAATCCACACGTTTAAATAGTCAAAAGAAAATGCATCCTTTAAAAGCTGAAATGCATTTTTACTAAATACATTTTGTTAAAACCAAAAACCGGATTAAATAAATCAAATATTTGATTGTGAATTTATTTTTCTAAAAAAAGTTGCATTTGTGTAGACAAAAGCTTTAAATGAATTTCATTATTTCACCACAATTTCAATGAATTGTTCTTGCATTTTTATGTGAATCCACAATAGTTGCATCAATGAAATTGCAATAATTCTTTTTACATCAATTTTTTCACTTCATTTTTTATTGTTTCAGCTTCCCACAACCAAATTGGAGCAACAGGTCCCACACATTTATTCAATCAGAAATAATTTCTTTACACAACTTTTATTGAAATGAGTGCAACAAGTGATTTTGTATAGATGTTTTCATAATGTAAGAGTTGAACTAAACTCGTACATTAAAGTGTTGTTGCCTACATGTTTGTTAAACAGAATAAGTGGTGGCAGAAGGGTGGCCATTCGTTGCCATTTAAGGTTCAAATTATATTGATTTTGTCCCCTATTGTCTTATCTTGACAAACCGACGACGACCGAGACGTGAGTATTGTTTTATTGTTGTATCTGCAATTCGTATTCTTATCAGCAATTTATTGACTAACACCATAGCATTGGGGATAGCAGTTTTATGCATGAACAAATTTTACCTTTAGTTTAAAGAAATGTTATCCACAAACAATTTTTTCGTAAATATTTTTTTAACAAATGTTGTTGCAAATTTAATTTGTTTTTTTTTGTTATCAATAAATTTATTGACCAATTTTTTTTTATCACTATTTTACAGTTTCATTATTTTTTCTATTTTCCACTTGTCAACAATTTTAACCACCTTTGCACAATGTTCAAATAATTCCAACTCTTTAAATGCATTTAATTTTTAACTCTATTATAAACTTAAATTTCCGTTTTAATTATTTTAGCGTCCAACACACCATACTATACAAAAACCGCGTTCTCATATAAGGACTTTCACGGTAATAACTTTTCCGTATGTCACAAACAAGATCACTTTCGCAACTGAGGGTGAACACACCAACAGCAACTTGTAGCTTTTAGTTGAATGTACATACGCAGCTTAACTTATAAATGTAGGTACAGCTTGTACACTTCATAAAATGAGAAACCGTTGTGTGTAAAAGTATGCCGGAAAGAGAAAGGATGAATGAGATGCAAAAGCTTATAACATACCGCTCGCCGGATGTCGAGTGAAACAATGCTATATAGCTTAAATTGTATTCAATGAATATTGATGCGGTGTACCCTGCAGTCTGCACTGTACTGCGTTGCTTTTTTTGTGTATAACAGGTCACGCACACTTGTTGATGTTGTAAGGAAAAATTGATGGAGGGAGCTTTTGCCGTGCTCTCAATTTAGTACGGAATTATAGCTTTTATGAGAGTTTTTTTTTTGTTATTTACTTTACACGAATATCCTTTTCTTATTGAGATTTTGAGTGCCGAAGTGAATTTCACCAAGACATGCCGAGTTAAACTGTTTTGTTGCTCGCATTATGTTTTACGTAAATCGGGATATAAACGTTTATTATATAGAACTTTTGGCACAGAAAATTCGTTGGTTAAATGATAAAAGTGTATGTTTTAATTACTTTATTTGTGTAACAATTATTATTATTATTAATCAAACTGTTTTTTTATTTCTTTTTGAATTAACGTAAAGGGACGTTGAATTTATTTTCATTAACAAATAAAATGTTTTATTCAAAAAGTCAGAATTTGCTTTAATCTTATCGAAACAGTTTATTAAAACTGTTTTTTATTTACACAAATTGTAATCAAAAATGATTTCAGTTAAAATAATTGTATTGACAATAACATAAAACTATTGTCAATATTTTTTTGTTTTAAATTCAAAATAGCCAGTTTTTAATCACCAATTAAATTAATCAGAACTTCCAATTAAAAATACCAACATCCCACTTTACTCACACATAAAAACGCATTACAAAAATTCTCAAAAAAATATATATTTGCCTGTCACATCGCACATGTAACCCAATCCCATTTGCATTGTCAACACGTGTAATATCGATTTGTTGAATATAAACAAAAATAAATTATCAGCTTTGCTAAGCAATGCTGGCTGCAAAGATAGGCAGGAAATGCTAAATGGAATGGGGGTCTTGCTGGCATCACGAAACCTGATGAAATTGAAACAAATCGTCGAAACGAAATGGATTACTGTGATTGAGGACTATTTTCCATGTAGATTTTATATTTTTGGTTTGGCTTGTTTTGTTGCTTGTGTTTTTTTAATACACTTTTCTATATAACAGAAAATCCTAGAAGGATGCGTGTATACGCAAGAACCCATTGCGTATAATAATCGAGTAAAAGTGAACGAATGTCGCCGCACAACCTAATCCATTTACACGCAACACTTGATAGGATGAATGAATTTTTTCTATTTTTTTTTTTTTTGGTTTTATTTACAAGAAAATCAATCGGACGCGTTTACCAACGTCTATACTAGTATCTATAATGCGAAATGGCTTTGATTAAATCACACCAATGCGGCGATAAGATAAAGTAATCGATAATAATTATTATCGGAAGGCGCAAACATAAAAATGCTTATTCAAAATACGCACAGCCAGCACCCTTGTCAAGTGACGTTTGCCCTTTATTATTAGCAAGTTGCCGTGTTTATGTATATTCAGAGGGAAAATACACCCTACACAATGTTAATGCATTAAAAGGGTGACCCATCCATACAAATTGTGCTACCCCGGATATCCTTAGACTTAATCAATTAATGACTCTCGTATTTTGAATACATTCAAATTTACGAGACGATAATTTTACAATGTGTTAAGGTTTTGTAATTGGGACTGTAAGGATTAGTATAAAAATCATGATCAAGGATCGTTGAGTTAACATGTGGGGATTCAGATGTGTAAAGGTTAGTGACATTTAAAACAATTACATTGCGTTTCAATATTCTTTTAAGCATAAATTAAGGAAATAAAGTGTCGGGTTAGTGAGAACTATATAGCTATAAAATCGTAAAAGATTATTTATTTTTAAATCTGCAGTGAATGCACTCCCTTGGCGACAATTCAGTAAGCCAATATCTTTAATATTTATTCGAGAGAGGGCAATACTAAAGAAACCGGACAAGATATATGATAGTTAGTGTATTCATTCATTGCGGCACTGCGCGTGCATTCACTGCAAGAGTGCTAAAAGGATAACGCAGCAGCTTCTTTATGTCATATATTTTACCCGATTACAACATATCATTGGTCGTAATATATGCCCCCAAGAGCACTAAAAGAGTGTTTCATTTCACTTAAAATTCATGCGTCGATGTAGTACGAGTATAAGCATCTTCCATGTTCACACGAACCCCGTCTTAAATTACCAGTTTCCCAGAAAAAAACCATCCTACAGTGGCATATCGCTTTTCCAGTTCCCTGTCACTTGATTGAAATTACTGCCGCAGCATTCAATTAATGGAGGGGAGGATGGGCACATAAAGGCGTCCCTATGCGCGATAATCGCCTCATCGTATGTAAATATATTGAAACCCAATTTGAATGGACAAACGCTTAATATGTTAGTAATCCGAATTTTCACCAATTTCCATTTTAATTCTGGCAAATTATCGCTTTACAAATTAATTAACTGAAATATATGCAGTCGATCGAATTACATGCCAGTGTAGCGCATATTAAAGCCAATCACAGCTCGCCAGCTGCGTCCAAAACGATTGTGTGAGATCATTTAGAAAAAATAGGTTTTATCCCAATTCTCCCTCACCCACTCACCACACGTACAACGGCGACTTCTTTATGTGGCCGTTTTGTTGAATTTACGCCATTTCAATCAATAGCATATTTTATGTACTTGTGGGGAGTGGTGTGCGTGTGTGTAAAACAAACGTTTTGTTTGATTTGGTTACGCGGTTTAAATTTGTGGGTGTCTTATTACAACATTGATTTTTTTTTTTCAAACTGCAATTGATTTAAATGCCTATGTATTGTTAATTCAATAGATAGAGCCTGTAGTGGTAATGAAGGTGCTGCAATCTATGTAGTCTGTCTATTGAATTGATGTAGGTAATCACAGTGAACGAAATTCAATTAGTTCCACTCTGTTTTTTTTTTGGTTATAACATTAACCAATTTAAATTAAGTTATAATAGTTGCGGTCCCTGCTTTTTTGACAATTATAAAAGTGTAAAAGACAGGTTAGTCTAATTTTAGCTTCTTATTTAATTTGAAGAAATTTTATTTTAAGAACTCAGCGTAAAATATTATTTTACTGCTGTTCTGTTTGATTTGTCCTCTCTTTAAACATTATATTTTCCATAAATCTCATAACTTAAATGGAAATTATTTATGCTATTTATCTTATAATTTTGGGAAATTTCGGGATTAGAATGACATTGACTTTTGTAATTTATTAGTTCTATCCTATTTAGTTACATGTTAATTATTTTATTTTTCCTTTGATGAAAAGCACTACATCTTTCTCATATTTTTATCAGGTCCAACTTGACGAAATTATGTGCCAGATAAAACATATTAAAGAGAAACAACTCGGAGAAAAATTAAATTGTAAAAATAGCAGGACTTTACCTTATAGTAGTAGCCACTTAAACTTAATGGAACAAATTGAATTTCACATAGCAACATTAAAAAAATATTTTTATTTATTATTTTTTACCCCGTTATGCCAATTAAAACAAATATTTCTGTATTTTTAATTTCAACAAAAAGCCTTGTTATTATAATGAAAAATAGTTAATGGTTTCCGTGTTATTGCCGTAAAATAGAGTGAACCTAATTAAAATTCGTTCACTGTAGAAATTTTTTTGTAAATGGATAATGCGCATCCCTGCAATAATTAAAACTGCATTATATGCATTTACTCATTGCACTTTTTGAAAGCCAAACTAGAAAAATAACAGAGATAAATTTATGTAAAAATTAAGAAGTGAAATTTTGCATGGAGAGTCATAATTTCATTATTTAGACAGTTTCCCCAAAAATCCTCCTAAAATCAATGAAACAAAAAGTTGCAACTCCTAAATTCTAATATTTATGTGACATCAAGCACGTAAGCGTTGGTTATTCATGCCACCCTCACCCCACACCTCCTGCGTGCAACACCTGCAAATATACACGACCAATACATTTGTAAACGTTTACTCTGGAGATTCAGCATATTACACCAGGGTCCTTTTCATGTTTGCTGCTGTGAATAAGTAATCACTGCATCATTGCAAATCACGCGTCATGGATTGCAGCGAAACAAACAACCCTTAGTACATGATGATTAATAAAATTGTGTATTATGCATGTGGAACTAAATACTATGTCACAATGCGATGCAGTGATGGCAATTGTCACGTAAAGTGGATCAAAGACATGGGCAGGTGATGTAACGCGTGTTTCGAAGTAAGTTGCAGTTTTGTGCATTTGTTGCACTTGCTGTTATTTGAGTTGAAACTGTTGATGGGCAGGTCGTCGTTGTGTAGATGTTTGATTATAATTTTGTAGATTCAATTTGTTAAAGTGACTGTTGTATTAAATATATTTATTACGACTGTAGATTCTATCATTTCATTGAACTGGGCTGACTGCAGTGCTATTTTAAAATTTATTCTATTAAATATTTACTGACAAATAGTAATTTAATTTATCACAAATTGATAAAAAAAATTAGGAATGGAGAATATTGAATTAAAATTAATTTTGATTGATAAAATATTATTTTAAAATATGAATGATAAATTACAAGAGAATTGTATGATAATTTATCAAAATTTAATGAAGAATAATTGCAATAAAAGTCAACTTCAATCATCCTTGCTATATTTTTACACATTTAAAATTCCACAAATATTGAAATACATTTTCTATAAAATCATTTTAATTTTATCAACCCACATAAATTTTTCCCAATAACACTTTTATTAAAACAGCACAAACCTGCAATACCAATTTGGGTGACTAAATTTGAGGTTGAAAGGAGTCTTACCGTATTAATTCAAATCGACGTCTGAGTCCCTGTGTTTGATAAAAGTCTTATGAATATCAATACTTTTAAAAGTTATTCCCACCACTGACAAAGTGTGTGCGGGTAAATAAAAAAAAAATAAAAAAATGTAAAAGACAGCCTTGGTTGGAGGTGTGCTGATAAAAATGTAAATCGAATCTTTATACTGTTCGTTGTTTAAATGTAAAACATCGGCTAAAGTTGATAGACAGAAGGGACGCCAGTAGATTTCAATATGCAAATTGAGTGCACACTTTTCTTTTCTTTTTTTCCTATTTTTGTAATTTTTATTGTAATTAAAGTGATTGGATGTGCAGAAACAAATTTTTTCTCGCTCTAAAATGTAAGGATTCAAAGGCACCCGTTGTGTCTGACAACATTTCACAGCTACACCCACTTAAATAATATTTGAAAGTTATACAAAAATGTTTTTTTCAATGACACACTTTTGAGTTTGGTTGTGTCTCTTTTAGAATATAGTAATTTTGTTCTCCTAAATATGTCAAAATATCTTATAGAATCGACCTTGTAATTATGTGAAAGTTAACCTAAATTCAAATGGAATAATGTGAAATCATGAATGGGCTCACAATTAAAATTAATGTAATATCACAGCAACAGGAGGGGTTGCGGGAAAGCATGTAGATATTCAAATAGCTGATAAAATCATGACTAGAATTTATATATTCATACACATGTATAACAGTTATTTTATGTAAACACAATCTATGTACATTTTTTGTATTATTTATACTCAAAGAAGACACACAATGTTAAAATTCCAACATCAGATCAGAATGGTGGCGTCGGTTTGGCGATTCATCTCCTTTTGCTGTATGTGAAATCATTCCGGCGTGTATTTATATTTACTTGTACGATATAGTGCAAATGTGCGCCGTTCGTTTGTGTATAATATTATTATGCCTTTGCACCAGCAACACGCTAAATTGACACCCACTGGCACACGCAGCGTTCGCAACCCGCACCAAATCGTTTGCCGCGTTGTATATGTATAGTGACGCTTTTCGCCCAACCATTTACAATCACCCCCAGTCCTCTGTTTATCGCGCTCCCCCCACACCGACAATATTTCTTAAGCGATCATGTACTCATTGAACAGTGACTATGTGTGCTGGGCATATATATGCGGGTGTTCGCGCGTATGTGGAGGGATGGCACGTGGGGGCAAGCACAAGTGGGTTGTGTTAAAGGGCTATTTGCTTATCGCCCACTCAAGCCCCGCTGCCATTCAATTGTCAACACAAACATTGAAAAGAGCAACAAGAAAAATAGAAATTCCGAATGAGGCTACATGTATAATACTCGTACTTAAGATATTCATGCTACATGTGTTTGAGAATATAGTATTGTACATAACACAAATATTATATATTCGATGTGTGGCGAGCAGCGACTTGTTGAAATGTGAGTGGTTTTTTTTTGAATAGGGCATTCCATAGCCCATACAATTGACTAATCGACTTTGTGTTTAAAGGAAGAAGGAGGAGGTTTAAGCCAAAATATCAACATTTAGGCTTTAGGGGAGGTTTTATTTATTTTTAACCACATGTAAACAAACAATGGTATTTGATATTTGATAAACAAATAGCAAAATTAGGTAAAATCATCAGAAAATGTACAATAATTTTTTTTAAGACGCAGATTTTTTGATTTTAACTCTTAAATACGCGGCAGGGACTTCTACACAATAACTTAATATATACGATTGCAACCAAGCTTCGTTTAGGAACATCATAAAACCAAAGAATAAACAGTTCTTAATTTATTTAATAACTTTAAACTTATTGTCGATTGTTATTAAAAATTTAAAAAAAAAATCATTTTGAGGTTATGTAAAATCAGGGTGATAAAGAATTCTGGTAAACTATAATTATTGCAATTTTAATTAGAATGTGTTTTATAAAGAAAGTCGTTTGTACAATTTGTAAGTTTCCATACCGCTACTCATAACCTTGAATCATATGACCTTGAAATAGTGAAATAAATTCTAAGGTTATCAATAATTTTCACTAAAGTTTCACCCAAAAATCGGTCAAGTAGTTTCTGAGATAAAAATCGCAGAAATAAAATATGGTACATCGCACGGGCGTACATTTGCACATTTTTTTCTAGACCACTTTTTTGGACTCCAGGAGAACAAAACCTGTTTCTACATCAATCTTCTTTTTTTTGAAAAATTTGGGAATGCAAAAATCTATATCCTGGACAAAATAAATTTTTAAAAAGTTTCGAATTTTTTTTTTAACAACAAAACCGTAAAAACTTAATAATCCCCATTTCAAAACTAATTTATTGATTTAAAGATAGCTTCTTTCGAAAATGTCTGTATTTTTACTTTAAGGTTTTTTTTTTATGTTGTTTCGTTCACTGCTCTTGGATTTTAATTACAGTGAGTTTTCTACGATTTACAGTTAATTTACCAGGACCTTTTCTTTTACAAAACAGAAAAAAACGCAGATTTGCATCAATCAATTCCATAAATTTTCTGAGGATTGAAATTCTGTTCAATATTGATTGTTCCAGTTAATTCATCAATCTTGGTTTTACATTTGTGTTTGTAAGGATTCTGTGGACTGACACTGTGAATCCCCTCAACATCATTGCTTTCTTCCAAGAAGCATTAATCAACAACTCATTTTTATTGAATTAAATTTCATGATTGCAATTCAAACTTTCTTAGAAATTAAATCCGAAAAGCTCAATTCTTTTATCAAATATATTTTCAAATTTAACATAGAAAGCCGAGCATTATTAAAATGCGGTACGGAGTATGGATGTGCATTTTCGCTTTAATTCGAAACTTTTTTTTTCTGGACTCAGGAGCTTTTAAATTGTATAGTTCCGCATCATGGTCCAAAAAGTAAAGGTCAGCTTGACAACTGTGCAGTGTGAAGTCATCTGAGATAATTTAGTATGAATTGTGAGCATTTTGACAGTTTGACGTCATCAACGCGAATTTTTTGATATTAAAAAAATGGCGGCCGCGTTTAATTCTCGGGCAAATTGTAATTTATTGGATCATGGTTTTTTGCATCACAAACTTTTTTCGGAATGAAATAATTTATATTTTACACAAAACCTGCAGAAATTTCTGCGATTACCATGACTTAAACATCCTTCTGTGCACATTTTAAATAAGATAATTCCACAATATCCTCCCATCTGACAATTATTATTATTACTGCATGAATGGGGCACCATTTTTATAGCAATATAACCTTAATGTTACAACAATGATGATGAATACAATATGCACAATAAATGGCGGCACCAAGACATCAACGATGTGGGCAAACTCAATTAGAAATTCATTGGCGTAATAATATTGCATGTAATAACAGTTATTCATGCAATCATCATAAAAAAGTAAAAGGACTTTTTATTTTAAGGATGCTATTAACTTTAAATGCCGCGTTGTAAATCGCTGAACTAACAAGTCGTTGCAGTGTTTACGGGAATCAATAGGCAATCGGCAATGTCACGAGATAATAAAGTGCGCACACATAAATGTGGCACAAGTGTGGAAACGGGGGGTATTTGTCCATAAAACTTATAGATTGTCTATTTTCATATTGAATGGTTTTTGTGGGTAATGTTATAGTTGAGCACTTGTTCAAAGTTTGCCAGAGCTGGTAGGACAACAAACTTATATTCATTCATAGTTATATAGTTTTTTTGTTGTACGAGGGAGTGAATGATATGCAACAAGTGATTTGCTGCACCATCCCTCATGCGGTCCCCTTTGTTATACACTTTGCGCATTCACATTTTCCTTCATACACAAAAAAAAAAGTTTATTTTTCGACTTTTAGTATGCTATATTCATATTCCATTTCCACTTAGTGAACCACATGAGCAGCTATATTGTACATATTTTTATATAGAGCAGCTCATTCCGATGTACGACGACCCACCCGCACCATGAGAGCTTCGCAATGCACACACGCAGCCAGTGAAACACACACGCCACCCACTCACCCCACCCTTCATGCATATCACGTTTCATGGCTTTCTTCATTTCAATTGGAAAAATGTTTGCAGAGTTATTTAACTCGGGATTAGAATAGAATTAAACTGGCAAGGCGACTTTAGTTGAGTCGATCATTGTCTGCTTGATCGATTTTCTTCATTTTTCCGCAACTCCCACACATATTTTAAGTTGGATTTTTTTTTTTGTATTTCTGTTTCTCAGGTTTTTTATATTGTTTTTTGTTTTATCATTGATTTGGTATTTGCATTAGATTCGTTTTATTTGATTAAACTTGTTGAGTGTCTTTTAAATAGGACTTATTGGTAAGACTATGGAGCATTGAGTGTTTTTGCATTCAATTTGTAATTCAGCTTACTGTTAAGTCAATTGTTTGCTTGCTGCACAATTTAAATTGTTTTCCCTCGATGTGTTCCCTCTTTCCACGAATGACTTCATTATTAAAACGTCATGTCAGCTCACTATTGCATAATATCCTTTGACTTATACACTCCTATTTACAGAGGTAACTGATATACGGGTCAACCAATTTGTTTTTATTTTTGATAATGTTTCAGGAAAATTAATTGTATTTTCATGCGATCAAGTAAATAATATGTAGGTGGGTAGTCTGTGTCACCACACCAGAAGCGACGATACAATTTTTCTTTCCCGTATATGTATGCTTGCATACGTCTGTTGTCTCATGTGTTGCTATAAATATATATTTTTAGGTTTTCGCTCTCTTTTTTTTTAATGTCACCATCATCCTGCCATTGGAAACATTCATCACGTTTAACCAGCTGAAAAATAAGCCACCCAGCTTATGCATCGCATAATATAATGGTAGTTGTTGATAAGAGAAGGGATAGCTTATCCACCCTAACCATTTTCTTTGCTGCTTTTCACATTCTTTTGGCCTTGTTTCCAACCCAGTGAGTTTATAATCATTTCTTCTTCTTCCATTTTTATTTTTCTCTGTGGCATGTTATATGTATTTTGTCGTTCTCGCTCAGTCTTTGCGTTTTATATATCCTTTCATAAAAATACGCCAAACAATGATTAGATTGACGTATACTTTTTTGAACAAGAACAATTAAAATCATCAATCTCAGACTGTATTCCGCTTCGCTTTATTTTATTTACTTTATATTATTTGTTGTGTTCTTGGAAACATCTTCATTTAAATGGCTTGTCAATCGCAATCAAGCTATTTTGTCTTTATTTTATTATTGTATTGGATATTAATGTTGCTATCGCATAGAAAATAGTTGCGTTGCATGTGCGCCATAACAATGACTGTCAATTGCATTCAATGTTCAATGACGGCGAACTAATAAAAATATGAAGCTTATAGCAAATAAATAAGAGAGTTTTAATAACGGTATGAGTGTATGACGTTGTAAAAATATTGTCAATAAATTTACAGGTTAAGTTAAATGGCTTAAATTAGGATTAGGACTAGCTTTGTTTCAAGATCCAAATTTGCTGTTTTTTTTTTAATATTTTCAAAAAAAACCTTGCAGCGTTTTCCTTTTTTTAGATTTTAAATTTATTAAAAAAAAACTGATTACTGTTATTATTTAAAGACATGTTTTAAATTCTAAAAAGTAAAAAGTGTTCTGAATACAGTCGAACTTCGATAATTCGAACATCTATAACTCGATTTTTTTTAAATCGAATCAAATTTAGTGGCAGTATCATTTCGATAGGGAAATTCATAAAATTGGTGATTAGTTTTGTTAAAACTTTAAGGAATCAAATTTGCTAACATTTTTTATTATTACTAAAAAGTTCATGTAAATTTGTCCATTTTTTAAGGTTTAAAATTTAATAAAATGTCGGAATGTTAAACCCAGTACGAAAATTGAAAGGATCATAAAAAATCAGTTTTTAGGGTAATGATGTAGGTATTTTCAACTCTGAAAAGCTTGATTCCATTGAATTATAGGAACGAGAGCGTGCGCCTGTCTATTAATATTATCTTTGTGCATTTTCATACAGCTTAACCAATAGTTTTACGGTTTTAATCGCAAAATTTCCTGGTTTTAATTAACAAAACAGTAAAGAGAAAATCCTTTTAAAAGCACTTATGAAAAAACAAGAAAAGTAATAGCAGTTTCAGTCAATTTTTTTTTTGCATCACGATTTAAATTATAGAAGTTTGACTGTATCACTAAATAACATAAAATTTCATCGACAAAAAAAATTAAGTTTTTAGCAATTAACAGAATTTTTTTTCACAACTCGATTCTCGAATACATTATACACCTTGACTTATTATTGTCCTTGAAATATTCAGCGGATATAAAATATACTTAAATTCCAACCCACCTCTTATATATTTTGACCACAAATTTCATAATACATCACATCATCTGTTGTTTCATCTATAAAATCCAAGAATATCCCAATTTATCCACCACTACTAACTAATGACATCCAAGGAACATGTCAAAATAACTTAATATTTTTTTGCAAATTCAATTATGGTCAACACGTCATAAAAAACATAACAACATTCTGTGTTATATTTGGAGAGGAATTCCCAAAAAAGTTGTACCAAAATATCTTTGATGTCAAGCAAATTAGGTAATCCGATAAATTTTCGAGCCCATCCATAAATAAGACTTTAGTGCTGTCATGCAAAAATACAAAACAAAACGAAACCATATTTTTTGTGTAGATTTAAGAATAAAATATGATAGGTTGCTTTAATAAAATATTGAAGATATTTTAAGTAACGATATGTATCAATAATTGAGCTCAAAAGTCAAAAGCTTTAACCACAACAAAAGTTTAAGAACAATGTTTGTTACTGTACTTTTAAAAACTGTATGTTGTAAGGATCAAACTTTGGGGTTGAAGATGAATGTGAGCATGATGACGCACGTAACCATACTTTCATGCGGTTAAATGAAAAGTATTTGCAATATGAAAAACGTTGCGGCGTTCTTCGTTGCGACACACATAACAGATTGATATTCAATGACTGATTGTTTTCAGTATCGGCATTTTGGTCCCCAAAGAGTATTCCATTTTTAAAGCATCGCGTCGTTTGATTTATTGCATTTATCAGAGCGGTGTTGTTGCATGGAAATAAATTGTGGGCGTAAATGCTTATTCCGAACATTATACCTTTGAATCAATCACAAACATTGTAGATTAAAAGTTAAACAACAATTGTCACCTTTATATTTTGATTGCTGGAGAACAAAATGTTTTATCGATGACCCTTTTTGTCGGAAATTTTATAAGGACAAATTTAAATTAGTTGAACTTAAACGAATTGAGATTATTCTGCCTTAAAGATTATTTTGTGAAATTTTTGGAAAAACAGCAAACAAGATCATTCAATCGTCTTAACATAATTTTACAGTAACTGCTTGGTCCTAGCATTTAATCGAGTTAAAATGGTAAGCTTATTGGTCAATGATGTGAAAAGCGTGAAACGACTTTGCATTTTGCGCGCATTTGATTTAACGAATTGACAAATTATGTTTTGATGATACTTTAGAAATTTCAAATTGTTTAGCCCCACATTTTCTTGTAATTCCTATATTCAGCGAAGACACGCACACACAACTTTCGGATGGTGCGTCCGCATTATGCAAACATGTATTGCTCAATGCTCATTGCTCAGTGACCCTGAAAATAAGGGTAAAACTCAAGTCGACAGAGACGAAATGAAAACTCAAACAATTTCCATCGAAAGATCACAAGACTTAATGATAATTACAGGTTGTTTGTGTGAGGCTGGCGACAATTTGGCGTTACTCGATTCTTTGTGCCATTTCAATGTGTACAGCGCCAATGTATCTACGAGTATTTACTCAGCGTACACATAATATTGGTAATAAAGAGATCCGGGAAGTGCGAGTAGCATTCGAAAAATTGTGCGGTTGACCTATTTTTAGACTTAGAAGTCTAACTATATAATGAATGTATAATTTAAGTTAATTCATTCTAAAATAGCCGTCTGTTCTTTAACAAATATTCTGAGCAATAGTACATTGGATTATTTATAGAAATCCACTGACGCCTTTTGTTTTATTTATTCCCCAAAAAGTATGTGCCCATATTACCATTATAAGTCTCACAAATTGACATCATCTTAAGGTCACATGCTCCAACAAAATCTGGCAACAACATCCCATCGCCGTTATATAATTTTCAATCACTTCCAAGCTCCCGCGCATACAAATTACACACTTCATCAGGCTTGCTTTTAAACATATATTTACTCCATACACTGAATGCCAGACCCAGATCAGCCCATGTCTCTCATTTCCAAAATGGCACTTTTAACTGGCGATGAACAAAACAAAAAAAGAAGCGAAGAAACAAGACAAAGGCGCAACATTTGAAATAAGAATCCGCATGCAATGCAGTATGTAAAAACTCCGAGTTTGTTTTGCTATTCAAAGCACACGAAACAAACAAGTTGATTCAATTTGCATCTGACTTTAGATATAATGCAATTTTCTTATCGCCGCTCTGTACTATTTAGCGCTTCCTTCTTGCCTTCTGCATAGAGGCGCTTTCTTTGTTTTTGGTATTCTCGTTTTATATTATGTTTTCATCTTTTTATTGTGATAAATATAAAGCGTCTATAGTGTAGTTACATCCTTTTGTTAGCATTGACTGCGTTGTTTTTGAACGCCTGCCTTAATTTTTGGGGGTTATCGACATGTCAATCTTCGGTTTCTTATTTTTTTATTATTTTGTATAGGAACCGATAAATCTTCTTTTCAGAAATTGGGTGGGCAATGTAAATTTTTTAATTTGGGATTTGAAAAACATTCACAAATTCTTTTTTTAATTATTTTAATGCAGCTTTTTTTAACTGCGTTGAATTTTCCACAAATTTTTAATGGTATTTGTTAGAAAATGATCAGAAAATACATGATTTCTATGAAATTTAAATAATTTTCGTCGATTTCCAACGTTTCATTTAAGTGAAACTTCTTATAGGAGTTCGGTCATTTAACGCGTTAGATTTAACGCTTTTTGAATAGAGAGCAAAGTTAACGAACCAGTACGTACGAGATAAGGAGAAAATTTAAACTGAGCAGTTAGCATTCAAGTGACAAGAGGATCGATAATAAGAGCGTAAGAGAGGGTGAAGGATCCTACGCAAAAACATATTATAGAATATAGTCTATTTAAAAATTTTGAAAATAATTAATATAATTTATTAGAGCGAATTCATAAATTTTTTGAGCTTTTAAAGCTTTTAAACAAACTGCTTTTAACGCCTTAACGTATGCAAACCGAAATAGTTCATGATCATTTTTAAAAGCATAAATATTATTATTAATTATTATTAAAAAGATTTAATCCTTATTCTATTTTAAAATTAAATTTAGTTGATGCAGGAATAAGAAATAAATCTTTAGTTTAAGGATTACCCTTTTCTCTATATTGGTAAATCCTTTTAAAGGTTTTGTCAACTCTCAAATTGGTTTTAAAAAACATTTAAAAAATTTCTTTAATCAAATTAAATATTGAGACTCAAAATAAAAAAATAAAAAATAAAACACAAGTTGCAACATTAAAAGTTGTCCCTAACTGTGTTATACATTGTTTCAAAAGCTATTCTCTTACAAGATGTAGATTATAGAACCCTTATTCTAAAATATAATCAAATGTACGCCGCCGTTGTTTATTTCACATGATTGTAACGAAGATTGCACAGATGCACTCTGTTGCACGTGGGAAGATTTTACATAAAAATGTTACTTGCATTAAATTATAGCGATCAGTCAGAACGTACATCATCTTGATACTTTAAAGTGTAAATACAAATTGCTGTAACACCTGAACCAGCAAACCTTGCAATGATTAAAGAATACAATATAAGTGGGCAGACAAAAAAAAATTAATGCGACCCACAATTTACTTGACAATCCACCACTGTATTAATTTCTCCCCCATTACATTTAAGGGACCACATTTAGTCCACTTGTAATGCGTATTAAATTAATTCAACAATAATATTTTATCTCTGGGCGCCAACATGCTGCCCCAACGTCAATGTTAATTGTTGAGCAAATACTAAATTGGCGAAATGATATAAGGCGAGCATTTCCTCCCAACAAAACACATAAATAACACATGAAGCCTTAATATAACCTAGATTTTATTCGATTTCATGCATACGTTGAGTGAGCTTTATTGCCAATTAAATTAACTATACATAACGTCCTTAAATGAGGCGGATATACTGAGTCGTATTAATTATTTGCTTTATTTATATTAAGTACAACAGTTTTGTGTATTTAGAGATGAATAAATTAATAACAAATAACAAGATAGCGTTTTGTAAAATATTAGACTTTATTATGCGAATAATAATTAAGCATCTTACTGAATCACTTAATTTAAATACACTTACGGTTATTAACTTATGTATTGGTGTTTTTACGTCATTAATAATCACATTCATATTTTGTAAATTAGTTAATGTAAAAACAGAGCTCGATTGTAAACATTTAGTGGAATCGAATAATTTTTTTCATCTGCTTTAATAATGATCGCAAATAAAGTTAATGTTTTACTTTAAAAAAACTAAATGCTGATGCAATCTTACAACAAGATTGCAGAAGATTACTCTAATATTATTTAAAAACTATTTATTACAATAATTGTGGCTTAAATCATTTTTTTATTGTGATTGCATCATATTTTTGTTTTTATTTCTGTAATGGTTTTTGCATATTTAAATTGATTCTCTTTTCTTGTCTGCTTTTGTAAGTCTGTTTGTTAATTTTTGCACGTGACTTTAACTGCAGATGAGTAGCACTACTTTAACTGTAGTTAGTTTGAGCACCTGAAGTTACATAAATATTTGTAAATATGTATCTGGTTAATGACTAATTAACCTTGCATTACAATCTTTAACAATTTTTATTTTTATTTATTGAAACTAGTTAGAGGCTGTTCATGAATTAATTAAAACATTTTACTAGGCTTTTAGACCACTTCTTTCCTCATCGCAAGAAGTTCTTAAGAATATTTTTACCGTTATAAAGAAATTAGGAAAAAAAAATGGTTGAAAATAATAATTTTGCTGAGAAGGGAGAGTCTCAGCAAAATTATTATTTTTTACGATTTTTTTTTTTTGACAATTAGGGAAGGATGATAAAATTTTTTATGTTTTTCACCTTGAGGACATTTCTGTCAAAATCACAGGTAATTTTAAATTTAATCGACGATTTTGAAATATAAATAACAAAATACAGTAAAAACAGTATTTATATCTTTCAATAAAGAAATGTTGAAAAATCTTAAAATAAATTGCAGCTGTAGTATTAGTAGTTCATAAGTTTTTGACATTATCAAATATTTGTATGCATTAAAATTGTAAAGATTAAACTTCACTTTTCTCCCATTTGTCACAAATTCGTAACAATATAAAGATCTCCCCGCATCCCCCTGTCCCAAAAGTGTTGCGTAATTTATGGACATCCCCTAAATATTTTTTATATTTTAAACTTGATATAAAAGTACCAAATCGTAGATAATATGTAAAACCCCAATTTATGACATAAATTTTAATTTTTATGCCAATTTTTATTTTACTTTTCAATTTTTAAAAAGTTAAAACTAATTTTTTTAAACAAGAAAGATTTTAATGAAAAATCATAATAAAATGAGCTAAAATTAATCTTTCTCAGGGTTTCAATCGAAAATTTAAGAAATTATAATTCAAATCGAATGACCGAGCCGCTTTTTCAACTTTCATCAAACAAAAGAGTTATTAAATATCTTAAATTTCATCAATCCCTAAAGTTAATTATAGAAGCTTTATAATTATACTTTGTAAAATTTTAGTTAATTGATAAAAAAATAAGTTCAATAACATTTTCGTTACGAGTTCAATCAGTCAAACACGTCTTTGGTTAGATAAGATAAGACTATGGGAGAATTGCAATCTGCAAAATTGAGCTTTATTTCACCCAAAAGCTTTACAACAGCATAATTAAATTATATGCGTACAACAACTTGAAGTTTCAGAAAGTCCAGATGTCTTTGGAAGCAAATAATCAATTTTATTTATCGTAAACAAGACATGCGAAGGAAATAAAAATAAAATTCAAAAATTAATGGGCTTAAAAGGAAAACTTAAAAAAATCCCCTAAAGCATTTTGAATGACCCCCTTCAACACCGAAATTTAAGTAAACATGCATTATCATTTATTAAACTTAATATGTAAATTAAATACTTTATAATTATAGGTGGCATTTGAATACAAATATAACAATAGGCAATATTGTGCAGTGCGTTGGTAACTGCAGGGAATGTATTAATAATTACGACGCATGCGTTTATTTTGATTTAATCTCCATTCTCACATAATGTGTGTGCATGTTCACATTATAAACAACAAATACCTGCAACTGAAAACAACAACAGCAAAAAAATGTTTTGCCGATATTACGTCACTTGAAAATGGTATTGACTGCTGAGGCTTGAGACGTGAATTGTAGTCGTACGCCGCTGTATTCAATAAAAGCTGTTTTCTTTTGCGGTTTTTAATGTTAATTAATATTTATTATGTTAATTCTTCATTGCTGTGCAGCCCGCGACACCGAGCTTAGAGTGAAGTCTGCGTCTTAACTTATTGTATTGAAAATGTTTACGTTTCTGCGTGTTTGTGATACTTTGTGAAATGCTTTTTTATTGACGCCATGCTATCTTCAATTGCGCCTGAGCAAAGTCATTTTAGTCTTGTGTGCACATTCGCTAGCGGCTGATGTGGAGCTTTATTGTGCGACTTGCGTCTGCTTATATTAAGTCAATGTTGTCGAGGAGGCGAGTGTGTGAACTTGAAATTATTGTTTATTAATAAAAATTAAAATACAACCACAGTTAATTAGTGACTGCGGTTTTGTATCGGTGACCTATTGAGAACTGGATTGTGAAATAAATTTTGACACAGTGAGACTTTTAATTTTTTAAATACAACAAAAAAGTTGTTCGGTGTTTTTAAATATTACAATCTCCTCTCTGTACATTGAACACAATATTCAATTGAATGAAATTCAAAACGTGTTTTCATCTGCTTCGAAGAAATATAAATAGAAAAATAATAATATTGCAACTATAACAGCAGAGTGAAACGCGGTTAAAAATGACGCAGTTGGTCGACTTGAACGAAGACTGTCTCTCCTACATCTTCTCGTATTTGAGTCTGTTCGAATTGCGTGATCTGGAAACGGTGTGCATGTGCTTTCACCATCAAGTGTACTCCCGCTACCACCGCACTCGGCACCTCGACATCAACATCCGAAATTGGAGCGTCGACATGATGCAGTACTACTTGACAAAATGTGGCAGCCACTTGCGTTCGCTCAAATTCTCCGGTGGCTTTGTCATCAATGACAAACTAATGACCAGCTACTTAACAACAATCGCCCAGCACTGTCAAGGCATTCAACAATTGACTGTCAACTATGTGCGGATGCACGACAACAATCAAATACTGTTGCATGATATTGCAAAACAATTGCACACACTTGACCTCAGCAATTGTGACCTCTCGGATGATGTGGAGCGTTATTTGGAGTTGGCGCCGCAATTGCGTGTGCTGCGCATCGACGGTAACGTTCGATTGACGTTGAGCTGCTTAAAAAATCTCACCAATTTGCGTGAGTTGAGTGTCAAGAACCTGCAGACAATTGACTATGATGCACTTGAAGTCTTCCTGTTGCGCAATGTGCTCACACATTTGTCCATTTCGTATCAGAGCCTTGACAAAATGAGCAAAATATTGAACTTGGTGGCGAAAAGTTTAATCTCGCTGGAAATCAACAATATGCAAAGTGACGTGTTAACATTTAGCGAGCTGAAATGTCTTCAATGTCTTAAGCTCAACTGGAGGACAACCAATCCATATCCCATGAATGAACAATTGAAAATAATCGCCGTTGAGTTGCCGTTCATCAAATCGCTAAGTGTCAGCCTTTAAACTTGAAATGTTTACGTACAAACGGAAGCCATTTTATTTGTGTAGTTTTAACGGCGACTGGCTTAATCTTAATACTGAGCCCACACTATTTACAGGATCATAAATCAATTTGAAATATGCACACATTTTGTCATTTACATATTTTAATGTTAACAATTAATGCAGTTATTATATATAGGATCATAAATACACTACTTGGCTGCAGCTTTCACACGCTCAAGTCAGCAAAAAACCTTGTCTCGTTCTCATTCGTGTATCATTTGTTATTGTCTACATGTAATGACAAGTGTGTATAAATGTTATATGTTAATCGAACAATCGTTGAAATGCTTATAAGCATTCAAATAAATGCGATATAAATCTTAATACGTGCTATTGGTTTTTATGCTTTGCTTTCATCACGTTTTTTCAGTTCAATTTCCGGAAAATTCAAGTACTTCCCCGAAGGTGTCCCGCTGAATGTTAATGACTGGAATCGCAATAATAATGTTGATGCTCGCATTCAATAATCATAATTGTTTTATGCCATTATGAAGCAAAAAAAGGCCTACAAATAAAACTCCTCAAACTATTTAAATTTATCTGTTATGATTAATGAAACTTTGTAAGAGAATTTGCCGCGGTATTTTATAAGTGATTCCTCAATGCCAATGTTTCAGGCATTTAAAATAATTATTATTTCAAATGAATTTGAATTTAATTGGTTTTAATGCCTTCCGATCCTAAAAACATTGCAGAAATTTTTAAAACAAGGACAGCCCAAACATACAAATAGGCATTCAGGAAGTCCTGGGATTTTTATATTTTTTTAATTCGACAATCTCGTTATTATGTTAATCCAAGAAACATTTTCACCATAGTTATAATAATTAATTGACGCTAGATTTTAGCACAGAAATAATAAACCTAAATTTATTCAACAATTTTCAAAAGTTGACTAATTCTTAACCGGACTTCATGCGACCTGACAAATTCCGGTTAAACCAATGTGAAGTGCAGTTAAGTGTTTTTACTGCTCGATGTACGATGAAAATTGCTCCAAAGCAGCTTTTACGCCTTAATTGGTAAATTTTATCTGCATTTCTCGTTTCTTCTGCATCATCTTTAGCCTTTTCAACGTCGATAATAATATCAGCTCTACACGGGAGCATCTGCAGATGAACGCATATTACACAAAGGGGACGAACTGTGTATCGTTTTTTTATGAAGTGAATAAGACAAAAGTTGTGGTTGATATTTTCCTATTTGTCGCCCAAAAATGTTAACCGGAAATATATAAGTTTAATGCCAAAACAATCCTGCATAATGTGCACGTTCTTTGTATTTGTTTTGCAGATGAAAAAATGTTTCCCTTTATGGTTGCAGATGACAAACGCAAAGGTCCAAAAAGTAGTTCCGTTCTCCTCTGGCTTTAGTAAATTTCGTATCATGTTTTTCTGTCTCTTTTACATAATCTGCGTTCACCAATCGCCATCAGCCGGCAGAATAATTTCAATGTCATTTTAAAAATTCATTTGAAATTTGTTATCAGCAATTACACAATCTTCTGTACATCTTCTTCAATAAGTTCAAGCAATTAATTTTCCTTTTATAAAAATGTTTAATTGAAAAGGAAGTCCTAATCGGACTTCCGATGTGCAGTTAAAGCGTCCAGTCAACTTATAGAGTCTACTGTAGTCTTTAATAAAAACTACAAAGTACATTTTCCTTAAAATTATGCTAGATTCATTGCGAAACAAAATAATTGAAATCCTTTTTAATTAAAGTTTTATTTAAATCCAAAATAATGGTTTTCGAAAATGCGGTCCTTTACCTATTTCCATTAAAATGTGAAGAGCTCACACCAAACATGGCACAGTCGCCTACATTTGCCGTGGAATGCCCAAAATTTCAACATTTACTGGACCACACGATTGCTGTATTGTGGAAGGTGTTCTCGAACAATTTAACCAAATTAAATCCCATTCACATTAAATTTGCTGCAGCGTTTCTGGAAGGAATTCATGATCAAATGGACAGGATTCCGGACGATGTCCAATTGGCAGTGGATACGTTGAACGGTTTAACCATTATTTCTTACAGCAATACAACAAATTTCTCAGTGATTGAACCCGTAGACTCTGAACCCGCAGTTGTTGGATCCATAGACGATGAGCTCGTAAACGTTGAACCCGATAATGAAGTATTCGCTCAAGAAAATGAAACCACAGAGTAAAAATTAAAATTAAAATTATTAGGCATTTAAAGCAACAAAATTTGTCTTCCTTTTTTTTGAAACAACGATACAGTTCGCATTATATTTTTCTGTCCATTATGTAAATGCTTTAAGTCATCCACAACATTTTCCTAGTTTAACTTAACCAATCAAAAACTAAGTACCTACCCACATCGTGATTAGAATTCACAAAACAAGTCCACATAATCCAACACATCGAACAAAATATTAAACACAATCATCACTCTTTTACCTTCATCCAACTTTTTGATTTAAATAAAAAGCACGAAGGTTGCGCAAATTGGAACGAAACAAGTCATCTTCCGACACCGCAAACTGCACAGCAACATAAAAAAAGAAAGAAGGGAATTGCAAAACGAATAAATTAATCTTATCCCAGCCTGCGGAACTACACGAGTGGGTACGTCTGCAACATTTTATTTCATTTGAAAGGCTCAATCCTCATTCATGAAAAACACTTGGAAATTTTCTCCGCCAGTTCCTGATTGTTTATCGCTTAGCATCACTTAGTTTCAGATTACACCAGAATGTATTTTTGTTCTTGAGTTTCCTGCGAGATGAATGGGGAGAACACCCGCGCTGCTTGGGTAATTGATTTAAAACCCACCCACCTGAGTTTTACGACACATTGCAATCAAGGTTTTAATATACATTATTATGCCATTGTGGATAATCATCTGGTTAAAAAAGG
The DNA here is from genome assembly GCA_963854165.1 of Sylvicola cinctus. Taxonomy (NCBI): domain Eukaryota; kingdom Metazoa; phylum Arthropoda; class Insecta; order Diptera; family Anisopodidae; genus Sylvicola; species Sylvicola cinctus. The sequence goes on along the minus strand of OY974082.1, from coordinate 62,043,386 downwards.
TAACACAATTGCGGCAAGGATAAATGTAAAAGTGTTCGTACCTCTTATTCTCATTTCCAGTTAGAGAGAATTTCAGTAAATGTCACGAGTATCAAAAATCGCAGGAAAAATGAGGGAAGATGGATTTATTTTTTAAATTACTTTTAGTCTTTAGTTACTGAGAAATATTATTTTATTGTGAGTCCTGGATATATCCACTAGATATCAGGACGCTTTCGTATTCAACACCAATTCGCAGTAAATTCACTCAGCTTTCCATGCGATGTAGTTTGTTTTTTAATGACTTTTCATTTTCAATTTAAATGAAAGAACGGCATTTATTCGTGCTGTACGGGATACTTTCATTAAACTAATTCTGGGTTGTCAGACCTTTATTGAGGAATTAAATCTTTTAAATTAAAAAAATTCATTAAAAATATTGTTCCGAATTTATAAAATATCGAACAAAAAAATTTAATGAATAAATATTAACATATATATATATATATATAATATTTCATTTAAAATTAAAATAATGGTTTAATTATTCATTGAATTTCACTTGAAAATGATTTATCCAGTAAAGATATTTTAAAACTCCCGCTAAATTCATTTATTCCTCATGCACTGAAGAAATCAACTTTTCGTGCGTTTCCGGTTGCAGAGTTAACAAAATATATATAAATAAGTGACATGTATATGTCGTTATGGCATTTTCCAAATCCTACTAGGTGCTTCTGTCACCAAATAAATTTTTAAAAAATTTAGAAAGTTTTTAAGTTTCTAGAAGAGATTAAACATTATATGATTTCCAACAAGCTGCATAATTTTCCCCTTTCATCAAAAATCTCTATATATTCTCATAATCCGATTTTTAAAAACATTTCTCTTACTACACGTTTATTTGTGTTTAAAATATGAGTTCTTTAAACATGATATGAATGCTTTTGATGCGTCAATATTCTTAATTGGTCAAGCAAATTTTGAAAAAATTGTGGTAGCCGCAACACCTCCTATCTTACTTTTCCAGCTTTCCCGAAGAGCAAATAAATAATTAAACTATTTTTTTAGAGTACTGTTCAAGATGCACGAAACATTTTTTTTTTTTTATTTCAAATTAATAAAAACATTTAATGTTTAAATAATAAATACAATATTTAATGTATGTATTAATGTATGTTTAACAACTCAATTTTTGATCTTCGGGTAAGTTAAAACTGAGAGAGTCGGTGTTGCCGCTACCACGACAACATAATCAAGGAATTACCTTGTTTATAATATTATCGAATTGCTAAGTTTGTGATCTAAAACTTCTAGTTATAAACTTGCTCAATTATATGTTTTGTGTTTTGTTCTTCTATTACTTTAAACGTTTTTAAATATTTGATTCGATATTAAATATTCATTATATTTTTGTTTTAAAAGTTAGTCCAAAACTTTGTCAAACTTTCTCTTCAATAAATTCGTTTTTCACTTTACTTTACTATTTATGTTGATTTTAAGTAAATCATTTACAAAAATAATTAACAATAAGATACAAACTGGGTTAAATAAATGTAATTCTAATGTTTCCAAACTTTTTTTATTTGATAACATTTTTAAAAAATAAAAAATTTATGGTATCAAATGATTGTTTTTTAATTTTTAAAATATAAATATTAAAAAACTTTATTTTCAAATAATTAGTAAAATTCAATTTGTGAAACACCATGTCATGAACACGTCAACAAAATGTGCTCCCCCTCGCAGTGTTGTCGCATTTTGATGTTGCTCAAAACTTCAGGGCTACCAACCAAACTGAACTTCCTTTACCTTTTCTTTTTGAATCGAGAACGTGGTTCAATACGTCGTAAGGTTAGCATTTTGCAAAATATTTTTTAAATTTAATTAAAATAATGTGAAATAAATTACTAAAAAATGTGTTTTGTGTTTTAGGATGACTGTCGTTGATAAAAAAAAACTCCCGGCAGTGCCGGAATCAAAATTGAAGGTGCACAAGAAGAAGCAAACTGCCAGCAGCATCCTTGCAAAGAAACGCTTCTTTAAACGCAAGACAATTGCCCTGCGTCGCACTGAGAACTTTTCTCGCGCCGAGAAGTACTCCCGCGAGTACGCCAAGATTGACCGTCGTGAGATCCAACGTAAACGTGACGCCAAGAAAGATGGAAACTTCTATGTTCCCGCTGAGTCCAAGTTGGCCTTTGTTATCCGTATCCGCGGGTGAGTTATCATTAATATTTGTATTCTGGAAGTGTGTGTGACAACGGCAGTAAATGCGATGCGTGGGGCCTGTCCAATTCCACCCAACAGTTGACCTCAAAAAATCCAAAATAAAAATGACAATTATTTTGAGGTTATGTTTGGCGTTGTGACATGCCGTATGTCATATGTGTTTCGTGTATTACAGAACTTGCACTCAGCTTGTTGGTAAATAATTACTAATTGATGCTCAACCATTTCCTCATTTCAGTATCAACAAAGTTGCACCAAAAGTGCGCAAAGTTTTGACATTGTTCCGCCTGCGTCAAATCAACAATGGTGTGTTCGTCAAGCTGAACAAGTCCACAATCAACATGTTGCGTATTGCCGAGCCATACATTACATGGGGCTACCCCAATTTGAAGTCGGTGCGCGAGCTGGTGTACAAACGTGGATTCGTCAAGACTCACCGTCAGCGCAAGCCCATCACCGACAACTTCCAAATTGAACGGAAAATGAAGAAGCGTCACAACATCCAGTGCGTGGAGGATGTCGTCCATGAGCTGTTCACCGTCGGACCCCGCTTCAAATATGTTGCCAACTTCTTGTGGCCCTTCAAACTCAACACTCCAAGTGGCGGTTGGCGCAAGAAGAGCAACCATTACGTCGAGGGCGGTGACTTCGGTAACCGCGAGGACAAAATCAACCGACTGCTCCGCAAGATGGTTTAAAATGCATTGATTTTGTACTACTTCGATTTAATTAAAAACAAAACAAAAGTAATTTGCCTGGAAAGTGTTTATTTATGGATTGTGGCGGTACAGATTTGCTCATTTTCAGGATAATACATATGGAAGTTGTCATTTTTAAAATTTTTTGGTCGCTGGGTGCATTAACCGATTTAAAATATTAAATCTTGCTCTGGAAACAACAGATAATTAAGAAGCACAATCTTGATTGCAATTTCCGAAGACGGATTTGCTTGCTTTGTAAATTAGAACAAAATTTATCGAGAATGTACATATTTTGCATGTTAGAAATTTCATGTTTGCTTGCTAATGGCGACATCAAAAATGTACCAATTAATTACTTTCGTCTACCATTTCTTAAAAAGTAAGGATTTCCTTTAAATTTACAAAACGAAACCTTCCTAAAGGAGCCTAGGAAGTTGGAAATTTGGTTCTGATACCGGAGATTTTTAAACATTTGATATTGTCAAGAAATAATTTATGTTGTAAGGTTTTCCATCGTACAATTGCTTTAATTTCACAAAAGGGTTTTAATATATTTTGTCAGGATTATTAGGGTCAACCATTTTTAATGTTTAAAATCCTTTAAGCAAAGACAAGCAGATTTAAGAATAAAAACTCGGTATTAGAAGACAAGATGTAACATAATTTGCAATTTGTGACAATAAGAAGATACTTAATTGAAGTTGCTTGAGGATTAAAGAGACGTTTTCTGTGATTTAAATCCAAAAAAGAAGTTTCATCCCATCATCCTTTTGTCATAAATTAATCAAGTATTACTCATAAAAAAAATGTAAATAACCACCACATTTCTTCGCTTAAAAGAACATTTCGCAACAATGTATAGCAAAAGTAAACTTGACTTAAAATTCAAGAAAGAATCAAGAAGAATTGCAATAAAATGCAACACGCAAAAATGAATGGAAGAACATTGAATGAAATATACCTGTTATCTTGCAGAGATAAACTGCGCATCGCAGTTACTACTTTGTGTAACTTTATCATTACAAGAATATTCAATTACAATGTTGGTAGTCGTTGGAGCTTTGAATGGGGAGGGGACCATTCACAAGGCGAACCTACGCCTTATATTTTATTCAACATCGAGCCAATTGATTGTCCTTGAAAGTTGAGACTTTCGTTTTTTCTATACGTTTTACTGATTCACTAAGAAGGAAACACTGTGGGATGTGTTCTAGACACACCCTTCAGCACGAAAATAAAGCAAGACTTACAAGGAAAATTTGCATTTTAAGTTCTGGCTTATTTGGCTAGAAATTTTAAAGTTGTTGTAATTTTCAATTGAATTAAGATTTAAAGAAATTAGTAAATAATTGATTTCCTTAAATTATTATTTTCGTAACTTACAATGCAGTAAAAAAAGGCAATCTAAATTAAACCACAAAAAGATATTTATCCACTTAATTCATAAGAATATCAATCAAAGGAAAAAATGCTAATTACACAGCACGAGCTTCAATAGCACAAAAACAAATGTATAGCCTTTTCCTTCCAATATATTTAAATAATTATTTGTCGTGTATCCAGTATTCCAGCATCTTGCTCATCTCCGCTTCCATGCACCTCACGCATATTATATTCAAGTCACACCGGCACATGCTTTTCACGACAATTATTTTTATCTTATTTTTTTTAGAGGTTACAGAGCGGAAATGGTCAAAAACGTTTGTTTTTTTTTTTAAATAAACCACAACAATTTATGTATGGTGACGAATTTGTGCGGCGCAAGGAAGTGGAAAGAACGGGTTGCGAACGCAAATCCAGAGCTTTTTTATACAAGAAAAAAAATTGTGGAATTAATTTTTTTGGACCCACCCTCACTGGAGGATTTAAGTGATATTATTTAAGCTTACAGAAGATTGCAGGAAAATAGGTGAAGTTATTTTAATTAAATTTTTTAAACCGAAAAAATTCTTGAATTTTTAGAAATAACTGAACTTTATTTCAGATGCATATAACGACGGTTCCTTAATTTAAACATCAGAAAGGGATTTAATAATTGAATTGTTTTTATGTGAATCATCCCGTTAACATGACCCGTGTGCTAATAATAAATCAAATGAAGTGAGAAGCAATCCATCAATTCACAGACAACGCCATTGAAGGTACATACAATTTGTATTTTAATGAAGTTCATGAAATTAATTCAGTCTTCTTCGTGTTTGCATTGAGCTGAAGATTCGCGAATACTGAATGCTAGGCGATTGATTTTAAATTTGAATGCGCGTCGGAATTGATGTTTGCCATGAATTCTGGAGAACAATGTTTCAATTTGCCGTTAAAGGTTGTAAATAAATAAGTTAAACCGTTGGTTTTAAAATAGAAAAAGCATTCTGTGGAAAATGACTTGCTCAATATTGAATTCATTCGATTAAAAGTTGCTAAAAGACGTATGAAAAAAATATTTTTTTAATTCAAAATGTTCTAAATAATCAATTCAAAAATTGTACTTAAAATACGATACGCAAACAAAATCAACAAATATTGTTAACTTAAACTTAATTTGAAATTCATAATCGACTTAAAGGCTCTAGATTAAAATAAATTAATATTTTATTAAGTAACAGTTATCGATAACCGTAATCAATTGCAACAAAATTCATAAACATTAAGCTTTATAAAGCGACACGCTCAACTTCCAACAACAACAAATTCTGTGTTCCTAATCGCTTGTACGTCTGTCGCCCGAAAAATTAAATTTAAATTAAATTCACTTCACAGGAGTTAATCGTTTGATTTTGAAATATTCATTATTAAGGTTGGCATTCATTTCTACATAGATCAAAGTAAACAACTACGAGTTTTTGTATGTGTGGGTTTGAAAATTGGGTCTTTTTGTCAATGCATTTTAAACTGCAAGTGCATAACATTATACCAAATTGGTGGCCTTGTCACCTTTACCAGTTTATTTTGAAAATAGTTGACTTAATTTAACACTAAATTGAATTAAGGTTTTAATGATTACAAAAAATACACTTTTAATGTTTTTTTAAATTTTAATCTGTTTAAATTTAATTAATTAGGATTTAAGTTGCACTTATAATTTTTCTTGTATAGTTCAATACAGACTAAAGGGCAAAAAAAATGTTTGAAAATTAAAACCCCAAAAAATAAAAAATTTCTTCAACAAAATTTTAAATGGGGAACATCTTCAACGAGTTGGCCTCCACCTTGAAAATGAATTTGCATCACCGAAGCTTCACACATGCAAATAAGTGGGTCGTGAAAGCTTTCCCTCCGCCATTTTCGGTCAAAACATATTTTATGTGTGTCACATCAATATACATGTCGCCCGTAGCAGCGTCAGCAATTCGCACAGCATAAATCTGCCAAGAATTGTCAGCTTAACAAAATTGAGTTCACAAATTATCGCGCGAAGGTGCACTTTTGCCCTATTTACCTACATTTATCACGTGCCAATAATGTCCAAAGTTTTAGATGTCTTTTTAGATGACATCACGCGACGACACAACGCGTGGGTGCTTTAATTTAAACCCGCAACTAATTTTAATTTATTTTTAAGTAAAAAAGAAAAATCTATTGCAGCTTTGAGATCAGATGGATTGAAGGTACTAATTCAAATGCAACAGTATAATTTACGTGCATTACAGATAAAATATTCCACGGGAATATATTATGCACTTGGATCGAATTGAAAATGCAACCAATTGTTGAATTACGGGCTTTATTGAAACGAATTCAAATGGGTGCAGGGGAGAATATTTAAAATACTTCCTGATGTGGATTGCGCAATATGTGATGCATTGAATTGAAATGGGATATTAAATACGTAACACAATGTGTAAGTAATGTAGACGTTGCAAAATAATTAAAATATGCATTAATTGTTAAAATTTAGGATAAATTTAAAAAGGGGTTGATACACGAAGTGCATATTAACTAACTATGCTTTTAGTACGCAGCCAATATTACTCTAATAATTATCGTGAATTAATCACAACTATTTTAGTTATGATTGTCGAGTAACAAAATTAGCAATTAAATTATATTAACTATAGTGTTAGTTTAGCTTATGTGTTGTTGGTGGATTTACCGCTAATGATTATCCGTAATTTAAGCTAATATTAACAACTGATTAATGTACTATGGTACATTTTCGATGGAACCGATAGTAAGCAACTTAAAATTGTAATTTGTTCCTCGAAACTTGTTAGATTAATTGCTGTTCCATCGAGAATGTGCTCCAAATTAATTTTATTTGTAATTGTGCTTTGAAGTTTTTATAGTAATTAATGAATACGATTAATAAATACTGTTCTGATTTTGTAAACATGTAATTATAAAAAAAAACAATTGGTGCGTAACTTTAACTTACGATAAATTTTTTTATAAAATTATTTTTTAAAACGATTTACAAACACGACATATTTTTTGAAACTAGTTTTGTGCCATTATTTAAAATATTGCTTTAAAAACAAACAACAAATCTCTCCGAATCATTAACTTCTGGGTTTTTCCAAACATTTTCTCAACTTCCTTACAATTTCCATACGGCACAGCAATAAAAGGTACTTCCCTCCACTAGCACATGCTACCAAGACGCAATATTACCATAGCTATTAAATAACAGACATTTTGCGTGTGAGGCGTTCGCTGGCCTAATATTGATTCCACGTATTGCCTTTCATTTCAGTTAAAATTCGAATTTCACATACCGAACCTGTAAACGCGCGATAAGCAACCAACTACGCGACTTAACCAAAACAAACGGCACAGTGGATTTTTGTACATGTTTACAAAACATGAAAAACAAATCGCGGGAAAATCATTTGCATATAAGCCATACGTACGACTTCGGACTTTTTACAATACATAACATCCAAAACACTTCACATGCATGACGTGAGGGACGAGACAGTGACCGACACAGCAATAAAAAATGGCCATACTCGTACTTGATACTCTTGCTCTGCAATGTAAATAACAGATGATCGCAATTGTATGGGAGGCGGGAGCAATAATGCGCAAGATGATGCGAAATTTCCGCATTCATCGCGGGGTTGAAAACATTTCCAAGTAAACAAATTACACGCGGTGTAACGGTGCAATATGTATTGGGCAAAGCAATGAAAAAACATTACGGGAATTTTGGATTGACCTGTAGTAAGTAGCTCGTGTTGTTGGAAATTTTCATTTTAAAGTTGTCTTTTGACATGGAATGGAAATTTAAACAAAAAGTGGGTTAAATATTACATTAATTTCTCATCAAAAGGGGAATAATCGATTAAATGTAAAGCACGGGCATAAATTGGTTAGGGTTTTGTGACAAGTTGGATTTTAAGTCTAAAAATGTGTAATGTAATTTATGAACAGCCCCTTATAAAAATGTGTAAAAAGAATTTGATCTTCAATTAATTAGTTAATTTACACCTTAAATGATAAAACATTTACGAGTGCAAAGCAATTCAGTTGAATCGAGAAACTCCCTTCGGAGAATACTATTTTTACAAAATTAATTAGCATGTTCTGAAGAACAAAATGGACACGTTAAATAAAGATAGGTGTTGTTCAAGTATTCTATATATATAAATTGTGAGACACCTTGACTGAGTGCGGTCGTTGCAAAAACAAATGTTAATCAGTGTGCATCCACACAAAATGCAAACTACAACGAGTATTTGTAAAATTCATTCAGCATTCTTCACAAGCCAATCCTTTTACTTTATTGATGTAAAGGGTGTTTTTTTAATCTTACAAAAACCGACGATTATTTGCACCATAAAAATCGCAAAGTCGCCTATAAGTTGCGAGTTTGTAAGTTCTAGCAGGCTTAAAAAAAACACCCTTTATAAAGTAATTGAAATACTTGTATGGGAGTGAAATTTTTCTCCACAATTCGATCTCATCTGCAATTCCCGATTCTAACTTTATGGCATATATAAGAAAATGCCACGTGACGGCGAATCTAAACTGTTTATGCGCTTTCTTCTTGTACTTAAAATTTGTATATTTTTTTGCAGGTTTGTATTGAATGTGTAACGGCATTTGGGTCGTTTTCATAAATAAATTTTGTCACATGCCGGATTCCGTCTTTTAATATGGTTTCATCCCATGGCTCGATTCCTGGAAGAGAAAACTATTGCAATTGCGTATTTTCATTTGTTTGCAATAACTATTTTATTTTTATTGTGTTTTACAATGCCGAAGTATTTTAATTTCAATAAAACAAATGACATATTGAAGAAATCATTAATTCTACTTTAAATTAAATTTAAACCCAATTGTGTTAAATGCAATAAAAAATAAAATTCAATAATATTTTTAATTTTTAAACCCCCATTCCTTACAACTCAACTACTGCATCTAAACTGCAATTTAATAAATTTTTTATGAGATATTAATAACATGACCTTGAATGTTTTCAATTTTAAACTTAAATTTCTGTTCAAAATAGGCTCATTTATTGAGACTAGCAATAATGTAGAACATCATGGTATGACCTTTAAAACAATTTTCATTATGAAAATATAACATTAGATTTCCATATTTTGACCTTGAAATGTTCAGCAAGTTTTCTTATTTTATTAAATGCTATTGCAATATGAAAAAAAAATATTTTAAAAATATTTATGGTTTCTTATATAAAAGAACCTCTTAACAATTTTAAATTTCTGACCTTGAAATGTTCATCAAAGTCTTCTATTTAATGGAAAGAGATTATAATCTTAAAGAAAACTTTCCAAAATATTTAAGGTTTTGGAGATATAAAAAGTTTGACCTTGAATTTTCCGATTTTGACCGTTACATGTTTGGAAAAGTTTTTTAAAATTGTAAAACACTATTTATGTGTGAAGAATTAAATTTTTTTGTCCTTTTGTGTGGGGTTGCTGATATAGAAAAAATGGGATTTGTTTGCGTCCAACCCATTTTTGCCAGAAGGATCACATTTAAGGATATGAAAAAATGGATTTTTTTTCAGAATACTTTTATTGATAAATACTGTTCGAAATCGAACGAAATCGTTATAGCCGTTTTTGAGATATCGTACAATTGAAACAGTTTTTTGACAAAAATTTGATATTGAAAAAATTAAAAAGAATTTCTGAAAAAACTAAAAAGAATTTCTTAAATGTTTCTTCAATATTTTCATAGAAATCGGTAAATTAGTTTTTGAGATATGACGATGGTTACGACGCCGTGTTGGCATGGCGGCCGAACTATATTTACACATTTTTTCTAGACCACTTTTAGGACTTAGGTCAAAACGACTTTGTGGGGTTTATCAAGTTTATTACCGAAAAAGTTTGGAATGCAAAAATCTGTATTGCTCTTGAGGTCGTATATAAATTAAAAAAATGTAATTAAAATTAAAAATTAAAAGTATTTTTTTTTTTTTTTTTATAGAAATTTGAACAATTGTTGAAAGTCTGATCGATGTTAAATGTATGCAAATCAGAGCCTACAAACGTAATGTTTGAGTCCTAAACAGTTGATGTACTTGTTTTATGTATTTTTTATATTTTAAATAAATCGACACTAATTATTCAAGAAGATTGAATGTCAAGTAGATGAGATATCCAGCACAGATTGTATTTAATGCTTCAACGTCTCCTTGACAATGTCAATGTTATGCCACCACAGTTGATTTCCTTATGTGAATTTTTTTTTTAGTGACGACATTACGAATAACAACAACATTTTAAAAATGTCTAGAAAATTATTAGAATAAAATAAAAGCTAATATAATAGTTAATCAAATTTTTGTTAAAAGAACTACTAATAAGCATAGCAACTTATTAACTTCCGAAATGCATAAATAATTTAAATATGGCTACAACCACATATCACGATCCATCTCTGATTGAATAAAATCACCAATTCATTATCGACATCACAATAATTGATTCCACCGTCTGATGGTCCATATTCTTTTTTCTCAATTTGGGAATCACGTCAATTTATTCCGTAACTATATATACCTTACTTGGTTCACACAACGCGCATTAATTTTAAACACACATCCAGGCGACATCTCTTCTTGATTTATGCGCGTCCACAAACTGAAACCCCCACATTGGGAGGGAGCATAAATTTGTTAGAAAACCTAAATCATCTAGGGCATCGCTAAATCTGCACACGTGCACTCTAAATGCAGTATTGTGCAGTACTGTGCAGTACACATTACTATGGTGATGAAGGTAGCACGCGTGCTCGCTCGCTGCTTGGATGCATTTAGATCCATTTCTAAAACACTCGCCTTTGTTTTTAACTGTTTTATGTGATTTGAAATGAGATGCAGTTAAACGGTTTGTCTAGAAATATGCAAAACCGTTAAATGAAGCCACAAATGCATTGTCCTGATGGCTGCATGCTGGCATTTAGCAATCAAATTCGTATTATATAGTTTGGCCACTTGTGCAACCAGCCGCCCATGGATTTTAAAGCACACGGTGTGTACCACGTTTTCGCCTTTCAATGCGGCATGTGTTTCTTATGCATTTTGCCATTTCTTTTTGAAATGGTGACATGCATTTCATTTGAATTTGATTTCATTAGATACGATTTTCCACCGCACACTACAAAATTAATTAATTGTGCATTCGATGAACCCGGAATTTATCGCTGGTGCAACTCGACATCATTGTTAAACAATACCCCACCTTTAAAACAAATTTCAAAAATCGCCTATATATTAGAACCATTTGTGAAATGGCTGATATTGAGTTATATTTCTTCAGCAGCGTCTTAACTTAGAGGATTATTACTGGAATATTAAATTTACACGTTTGGGCCTTACTTTAAATATCGATCAATTTTGTGTGATCATTCAGGTGATTTAATTGACATTTTTATATTAATTCAATATTCCAGTCTGTATAATATGTGTGATAACAATGTAGGAATATTTGAAAGGAATTGTGTTTCTCATTGACATCCTATTTCATTTAGACATTAATAGACATGATGGAGAAGTTACCTAATAATATATGTACATAGTTTAACCAGTTTAACATATAGATCATGTGGTTTATGTAGATGAATAATTTTAGTACCGATCCATACGAATTTAATGACATCTTTTTCATACTCAAAATTACATTTTTTACGACAAAAAAATTGAAATTTGTTTGTATCTTAATCACAACAATCTACAAAAAATACTGAAGTCAATGAAAACATGACTTCTTTGGGAGGAGTTAAGAGTTAACATTTTAATTCTTAATATTACGAAAATTAATCTTTAATAAGCTTTTATTATTGAACTTTTTTTCTGTAAAACTTCTTCCCTTTTTTTAAATTTTCATCTCCCCCAACTGTATTTTAAAATTTATTACTTTTATAATAATTTAATAAACTCTATCAATGAATTATACAGCTAAATACTAAGAAAAATATTGAAATAAAAATGCATCTTAATATTTTTGCTACCCACAATATTTAATAAAATTTAATTTCTTTCCATCCCTCTTAATCTTAATTATTTTCCTTCTTCTTCTTTATATGTGCCACGTACTCCCAGTACGGTGGCAGCCAGTAATTGTAACTTAATTTTATCTACTGCTGTACGGAACTGTATTCTGGTGCTAAGGCCATACCATTTCCGCAGATTCTTCAGCCATGATGTTTATCTTGCTCAATTTCGATACGATTGCATTCAAAAGTGTCTGCAGATCTTGCCCATTAGTGACAAGTAATACCGTATCGTCCTCACATATAATGCCGTTCAAAAGTACACCGGAATCAATCCCTGCAATAGCTTCATCAATAATATTTTCTGAATACATATTGAATAATTAATAATGGCGAGTGCAAGCAACCTTGACGAAAGCTTCGTAATATTTGGACGCTCTTCATTGTTTAATTTTCGACGTATACCTCTGCAGACTGATTCCAATACAGGTTCAATGAAACAAAGAAAGACGTCATTCTTGACATCGCGACTAAAATTAAATTAAATCAGACGCATCAATGTTGTTATGCTTACATAAAATCTTAAGGTAATAAAATATTTTTCTTAGTTTGAGTAAATATGTAAAAAGGGAATATTTATGTGCAGTGTACACAAAAGTGCTGACTTAGAGATAGCGCGTTGTCCTATTAACCCTATATTGAAAGAGTAATGAGTTATGATTGCTAAGACATTTAAGTACATTAAAAAAATGGTGTTTCTTAACCAACTACAATAAATTTGAGTGCATTATTGATTATTATTGAGGCTAGTTAGTGCAATCCAAAACGTGCAATGTAATTTTTTCCCTGCATTTATTTACTCATTTGGCATCGATTGGTGAGGGCATAATTATTTATCAGCAAATCATTTATTTTTTTATCTCAAATATTAAAATAATAAATAGTAACAATTAATTGAATTAAGCAATTTATTTTTAAACATTCTTTCTACAAATAATTTTGAGATCTCTAAATTATTCTTATGGAATTATATTTAATAGATAAATAACGATATAAGAATTTCTGAATGATGAAAAGTATGAAACTATTAAATATAAAATGTCTGGGATCATTTGCAATCAATTGCTTTGATAAGTTTCCAAAATGTTCTAATCTAAATGTAAGTATTATAAGTCGAAACTCGCATAAATCCTTTCTTTTTGTTACATAATATTTAGATAGAAATTAAGAGTTTTACAATAGCACTTTTTTATAATCATTTGAGAAACAGAAAATTTTCAGATTGCAAAAAAATATAGAAATAATTTATAGAAGCATTTTTATTTTATTTTTAGGGATTATTAAAAGTTTAATAATTCAATAAATAATAATAAACTTTGATAAAATGCTACAACTGTTTGTTTTTTCCCTTTTTTAAATGTTTTTGTGGAACACTAAAATAATAATAATTTAAGTGCATAAAAAAATGATATTGCGTTTTAAGCAGGTGTTGCTTTTTACAATATAAAACATCACATTTCCTTTCCTTTATAAATGCATATTTTTGCATCCTCAAACAACACAACACACGCTGATCAATTTAGAAAATGAAACAAAAAGTTGTATGTAGATTATTCTTGCAGTAGAAAACGACAAAAAGAACGTATTTCCGTTTGGCAAAATCATCAATCAATAGTATGCTGAATAATAAAATGAAAATTCAGCTGGATTCGCATTAAATACAACAACTGCTGGTTATCAATGACAATAAAACAAAACTTGCACGAATGCTGTAATTCACACATGTGATAATCCAAGAAAATCGATAGAAAATTAAGCATCAATCTGAATTTGAATGAGGAAGTGAGCTCAATGCTTACATACTCTAGAATGTACGTCTCCTTTTGTTGGCGTGTCAAAAGTTGTTGCGGTATTACTTGGCATTAGCATAGATCGTCTCACGTCTGTTATTCTACAATCACGAAAAAAAAGAATTGTCTGAATGAGACACACTTGTAGAACTTGATTTAATTATGTTGAGTCGGCCAGACTGAATATATTTGTGTCAAGCTTAAAGATTTTAAATTCTTCCACACGCTCCCTATAGTAACTAAATGAATTACTTTTTTAACAAATTAAATATTTAGGAAATTTGTAAAAAAAATGGATGTAAAAGAAAGTCTTTTTAGTAGGAAAGTATTTACACATAATTGGAATTGCTTTTCTCCAACCAATAAAATATTGTTTATGGTGTAAAGAAGAAACAAAACCCCAATAGGCGTACATATTACAAAAAGGAGCACCCAAATTTAAAAGCAACACTTCAGTTGAAACGGAGAAAAAAAAGCAAAACAGTACAAATTAAATCAATTCCAACAAAATGGAATCGAATGTGATCAATATTTATCACTCCGAATCGCGACCGACACTATTGTATATAAATCAGTAGCATCGACTCAATCAAATCAGATCAGTTCGATTACTTGCTCAAGGCAGATCTGGTGCAAATCTCCAGGTTTTCAAGCTCAATTTCACCGTATTAATTTAATTTTTTTTGTTTCACACAAACATTTTTCATTAATTTGTTTGTTTAAAACCGCGGAGACCCAAAACATAATCAAATACAAAATGTTTATGATCAATACACCGGTTCTGTCGATGTTCAGTACGACAACTCTGTACCTAGTGATAACATGTTGCGTAGTGTCTGTGATTGTGGTGCTTTTTAATAAGTTCAGTGGAAAACGTGCAGGAAACTCAGCGCCCGGCCCCAAACCCTTCCCCATCATTGGCAATCTCAACTGCCTGGATGGGTACGAAGTGCCCTACCAAGCATTCGACGATTTGGCCATCAAGTATGGACCAATTGTGAGTCTCCAATTGGGTGCAGTACCTGCAGTGGTTGTGAATGGCATTGAAAATATTCGTGAAGTGCTCATCACCAAGACAGGTCATTTTGACAGTCGTCCAAATTTCCGGCGGTATCATCAGCTTTTCTCGGGCAATAAGGAAAATTGTAAGTATTTTTTTTTTACTATATAGTGAAAGCAATTACACATTTTCAGTAAAAAATGAAATAAATAAATTTATTGCATCACAATAAAGAGAGAGTTTATAATTTAACGATTTCGATTTTGATTGTTGCAGCACTGGCATTCTGTGATTGGTCTGAGATGCAAAAGGCTCGCCGTGATATGCTGACCCAGCACTCATTTCCACGCAACTTCTCCTTCCGGTACGAGCAGCTGAGTGAAATTATTATCAACCAAAACAGCATTATGCTGTCTGAGATGAAGAGTCAAGTGGATGCTGGCCAACTGGTTGACATTAAGCCGGTGATTGCACAAACATGTGCCAATGTTTTCACACAGTATTTCACATCGCGTCGCTTCAACAATAACAACAAGGAATTCCAAAAGATGATTAGCAATTTCGACAAAATTTTCTACGAAGTTAATCAAGGATACGCCGCCGATTTCCTGCCATTTTTGTTGCCATTCCACTCCAATAATTTGCGCCAAATGGAGAAGTGGTCGCACGAGATTCGTGAATTTATTCTAACCAACATTGTGGAGGAACGCAAGGAATTGTGGACGGAAGTAGATCAACCCACTGACTACGTTGAATCTTTAGTTGATCATGTGAACAAAAATCTTGAACCAAAAATGGAATGGGAAACCGCATTGTTTGCCCTTGAAGACATCATTGGTGGTCATTCGGCAATTTCCAACTTCCTTGTTAAAGTGTTTGGTTACGTGGCAAATAGTGGGGAAGTCCAAAATAAAATTCAACAAGAAATTGACAGCATTCTTGAGAAAAAATCAAGCGGCATGATAGAGTTAAGTGATCGCAATCACATGCCATACACGGAGGCCGTCATCATGGAGGCACTACGACTGATCGCCTCACCCATTGTGCCACACGTCTCCAATCAGGATAGCACCATTAACGGTGAGTTTGCTTTAGCTGGTCTTTTATTGTGTCATTTTGTACTAATTTAAAACCATCTTCATGAACTCCAGGTTTTGACGTCAAAAAGGACACACTCATCTTTTTGAACAACTACAATCTCAGCATGTCCGATAAATTGTGGTCGGAGCCAAAAGAATTCCAGCCACAGCGTTTTCTGCAAGATGGGCGCATTGTTAAGCCAGACTTCTTCTTGCCGTTCGGTGCTGGACGTCGCTCATGCATGGGCTACAAATTGGTGCAATTTTTGAGCTTCACAATTCTTGCAAACACAATGCAGGAATACAGCATCGTTCCACAAAATGGGCAACTATTCAAAGTACCCGCTGGATCGTTGGCTATGCCTGAGAAGAGCTTTCAAATGAAGTTTGTGCCAAGATATTAGGGCAATTGATGTCATTCATTTTAATTTAATTATTTTATTTATTTGTTAATTACAAATCAGACTTAATAGTTTTTAAGTAACAATTATCGGAGGGAATTTTATACTGACTTGATTATTTAAGAAAATTACGATTTAACTTAATTATTTATCATAATAGATATTTAAGGCATTAGTATTGGAGGTAGTTGGGTGCTTCTATTCTCTGTATACTTCTTTCTTAATTATTGCTGTAGTTTTGGAAAGATTCGCTTTTCAAGTATTAAACATTAAGAATGTATGTTGACTTCATTTATAACTGGAACGCTGTGATCTTCATTAGACTTAAATACTCCTTGTTTACTTATTATGTATGACGTGTTTTGTGTATACCATCTTCTTTGATATTTAGAAATTGTAAATACTTATACTTATGTACTATAATTTGAAAGTTGTATATTCGTTGCCAAAGACATGAGTAGACACTTTTCTATAAAATAAAATTGAATTATTAATTAATGAAATTTTTGTATTTAATTTGTTGCTATTTGTTTTCAGAAAGTTTTAAATTTCATGCAGAATTAAATAATTTTTTTACAATTGTCTTGAAAAAACATTTTTTTAATTCCCTTGAGGTAAAAAAAACATTTTTTATATAAAAGTTTCACAATATGTCGCTGGTGACTAGACAGTTGACACGTGACTCAAGTCAGATTTGATTTAAAACCAGAATTAGAATACTAAGATCAGCTTTGTAATTGACAAAAGTAATCGCACTCTTTTTAACCTAAATTAAATTCTTTTTGAAATTTAAAGAAAATGTTTCGACTTGCTCTTAATAAATGTTTTTCTTTAAATTTTTAAGTTTAAATGTTTCTTTAGAATTATGGTTGGGCTTTATGTCAGGCAACAACTGATTTAAGTATATATTTGCAAGACATTGCATCTCAATGGACTTTATTTTTTCTGAAATAAATCACTTAGGGTTGCTTAAAGTTAAGTACTTATAATTAATTTTTTTTAAAGTTTGATCAATATTGGATTGTAAAGAACCGAGCAAGGAGACCACAAAAAACCAGCTTAAAAGAATTTCAAGAAATTTCATATTTTCATGAAGATCAGTCTTAAGTTTAAGTAATTAATTTAATTATGTATGTTTATCTTCTAAAAACTTCAAAGATTCTTTTTAATTATAAATTGTTAAGCTTGTTTTGTATATCCTCAAATAAAAGAAATTACTTTGGGAGTTGTAAATCCTTAAACTTACTGTATTTCTTGTAAGCTCGAAAATCAACTAATTTAAGTTGCTATTTAAATCATTAAATAAAAAATTATTGTTGTTAATTGTTTCAATTGTTGCCTCAAAGGACTTTTTTTCCAATGTCAAACTACTCGGCTTACTTATCAGTTATCACAGTGAAGTATCAGACTTAAGTCTTAATCCTAATTTTAAGAGGAGACTCGTAAATATTTTAATTATTATGCATTCGTGGGATGAATTATAATCCCTAAAATCTATAAAATGTAATCATGTATAAACTAGACCGAAAATAACTCCTATAATATTTAAAAAGTAATAAATTGCGATGACCAAGCGAAAGCTTTCTTTGCTTGTAGAAACAAGGAGACAAGGGAGATCTCATTTCAAATTTAAGGAATGTAAAGACGCAAGAGTCCTTGGAATATAAAACTGATGGACCGTGGCGCTGGAGCAAAGTTCTGAGTCAGGGGAAAGACCGCACCAGCTTGTAGATGATGAATATTTTAAAACTAAAAATATCTTCAACTAAATAAAATGTTGAATAACTTAATAATTAATTTGATGCCTTCTTAATCTATTTTTATTATTAATAAATCAAATAATTATAGAAATGGTAGGCCGCATTAGAAACAGAACATTATTCTATTTTGAACTGACCTTGATTGTAAGAATTCTTAAGAATCGTATAAATGCGATGTTAAAAGACAGATCTTTAAGCATAATTTAAATTTTAAATGTGCTTTAAAAATACTCATATTCTTTCAAAATGAAATGCAATTCAAGTAACATGTGAATTCTAAAATCCGAGTGCATCATTGATACAAAAATGCTTTTGCAAAACAAACATCTTCCATACGAAAATCAAGGTATTATGTGATTCTGCTTTACCTCCTCCATTAATAATGGAATAAATTGTAATAAAATCAGGAACAGCTATTATTAAATTCAGTTATTCGAGAAAATCGAAAATAGTACGTACAGATATTTGATGTGTTTCAAATTCAGCGTGAAAGAAATAAAGAAAGCAGGATGAACGCATCACATTGCTGCGGATATTTACAAAACAAAGAAAATTGAAACCGTTTGGCTTTTATGAAATTCAGAACAAAAACACACCAGAATACCGGGCAAAGGACAACATTATAAGAAGATGGAAATTTGTATGCAAAATGGCCGCATAGGCTTGAAAGTGGCTGCTTTCACATGGCATATTCAACAAAGGCATATACGCGTAGCAGTGGGTAGAAGCTTTAGCGGTAAGCTTCTTCATTCTAATTCCGAATGTATTTAGCATCGATTGACCTCGACATTGCCGTTTGTTTTATATCTTCCTCCTATACCTTCCGCTCTGTTCACGCTTTATGGAGCATCTCTCTTCCCAAATCGATTTCAATTTCCTTTTTTTTTTCGCCAAACCGGCTTATCGCTGACATGTGGGCATTAGTAGTCCGAATTTAATTTGGGTGTTTTTTTTTTTTTTTTGTGACGAACTGGAATTGAGTGTGGGTTTTTAATTGTGTTGGGGGAATTTGAATTAAATATTTATTTTGGAGATATTTATGAATCAGCTGTTGAGGTGGACGTGAGTAGGAACGGTTGAGCATCGGGAATATATTCAAATGATCCGAAGACACCCCAAGGTGATGAGAAAATTAAATACAAATTACAGAAGCGAGCCGTCCGTTTTTGGGCGCTCGTGCTAAGCGCTCAAAGTCACATTCGCCGTTGTGTGTCTTCAGGCGTGTCTGTGATTTAGTTTTCTCTTCCCCGAATTGTAATATATTCAATTATTTTGAGGCCCAAATTTTGGACGCAGACGTAGGAATCAGAATAGAGAATATATCGCTGAAAATAGAATAATAAATATTTATATTGGGGATACATTTTTTCGGGAAGAATTGAATAAAAAGAGGTCGGAGTCTAACCAAAGGGGAAATAGAATAATGTCGTGTTAACGTTCATTTAAAATGATGTATCATTAATATTTAATTCTAATTCATTACGACGATGTTAAAAGGTAACAGAAATACAAAACAGAAAATAGCAAAAAAAAAATTTTTTTTCATTATTTTTTCTCAAAAAAAATGTAATTTATGTTTTGCATAAATTAACTGCAAGTATTTAAAAGTAAATAATTTAAGAAAATGAATTGGTCTACATAAACTTCACCAAATACCCAAACCCAAAAACAAAACAAAATCGTTGAATTTGCTAAACTGAACGAAATGCTATAGTCATGTAACGATTGTTATTTTTTACTATCGTTAACCATAACGTGATTAAACCCCTGAATGTAGGCAATTAAAATTTTGTGTTTTTTAAACGCATTTTGTGAGAATTACGAGGGTCCTACTTTTTATTTAATAAATAAAATTTAAGATAGAAACTATTGAACCTTAATAATCCTTTAAAATATATTTTATTAAACTAAATAGAAATTTTAGAAGACATTTCACCTTTTCAAGAGAAAAGTAGATTTAATAAAAGACTTTAGTGACTTTTTAAAAGACCAAAGATGTTTGACAGAACTATAAAAATTAAAATTATCCTTAACTAAATCCCACTTTAAACCCTCACTTTTTATATTTATAAATTAATTCAGACTTTGTGTGAGAACATTTTATATAAATTATATTATAAATTCCTCAGATAATCTGTAACAGCATTCAACAAACAAATTATTTTTATTTTTTATGTTTTATAGGGTTTTATTTATTTACAAAAAATATAATTTAATTAAAATATTTACAAAGAAATTCGGATTTTATACAATATTTGAATTACATTTAAACATAACTCTCTTGTCGGTTTTTATCAACTGGTGCCAACCGATTGAATTGCGGTGAACTCCCAGCTGATCGTGTACTAAGATTCGCACTCCGATTTAAAATACCCGTCTCATTCAATTTCTGTTTAATAAATGAGATTTCTCTACTATGTTCGCTACTTTCAGTTGAGTCCAGGTCGACTTTGATAAACAATGGTATCACATTGCTCTCCAAGATATCAGTGCACACCACTGATTCGTGCAGAAGCCTGGTGAAGATGTGAAGAATCGCTTTGATTGTTCTTTTGAGGGCATCCCTTTCAGCACGCGAATTGTATTTTTCATAAAAATGTGTTTGGAAAATGGAAACCATGAATTTGATGATGTGCTTGTTGGCAAGATGACTTTGGCACTTATTGTTGGCTCCCATGTTGTAAAGCATTCCAGTTATTTGCTCCTGTTAAAATAAAATTAATTTAATTAGTTTATTTTGTTTTAATTTTAACAATAAGAAAACTGTTTTAAGTTTTAATTAAATAAGCATTAAGAATATTTTTACAATTTTCAAAACTTACGTAAAGAAAAATGGAAGCTCCGGGACCTCGTTTATCACAAGCCTCCTTCAACTTAAGAACTGTGGAGTTTGACATCAAGGAATAAATTGATGTGGTCTCAATTTTTGATAAATTATTCAAACAGGCAACACACAGCAGTAGAGTTTGGCAACAAGTTGTTTGCTCAGCAAGTTCTGAAACAATAAATTAAAAAAGTAAGTTAGTCATCTTTCTACAATCTTAATGGTTCATCAAAAAATACCTGTCAAAAATTCAACAAGAGGCTCCAAGCACTCCTTCAATCCGGCAACACGATGCCCAATCCCATGCCATGGTGCTGTAATTTGTGTTAAAACTGAGACGGCCTCCCGAAGTTCTGGCTCCAATCGCTTAACACCAGAATGTTTCTCCACCATAATATCTTTTAATATTTCCACTCCCCCAACTGTCTCAAACTGTCGTATAGCCTCTAGAGATGAACAAATTGTGGCCAATGCACGCAATGCCAGAGCCCTTATGGACGAATATCTCTGCTCAATGCAGATAATCAACAAAATGCGGATAATTTCAGTGGAAAGGAATGCTTCATTAAGGGCAGCAAATCCATTGTAATCAATATTTGAAATCATTGACAGTGTATTAAGATTGGAGCGCAGAATCAGTTCGCATTTCGCCTCATCAATACTATCCACAATAACTTTAATAAGCTTCTCATAAACAAGCCGCAATGTAACAAGAATGTAACTCTTAAGGACGTAAATTTCATCCAACAGCATCTCAGGCTCATCTTCATAAAGCTTCATTCCACCCATCCTCAAATCCTTGCACATATCAAAAATACTATCCACATTGTCGTCAAACTTCTTCTGATCTTGATCACAGTCGGCACGGAAAATATTTTTCAATTGAACATTATCAATGAACTCCCTTGCATTACTAACCAATCCCTTAATAGCTTCTTCAATTTCATCATCCCTCTCATTTAGGATGAACTTTTCAGTTCGTTCAAAAATCAATTGCAATTCAACAGCCCTAATTTGCAATTGTCTTACTGTTTTACCAGCTGTAGCTGAAGTCAAACGAAGATTGCGAGTAGCCTCTTGAGCAACAGACTTTGCTTGCAATGTCGACAGCACCTCATGACAAAATGAGCCACGAATTTCATCCATCCAAAATTGAACTGATGATGAGTGACCATTCAGTGCTGGATTCACATAATCTGTGTAGGTGTACGTTTGCCATTTCGCAGACATCTCCGAATCAAAGGTCTCCTCAAGTGAGTCAAATAACTTTGTGGCTGCGGCTTTGTTAATTGATTTAGGACGCACTTCAACAGGTCGTCCCATTTTTGGCGTTGATGTGCTGGCGGGGAACAGCTCAAGATATGTGGGCAGGGCTTTTGTCTCCATATCATAGTTAGATGTGTTGTTACGTTCATCATCAGCGTATCCAAACACAACAGTTTCATTATTATAGGGTGTTGTTGATTTTAAGATGCCTTTAGGCGTTTGTGGGCCAGGTATTTGGACAACAGTTTCCTGTTGCTCACTTATTGAATGCATGCTTGAAATAGATTCATAAATAGGTTCATTGGCGACGGCTTCTGGAATATTAGCAACTGAGTCGGTAAGGGGACGCACACATCCTAGAAAATGTCGTCCTGATTTTGGAGATTTTTGAACATTGCGACCACGACGTATTGATCGATCTTTAGTCAACTTTGGTGGTAAGTCTTCTTCATCGGTGCTGTGGATGTTCTCGTTTGAACCCAATGGTGAGGTGGTGTCGAAGTTGAGACGATCAATTTGCTCCAAAACAGATGCTTCCGAATCATCGTAATCTGGTGGTGGGGACGCACTGAATGAGATGCGTCGCGATGAACAAAATACATCTGATTGTGGATACTTTTTGATCACAGTCGGTGGGGTTGTAGGGCTTCTACTGCTGACCAGCTCATTTATCTGTCTATTGACATTTTTATTTGGTGTCAGCTTCTCTGAATGCGATGAATTGGCAAGCATATTTTTGTTTGGTGAATTATTCAATTGCTCCGCTTGATCTGGTGGAGTGGCATTCATTGAAACTGTTGGAGAGGTATCATGGTCTGAAAAGCCAGAGTCTTGGCTTTTGAGGCTTCCCGGGCTTCCGCGACGGTTGTTCCATATTGGTTGAGCAACTTCCAATGTTGTTGTAGGCAATCCAAAGCGATAGTTGGTTTCTATTGATGAGTAGTCGAAGTATTGACGCTCCGGTGGGGAGTTTCCCCACCATACTTTGCTCTGGGAGCGTTGGAAGTTCGATTTGAATGATGATGCCATAATTTGATGGGTCTGTAAGTAAGGAAGCAAAAAGGTTGGTTTTAAAAATGCGCTTTTTTGTGTAGAAAAAAATTAATGGAAATAGATCAAAAGATAAATCCAAGTAGACAATTTTGGTTTAGAAAATGTAAATATTGTATTTTCCATCAAACTACATTCTACGAGTAAAGTGCAATGGAATTATTTTAAATGTTTTCTTAAGATAAGCTTGCACTAAGATACAACGACCTTTCATGCGTCTTTATTCAGAAACAAATTTAATAGCCAAGATAGATGTTCTAAAAAAACTGATCTTGTCACCGCATCCGGGTTCGCAAATGATTCATTTATCGTTGCTGTTCAAATGCAATTCAGAAAATAGTATTATAGCGTTCTTAAAATGTTCCCCCACTTAAATAAATATATGCTTAAGTATTTGCATTTTGCATATAAAACACAAAACCACAAAACTGCAACCGTTTGCTCAAAATTCAAACAAAAATTAATTCAATAAGCAATAAGTCAACGAAAAATAATCACTGAATAACCAAAAAAAAAGAAAAGAGTGTCATTATATGAATAATAAAGAATGAATTGCTTACGGAGGCGCCTTTTGTGCACGATCAAATTCCAATAAATACCGCATGCGATTTGTTAAGTGAGGTAGCCAGCAAATTTTATATGAATGTGGACGTGCCTGACTTTGCAAGAATACTTACAAACATATTTAATATGCAAGGTGTGTTGTTTTTGGCAAAAATTAGCGAACTTAAATACCATAAATAACAAAAATATAAAATTTTTAAAAGCGCATGCGCAAGTGAATTAAATGAAATAACTTGGACAATTTAAGCAAAACAACAAAATTAAAATTATTAAAACGTTAATCAAGTAATTGTACATTGAATTAAGTATTTTTAATGATTAAATGTAATGCTTAAAAGCATAAATTAATTACAATTAAATTAAAAACCAATAGATTTTGCGGTTTGCAGAAAAATAATTAAAGAAACAAATAATTCCTGGAAATTTAAGTTGTCTCATATAAACCTTAGAGCAACATTTTACAACGATAAAGTAAGGTGACAATAGACGCATTACAAGTAGTCAGTGCACGTGCATTTTAATGAGTAATCCAATATTTGCTTTGTGCGTTGTTTTCATTTCGTCTTAAATAGTTAGCGTTGGCTGCTGCATGCATAGAATTCCATAAACATAAACGTTTTTACAAGACGCACAATGAAATAGAGGAATGACCATAATGTTAAATGAATACTACTGGTCAAGTGTAAAGCATAAAATCACTGACAAAGAAAGAACCATTTATGCTCACTATGTTATATAGAAAGTGAAATTGTTTCAACAACAACAATCATGCGGATTTATTGGCCTTTGTTGCGTGATACATTGCAGGTGAAACGTGGATGTGGTTTATTTTATGGGTGCAATGATTGAATAGAACAATGCACTGTGGCTGTAATGTACAGTTAGTCCGGTATTGACTGAAATGGGTGCATGAAATTAAAGATTGCATTTGAAAATGCATTTTAATGTGTGTGTTAGGTGCAGTATACTTAAGTAGGTATTTAAGTTAAGTGAATTTTAAATAAAATTAAACTTTGTTTCTAAAATAAAAATTAAGCTACATTCAAAATTATTTTTAAATGAACAAACAAATTAATTTCAAGGTCAAATTTAATAAAATTAATTTAAATTTGACCTTGAATTTTGGTTTTTATATTTTTTTCAGCTAGCTTTTTTTTTATTCTCACAAAAATTTACAAAGCAGCTTAACTTAGTTCAGCTTAAAATTAAATTAAGTCACGCAAACATTTTGCCCCATTAAATTTTGTTTTAATTATATACTCAGCTGATTTAACAACAATACAAAAAATATGCTTCTAATATTAAAACAACCAACAAACGATAAGACCCACAAAAAACAGCATAAAGAAAATGATAAGAATGAAATTAAAATACCGTACAAGATATACGCGAGTCGCGACCATTCATATTGAAATGTACACGACGCGAATTGTCGCTGACTCACACCTCACACCGTAGAAAAAGTCATTTATCTTACCACACAGACCTCGCAATGCCATGGTGTTTTAAAGAAATAATCAACAAATTCTTTGAATTGATGAGTTTCATTCAGACGTTTCACTCAACGATCGCGCATTCGCATTTTACGCCGCGATCGTGCTTGTTGTTTTATAATACATTTTTGGGTGAATAACAACGAGATCGGGTGTTGTTCTTTATTGAAATAGTTTGGTCACGCTGGAATGCTCCCTTACGCATACTGTTTTTGTGAATATGGTTATTTTTGGTTGCCCTGGATGTACTTTACGTGTTTTTGTTAATAACACGCTTATATAGTGCAATATACTCGTGTAGGTAGGTTGCATGCATGCACGCCGGCCGGCATTAGTTGTGTGCAGTGAAGTGCCCCCAAATGCAATTTAGGGATGCATCTGGACTACATAGTGGCAATAGCAGCTCTGTTGTGGCAATAACGGTATAGATAAATGCGTAGGGGTAAGTCGCGTGCCGGCATTATTGTTATGCAGGTAAATGGAATGCGGTTTTAATACAATTTGTGAAAGCCTCTACTCTAGACTTATGGTTTGGTTGTCTTTTTGGATTTTTTACTTTTATTACTACACATACATATACAATTTGTTTTTTTTTTAAATTTAACAAGACGAGTTGGCAGATTTTTGGAATTGTAAATTGTTGTAAAATAAGTGGTGAAGTCTCAAATAATCTTAAAATAGCCTTAATTAAAATGTTTTTAACAATGATTTTAATTATTTTTGATTGTCTTTTTATTCACATCTTAATTACAATTGTAAAACGGCCTCCTAGTCGATATTTTATAGCTAATTAAAAACATATTTCCCTATTTAAGTGCTAAATTATGAGGGTCTATCCATTCGGAATATCCTGCACTGTATTTTAATTTATAAATATATTTTTCATTAATTTAAATACAATTAGTTTCATATTAGCCTTGTTTTATTGAGACCTCATTTAGTTTATTCATTCGATATATTTATTACTCTATTGGCCGCAAGTGGCGCTGAAGAATAATTAATCATTTAGTCAGGGAATTAACCATAACTTAGGTCTACAGTGTTGGTTCGATTTAGAAATTAAATAGTTGTAATTGCAATTAACGACTTGCTATTATATATTTATTATTTATGATGTCAACTAAATAAAATGTAGTTTGCTTGTGGTGCCAACAAGCGATTCAGACTTATAAAATTATTCCTTTAAAAAAAGAACGCCACCTTTTGTCGACTAGAAAAAGTATCATTGTTTAAAATATGTATAAACCAAATATCGTTCTATTGAATTAAGTAAATTTAAATCTCAATAGAACGCAACTATTCGTTTCGAAAACTTTAATCATTACTTAAATTCCAATTTGTATATTGCTGAACAAGAAAAAGTGCCAATGGTAAATTGTATTTAAATAAGTCATCAGCTCATTAAATTGAAATACGTTTGTTGTTGTTGTTGTTGTTGTTACACTCTAAGCAGGTTGTTATAGTAATTGATTGACTCAGCCAGTATGTGCAGCAATTTTAATGGCGATGTTAATTGTTGAAAATGTTTCGTCGTTGTAAATACTTAATTTAATAACAAAAAGGTATTGCAAAATAATGAAACTTTAATGAATCATAACTAAAATTGTGCTTTTAAACTTTGACTTATATTTTATTGCAAATTAACTGGAGTTTTAATATTTTTTGTTCACAAATGATATGAATTATGTACGAGTCTAAGGTATTTTAAGTTTATTCAACTCGTGAGCTATTTAAATCAATTTTTTGCAACGCTTTAAAATGTTTGTGAAAAGAAAAAATGTCCTTAAAAATTAATTCTTAAAAATTATAAAGTGACAACCATTCAAAAGATATGTTGTAACTACCCACGAGTATTAAATGTTAAAAAAAGGGTGAAGGAATGCTTTGTAAGAATGTTGAAAAAATTACAATAATGTATAAATGTGCATAATGTAATTTAACCCCAAAAAAGATTTGGTTACACCTCTTTCAAAACGCGTGCAACATAATCTTCAAAAGCGGGTTGAAGATTTTAAATTTATCTAGGCGGAAGTTTAACATAATAATGCTTTCTTTGTGCGTACTTATCGAAGATGCAGTTGATCACAATTTAAGCTGACAATACAAAGTAAGAATGCAATTTAAATACATTTCAAGACACAATGTAAAGGATGGGAAGAAAATTATTATTTAAAAAAATGTTTTGGTTAGATCTTAATGTCATTCACTTAAATAAATTAAATATAATTCTCTGGGTTTATAAATAATAAATATATGTATGCAAATCCTCAATATATTACAGCTACAACAATATTTTTAAAATAAGTCTTTTAAATATAATTTATCATTAAAAAATTAAATCAATAAAAACTGCAAGAATATTCGAAACAAGAATGTCTTAATATGTAATAACTAACACTCACCGTTTAATCCTGTAAAATAGAGTAATCCAATTAATCCAATTTAGTAATCCAATAAAAACGTTGAACTGTTTCTTTAATGCATAAAACAAAAAACACTATTCACTCACATTTTCCATAAACATAATCGCATTGTAGCACATAATAATAATTTTTTTTCAGTTCACTTCTTTATATAAATTCATATAATAAAACACTTTTAAATCATCTTCTTCTTTAAAAATTCACTATCAATTAAATCCATTTTCGATAAAACAAACAAACACAAAAGTCCTGCAATAATTTGCACGGGTTACAGTAAAACTTCGATGTTACTTACGAGTAACAATTTAAATGAAAATATTTCACACACGAGCGCTCGTTACACATCTGCTCAGTTGAACGGTTCGGTAACGTATGAAAAATGAAGCGCCTCGAAGCCGACAAGCACACGCTGGAATTGCAATTATGTGCTGGCTGGCTTTGGCTGTGTGGAATTTGGATGTGTTTGAGGCTTGAATGTTGATTGTCGACGACTGCGCGACTATTTTTCAAACGATTGCAGCTGCACCTACAATAATAATTGAGTGTCGTCCCGTGAATGTATGCTTTTGATACCACAATCGTATTGTTAATTCAAGTGATAATTAATTGTACGTTTCCAGCACTGCTTGGCTGTAGCATAAAATTAGATTAACTCTTTTAGTGATTGTACTTAAGAGCCTACTCACTTATTGCTCAAACAAAACGCTAAGTCCTAAGATTGTAGGATCACTGAATTATGCTGATTATCGGGATCGTGTTACTTAAAATGTATTTAAACAATTAAAAATAATTGTAATCGAAGTAGTCTCTAATTCATTTTAAAGCTTTACAGTTTACATCCAACCAAATTGAATTCTTCTTAATGTAAATTCTATAACTTGTTTTGTCGCTGTTTAAAATCATGACTAGAATAATTAAATAGTACGCGTGATCGTTGTTATTTTGTAGTAAATCTAATGGGATAGCAAAATTTAAAATCTAAATAAAAAATGCACGTCCACTGCGGGAATTTGTGGTAACTAATTCATTGGAAGAATATTAAACAATTTTATACAGCGGATAACTTTTAAATAAATATTTGAAAATGTACGTCATGTAAAACACATAATTATTGAAGACGTTCTCGCTCCTTTAAGCAATGTCTTAGTATTTAAAAATAGCGCATAAGGACCCTCATTCAAATATAACGACTGCCAAGTATCAACAGTTTTGTGGAATAAATATATGGGACAGATGTGTGTAACGATCACTATAACGACGAGGCGATTAGGGGTCTTCTGCACTTACAAAACGAAGCATATATGCAATAGTGTAACTAGTAACTACTGTACCTATTTATTTATAACGTGTTTCTAAATATTGTGTGCGTGTAATCGACCCTTTTGCAAATTTATTTTGATTTTTCTATGTAACTACAAATTAACAAAGTACACTTCTGTATGTACTTAAGCTAAGCTAGATTAATTATTTTAAGTATTCTCGTACTTAATAAGTTAATACACAACACAATATGTAAAAGACCTGCAACATAAAAATTCAAAATTTATCTACAAAGCACGTTAGCCGTTATGTCGTTGACAAAATGTGGTGCAAGCAATTTTTTTAATGCAAACAATGATTTTATATTAATGCTCGTCTAAATAAAAAATGTGGAAATATTTATGTGAAGGTAACTTACACACAATTGATAAAGAGGTCTGATAAGGAACAAACCTTCCATCAAACTATATTTTGTAATCAAATTGAAAAAAGGCTTTTACTGCACGACTAACCAACGCAACCTATTTTATGTTTATTCAATGATTGGATTTAACATTTAGGGCGCGTATAGTTTTTGATTATATTCTTGCTTAATATATTTTTGGTTGGAGAATGAATTTGAATGATTGGAATTTACTGCAAATGAGTCATTATGATTTTTTACACCCATACCTCGATTTGCGGCACTTAGAAATATTATGAAAAATTCTGCAGCAAAGTTAAGTTAGTTTTTATGTTTTGAGTGTTTTTTTTTATTTACTTTTATGGTTTAACAAGGTATAACTTCAACAAGTTCTTTTAAAAATTCCTTTAAATATTTTTTTTTTTAAATTATCCACAATTTTATAGCCGCATTTTGATACATTTTTGAACGTACTACAAGACTTTTTATTTTAGTTACTGAAACTTTTTTGTACCAATGACCAGATCGTAATAAATTCATAGATCGCTCTCCCTGCGATGCTGTTTTTGGTTATAAACCGAGACAAATACATAATGAAATAATAAACGACAATTTATGAGAAATGTGTGGCGCCGTTAAGCGAGGTATAGGTGTACACTTGTACACTAAAATTTTATACATAATTACAAGCATATTTCAATTTTTAAAATTAGTTTGCAATTTTTTAAGCGCATTGACTTATATAATCCACTTAACATTTACTATAATTTCCATTTGTTTTATTTATGTTTAATTTACCTAATAAACGATCAGATTATCCACATTCACAAACGCCGTTTCAGATGGATTAACACCGATTAACTCATTCAATTTCTGCACATTAATCAAATGTTTTCAATAACTAACTACTATTAACAGTTTCAATTGAATAACTGCAAACTATTTTGCTGTCTATCAATTAAGCTTATTGCCTAATTGACCATAACAATTTTATTCAACATTGATTGATATTACTTGAATGCATCTCAATTAATTTGCTTACAAATGACTTAATTGATGTGCTAACAAATTAGTATATTAATAATTACATCAGTGAGATCAAAATAGGATCATTATCACGTCTTGGTAAATTGGTAAACACATGTTTAAATGAAAACAATGATTGTTTCAATTGGATTACTCACAAGTCACACCAGACGTTTTCATTTTAATTTTTAACATTATTGTTTTTCCTATTTCAAATAACATTAAATGCATGGTTTTAAATTTTAGTTGGTTTTATTTTTATTTCAATAGTATTTACGAGCTGCAAATTACTACCATTGTTGAAGAATTTAAATAAATTAATAAATAAATAAATATTTACGAAAATCCAGGAAAATTTTAATTTTAATTTCATTTAATATATCCATTGATTAATTTTCTTTCTCAAGTTGCATTTTACATTTTTGTTTGCTTTTATAATCACCAGACTTATCATCGATTAAATAATTTAACCTTGATGCAGCGAAAGAGTGACCAAAAGCAAATTAAAAAAAAATAAAAAAATTTGTAAACATGAAAAGTTGAGACACGAATTTATATGTACCTCAATCTTATAGCTTTACTACACCAATCTCATTCATACTCACATTTTGAAAGAATGCTGCTTCGCTGATGATCGCTTGTTACTACTTATTAAAGTATTAGTCATCAAGTATGAGTCGAGACGAATATAATTAGCAATTAAATGCTACACCGGAATTTCCTACTCGCTACACAGCTACGTTGATGTATTAATCTAACACCAGGTTAAAGAATTACAGTGAATTGCGTGAAATGATGACCTCATTTAAAGTTTATTGATGCTGTTTCTTAATGATTTTGTTCCATGAATTTGGGATGGATACTATACTACTCTGGATTTATTTTTCCGTATTGTTAATCCCTTAGAATTTCGGGAAAAAGATTAATTTTGTATTTTATATAAAAGTTAAAACAAAAATATTTTTGAAATATTTCCACCTATGAAAAATAAATTGCATTTTGATGACTATTAAAATGTGGGTGACTAATTTCTGGTTATGAATCAATATAATGAACATAAACACAAATACTATAAGGGAGTGGCTTAAATTATAAATAACAATTATTATTTTTATTACATGTGGAAAAGTGGCAATTAATTTTATTTTTTGTTGTTTTATTTAATTGTCTTTAATCTTTATTCAAGTTGTATTAAAATGATCAATTATTTAATCAATTAACCTGAAGAAGCAATCTTAATTAGTTCAATTTAAGAATTATTATAAATAAAATAAGTAAGCACTGTTAAATTAAAAAAACATTATTTTAAATCTGGTTAAACAAAAATCAAATGAGGTCTCCTATTTAGGAAACAACGTAAGACGCCAAGAAAAAATAGCATTCTTTAGAAAAATCATAAACAAATTAAATAGCACGAGTCTCGAACTACTGCAGCAATAAACAGGTGCCCAGTGCCCACATATTTGGTCAGGTAGTTGCTGGCTGCGGCTTCTTCACTATGTATTTACTGAGATTCACAAACATTGCGGTTTATGGACTTAGGTACTTACAACTTACAGTCTTTCATTCATGAATATTTCTTACAAATTGTTGGCACCTACATTCTTAAATGTATCTGACAAGCTTCAATTACAGATAAATCTACCTGTTTGTGATAAAATCACCCGCTCGGTGTTGCTCTTCCAAATTGGCATATAAGATTAAGATTTCATTCTAAGAATGCCTATAAGGATTAAGTATTTAAAATGCATTTAGAAATGAAGTATTATGTCATATTAATGTGTGTGTGTGTAATAAATTGTGGGAGTTGTTACTTTGTTTTATGCAAAATATTTAAAATTTATGCAAGAAGAATTTAAGAAGAAACAGTGGGTTTATTTTATTTAATAAGAAATAACATATTTAATTTTAACTATTCAAGTATTATTTCTCATGTTATATGTCCACAAATCACATTACAACTCTTACTTGATAAGAAAATCATTGAACCAATTATTATTCATGTGATTAGAAAGGAAGCGTCAAGTCTTTTTGCAATCATTTTGTTCATTGTAATTATTAGAAAATAATATGTATTTTTTAAGAAACAGACAATACTTAATCTTTTATGATAAGCATAGACAAGTTGTGCTACTTTTAAGTCACACTACGATGGGGTTTATGACCTTCAAGGACTTATCAGCAAGATTTTTTTTTTTTCACAACACTTTATGATGCTGATTAATTTCATAACATTTTAATTTGGTTTTATTGCACAAATAAAATTTGTAATATTATTAAACCATTTTAAATCAAAATTACATAAAAAAAAAGTTATGTGACTCATGTGAGTTAAAAATTGCATTGCATGTAAGACTTTGTAATCGACGAAGCACAATAAAAAAAATTAAAACCCTGTTTTAAATTTAATTGACCTTGAAATTTGTTACTTGTGACCTTAAATTGTTTTTAAAATTATAGCTCTTTGCTTAATTTACAATTACGCTCATCATTATCGATAAATTTTAATTGTATATTTGTGGAAAAAATATTTTTGGCTGTAACTTGACCTTGAAAATTTTAGAAGTTGAAGAAAATTAGACCATAAAAGATGATAACAACAAAATCGTAGCTAAAAATATATTTATTGGACTCAGGTGAATGGCAATACGACTTTGTACATCATTTAATAAATTTCTCTTATTTAAAATTAGAGCTATACGATTACAGAACCCATGTTTTCTTCATCAATCGAGCAATTATTTTCCAAACTAAAAACACAATGAATTTTGAAGCAGTATTCAATTTCCGCATAAAATAGTTCAATGGATGATCTCATTTGCGATTTTATTTTATTTTTTACACTTGAAACAGTTTCATTGTATTGAATAATGTTGAATAGTTTAAAACTGCAAATGTGCTACTGAAATATAATCAGCTGAAATACAATAATTCGCGCTTGACCTTCGATTTCAACTCGACAAACATGTGTGTGCTAATTTAGTCATGTCAATTGTCGTAGAAATCATGAAAAGGCACGTACTGAATATATTTCTAAAATAATAACAAATACATCAGTTTGAATTGCTATAGTGTAATTTAGAAAAATCTTAAAAGGAATGTTGTGAAATATGAAAAGTAAAGTCATTGCATTTTCAATGCATTTAAAAATAACATCTGTTTATAATTTCTTGTCTGAATGTATGATAAATGAATCAAGCTGCATGCTACCGATGAGCTCCCATATGCTCCCTTGGCGCGTGCTCTATGTCCTTCTGTCGCTTCAGGCATGACTATATTGTGGAAACAATTTTAAGGGGGTTCCTGAACTGCATATTATCGTTATTATAACTTTTACATTGCGACTCTCTTTTCTTGTTGTAGCACATTATAGACAACAGGAAATATGGAAAAAAAAAGTGTTTAAGTGATTTGACAGAAAGTTAACTCAAATTACAAGAAACATCTTACTTTAATGTTGTATTTAACCCTTAACATGTTTGTGCAGATAATTTTCAATGTTGACGTAAAATGTAAATTCCTGTACAGCGTTAGTGGCCCTAAAATGCCGCTGGTTTGTTGTTTTAGTAGAAATTTTCCGTCTGCGAATTATTTACTTCACAAGAACTCTTCGTCCTTTTACTTTTACTCCGTATTGCGCTTTCACTTTAACTAGAAACCATAAACCAAGACGCAATTAATGCGAAACATGAATATCTACCTCTGCATATTTGTGTAACAATTTTACAACCCTCCAAAATAAGAGCACATCTTTTGTGCTCCACAATTTCTTCATCATTATAAATACTTCTACATCTCACCAACAACCATCTGATCGAAGTGACCGTAATTGGGTTCATCTGCGAAAAAGGGCATCTCCGCTTAAACATGAATAATATTGGAATTCCCTTTTGCAAAAGAAAGGTGGCCTGGCATACCTTTGAGAGGTGAAATATGTAACGGTTTTAAGCCCATCGTAACTAAAATAATTCTTTTCATCTTCACAACACAGCACAACTCACGATACAACACCATGTATGTGCTCGCTTTATCAAAGGGCAGCAGCTGTGTGTGACTTATTTATTTCGGTCTGCGGCTGTTGGTGTGTATGGGGCCCTTGCATTCGCACCCTTCACGATTTTTATAGTTTTTGTTCAAATGTATATAGGGTCCTATTAAGTACGCGGAACAATCTTTCTTTTGATTACGTTTTGAATGTGTTTGTGCATTTCGATGCAACTATGCAATTGATGCCTGATGTTTTAACGCTGAAGGCCATATGGAAAAAACGAAGGTCCCTGAAATTAAAATTACAGCAGGGACTTACTGGTACGTACACGGAATACAGTTATGCGTGATTTAAATGCCCGCTGTCTGATAGTTGAGTTCCTGTGTTTGATTTTAGGTGTACAATTGATTGCGATTTGTGAGGGTTGTTTTGAATTGTCACCATTTTTACCATATTTAGGTGTTGTAATTTGTGGGGGTGTACTGTCCTTTTTTAACCGTTACAATTTACAATTTTTTGTTACAATTGAATCAATAAAAATGATCTTACATTTTTAATTGAAATTTGAAAAAACTTTTTGAAAGTAGGGGTGTGTATTTATTGAAATATCGAAATTTTTGAAAGTCACATATTTTTTAAATAATTAATTTTGGTGTTCGATTATTGTAATTACAATTTTATGATTGATTATAATATCCATTAAAAATATTCATCTCAATATACTTAATTCTCTCAATGCCTTGGAGTTTGTCTAATTTCCATGATTTTTTTTTTCACTACTTGAGTGCATAATTTTAATATTTTTACTTTTTTTTTTAGAGTTTTTATTATCTTTTAAAAAATACCAATTATTTACTAGTTAAAAAAATGACAAATATTATTTTACTTATTTTTTGATATTGATATCGATATTTTTAAACGATTTTCCATTCCTAATTGAAAGTCTAAGTTGTTAAATTCGCTTAAATAAATTTGAAGTAGTCAACGACTTATCAATGATCGCTGTAAAAATTTAAAAACTTAATTTTAATGTTAATTTTATTGCCCTAAAAAATTTTATTGCAGTAAAAAATTAAAAATACATCTCATAGTTTTTTCAAAGATAAATTAAAAGCTCTATAAATAAAATAAATACAATGTTAACAGGAACTCGAATATTGATAAAGGTTGAAACTTAGACAACAAACAATTAAGTATTTAATATTCATTTTAATCTTACAAAAAAGAAGTTTATTTCTCTAAATAATTTAACCGACACAATTTAAAAAATTAAGTACATCTTTTAAAACTCAATCGTACTTACTGTAACTGCTAGAAAAACATTTAAACGCACTATTTAAATTCTAGCAGAATACATTTTACAGCGGCAGCACTATTTTGGTTGCAACCGCTCAATTGGCGCACCTGCAATTCTGAAACGACAAAATTTGAAAAACAGTAACCGTCGGCGTTGGCTTTTTGAGACGTTCTGTGAAAATAAGTGAAAACTGTAAATTTTTGTGCTATAAAAGTTTTTCTAAGAAAGTTGATAACAAAAATAAACGTGCGTGATTGCAGTCCTTCGATATAAAAGTAATTTTATTTTGCAGGATTTCAATAAAAAAGAATTAAATATCTTAAACGATGTCGTCTTACACCGACCGATACAAGTTACCTGGGGGAAAACTTAACATCGCTGAAATAAAAAAACATTTCCTGGAGCAAGGGTATTTGTCTCCTCAATGTTTATATTTTCCAGAATGTTTTTCTAATTATTGACAATCTGATTAGTGTGTTTTTTTTTTGAATATTGTTGTTTTGTGTAATAATTACTTTGACAGTTGGAATTATTTTTTTGAGGAGCCAAAACCGGCTCTTTGTTTGGATATGTATTTTTTTTATTGAATTTTGTTTTCTTTGTGTAAAAATTTAGAAAGAAAATTAAATTTTAGTTTGTGATTGTAGTGAGTGGAGTTAATGTGTGTTTAATTAACCATTTTTAATGTAGTTGTTATCAATGTTCTTATGTTTCCTTTTCTAAATTACAGTAACACCGTTTCAACATTTGGACAGCTCGAAAAGAAAGGACCCGCCCAAAATCAGAACCGAGCTAACCTGCAAAATTCGTTTGTATTTAACAAGCCCCTTAATATCATCGCCAAGATGAATGAGTATGCGGAAAACAAGGAAAATAAAGCGCTTTATGCCACACCAGAGAAAACTAAAGCTCAACCACATTCTAGTAATGCGCTTCCAACGCCACTTCGTGCAGTAAACACCAGTCTGTGGAAGACCAATATTAACCTGAACGATGATTCTGTGTTGGAAATTAATGACAGCGACAGCTGGTCTAATGTGGGTGACACTACGTTTGAACGACAAGAAAGGGAGTGCGAGAAAACATTCTATCCGAAAGAGGAAAAAGTTGATGAGGAGACTGAAGCTCTCGACAGATTGATGCAAGAATTTGGAATTGAGGAGGAGAAGCGAGTGCCGAATAATGAAACTCAGTTAATGGATGTTGAAGCTCCATCGTTCATGTGGGATCAATCCATTTCAAATAATCAAATCTCACCAATGAAGATGGTTGGGTTGTTACGACCGTCTACCATTATGGAGGAAGATACAATGGACAATGAGTCTCAGTTGAGTGCAAGCGCATATGATTCTGCCAAGGGTGCTCCATCAGAAGCTTCATTATTTACTGAATTTTTGTCACAGAAAGCTGAGTCTGATTATGATTCGGATAAATCTACTGAATATCAATCAGTTTCTAAGGAATCTAATGAGTCTTTCACAACAAATGAACCGGAACATAAAGTTGCAACAGAAGAAGATATGAAATTGACATATGAAGATGATTCCCTTGAAAAGGATCCCGAAAATTATCTTCTTGAAGATTTTGAGCCAGACTCTTTGATGGAGTCTAAATATGCATCAGTTGCTGGTAATTCAGTCGCAAATTCATTCAATTCAACATCAAGAAAACAATCAATTGGTGAAAACAAGTCTTTTGGTGGAAATAAAGATAATTCCACATCTAATGCTGATATTATGTCCCAAGGTAACAAGTCTGTTGAAGAAACTAATATTGTCAAGTCTGACTCAATTAAAGAGGACACCATAAACTTGGATGAATCTCCTAAAAGATCACATCACAACGTTTCTTGCAACGAGTCACAAAAAACGCCAGTAAATGCAAGCCATCCAAGTAACGGATCAATTCAATCTGAACAAACAGGTTCTGAAACCTTTTTAACCGCCGATGAAGATGCTGCTCGCACAGAGAACTTCGTCACTGCTGATGAAAGTACAAATTCCAGTATGAGTGCAGAAATTTTCCCCCATAAGAAGCATACATTTTACAACAAGGAATTTATGGACTCAATTTCTGCAGATGCTTCATCATCTTCCATCCATTTGAATACATCCCACAAGAATGTGTTGGCCAGGAAATTTAATACTACAAACTCGTCCTTTTCAACACGTAAAACGACTGAGAGTACAACATCCCCAGGAAATGATGATGCTCTTGACATTACCAATGATACACACGCAGAAGAGAGTGAAGTTATTGAGGTAATGGATGATTCAGTGGCAGGAACCTTAGATGGTGTCGACTCATTGGCATCTGACAGTCGAAAAGACTCATTATTGGATGATTCGGTGGAAGTTTCACATGAAAACGCTGGATGTGTTAGCAAGTCATCAATGGATTTTAATGATTCATTGGAACGCATGGAGTATATGATGGAGAAGGGTGCTAGAATAATGATTGAGAGAGGAGAAAATGTGGCATTCCATCAAAGTGTTATGGCTGAAATGAAGCGAACACCTAAAACACCACATGATGCACATTTAGTGGCGTCCCCAAAGACACCGAACACTGTCATTCCAAACAGGGGCAACAATTCACCATACAACTTCCGCAGTATCGACAGAACGTATGCAAAGAACTCGCCAAGGTTGTTCCCAAAAGAAGACTGTGCATCACCAAATGCTGCACGCAGTCTCAATTACACGGATGTTGATAACTCCACCAGCCGCATTGATTTGGATGCATCGATTGAACTGCACAAAACTCCAAGAAAGATTGTTTCGCAAAATACTTTCGTTGTAACAAATAAATCTTCCAAGCAAGATAACTTACCGAAATCGCCGCGAATTAATTCTGTTTCATCTCCTCGCGCCCGAACAGTTGCATCTCCTCGCGTCAAGGCAGCGGCATCCCCGCGTGTCAAAGCGGTTGCATCTCCTCGCACACCAAATTTGCTTCAACAAAAGAATGTTAATTCACCACAACGATTCCCCAGAGAATGCAAAACCGTTGAATTTAAAAAGCCTAGTAAAATTCCGATGCCACGTTCGGTGCAACAATTGAAGCGACCACAATTTGAGAATGTTGCCAGTCCTATTGGGGAGTACATTAAGCATACCGCCCAATTGCCATTGGCCACAAACACAAAGTCGTGCCGGAATGATTTGTTTGGACAGATGAGGGAATGGGAGTTGGATGTCACTTTGGATGAGCAGCCGTTGGGTGCTGTGCCTGAGAACTATGTGGCATTGTTGCCACGGAAGGCATTTATTTCGGCTGAGAACAGACAGATTTTGGATCAACGTAACACGCCGATTATTCCCGGTGGTAATAAAATGCACATGCTAATTGATCACAATACTCCAACTGTGGTGAGGCATGAGGGACGTCTGCACACGCCCAATCATGCGAATCGGCAGAGAGGACAGATGAATGACAGCTTTGGGGACTTATCAATGTTGGATGGCGATATTTCGGTGCAAGTGGTCAAGAGTGCCCATCGGAATTAATGGGGAGGGATGGGTTTTTATTTCTTGCTTGTACTTTTTAAGATGTGTCACTCTCTTGTACTACCTATAATTAATCTTTAACTTTAATAAACATTTTTGGCATTTTCTTATGTATATTGTTGTGTAATTTATTTCTAAGAAATTTATATTTGGGACGTTTTGGATACAGTTTGACCTTTTTTTGATGTTCATCAAGTTCTCTTTTCATTTTGAGTTACGTCCAACATCCCAAGCAAGAACTATCCTGAATATTTAAAAATAAACGGTTAAAATTGATTCATCTACTCATCACCACATCAACAAAGCGCCAGTAAATTTTAAGTCTCTTCTGTTGGTGGTTCTGAGATTTGAACGAAAAAATTCACAATTTACATAAGTCAGAAATTGAGGTTATGTTGCTCCGAAATTTTATTGCAATAAAATTGTGATATTAAAATTTTTCTTAAATCATACTAGCATAAATACCGCAATTTAATTACTTTAAATGCAATGCGAATTCGTCGCCCTAGGAACATATCAACATCCCAATTAATGGTCATAACAGCAGTGGGAATAATAAGTGGTGTTTACATTTGGAAGCCCCTTTTTGAGAAGCTCAAAAGAGACGAGGCTCAGAAAATTATATCACCAGCAGCTGTTGCTACAGTGGAAGTTGCTAAACCATAATTAGCCGGTTTCATTGGATTTTCGAGCAATTTGGATCATAATTGTTAAAAGTAAGTATCCTTAAAGTAAATATTGTCTAATGTTGTAATTGTTTTGTGATTGTCCTACCTCCCATGTTATCCAAAATCTAGAAAGAAGCTAGAATAAATTTTTTTTTAAAACGAATTACAACATGCAACATTAATTTATTCTAGCTTCTTTCTAGATTCTGGAGTACAGCATTTTAATGAATTCTCATAAAGCTTAATTTCAATAAAATTTTTTAAATCTTTTTACATTTCTTTTAGACAACAACAAAAATTATCATGGGCTTCTTTCAATTTCTCAAGAACTCCCGGAACACAACAGTGGGTTGGATGGCCATGGGAATTGTGGCCTCTACTGTGCTGATTGGTGGTTACAAATGGGTTATCAAGCCAATTCAGGATAAGAACCGAAGGACGGATGCTCAGCAAATTGCGGATCTTGTATTTCAGCAACGAAATAAAATAAAGGATTAAATTAGAATTGATAGATTATAAGATTTGCAAATAGGTAGACCATGTTACTGTAGAATTATGTTTAAAGACTTACAATTTTGTTATAATAAATTGTATTGTTATTTGTTATTAATACAATAAATTAATAGTCTAATTGTATAATAATTACATCCACCTTACTGGAGTAATCAGAATAATTAATTCTACCCATCTCAAATTTCACAGAAAAGTTGATGATGTGAAAACACGTTTGCGCCCAAACAACCCAGAAAAATGGCCCAATCAAATATTGTTTTATGACATACGTTGGTAAAGATCCACACTTTTCTAATATCTGATTGGCCTGAATTTCATTTAAACTTTTATCATAATAATTTTCTCAGCCAGCAATCTGACAACACTAAATCACTGACAAAAAAGCCAGAGAAAATGCCATTAAAGGTCCAAAATAAATTACAAACATAGATTTTATATTTTAAATTGATCTTAAGCCCAAAAAACTTAAAAATTATTATTGTTGCGTGGCCCTCCCTGCCATGAAAAATTTCTTAAAATAAATTATGCAATAATTAAAGATGAGGTGTTAAAAATTTGAGTTTAATTTTCATAAAAATAAACCAAAATATTTTTCAGTTGACCTTTAATTTCTATGGCGTAAAATTCCTAATTTTTAAAACTAAATGAAATTTAAAAATCATTGATTTGTGCAAATACTGGTACCAACATTTCCCATTAGAAAATATCATTAATTAATTAGTCACAAGTCACCATACTTAAATACCCTTAATTACCAAACACATTTTCTAAATTAATCAATGGTTAGTCACGCTAATTGTTCACTCACTTAAAATCCAACCAAATGCACTCTAATTAACATCGATGCATTTGACTTTAACAATACACTGCGCGCGCATATTATTCAATATGTTCATCCTCCTACATCTTTTCTTATACTAGCTGCCACAATATATATTGTCCACTACTTGATATTTTATTCATAGGCATGATCGCGCTTAATCAGCGGAACAAACAGTAAACACACAGAAGCGCGTCAACAAAAAATGCTTTCAGTTTTGTTATGGATTATAATCTCTTTCCGAGTCGCATTGTCTGGACTCGTTTCACATACTTGTAGTGGAGTTTGTGTCGTATTAAGATTTTAGATGACAACCCGTGATTAGGCGGCATTGTCGGTGGCAACGTACATGTTGTTGCCTGTAGGGCTTTGTCATGAGGATTGAGGATGTTGTGAAGAAGACGGAAGGGACATGTTGTGTGGAGACAAGCATTACGGGTCTCCATTACGAATTGGAATCAATGGAACGTGGGGATGAGAATGCGATGTTCAATTATTCAGTAAATGTATTTGTTTGATTTGGACGTGCACTTTTCTTAAAGACTCTGGATTATAGACAATTTATTGATGGAAAAGTGGGTGCGACGAGATGTTGTTGTTGAGAGTTAAATGTGTTTAATATGACTGGTGCGGAGTTCTTAGAAAATATTTATTTATTTGTTTAAAATTAAAGTATTTGAACCTTTGGAAATGTAATGAATGAAAAACGTTGTTCACTTTTAATTTAAATAAACAGTTTTCAGTGGTTTTTGGATTTAAGTCAATTTAAAATCTACACAAAATTTAAAAAGGACTTTCCAAAAATTTTTGAGATTTTTTTCACATCAAAAATTTTGCGTGAAATTTAACTAGTTAATCGATTTACCGTTACAAAAAATCCAGATTTCTTCCACAATTTAAAAAAAATCCTGTTTTTATTGCGCAATTAACTTTCCATTTTTAAGGGTTGAAAGTCAACAACTGCTGTGAAATGCAATCTCATTCCCCTATCTTGATCTCCAAGTATTTACAATGCACATCTACGCATTCATTCATTCATCCGATTGGCGTAACCAATCTTATTGTCATTCAAATTCACCGCAATATATGCATATTTACTGTAACACAAAACGGAAAGAAAGTCTTTCACTCAAACGCACACACATTTAGTCAGCCCATTGAATGCGGTTAATTCTAAGCAATTTCATTGCATTAATTTTATGTATTTTTAATACAATAAAGTCCCACTTACAATAATATTAATGCACGTTATGGCCTTTTTACACTTAAGCATCATTTCGGTGTGGGCCATTTGTGTACGGTGAAGATGACGCGGGTCTCGACTCTCGCATCAACATCACACGCATCACAAACAATTTTTCGTGGACTTGCGCATTCTCCACACAAAAAAAGATGAATGAATGAGTGTTGTTTTCATTCTGATCGGAGATAGTGTCGCACTTCACAGCATGTTTCATTGTGTGTTCGGTGTGTAACTACGACGGCGCGCGTACAAATTGAGGGGGTGGCAATTTGAGGCGGCTGCATTTGAATTTTGTACGCACCCCCGCCCTGAGGAAGTCATAAGAACCGTACGATTGTACATGCTCGAGCAGATCATTTTTGTATGGGAGTTTTGTTGCGGGTATTCCGTTACTCTGATGTTTTGTGCTCCAGCTAGCATGTGGTTCTTCCTTGCAGTCAGTTGATGTTCAGTCATCAAGTGGAACGGAACGTTTTAAGCTCGTGCGTTGTGACTGCAATATATAATTTTCTGTTGAGTGTTCCAGTGTATTTTAAAAGATTTTTTTTTTCCTGGAAGTGTTCTGAATTCTGTCGAAGAGATTTTTATTTAAAAAAAAGATTTACTTACTCAGTGATTTTGAGACATTTCTGTTGACTTTGAAACTGATTGTATAATAATTTAAATGCATACAACAAGAGAAGATTGTGAAGATTTTGTGTAATTAAGATTGTGTAAAGTGGAGTAATTGTGTAGACTATTTAAATACATAGATGTTATCAGACTTTTGTGTAATTAAAGAGGTTTAAAAACAACTTATGACAATAATTTCTGCACTTGAGAATATGTGTTTCCGTTAATTTTCGTTTCATATTGGACAATTGCATTACTAAAATTTATTGTTTAAGTATTTTTGCAATTACTTTGGTTCTTTTAAAATGTTCCAAATATTTTAAAATTTTATTTGGAAAAATAAAATTAATTTTTAATAATAAAAAAAGTCTTGAAATTTTTGTTTCACCTTGTTTTTAATTTCAATATACATATTATTAAATTATTTATAAAATTGTAATTTAGAAAAAATTGAAGAACGTTGACGTTGAATGTATAGAGAATAAAAAGACTTGTTCGTTTTATTTCAATAAACAGTTTTTAGTGGATTTCTAATATTTTTAAATTTTACTCTGAAAATTAAATTGCTTTTTCATAAAAAAAAAAACTTTAAATTTTTTTGTTCAACTTATTTTAAACTTAAAATAATAATTAATTCAAAAAAATTAATTTACAAATATCTGAATGTTGTTTAAACGAAAATTAAAAATAGTTTTATTTAAATTCCATTAAAATATTTACAAAGAAACAATTTAACAGCTTTCAAATAATTTTTTTTTCAAAATAACAGTTTTTAAATCGTTCAAGAGTTAATTTTTGTAGTTAAAATTGAATAAATTAATTAAAAAACTTCTCTGCATTAAATGGAAATAGCAAAATCGATTTT
Organism: Sylvicola cinctus; assembly: GCA_963854165.1. Taxonomy (NCBI): domain Eukaryota; kingdom Metazoa; phylum Arthropoda; class Insecta; order Diptera; family Anisopodidae; genus Sylvicola; species Sylvicola cinctus. The sequence goes on along the minus strand of OY974082.1, from coordinate 61,999,152 downwards.
AATAAAAGAGAGTAAATCGCATTTACATTTGAAAAAATAAACCGCTACAATCTCAGTAATTTTAAGCATAAACAGACATTAGACTCAACCACAATGACCAATTCCAACAAAAATTTGCATAAAATGAAAAAATGCTAATTTCAATGCATTAAAATACAATTAAAAGAAAATTATAAATTCGCCGAAAGTGAAGTGAAAACCGCATTAAAATAAAACCATTGAAAAATGTCATCGCAAAGTTCGGAACCGCTACAACTACACAGTCCGTCGGACAGCAGCTCGACCCGCGTAGAAGGCGTCCTATCGATGGAGGGGATTCCGTTGAGCGACAACACCACTGAACCACCGAAACTGGCATGTGGTTGGTTCAGATTTCGTCCCAAATGTTTGCAGCGATTCCTATCAGCCAAGTGGGCATTGTTCTGGTTGTGTTGGGCTGGCGCCATGCAAGGTACTTTAAAAAATACAAATTGCATCCATCAAACAATTAGTCATCTTTCCACATGTAGTTAATGTTGCGTCATTGAATTTTAAATAAGCGATAAGATCAACACCACATGTTGTAAGTTAAATATTACATAAAGCATGGTGCGTATAGTTAGTGTTTCAAGAGCAATAATGAGTTTCAGTGTGACGCTGCAATTTTAGTGAGTTAATCATTAACCGTTTACAAATCTTATAAACATGAATGTTTTGCTGATAGTGCAGTTTGTCCTTTATTCAGGATGGCAATATAAATGCTGATTATAAATCCCGTTTTATTTTCATTCAACTGTAAAAATGTGTGGATTGTGGTGTCCTTAAAAAGGCTACAGTCATCATTTTCATACAAAATGTGCACATCTGATGATCTCTACTTACAGCTTTTAAACAAATATAGTAAATAAGGCTTTCACAATTCACCTCAAAAGGAGTCACATGTTCAACTGCTATCTATAACGGTTATGATACTTGTGGCTACGTCATACTTGAAGGCACAACGACCCTTTTGTGTAAATTTTATGTAAAAAATTCATGTGCGGATAAGCTGCATCAGTAGAAGAAGCGTCAAGTCTATTGCCGCAGAGAAAGTGCAATCGCTTTCATACAATTCATGTATCTAGAATGAACCACTCACAATATTCCCTCGCATTCTATAGAAATTTACAAGTTTGTTATATCCATATAAGGACATTCTTATCCTGATCTAGTGGCCCATATTTTATCAGCAAAGTCAATTGATCCCCAATTCATCTATAGGTACACATCCTTTACACACATTTTACATCGAACGTTATACTATTTACAAGAGAGCTTCCATCTTATTTGTCTGATACACAAATCACAAATGTGAGTGTAAAGGAAGCTGCACAGCATAAAAGCTCTAATAGCACCGTGGGGCCTAGTTTATCATGATGGGTTGTGAGAATCCACTTGTCACGTCACATATGTTCGAGTACATTTATACGTACACACTCTGCATCAGCCACATGTACAGCTACGTACGTCCTACAACATCCCGAATGCAGGATAAACATTCATAACCATCAAATATATTGGGCAACAGAAGTCAAACACAGCCAATACAACAAGGAATTCAGCCAAGTCACGTCCATGTCATTTATTTTGTATATAATCGAAATGTGTGGCCAAACTCTATGGGAATAATATGCCGGAAGTTGAAGCGGGACGACTGCACGAGTGCTACAATCCCATTTTGAATATAATATGTGGCTTTTGCTGCGTGCAATCCTTGTGTTCGCGCGTTTAAAGGGTGGGAAACAAAAAATGGGAAGCAAAACTCCACATTATACGAGTTAATATAAAACTGCATAATATGTGGCGAGTGTATGTTTTATGTATGCGGGACAAACTGAATGAGTAACACGGGTTTGTAATATTGGGCCATTTGTAAGTCAGTCACTCGAATCTCGTTCGGCACGAGTGTGTTTTAAAATACATACGCGGTTAATGCGGAACTTTATTTCGTCCGTGTGTGATTTTATGATATTATGGAGAAAGTTTTAAGAGGGAAGTGTTTAAATGCATTTGTTGAATGTGTGTGGGGGATGAGATTTGATTTTAAATTGATGAGGAGTTTAATTTAAAAGATGTCAGGGTTTAAGGTGGGGCTGTTCATAAATTGGGTAACACAATTTTCTTGGTTTTTAAACCCCTCTTTATAGAAAATTCGTAACAAAATATTTACCCAGATCCTTAAAAAATAATGTAAGGAAATTATAGATTCGTCCCATAATTATTTTTACTTTAAAAATAAAATCCGAACATATTACTGTGGGCAACCATAAGATCTAAAATCATAAAAAAATTTTATTAAATTGATTTATTCAGTCTTGAGGTTATAAAAAACACGAAATTGCGCCTAATTGTTTTAAAGTGAATAGAAAATTTTCTTAGAATCATTTTCTGCATAATATATATAAGAATTCGATCAAAAAAGTTTGGAAAATTTAAAATTGTTATAATAATAATTTATGGACACCCCTTGTTAACTTTTTTATTTATTTTTTTACCATGGAAGTAACAGAGAATAACTTTTAAGATTAATAATTTAAGATAATTTTCAGTCTATTTAAAATAAAAAGAAAAAATTCTAAAACTCCTGCGACTCGTCCTTTTTTTAATTTGATTCTTCTTCGTCTTTTTTGGTAAATTTTGTATGAGTTTTTATTTTCATTGAATTGAATTATATTAAAAAATGTAGAGAGAATAGAATTTAATTCAATTTCCCAAAGAAAGTACTGAATTTAATTTTACAACTAAACCCACACAAAAACATTGAACAAATAAATCAAAGCAGCTAAACTAAATCAATTAAATATTCAATTTTGTTGTAGGAGTCGTCACGAACAAGTACATATGCAAGCAGCCAACAAACAACACCCATACCACAAATTCAATAATCCAACTTTTTATATTGATATTTATGTTGTCAAATTACACACATGCATGCGCCGCAATCTTCATGTGTTATTAGCCAATTGATACAAGCAATGAACGAGATTAAAGTCAATCGCCCACACACAAATTAATAGACCTGTATTATTGAGAAATTTCCCCCCACATGCTGCATTTCTCCATTGTTATTATATGTCAGCCGGCAGTCGCGTCGCATCGTCCCGGCCATGTCCCAACGATGATAATATGGAACGAAGAAATTGCTTCTCCTTTTTTTTTTTCCTATAAACACAACAAATACTTTGCACGAACTCTAAAGAACTAAAAGAAGTCGATGTGAAAGCAATTTACCATGCAAAAACAAATGGTTAGTGTCGTTCTTGTAAACGGTTTGCACATTTTGCTGCCCTTGTAATTCATTTGATTCCTCATTCGCTTACATTTCTTATTTATATCTGCAGTTGGTAAATTATGCGGAGGGGTTGAGTTATACAAGTCAAGAAAAACAGAAAATTGCTTTATGACTTTTGTGATTACTACACGAGTCAACTGCATGTAAGAAATGAAATGGCAAGCATCAAGAAACTGTTTAAAATTCTCATTTTTAAAAGGCATGGCATTTGATGAAACTTTTTTATTTTTACTTGTGGGCTTTTTTGAACAGGCTACTGGAAAAGGGGGTTTTCTTTTTTGTCATAACATTCGGTTGGAAAGTTTTAAATTAAATGCTTTTTTTGACAATTATAAAATTCAAATTTCATAAAGGGTAACTTTTTTCTTTTTTCATAATATTTTATTTCTTTTTTAAAACTTGTCGTTTTTTGTTTTTGTAAATGTTAAAGTAAATGATAAAGTAATTGTCATAAGGAAACTATATTACGCCTTAAGAAAAATGAAGAACTAATTCACTTGATTCAGATATTTTAATCAACAAAGATTATTCTAAACTGTCATGACAATAATTTTAAAGTTCACGTCCTGGCAAATAGTTAAGTGTTAAGAGCAGTTTTTACTTTTTCTGATTGTCTCCATTTCTGGTTTGTCAAAAAGGGAAGAAGAGAAGGTAACAGTAAAATGTCCTGTCAAAAACAAAAATAGTATTTTTTTGTATTTTTATTTGTGTAAAAAAATATTTGGTTGCATCTTCTTCTTTAGATTCATTTTAACTGCTCTGTGGTTTTCTCAGCAAAAACCCCAATCGATTTATGTTTCTTTATTTTGTTGTGGTTTGGAAAGGATCAGTTATTTCAAAAAATTGTATTATAAATATTTAATTAAAATAAAAAGGATTTGTACAATAAATTTAAAAAAAAAATAAAAAATTGATCCGAAAAATATTAAAAATTTAAAATAAACTTCATCTCTAAAAATGAAATGGTGTGTGTCCGTAACGCCATAACTTGAGGATGGGCAAACCTATTATCATGATTTTCCATTTTTTTTGTTCGTCTTCGTCTACGTGAGGTTTGTGTTAAAGAAAAATTCAATAAAATTCACTGAAAAGCCGGAAAAGGAGATGTTTTTTATGATCAATAACAAAACATTCAAATTTTCGATACAGAGTTAACAGGAACAGCTAGTTATGTATAAAATACTCCAGGACACTTTGAAATCCTTCAAGAATAATTTTTATTATTTTTTTATTTATTTATTATTTCTTTTAGGAGATTAAAATTAAACCAATTTAAATATTACACCAAAGAAATTAAGTGCAAAATTATAAAACCAAATTAAACTTAAACCTCATTCCAATGAACTTTTCAATTTACAACCAAATAAAGTGACCATAAACTTGAATATAAAACCTACCCCTGCAATCGGCACCCATTCTAATTAGCGTCGCACCATAAAATTGTTAATAAGAGTCATGTGTGGGAATTATCACCCTTTTATGTGTAGAACGCATTGAAACGTGATTGCTTGTAATGCTTATGGTTGTGATTAAAATGCGTATACCTTCAAAGTCAAAACACGCAATAGGGGGAATCACCATTCACCAAGCAAGTGTATCTAATAGATCGGTTAATAGTCTTGAAGTCAGTCTTTTGACACGTACGCGGTGCGCTCTTAAAGCCATAATACTCAACTCAAATATGAGAAACAAGTTGTCTGGCATGTGATTAACAGCAATTAGGGGATGCATTTGTTGAGTTGAGACAACTTATATTTATAACTTGTTGCGTTGAAAATGCATTCAAGGAAAATACAAAAAATGAACATTGCAGACTTATGCTCTAGACTGGATCTATTTTTATGTTTTCCTTAGAAACAGAAAGGATTTATCACTTCCTTTTCCATTTATGAATGCACACATTTAACTGCAATTTGATATTCATCGTCACTACAAGTTTTTCCAACAGCATTTCACACAATTTCATATTTTATTAATCACTGCAACCCACAATTAAACGATGTTATGTCCAAATGATTGCTCATTCACACTCGGAAAACATAAAATTCACTTAATTTCATTCATCATAGAAGTGCCCACACGCCAAATGGTTTATATAACGATCAGTAGCTGGAAGTGGACAGTGTCACTCATCTCAATTTTCGGCGCAATATAAAAGCACTTAATTGAGTGAGACACTTGAGAGTCATTTCGTACAAACAAGTGTCGCCCATAAATTCGTTGCGTTTACAATTGCTTTTAATTATTATCTGGCAGTCATTTCTTCCTGATAAGATTCTGAGAAATTTCATAATTGTAATAGGGATAAAAGGGACAACGTTTATAGGGATAATGGAATAGACAAATAGGGTGATGTCGATTTGTAAACATTGTGGCCAACTGACTTTCCCAAGCCGCAGCATTTGAGTCAATAAATTGTTGTTTATATCCTTTCGTGAATACACAAAATAGATGAACATAAAACCAAGCATGTACAAGAACATAATACTCGTAAAAATATAAATGCTTTAGCAAATACATTAAATTTATCCCTGAATCATAATTCCTCCCCACAGAAATGAAATACACATTTCCACGTTCTCGTACGTACAACACTTTTGTTTATATTTGTTCTATATAGAGAAGATGTGTTGCTGCTGCTGCTGTAGCTCAATTTCACTTGAATCTCGATAGCCAATGTTTTCGAGGTCTAGCAGCTTTTAGCGAAATGCTTTCAGATCAATTGTGTGTATTGCCTCCTTATATGCACACTGCACAGTGATACTCCAACAAGTGATTCAGTTGCCATCGGGAATATGTGCGAATACAATTGGGGGGGTAGTGTGGGATGTTTTGCAACTGACGTGTTGATACCAATCTAAATTGTGTAGCAATTCGAATACAGTCGTTATGTTGTGAATTCGACGTTCCGCATACGTACTCTTGGGCAACATGTGATAAAATCAAATTATATTGGATTTTGGATTATAAATAACAAATATAAGATATTGGTATAATTTATTTTCGCAAATTTGGGATTTAATTGCAATTTATTTTTAGGGCTTTATAATGATTAAAGTAATCAATTTTTTTTATAATTAAAATAAAATTAGTGTCTTGTTTATTTATTTAGATTAATTATGAACATAAAATACCAACTTTAATTTACCAATAAAAATAAAATATACAGTGATCGAAATTCAATTACTTCCACCAAAATTTTACTTTGGCAAAATCAAGGAAACCGTTAAGTGATTGTGATTAAAATAAAATTAAAGAAATGTTTATTTAAATTGTCAGGATAATTAATTGGCAGTGTAGGTAATAATTAAAGAGTTTTTTTTTTTTTGGTACTAAAAATATTCTTTTTTTCCCCGTTCCGAATTTTTAATTTTTTGTTTACAAGATATTTCATAATTTTTAACATTTAACAAATATTATTTAGAATGGTTTTTTGTTGATCCTAATATTAGTTAGTGCTTATTTTTACCTCTTCCGCACATATTTTCTTAAGCCTTATTTAAACAAATTGTGTCCAAAATAAAACAAGACAAATATTAAAAAATCGGGGAAACAATTAAGCAAACATTTTTTTACAATTATTTTAATCACAAAATCATAATCAGTTAACGGTTTCCATATGTTGCTTTTAAAAAAAAGTGGAAGTAATTGAATTTCGGCCACTGTATTGAAATACGAAATTAAAGTACATATTTACATTTTCAAATAATCCTTTTTATATTGTTTTTTTTAAATTTTACAGTTATAAAATTATTAAACTGCTAAGTTAAATGAAACAAAAATACAAAATTTCCACACGAAATCAAATGCGCTTGAAAAGTTATAAACAAAATACAGGAAGCATTTAAAACTCTACTCAATTACAATAAATTGCTTACAAATTTCATTCCACTGTTACACCTTCCTGAATTTTCAAACACCGAAGCCACATAATACTCATTCTAACAACTTCTCAAAAATCTAACTGCACAAACAGTTTCAGCTTAAATAAATCCAAACTTTGTACAGGGATGTGTAAAATATAAATAAACAAAACATTTATTCCCATAGCGACGAATCCACACTCACTACCCCCTAAATGCAATTTAACTGGATTCATTTACCTTTTACACGTTTTTCCTAAAACACATTTTACTCAAATAAATTAAATTGTAAAAATAAGTTTGCCTGCAGCATTGCATTCAGTCGAAAAATTAAAATTTTCCTAATTTTAAATTTTCCCACTTGCTACAGCAAATTGGCCTTGTCTCCTTCAGTGTTTATCCAAAATTTGAGTGACCGTCTAATTATATTCCTCATGTCCAATATCCTTTAAAATCATATACGAAAGTAGTCCTTGATCCTTCATCATAATTTCATATTGGTAATGATGTGAGTCAAGAGGCGGAAATATTACGTTGGCTTCATGAATTGAAATACTGTAGTTAACTTCAAAAATAGCAGGTTACCATGTTGACGCCATACCTCTCACATTATATTGTGCAGTCAATTTATTGACATTGATTGAATGTTATTTAAGTGAACACACATTTCAGCAGCTTCACATTAAGTACAAGTTGACACAACAAAGTTGTTTACTTTATTGAATTATTTTTGAATGTGCTCCCCTTTTTTTTTTGTGTTTCGTTGCAGGATTCCTCGTCAATGGATGCATAAATGTTGTCATCACGACGATAGAGAGACGCTTCGGATTGCGTTCATCACAGACGGGACTTGTTGCGAGCGGCTACGACATTGCCTCGTTTGTGTGCCTGGTGCCCGTGACGTATTTTGGTGGACGATTAGGTGCGTCAAAACCCAGATGGTTGGGGGTGGGTGTCATCATAATGGGACTGGGTTCGTTGACATTTGCCCTGCCACATTTTTTGGTGGGAACTTATCGCGCTTCCAATGGAGAGCACAGTGTTTGCTCGATGAATAATACGCTGGAGGTGAGTGCGTTTAAATGTGGGTTTGAAGAATGAAGATTCATCCCTTAATTCAAAATAAAAACACAGTTTTGTGTAATTTAGTGGGGTTATAAAGGGGTTGAGTTAATTAGGCAAAAGTGTTAAATTACAATATATACTTTGAGTTGTTTTTTTCAAGTTCCATTCATTCTCATTGTCCTCGTTGTTGCGACAACGACCATTCCATTAAGGTTGTGACTTGTGTTGTTTTTAAAACCAGGTGGCTTTTAATGTTTATTAATGTGTTGTTTTTGTCTAATTTTTGTGTGTGTTTTTTTTCGCTCCATTTTTCGCACGTGCTTCTGCAATGTGTGCTATTGACGACGCGGCGAAAAAATAGGGATGCTCATCGAAGTTAGGCCGAAATGACACGGAAAATATCTCATGGAACGTGTGGCTGTTCTTTCTGGCTCAGTTACTGCACGGCGCTGGTGCATCACCCCTATTTACGCTGGGTGTCACATACATCGATGAGAATGTCTCAAAGAAAATGTCATCAGTTTATTTGGGTAAGTGTGTTTATGGCGTATTTAGTTACGAGTTGAAATTATTCAACCCTCTTAATAAACACTCAATAAAATTACATTATTTCAATTGGCTTGCAAGGAGGGAGCGCCAGTGAAAGCATTTTCCCTTTCTTCATTTGTGCAACAAACATTTTCATGTTTTCATTTCAAAAAATAATAATACGCTTGATGAGTGGTTTGGAAATATGATTACAATTATTGCGCAACAATTGGAATTTCACTAATATTGTTTTCCTATTTGTAATTTCCTTTCATTTTCAATAGAATGAAGGGCGTCAATCGTTTTTACAAGCTTTGTCATTGAGATTAAACAGCAGCAAAATGTTTTTTATTCGATTTGTAAATCACTAAACATCTAAGATTGAAACAGATGTGTATTTGACACCATTCAGTTAAAGATAGTGACATTGTCGCCCTCTTTTTTTTTCCTTTTATGTCACATCTTGATTCAAATTGTGTGTGCCCTGTAATTTTCTGCTGCAAGTGAACCTCGACTCAATTTTTTTTTAAGATGTGATCGTTTAGGAATGAGATTAAAAGAAAGGCGACGAATTTCTCATATAAGTATCCAACATTCTTGGCTCTTATAGCTTGATTTATTGTACAGCAGGGGGAAGTCTTAATGTGCATTCCTGTTAAAAGCATGTAAGTGCTACAAGTGATAATAATATTGTTTAAGAGATTGAGTTTTTAATGAGTGAAATGTGAGATGTAGTTCATGGTGTTAAGTTTTCTGAATTGAAAATGTGATATTAAAAAGGCTTTTGACAATTTAATTGTCTTGACTTAAAGTTTAAAGGGGTTTGGTTTAAGACACTTTTATATTTTTATGATCGAAAGTTGTTACTCATTTAAACGAGTTTTTGACTTTAAAATAAAAATGGCTTAATTTATAATCATGAGCGTTTATTATAGACACAATCTATTACTGAATACCAATTGTTTTAAGAATATGTGCTTTAAAACAGTAGAAGTGACTTAAGATTGCAATTAAGTTAAATGTTAAGTTTTTGAGTGATGGGGAATGGCGAAGAAATTAAGTGTTCGACGTGAATTCTAAATTTTTCTGGAAGCCAGAAATCAGAAATCCTTTAAAATCAAATGTTTTTAAGGCTTACCCACTTTTCTTAACTTTTCTTAGAGCCACAATCATTTCATGAACTTCCATCTTGGAAATAATTCAACAAACATTGTCTACCAATAATTTAATGTTATTATTATGCATTTAAAATTAGTAGAATTTGTTCCTTTATATTACTTTTGAATTTGGTGCAAATTAATTAAGCCGTTTTCGAGTTCTGATAAGTCAAAGTTTGTACGACGCACCCTCTTAAATACTAACGGACGTCAAATCATAAATATGAATTTTTTTTCTGCTTTAACAAAAGAACTTGGTGTCAAAGCTAATTTTAGAATTGAAATTTTTTTCACAAAGTATTTATTTTTTTCAAGTTCTTACAAAGGAATTACTGTGAAAAAAATTAATTAAATAAAACTCAAATAATCCTTTAAAACCAGAATTTTATTTCTACATTAACTGCTCCCACTTCTCTTCACCCAATTTAAAACACATCTCGTAATTAAGAACACAAAATTAAATCGAAATTCAAAAATATCCAACCAATTCCAGGAATACTAATTTGAATTTAAGTGTGAATGTTGCATCAGTGACACAGCGAGCGCATATGTTCATTATTGCAGCGCGCACTCTACACAACAAACTGATGAATTGGATGAATCCTCAGAATGGATACTCCATATAAATAAAAAGCAATAAAAACCCGAAATGGCATTTCTCCAAATTTGTGTTCATCATCGCCACTTGCTTCCACAATGAACAACACCACGTAAACACACATTCATGTCGTGGCCCAAAATTGAAATACAATTGCCACAATTCGGTTGCTTTTTACAATATTGAAAATAAATAGTTACAAACAACCCCTTATGCATATCCTATTTTGTGTGTGCAAGTGACTACGTGGTTGACGTCACTTTGTGGTAATAAATTCACAATGGATGGTTTAAAAACCACCTGTGTCACCCACTTAGACCAAAAAGCCAAAAAGAATTGAAGTCGATAAATTTGCATTTTTCAATTGGCACTTGTGCAATCGAACTGAATACATGTGCAAAACGGGGATATTGAGTAAATTGACGCAAATAGTATGGAAATGTGTGTGTTTGTGTGCAGTTGGAAAATTACTTCTGACGCTTTTCCAATCACACTTTCGTGGTTAATAATGCAAAGTAGTTTGCAGGATAGTTTGAAAACAGTTAAATGATATTGAAAATTATTGAATGTTACAGGAATCTATTACACAATGGCAATAATTGGACCAGCAGTTGGGTACGTCGTCGGAGGACAGCTGCTTCTAATTTACACCGACTTTTTAACAATCGACCCCAATGCGTGAGTATTTTCTTTAACACCAATTCCTTTATTTTATCACACCACAAATATAAAATATTTCTTGATCGTATTAAAGTCGCGCTTCCCAACAACCATTTCCCGTTCTTGCATATTTATGCAAATAAACAATTTTAAGCTCGTTAACACTGCATCAACTTCACCATAAATAAGAACCCCTCAATTTGCTTAAAACCGTGTAAATTGTACAGCAACAAACACAATTTGAGTGTAACTGTTGTGTTACTTTATGACTTTATCAAATTTTCCGGTTGTATTCCATGATACTTAGCCCCAAGGGGGAGATAAATGACAGTGCATATAACCTTAAAGAAATGGCAAACGCTGCATGAATTTACGCAAATGAAAGCCATGTATATAATAAGCTCGTAGCACCGCTCTGCATGGCATGCGACTTCTTCTTCTGCCATTGTGGCATCCCGCATCCCTATACATATAAAGTATAAGTAGGGGCGGAAAAATGTAATGAAAAGAGCGTTGGTACAGTGTATAGCCTGCGGTTGTGGATAAATGTATACACGAATGTGATTGTTGCTTTTCTCAAGGCTCTTGTTGCTCTGGGTGAAGAACACAAGACTCATGCAAAACATAAACAACGATGCGCTTCTTAAATCACGCGGCATTACAAAGCATTTTGCGCTGGGTGTTTGTAGTTACTTAGTGGCTTGTTGTAGACAGTTTAGGTGAAAAATGCTACTTGTGTATGCACAGATAAGGCGAGGAATTTACAAAATGAATATTTTCATTTAAATAAAATTAAATTTATGTACCTACAGGTACTTTTGATATCGCAGTGAATCACCATGGTAGAAAATCGCTGAGGGAATTACTTTTTGCTTCCGTGTTTTGAAATTGATCCTTAATTTGTGTCGTCCCTGTTGATGCTGTATTGTGATTCCTTTTTGTTTGTTGGTTTTGTGTATAAAATTAGGGTATTAACATCATTGAGTTTTGATTTATTGGGATATTTCATTAAAATGTAATAAATTAAAGGGATCCTTTTCATATTTGTTTCTCCGTTTTTTGCTAAATTTAGAATATAGAATAAGGACTATTTATTACTAGCGGAGAAACCCGTGCGGTGATTGGACACAATTTTATCTTCTATAAAGAGGAATTATAATAGTAAATAAAATCTAATTTCATAAAAACACCAAAAATATCTGTTTTCGAGTAGTACAATACATTTGTAATCGAAGTAAAAATTGATAACGTTGACAATTATTGTAAAAATATTTGATTTCCGCGGTATTTAAACGTTAATAATTTATTTTAAACATTATTATTACCGCGGAATTTTTCGCGAAGTGCTTTTTTTACTAATCAAATCCTGAAAAATGGATTTTGGAATTAATACAATTTTTCCACGACCCGCAATTTTTTCGCGGTTTTCGCGGTTCGTGTGTGTTAAATTCCGTACCGATCTCATGTACAGTTTAGGCGTGACTAATTCCGACACGGTCGTTTAAATTTTCATTTCATTAGATTTATTTATTTAAGAATTATCTGCTTCAAATTCATTTTAAAATTTAAGTTTTTAATGAAACAATTGTAAATTTTACTTACCAACCATATGTCCAATTTTTTAAATCAAAATTTATATCACACTGATTTCCGTCACCCCTGAGACCTCATAAATTTCATAAAACACAGTTCCTATATATAATAGACTTTGCGTTTTTTTGTAGAATCCCCATCATTTAATATTTATGACTATTTGCCTCTTTAAATGAACAAACGAAAGGGTGAACGCTGAACTTTCGTTTTGAAAAAAAAAGAAATCAACATCAGTGCACTCGTAAATATATAACAGAAAATTAACTACCCTCAAACACCAAAAACACAATCCACCAACAAAATTGAACAACCGCAATACGAATATTTTGAGGTAGCACGACAAATAACCCTGGGGTGAATTAATAAAATGCAATTTACTCTCACCTCGTTGTCGGCATTCATTTAAAATTCGCTATCATTTTTGAACACAACGAAAAATTCCTCACAGCAAGGATATGACAGCAAGGATATGTAACGCTTGTGTCTTCTTGAATAAGGCTTTGTCAGAAAATGAGGAATTTGTGAATGTTTTAAAATTTTCATTAGCCGTTTTTTTTGTTTTTAGTAGCAGTTACTCACGTCACGAGTGTGTTTTGTAATCCTTTTTCATGTTAGGGGTTGTTTACTTCTTACAAAGCAAAGGTTAAATTGTAAACTGAAAGGGGACTCCTTCCAAAGTGGTCAAGAAAGTCATGAAAATAGTGCCTAACTTTTATTTTCCACAACTGTGACTGTTTTATTTCTGAAAGATTTCATGATCTAAGCTTATTTTTATTAGTATTGTGAAACTTCATACACTGCTCAAGCGTTAAAAAGGACAAAGCAGAGAAAATGCAAATTCAAAGCACAGAGTAAAATATACATTTAGGTTCAGAGCGCAAAACGTGACTGTTTGGTTAAGCGAGATGAAGTACTTGAGTGGCTTTTATGTTGTTTAAACAACGCAGCTTTTATTTTATAATGAAAATAGCAAAAATTGTGCAGATACATAATATAGTTAAAAGAGCATAAAAAGCAGAAGCAGAGAATGCGGTAAATAATTTTAAAAACACTGTTTTAGTCTCGGCCTTACATCGGAGAGCAAGGTCTGGGTCGGAGCGTGGTGGGTGGTGTTTGTTTTCATTGCTGTATTTTGCGTCCTTCTTGCCATTCCAATCCTGGCGTACCCGCAAGCATTGCCAGGTATTTGAATTTAAATGAGATGCTGTCTCAATTATCAAAAAAAAAACAATTTAACCATTTTTTTTAAACCACTTAGGAGCCGATGAACTGAAATTGGATCGCGTATCGGAAGCCCACAACTCAGCGTCCCAACAAAATTTCACTAAATTAAAGGAAATGCCAAAAGCTTTGTGTGCTTTACTAAAAAATCCAACATTTTTCTTTTTAAATTTGGCCGGCGCCTCAGAAGGACTCATCATTGCCGGATTTGCAGCATTCCTGCCCAAATTAATCGAAAATCAATTCAGTGTGTCAGCTGTTTGGTCGGCCCTTCTCATGGGCCTAATAACCGTTCCCGCTGGTGGTGGGGGCACCTTTTTGGGCGGCTGGTTTGTGAAGCGGTTCAACCTGACGTGTGCTGGCATCATTAAAATGTGTCTTATCGCCACAATATTTGCCACAGTGTTCACCGGATGCTTTGTATTGACGTGCCCCAATTTAACATTTGCTGGCGTAACAACAGCCTACTCGACACACGCTATGGGCGTATCGGAAGCTCGCCACAGCAGTGACATAACAAAGACCACCGCTTACATTGCACCTTACTACAATCTGGAGAGTGCATGCAATTCACGATGCGGTTGTAGTCGTCTTAATTACGACCCCATTTGTGGGGTGGACAATGTTATGTATTACTCGCCGTGCCATGCTGGTTGCAGTAAAGAATTGAGCATGGATAACTCAAAGGTGTATTTGGATTGTGAGTGCATTCAGGCGCCCAATGCTACGGAGGATCGTGGCTATGATGCCATTAACACGGTGTGTCATTCCAGTTGCACGAATTTGTGGGTTTTCGTGGGATTGTGTTTCTTTGTAATGCTGTTTACATTTTTGGCGACAATGCCTGCACTTTCAGGAACGTTGAGGTAATTTTTTTTTAAATTTGAAAGTGGGATCTTGAAATTAATTTAAATATTATTATTCTAGATGCGTCCACGATGACCAGAGATCATTTGCGTTGGGCATTCAATGGATTAAAGTCCGCCTTTTGGGCACAATTCCAGCGCCATTGATTTTCGGCTCACTCATCGACGACACATGCATTTTATGGCAAGAGTCCTGTGACGACGCTGGTGCCTGTCTTGTTTATGACAACAAATACATGAGCAGATATATGCTGGGGTTGGCACTCATCGGCAAAGCATGTTCGATTCTCTTCTTCTTGGGGGCATGGTGGTGCTACGTGCCACCCAAGCAATCACCTGCTGAGAACGAGTGCATGGAGCAGCAACAAGTGGTTACAGCTGACACCAACGGTCATGTCAATCATGCGCAGGACAAGTACTGAATCTCTTATACATTTTAGCATAATTATATAAATATGTATGGCGTGTTTTTTTTTCTTTAATTGTATATGTCACGGATATAAGAAATTCGTTCTGAGGCTATTGTTTGTTATTGTTTAATGTTTATACATCTAATAAAATACAATTTTATTATTTAACTTCGTAATAAGAAAATATGCATTAAATTCTTATACAGACGTGTTTTTGTACTTTTGTATAAGATGAAGTATTTATAAATTAAATGTATTTAGAACTAAGTAAGAATGTAATCAATATAAGTTAAAAGTTGCAGTTAAATAATTGGACTTAATTGAAATTCAAAATTAATGTTCATTTTATAACAAACATTTAATACTGCTTGTTTCGAAACGTTCAATTTATGTCTAAAATGAATTGTGTCTAATTAAGTAAAGTTGTAGTAAATATTTAAAAAATAAAAAAATTACTATTTGATGTAAATTTGCGTTTTTTAATTAAAATTCTCAATTATTGTCTTGCAGGTGGAATAGCTACAATTTAATCAATTAAAAGCCTACAACGAAATTAGGTAACTGTTGATTTTAGGTTAAAATCTCTATTTAATTTCTGGAAGTTGCCTTTTTATTTAATAAATAATTCACTTTAATCAAAAGCTTTCTATAAAAAAGAGGACTGGATAAATTAAATGTTTAATGCTTCTAAATTGTTTCTATTGTAGAATTTAAAAATAATATAGCGCAGAGAAAGTTATAAAATAAATCTTCCAATTTTACAAATTTGATTTAATAGTTTGTTTCTTAACGGAAAGTAATGAATTTAAAACCTCTAGATTGTAAAGCGCCATCTGTATTGTGATAGCAGTACAATCCCACTTAATATTTTTTCTATAAGAGGGCACCACCAACGATTTACTAAGTAATGAGTTCGTTGACTTCAAAATGTTGTACTGTAAGTATTGTAGTTGGCTATGAGTGTTGAGTGATTGAGGTAAACTGATGACATATATCTGAAATCAAATAGTACCACAAGCTAATAAATTTCTTTGCATTAATAAACTAATTTTTTTCCAATTTATTTATTTTAAAGTTTTGAGTTTGTTACAAATATTGCACATATATTTAATCATAATTTGTTCAATATATTTATTAAAAAGACCACCTAATAAATAATCGCTGTACATAGCCAATATGTGAGTATAATATTTGAATTTTTAAGCCAATAAATAATAATAGCAATGGTGACTTCAAACTTGTAAATGTATTTACAATAAAAAAAGTATTGCCTATCTATTCAAGGGTCAGGAAATAATTTTTATATTTTTCCCTATATTGCCATCTGATCGGTCAATCAAATAAATAATTAATATTTTAATTTCAATTGCGAGCGACCATACCAGTGTTGATAAAATAATTTTCATATTTTGTTGGAATTGTCATAATCTGATAAATAAAAAAATAAAGCACAACACAAAAACAAAATTAATTAATAAAATTGTTAGTCAAATAGGGCCACTATGTCTAAAAATCTACTGTTCTATTTTCTGATCTGTGAATTTCCAATTTTACTTCAAACAAAATACGGTTATAATTTAAATCAAAGGTATACAAAGAAATCAAATTACACTTCCCAAAATAAATTCGACTAATACCGTTCGGGGATAGCATCCCTTGCATTTCGAGCATTGTCTTCCATATGATTTTGTATTGAAAATTGCTCGTATATTGCGCCATTAAAATGCGCGCATTTATTCTCTTGCACGAGAGCGATATTTCTCGCGCAATAGAAATATTATGCTTCGATTTAACTACAGAATACAGATGAATTCATTTGACAGTCACAGAAAATCACTTGAACCGAACAGAACTGCAGCGCCAGTTCATCGCGAGATTCGTGTAAACAACCAAAACTTTTTTGTGTTACATTTGTTTCAATTTCAATTGACCAAAAACTTTATTAACCGACATTTAATTAAATGTTTCCCATACGATCTTTGCATTAAAATTGTGAATGCACTTTTTGTGTATGCAGAAGGGATTGCGCAACGCGTGCACATGCAACGTTCTACAAAATAATTTCTTTGTTTTGGTCCCCTCGAGTGAGTCGAGTTGGTCTGCGGCTGTCGCGTTGTTCTCTTCACATAGTGAATGTGTTTTGATTTGAATGTTTTTTATTATTATTATTGTGAATTGTGATGTGTTTGAAAAAGAAACACACATTCTTTAGTGTGTAATGGTAATAAATTTAAATAAGATTGATTAATTCGAGTTAAGTGTAACGTGAAATATAAAGTAAATTCAACTTTCACTTGTAATATAAATTAGTTATAGTGCTTTTAGTTTTGGATAACCAAATTTAAGTGTAATTTTAAATTGGAAATACAAGTAAACATTTTTTTTAAAGCGAAAGAAATTGTTAAAAATAAATTAAATTAAGCTGCTTTAAAATATATTGGATTAATACATCTTGACAATTTTTTACTGGACAAATATTACGTAAGTTAAATAAATATAATTTTTATAACAAAATTGTTTGAAAATATTTGCACTGCCGATGGATTGTGTGCTATCGGAAACAATGAACGGAAAATTGCTCTCATTTTCCATTTGTGAAGAGCCGAGTTGAGTGCAATCGATTTGTTTACAAAATATTGAAAACTCTGTTACTGTGCCAAACTGGAGTTTTTCATCAAATTTTTCTATTTTTTTACATAAAATTTGATTAAAATTTTAAGTGATAATTTAAAACCTTCTGAATTGAGTCGATTGTGGTTAAAAAACATTATTTTTTTGTTGATTTTCATGCATTTTCCACTCAGCTGTTCATTGTCATTTAGAAAAAATTCTTTGCTACAGCTGATTGGCAGCACATGCGCATTGCCACGTTGCTCACGCCGTTATGTATAATTTTATTTGCGTCTCAGAAATTGTTATTCTTAAAATATTTGATAAAAATAGCAAAAAATATTTGCACATTTTGAAAGGAATTTGTAAATTCATTTAAAAAGCAAATATTAGTTCTCTCATAATAAATGAAACTGTAGCTGTGTTAACTACTAAATGATGACTTATGCACAACAAAAGCACACAGAATTAAGTAGTTTAATCTAGTTTCCAGACAATTCCATAATATCATCTCAAAGCATGTCACACTGTCTGCGTGCTTTGTTATCTTTTCTTCTTCAAGAACACGTCTGCTCAGTGCATTAAAATGCACAAGAATTAGGAGCACACTTAAGTTTCAGATGATCCCTATTAACCCAGACTTGCTGTTTTCACCACATCTTTATTAGCTTTGCACCGTCTTAGAATTAATAACAGCGAAGAAATTTTTTTAATAACTGATAAGAAATGCTGGCAACAAAAATTTGATGATGTTTACTTTACATATTTCACAATTCACATGTGTTATTTTGTAATTTGTCCAGATCGTTGTGTCGTAATGACACAATATTTTTGTTTTGTGTATTTTGCAATTATATTCTTTGAATAGATTTTACTTGTTTATCATTGGAGGGTCAAATGTGTAAATGATAAGATTGCTATTGATTTGTAATGCAGTTATTTAGGTACAGGGCAGAATGCACTTAATAAAATTTAAATTTTTAAAATTTAATAAGTGTTTGACGTAAGTCCAATTTGTATGACACTTTGATAATTGTAATCTTTTTTAATAACTTCTAATTAAGTATTTTTAGTTATGTGTAAAAATAAACACATTGCTAATCATTTAGTTTTTCTAAAAGAAAACAGACTGATTTGAATTTCTTAATTTGTTATAATGTATAAAGTCCCTACCACACATTGCCTTCACTCACAATTTTACTCAATTTCGTTTCATGAACTTAATAAAATTTGTTTTTACTTTTCGATATAATTTAATTTTTTATTGTAGTTGATCCTTGTTCCAAGAACCCATTTACAATTAACCATTTTACGTTTTTCTAAGAAAATTTAAAAACAATTAAAAGCACCTATTTAAATTTTATAAAATTGTACACAAAATCTAAGATATTTATTAGATAAACATTAATGATCTAACTTTTCTGGATTTATCGAGAAATTCGTATTTCTTTCTTTTACATATTTTGTGTGTACTTTACTTTTATTTTGCTTCAACACATTTCAGACTCCAAAAGCAATTTAACAGTTTATAAACTTTTAGCAAATATTGAATCATAAAAACTCGTTGCTTTATTCATTCAAAAAGGATAAACAGTTTCTGTAAATATTTTGAGACACCCAAGGTCAATTACACTAGAATGTACTCAATTTAAAAATAATTCCGAGCATATTATGCAGATTAAATTAAAAATGTATTTCACTTAAGGACTAAAGTACAGACAAACAGTACAATTAAGTATCGGCAATGAAATAGAATTATCTTTAAGTGCAACTTAAATTTTTATGAGACTGACTTTTAAATTGCACTTAACTGGCGAACGTATTACGAATATATCGATTATCAATCAGGCGTAAAGACTTCTTTCAATTCAAATCGATTAAAGAATTGCTGAAGGATGACTTTATTATGCTTTGTAAATAAAACTTTCTGAAAAGCAACTACAATACATTTAATAATTAGTGTACTTTCGTCTGTAATTGATAATCGATGCAACAGAAAAGTTTCGGATATAGTTTTTGAATTAGAGTGGCTACTAGTTGTTGTTTTTCTTCACTTATTCACTTTTTTTTAAAAAGAACCATAAAGTTTAATATAATATGTACTTAGCTTCTAATAAATTTTAAATACAATTTGTGGTAAGTCTCCTCTTAACTTTTGCGTATTATTTATTTTTAAAGTCGAGTGATAAAACTTTTAATATTTTTCCATCTCTGAAAGACTGCTACAGTTGGTAAAGATGTAATCTCTTAACTGTAGTACCTGGAAACACAACAAAAATATAAAAACTTTAAAAAAACTCTACTCCATTTGAATCTTTGCAAAACACATAACAAATTTACGTAACAAGAACATACATTTGGCATTGAAAATACGTGAAATGTTGTTTCAATCAATATACTTAAAGAAAATGAATGTATAAAAATCAATTCAGTTTTCAGAGCGGAGTTTTCTCAGCCAAGAAAACAGACATGTAATAAATTTTACCCTCAAACCTTAAAGGAGTTGCTTCATAAATTGATTTTTCTACATCCTTTGAATTGTTAAAATCTACTCACAACTTATTATTCATGTTTCCGTTATTTATGGGTCATGATTTTTTGGAAAATTCAATTTAATTTATTAAAATTATTGTCTAATAATTAGACGTCAACTATTGACGAATGTTCTTGTTCAATTTCCATTCCAGAAAATTGATGATTAAAACGATTTTTAATCTTTTCATTTAAAATAATTCGGTTTGCATAATTTTTATTATGTCTCAATTTATTCAGTAAATGGTTGTAACGTTAAAAAATTGTATTTTTATTTTCATAAAATAAATTCCACCATGGAAAAAATAACTTTTTAAAATCTATAAAAGTTTAACACTTATTAGTTATTCTTTTTGTAATAAATTTATCAACACAAAACAATTCATCTCGTAATTCATTAAAACTTTTATAACAGTACTTATTAAAAGTAAAACATTACATTTTTAAACGAAAGGTCAAGATGACACTCTTCATCTTTTTTTACAGCTGATCATAAAAATCAAGGTGATTTCGAAACTTTTTTGATTCTAAAGCTTTATGTTACGTAAAATTTTTATTCTTTTAAATGTATGGCACTTAAATAAAAACATTGCGGTTTTAATTTTTATGGAGTTAGAATTTAGTTAATTTTTAAATAAATTTTTAATATGAACATCCAATAAGAATTTAAATACTTTACAACGCAAAATACGTCATAAAACATTGCTGATCATTTCTTAATTGTAATAAGCTTTAAAGCTCTAAAAATATAAACGTGACATTGAAAAATACAAAACACTTACTACTCGTATTTAATAATATGTCGCAATGTCTTTCACATTAAAGGTGTTAATTTGTCTCGAATGTATGTGGGGGCGTCTTACATCTGCACTTTACTTCAACACATTCACTCGCCGCTTAAAATGAAATACCAATATGAAAGTCATTCTTTACAACATGAAATTCACAGCATATATTCCGGTGTAAGAGCCGCACGAGTAGTTTTGCATATAATGTGAGAGCTACTAAAGTGGTTGCCGGTTAACTTGAGCCAGTGATTCATTGTTCGCGGTGTTCGCGTTTTAGCGTTGATCAGCTTGCCGTATTAACCGTTATGGTAAGTTCACGACTGCAATATTAAAACGGTGTAACACAATACAATGGAATTACCTGTTTTATTCTACACGGTGCAGTTTTTTTTTGTTTCATTTATTTTTGTTGAGAAATGAATCAGCACTATATCGATGTTTTGCACAAAGACTTTGCAGTGGTTTTTGTATTTAGTTGTAAGGTTTTAATATTTTCAAGCAAGGTAATTAGTTATTAATTTGTTAGGCTTTATTTATTTGTGTGACCAACAGAATTAAGTTTGGTTTGACATTTATTTTTCCTTTTTATTTGTGAAGTCCTAAACAATTTTTATGTCAAATTAATTTTTATATTTTAACCATTACAATCAATATTAAATTTCATTATTCTTTTAATTCTTTATTGCAAGCTTAAGTGCAGTTTTTATTTCAACATTTATAGCAATAATCAACATTAAGAAGAAAAAGTCTATAAGATCTTTTAAATTGTTTATTTTGCAAAATATAATTTTCTTGGAAAGAATTGATTTAACAAATCCAATTCACAAATTTTTTTCTGCACATGAATTTTAAAAATAAAACAGAAAAACTAATTGATTAGTAACCTAACTAGTAAATATAGTCTGCAGCAAAGCGAAACTTGACAAGACTAAAGTTCCAATTAAGCACACCTAAACAATCAATTCGCCACAATAAATAGGTGCAACGAAAAATAAAACAAATATTTTTGCCAACAACAACGCACGTCTCAACGATTGATATATTCTAACGTTAGAACACAATTTACGTGTGGTATTTATTCAAGCCATCATCAAAGCTCACATCCGTAGCTCGCACATGAATCGAAATGTAAACAACAAAATGTTGTGTTCATATAGTTTACACGAAGTTAAATAAAAAAAAAAGCGCCATTGGCAAATAAACCAGTAACTTTCATGAGCATGCCGACGCTTTATTTTCGATTTCCGTAACTTAACATGTGTACCCACTTCTCATCATCCCGCGTTCCTTCCACAAGTTCCATTAATTGCATAATTTAAGTTGCACGCTAATAAGGTTCAAGGTTTTATTTTCCGCAGTGCCATTAAACAACCAAAAGACCAATTTAAAAACACATCAAGCTGCCACCGAACGGTTAAGTAAACTTCCCAAATCTCTCTCGCAATTGGAAATTGATTTTCCGGTTTTAAAGTCGCGCATCTGGTGAATTTCAATTCCTATCAATATACACTTTCCATTTTAAAAATAATTATTCTCGTCGCTCATATGTGGATTATAATATGTTTATGTATAATACTTTCAATTATTCACTTAAAAATATTTAACACGTCATGTGCGTTGAATGAGGGCAATGCGGGCATTTTGGTGCCCACTGCAAGAAACACATTTCATGAATTATTTAATTATGTGTTCGGCATTTGGTCAGGTTTCAATGAATACTGTCCATTTCATTCTGCACACGTGGGAGTGAATATTGTTTGTTTCTTTGTAAGGTGAAGTTGTTTTATGACTACTTTTATGATGCGTATGCATGAAAATGCGTACAAATTCTAGCTGCTTTTTGTAAAAAAAAAAGTTTTTAAAATTATTAATTCATTAAATGTAGTTTCTGTTTTAATTAATTTATTTTATGTTGCATTTTTTTAATTAATTAAAAGTAAATTCATGGAACGACAACGATTGTGGATTGTGGACGTTTTTAATAAATATATTTTGTACAGTCATTAATTGACATTTTAACAAAATTATCGCCCAAATTATCACATCAGCATGTTGCCTAAATTTAGACCCCCCAAATGTTAATTGTGCTAATTACTCCCATGACTTAAAAATTTGTGTTTTATTTGATTGCTCTATTAATTACGCTTAAAGAATATAAATTGAAATCACAACACATAAATTTGATTTAAATTGAACAGTCTTCTTGGCTTAACTCAACGCAACCTAAGATTTTTGTGGCAATAAGTCAAAGTCCTAAAGTCATACTCAGCATAAAAATAAACGCCATCCAATAATAAATAAGACGTTCGTTACAACAATGCGAGTTGAAGTGGCTTCTTTGGTGCAATTTTGTTGAGCGGGCTTCTTTATAATATAGATAAACGTGATTGATGAAGTGAAAAATGACCTAAACTTTTCAGATTATCTTGGAAAAATGCCTATATGTACTGAAAGTTGAAACCTCCAAACACCTTTGTGTATTTGACATTGCATTATTTCATTTTTCTTATCGCAAATGCTTTGTAGAATTAAAGAAACCTTACTCTTAAAGTAATCCTTAAAGTCCGCGTCTTGAATGTTTTATAATATATTATTTTTGCCTTTTTATGAAAAATGTAATGTGATAGCTATAAGTCGTTAGGATTTGAAAAGGGTTTGTTTAAAAATTATTGTGCAAAAAAAAAATTCAACATTTTGTTGTTTTTTAATTTGTAGCAAAAAAATCGCATTCCTTGTGGCAACATTTTCTATAGACTTTGTACAATAAGTATTATGATGAATATATGATAATTAAGACGAATTTGCATTAAAGAAATGCAAAACAAACATTTTCCTAAATTTTATTTGAACTTTTAATAGGAAAAATTGGAGGCGAATTTGACCTTTAAAATTTGAATAATTCATAATTAATATTAATTCAATCATTTCTCAGTAAAATGATTTATATAATGTTGCTCAATGTTTAATGAAACATGAATATAATAGGTCAAAATGATAAACAAATGTATTTTGTTATTGCAAGACTTAAAATGTGGAGGAATATCGATGTTTTCGTGGTTTATTCTACATCCCACAATGTACCTTTCCTCTGGGCTTTGACGGTACTTACCTACAGGCTGTATTCATAAATCATAACATAAATATGAACATCCACAAGATGTACAGAACAAGCTTTTGCAATTGTTATTAAAGATTACAAATTTAAAAAATAATTTGTATTAAAGTTAAATTTTGATTTTTTAAAACTGCAATTATTGAAAGCATTAACTTTTTGTTACTCTATACATAAAATAAATTACATCGCACTATTTTTTATTATTTATTTTAACAATCAGGGGGTGTCAATGCAACTTTGTGCATCATTAAAATATTTTATTTGTTTTATTTTAAGATGTTTTTTGTTCAACGATTATAAAACTTCTAGAAACTCCATAATTTTTGAGATCAAAGTAAAAAGCACCCTGTTAATGAAAATATGGCATGACATATTGACACTTTATACTGATACTGTTTGAATAAATACAGAATATTTGAATATATTCACTTTAGGGTGTCAAAATAAATATAATATTTAAGTTACACATACAATCGTATACGTTTCCATTGAAAACCCACGCAAAAGTTTCCGATTGTAACGCAACAATCTTGATATGTCTCTATTGTGATGGAATAAAGTGAATAAATTGGGTCTGTGATGTATTGTATCGATGCGTGATTGTGAACAAAACCTGTCGAAATATTGTTGCCATTATTTTAAAGGACAATTCTTAAATTGTGACACAGAATCATTTCGTTTTCATAAAATATTGTAGAATTTAATGGAATGAATTCACTTTCAAGTAATATTTTATTGTTAAAATACTTTACATTGCTTAAAACTTTACTGCCCTTGCTATTTTTTGCCATAACAAAACCTTTCTGAATACTTTCCAACCATGATACAAAGTTGCAATAAAAATGCTGAACAACAATCGTAAAATTCGTCTGCGAAATTCGAGATGAAAACGTCTGGACATTTTAAAACACCTTGAGCCATCTTGATTACTTATGTGTGTACGAGAACAATTTAAACATTTCCAACGGTATTTTTTTTTTGAGACAAAAAAACAAAAAAAAATTAATTCCGCATTCCCCACCAACAAAAAAAAAATGCTCATAAAAAAGATCTCATGGTGCAGACTGCAGCACCAACAGCAACGTCCCGAAAGTGTATTGTTTAAATATTTTGCACAAGTACCGTTACACCGTAATACTGTGGGGGGTGGCCGTTCAATGTACACTAAACATTTTACACTGTATATTGAAACAAGGGATGTCATTCAGTTCGCGTGCACTTCATTTTTTTACGATCATTGTGCTGTCCTTTCCTAACTGCTATCCACCCATCGCGCGCGCTTTTCACATTTTTGTGTTTATTGAACTATTGATTTGCTAGTACACCTTATATTTGGCATAAAAGAATAACGATACATCGTGTAGTGTAACTATAGTCGACATCAACGACATTTTTGTAGGGCGCTCCCGTATAATGTTTTGCGCCCACCATAATATACAACACCCTTCAGATTCCCACCCATAAAACACGCTCATGTACACTTAAATAAAAACAAAAGGGAAAATCAATAACATTTTCAACCATGACTCAAATATTTCCCTTTTCATTATATTATATAGCTTCACGTATACATAACACATTGGTTGACTTGACTCTCACACACCCGCCCCAACACCTTGCTTCACGGGGGAAAAAAAAAATGCAGCACATGAGGGCGACTCACCTTGTATAGTTATGTAGTTGTGCAGTTATGAGGTCTTATTCCCATGGTTGTTATATATTTACACGAGACGTGTATAGCACAATTCTACAACCTGCTATAAAAAGGATATATGGATTTTAGTGCATCTCAAAATTTCTTTTTTATTTTACATCCTTTGCGTTGTCAAAATCAATATCACAGGTATACGATAACTAGTCTGGATTTGATTTCAATTTTGCATAGAATTTAATTCGAAATCAATTCAAATAGTGATTTCGCATTGACGCTGACTGACCCAATTAAATCCTTGCGCCAGACGTTGTATACAGTTAGTGCACTCGGTACTTAGGTTGCACAATTTCAACGCCTTTCAATCAAGTAACTGTAAATGCATTTAATTATTGAGTGCATTGTGGATTTGGCAGTACAAAGCTTTGATGCATTTTATTCTGATGCAATTTTATGAATATTTTAACGTACTTTTACATTTATTTAATTAATAATGTTCATTTATTTGAAGGATCTGTTTTACAATTAAAAGTGAATTTGCTTTGAGTTAAATTTTTTGATTTAAAATTCAAAAAGTATTTCTGTTGCCAATTGATTTCAATTGCAATTCGTTAACGCACAATTTATTTCATTAAAATACGTTTGCGAACATTTTGTGATCCTTTTTCCAATTTACTAATGTATTTAAGGTGTACCTTAATTAAATAAGGGTTGGGAATTCGATTTTATTTTGCAATTGTGGGTGCAGTCCGAAAGTTTATTTCCGTCAAGAGTATTTGCACAAGTTTTAAGTTTATTTTTAATTCAAGCATTTAATTACATTTTACTTAGGTCCTTTGAAGTGCTTTTTATGTGTCCTACCTTTGCGGTGAGCATGATGCGGTAAATAATTGACAAATTAATTAGTTTGTTTTATATTTAAATAAATTTCTACGGAAATGCTTCCTTTTAATTATAATTACTTTAAACTTTCTTAAGAGTTTTTGAAAACAAAACTTTATCTTAAAGAAAGCGCTGTTAGGTTTTCCATTCAATTTTATTCAAGTTGTGGGCGCTGTCAAAGCCCAATTAAATTAAAAATACAAATAGGAAGTTTTAGAAAAAAGTTTTTTGACAAATCGATACGACTTTAAATTGTTAAATTGTTTAATAAAGTTGTTCACCTCCTTAAGGTCTCCTTAAGTTATGTAGTTACTCATTTTTTGAAATAAAAAAGGGTTTATGACTTTAATGAGTTATTAAATAAAATAATTAAATTAAAAAAAAGTCAAATAACATCCCTTTTTATGGTGAGGTAAAATACGTAAGGTGTTTTTTTTTGGTCTTTTTTATGTCAGGACGAACTTTTGCATCGTTAGAATTTTTTATTTTCAAATTTGAGTTATGATTACAGAATTTATGTCTTTTCGAGTTCAAAGTAAGAACGGTCTGGACTTATTAAGTGCATTCAATCAATAAAATAACACTTCCATAACACCGCAATACGGTATATTTGAAATCATCAACACGTAAGCTCAATCTCCCCCGATGAAGTGGTGCTTTTATTGCCAAAAGCGTTGATACCTGCACCAACAGCTGTGTTCATCGCTTGTCGCACCTTTCTCAAATCCCTACTGAATATTTGCCTGGAATTTACAAAATCTTTGACAACACTTAAGGTGATTTCTTTATTAATACGGCCTTTATTGGCGATAAACAATATCGTAATGAGATCATTATTTAAAACAGTCACATTAATTATTATTTAATCAAAGCTCTCGTTTAACTAAATGAAAACACTTAAATATGTATAGAAAATACTAACGAATGACATATTATAAATGACTAAGTCACACAAGTGTTTGAGTAATGAGGGTGACTGCATTACTTGACCTTTGTTTCAAATAAATATCTAAAGTGCATGAGTGCATCCATTAAACACAATGAATATTTGATAATGAAATTTTAACGAGCAACAGCTGCATTGTATGCAGTGTAAAGAACGACAACATCATCATCATCGTTGTAAAGCTTCGAGCCCCACTTATGTCAGATATGTCTCAATGTCATTGCCCTCCTAAAAAAAAAATGATGAGAAAATATTCTTCTGCGGTATAAAAATGCAAACATGCATCTAAAAATTATTATTCAGCAAACACTCATAACAAAATACACACTGGGATAGTTTTTTAAGTGCACCTACGTATACTTAACAAAAGCTCAAACTTAAAATTGTACAGTGACAGTCCCAATTAATTACCAGTTGAATAATTTTTTTTTTTGCCTCTTGAAAGACTTAAAATGTTGGAAGCAAAAATGGGGAAAACTGTTTTGCGGGTGCAGTCATACAGTTTAATTAAAATATATTCAGTACCTATATGACTAGTAACTACACACCCAACAATTCCGGTGTTTATTTTTCGTTTTTCTCACAAAGAAATAATGCACAAAGCTTTTTCCCAACAATAATAATTTCTGGCAAGGTATTTCCATAAAGTTGCTGTAGTTTGTTTCCTTGCAGCGTATTTTCATTGCTTTAATCGGCAATTGTCCCAGTTCAGATGTTGTCACCCCTTCTCACATGTAATAGCTCTCACTCCTCCGCCCGCCATTAACTGTATAGACGTTTCAATGTACGTCTTCAGCTATTTTATTATTTAATTGTGTGCATAATTTTGCATTTGTTTTGTTCTCTCTTCTTGCAATTTTTCTGTTTTGTTTGCGACCGACTATAACAGAAAAATGCATACAAAAAGAGAAGAAATAAAATGCAAACAACATACACGACAATAATTTGAGTCTGAAAAGAAACCTGACCTCCACAATAAGACGCCAAGCCAATTATGCAATTTATATGAACTCAATATGTTGTGTGTGCCGTGTGTTGATATTATGCTGTCAACGTTGTTATTATATGTTTTATGAGTTCATGTTTTATGAAAGCAAAATGCTTACAATTACAAGTAATTTTTAATGCATTCGTAACTGTGAGACATTGCAATGTTACAACAAATATTCATTGCATTGTTTTGCTGGAATAACATAGCTGTAAATGTTTTAAGGAATTTGTGTAGACAAAGACACGAGACGTATCAATATTTTATTAGAACAAAAATTATTGTCATCATAATAAGAACATACCATGTTGATGCTACACAATAAATTGTTGTACCTTTACGTGGTGGTTACACCAACATACTTACACCCATTTGCTAATCGTTTTATGACGATGTGCTTTTACATGCGCTCACCACAACAAAAAAATGGTTTTAGTATAATGACGCACAATTTATTTTGGAAGCTCCACATGCTAGACAATGGCTTATTCATCGATTTAGGTAATTGACTTTTACAGGGTGTGCCAATGCTTTTTTTTTGCTCACTGACTTTTAAAACGATTTATGGTTTAATACTGTGCAAAGCGTGTGTCGTGATGATGATTGCATGGTTTATTACCATCCCTTAGTATTCAGCCATTATTATTATTTTATTACTGAAGAAGGGAAATGGAAATTCGCATGAGCTTTTTGTTATTTTATTCTTTGATGCCAGTTTGATTTATTTGCACTAATGTAAAATATTGCGTGTATGTTGAATATTTTTTGTAAAAGTTATTCAATTTATTAATCAATTTTTGGAAATTTCTGTTTTACAATTGTTGAAATTTGTTTAAAATTAAATGTATCTTTGTACTATTAATTAACATTTCAATTGATCTTAATTTTTAATAACTTATGCTCAAATAATTAAATGCATACAAAATTTAAAACAAAAAATTCCATGGAAATAAATATTTCCGTTGTTACGGCAAAAAAATACCTGGCCAAAAATTTAATACGCATGGTCAAAATTGTAAATAAACTGAAGAAATTTGTATGACAGCTACTTCAAAATATCGAAATTATTGAATTGTTGTAACAAATTTTAGCAAAACGTACGAAATTATATAAAAAAAATTATATTTCGCAGCTGTTTTTAGCCAACCTAATGGAAGGTAAAAAAAACAGCGGTCATAAATATTTCCATGACCAAAATATTCATTTTTTTCAAGGAGTTATAAGTGGTATAATGGTTCTGCATTAAATTTTTGTACAAGGGCAAAATGATGGTCTAATAATTTGCCAACATCTAGGCATTTCAGAATTTACTCCAAAAATTTACGGTTTTTCTAAAAAATTATGGTTTAATAATTATATTTAGATTAAAAATTATTTATAGAAGTATAATATTATTATTAATTATATTGGACTATTTAAAAATAAATTAATAAAATATTTCAGTCAAAAAATTGTTTATAAAAACGCTGCAAGAATAAATTAAAAACAATAATTTAAATTTTAAATAATTTTTTTTCACACAGTTGTGGATCACCCTGCTTTTTTCACAAAATTACATCGTAATAAAGAAATACGCACTTACAACAATTTCTACCACGTTATGACCTTTCAAGGTCCTTCATTGATATAAAAACATATTATGTTATCAATGAGCAAGTGTAAAACAACATAACATTGTTTATAAAAAGTTATGTTTGCAAGAACAATTTAAACCACAACAACAAACGACTCGTGGTGTTAAAAATACTTTGCTCATGTAATTTATTTAGATTTGAATTACACGTTCATACAAAATATTCATTGTCTATTTAGCATTTCGTTTACATACGCATTTAGCGTCTGATATTTTAAAGCAATTCACCAGTTTGCTACAGCATCTGGGGGTGTGATAAACAATTTGTGTAATGCACATTGCTTATTGCTAAATGTTAACAAAAATCATTATTGTTACATGTTTTTTTATGGGAAATTTATTTATATATTTTTTAAATGAGTGGAAATTTATTTTCAATCTTTTTATTTTAAATGAAGGCGTGTTCTTCAATGTTTAATCATAATTAAATAATATTACATAATATTTTTTTGAATAAAGCTACTCATTTAAAAAAAAAATTTACTTAAGGTCAACCGACAAATCTACGTCCATTATAGCTGTACATAAATATTACATTTTAGCTTTTTCCATGGTTTATTTTTTCGCCATTGTATTAAAATAACATCCTTTCGTGCCAACTTTCATCCGCGTCTCAGGACAATAAATAAAAATTCGCCCCCACTGTCACCGGCACTCACATTCAATATGTGAAAGTTGCACGCTACCAAATAAACTCGTTACGTAATGTAGCACCATGTGTTCAAATTCTCAATGTGTATGAGGCGAGCGCCGATCATTGAGCGCCCGGCTACCGAAAAAGAAAGTCATTTTACAAAAGCTCGCTGGATTACTGTGATTGTTTTGTTTTCTCAAAAACAGTCGTTTTTGTGGCGGGGCATATCAGTGTGCGGTTTTATTGATTTATATCCAACATTATGGGGCTTTAATATCTAAATCGTCAGCATTAATTTCATCCCTTATTTCAAACATTTGTGTGTACACAGTTGCTACTACAAAAGGATATGTGATTTGATACACGAGCATAATAATGTGCAGAGGAAACATATTTCGTGTAATATGTCTAAAAGCCAAATCTGTGTGTTGCCGTTTGCATCCCCATTGCGGGCATTTGTTAAAACATTATGCAAAGGACGCAAATTCATTGATCCAAACACGTAAAAAAACGAGTGACACGCACTTTGTGTTTGTACTTTGTTGCCTGCATGAATGAAAAACGATTTTCCCATACATCAACTTCTATGCCGCGTGTATACACATTTTGCATTATGTTTATTTATAAATGTAAAATCATGTTTTTACCGTGTCTGGGGCTTTCGCACAGATTCATTCAGCAACGTTATAATTTTCACATTACGTCAGTGAATTAAAATTTTTGCTGAATAAACATCATAACAATTTCACATTGCCTGTGTCCGGAAGGTGCAGCAAAATGCTTCCTTTTTGTTTTTGTTCTCATAATTACGCGTGTAAATTTAATTACATTGTCATTTTTTGCATTTTGAACCAGAAAACCTTTATTTATAAAAATACTTTGAGCTCTGATATATAATTTCATTAAAATAAACCTTTTCATTGCGATGTTTGATTTAATTAAATTTTTTATTGTTTTAGTGCAAGTATTTGCTTTAATTTAATTGGACTGCGTTGTTTTCTTTTGAGATTATTTCATTTAAAACGCTTTTTGTTTACATTTTTCTAAAACCTTAATATCCTTTTTAATTTATATACGACCCCAAGGGCATATATAGATTTTGATAATCCGACTTTTTTTGTAAAATATTAGAGAAAAATATAAGAATTTAATTCTTGTTTTTTCAAGGTCATATGCTTCAAGGTCAAGTTATTGCCAAATCTAGTGTTCCTTGTTTGGGGCCCTATGATTTCCTTTATTTTCACAACAATTAATCTTCAAGGTATCCTAAATAAAACCCGCTAGATTCTCCTTCTGGCGAAAAACGGGGTGGACAAAGACAAACCCCACTTTTCTATCTCAGACACCTTACACAATATCAAAAAAATTCTTTCAGATTATTGTAGGATTAAATAAGATAAGAAAACTTGCAGAACATTTCAAGGTCAACATCGGAAAATTCAAGGTCAAATTTTTTATTTCTCAGAAACCTTAAATATTTTTGAAGTTTTTTTTACATTATTCATTATTGTAGGATTAAATAATTTTAAAATATGTAATTCAAAAACAGTGCATTTTAGGGTATTATGATGTTCTGCATTATTGCTAATCTCATTAAAAGTACTAATTTTGTTCAAAAATCAAGGTCAAAATTCAAAAACTTCAAGGTCACATTTCTCATATCTAAGAAAAGCTTTATTAAAATGTAGTTAAGCAACAGTCGTATATAAATTCACGCCTTGCTCTCCCTGCGATGGAGTTTTATAAGATTTCTTTTATGGATTCAATTTTATTTTAGCTAAATACGAGAATTTTTAATAATCATTTTGAATGTTTTTGTGTTGCATCACATTAACGTTTATAATTTTAAAAATCTCAGTTCTCACCACATGCTTCCAATAAATACAAAGCATTTTAATTTTGCAAATCTTCAAAGCACAAATGTTTTAACTAACTTCATGTATGTATAACAAAAAAAATAACTGCGGCAACCGTCATGCCATTTGTAAAACAATTATTCCCCCATTTATCTTTGTTTAACACAATGAGATGTTTTTCCAATTGAATAAATATGGAAGATCAAAAGCTGCGTTGAGTGTATATTATAGTCTGATGAAGACAGCAAAAAATATACAAATTCCTTAAAGCTTCCATGTAGGTTAATATTAAATTAATCCACACAAAGCCCAAAGTTACACCATTAAATTTTTAACTGCACGATTTACAGAACACCCAACAAACAATTAATTAATTATGCATCGCTTAAGTACACATTTAAATTCCACCACAAAAAGGTCAAGGTCATTGTCCTTAAATATTTTTGTGTGTTTACATTTGATGTTTTTTCAAAACCGATTCCATTTCACACGCACTATTTAATTGCCACACTGCAATCAAATTTGAAATGTGTTTGTGTATCAAAGTCCTTGGATCGTTATCGACATCGTAATGTGATTGCCCACCAGCATAAAATACAAATTGCGTAGGGATGTTAAATCGTCGTCATGTTACGATGCAATGCAATTGGCATTTTATTATCAAGTTAGTTTATTTACGTGCGGTTGACCACATGTGAATTTGATGATGTAAGAAATTCTTTAGCAATCCCCAAATTATTGTTACTCCATGCTGCGTGATCTGATTAATATGGCCATAATATACTCGCATGACTGATTGGTTTTTGTAATGAAAACAAATTCGTGCCCCAATCAAATTATGTAGTTGATGGGGGATTTTATTTTCCAAAAAAAAAACATATTTTCTGCTCATCGTTTTGACCTCAGAATTAGTCTTTTCAGATATTATTGGGATCATTCTTAGTTTGAACTTTGTTGATGTTGCAAAAGGGTCAACAAAACTTGTAGTTTTATTAGTTCCTAAAGTTTTTTTTTTTTATTTTACTATTAAAGAATTTTTTCTTAATAAAAAAGACGTAAATTGTTAGGTGTAAATCAGATTTTTTTCCAAAAATGGTTCTTTTTTTACTAATAACCTGTTAAAAATTAAACTTTCTAAATATTAAGGGTGCGTGTAAATTGATTAAAAATAAAAATAATAAGAAAAAACTCCTGATGAGGTAAAAAGAGTTCAATTCGTTTCATTTCTCAACGATGTAAAATATTTATAAATTCTCCACGAGGTGAAAAAAGAGAATTTACCTTTACAATACACCAAATTTGTAAAGGATCACTGACAAGAACTTAAGTTGTTGTAAAATGTCAAAATTTGATTAATATGTCAACTATCGTAGGTCATACTCATGAATCATGGTCAAAAATGTAAAGACCTGCTGGAGAATTTCATGCGGCCACCATTTTGTTTTTCAATGCATACAATTTCTTTGCAGATGACGTTAAACTGTTAAAGTAAATCCATTTAATTTCTTGCGGATGATGTCACATTGCAAAGCTGTCAAGCAGACCTTTTTTTTTGGATTGTGGTCTGGATTCTGGACTCTGGATCCACATAATTACTACAATTTTTATAGTCGTGGTGAATTAGCTGTCAAAATAATAATTTCGCTGTCAAACTTTTAACTTTTTAACAAATTTAAATATGCTCTTAAAACAACTAAAATTCCACAAAATTGTTTAGAAAATCACCAAATTTTACTTAAGACACTTAAATCTTTCAATGATTATTTTCAAGTAATGCATCAGCAAATATTATAAATATGCATTTACAACTTAATCATTACGTATCTCTGCAAAAAGTAAAGCAAAATTTTTGTGCCGTGACGAGACTCAACCTAACCATTGTATTACTCAACAAAATTCCAGTATTCCATAGAATGTGCAGCATGCAAAAGAAAAACGTGCATACTTTCCCGATTGTGTAACACATTATTGTAAGCTTATTACGAAGGGGTCGAATGACTTTCTCGGCGTATAGTGTTTCATTCTGATTTGCTCTATTTATAGTGCATTGGAACAGTGATACAATTCACTCCCAGATAACATGAAACTAATTGTATTTATGCAGTCAGTGCACACTTTAAAATTTCGCTATGGTAATCAAAATGCAATAATTGAAATGGTTAATTTGATTTTGTAATTACTTTTAAATTATGCGGTTATTTGTGTAAAGGATATTCAGCACTGATCTACTTATATGATTTCAAAATGAATAAGCAGTGAGCACTAATTAATAGGTCAACTTGTGCTTTATTAATTGACAGGTCTTGAATTAAACATTGAGCTTTATTATTCATGAAATTATTAAATAGTTCATTACTATTCACATAACACTTTTGATTAAGGCTGCAAATTATAAATGGATTTGCAAAATTTAATACCATTTAAATTGGACATAATTAATCACGTTTCTATTTCAACTTTTATAAATACTGCATTGATTAATAATTGCGCAAAATGTTAATGTTAATATCCAAGTAATGATCAATTTGCGTGCTTAACTGTACTAAAATACTTACCGGCGAGTATAACGCAACACTAATTACTTTCTTGTCTACCCTTACCAATTTGTCATTAATGGGAAACGCTTTAAATCACCACTGTCAGCTTCGCGATTTGAATGGGCGATGCGCTTGTTTCCATCGTTTAAATTTTAGACGTTTGCAAACTACGTGTGCTTGAAATTAAGCTTTATTTAGCAGATGCTATGTATACAACATTTGTCAAAATACTGGCACATCGACGAAAAGCCTTATTCCGCTCATTTCTTGAAAGCTCCCACTCATTCCGGCATTGATCATGATGAATGAAACAATATTTGGATTAGCAGTCTCTTTAATAAACTGCACAGCTTACACAATTGGGAATTACGGGGGCACATCCTTCTCTCGCTCTCGTGCAAACTGTTTACACTGGATTTTGGAATATAATGTACGTCGTTTTTTTCGGGGATGGCTTTGAATCTTTAATCACAATCTATTAATTAGTTTACAGTCTCTGCTGTAATGCTGTTTACTGTATACAATATTTATGTAGCATATAATGCCACCATTATTAAACCATCACTAATTACCATCATCCATGTGCGATGTGCGTGCTTTCGGAATATAAACAATCGTGTTTTAGTTTAATAACAGTGTTCCTATATTGTTCTATATGTATTTTCATTGTGTAGGGCTTTGTAGTTTTTAGGACATCAATCATTATAAATATATGATGTCATGAATCGATAAAATGTAAAAGATTACCTGGTTGTATCACGCAATGTAAGTTCTGTTTAATAATAATTAATCGTTGCTTAGTTTAATTTGAATTAAGTATTTATAAATAAGTAACCTCGTTTTATATAGAGTTCAGTAAAATTATAAGCCCTTAAAAACAATTGACCGTTGGAAAGGTCTCAAAATTTAGTGGAGAACATCGTGACTCATTTACAACTTAATTTGCGGGACTGAAAAGTCATGCCCTTGGTCGTCATCTTGAAAAAAAAATTTAAACTGGTTTTTCTATCATATCTCGGATTTTATCTATTTTATGCGAAAACTGTGAACAACTATTGTTGCAGAAGTCAAGATGCACATTTTTTGTTTACAACATTTTCTCCGGGCATTTGTATACTTAAAGATATTAACAAAAATGTTAAATTTTTTGGGAAAAACGGATTTAATTCCAAAATCAAAAACTTGATTATTTGGATATTCAGTTAATTTTTTCTAAATTTTTAATTTTATAAAAAAACTCCAAAATCCAAATATTATATAAAAATTATGGAAGGTCAACAATACACTGAATTCACCTTTAGTCCTTACAGTTTAAATCAGAATAACACACATATCGACCCAAGCACATTGACCAATTCCAATTTGACTTCGGAAATAATTGGCAACCCAAATTGATTGTAACAAAACGACAAACAAATTTACACACTGCAGATAGTGCAGCATGCACTTTGTTTAAAATTGCACCTATCTGCACACACACGCCTTCTATTCTGTCTATAGTTCCAACATAGTTTTCGTATGAGCATTGCCAAAAGTCATGGGCCGCCAAATACTGCGGTAAAACCAGAACATTAAAAACATAATTCAGTTTATGTTAACAATTTTATGTGCATTACTGCATTAATAACAATTTAAGTCATACATTTTTATACAATGATCGTCAAAACATTTGAATAACATGAACTCATCTTTTGTTAAACAGATTTTCACAAAGCACAATCTTGTGGACACTTTGCATGATGATGTAATCACTATTGGAATCACCATAGCGTTGCATACAGTCGAAGGGGTGCACATTTTGCAATGACGACGGCAACCACAACGGTGTGTAATGATGGTGCAGACGGAAGTGCCAACACGTCGACATTTGCGGCCGGTTCCAATGGGGGTGGCGCAACCAATTCAAGCGGAATCACAAATGCAAGTGGGGGTGGCAGCAGTCACCGCAAAGGTCATAGGTAAGATTACCATATAATAATAATTATATTATGATGTGTCTAAAATTGTAAAATAATTGTTGTCGACAAAATGCAAAACGGGAAAGAAATTATTTTGGCGTTCAAATGCATTTGTTTCAAAAAATGAATACTACCAGAAATTGGAACAGCAGTTGTGTCGACAACCTAGCTAGTTGTTGGTTTGTTGCAGATGTAGCACGCATTTGAATTGTTTTGAGTTTTCCCTTGTGCAGTTTTTGTGCACTGACGAAGTTAGTTTTTTCAATTACTTTTAAAATGTAAAGGTAGAGATGTTACAAGTGAAGCACTGACTGACTCTAACATTATTTTCAAATTAGTTTTACAAATTCACTTATTCATATTGTGCAATTATGCAAGTTGAATTCAATTTCAAATTCACCATCACTTAACTATTACGGTAACGTGCATTATTTCTAAATTTAATAATGTTATTGCGTTTATTTTAAGACGCCAAGAGTCAATGTACACGATGACAGGGTTATACTCAGAAACGGCAGACGACAGCAGTGTGGATGTGCCTCCCGACTCGGAAAACTCAGAGTCAAGCCTAAATTTGCCAGATGCATTATGCACGGACACGGTTATCAAATGCCACAGCAGACAGCCATCCAGTGGTGTTGTGGATCGCGACAAATCAATGGCCAGTCATCGACAGGAAACAACGGATGACTATTTACGAGACTGTGGAATTCTATCCTGCCGGCCCAAGGCCATCCAGAAATTTGCTAGAATCAAGGTGAGTGCTTTTATTTTGTGCGGGGTGGATCGATGTGACGACTTTTATTGATTGAGTTGTTTTTTTTTGCAATTTTTTCAGATATTCGTGCTACTTCTGTCAATGCTCGTGACATTGCAGCAGGCCTTAAGCTCTGGTTACATTAACTCAGTGATTACAACGATAGAGAAACGCTTTGAAATACCATCCAGTTATTCAGGACTCATTGCTTCAAGCTATGAAATTGGAAATGTTATTACAGTAATTTTTGTCAGTTACTTGGGAAGTAGGAGGCACATTCCGGTTTGGATTGGAATAGGTAAGTTTCCCTCTTATTTATTAAATTGTTATATGTTTTTAAATAAGCAATTTTTAAGCACCAGATTTTTTGTTTAATTTTAAAATTTGTCAGCTGAAACCATATTAGTGAATTCAGAATTAAATTACAAATTTTGAATTCACTAAAAATATGTTTTTTGACTTCATGTTCTTGGATAATTGTTTCCAAAACCTTTCAAACTGCAATTGCTGACACGAAAAATCTTTCATTTTAAATATAGAACCGTGTGGAAAAGCATTCTTTCGGAAAGAAAATGCATATAACATGTTTGCCATGAAGGAAAAGTCCTTTAAAAGTTTTATGAGAACGTCCGGGGAAAAGTTTGAGGTTTAGTTTCAAAAGTGTAGCAAAGAATGCACACGATTGCAAAGGACGTAACGTGAAAGCAACCTAAGTATTACACGAATTTCCTTTTTTTTTATTAAAGCTCACCGGGATTCAGCTTTTTATAAAATGAATGAGTTTTTCATTTTTGTTCCGCTCTGGGAATTACTTTACTCCGGAAGCAAATTTTTCGTTACAAAAGCCTCATTACCTTGCTATTCAATATTTTTTGACTATTTTTATGTCACTTTGTTTTCATAATTGTTTTTTATTCGAATTTTCTAGTTGAAACCGTGTATAATGAAATCAAATTAAGAAAATGTCACACAACGTAGCTTATATAATGTGATAATTTAATATTAATATAGGAACCATAAACGTGGGCGACATGTTCTACAACTTCCATTTTGATTAATTTCAAACTCACTACATTCTCATTATTATTCATAGTTCTAAAATCGTTCACAAACACTTCCGAACGTTTATGTTGTAAATTTCTCTTATTCACCCTTGTTTCTATATATTATGCAATATTAAATTATGAAGCTTCATAATTATAATTATGCTCGATACGCAGATGATGGAACGCAATTTTCCGATTGATAGAATTAATTACTACACAACCTACTCTAAATTTTGCACCAAAAATTAAACGAGTAATTACATGCGGATTGCTTTTTATCATTGCTGTGATGTAGATGGTATAATAAGTACCTACAAAGTACTTTAAATATTATTAGATAGTTTACCTATCAAAGTTTACGAATAGACGAATTTTCCTACCAACCCTTATTTGATTCACGTCACGTTATGACGCGGCGGGCGCGGCACCTGCACACACATTATAAATGATTTGTCGCATCGCAGCATGATAACACCTCCTCCCCATCAAACCGTTATCGTAATGGTATCAGCCATTTTTAGACATTACAACACATCACCGTCGGAGAAGAAGCGTATCAATATTATTTATGGGGTTGATTTTTTACAACCCAAAAGCGTGGTGGAAATGTACTCGAAAGGGGCTTAAAAAATTAAGTATTTTAATTAAAGAATTATGCGGTGGTTAATGTTTCACCAGCACTGGTTTTATTGCGTTCAACTTGTGCTAAGTACAACAATTTCAAGATTAAGTGCAATATTTGATGAAAAGGAAACACAATCTTCTGACCAATTTATTTTGAAAAGGTCAAGCAAGCATAAATTATTGCAATAACAATTTTAATTAATAAATGCGAATAAGTATTAAACTCGACAGCCATAAAGTTGTGAATTGTTTTTGTGCGTATAATTTAATGAATTTAATAAAAGTATTCATAAATTGTTATGTAATTAATTTAGGGGTTGAAATTTAATGAAGAATTTATAGTGTAGTAAAAAGCTCTTTATTTGATGCACTTCAATCAATATTTAAGTGGAAAATTATTTAAAACTTAGATGGATTCCCCTCCCCCATTTGTGTTGATTAATAACTTAAACAGTAGAGCAGCACAAACTTCTAATTTCTTGATGCCTATAGTACTAATAATCAATCTCATAATGCCACAATTTTGCAGACTCATTGAAATGCATTAACGAAATAATTAATTAAGCTTCAATTACAATTCATTTTATTGCCAAAATCAACATCAAATTAATTATTTATCAATTCAATTGGGTTTAACTGGTAAAATATTCATTCCTTGTAATTAGTTCATTGTATTGACACATTAAGGACATTACACAATTGTACTAATCCAGCATGAACTCAAAATAAAAGCTCTCAATATTGAAAGTTCTTATTGACATAAACAGCAACATGGAGCCATTTCAATTTTGTGCTAGACATCGAAGACATCGTAAAAGATCGATATAACATCAAATACCAGTGGAAAAAAAAGGACTACAGTTTCGAGGACATTCTGTTGACTGAATCTGTTGACAGAGTGCGGAATGTTGTCAATGCATGTGTAGCTGAACATAGTTGCTGGCATATATTATGTTAAAATACGCTTTCCCCCAACACGTTGCGATGGTGTTTCGTAAGACAAACGCCATTGTCAAATTCTTCTTATCTTCAGCCAACATATTAAATGGCTGTGTTTATGTATTCATTCGGAATGTACAAACTACAAGCATAAAAACGTGTGTAACCCAACTTTGTGTGTGTACAATTTTCTATCAAACAAACTATATTCATGAGATAACCTATAGCACCCAGCCACCGCGTAATGCTTTTTCTATACAGCTCCAATTGTAGTTACTGGTGTCTGCTAACTATAAAGAGACAACCGAAGTATGTTTGTGTACCTTCATATCTAGTGCACTAGTTGCCAACAAATTGGCTTTGATTCTAATTTTAACAATTCATGTATGCTCTAGTATAAGATCAGTTTATCTGGTATCGTCTGGATTTTGTCGCCAACAATGTGTCGAAAGTTGTGATAAATTGTTTGTAACTTTACCCAAAAGGTTTCTTGCTTATTACAGATTTTGCTTTGTCATTTTGTGTTTTATGTTTTTTGTTTAAAAAATTTCAGGTTTATCATTGAAATACAAGTTTTTGCATTCAAATAAATTGCAAGTATGCAATTTAGCAATAATTTTTATTCCCTCTAATTTATACACAAAAAAATTAAAAATGAACTTTTTAAATTATTTATTGCTCAATAATTTGCATCCTTTTTATGCAACAACAATTAGGCCAATCCTTAGAACTGATTAAACTTTATTTGATTGACTATTTTCCCCCTTACACCGCTTATAGGTCATTTAATGAATTTATGGGAACTTGTGTCACGATCCTGAAACATGATGTGGCCACAAATTTCTCTCTCTCATTTGTAGTTTCTGGCATACGGCTTTGTCGTTCCAATCGATTAGCAGCGGCTATATAGATTGATGATGATTGATGACTTTATGAATTATTAGATGGGGTCAACAGCAGACCTATCCAATCCATTTTGTGTTCGACAATTCGAGGTTGAACCAACATAAATGCTACGTCGTTGTTATTGGCATCAATTCTTTAAGATTATTCTATTTAATTGCACTCAATTGAAGGCGTGTGTGGCGTTTGATTTTTGTTGCAATGAATTCACTTTGCATGAACTTAAAGAAACACACCAACAAATACTTCATAAGCTTCAATTTCGGAATCGGAAACTCCGAAAAGGCTGCAATAGCATACTTTTAGGAGCTTTTTAGTATTAAATTGTTTTTATGTGAAAATGCAATGTTTTTCATGCCATAAACAATTCTTCAATTGCTGCTTTAATCCAGTTTTGAATGAATGCAATAAAAATTGGAACAAACAACTTCATTGATTACTTAGTAGTGTCACTCCTTTCTAAATTCAATTATTGTACAGCATAGTTGCAAGTCCCAACTAAGATTGAAACTGATATCTTGTAAACAAGTATAAATAACCGCATTTCAATCAATAAAAGGCAGACCATTTATTTGTGGAGAAGTTTTTCTTTATCTACGGCTTCTTTTGTGTTTGATGTTTGAATATCAGCTTTGTTCTGATTTTCAGAACTTCTTGTTCAACGATTCAAAAATTATTGCCATTTACATAATATTGATTTATGTGTTATGTAATTTGTTAAGAAATCATTCACCCCTATTTTCCTTACACATTTTCATATTTTCCTTTAGAGTTTGTGGGTTTCTTTAAACACTTTGAAGTTTGAGTGCAATTCCTTTATTGAGGGAATTAAGATCCAGATTATTATTGATTGTGAAGTTAAGTAAAATTGGGGGTGAATTTTAATTTTGATTTGATTTTTCAATATTTAAAAGTCTTTCTGTTTGTGAAGCGTGTAAGGGTTGATTTCAATTATGTTTTTGAATAAATTAATTTCAGCAGTTTTGGGTTTCGGTAAAAAAAAACAATGTTAGATTATTAAGTGGTTTTCAATAAAATAACCAAAACCAAAACCGATATTAGGGGTTTGGTCAATTTATTATTTGATTATAAATTTGCATAACTCAATTTAATTCATACTATGACAATTGACTAAATTAAATTATCCAAATAAAATGTTTAAAGCATTTCTTAATTCCTAAAACTCTTTATTTAAATTAATTTATAATACCGATAAATCTAATTTTTGATTAAATTTATTTTTACAGGTGCCGTCATAATGGGCATTGGATCACTTGTCTTTATGTTGCCCCACTTCACCGGCGAACCCAATCCCGGCATCATGATCAAAAATTTAACCTCTGACAATATATGTCGTGGTGTATCATTGCGTGAACACGACATGGGATTAGGGCGACTGTCCAGCGGATTATCCAATCCACCGTTGGCGCCACACAACAATCTCAGAGGCGACAACTGTATTCAAGTAAAGTCGTCAACATTCGGCCCCGTTCTGCTGTTTGTTATCGCACAGCTTTTGCTGGGGTGTGGAGGTAGCCCACTATTTACATTGGGCACCACTTATGTGGATGATCACGTCAAGACTGAAAGTTCCTCAATGTATATCGGTAATATTGATTTTTTTTTTTATAAATATTCTCTTTCTCTGTAGAAGAAGACAAAAATAAATTTAATCAATTGTAATTGTAATTTAACATTTTATTTCAATCCCCACAGGTTTTATGTACAGTATGGCGGCCTTTGGACCAGTGCTAGGTTTCTTATTGGGGGCATACTTGCTTTCCTTTCACATGGACTCGTTTTCGGGAACATTAATCTCAATCAGTAAGTATAATATGCTTTTC
Source organism: Sylvicola cinctus (assembly GCA_963854165.1). Taxonomy (NCBI): domain Eukaryota; kingdom Metazoa; phylum Arthropoda; class Insecta; order Diptera; family Anisopodidae; genus Sylvicola; species Sylvicola cinctus. Next base: position 61,955,638 of record OY974082.1, on the reverse strand, counting down.
ATTTAATTTGCATAATCTCCAAAACAATTTATAGCCAGCATTCTGAAGCGAATAAATTCCGAAAGCAGACGCACTTTGAACATGAGAACATATTTTCCAAAATATCGGTTGTTTAAGATTGTGTACAAACCTGCAAACATTTTTCTGCATTTATGATTGTGAGCTCTATATTACAACATAACTTGAAATGGGGGTTGAGTTATTCTATTTATGTAGTTGCTCCTGTTGTATTTGATATTTATGTTCGATAATATCGTGTGGAATCCTTAAAACACCATAAATTTGCCCCCCTAAACGGAAAGGACAAACTAAATAAATTGGGTTTGAATATTTGATGATATGTTATGTGCGTGTACTCCTCAAGTGGGCAAAACAGCATTGACAGGGAATTTATACAAAAATTGCGATACGCATATGTTTAAATATTTGGTGATGTGCATAGTAAAAAGGGTGACCCAAAGGTCAATCATCAAATAAGTCAGTAAATATTATGACTCTTAACTGTTCCCTAAAGTTTTGTGAAATCAGCTAATTTAACAAATTCGATTTAATTGACCCTTTTGTGTCACATACTTTTAATAATTCATTGAGCTAAGAGCATGCGTGTCACAAATATAAATTATGAACGCACAATCAAAAACAAATGTAATGTCTTCAATAAATTGAGCATTAAAAGATGTGGCTACCTAAATTATTATGGAATCCACCTCAATTAGAATGTAATTGGATGCATTTGGGCTACCCTAATTTCAGCCAAACGAATTCGATTAAGTAAATGTAGTCGTTTGAGTTTCTCTGATAAATGATAATCCTTTGAGGTAGAAAGGTATCACCCACCTTAATCTCCACAAAAATCCTTTTTATTAGCGTTTTGTGGCTTTGTTTTTCTCGAGTTGATTGTATTTAAATAAAGGACATTTGTTTTGAGAAGGAAAACAAAGCCATTCAACGCTTTTGTTAACAGGATATTGTTTTTGAAGTGGGGACAAAAACCGACTTTAATTTTTTGATATTTAAATTATAAAGTTATCAGGAATTGGGTTTCCTTGAGCATCACTTTAATAGTCCTTAAATGCTTTTAGTCTTTAAAAATTGGAAAATTAAACCCACACACAATTTTAGTCTAATTTTGTCGACTTATTATCGATTTTCTACTTTCTTTACTCCTAAGCATTTCTATAATTTGATCCTTATTTGCATAAAAATTCTTTGACACGTCAATATTAAAAAGGAGTGAACGACTTTTACAAGAAATGTCTCGTCATGTCAAATCAATCATCCCTTAAGGCTGTATTTCATTACAAACCCCAACATTTTATTTATTTTCCTTTACCTCATATTTTTCGGAATTTTTTTTTTTTAGATCCTGGCGATCGAAGGTGGGTCGGCATGTGGTGGGGTGGATTCCTATTGTGTGGTCTTTTGCTAATCATCGTTGCAATTCCATTCTTCTCATTCCCCAAAGTGCTGACTGGTGAAAAAAAGAAAATCAAACAGTCCGACCTTAAGCCAAACAACTCAAACAGTCTGCCCAGAACACAGGCGCCACCATCGTCGCAACCGCAACCACCAAGTACCAATGCAAAACATGCAGACTCTGCATACGGCAAAGACATCAAGGACATTCCCTTGTCGATGTGGCGATTGCTGTGCAATCCCGTGTACATAGTGACATGTCTGGGGGCGTGCATGGAGCTAATGATTGTTTCCGGTTTTGTTGTGTTCTTGCCGAAATACCTTGAAACACAATTTAGTTTGGGCAAAAGTCAGGCCAGTGTTTTTACAGGTGAGTTTTAATTTTTTTCTGCATGATTTTGATGTTGGCATGCATTCTAAATAAATAATTTGCTGCTTTATAATTCCACAGGATCGATAGCCATTCCCGGCGCATGCATTGGCATATTCATCGGAGGCTGTATACTTAAGCGTCTGCAACTAAAGCCAAGAGGCGCCGTCCAGTTTTGTGTGATTTCGAATGTGGTGTGTCTAGCCTGCTATGCGCTGTTATTCTTTTTGGGTTGTGAGAACCTTAAAATGGCTGGAACGACAATTCCTTACTACAATAGGTACTTTGATAATCTTCCCATTACATCATCAAATTCATTACTATTTACAAATTCCAGCACCACACACACTCCGGAACCGTTTCAAGTGAACTTAACGGCTGCTTGCAATTTCGGATGTGAATGCTTGATGACTGATGTGGAGCCGGTGTGTGGCAACAATGGCCTGACATACTTCAGTCCATGTCACGCCGGTTGCACTGCGTTCTCGTCCAGCTCCAATTACACCAATTGTGCTTGCGTGCACTCAAATGTGACGAATGTGTATGCCGGTGCTGGTGGCAGTATTGCGCAAGCATCAACGGCACGTGAAGATTTCGCGGAGGTGACTGTGGTGCCCGTGGCAACTGCTGGTCCCTGCATGACACCCTGTCGGACCATCTATCCGTTTTTGATTTTGTTGTTTTTTATGACATTTATTGTGGCTTCGACACAGATGCCGTTGCTCATGATTGTACTCAGGTAAGTTACGATGATTGTGTTTCATTGGGAATGGTGGATTTTGTGTTTGCATTGGAGTTTAAATGATTGATGCTAACGAACTTTTGTTTTGGCAGATCGGTCTCGGAGGAGGAACGTTCGTTTGCTCTGGGAATGCAGTTTGTCATATTCCGATTGTTTGGCTACATTCCAGCACCAATTTTGTTTGGTAATTTGATTGATTCGACGTGCCTGTTATGGAAATCGACATGTGGGGAGAAGGGAGGACGATGTTTGATCTATGACATTGAGAAATTCAGATACAAGTAAGTTTAATTTGAATTTTCTTTTAAATAATTCTATTTAACTGCAATAATTGTATTTATAAAAATGTCGCCACAAATGCATGCAATTCCACAATTATGTTATGCAATTCAATGCTATATTTCTTTTAATGCAATTGCCTGTTACAAAATGGAAAAATTCAAGGGCGCAGTGCCAACTTTTGTTTAAATTATGAGTTTAATAAAAGTGCATTGAAATGTTTTCGGACATGAGATCATTAAATAAATTAAAACTAGGCAATTTGCCTAACTGGGAATAATTAAATTTAATTGAATTACCTGAATCGCATAAAAAAGCATTTTCCATTAATTACATTCAAATTACAATTGGCCTGCACTGGCCACAATGCAAATGAAATAACGTTTAGTGCACCAATAAAACTGCAATGAATTTCTTTTTTTCATTTCAGATACGTTGGACTATGTGCTTGCATCAAAATTGTTGCTTTGGGAATTTTCCTGGTTGATTTGTGGCTAGTACGACGTCGTAAGCACATGGACAAAGCCTCACCCTTGACAGCCAATGAATTGGTGGGGTCTATAATTAGCTTGGACAAATGTATGTTGCGCCCATCTATTTTTTTTGTAAACTTAACACTGATGAAAACAATTTTTTTTTAACAGTATTTGAAGAAAAAGGAATTATTGATAATCAAGCGATTCCTTTTAATGGCGACGTTCTATCCGATGATTACATAGTGCGTGGTGATTCAAATAAGAAGGTTCTCATTGCGTCCCGCCATCTTCGTAATGACTCCCGATCCATTCAATTGGAATTCAGGTAATTTGAAATATTTATTTGGATTTAAACTTTGATTTTATTATCAATTGTTAATTTCAGATACGATTACAAAGACAAAGCAGATCAAAAGAAATCTAGAACTCATCACCGTAGTAGCTCGTGTGATGTAAAGATAATCCGCAGCAACTCACGCGACTATGACTCTGATTACAAATTAAAGAAATGCGTGTCAAAATGTCATTCTCGTAACAATTCCAAAGACCTGGAGCAAGACTTCCGCCAAAAATTGACGCAACACAAACAAAATCCAAAGAATGACCACAGTATGAACATCAAATACATTTTAAACTACTTGAACAGTGATCCAAAAGATCATGCTGGTAGTGGAGGCGCATCGTCCAGTCGGACGAGTCGTGGCCACAATCGCAATCATTCGTATGATCAAATTTACATGCCAAACAACATTAAAATTGATCATGAGCTTACAAACAAATTCTACAAGAATTGCATTCGCAAAAATTCGCGTGACGTTGATGTGAATCTCATCAAGAACAATGCGGCTAAAGAGTATTTAGATAGTAAAATATTAGTAAGAAATAATTCTAGCGATGTAAATGAGCTTCCTGCAGTGGCTGCACTGCCTGTGGTGACACAAAATCCTAATTTTGAGTCTAAATTTCCGACGCATTCGCGAAACAACTCAAAGGACTTGACGACAAAACCGCTTACAATGTTGGATGATCCTACGGTGGACACCATTTTGCGACATCGTCGGACCAGCTCCAAAGATTTGAATCGCGTTGCCACTATAGATGCAAAGCATCGACGAAACTCGTCGCAACACAAAATTCAGATTGATGCCGAGCAGGAGCTGCAATTGTTGGACAATGCCGGCGAAGAGGTTGGCTCCAACACAGACACTGATTGCGTGTGAAATTGGGTTAATATTTTAGTTGTTTATTGTAATCTCATTAAACGTATTGAAAAAGTGTTTTGCAGATTATTAAACAATTTTTCTTGGCTAGTGAAATCGCTTCAGCGGTTTTTGCAATTCTTTTATTTTTCTTCCATCCTTTGAGTTAAGTCAGTAATTTAATTCAAACAAAAAATATGTTATAAAGTATAAATGAAAATGCCTGAAATACTCGTTAATGTAAATTATTTTAATGAAAACAAAACAAAAGTAAGAAAAACCGTGATTTTGTAAAAGAATATTCTAAAATCTAAAGAATTGTGTACTTTTAGAAATTCATTGTAAAATGGATCAATGTGAAATTTTAAAAAAATAAATAAATTAGAGAAAAAATATGTAAAACTATATTAAGACACACGTATTTTTAAGACAACCGTAACTTTATAAATGCTCAAATGTTGCAGTACATGATATTGTAAAATGTTTGTAAATTATTGCGTGATTGTGAATGTTCCTGTGAGCAATTTCATACAAACTTCAATCAATTATTTTGTGAAAAAGAACTGCATTCTTCTCTTTAATGCCTCTTAAATACAGAAAGTTGCAATAAAAAGCTCCGATCATCAGCTCGATTAGTGATAAGGTGGACGCCCTCATTTTTGTATGGCAATGTGTGCAAATAATAAAAGGGGACCGTCTAGAATTTAAAGAAGTCAATTTTTCATCTGAATTATAATGAAAATAGTGCTGTGAAATAATCAACAAATATAATGATGAACATGGAAATGTATAGCGAGACCTTTACTTAACGAAAATGCTGTTTTTAACTTCTGAGACCTCTATTCTAAAATTTATTTATTCCAAAAACAAATTATGTAACTGGTAACAAAATGTTGAAATATTGAAGCATCTTTTATATGTTAATTCTTGGTATATTTTTTCTACAAGTACAATGACATTTATGAAGAGAATTTAAATTGATACATTAGATGAAAATGAGTTTTAACAATGACGCTTTTAATTGAACGCCGTTCTTGAATGAATGTAAATATTTAAAAAAAATTACTTAAAATATGGTGTTATAGAAAAATTTATTTAGATGAGCTTCGCATCTAAAAAGTTGATGCTTGTAGATGAATAACCCCGTTTGACCTTTAAATTAAAACGCAGTATTTAGTTAATGAGCCTTTTTTTTGGAAAGGATTTTTAAAAAGCAACTTCACTTAAGTAACTTACTTGATTACAAAAGCCAAAACGGCTTTAATATTCACAACATTTGTGATTTTGTTTTAACATTTCGGCGAAATTGAACATGTGCAATTAATTTAATTCAATTAATCCTGTGACTTTTATTACAAAATACAATTAAATGAACTTTAATAATTATACTGCCTTAAATTTTGATCAAGCAATTAATTCAAGGAACAGGAAACCGTATTAATATCTTTATCAATTAACGCATAAAACCGACATTCTTTTTATCTCAATAATTATGATTTAATTTCCTCGTTCATGAAATAGATTTGTAAACCGATTACATTGTAGTTGCGCATATCATTAAGAAAATAATATTACAAATAGTAGAAAGTAGGTTTTCCAGAAATGTACTTACCCCCAAATTGTTATTTATTGATACATAAAAGTTAATTGTTTTATATTAAACAAACATGCAATTATTCTGCTATTGAATTCAGTGATAATAAAATTTGTTACAACATAATCGTCTTAATTATAAATAATTGGACATAATTTGTTGTAATTGTAGTAAATTATACTTTTACTGAATTCATTAAAAATCCTATTTAATTAAGTTCAATGTGAATGCAATATAAAACAAAAAAAAAACAAATATCTACAAATGCCACTACCATCTAGCTATTTAAATATTTATTAGCTGCAGTTGTATCGTAAGCAATATTCACGTAGGTGTTTGTTAATTGTTTCATTTTTGTGCATTTATTAAGAGTTATTAATATTAGCAATTAAATTAAAATGGGTTGATTAATGGGATCTGCCTACACACAACAGGAATAGCGTTTAACTATTATATTACATATATTTTAGGAATATTCATTTTAACCTACTGAATATTTAATTTTATCTTTAACTGAATTAATAGATTACTAAACACAGTAATAAATATTTATAATTACTTATTGAGAATAAAAACACAGTAATTTTTAATAATGGCAAATAAGAGTACATAATATAAATATAATTCATAAAATACCTTAAAGATAGGATGCAAATGTTTTATTGGTACAGCTGAAGCTGCAACACTTTAAATGATTTGAATTACAAATCATTGGAAAACAAATTATGGAGCACACACAAATGATGTTTTTTGTATATTTCCATTTGCCTTAGCTTTATGGACAAATAAATAACTGAATAAAAATGTAGAATAATTAAAACAAATTATTTAATTGTGTTTCTTTGTTATTAAATTTGTTTTTTTTTTTGTAAATTATTTCAGTATGTTTTGGTTTGTGATTCGTGAGCGATTTGTGCAAGATGTCCCACAATATTTTTATATTTTTCATAATTTGATATATCAGTTTAAAAAAAAAATAAAACGACAATAAAATTAATTTTTTCAACGGCCTAACGAAATAAAACAAAATTAGTCCAACAAACTCACCACCAATTTGTATTATATATATTTTGAAAAGGCCCACAGGAAAAACGAATATATATTTTGTAATCATCAGGCGACCATTTTGCACCGCGCAGCGAATTCAGCTATTTTAAATATTTATATATTTTTGACATTCATGTCAGAGGTACAGGTAAAATTATTTAAAAAAAAAATTTATTAGCAGGATTTTTAATTTTTAGGAAACAATATAAACTTATATTAATGAATAGTTTTTAGAACTGTTTATTATTATTTCAAAACTCGTTTTAAAATTAAAGCAGCATTAATTTATTGTATAAATGATTTCTTCCCGAGATTTTGAAATTAATTTTTAATTCATGCTACTTAAAATAATAAGGTTTAGTAAGATTTCATTATAATAATGCATTTATGCAACGTGTTCAAATTTTTAGCAGTTATTCTACCGTGTATGATTGTACGATGAGGTAAACAGTTACGCATTTTTAAATAAAATTTGACATAATTAAACATTATTATTTTATCATAGAAGAGCAATAAGAATATGTTTACGATTTACAAGCTAAATAGTTTATTCAAATTAATTATCAACGTGTAAATGTATATTTTTTTGTAATGGAAGAGTAATAAAATAAAAATGTTCAGAATAAAAATTATTCTTGGTTAAATTTACGAACAGCGTTTACATTTTCTGGCGACACTGCTTTATACTTTGAATTGCTGATGAAAATCAGAGTTGCCATTTGCCAAGTCGATAGTTCTCTGAGTACTATTGAAGTGAAAGGTTCGCTTTTCGTCTGCAGAAATTTTCATAAACTTAAAAAGTGATTGTTAAATTCCAAATTCCAATTACAAAGTCAAAGGTAAAATTTTAGTGCATACCAAATTAATTGTGATTAAACGGCAACGTGCAAAATTGTTGAAAAATCTGTCGAAAAAAGTACGTATTTTTCACAAAACGTGTGTGCCAGAGAATTTAATTTTCCAGTGCAGTAAAGGAAAAAAAGAAAAAATTGTCATAATAAAATTATTGTGCAAATTATATTTAAATTATAATTATTCATTTGAAAAACAGAATTTATTTAAAGTACATACATTCATTACGTTTCAGAAGTATTCGTAATTGGATATCAATTGAAAATAATTTGTGGGCGCCACTGTGAATTGCAAAAAAAAAAAAAAAGGGAGAAAATTATACTCTAATAAAAGAAGAAAATTTGTCTGGTTGGTATTTCCTGCTGGTTGCGAATGAATTTAACGAGGAAAAAGCTACTAATTACTGAAAAGAACTGTATTAACTGAAAAGTGTTGTGAAACCTAACTTGAAAACAGTATTTGTGTGTGTTTTTTGTTGAAAAAGAATTGAGAAAAGAAAGCAAACTCGTGGACGTCTCTCACAAAGTCGCCACACACAAAAGTCGTAAAGTAAATCCAGTTGAAAACTTTGGTGAATTCGCATCAACACGGTTGATACCCGTCCGACACTTTCAATTCAATGTGTATGGCTATAGTGGTAAGTGCATTTCATTTATTTTACACAAATTATTTCCTCCCCAATGTAATTTCCACTTTACTCCACTATACAACCTTAATTTCCAATGTTGAACCCATTTTCATTGAAAAGCAGTGGCATTGCATGAAGTGACGAAATGTGGTGGCACGCGCGTGCTCACGATCGTGGCTAACCTAGTTTTGTGCAATAATTTGTGTTCGATTTTAAGGTTTACCAGTCTATGGGACCATTGTGATTTATTATTATTAATTACAATTTAAATATTTATGATGTCGATAGAAAGGATGTTGCTATACTTAATTTTTAGAATGGCAAAGTTTGCAAACAGCATTTCAGAAGATTGGTTATGGAAATGAGATGTGTTTTGTGCCAACCTTTGCCCTTTTCAGCAATAACAACTTTATGACGTCACAGCATCAGTTAATGTTTGTTTGTGTTTAAATATGGTTTTAAAATATATTAAAATAAGATTTATTCAATTCGCGCAATTTTTAATTGTAATAATTTAAATACAATAACTTGTTGGAATGTTATCTAAGTAATTGTTTAAATTGTTGTTCACAAATATGCCAAAACCTAATTACGTATTTAGAAATTACACATCTAAATTATATGGGTCCGTAAGTACTTTTCTATTGAAATTGTGATTTGGATACAAAATTTCATTTTTCTAATTTCACAAATCAAATACTGCAAGAATGTTTGCTAACTATACCACAGTGTAATTGTGAATCATTAATTGATAATGGCTCTTATCTGTTAATACCATTCGCTTATCTCATTTGTCAGTTAACTTGGAAATGAGATTAATGCTGATTAGTTGTACGTACTTCAAAAAGAATTTCATAAAATGTGGAGATGGATTGCACTTTATTTTTCAAAGAAACATGGTTGCTTTCTTTCTTGACTTTTGAAAGCTTTTAATTAAATTTAAAATATTTTTTTTCAACCACAAAATAGTAGACATTAGTCTCTTGCATTTTTAATACAAGAAATTACTTACCTGTTCTTTGAATGAGTTTTGTGTTTGTTGAGAATTTCAAAACACCACACTGACCTTGATTCGTGTAATATTTGTATGTAATTGCGTTTAAAATTTCATCAACAACTTAACATTATTATTGCTTATACTATATGACGTCATTGGGAGCGATTGTTGAATCTGTTTTTACATTCTCAGTGGTTTATATAGCGGATGTGGTCGGGGATTGAAATCTACAGATAATTTATTCTTCTTATAATGTTGATTTAATAAATATTTTATGATATCAATATTAATTAAATAATTGTTTTTAAATGTTGTTGAATAGGAAGAAATATTTAATTTATTAAAGTGGGTTTAAAAATCAATACATAAGTGTTGTAAATTTGTTTAGTCGAAATCCAAATTATTCTCGATGGTACCAATAGCAAGCAATTTTGCAAATTGTTGATTTTTAAACTTACCATCGAGAATTGTTAAGCTTTATTAAAATGTCAAATAGTTCTCAATATGGTCAAAAAATATTTCTTACAATTCATATGCATTGATTGACAATCATCTTATCGTATTTTATACGAACAAATGTTTCCTTTAATTTTATTGTAAATTAATTCAACAATTAAACTTTAAATTCTGTTATAATAATTGTGATAAAGACTTCATTTCTTCATTTTCTGAAATAAATAAGTTTTATCACCCGGTGATCCCACACAAACTATTGATGCATATTACCACAAAATATCGATACTAAATTGAAAGTATCGAATCTTCCTTACATTCCTAATTAATTAATTATGAGAATTTTTATTAATTTAATAAGTACTATACTTAGGCGTCATATACATACACAAACGCATTTATTTTGCTATACTTAATCAACAATAGAATCATTTATTGGATTAACATGTTTTATCGCAAACATACCATTCGTAATCAGTAAAACAATTTTATCTTATCAAAAGGCACCTCAATCTCAATGTCAATTCCGTGCACATTAACGATATTGGTTAAAACGCTAGATATGCCTGCAATCTACAAATAATACTTCAATTTTAATTGCTTGGTACCATAATTTATTTTAATGAAATTGGTTGTGTCTGTGGCTAAATCCTTGAAAGAAGCCGCGGTGACATCGCCAAATGGGTTGTTGGCAAATTCATTACTTATGCCACCACCACTTGAATAAAGGATGAGTAAAAGGAAATGATGAGGAGGAACTCCCAACGTGTATATACAATTACACTCTAATAATAATATGTTCTCAATGTCATAAAAATCAATCTAGCGTCGCGTATATTGCTGTTTTTGTTGCTCGCCCAAGAGTCGAAGGTCGGTCGCTGACAAAAATAGATTAATTTAATGTTTGCGATTCGCAAAATTGTTTCATTGTTGTGTTGTTTGCCGCACAGCATAATATAGTTCTTGCTTTCTGCGTCGATTTTAGCATGCGGCATTATTGAATTTTACAATTATATTTGTATTGTTTTGATATTGTGTACTTGATATCGCATTAAATGCTATTTAGTTTATTGAGTTGTCCTATATTGGTTTACAACTTATTTAAAAGTAAATAATATTAATAAAGAATCAAAGTGAAATTGTTGTGCTTACGACACGACACAGTTGAAGAGCTTTAACGTTTTTTTTAGTACGTAATTAGTAATTACTTTTTCATTTGAAATTATATTAATTTTAGACAAAAATTGTAATTTCCATAGCAATAATCGTTTTTTTTTTGTGTTGAGAAAATTTATTGTTAAGTTCTTTTGTAATTATAGTGTTATTGTGGCCTACTTTCATAACAGAAATGTGAGATTATGGTTACTTTATTTGTTATTTTTGCATATTTTGCATACAAAATGCAAATGACACTTTTTTGTTATGTACGTTCTGTGATTGCATTCATTCCCCTATCAGACTATAACGGTGTTAGGTTGCAGCACGTGTGTCTTTGCAAATGACCACGCGCATTGCAAACGTCTGGACTCTGGAATACACGCTTGACGCTTCTTAAAATAAAATAATCATAATACGAGCAGTGCAATAACATTTTGTTATGTTTATTTATTTAATGTGTCTTTCGTTTTGTATATCTATTTGTTATTATGTATGTATTTTGAAAACGAAATTTCAGTGTTCTCAAAATTATAATTCCATGAATTTGTTTTACATAATTTTGCTTAAATATTTAAGAATTGCCTTGTGATAATATAAATCACAATACAATAAAAATACGCCTACTTTTTCTTCAACACAAAATACATTGTTATTCTTATTTGAAAAATAAATTCCAAGAGAATGTATCCACATGCTGCCTTATAAATTGTTTTATTTAAATATAGAAACAAGATCATGCGGAAAATACACATGCGAATCTTAACGTAATCATTTAAGACGGGCGATAAAAATGCAAAAAAAAAAAAAACGTCTCCCCGCAATTCTATAAACCACAGCCGTTATAATATAAGTGTGTGTTTAGTCACAGAGTCGCCAAAATGTATGATAATATACAAACATAAGGAATGAACTCGACTTTCTCCGCATTTAAGTAATTCATTCCTTATTTTAGTTGTTCGTTTTATTCCAATGCTATAAATGGAAGAAATTTGTATTAATGCGGTTGGCAACAGTTTGACAGTGTGCTTATACTTAATTTGCGATGGCTCCTTGAATTTTGCGTGCCGGCACTCAATTGATTTTATAATATGTATTGATTGATTAATTTGTCTGCATTGGAAATGGAGTGCCTGCATTAAAAAATTCAATATGATGGTTTTGTAAGTCATTATTACGTCAGAAAACGTTTTTTGAATAAATGTTAAGTATGATATTATGTACCTTCAAACAATTTTCATAAAAGCAATTAAAAAGATATTAAGAACCAAAAAGTTTGCTTGTTGAACATAAAAGCAAATTCTCCGAAAATAGCAAATTATAATTTAACTCAATACCTATGTTATCTTTGTGAAATCAGAAGTTTTCCGCACGCTGTAATATTTTCCACAGCTTGCCGAAAAACTTCGGCTGGCTTTATAACTGCGTTTGTACTTTGTCTTATTTATTCACACATTGCCAATATTCGTTTGTGTGCCGCGATGAGCGAAAAAGCACACATAAAACGTACATTTTTGGCCAGTGACCTTGGATATTTTCGGTAACTGTTCGGCATACACTTGTAACGTAAAGTTTTTTTTGTGTTCGTGATAGCCTCGTGTGAGAACCAAATTATTATTTATATGTATATGTTGCCAAAAATGGTGGGAGATAATATGGCTGGGCAACGCGATTTAATGTAATTCTTTGAAATTAACCGAAATCCGAATTGACCACAATTTAGGAGATTTACTAGATTTTAAATTAAACGCATTTCATTGTACTTTACCTTATAAAACCATTTTTATTTTGTATTTAAATTAAGGGGCACATATTCGATGAGGTCCAAAATGATTAAATTTTAATGTTTGTATAAATTTAGCACGCAAGTTGCATTTAGCATTCATTTAGTTTTACCTTGAAACTTAGCTTGCTTGGGCCATCGAGAATGAGCACTCTTACAATCAATAAATACTTTTATGTATTAAATCAATTATTCAATTATTAGGTATTAATTAATAAAAACAACACAGTAATAAAACCCCGGTCCATTATGGGGGTTTATGTATTAATTTCATAAAAGGCAGATAACAATTTTATAGTTTTTTTTTGTTTTAATTGTTATGTTCAACATTTTTTTAAAGGTCAGCCCTAGGTGCTTTACTCTTGTAACATGACAACATTTAGAGATGTTGCGTAACAATCACACCAGTAAAATGCAAATGCGTCATTTTTTAGAGAATGATCACGTTGCGCTGTTTGCATGAAAATATGAAAATTTTGTGATTCCCTTCTATGTAACGTTAGTTATTGTTCGTCAATAGGCATTGACGTCAGAACAACATTTTCGGTCACGTTACGCTTTCTGGATTTTCCATGCGGAAGCTTGTGGTATAGGTACGATTGCACTTATCGTCTGCATCGTGTGACATATTGAATGTGTTAATTTCAATTTCAATAATAATAACTGAACAACTTTTAATTAATCCGTGGATATTGCAGACCATAAAAGTTTAAAAATCAATTAATTATAAATATATAGACCACTGGCGCGACACACACGTGTTTTGTGTCAAGTGAAACGCATTTATTTGTACATTTACTTTATAGTTCAAGCTGTCGTAACTTGAGGCGAGTTGCTTAATATTTGTTTGCATGAATTGAGACCACTCGTACATTTTGTGTATTATTGTATTATGAGAACGAAAGGAAGTATGGTCTGAAGAATAATTTTGAAAAGAGGAGGAAACGTGCATCTACGTCATGCATTGTATATAAGCCTGAAAGGCAACTCTTTTGTTCCGTCCATGGCCTAAATGTATTATGGCGAATTTAATATATAGCGTAAGTTGGTTCCCTTATTTTTCTTTTTTGCGACATTTCTTTTCAATTCGTGTTTTTATGCGATATTATGCTCTCTTGAGTTGGCCCGCCATTCCTTTTCTGAAACGTCTAGACCAATTTGATCACGATGTTCGCTCCCTGTGCCACATATATAACAATGATGGGGTAAACGGTTTAACTTGTTCTTAAATTATTCAGTGGCAAGTTCATGCACTTTTAATTTGATGAAGAAAAAGGGTTTATGTACGAATTAAGCAGGATTGGAAAAGTTTATGTCATGTTTTTGCATTTGTCATTTCATGATTATTAATCGATTAGAAAATTGGAATAAAAGGAAAGCTAAAATTTGGTTTGAAAAACTTTGAAAATGGTGTAATGTACCAGAAATTAAATTATTATTGATTTTAGTCAGTAAAATTGAATGAAATCAACACAGAAAGTCGTCAGCTTTTCTAAATTTTTGCCGCAGGTCAGGGCTTTCATTACTTTTCATTTGGTGCATCCTGTCATCAACAGTGTTCTCGTATTCAATGTGCACGAACTGCATTATTTTATTTACTCCAGTGACAAATGCATGCAATCTGAATTTTTTTTTTATCCACTTTTGATACACGCTTTGATGTCCAATCCATCGTGCTGCGCCTGTTTTATTGTCCGTCGCATTTCTTTTTCCATCTTCCTCGAAATTTAATCGGTTCATCGACATCAGAGCATCCAGTCTGTGCGAGACATGGCATTAGTACGATGAAACAAAGCCTTTAAGCGCGTTACACAAAATATGCAAAGATACAACAAAAAAAAAGAAGGAAAATGGAACAAACGAATTTTTCAATGACGTGCGAGTGCGTTAAACTCCACTGTAAGGTCTTCCACCTTGAGATTGCGCCAATGTAAAAGCAGTGTGCAGCAGACAAGGCGATATATAGATTCCTAAGGGCCGAGATACATCTTGCACTGCAGACCCAATGGGAACTTTTGCGGCATATTTTCGCGATGCATGCGGCGACTGGCCTTGGCATATCGTTGATGTTGCAGCTAAATCCAAAACTAAAAAGAACTTTATATGTATACCGAAAAAGGGAAGAGAGGAATTTACAGCGTGTGCAAGATGCCAAGTTCATCGCCCCTGTACATAAAATGTATGTGAGAGTTGAGTTTTGTCTGCCCTTTTTGTTTTATATACATGATATAGGAGTAAATTATGTTGTGTATCGCGTCGGGCTATGAGAAGTGGGACCCCTTTTGTGTTTATATCGCGTGTTCAAAGTTTTTTTTTCGCGTATTTTAGTACGTTTTGTAAATTTTGATCGGATGATTTTTTGAAAATATAGTTTGTTACAACTTTTAATAAAAGAAACAAACTATGTACGTTAATACTTTAAAGTGTAAAGTCGTTAAAGAAATGCACTTAAGAAATGTGTGCATCTTGGAAAATTAATTGAAAAAATTTCCGCAGTTGTGGGCGTGTCCTTATTGGATATTCCCACCCAATCTTTTAGTGCTTTGTTGTGAAAACGATCAAAAGCACAGTTACGTTTATCCAACACAAATTGCAACAAACTGCACTTCATTATTTTGTTTTTTTACGTCATTATTAATCAGCGTCTTAAAATGGAGAATGTCAAGCATCATACAACATTTTGCTTACATTGTTTGGATGAATTGAAAAAAGGGATAACAGCAAAATACAAAACAACTCTGTGCATTGTTCATTCAAGTGTAGGGAAAACTTGATGTTTAAGTTTGCTAGAATGCATTCAAATGTTTTATTGAACATTTCCTGCGAATCACGACGAAATGCAAATTTGTTACAGTTATTAATTCAAATTTGTCAGATGAGATTGATTACATTTCTATTAAGGTTGTAAATCATTGTTTGCATAATTTGTATCTGATAATCTGACTGTGTCCGCAAATGAAATGCATAATGGCGGATTGCATATTTCGCACAATGCAATTGCGATTTTGCGCATTTAAATCCGTTGAACCGCCATAAAATCTCAACTCTGGTCTTTTTGTTAATGTTAACGTTCCACATGTGTGCAATGGTACTCACACACCACAAATTGTGTGTTTGTGTACTTTGTGTCCCTTATTTTGCATCGCCGAATCACTCATTCCGTGCGCATATTTATGTAGGCAAATGACAACGATGTGGAAAGTACGTTCACAAACCTACCAAAGAAGTACGGAATGAAGTGGACGAGAATTTGAATTGGTGGTACGGTTGCGTTGGTTGTGGGGTTAATGCACCTCATGCATAAAAAACAAGTGGCCGCGAAATAATTGTGTTTGCATGCGAGATCGCTTTACACATTCCAGGGTGTGTACGTGCATTGTTTTTAATCCTCCCTCTCGTCCCTTCCCTGCAGGTCATTCGTCTTCTATTATAAGTCATAAATAATTCGGATGCAAACGATGTTATTGTCTTCAACTGTAGCAAGTTAGTCGACCCTAAATTACAAAAATATTGATCGATTCGATGCATCAGGAAATGAGTGCACTTCTATTTTTAATAATTTTGATTTGTCCATTTTCACTTCCATTTTTTATTTCGACAGTAACCAACGAATTTTTATAAAAAGCAATAGATTTAAAAAAAAATCGATTTAAGGAAAAACTTAAGTTTTCAAAAAGTCAAACGACGAAATTTTTTAACCCTTTTTTGATTTTTTTTGTTTTGTTTGGTTAACGAGAGCTGTGTTTAATTGAAAATATCATACTTTATTTTAAAATAAAAATGTCGGCTTATTAATGTTTAAATAAACATTGTGTATTAATTACTGAAATTAGATATTGCAACAAAATGCATAAAAAATGCATTTAGGAACGGTGATGTAGTAACAAGCATCAAAACCCCACAATATGCATACAATTTTTTATAATGCCACAAGATTACCTTCTGCGTCGGATTTAACATCCTTGAGCTGCATGTTGCTAATTATATCGGCTTAATAATTGCAGTTGCGGTACTAAATATAATTTTTAATCCTTATAATGTTTTAAAAAGACTGATTTATTTATGAAGCAACTTTTAATTATTTTTAACGATTCTTAACATGAAACTTGATTTACTTTAAAATTTTACTAGTAGGAAAAAGGGCGTCAAATCGATTTTGTTGTGTCATTTTAGCCTTTGACATTTGAACTTCTGTTTTCTTCGTTGGTTTTCTTAAATGCTGAATTTCTGTTTTTTCATTTTTATATTGCCTTTTTTTTGTATTTAATTCTTTACAGTATTTCGTCATTTGACATTAAAGGAGAAATTACGCAAGTTAGTTATTTTTATGGTTAACTGGAAGCTAATCGGCATTTTAAGTTTAGCTAGTTTTGAACCTAATGCTTGATGGCACAATAAAGTTAAATATAAAATCGCGATCTTTGCACTTATAATTTAAACTGAAAATGCAGCCCTTTTTTATTGTATAAAAACTACTCATATATAAAATACACCAGGAATATAAATTCTAGCTTTACTTTGTTTTCTTTTTAAATATGACGTTCGTATTTTCAAAAGTGAGGTTATGTTGAAAACTAAACATTTAACCTTCCCAAATGGCGATGTTAAGAAAGTTAAGTTAAGCTTATGGCCTCAAAATGTACTACATATTTTAAAAACAATTATAATTTATTAATAATAAATTTGTAAAACATGTATTTTGTTATTATTATTTAATTTGAAATATCACGATCCAGAAGTTTTACTTAATTACGAATTTAATGTGCATACTTATTTAGTAACAATGTGGCTCATGCGTCATTTTACCACTCATTTGTTATGGGTTATGATTGTTGTACGTGCATTGTGCATCGTGTATCCAATAAATCGTCACAATTATTAAGTATATAGTCTGTTCCTCTGAATCACAATCTTTTGAGTTGCAATGACGCACACGACTTTCCATACACTCGTAAACAATCTTTAATTATAACCAACTTTTATATACGAGTGTGTATGAAAGTTTAACAGTTTTCTTATCTTTAAAACTTTAATACAGTGTTCTTATTTATAACAAAATAACAGTTGTTTCGCATTCAAGTCGAATGAATGAATTATACTAATTGTACTTGCAATATGTTATACTAGCTGCGTAAATTGTGACGTCTTTGTAGATTTGTTGAGTGTGAATTAATAAGCCTTTGTGTGAATGGCGTTGATTACATTAATGGGAAACAGTTCTATTATTAGAAAGTGCCTGTAAGTTGCTGGAGTATTTTATAAATACAAATGTGGGTAGATGATATTGTTGATTAGTTTAATTAGTTAATTAACTATTTTTTAATTATAAATTATTTATTAGTTAGGGCTTAAATTCATAGATAAATTCATACATAAAGAAAACAAAATTCGACCAGGAAAATAATTATTTCCATGGTTTCAATTATTAATATTGTCTAGACGAAAATCGGTGGATAAAAATACAAATATACTTAAGAAATTTGTTTGACAGTTTACTGCCAAATGCATTTAATTTTATAGGGCGCCATCTATGCGCAGTAATTGCGTTATGTCAAATTATATTTTTTAGGGTTACCACTATTTTCAACCTGGTGCTTAAAAAACCGTGGTAATAAATGTTTCCATGGTCAGAATGTTCAGTTTATTAACCGAACAAGAAACGAAAACAGTGGCATACAATTTTGTCTGCATTTATTCAATTGAGACTAAATTTGGTTAACTTGGAAATGAATAAATGAATTATTTTGCTGCGTTTATTGAATTATGAAGCTTTCAAAGTTTGCCACTCCCATTAAGAGATCTAGTTATTTGCTTTAAACGAAATAAATTAGCACTTAATAACTTTTATGAAACTTTCACATATGAGTGCAATTTACAAAATATTTAAAACTTAAAAGTTTCGCAAAGTAGTACATACTTCAGAGCACTCATTACATTTCAATTTGCCTTAGTTTGCATTAAAAAAAGTTCCCTTCTAAAGTTGTGCTGTATCTAATTTAATATGTTTGTATTGTATACTTATAGTTGCTGACAGTTTTACAACAAATCAACATATTATAATAACAAAACCCGTGTGTAATACTTGCATCGATTTTTTTCGCTTTATTTTAAGAAACGAAAGATATTTATAGCCTCATTTCTAATGCATGTGAAAACACAATGCGCTTAAGGGTGAGGAAGAAATACATTTTGTGTGGGCTGATTGAATAAAAGTTTGCCTTCATGCGGAAACAAAGTCGAGTCATTCAAAGTATGGGTAAGCTAATGCTTTTCATGTTAAATGCCAGAAGGTTTATCTTTTACATTAAACGTGCAATTGTGTGTGTTCATGCGGAATGAAGAGTTTTTTGTATGCGCAGGTAAATTGCAATATATAGTGAAATATGTGCATTGTGCAATGTGCAGTATTATGCTTTTCATTATTTAAAGTTTGGCATTTAAGAAGAATATTTTTAGGCCTCTTAAAGCACAATTCAAACAATCACTCTACTCGTACGTCTACACGCGCGTGAAACATAAATATCGTCCAGACGAAATAAAATCGTGTGTTGTCTTTATTAAAATGTGACAATGACCTTTAAAATGCTTAAACAAAGTCAGCAATAAAAATATTGAAAGAAACAAATCCAAAATCGGGTCGTGATTTTTTTAACGGCCTGTATTGCAGACAATTGCCAACATAATAGCAGCATCTTATAACCCAAACAATTAACGAAGAAGGATAAATTAAGCTTAGTCTGCATAAGTCATAAAACGCATGCGCCGCGCCAATATATCACTACTTATGCTTATATGTAGTTAATGTCTGGGTCTGATTGGAGTTAGTCGAGTGCCGAATAGTCCCTCTGTTTATTTTGTGTGCCAATTCTTTTTTATACAAACAATAAAGTGGACTACTTTAATGTGTCTGGAGTCTTCACTGCTTAAGTTTTAAGAAAGTGTGACAAAAAATGGATAATTATTTTTAATTATTGTTTAGTCTCAAAATTTAATAATCGTTGGGTCTGTAATACATTATCTTTAATACTTAATGAATCATGATAATATGTTATTACCCTTTTGTTTATCGGTTTGTGCATTATGTTTTATGTTTTTGATTTCTGTATTTTGAACTTTGAAATCTGTCACCAACAGCTTCAAACATATCAGCGAAGTGGCACATGAAAGCATTTGCCAATTTTACGTCATCGCATCGTACAATGGAAAGTCCCATTGTTGATTGTAACTATATCGTGTTATATTTACAATATAAGATTTTGTGCGGCATTTTTGCACACGCGCCGGCAATTAATGTTAATCAATGTTATTGTTGGGTAATAAGAATATTGTAACAGTTGCATAGTGCATAGTGATTCGCTTGTGGCGCATTAACTAATTATTTATTCACCTTGAAACGTTTTAAAGGTCATAACTTGATCTGGATTAACCTTGAAGTTATTTTAAGTTGGAGAGTTCTTGATATTATGGTCAAATTAGGTAAAAATTAGGGCAGCCGTTTTTGAGTTATAAAAAAGATAATTTACGTTATTTACTTATTGTGGTAAAATAACATTTTTTAATATTTTTTTGGACTCAGTAGGCCAATTTTTTTATTTGTGTTACAATTATGTAACTTACATTAATTTCTCACAATACTGTTCAACTCGAAAGTAAAAACAATATCTTTCCTTTCATCTGAAAACCCGATTATTTAAAGATCATCAATTAAAGTGTTCCCCAATCCCATTTACAAATTTAATAATTAGTAGTCAGTTAACTTTTTACAAAACGTCATTTTATTAAACCGTTTATTAACAAGTTCCCATTTAAATAATCAATTCATAAGTTGTGCCATTTCAAATTAATTGTTTGTTAGCAGTTCCCTCTTTCTGCAACATACTACATTATCATTGATTGTTTGTCTTGCGGATGCCAATAAAATTTTTGCAATCGTTTACGTATCTCACAGACTCCTATTAATTCAATTATCACAATTCCGTGTAAACATTACAATCGTATGCACATGTTTTCAATCACATAACGCAAATTTTTCACATTAATAAACCCAATTGTTGATTTGCTGGTGTGTATTATAACAACTTAAACCTACACATAAAATTGTTGGTAGACTGTAGTGTGCATTGTGCGCAGTTATGGCGCACGTACATTCATTTAACATGGTTATCAAATGCAGACTGTTGACGACATCAGATAATAGTCACCACTGCCTTCCTTCGTACGTCATTACATGCGCGACAGTGTCACTTGAGATTCAATTGCGTGCGAAACGCAAAGAAGGCATTGCCATGGTGCTTGTATCATAGGGTGGCCTGTGTGTACTTTTATTTATTTTATTTTGCAGAAAAGGTGGGTGGTTATTTCATTATTATGTATCCACGTGTAAAGTTTATGTTTTTAAATTTGGATAATTATTCGTAGATTTTTATTTAAGTCGGTACTGTCAGAGAATTAAGTAAATTTATGCTGGATTGATGATTTTATTTTCCTTTTAAATTGACGCCTGCCTTTACGTTGCAGTTAAATTAAATTTATTGGAATTGATAAGAAATATTCTGAGAAGTTTTTTTTACCATTTCCGCATTGTTATCTGTAAAGAGTATACAACACATCGCGATAAAGTGACTGCACTTTGAATTTCCATCGATTGAGGTGCTTTATATTAAAAATTCAATACATTTAAACTAAGTATGAATTTCTGAATTACGTATTTTGAAGTTCGAAAATTATACATTTTTATCAAAATTCGTTGTGGCAACCAAAGTCCAAAAAGTAGCCTCATAACTCGTAATGTTACGCAATTCACGTAACATGATTTTACATTAAAAAATAATTGTGGAACATTCTCGATGGCAACAAGAATTTAATGTTTCGAAGTCTAAATGTCAAACGATTTCGAATTTCAGGTTTTAAATTCGAAAATTCGATTACATTGCTATTTTACAAACTAATTCATTTTACAATTATTTTAAACGACTTACTGTAATTAAATGCCATCTACGCTTCATTATTTTTTAATCTATATTAACAGTAACAAAAACATTTTCCACACAACTTTTAATAACCATACTTGATTTGATTTTTAAATTATTTAAAATAATAATAATCCAAACACAATGGAATTCAGCCAAATCAGCATAAAATCACTATCCAATTATGTTGTTGTACTATAAAATAGAAAGCAATTGAGGTGCTGTGTGCCACCCCCTTGATGTAATACAAAGCATAGCACAACTAGTGTGCCAATTGGCTACAGCATTTATCGCGTAATTACAAATTAATCCATAATTGTTCATTCCAAATCCACATTTAATATCGTTGTGCATATCAAATATATTTAAGGCCACCTTTATCGATAACGCCAAAATGTCCTTCAACATTATTCTGTTGTAACATCCATTTTTTATCGCAGTTTCGTGCTATCACTGAATAATTTTAAATCGAAAGAAAACTACATTTATATAAAGAAGTAAGGTACATTTATTACAACGAGCCAAGAATTGTTCAATTTAACAGAGGCCGACAAATACACTGTCAAGTTATATTTGTAGGTGCCACCTGCGACACAATTGGCGCTTATATTATGTACAAACAATTATAATATGTAAGCAAGTATATCGTTTTGAAGTGAGGGCGCATCCATCGTAAAGTATAAGTAAACTCACAGTCGCATTTTGTCAGAGACGATCGTGTCTCGTTGAATGTTTTTGGTAGCCCCCTCCTTATACAATTTATTTTCCTACATTTTGGTAATTTCTAAATATAAATATAAACAAATAAATACAAAGAAAATAAAAAACACAAAAAACATTTAAAAAATATTGGAAAAAAGTCAACAATCAACAACATCGCGTCGCGCATCTTCACGAATTCGCGTTCTAAATTTGTTTGTTTGTGCTATGAGGAAACCGAGCAAATATTTCGTGTTGGCTCAGCAGTCTGTATTTTGACGGTAATTTGTCGGGATCATCAACGTTGGTTTGTCCGTCCGCGAACTTGTTCTCAGTGAATATTTTGTATGATTAACGTTATAAGGTCTTGTGTAATTCATCATAAATAATATCGATTTTAATGAAAATTCAAATACGTCTGTGGATAATATTGATAGAGCTGGCGAGTGATGCATAAATGTTGTTGGCTCAGCAGCGGTTGAGCTAATTAATTACCACACATTAATATGTACTGCAGCATAAATCAGTGATTTTTGGTTATTTTGCTTGAATGTGAAAATTTTGTGTACATTCTTGCGAATCCACATTCCCCATAAAATATTGTTGCTGGGAAAAATGTAATAAAAACGCTGTGCTTACATAAATTTGTAAAATTCTTTGCGTATTAAAGTGATTTTGAAACTTGTACATTCTGTCGAAAGCTATTCTTTTGTGTCAGCAGTGAGCACATTCTTTAACGAATAAATGTAAGTTTTGGTTACTAACTACAATAGTTAAGTTTTTAAACTACAAAATATGAAACGTGGTGTGATCCTAAAAATAAAATATTCAAAAAGCTTTTATCATCAGTGCAATAGGAAGTGTGACTTTCAGATAATAAATAAACTCAGTACATTTAGTGATTGTGCAAGACGATTGTCGATCGCATTGAACTTGACCTCAACTTCCTTAATACCCGCACTGCTTTTAGTATTCGTATTGCCAATAGTGTACACAATATTATTGTGGTGTGTTTGTTTTAAGTCCCCGAATACTAATATTTAAATCATTTTATTGATTTGATCACGATTCACTCTTCATTACAACACTGAATTAATCGCAAAGTCCAAATGTCAATACAAGGTCTTTTGAATTATAGACGCATGTGATTTGACCGGTTTTGTTTTGTATAAAACGGATTTTACTTAAAAAAAAAAAATTCAATTATTTTTTATGCTTTAGATTCATTCTTGAATCGTATTCAAAAGATATTCGTTCGCAATTTGTTTTAATATTTGAAAAGTGACAAATTGCATGAATCATCAAAACGTTTGGAAATTAAGTACAACACGTAGCATTAAAATTTGATAACAACGCAAACAGTGACTTGCAACAATTACATGTAATTTGTACAATCAAAGAAAAGTGCGTGCACTACCGTACAATACGACATTTACACACAAATTGAGTTGGGTGTCCTCGAAATCGGTCAACATGAGGTCAAGATCGATGGTTGGCGCCGAGTAATTTGTGGTCGCCCGGCACTTTGCTCAAATTGCTGTCGTAATCAATCATTAATTTTTAAATTTTGAACAATAATGTAAAGAGTGAAATAATTTTTCATTTTAAAATGTAAATACGAAATTATTTATTTTGGGTGAGGAAAATTAAAATTGTAAAACAAATTCACCACGAGGTGAAAAACAACCAATTGTGGTGAATATTTAAAAAATTGGTCAAAATTAAAGTTTTTTCACGACTTTTGATCAAAAATTAGACACGCCCTTATTAAAAAAAAATATTTTCCTGATTTTTAACCAACATAACCTGTTCATGAATTAAATTGTTGCCCAATTAAAACATTTTGCTTTAAACTCATTATATGAAAAGAGGGATTTTTGTTATTAAACAAACGCTGAAAGTAGCACAGAACTTGTATTGTTTTTCTCTTTGACGTGCAATGTGGATATGCAATTATAATTGTACGGATGAAATGTGAAATACAAAATGAACTTTTGAAATTTTACATTATTTCATTTTATTTTAAAACTTTCATAGTAAATTGAAAGTTCTCATGTTCAGTGTTGATTTATTAACATAAATGCAAATTAAATATTTTGCAATTTAAGCTTGCTACATATTTTATGAATTAATGCAATCCCATTTTAATTAAAAATTTCAGGATTGATTTAAAAAAATGTTTAATAAATATTTTGTACGTTCCATTTTTATTTGAAAACCACCTATGAGTTGTTAAATTATTTTGAAAAATAAACTTGCATGTTTTTACGTGGAAATGAGTTTTTAAAAAATCATTTATCTTGGCGTAATGCCATTCATTTTCTGTCGATCTCAGTATAAAGTTGTCAAAATTTGTTTTTGCGAAACATTTATTTTTTTTTTACTTAAACCGCATTTTTGCGTAAAAGTCATGTGATTTTTGTTATTGGTTTATTGTTTTAAAATGCACACATTTTCTTACATAAAACTTGTAATTACTGTGAATAAACGGCCGTCAAAATAGAGCTGTTGAATGTTCCATTAGTTTTTGCCAGCAATAACTAACAAGCATTTAATGATGTTGCACTCGTTGATCTAATTTAAATTTAAACCAGTTCATCAGTTGTTGCATATTTTTGCAACTCTATCCACATCTCGCGTATATTTTCGTTTAAATGGTGGTATTTATTTCACACCAACCCATTAAGTAAATGCGCATCTCGCTTATAAGATGATCACTGAAGCATATATTTTTGGCACAAAGTCTCGCACGCGGTTCGTGAAGATCTGTGAATTGTGAGAGGATAAATGCGTGGGCTATTCTTGGCATGTATTTTTAACTTTTTAAGTTTTTCGTGGTATTTTTTTTTTTTGATTTTTAAACTGCGCATGTAATTTTGTGGAAACCACCATTTTTTTTTTCTTCTCAATAAAAAAATTCAAAAGCATCCGTAACATTATTAATAAAATGTGTGCGATATTTTAAAAGCAATCATTTCGGGAATATTGAAAATATTTGTTCCAATTTGCTGTGAATGAAATTTGTGCTCATTTCATTTTATGTATAAAAGCAAATTTATCAGAATGCACTTCCATGTCTAAGAATAAATGCAACTGCAACTGACCTCTCTAGTTTCTGCTCGCATATTCCAATTTAAACTTTTCTTTATAACACTGTCAGTCTATTTTCATGATGTATGAACAGATTTGACACAACAAAAAAAAAACGCACACAATAAAGTGAAAATTGTATTAAAGTTATTTAAAACAGAATGGCGCCCACTTCTTCAAGCGAAGCACTATATAGGAAGCAAATAGACGAGCAACAGCTGTTTCAAATTGTTAAATTATTTATTATTTTGGTGTGCAAATTTTAAAGCGATGTCTATAAATTGTTTTGGCTGTTGTTTTGTTGGCTTGATGATTTAATTTATTTACATCCTAATGTTTAGATTTATTATCGGTTTTTGAGACCGAGTATTCAATTAAATTAATTTTCTAATGATTGGGGACACACCAACAATAGCAATTAAATATGAATTAAATTAAACGGTTTAGAATGAGTCTTCTAAACTTAAAATGCACAATGCACGTCCCACATGAATATTTTAATGCTGTTGAATATTTAATTATGATTTATGAATGTCAAATAAATAAATTGTGATTTTGTAAAGTGCTTTATTTTATTGGGAATGCCTAATTATTGTATGAAAAAGTCATAATTTTGAATTACTATTTGTATTTCTTTTTGTGGAAATTAAAAAATTTGCTAATTTTTTTTAGGGTTAAAAAAACATAAAAATACAACGTGTTTATTTGGGAAAAATATTTAATTTTATGTAAGTAAAATTGATTTTTCCAATTCCATTACAATTCGTGAACTTCTAAAAAAAGTTTAATTACCGGAAATGATTGTAATTTCACTAAAAAATAGGGGGAAGTTGTTGTAATATCCCGGAATGTTACATTTCTATAAAAATGTGTCGTAATTATATAAAAAGCTCATTAATTTATCGCTATAAAAAAATCTATATTTGTCCAACAGTTAATGGTTTTTTCACCCAAAAAAAAAAAGTATGGAAAAGATATTATTTCACGATAATAATCAGTAACCAGTAATCAAAATGCCCAACCAAAAAACCCAAAAATTTTTCCTGCATTAGTTTAATGTGAGCACAATGAAATTGAGTCACTAAGAAAGTTAAATAAGTCGTATTGTTTAATGTTTTGTGTAGATAAAAAACGATTGAGTTTCCTATAAATTTTTTTTAAGTGATTGACAAAAGTATAAAAACTGCAGTTAATAAATGCTTAATGAATCTTATGACCACGAAGAATATTTAATTTATTATTTATATACGAAAACCTTAAACCTTTTGTGAATAATTAACAACATATAGACATTGTTTTGCGTCACATTTTATGTGGTAGACAATTCTAAATCCAAAGGATTATGTTCTTTGAAATTTAGTTTATTGACTCAATAAGTTGATGCGATAATCGCATGATGTTAATGTTTACTTTACGACATATCATGGATGGACAGAACGTGCGTTGCTTGTGGATTATTATTGCCTCGAGTGTATTTTTTTATTATTATTTATTTATATCCCAAAAGCAAGTTACTTCACTACTATTAGATTACAATAAAATAGACAAAGTAATTAAGGTTAATAAAAGAATAATTTCACTTGGGTCCCAATTACAAGAATTAATTAAAAACGTGTTAATGCGTTTTCATCCCATAATGTCAAGTGGTTACCTGCGTCAGAAGAAGACAGAAAATAATGAAACACAAGAAACGACATTACAAGGTCAATATAATTTAGAATATAAAAATCCAGCAATATTTCATCCATGTATATAGCTTATTTAGGAATTAATATTTAAGTCCACTCCCTGATAACTTTTGACTTTAGTCAATTGTCAACAAAATATAATATAACATACATAGTTGACTGACAATAAATTGTGATTAATTAATAATTCCTCTGCATAATTCAGTCGTGCGTCTTATAACAATAAACACACTGCAGTAATTATTATCAGTTTTTTTTTTGAAGTATTTTCTTTAAGGCACATGATGCCTGCGTTTTTATTTCCCATCTTTTGATTTCCACAACCACACGATAATAAAATCTGGTTTATTCTTGAAAATACCTACTTTTCGTGAGTCATTTATGGATTTTACATTTGACTGTAATTGGGCTAAAAATACATTTTTCGCTGGCTTGGGAAGAACTAGTAATGCAGACCGTGTTGAAACGAATTGTTTTTGCGAATAAAGTAAAAGCGTTTCGTACAAATTGGTTCAAATTTTAGCGGCAACTAGTGCTTTTAATTAGAAATAAATGTTAATGCAATTTCAATGGTGTTCGCAGAATGCAGTGAGGTTCTGTGTAATTGGACGAAAAGTGTGGGGTTTTTGTGTGAAATTTTCTTTTATTTCCAAGAGATGTTTTAAAATTTAAACAGAAAAGATCATGCAACATTTAAAAAGTAAATAAAATGCATTATGTGTTCGTTGAATTTTACTGCTTATGTGTATACATTTAGGCGTTTTACAAATGGTGAATCCGATAATTTCCTCAATGAGAGTTTTTTTGTGTTGTTTTGAAGGTAGTTTTGATGTTTAAAATTAGTATGGGTGCTCTTTATGGGCATTATAAAATGGTAACGAATCAGACTAATTGATTCAATTAATTTGACCACTGTTGTTTCTAAGGTTTAGTGCTTTATTGTATCCAGTTTTCTTCGACAATATCTTGAAATACCAGCTTTCCAATTTATACCGGTTACCACGAGTTTGGAACACAATAATTATTATTAAAATATTTATTTAAATGATTTTGAATTGCAATTTTATTACTTACTGCGATTTTTTATTATTTTCAAATTGAATGCAAATTTATTCTTTTATTACCAAAAACTCCAAAGTAACAATGACCACATTCCGCATTCCCTTAACATTATTTAATCACGCCCTCAAAAGATCCCCGAAACACAAATTTCATATAATGCAGCCCAATAATAACCTATTATTGTTTTACCTACTTTCAGCTGGTTCGTGTTGTTCCCACATCTATGGAGTTTCACTTGGACAGCGCGGAATATTGCCAAGCTCAGCACAAATAAAGTGTGCGCGTGATTTGTAAAAAAAACTAAAAAAAAACAGAAAATCAACCCAAACGAATGCTAAACAAAGCAAAATAATTGTGAACTGATTGAATTGTGGTACGACAATAATTCGGACCAACATCCCATCATCAAACAACAACATAATTGGTATCATTGAATGCACCACATAGACAGCACACACATATTTCATACATTCAAACCACAACAAGACGCACGACACCACTCATCTGCACCAAAGAGCTGTGGAGCGCTTAATCAACGGAAGTTCAATTTACTCCAGTCGTCTTTCTGAAGTCAGCCGTAGCAGCATTCTTCTCCAGATATACTAAAGTGCATCAATTCAGGCAGCTGCTGCAGTGAAAGAAAATTTGGAAAATTTTTTTGGATTTCATTAAACTCAGTGCGTTTATATAATTTTTAATTTTTTTTGGATAAATTATTTTTAATTGTGGAAGTTTGAAACTATGAAACTAATTGATATTAATTTTAAACAGTATTATTTTTTTATTGGTGTGATAAAATTACAAAACACCAACACGAATTTGTTAAGCAAACAAAGATAAAAAATAAATTGCTATCTTTGGCGAAAGACTGATCAGGTTAAGCGAAATAATTTACAGAGATAATATTCTGGTAGCACCTTTAGCGTGAAGTAGATCGATTCATTTTGACTGTGTAATTGATTGCATTGTTTGTTCGGTGGAACGTGCTTTTACATTTTCGTGCCATAATAACAATCTTTCCGTGAACGGAAATTAATTTCGGTTCATCATAATCTTTAAAAAAAAAAGGTAATACGCAGTTCTTTCGTAATTTCCTTAATTGGTATTAAATTTTAAAGATAAGTGCATTTAAATGTTTTGTTGTAAAACTTTCAATTAACAGCATTTTCTTCTTGTGTTAAATTACAATTGTGTTTCATGATAAGAACATCTGAATACCGTGTAGCTTTCCTGATTACCGAATAGTTAAGTCGCACAGATTATCCAAAGTAATTATTATATAGGCCTGCAAACATGTCACTAGTCGCTCACATGTCTAGCAACTTGACATGTAAACAAGTGTGGCTCACTGAACATCTTTTAGGTTACATAAAAATTTACATTTCATTATAGTAGAACATTTGTTGTTTGCCAAGTGTGATAAATGTGCGCATATAATTTTACATAGTTATTAGCAAAATGTTGACGTTCAAGGTTTCCAATATCAATTAGTTTTTACATCTGCGTTTTCCTGACTAATGCTAAATAATTAATTGCATGCGGTTCTATCAAGTTTTCTTCCAATTTTTTATTGCTGTATGAGTGCACACTTTGTTTTACAATTGCGTCTTATGGCTTCGGTAACTTGTCTTATTTTTAAATTTATTCAACACCTTGAAAATGTGTTCTTGTAAAGCCATCAAAGAATTTAATATTGAATATGCATTTTCTTATTCAAAAATAGATGTCCTCGCCAAGGTTTGGTTAGTATAAATTTTGGCGTTTCAAAAACAAATTCGTGTTGCGTATTACCTCTTGTTGGTACAATTTTTTCAAACATCTTAAGCATTTAATTTAAATTTGATAACAAATAAAAAAATATTTTAACCATTTTCTCCTCATTCCAGATTTCTTTCCTTACCAAAGGATACCGAAGTTGGTCATATCATCGAAGTCCGCACCATTCACAAGAACAAAAAAAAAACGGTTTTCATCACTTAACATCAGTCTACAACAACTTTAAAACAATAAAGCAAAACTACTTCCAAGCCCACAAGAGCAACAAAACATCCTAATTATATATTTTCTAAACCATTTTATTGTACATGAAAATCTACTTGGCTCACAAGTGCCACGCAATTGGTTGAGCATCTATTTTTGTGATAATCCTTTGTACATTTTGAGCGCGTAGTTTGCAATTTAATTATCATCACAATTTATTTTGCCCAAAAAGCGAAGACAACAACAAAACAAGTACACAACATTTTCTCAGTTGGTCGAGTTACAAAGAAGAAGCGCCTAACTTCAGTGAAAACAGCTATAGACAAAATAAAGGCGACAAGCAGAAGGTTTTAATTGAACGATCTCAAGTGTAATTTTCTTGTGGATATAAACCGCACAGAGAAGTTTAGAAACTTTATTTACATCGTTGCTTGAAGTGGGAACAAATGTCAAGCATCATGCGTCAGAAGGACATCCGACCAGCTCCAGCCCGACTTGAATTCAAGGGCATGAAATTTCTAATTACTGATTGCCCCTCTGATTCTAACATCCAACAATTTATTCTTGTGAGTATTATTTTAATTGTAATTGATTATTTGAATAATTGAAGTACATATTTGAATTATTTATTTTGTGTTACCTCTTCACTGATTAATGATTATCATTATGCGATACCAAAATGCTTTTACAAACATTCTTTATGGACACGAATCAGTTATTAAGCCAATCGATATTTGGTAAATTTCTATTAAATTTCGATATAACTATAATCATAACAGACATCTTTGCTACAGTCGGAAACATTTTTGAACCTATACGTGTTATGTAGTTGAATCATTAATCATTTAACTTCATGGCTATCCCGTTGGGTGTCCTTGAACTCTTCAACCCACGTTTTTCTTCTTGTAAGATAAAGTGTATGTACATAGATAGAACAAAATATTGTACAGAAATGTGCGCGTGTAAGAATTGAGACGTCTCAGTTTAACAGAGAAAGTGAGATGTATGTATATTCTAAACACTTTTTATAACACATGAAAGAAGGAGACCTGTTGAATGCGGTTTCTCCCATGAGGCATTGTGTGACGCCACGTCTTAATAGCATGCGTTTGGTGTTAATCAATACAAAGGAGTGGCACTCAAGAAGATCCTGTGGTGCATTCATGTTTCTAAGATTTTTTTTTGGATGACTTTCATGCAATTTCTGGCATTTGTTGATTTTAAATGCTAGCAGTTTCAAGGTCATGTTAATTTTTCTCCACGGTTAAAAAATATGTTTGTAAAATGATTTTTAATTCATATTTAATCAAATTATTTTCATTTTGAATAAACTAATTCTGTTATATACTTGTAAAACAGTATTTTGTAGAAAAACATCTAAGTATCATCTCTAAAAAAATATTGTCAATACGGACAAATCCAAGACGTTGCGGTTCCGAAACTGCATCCATTAATGCAGTAATAAAAATGTTGATTTCGTAAAAGTATGTCTGTAATAATGTAGCAAAATGTATTGAATAACAAAATCAGTTACTTAATTATTTTTGAAATTTATGTAATTTTCATATTTTGCTAATGTCAATAATTTATTTTATTTTAGGAATTGAAGAAGCATAATGTCAGCACGGTTGTGCGTGTCTGTGATCCAAACTACAAAATAGGAGAGCTAGAGAACCAAGGCATCTGCGTGCGTGATTTAGCATTTGAGGATGGTACCGCTCCACCACAAAACATTGTCGATGAGTGGTTCGAAACTCTGAAGGAAAAGTACGTCAATATTTTGATTGAAAATGTGATTTATTATTTATAATGCAATTCAATATTTGTAATTCTTCAGATACCAAGAAAACCCTGAAGCATGCGTGGCCGTTCATTGTGTGGCTGGATTGGGACGAGCTCCAGTTATGGTAGCACTAGCTCTCATTGAACTTGGATTGAAGTATGAATCCGCCGTGGAAATGATTCGGGAGTGAGTATTTAACATGTTTATAACACTTTTGTGTTATTTATTAATATTTTTTTTAAATTGCAGCAAACGACGTGGTGCGATCAATGCTAAACAACTTTCATATTTGGAGAAGTATCGACCAAAATCACGACTAAAGCACAAAAATGGTCACAAGAATTCGTGCTGTGTGCAATAGATATCATTAAACCCACCAGGAAAAGTGTTCATTTTACCAATTATCCGATTAAAACAAAGTTATAAATAAATTAAAAGTATCACAATTTAATTAAAAACAAAAACAAAATACCGTGAACTTATATTGGAAAACCGACCGATGAAATGAGTTGAGTGAAATTATCTGCAAAAATCTGGATACTTATTTTATTTTTTGCGCAAATAACAAAGCGATGTTGGATCAGTATAAGCTATAATAATTGTAATGCAGTGTATTTAACTGAAGGTAAAACTCTCATTAATGAACATATGGAATTCTAGAATTGTTGTCACAGTCTCGTTGGGAATTCGTTGTTGTGGGCATTATGGTATCATGTTAATTGTTGTGCGCCGTGGATGACAACCCCTTTTCGTGCGATGTCCTTTTTTTATATAATAATTTAAAATAAATAAAATAAAATGCCTTTAAAGCATTCCAAAATAAAATTAGTTTAGGATGATATCTTGGGCGTATTTGTCGACTGAATGTTCAATTTTTTGTAGTTTATTGTTCTGTTTTTATTTTTTTATATAAATTATATTTGTTTATATGTGTTGTCAATTTTGCGGTGCGTGATCACAATGTAACAATGATATCTTTTGTAAATTCCGAGGACTTACTGAAAAATGGGGTAATGTAACAATAATTGAAATATGTAGTGAATGTATTTTGCAAACTTAAATAATGTAAGCATCTCCGTTTGGGTATTTTAACTAGAATTTACTGTAAATATCGTGTTTTAGTTAAAGTCAAAAATACATAAAAATAAATGTGCTAAATTATAACCGTTTATGCAGTTTCTTAGTAAAGTTATTAAAAAATGTGAATCATAAATGTTATTAAATGTATATGTTTAGAATTTAAATGTATGTACGATGAAACATTATGATACAGATTAAAACACCAATTAGATCTCGCAATAATCATTCATTAAAAAAATGTTATTATTGATGTGCTTTATAAACCACCCCCATATTATTCTGTTTACAAACCCCAGGCGAAACTATCGTTTCTGTGACACAATTGTTCCACGAATTAAGAATATAAATAAATACATGTTAATCTTTCTAGATGTATGAGAATTGTGTGTAAATAAAAATGAAAAACAAACATGTTACGCAGGATCAATAATGCTGCAACCCAAATTAAAGGCTATTTTTAAAGCTTCTGACCCTTTTTTTATGGAAAATTTATATTTTAATCTACTGTAATTTACAAAAAAAGGCTCAATTTCTTAAAATGCAGCTTATATTGAACAATTTAATCAAGGTTTGAGACTGTTTCGGTTGCAATTTTTGCCCATATTGAGTATTTTTAAATTAAGTACGTACTTTAAATGTCATCAATATTTATTGACGGACTAAAGTATTGTATTAATTTATTTTTTTATTGTCCACATTTATTGAAATGAAATAATTTGATAATTTTGTACATCAAATCTCATTAGTTGCAGTCCAATGGATATTTCAAACATTTTTTGTTTGCTACATAAATGTTTACAAAGCAGTCTCAAATCTATCACAACTTTTTGTACTCAGTTGCGGTCATGTACTTTAAGGAATCATTTAAAACAATCATGGCATTTTTATATTGTACATTGATCACATTTACAATTTACTAACAATATAATATGTTTATATTGGGAGGAAGAAATGTGTATTAAAAAAATGAAGAGTTTCTTCTGAACAAAAAATGTTTCGACAAAAAAGAAAATATTTAAAAGACTTCCACTAAGTGCCGCAACACATTGAAACTACTTTTCAAACAGACAGTAGTCGCATTTTTACTTATATCTATTGCAATTCTGATAAATACACTGAAATCACAATCACTTAGAACGATTCTGTATTAGAATAAAATGAAAATGGTTGAAGAAAAACATAAAAGATAAATGCACAACAACAATTAATTCAAAAATACTTAATCGATGGAAAATGGACGACCCTCTTGCAAGTGGCAGCACTATATATTGAGTAAACCCTACATCTTTGACTATATAAATATGGACTGCTACTTATATAGTCAAAGCATACATATTATAAATATTTAGATTTTATATAATTATATTAAAACAAAATAGTTTGATTTTTTATTTAACTGATAAAACAACTAGCACATTTACTTATTTATTATTGCAATTACGATTGCCAACATCCATAGACACTCATTTAAAGAAATACATCAAAGAAAAAGAGCTATTTTTTTAACAGTAACTACCAGACAAATGGAAACAGTAATTCCTCATCAACAACCATAAAACCAATGATTTGATTTAATTTAATTACAACCATAATAGATGAATTGGCGTTAAATGCTAGCACTTTTTTGTATTAATTAGTGATTGTTATGCTTACGTCATGTGTTTAGAAGGACAACTATTTGTATCATAATTTTAAATTAATTATTGACGAAGCACTATTATCGCCAATTGCGCAAACAACCAACAATAGCCAATTTTTAGTTCAATTTAACATAATAAATAAATTAATTATTTATAAATTTTTTCCAAGTAACTTACATACATATTTCCTACAAATATATAAATAAACATACATACATACATACGATATAAATGTAAAAAAAAAAAATAAAAATAAATATTGACGAATTGAGTGAACAAAAATTATTGATGTCAATATATAATATGGTTGAGTGAACATTTTTCAATAGTTACTCAATAGTGAATGATAAAACATAGAGACGCACCCACAGATAAATTGTATTTTCATTTGTAAACAAAAATAATGTATTTTTTCTTGAATTGAAAATTTATGTAAAGAAAAAAAATTATAAAAAAATTCTGCATTGATGTTTTTTTGTTTTAGAGAATGTCAAATTTTTTTTTGATATTTTATGGCATTATTCTGGATACATTCATTGTTTGTTTCATTCTTCAGCTTTATATTATACTTAATTGTCTAAGTTGATGTATGTGTTTAATGAAATGGGCTTCTTTAATATTCACTAAGCAGTGACTTTTATTTCGCTGTAGCTGCGTTTTCGATTGTTTCGCTGTATCCTTATACGTTTCATTCAATAAAAAACAATCATGCAAACAAAAAAGAAGAACTATTACAAATAAACTGATATAAATAAATTGAATAAAAAATAATTGTGCATACGCATTTTTAAATTACATATTTAATTATTTACAGATTCCAGAGAACATCGTTAAATTTTATTTGTTAGATAAATAGGTGTTAAAAACAGTTCTCTGAATTTTCTTTTTTAAATATGTTAAGTCATTTGTAAATGTGTTTTATTTAATTAAAGATGTTCATTGAAATTCCCAATGACTCGCAAGCAACTTGTTGGGCTGATGATTCAACACTGAGATTCTTTGAAGTGGGTGGTTGTTGGGTTGAAGAAATTGTATTTTCAATTTAATGACCTGTTGAATTGAAATGTGATGATGTAGTCGAAGGTCTAAGCATTTCGATTGTTCAGATTTATTTTATATTTCTTTATTTCTTTCTTTCTTTATTTTAAGGATTAAACTTTCCACAACAATTTAATTGGATGTGTGGGAATATTGATATTGGGAAGGAAAAAAGTAATAATCATTGTTTGCAATTTTGTAATTTTATCCCGATTATTTTATAGCCAATACACAAACCATTCCAATTTCTATAACCATAATCTCGACAAAAATTCTTGAATAGATGCAATTTCTAATTTGCGTCGTTAGCAATGACGATGAGATGTTTTGATTGTTCCGAACAAATACTATTTCAGCACATTGTTGAATTTAACAGAGTTTTATTGCTTTCATGAAGGAAAACCCCTAAACATAAATAAAACAGTTAAAATACAAACCTTTACTAATTCTAAAGTATTTCCCGTACATTGATTGTCGTGCTGGAAATTATAATTTTATTGCATAACACATTGTAATACATTATTTAAAATATTTTTTTACTTAATACAGTTCACGTTCATTGATGTAAACTTATTAGATTACTCATTCCATGATGCAACTAATGCAAACATTTACGCAATTATAAAACATTCATTAATGAAATGCGCAATAAAATATAGTAAATAATCTCACAATATTGCGCATAAAATTTGAGGAATGAACTTGCATTATTTATAAAATTACTAAACACAAACAAAAAGCACTCGAACGCATTCCTAATGAATTAAGCAAAGGTTATTGACTAGAAATTCCCTGATAACAATTATTAATAAACATAATTTCGTGTCTGCATATTTTTTATTGACTAGTCTTGTTAATTTTTTACTATCATTCGTTTATATTTCTGTCAATAAAAGATCATCATGGAAGATGTGTCATTCAAATTAATTGTTTACTGATGAGGTGCAAAGTCGAACATTCAAAAATTGAATTATTGTATTTGAGACATTTTAAGAAAACGAAAAAAAATTAAATAATAATTTAAACTGACGAATTTCGCACATTTTCGTCAGTAATCAGCAATTATCTTGTTCATACCAGTTACGCTGGAAAGTTTTTAAAATTTTTTTTGACGAATTGCTGTTAATTTTTTTTCTTAAATTGAAGGCAAAACATTGAGGAAGACAAATTTTTATGATATTCAAGTGCCCATCTTTATTACATAGTGCATAGTTTTTTTTTACATTTTTACATAAAACAATAATAAATATACAAACAAACATAAATATTTAACTTCACAATTTAAATTAAAATAAAATAAAATACATTTTTAAATACAAACTACATAATAAATTTGATTTTAAACATAATTTTAATAATACATAATGTTGAAAAATCCTCACCACCCTTAACCCTATCACAGCCCTTTACATAACTTAATGTTATGATGGAATTATTAAACTTTAAACCCTTTTTTTGAAATGAATATAAAAAGCAACAATTAAATTAAAAGGTAAATTTTAAAAGTCTTCGCTTCAATTTATGATGTTGGAAATTGTTTTGTTTTGATTCCATAGTAAACAAAGTCATTACAAAATTGACTCGTCTCATCAATATCAGAACAGCACATCCTGAAGGTGTCAATGTGCTTTGTTTCTTTAGCACATCGATAGCACAAAACTAATTGCGTTTCATCGGCAGTGCATTTACATTCAATGTCCGTTTCGGTAATGTCAAGAGCAGTGTCCGTTTGTGGTCGACTGCTTACGGGACTTAAAGTTAGTAGCAAAATACTAAGGAGTAGAAGTGAGAGTAGTTCGTTCTGTAATCAGAAAAAAAATACAAAAAAATTAATAAAATGTTTTTAAATTAAAATATTCTAAAGTCAATTCAGATTCAAAACAATTTAATTAAGCCCCCTTGCTTGGATACTTCTTCCCCCATAATATTTAAGGGTCAATACCCACATTGTAATGGATTTGCATTGTGCAATGTGCTCCACATAAAACTGACCTATCTTTATGCAAACTGTACTCCACATTAAATGATCAAACATAGTATATATGGGCGAAACAATTGCAATTCACCCGCATCAATAATTGCTCGCGTTCAATAAAAAAAAGAAGAAGAAATCTCTCCCATGCTGCAATTACATGCAGTGCACCGAAATGTAAACTGCAACACGAAGCTGTGTGCACTCTGTGACATGGTCAACATAAATTGTGTGTGCATGTTATGTTGTGTGACCTGTATTCGAGATTATATCGTTTTAGTTGTCCAACATTTCAATGTTGATCCTCAATTGAATTAAGCCTCCTCTCCAGTCTCCACTGAATGCCGTACGATGAACTCCTTTTGTTTTGATTGCGTTCGAGTTAGTACGTTTTGCCTAAATACACACACGCGCACACACACACACACACGTGATGTTTGTTTCGATGAACAATTGGATTAGCCCTAAAATCTATAGGGCCGTGTGTGGCCAGCATGCATGCTGGGTGCTGATGAGTATGATCAAATAATATGCTGCCTACATCACCATAATATATAGCAAGTAAATTAATTGAGTAACCGCGAGAACACACTGTGAGCGTATAAATACAAATAGTAGCAATCCTACACAACTGACAACACACAATATAATATTATGTCTTGATGTAAATGTGGGGAGTGCGGCTCTTATCAATACAGAATTAGTGAATATTGCTGTAAATGAATGATGACATCATTTAGCCTTCATTGAACGGCCGCCTTGTACTTAATCTTCTTTCATTTGTTTCCTTCTTCGTGTTCTTCATCTCCTTCTTTATTATTATTTTTATTATTATTTGTTTAAAGTGCCCGTCTGCGAATTTCATTGGCGTGATAATATGCTTTTGAGCTTCCCTTGTGAGTCGTGCGTGAAAGCCCAAGATCGCAGTTTGTGTGTGTCACAGTTTTTTTTTTTTGTTACATTACACGCACACGTTTATATCTATAACAAAACGTGATAGACCGCACGTGATTTTAGCTGGGCATTTGTTTACTTGTGCGGAATTTGGCTTGTTGTTCATGATGATTGCAGTATAATATTTATTACGGCGTTTACGAATGTTATAATTGAGTTGATTGTGCTATAATTTTGTCAAATTCGTTATTAAACGCGACTTCTTTGCATGTGCGGTGTGAACTTTGGTTGGATAGAGTGTGTGAGGAGTTTGACAAATTAAGTATCTTATATATTATGTTTACTGAAATTAAATTTCTTGTCTTTTTGGTGACAATAAAATGCGCTTATCATTTTCAGCCAATAGCAAAGTCGCGATTTAAACACTTGGTCCCGGGCGACCAATTGGTTGAGTGCTTTTGGAAGCCGGCACAACATGACAGGGGAAATTATCGCATTTTATTAAATAATAAACACAATAAATATGATAATAACAAAATACAAAAGGAGAAAGGCTTATCACAAACGTGACCTAAAGAATGTCGTGCATTAAACTTTGATGACTGATGGTAGATGAGTAATTGATTGTTTAAATTCGCTATTGACCAATAAAATATTTTTTGCAAAAAGAAAGCAACAATTTGTTTAAAATTGTGGATAAACAGATTGTTTAATCTGATAAGAAATGTAAATATTAGTATTATTAGTCGGCACAGAAACATTAGGTGAATAATGTTCATTTTAGGAAAACGAAATAAAAAATCTATGGCGTATTTTAAATTGTATCTTGCGATTCTCTTCCATTCTAAAAAGTTTTGACTATGGGGAATCAATTGTTTTCAAACATTTTGAATTTACGGATGTGTGGAAAGCTTTGAATGATTTTTTAATATTAATATGAATTTATTGAAAAATGATTAAGTTTTAATCAATGAACTGTTTAACTTGTATGAAAGCTTAAAAATAGCTTATCCCATTAACACGTAATCTTTCCTAATTCCAATTTTATTAAATTGAAAAGCTCAAAATATTTAAAAAATTATAAATATTTTGAACTTGAAATTCTTGGATTTTATGTGAAGCGTAAAATCCAAGGATGTGATAGGATAGGATTTTATGATGCTCTATGATAATTATAAATTTATTAATGAGAATGAAACTTTTTTTTTTTAAACTTTAAAGCTTCAAGTTCAACATTTTCAAGGTGTGTGAAATATTGAATTGTGGGATCAAACCAAACAAAATCTGTTGTGAACAGTTAACATTTCATTAAAATTTAGAGCTATTTTGAGTTACTAATTAAGATAACTTC
Source organism: Sylvicola cinctus (assembly GCA_963854165.1). Taxonomy (NCBI): domain Eukaryota; kingdom Metazoa; phylum Arthropoda; class Insecta; order Diptera; family Anisopodidae; genus Sylvicola; species Sylvicola cinctus. Next base: position 61,915,401 of record OY974082.1, on the reverse strand, counting down.
TAGGAAAAGGAGAGTATTTTGTGTTTTTTTTTGTACTTTTTTTATCAAAAATCTCATTAACAAACTTAGATGGAAACCAAAGTCTATACACTCGATACTTTCCCATATTTTTCTTAATTTTCGATACTTTTCAGTACACAAATATTATTTTTAATATAAATATAAAGCGTCCTAACTCAGAAAATAATTTTGGTAAACTTATTTTTCTAATTTTTGACAAGCGCTCGGATTGGTCATAATTTTTTTCTACCAATCAGAGCGCTTGTCAAAAATTATTAAAAATTATTTTCTGAATGAGGACGCTTATTGCTATCAAAAAAAGCTCACGAAATAAAATAAAAAAAAAATTAATTTTTACACGTTTCTAAATAATGTATTTAACAATGAATGAAGAAAAACTGTTTGCTAAAACTTGGCGTGTACACCAAAACAAACTTACTTACGATGGTAATTGCTAACAAACTCAATTTCAGACAAGCTTTATTATTATCTTCAAAAAAATTCTCATTAGTTTCTTAATAAGTTTGGAAATTGGTTTTCAGAAAATAATTAAATTGATGTTTTGATGAACGTTAAAAGTTGAAACCACAATCAAATTATATTCATAAATTATAATAAAAATCACTAATATTTAATGAACTTTTTTTAAATTTTAAATGAAGCACGTTATACAGTTTTTTTTCACATAATTTTTATATTTTTTAAAATACGCATAAAACATAATATTATTATGTTATTTCATAAGTTATTGCATCATTTCTTTTCAAACACCTTCACCATAGTCATTTCACAAACATTTCACATTTTACCCCAAAATGCTTACCTTCTTATGATATTCCATTTTTGATGAAATTAACGTTTCTGATAATTACAATTGAAACTTAATATAATAATTGTCTTTTGAATTCGACTAAAATTAACAAATGGTAAACACTGCCGAACTTTTAGAGAAATGCGAGAGAACTCCACAAATCATGCGATTCAAATTGACTGAGCTGACTTGCGCGGTTTATGTTTTCATTTGCTTGCCATTCAGTGATTATGTGAGAAATGACTTTACCGAGTCGCCTCTTCGGCACTTTTATATGTTTCTTAAATGTGTTGAAAGCACAATATTCACTGTACGAGTGAGTAGTGATGACTGACGTGGTGTAAGAATCGCTATCAGAATGTATTCTGTTTAAATATGATTGCTATACCACAGAACGCTTTATTGGATTAAAATAAATGGGGGTGTGGATGTGGTTGTGTCACGCCGTATTGATATGCAAAAAATGAGAATGCCTAATTAACACCAGCGAAGAATTAACATCAACGGAAAATCAAGTTCGGTTTGCGATAGTCTTCTATAATTGATCTTAAATGCTTTAAGTATGGGCGACAAAGATGCTTATTTAATTAATGTGTCATGTCATTAATTATGCTACAATAATGTAATTATTGTAACATATTAGTTGAGATTTCAAATTGGTTATAATGATAAGGGTTTAGACATAATTATAGCATTGTTTGTTTAATTAAATGATTAAAGTAAGTAATTTTCTTTTGTTTCCAAATTATGTTTTATTGAAAAGCTAAAAGAATTATTGTCTATTCTAAAATTAGTTTACAGTCCTTCATGATAATCGAGCAAAGTAACATAATGTGCGAATACGAACGACATTGACATTGACTGTTAAGTCGCAAAATAAATCAAAAGCATTTAATTGTAAACAAAACGCGGAGGGACTCAAAATGCAAACACGCGTGTTATATTAAAATCAATTATTTTTTAATTTACTAAATTATAGTATTATATACGATCAAAGCAAATCCTTTAATTGATCAAAGCAAATATTTTACTATTTGAATTGGATCACATTATTGTGTTGTCCCATACTTGACCTCTATGTGAAAAAATCGCATGATTTTCATTCTTTGCAGTCTTTTATTATAAAGCCGGCACAAAAAAGAAAAATGTGTTAACACTGACGTGTACTTTGGGACATCTGTCGCGTGTTGAAAAGAAATTGCTCCATAGTCTTTGGCCCCATATAATCTGTTGGTGTGGTAAATAATTGCATTTTTGAATCAACAGGGTGGCGTTTGAAAAAAATTTCATTTTAAGATTTGATCTAAAATTGCTTAATTTATTAATTCATTTCATTATTGATTCAATTTCATTTTGTAAAATAAAATCGTGATTTACCGAAATCTTAATCAGTTTATTTTTAAAATATTTAAATTGCTCTAAATCATTCGATTAAGGTTTAAAAGTTTAATAAATACCAATTAAATTCTAGTTGTTGAGTTATATATAATATTTTAAACAATTTTCAAGTTTAATTCAATTAATTATTATTATAATTATACTTTTCTTTTAAGTTTTTATCTTGATAGAATATTAAGTGCAGAATTTTTTTTTTTAATAATTTAATTTGCATTACACTGCACCCTGTAAACATTTTACAGTTAATTTGATTAAATTGGCAATCAATCAGTTTGACATAGACTTCCATAATTCCATTCATGATTTGAAACTGCGTCGTATACACTTTTAAACCAAGAAGTATCTATCTTTGTTCCAAAAAGTTTCGCACTTGATGAATCACCTGCCAATGTACACCTGTAGAACACCTGCTGGTTATTACTTATTACATGGCTTTGATGCTATCACCAAACGAAAATGCATTTTGCTTTAATTTAAATGTTGTTTCATTTCAATCAAAATTGAAATTCATTTCAAAATATAGATTAATTTTCAATAAATCACGAAATTCCAATTAGCAAATAATAAACCACAAAAGAAAGTTTCCCTAGTTGTATTCAACATGATTGCATTTATTTACAAACAAGATTATAGTGATGATTATAAGTGGGGAAAAAGTGGTGAGAAAAAATCACAATTTCAATCAACGTCTTGGGGTTTTCTCAAATTTATGCATGAAATAATTAACAATTTTTGTGAATGCGATTAAATAGTTATCTGCAAAAATTGATATTTGGTTACAAATTTGATTGCGTAGATGTCAATTTGATTAAATAATTATTAAAACCTTGTTATCCTTTTGAAAAATAAATTCTATATAAAAAAAAGTCTTTGTTGAATTTTTATTCGCGAATTAAAACTGCACGCATATTTGCTTCTGATCAAAATTATTGATTTAAATAAAGATAACAAAAATGCATTGAGGTCTATCATGTACTTCCAGTCTGCCTTTTATTATTTAACTATAAACTTGAAATACATCACGAATGTGTAAAACATATCTACACCTTCGAGTAGTGCAGTAGCCATTGTTTAATGTGACCGATTACCTGACAACTTCCATGACTTATTATTTGTTTGGCAACCGCTGCGTACTTGTCTGGTGTCTTTAAGTATTATTATCAGTGAACAACCCAATTTATTAAAGTCCAAAGTCCACTTTCTGTATAAATAAATTCAAAATTTTAACTTTACGACAATTTAGCAAATGTAATCTTCGTCAAAATAAACGCTTTTAATAAGCTATTACCATGCCAATTCGGTAAGCGTCTCCATTTTGTCATCCTTATATTAAAAGCTCAAATAAATCATTTATTTGTCTAGAATGGGTTGTAAAGATTATAATTGATAACGCCGTTATTTTGATAACTAACGCGTTGATAAGCCGTTAATATTTTTGTATCTGAAATTGGCATCAAATTTTCGTCATTTTCGTTAAAGAGATGCCCTCTATCAGCATAATAAATTAAAATTAATGAAGTAAAAGCCGTTATTTGACTTATTGTCAATGATCGTAATTGATTATTAGTCTACTGTGTTTAATTGCAGGTAAATTGATTAATTGGTCGTTTAGGACTGTCAAATATTAATACCACTGATGATAAGTATTATTGGTGAGCATGAGTACTTAACATTTCGTTAAGTATTACAGGGTGTCTTCTGAGTTATTTTAAAAATTCATGCGGTTTCTTTAAAAATATTTAACTTACAATAAAATCGTATTATATTCATATTAAAAGAAGCGTTAACCTTTCCAACATAAAAAATTAAACAACCACAGACTATTAAGTGTTCGCTTGTCGCATTTGACGACCGCATAGACATAAAGATGTTCTTTCGCTGGTTATTAATCTTTCTGCAATATAAATATGAATCGATTACCACCGTTCAATAAAGGAAAATATTGACGCAATAAATGTTACACCCATTTGTGTGCGGGATGAGAATATTAAAGGACGGGGATTAATGGTTTTGGTTTATATTTGACAGTAAAATCTCAGACGTTTTTGGTGCGTTGGAAAATATGTCTACATAGTAAAACCACTATATTGCATATTTATTGATATTAAAATAATTTTGTTTGTTTACTGCAATATCATATCTCGCATTTAATGGGGTTGGTTTCAATTCATACATAAAGAGTCACTGCTCATGAATGTTGTAACACTGTTGTTGGAATTATGAAATGGTAATTTATCAAGCTAATGTCATAACTTGATTACTTTTTAAGTCCTTTCAACTGATAGCGAAATGTTACGTAAATTAAATCAAAAATGATATTACCATCAATGACGAAATACCATTTTTTTTTTGAGTTTAATGGAAATAGCTTGTTTTGGTGTATTGATAATACAACCCGGCATGTACAAAATTGTTATAACATGGTAGAATTTTGTAATATCTATGTTATAGTTGCGAATCAATGTCAATCATATTTTGCCAATTTTTATTTACATTGGAATTGATATGATTCATGGGATTGTGCAATTAAATTAACATTTGGTAATTTTGTGCAATAGTTACATCAGAATTAAAATTAGATATTTTATTGGCTTTTTTGAAGCTTAACTACAATTCTATTAAAATACCCATTACAAAAGGACAAACCAAACAATTGCAACTGGTTTGTTAAAAAGTAAAAAACAAATTGTAAGATAATAATTTATTCGCAATTACGATATTGTCTGATGATCATGCATTAAATTCGTGGAATTCTTTACAAAATATTTAATTACCCATAAGCACTTACTATTACTCCCACTCAGATTTTAAACTGCTAGGAATATTCATTAGGTATAAATATTCATCAAAAGAAAGTACTTTTATCCCTCGATTTGAAAATTGGAAAAATATATTAACAAATGAAAACAGTGTAACAACAAAACTATGATTTCTTATAAAAAAGGAGGATTAGAATCAAATTGCCAAGACTGTAAATTAAAAAGTTAATAAAATCTAAAGAACATAGTCGTGTAAAATAAGACAAGGTTAGTGTGGAAAGTTTTTAAAACTCGAAACTATTGCTCAATATATTCGTAAAATTTAAGAAAAATTGTCTCCAATCATTATCAGAACAATAAAAAAATGTTGCTTATGTTGTCGTATCCTGAAACAACTACAGTAGACCCTCGATAAATCGGCGGCTTATTTTTTTTGGTTAGGTTGTGACTGGTCCGTACAAACCATTAACAATTAAAGAAAAATAGTTAGATCGCCTTAACAGTGGTAAATATTTTAATTTTTTTTTTGTCAAAGCTGCGAGAACATTGAAACGTTTCTTTCTCGTGATCGCTTTTATGGAATCGAATTTAAGGTGGTATTCCCTTTTCAAAAAGCTTTTTCTAAGCTACAAATCACAAAAAATTCGATAATAAAATGTGTGTTGAGTTCCTTTTAAATCGGGGGATGAGTGTATTTACAAGTATATGAGCTGACTTCTCGAATTATTAATTTAATATGGATTTTAAAAATCCCTCAATGTTTTTAATTTCATAAAATTTTAATTTTCTGGTAATTGCCTTTACATTTTATATTGATATTCATCTACAAAAAAGTTTGTGCATAATCTATTTTTCTGAGAATTCAGCTATTAAAAGAAATGTTTTCTATAAATTTTGAGTCATAATATTTCAAAATGTAAAATTACGTTAATTTAAAAGTTAAGACGTTAATTTGTATCCCGGATTTTCATTTCTTGTCGGGATACTCGTTTTTGATATTAGTATAGTCATTATGATATTTCACACAACTGGCTTAATGCGATTCAAGATCCGGGATGGTTATTTTGTGTATCTAAATTTCTTTTTAATCTGAGGATTTTATATTCATGTTTTGTTTTTGAATTTTAAAAAGAAATTTGAACGAAAGAAATCAGGGATTTCAAAAGAACTAAATCGTGTGCAGATGGCATAATCAGAAATTAAATATTTAAACCATACTATTAGTCACACGTTCATGAATATGGATTATCATTCCACATTTCTGATTAATTCAGCCCAAGTATAATGTAAATAAAACAAACTATTAATAGAAAACAAATAAACGTAACATATTTAATCAAACGGAAATAAATTCTTCGATAATCGACACGACGCCAGTTCAAAAATAGAACTAATAAAATCTATTTAAAACCCGGATATTGAACTGCAGACTCTTTACATAATAATACAAACACCTAAATTCAGACATTAAAATAAATTAAGTTCAAAATGAAATAATCGACCTTCCTTCTTCACGTTCACACCGTCACAATATTAAGCCGTGATGTGGGAATTTCTGAATGACATATTCCGTTAAAATTGGATTTCGTGTGACAAATCAAAAAATATGTCGATAAATATCTTTAAAAGACGTTAAATTCCATTGTGCTTAGTGTAGTGGCTGTCGGCACATTTGTGACATCGTCAGGTGTTTGCAAGTCGTAAGTATTTAATTGCAATGATTTAATTGCACGAGGGATTGCGGGAACTCCGAAATATAAACCGATTTCAAAGGATTAATTTCTTAGCTGTGATATGATTGTATCGTGATTATTTTGCTAGGAAATTTTGGTTGACACATTTTCTTTTTAATTAAAATTGAGTGCATTATTCCCCAAATTAAAAATTATTTAATTTGGGAAATAATTATTTTTTACACAAGGAATAATTTCAATTTAAATTTAATAATTTAATCATTTGTTTTATTATTCTGTAAACTGCATTAGAGAGATTTAATATTGTTTAAATGAATGACATTTTTGTTATCCTGTGGATTTAAAATTTTACAATGAAGTCATCATTATAACAACTTTCCGTTTTATCTATAACCTGAGCTTTCTGTACATTATTCTCTAAAGCCTGGCGTTGCCATTTAAGTAATTCACTTCACGGATGACGTGACAACACTGTAAATTAAAGAAAAACACCTAACTAATTTTACAATGATTTAAAAAAATATAGGTTCTGAAAATAGATTAAACTTTATTGCATTTTAACGTCGTCTATAATTTCAATCACAAAGCCACTAAACGAGGTGATACAAAAATCCATTTAAAAGTGATTACAAATGATTCATCTACAAAGGTCAAAATAAATGTGATTCTTTTCATTTTCGTTTTTGAAATTTTTTAAATGAAAATAAATCGAATAAAAATAAATTTGGCCACAACAAAAATTTCTAGACTGGAAAGGGGTCAGCCATAGGTTACAACAACAAACTCATTAAATTAATTGATATACTGATATTTCTTTTATTAATTTTTTATTTAATAATTTTGAGAAACACTTCTGGTCGGACGATTACAAAAATAGATACATTCAAATAAATACTATTATACATTATTTTTCATAAATATAAAACACGATAACTATCACAGCCACTTATCGGGTTTTTTTCATAAATAAATTAAATACATTAATTAAATTATTTTAATATAAATTAAAAGTAAATAGAGATTTCACGTACAATTACACTGGCAAGCATATTATTTTAATAATACTACAATAAATACTAATAGTGGGGCGTTTGAAATTGTCAATCAAATAAGTACACTTATTTCAATTAATTTTAAATACTTTAAATATAATACTTATGGAACCAGCCACATCTTTAAATTGTTATCTTAAGTCCCTGTCTTAAGTCTATTTGCTAAACTCTTCAAGTCTGGTGACAAAATAAATTACTCTTATTGCTATAAACTTCTTAAATTAATAGTTTTCATTGTTTTAAAGATCAGATTCATCAAATTTCGATAGTGTCGCCCACTGGAACTATTTATCCACTCCATATTCAATATATTCTTGACATCCATCGTACACCGTGTTAATGTTGGCGCAGCACATTGGAAAAATGTCAGCGCTACCTTTAATTTGTGTGGCACACAACTGACACACTCGCATTTTCGCTGGATCTTCGTGACATCCCTTTATTAGATTCCCAATATCCACTGTGTCCATTTTTGAAATGTCAACATCTGACGGTCGACTGGCAGTCGGTGTTATGCACACCACAACTATCACCAACGCGGCAATGCCCAACCACACGATTTTCTGTAATTAAAATAGAAAAACATGAATTAGTAAAAATGTTCAAATGAGTTTAAATTCTTAAATTGTAAATATGTAATCTTTATATTAAATTGATAAGTTTTCAGATGGTAACAGCGTTGCGTCTGAAAATGTGTCACTGAGGCAACAACAATTAACGCAACAATTCTAAAATTAATCTTATGTTGAAAAGAAATAAGCACACGAATTTCCGGCCCATATGGTGCGTGAACCATTGAGCGTCTTCCATGTCCTAACATGTTCTACAGCAGCGATAGAAGTGACCTAACCCAACATGACAAGCAAATGAACGCGCATGACTACGTATCGACCACCAGTCAGGCGTTTGCCATGCATAATAAAAAAAACTTAAGTAAGTGGAGTGATCAAAGTTTGAAGATAGTCGCGTGGTGTATCGCGGCGCGACGTACAAGCACTTTTTCTTGTGAGAGTGTTGAGACTTGAGACATCGTGAAATTTATTTAAAAATACCACGCCAAAAAAAAGTGTGTGTGTTAAGGCGAGACAAAAAACACAATTGCAAGAATGATGAAATATCGCTGTAATATTGATCGGTGTAGTGACGTCGCGGTCGCGTTACGATAAACTAAAAAGTTTTGACTCAGGTGTGAGGTGTACAATAAAGATAATTAAAATGAAATAGATTGGGCTACATTTCAGTGACATCATCAGCATCAAAAATCGCGTGTGTGTGTTACGCGCACGCCAGTTATCACGTTTTGCCATGGAAGGGGGCGCGTGAAGTTGAAGTGATCGTGTGGTTATCTTATTTTACTATCATATGATGTTGAAGAATTTACTGTCTTAGTGTGACTATGAAATTCCGCGCTTTGATATAATATTAATTTAGCACACTGCACCTCAATTAGTTACGCTTGTTCACACTTTATAGTTAATGAAACGTTTTGTCACACTGACTGAGAATTTTTTTTTTCACAAAAACTTTTTTTTTTTGCAATTTTTATTGAGCACATTAATTTTTAAAGAACATAGTTATTAGTGCCATTTAGTGAAGCACTAATTGCGACATTAATTGTGGCATTTTTAACATCATTATCACCAAAACAAATCATTAAAAACTCATCACTTTTTAATTAGGTATTAAAATACTAACCTGTCTTCTGTATGCACTCATTTTGTGTGTGTTGAAATTTATTTTTATATATTCCTGATGTGTGATTTTTATTTTGTTATATTTTAAATTCACTTTAATCCGTTTGTATGGTTTGTTGCTGAAGCACAGTGATTTTTTATTTATTTTTTTAACAATATTTGTTTATAAACACTTTCAATGATTCAACGTATTTTCTATTCTGCACGATTTATTTTTAGCGATCGTATATTTTGTAGGAACACCCCTTTCGAGTCTGCTGTTAAATGTGTAATGAATTGAGGTACCACAGTATTTCGATTTATATATGAAAACGGTGCGAACGCGTGGAAATTCCTTATCGAAATTTGTGACATCGCGGATATTGAGCTTTGGTGTGTGAGTGAGTCATCAACATTGAGTGAGATTTTAAATTGGTGTATAGTTCGGTCTTCGGTGATCGTTGCGAGACTTTACCCTGACATAACGAATTTTGATGTGTTCAATTGTATAACTATGACGTTATTCGTGTGTTGCGCAGACTTAAGTGGCCTTAACAAAAACTCTTTTTAATAAATTGTCTTTAATTAATAGAAATTCAGTCAATTTTTTTTGACGTCATAATATTTTTTTTTGGAATGTTTAATAAAACCAAAGTCTTTTAAATTATTTAATAAAGCACCAAAAATTTTTTTTTGTTTCATCAGATTTTTTTAAATTATTTTTTTTAATAAAACATGTTTTTAAATTTAAACATTTTTTAATATGGATTTTATTCCTTATAATAAACGGTTTTAAAAAAAAGTGAACTCACTTTCCTTGCATTTTTCACTGTGGTTTTTCGCAACGTAATGATGACTATGCATTTTACAAAAATGGTGAAATAAAATCGCTTTCCCTACTCCAAATTCCATCCCTATATTTGCATAAGTAAAACATTTTTAAATAGCGCGATGATTTGCTAAAATGAAAGCGCTAATAAGTAAAAGAAACTGCACATTTAATGTGACAAATTGCTATGATGCAAAATATGCCAAAGAAATACTGCATCTCAAGAATCAACATGATGCGATAATAATCGCCTTACATTTATGTTTGTATTTCTTTGAAGCGAGACTACACTAGCTCAATCAAATGTCTAGTCTGGTGTAGTTATCGCATACTCTCGCATAGAGTAGTTCAATGAATTATTCATTTTCAATCAATTTGTTGCCAAGCAGCCAAGTCCATTCACATCTCGCGGTTTTGTGTGACGTCTCGGATGAATATGTAGCTCAGGTTCAAGGTTAATTATGGATGGTGATGAGTGATGACTTTATACAATTTGATTGATTAATTATTGTGGTATTCAGAACTGTTTTGAATAGAACTGTTAGCTAATATTTATTATTTATGTATTCTGTGTGATTTGAAATGGATTAAAATTTAAATTGTAGGATTATGAAGCCATTTTTTAAATTTAAATTGCAAGAAATATTGTGTTATCAAAAAAGTAAATGTTTTGATTTTTTTTTAAACATTTTTTTTAATACTTTAAAGAGTGATTACTTTATAAAAATCATTTTGCTTGATCATTGCAGTGTAATAAACTTCATATACGCATGCTGAGCCAGAACTGAGCTTGCGTTCTGTGAAATATTTTTATTTTTTAATTTGTGGGTGTGTCTTTAGAGCTTTGTGAATTGTGATAACTGATAAGTGATAACATTAAGAACTGTTTCAATGAACTTTTGCTCTTAAGTCATTTAATTTGACTTAAGTGAACAACGTAAACAAACAGACTTTGGTTTTAAGTACAAAAGTGTTGAAATAATAATAATTAAAACAGAAATGAATTTTTTACTTTTAACATTTAAATTTATTTGGTAATTAAATTCTCTAAAAAATTTTCAAATTCTTCTTTTCATCTTTTATCTCCAATTTTAAGACGCAATTTGTGCCAAAAATTCCTAATAGTACTTAATAATTATCTCAAAAAAAAAATTAATAAATAGACGAAACTTCCCACACGACAACTGCGTATAAAATGATTAGGAAGCTCCACAATACAGTTTTACATGCGAAATAAATCAAAATCATATGACACTTAAAGCATCACGCTGACCACTTGTAAAGCCAATAATTGATTAAACACATTTTAACGATTACAGTATTTGAAAATGCGTTCATCATTTTTTGATGATTTCGACAATAATTGAATTAACTGGTGATTTCCTTTAATCTTCTACTTAATCCAACACCTTTTATAGAAATAAAACAATAACACACTTTGAGATCGTACTGATTTCGAAAGAATTCAATAATCTGTATTGTTATCTTTGTATCTTCTAAAGTGTTGTTAATTAATGATTCAGAATTCGGGTATTTTAATTTTATTGAGTGTAATTAAAATATAAACGTTTAACCACCTGATTTTTGGTGATCAAAAGTTCAACAAATACTGCTAGGTATTATATATATAATAAATGACAAGCATTTTATGATGATGAGAATTGATATGGGGAGAACACGAATGATGATCATGTAAAAGTTAGGTTTTGTAAAATTTAAAGGTTAGTTAGTTTTGTAAATTTTTTAAAATGATTATTAATTATTTAAGTCTTTTAAAACATTTTTTTTAAGTCACTTAAAATTTTTTTAAGCCATCATAATTTAAAAAAATATTAAATTAACATTATTTTTTAATAGTTTTTAATTTCAACAAAAATATCATCATATTAATTATTATTAAGTAACCATGACTTAACCCACAAATTCCAATAATTATTTAAGCCAAAACAAAATGATAAAAACGTCATTTCAAGCACAAAGCACATATTGAAAACTAGGAAATACCATCTTCAGACTAAGACTTCGATAAATCACAATAATCGATCACTTCCCGTAAATGGACATTTTAACTGCTTTCAAGTAATTTTACTTTTTCACCGGAAATAGATAGTACAGCAGGGGAAATCCAAATGCAATGGCCTTTCGCAGCATTACAATATAAACAAAGTTATGAATATTTAGCGCTAGGCTTTCTGAGAATTGCATAAGGAAACTATGCCGTCGGTACTTTACAAAGATTTCAGTTAAACTGCACTATTTTATATAATCTGTCATGATCTTTCCATGAATTAATGATAATAAGTAATTTAACAAGGGAAACTCCGCAAACTGGTTTGCAGGTTTTGCAAGACTATTGTTAAAAGTTCTTGAATTATAGAATGTAATATTTATTTTCCAACCAATAGCAATACTTTTATAAGCATGTCATGAGGACACTTTTAGTTGTCTGCATTTAATTATTATTACTAAATATTTTCTGAACTTGTGTTGTATGAATTATGATGCTTTCGCACATCCCAAGCAGATTAAATGTTCATATATTTACCATTAATGAACAAAGTCCAATAAATTTGTTAGTTCTTGTGACGTCTTTTTAATTATTGCTGCCTACCACTTCCGAAACAAGGGGAGGCCTATTACGTTGTTATCTAAAATAATAATCTTTTGGGAGGAAAAGCGTTGCACCACAATTGTGTAGGCTTATATAATCGGAAAAACATTAATAGCAAGTGATTTATCCATTCATACTTATGTTAATTACTGTGACGCCCATCATGCTTTATCGTTATTTACGATATTAGGTAAACCGCCTTCATTAAAAACAAAGTGTTGGATTGACGTGGATTGACGTACGTGAACAATTTAATTAAATAATCACGCATGAGTTACGAATTCTGCAAAAATAATAATTCGTCAAGACAGTACCGGAATGGTAAACTTCTAAAGAGATTTATAAAAGAACAAAATGATTCATTGCGTAAATATGTACTACTTCTGATTCTTGCACAATCACGTGAGTCGGAATTAAATAATACACAAAATTTAAAACAGCTACTGTGTCACTTTGGAGGCATGAAAAGACGCCGCGATAATATAGTGCAAGATCAGTGTGACATGATAGTAACAGAGACTCATTGATTATAATTATGTGGTGTGACGATATCCGCTTGAGAACTTCCCCCCAATTTCATTGACACGTTGATAGTGAATCTGATTAAATCGACATGTTGATTTATAGGCGGCGCGCCGCACCGGGTCCGCGTGCGCCCTCACGTTTAAACTCCACACAATATCATGATACATATCACATAAAAAAGAATCGGATCACCAGTTGACTTCAATTTGTTTTATGATTTCCCAACATTCCACAATATCATACACGTTCGAACACGTAGGTTTGTAGAAGGGGGTACGCTCCACAAAACATGCTCATGCGGCATGCCTCATATGTAATATAACGTCTTTAATGTTTGCGATCACTTTCTGCGATATGACGTCTTCAGTCGGTGTGGATGATTCACAATATACAACATTATTGGAAACGAATTCCGGGAATTTCTTTTTAAAAAATGAAGAAGCAAGACGCCATCCAATTTCAAAAGCGACACGCGCATCGGTCGCCGGTTGGTCGTTGCACGTTTTGGAGGACGATGGTGTTGCGCTACTTTTCAGCGAATGGGAAGCATAATCATGTTTGTGCAAAGTCATGAAGAAAAAATGTTGGTGAATTCTTTTGCTGCCCTTAAAGGTGGACTTCAGCCATCACGTGTTGTTATAGTTTTTAATTTTTTCCAGTTCTGAAAAAGTCGTGTCGCGACTGGTTTGAAGATGTTCTTCGAAATTTTCTTGTAGATCCGCATGACTAAGAGCAACAGGTCGTTTGCCTTATTTTAATGTTCTTTTTAGCGCACAATTACGTTTAAAAAAAAAAAAATTTAGTATTAAAAAAAAAAATTAATTTTAAAAATAAACCGAAGATAAAACAATAAATTAAAATATATCGATATTTAGAATAATAGAATTTTTTTTAATCCGGTACAAGTAAAACAAGTCCTTCACTATTAGATTAATCCTGTAACTCTTTATTTTAATGTCTTTAAATAATGATTTGAATTTAAAAGGTTGAGCACGAAAATTAAATAAATTATTTTTAGTTTCAAATTTAACTCTAAAATGCACTTAAAATCAATAATGAATTATTAAAATTTTTGAAACGATCATCAAAACCATCTGGCTCACACGGTCGTGCTTTATTTTTTATCCATGACTGTGCATTCAGCAACTTTGAAACAATAAACTGAAAATGCAAATTAACCCAATTTTAGATTTCACACATTTACTCTATGCATTTTTGCCAATAAAAATACCTCCCATAATAAATATAACAATCTTATTTTCAGTGCACCATTATTGCATCAACCAAGTGGAGTAAAATATCAACTAATTATATCACAGTGAAATATAAACCAATTAGTTAACCATTTCAGCAAGTGGAGAATCAAATTCATCTAGTTATATGGTTAAACAATTCATAAAATGCATTTCTTCAGAATGCAATGCCACATTATAATTACATCATGTCAGAGCTTGCATCCAAGTGTTAAAATGTGACCATACTCGTATGTGGAGCAAACGATTTTCAGAATTGGGTTGGGAATGATTCAGAGGTGGTTTACAGAGCTGCTTCTCTTTTCACTCATTATCATTCTGGATTTAACTAGCAAGTTACTTACATTTCCTGCTTGTGGGTTTGGCGCAATAAAACAATATAACGATATAGCCAGGTGTTTATGGAGTGTAAATACAAAATAATCTTTTTAACCAGTAACTCTTGACGCCTGTAAAATAAATCTTTTTTTTTTAATGAGTTGATCAACGTGTAAAAACTTGCATCGTTCCAAAGTACAATTTTTAAACAATAGTGTGATATAAAAATACATTTAATGGAGACAAATACGTAATTGTATCCAAATGTCTACGTGCTCTGGTTCATGTTTAAACCTGGACCATATCGGCACGATGCAAGGCACATTTTCTGCTGTATTTTTTTCATTGCAAACACACTTCTTGGAATTTCTTTTAGTTACAACGGCGATGCCTTCTTTGTAAAATGAAAGGCAATGGATGGTCTTGAATTAGTCGTATTTGAAATTAAATTGGCATCGAATGTTGGAATGGCTCAAGGCAATTTTCTTTGGCTCTCTTCGTTATGAAGTCGTATTATTTTCTGATGAAATTAGAGAAAATATTACTTTATTAAATTAACTTCATTAATAAAATGGCATCTTTTATACATTTCATTTATATAACGAGTAATACTTAATTAAAATAGGAATAATTTGATTTCCTGATTAAAGGATTCGCTTTTAGACATAAAATGCAACACAGAACTTCAATTTAAAAAGCAAATGTAGCAAAAATACTTTTTAAAGTTTAATATTCACACGTTTTGTGACTGATTTTATGTTCTATTTTATTTTGTAAAGAATTTTGATATATTAAGAATCAGTACTTGAAAGATATTGTTCGTATTTCTCAAAAGTTTTTGGGTTTAATGGCACATTTGGAAGACGAGCTGTGAAAGTGAAAGTTTTTTAATGCGAGTTTTTTAAATTCATGCATTAAATTCTTTTTTTTTTCACAAATCATTTTCCGTTTTTTCATGAGAATTGCAGGGATCTTTTAGAAAGGTTTCAGGAAATAATATTTTTTAACAATTTATATTACATAATTACAATGCAAAAAAAAAATTCGATATATTTTTGTAATTACAGTCGAACTTCTATAACTCGAACACCGTAGGGTACAACTAAAATCCGACTCAACAATAAAAATGCTTCTAAGTGTTTACGGCAACTTAATTTGGATCGAGATTGACTTATAGGAAATTCGAATTACAGACGTTCAAGTTCTGCTGTATTAAAATTTTTAAATTAATAAAAATTCCTCTGCAACTTTAAAATAAATATCGCAATGTGACTAAATTTAAACCCGAGGAAAATATAAGAGTTCTGTCAATATAAACATTTTTGTTTGAGTTAAAATGCCTAAAAAAAAAATCCTGAAAACAAAATTTTTGAATACATAAATGCATAGAGAATTGGAAATCCATTAAAATGCATTGTAAATAGAACATCAATTCCTATAAAAAAAAAAATTGAAAATAGAGCTACTACACTAATTGAGATCACCCGCGTAAAATGCATGAAATTTGAACACGGACTACATCTTTAAAAATACTCAATGACGCACTGAAAGCATATGACGCGAACTTTAATATATAACCGAAAAATTCTGCTATTTTAACAACAATTTATTGTTGCACACACAACCAATATTAAGAAATCGCCTGAAAAAAAAGCACACACAAAAAAAAGGTAGAGAATAATATACATTGTAAATAACATTTTTAATATGTGGCACGGCCCACGATAATAAAAAAAAGTAAAAAAAAAATTTGCATGTAATATGAAAAGCGTATAGTAAGTACATACAAAACAGTTAGGCATGTATTCATTCATGGATTTCGTTGAATGAACTTAAAATGTTAAGCTTATACGTTGTGCACTGTGCAGGTTGTGCACGCTTCCCGCCACTATCTCGCCTACAAAATGCGAATTGCTGTGGCGTAATATGACGCGCTCTCTCTCGGAGCGATGTTATGTGTGTACGCGTGATTTGATAATTTGTGCTCACCTCGACGAGACGCACGCGGGCGCAGCGCAATTGTGAAAAAAAAGCTTCATTGGAGAGCTTTTGAGATATAAACACGCGTATAAATTTAATTTTATGCAGACATTGGGCCTTTAATACATATAATACATACATGAATTCACGCTCAATCCGCACTTTGTATGGGTTGATGAAATGAGGGGTAATGTTAAAAAGCTTGTAATGTGTACAATGCGCAAAAGCTCTCACTTTTATACTGTACATATATATTGATGTACATAAAAGCAGCGATTTTTATTTTATACATATTTCGAGCGATTTTATGTACAAAATTTTATGTTGTGTGCCTAATTGTATAAGTTTTATTTGACTAGACCGAAAGTAATATTAAGCAGCTATATTACAAAATTAATTTGCGTAGAGGTTTACTTGTGAAGGATACTTACCAAGTTTGAGCAAAAAGTTTAACAGAGTGCCTAGTCCTTGCTGGATAATAAATGCGCTCTCGTAAAAGCTTTAATTGGGCACCCTTACATTTAAAATACGCATCTCATATTTCTTTGCAACCTCCAGGAGCATTCATTGCTTGGATTAGGAGTTACTCGGTTGCCATGGTGAACGAATTAAATTTAAATCACTGTAAACACCCAAACCGTTTCAATTACAATTGATTCGATAATGTTGTTTGTACATATTTCAAATGCGAAAACTTAAGCTACCGTACATTGTAGCTGTCATTCGATTTTGTCTCATATACTTATAACAAATTCATTACATCAAATTAATGGCAAATAATGTGAATCATCTTGTTGTTTGAGTAAATCAATTTGTTTTAATATTAAAATACATACAAACATTTAACTTTGCAATGTTTCTTGGTAACAGAAATGTTTTACCAATAGCGCATCTTTCAATTTTTTAACAATTTACTCCTAAATAAGTAATGGAAATTACAAAGGCAGTGGGAGCCCTTTTTGTGCATGGCGTTACAACACAACACAACACAAAAAAAATGGCCTTTTATTTTTCTTATCCGCGTGTTTTTTGATTAAAAAACCCCATTTCTTTTCTATTCGCACACACAATGTGTTGGAAGCATAAAAAAGTATCAAAATAAAAAGGAGAAGAACACAGTGATGGAGAAAAATAGCAGACGAAAAAGAAATACAACAACATTATTTATTTTTCGCAATGATGCCCTCTCCCGTCCTGTGTGCATAAACACATTTTGTATTCAGTAATCACAATTTCGTTTTGGTTGGTGCTTAATGAAAATCGATTTTTTCCCTTTTTCGACATCCACTGATTGTCGGATTACTCTATTTAAATCCTTTGAAGCGCTGAAATCATCATCAATGCCAGTGAAGAGCGAATATTTCACTCCATTGTTTATGCATTTTCCAATATATTTATGTGCCAGCAGTTATGTTGACTGTAAAATGCAAATTGTTAATATACAAATATATAGATCAGCACTGTGTTGCCTCAATACTCACAAATTAAATATTTCATTCGAATTGATGTTGCTTATTTAATGGAAATAAATGACATCGTTACGCCCCTATTAGTTGTCTGATAAAATAGTAATTCAACACAACAGTGACTTTGATCTAAATGCTCAAAATGTCGACATTAAAACTTAAATTATATCAAATCATGTTTGTTGAATTTTGAAAAATTATTAAGCTCCTTGCTTGATTTATGACATGCAGCTTCATAACAAATTTACTCAAATTAACTTCTTAGGTAATACAATAACATTCATTCAATTTATCATCCTTAATAATGCCTAATTTATTGGCACAATTGGATAATAATTCGTCAAATTGAATTTAATGCATATTGTACATTGCAATTGTTCTCCTTTATTCTTCTCGGTTTTGATTTATTTATGCGCTGCCATGTTTGTTATGTTGAAAATTGATATTTCATTGTAATGTTTTTTTTTTATTGACTTTTGGCTTTGTGTTGAATGACATCTAAAATCCATTAAATTTAACAAATATCCTTTATCCTTTTGTCACTATTATATACTCAAAATACGATTACATGAAGTAATAGTACTCGAAATGATAAAGTGATTGTATTATAAAAAAGCAATATTTATTTAGATGATAAAGTATTTTTAATTTGAGAATATTCAAAAAAACAGATCTTCTTCTAATCCTATAAATAAAGGATTTATGTATCGTAGCGCAGCATTTTTTTTTGTGTATTTTGAAATCACTTCTCACTTTTTTAATATTAAAATAGCTCCGTTCTATTGAGATATTATTTAGTTTATTTGAATAGAACGATATTTGGTTTATATTTCATAACAAAAATAGTTTCGCTAGTCAGCAAGAGGTGGCGCCCTGTTTTAAATAAATTAAGTGTGGAAATTGCTTAGCCTGTGAGATTAATTTACAGCGTTATCTTGCGTCCAATATATTAAAAAATATAACGAATGAGTTAACATTCATAAAAAGCAGAGCTTATTTTGATGTTGAATTGTAATATTTCGAAATAAACTAAACGAGATCTCAATAGAACGCTGCTAATATAATTTAGAACGTTGTTTAACCGCAGAATCCTTTAAACTGTTGAAACTTTTGTGAAGGAATTCATCTTAATTTGGTTCCTTATTGAATTAATATTTTATTCTTAAAAATTGAAACGTGGAAATTAAAGTTTACATACAGTTGAGCTTTGTGTGTTTACAAAGTTCACCGAAACTCATCATGGAAACATTATTTTATGACCTTAAAATGTTTTCCGAAATAGAATCTACAATTGTGTCCTTTATTGTAATTGTTGTAAGCTTCTCAAATGTAATGTGTAGTTGCTTTTATTCGACTTAGAAAGTGTCACAATGATTTCTTGCGTCATTAGAATTCCATATTTTCAAAATTTAATCTCATTATAGAGCTCATGATTCTTCCACATTGTTCCACTCCATTCTATAATCGATAACATAACCTTCACAATAATTTAACAATAAGATCAAAGAATTAAAGTACAACACGAAAAACGAAAGCTTCATCGTAAACCACGTGTGCGTGCGTGCTATACACTCGCATGTATTATATGTGTATGTGGGACAATCATTTCGAATTCGTACATCAAGCCTATAAATTCAAGAGTATTTCGCATTAACTACTAACTATATAAACAATTCGCATGTGAATGGAACGGTCTGTCTACAATAAATCGTTCTTTTATATATATTAGGGCAACACAATACACACAATAAAATCAATAGGATTGCTATTTAATGGAAAAGGGTCCATAAACATCGTGACATTGATATAATAGAGTGTGAAAAAAAAACTCGAGCGAAGAATTCGAACACGAACAGGCAATATGCGAGCGAGCCAGCAGTGAAAGCGAACGCACATAAAAAGAAAATTGTGCGAGTTAAAGAAATGTGCTGCGATAAATCAGAAGTAGCATGTTAAGTTTGTGGTGGTGGATGACATTTAAATTACTCGCACAATGAAATAGTGGGTGCCGGGGCAATTACATTTTTTCGAAATTATGTGAACTTTTTGTGTCACAATTATTATTATTAAAGGATGAATGTTTTTTATTTTACAAAAACGAATGCATAATACATATTTGAATGTGCAATTGTGAAAAGCCAATTACATTTTTAATAAATTAGTGTCACATTTTGTAAATGGTATGCGCATAATATGAGTTATTTTATTGGCTGAAATAAAAGTTGTGTGCTCGTAAATAGCGCAGAAAGTTTTTGGAGTATTCTTTTGGGACTTCTGTTTTAAGCTAAAATGAAAGTTTAAACTATCATAATAATTATTATTAATGCAAATGTGGTATTTTATTAAAGCACTTATATAATTTGTTTAATTAACATAATATCTGTAAAATAGTTAAAACAATTTTCATTTCATCATAATACATATATTAATATATAATAATATAATTCTCCAAGCTTTAAAAGCTTTTCCTTGCAAATTTAGGGAGTGTGGAATTGAGGTGGATATAAGCGAGAAATAGTTAAAATTTTTGACAGCTGAAATAAAAATATTTTGACAGCTAATTCACCACTTTTTAGAATTTTAATTGTTACGTCCATATACTCATTCTGTTATTAACTGAATTTGAATTATTCTTACGATATTTGTAGACATAGACCTTTTATTTTTAATCAATTCGAAATCTCAAAAATATTTTCACCACAGTTAAATTTTTTTCTTCACCTCGTGGGGAATTTAGGATTTTAATTGTAACCAATTCCCCACGCCCTTAGCTTAAAATATGTTTTAAGTCTTCATAAATTAATTTTTTTAAATATTAACTTGTTACTTCTTTATTCTGAAAATCAGAATTTAAACTGTTCTTCTTAAATGGGGAAATAATTAGCGTACACTAATTATAAGTACGTACGCCCTTAGCTGCACTTTAATGAAGTTTCAAATATTTCTTTGTTAACATAAACAACAATAAAAGCTCCATTGTTTTTAATGCGGGTGCATCCTCTCTTAATTTCATTTTAACCTATCATACGAATTACAAAGGATAATAAAAAAAGGATCTACAACAAAACCAATTCACTTCAAAAGCCAGGGCAGTAAGCCATAAGGTATAACAATTAACTGTAGGTAAGAGCGAATAAATGAAAACGCATATTGTTGTGGCAACACATGCATTGCACATAAATGCTCAACCAATAATGGATTTTGCATTTTCGAAAATCGCTATTGTTTCACTGCAGTTACTACCACAAACCGCTCACAATGTCGAAACCAAATCGCAACACATATATAGTTACTCGTATAAGATTACCCAAAATCATTTTGTTATGTGCAAAACCGCTAACCTAAAATCTGAAGAGCAATTGATTCACTGTTTAGACTTTAGACATTATAAAGGCACAAATATAGCGCAGTCTGGAAGTTTGCAAAGCAAAATCAAACAACATTTATTGAATCAAATGCATTGCAATTGATGTATTGTGAGCTAAGTTGCATGCCTTTCATATGCACATTCTGCTGCTGCAATTTTGTGCACGTTTAGCTGCGTACATTGTTTTTTGAGCATAAAACAATAAATCATAAAATGAACTCGTGCACACAACTACAGTCGTCGGCACACATAAATTGTTTGACATTGCACAGCCACATTGAATATAATACAATATTGAGACGAATATTGAGCGCATTTGTCCTTTAGGGCAAGACCCTCAAAGATTTCTAAAATTCATACCAACACCCTGAACCCTCACGAGGAATTGTTTCCCACAACTTGTGCGTTGTGTGTGTGTGTGTGTGTGTGTGTGTGTGTGTGTGGGTGTATGATGTGGCCTGCCCCATATATTGAAATATGTGTTTGTCGACTGGTTTTGAGATGAGCGTTTTGTGGAATGTTTACATGAACTCAATTGAAAATGCCTTTGAAAATGGTTGGTTTGTTCTGGGGAATTATACCTAACTTTCTGTAATGTATTCCACATCTGAACAGATATGCGCGACCATAATATATATGCTTTTATATGTTTATGTAGTTTTAAGATGAACAAACATATTATGCGAGGATGTATACATTGATGAACATCATGAATTAAATGTTATAGGTACACATAATATGGTATTCGTATAAAGTTTGACATGAATATGGAGTGGTTTAAAACTAAATATAATTTACAATTCAAACAAGTATAATTTAACAAAATTTACACTTTTTTGTGAGCATATTTAGACATCATCCTATCACTGGTTTGTGGGCCTGTTTCATGGAATTTTTAGAATGAAGACAGTAGATTGTAGAAGCACAATGAGACATGATGACAGACTTCAACACCGGCTGAGGGAGCGACTTTACGAGAACACTTTAACCTGTTATTTTAAATAAAATTAAAATTAATCAAAATATTCTCATTTTATCGCTTTTTTTAAGAAATAAACTTTCATCCTGTACATTACAAAACAAGGACTTCGAAAATTAGTTTAAAATGTTTTTTCAATTCTAATAAAGTTATTTAAGTTAGAAGTTATAGCTTAATTTTCTTCCTGTGGATTCCATAAGTGGTGGATGGACAAATATTTTCTTACAGAGATAACAACGTCTTGAATTATATTTTGCTTCACTGACCTTGGTCGAAGTTCTTGCTTTTCTTTGTCTGTGCATTAGAATAATCAATATTAAGGTTTAAAAATAAGTAATTCATTGATTCATGGTAAAACCCCATCAATGTTCGAATTTAGAAAATAAGGCGCTCACAATGTGGAGATCGACAATTTAACGCGTTAGATTTAACGACTTTTGGAGATATTGAATCAATGCGTAGGAGAGACAGAAAAAGTGCAATTTTAGCTTTGACGAGAAAAGAGGATCGACAGTTAGTGCGTAAGAAAGTGAACAAGGTATAACACTTCCACGGCCGTGTAGATTAAAGTCAGAGAATCGGTGAGTGGAATGAAACAAAATTTGAAAAAAATTCTCGAAGTAACACAAAAAAATATTTTATTTTTACAGAGAAATTCGAACAAAAGCTTTTGAATGATTTTGGAAGAATTCCAATATTTTTTTTTTAATGGAAATGAATTTCTACCAATAATAATTTAAAACGTTCAACAACTATTAACATTAAAATGCATACCAAAAACATCATAAAAGCTGCAAATGAATAACTACAGTAACTGATAATTCAACATACATATTGTACAACCGCAATAAAGACCATACGTTAAATTTCTTGAGCTTTTAAAAACAAACCCTTAAACTGAAATGCTTTCAATTCACGGAAATAATTTAAATTCAAATTGAAATTGGCCACCTGTACCAAATTGTTGGCTTTGGGGTTATACTCTTCAGAGCAATTTAATGACGCCCAAGTCTTTATCTACTTATTAAAGTAAAATTTAAGTGCAGGAAAAGCTCACTCCTGAATTGTATGTCTGACGAAGTACTGAAAGAGTTGATGTAATGGGCGGCTTTTGTAGTTAAAGTGCACTTAACTACTTTAAATTTAAAAAAACGTTACACTTATATTAAATCAAAATTGTTGAAATTGTTTTAATTGCGTCTTCAATAAAAAAGCGAATCGCTTTTCTTATAATTAATTATTCTTTTAAATTTTTATTTTAATTAAACATTTTAAGGGTTTTATAAGTAAGTTTAGTAAAAAACACACTTATTTCTCATATGGTTAAACAGTAACGTATAGTTGTTCATCTTGTAAAATACTTTGTATCCGAATCTAACGACGTTCCTCTAACATTACAAAGCTATAACAAAAATTTGATTATCAAAAAAATAAATCAAAATGGCACCATTGTTGTGCATGCATTGGACGAAGTAACGTACGTGTATCCTTTAGTGTGACATGAATGTGATACCATGTCGCAGCAAATGCATTTTAAATACAGTTCACAATATCCCATGAAATTGTTATCTATATTATGCTGAATGAATGCAGCATACTCGAGCATGCTGGTACATACACATAATGCATTTTTGATTACAGTAACTCAAGTAATACTATATGTGCTCAAGCATACAACATATCAAGTGTATCCCCAAACAGACGTTCATAAATCTTTGGGAAAAGTGTACACATCATCACCCCACGCCCACACGCCACGCCATACATAAGTCACCATGCTTGATGTTCAAGTTATCACGTCTAATTTACATATAAATAACATACTTTATGATTTATTAGTACATTGACTTTGGGTACATTTTACATATTATCATAAGTGTATGGAGTTGTAACAGGTATAATATATAATTGAAAAATGTAGTGTGTCAGGACTCACGACGCGCTACTTGAGAGAATTTTTTTTAATGTTTTATGTTTCTTTTTATTTAACGCATCGATTCTCTGCCTTTGTTCTACACTCTGTAGTACCATTTTCTCTCTCTCACGCACCTACTATCGATCCTCTTTTCTCTTGAGTACTGATATCTAATTTTTCTGTCTCTCCAACGCTATTTTCACCACCACTCCAAAAAGCGTTAAATCTAACGCGTTAAATGACTGAACTTCTATAATAAGAAGTGGACTCACGACGCGCGACTTGAGAGAATTTTTTTTAAATGTTTTATGTTTCTTTTTCTTTAACGCATGGATTCTCTGTCTTTATTCATCACTTGATTTTTTTATTTGTCTGTCTCTCCAACGTAATGGCTCGATATTTTCACCACCTCTCCAAAAAGCGTTAAATCTAACGCGTTAAATGACCTAAAATACGAAATTTCACGAAAACAGCGAGTCCTTAAAAATTTGTGTTGTTACTTTTGATGTACCAAACTGTCTTTAATCCACCCACACATGACGGTATTAAAACTGCTGATGTTTTGCTGAAATGTGGCGTGAAAACTCGATAACTTTATTGTGCTCGAAAACCTAAACTTAATTACATACATCGCTTACTTTCAATACACTTGTATACAGTTTCACCGCATTACAAGCCACAAATTTCAGCAAATCGCTTTCGAATGTCACACGGTGGACAGATATTCCATTTCGGATGTCCATACACTCTCGGTCAATTGGTCTTTGGTCTTAAATGCAATAAAATCCCAAAGCATTCCTATTTGTCGTGTTGGAATATTCAATTTATAACGTGCCAAACCGACACTAAATGTGAAACTAAAGCTTATTATATACCTATATTATCCCAATGTGTGTGGAATTCTCGTATCTCAACATATTATACAGAGAGATGCTTCGCTCCGCACTATGGGGAAAAATGTTGACAACTAGTTGCATGGGATTTACACCAAATCGAATTCCGCCAATGTCGTGTTAGCCCGTAAATAACAATATCGATTCCGCAGCCATGATACGCTACACTCTACAGCAATGCGAAATATTATATTATATATAAATGTTATTGTGTCATCAAAAGCGGGGTGCGTGTTATAGTTTTGTCAAGTTTGCTTTTAAATGCGCATTGCGAGTTGTGTGTATTTTGTATTTTAATTGAATTGTTGTTATATTCGTAATAATTAATAAATCATTTCTAAATCCACAATCTACCCTTAAATTGCTCAAACGCTTTGAGTGCCACCGCCGCGTAGAGATAATTGTACATATCAGAGACAATAACTCATTTTAAATTAAAATTTTCATTTCAGACGCTAAGCATACAATATTAATTAATTGCGAATTTTGCAGTGATTAATTAATTTTGTTACGAGGGAAGATTGTATCTTTTAAATCGAATTCAACTCGGTTTCAAGATTCTATCAATGCGGGTGGGATGTGCTTCACCAACATATAGTAAGTATTATTGTAGAGTAATGAGAGTGAGTATAGAGGTTTCTCCTGTTTTCATTTAACTTTAATCACACTGCATAATTTACATTTTAAACTATATTTGAAGTTAAATGTGGAGCGTGGTTGTGTCGTGGCATATTTTTTTAAAAACACTTTTTGAAAATAAAGTTTTAAATGTTCTTGCCAACTTTGAATCATTATGCATGCGGGGCGTGAGTCGTGACTTATAAAGTAATTTATAAATAAGTAATAGGGTTAAGTTTCATTTGAAGGCAACGTCTTGTGACCTACTTTGCTTAAGTAGTCCTTTTTTATTTTTGAGGTCAAGGTCAATTTTTTTTTAAAACTAAAATTTGCACGATTTTATTTATTTTTAAATTTTTATACTTGCTTGCACGTGAGATTCTTACTCCCTAAGCCAGTTCTACTGAAACTGAGTAAACGGCTCGTCCTCCACCTCTTTAAACGTGGATAACTGCAGGAAACAGGACAAAATGCGGTTTCTTTTTCCACTGCCTACATTTTCTCATCATCTAAGATTTCACAGATTCAAGAGATTGACCAAAATTAGTACTTCTTTAAATGAAAGCCTCTTCACATCTTAATTTAAAGAATTCAGGACAGTTCTGCATTCTTGAGAATTTTTCTCTGCTTTTATTTTGCTTCTAGAGTCTGAAATATTAAAGAAGAGTTTGCCAGTCTCATCGTCTTGAAGTTTCAACTTCTTGAGATGTAATCCCTATGATCCGTGGCCTGTACTTATTAGGAAGGCGCATCACCTTAGTCTTTCCCTAGGGGAGTTGACAGAGTATTTTACTCTGACTTGTATCAGGATTTTTAAAATAATATAGACTATTGTATTTAAATTTCATAAAATGTTTCTACTTTTCTGGGACCTCAGCACTATTACAACGTGCACATAATAGTTGAAGCAACAATAAGTTTAAAAAAGTTTCAATCAGTGTCTTCATCAAAAACAAATTTCATTTATAATCACAAAAAAATTACGAAACAAACTCATTGATCCACACAACATAACTAACATCATTTACAACAAAGAGATCAGACAACTGACATTTTCAATTACCCAACTTATACAATTACAAACATGTATGGTTAAACCTTTTGCCCTGCCGAGTCCTGACTCCTATAATATATTAGAAGATCGTTTGTGCTCATCTTTACATGCCTACATACGAGTACTTTGCACATATAATATTATGGTCACCGATTTATGACTTGCGGCAAATGGAAGCTGGGTGTGAAAGCGGTTATTAATTATCACAATACGCCACATTAGTTCGGAATGGAGAAGGAGGTGGAGGACGGTGGGCAATGGGGTTGGGGTAATATAACCGCTACATGACTTTCAGTCGACTTGTCGAGAATGTTCATAACTTTCCCCTTCACTTCCGATTAACCATATCGTCCTCATGGCCAGCACTAAATGGGTATATGAAAAGGATGTCATTCTCACATAAAGGACATAACCAACATGAACTATTATACATTATTTGTACGTGTATTAGTTGGTTCTTCATTCTGCATGTAATGTGTTTCGTTTATGTGTGGAATTTAATGGCTATTCAAGTTGAATGGAAATTTAATGTGGTCCATCTGAAATTGTGGGGCATGAAAAAATCAATAGAAGCGTGTATTGTAGTTGCAAGGAATTTTAAATGCATATTGAATATTGGATGGCGGTATTTTTGACTTTTTATGGAAAAAAGTAAGTTAAAATTATGTTTTCAATTGATTGATTCTTAAAATAAATGTTTTGAAATATTTTTTTGTATGAAAACTTTAATTTTTTTATTTCATTTTATAAGTTTTGGATCCAGGATACGTCCCCAACTATGATAACATTACAAAACTGAATTATGTCACTTTCCAGACACTCAACATCTTAATATAAAAATTATGAGAAATTTCAATTTTTTTGTTTTATTTTTCAGAAATTGTATTTGATGTGAAATGACATGGTAATAAATCAAACAAAGTCACAATTTGTCCTCAAATTTCAAAAGGTGTTTTTTTAATGAGTCACTTCACTTCTTTTTTATTCGTCCCTCATAAATTCTGCTTCAATATTTTACTCACAGAAAAAAAGAAGGAATATTTTAATAATAATTTTGTATCCAACGCCTATCAAAGAAACATCCGGCTTCAGTAAGTTACACATTAATAATGCATCCCTTTGTCCTTTTGTATTGACATCATCCCTATCCTACATATTCATTTATATACATTATGTAGGTACTTTAGAAATAATTACGCGTATAACCTTTAAAGCTCCCACTGATTTATGTGCGAATAAATGGTGTGATTTCAGCAGCGTTATCCCCTAACATCATTACATCGCAAAGTTACGATTCCCGTAACATTATCCGCTTCCTCATTTTGGCAATTAGCCGAATATCGCAGCAGTAAAAATCCCTTTTTATTATACATGCTGCAATATACTTGCATTTGTGCAAACTCACAGCGAGTGTTGTGTATCGAAATTAATTAACAAACTTTTAGAAACAATTTCTCGCAACACATGGCAATGTAAATAAACAATTAGGACACATTTTTATTATGTGCGTTTTCATATTATGACACAAAAACTCTTTCCGTAACGCTTTGCAGCTAAAATTAATTGTTAGTTGTTACGAATAGTTATTAGTTATTGTTGAGAAAAAAAACGCATTTCATTTTCTACACAAGAAGTCAGAATTCATGGAACGAATCATATTTTTTTTACTGTAATTTATTGATCCTGCAGCAATTCACTAAATAGTTTCTTGAATTTGAATCAGCATTATTAATAAATTACCAAAATAGATATCAAAATTAATAAGACAGTTATGTAATTTAAAACACAGGATTTTCATAAATCACAATATTAATAATGACTGATTTTCTTTTCGCTGCAACATAAACCATTTCTTGTCATTTTATAGACAATTTAATTACAGCAATGCTGTTTAATGAATTAGAGGAACTATCACAACATAAGTAGAAGCAGTAATTTCTTATTAAACTGTTGTAAAGTAATAACCATTGTAAGTTTTGACATCAGCAAGGTGTTATCTCTTTGTTTTAAAACTTGTGGAATATCATGTGAAACTTTTTTCACACAATTTCAACATCTTTTCTGGCAACAAGTGTCTTTAAAACTTTAATTTTCGAATCAATATTATCAGGAATGGTCAATTTTTTTTAAATGAATTTATTGTTGTTACTCAGGAAGCTTTCAAAAACTTTAAACAGGAGATTAAATCACCTAAATATTGTATATTATTAATACTAACGCTTGAATGCACAGACAAAATTTTATACCACAGTTTTGTCCCTAAACAATGACAAACTGAATTCTGGTTATGGAAACATTTTATACAACTGTTTTTGAAACTCCGACAAATTAACGAACTTAGCGTGAAAATTCGTAGAAAACAGTGGATAAAAATAAAGAGTATTTTGCCACAACCACGGAAACTTTTTATTCCGTGGTCAAAAATTTTGTTAGTGCATTTAAACCTAAAGATTTAAATTACACATATTTCAGCACAATTTTTTTTAAACGAGAATAATAATTTAATTTTAAATTTACCTCGTTTTTCTACCTTTGATTTCATCATGATAATTTAGCTTTAAATTAAAATATGATTTTCCCATTGCCAACATTCTGATGTCACCCACTTTTCAAAGAAAAACATATCCCCAGCACACAACATCAACAGAAACTCTTATAATTTTAGAGTGTGTCAACAAACTTTCCAACTATTTATATTTTACACTTTCGGCAATTTACTAGGGCACAACTTTTGAACAAATATTTTGAATAAATGTCACACTGGAACTTATATATGGCACGAGAAGGGGTGTAAAATATTGCCATAGTATAAAATATTGTGTATTTGCATTTATATTACCTTCACTATCAACAAAATATTTTGATTCCTTATTTGAATATAATAACCTGTCCCTTGGAGTTGCCAGTTTCTAGTTTTCAGAAATGACTGTTTAGATCGGCAGATTCTGATTTATGTTATGTAGGTGCATGAAATTGAAATTGAATGTTTAAGTATTTTAATTTAAAGTAATTTGAAACATATTTCATAAATTTTTTCACACAAACGAAATAAATTTATATTTTAAACTAATTTCATCTTATATATTCAACGGAAAGCACAAATTCTACCACATTTATAGGAATAAGCGCTTTAAGCTCTCTCTTTAGGTATTTTTATTGCTTTAAGTCACACACACTCACCACTTTAAATTGCTGCAACAAGCTATAAATTCATAAATGTAACAAGTTCGACTGTAAGTGCAACACATAAGTAAACATTGTTGCTATAATATATTTTGTAACAGCCACGAAGTAATAAATTGAATTGAATTAACTATACAATTAAACTCAATTTGAGTGTTTGTATTGGTGGTTTATTGCTTTCAAAATTATTATTAATGGAACTTTCATGAATTTATGTATACGGTAGAGCACTATAAAACCATACAAATTTATACTGGCATAACTGAATTGTGGTCCTTTCGCTTAAACGGTTATCCATAATTTATTAACTACAAATATCCCCGCACCCCTTTTTTTTTGGCACTTAACTTTGATAAATAATTTTGAAATTAACTGCGTTGTTATAACTTTTTGTTTGTCTTTTTCTTCATCGTTTAACATGATGCTTATTTTCACTCATAGAAATGTTGTCCGTTGATGAAATTATAATTCCCGATGGTTTGAATTTCCCTGCAGATAAAGATCACAATGGATTTGTGTACTCTGCATCCTGCGAGCACAGCAAAAATGGTGGAAAATATGGCCATTCAGTTCTGAAAATGGATTGCTCCAAAATATGTAAGCCCCAGTTACCAGTCGTTAAGCAATTATATAAATTGCAATAATGTTTGATTGCATAATGCAGAAGTTCAGTTATTGAACACATGCATTTATAAAAGCAATAAACTGTAAATTTGAGTCAACAATTATTGTTAATCTACGCAATTGTGGAATCCGAAATGGAGTTTCGCGGAAGAACTTTTATTTTGCAAAATTGGGAGGACTTTTTGTGTATTTATTGCAATACCCATTATCGTCACATAAAGTTTATAAAATGTTTCCCAGTAGTGGTGGGTTCATTTCAACAGTTCATGGCGGCAATTTTGTTGTTGTAAAATATTTTGCATAATTTTCAACCACAAAAAAATATTTAACTCAGTTTAATTTATAATGAACGAAGACCTAACTTTAAACAAATTGCTGAATTTGGAACAAACATTAAAATTAACTAGCACGTAATGGAAAATCCTGTATGAAAAATAAAAATACAAGTCCTTTATGTATGCACACTTATGATTAGTGCATAAATGCATAAATGTAGACAAAAATATTTTTGACCGTGGAAAGAAATATGACCACGGTTTCGACAAAATATTGTCTGAGGAGCAATAAACAGTTGTAATAAATATTTCTTTGTCCAGAATTTAAAGTTTATCAATGTTTATTGCATATTTTATACGAACAAGAGACAAAAACAGTGGTCAAAAATTTTGTCCACATCCATGGATTTTAGCCTTAATGTTAAAAATGGTGTACTATAATTACACTGCTAGAAAACCACCCAGTTTATGAATTATATAGAACTTAAAATATGACATTACGTTTCAAAATTCTTTAAAAAAATTATGAACTCAGTCCAACAAGTACACAACATTACAATCCACAGTTGAATTTCAATAAAGAGAGAATCCCTTTAATTCGCCTACTTTCAATTAAATCCGATCCCGTCCAACAACATGTTGTTGTGATTTATGTACATTTTTCATGCACATTCCAAATACCTACTATATGGACTGTGCTTAAAATCCGCATAGAGTAGGCAAATATTCCATCCAGTGTACACGCAGATTACAAATCCCTGAAAGAGAACAGAAATACATATATCATGTACGGGATGTGCCAGTGCACGTAAATATCCTTGAAATAATGGGTTCATTTCACGTTCCCTGTTGTCCACTTTAGCTAAGCTGCACAGAACGTTGCCGGCACACATTTTTCATTAAGCAACAAGGGAAATGTGTGAGGGAAATAGTTAGGGCTTCGTGGACAATTCAAAAGAAGATTCAGAAGAAGTCTGAGAAATGGGAGGAAAATCTGATTATTTAGTGGAAATAATTTGTTGGACTCCCTTTTTTTGCAATATTTCTTTTACATACTCAGTTAGTCATTCGGTTTCTTTTGAATATAATATGTAAGGATGTAGGGTGTGATAAGTGGATGCTACAATAGAATGGGTACTGAGAGGTATTAATTTTTTTTTTGCAATTCATTTCATTAATTAATTACTGGTTAAAAATCCTGGGAAATAAGACAGAAAAGCGGCTCTTCTTTAAATTCTTAAATTTAATATTTTTTTGATTAACAAAAAAAAATCTACCCTGAGTTAGTTGATCATTGTTACTAATAGATTGTTTATTAATGTCAATGCAATACATAATACTAATAATACCTTTCCTGTAAGCTGTCCTGCACACAACTACAGACAACGGAATCAACATCTACATCCCTATCTACGTCCTGTTGAAAGCACGTTTCTACATAATATTACATTTTGTCTTGACTCTTGAGTCTTGACACACAAAACACATTTTCGCTCGCCGAGATTAAATGATAGAGCAAATGATGTCACAGCTGCTTTACAGTTTTAGCGTTTTTTTATTCTGCTACAATATATCGCGAGTGTACTCATTCACAGCTCTTTGGCGGGCGTTCTCCCCCATGATCGTTAGTCTCAATATAATTCGCGTACATGTCGGAGCTTTTTTTTTTACCCATGCTGTGAGGGTGGCTTCGATATTATGCTTTTCTATTCTCCTCAAAATGCTCGTTATTCCCGAGAAAATGTGCTTTTATGTTTGGGGTGCGCAACAGAGATGCGCTTAGAGATTTACCATGAAAATCAATAGCTGTGTATTAATGTGATTGTGGTACACATAAAACGCTGCAATTGGGTACCGACTTTTTTTTTTGTAAGACTAGAAAGCTTTCTATTTCATCTATCAACTGTCACAAAGTACACATGCGCATCAATTATGAAAATTGGACCATTTCAATTGTGTTAATCATATTTTTGGAGCAGTTTGAATTTTAAATTTGAGGCTTTTAATGACTATTTCGGTTTTGTTAATGCAATTGGAAAGCGGTTGATATCTAGTACAGTTGTGTCCTTAATTCAACTAACTGGTTACAAAAAATGTAACTTAAAATCCTTGGAAATCCACTTTTTTTTTGCATTTTTAATAAAGTCAACTCATCTAAATTTTTCACCCCATCATGAATACTTCCGAAATTTTCTGCAACAACCATAAACGTAAATCTCCTGTGTGACGTTTATTACCGAGTTGATATTAAAACACAATGTTCCCTGCACATAAACTCTGTACGGCACACGAAACGAAAGAAAAAAAAATTAAAGCTTAAGGCAATTTGAATTAAAACGAGGCTCCATAGCCAGGTAAACCTCTACGTTTCGATGGCACTCAGTTTCACACAGTGCCGTTAGCTTTAGCACTTCCCAGCACACAATGTAACAGGCCGGATGAAAAGTCCCCGGTCTACCATGGTAAAAAACATTTTTTTGCAAAATTCAATTTTATTATTCAACATAGTTGCCTTCGAAGGCGATACAGCGATTATAGCGATTTTCCAACTTTTCGATGCCACTTCTGTAGTACTCTTTCGGTTTATCCTCAAAATAGGCCTCAGTTTCAGCAATCACTTCATCATCGGTCTTAAATTTCTTGCCAGCGAGCATTCTTTTAAGGTCCGCAAACAGGAAATAGTCGCTGGGGGCCAGATCTGGAGAATACGGTGGATGAGGAAGCAATTCGTAGCCCAATTCATAAATTTTAGCCATCGTTTTTCCAGACTTGTGACACGGTGCATTGTCTTGGTGGAACAGCACTTTTTTCTTCTTCAAATGCGGCCGTTTCTTTGCGATTTCGGCTTTCAACCGCTCCAATAGAGCAATGTAATAGTCGCTGTTGATTGTCTGTCCCTTTTGGAGATAGTCGATGAATATTATTCCATGCGCATCCCAAAAAACAGACGCCATAACCTTTCCAGCCGACTGTTGCGTTTTTCCACGCTTCGGTTTGGGTTCATCGCTTGCTGTCCATTCAGATGATTGCCGATTGGACTCTGGAGTATAGTGATGGAGCCATGTTTCATCCATTGTCACATATCGACGGAAAAATTCGGCTTTATTGCGCTTAAACAGCTTCAAACACTGCTCCGAATCATCAACTCGTTGTTGTTTTTGATCGCTTGTGAGCTCGCGCGGCACCCACTTTGCACAGAGCTTTCGCATGCCCAAATATTCGCGAATGATATGATGTATACGTTCCTTTGATATCTTTACAATGTCTGCTATCTCGCTCAACTTCATTTTACGATCATTCAAAATTATTTTATGGATTTTTTTGATGTTTTCGTCGGTAACAGCCTCTTTTGGGCGTCCACTGCGTTCACCGTCTTCAGTGCTCATTTCACCACGTTTAAACTTAGCATACCAATCAATGATGGTGGATTTTCCCGGTGCAGACCCCGGAAACTCTTCATCAAGCCATGCTTTCGCTTCAACTGTATTTTTTCCCTTCAAGAAGCAATACTTTATTAACACACGAAATTCTTTTTTTTCCATCTTTTCAACAATAACAAAAGTAGCTTCACTCAAATCGCTATAACTCACGAACTAATTGTCCGATTGCTGTCAAATTTTTACACGTATCGTTTGAAGGTTGGTACTAAATGAAAATCATATGGAAAAAATTCTGGTAACGCCATCTATGGGTCAGACCGGGGACTTTTCATCCAGCCTAATAATATGTCAACATACGCTCCGGCTTACATAGATTCATGCAATATGTAAATTCAAATGTCTCCATTTTCAATGAAATCACGTCGAGTCGTCTCTCGCAGTTACATTTTTCTAAATCATCCTGCATTCAACGAATCCTCTGTATTCCTTATAATATTGTACGAGAATGTGGTGTATTCGTTTTAAAGATGTTCTGTTATGGTTACCGCGTTGTGTGCCTTTTGTCGATGTGCTGCTGTTCAGCCTTCTTCATGTGAACACATATTTCGATTTCATTTAATGGCACAACGTGAATGGTATTTTATTGGAAATATTTTTCGTTATCGCTTTGGAATTTGTCTATGAATGTGTCCTTTTATTGGGGATATTGAGGTGAGAGCTTGTTGAAACAGTTTTGCCATAATGTTTTCCAATATTTTAAAATGACAATAATAATTTGGGATGAAATATGAATATTGGTTTAATCGTGAAGGATTTTTTTTAGAATGTAAAAATAAATTTTATATTGTTCTGAATGTTTTTCTTTGCCAGGTTTTTAAACTCCTTCGTTATTTGTCTTTAATAACAATTTAGGATCAATTATTTTACATTCCTGACAAAAAAAAGCAACACACAACTGGGAGAAAACAACAAACCCATATTATGTATGTGGTCGTAACTTAATGCAATGAAAGCAAAAACCTTTATCATCGCCCTCTTTTTAAATTTAACATCAACGCATTCATCCAATGAGAAAAGGTACACGCTTTCAAAAACTACATTAATTATTACAAATAAATGTTATGGGTGTACACGAAAGTTTTTCAATTACAAAACTTTTAATTACAATTAATTAACTGAATACAAACATTAAAGACATTATACGTTTAAATTCAACAACGCCAAAACACACCTTGCCAAATGCTCTAAATACATTAAAGATTTAACGAAAACTTGTCTACCAAATTGTTTCCGAAGAGATATTAATGCTGCTGTAGAAGTCCTGACTTTTAAATAATGAAGCACTTCACTTCTTCAAAAGTGAGGACCTTTGTTGCAATACCACGTTTAACCCTAAACCTCACTGAATGAAATTCATAAATTCGTTATATTGCTTCAAATACTTTGGAGATTTTGTATTTATTTATTGCTGAATACTTTAAGCTTCTCTTTTTATATCTGTAGTTTTAAATAAAATAAGTTTTATCTTACTCTTACACTGAGCGAATGTTTCCACATTAAATCCACATAAAAAATTTAAAATGACTACAACCGATTTAGCGTCAATGTTCGATTCTAATTACCCTTACGTTCACATTATTTCCGGATTTCAATGTGCTCGTGTACACTACATTGTACACCACATAAATTAATATGATTTAATTTAACAAAACGGAAGCAAAAATTACGTTATTAACTTTATATTGAAATGTTTGTTGTTTTATTAAATGAATTCTTCAAATTCATTTTCCTCCCTTTTCAAATCCCCTTGTTTTTAATTTTAATTTTTTTATATTGCCTTTAACTTTAATACAGTAGAACTACTACATAAAGAAGCTCTGAAATTAGAACTTATAGTTTCTAAAAATAAAAAATTTTTACTTCAAATTATTATTTTTGCTATCTGATGTAAAAGTAAAACGGGGAATCACGATATAGTGTTCTAAACAATTCAAATAAATTTAAAAAAAATTAGCATTACGGATTTCATATTTAAAAAATAATAATTTGTATAAATGCAGTAATATGAATTAAAAAGTTTTTCTATGAATTTAATGTGCTCAATTATTGTTAATAAATAAAAATTGTTATGTGTAAAAGGAAGCTTTCATAATTGGTTTTATTATTAATTCATATTTTCTTGTGAAAAAAATGTCCAGAAATTAGAACAACGTGAGGAACAAAGTTGTTCTAATTTGTGTGATCCTACTTTATGTGATTACAAAATCAGTCGGTAGCAAATCATTTTTGTGTAAATGTTGATCGTTATATGTAAATCCATAAGATTATGTTTAGAACAATTTTGTATGGTATGATATTGTTTCAATATGGAAATTTATAAATTTATGTGGACTCAATTTCGCTCAGTGTAGCACTTTAAAAGATTTGTTAAGTTAATAATGAACACTGAAATAGTAATAAAATTCATATGGATCATCTGTTTGTGCTTTAATTAATTTTGACAGATTGCAATGAAATTGTCCCATCAAAAGGAAAATGAAAAAAAAACTACACAGTGCGTTCAATATTTGATCTCATTGACATGGAAATATTTAAATTTTTTATAAGACGCAGTCAGCAGCTTCAGTCGCAACATAATTGAGATACTTGTTACGGTTCCCTTATCCTTATAACATTTATAAATACATTTTTGCTAACGTAGAGTGTATTGTGGGTTTATTATGATCAAATCAGCAAAACTCAAAGTTTATGTAATTAAAAATTTAATTACAATAGTGCATCGTTCAGCGATCATAAATTTAATCAGCCAATAAAACTTCGCACAGGATGTTTATTGTTTACGTAATAAAATATTGTCACTTATTTTAAATAAATAAAAACGCCTGAAACAATAAACATAAATAAGAATAATAATTCACTACAAATTTGATCAGAACATTTTGTTTACATAATTTTAAAATGTTATTGGCCAAAATAAGTTTGCAACATTTTAATATCCATTCAAAAAATATATTATTAGGACCACAATCCACGATATGGTCGCATTCATAAATTATTTTCAAACCGAGTCGGACGATTAGCGATCATTGTAGTGATTACATAACAACAAGTGCAAAGTGTTGATCAAGAAAAATGTTTTACACCCTAGACCAGGACAATGATGTGTATTATCGGTGCTCCCTCCACATGGCCTCGATACCCGTCGCCTCAAGATTTCAGTGTCGTGTGTTGGGCATGGAGTGCCCGAAGCAATTCCGCATCATTCCATTTCACTCGGACAATTTGTTTGAATTGCTGGACCATGCCATTACCAATCATCCAAAGGTGCCGCTGCTTCACTTGGACATAATGACGCAAGCTTCGGATTGCTTGGTGCAATTGGATGCAGACGGACCATATTATCGCGGCAATATTCAAGGATGGGATCAGTTCCAGGGCAGATTCATGGTGAATTTGGTTGATTTTGTGCATCTGGTGTGGGTGAAGGCATCAATGATTTATCAGACTTCACAAAGCATTGTTAATATTCCGAGAGTGTATACAATAATTGAAATTGCAAATTATTCATTTTGTGAAAATTCTAATATCAACATTAAAACTGAAATGCAAAACTTGTTTTTTGAAAGAATGGTTAGCGCCAATTTGGTTGACATTAATGAGAATGGTATTCCACAAGTTGAATTTTTTAAAAGTGAATACAGCAATGAATTGATTTATAAATATTTGATTGATGATGGGATAATGATTCCTGATGTTGAGGAATGAAAAACAGTTTTGAAGTATTTTTATAAATATTGAAATAAAACATAATTTCATTTGATTTATTATTTTGTTGTTATTAAGTCATTTAATACTAAGTTAATAACGTGTTTTAGTTTAATTTGAAATGCTTAATAGTGGTGAGGAGGAATTACTTAAAATTGCTTAAAATATTACAAATCAATTACAGGCAAAACCTATCATTAAATTGTGCTCGTATTTAATTAAACAATAGCTTTCTGTGCTTAAAATTAACATCATCCTTCCCAGTTCCCAAATTTTAAAGTGATTTGTAATAATTAAAATTTAGAATTCAAATATTCTAACAAATTTCTGGAACAATACAAAACATTTAAGGACACGCCATTAAAAAATAATATCGTTTGCATCATTTGGCTTCAATCATCATTTGCTCGATTTACCTACGCATTCCAAACATATCACATATTCCATATCAATCTCATGATGAACAAAATACAATTGGTTTTATCTCATCCTCAAAGGAATGAACAAGAAGCTGAACAATGAACATCGTGGCATGTGTAAGACGCACGGTTCCCCGATGTCTTGGCCGCGGCGTACCCACACGTTCGTTTGGCACATGTAATAAATACGCGAGTTGTTAAAATTCATGACTCATGAGTATATAAAATGGAATAGAATAGAATTAGAATAATGTCCCTAAACAACACACAGAAATCAAGAATAATGTGATACATTTCAACCATTTGATTTGCTTTTGTTTAAATTTTGCGTGTATGTGGTTTATGGAAATGCAAAAGTTCACCACATATCAAGCAAGCATACGATACTGTTGTGTTAGCTTGTAACAACAGTATGTGGAGGAGCTGATGTACATATTTCTGTTGTTACAACCTTGCAAATTTATATCCATTCGTCTCCTCAGTCCTCGCATTGCTATAGCTATATTTGTGTGTGTTTCATACATATATTTGACATTTTTTTGCGCCCGCCTTTGCGATATGCTTTTTTTATTACATTTAATATTGTTCTGGTATATTGTTAACAACAAGGGACATGTAACATGAGAGACAACGAATTCTCTACACAGACGACGTCGACTGCGTTCAGTGTATCACCCATACATATTTTGTTATGCATATTATCCAGATTTATCACTGATGTGGTGTG
This sequence comes from Sylvicola cinctus, assembly GCA_963854165.1. NCBI lineage: Eukaryota > Metazoa > Arthropoda > Insecta > Diptera > Anisopodidae > Sylvicola > Sylvicola cinctus. Next base: position 61,875,833 of record OY974082.1, on the reverse strand, counting down.
GCTTACTCAAAATATGCGGTAATTTACATTGTGCGACATATTATGGGGGATTAGAAATTCAATCAAATGGAAAAAAGAAAGTCGCAGTTCGCTTTACGTAAGATTAAAATATTTTTTAAAATTGAGGATGTTCTTGGTTTGTCTAAAAGCTTCATAAAGTAAAATTTTTTGACAGCAAAATTAAAATTTGACAGGCAATTCACCACGTTTCAGAATTTTGAAATGTTTTGACAGCTAAATTTAAATTTGAAAGCCAATTTGAAGTTCACCACGTTCCCGAAATTCAAAAAATGTTTAACACCGAAATTAAAATTCACCCCGTTTCAGAAATTTCAAAATTTTTTGACAACAAAATTAAAATTTGACAGGCAATTCACCACGTTTCAGAATTTAAAATTTTTTTTACAGAATTTTTTTAATTTAACAGCAAATTTAGCATATTTTAGAATTTTTAAATTTTTTTTACACACTGTAGATTTAACATTTGACATTTGATGATTTTTGAATACACCACATATTAAAGCATTTTCACCTCTTTGGGAATTCCATATTTTTAAACACAGTTTTATAAATTATTTTTCAACAATTTTTTTAAATAGAAATTTAAATAATAATAACGGTAAGCAAAACATATTTTTAAATGTGATTTAAAGCACGCATTATAACCTATTTAATTCACAAACAATTACTGCATCTTTAAGGAACCTAAAATACTTTAAAATACCTTAAAGTTGTCCAAAGTATTTAACATAAAAGATTATTGATGTCATATGCAGCAAATTGAATAGGAAATTGAGACGTATAACATATGAACGAGCTTAGTGTACGATTATGCACACATTCAATAAGTCCCCGCACAAACATACCATATAAGACGTCCCCAACAGTTAAACACGTAAAAAGATCAGAAAAGTTGAAAATTTCCGTTAAAACTTCGTGTAAACATTGTGATGCAATAAATTTTTCATTAAAACAAATATTGGAAATACGGAATAATTTCTATATATAGGGGATGTTTTTTTCCTTAACTATTGTACATAAGAGTAGCGGCGTGCATGTCGGAAGACGTGAACAGATACACTCGTGACTCGGCCTTCCTGTCGACAAGTTTCAGTCCTCTGATCACAAAAGTTTTTGGGGGATTCATAAGAAATTGACGAGCACTTCTAAACCCCTTGTGATTTGTTCGGAATCTAATCAGTTTCGTTATTTCTTAACTAAGATGTATAGCTGCTTATAGTTTGTATTTTCAGAATTCTTTCAATATTAAAGAAAGTAAATTTTTGTGTCCAATTGTTAATTTTTTTGAATTGAAAGGGTTTATGTTATTGTTAAAAGATTCTAAAAACAAATCCTCGAAAAAAAAAATTATTCTTTTGAAGTTTTTAATTTAAAATCATTTAATTTAAAAATATTTATATTGTATATTTATTTAGTGGTACAATCTCGATAGTTTAGCAAGTAAGTAAGCAAGTTTAGTGCGCCAAACTTTCATAACTGTAACGCACACGGTAACCTTAATTTAAAAAATATTTAACAGACCGGTCTGTCACAAATATTGATGGAAATTGATAGAAAAACAAAATTTGACGTTTATTGCACCTAACTGTCAATTTAAACTTGCTTACTTAATTGCCAGAACATCGAGTATATGCCCCTTATTGTATTGCTCAATTAAGGACTGTAAAATTAAAAATAATGTCACTTTTAAAGCATGAAATATCATTTCATTACATTTTACAACATACAATCCTTGGATAACAGTTAAGGCGACAAGCACCCAACAATAAACAGCGACATTTCTTAATTTTACAATAATTAAAACTGCAATAGAGCAAGAGAAGTCAGAGTAGGTATTCATTGTGTGAAGTAAAGTTGTGGGCTTTATGTATTTCTATGAATTGCTGACAAGTTTGTGGTTCTGGTTGGCGGACGACAATATGCGCGCGTGGACAGCAATTTGTCCTTTTTAATTGAGTTTCATGTCACGTTTCAACATTCATCATTTAACATGTAGTAACTACAACAAATATACAATATAATATATTGTGTGTCGCAAACATTGCTCGTACATATTATATAGTTTAACTGCGCGCCTGTTCGCTTTTTATGCTTCGTTTAATTATATTGTACATTTATGTGTAGTGTGGATGAGTGGCAGTGTACTAAATTAAATACCAAATACGCATATGAGATCTATGCAACTGTTAAACTTTGACCTTCTGGTGGGGGGTGGGTGATGGTTGTTATGTTGAATATTACTCATTGGAGAGCTTTAATTTTAGGTTTAATTGGATTTTTGTTTGAGTGGAGAAATTCTACAAGTTCTTTGAAATCTTTTAATTGCTTTTTTTCAATTTTGAACAGAGATAATGGAAGCTTTAAGCCCTTCCCTTTGTGTCCATATGAAATCCATATTGTAAAATATTTTTACATGAATTGTTAAAATGAACAAAAAACAATGAAATTCACGTATAAGTCTTCATAAGCTGCGGTTAACATAATCACATGTCATTTTCAATGATTTTATTTGGGGGAGTTAAAAAATTTATGAAGTACACCCCGTGACTATGTAATAATGTTCCAAAAACCGTATGTGAAGCCATAACAATAATAATATGTATCATGCATTATTTGAATTTGACTCCCAGCACACAAAATATGTTGAATAATAAAACAACCCTCAAACGCAGCGTCCTGATACACGGGTTACCATCTACAACACCGGGTAAGGTATGCCTAAATACATCGCCTATACACATTGTTGTTCATGTACACAAAAAGCACTTATTCTAACTCCCGTAATACACACATAACCCAAGCGCACTCATAAAATGAAGAGCAAATGCTTTATGGTTAATTTGTATTAAATATGAGCGCCATAAATTCAAATACATAATCTTTAAAGGACATAAATTCCAGCAACATTTGTGTATTTACTTGTATAAGTATATTCTCGTATACTGCAATAGCTATATTGGCATTGAATCATAAAATTTATGCAATTTCCGTCCAACTCACCCCGGACACAACAATGGGTCCGCTGTTGCTTTCGTCTATGACTTCTGCAATGACGATTACACAAAGGTTGGTATATAAGTTAATTTTACATTCGTCTTCCAAGTACATCGTTTTGAATACTCAGTTCATATAAACGGAATGCAGTACACCGTTGATGATGGGAATGGGTCGTGGGGTCATGCCATATAAATTGTTCACGACACCTCGATGTATACGGAACGTCGTGCAAATAGGGCACGCCCTTGCAAAATGTTTATATACACAATTAGGGCTCGATGGACAATCAAATATACAAGTATGTATTTAGCTGTTGCATAAATAAAGCGTTTTCATTGAAAATTGCGACAAATTTTTTTTGGGTACATGATGGCAGGGATGACCATGTAAGAATTTTATAAATACGCAACAAAGGAGTTAAAAAAATAATATTATAAATTGATGTCGTTTTTCAATACCTTTATTATCTTTTATAAATTTAATTGTACAATATATCGCCTTCCTTGTGCACTTTTATATTACTGATTTTTTTTTATATAAAAAAAAACATTTTATGAGGATCAAAAGTTCTAAAAAAAATCTCTCCTCATGAAAACTCAAGGTCATTATATTTATATCGCATAAACAATAAATATTTTGGAAAAATAAATCCAATTTCTTGTGTTTTCCGATAATAATGAAATGCTTGCTAAATATTTCAAGGTCTCAAAATTCAAGGCTCAACTGTTTGTATATTTCAGAGACCTTGAACATTTCTAAAAATTCCCCTTCACATTTTTTTTGTCTTTTGATAAAATATAAAACTTTGCTGAATACTTTAAGATTTTATAAAAAAAAAAGCATTTTGGAAGAATTCATAACTCCAATATTGCGGATGGTCCATAAAATAATAATAAAATGGTGATGACTGGGCAATTCATTAACTTAATTGCTGCACTGTCAAATGTTATTGATTTTATGCCTTGTTTATTATTTTGAGTGTAAATTGAATTGTTCGTGTTTCTGCATTACACAACTGGGGGTGGCATTTAATGTTAATTGCATACTTTCACAATTTCATTGTGTCTTTATTTATTTGTTCCTACATACAATGATTTGATTTTCCTATCATTTTCATAAATCTAACAATGTTTATAGCTAATTTTAATTTTCTAATAAATTTGTAAACAAAATGTAAATTTAATAATAGAATCCCAATTCTGATCTATCCATGTTAAAGCATCATCACACAAAAAGCTACAAATATCCCTCCAATTTCTGTCATTTCAACTTCAACTAAATATATGCAACCACCCCCCCCCCCCATTGAATTTTATTGCCGCAGCTAATGCCAGCCCATAGATTTTCACGTACATGAGTATGATCATAAATTTTGAGTTTTTGAGCATACACGGCACGGCGCACACTGGTTTGTATACATTCGTATTTGGCATTCAATCTTGTGGGCTTTCTGTCGACATTACATCAGGTACATCGTTATGATGCTGTGAATCTCTCGCATTGCGCGACTGTTGTGGCATGCACTCACATCTCATTCCCTAAATTGAAAGTGGCGGGAAAAGCTACATGGCGATTTATTTCTATACTGACTACTTAACATTTAGCTGCCTTTTGGAATACGTTGGTGCACTTATTTAGGGGGCAATAAAATCATAAATTGTCTTCCCATTTTTTTATGTTGTTCAATTTTTATTTTTTGGGGTGGGGGGGTGTTTTTGATAAACATTACGTATTTAAGCAGCTTTGAGTTTCAACCCCTAAAAATTTAATTTACATTATTGAATGCAATTTTATTGCGAAATTACTAATTTGACCGAAAAAAAAAATTGAAACTTAGGATCAAAAGCATGCCCTATTGCCCTTTAACTACAATAACGCTGATATCCGGTACCAGCTGCTGCAATTAAACAGATGGCGCAGATGATGCCGCATTGCCGTCTAATTGTGTATTTCTTTCTTGTAATCGCTTAGTAATTTCAATGATCATTAAATGAATTGTTCAAAGTGAGTGGGCCGTAATTATTTTTCTAACTATGTGCGCTATTGGGGCCTATCAAATTAATGCTGTGGGAGATACCATCCAGATTCCAGTGTAGTTATACTCAATATAGTCATGCACATTACCGAAAGCTCCCAGTACAGTGCGGTTATTTGTTTGCATATAAAATTCGCAACGAACAAAATACAAACATTGTCTAAAATTGGAATTATAATTACTATAGAATCTGGTTCTTGCGATATAAACAATTAGTGTAATTAAATGGAAACATTGGAGCTGTAAATTATACAAATTGAAACGAAAATTTAATTATTAAAATTGCAAATTCATAAAGCAAACTTCATTACTAAAATTGTTAATTGTACAGTAGAATGTAACTGATACGTACAAATTATTTCACCAAATCTGTATTCATTTAAACATTTATTTAATTATCAAATAATATTTTTGTTATTTCAATGAATTACAATTTTAAAATTAAATTTATGTCAGTTTATCAGTTTACTTATTTTATTTATGACCCACTATAATAAAGTAATATTATGTTACATTCGCAAAATGTTTGTAAAATATTTAATGGTGCAGGAACACGCTTTAATAACCCTTCACTTCGATAAAGTGATGTAGAAAAAAATGTCAAGTGAGAATATGTTTGTTTGTTCGCGGTTTATTTCGCGGAAACTACTATTTCAATTTATCTCAAGGTCATCTTTCTCAAGGTTAACTTAAAATTATTTTTATTTAATAACTTGTATTTTTGCTTAAAACGTTATTAACGATTTCGATATTTTTTAATCTTTTAATTCTGAACAAAGGTGCATTTACTCCTTTCAATGGTTCTTTGGATTTCAAGGTCAAGATATGAAAATTTACCGTCATTTTATCAATATCTCAGAAACTCTGAACATTTTTGGAAGAAAAAAATTAGGTTATTTTGTCTTCCGGTAAAATTAAAGCTTTTCTAAACGTTTCAAGGTCAAAATCATAATATTCAAGGTCATACTATTTACAAAAATATATTTTTAATATCACTATAGTTTAAAATTCCGCCACATCCTATATCCGACAACCATAATCTTAAAAATAAAGGCCTGCTTGACAGCTGTGGCGTGTGACGTCATCTGAAAGAACATAGTGTATATTTTGACAGTTTGACGTCATCCTGTTGTTTTTATATAAAACAAATAAAAAATGGCAGACGCATTTATTGACCGAGCAGACATTTAATTTTTAGATCATGCCCCAGCGCCATAGATGACTTTATTTCAAAGACATCTTTATCCATACAAACTACAAAGCAATCAAATATTTAAAACGTTGCATTGACCTAGAAACTATCATGAAAATTATTAGTTTAATGTGACATTTTGTGTCATGACCAATATTTTCAAGTTTAAAGACATTTAATGTGTCGACGTATAGCAAGTGGCATTAGGAAGGCTAAAATAAAATATTTTATTGTATTAACTATAGATATTTCATATTTGATTAATGTCATATCGTAAACTGATTTAACGTCATGTCATAAATTAGGACGTTGCTTATTAAGTGCACTTGAAAATATAAAGCAGACTTTACTTAAAGGACACACAGCAATTGGTTTTTCTTAGGTGAATGCATAAAAAAGAGGAACTCGAGTACTTTCTGATTACAATCACCAATGAATGTTCATTTATGACAAGAATATTGTGAAAGGACAATTTGAAAAAATTGAGCACAATTGGATCAAGAAAGGCGCGTAGTTATACTTATACAGCTGCGACAAAATCAACATTACAAGCCTCCTAATTTAGTCACGTCTTCAACCTAATTACATGATAAATTTTTTCTCCCTTCTCCCGCTTGACTACACCTTCAAACTGAAAGCAGCAACGCAACGCTTCCGCATCTTGATAAAACTAAATTTTGGACCAACGAACTAACGACGGTGGTGGGGGTTGTGGGCTTGCGAAACGGTGAATTGTTGTCATAAAATTTCTGCACAGCACTAACACATAATTGAGCTTTTATTCCACTCAATTGATCTACATACATATATAATATTTATGTCTGTGTTTATCATAACGAGAAGCATAAATAAAGCACAATATAGATGTAACACATTTCACAGAGATAAAGCTCCGTTGATTTGGCTGGCGGATAAAAGGCTTTTGATGACAGTCGACCATACGTGCAAGTATTTATATATATGAAAAGGAAATTTCGCTCCTCCGCACTATAACACGCGATTGCATGTACACAATTTTATTACCCTCCTCGAGTGATCACACACAACGCCATCTGGATGACAACACCACCTCCTTTTTGTATTTATTCCAGTCGTCTATCATATCATACATCCTATGCATGAATGTACATTGTACAAGACACAAAAGCGCGGTACGTTGCGTTGTTAAAGCGCGCGCCATTCTATTATGTGTCAAACATATGTGCCCTTGTCATTTTGGCCTGTACTAGTATAATACAGCTAGTTGACATTAGCGCATCTTCTACTTCATATTAAACATGTGCTGCTAAAGTTAATTAGTCTTTGGCTGCATTAATGAGGCAACCTCCCCGCCAACAAAAGCATATCAAAATGCATTCAACTGTGAATTAGGCGACACATAAAAACGGTATTTTAGGTGTAATGCGTTGTTGTAAGTAAGTGCATGCTCTCAAGTCAAACAAAGTAATGTGCTCTTGCAAAATGTACATTTTCCACGTGAAATTAAAGTACCTTGATGCTGAACATCAAAGGGGGTTGGGGTTTATTTCGAGGGGCCTCCACTTCATATGTGCACTCTCCTCGGTGATATGAATAATCAAGTGTGTTATGGGGTGGGGTGAATGCTGGGGATGTGTCAAGCTCACACCAATCACACCAGTTCCCTAGCTGGAAGGCACTCACCAACTTGAAGTATGTACACGATCGATTTTTGCATCAAAACTCATTTGGGTAAACATGTCACATAGTAATTAACCCAAAACTAATATAATACCTTTGGTCTATTTTCCAGCAGCTTATGATTTTGCATAGTTACATACATTTATAGTTAACGTAGAGTTGTTGAGCGATTGGGGGATTCCCCAAATTTTAATTAAGTCAAGCTTCAGATAAAATGATTGCTTTTATTTCATCAAGTTGTGCTGTACTGTATTTTGTCACACGAATATTTCATACATAAAGACATTGAAATTGCCGCAATTTTGAATATCAAAGTAGTATTGCAATACTTTTCTATACACACGCATTCTTTGGAGATGGGTAAAAGGTTCCGGAATGGATATTGTATGTCAATCCCTTTCATATATTTTTAATAACCACAAACACGTTACGATATCCATTGCCCATCGAGAATAACTTGAAGCCATTGTGTTTTCAAATTTAATTCTCCATGATAGCTACAACATAACACACACGCTGCATATTATGTATCATGTTTCATAAATGCGATTTTACATCAAACTTTGTGAACTGGAAACATTTGAAAATACAAAATTGGAAAAATTGGCAACAAAAAAATCGATGCGCTTCGTGGAAATGCTTTGAATGCTCGTTGAAATGGGCGATGATAAGGATCACTTGATGAAGAGTACAATTTAATCGACGAAAATTAATCGACCATTGCGCTTAGGCCATGCTGCTTCAATCATTTTGGGTGTTAACTTGTGTGTGTTGTTTGTTGCAGACGAAACACTTTGATTAATTAAATGACGTCGTTCTATTTTTATTAGAAATTTTTAGCGAAATTTAATTGTTGCAATTGTGAATACCTAAATTATTTCCGCCGCATGATTTAAGTGTTATTTTATTACTGTAAAGTGAGAATATCACACAAGAATCGATACAGTAGACTCTCTGTAAAGTGGACAACGAATATTTCGGGTAAAAAGATGAATATCCACTGCAGTTTACTTTTTATGATGTTCGATTTAGTTTAAATTAAGATCAAGTGAAGATTTCTCCATCATCTTCATCGCCTTTAAAAAAAAATTCCAACATTACATTACAGCTACCTCAAAATTTAAAAATCCACTTAGAAATTCATTAAAGTCTTTGTTTTATCAAAAGAGTATGAATCCAGTTAATCCGATGTTAGGTTAAGATCGGGAGTTCTAGGTTACTCAAACTAAATATAACAATTATTTTTTAACATAAAAAACTGTATTTACCATAAAAAGTCCCAATGAACGGTAAAACGATGTTAATCTCAATAATCTCTAGCACCGATTGTCGAAATCTCAATGGGTCAAAATCCCGACAGACCAAAATTCCGAGAGTAATTTATTTAATTTTTCAAAATCGTTAGTATTACCTGTCTGAATTTACTTCTTCGAGATTTTAATTTACTACAAGAGTCAAATTATCGTTCATTTTAAAATATATATTTCTTTGATTTGTTTTAACTAAAAAGGTATTTCCTAATTCTTCCAGGCAAGGGATGATTTGTGTCTCCTTTGACTTGGACTCTTCACATTATTTTATTCAAGAAAAGATTGGCTGTCAGGAGGTGAGATGTTTGATAATTGTTCATTTTAGCAAATATTGTCATTGTTTAGATAATACGTACGAATTTATTCAAAGGATAACCTTTGGGTTAACCTTATAAGTCATATTATAGCGATTGAAGCCATATCAAATTTTGTGTGATTAAAATTAATCACGATGTGAGTAGAAACATCAAAACACATTGAAGATATCGATATGGTTGTCACTATGTTTTATTATTTCAAAAAATAATCCTTTGTTTTAATTTAAACAATAAATTGGATTTTTTTTTGTGATTAAAGCTACATAAAATCTATTAAAGATACTCATTGAATTAAGATTTTTTTTCACATTAAAATATGATCCTAAATTGTGTAGTATGTATTCCTAAAACTTAAAACAATTGATCCTTTTTAAAAATCCTCCAATAAAAGAATAGAAATTCATATTACACGTAAATACCACAAAGGCACTTAAACCTATTGATAAGAACAAAACACAATAAAAGCGGCTTAAGGCAATTTTTTTTTTATTAGAAATATTGCCAACCGAGAAAGGGAGGCAAGAACACACAACCCGTAAATATTTCATATCGGTTTCATGGCGACTTTATAGCAATATCCGAAATATAATAAAATTATCAAAGTAATCCCTTTTGACGGTGCTGCCGGAAACATAACGCGTCCAAAGGATTCACACAAACAACCCCCACATATGGTATTCGTCACACAAAACACATCTTTGTGCGCATTAATAAAATCTAGGGAAAACTATACAATTGTTAGGGGGGGGCCTCAATATTGTACAACAGTCAACATATGCCTCGTTTTGAAATTCACACCCACCCACAACATGGAGGGGTAAAGGGGGTGGGTCGTAATCGAGCGTGTACATAATGTGTGAATTGTAACTTGTAAGGGAAAGATGAAATGTAACCAACATCCGCCACATCGAACGCAATGCCAGAGCGCAACAAACAGACCGCAATGATGCGAATATTTTACAAATTTTCCCCAGCAAAATTATTTGTTTACACGATTTAATTAAATTTGCTTTTGTGCGTGAAAAATCACCATAAAAAATGGAATGTAACAAGTATGAGTTTCCGTAAATGTAACAAAAGTGTCTTAAAAAGCCGCATGGGTATTACACACACACACACACACACACACACCCGTTGTTGTATCCCAACAGTTCGTGTGAGTTTGTTTGCATTCAGTTGAGCATAACAATACGCATTTAGCAGAAATTAGCACACATGCATACACATTAAAACAACGGAGGGTGCAAGGATGTTGATGTAAATTGTGTTATGCGAAACATGAATTGAATTTGATGTGCTGGGGCCATATATTAAATAATGTAATTATAATTTAAATTTAAATCGTAAAAATCGTAATTGAAAACACCTCGTATAGATGAGTGATTTGTGCATGACATGTAATTTATTGGTACAATGTAAAGGTATCCGTTGAGACAAATGGCACACGTTTGGACCAAGTGGACAGGCATTTAATTGTTGGTTGATAAGATGATGTTAAAGGGCAAGTATAGTGATTGAAAGGGATCTTGTATGGTTTATTGTGTGCGGTGTATGCGGACGAGATTGTTAATGCCGCAATTAAGGTGTTGTTAGTAACTTCGTCGGAAAATAACGGCGAAAGAGGAATGGAACATTTTGTGGATCTGACTGCTTTGAACTTTCGGCATTTTGAGAGATTAGCTGGTTAAGATTACAGGATTTGGCAAATAATCTTGGTGAAAAGTTGTACAAATTTAATGGAATTATAAAATTTCATTAATGTTTAAACTTTGGGTTTTCAAAATTTCAACTTTAAGGTCAATATTTTAAAAAATTTAACTAAAAACATCTGCAGAATTGTAAAATAAAAATTTTACAAATTGCATCATTGAAATACTTGAAAATAAGTGATTTGCTGTTTTCTTCTTTCCGTGGAGGAAAGAAGAAAAATACAAATTGCGTACAATATTCAACTCCTTGTAAATTGTTTCAAGTGAATTAATGATAAAATTCAATTCTAATCACTATGCATCGATTAGTCAAGTAATTTGCAGCCCTTTGTTCTTGCAAAGGGTGTTAAAGTTCACTTTGCTTTATGTGCGATTAAATAACAAAAAATAAAGAAACAGGTCATAAACGAAAGTCTTTGTTAAGGTCACTGGGGATTAATAAGATTTTATAACTAAACCTTAACCTATAAGGACGATACGCAAACAATTTAGTGATGATCAAAATTGTGACACCCTGTATTAATACCAGGTGTCCTGAACTACTTGATAAAACACCAGGAACTTGAAATAACAAGAACCAGATAGAGAACTAGAAGCAGATTTCAGTGCATTTGAGAACAGAAACAACTCGAGATGATTGTGTCTGCGAGTGGAATTCAATGTTACGTTTGTTAAATTACTACAGAAATTATTATTTTCGGTTCTGCTACTATTTCAGTGTCTAATTCTTGTCACTTCATAGCTTAAATTAAAATACTAGTCAATCAAACTAAACGGAAACAACTTACAACGCGTAGAGTAATCAGTGACAAAAACACTGAGTCTGAGTGGCTAGTGATAAAACTCTAAGTATTTATACCAGGTGTTAATACCAGGTGTCGAAATTACACGTTAATACCAGGTATTCAAAATAAATATGTAATATTGATAAACTTGCATTTAATCAATAATTGTTGAGATTTATTTCTATAGTTTTAGTGACAAATAATGTAGTAGGTTCATATACTCGTAGTATTATGACAAAAAGAGTTTGAGAGTTGTTTATCGGATAAAAAGGATCTGAAATATTTATTTACAGAAAATATATTCTGTCTGTAGTTCTTGCTTTTTCAAACTATCTTCAACTTTGCTGGAAAAAAAATCTAATAATTTAATATTGAAGTTATCTTTCTATACCCAATATTCCCTAAGGACTTGCGGTATTTTTGTATCGCAAGCAACAAACTTTTACTATTTTTCTTTGCAAAGATAATGTACCTAACTATTATACTTAAATACGTACTTATTTAATTCATATTATACAGTAACAATGATATCGAATCCAGATTATAAAAAAAAAAAACGAGACAAAATTGCATCCATTTCCCCCAATGAATTGCATTCCACCACAGCTCTGCAAACTAAATAGTTTTTATTTCAAAACAATTTTCTGTTTCTGTCAACTCTTGCTCGTGGCGGTATATCCACTTTAGCCGTTTACAAACCGCCCTGTCACACAACAAAACAAAATGGAAATGATAATTCTCATTTCACAAGGATTTAGCGGCATAAATGCATGTTTCTTCAGCGAGAACAAGTGGTTATGACTACATAGCCTAAAACCAAAACATGCATTTCATAAAACGAATTTTAAATGTGTAATTATTATTTAAGTGGCATTCCCATTTTATTGTTATTGTCGTAATTAAAACATACAATTAATTCGTTTTGTTCGTGAATTCAATTGCAATTAGGGGTGCACCGTCAAAACTATACCCAGTTGAGCACATCCTTTCTCCCCACCGACAGACACTACAACAATTGTTTGGGTTTTGTTCTGCGTGAATTGTTCATGGAATCTATTCATCATTCTGACCCTAAACGCTACAACTAATCCACAATATTACCGAAAATGGATGCAACTATGTTCAAATTGCAAGCATAATTGCTTCAATAGATGCGAAAATCAGTGGGTTGCATAACTACCGGCATCACGGTGCTTTAAAATAAATGTACAAACATTACATTGTCAACAATCAGATGCCGTGACAAGTTAATCAATCATTCCTTGCATGTGTACTGAAACCGTTTATCGCACACAACGATTTCCTTGTGGACTGCGGGTAGAGATGAAATTGCAATTTTGATTGAAGCAACTCAATAATCAATAAAAGATGATTCGGATGCCCTCGCATAACGCTGTTGTGTAGTTATGTGCACGTTGTCTGGCATTCTGTCAAAAGGAGATACTCTCCACTTCCGTAATGATGTGCGCTTCCATTTGTTGTTTTGGGATATTCGTCATGACTCAACTTATTTCTTCATTACGCAGTGTATCGTCAAAAGACAACATAAATAGAGAGCATTTTAAAACAGCTTCCCAACAAGTTGTTGCTGGCTGATGCTTTTTGTTTGAGGGATTTGTGTATCGCGATAATGAAAATGAAGCGGCAAACAATGCCGTGAATAAATTATTTATAATTCATGTCCACTGTATTCAGAATGCAGATTAGTTTCTCCCCCACCCCCTTTTCGGGAGCAGTATAAATTATAATGCATAGGAAATGAGTTGCAATGGTATTAGACTTAATTGCCATTGCAGTGCAAAATGAAATAGGACAGCCATTTGTATTGATTTTCAAGGATTGCAATGGAGCACGGTAAGGTTATTTTTACTTTAATTTTAAGTCAAATTTTTGATTTTACCATAATTTAGTTAAAATTAAACATTCCCTAATTTTAGTTGGAATTTTTAATTTTTATACGATGATTTTTGCATTCCGAATTTTTTCGGAAAAAAGTTGACGATGCACAAACTCATTTTTTCACCCCCTAAGTCCAAAAAGTTGTCTAGAAAAAATGTGCAATTGTTCGAAATTTTTTTGGAAAATATAAGAGAAAAATATAAAAATGTGATTTTTGATTTTTCAAGGTGAGATGCTTCATGGTCAAGTTATTGCCAAATCCAGATTTTTTTTATTTTCACAACAATTATTCTTCAAGATATTCTAAACCAAACTGTATATATCCTATATCCCGCTAGATTCTCCTTCTGGCGAAAAAGGGGTGGACAAAGACAAACCCCACTTTTCTATCTCAGACACCTTACATAATATCAAAAAATTCATTCAGATTATTGTCGGATAAAATTGATAACTTGCAGAACATTTCAAGGTCAAAATCGAAAAATTCGATGTCAAATTTTTTATATCTCAGAAACCTTAAATACTTTTAAATATTCTTTCACATTATTATAGGACTAAATAAAAAAAGAAAACTTTCTGAATGTTTCAAGGTCAAAATTTTAAAACTCAAGGCCATGTTTTCATAATGAAAATATATAATTCAAAAACTGTGTGTGTTTTAGGGTACTGTGATGTTCTACATTATTGCTAATCTCAATAAAAGTACCAATTATGGACAAAAATCAAGGTCAAAATTCAGAAATTTAAAGGTCACATTTTCCACAACTTAGAAAAGCATTTTTAAATGTAATTAATCAACAGTCGTATATAAATTAACACCTCGCTCCTTGCGATGTATTTTTTTTTTTTAATTAATAAGAAACATTAACAAAAAAAGGAAACAAAAAAACATTTCTATTTTTAACTAACACTGTCAGCAATTAGCTTATTGTAATTTCGTCATTTTTCCACAATTGCTGTACAAATTGAGGTGGAAATTTGATTTTATTGATGCAATATAAATATTTACGAAAAACATGCCAACATCATTACGACGCTATAGTTACATATATTAAATTTGCCACGTTCAAAAGCAATTGCAAAGTTTTCCTGGCTATATGCGAGAATATACATGCTTCATCCCCCATTCATTATTAATTGTGTAGGCGGGCGCATTTTCATTCAATCAATGTCACTGCGCGCGGAGATGCTTCATGTACATTGCGAAAATAAGCACATTTTATAAAACAAATTTAATTTATCATTTTGCTGTAACAGGACAATTACCATCATGGTGAACAAAGTCGACTCATGACGAACATGCATATAATGTGTATTGTTGTTGCATTTTGAAGAATGCTTATGAAATTGAATTTGTTGATGTTTATTTTATTGCTAACATTGGAGATGTAATAAGCAAAACCATGGCTTTATTAGTTTTACAATTTTCCTGTGGTGTTGTTTATTATAATTTTGATGTAAATAAATGAATTATTTATTTGATTAATGTTTAATGATATTTTTGAATAGTTGTTTGACCTTTAAAATAAGTAATTATGACCTTGAAATGTTTTACAACGTAGCTCATTTCGTTAAAAATTACCAAAATATTCTTCAAAATATAAATAAATTAAAGTTATAACTATAGTTAATTTTATAAATGTAAATTCATTTATCTACATCCACAAATACATCGTTAGTTAAACAAAAAACAATTCCACTTTCATTTTAATACACCTTACTGCTTCCTGCCACTTTCAGTTAGGCTTTAGGGCAACAACTTATTATCCTTATAGCCATAAAATTATAAAATTACAAAGCAAAGCGTGTCATTTTTTCTGTCGTCATTGTCGTGATCAAAAAAAAAATTTTAACGAAAATTGTTACGAGATTGTAGACAACAGTCAGTAGATAAAACATAAATTGTACAACACTAAATTTAACGACACAGTCAGGCAGTAAAAATGTAAAACAAGACTCTTAAATCAATGAATAAATATAACCAATTGTTACTTTAAAGTTTAAATCTTATTTAAATTAAGTAAATTCAGTGAATAAGACTTATTTTGAATGACAAAAACATAATTTAACGAATGAATTCAGTTGGTAAATCGCTGCTGTACCTACAGAATTGCTAAATTCAAATTGGAGCACAGCCAAAATTTAAACACTGGATCTAATTCCACACTATCACTGTAACTGCTGAAAACATTATGTTTAAGTCGTACACCATTTTACATTGTCACATAATCGGTTCTACTTCCTTGTTGTTGTCACATTGAGTGCATCCAGATGTGGCACGTATCCACCAATCCTCCCCACACACTCACTCAGTATTCATCCAACCACCCACACTGACACACACACACACACCCACACACCCAAACAAACAAATAACAAACAAAGTGCGCTTTATTGTCGAGGTTAATTGAAAGTAACCTGCCTAGAATAATTGCATTAAATAAATGTGAGGCAAGAGTGAATGGATTACACCTCTAAAACGTGACAAGAGTAATGCCACTTGTCACAATTGAACAATGTACCCATTGAAAACTCGACTTTTGTTAAATCTGCAAGACGAGTTTCAAAAGGAACTAAATCCGAATAAGAAATTTGACATAAATAAAATGAAGAAGAAAGATATACAAGTCACTACTATTGAGTAACAATATAATCACTCCCAACACCATATAATATAGGTACAGCACTGTTCTTCTATGTGTGGATACAAAACAGTTCAACTGAATGACGACGACCATGTTGCAAAACTTTATGCCATATATATTGCAATTTCAATGTGCACCCCCCGTTTGTGCTTTAATCCAGCCAGCCAGGCAGCAGTCGGCAGACACATAAGTCTTGTGCGACTTCTGCACACACTCTCGGATTCATAAAAGTCGTGGGCGAATAGAAAGGAAGCGCGCATTGCAATGTGTTACATGACAATGACTCTCCAACAATAAATACATTGGGATGTTGTTGTATAAAGTGTATAGATACAACCACAAGGGTTGTTTTCCTTTATGGGGACGCTTTTCACATCATGTGGAATCGCTTTCTGTGTGCGTGTAACAAAATTCGCGGGGAGACAAAACCACGCTTTTGTTCATATTTATTGCATTATGAGAACTTGTGTGCAAATGTGGCGGAGCAAAACAAACCCGACATGAACATTGTGGTATTGTGGGAAATAGAAAAGTGTTTCTTTTTTTGTTGTTTTTTATTTCAGCATTTAGTTTTGTGTGTGGAAACAGCTTTTGGTATTTATCAGTATAGTTTCATTGTTACGTACACACCACTTATGTGGGTTGTGTTTATGATTACTAGAAGAAAGTATAACAGACGCGAGTAACTTCTTTTAAAACTAAATAATTAATTTTGGAAGCTCTTGTGACTTGATGAAAATTTTAATTTAATTTAAAATTAGCTGAATATCTAGCTAATTAAGTTAAAATTTAAATATTTATGAACAAAAACTTTTCAAAATTAACTAAAAAGTACACTTAAGTCACTAAAAGAGATTTTTTTTTAAATGGATTAATAATAACAATTTTGTGAATGCTTTTTCTTTTAAAAATAATGCAACATGTTTTGTGAACTTTTAAATAGCAATCAAATTACAGCTGTTGTTGTATAGTAATACGATAAATCTTAAAATCACAATCAAATCAACCAAATCAACCGCAATTGGATCAAAACTTTATTCTGCTTGTCATTCTCAAAATTGAAAATCACTTAAACCATTTCATCGCACACAATAGTCGCGTTCTATTCAGATTATGATGTTCTTTCTATTTCAAATTATTTTATTTTACATAGAATGAAAGACCTCCTCAAAGTTCCTTTCCGATTCACTTTTCCGCTTTTTTGACTGGCAGCATGCATGAAATTTAAGACTTGGGTTTCAAATCAACATAATTTGAGTTTAAAAGGTCTTTACAATTGAAATAAAATATCAGAATTAATATAATAATTGGAAAATTGTTTCAAATCAGATTAAAATCAACTATTTTTATACTTCGATGTTAATTGTATTCCTTTTTCTTTCGAAGTGGGCCACGAGAAATGCGTTCGCCTTATTCCTTAAGTGCGTTTCCTAAACTTCAACAAATATCGGCAGATGGAATTACAACTTACGAGAAATTCCACTGAAAGATTCCACAAATTGTTTTATTTTACATGATTTTAAAAGATAAGCATTTCTTAAAAAACAAACAAAATCTTTACGAAATACTTCAAACGAATTCTAATAATTAAAAGTGAATAGTTATGGTACAGTCGAGTTACATTTTCCTTGTTGTATTACTTTCCAATTTAACGAACGTTCGAAAAGAAAAAAAATCTCATTTTCGCCATCTGAAGTCAAGTTCCAAAATCGCTAAGGTGAAAATTTATCCCAAATTTTTGGGTAATAAAAGTTATGGAAACGCACTACTGGACAAGACAACTTGGATTTATTTTTTGTCTCTCTCTAGCAGGCATTATGGAACCTTTAAAAAATGATCTCTATTAACGTTACCGTTCTCGTTCTATTTAAAAATCACAACAATTTGAAATATAAATCAACAGCATGAAAAGAACGAAACCAATATGCGATTTATTGAACATTTCAAATTGCCTAAAACCATATTTTTATGTGGATGTTGATTTTGAAATGTAATAAAATACGAATAAAATCTTCTACCAATAATAAATACAATAATAAATACATTTTTAATTACCACGACATTGCATATTAAAATTATATTTTTCATTATTTGTTTTCATTTTGTGTCATTTTTTACCATATTTTATTATTAAAGCAAATAAATTTACACTCGTAACACATTTTGAGTCACAAATACAAAAGACTCTTTTTAAATTAAATACATCGTAAATGTTAAATAATAAATTGTGATCTCACATTGAATGTGTTTTACTCACCTTTTAGGGAATACATAAATTTCCCTGAAAGTCCTTGTGCATCGTTCTTTGTTGAAACTTTTATTTTAAAATAACATCTAGACGACATAAACGGGTTAAAGTTAGACCCAAATGTATAGTATGCAGTGCACAATCCTCCCACCTTCGCCGATAAGGATTTTTCATACATATTGTGTATTCAAGCACAATACAATGAAGCAGACAAAAACATAAAGCGATAAACCGAAATTGCACAGAGGTACAACAGAGTGAGTATACTGACAACGCTCAACCCACGTGTAGGACGTCGAGCTCGTAAGCAATTGATTTTTGTCAAGATTTACAGAAACACACACTCGTGTCTGCAGACATACAATTTCGTCGAATATATGTTTTCAAATTAACGTATAGGTACGGGGGATTTATCATTTATTGTCTTTGACTTGCATAAATGGTGCATGTGGATTGTGGAAAGAAGGATGAACCTATATTTGTTATGAGGGGATTCAACAAATTTGGGTTAAGCTTATATAATATTTGCATCTTAACTTGTTTAAAAATGATGCAAATATTTTTAGCATTGTGCTCACATTCGACTAGACGATATTAAGAATAGAATACACCCTTGAGGGGCTGTCGTTTGATAAGCAACTTCATTGACACTACATCGTGTTGAAAAGGTCGAGACACAATGACGCATTCGACAATGTAAAGTGTCTCAATCCATTGAGTCAAAAAAAAACAAACAACAAAACATTAACACCTAAAGCACGTACATCGCTGCTGATAATGGTGTGGTCCTTTCAATCAATTATTCCTTTCAACATAAAGGTGATCCATTTCTCAGGAAGTCAAAGGCATGAGAATTTAATAATTTAATTAACGTATTTGGGCAAAAATAATCAAAGGACCAACAACAGAATATTCTACAATTGAAACGAGGAAACGACCCTCGCATTTCGCAAGACAACCGAGTAATTGCATTGAGTATCTGCGCGTACAGACAAGGAACCCATCAGCAAACACGATGTGACGACGCCTATAAAAGATTATTGTGGACGGGTTTATTAAACCGTACACAATACGAGTGTACACTATTCTCTCTTCTAGACCTTATACATATATAGTGAAAGCCGCATTTAATGGAATATGCATATTAAAAGTTCACGACTACACATTATCCTCTATCCTTTAGTAAATATATGTTCCTTTGTGCTTGTACGCCAACAGTATGTGGGCCGCACAACACAATTTACTCTACCCGTATCCAGGATCCTTCATCGTTGCTTGCGCTGACACTAGAGGCCTTTTTGAAAGCGATTGTTCCACAATCACGTATAAATACCCCCCCCCCCCCAACATGAAGCAACGGGGATCACCTTTTCACCTTTGTCGATTACATACCCGTTTAAATACCATGCAAATTCCTACACGTTCACCTACACTGCTGCATTTTTCACACGTACCTAAAAACATTCTGTAAATATTTTTACATCCAACGTGCAACTTGGAAGCTTGCTCGCTCCACACATTATTACTCCCTTAGCTCATTGTACAAGGTCTCCTTATTTTCCTTTTTCCTTTTTCCTTACTTTTTTTTCATGTAGGTGAGGGCGCACACAACTAGCGCGGGTTAAACATAATTACGCCAAAGGAAATGTTTTTAATCATCCAAAAGGAATTCAGCTCGTTAAGTGCGTAACATAGCGCGCCATCGCAGCGATAGCAAATTATTTGACGCGTCTTTCCGGTTCATCATGAAGTTTGTGCGCGCTCCGGTCTCTGATCAAATATTTAAATGCTGTCACGCCGTTTCATTAATATAGTGCCGGGAAAATCAATAACATCTTATCCCGTTTATCCATCTTAATAAGAAAATACTTGTCTGCGTGTATTATTGTGCTGCTGTAATATATAATATAACGCGTGGTTCGAGTGATTTTTGGGGGACGAGATGAGATTATAGTGATTTCAGCTAGCAACTAGTTAGTCACTTAAATGTCAAGATTTATGATTTATGAGGGTAGTTTTTATGCTACCCACCCGGAATTGGAGGAGTGGGGATGGAAATGTTGTAGAATTAATAGACATACATCTTAAGGACTAATCTTAAGAAGTAATGAATTTGGGGGATGAAAATCAAATAATTCATGTGAGTCGTACATGGTTAATCAATTTAATTGGTGTAGGGAAATGTATGTATATTTTAAGGATTTTACTGCAATGGGAAATTTAATTTTAATGTTATAAAGTTATGACATGAAATAATGTTTAAAGAAAAATACATTATTTTGTTTGAATCTCTTTTAATTTTTTTCTCGTGTGCCGACAAGATTTTTTTAACATTCTTGTGATGAGAATTTAAAGTAAAGTCTGACATGTTTATAATTTATAACTTTCAAAGAAAATTCTTTATTAACTGAATCTGATGACAATGTAAAACATTTCACAAGGGAAGAAAAATCTGTGAAGTTTGAAAAAGTATTAAAATACTAGCGGAGAAACCTGTAATTTGTAAATTATTCAATTTTTTCACGATCCGCGATTTTTTTCGCTGTTTATTCGCGCTTTAATAGTAAATAATATAATAGAATCAATAAATTAATATAATGAAATTATTACAAGTTGCAACTCAATAAATGCGTTTTTATAAACGTAAATTTGGTGATTATAAGATTTCCACTTTTGGTGTAATTAAAGGTCAAACATTTGTTTACATAAATATAACCGCGAAATATTGCGGAATTATTGACGGAAATTTTCAAGGAATTTTTTGCGTGGCGATTTCATACTAATGAAAATCTGACAAATTGATTCTCGCAATCATTCTTGGAATCAGCCATTTTTTGCACGAACCGCAAGTTTTTTTCGAGGTTACACACGGTTTATTTAATTATTAATATTTTAAATAAGTTTATATTGAAGAATGTAGATATTGCGTCCATAAAAATAATACAATTTGAGTTTTCAGCATGTGCAATGTTAATAGCCAACTAAAATTATCAACATATTTCGCATAAAAAATAAAAATTTAAAAATCGTTGAAAAGTATTAACATAATAAAAATTACAAACTGCATTCCGTCCAACTAGTTATTTATTTTAAATTTAGAAAAAACACACAATAAACTAATAGCTTAGAAGTCAGAGGCAACACAACTTTTAATTTAAAATGAAATATTATGAGAATTGCTTCAGGGCATTTAAGTTTTATGTGTTGATGAAATTATGTTTGAGTGGTTGGATTTAATATTTATATTTTCCTACATATCAGAACGACGTTAAATAAAATGAAACATAAACTATTTTTAATTGCATAAGTTTATGTAAATAAAACTAGCTACACCGCAGAAGGAGCTTCATAATACAACGCAGCAAGTGTTTAATTAATTATAGTACTGTTTCTTTACATATTTAATTATTTATTTATATAAAATATTACATATTACCATAGTGAAAAAAATTTACAATAGCGGTAAAGAAATTAAAATTAAAAAGGGCAAACAATTTAATTTATTTTGTATGGCTCAAATTTAAAAAAAATACGTCAAGCGGTTTTCGAGTTTTGAAAAACGAATACGTAGAACCGTTACATTGATACGATAAAGCCTTCAGAATTTAAAATGCATAACAATTGAGTAAATATTTATTTTGACAAAGTGTCATGTTTTTAAAATTTAAATTGTTTTTTAAATTGTTCATTTTAAAAAATGCATCAAATAATTGTTAAAATATTTTTAAAAAAATTAAAAATTGATCTAAAACGCTTTTCATGGACATAACCTCACTTAATAATGTTTAAAAATTATGTACGACCTCCTAATGAATGGGACACGCGTACTTATATGTATTTAAAGTGACTGTAACAAGTTAAAATATTTGTTAATACATAAATTACATATTCTGTGTGAGAAAGCAACATAGAAAATTTAAGTAGGTACCCACATAACAATAAATTAACAATAAGATTGGCACCACCAACCACCCGTCTTTATATACTGTTAGTGCAGCGTATGTCTTGTACGTATCACAAGTACGTGATAAGCTTCTTTAAGCCACCCCGTAATAAAGTGGATCTTTCATACACGAAGCGGAACTGCCTGCAACCTTATTTCAAAATAGGAAACTTCCTGTACCGTAACTGAAAAATAACAAATACACTTACCAGTGTATACACTCACACATAACTGCGTGTGTATGACTTGGTAATGCTCGACTGTACGTAAATTTTGTGAAGTTATTTCCACATTCCACTATTATAGACACCACCCGCACCACCCCCGACACTCCACTCCACTAATGCGCTGGCAAATAAAGTTGCACACTTATTATTTCCATTCTGGACTCTCGCTCTCTAATTGGTTGATGTGTTAAAATTAAATTATAGAACTTTTCCCTATCCGCATGGAATGTGCGAGTACTATGCGATTGGGGTACGTGATACGTAACTACAACGAGTGTGGGTGTTAAAATATGTAAGTTTGAGCGCACCCAACTTATAATACGTGTATAGTGCAACGACAATCTACGTTAATATTGTATAACAAATGCATTTGGCCATTAGCAAAATCCGATCTTCATTATTCCCAACGAGTTTCATGTTACACACATGAACACTGCTACGGAATGCAAAAAAAAAATGATTTAACGAATTTTGATGTCGCACCCAATTGCAAATGCGGAGGATTGCGGAATATTTTAGAGCGACTGGCACAATATTTTCCGCATGTGATTTGTGACATCCCATTTGGTTGTCGCAATTCACAATAAAGGCCATATCGTCATTTGTTAAAGTCAATTGAACGTTAAATGCCAACGGAAATCGATATTATCAATTTGTAGAATGCCCACATAATATGACATGTGATTACATGGCCAGATTCTGCTGGACATTAATGTGATATCTGACAACTGACCAAATCACACAAAAAATTCATATATATTGCCAATAATGAAATATGATGAGTAATAATGCCTGCTCACTAAAATATTATGTCCTTTTATACCAAAATGAAACGAAATCTGTAAGCACAACATTTATTGGAAGGACAAAACATTATTATGTTTTGAATTTTCTATTCAAATTGGACACGAGCGTCGAATTAGCAAAAGTGATTGGTTGGGTTTTACTGACTTAAATTAATTAAATACAATATCAGGAAAAAATGTATTACAATACTTACTTACTATAAATAAGATCCTTTAATTAATAATTCAATTACTAATCAGAATCATAATATAAGTTCACCCACTAACAAGAAACAAAATGAACTTGACCACAATTACTACAAAATATTTAAAAGTATTCTACACCGAAATTACAGTCTCTGTGGTTGCGTTGCATTATGTGTTCAAATAAATTTTTACTGACTATTGTGATGTGTTGAATAATTGCCAATTATAAATTATGAATGCATTTGAATGTGCAATTAACTAGGTGCTCGTATATTGCATAAATAATTGAAATGGTAAATTTGGTGGAATGCCAAAACAAGCGGTATTATAAATGCATTTATTTTTTATTTTTTGTAAAACAAAGGGTGGGGAAATGGATAAGTTTTGTTGATTGAAAATAAAAATTGAATTAAATTACATTTGGAATGTGTTCAAAAAATTAGGCGCATCACATTTTGGGGGATGACAGGATGTTTTTTTTCTTTTGTGGTAAATGTATACGGTGTTTAATTGAATTTTATTTAAAAAAAAATTTATTTTCAAGTTGAAAAAAAAAAGGAATTTGGAATTGTTTCATTCTGTGGAAGTATAATAATACCTTGAGAGTAAATTTCATGATGGTTTTTTGTAGGCATTGTCATTTTCAATCTGTTTTTCATTACAGATTATTAACGACTTCAAAAAAGGACAATAATTGATCAAATTAAGAAATACTTTGCAGATCTGTTTTTATTTATTATTAAAATCCTTTACGATTCCAAAATTAAATAAAGGCTTACATCGGTGGCACTTGAATCTTATAGTTTTATTGTTTTATTATTTATTTTACCAGAAAATACAATTCAGAAACTTAAATTGAAAATTGTAGCTGAAACTTAGTCCTGTTGATCGTGCCGATGGTCCAATGATAACGCTTTTGACCACCATCTCAAAGGTAGTGGGATCGATTCCACATTCGATATTAATCCTTGCGCTAGTCTCCTTTGTTAATGATTATTAATTAAATATAAGGTGGGTTCTATTCAGATCTAATATAGATTAATATAATATAGATAAATAGAGGTTTATACATCCTGTTAATTTATTATTCACTGGCCGAAAGTGGCCCTAAAACATAGTTCATCAACGAAAACCATTCATAATTTGTGTCTACAACCCTGGTACGATTGGAACAGGAATTTTATTTTGCCTTTTAATTGCATTTAACGACTTTTTATGATGTCTATTATTTTAAATGTACATTGATATTGTTACCAACAAGCGATGCAGCCTTCTAATTGCATTTCTTAAAAAGTGCGACACTTCTTGTCGATTACAGAAAGTACCTCTGTTTAAAATTTAAACCAAATATCGTTCTATTCAAATAAGCAAAATGGGATTACAATAGAACGCAACTATTATAGGTAAAGAGCGCTACAGACAAACTAAGGAAGTCGAAATGTTTATGCTTTGACGAGGTGAAAGAATTATTTTACTTTCGATCAAAACTATTATATAAATTTTTATTAAATTTTGTAGAAATAGTGTTTTCAAAATTTTTTTTTACAAAGTTTTTATTTTAGCATTATAATAATAAATATTAGTTGTGCTTAATTGATTCTATCCTCCATGCATTGTCTTCAGTCTCCACAAAATGTGGGTAACTGCATTAAAATGCAATATATTTTAAAAACACAAAATGTGTGTGAAACAAAACTCTATGAAAAGGAAATATTGCACAAATGTTGTTTTTAATCGTTCCATCATCATTATCACTTTTCCCAGCAATTGTTTGCTATGAGTTGTGTGTACGACTATATAATGTACACTCATATTACAGTATAAGAACATCACATGCTCTTGCTGAGAGCAGTAATCATAATAGGGTGCAAAATAGCGTATGCTTGCAAAAATATTACTAACTGCTCGTATGTACACTAACTGCATCGAGTACGAGAAACATTATGCGGAATGTGTGCGGCAAACAAATAGACAAATCATATGTAGGTGGGTGGCATACGCAGGGTAATGAGAGGGGTTGGGGGAAGCTCTAGGGGTGTGTATGGCTGCAAAAACAATTTAAGGTATTGTGTGTTGTGTGTGCCATTTGCCATTTTTATTATAGCATTTGTCTTTAGGCATTTCTTGCGCGCATGTTTTTTATGTATTCTATCATACTCATAGTTGTGTACAAATGTACATGCATCGTTAACATACTCGTACATATGTGCATGCACAGATGAGAACATGAAAAATCAGTTCTTGCTAACGGCTTACTCCTTCTGCCTTGCAATGACTGGCTCGACCTACTTCTTAATCATATATTGTTCATTGTTACCATGATGTGTATGGTGATACAACTGCAGGGAGACAAAGAAATTCAATTACGTCCACGATTCGTCAAAATGGAGCTTTGCATATAAATTGTTTACTGTGCAGCGTCAATGTAACGGAGTGGAATTTAAGCAAGACGTTTTCATCAACTTTTGTTCTCGGTTGACTTGCATCATGTTGGTATTTTCCTTTTGGCTTGGGATTGATGTTTTTCTTGAACTTCATGGAAAAGCTTATGTGTATCATATTGTCGGAATTTCTCAACGCTACATCACAGGGAAAGCAATATAATACTTTGTAGTTGAGGTAATTCAATGAATTATTTCCAAAACACGATTATTTAAAAAAATATTTTTTTTTGAAGAAAAATTAGTTTTAACTTCGGCAAAATAAATTTTTTGACTTTGGAAAATTCAGCATAGTTACTCACTTTATTAAGGCCTAGATTTATGTTGTTCTTTATATGTACAACACGAAAAATAAAATTTTATGAGAAATAAAAGAAATATTATTTTTTTTGACTTTAAATTTTTTTCATGACCTTTTTTTAAAAATATTTTACAATATTAAGGATCTCTACAACATCTTTATTTATATTATCATGTCTTGCTCAACCACCCGGTCCAAGTCTTGTCCTGCCATAAACGTTTGCTCCACACCGAGCTGCACCACATTCCACTATTATTTTGTTATTCAAGATCTCTTGCGTCTTGGCCTACGCCTTCCTTCAAGGCTTCAACAATTAGGGAAAGCTCGATTCTATTCAGTGCCCACTTCTCTGAAATGTAAGAAGTGGCAGGATCATTTTTAAAGGATCTAAAAATCGTAATCGCTATCGTTCGTAGTAACAAACTTAGAGTGCTATTCTGTATAAATTGTATTAATGAAAAAAGCTTAAGGATATTAAAAAAAAAACAAATATTCTGTGAAAATTGTTTCTTTTGGCTAAATTTTAACTTTTAGTGCCTTAGGAAATTCTCGTTATTGTAAGGATATTCATTAAAATTCAGGGTAAAGTATCATCAGACTAAAGTGTTAATTTAAATTGAGTACAATTCAGCTTCTCAGAAATAAAAGGCTTCAGATAAAGCCACCGAAATTCACCCAAGGTTTATTAAACGTTAAAATCTCAAAAAAGGGTATGGTCTTATTAATTTTAAAGAATTCCAATTTAAAATCATATTAAGTAGTTCTTTTGCGTGGTTTATTAATTATTTGAATTGTTAAATTTATTATAATATTTGGAATTGAATATTAATTATTATCAGTCGATAATTGGCATAACTCATATAATTATTAAAAAATTGATTTAATATGCTTACCATTCATTTTGAATTTATCGATAACTATACCACAAAATATGTAATTAACTAAATCCAAAACACAAAAAAAAAACTAATTTAATGCCAAGCTTATTTTGTGCAAAATGATGAAATATCAAAAATCAATTAAAAATTCTCAAAACTCGATAAACCATGTCGTGTTGATATAAAATTCAATTTATTAATATTGATAATGCATTTATTACGAATTATAATTTATTATCCATAAATGTGCCACACAAAGCCAGCATGCAAAGCCATAAAAATCAATCAAACATCGTGGCGATTTCAATTTCGTGTGGTGAAAAACCTCACTTGCAGCATTTTCCCAATGCGTTGTATAATTAAAAATAAAGTGTACATCCCCCGGAACCTCTAATCAGCTCAATGAATGCAAAATTGGTGTACAATGAAAGCTTTTAAGGGAGGTAAATTCCGTGAATGGGAAAATTGCGAAATTTGAAACTTAATTGTCCAATTAGGTGCGAAAGTCCAACAGTACTCCTCCTCAATGACACAACTCCCCCCACCACACACACACACACACGAAATGCAATTGAATTGACAAGGTAAATGTTGTTTGCAGCAATTTAAAAATAAGAGGAAAACACTTACACGTTATTAGGTGGCCGTCTCGTATTCATGTTTGTTGCGGCAACCTCAAGGGTTTCACAATTGTGTCACCAATTGTGATTATGGCAATACTTGGCTTGCTTGTCATCGTCGACGACGACGTGCACACTTTCCGTGCACGTCAAGTGTTTTATTTTAAGCTTTTTAATGCGCCGCACACCGCTTCCGATGCGTGTACTTTAACCGTATGTACCGATTAGTCACGGTCACGATCAGTGTTTCCTCGCATAATATTATGTGTAATAAAATATAATATGTTGTGCACATTCCAATAACCCCATTAGCATAAATTTGCAAACACGCACACACAGTCACCCTCCCGCTAACACACACACATTAACAAAATAATCCTAAAAGACGGTCGAAGCGTCTGCACTTGCAAGGCATATGTATTTAACTGTGTGTGATTATATTTTCCACCCTTTAATTAAGCTTTATGTTGTAGGCATAACACGGCAATAAAAGCATAAGGGGCCTCCTCATCAGACGGTTGCATACACCACAACGCAGTCAACTCTCCAGCATAAACATTTGTGTGTTCCATCATCAATTTTCTTAACCATATCTACTGCCATATAAATATAACAAGTGATACAATAAAAAGAAGCTTTACGCTGATAAGGGTTTACAGCTCAGCATGTGATAAAGAAAATAGGTAAAAAGCAAATGCATAAAGAGAAGAAAAAAAAGGGAAAAACAAAATGAACCACACACAAGTCACAACACACATTGTGAATGGAAGCTCTAATAAAACAAGGATTTACCCCAACAACTGGTAGGTAGGGTGGGAGTGCGCACGCGCCAACAGAAAGCTAAGTTCTCGCAAAAATCCGCTCCGGCGCTGTCTGTCTTTATATCGTGTACTCGTAACTGTAATGTGTTATATGTATAGAATTTGTCCCTCCGCAGCACAGCAAATCTGCTAGCTGCTGTATAGTGTGGTCCCCGTGTACAGCACACGATATGATTTTCGTAGGTATCTCTCTGGTGTAGAGAGTTGCGAGCTCGTCACTGGCTTTTTGGTCGTTCTGTCGGGGTGCCAGGTCCACGCTCGAGCTGTATTTCGTGTTGGAAGCTGTGCAAGCTCTTTGAGTGATCAAGAAATTTCTTGATGGATAATTCTTGTAGAGTTAGTGATTGTACAGACCCTTTCGGTAACAATTTCATTAAAAATTTTGTGTGCTCGTGTAATAAAAAAAAATGTAAATATTTATACCGATTTTATCGTGTTTTAAATATTTAATTGTAATGGAAAATTTTAATTTAAAAAAAAGTGAATTATTTATTGAAAAAAAAAACTAATCAAAATTTCATCCAATGGAATTTCCTTAAATTTAATATTGTATTCAATTAAAGTGCATTGTGAAACTTGGTTCTTTTGTGCAGTGTGAACATTAGAAAATTGAAAAAAAAAAAAAAATTCCTCCTCAAAATATTATTTCGTTTTGTTTTCTCAACTGCATCCAACAAGTTAAATAAATATACGAATCGTGGCAATTAACACTGCACACAGTGCACCGTAATGCTCATGTTCTTTGACTCTTTGCACTACAAAAGGCATCATCAATACAAAAACTGTGATAAATGTGGTGCTGAAAAAATATTTGCTCATATCGATATGGCCTGATATTCAAACAAGGTTGAATAATTTATGGGGTGGAGGCAAAGTGAAGCAGCTTCAATAAAAACGGAATTTTTTTCCCAGATTTTTCAGTGGACTTGTTGCTCTGAAGTGAATAGTACTATACTTTTCTCATTTCACTTTATTTTTCTGATGTTGTTTTTTTTTTCTGTGTTGAATCTCGCATCCTTTGCCAAGCCATTTTGTTGTCCTTCACATTAAAGCCAGACACCGTTTTTCATATTGCTCTATATTGTATGTAGATTGTAATATAATGTAAAAGCTCGTGCTTGTTACACGTTTATTGCTGTTTTGTCTGCGTGTTTAGCAAAATCTTGAGTGAAAGCAAAATAAAAAGCATTTAGAAAACGAGCGTATTTTCGTAATATAAATTTGTTCAATGTTGGATTTTTAAGTGATTTATAAAACATTAAAGTTCGTTTATCAAAATCCAACATAAAAAAAATTACCAATTTATTTTCTGGCAGCAAAGATTTGTGATATTCATTTTATTACTCCAACAAAATTTTATGTGAAAATTGTGTTTTCTCGCCATTTTATTTTTGGCCACATCTCTTGATTTCAGTAAACACTTTCATCGTTTTATTTATTGGTGGAATGTCCTTAAATCCACGCGTACAGAATTTTATTGAAAAGCCATTTCGTCAAATTTATGCGTCCACATACAATTTTAAACTTAATTACTCGTCCTTATCGCGTGCGGCAACAAGCAACAACATTGCAATCGTTAAATTATACTATTCGACATTAAATTGGGATACACAAAAAAAAAAGCGACACCAGTGCATTAAAGTGATATAAAAAAGGACACTGCGTGAAAAATGTGTGGTTTCAATGAAATGGAATGAAGTAAAATTCAGTTGACAGGCAAATAAGCGCGATAAGCGTATGTAAATGAAAACTAAAAGCCCACTACTTGATGCTGCAAACAGATACGCCTAAGCCCCAAAAGCACTTGTTGTCTTAGGTGGATGTGAAAAGCACCACCATATAGTTATAGGTGCATACATTCGTGCTAATCCGATGACATACAAACACACACACACACACACAACAGCTTGATATCACACCACATTTTTGCTGGATTTATTATAATATAGTTGTGTGCTTCTACAACTTTGTGCCTCTTCTACACAATTCTACTTGTCTGTCTGTCTGTGCGACGTGCAATCAAACAAAGTACAAAAATCCAGCAACTATCTGGCAACACCTACGACACAGTATTATCTCAATCCTATTTTCGAGAATTGAAAATTTACGTTTATTCAGCGACATAAGATTCCCGCAGCAGTTTGTAGTGAAAATCGCGACCATGATATTCCCCGAAGAAGCTTTATCGCTACAAATACCTTTTTAAATTACACATAGAAAACACTCCAACACACAAAAAAGCTCCCTCTCATCTAATGCTGCGGGGATAAGTACACGAGACGCCATTTTGATAAATTGATTTCGTCTTTTCTGTGTCCCCCTCCCCCCCCCCCCCACCAACATTTGCTTTTGTCGCTTTTACTTTGTTATTCTGATCGCAGTAAATTTTCTCTCATTTCTCTCAATTTTTCTTCCACCATCCCCCATCCCCACAACACACAATTTGTGCAGTATAATCTAGTTGCTTTGATGGTTGGATAAATATACAGATGTATGTAAAGCTTGGCTGCAGAGGGTGGCCACGACATTACTACATCGTCTCGTGTAAATTGTAATATGTGGAGAATCTCATTTTGCACGGGAAATTTCAATTGAGCGCGTTCTTTGTTTTGATGATGCCCTAAGAAGATCCGTTTAAAGTCAATTTTATGAATATTATGTTGAGCAGTTTCCTTAAATTCCATACGACTTCCCACCCCCAATATCCTTTAAAGTTTATGTTCGTGTTTCAACAAAATTCAGTCTGAACCCACAATTTTCCCAATTTGTTTTTTTTTTAGAATTGTAAACTTTTATATTAAACTGAAGCTGAATACATTTTGTGTGTTAAATAAATTTGTTACGTTTGAATAATTTAATTGATTGCTACAACAGCAAGGCAACAGCAACCCCTATAATATGTTACACTAACATAAAACAGTTTCAGTGCATAAATGTGAAAATTAGGAGCATTTAAGTGTGAATTACACCAACTGAAAATGTGTGGTTTTCATCAGTGAGTGTGCTATCAATTTGATTGTGTTACACATTGTTTTAAGTTGTCTATCGCTTTGTTACACAAATGAAAGTGGGGCATCATTCGTCCCTGGTGATGGCGTGATAGTTAAAGCTCACTACAATTTAATAATTTGGTTTTAAAAATGTGTGCGGTTGCGGATTGGCAACAATGAGTGAAAGTTGCGATAAACAAAGTTTAAAAAAAAAAGTATTTTAATACAAATTTAGTGGAGTCATCTTTGAAAAAATTAATAATAAATAAATGAGGCCATGTAAAGGAGATGTGCGTGCCATGTGCATTCAACACCGTGCAGAGAAATGCTTAGTAGCGTAATGCGCTACACAGTTGTAGTTAATATACGAGAATATAGAAAGCCAACGAAATAGCTAGTTCCCCGTGTGACATGCATTGGAAGATGCAAAACTTTCGATCAGATAACACATCAACTGTGCAACAGCAGCGACGACATCCGATCACTGATAATATATAGAAAAAAAAAACACACACACACAAAAAACAAAAAAAAAAGGCAAATGCTATAGCGATTGCAGTTCATCAAGACAACGAATTGGATTCATTTGGCAGTGGGACGTGGCTGTACACCTTGTGTGGTGTATCTGCTTGTCAGTGCTTTGATTCGGGTGGATTTGCACACATCGACTGCAGTTGTGCATCATCATTGGTGTGGTGTGGTGTTTCAGTTGTGTTTATTTGTGCATACACGACTTCAGGGAATTGCAACAACGATCATATTGCTCAACACTTGACGGCACATCGCAGTGAAACACAGGCAGTTGAAATGGATACCATTCTGTTAATGATTTTCATCCTACTCGTAATGATTGATGGTGAGTTGGAATTATATTTGATGTTTTACACAATTTAAGTGGAAAAGGATGAAAAATCAAAAATGCTCAATAATTGAATGATATTTAATTCTGTGAAAAGTTTAAGTGAAATATTAAGTCAATTAAAAATCTAAATTAAGTCACTTGGTCTCTTTAAATAGCATTCTTTTTAATTTCTCCATTTTTAACGTTGCCATCCTAAGTTTAATCCAACAAATTAACCAAATCTGCGCCTTACATTAAACCCTAAAAAGTCATTACACGTAATGAGAGTCACACACACACGTGGCCCCTATTCAAATAATATCCGCCGAAAAGGCAGCGATTTATTTTGTGCTTAATTTATATACTTAGTTACTTAAGCCGGTCGTATAATGGGTCGAGAAATGGTATAAATTACGCAACTGCCCACCCGTCGACGCAATGCAAAATCATACAATTATTACCCTAACCTATTGGTCGATTAATCCACTCGCAACCGAAATGCTGCGTCAATTTTTTTTTTGTGTCGGTGATGTGCTGCTGAATGGGGTTCGGGACGTTATCTGCAGAATGGACAGCAATACAGTGCTACGCGTGTAATATGGAAAAGTGGTTGGGGATGAATGGTCGGAATCAAATCAGCTAAAGTAATTTAATTTTACGAGTGCTTTCGTTTATTGCCCTTTTTTAATATCCTAATTCGTAATTGTTTCGCAAGTCAATTTGGATTTAAATTTTTAACAAATTTTTGTGACGTGATGTTTTCTTGTGAATTCTTAAGATGCCTTAATTTTTATTGCCTATTTTCTTTTTTTTCTTATAAATGTTATAATATGGCTCACTTACTTTGTTGTATTGATTAATGCGTCACATTTTATTTTTATTGCGATTTAATTGTTTTTTATTTCCCTTTTTGGTATTGCAACTTCAAAGGAAGCTTTCGTTGTCAATTGCCATATTATTAAATTAATTACATTTTCATCATTTTCTTTAAATTCCTATTCAAAATGAGCACAGAGTTAGAACCTATTTTGTTTAGTAACTAAAATGTGGAAATTAAAATACTGAAAAGTGTTTAAATTTAATTTTTGACACCCAATTCAACACTTTAGAGTTTTAATTTTAATATTGCCCCGACAATACGATCAATTTTCGCTCAAATTAACTGAATTAGGAGATGTTCTGCAGTCAAATACGCGTAGACATTTCGATTTTAAATTTAATAATAAATTTTCGCATCCAAAATGATTTTATTTAATACAAACCATAATTAATTACTTTTTTAAAGATTTTAAAGAATTTACACACACCCTAAATGTTCAAAATTATTACAAAAATCTTTTAAATAATGCAATGCAGTAAGTTATTAATATTTTTTGTAATTTTTAATGAAAATACGATTTCAAATAAAAGTAAAAAAAAAAGATGAAAGAAATTCTTTCAAAGCACTTTCAGATTTTTTTTTTATAAATCATTTAAATTTCAAATTATTACGAAATGGAATTGAACTATTGAGTTAAAACACAATCCATAAAAGCTTGAATAAATTCTGATAAAATATGCAATTTTTTCCATAACGATTTCCGCGAATTTAATGCGGGCAAAGAATTTATTTTTCTACTTTCTCTCCGCCAAAGCAGGTTCATCAAAATGTTTTATGGTAGATAAATGATGATGAAGACTGTAATTTAAGATAAAATAAAGGTTGCAATGATTATCTTTTGTCTTGTATGTTTCCTCCTGAATGTGGATTTATATACCAAGTTTGAGGTGGGTTTAAATATCCTTCTGACCTTTTTCATAGGCGAATTTTTTGCATTTAAATTTTTTTTCGTGAAAAAAAAACACTGTAAAATCGTTTTGTGCAGCTCGCGTTTTTTAAAAAAATAAATTTGAATGAATTATCATGATTGTCATTATTCTTTGTCCTAGAAAACAAATTTTGTAATATTTTTAGAAAAATTATTGCAATTTTTATTTTTTTTTACAAATTAAAAATTTAGACACTCCATTTTCCTTCGAAAATAATTATTTTGATAATACAACCCTCAAAATATAATCCCCGCAATAAAAATAGTATTGCTCTTAATTCACATCGCCCTTGCTTTGACAGCTCGATTCAAACAATTGCCACAACAATTAGAACAAGCCATGTATTGTGTTATTAACATTCATTTGTGCAGTTCATGAGCTCGCATGTATGTACATTGTACATAGCTGTCATCATTAAATTCCACTCTAATTTGGCTTTATTTATTAGATCTTGAACAATAATAAGCTTACGAAAACCACCCTTGTTCCACCCATTTATACATCTCATATATACAGAGGGGCCAGTCATCAGAGCACACAAATTGGAGTGCAAGTTTCTTTGTTCAGATCACACCATAGTGGTTGTGTGAGTGTGTGTCTGCATAGTTAGTTTGAATATACCCCACTTGGTCTTTGCAGTTAATTTAGTTGTCAGAACCTCGGGTGATGTGGGCTGGTCTAAGTGGAATGTTCAACAATATTTAATGATCTTGCTTTATGAACTTAACACAATCGTTTTCAATTTCAAAATGTACTTAGCCTCTTATTATCCCATTTAATTTTGTAGAAACTTGTAAATATTTGGATTTTAATGGTTATTAAACATAGACAATACAACTCTCACTCTATAGAATTGTTCTCTAGGTTAGGAACTGGTGACTTTTAAAAAATTGTGCCATTTTTACTTTATCAAATTAACTTAAACTTATATTGAGATTAAAGGAAAAACTCAAGGAGTTGCTCAAGATATTTAGAGTAGGGCGTATGTATTTTAAGCTTACTCTATTCTCTTGTCCTCACGGTAACAAGAATAACGTTATTTAAATTTGGCGTTGCTTAAAATTTTATACATTTCCCTATTTTGAAGTTAGAAAAGAAACAAGATCAAAAACGGGTAAAGATTTACTTTTTTTTTAAATCAATTTTAAGCTTAAAGCATTGAACACGGCCTAATTAATTTGCACTATGCTTGTTTTAAACAATTTTTCCTGATTTATAAAATAAAATGCATAAATGTGGACAAAAAAAAATTCAAAGTCGCGTAATTTTTTGTTATTAGTCATTTGAACCATTTTAATATTACAAAATCGATTACTACAATTTGTTTTTGAATTAGTCATTTTTTTCTCATAATAATTTTACTACCTAAAAGCTTATCACACTTGTGTTAATTGTTTTTATTGTTCGGTGATGAGAGATCAACATGTGAGTTGTTTTAGAAAGCAGAATTAAAATTGCGGAATTTTCCACAAGCTCACTTTTACTATTTAAAAATCGAGAAATTGATCCAGGAATCAATGTCATTTTCAATTTATTAAATTTGTTCACTGACCACATTTTCTTAAAAATGTTTCCGTGGTTTATTTAACTTTTAAAATATGCTTAAATCTATAAAATAATATTTCAAAATTTTTAAATCTTTACCTCATCAAAAAAGTATCGAAATATTTTCACAAAGTTGACCTTTATTGGATAAAAAAATAAACGATTGCTTTAAATTGTCGCATTAAAATGTTAAATATCATATTAACAAAATGTTTTTATGTAACGTGACACTAAAGCGTTGTTTGTTCTAAATTGAAAACACAAGTTATAACGACTATAAACAGGTCCAATGAGAATAATAAAATTATGTTAACTCACAACAACCATTTCGGATGATTTCCTTTGCTTCACCAACTTACTCGTGTGTGTTACAAATAAGTGTAGCAGCAGACGAAATATGAATGAAATTCAATTCACATATTCGTCTGTGGAAAGTCGCACACGTATAGAAAGCCCATTGATATTTATCGTGATCATCTCAGTATAACAAACATAAGTACCAATGTAGCAACGACCGCATATATGCGGACACATCCTTATGGCTCTCATGAAGGTTTACTTGCAGATATCCGTGTCTGGTCACCACACCATATAAACCTATTTGAGAAAGCAAATAAATCCAACACCAACATATTTACTGATTTCCAATTGGTTCATATCGGATGTGTGAGGAAACTACTCAATATAATATGTGGGTTCATTATTTATTGCTTTCTTTTACACAGAGATTTGTACGATACATAAGTATAAAACGTTAAACGTGTAAAACATATTTGTTGAGCAAACACCTGAAGATTGAGGCTCAACGCTGGTAACACACCCTTGTGTACTTGTAGATGATCAAAATTATTATATTGCAATCAATAATGCAGTAAAATTTATACGCCCACATTATATCTCCATATCCAAGTACCAACCAACTTATGTACTCGGTTATGTACCAACATAATGCATTAAATATATCTTTTTAAAGCTCATAAAAGCTGTAAAGTAAATTACGGCAGATTCATTGAGAGCGTACGTCTTAATATAACGGTGGAATACCTTACGGAGTTCATATAATACGAGTGTCAGTTACTAAATCCCGGAATGGGATCAATTTGGGAGAATTCCTTCTTCTGCAACAAAAAATGTGGGACTGAAAGGAGATTTGGTTTTGAAAAAGCACTTCATAATTTGTAAATTCATTACAGTTTATAGAATTCGTTTAATTAATTCTGCAGTAATGTTATTTTTTGAAAAAATATGTTTAAAATTTATTAACATTTCCGACACACCAACTTTTACTCCATTAAAATGTTCATTTTAACAATATTCATAAAAAGGACGAACTAACCGCTGACTAACCGGAAAATAATAAAATTTAAAAATGTTTATCCATCCGGTTATGACTTGTTGTGTCGTTTTAACCCAACAAAATGTACCCAATTTTCCCCAATTGAATAGAAAATGAAATATTGAAAATAATACAAAATAATACAAAAACATGCGATACTGAAATTGACAAAATAATAAAAAAGGAAAGCAAGTAAAGCAGTCACATGCAACAATGGGCAACTTTCATTCTGCAATAGTGTGTTTCCTTCCAGATTAGTGCTTAAGATAAAATACAAATGTCATTGAGAAGGCTCTCGACAACACACACACACACACACACATATAAAGAATAAAAGGGAAGATATTGTATAATAATATTACTAAAGGAGGTACTGTATATCCTGATAGAGCAATCGCCAACCATAACCCTCACACTCCACCCATATTTTGGCATTGTAAGTGTAATACTTTTTTCTTTTTTTTTCATAAAATATTTCATTGTTAGTCGGGTGCTTTGGTAAAGGCAACTGCATACACCCAGCTGTCTCGCCTCACATGTCGAGTGTACGGGTGGGGTGGTGGTGCCCATACATAATCGCAATACAGCAGTGGCACCATAAAGTTTAAGTGTATTGGTCCTTGTGCAAAGCTTTTTCTTCCGTTGGACAATTTTAATGAGAAAGAGAAACCTTTTTCTGTTATATACCTTTGGGGGTTTCCTTTTTGCCAGCCTCCATCGTACTACAACGGATATTTAAGAGGAAATCAGTCCCTGCCGGATGAATAAAGTAAGCTATAAAACGTTTGCAATTGTTAGATGTGTATTGTCGCCTCTCCTACGCGCGCCCGTACATACATAAATTCAATTGTAGATTTTGTCGTGTGTTGTTGCCATCCTTTTTTACTACGTACTGTGCTTTCCTTTTTCCTGCTGTATACACAGCGTGCAGAGTTTACCAGGATCGGAGTACACCGTTGCACACGCACCCACCCGCCCGTGCGTTTTCTGCAAAATCCTTTTGCCTTTTTGTAATTAATTGAAAGAAGGAACAACGAAAAACGGGGAAAATGCAAAAAGGATGAAAAACGTTTTTGTAAAACAATTGTTGTTATTACATGTATAATGAGATGTTTTCAGATGGCACCAGCTTACAATACTTGCCTGTATTTATACCTTTATACGCTCGCGTATTATTATACAGTTTAATCGCTTCAATCCCTTATCAGCTGGTTGGGTGTTAATGTTTATCGTATTTCGTTCGTTAATGCCTCAATGCGCGCACCCTCAAATTATGTTGGCAAAACACCAAATTAGCGCACTTATTGTTTCAGTTATTGTTCATTCAATTGACGACTTTAACACAACTAATTGATTTGTCAAGTGTGTCAATTTAGTTTTATGGTTTTACATTCACGCATATTGACTTATATACGCGTGTAATTTAATTACCCCGAGAAAGGAAATATATTGAACCACATTTGTAAATGTTTATTGAATTAAGGCACAATCAATACGTACAGTTTCAATAAAATTCAATCGTAAATATTGAAATATATTAGGTACTTGTATTAGTTGGGAATTGGGATGGGATTTCTCATTGAAGAATTAGGCGTTTCCATGTTGATTCTCTACGACAAGAATCACATGTTGTCGTTCTGCAAAACTGATTTGTCGTGTCTTTCATTGTGTTTTGGAAGCTTTTTGTTTAATTCTCGGCTTAATTGTAGTCGATATCAATGGTTTTAGTCTGTTTTTCGAATCACACACACTTAATTCCATGAAACACAGAGCTTACAGTATTTAAACCAACGTCTGCGTGGTGTTTTCTTGAATAAAACGATGCTGAGAAAATTCCTGCAACTACGCTTTCTTCTTAAAATGCTTAAAACTTAAACTTAAAAATTCATTCACGCTATTAATAGCGACGTCATTGTTTGAATTTTATATTTTACGAGTAATCTGAATTATATTTACAAAATACGATTGACCCAAATTAATTTTTCTTTTGAAGTTTTTTTGCCATGTTTTTTACCGAATCAACTCAATTTAAAAAAACCAGATCAATTTTAGTTTTGACCATTTTGTATTTTTAATTCGATTTAATGCATAAAATGACTTTTATAAATACAAAAAGAACGTTAACCAAATTATGGAATAATCGAGAAAAGCTAAAAACGGAAACATCCAAGCACAAACAAAAAAAAAACCTCTCGCAATGTGCAGGCACAAAACACAATATCATCCAGACTATAATGGGGCAGACAAATTACGAATGCAATCAACTCGAGTTTTGCCTCATCATCAAAATCATGACCGGAAATTGTAGACAAATTTTTTTTCAACACTCTGTTTGTTTTCCATGTTATTTTTGACACGTGCGATTGCAACTTCGCTGTTGGTGCAGCTGCCGTCCGAAGCGATTTTAATTGTATCACTCGTAACCATGCTATACGACGTGGCACCGGCAAAAAACACAAAATATCACATCATCGAACAAACCTTATATCCACCCCTTACACTGGCCTACAGGCTTTCACCTATTTTGGTATGTAGCAACTCTTGTTTGGTCGCCATCATCGTCTCAACGGCTTTTTACTACATTTTTGTTGTGCATTCAGCCCAGTCCGCCCCCCCCCATTCCGATTAATTCATTGTGCGCCCACATTTGGACGTGCAATTTTTGTTATATGCGCCCCGCCGAACCTTGCCGCTGTTCGGCGGGGCGCAACATGTTGGCAGAAAATAAAAGAGAAGACAAACGCAGTCACATACAGTTTTTGTCGCTTTTTGATTTGCCTTTGCAGTATATAGTGTATAGAAATTTTTCCGTTTCGTGAAAACTATACAGAAAATGCTTTATAGTTATAACTGCAAACGACAAAACAAATCACTTGCTGAGTGGAAAAATAGAGACCCCCCGAGCTAAACATTAAATGCGCAAATAAAACTGCAACGGATATGCAAGGTGCACGCGATGAGAATATTTTTGCTCTGTGAGGAAATGCTTTTACTGTACAACATTATTGCTGTTTTAATGTACGGAAAATTGTGAAAAGCGAACGCTGGAGGAGTGTGGACGCTTTGCAAACAAAATCTTTTCTCAATTTTTCAGTTCATTTGAATTTATCCAGGAATTGTG
The DNA here is from genome assembly GCA_963854165.1 of Sylvicola cinctus. NCBI lineage: Eukaryota > Metazoa > Arthropoda > Insecta > Diptera > Anisopodidae > Sylvicola > Sylvicola cinctus. The sequence goes on along the minus strand of OY974082.1, from coordinate 61,835,151 downwards.
AGTTACTTTTCATCTTAACTGATGCTTAATTGACAATATTACTTTATTATTCGTAAGTTCTTTGAGGGAAAAGACGGAATTTTAGGAATAAAGGATTGTTCAATAATTAATTGGTATACTAGGAAGGTTAGTTTAATTCCCAAAATCAGGATAATCTGTCCGTGAAGAGACTCCACTATGTTATATTAATTTCAATCGAATAAAATGTAAATTAATTATTGAAATAACTTTATTTGACAAGGAATTAAAAATAATTTGACTGAATTTTTAGTAACTGTGACTTGGAGACAAACTTAGTTATAATAGATTTTAGTCCTTGTTAAAAAAACGAAGCTTAAGGCTTAATGTGCTTTAATGATCAAGCACATTTCAAACTTTCCCCATAAAACGAAAAAAAGTTTCCGCATCATTACCTTCTTTTGAGAATTTTAAAAACTTCCTCGCCAATTTCCCACTGATTTTAGCTATTTCACAATCCCAACATTCCACGCTTTCATGATTGAATCACAAAATAATAACTCATTGACCACATTTTGCCTTTTCAACATTCAACCAAAAAATTTGATTCAAAAATCAATCATTCATTTTTGAAAGCCACACATTTTTCAAATCTCTGTCATTGGCAATACAGACACTCATCCCCGACTCGGAATGATGTCTCTGGCTCCAACAATTCACCACACATCGACATATGCGATAAACAAACAGAGCTCACACAAGGCAAAATTGTTATTGCTATTGAGTTTGACCATTGAACAACATTGTTATGGTTCAACTGAAATTTAACAGAATATCCTTTTCATGTTCAGTCTAGTAAAAGCAAAACGGGACAATCAGGTTGAAGCTTCTCGCCTTCAAATACCTTGGATGTCGGTTATAATTTTCAATGAAGACAAAGTGACTACATAAATCTTCAAAATGTAATTGGAAAATTCTTCACCCTTAACAGCAGCTGACCATGTTAAACGAAAATTGCCAAGAATTATAAATATGTTCTGAAACTGGAATGCTTTCGACCATACAGACACACTTTAGGTTTAAGGGTCATTGGATTGTGATGTTATTTAATCGGTGTAACGATAATATTAAATACAAATCAATATTTACATTAATGTGAAGATGATTTGATGAGGCATCAAAAGATGTTGTGCACAATCTCGTTAAATTTAAAATTGAATCGTGATTGAGAATAATTATTCAGCATTTTAAGGAGGCGGAAATGTTCACAAAAAAAAAAAGATTGCTTACTTAGTAGATAAAAAAAAAGATAAACGTTTATTTAAATTAAGTAAAGTGAAAATAAATTTAATTTAATTTAATTTATTGAAACCTAAATTTTACTTCAAATAATTAATTGCAGTTTTTCTTTTACTCCAATTTCTTATAATGCAATTTATTCAAGGTAAATATTTGTTCGCACACATTTTGTTCCAGACCAGCACCCCCCACCCACCAACCCCCTCAATAAAATCAGTGTGGGGGCGATGTGAGAGAACACATAAAGTTGAAATTATATAAATTATGTGACGAAGAGAGCACAAAACGGGTGGCAAAAAATCAGGGTACAAAAGCTGTCACAGCTGGTTTCGATTTTCCCTTTTGCGCCAAAAGCTTTTACTTACTTTCCATCGTTTTGAGTTCCCTCTTTGATGTGTCATTCTTCTTTCATTATATACATTGTTCGCACACACGCACACAATTCATGTCTACTTTCCTGTTGAGGGTGGAATGATGTACACACATCTATACGGCTTTCACTTCTCCCGTGAACTTGTGTGTGCGCGCTTTTTCATGTGAATGCGCATCAGTTGCTGCGCCACCGACAACATCCACAGATTTATAATTCGCCAAAAAATCGATATCGCCAACCCCATTGGATTTATTTTGGTAGGGACGAGTGTGTACATGTGTTTTGCAAAAGCTCATGATCACACGCTAAAGCTTGTTGCCAAATGGACATGCGCAGTGCGCCACATTCACTCTGATTGTACATAGAAAAATGTAAAGCAGTTAGGCACCACATCACCGCACCATATTGTTGTTTTTCTAACAACTTGGTCTCGTTTTGCAATGTTGAGTATAGGTGGCCGTGTTTTGTGTACCTTCACCACCACCCACCACTTGTGCTCGCGGGAAAAGCTGTGCTCAATCAGGGCTCACTTATGTTTTCGATGGTTGCCTTGGCATCCCTTCTTATGGTTGATGAACTTTTCTTCATGTACTCATTGTTTTGACTTTGCTGTACAAAATTGTTTAGCCTATGTATGTTTTAACAATTTATGTGTGAAGCATTTCCGTCATTAAGTCGGTACATAAAATGTTTTGAACATTTAATGCTTTCAATAATATCTACAAAATATTGCATGCCCAACTATTTAATTGACTTTTTAAGCCTCTTACAACTTCAATAAAGACTTCATTTTCAAATTCATAAGTACATCCTTATTTTTTCGTTGTAATTGTCTGCAAAAGTCGAAAACTAATGCAATTGAATTCATTTTTAATGATTCAACAACTCGTGCAACAATAGGCGCCGAAAGAAATTCAATAAAAACTGCACGAATTTTCATAAAAGCACTTCAAATTATCATTAATTGTATTAACAAATTTAATATTCCCTTTCTAAATTCAAACGTGCAGAATAAAATAAAACTGCTCAGCACAATATGCTTTTTCAATTATTATAACGTCAATAATAAATTCGCACAGTCCCTCGGATAGTTGTGCACATTGGCACGTTTTTTTTCATTTCAATTGTTAATGCCTTTTGCCATTTTGATGGTCACTTAAAGACCTTTTACAACTTGTGCACGTTGCTCTTATTACGTTGTTGAACATTGTTTTAGCATTTGCTTCCGTTGCAGTTGCTAAGTTTGAGAACGTTTCATCAATACTTTATATAAATATTATTCAGGACAATTCCTTCATACAATTTTCAATTGAATGAGGAGAAAAGGACGTTTTATATTTAAGCTACGCTTGTGATCTTAAAAATTGAAAGCATTACTAGCAGGTGGATAGAAGATGTTGCTGGAATTTAAGAGTGTAATCCTTTTAAAATTTCTTGGTAGACGCGTTATCTAGAATTTTAGGGGACCTATCTTTTATCATATAGTAAAAGTTTGCTTTGAAGTTTGAATTGAGTTTGTTTAAAGGCAATTAAAGGAAAAATCCTTTAATAATATGTATTTTCTACTTAACACTCCTTTTGAACACAATTCTTAGTATTTCATAATATACGACAACAATAACAAAATAATTCATTTTTGCACCTAATTTGAAAAAAAAAATTGACCCAATAAATTTATAGAAAGGAATGGCTTCTCAATAATGGGCAAAAAGAAATGAATAATGGGAAATCTCAATGTTGAATAGAATTCATATTCATCCAAGTGTTTGCAGTTGCCATCATAAAATGATTCAGCTCGTCAATGCACTCACATTTCTTATGTATTTTTACATTATGTTTTATATTTTTCTTTTTAAAAATTGAGCTCAAGGATGTTTGTTCATTTTTAAAACTTACTGAGGGGTTTACAATTTAAAGCAGTTTAAAAGGGAATTAAATTTTACTAGACTTGAGAGAGACACTCATAAAAATCAGTGTTAAAGCTATAATTTGTTTCAATTGGGTTGAAGGAAGTATGTCCTTGCATTTTGCTCTTATCCGACTTAAAAATAAAATTCAAAAAAAAAAAAAAAGTTCTGGGAATAAACAAACTTTTAAACGAAAAAACATTTTAAGAAAATTATTGCTGAATGAATCAAATCATAATATTTTCCGTCTCAAAAATATAGATATTCCTTAAAAACTAAATAATCGATACGGTAGTTTTAACACTGTGTCACTTTTTTAACTTTTCAGGATAACATTTAAACAAAACAGAGCCCAGTGTTCACATAAATGTTAAAAGAGACACTAAACAATGCGGTGTGAAATTTTCAATAAGGATCATGTATTAAAATTAACTTTTAGGGAAAAATAAGACTTTGACTTATGTTCCACATAATAAGGATTGAATTTAAGTTGTCAAAGCGTTGTAACGGATCTGATAAATGTAATTACCGTTATTTTAAAGGTTGAGTTGAATTTTAAATTCAATTTGTACACTTTTCAACACTTTTCAACTACAAGATATTTTTTAAATTCATTTTTTATTAATTTAACAAAAGTTTTTTATTCAAAAAAAATTAAATATTGAAAACGTTAAGGAAAATTGTAAATATTAAGGGTTGTTTAGGTTTTACAACATTTAGTTTATTCACAAAAAAGGAGTTTCCATTTTCTCTAATCTTTATTGCCCTCCTGTTAGACTACTGATGACAATTCCATCATCAAGATGAATGAAAGCACCCATCCTTGCAAGGACACAATCACAAAATTTGCACATCCGCTCAAAAAACCCTTCAACATTTTTATTTCCATGGCTTCGCTTATTTATGTCAAAAATATTAGTAATACGGGTGATTATCAAATCGATATTTCATCCCACCAGTTATTATTATCACAAAATGGGTAAAAAAAAAATAAACAGCTCGCACCAACCCCCACCCGCAACATGGCCGTGTCATTTATCATGAAAGCGAAATATATTATTGAACCACATTGTGTCAACGACGCGATAAATCCCACCAGCCCCTCCAGGCTCCAGCTCAATCATTTAAACATTGAATAGATTGCAATCTTTTGAGAGAACAAAAATGAAAAGAAGATACATAATAACAAATCTGCAAACTATACGGTTACAACAACATATTGAATTCGAGTGTTGTGGTTGTGGCAAAATAACAACAGGTATTTGAATGTGTGTATTTTGTTTTTTTTTCGTATTTTGTTTTTGGGGGCCAAATAAAAATGTGGAAAGTCACCCCATATGAGGAATTCTGTCACGGACACGATGCAAAGATTTCGCTCAAGAGATTTCGCAAAATAATACACAAGCGAGTGTAATATGGTGTTGAGCGTCGCCAAAGATACTTTTCGTGTGCAGCGATTCCGGATGTGATTTCATTGACTGTATGTTTGTTGCCAACATCTTTTGAAAATGCTGTTATTATCGGGTTGCTTCAATCTGTGGCATGGGAATACACAATATACTCGTATCAATATTCAATAGAATATATTTGTTTGTTGTTGTTTTTGCTTATTTTTTGTGCTGTCTTCAACCAGCCACCTGGGAATGGGTCCTGTTTTAAGGAACAAAATGTTCAGGTTTTATTTATAAGAAAATTGAGATTTTGATTTGTGGCTTGAAATGAAGTCATCCCGGAAAAATGTTGGGGAATGAGTTAATGTGCTTCACAACATTTTTGTGCGCCCTTAAATTTATTGTATTTTTAAGTCACAACAAAGTCATATTTTAGGTACATAACTGCATGCATTAAAATATTATGTAGGCTGTGTAAATAAAGCACCCCTACTGAGGTAATAAATTTAAACGTAACAAAATCGGTGTCGTTTCCCTTTTTAATGCAGGAGTACTCGTAAACAAACGCACAACAAAAATTTTGAAATAAAAAAGTCTACCTCTTCCGTTTGTGCATGATAAATGGATCAGTTTCCTTAAAGTCGCTCCTTTATGCAATAATAATGCTTACAAAAATGATTTGTGTACTCAAGTACATTGTGCAATTTTCTATGGCTTTGCTACAACGTCAAACAAAACAAATATAAGAATGAAAAAAATGAAAAGAAAAAAAGAATCGAGCTTAAAGATAAATAAACGTAAACACGGAGATAAGAATATTCTCAATATACAGGACGAAATAAAAAAGGCACATAAACTTTTGCAACAATTAGACGAGAGGCAAGCTACAAATTGATTAATGACAGTCTCCAGCAGCTGGTGCACACATTTACCTCAATGAATCCTTGGGTGCTTGGGTGAGACGCCACGCCGCACTAAATATATTTTCCCCCCTCTCCACTGAATACCACTCGTGCATGTTCTACAGTTTTTATTTTGTTTTTATTTTGCGATGTGGCCTTGTCTTGTTCTTACACTTTATTTTTATTTTTCCTCAGCACTCTCTCACAGTTGTCTGTGTCATTTATTGAATCGCTAATGAGCTTAATAGAAGACTAATGATATATAACGTCCCACACCCTAATTTCCGCTTCATTTACTAATTTCAGGATCTTCTTTTATAATTAATCGCCGCACTGTGTACGTGTGTTAGTGCGGTCGCTATAATATATTTGCAACCCACCAATTTATTTGAGGTTTTTTTTTTGTGATCCTTCCTATTTTAAGGATTTGTTGTGTTTATTTTAAAACGTGCAAATTATTTACTAAAACGCTATATAACAATATTATTAATAATTGTTTTTCACTGCGTGTGCTTTTGGGTGTGATGGGGGAGGAAATTGAGGTCATTAATTACTTGAAAAAGTTTATACTTGAAAAAGCTTTCAATTGGGATGAATAATCGCCTTTGCGTATTGAGACTTTGTGCGGTTGGGAAAAAAATAAGTCCAAATGCATAAAAATGTCTGTTTGAATAAACAAGTGGAAATTGGATTAAACCTACGTGAATATATGTACCGTTATTATATTATATAACGTTGCGGGCACACACAGAGCAAAGAAGATCATTTGTTTTAGTTAAATTATGTCTCTTGACATCGACACACGGTTGAGTGCGGTCAACCAGTGTGAGTTAATTTATCTCTGGAGGTTGATCTTTTTACATTATCTGGATTACCTGGTCATATACGGGATTATGGATGGAACAACGTGTGTAAGGACATTAAATTACGGAATAAAATCAGGCGTTTGATGATTTCCAGAATAAATTCATGAAATTCAATAATTTTTTTTTTTTTTTTAATGATAATAAAGGATATTTTAATTATATTCTTAAAAGCACAATAAGTAATCAATATATTTAAAATAACATCACATTAAATAGATTAATGCGTTAAATATTGATGATCATCAATGTTCATCTTTTTCAACTCACCCATATTAAAACATAACCTCAAATAATTTGTGTTTGATGGATTCTGCGCTTCATTTCGAATTTCCATAAAATAAAACGATAATGAATTAATGTCAAATATATTAATTGTGTTTATCATTTAACCGTAACAATTAAATTTTAGTTATTTATTCGAATAAATTAATTTAAATGTATGTCTAAATAATGTAAATAAAAAATTCACAAAGCATTCAATGAATAATTTATGAGTTAATAAAGCATAATATTATCAGTCGCATGACAACACATTTTATTGTCAAATTAAATACTACTCGTGCAAATAGTCAAAATTGCAATGAAATTAATTCTATATTAAGGAACACGTTTCCAAAAATTGAGAAAAATTCGATATTTTCGAGAGTTCAAAATTATATTAAATTCACTCGGAAACTTTTATTTTACTGAGTAATTACATTTAATTTGAATCGTTATTTAGGTATTTGACCAAAGGTGTTTCCTAGAAAGTTTAAAATTAAATTGATGTCGTGAAGTGTATAAAAGCAAATTCACAGCATTAAAAACAGTTAGAAAAAGGGAAACATTTTACTCAATATTTAATTCGATAAAATGATAGACCAACGACCTAAACATCGACTTAACAGACATAACAACGTGGCCACAGTGATCTCACATCTTTACTAAGTGGTGTATACTTTATACAACATTTTTATTGCAAAAAAACTAATCATTATTTTACAGTTTTGTGTGGGTGCTCCCGTAATCGTTTCAGCAACGACGTGCTTTAAATATTAATACGAAATGCTCTGCATTTTTCGGGTACGATGGCCTTTATATACTTGCCTTTTGGTTCGCATTATGTACACCGCATGTATCCATGTCTAATTTCGATATTTTGCACGGCGATGGGCTGTATTTAATGATTCAGTAAGGAAGAATTTAGGTGCTCCAATCACACAGCCCTCACAAAATGATAATTAAACACGCAACTTCAATTAATGTGTGTGTGGAGTAAAACTAATCAATTTGCGTGATTTTGTTGAATTATTTATGAATTACGTGTGTAAGGGGTGAACGTGAGACGCATTTATTCTTGGAGGATATTTTTTGGTCGTCGTTTTTCATGCTTCAATACTTGTTATAAGTTATAACATGCGTTGATACGAATACATTTAAAGAAATGGGTTGATGGTGAGCATTTCCGCCGGAGTAAAAAAAAACGGAATTGTGCTTTTGGGAGTGAATGATAAGCAACAAAAATAGGAATATAAATACTCTATTTTTGGAGAAAGTTTTATCATGCCTTAAAGCATATTATGGCTACCTGATAGTTAATGTATTCTAATAAGGGATATGAGAAAATAAAGTTATTTGACTTTCAAAAATTTATTTATTGCATTGGAATAAACAAGGCCATTTCTAAATATTAAGAAAACTTAAAATATTCAATTTAGAATTTAAAATTATAAAAAGCATTTCGAGAAATTCTTTAAATATTTGTTTTGGCATTGGCGGCGTTCTATTCATTTTAAGTGCGTCTTTCACCATCAACTGTGATCTACCTCATCATGTCTGTTTTACTTCACTGTGAGTTAGGAATTATAATTTCCGCTACTTTGACTGGCGCTGTCGTCTTTTATAACTTTCAAATCTAATTTGATTTTGATTAGTACAAAAATTGAGTGCGGAGGGTTGACGCAATGGGGTAGAAATGTCAAAATAAATAAAGCAATTAATAACGGTAACAATACACTGCAAGTTTTTAAAACGTTTTTTTCCACTCTCTAATTTTAAATCAAAATTTATAAAAAACAACTCGGAGAAAACAGAAGGTTTAATACACAATCAATCGACAATGTGAAAATAATCTTAAAAAATATCTTTATTTTCAATATTCTTTACAATAAATTTCATTTTTTAACACCAATTACATATTTCTGTAAAAAAAACTTACGAATAAACCTGCCGTATATTTGTTGTTTCGCAAGCTGTAAAAAATTCAAAAATGTATCCACGTTAACTCAGCTCTAACGTCTCTGTAACGAAATTCGTTCTATTTAAACCAACTTGATATAGATGTGGACACTGTGAATAGAATGAAACCATTGACTTAATAATATTTATGTCTTTTTCATTATAATCAGTGTCACTGTCCCAAACATTTAAGCGCAGGTAATTTTTTAAAGTTGCCACACCTGATTAATTTTGTTGTTGTAATTACATTTGAGATTTTGATGTGGATGGATGGAGACAGATAGAGATAAACGTGAAAAAGACACTACTAGTTTGTTAATTTAAAATATTAATAATGTAAATTTTTTCAGTGAACCCCTTTCCATATATTCAAAATGAATCTAAGAATTAAATCCTTTGAAACGTGTTGACCTTTGTGCTCACCAATCTTTCAGTATTTGTCCTGGAGCAGACATTATCTAAGAACAAATAGTTATTGTCTAAAGTCTAACAGCAAAATCCGTTTATTAAGAAATGCAAAATCTCCTCAGAATTTACACTAAAGGAGATTGCTTTTGCTATTGAATTTATGCCATAATTCTCAATTGTTCATTTAATTTGCTTTCCTTTATCAATATATATTTGAGAATATATATTCTGTGTTGTGCATTGAATGTTGCACTTGCAATGTTTCAGTCGGTACTCGTGTATAAACATTTGATACATATTATGAAAGATTTGCATATCCGATATGTTGCACGAATTGAATCCACAAAAACAATATTCTCGCTCAGATTCGTGGTAAAACGGGTTTTTCCGGTTCATGCATTCACGTTTCACATTGCTCCCGTTTTTTACTCCCTTTTTTTTACTAGCACCACAATATGTATCCATCCGCTATGATTCAAATATTTACATAAAGGACTGGCATGACCTAGTTATTAACTGCAACCGAACTCAATTCAATATCAACTATTACCGAGGTGTTGTTGCAATGTGTATAGTTGCCAGTGCATGCCGTATTGAAATTCGGTATGCTGTTAAGTCTGCAGTGATTAGATGTCCTTTGATGTAATATTTTGCCTGAAATTATTTCAATTTCAAATATCCAATATTGGTAATAACTTCTGTGGAAGTCTTTCACTGATATTTCAAAATCTGTAACAACTTTACAACTGCATAAATCAGGACTGTGTCGGTATCCTTGAGAGCTTCAAATACACTTCCAGATTCTATGTGTTCATTTGTAGTTTGCTGCAAAAAGCAAATATAATGGGATAAAATATTCAAAAAACGATGCACTAAAGCTGCATATTGGGAAAATGTGTATTTTATACAATGCCCACATCTAAATTGAAAAAAACACGATACATTTTATGCACACGTTTGCGAGCGTTCAGTGTGTGTGTGTGTGTGTGTGTGTGTGTTTGTACCAGTGCAGAGTAAAATATTTATAGATGCATGTGGGTCGGTTCATAGAACAAACTGTTCTTTTTCAATTGAAATGCATCCTTTACTGCACACATATACACGTACGAGTGTATAAATAAACATGTGAAATTGAACTTTTGTGCAGTGAGGCAGACAAATGGAAATGCTTTGCGGAAATGCAACTGCACAAAGAAAGGATAACCGTCTTCCTGTCAAGGTCTTGTTGTTGCACATCCTCATATATTTAGATTTCATTTAAATCGTTGCTATAGAGTACTAAATCGTTATTGTATCTAACAATATGCTGTGATAGATGATTCAAACTTAATGCATTCGACGACGAATACAAAAACAGACATCTATTTAAATATTTACTGGACTTTGAAAATGTTTAAGATATTAAAAATATGTGTTTTCAATTATATAATAATTAATTGTTTAGAAATTTAATGCCATTCTAAAAATGTTTTTAAAATTTTTAAATTAAAAGTAGATTCACCAAGTCAAAATTAGCTAAATTAAGAAAACTAATGATAATTTCGTTATACGGCCATTTAAGAAAATTAAAATAACTAAAGTTTGTTTCACTATTATTTTAATATCGGTATTGTATTTAGGATTGAATATAACCTCACTTTTTAAAACACTGCGGTAAATATTTCGACAGATGGCGCTCACTAAACCGTCATATTTTGACAGCTCTCGCGTTGTTTGTCATTCTATACAAAATATATACAAAAAATCGTTGAATTTCCACGAAAAATTGTGCTACATTCTTGATTATCAGTTTAACTTTATGTGCCCTGGAGTATGAAAGATAAATGCTAAATAAATTAGAAATGAAAATTAGTTTTTAGTTAGTTAATTTAGATAGTATGCGCTGATGAATCTACCCCTTAATCAAGGTTGTACTTATTCAGTTCACGACCAAAATAAGATTTATAAATACTGTTTCCCTGCCATTAAGTTTCTTTACACATTTTGTTGTAAATATTTTTAATAAGAAAAGTTTTCGATTCACTATTGAGGTGGGTTGATCCTTAATGTACTGACAAACAATCTCCCATGCATCTTTTTTACAATGCAGTTAATTAAATAAATTGCATATCTTTAATAAACATCTGAAAAAATTTCACATCACAATTGAATAAACAATTTGCAATCAACAAAATAATCATATCAGGATTTGCTCAAGCGTGTAATCTCTTAAGACGTGATTTGAGACGTGTCCTTACATAATAATAATTTCACTGTGTTGATACTCACAGCTATAAAGTGGAGTAGGTAAGCTTTAAGCACGAGCCAGTCATTGTTGCAAATCTGGGTTAAATTCACTTGCACACATAGTTAGAGCAGCTAATGAATTATTACACAGTCCTTTTGGCCGCCTATCCTTGAACAATAAAGAAAAGAAAAAAAGCTGCAAAGTGCCTCCTACATTTTAAAATAAAGGGAAGTAATTCTTCTCATTAGCCTGTTGTTGAGTTATTAACTGTTGCTGTTTTTAAAGACTTTTCACACACACACACAAAGAAAGGAGGAAAACGACACCCAAAGTGCATCGACTTAAGGATGTACATTGTACAAGTGCAAAGGATAAAAACAGTAATGGGAGCATTTAAGCATCACTAAGACGACATACGAGCAGCAGTGTGCATGCATACATTATTAGTTGGCACATACGTGAGGATGCTAATTAACATAACGATTGTTGTAAGAATTTTGCAAAATTATATTCGCTCCAAGAACAGGCAAATAAACACTGCTTGAAGACAATGGGTGTACAACACACGTGCGCGTATTAACTTACTGTATACAAACTTATAATACAATGTGTACAATGTTCATGGCGCTTCTGCCAAAAATCGTTTTGCATGCAAGTAGGTCAAGTACATTTTTTACCGTGCGGGGGTGGGTGATGGCGGATTCTTTTTGTGTTTTAATTGTAGTCAGGCTTGGTGTGCGCGCAAATTTTGAACTTGTTTTTTTTTTCTTGTTATTTTGCTAATACCCGTTTGTACAGCATTTTTGTGGGGCAAATAATTATGCTGGAATGGTGTGGTATTGTTGCGCAAATCCACTTGTAATCTGCGATTAAAAACAATGATATTGTGTGTTGAAATTGGCATTTTCTGTTCAAGTAGTTTTTATAAGCGGTAAATTTTATAATTACGTGGAAATGCTTTTATATTAAAGTGTTGTTACACTAATTAATTGGTAATGTAATATTATGCAATTGATGTAAATAAATTATGTGTTTTTATTATATTTTATGCGAAGTGTTTTTTGTTTTGTCTTTTATTCATTTGTTTCGGAAATATATAATATTTTTTGAATGACGCATTAATTATATGAATTATGCAAAAAGGTGAACCGGGTTTTAATTGGGAAATATGTACTTGGAAAATATGTTATGTTAAACAATTAAATGTAACCAGGCAATGTCCTCACTGTAACTCGAAAACGGTGTTTAAAAAATTAAGAAAAAAATGGGAAAGATTAAAAACATGTTGTACCTTTAATAATGTTTAAAATGTGGGAATGTTTTTTAATTATTTTTTTTTTAATCACTTACTTAAGCTTGTTATCGTTTTCAAAATTTAATTTTTAATTTTGAAAACGATAACAGGCTTAAGTAAGTGACTAAGGAAAAAAAATTCTCATTTTAAATGTTTGGGGAAGTTAGTTAAGTCATACTTTGAAGTTTACTTTTTCCTCTATTTGCTTTTTTTTAACCCTAAAATTTGAAACCCTAAAATATCAAAGTATGATTTAAGACAGCCCTTCAAACAAGAATAACAACTTTATTTAACTTTTAAAAATAATTTAAAAATGCTTATTGCATAGAAAAGGTTGTTGATTTAATACAATGTAATTTATTTTGAACATTACTTGTCCCTTAAACCCCTACTGTCCTTGTCATTACAACAAAACTTTGTTTTATGTTAAAAATAACCAATTTTAATTGTACTCTTCATCCCCAAAAACTCGTAATACCAAAAACCATAGAATTACCGTACAGGACAATAAATTGACTTTAAAATAGCCAGTAAATCCTGTTTGAAATTAACTTATATTTTATGCAACGTCCACAATCCAACGCAACAAAACATAAATTCCGCATTCAAGTCCACACTTAGTTACAAATAATCCCACTCCTAAATCACGTTGTAAACTATACAAAAACCGAACATACTACAAAGTGTCTTTCAGCCATAAATGTACATAAAATAATGCCACAAAAAAACTTATAATTAAGTATGCATGTATTATATTTTCGAATCACAGCATACAACATAACATTATGCGATGTATCTAAGTTGTCTTAATAAGCGCATAAAATCCCCGGCTGTCAGGTCGCACATAAAACCACATGGACAATATACATATTGTACGGCAAAGTGTCACCTCAAGCGCTCTCTATGGAAATAATTTAGTTTGGACGACAGCCATGAAGATAAACCTGTTGAGCACGATTTCATTAATGCAAAAGTGGAAATTTCGCTGCTTTCATTATTTTCTTTGCCGCACTCGGCAAATCAAGTGTGCTTTAATGGTGCAGCACCGAATACGTGACTACTCCTCCTCCCTTTTGGAAAGTACCCACTCATGCGAGTGAGCCACTATGGAATTTCATTTAAGTAAGAATTGAAACAAGTGTTTCAACAGTGAAATGTTTAACTATGATGAATGGGAATTGGGAAGGCTGAAAGGGCTGACGGTTTGAATTTAATTATCAAATGCAAAAGCAACACCTGCCGAGGACATTTAGAGTGTATTTTAAAGGAGTCAAAAGGATGAGTTCACTTTCCTTCTTTTTTTTTTATTTACAAATATAAATATTTAAAACAAAATTGCCTTCAAATCGCCCCTATAATTAAGTTGATAAAATAGAACTTTCGATTTTATAAGCTTTTACCCATTTTTATTCAAATTTTCCCCCTCCCAAATTCTCACCCGCCTTATGTTTTAACATTATGTGCACAAAATGTGTGCGAATGTATTTTGCATTTCAAGGACTACATAAATACTTTTACAATATGAACTCCATATTATCCTTCGAGGTTCTTTCACATAATATACGAAACTGTTTATACGGCACGCAAGCACAGGGATGCTGCTGTGGATGGGTGTTTTGAGCTTTAACGTTTATTGTTATTATTATTATGGTGAGACTTCATCTTCTTCTTTTTTTTTTGGTGCTCTCGTGTTGCCTTTACCAGCGGATGCGATGGTTTGTTGTTGGCATGCGCATGCGATCAAATAAAGCACTGCCCGTGTAATGAAATAGCACAGAGCAAGGGTTGAGTAATTGAATCACGCCGAACGACGATGCTGTTGCCAATGTGGAAAACATTGCTGACAGACGACAGTGTATAATCTTTGACGCGTTTGTAATAAAATTTATCAAAATCGAACAATGCATTTTGTGAACTAATGCGATTTGTCGCTTCATTGACCATCAGTTGTGTGCGGGGAAAAAAAGTACCTCCACCACTTATTTGTAATAGTTACATAGATGGAGTTTCAATTTCCAGCAAACCGTGCATAAGACGTTGCACAATTTCGTTTTGCCTTATTTTTTAAATTCCTTTGTGGTATAGAAGTCAAGCGCACTCTTGGCTTCAATTTGGTATAATATGCATTTTGTGCTCTTTTAATGAAAAGTTTGCTCGCAGTTTTTTTCCAATCCCTTTTTTTTTGTGAAATTGATAAACTGTTTTGTGTGAGCAGAATATTAAAGATTTTGTAATAATATGAAATATCGTAGATACTAGTTAATGGTAACAATATTTCTTTTTCATTTTCTATAATAAATATCCAGACTAGATAAAATAGGTTCGGTTCGAGTATTTTTTTAAAGTTTAAAATCTGTTGGGGGCGTTATTCAGCTCATGAATTCATCATTTAACGCGTTAGATTTAACGCTTTTGGAGAGGGAGCTAAGTTAGCTTTTCGGTGAGAGGAAGAAAAAGAGAAAATTAAAATAAAATTAATTAGCATTCAAGAGAAACTTAAGTTCAGTCATTTAACGCGTTAAATTTAACACTTTCAAAGATAGCGAGAGGAAGAGTACTACACTATCTCGGGTGGTGGAGTAAAAGCAGAGAATCGATGCGAAACACACAACGTTAAAGATTTCCGATGCGTTGCGGTAGTGAAATACATTTTATTTTTTCGACAACTTATATTTTAATGCGAAATACAATCCCTAATCCGTATTTTTGACTATTTTAGAGCTGTTTTGTGCATTTAACGTGTGCAGGGTTTCGATAGTTTACTCAAAGCTTAATTTTTCTTAGAAACTTAAAATACATTTCTGCACTATTCAAAATTTAAGTCCACTTTTAGAACGAAGGATAAAACAACTATTTCCATATGTAACCCAATCCCGAATTATTATCCCAAGTGTTAAGTGTAGAAATGCAACAAAGTTCCCGTCTAACAAAGTTTCTAAAACTTGTTAATTTCCATTGCGCTGTTCAACAAATTCATCAGTTTAAACGAAATACACGCTAGACACTTTAGTCACAAAGTGTTTTTCCCCCTAATGATTGTGCACATAACTTTGTTGGCATCTTTTGTTCCGATAATAAACTCAGTCCGTTTAGACCCCTCTGCATAACCAACACCTAACACCCCGCCCTCCCCGCAGCAACAACATTGCATTGAAAATTCGCATCATTGTTATCATGCTTGTAGTTGCCAAAAGATATTCAATGTCTTGTTTCTCGCACAAACTCCTATCGTAGCGTCACACAATATAATACATAAATCCGAGTATAGTTTCAAAGAAGACATGCGATGCTTTTCAAAATAGCGATAATGAGACAATGTAACCCGAAAGCCACTCAGGCGTATCCTCACCACACCCAGCCCGTTACATGGGGAGTATAACAAATGTTTCACTTTGGCGAAAATTTTGCAATTCAACTGAGAATCGCTCGCACTAATTCAATTTATTTAAATGGATTTTCTAAAGCACATTCAAGAAATTATTATTATTATTAGGTAGCGAACGTTGGTGCGTATGTATGCGACAAAAGGACGCGAGAATCGTGTCTTGGTAAGTAATTGGAGTGTTTTTATGTGGATTATTTGGCCCCATCGGGGGCGAAATGGATGTATATTGTGTATTCTATCCGCAGCATCCCACCTTTTGTCTGCGTGTATAAATATTTTTCAAATATGCGTTAATTACTTTCTTCATCTTCAGCAGAGTTCGGTAAAAGTTATACTATGAGCCAATAAGTTTATACCTTGTTGAGCAACCCTCATTTACATTCCACGTTCAATCCAGCATGTCGGATTTGGAAGTGTTGAATGGAAAGCTACCTGGGATTATAGATCTGTGCGGAGAATGATGTTTGAATGTTAATTAGCAATTAGATAGCGACGTGTTTAATTTTTTTTTTATATTTTAATGTTACAGTTAAGTTAGTTCCACGAAAGTATGTTTACATTTTGCGATATTTAGGCTACGGATTAAATATTCACTGTTAGTTTTGACTTAGCTGAAAGGGGTGGAAATTACTTTAAGAGTGTTTTCCACCCTTAGCAGCTAGTAATACAATTATAATAAGAATAATATTACTTTTCTAATAATTGAAACTTGAAAGTAATGGAACTTAAATTTAAAACAAATAGAACTCTTTTAAGTCACTAGAGTGAACTTAATTTAAATTTAAATTAAAGTAGGTTAATCCCCAACTTATCGAAAATGGATTACAATGAGGTCTTTTATATAATCCAAATATCAATATAATTATGTTCTTGGAATGAATCCTGTAGCTATTGTGCCCTCGATTGGAATGACAGAATTTCAAAGAAGCCTAAAAAAATGTACATTGAAAAACGTTTCTCGTAAATACAAATTCTTAAACTTCATCCTTCCCTTAATTCCATGAACCAAAAAAAGAAGAAAGTTTTCAACATCCAAGAAGAATGGGCCAATTATAAAAGTTAGAATGGTTATTTAAATTAACAAATAATTGTTTATCTTGCATGTGGCATATTCATCCATTTTATTCATGAAGCGTCAGGTATACCAACCAACAAAATCGCAGTATGAGCGTACGAACCATAAATTCTTCCTTTATAATTTGTTGAAGGGTGTTAATTAAAGTTTCCATGAATATTAATTGCAAATTTCAACACATTTCGGTGCCCACAAAAGATTTACAAAATCGATTTTAAGTCAAAAATTCATTAACTCTGAAGCAATTTGTTGTGAAATGGGCTGATACGGAATTATGGTCAGTATGAGGACTAGTTTGTGTACGAAAATATCCTTAATTCTCATAATATGTACTCGTAAGTAATTGTTTTAAATGATTTATTAAATTTTGTAATAAATTTATAAGATAAACCATTATAACGAAACTAGCCCAAATATTGCAAATTTTGTTAGACGCAGGACCATTATTAAATTTGTTTCCGATTTTAACATGTTAATACTTGGAATTGGCTGCGTACTTTTTAATTAGTTTAGCTAAAATGTTCTCGATGTATCTACTTCTTATTTAGTATTTGGCTGCGTACTAAAAAAATGTCAGTTATTAATCATTATATTGTTTACTCCGATAACATTTTAAGGATCTTTCCTATTCCATTTCATTAACCAATGAGCATAAAATTTGCTTTTACTTAATGACTTTAAAGGGACAAAGCCCTTTATGGTACGTATCATCCACATAAAGTACAATATGCATTTTCAATAATTAATATTATTCTTGGAAAGGAATTCTTTTCATGGATTACGTCAAATTTGTCCATCAACATTCCGATTTTAATTGTGTAATGTAAATACAGAGAAAAAATGGAAATGAGTATAAATATTTGTCTTGGCAAAAAAAAAACTCATTATAAATTCCCAAGTTTGAATAAAAATTCCACAATATTGTTGTGCAAACATTTGAGTATTAACTGACATAATGAAGAGCTGAATATTGATGAACTGCCGAATGCCTATAGCTGTGTTGCTGTGGTGTTTGCTTAAATGTGTATATTCGCCTGGGTACAGCCAATTGGTTAAACGTATATTTGCAGTACATGAGGCTCAAATATCTTTCGTTGCACGTGGTAATCTGTAGCATTAATTGTATTGATACATAAATCCAATGATCACTTGTTCATATTACAGTAAATTCAATTGGATGTATGATTGCAGTGATAAGCATTATAATTAGTAGGTAATATTGATTTGTAATCGAAATGTGCTTAAGGAAATGTCTCTTAATTAAATAGTGAAGGTTTTTTAAATAGTTACGTAATAATATTTATGTTCAAAATATTTATTTTAAAAAGTTCAAGCAATTGTACAGTAATATCAAAGGAACTTGAATTTAAAAAAAAACATTTTTTCCTCTTAAAACAAAATAATAATAAATATAAATCCACAAAAAATTTCAAATAATTGAAAATTTTTAATATTGCTCTATTTGAAGATGAACAATTAAGTGCAGTTGACTATTGCAAACAAAACCAAAGTAAAATTGTCGTACTTTCATTTACTTACTTCAAATCATAATTTTTTCCTTTTTAATATCCCACAAGTAAAACTTTACAGTCACGGATTCCCAATGTTGAAAAATGATATCATGAGATTTAAGTTAAAAACAACTCACCATAATAAATTGCATTCGAACTTTTCCGTTTCCTAAAAAAGTTTCGAAATACCTCACTGTAGTTTTATGCGATATATCATATTTTAATGTTATTCCGATTTTTGGTGCTTCCATAGCTTTTGTGTAAATAAATGATGGATAACTATGTTGAAATAATTCATAGTTAAATCATTCGGAAGCTTTATAAGTTATTCGGCTTTAAGGACTAAAGTTATTTACAATAATTTTAGGTTCAAACAATGGTATTTTGGTAAACAATAAACATGCCTTGCTAAAGTTGCGGTGATTCACGTACCTGAAAATTGTCGGTTATTCAAATAAATACGTGCTGTACAATTTTATAAATTTTATAAAAGTTAGACATGCTGTAATGGTTTAATTAACCTGTCAAAAGGAATTTGTAAAAGTTTGTTAAGATAACAATTTCATTTTTTTTGCAATTTTATTTTTAATCAATATTGGTGGCGTTCTATTCAATTTATGTACACCTTTCACTGTCACTGTCACAGTCCGTTTCACATCACTGTATTCTGAAAGAAGCTACTATATATTTTCCGCTATTTTTAATGGCGCTGTTGTCATTTATAACCTTCAAATCAAAATAATTGGCGCATAATTTAAGTCCGGAAGGTTGGCATTATTGGGTAGAAATGTCAAAATAACGGTTGTAATTATTAGTAAAGATAATTAGCGTATTAAAACATAAATATGTTAATTCATTTAAGCACTCTCGCAGGTTGTGCAACCTTTCAAAAAAATAACCACTTTAAATACCTTCTAAAAGTAGCTAAAAAATTGGTTTAAAAAATTTAAATGATTTTCATGGGAATTTCATTAAAATTTACAAAATAATTTTTAACTAAAAAATTAAATGCTTTTAAATTTAAGCTATTTATTACTTTGCAATTTAAATTTTTGAAAGACAATCGAATTTAAATGTTTCCCGTAAATGAGTTTAATGTTGAATGATTTAAGTCAACCTGGAATTCGCATAGAGTTCAATTTCTGTAATCTAATTTCAACGTTAAAAATGTAAAGGATTATATGCAACAGCAAAAAAATAATAAATTGTTGGCAAACCCCCACATGCACCACAAACAATTTATTAATAAACACTTGTAGGCATCAAACTTTTCATGTGCAATCAAAATATTGGTGTAATTAATTTGCGAGCGGCTTTTTTGATGCGGCAACGTCAACATTTCACGTCCATCATCCGCTGTCGGTGCCAATGCTTTTGCTCTTTTAGTACATTATGCGGCTATGCCAACAAATGCTTTGAGTCCTGACACAAAATTGTACATTATGTACGAAGTCGCATTGAATTCAAAAAGAGCGAGCGACGACCACATCATTATAGCTTTTTGTATGCATTAAACTCGTGCAGCTCGTAACTAAGTATAAACAGTTCACACACTTTATCGGGTTGTGCAAACTTGTCAGTGTGATTAAAAGCTCTAATTAGAGAAATTGTATGGCATGATTTTTCGAAGCATTCAACCACATGATGCAGTCACAATACAGCATTTAAGTGCATAAATATTGCCAACGATACGTGCGACATAATTCTTCCCTTTTCTTCAAACTTATTGTAAGGGGAGGACTCTTGTTAAAGCACTGCTCAGTTATTGAAGACATTAATGAACGATGGTGTAATCTCTGTGATTTAATTTCCGAAGAGTGCAGCAATGAAATTGTTGGAGCGCGTGTGTTTAAGGGGGTTGGTTTTTTTTTTTGTTTTCGTTCTGTATGCATTTGGTGCACTCTACCAACTCCTACTAGTGCCATAGAATCAAGTTGAATGTCACATTGCATGCAATGAACTAAGGCTGTAACATTACGTGACTTTCATAACGCTCAGAGATGAATCGTTGAATGTAATTTAATTGGAAGCAATTTAATTAAAATCTCAACAAATAGTTAGTGTGCTCGTACATTCTGGAAACACACAACATATAATATACATTCCATCATCTATACATAATGACTCACTTAATATAAAACAATTTTCTATTTGCTTTTGATTGTCTCCAATTGAGAGGAGTTTGCGGGAAAATTGTTTGCAATTTCAAGTGGATTCGATCAACTGATTGCAATATATTTATTGCATTGAAATCCAATTTCATTTGGAGAAGTGGTTCCAAATTTCTCATTATTGGTTTGGTTGAGGTTTTGGGTTGCATCGATTTTTTTTTATTTAGTATACACAACAATGTTTAAAAATATATTGACTCTTTCATTTCAAATAAAAAGTTTTTGCGCGAATATTTGAAATGAGAATTAATTTAAATCTGTATTTTATGATGTTACATATTGAACATTTCATTAAACTTTTTAATTTCTTTAATTAATGAAATGCTTCACACTCTACAAGTGTTAATTGTTATTTAAATTTTGAGTCCCTTCACATGTTAACAATCCTTCATTTTATTTGAATTCCTTTTTAACAAAATCTCCCCACTCAAGTGATTTTAAATGAAAAATTCAAAAAAAAAGGAGGATTTATTGATGGATTAGTCCCGAGGTTATTTATTTCAACAATGTAATGCTGCATGCACTAATATTTAGAAGATAAACCTCATGAAATGCATGTGGGAGTAGTAAATTGATCACCCTTTGACGTCTGCTGAATTCTGAATTGCAATTTTAAAAATGTGTTGAAATATTGTTGCATAACGGACGTGAAAAGGAGTGGGACCTTTCAGTATTTAGTTAACATTTTAAGGAGTTTTATTTAATCATCTTGCAAACTTAAAGAAAATGCGCATTTTCATTGTTTAAAATAAATTGAAAAGAATATAATTACTTTTTAATGGTCAAAAATCTGTTAATTTTAGATGTGAAATTCGATTTAAAAAAAAATACATCGCAGGGAAAGCGAGGCTCAAGCAAGTTTTTCAAATTCAAACAAATCTTTTTTGAACTCAGGGGGTGTCAAAACGAGTTTTTGCATCGGTAACTTTTTTTCTTAAAAAAATGCGGAATCATTAATTCTAATTTATGCCCTTAGGATCGTATATAAATTTAAAAAAAAAATTTTACTTAGCATATTTGTTGGTCTTGAAAATTGTAGCGTGATTAGATTGACATAATTTTAAAAGTCAGTCAAGCTATTCATAAAGCTTATTCCAAATTACAATATAAGGGACCAAAAAAGATTCTTTATAATAAATAATAGCATTCTAAGAAAAAAATTTATACTCCGCAAAAAAAAAATTAATTAAAAATTTTAACATAACCTCAAATTTTTTTTTTTTAAATTGCTTTAAAGTAACGAAAACTGCAAGTTTCCGTGCACACTCGTTAAAAGTAATTAAAAAATAACATCTATTTATAAAATTGAGACAAAAAACATTGGAATCCATATAAATATTTGGTTACAAATTTAACATTACTTTCAAAACAATCCAATTTGCACATAACAAGTACCATACGCAAATAAATTACATATTTTTAATAATAACATCATTAATAAGCAATGCATGGGACAGATAATTGCGTTTCACATTTATCACTCTATCTCCACAATCAAGCCAACTCGCACGTACCAAATATTGAACGGATCCCCAAATTACCAAACAAAAAGCAAAAAAAAAAACACCCCACACCGCTTGGCAAAGTGCGCACCTGTGTGCCGCTTCGATACTTGCTTTTGTTATATGGTATACGTACTCACACCGAGATTTATGTTAACCCTTTGGGCAAAACTCATATGGGAGTGCTAATAGGGTGGTATATTGTCATAAATATTAATGAAAGTGTTCTGGTATGCTGTTCTTATTGTCGACGCCTTGTAATTAAACCACATAATATACAAACGGGGTGGGAGGGGGGTGCGGGCATTGGCCGGGTGATGAAATGGAACGTGTGTTGCTCGTTTGTACACTTAATTTGTGAAAACTGAAAATTTTATATCAGCAGAAAGCACATTTAAATTTACAGTAACAAATTGTCCAACCTGGAATTTCATTTACGCGATGAAGCATATTGCAGCAACAGTGCAACCGCATAACCTGGAATTTGTAGGAAACAAAAAAAAAAAATCTGGCGCTTCTTCCCTCTTCCCTCCCATTGCAATCCCACACCCAGGGAATTACACAATACACAATGCCGCTACGTGTTTCTGTTTAAATTACAAACTGTGCTTTTGCAATTTAAATTTACAGAGTTGTGCATTTACAATTAAGCATCTCATTTTAATGCCACAAATATGCATATATGCAATTTTTGTGTTTTCATTTTTTTTATTTTTTTTGTTGTTATGTATTGCCCAACACTGCATTCGTGCACAGCTGCATCGCATTGTGAAAATATATCTGTTACGCGACACGACACTCGCCCAACTGCTGCATGCTGCGTTTATATAGTTATACGTAGTGCAGTCTACTGCTGCTGTTGCACCTTCACCATTCTGTCGGTTTCGCCTATCATTGTGTGGCGCGCGGTGTAAATTGTTCAAAGTTTGTTCCTTAACAAACTATGTTGAATGCGGATTTGTGAAATGACAAATTGTGGAGGTGTGCCGGAAACTTTTGCCAAAGTTTTGTTTTCAAAAATTTATTTTCGGGGAGAGGGAGAGGCGGAAGAGGAAGATGCACGCTCAAAAGAATGAAGGTGTGAGCCTGCGACAAACGTTGTATAAAAGCAGTGAATTCATGTTTATGTGTAAAAAGCTTTGAAAGAAATAAAATCTTTCGTTTAAATGATAAATGTGTATTGGTAGAGCTTTAGTATTATCCCTGAGAATGTTTTCTGTTTGAACTTTTGTTCCCAAAACCAATAAAGGTATGGCTTTTTGGTCACCTTTTGTGTAAGGGTAACAAGTGGTATATTTGTTTTATGAGATTCGACATGAATTTATTTTCAGAGAAGCGTTGAGAAAATGCATTGTAAAGTTCTTTTTTTTTTTTTTGGGAAATCTGAAATTCAGTTTAAAAGTTGGAAAATCAACAGCTTTTAGCATTGCTACTGAATGCATAATTTTATGCAAATTAAATGTTGGAAACGTCCTATTTTAATTTGCATTAAATTTAACAGAGACTTTGTTGTTTATTAATTTTTTTTTTTTTTTTTCAACTCATCTGTGAATTTTTTTTGGGAACAAGCGAAATAATAAACAGAACTCCTATTAAAATATAATTAAAGCACATAATTTAAACCAATTTCAAATAGCGAATCCATTAAATTGCCATGAAAACCGCTCAAATTTGAAATGAAACATAAAAATTGGATAACATTTCAAATCTCTCCAGCACACACTATTTCACATTTTATGCTTCAGAACTTTTCAACAATTTTACATGCATTTCATTGAAATCCCTCAACACGACCACATCCCATTGAAACAACCCTGAACTGATTTGAACATGATACTTTGCAAGGAGGCAAAATCTTTTTAAAAGTCAAATCAAAACTATTTTCATAATCTCCAAAAACTTTTCTCATCACTGTCTGATAAATTGATTCAATATTTCATCCGATTATTTTCGGTTTTCTCTTATTATTGTGTGACACAGAAAGCTTTCAAGGGCCACATGAAAAACGACTACTCAATACCTTGCTGTTAAACTACAACACACTGGAGCGGCCGGTCGCGAACGAATCCGAGGCGCTTGAGGTGAAATTTGGCCTCACACTGCAGCAGATCATCGATGTGGTAAGTGCTTTTCCCATTTTTCTTCAGTTCTTTTTAATGCCTTTTCATTTTTAATATGAATTTTTAATTTTACTTAATTTTATTGTGTCGTTTTCACCCATCCGGTTCTATCGGTAATATTTAATATTAAATATTATACACTTTTATCATTTACCTGACATTTTCAATTTCATCTTAAGGCGTAAATATTTACTGCAGATGAAGACAAATTTACGCAGTGGTGTAAAAACAAATTTCCATATTTTGATGTGAAAAAAAAGGATCAAGTGAAAATTGATATTCAAACAATTTTTACCGAGAAACTTCGACGTTTTACAAAATGAACATAATTTAATTGAACATTAACAAACCTCTTCTTTACTTAAGACACCTAATATACTTTTTTTTAATTAAATTTAAAAAAAAAAAGCATTTCACAAAAACCAATTATCTTTTGTAGGACGAAAAGAATCAGATTCTGACCACAAACGCGTGGTTAAATTTGGTAAGTGACATGTACCCGAATGTTAGCGACTTTTGTATGACAATTCGTGTTACAACAAAACTAAATCATTTGTTTTTAAACATATAATATTTATATTTTTAAATGTATACTATTTTTACTATTGGATCGTATAAAAAAGTATATTAATTCGTCATTGTTTCAATGTGTCACTCGACAAAATAGTCTTCATTCAGGGCAAATGTTCAAAACACAAAATAGTAAATTAAATCCCCAAATAATTGATGGGACATTCAAAGAAAAGACACAAACATTCTCCAGAGAATGAAGATTATTTTGTCCACATGCACTGCGCTGCTGCAAGAGGGGAACGGGATTCAATTTAATTGTATTGGCATGACCGACTATAGAATTGATGCAATATTTGGATTTAATTTGTGCTAAAATACGTGTTTTCAAAATTCAATAATTTTAATATAAAATATTAATTGTACGTTTTCTTTTATGTGAAAATTTTAATGTTTATGTGAAATGATTGTATGTAAACTTTATAAAATGTCCCGTTAATGTGTGAAAATTCAAATGTGTGCTTTAAAACAATAATTATTTAAACGCATTTTCGTAGTTTTTTTTATTATTTTTTAGGCATTTAATTACAATTAAAACTGTGTTAGAATATTTTAAAATTTTAATCAATATTTTCGCAAATTAAAATATGCATGAGCAAATTGAATAAAATTTTGAAGCGTAAAATTCGTTATCAAAAATAAATATTACTCAGTAAAAATAGCGCCTGTGTAATGTGTTCCATGTTGCTCAGGCAACAACAAATAATTAATTAATAGTTGCGTTCTATTGAGATTTCATTTAGGTTAATTTCAATTTGTATAAGCAATGCAACAACGAAATAAACCTTTCTATTTACAAAGGCTTACTCATTCGGTTTATTTATTACGCTATTGGCCGCAAGATGGCGCTGAGATATAATTAATCTCATCAAGGAATTTGGGTCTACAGAGTTGGCACCATTGGAAAGGTTTTTTTTGCTAGTTTTAATTGCATTTAACTACTTTCCATGTTTGCGATAATTTATGAATTTAATTAAATTTAATTTAATTTGTTGATGTTGGCAGCCTTCTGAATTTATTATTTAAAAAAGGCGCCACCTCTTCTCGAGTAGAGAAAGTATCTCTGTTAGAATAGTCTCGTTCTATTAAGATCTCATTTAGTTTATTTGAATAGAACGATGTTTGTTTTATATATTAATTAAATTAAAAAAGATTTCAATAGAACAATGTACAATAAGTGAAATAACTATTAAAATAAACAGAATGAGATCTAAATAGAACGCAACTATTGCTGAAAAAAAAATTATTCGACCAAAATAAAAATATGCAGGAAGCGTATAAAAGTAATATGCTCTAGAAAGTCATGCCTTAATTTACATCCCAACTGTCCACTCACCCACATATGGACTATCAGCTTGACCAACACAAAATGTGAAAAAGATATCATTTCCCAAAAACAACAAAAAAGGTTCAACCGTGTTATTCATTTTTCAACACAAAACATTCAATTTTAAACACAATTTAACAAGTGTCTCTGGACCAACAATAAATTGCACCCCCAGTCCGACGTGTCATCCCACCGATATTTGATAAAGTGTCCCGCGTGCGAGTGATGCCCCAACGCTTATAAAGCACATAAAAGACAACACCAAATGAATGTAGGTCAATGCCTGTACACAAACAATGGCTGTACGTGGACAAGGGGGCGGTTGTGCGTGAGGGACAAGGGTTGTTTTGCTTAATATGTGTGTGAGGTGCGCTGTACCAGAGGCGGACAGATACAATACCATCGCAAGTTGGAGCATACACATGTGTGTATGGGGGGGGGGGGATCACTTGAAAAGGGTCGGTCGTGCACGAAATGAAGAAACAAAGCATGTAGGCAAAAAGCTCAGTTTGTTGCTTATTTTTGCATTATTATTTTTTCTCCTTCTGATGCACACTGATTATACCATATGTGTGTGCAATGTTTATTTGTTTGCGTTTAGTTTGGTTCTGTCGATATTTGAGTGAAAATTCGCATTTGTTTACTCACACACACACAAACATGAGCACGAGTGGTGTTTCTATTGGCGTAAGCCCAAAGTAGCAATGTGGGTACGTGTTCAGAGTTCAGACACGATGTGCACTATTTTGCGTGCACCGATTACTCCAGCAACAGCTAACAAAAAAGGCAGCAAATGCATATTTGCAATACCCACTCCAATAAGGGGAATTGCTGGAAAATGATAATGATGACAGAACAATTTGAAACTATCGCTACAAGGCTGTAACTGTAGTTCTCTGTATTTTGCTACACATCCTTGTTCTTTTGTTGCATCCGTTTCGATTACATTGCAATTTATGAACAACATAAATATTGTTGTGCTTATTTATTTGCATAAGCTAAAATTCTAAAAAACAGTAGACCGTGAAATCGGTGAAATTAAATCCTTTTGTTAAAAAAATGTCTCCTTTTTTTACAAAATTTATTTTATTTTATTCGATTTTTACTTCTTACTCATCATTTTACTTGAAATTAAACGAAAAGAAATTTTACCGCTTACAATTTTTCCACTGAATCAATTATGCTGCAATTGAAAATGGTAATTGAAGTACGTGTAAAATCGATTAAACTATTTTATTGACTTAATTTAAAGTAACAGTTCAATTACGTTTCATGTGTTCAATCAAAAGAATTTCCTTGCAAAGTTTCAATGTGTAATTAATTATCGGTATTGATGATCAAAATTAAGTTTCAATTTACTTCAAACTGTGTGGTATTCAACATGAATTTCGTACCGTGACTGATTTTCAATAGACTTAAATTGACGAAGGAAATTGTTTTTAAAGACTTACTTTTAAGGACTTACACCCAATTTTTTTAAATGAGACCAAAGCCATAGAATAAGTTTTATTTTATTTTATTTTGACATTAGCCATTTTTTAAAGTCATCAAATATTAAAAGCAGTATTAAATAAAAGTACAGTCGAACTTTGGTAACTCGAAAAACCATAAAGTTCTTAATTAATAAATTAATTTAATCCGCTTTTTGATGTGTTTGTTTATCATTTATCGATTTGTAAAGTAAATTTATTGTTAATTATTTTGTAGTATTTAGGAATACATTTTAAAAAAATTCCCAATTCGGTTTTGCTTCTTTTTATTAAAAATATTGGGTTTTTTGTACTTTTTTGAGTTTTTAGAAAATATTCATATTATAATCAAGAATTCAAGTAATGAAAGATCGGTTATTATAGAAAAACCATATATATTTTTTTATATAAATTTTGGTTTGATTTATAGAAGATCGACTGTATTTTACAATTTTTTCAAAAATATTAGATAAATGTTTAGAAATATGTTTAAGTGTCTATGAATGTGATAAATTAAATCTACTAGTAAAAATATTGGGCTACCGTTTATATTTTGTTCAAAATTGGCATTAAAAAAAATTGTAGTATAGAAAAATTATTAAATCCAATCCCTTTAAATAAATTATTTCTAAGTTAACAAGAATATGAAGCAATTAGGTAATATTTCCATCCACTCCCAATTACAATCAATGAATAAAGTTTACACACATTATGTTTACAATGTAATCATCGCCATCATCTTAACGACGCGACTAATTGCAGAATTCTAAAGTCATTACAAATTTAAGGAATTTAGGGATTGTTTGTATGCCTGATAGCTTTAAAGCACCACACAAATTTAATATAATCTACATACATACATATTATATATTACTCGTATTATATATTGCTACTATGGTAATTAATGAAACATTAATAAATGTCGCTTGGTTGGGTACATGTCATAAAAAGTTCAACTAATTTTTTCGTAACTAATATCCTTATATACAATATATATATATTACATAATCTATATATTTGTTGATAACAGACAATTACCGCTAAGCAACGAATGAGATGATCGTGGAAATATGCATGCGTGTCACTTAATTTAATATTAATAGCTATACATATTATGTAAACAAATATTATGAATTTAATTTAAATATCTACTTATTATTATATATATAACTACCTGCATACTTATACATAATATCTCAAATATCAGCAATTATTTTTCAAAAATAATCCTCTTAAAGCATAAAAATATTTACATATGATCACCCGTGTGACTAATTTCAAGTGTACAACCACAAACTTATTTATATTGCGCATTTTAAACATCAAATTTACCTACACACAATAATATCTATATATCTAATACCCACATATTATAATACTTTTTTTGTGCCTTGGATAATAACCTTTTCTTTGTTTCCGTTTCGTTTCAATTTATGCAAAATTCCTGCAAAATAAACATATTTAATGTTCTCGCTGCTATATTATATCTTATGAATTTTGGGGGTGAATATTGTCTTGAAGAAAGAATTACAGTGAATAAAGGCAAAAACGGAGATGAGAAAGTAAAAAAAAAAAACCTAATATAAATTGCGACAGCTCGTTTGGCCCATACTAAAATAATCTGCGGTGGTTTCTTCTTTTTTTCTTTTTTTTTTTTGGTTTCACCAATCCGAACATCACACCACCCCTGCTGTCACGTAGTGTTATATTCCTTGCAATTTTTAAGGGGACGAAACTCACAAAATTAAATCGAATGAAAACGGAGAAGGATCATATAAAAAGGAATACATTAAGCTCACACAAACACACACACACACACACACATAACCCACCCTCAATTACACAAAGTTGCAACACCCCTTTTTGCATCCGAATTAGCCTCCCCACCCCGCCCGCTCCTCCCGCACCCAGTGTATGATGTGGGATGCTTTTGCACCAAGCATCAAAGTGATGAACAAAAATAATGGAAAATAGCGATAAATGCTATGCTGAAGTAAGAAAAACCCCGTATTTTTCCGCCCTTAGACTGGGGTTTTCTTTTTTCCATATCTCCAAACCTAAACGGCATGCTGAAAAAAATGCTGATGGGAAAATGTATAATATATTTTTGTCTAAACGGGGGAGCCATCATTTCATTTGGCATTGCTCTAATTTAAATGTATAATTGCAGGAGGGAGCACTGCGATGTGTGTGAGAATTGCCCTGTAGCGCCCTTTTCCCCCCAAAATACATATTCGAGTGTACGCCATACATAAAACATAATATGTATATGCGATTATGCCACATACCTTTGCCAAATCCAATTATGCAGCAGACAATCGTATTAAATTTCGGGAGACTGCTCATATATTTGTGATGTCACACAATTTCCAAATTCAGTACCCACTTGAAATTATCAAGTCCTGCACAAATAATGTGTGCGAGGGAAAAGGAGAGGCGGGGAAGCTTTTACCATTTGGGATTTGCTGAATATATTTCGCAATAATTAATACGTAAATACTCATGCCACTGAATTGGCTCGCGCTTAAATCATCGGCAATAAATGTGTGTGTGTGTGTGTGTGTGTGTGTGTTTTAGATTAGAGAGCATGAAAACGCTTTCTGTTAATTCACCAACGCATACGTTGCGTTCTATCCGTGGGCAACATAATATTATCCTTTGACGTTAATGAATGCTCTAAATCGAGCCATTAACAGATTTGCTTTTAAAGCAGTTTACCTCATCATTGCCGTACATGTAAACAGATGAAAATGCAAATAAGTGCCTTTTGCGCTGCAAGGACATGTGGGTGAAATGTTGTGCTGCTTATATTCGGCGTGTATTTTTAGGGAAAGGCGTGGAACAGCCCTTTTTATAAGGATCTTTGCATCTAAATATAAAACGTCACGTCTAAGGAAAGGAAATGTATGTAAAGGGTGATCCAATAAGGGCTTCCTGATGTTTATGAAAAAAAAAACACATAATAGTCAAAGTATTGAGGAAAATATTTATTCAAAATTAAAGTTCATGCCATTTAACGTTTAAAATAATTTTCTTTAAATGTTGCCCACAACTTATTCTTAAACGGTTTATTATGTTGATCCGATTTTTGTCCAATCTTTCAAGCACTAGTAATATCTCAACCGACGTAAACAAGACTTTTCACACATCCCCACAGCATGTAATCTAATGTTGTAAGATCACAAGATCTCAGTGGTTAATTAATAGGAGTTCCTCTTGGAATGAGCTCCATAAGAGCTCTATAAGTGCTCCATAACAGTTCTGTAACAATTTTTAACTGTGCACTAATTTTAGAAAAGATTTTCTTTATAATTACTAAACTTTGTTCAGACGTAAGTCTATTCATGATGAAATGGCAATGAATACTGAACAGAGACATCATATAGGCAAGACAGTTGAATAAAATTGCAAAAACTACCCCTTAACTGGATCACCCTTTGAATATACGTTACTCGCACTTCCTACTCTGATATGAATGAAGATGGTAATATTTCTCAGGCTGAAAAAAAAAGCTTTTATTTTACACAAAATTTGAATTTTCCTTTCGACTATTGAGCTGAGTGAATTTTGTACATAATATACCATCAGGAATCAGGATGTTTGCGCCATCCTCAACTGAGGGGCTTCTTACACTGCCTGTAGAGACATACACACGCACATAAAATGAGAAAAAGGTGAATATTTACCGACGTCGTGATGTGAATGCCTAAGATCATCAGACACGTAATTTTAAATTATGTACATCAATGATGTTCTTTGATGATTATGTGTATGTGTCTGTGTGTTTATGTGAGAAATCCTTCTCAATATAATGTGCTACATAGATTTAAATGAAAGAAAGGGAACAAAAAAAGAAAAATGTTTTCATGAAAATGGGTCCTGCGGAGCATGCCACGTAAACGGTATACCGGTAATTGTTCATATTTTCACGCAGCGTGATTAAATTGTTGAAAAGTTCCCCGAAAATAATGTATGTGTGCAGACTTACAAGTGCTTAACATAAATGAGCTGTCGCAAAATCCGCTTTGTCAACATTCTTTATTATCTATATTATCTACTCTTCCTTACAATATTTTTTCATTCTTTTCCACTAAATAATATATTTAAACAAAATATTATTTCTATAAAATGCTAGAACGAAACTGAAGTGGTTATATTAAACGCAATTTTGATTTTGCCCTTATTTAATTAATAATTGTAGGACGAGAAGAATCAACTACTTATAACAAATATTTGGCTATCCTTGGTAAGTTTAAAAAATACAAATTAAAAACAAAGAATTGTCGTTAAAATCTGTAAACTGTTAAATTCTACTTGTAAACGACAATCATTTCTTTAAGCTCTCCTGTTTTTTTATTTTCAATGAGTTTGGATTGAGCAAAGAATTCTTATGTACATTAAATTTTCTTTAGCTTTGCCTCAATCAGTAGTGTTTTCATAATACTAGTTAATTCATCTTTTAAACAATGATGTCATAATGTAAAAAGTACTTCATTCAAATTGGAACAGTCCTTTATTATCTCATTAAAACTATTTCTATATTTCAAATTCCAATGTACATTAAAAAGCCCTGTCAACAAGTTCATTTCATATTTCACAATTCAAATGAGAATTAAGTTAATTGAGGCAGCAATTTAAGAAAATTTAAATTTAAAAATGACTTACCAAAACAAAATTAGGCGCAACGTATTTTAGTATCATAAATTAACTTATTTCTTAATGTAACTAAATAATTTGTACATAAATATAGACTTTCTTTAGACTCTTCACTTCATATTAAAAATCAAAGTTAAATAAAACATTTGTAGATAATAACTGAATTTTTATCCTTTTTGTACAAAACAATCTGTAAGTTTCTGTCTGTTAAATAGTTAACCCCCCAATTTAAATCCCCACTATTTCCCATGTAAATAATGCCAAATATTCGAGTAGTAAGTACAGAGTTTGTGGAATTTTCCTTAATTTTATTTCATCTTTAATTACCAGTTTTAAAATTTTCATTTTACGATTGTTCTTTTTAAAAAAAAATTTATCCTTATAAAGTTTTATTAAATCATTTCTTTTAGTCAGTTTTATTGTTAATAATTTATTTTTTATAATTTTAAAACAATCTTTGCTAAACGTAGTATAATTTTCCATTTTTAATTACTTTAAAACTAAAATACCTTTAATTAATTTAGGCGTTTGTAAATAAAAACGGAATGAATATTAGCAAATTTTTATATTAAATAATTATTATTGATTTAAAATGTCTCAGTAAATATTTTTTCTTTAAATAATTTAAAATGTTAATGCCTCAAAAAATGAAGAAGATAAATCTCCAATGTATGTGTTTTCTGGTGCAGTAACACAAATAACAATAACATCCATCCAAAACAGGGCATTTTAAACAAAGCTTTGATGTTTGCTCTCGAGGCCATAGATTATTTGTGGTTAACCTAGTGAAAATTTATTTTTCATATTTCATAAATTATCTACGACAAAATACTTTATTTCAATTTTACTGCAACGAATTGGTCGGCCTTTCAAACGAGCACACAATTTAAAAACCAACTGCAATGATTTAAAAAAATTAGGACGTAATCAATATAATTGAAACGATTGTTTAGTGTGAACGAATTGCAAGTTGCAATTATCGAAAATTCAACGTCCATTTTAAATTAAATGTCAGCAAAACGTTGCACCTCTTTGATCAATTAAAAACATCGGCCCCATGATACACAATTGTGGCTGCAATTGTGACATTAGCATCCTTAGCCGTGCAGTTGATTTTTGTAATTTCAACTCGTACTCTAGCGTATTTTTGGTCTTATCAACTTTGTAACACAAAATTGTTGAACTGAACTGCTTTTCGGGGTCGGCGTTTGATTAATCACACTTGAAGCTGTAACGGATATCGACATATGTAGACGATTGGGATTCCCATAGTGATCTGCATGTCGATACGTCATCATTATCCAGTATTCTGCATCTGAAATTCGGAGAATTAATTCGCTAGCATAGACGCAGCACGTTCCAATAATTTATGGCTTTCCTTGCAAACGATTGCTAAGCTTCGCCCATGTTACACAGGCTTATACGGAACTAACCGTCTATTATGAATTGATTTAGTCATGCACACGGTACAATGTGTGTCTGCTAGCAGGGATCTTTTGCAGAATACATTTGAGTGCCTACGTAACGGGTAGTTGAATAAAATAAATTGTGTTTACAATATTTCTCCATAATATTTTCTTTGAGGTTTTGCAACTTCACGAGATGCGCCTTATTGAAATCTTCAAACGGTTTACATTGGAATTTATGTATTTCAAGCATGAAATGGGATTAAAGGAAGTGAAATATTTTTCAAGAGACCAATATGTTTTAATGTAATTTTATCAAAGAGGGAATGGTAAAGTTTTTTTTATCCTGGTCTGATAAGAATTTTTATAAAATAAGTTTTAGATAAAGTCGATTTCTTTATTGCATTTCAATAATAATTTTCTGAGCTCAGTTTTAAAATTTAGTTAAGTTTTTTTTATTTAAAGAATAACTTGAAAACGTTTAGTTTTAGGATAATTTAAATTTTATTTTTTACACAAAAAATTAAAATAATAAAATAAAGGAGGAAAAATTAAACGTTAACTTTTAAAATAAAAACTTTTCTTCAAGGTCAAATTATTGCTTATGAAACGTATTTTTAAATTTTCAATGTACAAAGCAAAACTTTCTTAAGCTTTTTATATTATTTCTGGATTAGATATTTAGAAGAAAATTATCCAAACACTTTACTGCACCATTTATTTTTTAGAACCTCTAAATTAAAATAACAATTAGGCTTAAACAAATTAAAAAAATTTAAAACCCTTTACTTAAAATGATACTTGTAGATCTTGAAGGGAGCTTTAATTTTGTAAAACATTTCAAGGTCATACATGTAACGAATTCAAATTCAAATTATTATTATTCAAAATTTGCCTCGTCTGTA
Source organism: Sylvicola cinctus (assembly GCA_963854165.1). Taxonomy (NCBI): domain Eukaryota; kingdom Metazoa; phylum Arthropoda; class Insecta; order Diptera; family Anisopodidae; genus Sylvicola; species Sylvicola cinctus. The sequence goes on along the minus strand of OY974082.1, from coordinate 61,800,212 downwards.
TTTTTTAAACACAAATAATTACATTAATGAAGCCCTTAATGAATTGAATAACTTTGCTGAACATTTCAAGCTCAAATTTTATTTTAAAGGTCAAAAAACGATTAAAAAATTAATTTTTTCATTTATTGTATTTCCATTGTGCTTTAAAATTATCTTTAACTTAAATAATGTCGTAATTTTATGCAGACCTAGTCGTTATTGCAAACCGACTCATAAAGGAGTGCACAAAAAGGCCCAAAGCCTTTTTCGACAGCTTTATAAATACGCAACTCATTCGCCCTTATTAATATAAAATAATTTTACAAAACCAGCTACATGTTTCTCCTTTAATTTTTTTTTCTGCATGTCAATATTACATAATTTTATTTATACAGAAATGTGCAACAACACAAACATTATGTTGCATTAAAATGCATATAGTTATTTATAAGTTAATAAATATTATAATAGTAATAACAGCAAACATCTCCATAGTGTGTATTTATTTGCTCTTGGATATTTCTTTATTTCCTTATTCGTGACATGACGCATAACCTCCCACTCTATTTATGATTCATTCCACATCACGCTTCAACCATTTTCTAGATAAATATTGCATTTTGTGCAGGATTTAAATGTAAATGTTTGGCTTGTATGCACTGCTTGATATGCTGAAAGCTTTTGTAAATAAATTAGTTTCCTGATAAATAAAAAATGTAAATGTTACAATAATGCGTCAATATTAATGTACTAGCTGGGTGATTCAGCCGCTTCGCCAGGGAAAAAATTTTTTTTATTTATTTACTTTTCAATTTAAAAAATGTATTTTAAAATTTTTAGCCTCTTACCGTAATTATCTACATTTAATAAAAAAACAAGTAAATTAAAAGCACGTTTTGCATGATTGGAAATAGAAATAAATTAACATATTTTATTGATTAAAATGCCAGCTACATTCTTAATTCATCTTAAAGAACTTATAAGTTAAAACTACGAGCAATAAATCATTCTTCAATAATGTTTTTAAAGCATCACGACCCCAAGTATTGACTTAAAATGTGACGTGTAAAGAAAATGGTAATTTAAAGAACAATATTTAAAGTAAAAGTCACGCTACAGCGCACAAATTACACATTTTGCCAGATAGGCACCACACTGTACAGCAAAAGTTACGATATGTATGCGTTTGCAGTAAAAGCGATCATAAAATATAACGTAACAAAACTTTTCAAATTGACAGGCGACATTTTTTTAACGTTTTTTTTTTTTTTTTTTTGAAAACAAAATTGGCCCCTCTTATCAAGTTATATCACACCTGTCAATATGTAATGAAAATTTTCAAATACACAACATATATCCTTCCCCACCAATGGGTGTGCAGGCGTGCTCGTGCCTCGTAGTGTTTACAAACTTGTGTGACTCTTCTCCTTATTTTTTTTATATTTTTTTTCATCTCTCATTCACAAAGCAATTTTTTACTACGATACCTGCACACCAATCTACCATCTCGATTGCTTTCGTCCGCATAAAAATGAAAATGAAAATAAAAGTGTAAAAAAGAAAACGTATCAATCAAAAGCTTGTTTTATCTGTCTCCTCATTTCGGGTGATAAAATCTGTAAATATATTTGGCATCTTTTCGTTTGAGTTATGCGCCTGAATTCGTATTATTTACTTCCATTCAAGAGTAAAAAATTCAGCCGTACACATTCTCGACATCGCCTTTTGTCCCAAACTCCTAAATTATTTGCTTGATATTGTGCCACATGGCTTCTGTAATGTTTCGGAATGAATAAGAAGTTATTAAAGAAATTAATTTAAGGCACAACGTCGGATCAAAGGAAATGAAGATGAAGGCGGCGTTTCTCTGTGAGTGTGTGTGTGTATTTTCAAGGATGCGTGTGCGTTTGTGTATTATATTTGCTCTTAGGCCATGCATAATAGAAAACGGCAACGGGACTTAATATATTGCAAAAAGGATAAGGACGAGAGAAAAAAAATCATGGAAATAAGAAAAAAAAATCGCTACATAGCAGAATAACATAATTTTATTATTATGATGCGAAAGAACCGGGTATTTCTTCAATAAATTGTAAGCTTTATCACACAGTAAGTTTCCAGGACGAAAGCATATAACACAACATTGTGTATGGAACGACGGTGATAATTCTGTCTAACACAAATATACTCACAAGGAATGTACTCGTACTATGTAGGCGTGCGCTAAAACGACTAAAAAACATAAATTGCCTTCCAAAACGTTGCAATAACTCATAGGACCTTGTCACATCAGGAAATCATGCATGAAAATGATATATACTCGTATACATGTATGAATATGACGTGTATATCGGGGACGGGGGGAAAATAAAGATAAGCTTAAGCGCAGAAAAAATGTCAGCAGTGGCTTGATGTTGAGAATTTTCCCACACTGGATAAAAACATAGGAAAAAGCTTCAACACGTCCCTGAATCAACTTAATGTAAAATAATAATCGTAAATCATATTCCGAGCATAAGCGATTTGTTAAAATTTGTATTTCTATTGCGTGTGCCAATACCATGAAAATTATACGAGTACCTTGCCTACAGGCGCCCTAGTGCATTGTAAATGTAACAAACACCTCAATCATTATGTGGAAATTATGATGGGGGAAATAACTTTTGGATATTCTCATCCAAAATGCAGGATGTGAGAGCATTTGATTAAATATTAACGTTGCCGTTATTGGGTAAAAATCACACACACACACAACCACCTACATCCCCAAAAATATGGCGCAACAACTGACGTGATAACAAACCATTCTGCAAAAAAAAAAAAAAAAAATGAAAAAAGTTTATCAATATTTAAGAGAATTGCTGTTGTTTCCCTTTCTGCACGTTCGCGCGTCCAGCACCCATGTTATAGGCCCGTGTATAAGCAATATTATGCACGCATTAAGGGTTGATGTTGATGATGACTGACTGGTTGTGTGAATGTGCCGCAATATTGTATATTGTGTGCGTGATATTGTAAGTGATGTCGAGATGTGAACTCACGAGGACGAATAATCAAAATCACAATAAATTAGACGAATATGAAAACTGCTTCCAACCCCTTATTTGTGTTTTTTCTTTTTTGTCGGGTGGGTGTGTGTTTGTTTTCAACACATCTCTTGGGAGTTTTGAGCATTTCTTTTTTTTTTTTGAACAATTTCCTTAATATGCATATTTTATATCCATACGTGTACAACATTTTGCATGGTTTAACGGTGTGACAGGAACGCTAGCCAATGGGGAATTCACACACATATCAGGCACCTTCATACACAAAGTGTTTCCAATTCCAAACTCGTCATCTTGTTGTACATGTTATGCTGATTTCATTTACGTGAAAAGAAACAAAAAATACGCTCAAAACTGTATGGTACAGTAATTGGTATCCGACGGCCCCTTTGATCTCTAAACACACCAATGCACTCACAAGAAAATGCTGCTTTTTAAAAAGATCCTTGTTTTAAATGAGGGTACCTATACAGCAATTTAAAGCGTTATTAGAGTGAAAGCTTTTTTATGTGGTGATACTTTTAGTGTAGTCGGGTTTTTTTTTGTAATCCTTAAACTTTTATTCTGAACTGGAATAATAGAATTAAATAAAACAGGAAGTCGCTGTTTAAGACTGTGTTTCAATTTTAAGACAGTTCGTTTTATTTAATCCATAATATATTTTATTAAAAATGTTTTAACGTTTAGGTAAGTGATTTTAATCGATGAAATATGACGCTTAAGTAATGTAATTGTTTCAATTTGACTTAATTAGTACATAAGATAGAGCTTTTCACAATTTTATTGCTTATATTATATTAATTATAGTAACTGCAAAAGAATGTTCGTAATATATTTAAACTAAGCCTTTGCATGTTGTAAAATATAAAAATGTTTGTAAAAATGTATTTAATTTTAATTTTAAAGTATGGTTATTAAATTTTTTTTTGGTATTTTCATCAATTAAATTACTTCAAAATACAATTTTTAACATAATATTGTCAATAAAAGCTATTTCAATCATATTCGAAAATAATATTGTCAATAAAAAAGTTTCTCATCAATAATTGACCTAAATTAATTTTAATAAAAATTGCCAACAAAAATTTTAATAACCACCCCATTTAATAAAAAGCTTTCTTGTTACACGAAAAGAATTACAAAAAAAAAAAAAAAAATTTGAACATTTTCAATGAATTTAAACTAATAGCTGTTGGTATTTCCATGTGCAGGAGTGGAACGACTACAATCTCAGATGGAACGACTCTGAGTACGGTGGTGTCAAAGACTTACGAATAACACCCACCAAGCTTTGGAAGCCAGATGTGCTTATGTACAACAGGTCAGTTATTGTTCGTCATTTCGTTCATACGAATTACGTGCAAGGATATATTCATTTTCATACTTTATTTTATTGTGCCCAACGACACTTGGCACAACATAACCATTTCGCAATAATATAAAACACTTCAACAGCAGTGTTAAATATCCGGAAATTGGGTGTACAATAACACACACACTCAAGCACACTACAAACATTATAATCCACCCAATTTATTTTCAAGAAGACTTTCAAACAAACACCCACAGGAATGCAAATACACAACTCAATACTGAATGTGTGTGTAATTTGTATTGAAAATGCTTCACTTTATGTGTGTTCATTCATGATAAATCATTGGCTTTTCTTTAGATTTTAAAATCGCCCTCCAATACAAATATCGACAACTTTTGCTCCAGATCGTCGCTCGCTGGGTTGAGAGCGGGCCCAGTGTGCTTTTGTTCACAATTGCAAACATATACTGGATGGCTGAAGCAATTTTGTTTAAGCTTTTGTGTCACGCAAATGGGGTGTTTGTTGTGTGTGTGTATTGAAAAAGTACAGGCATAATATTAAGCCATTTTGTTGGGTTGATTTCAGTTTTATTGTGCTGTTATTCTGCATTTTTATGTTAAATATTAAGTAGAGTGACTGATTTTGATTGATTGTGCCTTTTTTTAGTGTGCGTAATTGTAAAAAAAAGAGCAAATGGACGATTTTGTGTTCAAAGTAGATCAGAATTAAGTTACAAATTGAATTAAATGATTGCAACAACAATGACTTATTGGAAATTTATGAGTGCGACTGAAATAATTTAAAAGTAATGCGATTTTGGCTAAAAAATTATGTATTAGCCTCATTCTATTGAGATCTCATTCAGTTTATTTAATTATTTACGATTTTCTACCCATTCGGTAAAATTATTACTATATTGACCACAAGATGGCGCTGGAAAATCATCTCGATGGCTCAACAATCTCCTCAATTTGTTCATTTAAAAAGGGCGCCACCTTTTGGCAACTAGCAAAAATACTTAAAATACAGTCATCGTTTTATAGAAATAAACTAAATGGAATCTCAAAAGAACGCAACTGCTGCGTGCTTAAAATGTACAAAGAAACCTAGTGGAGAACCTAGGAAATTAATTATAGGAAAATGGAAAGCTTTTTAAATTATTATTTTTTGAATGAATGGATGTTAAGTGTTAAAATTATAATTAATTAAATGAATACAAAATAAAATAACAAAACAAAATATACATAACTACATAAATGAGTAAACAATACAATGAGGTAAGCACAACAAAGATTGTCTGCAATTATAAATTTTATTCATAATCTTAATTCACTTTATCACAAAAATGAACTATTATTTAATAAGCATGAAGAATTACAGCAAACAATGCATTTAATCATTTTAATCTGCTTTTTTTCTACAAATTTTTTGATTTACAATTTATGAATATAAAGCTTAATTCAACATTAATTATAAAAAAAATCACATTTCGACGTCGCAATAAAATAATTTACGTTGTCTAGTGGGAAGGTACATCGTCAACTTGCCGTTATTGTTGTCCTCGTATAACACAAACAATTCATCGAAAGTGCTTTTGCAACAAAAAAAAGCATTTAAAAATTTAAATAAATTTTTTCCTAACAAGGTTAAATATTTTTAAAATTTTTATTCAATAAAAAAAACAACAAATTATTGTTTGCTTGAGATAGTTTTGTGCACTTTACTGCTTATGTGCTGATTAAATGGCACCGTTTGCTAAAAGCACTAAGGGCAAATGAGTATCTCTCGCACCAATGATCACGCATGCATTCAATGAGGTGGGGGTGGGGGCGGATTCACCCGCCACCCCATCGTGCTGCGCAAAATTTATTTCAAATGCACACAAACTCACACACAATTTCATCAAACACATAATACGTCAATCAAATCCCTCAAAGAACAATCGGAAAATGACTTAACACACTCAATAAATACACAAACTTTTTACACACACACACACATCACATTAAATGCACTCAATTGGAAAGTACTCGCACACTCGCTATTTATGGAGAAGCAATAATTTTGTACCAGAAAAACTAAACGACAATTTAAAATGCTACAGCATTATTCCGCATATTATGAATGTATTGATTTATTGCACAAATTTCACACTTGTAATAATATATTATCGTCTATTTTTGCAATTTGCAGAAGTGCACTTAAAATACAATAATTTAGAGGCACACACTTTCAGATCAAGTTTATTTTGAACAAGGGAGAGCATATTTTTTTACAATAAATAATTTCTATAATAAATACTTTCAAGCACAGGCAATAACTCATAGCTACAATATGCTTTTAATATGTGTACTTACCATAACAAAAATAATAAAAAGTTTACAAACTTTCTCCTTTATCCACGTTATAATATGGCCTCTCACAATTTTGCACAACACACACATAATATGCAAACGATGCAATAATTGCTTGTTGTACAACATGAAACTGAGTGTGCACATTCAGTTTTGAGTATCATATTAATTGTTATTTATTATGCCTTTATCTTGTGTTCGATGTCCTTCTTATAATATTATAATAGACACTTTAAATCAGATGGGGTCATTGTTTTTAATGCAGCAATGTGTGCTTTTAAATGTCTCAATATAATTATACAAAATGTATTTAACGCATATTATCATATCACTAGTGGAATTAAATTATTGCTGCAACAATAATCAATTCAAAAATGCTAAATGTTTAGAGAAAATATGTGTTTTTCGTGATTTAAATTAAATTAGACATATTTTTAAATGGATTTTTGTTAATTTGTTTTTTTTTTAAACATTATAGATTTTATTAAGTGTCCTTTGCAGGTTTATTTATTTATCTGCAACTTTGTGGATAATGTGAAATGAAATTATTATGCAATATGTGTAGTTTGATGACGAAAAAAGTTTGTTGATTTTTAACTATCAACGTATTTTAAATGGTTTTGAATTTTTGAAGCGTTAATTTCGTTGGAATGCAATGCTGTTCAAGGATAATTAAGCATATTATGTATTGTGTTAAGAGTACTCATTTCAACTGACGATATTTACAATGTCGGTTCCAGAAGAATCTGATTGTAAGATCTCAATTTAAAAGAAAACAGTTTTTTTCAACCAAATTAACAGCTCGATATATTTTTCCAACTATTTTCATCGACCATTTGTGGAATTCGCTTTAAGGAATCGCTTAAACTCTTCCACCTAATTTTGTTTTTATTATAACCAAAGAAGAAGTCTCCCACAATGAAGATTTTAGCTTAGATTTTATATTGATTGGCTTATAAAAACCTTTCAAATTAAACAATTAACGAAATTTCTTAACATTCTCAATTTTTTTGGCGTCCGCTATTTTAATTTATATCAAAATACTAAAGAACTACTTAACTGGGTTTTAATTAAAAAATTTGGCTTTAAAAGGATGGCTCTTTTAACCTTACTAAAAAACTGGATAGAATTAATTACTACGATAAAATGTTTTTAATGTTAAATTTTATGGATGTCATCCGAATTAAATTATTTAACAAATAACTTCTGCTTAGCTGCGTTTTATAAATTGTATCTCTTCCTTTAACGCATTTATTTCCATGGAAATTGTCATTTAAAAATGTTGAATTCAAAATTCAAATGTGAAATATACATTACTAACTATAATGACAATTTTTCTCAGAATTTTTGGAACTCAGAATTTAAAGTAACTAGTTTTATTAGATACAATTTATTGACGAAAATTGAAAAATAAATTATCCTAGAAGTTGTTTTGATGGAACTTTTCGATGTTTGTTATAAAATAAAATTTAACAAGCTCAAAGTTTTCCTATCAATGTTTAATTTTTGCAAAAAAACGTATAAAATAATATTGGTACAAGCACTACCAGCATTTTGTCTTTGCATCTTAGCAAAACTATCTTCCTGTGAATATTCGGAATGTTGTGTTAACCACCAACATTTTCCATTAAAGCCATTTTCTTGCGCTAATTTATTCAAAATTCCACTTCAAGTTAAGTGCAATGCATGTGTGGTTTACCGTTCGTTATTCACATTTCATTTAAACTGTTTCAACTACGTTTATAAATTATAACTAACCTCAAACACAAAATTGTGCGAGTAGGATTACATTTCACATAAAATTCCTCATTTGTAACCAAAAAATAAGCCTAATCTTCTCATTAAAGTTTTGACGTAGCTTTAATACGAATGTTTAGTTTTGCATTGAAATATCAAAGGATGGATCAAAACAGCAAAGGATTTAAAAACTATGTTTTAGGAATTTTTTGCCAAATTCCAACCATTTCATTCGAATTTTTTGTTCACAAAAAAAATAAATCTGTTTTCACGACAACACAGAATGATTATTTAAAACTAGCAGCTAATAAAGAATCTGCAGTTATTTATCCACCGCACAATAAAAATGATTTTTTTTTTAAGTTCCAAATCCTAAATCAAAATGAATGCGTTGAAAAATAAAAAAAATATAAAACCCAACTTTTCCAAGCAATAAAGCTGAAAGTTTCGAGAACTGCAATCAAAAAATTAAATAACAAAGGCAGCAAAAAAAATAAGAACTAAGTAAAACACATAAAAACCAGAAAACATGATAAAAAAACTCTCCCGTGCAAATTCCTTAAAACTTTTGCACATGAGAATAACTGCGAGCTTTGGAATTATTGCATGTTATCGTCGCTTCTGTTATGTGTCTCGATGTCCCGCGCGCTGAGCGCATTTAACAGACGATATCCACCCACACTGCATAAAAGCTTTCAGTATTAGGAGCAACTTTGACTATAAAGATTACAGGTGGGACGTGTAAAAAGCAATGAATTGCATTAAATGGCGGCATGTATATTGTGCGTCATTGCTTACAGTAAATTGTACATTTTACGCTGCATAAATTACAGGGCATCCAGCAATAAATGTCCATCAAATTTATATAGTGAGCTGCATGTGAAAATAAAAGGCGACCATAAATTTTAATTTATTCACAATATGGTCTTTTGTTTCTCCCCCAGCGCTGAAACAGCTCTCATCTGCACGTTTTTCGATTGATGAAATTACCCTTAATTTTTAGGAGGAACCCAGAAGCCAGCAACAAAAACAACCGAAGTTCGTTGCTAATGTTTTATATGTGAAAACTATGTAATGTACGAATATGCATGCGACCGAAAAGTTTCATCTGTCATTGCGAGGAGTCCTTTCTAAAACCATTTAAATTGATGCGTCCCAAAAGGTTTTAATATGTCTGACCGGGGGCATTATAATATGATGAGACGATCGTTTCTCTTTTTAAAGTTGGGACAACGAGTTTGGCCTATCTGAAACTTCGATATTGCATAATAATTTGGTTCACAATTTGAACATTTTTCACGAAAGAACTATCAAGTTGATTTTTTTTATGTGACATTTTTGTTTTATTTAAGTTTTTATCAAGGTTACAAAATACTTTTGAACGAATTTATAGGCGGATGAATAAAAAAAACAAAATTAAAAATATTTTAACAAAACCATTGAAATAATAATCAAAATTAAAATGAATTGCAATTAGCGAGTATCCAATCATTTTACATATTATACAAACCACATTTTTCCAATTAACACAAATACCGAACAAATAATGAATAAATACAAAAATTGTTTTTGCTGTCATTGCATAATAAGCAATTTTAAATTAAAACATGAGAAAAACTCATTAAAACTCATGAAATAAAATAAAAATTCAACAAAACATCAAAAAAAAAAAAACAAATAAGAAAAATAAAACACAATTCACAATATGAATAATACACAGCGCGGATGAGGGATTCGATGGCACGTACCACACAAATATTGTGGTCAAACATAACGGCAGTTGTCTGTACGTGCCCCCTGGTATCTTCAAGAGCACATGCAAGATAGACATCACGTGGTTCCCATTTGATGACCAACATTGTGATATGAAATTTGGTAGTTGGACGTATGATGGAAATCAGGTACGGATTTATGTATTTATGTGTATGATTCAAAATGCAACACAAAATATGAAAAATGAAGCAGACGTGCATTGACATAAAATGTACGAATCCCATTGATGAAAATGATTTGCTTCAATTTAAATTATTGAGCTTCAATTTAAATTATATTCTGCGAAATAAAGAACGTGTATTTTCTTGCGGAGGAACACACATTTTGTTATATAATCAACGTATCCTGAATAACGTGTTTAATGCATTTTCCGGATGCAATTTATTGCAACCCTATAAAGTCTGGGGTTTTTCTTCACTGTGATGCATAATTTAATGAGATTGATAATACGATCGGTTATTCAAAGCAAATGTTTTCTTCATTTTAATAGCCAGTTCTAGATAAAATTTATACACATTTTAACAATACAATCAACATAATAATAATGTTAAATGAATACATTTTTCTTCTCCAGTAAAATGTCCCATATTAAATAAATTGCAATATTATTTTGCCGAAGGGAGTAATTCAATTTATAATGAAATTTTTCTGCACAATACATCACTAGGTACATTTATTTTCCTTCGCATTAAATGTCCTGCAAACTCTGTGTGCTTTGTAAAATAAAGGAAAATATTGTAATTCAATTAAATTCATATTCAAGCGAATAAAGCAATTTAATATTTTACATTGCAAACATATTGCTCTGTCAAATCCGAAAAAAATAAATAAAACCCTGGTGTACATCCGGAACGGAAGCAAACAAAAAATCTTACGCCATAAATTCAACACTTCAGTTAAAACCATGTGTCCAGATTTTATTTTATTACATGCAGAGTCCATGGCTTTTTCACACACTTGCCTTGCTTTAATATGTTTTGTTACATATTGTGGCAAAAAGCTGCAACAAAAAAAAAAAATCCCCCACCTAAAAATTCTTTAGATTGCACAATAAAACTTTCACACCCCGGCAACAATATGTTTGAATCTAAGATGTTGAAAAATGTATGGCGCGCACACAGTCCTATTGTCAGACTGCATGCAATAGAAATTTCATGTGACTCGACGGATTGCCGTTGCATTTTGAAGTTGGTTCGCTTCCCTTAAGTTCTCAAAATGAAATTTATATTCTTTAGAAAGCACTGCATAGCACCATCAAAAATTCTACGAATTGTTCCATGCATTTTCACTGCATCTGTGTGTGCGGTTTTATCTGGGACAGGTCAATCACAAAAGTAAAATTGAAATCGTAATGCCATTGACTGCAGAGCTTTCATTTCTGTAAAGTCAACACAATCCATAGATTAGGATATCCAATACTGCATCGGTGACTGCAATATATTTTCAACACAATTGAAAATATTTGCGCCAATGAAACCAAATAGAAATTACTTATGTGCGCTAAAGTTTTGAGCAATTTTGGAATGGGATTGTCATGGAATTACTGAAAACATTTGAGCACATGTGTGGTAATTTTTTAGGGGATGGTGTTTAGGGTTTTAAATTTTAATGTAGTTTGGGCATTTTTAAACGTATTACGTGTTTGTGAAAAATAGAAAATATTTACTGTTTTTTATTTTTTATTTCAAGGTCAAGGTCTCTCAAGGTTTAAATATAAAAACTCAATGTCACACTATTTTTAATTTATCAGAAACCTTGTAATTTTTGACAATTCTCTTTCACATTTTTTTAGCTTCTAAAATGAAAAATGAATCTTTGAAGAACATTTCAAGGTCAAAATCGGAAAATTTAAAGTCAAACTTTTTATATCTGCGAAATGATAAAAATTTTAGAACATTTTCTTTCACATTATATACGCCCTTGATTAAATAAAAGAGTTTGTTGAACATTTCAATGTCAAAATCTAAAAATTCAAGGTCATAATTTAAAAATTTCGGAAACATTAAAATTTTTGAAAATTTTTCTTTCTCCTTTATCTAGAAAGAAAAAGCTTTGATGAAGATTTCAAGGTCAGAATCTAATAATTCAAGGTCATAATATTTATTCTTCAGAATTTACCCTCTTATTTAATTCTTTAAACTTCTGCGTTATGTAATTATTATTCTCTACATTATTAGTTTCTAATAAACTCGGACGATGTATTTTGTACCAGGTAGTAATTAATTTACACCTTGTTCTCTCTGCAATGTAATTTTGCAGCCATGATTTTATCATCTTCTATTTTATAAAACTTCAATTACTATGTAAACGCCATTTTGCCACATAACCAAGTAGATGTAGTTAGATAAAAGAAAAATCCATTTTACAAAAAAAAAAAACTCGAATGATTTTTTACCACAACAACAATTAAATAGAAAATAAACGATTTTTGTGGTTTTATGTAATAATATGTGAAAACCCACCAGCATGCAATTTTTTTCTTGCCAACACCCATATCCGTCAGTGGAGAGTTTTCTAAAACGAAAAAAAAAAACCCAACCGCTTTTTGCTATACATGTCATTTAATCTAAACAGCTTATGGGCATTATCCCTATCACATTTGAGTGAAGGATTTTTCTCCACTGCACAACACACACAAACACACACAGTGTTACAAGAAATGAAAATTGTAACGATCCCTTTCTTCGTCGCGCACATAATGTACAAAATATTACACACATAACCAAGCCATGGCATATAAGTACCCCCAATGAAAAGTGGATTGTTTTTATATTCAAAATATTTACATACTTATAACTTTTTAAATCGCTTTGAAGTAGTTCACAATACATCTACATAATGTGAGTGCGGGAATAAAATGCTGCAAGTGTGCAAATATCCACCCCCATTGTGGGGGGGGGGGGTTGTGGATTAAGTTATAATGTTACCATTCTTTTGAAATAAGCTGTTTTGCATCATTTTATATTGTGATTATATTAATCTGCCACTCTCTTTCCCCTCCCCCCCCCCCTCTCATAAAGAACCGATTTCCATTTCTGACAGCTGAAAAACACATATAATAATGGCATTTTAATCTGCTCATCCTCTTCGTGTTGATGGTTGCTGTCATCCGACCACAAAGGCCTATAACTCTTTAAAAATTTAAATTGGTAAACATTGTGCAAAGAAAAATTGCGCTGTTAATCATTTGCTCATTTTTGTTCCCCACAACTTTCGGCTCGAATGACTTTTCATATTTTCATGCCCCAAATTTGATTGTACAGCATAAAAGCGTAAAATTGAATACTTTTTTTTTTAAATGTTAATTTAAATAATATTTTTATGTTTTGTAAATTTATGTTGAAATTGACACGTGTACCCAAAAATGTCACAAATGCAGGCAACCCCAAAAACCATCACCCCAAAACCTCGTATATTCGTTAAATGTTTGGAAATAAATGTAAAACTTGAAAGTGGAACCATGTGAACTCTATAATCATTTTAAAGGAATACAAAACAACGACACAAAAATGAAAAAGAGGAATTGTGTTCTATTTTGCATGAAGCGCAAGTGAGAGAAAATTGCAAATTGAAAAGTGTGCTGCAAAAATGAAAATTTAATGTATCGTTTTATCATTTTGAATTTGTAAACACCGTTGTTTAACTCCCTATTTTAACCCTCATCCCCCGTTTCTAGTCCTCTTGCGACATTTACACATGTTATGTGTGTAAGCGTTACAAGTAAAATGCATTTGCAATGCAAAAAGATGAAAAGTTTTGTGTAATGCAGTCATACGTGACATAATCAACTGAATTATTGACTGATAAATAATTTAAGCATTTACATGCATGTTCATTTAATGCAACACTGTACTTGAATTATTTATGAAAATAAAAAAATGTACCATTGCATTCAAAACCGTGTAAATATTTCAATTAAAATTCATGATTTCAATTCTTACTGTTTCATTTATTAGAAATTGGCAATTGCATTCTTAAATGCAAAATGATTTTATTTTTAAAGTTTTTTTAAACCTTTTTTTTGTCTGTACTTTCAGTCAATTATTTAGTTATTTCATCAAAATTCGGTCTCAAGTTTTTCATTGTAAAACTTCGACACAAAAGAAACTTCATAATTGTGTCTTCAATCCTTATTTCGTCCCTTGTTGAAGAACAGTTTATTTTTGAGTGCACATAAATTGGCTATATTGCCCATTGTGTTTCGACTACATTAAAATTTCCTCTCCGTTTCACTTTGATTGTTATTTAGTGTTCGATTAGTTTCATTGAAAAATCTGCAAACAAAACTTTTCATACACTCAATATTTCCTCTACTCCTTTTCAATTGTGTGTTCGTAATTTAAGTTTTTAATAGGCTTTACATGCACTTTAAAATTAAGTTTACTTAATATTTATTAAGCAAAGGTTAATACTTCGTAAATTAAACACAAAGGTGTTGAATCTGTTTACAGTTTTCGGGATAAATTACACATTAATATTATTAATTATTTAAAGGTTAAAGCATTTAAAGCTTATTAACTTCTTGTTTACTTGTAGAATTGTTTTTGTGTTTGTCTCACACTGTTTGTCAACATTTAGTTAATTATAATTGCAAAATCTAATGACTTTTTGACATTTAACATAGCTTGATTTGGTGCTAAATTCCGAAACGGGTTCGGGAGATCTGTCAGATTTCATCACAAACGGAGAGTGGTATCTTATAGGTGAGTAAAATGTATTTTTTTTAAAGTTACATTATTCTTATAAATGGGTAAACTTATGGTGACCGGAGTAATGTGTATATACTAGAGGTTTCTACCAAGAATTGTCCTCTATTATTCGCCAATTTTTAAAATAAAAAAATTTGGTGATTCGATAAAATTTAAATTAAAAACGAAAAGCGTCAAAAGAAAATTTGTGGCAAGTTGCAACATTTTCAATCGAGATTAATGAAAATAAAATAATTAAATTGGAATGTCAGGGGTCGTCGAATATAACAGAAACCGTGTAATCGTGAATCTACTGTAAAAATATTTTGAAAAAAATAAATTTAAAAAAAAATTCTACTGCTCTTTTACAATTTGAAGATCTAAAAAAAATCAAAAGACTTTTATTTTGCTATCACAATTAACAATCAAGTTTTAAAGAGATAAATTCAGTTCTTTTTAAACGTTTCGGACTAAGCAGACAAATAATTATTATCTTGTTGCAAAATGCTTAAACGTAAGATAAGGTTGAAGTACTTAAAACATCCTTCATTTGTAAATAAATAAGCTTTACACATTGCAAAAAACACTTCCATTTCAACAAAAACAACGCAATTTGGCAAATGCATTTAAGTTAAATGATGTTGCTTGTCTGCGAAAAAATCCCCATCTAATCAATAATACAAACGTCGTGTATTTACCGCCTGTTTACTACAAACAGTTCTCAAGTTCATTGCATTCTCAACATGGGAAGGTAAACGCCGCGCCACGCCACCACCCATTGCCAACAAGTTTATTGTCTCGCACACTGTTACGTTGTGTACTCACCTACTTCTTCTCAACTCGTACACCAGTTTCGCCTCCATGTTTGTAAATATCAAAATTAATCTATTGCATTAAGTTGTATTCTTCTGTAACCTTCAGCTGATAAATTATGAGTCTGAGCGCGCATAAAGCGGACGACTCGGCGCCACCCATCTAACTCTCTATTGTCTGGCACATCAACGAACAAATGTGCATTGCCATGCTGAGCAAACATGCCCTTATGAGTATGCCCACAAGACCGCATCATAAAACATAAATTTCCAAACAAAATTGATTACAAATCGATGGTTTTGTGTAACTTAACCATAATGTAATCGAAATGATTTCTCTGATATTGGATTAGTTTTGTGTATTAAGTATAGGGCAATATTAATGTGGCAATAGCGTTGATTGTGTCTTTAAATGAAATTAACGAATATGTGTATTTTGTCTATTATGCAGATATGCCCGGAAAGAAGAACACAATAGTGTACCAGTGCTGCCCAGAGCCATATGTCGATATAACATTTACAATTCAAATCCGTCGACGAACGTTATACTATTTCTTTAATTTAATTGTACCATGTGTCCTTATTTCATCGATGGCCCTACTTGGTTTTACACTGCCTCCGGACTCTGGAGAGAAACTAACATTAGGTAATGTTCAACATTAAGTAGCACTTAACATGGTTTTATCATATTTTGAAAATAATTCACTTAAATTTATTCACAAACTTTAATCAAAAAAAATAAATATAAAGTATAAAATTTTGTGTTATGTTTAAAAACAAAAAAGGTAAGATTTTTATTTAATTTAATAATGATGGTATTCAATTTTAAAAATTTGAATTAAATAGTTATTGCTGTCAAAACATATTGAAATTTCCAGACAAACAGATTCTTTACAATTTTTATTCCAGGAGTTACAATTCTTCTATCCTTAACCGTATTTCTAAATCTTGTTGCCGAATCAATGCCAACAACATCCGATGCAGTTCCCCTTATAGGTACACAACTGATTTTCATAGGAATGATGTGCTTTTTTTTTAAATTAAATATCTCGCCAATAACCAAAA
Organism: Sylvicola cinctus; assembly: GCA_963854165.1. Taxonomy (NCBI): domain Eukaryota; kingdom Metazoa; phylum Arthropoda; class Insecta; order Diptera; family Anisopodidae; genus Sylvicola; species Sylvicola cinctus. Next base: position 61,783,442 of record OY974082.1, on the reverse strand, counting down.
TACTCATTTAGTTATCAGTTGTAAAAATACCATTTAAATGTTAAATTTTAGTGAATTTTAGTACATACATAATTACATCATAATCTTCGTCCATTTTAATGTTCACAATTTATATAATCCACGAACCATGAAAAAAAAAAAAAAAAAGTCATCAAAAAGTATTATTAAATTCGTCACGCAGCCAATGTGTAATTTTACATCATTATGTTATAATATAGCTCACACAACATAATTTATCATCCATCAACATTTCAAACCGAAATTATTAATGATTTATTATAATTTGATTTTTATGTTCACACGTTTGTTTTGTGTAAAAATATTAATCAGTGTGGATGATTAGTGTCTCATACATATTTATGTTTTATGATTTGGTAACATTAAAAATGTGCTTAGTGCGTTTACTTAATTTTTGAAGCTTATTCTGGGTTCTTTTTGTTACAAAAATATGGCTACTTGAAGGTTCAAAATATAAAGTCAAAGTGATTTCATTTAATAAAATAATTAAAAGTCATTGCGCATGTGCATAAGGTTTAACTCTACGGGTGGATTTCATACCTAGAATAGGCTTCTTTATTGAAATGTACAAAGTATAAAAATTTTGAAACAGTTAGTCGTGACTGTTGAGCTTTTTTCTTAGTTTCAATTATTATTTTTTAAATCTTTCAATTTTTTTAAATAAATTTTTTTTCAATAATTTATTTTTGAATATACCCGACTTATTGAATGCTTTTGTTAGTTTACAATAATTATACAATAGAAAACATGTTTTCTTAATTACAATAAATGATGACCATTTCTTTACACATAAATATTTAATATTGTGAAGCAATGAAATACTTAAATGTTTTTAGTTGAGTGTGTTTTCAGTTCAAATTCTTATTAATTATTTAATCGTCGTCCAAACTAGTCGTTAGTTGAATATGCAATTTTTAATGTTTAGGACCTAATGTCAGTATTTATCTGTAATTGTGTAAATTAAATAACGGAATATACAATACATTGCATTGAGTATTTAAAAAAATAATAATGTTGAGAAAAGGTTTTAATAAAACTAAAAGCTGTCTGATTAAATAAAAGATGTTTAAAAAATGGGCATTCATTAAATTGCAGCGTTGTTGAAATGAAAAGGGATGATTTCAAAATACTTTTCTAATTAGCTGCACTTGTGGTAATTACTTGAGCTCTTGTTTGCTAGCTACGAGTACTAACCACATTCATTGGAAAATGTATTTTCTCAGTATCATGGGGGTTTTTGTTTTAATCACGGTTTTTCTGTTTTTAAATTTTAATGTAAATTATAAAGCATTCCCCATTTCATTATGAAGCTTTTTTTTTTATTGAAATGCTTTATAAAATTATTATTTTAATTGTCTTTACAAAATTTTAATTATTCTGGTGTACAAAAAAAAAACTCTCATGATTTGTTGTGAAATGAATTATGTAATAATTTTTTTATTTAATTACAATTATTCTTCTTTGCCTTTTTTAAAACAAATAAAAACGTAATAATTAAAATTTGCTTAATATTTGTTCATCACTGTCAATTGTTTTGTTTAAATTAAATTAAAACCCAAAAAATTTAAATTTAACTTCAATTATTTAGTACAATTAAAAAACCGTCAATAAATCACACATAAAATACAAAAAAAAAATTCTATTGACAATTATTCGCCTGAATTTGTAAATTGTCAATTTAAATAATAAAATTCAACAATGCGCTGTCTGTTGCATTGTGGCGTAATAAATAATAATGCATCCATCATTATGGTGAAGTGATTTGCTGCCAATAAATAATGTCATTTAGTCATACTATCCAATTACAAATTTAATTTGTACATTGGTTTAATGAATTAGAAAATTCAAAATGCAAGAGAATCATTATCATTCATAAATTCACCATTTTAGTAAACACGTTTCCCAACGTTATGGTGTGGTGATGCATTTTTTATCTGTCCGTTTCAAAACAATTTTGTGTGTTTATTGAGTAACGCAGCAATAGTGAATCTTTTTTTTTTTTAAAGCCAATTCTATAAAATTATGAATTTAATAAAAAAATGAACACTTTTCTCAGCATGAAATATAAATGAAATTGAAAATATTGCAATAAAAGTAATTCCGTAATCCAAATTCAACGAAACAAGCATACAGAGTCGATGCACCAATTTCTATATTATATCAGCTGTAATATCTACTATTTATCTTTTGTGAAATGAAATAGAAAATAATACAATAAAAATGCACATTTTTATCTCTACACTGAACGGTTCTATCTACTTAATTTATATAAATCAAATGCACATTCTCTCAGTCTTTAGAAAATTTAAACTCCGAACGCCGGTGAAAGCAAAAAATTTCCAATTTTCTTTTATCCACTTCTCTTTAACTTACATTTATTAACACTTACAAAACTATGTATAAAAATAGTGGTGGTGTTGTCAGAATGAGGGCAAAATAGCACAACTGGAAGCTACAAGTATGTACATAACTAGTTAAATCCATATTCATGATTTTATATATACTTACTATATATTATACTTACGACAAAACACAGCAGCAACAGGGCAACAGCTCCACCTAATTAAATGAGACTTTACCTAAAATACAATAAAGCGTCATTGATACTTGGTTTGCGAGGAACATTTCCATTTACGAATTTTATTGTTTGCCGAAAGCTTCATACCTCATCCACATTAATGTACAGTGTGTGTGACATGTGTAGTTAAATTTATTTGCAGCAACAATGTACATTCGTACACAACGGAGAGATCCACCAGCCGGAAAATGTTGCCGCATGTTGTTGTTGCGGGCTCTTCGCTGCTACCTAATTAATGATAAAATGTTTATTTTTCAGGTGTTTGCATAACAATGCGACTAAAATCAATGTTTGGCAACATAATTTACTTTCAGTGAATTTTTTTAATACAATTTTAATACATTTGTTAATTAAAAATGAATGAAGTGCTCAACATGTAGTAAAAATCAACAAAAACGTGCATTTTGTTTCAGGCGTCACAATTCTTCTGTCGCTCACGGTTTTTCTCAACCTTGTAGCCGAGACATTGCCACAAGTTTCCGACGCCATTCCCTTGTTAGGTAGATCCAAAAAAAAAAAATTTACAAAAATCACAAAACTCTCAAAATCAAAAAACAAAAAAAATTAAAGTTTTTTATAAAGTTTTTAACTACTATTTGGTGTATTTTCTCTCTCTTTTTGTTTTTAAAATTTTCACTCAAAATTTTTACTGGGCTGGCAAAGACATACCTACTAATTGCAAGCGGACATTTATCATTAAAATATTGCCTTTAATTTAATTTAATATTCACCTCCAATGTTCGCTTTTGTTTGAGGGTTCATCCCGTCCATGTTAGATGCAATAATTGTATGACTGTGCCACTTACATTCTCACGTATATTTACTGTTTTTTTGTTTTGTTTTGTTCAATCGTCTTCTATAATTTGTTTTGTCTTATATTATATAATGTATTGGAAATTTTCAAATTCGTTTTTTTATTTTTTCGTTATTTCAAATGCAATTTGAAAACACAATATTTTCATTATTAAACCCTTCTTGTTGCTCATAATATATTATTGTTCTTTATTATTGTAACAATTATTGTTATTGAAAGATTAATGTTGCGTTCAGTTCCATTCAGTTTCGCTCCGTATTTTCCCATTGATTTGTTGTTAAAATATCTTTACCTTATTTCAGTAAGTTAAATAAAACTAAATTAATAATAACAACGCCCTAAAAAAATGTATTTTGTGTGTATCAGAGAGAAAGTTGGGTGCCAAAAAAGGGCTGATACCGTGATATTATTTATTTTCATTGAACCCTTTTTGATGTTGATCTAAATAATGAACTTTTGACCCAATTTCGGAATGATATTTCGTTGTGTAGAGGATAATTTAAATTAATTAAATGTTGACTTTTTGTCTATTGACTGTTACAATTGTGCAATCGTTTTATTGTACATATATTTTATAGTTTAAACAATTCAATTATCAATTGTTGTTCCATAAACTTAATCGAGTTTCAGCTAAAAGCGCTTTCTGTGTAATACAAACAATTATTGTCTAACCGTGTTAAATTATTGACTGTCTAAGCGTACAATATGATTTTTGGTTGTTGTATTTTGTGCTCGATAATTGATTTACAAAAAAAAAAAACAATTTAGCAACAAAATTTAATTTATAATTTAGCGTCAACAAATACTTTTTTTATAAATAGCACAAAAGTACCTCCATGATTTAATTATATTTTCATTTAACAATGTAAAGCTAAAGTTTTATAAAATGCTTCAAATTATGTGTTCAGTGTATGTAATCGTACGATTATGTTTATTCAGTTCTTTTATTTCGATTCATTTTAAACGTATAATGTTTAGAGCAGCATTTGCAATGTCGATGTATTTATTGTTCATCCAAACCCACAAACATGCAACCCTCAAATCAATTTTAAAAAATTATAATGGATGTGTAAAATTTTATTTAAAAAATTTATTTATATCAAAGTAATTATTAGAATAGGTGATAAGAAAAAGGGGAGGACGATTTAAAATTCAAACTTTATTATAACGTTAGAAAAGCTTTTCTTTATAAAATAATTTCAATTTTACACATTGCACAAAATGGTTTTAGAAGTTTATTACAATTGTTTTTAAGGTTTTAAACTGTACTTAAAAAATAATTGATACACTTAAAAGTATAAAGTGAAGCATGTTGAACTTAATGTGATTATCTTAAGAAGAAGATAAATAGCAGATAAAGAAAAAACTAGACGGTAAGCTTCGTTGTTGAGCTTTAAAAGGTGTTCCCACCAATTAAAACACTTGTTTTCTAAATAAGTAATAGTTTTTAAAAAATCGCAAATTATTTTCTGTAAAGAAATCATTTTTTAATACGAAACTTAAGTATTAGAGCTCAAAACTAAGTTTTGCTTAACAAGCACGCTTTAAGTGTAATAATTATTCGTTAAGTAAGTTTTAATTTCGAAAGGAATTTGCTTACTTGCCATCGAGAATGTACTAACTAAATTAAATTTACTTTTTTTAAGTTCAAAGTGTTAAACAGAGCTTTAAGCTCATATTTTTTTTAAAAAAATTACATTTAACAAGAGCACATTCTCAATGATTTAGCAAGAAAGTAAGTAAATTACCTTGTGCCTCACAGTCAGGCAAGCTTATCGCGCTTAACTTGCTTACTTAATTGCCAGAACATCGAGTATGTACAGTGTACATTGTACACCTTAACGGCAAATTCTCGATGACATCGCAACACAAAAAGATCGATTTTGAAATAAAATGCAAAAACCACATTCGCTGCAATCCCTTCACGAAATATCATTGTTAAAATAAAATTGGGTCACCCTGTTTACATTTCAGTTGTTTATGCACTACATTTTGTGTTCACAAGTTACTAACTAGTTTTCTACAGTGGATTTCCGTTACATAATTTGATTTTCTAACACTCACACGCAGTCTCCATTTTTATTTATTTTAACGCGCAGGGAACAAGGGCTAATTTTTCCTTCAATTCAATTACACTTTAGATTCACTTAATGAAATGCATAATTTATAAAGACGATGTTATAGAGAAGACAAGTTGTCAGCGCTGCGCTCATAGGGCGGTGGAACTCAACAAAGTAATACACAGAATATTAAATTTTAGCCCTCGGACTCTTCACATTTGATGTTTCATTTTCTTTCCTCTCTTATACATATTATATTTCTATATGTCTTCGATCTATATATACTTTTCGTGTGTTTTTATCCAATTACCTTTTTATTTAGATAATATACAATTATATTTCGCTTGCTGTATTCATTTCTGCATAATATATTAATGTGTTTTGTTAAGGCATAATATCATATTGTTACTTATACATGTATTTGTAAGCTACTATTTAAAATGTAATACAATATCTTAATGTTGAAAGTTGCGGTTTATTTATTTTGTTTAAATTTTAAATAAACAAAAAAAACTGGGGTTCAGTTTATATGTTAAACAGTGGCACAAACTATACGGTTTATTAATTATTAACCACATCAGCAGTAACTAGACAAGGTATTTGCGTCATTAAAATAGCAATTTTGTGTTAGTAATAATTCAAAAAATTATTGAAGAACAAATCGTACGATTACTTACTTATCTGAAAACCAACCGATAATAATTGTTTGTTGTTATAAATATTCTAATTGATGTTTTTTATATATTCGGTGTGATTTCTTATGTTTATTGATCACAAGTTCAATGTTAACCGCACCTATCATTTATGAAATCCCTCACATTTTGTCGATTGTGCGTGTTTCATTTTGTTGTTATTACTTCTTTTGCTATTATTGAATTATTATCTTTAAAAAAACAAATGTTGTCATCACTCAGCCGTTACCAAACGTACAATAAAAAAAGCCGCAGGCCACAAAAACCATCCTTATATACTCCCAACGTAATTTATATATAAATAATTTATCGTCCGCATTGAATTTATTAAATTCAATACAACCCCTATTTTCTTTTTGTGTTTTCGTTTTGAATTTTTTTTTTTTTGTTTAAACATTTTCATTGTGCGATCCTTAAAAGACAGATCTCGTCTATTATCGATTATCCTCCACCACTAAAACACATCAACGCACCGCAAAATTCCCAACCATCCACACTATCTTCTACAATGGTAAATATCCGTTAAATTCACAAATTCACATCCCTCTCGTACATTGTACATTGTACACATCCACATAATTTATATAGTTTCTAAACATAAACACACATTACCATTAACACTGTTAGACAGATCCAATTGCAGTGCTGGCGCCATCAAATTAAAGCACTTTGCTATATTTTCTTCATTGTGGTGGTACAACAATATTTAAGGGAACGGGGGTGAACGCAATCAGCCAAACTGATGCAAAACTATATAATACGTGTACCCCCATCAATATCGGTGACAAGTGTGCGAATGAAAATTCATTTACTTTAACAGAAAGACACGTTATTTAGATTAAGAGCAAAACTAATTTCTATTCTAAATGAAAACATGATTCAAATTGAATTAGCTATTCAAAAATGATTTTGTTTCCAGGTATTACCATTCTTCTGTCACAAACAGTATTTTCCCTATTGGTGGGAAATGTTATAACAAACACGAGCGAGGCCGTTCCACTATTAGGTATCCATTTATCCAGTGAAAATCAAGTGATAAAAAAAAATTTAAATTAAATTTAAAAACTCTTCAGCAAGTTAATAAAGCTCAAATGAACCAACCATATAATCCTTCTTCGTAACTATTCTTTCAAATAATATTAACCTTCGTATATATAATTATATCAATTTAATCCTATATCTTTAGTTTCTGATCTTGTTTTTAAATCGTAAATACCCACAGTGATTTATTTTCAAGACAAAAACATTTTTGAAGCCAAAACAACACAAATGTCTGTTTCTAAACCAAAAAAAAATATATATGAAAAAAATGCGCAGAATTTTTTTTATCACAAACAGATACCTAACAATTTTTGTTTAATTAACCGCAAGGATATAATCATCCGCATGTCCCGGTAATGGCTATATAACACACGAAACCGCTTTTGAAAATTTGTTTTTCTCAATAAGTTTGCATTATTTGCTCTAGATACTCTGTACAAAAACACACACGCCTGTCTTAATAAATATTTCGTCTTCTTTTTTGATTCAAATAATAATAATAATTATGATAACCAATAATAATTGATGCTCAATTTTGTACATGGCATGCTACAAAATAAAATGTTATGATACACGCTAGCAGTTTCAACAGCTGAAACAATATTTTATTAGATTCTATAATTATTATTAATTACATATTGTGGTAAAGCCCCCGGCAGCTGTTTGTTTTGAAAGCTTTACACCTGTACATTGTGCGTTCTTCTAGGTGATGCTTGTGTGGCTGTAAACAATACACTAGCCAGATATGATTGAATAATATTTATAAAGATAATATTATGATTTATAATTGCACACACTCTAGAGTCTAGGGAATTCAATAAACCTACAATCTTATTTTTTCAAAGGTTAAAATGATTTTGTTTAAGGGGTGTTTGTAAATAAAGGTAATGCCTTAAAGTGACGTGAATTTTGTTGTTTAAATTATTGGAAACCACGATATATTAATATTTGGCAAGGTATTATGTTCCTATTAGGCAGATAACACAATTACAATAAAACATATAAAAATATAACGAATTTGAGGTTATGTTAAATCATGCAAATAAGCTTTAATCAATTGTGACCTTTGCCTAAAAATTAAAAGATGTGTCACGAACATTTGTACGAAAAGCGAACAGAATTTTACTTAATTCCACTAATACTTGAATTGATAAAATGGTTTTGCGAATCGTAATACCTTCTCGTGAATGTACCGTGGTTGTAATCATTAAAATAGTGTTTCAGGGCATTTAAGTTTTTAATAAGTCTCTTAAGTTTTATTCTGTTTTTGCTGCAGGATGATACAACTCACACAATATCTTTAAATTTAATTAAACTGCTTTACATTGCATGAAACATTTTTAACTTGCAACAAATTTTAAAATATAATTTTTGTTGATTTAAAACATAAAATCCAATATAACGGTGTTGCAGCGGTTAACCACCCAATGAGTTTGTGCCACCGTTTAACAGTAATCTTCTTAAGAAGAATTACGCCCACTCAGTTCAGTTTATGCGAAATAAATGCTACTGCAGTTATACAAATTCTGGATCACATAAAATGCCGGATTTATTCAACATTAAGTATTTAGACTTTTTTAATGATTTTTGTTGTTTTTTTTAAAATAACATGCAACTTTATTATAATTCAATGTATAATGACAATATATATTTATGTAGAAATCATCACAATACCTTGAGTCTCATTTCACCACAGTTCATTCCTCATAAGTCATACTCCTTACAATCACTTAATATTAAAACATATTCATTATATTCAACCAATTATATTTTTATGAATTTTAAAATCACAAATACAAAGTTTAATATTTGGAACGCTCACAAAAATTTGCTCTGTTCGTTTGGCCGAAATGTTGTGAACAAGTTTACAATTGCTGCCATTATAGTTAATTAATAGTGCACGTGTTGTTCATAACATCGTGACCAATCACGCATCCAAATTCTTTCCTCTATCGCTTCATGGCAAAGTGTAAAAAAAAACATTCCAGGAAAATTTATAAGGGTTAAAAAAATGTGCTTAATATCAATGTGTTTAAATTATAAAACGGTTTCAAAATTACAATGAATAATTTTTTTTATTAAATGTTGAAAGTTGATTAAACTTGAGTGTGTTCTTGAAGGACAATTCTCATTTCTTCTAAAACTTAAATTTAATTTTATCACATTCTGTTGTTACAACTTTAAAAAAAATTATAGTTCAGTTTTAATTAACATTTAGCGTTTTCCACTAAGGAAATGAGTAGATACACCAGAAACATGTTAGCTAAATTTAATAAATTAAGTCTGAGGATAATAACTTTATTTAGATTTACTAAATTTTCGATTTCTTTATAATTTAAATATTTATTATTGAACATAACCTCACTTTCGAAATTTCTCACTTGGCTCTCATATTTTGGCAAATCCCGGTTTGTACTATTTGATCTACAAATTGAGCTATTTATTATTTTTGTGCCCTAATTCTAATGGTAAGCTGTTCAAAATGGTGCTTCATTTTCAGTTTGTTAATTTAGCTACATTGCACTGGTGTATCTACCCCTAATTAATAAATATAGAAACAAAATGCACATTCAATTTAATTTAAATCAGTGAAAAGCCATAGTTCGCTTTAAAATGGTGGTAAAGTTGGAAAATGTTCTCTATTCTTATTTCCAAACAAATATTTAGCATTTAATTTTTAAGTTAAAAAGATTTTTATCTATTTTGTCACTATTTTGTCGTATCATTAATTTTAATTAATTAGTATTACTTTTAGTGTTTTATTCATTACTTAAATAATAAATCATTTTTATAAATCACCATCGGTAAAATGTTTTCAATCATTAATTAATGTCATCATTATTTTTGTACTTAGTAATTCATTATTAAAAATAATTATTGAACATTACACTAATTTTAAAAATCCTCATATAACTCCAAGTATCAAGGGCCGCGACTTAAATGAATTCAAATAAATTCAACATTTTTTATGGGAATATTAAAAAAGTTACGGAAACAAGTAAATGAATTACTCTTGTCTATTCTTAATGTGCAAAAACAAAAAAATACGTTCTACTTAACAAAAAAAAAAGCTTGCCCTTTCTCCTCGCCCTTTCCGTAATGCTATTGTCTCTCAAATTTTATTTCTATTTACATAATATATTTATATATGACTGTGCTTACTGTAATAAATAATATAATATCCTTTCTAATGCCGCATATAACTAAACCTAACCACGATTAGCCAATTATATAATTCACAATCAGCAAGTTAACTATATCTAAACACCACCTATGTAGTATATTGATTGGAATTAGTCTGCAAGATGAACTGCTTGATGTTGTATTAATTCATAAATCGACAGCTTTGCCACACACATATTTCATTGAAGGAGCTTTTAGTCCTCAATGTCACTTTCTGAATCCTCTTTAACAATTAATGAGACATCACTAAAACCAAAACGTTATTTCTACAGTTTAATTTATTACATCCACTTTGTGATTTTTTAAATAAAATTCAATTAAATCTAATTTAAATGAATTTTAACTTAAACCATTTGTAAATTAATGTTTGCCATTTATTCCAAAATTGTTTGGACGTTTGTTAAATGCTCCTTAAAATGAGCAATTTTAGCAGGAATAACATAAATAAGTAGTTGTAAATAGTAGTAATCTGCATGAAATGCTTTGTTCATAATGATCTCGCTTCAAAAGAATGATTTTGATTTTTGTTTTCGCTAAAAAAAAGGTAAACTACTTTTTTTTTGAATTTTGAAAAATTCTACTGGTGCAATTCCATGTAAATAAAATGTTTGCTTATTGATTGTGCAACAACTACTCATTAAAATTACAACGACAAATTTAACATTCGACATACTTTCAAAAAAAAAAATCCTTCCTTGTATAAGTTTTTAAAATTTTATTTGTTGCAACTTCTTCTCATAATTTGGCTTTTCACCCACAAACATTTATTCTCCATTTATATCCAATTTTAATGATACATAACTATTAATGTTTGCATGCTTGTGGTTTATGTTTCATATTTTATCAAAAAAAAAGAGTTCATTATATCAGTCAGTTCAATTTCGTTAAAATTTACATTTAAAACTAAACCAAAAATGAGGCACAACAAAATAAAATTACTAAAAACAGTTTTTTGTTTTTCCCCCAATCCGTTCTATTTTGTTTCGAACGCATCCCCAATCAGGCACCTACTTCAACTGCATCATGTTCATGGTAGCGTCATCTGTTGTATTAACTGTTGTTGTACTTAATTATCATCATCGTACTGCCGATATTCATGAAATGCCACCATGGGTAAGATTTTTCTGCAATTTGCATTATTAAAAGAGAAGAATTGTTTGTTAACGCCGTGGAGTGTTTTGATTGGTTGGTTAGATAAAAACTGTGTTCCTGCAATGGTTGCCGTGGATCTTGCGAATGGGCCGACCTGGCAAGAAAATCACTAGAAAAACTATTATGTTAAGTAACCGAATGAAGGAGTTGGAGCTGAAGGAGCGATCATCAAAATCACTGCTGGCCAATGTGCTTGATATCGACGATGATTTCCGGCATGGTGGGATTTCTGGGTCCCAGACGGCAATCGGATCGTCAGCGTAAGTTTGATATTTTGTAAAGTAATTTTGGTCCTAATAATTAAGACTATATTTAGGTTTTTTTCTTACTTTTCTCTAAATTTAAATAATTTTTAAAATTTTTGCACAAGTTAAAAATTTTATATTTTTTTGAAAACATAATTTAAATACTTTCCAATTTTAACAATATTAAGAGACTCCTTAACCTTTCTATGTTCTTTGAAACAATTACTGAAAATAAAGTTATTGTAATTGTTTCAGGAAATAAAATTAAACTCTATTTTCTAGACTATATTATCTAAAGCAAAACCAATTCCAAAGTTTTGAACTCAATTCAATTGCAATTAGAAACAAGAAACAAAATGGTTTCACCAGAATTTTTGTTAATGAATGTTTGCTTAATAAAACCAAGCATTCAATTTAATTAAAAATGCATCACATGCTCTTTGCACTATCTACTTATGTGATTAAATTTCTTATGCGATGTAACTGAAAACCATTATTGCACGATGCCTCACCTCAACGATTTGTTGTTGAAGGAAACCCCTACGACAATTTTCCAAAACATCCAAAATGCACAATTTTCAAACTTTTCTCATTCAAAACAAATGCATTTAAAACACCAGTGGAAAACAATTATCTAATGTAACGAAATATCAGAAGAGACAATTATTCTTACACGAATAGATTCAGCCGCCCAACAACCGTGGAAGAACATCACACATCGCTAGGGAACTGCAATCACAAAGACCTGCATCTTATACTCAAGGAGCTGCAATTTATTACGGCGCGTATGAAGAAAGCAGACGAGGAGGCGGAACTCATCAGTGATTGGAAGTTCGCCGCAATGGTTGTGGATAGGTAAGCGTTTTATTTTATACATTTCTGCAATTTTGCAATTAGATCAAAACAGTAAGTAGTTATAAGATGCAGTGTTGATGCATAGAAGAAAAAAAAATGTGCCAAGGGAATAACTAGATTAAGGATTGAGCTTTTGTAATAGGATTACACGAACACAATCTTAAGAATATTCATTTGTCAACTTCAGCAAAACATTTAGGTCAATTACTTAATTTGAAAAAAAAAACTTCATTAAGAAATAATACTTTATCTCGGCAAAATATCTCTTTAATTAATCCCTAATCGGCTAGTTCATCCTATAGTTAATTCATCGAAAGCCATTTTTTTGTTGGTGTCATTGCGATGAATAAAGCTGAATTCACTGCTTCTGCAAAAATGTGTCGAACAAGCTTAGTTCGAACTTGTTTCCGTGTTGAACGTTCACCGGTGCGGCAGAAAAATGCAACACAAAGTTTTCAAAATGGTGCAGCACTAAAAGTTATAATTAACTCAAGCACAAAAACTGAGAATTTAAAATTTTCGTATAAAAAGTGTGGGCTCGCACGATCTCTTCGAGTAAAAATATACTGAAGCAATGAATTCAGCATAATATTTAAATAAATAGCTGTTACTTGCGATAAATTGTTTACGATGAATTTGCCAAGAATTAATTTTTTTTGTAAATAAATAGAAACTATGGACAAAATTAAATATTATTTCAAAATTATTGAAATTTTGAAATTAACACTTTTTTTTCTTTCCTTTAATTGCAGGTTTTGCTTAATAGTGTTTACGCTATTCACAATCATCGCAACCGTAGCAGTGCTATTATCAGCGCCGCATATAATAGTTCAGTAATAGTAAATAAATAATTAATCATCCATATATGATTAATTATTGCAAAAAAATTAAATCGTTAAAAAAAATACTAGGAACAATTAGTTAAACCAATATAAAAATGTGAAAATTAAATTAAAATGGTTAAATCTGAATATAAAATTTAATAAAAAAAAACAACACAAAATAAATAAATAAATAAATAAAAAGCAAAAATTAAAAAATCGAAAAAAAAGTTTAAACTGCCGTTATCAACTTGTACGAAAAGAATAACACCCCAAAATGCGTAAAATTAAATTAAATAAAAAAAAAACACAAACACACACAAGCAAAAAATGTTAAGTCTATTGTTTTCGTATTGGAGCTGAGCGCAAAAAAAGCCACAACAAGAAGTGGAAGCGTACACCCATGATATTATCCAAATTGAAACAAAAATAAAAAATCGCTAATCCTAAATATTAAATGTAAAAAAAAAATCACACAACCACACAATGGAATGGAATTGCCAAACCCACGTTCAACTCGTTCAGTACGCTGTACTTCTGTAATTGTTCCTAATTGAATAACAAAAATAAATTAAAAAACAACGCTGTTACAACTCATCGCCTATATGTAGCCGGATGCCACATCATCCTTGCGTCCCATCCTCAAACAAAACACTATAAACAACCCACACTGTTGTTAGAACCGTGCGCTTCGGATGCTCCAATGCAGTCGGGATAAAATGGCCAACATGCGGGGTAAAATTAAAAATAAATAAATGCAAATAAAGCGGTAAGTTTTAGCGAATTAAGATTATTAACGTAGACCATTAAAAAATACCAATATCCCCTCCCCTCCCGTAATTTATATATAAATAAATAATATTAATAATATTTAAAGACAAAAAAACAAAAAACGTATTGTAACTGAATCGTTATTATGAGATGAGAGAAAAACTAATCGAATTTTGTGTTTAATTGTTTTAAACTGTACAAGAATTTTTTTACCAGTAAAATTTAAATAGTAATTCGAAAAAAATGTGACAATTTTTTATGTATTTTCGATAAAAAGATTATTTAAGTAATTAATAAGCAAGCGCACCCACTATAGTTAATGGCAGGCGTTTAAAGTTTAAAGAAAAAAAGAAAAAAAGAAGGATATTATGAATATGATGGATCAAGTGTTGAGTGATCTGATGGTGAATGGACAGACAGTTAGTAAAATAATTAAAGTCATCTATATGTAGATGGAAATACTAATTAGAGAGCAAAAACAATTTATGTTTAATCACTATAAACTTTACATAAAGCGCATATGTTTCAAATATGCGTTGTATAGGTAAAACAAAAATTAAAAAGAGGAATTAATTTAAATGAAAATGCAAAAACAATATAATAAAACAAAGATTTATTCATATATTAAATATAACGCACACTCTACACACACATTTCTTAATATATTCATGGAATATATTATATTATTGTATGTAAATGTATATTTAAATATGCATCCCTGTTTCAATAATGAGCTTCCACATATGATCAGTGTGTGGCTCATTGGCTAAAATACATAAGAATAAATTAATTTTAAAATGGGCAACATATTAAATTATGTTAATTAATTATTAAATTTAAATTTTTTAAATCCAAACTCCATTATTTGATGTGTTTCATTGTGCACTACTCGTATTATTATAACTTCGGTTGCTGATTGTGGTGTGTAATTTCCATAACAACGAGAAGTGATGACAAAATAATATTTTTTTTTAAATCGTATAAAAATAATGTCTTTGCAAAAATGAACTTGACAGTTTTAATTCACAAAAAAAAATTGTTACGAAATTAAAAATTAGTAAAACGAGCTTAGTCCTGTTTAACGAGTTTGCAAGAAAAACCTTCATAGCTTCACATTTCTTGTAGATCGTCCTTGTTTTTGTTGTGCCTCCACGTGTCAATTCCGCCCAAACGCATTACTCATCGCTTTATCGTTTCGATTGACCAACATTTTAGAGCGCCTATATAACATCTTGGTTATTTTAATTGTTTTTATATTTAATTTAAGTATAATCAGCTCAGTTTGTTAAGACTTAAAAAAAGGAGTTTGTCAATTAAATTAAATTTATATTTGCCCAAGACATTTAAAAATATGCCTCCGCAATTAAAACTCCAATATTATTATTTCAAAACTAGAACGAAATTTTAATTGATCTGGGAAATTTTAAATTTTCATTATTAACTTTATTCCTTATATTTTAATTTAGTGAAAAGATTATTGCAATGGATAAAGGATAATTAAGGAAATTAAAGTTGGAAACTATAAACTCCACATCTGAGTAATTTTACATTTAATCAAAAACCAACTAATCGTTTCACCTTTTTTACGTATCGAAAATGTTTGCGTAATTTTATTGTATGCACCAAAATTTTGCACTCCTTTAAATGTTAGCGGTTATGTCATTTGTCATCCCCATTTTTGATTGAAAAATCAAAATGATTCAAAAATATTTTCAATGCTAGAGAAAAGAATGCACTCTTTTTGCGTACAAAATGTCAATTTTTCAAATAACAAAAAAATGTGAGCAAAATTTGCATAACGCATTCACTTTAACACACACAAATCCATACAGAATTTTATTTTGTTAGCCCACACGTCATGACAGTTTGTCGTGCTTCACATGCGTCGTATGACTTTACAATAAATGTAAATGAAAATGAAAATAATAACTTGAATTGAGATTAAATAGAAAAGTTGTATATTCATATAGATTTATATGTATTTAACATGAAAAAATAAATAAAGGAGTTTATAAAAAATATTATTTTAATAAAGTTTATAGTAAGTAATTTATAAAAATGAAAATTATCAAATAAAATAATTATTACCTGTCATCGAAATACCGATATAAACAGACAGAGTTTCGTCACATTGACGAATAGTTTTACAAGAGAAAAAATAACTGCAGTTAAATTGTAATTGTAATTATTATCATTGTTTTTAAAAAGAAAATATGTAATTCAATTTTAAATAATAGTTTTCGATTTTTACTTGTGTACCGCAAAATGTTTAGTTTTTGTTAATTTCCTGAAACCGATAATGCGATGCATCTTAAAAAGATGATTATGAATTTTTATATTTACCCACAATAGCCTTCAATCACCTGATTAAATATTGACTATAACAATAATTGAATTTTAATTAGAAAACGAAGTTCATAAAATCAAGTGGCTGGACCAAATCAAATTAATATTTAGAAAATAAATCTAAATTTTCCATTGCAATTTAATAATCTTTCATATTCTATATAATACGGTGTGTTTGAAACAAACCTTTTGCACATAGAATTTAGTTTCAAAAGTAAAATCTCTTTGACCAAATATTTTCATTAAAAACGAAATTAGAGTGGCGTTTTGTTCAAGGGCTTCCTACCACCCACAATTTACCCTTTTTAATATTTTACAAAAAAAAAATTCTTTGCACAAAATATAAAAAGAGATCTTCACCGATGATATCCACAATCATCTGTGCTGTTTAACTTGATACTGAATTTAAAAATAAAAACCTTTCTACTCTATTTACACTATAACGTTTTATATGAAGCCCACCGACTGCTCTGCTGTCTTTTATGCCCTTTTTAAATAATCACCTTTTTAGGATGCATCATGAAATGCAACTGGTTGCAACTGATTCATTATATCTAAATATTTTTAATTCAGAATGCAATTTGAATTGTTTTTATTGCAATAATTTGATCCCGACGACAAGAAATTAATAAAAACTAAACAAATGTTTTTCATTTCGGATTAGAATAATTCTTTTGGAATTGATAGAAATTAAAAAATTATAAGAAAATATTAAAATAACGAATTAAATCGTAAGTCGTTCCCTAACTGAAAGAATGTTTAACTTACATACATACTCGTACTTATATGCAATGAATTCTTGTTCTTGAAAAAAAAAACAAACGACAAACGAATATTACATGTAATGTAGCGCTGTAATGAATTCTAACATTATAAATATTTTAACGAGACAAAAATGAGTGACAAAATGAGTTGAGCCAGCAAATTTTTAATTTGTTTAATTTTTTTAAATATAATTCGAAAATACCATAATGTGAATCTTCAATTATTATGTAATATTTCCAATCGCCCTTGTGTGAGAATTTTAGTGAATTTTTTATAAAAATCTCTCTGTAAAATTGATTACATGATTGCGACTTTTTCATGAGCACATTTATTCCAATTAAAAGCAATAATAAATAAATGGTTACAGACTAATTTAAATAATTGCCGCAAATTCTTCGGTTCCCTTAAAATATGGTCAAAAATAATATTATTCGTAGGCGTTGTTACAAAAAAAAAACTCAACTTCGTTTGGTAAAACTTTAAAATTAATTTTTAAAAAAAGTTGCAAACACTTTTATTGGGAATGGATTAATAAAATTGAATATAATCAAATTTTGTAGAAAAAAAACCTTAAAACTCTAAGAGAAAAATCAAATTTTTCTATATAACTATAATTAAGCATTAACGTTAATAACCAAACATTAAAATGAAATCCACGTCCTTCGCCATTCATCGGTCTACATGTCATTAAAAAAATATATTCATCTAAATTTCAAACGCATTTTCCCTTAAAACGGAAAATCAAATTATTATAAAAATGAACACATTCTCAAATTGAGCAAAAATGATTTTTTATAAAACAAAAAACAAAAAAAGTTTGTATAAAATAAATGATGAAACGTATTTTCCAGTTTTTGTCTTTCTGTGTACTTAAATTTAAATTTAAAATGCAAACACACCCATAACAATGAAAAGGCCACCCCTAATGTGTAAAATATTACTAACGCACCACGTGTTTAAAAAAACCGTTATAAATAAACACACTCGGACCGCTGTTGATGCTAATTTGAAGCTCTCTCTCAACAATTGAGAATCATAAAAAATGAACGCATTGGTGTCATTTTAATGTAGTGCAATGAGAATAATACGCTGGGTGGGAGGCTTGACCTTGTAATTAATGGAATGAACAGTTTTTTAAAAATATACACGTAAAAAGTTCATATAAACATATATTACAACATTATAATAAATATATATGTACCTACATAAGAATATATTATTTTTTAAATAAAATGAAATAATAAATTAATTTTTTTATTAATTATTATTTTTATATAAAATGCGAGAGATTTAAATGGAAATAGTGGGATAACAAATATTTATATAGACATTGCAAACAAAGTGTTAAATCATTTAATTCATCAGCAATTATTTTTTAATTCATCTTATCATGTTTGTTCCACAATCGTCAGGATTCAGAATTAAATAATAAAATGGGTTGTACAATTGTATTATAGTTAGTTCGAAAAAATGTTTAAAAACATGCATCACCGCAAATACAAAATGAAAATTTTGTGGTTAAAATTGTGTAAAATAATATTTTTATAAAATTTTAACCATTTAATCGTCAGTCAATATTTTACATAAAATGCTTTAGAAGGATTTATCAAATGTGAATCACAATGAAACTGTTAAACTATAATTCAAGAAACGCTACGGCAATTTAAATTTATAACCCCAATGTAACATAAACGAAATAATTTCCCAAAACTGTTTCATGTTTAATGGTTGTGTTCAAAAGTACAAGCTTAAGTACATAAAATCCCTCATTTCGTTGGCGCTGTCATTTCTTAAATTATTATTACTTTCGTAAAAAGTGCTACAAGTGCTGCATTTATGATTTCGAGCACGATAACACGCTGTCATTGCTGTCAAATTGTGGCCCAAATATTTCCTAAATTATGGTTTGGTACGTAAAAAGCGCTACAGTACGGCAAAGTGTGGCCATTTTACTTAAGTAAAGTCCCTAAATGTGGGATATTTTTGTACTGTTGAACTCCATACCATGCAATACAACTGAAAGTTCAAATCACTTCAAAGATTTGACGGTTTTGATGCTCCACAATATTCCTTAAAGACAAATGACTTAATAAATTATTTTAATACAAACAAAATATGAATTATTTGTTAAGGAATAACCATAAGTGCAAAATAACACTTAATTTTCTCACTGCTTCAACATTTCAGTTTATGTTGTCAAAAATTAAATGTTGCGCCCACGCAAACCGCAACTCTCATTGAACGGGCGTTTATTCCAAAGTGGATTAATTGTGTATTCAAGAAAATACATCTGAACTGAAGAATGAAACTTTCATCATTATCCAAAATGTTTGTATTGTTCAATATTTGACGCTTTCCACATGAGATGAATAGTTTTACTTTCAACCCTATTACAAAATACAATGCAATACAATTACCCAAATGCTTTCATTAATATAACAATGGTATTTATTAGTGTAAAACTAAGTTAGATTGAATTAACTAACACGACAAGATACAGGTATTGGGAAACCACTTAATTTAATAGCGAGAATGTTGTGACGTGCTGGAAAGTGTCAACAAGAAAGTCTCTTCAAATAATAATTGTACTAAATTCCTAAGTTTCCATTTTTTATTTTTTTTATAACATATCAATCGTTATACGTACGTGTATGAATTTTAGCCTCTACATAATATTATATTCGACACATTAACTATAAACTACTACTATAGTGAAAAATCTAAATTTATATACTGAATTGAAAATCATTTTCTAAATAAAATCATTTGAACTGATGGTTTTTTCGTTTTTTAATTAAAACCAAAAGCAAATCAATGTGTAATGTAATAAGTATAGGTGGAGGAAGGAGCCTATTTGCCAAAAATGCAATTAATTGTGTAATCGTTCCATATTGTGTATAGTTCGATCAACTCTATATCTGTTATTGTTTACATTAAACGAAGTATTAGATTGAAAAAAATTGATTTTTGCTCAAAAAAATTACTAAAAAATAAATGGAAGTTGACCGTACGTAATTTTAATTAATATTTGTGTGTTCGAATTCAAGTATTAAAAAGTATAAGAACAAATTTTTGTGATACTAAAAATATTTAATAATTGGACAGCAATTCAAATATGTAATCTCATTATAACTAATTACACCTCAGCGGAAGCAAAATTGAAGCGATTGTTAAAAGCACAACTGAATTGCTCGCCAGCTCATTAATACTTAGTGTAATGACCAAAACATTTTAAACCTGTAATTCAAGAAAAAATCAGAAAAACGCCTAAACTTTGCTTTGAAAATTAATTATTTTACAGTAAATTGAACCAACAAGCGTTAAGAAAACAATTATTACTTACTCACAACTGAATATCTTATTTTTAATTGATTCTATCTGTTGACCGTATGCGAACATTTTAAAAACCACAAAAAAAAACAAAACAAAATTATTAATTAAATTTAGATTCCGTTCGTATAAGTCAAAATATTTTATAAGAAAAAAAGGAAAAAACTTTTTTATGTTAAAATTAATTATTTAAATCACAACTATAAGAAAAACAAATAAAACAAATTAAGATATGTATATGAGACAGGTTTCAGATACGAACTGGCCGGAATGTAATTTCAAAAAGGAAAAAAAATTATAACACAAAAACAAAACAGTTCCCAAAAAGCTATTGGGCAAGAAAAAAGAGGAAAATACAAACTGATTGAATTCAAATAAAATATTTAATAATGTTATTGAATGTTTTTTTTAAATCATTTTGTTTGTGTTACTTATGATCTTATTAACTTTCAGGAATAAACAATTTCACTTAGAATATTAATGGTAGGTATTCCGTATTTTGTTCAAAAGCGTATTACTTTACTTAAGTAGTCGCAATTCGTACACAAAATGGCCGTACTTTACCGTACTAAAGTTATAAAGTAATGTACCGTATTAAAAACAGTAATTGCAGCACTTGTAGCGCTTTTACGTAACAGTGATTAATTTAAGAAATAATTGGGCATCATTTTGACAGCAATAACAGGTTTTCAATTTAATGCACTTCAGCTCGTATTTTTTAATGACGATTCCCAATATTGAGGTGCAACCCATATTTTTGTTACAGATTTTTTTATAAACAAAAGTTCACCAAACTATTGTAGTTTTAAATTTCGACAGGAGGAACAAACTATTGTATTAAAGGAACCAACGGTTGGGACTTCCGAAAAGTAATAAGGACATTTCTCTATAGCTTTCAACTTCTTGCTTTTTAGAACTGATTGAACGGTTTTTAGATTGCATTTTTACTTTGTATGTAATTGTTTTTCCACAGAATAAGAATTACCTCTTCTGGAAAGAGCATGATGCTGTTCTGATGAAACAGTAACTGAAATATTGCAATATCGTTTTCAAGAGAAATGAATGCAGATTCAAAAACGTTATTTCAATTCTGTTTTTCAGAAATATTGAAGGATTTTAAATCATTACCTTGCAGATTTTTGTGTACAATTTACTCGCATTTTGCTTCACAAACCGTTTTCTTGGAAACTGATGAAACTATTTTCATAACCAGACTAATAAACATGCAGATATTTTTTTTTTTTTAAATTTGTATTAATAAAAAGTTCGCCATAATAAATAATCGCTATTAAAAAATAAAAATATCGTCGTTGATTTTTATTTTAAAAACACCGTTACAAATCAATTTTCTGAAATAAATGTAACTGCAAAAATATTCTCAAATAAACTTCATAAACTTTAGTACTTATCTGTCTTAACAAACTCCCAAAGATGATATCACACAAACTTATTCACTGCAAAATGATTTAAACACACATCACGTTCCATATTGATAGTGATTTAGTGTAACTGTGCAGATGCACAATTTTCTTTAAATTATCTCCCAACCGCTTCATAGCAAAAAAAGTTTCGGTTAACGGAAGGCTAATTCATTTTCCAAAGTAATTTGACATAATTGCTGACTGTCTAATGAGCCCATTGCCCCCCAATTACATTAAAAAAGTTAGCACCAAAATGTTTATTGCTTTCGCCCTTAATTGACAGCCACCCGAGAAATGCTGACAAAGTTCTGTCGTGTCAAGTTGTTGTGTGTGTGTGTGTGTGTGTGTGTGACCGTGTGTATTTACACTTGCGCGGCGGGAGTGTAGTGTACGCGCTCTTATAATGTGGTTGATCCCAAGATGGTTTACATGACATCGGTATACAAATTTATCTAATACTTCCCAGCAGACGGAGACTTGTTTTTCTCTAACTGTCTGTTAATTAATTGCACACTTTGCAATTGAACTTTTATTGTTTGTTCTTACAGTTGGTGCAGTTTGATTAATGGGGAGCAATATTTAACATCAATTGCGTGACAGCTGTGGCAATGATGCACTGCGCTCATTTGTTGATAAAAATGTAACAGACAGCCGCGCACACTGAGCAATTTTGTGAAATGCTAAAGTTCATCATATATTGTGGTTGGCATGAAAACAATAAACACGTCTTTTGGGGTTTCATTAAAAGCCACTAACATCTTATTGCAAACTTCATTACGCAGATGTAATTATGAGCATGCAAATTTAAACAAAATTATTACGAAATTAACGACGTAATTTTGTTTTGGCTTTATTTACTGAATGAAGAGAATTCATCTTGCACATTGTTCTTACAGCTATTTGCTTCCTTGATGGTTTTACTTAGATGTTGTTAATTTTTGAAAGATGTTTGGGTTTTGAGAAAGTTCATTTTGAATTTAATTTGTTTAAAATGAACACTTCAAAAACAAAATTAAGTTTTAAATTTGAACTACAACCAAACTATATTTCATTTATTCTATTTTATAGGAACTTGGGTTTTTTTGGTGAAAAAATGCTACCTGACTTTAATTACTAATTAACCGTGATTTCAATTTAAATTGCAATGAATTAATTTAGAAATGCATCCATTGGTTTTTGAAAAATCTACCAGATGGACGGACGAAAATTTGCAAATTTTTTCTAAACCACTTTTGAAGTCAGGGAGTGTCAAAGCGTTTTTCTACATCTGGATCTACTTCTCCTGTAAAACTCCACACTAAAACTGGCAGTATTATAGGCATATTTTAAACGAAAAAATGAACCGCTGAAAAATCTTGAAAAAAACGTGGTTCGTGAAAAAATTTACAAATTCTAAAAATGATTGCAGAAATGGATTTTCAGAAAACAAATTATAAAAATCTATTGAGCCTTTTAGGAAGAAGAGAACCACAATTACACGCACACCGTAAGTTTATGTGGAAAGAATTATTCAATTTAGTTCTCACCCAATTTATCAATATCAGTTAGTACAAGATTAAAGGATTCATCAAGGATGAATTTGCATTGCAAAACAAATAATAATGCAAAGATATCCTTTAATTCAATTAGCTCAAACAAAATTAATACAAACATTAGAATAGCTATATTGCTTCAAAGTGCATTAATATTTATTATCAAAATCATTGCACAACTCCTCCTTTTTGCATTTGAATTGTCACCGTACTGCGTGTCCATTGCATCTCACACCAAAAGCAAATGCAAATGCATTCCAAATTTTGCATATATTTGAAAATATAAATTTCAAAGTGCAGAACGCAATTTTGAGTTGTTGTTCCACAGATTAATGCAATTGGGATTTTGCAACAGTACTCGAAAGTCGCAATAATATTTCAGTAATGTAATGTGATAATGCCGGATTTGGTGCTAGCATTCTGCACAGATTAAATGAGTTTTGCAAATCTTCAGATTGTAATCTTTTTGCAGCATTGAAAATAATTATCTCAGCTGGAAGTTGCACTGAAACTTAAAATTGCATACTGTTTAATAAATAAAAGTTATACAGTCGCAACTATTCAGTATGTTAATTTGTTTTCGGAAATCTTAAACGGTATTAAATATTTATGCTTTTTCCTTTTGACATTATTAATTAACAAAATCCAAGGATAAGTTTTCATTAAATTGTGTACAAAATTGCGTCTCAGTTATTTTGTTATATTAGGAATTTTTTTCCACAATTTTAAAGATGAAAATAAGACTGATTTTCAATTATCGTCTTGATATAACCAATAAAGAAAACGTACAGATGAGTGTTACTGACATAATATGCAGTGAACACATAATGGATCGATCCGGTGACAATACACAATGCCGTAAAATTATAATGATTGTCAAGACTTAACCCAAAATAGTCCTTAAATTTAAGTAGACAAGCTCGCAGTGTGCACAATGATCCTTCTCTCGACAGTGTGACCCAATTATGAACAAGCACACAACACAATACGACCTCTGAACATGAAAGCACACACTCTCACACATCCAAAAACATATGTGTGTACTTTGCTGTTAAAGCAAACTTACAGAGTCCTCCACGGAAGCATATTATAATCATGAGATAATATTTTCATCATGAAGACTTTTTAACACTCGTTTTTTTATTATTTGCATACAAAGTATTACTTCAAGTGCACTTTTGCATCTTTGTTATTGCACTCAAGATGCTTTTATTTTAAAGTTGTATGCACTTGCAGGATGTTAAATTAATTATTATGTGAAACGATTCCGTTTAAAGGATATTATTCTGCAGATGTTCTTTTATTTAACGATAAATATAATTTTTTTGCAGAATCTAAAAATAGAAATGGAAATGAATTGGCTTTTGGACCCCAAATAAAAAAAGGGCAGCACTTTTAACATAGGTTTTCTTGAATCGACATTATCTAAATATCTATATGTACTCAAGATCTATACAATTTGTGGCTAAATGCTCACATATCGAGATACACCAACATAATACAGGCATGGAAACATAAATATTTTGAGGGTTCCTTTTCATGTACACAATTTGGTTCCATACAATTGCATTTATCTGCTTTTTTTCTTTTTTTTTGGTTGCGTGTGCTTTACCATAAACTACTGACAGTTTCTGTTCCACAGCAAACGCGGGGGTGGAAAACTCCCACAAAAAAAAAGGAAGAACAAGAAACAACTGCCTTTGCAGAATGATACGACACGAATGGACTCGAAAGTATATAGCTTTTCACATTGCGTGCGTTCTCTATACTGATTTTATGGCATTGCCTAAGTATGATCCTTATTTATATGGTCCATTTCACACTGGGATGGAGTAGTTGTGATCATTGAGGCATGCTTTAGATAAGATAACTTTGGGTATGACCTTCAACTTAAATGGCATGTCTCGTGTAAAGCTTATTATCTAACAAATTAAATTGTTGGACCAAGTTATATCGCTATGGTGAATTTTGTACACGCTGCCACCAAGCAAAAACATACGTGTGTCGACCATTTATTTAATTCCACTTGTGTCCCTATCATTAAAATGGATTTCAGTAATCACACTGCTTATATTAACGCTTTATATGAGGTCGCCATGTTAATTTAGGGGGGAGGAGGATTTTCCCCCAACAAACATAATTAATTACCCAGTGGGAATTTTTTAAACAAATTAATTTACATTCTTTTTTTATTTACTTATTTTTTACCTTTTTTTTAACACACATAAATTTTGCAGCTAAAATCGATCACAATAAATTCCTTTTAAAAAAAAAAAAATATGTTACCACAATTCAGCCAAAATAACCGCACAACAAAAAGGACACACAAACCACGGAAAGGAGCCGGAAGGAGGACAACAAAATGTAAAATAACCCAGCAGCAAAAAAAAATTTTTTTGCTCATACCTATTAATCAAACGACCCAGAATCGTGGCGGCATGTAATGGCATATTTATTTTTTTTTAGCTAAATGAAAGTGTGTACTTAATATTATGCGCTTACATGAATATTGAAGTGGCATGTGTCAACCGACGTGTGCTCATCGTAAAACACATTTAACCTGAACGTCTTTGTATAATTTATCAAGCAAGATTTTTAAATCGGTATAATATGCCCACACCAGTCGCATGCCCGTAAATAGTTAAACATGCACACGGAATAACATAGGTACTTATAATAAATGATATATTATTTACAAGGAAATATATAAAGTCTGGGGTGGGTGGGACTCCTTTTTGGAAAAATATGTGGCACGAGAGCACTCCGTGCTACAGCTTTTAAGCTTCTGTTTTTAATACGATTCGAAATGTAAGCAATTTCATTGCATGGTCGACTGCATGCAATGCGTTTTCCTTATATGCATTACGTGTTATGTGCAATATGTGCGTCGAAATATAGGGTTGTCCATTAGCGGCGCGTGCTGATAAATTTTTAAGACAGTTCGTGGCGGCCATTTTGTTGGGGTTAAATCTGTTAAATTTATTCTTTGTTTTTTAGTCACTATGGACAAACCAACGTGTGAAATTAAAGGGTCCAGCAACACGGGATAATTATAAAATTTTATTATGATCGAAATAGGTGTTTTTTGTATCAAAAAAAACTATTTTCAATTTATGCACAATAGATTGTCCAGCTTTTTTTGCTCGAATTAACTTTTCTTTTGTTGTTTTCTTAAGTCGCAGATATATTCGAAGAAGCTACAAACAACCATTTTCTTAAATGTCATTATAAACCAGAAATTTAGCCTAAATTGGACCTCGGGGATTCGCGCTATCCAGAGAAGTCGCGGCGGCTATTTAAGCTATGTCATTCTACCTATATTAAATAAGGTGGTAAAAAGTTTCCCTGCTCTGCATTTGATTTACCACCAATTTACTTGGTCCTTTTTAAATGTAAACAATCACAGTACGAAGGTAATAGGAAAACATTTTGAAAATCTTCAAACAAAAATTTTTTAAATAACGACAAAAAATTTTTATTTTTTTTGCCTGGCGAATCGGGAAAGAGGGAGAGTTCGAATGATTTCAGAAAAAATGACATCGATGGGTCTTTGAAATAAAACAAAAAATCGGTTAAATTTTATTAAATTTTAAAATCAACCCACACTAAATGGAAAACCCTATATTTTAAATTTTACATCACAACCACAGCATATAATACAGAAAATGTATTATTAAGACATTCATAGTGTATGTGACATGTTCCCCATTATTCCAGGAAGAACAAATCTAATTGAAATCAATGAAAATCACTTTTATATTCTTTATAACTGAATAATCCTCCACGCAAGAACACGACCATGAGGTATTCAATTCAATTAAAAGTTTACCCGTTTACAAATCTCTTTTAATGCAAAAAGACAAATGCACTTAAGTTATATGCAGATTACTATGCGGGGGATAATAATTATTCATTCACTCACAATGTCACTCCAGACACCAAGTTGCAATTTTGTTATACGCCATCACAATCCCTCATTTTGCATCCCCACCCTGCTCCCCACTCGCATAAAAACCTCAATTTACAAAGTACGGCGATGCTTCCGCATATTCAACGTTATTTTGATGCTATGCAGTTGCAACTGCCGTAACACTCGTATAATATGTGAGTACATCAAGTCATACATCCAGCTAAGAGGACCCATGTTGAAAAGATCCTTTATTGTGCATTTTGAGAAATTCAACAAAGTTACTACCCACTTTTATGCACACTGCACCATTCAAATGTATGAGCACCCCCATCCAGTGCTACCCCACAGTAGACTTTTGAGCGGCTGTATGTATGCATCCTGATGTTTTCCATTGAATTTTAAATGAGGCATCAAGTTGTTTAATGATATAGTCAAGTTGAGATGCTTCATCTGTGCGCAGTAAATATATAAATTCATTTCACTGTCATTTCCAATTCTAATTTGTTGTACTGTTGTTGTAGTTTTGCATCCTTCAAGGACTCACTCTGTGTTTGTACACGTGTGTGTCCTGTGTTTAAACGTGATGTAATGAATATCGTGTTTCCTGTTTGATTGACACCTTGTGTACGGGCGATTATATGTGAAGCGTAATGCTATGTAATTATTAATTAGTAATGTAGGCACACATAAATGGATAAAGGTATAAAGAGTGCACGAAAAGAAGCCATTTGACATTTTGTATTTTCCTATTTAATTATTATAATGTGAATATAACCGAATTTGCGAACTTTCATTGTATAGGATGAATTATTTAGAATAAGAGGACATGTGGTTCTGTTTACTTTTCCTAAAGCACATAATAGTTCTATGTAAAGCCCCACTATAATATCTCTATCATTTCCTTATCTTGTATCCTGCACAATTCGTTTATTTGTCCTGAGCAAGGACATACAGCGTACCTTTTGCAGACGGAATTAAGTTTACAGTCAAAACGAAGTCTTTGAATTATTTTAATTTCAATGTTACAATAAGATTTTTATGAATAAACTATTTTCAAAGATTCACGGAAATAAATAAAACGAATTGATTTATCTGTGTTACTTATTTCAACCCTCTTGTAACAAAAAAACATTGAAAACGAGGTGTGAATTTAAATACGACTGTTGCTTATCTACATTTTATTAAATCTTTTCGGAGATATGGAAAATATAACCTTGAAATTTCTGAATTTTGGCCTTGGTTTTCCTCCAAAATTGGTACTTTCATTGGGATTAGCAATAATCATAGTAATCTAAGACGCACAGTTTTTGAATTACATATTTTCATCATACAAATATAATCTTGAGTTTTAAAATTTTGACCTTTAATTGTTCAGCAAGTTTTCTTATCTTATTCAATCCTACAATAAAGTGAAAAAAAAATTCAAAAATATTTAAGGTTTCTGAGATATAAAAAATTTGACCTTAAATTTTTCGATTTTGACCTTGGAATATTCACCAAGTTTTCTTATCTTATTTAATCCAACAATAATCTGAAAGAATTTTATTTTTTTTTGTAAGGTGTCTTAGGGAGAAAAGTGGGGTTTGTCTTTGTCCACCCCCTTTTTCGACAGAAGAAGCATCTAGCGGGATATATGATAAGATATATGCAGTTTTGTTTAGAATACCTTGAAGAATAATTGTTGTGAAAATGAAGAAAATCGTAAGGCCCGTTTCTGAGCCCCCATACAAGAAGCTCAGGGGGTGTCAAGATATCGTTACCTTTTTTTTCCGATAATCTATATATGCCCTTGGGGTCGTATATAAATTAATTATGCAAATACAGCAACAACAATTCGGTAATAAAAGCAAATACAGCAGCGGTATTTTTTAATTTCTTCAAAATTTTTAGTGACATTAAAAGGGAATGTTTGGTAAAAGTACAGTTAAAATATTTGTTTTTAAAGTGCGAAAAAATCTATATAAATTAATATTTTTGATTAATTTTCATTTTATTTTGAAGGTTACAACTTACAGTAATCAAGGAATGAATAACGATTTCGTTCAAGTGGCTCCCTCTACAGTAACTCTTGCTGTTTCCCAAATTCTTTTCTATAATTTCGACACCTATTTCGTCAATAAAAGTCGCAATGTTATGTTTTAAAGATGAAATTGTCGTTTAATTATCTGCATATTTGTAAGATCACCCTACATTTTATTTCTTTAAAGGAACTCTAAATGAAACACCCTTCATTAATAAATTCAACGTATTGAACGCATATAGTTTATTCTCAGAAGTAACCTTCATTTATCATTTAATGGAATGGTTTAAATTTTAAAGAAATTCAATTAAGTACTATCAATTAAACTATAAAACACGGTTAAATGCTTTTGGAAAATGCAAAGTATTTATAATATATTTTATAACACATTTTTTCCACATAAACACAAATGCCACATATTGAAATGAATGCATATTGAAAGCAATCATAAATTTCAGCACTCCAATATGGGTATTCCTGCATATTACAATCACATTTAGTAAAACCGATTTCAAATCAGGACATTCTTGACATTTCGACAAAACACCACATTTTTTTGAAAAGGAAAAAAAAAACTGAATAAACAACTGCGCGATTTCATTTATTCATTTTCAGCTGAAAAGCCTGTCACATTGCGGTTTGTTGCTTTTTTTTTTTCAAATGCTTAAAAAGGGGTTACACAAAATAACAGTTTTTCTTACGGCATCTGTTGGTGGCAGGCGGCTGCTCGAGTATTCATACAAAATAAAAAGGATAGGGAAGAAAAGTAAATAATAACTGATTATGGGAAAATTATTATTAGGGGATTATTTAAAAAAAAGGATTGTATTGTAATGTTTTTCTATTCCTAGAAAGTAGCCTATTGTTGCAGTAATTTAGTTGAATATTAAAAGGATACTTAAAAACGCGGAAAATTAAAAATAAAAGAATCAAATGTTAGAAAGAGCAATCAAAGGAAGAGAAAGTTTATAAAACTCAATACCCAGTCGAGATCTGTCTTTCTTTTGCGGTAAGAGTAGAATATGATGGTTTTCCAATTAAAATTTTCATTTGAAGTCTCCTGACTTTTGATGTCATTATAATTAAAAGTTTTATTTGCAAAATTTATTGTGTTTTTAATTATAACGATTCCAATCAAAATTGTAAAACAGTAGTTACGGGTACGTCATGAAGTTGGGATTTAAATTCAGTTTACCCGCATCTTTCTATTGGTTTTAACAATTTGTGTGGGTCTTGCATCGATTACAAAGGAGTTTAATTAAAATTTGCGATTAAAATTAAATTCAAAAAAAACATTTTAAAAAGCTGTTTACATTTTTCCGACGTTGTAAAAGACACATTGTTCAATTAAACTCCTCACTGAATTGAAATTAAAGCTCCTTACCATCTCTATAAACAACTAAATTCCATTTAACGAAATAATAGTTGCAGTCAATTAAGAACACAATATCGCAAAATGTATATTGTCCTACAATACAAGTACGACACTACCTGTCACATATGAAGGTATGAACTATAACAGTCCTTAGAAACATCATGCATTGGGCCAAGGGCGATGAAATAGTATTCCCAGTTCCCATGCCATATTATGCAGCGCTATGAACCAAGTAGACGCCGCATTCAGCAGTTTATATATTGGACATGGACGCTCCTGCTCGTGTGTGTAATATGAATGTGTGGTTGGGAAAATGCGTAATAAATGGTCTTGCATACACGGAGTGGTGATAGTTTAAATGCACATTTTCTATTGTGATACGTGATGTGGGAGACCACATGAATGTATGTATTATGCAATTAAAAGGAATATTGCATTGTAATGCAACAGAGTGTGTACGTGCTTTAGGAAGTAATTTCTGTTAGAGTGTAATAGTTTGAGTGCACTTGCTCTATGTATACGGAGATAAGTCTGTAAACAAGGACTTTGCAGGGCGGGTTTTAAGTTTTTGGGTTGTGGATTTAATTATAGCAAGTTTGTGTTCTTAATTCTTAAATGGTAATTAGTTTTTCAATGTTCGTCTATGTGTGTGGTGAAATTTTACAGCTATTGATTGGGTGGTGGGCATTTTAAAAACATCGAATTCAGCAGGTCCTTGCAAAATGAGTGTGACAAGTTGAACATCAAAGCAATATTAAGGCCGAAGGTTTTTAATTATAAATAAAAACGAATTGTTTTTTAAGAAATACATTATTACTCGTAATTTGTTACGAACCCAATAAATGAAATAGTTATCTTTAAGTTCTATTAAACTTACAACAAACTACAGGGTGGTCTTTTTGCCGGTTTCTTTTTGAATCCCGAACTATGGCAGAATTCAACGAGCTTTAGACCCAAAAATTGGACAACTATTTACTAAGCAATCATGTTTTAAATATTGAAAATTTGTTTTCAAAATCAGCATTGTGTGATGTACAGGGTGGATGATTTAATTCTTTTTTTTGAATGCGATAAAATGAGTTGAATGATGTTTTTGATGTATTTTTATTTCATTTTGAAAGTTACAGTAGCCCCGTTAGGAATAAATAACTATTTCGTCTACGTGGCTCCCTCTGATGACCATTCTGTAACTCGTTCTGAACGTCCACCCCAATTTTTGAGCACATTTCCATTAATTTCACTAACCAACTATTTCGACAACAACACTCGAAATTTTATTTTATTTAAAACTGAAAATGGGTCTAAATTATCCGCTAAGCATCAATCTTTAAAGGCAAACGACAAAATAAATTCTGCGATGTCTAATCATAAAAAGAATCTATTAAATGAACCACCCTGTAAAACGCTTTAATATTCAATAAATGTAACTTTTTAAGTAACAAAGTTAAATTTTAGATTAAAATTGACAACCTTTCGGTTAGAAAAATATTTTCTTTATATGTACTTGAAACAATTACTTAAGTTCCAGCAAATTGTAAAATGAAAACCCCAAACAATTGAATGGTTCATACTTTATGTTACAACAACGCATCGCATTGCACTCGCCCATATTTCCACTCACCACACATTCATACAATTTTTGCAATGATCTGCCATATTGATAGCAATCACTTTATTTTTGTCAAATTAAATTGCATTTCGGGAATTTCAAGAGAAATGATATGAGGAACGGGTTGCAGACAAAAAAAAAAAAAAAACACCTGCACCACATCCGTGGGACGAAGGCAAAAGCATGCACCACATATTATTATACTGGATGTTTTGCTTGTCTGCTTTACAAGTGGCACAAAAACGTGGATGTGGCAGTTCGATTAATAGCTGGTATTTTGTTCTTCATGGATCTCATGGTGGTGGCAACGTGAGCTGAATCAAAATGGGCGCCAACATGTGTTTTCTTTTTTTTTTGCGATTTTTTTTTTTTTTTTTGCTGTTTTTTTATATTAAATGTGGTGAGAGCCATCATGAGCCACCACCGACAGCCAGCCATATTTAATGGAATAAGTTTTGCCAACCTGCTGACAATATCACATATATAGATTTAATGTGTATAATATAATGTTGGTGGGTTGGTGTGGCAAAGGATGCATGAAGCGGAACGGAAGCAATTAATCAAAAAGCGCTGCGGAAATATTGGGTGCCAACTGCCAACTGCTGGCGATCAAATAATCGTTAGCAAAACAATGAGCTGGATTTATAGTTTTTTATCGATATTATCGCACTGTAAAGTGTTTTGGGTATTTATTAGCAATGTAACGTAGTACAGAAATGGCGAGCTTTTCTTCCACTGCAATTGCATTTTGTTGCAGTGAAAGCACATTAATAAAATAAAAGAAATGGCCAAATATTATTAAATTTCCGGCAAGGGAATTATTTCCTGTGTATTGCATAATATTCGTAAAATGTGCTAAACTTCTTCAAACATTTATGGATGCATTTATTCTCCTTTTCCATTGTGCTGCATTGGGATGGTGTACAATCTAAAGGGCGCTTCAACACGCTCCATAAAGTAAAAATAGCTGCTCTTTCAAATACGAAAACGTTTATACGAAGAAAAAAAAAGCTTAACTTGAGATTGCGGAACACTTGTTTGGAAAACCTTATTTAACAGTTAAAATATATTTTCCACATAAGTAGTCACAAATTACATGGGCTGTTTTCCATATTCCGTTGGCACCCATCCAAGTTTAAATTTCGGCCAAAAATGCAATGCCTTTTAATCCCGTACACGATCGCTGTGGTGCATGGAAGACAAAGCCCATAATTTATGACTTCCAACTTGTTGATTACTGCTCAGTTTAATATCACATGTTCAACATGACGTGATACATAAATGCACATGATTGTTATTTGTTACGCAATGAACTGCATCCAAACATGAATGTGCACCTACTTGTAAATTGTTGCAGCGCAAACCCCACATTGCAATAATAAATGCACAAGTTGTAATAGATGCAAATAGCATCAGGAGTGTACATTTATCATGTTACTTGGCGTTGCATTTGCATAAATGTGTGAGAGTTTAATGTTTCGGCTCGATTTGAGCATCATAATTGGGATGGTTGGGAAATCATTGCATGCAATCTATCTTCGTGTGACGTGCATGTATTTGTGGGGGCAATTATTATCGAATTTGTAAAGTTGATTTGTGAGTGCTGATTAGCTATTGGGTGCAATAGATCACATTTTGATGGCCGGTTAAGTTTAGTTCTGACCGGTATTTACTTAATAGTTAAACCGTGAACGATTTGACAGTGAAATAAATTACTCAATTGCAACAGAAAACTGGATTGTTAGGAAAAACTGGATTATGCAATTTAAAGAATATTTCTAAGATGGTGAAAAATTGTTGAGAGTTCAATTCGTCCAAATTTAGAAAACAGTTCATTTGAAAGACGGAAAAAAACGTTTTTTGTAAGTCAAAGTGTACGCCGTGCGTCGTAGACACCGCCAAATACCAGAAGCTGCTACACTATTTTCTAGAAATTTCTGTCAAAAAAAAAGAAAAGACAAACCCCTCATTTTTAATCTCAGGCACTAAAAGAAAAAAATTCTTTCACATATTAGTAGTGTTTTATAATTTTAGAAAACTTTGCAAAACATTTTAAATTCAAAGTCGTAAAATTCATGGTCAATATTTTGTTATCTCCAAAAGGTTAGTTATTTTATTATTTTATAAGATTTTCTTTCAGATTATAGTTGATTTTCATTACATACTTTTGATTGCTGACCATTTCAAGGTTAAAAGTTGAAAATTCAAGGTCATAATTTTATATTAGAAATATTTTTGAATATTTTTTCACATTATTGCAGCATAAGAAAAGTTGCTGAAGATTCCAAGGTCAAAAAACTAAAATTGAAGGTCATTGTTTCATAATGAAAATAATTCAAAAAGTGTTTTTTTAAGAGTATTATTACTATGATCTACTACATTATTAGTCTCAATAAAAGTTTTGGACAAAAATTCAAGGTCAAAATTTACAGAAATTTCAAGGTCACATTTTCCATATCTCAGAAAAACTTAATTAAATTGCAGTTTCGCTGCAATAGTATATAACTGCGATGTAATTTTTTTAAGGCTCCATTTAGTTCAATAAAGTTCCTTCGACGTTCTTGAATTTGTATAATGCATCGTTAGTGAATAATATTATAAAACTCTTAATTGACAATTCTAGATGTAACTTAGGACATTCAAACCAAAAAGTGAATCAATATTTACGGAATTGTAACCCACTTGTGACTTTAAAGAAATTTGCAAACCTAATTCCCTTCCAAAAATGAATTTCCACACATAATGCGAGAAACCATTACTAATTAAAATTTACAAAAAAAGTTTCAAATTCAATTTCACTACCCTTACCCGTAGGACATGAAGAAACCGTCCAACTAGTAGGCTATATAAAGCTACCCAAAATATGCAGACAAATATGGCCAAGCGTAAAAGGCAGAGCAAGTTTCGTGCATATAAATGCAGTTTAAAGAAACCTGAAGCAACAATTTAATTATATAATTTTACCATGGTCACATTTGTAAGTCGCACAACACATCTTCATAAAGTACTTGCACTCTTGCGGCTAACTGCGAAACTCATATGTTCACACAATGATCAAATACACCGAATAATTGTTAGAGTTAGCTGAAAATGCAAATAAGTGTTGGCATATGCATTTCGGTGCACAACTAGCTGCTCGCATTGTGCATCCGCCTTTTGCATATTACGCCTCGTGCTTTAACTTGAAACTTTCATCCCCTAACTGCAGTACTATATGTGCCGTCGTAACAGCATGCACGACTTGTACGAGTATATGCACAATCATAGCATTTAATGTCAACAAATAAACAAGTACATTTAAATTTCAATTATGTGGATGCTCTTTTGGTTAAATATTTGTGCATATACTGAATATATAGTTTGGTTTGTTGCTTCCAAAAAGGAAGTGCGACGCACGAATGACTGTATTCAGACGATGGTGCACGGTCTACGACTGCAGTGCTTACCATTTCACAGTCTGTTTGTTGTGTATAGGCTGCACTGTTGCACTTTATGTAGTTATGCAGATGTTTGCTGGCCAAGGCATTAAGTGACTGCGTTACAAAGATTTCCTGGAATTTTAAGGAGACGCATTCAAATGCAATGTTAGGAAATGTTTTGTTAGTGAACTGTTTGTCTCCCTCAGGCTTCCTTGAAGCGTTTTGTGTAGAGACGGTGTTTATGTGAAATTGAATTGGTGAGAAGAACATTTTATCATGGCCATAAGAATTCAGCAAGACTTTCAATGGCATTTTTTTATGAAATATTAAAGTTGCAAATTTTACACTTTAAACTTTGTTTCGATGCATTTTTGATTGATTTCCGACGAAATTATAATACATTCCAGTTCTGTGAATGAAGAAATTATAAAATGCAATGATTGCTCAATTTTAATTTGCCTTTTTCGTTAATAAAAAAAAAATTATAAAATTCAAAATTTTAAAAAGATTTTTAGTCAATCATAAGAGTTTAATGGAATTCCCTTTTCCATTTAATGATTTTGAGTCTCACTATTTGTTTCATTTCAAAACATCAGTCAATATTTCAAATTGCTTTTTAAACTGCACAATGTGTAAAAAACAAACGCCTCAATTTTTCAGCCAAATTCAAAGCGATCAAACTTTTTCATATACAAAACAATAGTTTTCGAATTTTTAGCAGTTTCACGCAACCTTTTTTGCATTACACAGCTTTTATCAATTTGGGATTTATCGCCATAACGAGTGGGTGAGCAGTTAAGCGGAATATTGAAATATTTTTTTGTTGCACTTACTCCGTATGACTCAGTTGAGTTTTTGTAACATTTTTAAGCTTTTTGATTTCACCCTCTTTCCCATTCCTTTTAATATGATTTCCATTTGAAAAAAAAACACATTCATTTTATTCCACTCCATATTTATAACATAGAACATGCATCTGCGGTGTGGCACAACGAAAAAAAAGCTCATGAACATAAAACAAACAAAAAGTCTGGCAGACAATGACCTTTTTACTGCGGTCTGACACTGTTCAAACTTTTTCGGCATGCCGGCTCAATTTTGATTTGGACACACTCACACATACTTGATTACATGATCTCCAATGCAAAAGTTCAACACACCGGATTTAATTAAACTTTATGCAATGAACAACACGTTTGTAATTTAACTCTCCTGTGTAAAACTCCAACAGCATCATTCGTCTGTAATGTTCTTTTTGCATTTCACCTGCTGGTGGTGGTTTTAATATAAGATTGCACCAAACGCTTTTTATTTTTATTTTTTTTGGACGTAAAATGTTTTCAAAAGATGTTGGAGCAACCATAGCCGTTTATAGTTACAAGAGGGAAAATAGTGTCATAGGTTCAAGCTCATTGCAATGGAGATTGTCGCAGGGTTGAGGGTTTTTGGGTATGCCTGCATAAAAACTACATTTCCATTACGAAATTCTGAATCAAAGGAGCCATACACATTACACATTACACACACACCCACAGCGACCCTCATGCAAGCAGTGGAGCATAAAATTATTGCGCCACTTATCTTTAGTGAACATCTAGCCCGTTCATTACTTAATTGAAAAACGTGCCCTTATTTTTAAACTCTCCAAGTGCTTAATATCCTCAAATGCACAAGCTAACAACAACATGAATTTTAAGGGATGCGCCAAAAAAAAAAGAAATAGGGGAAAAAAACTCCAACCAGAGAGAATGAAACGAAAGAAAAAGAGAGAGACATAGATAATATAGAACTTTTCGAAAATTCGTTTGATGGAAAAAGTTTTTTAATAAACGAGCAAAAGTACATTTTACCAAATGATAGCAATCTGTCGTGTGTTACACGATCGTATGAAAATTTTGCGTCAATTAATGCTGCGGTACTTTAACTCATGATGCGTGCATTCTGGTTAATTCCTCAAAACATTTTTCGAAAAACACTTCTTTTTTTTTTGCATACAAAAATATTTATTATGATTTTCATCATGTCGTGATGCTTTTAATACATTTAATATGACATTTACTTGCGCGTGATAATATGAACATCAAGTATTTATGCTCGCAAGGGATACCCACCACCGTCTGAAGCAGCAATCTGTTACATCTCACCAACACCTGGCCGTAGTAAAATCAATGGAGAAAACACTTGCATTAAAAGTGCACTCTGCAACAAAAATAATGAGCAGCATGTTGCTTAATAGCCGTATTAAAGTCTTCAAGTGTTATCATTTTTAATTTGATGGATTTAGTAGTAATTATACACATTTTAATTAATTAAGGAATGTACAATGTACAATGTACATAGTGCAGATAACAAATATTGTTTATTAAAATCGTTTACACACAGCACAAGTGCATTTTATGATTAAATGATGCACTTTTGTGCAATGATGTTGATAAAATAAAATGCATTTTGCTTATGAGTACTCAAAGGCTATTCCAAGAATTAAAGGAAGCTTTACCCACCCACTTTTTTGAGTGCTTTTGCCATCAAGTTTAATTTTGTAGATGATTTTTTTGTTTTAGTTTTTAAATTAAATGCGTTTTGACTTCAAAGGAAAGTGTGAACAGATTCTGAATTTAATCACCTTCATTATGCTTGGTTTATTTTTTTGAGACTTAAATATTTTAAAATCAACAATTTTTTTTGTGTTCCCGCTTTAATGCAACGCGAATTTTAAGTTAATTATTGTTTAAATTGTTTTCCTTCTGAAATAACGAGGTAAATCCATATTTTCACATTTCCATCCAACAACAGAAGCAATTTTATTTACACGTAACTCAAGATCCTGCTCTACACACACATCCCGGAAGTCCCATTTCAGTGAGTCCCATAAATACCGTTGCTTTACACTAAATCATTTTGTGATTAACCATATAGTCTACCGTTTTCTTACATTTCATGCATTTTATACACACGACTCACGAGCACAAACGTGTCAGCCAAATACATAAATTGTGTGCTTGCGAACTTACAGCGGCAAAATAACTTTTTGTTGGCAATGGAAGCAAATTTTCTCTCTCACAAAGCCTTTTTCTTCAATTGGAAAGAAATTTTGATAAATGTTATTTTTGTCACACGGTCTGATGAAGTTTCACGACGCCAAAACATCCCAACACGGGTCATTTGCCAACAAAAAGCTGTAGCAAAAAATTTTCTGGCAATATGGGGAGAAATCAGGAAAATAAAAAGTTGTAGTGTCAAGCAATAAATCGATCTTGCCACATGCATACATTAGTTTTTTTTGGGGGGGTTGGCAGTGTTTTTATGTTCCCACTTGTTCATTGGATTAATCATTTGAAAATTTAATTTTTTTTAAGATAAATTTGGTTTGAAGGTACAAAAAGGATATAAATAAGTTGCTAAAATTGAATAGAATTTTGAAATAATAGTCGCGTTCTATTGAGATGTCATTTAGTTATTCTTTTTAATTGAATATGAAATGCAACAACAAAATAAACCTTGTTATTTACTAAAGTTTACTCATTCGGTGTATTTATTACTCTATTGGCCGAAATTGGCGCTGAACAATAAACTATCATTTAGTTAAGGAATTAACCATAATTACTTTGCTGCTTTATAACTAGTTTTAATTGCACTTTACAACTTCCTAAGTTAATATAAATGATTTGAACTAAAAGAAACATACTTTGTTTAAACAGTGACGCAGTCTTCTGAATTTATTTTTTTAAAGAGAACGCCATCTCTTTTCGACTAGAGAAAGTCTTTCTGTTTAAAAAATAATTGTTCTATTGAAATAAACTAAATCACGATCTCAATAGAACGGAACTATTGAATATAAAAATATTCATAATTATTAAATACGCATTGTGTTTTTAAATTTATAAATTAATTTAGTTAAAAGTTTAATCCTTAAAACAAATCTCATGGGAAAAATCGTAAACAAATATTTTGATGTTAGTTTTATGATAAAAGTGTCTGCCCTCTTCTTTCTTCTACGATTTTAAGGTAATTGAAAGTTTAATTAAATTATTGATTTGCAAGAATACACAACAGCTTAAATTAGTTTTTCTTGCACTCAACCCAAAATAATATCACCCCATCAGCCTGTTTACCAATAACATAAACGTCATAAATAATTGATTTTGCAATTTGTATAAACAAAACAATTTCGTAAA
This sequence comes from Sylvicola cinctus, assembly GCA_963854165.1. NCBI lineage: Eukaryota > Metazoa > Arthropoda > Insecta > Diptera > Anisopodidae > Sylvicola > Sylvicola cinctus. Next base: position 61,743,310 of record OY974082.1, on the reverse strand, counting down.
TCCACAAAACCTCATGTACATTGTATTGTACCATTTCCATAACAGGCTCATTCCACCTTTTGCAGCTTGCACATTTAGCTGTGGTTTTCCTGCTCACCCCACTTATTTATCGGATGCAAATGCAAACTCATGAATTGATTAACTCTGGTGAATTAAATCGTTAATTTGCTGAATAATAATATCCCCATAATAACCATCCAGGCAACCATCTGTTGCTGTTATATAAATATTTTTTTGTTGTAAACATAAAAACTATTTTCTATATAATAATAATAACATGTGATCAGTGTAGTCACCACTCACAAAATCACATAAATCATATTTTTACAACATGCCATATTCATTTAGACAAGCAGTCATATGTCAAGCGAGAAGTTTTGCTTTTTTTATTGCCTTAGTTTGTGTTCTTTGTCATTCGCATCATATGTTGATTTTTATGAAAATGATGTAACATCTTGTGTTCTAATAAAAAATGAATGATGAATTTGGTGAAACTATCCACGCATATGATTTGTGGGGAAATGTACAATGTTTAGGATTCGTCTCTTTTATTTTGGGAAGAATTAAAAAACATTTGTGTTTCTATGATTCTTATTTTCTAAAATGGGAACTGTGCGATATTCATCCAACAACAGGACAAATAATGTGCAGCAAAAAAAGGTAAAAGTCAGGTCATTTGTTGAATAAATTTATGTTTCTGTATTTTATGAAGTCATTTAGAAATTTCGCAAAAAGGAATTTTGGCTAAGAAGAAAAAAGGTAAGTTCACCAATTGGATTATCTTTGTGACTTCTATGTAAAACCTCAATATTTTATGTCCTACCTCGATTATTATGCTGCCCAGATAACTAGTCATAACAACAATTATCCTGCAGGGACGAACCCTTTATAAAAAATTGAAATATTGCGTAACAATCGATAATAAACATTGATTCATAATAATAAAATAAAATATTTGATTTAATGATATGAATTTCTTGATCGAACTATAATAAATAAAAATATTTGTTTTAGGGATGGAATCGAAATTTAGTACTTATCGATATATCGAAATTTTCCTTGCCATTTCGATGATTTTATTATTTTTGTGGTCGATATCCCGTATTGCGATATTTTCAATCGATGTTTTGGTAATCATTTTTAATGAACATGTGTGCAAAGTAAACCATTTGGCGTGAAAGTGTTTAATGCCATCGAAACATTACGGTTTTTGCAAACTGAAGAAATAAAGTTTCTGGTTATAGGTTTTCTCCAGATTCATATATCACAGCTATTATTTATCCAGAGCCTGAAGAAGAGGTGGCCGTTAAAATAAAATTAAATTTTAATAATTTTTGGAACAAGATTTTATTTCAATATACAACCCAAAATATTTTATCATTAGCTCTAGTTATAAGCAATATTATCAAAAATACATAATTAAGCAATCAAAAATTTACTTAATTTGTTGTTAATAATTACTTAAAACTATTGTTCTCTAATTTCAGTCTCACTATCATAATAACAAACATAATTTAGCTTCATGAATTTTGTCGGTCCATGTTGGTCAACAATAAATATGCATTTAACTATTTTCATATTAGAGTTGTAATTTTTTTTAAATATTTCGATATAAGTTTCAATTATACTTCGAAAAAAAAATTGACAATATTTTGTGATATTTTATGTATCGATAATTTATTTTTTTTCGATTCTGATTTCGATATTTTGACACGATGATCCATTCCTAGAATGCTTTGACTCATTGTGAATTATTTCATAACCTTTTTGCCCAATTGTTTAAAGAAGGTACTTAATAACAGGCAAACGAAATTAATAAAATAATTTAACATATTTAAAAAATATATTTATTTACAATCTCGTCAAAATAACATCGTCGTTAAATCATTATGAAAATATTAAGTCTATCTCAACACATTATATCAGACATTACAAAACTAACTATATAATTCATAGACTAGATACACAAATTTCCTTATGGTTAGCTCATACTTCATAGCACACAACTAACGACGTTGTCACCGTTTTTCTTTCTAATCTATAGCCCATATATTTAAGTAATGCATTTCTGATTACACTCCCTATAACCACATAAAGTTCATACACACCCAATGATACGTCCTAACGACAATTGTTTGCTAAAATATTTTAAAATATTCATTTTCTAGATAATTTTTATACAAAACCTCATTCCATTTCAACACTTTGTCTACACGTGTCGGAAGAAGAGTAATACCTGATAACCTTTTAATCAACAGCTACATTCAACTACCCCTTCCTAAGGTGGCAATTATTAAATAGCACACATTCTTTCTTAAGTGGTGGCTTTAAATGGTTACAAATGTAAACAACGTATGCACATACAAGAGATGAATGGTTCGCAAAAGGGAAATGTTTTTAATGATACACAAAACAAACAATGCAACGAGAAAAGACATGGATGAATATTGAATGTACGTGGCAACATCACTTCAGCCCAGCTTCGAGTGTTTCCAGTATAAGATCTCTTGAATGGAATGCACTACATAATGACGAGCATTGCATAATGCAAGCTGCCATGCAGCATGTATGATGTACGTTGTGTGTGTGTGTTTACGTTTAAGCAGATAAACCGCATGCAAGAAAATTGATTTTAAAATGTGAATGAATTTGAATATTACCGCATTTAAGTGAATGCAAAATGTTGCAGTTTGCGATGTTCTTTTATTTTTCCTGTGAGGGAAATTACATTGTTTCAATAGCATCATTGAGATTTTGTTGTTTTAAATTTATTTAAGGGCTTGTGCTGGAGTAGAAAATTTAACATTTACAAATATTCGTTTTTGAGATTTACTTTTATCGTTGTCATACTATTTTCACTTTTGGAATTTTTTCGGAACTTAATCGGGATAAAATATATATGAGTTATTAACTGAAAGTGTAGATTTTACAAAGTAATTAATTTTTTCATAACAGGAAGGACGATTATTAAACTTTTAATTAAAACATTTTTTCACTTAATGTTTAAATTCAGTTTAATTTCAAACATTAAATAAAACTTTTATAAAATGTTTTGTGTCTTTCCTTTCCGCAATACTGGGAAATTTATTTTATAATAAATAACTATTTCATTTGATTTAAAACGTTTCAAATTTTCAAATAAATCCTTCCGTCCAGGAGTTTCTGAGAAAAAATTCGGTTGAACACACATCTTTTTCAATTTTGATAAATATTTTCCGAGAGTGTCAAAAGGATTTTTGCATCATTACCATTTTATTTGGGAATAGCTACAACGATGAGGAAGAATGTACTACTCTAGTTTGGTAGGACTTAATAAAAGAATGATTTAATTAAATCCGTTCCTCCATCCCTGTATTTTTAATCATTTTAGGATGCTTACTTCGGCTCAGTCTCCCTCGCTTATTGAAACAATAATTTTATTTGAACATTGGAATCATCCAAAATCTGCTATAATAGATGAAATCATTTTGTAATCCTTTAGAAACAAAAAACAAAACAAATTTTCTTAATGAATCTTCTTAAAGAAAGTCAAAATAATTCATTAAAAATTAGGTTTAAAAAAATTAATGAAATTCCAACAATTTAGAATTATAATTTGAAAAAAGTCATTTTTTTATTATTTTCCTCTGATAGTAATAAGTCGTATTATTTACTGAATGCCAAAACATTTTATTCAGCAAGATATTTAAAGGTTCTTAACATTGCTGAAACAATATGCAGCTCAGCGAAAGATGGCGCTTTACATTAACATTTCAAAAAGCTTAGTTTTGAACGCGCGCGTTTTTTAATTTTCAGAAGCTTTAATGAAGCTTAAAATTTATTCTTTGAACGTTGGCACTTGCAATTGTGTATTTCTTAATTCTTTGCAATTAAAGTGCAATAGCGCGATGCAATTTTTAGAGGGGTGTACGTTGTTGTCCTTGACTCTTGAGACAATAAATTTAAAAGTTTCTAATCCGATTTCTTAAAAGTATTTTGCGATAAGACTGTCTAGATGAAGTCGTTTTTAAAGCCGCGACCTAAATTTAAAACTCAAAATCAAGAAGAACTGCACGGAAATTAAGGACTCGTGCGTACAAATCTTTTTATGGACCTTATTTTAACTTTATTTAAAGACTTATCAAGCGAATCTGAAACCAACAATCATAGAAAACGGTATATAGAAAATGACACAAAAATTTGCTTGAATGCATATTTGATTTTTCACAATCGTTGATGCGCGTTTTAAATTTTTGTGTTTGCGCTGCAATTTCACATCACACTTGATTTCAAAAACTCCCCCGGTTGAACGTTTCAATAGTTTAACAAACAAAAATGATATTGCGTGTTTCCTTAATAAGTCAAAACAACTTAAAACTTATAAGAATTATAACATAACATAAATTAATTTTAAAATTAAACAAAGTAATAAAAATGTGGTTTTATTTTCATTACTTTTTTTTTAAACCCGATTTAATCTTCTTGATGCAATTATTTGAACATAAATCATGTTCTGTGGCGCCACTCACCCAGCTGATGACAAAACATCTTTATTTAATTTAAATCTGCGCACTTAACTTGCGCTTAAACTAATCTGCAATACTCAAATAAATCATATTGTTTGTTGTGCTCCCAAAAAAAAGACGATTAAACATGTGAAATCGTTGTCCAACCATATAAGGCGCACCACAAACATCAGATGAGCACTTTAAAGTGAAAATCATTCAAGCGCGTCCATACCAGAAGTTATCCTGTCAAAATCGAGATAGGAAATGCCGTAAGTTTTCTGGAATTCAAAAAATGTTAATGCCTGTCTGGAAATGTAATTACAAGCGCTACACGACATGCGAATGACGGTACAATAAATTCCATTTAGTATTTAGTGGATTCTAAATTTAGAATCAGAATATGAATAATATGCTTTTAATTTTTGCACACATAATTGCGGATGTAAGCATGAAGTGTATATAGCTTATGCATTTTAATTGTAAACAACAAAATAATTGAAAGCTTTCTTTCATTGGCAATAATATTTATGGAGAACACGTTTTTTTTTAAATAAGATTACTTTATGACAAGCAAGCAGCTGCAAAAGCAATTTAGATAGATTTAATCTTTGATCTTTGAGCAAGGTTATGGTTATTGTTGATCCTTGAGCAATAATAATTGTATTCATAATTATTATAAATTGCATTTGATCAAAATAAAAGCAAAACATTAATAAAGGCGCATCGAACTTTTTATGGTTACGTTGCAAAGTTTAAAACTATAAAGTCGTGCTGCAAAATTAATTAATTATTTTCTATTAATTTCAAAGTCAATGCCTCATTATACAAGGTCACAAAATAAGCTGAATTAAAACCCCATTTTTTGCGAGAGAAATTCTAAATTTATATTTCTCTAAATTGAACAAGCACTGTACAGAATGAAACAGCAAAATCTTGAAAGCTTTTAACAATTTTAAGTATTGATTGACTTCTTGAGTGTAAGTGACAGCCTTAAATGAATCACTTTCTTGCTCTACACAACCAAATAATGCGGAGAAATGGCTCGTACTTGTGGTACAGTTGTATTACAAATTTATTTTAATGAAATGAAAAAAAAAGTGATAAACCCCATGAAATGGACTCGTAATCAAAAAACACACTTTATATCGTTAGTGAGTTTTGTTAAATGCGTCGTCGTTGACAGCGGCTTAAGAAAATGTACAAAAGAAAAACGATTCTATACCTATTTTTATACATTTATAAACATCAACAGATGGGTGGAAAAAAAGTGTGCGAACTTAATTTTTTTTTTCATTTTTTGTTTGGCTGTCAGTTTTTTTTACGAAAAGACGTAGCTAATAAAAATCAAAAAAAAAATGAAATCAGAAAGATATCTTCATTATTTTATTTAAGTTGGTTTCAACAATGCCCGCATGAATTAAAAAAAACAATGAAAGTTGTTTGACTTAAATCTTTATAAATTTAAATTCACGCGAAGCGATTGATTAACGCAAGTGCCGACAATTGATTTGAATTTTTTTTTACATAAATTGTTGATTAATGATAACGTTATCAAAACAAAATTAAAAAATTTATTTTATTTACAAATTCAAGTACTTTTGTACCAGTTATTTATAAAGCATTTCATAAAAATAATAATTTGTTGATTAACAGTCGTAGTAAATCAGGTAGAAAAGATAATAAATAATTTTTGAATATTTATTTTAAACTTTCAGTCTGTTCCCAGTTTGTCAAATGTTCAGGGATTAACTTTTAAAATAACAAACATCATTTAAAAAACCACCAAACGAATGTTTTTAGCTGCGTTAAAAAGGTGTACGAAGATTCATGTGGACGCTGAAATCAAATGTGCGTCGCGACGCGATGTTTTTTTTTTAGCAACATCCATACGTGTTTAGCATAACATGTGATTTTTGCGATCACTTCATATTTTGGCAGCACAACACAACGCTGTGTGTGTTCTGGAAATTTTGAATGCTAATCATAGAATTTTGTGAATGAAAAATAGGTGCCGACTATGAAAATAATTAATAACATTGTCGGGTGTCACTTAAAGTTACTTTCATCTTTCAAATGACTTCCACATTTTAATTATTTCCTTATCATCTTGTAATAATGTCTTATTTATGCGTAAAATTAAAACAAAATAATTAAACTGCGCATTCCATCGCAATATTATTTATTAAGATTATAAGTGTTTACAACAATTTCACGCACCGCAGGTCATCCCAATCATGTAATTAACTCAGTTGACATGAGATGATATTTGGGCGCTTCAAACCACACGCAGTATCAGACGCTATGTATTTTAAGTTCAATGAGATCATGTTATTACGCGGAAAGTCGGCGGGACAGCAGCATCGTACGCCAACACAATGCAATATTTGCGCATTTATTTGCCCATACGCACATACAATAAGTTTAAAACGTAAGTATATTCAAAACAAATCTTCTCGGTTTACACTATATTTAAAATGTAAGAAAATAGGAACAAAAGATAAATGTATAACAAAAATAATGTGTATCACATATTTATAAGCATGTGTCGCATTATAATATTTTAAAGCAAATCAAGCCTCAAGTCACCACAACCGCCAACGCGCTCTCGCGGTTTCATTTAATTTTGTTTAGCCCGCGAACAAATCCGCGCTGAATGGTGGTGTAGAACAACTAAATGTGAAATGTATTGAGATTTTCCAATTCAGTTAGCATTTGAAAGCCGTGTGATCAAGTGTGTTTGTCGCGACGAGCATTGGTGATTCGTTTCTATTATTTTTTGTTTTTTGAAAGGATCTTAATTAATATCATCATAATATCAATTTTTATTTGTTGTGTTACATATTTTTACTGACGAAGCAATAAAAGTAACTGTAATAAAAAGTGTGTAACATTTTCTGTGATAAAAAGTATTTCCAAATTAATTGAATTTTTAAAGACAATATACAATTGCTGCGATTTAAATTTTTAAGTGACAAGTTGTTGGCGCATGTGCTGTGTGTGTGATCGGGAGGGTTTAAACAATTAGGTGGCACCATGACAAATGGATCAATAAAACCGTTTTTATCAAATTCGAATTTAAGTGATAAAAAATGTTCATGCAACACAAAATTGATCCTGATTTGCACCGTTTTTGGCATATTTGCGATTTTCAATGCTTTCTTCGCAGTCAAGGTTTGTTTATGCAGTTAGAATTTAATTAATTTTAAGCTATCTATTTAAAATAATTTTATTAAATTCAAATTTTTAATAAAAAACAATTTTTAATAATAAATTTTTAAAAAAATTAAATTTCAATAAAGTAAATAAAAGTTACAATTAAATTTTTTTTAAATTTGTATAACATTTCTTTTTTAATTAAACATTTATTACATTTCTTTAATAGCGTCTTAAAAATTGCGTGCTGACAGTGTTGATCAGTCTTACAAAGTCGTTAAATAAATTAAACTGCTTTTGCTTAAGCCACCAAAATAGTTTAATTGTGGTTGTTTTCAGTTAATTTCCGACTACGCTAAAGTATTAATAGATCATACTACAAAAAGAATTATCACGAATGAGTCACGTCTTCTAAAGGAGATAATGCCAAATTGAATTAACTTGAAGTGATCTCTTCATGTCATTGTGTTTAAAATTAAATAATGAATGATGAAAACATTTCAAAGCGGACAGAAAAAATAAGACGGTTTTTAAATTAATTTATTGTAGCGAAAAGCATCTTACATTCTGATGAATTAATTTACATAATTGAATGTACTGAAGACGTTTAGTTATAATAAACAAACAAATCATATTTTTTTGTGGAAGTTGATTTTAATTAAATGTTTTTGGAAAATTTGCAGAATCACTTGGAACTCAATGAACTAAAATCTGAGATCGATGAGATGCGCACTGTCTTCTTGGAGATTAAAAAGAATTCCTATCTTGATTTGATTAAAGATGTGAATAACTTTGAAAAAGCGGTGAGTTAACATTATGACTAAAAATAGATATTTAAGACTCATAGTTACTTCAATTTATGAACCGCCAAAATTTACGCGTAACCCCACGCGACTTGCCAATTTGTTTATATACTTTTTAGTACAATAACTTTTTTTTTATTGTTTGTTCCTTTTCATTGGCGATTAATAAACTTTTATATTGTTGCCTGCATGGCACCAGAAAGCATTAAAACCGTGCGTATCAATCAAATGTGACACGTGGCCGTGAATAGCATCATTCTCCCACTATTACAAAACATTTTGCGGATGAATTCTATTTATAGTTTTTTGTAGCTACTTTTCCAATAATTTTGCGTCCCAAACCACAATAAAATTTGTTACGACTTATACGAGTATGTTTTTAATGAAAAATAGAGTGCGGAATATAATAAATTTAAACAACAAATAAATAATTAAATGTAACTCATATGACGCGCTGCACTTATTGCACTCAGCTGCAGTGTCAGTTCAATTGAAAACATATTGGATTTATGGGACGATGAAATTGATCCAGAAAGTACGAGGTGGTTGATGTGCATTTGTGCTCAATATATTTTTATCAATAGTAATTGCAAATTGCGCCTGAATTCAATTGCTATTTTATCTGGTTGTTTTTTTTCTCTTGTATTTGAAATTTGTGTTTTGCGAATGTGTATGTTGTTATTGTGGAATAAAATAAATTATGGCACTAGTGGGATGGGGCGGACTTTCAAAATCCATTTTAAGAAGTTGTTGCAAAACATTGTTTTTTAAATCTCTGATTAAAAACTCATATTTGGTTATGATCGCTTGATTTACGTGTTTTTCTGAGAAGAAATTTTGTTTTTAAATTGATTTTAAATAGCATCCATTGTTAAATGTATTGAAATGATCGCTAATTTACCCACTTAAGTGTATTATTGGCACATGATTTAGGATTGTTTCGTTGACCCACTTACGAAAATAAAGTTTTTAAACATTTTTTTGAAAAAGGATTGCTTTTTAATTTAAAATTGATTTAAGTCAAAACAAAAAACGTTAAACAAATATTAGAAAATATTTACAAATATGCCTTCAATGCAACTTAGTAACGACATTTAAACGTTCTTAAATTATTTATAAAGCAATCGCACTTTATTTGTTTTAACTATTAAATTAATTTAAATTGCAACCCAACAATAACAATAACATTATCATTAACACTAAAATCATTTTAAAACTAAGTGATAAAGTTCATAAAATGTTTTAAATTGTCAGTCTTTGCAGAATAGATTCAATACAAACAATTCTACACATCAATTGTTGTGAATTTAATATTGTAGCAGTAATTATCTCGCTTTGTTCATTAATCACCTTTTCTAAGAAATGCTTTATGCGACTTATTAATAATGACATTCCACTTAAATGATGGGTGAACTAGCCAGAAGGCACACATTCTAGCGTGCTTATAGTTAGCAGCTAGTATTATTTAAATGCATTAAATGCGTGCACCTAATGAGCGTTTAAATTTAGCACTCCAATTGTGCGGTCGCAAAAGGTAATGTCTAATCAGTAATGACTTAAAATGCCACAGTCGTTAAAATTATATCTCATCCAAAATTATATTTAAAGGCGGTAAATTTAAAAACAAAAAATTTCGACAAAATGCCAAAACACGAACCACAATAAAAAGTGCTCTTTAAATGAAACCGTTGTTGTGATATTAACATTCCACGACTGTGCTTTTAGCTTCTGCATTATATAGGCGCCACTATTTAGTCATCTCTTAATTCCTTTTGAATACCGCACGACTACTTTTTTTCTCTTTTTGTATTTCTTACTTTTGTGTAGTTAAGTTGAATAAAATCTATTTCACTTTGCGGTTATTATTCAGCAAATGCTCGCGGGCTCTTGTATAAATTATGTTAATATGTTTGTTTTCACTTTGCGATAACATTTCCCGAGAGATTTTTCATCCTACATCGTCTGGTTTTGTGGTTGAGCTTTGCGTTGATTATTTTGATTTATGGGGAATTTGTCTATATTTGGGTGTTCTCGCGTACATTAATATGTGAACCGGGGTTTGAGTGGAACTATTCGCACCATATATGAATTGAACGTGCCACATTTTTGCAAATAGCCTTTTTATTATGTTGATTGCATATACACACGTTTGTAAAATAAATGGGGTTCAAACTTCATTGTAATGCTTACATTAACGCAAATTGTAATTATCTGTTTCGCTTTTGTTTTTACTGTTATGCGAAAAAAAATTCTTAAGATAGCTGACACCCCTCAAACAACACATTAGATAATATTTCTGGAATTTTTTTAAATTTTTTTGGTACAGCATTCAGTCTCATTATAAAGGATGATCCGGTAAGAGCTTCCTGATGTTTTTTTTATAAAACACATAATAATCAATGTATTGAGGGAAATCTTTGTTTATGCATTTGTTTTAAAGAAAAAAATCCAATTTTTTGAGACCACTTTTTCAAACATATTTAAGTCGATATTCCGGGAATTGCACGGATTAAGTTTGCTTCCAAAGCTTCAACCGTTTCGGGTTTATCGACAAAAACTATAGAGATTTCAAATATACCCAGAGAAAGTAATTCAACGGTGTAAGATCATAAGATCTTAGAGGCTAATTAACAAAACAATTCTTGAGATGATGTATGCATCGCACGTTCCCTTCAATACAGCGATTGTTTCGTTAGTTGTATGACCTGTAGCGCCATCTTTTGGACATCTGAAATTTTTGTCAACGAAAATTCATTAATCATTGCCCCATAGCGAGCTGCATAAAATTTTCTAACTGAGAACTAATTTTGGAAATAGTTTTCTATGATTAGTAAACATTGTTCAGCTAAAGTCTATTTATGTTAAATCCAAACGTCATAAAGACAAGACAGTTGACACATTAGAACTGTCAAAATAACTCTATTGGAAAAAATTTAAATTGCCCTTATGGGATCACCCTCTACAATAAGATGTGATGTCTGCTCCTAGGTGACTAGGTTAATAATCGCTGTTGGAATGTGACTAAAACAACAATAATGTTTATCGTTAATTCTGCTAAATTCCACATTCTTCAAGAAAGTGTTTATTCTGCCTTGTATTTATTGTGTTTTACAATCATAAATACCACTCTTTTGAACAGTACAAGTATACGTATTTATTATTGTAAATTTTTAAGATGTTTATTCCATGCATATAAGTACAAAATAATCTAAGATACAGGGTGAGCGCTGAATATTATTTTCAACAATTGACCTCTAAATTACCTTAAATGTGCACAAAGAAAATCTATAAATAACTCCAAATATAAGTAACAATTGTAAATTTAGGTTTGCATTTCAATTTTAAATCACGACGATCACTGTCACGGTCGTCTACTAATAACTTCACCTTTCTGTACGCGCCTCATACATTTTATGCTTTTATTTTTCCAATTTCATGACTTAATAGCCTCGTATAGTGCCCATATAAAGATGAATTCACTTTAATTATACGTCTTTTCTATATTGAAGACATTTTATGACTCATAAACTATTGTTTAGAGCGCGAAATATTGAACTTAAAGTTGCAATGAATTGTTGTCCACACAGCTTTAACATTGTAATCTCGCGACATCATGGATATTTCTTTTTTAGGTCATAAATAGTGAGACTCTAGACAGAGTAACACATTTACTTACTCATGTTCATCACATCACAATGTAATTGATTTAAAGTTACTCTGTCAAAATTCTTGTAGGTTGCTTTGTGCCAATTCTTTGTTTTAATTCTGTTTTAATTACAATCAGCTGTTTTGTTTATTTAGAGTCTCATTGGATAAAATTTCACAATCATTTAATAAAGTAAATACACCAAAATGATCATAAAAATCATTACGTCGCCTACATACGAGTATTACAATCGTCGTGTGCATAAGTTTTGTATTTTATTTATGTACACAAGATATGCTGTAACACTTTAATGTAGTAATGAAGATCAGTAACGCGCGCAGATAAAATTTAGGGTTGACCCAAATTTTCAGTTAAAATGCAAATATTAGTTTTTACGAGAAATTATGTTGTACCTTTGTTTGAGTTTATGTTTTTAATCTTTAATGTTGCAACATCGGTTAATATGGTTTTGTTAGACCTTTTTTTTATTAATTAATTAATGGTTTTGTGTTTACAATTCAAACAAACATGGTTTTTGTGTAAATAAAGGCAACCTAAAGTGAAAACTCGGAAATGGGCACATAAAAAAATGTGAAACCTTTTTTGGCTGTGAGGTTCTATAATATTTACAATTGTTTCTTAGTTATTAATTTTTTTATTGAACGAAAAGAAAACGCGGAAGGGAGGGTCACGCAAAAGCATTTGACTTCAACTAAATTTTGTTATGGAATTTTCTACACACGTAAAACAAAGTAGCAAAAAGTGTCTGTTTCCTTTGCTCTCCTTAAATTTCATCCAATTTAATTTTTTATTATTTTAATATAGATAATAACGGTACGCCCATAATAAGCAAAAAAAATTTAAAACATTCAGAAACAATAAAAAAAACAGAAGTTTAATCTTTAATTACTTTTTTTTATAACGACAAGTTTAGTTAAATTTTTTGGTCTCACTTTAATCAACAATACAGTAAAATTAGTTTTTGAAAAATTTACAACGTTTCTGATATATTTGATTATTGACCTTGAATTTACTTTACATAATATTTACCCCAAAATTGTGGCTGCAGGCTTAGTGTCGAATATTATAATGTCCGAGAACTAAATATATCATTTCTAAAAATGGTGAAAATCGTTAAGAAAAGCAAAACATTTTGGTAATAAATCAAATCATTTGAACTTGAAAAATGGAAAATACTTATTTTAATTTCCTTTAATATTTTAAGTTAAAATTTTATAAAAGTAGAAAACCGTACGGCAAAATATGAGAACATTTGCACATTTTTTTCTAGACCACTTTTTTGTAATCAGGGGTTGACAAAAAGTATTTCTACATCAGAAATTTTCTCCCGAAAAAATCAAAAATGCAGGAATCTATATCCTCCGTGGATTATATGTAAAGTTATAAAATCATTTCATATATGACATTTTGGTCGCTACTGTTGTCGTATTATTGCATGTGTGTAATAAGTTCTTTATTTATAAACCTACTTGATACTCGTTGAAGGTACCCGTATCTATTTTGTAATCATAAAATGTAATTTAGTTACAATTTACATACTTTTGACTAATTAGAACAATGTAACATAAACAAAACTCACGTTATCACAGATAATGATTGTTATCTAATCTATTTTTAATTCTAATAAAGTGAACAAATAGAGCATTTATTTATTAACAATATTGTATTTTCATTTTTCTAAATATAGTACAAAGCAACAGATCTTACTGATGATGAAAACAATGATGATGCGCTAATGAAAGGCATTAATGACGATGATTACAGTTCCGACAGCATTTATGATGATGATGATGATGATGATAAAAATGCATTTGATGGAAGTGGAGATTATCTTAACGATGAATATTACAAAGATCCATATCCAGAAGATTTAGAAGATTTACCAGAGAATTCAAGAAGGTGATTGTGATTGACAATAGCTTTAATAATTAATTTTAATTATTTAATGATTTTAGATACTCAAGATCAATTGCACCTCGAAACAGCGTACCAGTTGTTGAGGAGTCGTACGCACTGAAACGAAACCAAACCAAAACATCAGTTGATAATTATGTTGCCGACTTGTTGCTCAACAAAAACAATAATGATCCACAACTGAAATATGATTGGAACGAAAAAGGGTATGGAAATTCACAATAGCATAATAATTTTCATGTGGAAAACAGATGTGAACTTGATTTTCTGTTTACGCAACTGCGATATTCATTGAATAATTTAACGCAACGCATTCATGCGATTCTTAAAATAGAAAAGTTTTATTATCGAATTGGCGAAATGAACGAAAATATTGGGACTGCATAATGTAGTCGACAGTCGAGACGTAAATATAGTTACTTACGAGTTACGAGTACTATAAGACATGAAGTTTGTTACAATAAATGTCAGCGCCAGTGGGAGAAAATTTTAAAACAAATTATTTTGAGTGCACATTATTTCCGGTGCAATATAATAAACATTAAATTTCACTGAATTAAAGCTTTTTAAAACCGAATTGATTTATTTTATATTTCATCTTGTTGATGGAAACCCAAATGATTCAACTGAATTATATTTAGAATTCATTCGTATTTTTGTTTTGTTTCATTTAAAAATAAGTTAAAATGATTTATTTTGCTTATTTTCAGGCAATTACAGTGGAGACCACGACGCATCCCACACAGAAGGCGGTCTGAAAAAATGCAAGCACCAATTCATCATGCAGTAGTTTATCATGCTACTTTTGCACCATTTACTGCGGTGAGTACTTTTTTTATAAACAAATTATTTTCATCTTAATTTGAATTGTGCAAGTGGATATTTCAAAATTTCCGGTCTTATTAGTTCACTGAACCCACACATTTTTAAACTTCACAATCTTGATCTTACAGTGGGTCCCTTTAATTTATTTTTAAATTGAAACGTAAGTTTTTATTGAAACGTTTTTAAATTTGTTTTATTAGGAAGCAAAATCTACTACTCACAAGCGGCCGGAAATACATTCCCGCCGTAGCCGTGTTATGCAAACCAATGAGGATAAATCAAAGGCATTCAGACAAGTAATTAAGAAGAGCGAATATGAGAAAATGAAGGGCATTTTCAACCCACAAGGAGATCTGGTAAATAGGGTTTAATAACAATAATAAAATGAAACATTGTTATACATTTTCTATTAAACAATTACCCTTACAAACATTAACTAATTATAATAATAACTGTGAAGGGATTGGAAACACATCAAAAATCGATATGACATTTTTTTAAACGAAACTTAAAAACGAAAAAATTATATAATATTTATATACTTAGTTTAGTTAATATTTAAACTACGATTTTTATTTTTTTATTACACACAATTATTGTTTTTTGATAATTTTCTTTAGCAAATTTGTATTTTTATTCTTCAAATCATTATTCATTTTTTGTTACTCTTTCTGCTAAAATATAAAATTAATTTAAAATTATAAAAACCCCATTTTGTAGCATCAAATACTAACAAAATAGTCTACAAGAATTTGTTACAATCATATCATAAGTACATAATTGTTTTTATATTGCGAAAATCATTGGATTGGTAATCAAATTATTCTCTCCTTATTATACTCATATACATAATAATTTAACCTAATAAACCTAAGTCATAATAATTGTTATTAATTAATAATTCTATACCTTCTAGTCTATATTGTGTCTGTATTTATATTATTCTTAAAAATGTACATACCATGCAAATTATTAAATAAATTATTGCCAAAAAATGTGAAACATTGACTTAACTAAATTCTCTAAAAGGTGTACTAGGGTTTTTTTTGGGAAACAAAAGTTTTAACAAATAAATATTGGTGGTGAAGGACTCTTTTTCGATGTCAACTCTATCTTATTGTCGTCCAGTTTCTGTAAATATTTATTAAATCATCATTTCCTTTTATTCAAAATTAAGTATAATTTTGTTCCAATTAATTGAATAACTCTGTGCAAGTAATGTGAATTATGTTGTGAATCCTTAAATGATCCTAATGTAGGTTGAGATGAAATCACCACCACCAGAGATTGTGTTTAACAAAAAACCAGTTGGTCACTTAATGCATAAAAGCATGGATGGTAAAGGTACAGGAACATTTTAAAAATGAGAAATAGTTTTTTTTAATGAGAAAATAATTGTTATTCAGCTACTAATCGCCAAGGTCACAGAGCACGTGACATTGCTGCGCATTTTACGGCCTACAGTCCTAGAGAGGATCGTGATGGTAAATTTAAATTTTTGATTTGAATATTTTTTTTGATATTTAAGCTTAAATCTTTTTTAAATATTTTGTAAATAACAATAATTTAAAAATTACGAATATTTCAGGACACTTTGAACATCCTGGTGGAGCTTACAAACATTTTGAAGCATCAGCATGGACAAATCGCCACAGCATGACTCGTTTCTTCACATTACAAAATGGCACAGTTACTGTACTTGAACCTGGAATTTATTTCATTTATGCACAAGTAATTATTTTTCCTTTAAGCATTTATAAATTTGCTAAATAAATTCAATTTTCAGATTTTCTTCAATGGAGAACACGATCACAATGGCTTCTACATTGATCACAACAACAAGCCCCTATTTCATTGCACAGTTACCACCCATTCAAGTTACAGTGTAATCAAGCCAAACACCTGCTACACATCCGGCATTACTCACATTCAGGCAAGGGACACCATTCGATTGGTGTCTTTAGGCAATAATCGCTACATCCTTTCGGAGCCAACTAAAAGCTTTTTCGGCCTTTACAAACTTGGTAGCATGGCTGCTTCTGGGAATTAATGTTAACAATTCTTTTAAGTAATGTATAAATTAAACTAGAATTAGAGTTCATCGTTCTGTTTTATTTGTGATGATTTATTGTGATTTCAAATTCAAAAATGAACATGCATTTTCAGGAAATTTAAAATTAGATCTTTTAATTTTTTTTTTTTTTTGTATTTTGATTTTAAGAAGAATTTATAATTAGTTTGCTGTTTTAATGTGCAAATTTTAGTTATATTAAAGTAATATAAATTAGGAAGTAATGCTTAAATTAAGAATAATTCAATAATATTATTGATAGGTTTTATTTAATAACATATTGTAATTAATTAACGTGATAATATAATTTATATTAAATATGTTTATGTTGAATAATACAGAAAATATTGTTTTCCAATAATAATTGTTTTTATTTTCACATTAAATTTCCTCCAAAACGCAGGTAAAAAACAAATTATGGCCTCATCCATATTTTTGAATCAGTAATAACATTTTAATTTTTTAGATAAATTAGAAATTAGTTAACTGTAACCAAAATTGTTTACAAAAAATTATTACCAACTGAATTTATTAAATTAAAAAAAAAACATTTTTCATTACACTCAACTGTCAAAACATTTTCTTTCATCGCGGTTATAGTTTTTTCCACAAATAAATACAAAACCTCTTGATAAATCTCATTGACACAATTTTAAAATGTACAAAAATGATGAATTGATAAAACATAGATTCGTCCGAAAATTTTGCCAAAATCCAACCTTTTGCTTAAAGACGCTTGCCAAGAACACGCAGCCTTGTGTGGGCAGATCATAATTTCCCAATAGAATAAAACACGTAACATTACTTTTGGTTATAGTGTTTGGCAATAAAATTTAAGTAAAACGTTACTTTAAATTATTTCTTCATAAATATAAACGAACCTTCTCATAATGTTTGAAGTAGTAAATTCATTAGGACTGTCAGCAAGAAAACGTTAAGGAAATTGTTAGATTAATTTAATGTAAAACTTGTCTTTGACCCCGCAAATTGATGAAGGAAATTTGTCAGTGAAAAAAATTGCTCACAATTTGAATAGAGTTAGCAAAGTAAAATGCTTTTAAGAAACCTTTTACACAATGAACGACGACCTTTTTCTTAAATCAACATGAAATGCTTTAATATGGCTTTAATAAAAGGCGAATTTTGGTCTTTTGCAAAGTTGCAGAAAGCACTCACATTTTTATTTCAACAAAATGTCATTTTTCATACTATTGTTCGCGTTTTACATTTGCGGAAATGTGATTGCTGACTGGCTACACAAATATTTCTATTGCCACATGAATTCAAATTTCATTGTGAGACACTGAATTCAATTTAAAATCATTAATTAATATTTTATTTTTATTTATTTATTATTAAAGAGTATTTAATAGAGTACAATGCATGATTTTTATTTAAAACCTAATTTTTGCCATCATTCTTATCTCTTTAAATAATATGTTTCTATTATTAATGATCCCAATAATAATAAATTTGCCTCTCCTTATACTTATGTGTGACAATTACCTGTACAGAGAATGTAAATTCAAAGGAAAAAATGCTAAAAATTATATTTATGAAAATTACAGATTTAGTCACAATGATGTAGGTGTAGATATAATTTATTTATAATTATACATATTTTTATTTATTGACAATAGTGTCATTTAGTCCACTCATTTACAATGATACAGTTAATATTTATTTTCTGTGTATTTTAAGTTTTTGTTTTTATTTAAATAACAACTCCGATAATTTCAGAACGCCTATCCAATTATTATTAATAGTTTTTTCTTTTAGATTAAAATACAATTTTCATATTTTAATAATATACAATTACAATAATATTTTAATTTTACATTTATATTTATAACACAAATTATATTATCTTGGATTTATCGCTTACAAACCAATATTTTTCAAAGCGCGATACAGACAAGAATTTTTGGCACATTCCCTCGGACCCAATTGAGGATTTGGTGATCCGCGCAATATCATCAAAGCTGAGCGAGCAGCCGTCTGGCATTCCGGATTGTGATTGCAAATTGCATCAGCTTCTGCCAAGTATTGGTAATCGCAAGACGATTGAGATGTTCCCTAAAACAACATTTCATTTTTAAAACATTGAAAAAAAATGTTTAATGTAAAAAAAACTTACACAAAGATAGCACAATTGATGAATTTCGCACACGGGCAACAAGTCTTGATGAACATCACCATTTAAAATGTCTACACCTAAACATCTGCGCTCAATGGCCTTTAAAATGGGACACTTATTGTGACCGAAAACACCCAACTCCTCATCAGCGCCAAACAAGTCGTTTATTAATTCGTTGTGATTTGAATTTCGTTTCTTCTTATTATCATCATCATCAGGGTTACCAAGGCTATTTTCAGCATGATCCATTGGTTTTTTGTCGGCAGCCGCCTCAATTAAAAGACTGTAAAGTATAGAAAAAAAGAAACAACAAATAATTATGTCTCAAATATTGATCAAAAAATGTTACACACTTGTTATTGTCAAATTCAGCCTTTTCTTTTTTGATAGCAACACGTTTGTCCTTTCCCAATTCCTCGTTTTGTGCCTCTTCAATTTCATTTAATTTCAAATGCCTCTCAATTTCAGCATGTTGCTTTATTTTCTCAATGCCACGTCTCATTTTCTCAATGCTGTATGCTGTGGCCAGTCGTGAAATAACGTGGTCTTTCAGTTGGCGAATTTCATCAGAATTGACAATGCCATCATGAGCACCTGTGTATTTAACTGCCTGGTCAATAATCATGTCCTCAATGGCTTTCAATTTACTATCAACACTGTCAAGCAACTCCTCATTATCTCTAGTCGACTCTTTTGTAGGGTCATCTACTTTGACAGCAGAAAACGATTTAGCTGGTCCCCACTCATCTGACTTCTTTCGCCTATTCATTCCAAAATATTTAGACCACTCAATTGATTTCTTTTGCTTGTTATCTGAAATGTCACCAGGAATCAACTGATCCTCTTTGAACACTTCTGGATTTGAGCGCTTATTACTCTCCACGGCACGTTTCTTGCGGTCATCAAAATCATCATCCTCTGAATCATGACTTGAGTTATCATCATCGTCGTGGTCATGATCATGATCGTGATCCGCATGGTCATCATGATCATGGTCTGCATGTTCATCATGTTCATGACTGTGGTCATCATGTTCGTCACTGTGGAAGCCGTGCTGTTCATGAGTGTGACTATGGTCATGTCCGCTAAACATCTGATCATGATTAACTGCTGATGCATTTGCAGTTTCATCCACTTTGTGTGGTGTTGCCTCACGCTTGTGCTCTGTCGGTTTGACAGCCTCATCCCCACTGGAGCGCTTTTTCTTGTCGGATGTGGGTTCACCAAAAATAACCTTCAAATCTTTAGCAACTTTGTCATTATCCGGCGATACTTTAGCATCAGCCTCCTTGTATACTGGTGGGGAACGTTTTGCAACAGGGAAACGCTTCCTGCGACTCGCTGGCAGCCATGGCAAAATTGGCAGCGTACGCTTTTTCTCTGTTACGGGATTGACATAAAACGATGGCAAATTGCGCTCCCTTTCAGTTTCAATTTCCTGCTTAATCTCATTTTCTTGTTGTTGATATTTGTCCCACAAGTGTTGCAACGCTTCCCGGTAATTATTTTCACGGTTCATTGCACGCTCTTGTTCGATTTCCTCCAAGAATTCTTCAGCCATATCCGGTTGAGTTAGATAATCGACTTCACGTTCCCTGAATACGCTTGGATATGGCGCCTCTGTTAAATATAAAATAAAATGGTCATGCATTTAATAAAATCTATTGAATCCAATCATAAAAAACAAAACTATCTTTTAGTTTTTTAATATTCGAATCAAAAAATCGATTTATTTACCATCACGTTCACGAAAAACCGAACGTTTACGATCATCTGGACCAAACTCGTCATCCCTAAATCCGTTTGAGCCCTCATTCATTTCATCATCATGTTCCAAATATTGCGCCAAGAGTCTGTTCAATTGTTGATACCGAAGGGCTTCTTGTTGTTCTGCTCATGGTGAAATAAAAATTACTTTTAAAATTGTTTATTATTGGGCATTAAATATTTGCAACTTTCCTCCTTCATTTAAATAGTTTTCTTCTTGTTGAAAATTATCATTTCGTTGAGGGTCATTGTGATAGCGAAAGGCTAATTCCGCCTCGCGACGATGAAGTGCGTCAACCGCTGCCTGCAGAGAAAATGGCCCCAACTGGCAGTTGACTAGCGTTATACCAAGATAAGTCAGTATAACTATACACTCCTTTCCAATCATTGTGGAACCTGTAATTAAAATGCCATTATTTTGTTAATTATTCAGGTGCATTTGGATATTAATTATTCATTGTGCCCATCTTCATTATTTAGTAATTGCATAATTATTCTGACATTTGAAAGGTAAGTTAAATAATTAATCGAGATTTTTATTCATCTACAAGACTCGATTTTGACTCTTCTAACACGGCTTTAAAAATATGAATTTCATATTAATTTTTCCAGATGATGCATAATTCAAGGATTAATTATGGATTTGAATTTTCATTCCACCCAAATTAAATAATTTAAAAATGAACCAATTGCTTTAAACATCCCCAGACTGTAAAATAATTTCGATTCAATTTTCATTTTGTTTTTTTAATACAAAAATTGTCAGTGAATTTGCATTAAATTTTGGAAGGAGTCCCTTCACATTCAATTTCTTAAAGTGACTTATTTTTCTGTAAGTCAACTTTGAATTATTATGATTATAAAAATGACAATATCGAAACTTAAGTTAACATTGAAAATATTCTTAAATTTGATTTCTCTTCTTTGTTAATCCTTTATTTTATCAAAATCATATTTTATCCCTCAATAAAACGTGTGAAACCATTTCCAATTCACAAGAAAACATTATTTAAAAATGGCTTCCTGTATTTAAACACGTCTTGTAAGAAATGACATTCAAGATTGGCTAAATTTCAAACTAAGCAGGTATCACTTTGTGAATTCAAAATGTTTTCAATGCTTCTATTCAGACAGAAGTCTTAACTCTTAGCATTTATAGAAACTAAGAAAGACATAAGAAATACAATTTATCTCCCCATTTAGAAAGCAATATCACATTTCGTGCAACAACCAGATTGAGTTCCCAAAGCACCAATGATATTAACATTATCATAAGTTGTTTTTTATGAGAAATGTTAAACAAATTGAAAAGTTCATGTTCGAAATATGTTTTATGTTCCCCAGAAAATAACACAAAATGTAAAATAAAACAAGAGCCCTCATTATAATCAAACGCCGTCATAATATTCAAAGAAATTTCCAGAATAACAGTCGTTAGCAATAAGTTTTAGCCAGTCTTGTTATCATTACATGAATCGGACAAATTTCTATAAAACAAATGATTTAAGGACGAGCAATGATACTCATTAAAAGCTTAAATTTGTAAAAGAAAAATTACAAAAGCTTAAATAAATTGTACAAAAACATTCATTCTTCAACATTGCACAAAACGGCTCGGGTAATGGGTATGGAACTAATTAAAGTCAATTCCCTGAGATGCACGAATGATGCACACAGTTGCAGTATGCATGTATTCATCGCAGAGAATGGCTGTTGAGTAATTAAATATCTTTATGACAGTATAAAATTGGTAAGGACGAGTGTGGTGGCAGTTTCGTCTTCATTCTCATTACCGTCCAATTGTTGTTTCAAGTGGATGGGGGATGATGACGTAAACTTCAACTGCATTATTGAGTAAATTTTTTTTGTGCAATAAAAAATGGAAAGTGGGAAGTTGGTATTAATTTTAAATGCATGAAAATTTTAAGCATAAAAATTTAATCTTAAATTTTCATGAATTAAGGAAAAATATTTTTTTTTTAAAGGACTTTTTACTTGCTCACACACGCTAGTAGCATTTTCTTCCGCACATCCTTTTGCAAAAAGTAAGAACAAATAAATTGCAATCATCACATCGGTACACAATTAATTCTCCATTTCCTCTCTGAGCACAAACACCTGGGAGTTGAAGCCACTTGTTACACATTCAGAAATCAGGAAGGTACACAAAGTCACCCACCGTAAAGCACACACAGGAACAACACGCATATTATGATTGTTTGGTAAGCTTTAACAAATACATTATATTATGTTTAAATCCCAATATATATTCATTTTCGTCTTTTGATTGTGTGGGTGCTCCCGCACATAAAATTACAAATACAACTTTATGAAGTACATACTAGTTGGTGTATTGATAAAAATGGTGGACTCTCTGATAAAGGTTAAAAGTTGACCAGATATTACAGACAATTCAAAAACCACAGACAAATGGGGCTTTCATTTCTTATTACGCATTGTCCGTGTTATTACTTTGTATGGAGTAATGGTTACGCCCTAATCACTTGCCAACATTACAGGGATTAAAAATTATGAAAATTATGCGGATTATAAATTTGAATTTTTCACATCAATGTGCGTGTCTCAATCACAATTATGTATTATTTTGTATTCATACTAGACAGAGGTTTTTGCATGGAAAAATTCAAATTATGAACAAAAAACACATTTAAATACTTGCCCTTTTTGAGAGTTTATAATGCGTATTACGCGGAATTTTGAATTAAGCTTGTTCTTGCAATGAAAGCACGTACTATTTGGAATGCATGTTCAAGGACTTTAATTAAAATCGGTTTTCCCAGCAATTTTAATATTGTACTTTTGTGCAACATAATTGTTTTTCATTTCGTGTCGCTTTGAAAGTTTAAATTACAAGTTTAAGTATTTAAAAATAAGGACATTTATTAAACAGTCATGATATTTTTAATCATAAAATATTTATAAAATCTTACCTTACACCGGAAACTTTACTCCTTTCTGCTGTTACTTTTTCACTTTTCACTGTACTTTAAAATTAATTTCAATACAACTAAAACTTAACAAACTTAATTAATTACAACTATTTTCTCGTTGTTTTACCACAATAACCAATCCAAATTGATTTTACAGAAAAAACTGATTTAAAAACACTTGTCGGAATATATTTATTTTAAATGTCAAATTTTTATCGCTGCTTATTGCAAATTAATGAACACCGTTGTGCCGCAAAGATTGGGGTAGTCTGATGGTGAGCCTTGCTATTGCAAATCTTTTATAGAAAAGCAGACCAACACCCAAAAGCTGCATGCGAATACGAGCTTTGTACGTGTGAAAAAATCAATAAGCGCGCGCCGTTTTCAAAATCCTTTTGTAAAACTATGCCTGTGACAGTGGCAGGAACACGTACATCGAAATTTCATTGTCTCTGTATTGTCAATGTATTTGCTGAAAGGTACAATATTCTACATGTATGAGCTTTAAAATACATGGAAGTCATCGTGTATGGAAGCTTTTTATGATACCAATTAAGCATGAAGGCGCACAAATTGTTTAGCATATCGAGCCCATAAAATTCACGTAAAAACTGAATGGATTTGTAATACATTAATGTCAATCGTGTGTCAATAAGTAAAAGCAAAGCTAATTGCGATAATTGAAATGGAAGACACATCTCCAACACAAAAACCTACGGACACATCAAATAAGCACATATGCATAAAGCATTAGCCGCTCATGCACATTATGTTTTTATGATAATTTTATTTACATTGTGTTTTTCGTAAAGATTGCGTGGGATGTTTATTATCTGGGCTTTTTTTGTATTTGTAAATATTCAACTGAATTGTTTATGCTTACTTCCAACAGTGCACGAAAAGTTTAATATAAATACTCCTGTACTTATAATTCAAACTTTGTAAGGATTAAAAGTTGCTTTACAAATATAGTATTGTTTGTGGCGACATTCTCAGCGATGCTTATGAAAATATGTTTGTTAAAACCACCTGTAGCTTCTAGTTGAGCTTATTATTTCTGAATATAATTTTTTACAATGTCTTTTGACGCTTAAGTAATGTTTTATTCATTTTAATCATTAAATCCTTTTCATATAAATTTATTTAAAACGAATTATTCTCATTAATTTATGGCAAATCTGTTAATGCAATTTGAGTGTACAAACTGAAAAGTTATGTATTTTATTGATTTTGTCGCGCCTTGTAATAAAATGGGTGTTGTAATAAATCGGGAAATTAAATAAATGGTGATGATGAAATCGTTAAATCCTTTATAGTTTTGTAGTAAATTCAATTCGGATTTGGTTCAGAGGTGATTAAAAAGGACTCATCACTCAACCCGACATAAATACAGGAGCATGAAATGAGTCAAAAAATTATTAACGACGTACGTATCGTAATAATGCTTCATCTCGAATTTTTTCACCTCCTTTTTTTGAAAACTTATTGAAACCTTAATGAATTTGTACAGCAATTTTAATTTTGCTTTAATTATTATTATTAATTATTATTATTGTTTCATGGACTCGAAAATGGGCATTTTTAATTTTTAAATAATTGCATTTTTTTCTAGGATATCTAGAAGTGTTTAATCAACTATCACTGACATCTTTTCTGATTTAAAGAAGACGTAACATTATCTGTGTTTAAACTCTATGTTTATTTGCAATTGAAGATTCAGTTACTATCTATAAATTTTGATTTTAATTTATTAGAAGTTATAATTAATAATTATTCGGTAAAATATTTAATCTGTTGGCCGCAAGTGGCGCTGATAAATAATTCATCATTTAGTCAAGGAACTAACCACAATTTGGATCTACAGTATTGCTACGATTGGAACGGGAGTTTTACTTTGCCTATTTAATTAACTATACATAATTATAATTTAACTATGATAAATTATGATTTTAACTAAATAAAATGTATTTTGTTTATATTATCAACAAGTGTTGAAGCCTTCTGAATTTATTCCTTAAAAAGAGCGCCATCTCTTGTCGACTAAAGAAAGTATCTCTGTTTAAAATGTAAACCAAATTGCGTTCTATTGAAATAAACTAAATGAGATCTCAATAGAACGCATCTGTTAATTGCTTTTGCGATTTATGTTTTGAACTTTTAAGCTTTCTTATTGATTATTAATTATTGCAATTGTGAATTATTGTAATTTAATGCGCAGTTATATCTGATCGTATAAAATTGTAGAAATGATTCGACTGTTGAAAACTGTGCCAAACTGATTACTAATTGAATTATTCGAATTATTATTAATTTGTTTTTGTTTATTTAATTCCAATTAATTTCTTGTTAAATTTTAATTGGATTTGAATTGATCTGCATCACAATTTCAATTACATAAAGAAATTGTTTTATATTCAATGAGGAGTAAAGTTTTTAAATAAATAAAAATGTTTTTAAGCTAATTTTTAAAATAGGGTAATGTATATTGTCGATATTTCAGCAATTAAATTGTTTTTGTAGTGAATCAATAGCACTTCAATGCTCCTATACAATGACTATCTATAAAACTTATGTTTACTCTTATCAATATTATTATTATCATGAACGCTGTTGTCAGATAAGACAACACATTTCATACTGCAAACCTGCAAACCTGCAAACCAGCATTTCATAATTTTGTCAGTAATTATTTTGCATCAAAGAAGCTTGATGAGTTTGTTTTTCATAATTTTTGAAATATATTTTGTTGTTAAATAATAATACAAACATGCTTGAGGATCACCCAGTGCAAAATTTGCATTATGATAGTAATTTGCGAATAGCCCAAACACCAAGAGTTGAACCAAGAAGTAAGGCGATATTTAAAATGTTGTGATTTTTTGTGAAGCGAATCGAAAGTGTTAAATTTAATTAAGTTTACAGTTTAAAAAGGCTTCATGAAACAAAGAGGTTTAATTTAAATTAAAGTATTAAATTTATTCATTAAAACTTTAAAATGTGACGTGTGAGTCATAACAATAAAAAAAAAGTTTAAATATCTAAAAAGTCGAATGATTTTGCATCATAATCAATTGTGATTGCCCATATCGATTGTCCAGTCAAGTTTTTATCAAGATGTGATAATTAAAAGCACAAAAATGTATTGAAAAATTATTTGTTTTTATTTATAAAACCAAAATTTTCCAAGCTTTAATTCTTTAAATCAATTTAACAAGTTTGTAGGCTTGATTTATGGTGAATGTTCAAATAATATTCATGTCATAAAGCGAAATATTTCACCAAACACCTTTATTAATGAAGTGTGACTCCTTGGAATGTGCTCCAAATTCCTATGTATGGTTGCAATGAAACGTGACATGAAAGTAAAAGTGTGCGAGGGAAATGTGTTATAGGACATTCTAGTAAGACATTTTCTCACTCAAGTATAGTTGAATTGAGGATTTATGCGTTGAAGAGCTTCGTGGGAGTTGATTTGTGGTGTGCCTTTTTAAATCTGATTGTTTCCCGCAATGACAAATATTACATTTATTTAAGACATGAAACATGAAAAATATTTTAAGTGATTTCAATTGTTTAAAAACCATTTATTTAATCAAAATCTTAATAAAATAATGTTTTTTAAATTTTTTAAATTTCATGTTACAGTTTTTACGGAACCAACTTCAATTACAACGCAACCCAGACGTCCACAAAATGGTACAGTTAAGATTATTTAAATCCTTTAAAGCACAATATTAAAACAATTTTGAATTTTCACATAGCAAACGCCAATGGTGAACAAAACATCAACGTTGTATCTTCTTCATCCCAATTTGGGGGTGGAACAGCAAATTACCTGAGGTCCACTTTTAGTGGAAACGGACTAAATTTATTATACAATTTGCCTTCAATACACATTGAGCAAACATTTGAACTGAATGAGTCCCTTTATTCGTTAGCTTCGGAGAATCGGTACATTGTCAGGTCGCCAACCAATGAGGCAGTGTTTGCAGCGACAGAAAGCTCTACGGAAAGATCTCGGCTAATTTGGGGAACAAAAAGGTTTGTGAAATCATATTTAATTAGTAAATTAATTTATTTATTTTTGACAACTTAATTTAGACCATTCAGCATGCATTTACTAGACAAATCACATCAAGAAGCAGTTACACTGATCCGCCGCTTTGCCTGCGGAACAATGTTCTGCAATCCACATTGCATGGAAGTTTGGATTCCACCGGGAGTGCTGCTTGGGCGCATTATTCAAAATCGATCTGTATTTGAGTGCAATTTTGAAGTCCAAGATGGTGATAGAAATGTTTTGTACAACATTGATGGGCCACCAATGATAGCGAATTGTTCAGCACCAAAACAGGCGCATTACAGAGTAACTTTAATTTATTCCTAGACAGTTTTTAGGACTTTAATTTTTTAATTCAAAAATTGTTTACAGATTTTAAATGGAGAATACAGCAGGCAAGAAGGAACAATTACACGATTATGGAATACGGATGTGTCCAAAAACACGACCAACATCTACTTTTCGGATCATGAGTTGGATGTAAAAATGAAGATACTTTTAATTGGAGCAGCGTTTTTATTTGTAAGTGAATTAAATTTCAATTATTTTTCAACTAATTATTTTTTTTCTCTTATTTAAAAAAACAGGAGTACCGATTCTTTCAAACAAAATCAAGATGGTGTTGCTGGGGGTCCAATAATTAGTAATTAAATTTTTTACAATTTTTCCAAAACAAAAAAAAAATATTTTATTTAATTCCACATCTGTATATTTTTTTCAATTTATTATTGTTACACCTAATTTTGAAATAAATGTTTTATAAACAAATTTCCAAGGACGAATCCCTTATCTTAAAGTAACATCAATTATTAATATCAAAATTTTTTTAGGAAAGTATAAAATTTGAAGCACTGTCAAATATGGTCAAAAAAAACAGATGATAACAATTATTTTACTAACTAATATCTATTAAAATCTCACTTAAATGATGGCGAATGGCGATGGCTTCTTGTATTATTTATAATTTATCAAAGTTTCATAATTTTGTACTTACATTTTGGGAATGCACTGTACTTTATAAATAAAAATTCTACATATAGACATCAATACAATTTATTGACAATATTTCATGTCAAGATATATATATATTATCTACATGCCGATGTCACACTCACACAACTCCGTGCATTATCAATAGACGTGTAATTTAACTTAATTTAATTTATTAAAAATGAAAACTTTAGGTAGCACGTTTTTTGCTATTTTATTAATTAAAATACTACAATTAAGTACAGATGCAAGTGCAAATGAAATTTTGGGATGTGGCGGATTCATTAAAAGTGCCGCAAACATCGATTTTTCCAAAGTGGAAGTGAAATTGTGAGTACAAAAATTCCGGCTCCCAGCCCAAAAAAAAAGTGATTTGACACTAATTTCTTCAGTACACACGTTAATTAATGTTCACGTTTCTCAATTGCAAATAGATTAACCAAGAGTGGCAGCTTAAAAGATAAGACTGATTGCTCACCATCAAACGGCTACTATTTTCTGCCAGTGTATGAAAAGGGCGAATACGTGTTGAAAATTTCACCGCCACCCGGCTGGAGTTTTGAACCCAATGAAATTGAAATCAATTTTGATGGACAAACAGACGTATGCAGTCAGGAGCAAGATGTTAACTTTGAATTCAAGGGTTTTGGCATCACCGGAGAGATTCAAGTTGTCAATCAAGAAATTGGAGCCAAAGATGTGGTGGTTGAATTGCAAACAACAAGCGGGGAATTGATTAGATCGACGAAATCTGATCAGAATGGTGTTTTCTATTTTACTCCCATTAATCCTGGAAAATATTTGATAAAAGCCAGTCATGATAGGTAATAATTGTTATAAAAATTTATTAAATTTCATTTAACACTTTTTGATTTTATTTAAATTAGATGGGTCTTTGTGAATTCGCAACAAAATGTTGAGGTTAAGACCGGTAACACTGAACTTCCCAAAGGTTCTTTTGTCGTGTCTGGATTTAATGTAAATGGCAAGGTGACCAGTGATGGACAACCTTTTGCTGATGTCGAAATTGCTGTTTATATCCAAAAGGACAACATAATTTCTAAGGACCCAGCATTTTTAGCTAAAAGTAATTCAGATGGAGAGTACATATTCAAAGGACTGGCTCCAGGAAGTTATACACTGAAACCTCAACTCTTGAAAAAAGGCGTCAAAATTCACATTAAACCATCAGAAATATCATTCAAAGTTATCAAAGATGCTGTAACAATTACGGAACAATTCGTAATCACTGGCTTCAGTGTTTCTGGTCGCGTCCTCACATCTTCGACGGGATGGGGTGTTTCTAAAGCGGTAGTGAAATCAAATGGCAAACAAGTGGCTGTTACCCACACTGATGGAACATATCAATTGGAAAATGTTAAGCCTGGAACTTATGTCATTCAAGTGGAAGCACCACAATTGCAATTTGAAGATAAGAGCGTTAAGATTACACCTTCGACTACTGTTTTACCAGACATTGTTGTGTCTGCATTCCGTGTGTGTGGACAAGTTGTGTCACCAAAAGCACACAAAGTGGCAATAACCAAGCATGCATCAACATTCCACACTGAAGTTGAATCAGATGCCAGTACTGGTGAGTGGTGTGCATTTTTGAATAGTGGAAAATACACATCTCAGGTGATTACATCGGAAGATGATCGCGTCAATGGAATTCAGTAAGTGGTTTTTAACACAAACATTGTGATGGCATTTAAAATAAATGTTTTTTATAATTTCTAGATTTTTCCCATTGGAACAATCAATTGAAGTGGCAAGTTCTCCCATGTCCGGAATTATGTTTTCTCAACTACGTGCAACCGTTTCTGGTGAAGTTAAATGTCTTCCAGATGCTGGTGTCGCCTGTCGTGGCATTACTGTCACATTGAATTCGTTGGACATAAATGGCAAACAAAATGGACAATACATCACTGCTGTATCGCGCGATGGAGAATACTTGTTCTCTGGAGTACTTCCTGGCCATTATCATGTTGTTGTGCCTGCAACTAATTTGTGTTGGGAAAGCAACGTTTTAGATTTGGAAGTTAAGACAGCTTCAGAAGTTGTGCCAAATTTTATTCACAAGGGATATTCGGTTTCCATTAGCTCGAGTCATCACACATCGGTAAATAAACATAATCAACTTAATGTAATTAATATTGACATTTCTATTTTAATTAGATGTCGTACAAACACACATCAGAAGGCGCAAAATCCCTAAACATGGCATTAACACCAGGATCAAATACATTCTGCGTCAGCAATTCAGGACGATATGAATTCCAGCTTATTGGGTGCCATACATACAATCTCAAAGATATGCCTAAACATTTCTCTACATCCGACCAATCACCACTTGTATTGAATGCCATTAAACATAGACAAAGTGTCCGAATTTTGTCCGAGGAAAAGACTAGCTATCGCCTTAAAGTTATTGGAGGCATTAAGACTGAGATCATGAAATTCATCGAAGAAGACGCCAAAGTTGATGGATTCTTTGCTTATCGCTATGAACTAAATCTGCAACCAGAAGAGACATACAACCTAATGCCACTGAGTGATATTATGCTGTTTAAACCAGAAAGTCAACAAATTGTAGGTGGCAACGATTGCATTGATGTTGCATTTAACTTCATCGCAACCAAAGGCAAGATTATTGAAGGAAAAATTCATCCCCAAATTGAAGGAGCACAAATTACTTTGACATTCCCAAAAAATCAAGATTTGGCAGCACTTTCAGCCTTGTCCAACAAAGATGGTACCTTTAAATTTGGACCACTTGATGGCACTCTAGAATTTGACATTGTTGCCAGCAAGGAGTCATACGTTTTTGCGGCATTCGATCGCACAACCCAATCATTCAGTGCTCACAAGTTGTGCGAAATTGTTGTTCACGTTAAGGATGAGCAAAACAACGATTTAAGTGGAGTGCTTTTGTCATTGTCTGGCGCTGAGTCATACCGCAAAAATTTAGTAACCGGTGATGATGGTGCCATTAAATTCCACTCCCTCTCACCGAGTCAATATTTCTTGCGTCCAATGATGAAGGAGTACAAATTTGAACCAACCTCAAAGATTATTGACGTTAAGGATGGTGAGACAGTTGATGTGACACTGCAAAGTAATCGCATTGCGTTTTCAGTGTTTGGCAGTATTAACTCATTGAATGGTGAACCATTCTCTAAAGTTGTTGTTGAGGCTGCCAGTTTGGAACCATGCCAACAGCATCAAGAGGAATCTACAAGTGAAGTCAATGGACAATATCGGATTAGAGGATTACAACCCGGATGCAAGTACAGTGTCAAAGTGAAATCTGATGATGTTGATAGAACCATTCCTAATGAAAGAGTCGTCACTGTTGGCACAAATGATGTTCGTGATGTTAATCTAATTGCCATTAGTCCAATTACTTTTGTTGATGTTACTGCAAAAATCTTTGCTTCATCCAATGACTATTACAAGACATTGCGAATTCAATTGTACAAAAAGGGTAATGCCGACAGTCCAATTTACTCCCAACGCGTTGAATCTCCATTGAACCCGAAGAGCTCCATCAATCCTGGCATTATGGTGTTCTTCCCCCGAATCCCACTCGATGGTAAAATCTATACAGTCGAGTTAACCACCACTTTGTCTGAGAAGAACTACAAATATTCAATTTTGTCGTCATCTTTTGTTGCCAATACAAGTCTAGTGTTTGTTGAACTTGAGTTTAAGCCTGAAGTGAAATCATCAGAGAATGATTTGAATCAAAATTCAATTTCAGCTCTTTTGTTGATTGCACTTGTTGCTGTTGTGTTCTTTAAGCAGGAGCTCGCCATCGATGCATTGAACTTTGTTTGGAGTAAGGTCAGTCAGGTGGCGCAAGAGGTTATCAACAAGTCAAAGAAAAAGGAGGTCAAGTACGACGCAATGATCAATGAGAATGAAATCGACAAGTTGGCGCAAAGCATAAATGCGATTAAAAAGAAGAAAGCCAAGAAAATCAATTAGGGGATGAAGGTGTTGGGAAGGTTTATAGTTGAGGGTGCCCTGTTAATGGTTACCTATTTGTGTTATTTTAGTTTCATTTCAACCATGTTTAAATTATAATTTAAAAATCTTTAGAAATAAACAAAATCTTTGTTGATGAACAATTTATTTTGTATGTCTTTTTTTAAATTGGATAACGTTTAAGAATTCATTCGTATTTTATTTCAAAAGACTTGTAGAATTTTAAAATAAAACTGGGAAACACATTGATCACTCTGACTATCATTGATGACAACTCTCTTCCCCAAATCAAATGATTTTTCTAGAGAAGGTGACGCTGCGTTACTGTGTCCTTTTTACAAAGACGGCACTTTATTGGTTCTCAGCTAGTCCTAAATTTTAAAGAAGATAATTTACAGAACTTCCACTTAAAGCACTTTTCACTTAAACTTTTTGTAAATGTTCCCTGATGTGGAAGAATTTTCCAGTAGATTGAAAATAATTCAAATTCTATTTCAAGATCATAATATTCTATAATTAATAAAAAAAATTTCAGTTTAACTTATTGTGTAACATTTATTGTTGATGGATGAATTTGATGAGTTTTGTAAAAATAAATAAATGAATTAAATATAACTAAATAACAATATACGTGAGACTTGAAAGTATGTCGTGATTGGACGATTACGATGACTGTATTCACCCAAATCTCGCACCTTTTTCATGAACATGAAGAACACTCTCTTCATGTGATCTGATTTTTCTTTTATTATAATTTAGCAGTAGTGAAAGTGTTGTATGCTGGCCTTAATTGACAATGTGAAAAATCTCTGAAGACGACAACCCAATATGTGGATGCAGCTATCGTCCCACCGATTTCATTAGCATCTGCATCATGGCGATGGGTTTGTTTCTTAAATTAACATTGGACTTCTCCTCTAATTTGTTGTTTTCGTCATTGGTAATTTGGTTTGTGCTGGTCTCGGATAAGTCATTATCATCCTCATCATCGACATCGTCAACATCATTTGATTCACCATCAGTTTCACCAGGTGCCCGACAC
The DNA here is from genome assembly GCA_963854165.1 of Sylvicola cinctus. Lineage (NCBI taxonomy): Eukaryota > Metazoa > Arthropoda > Insecta > Diptera > Anisopodidae > Sylvicola > Sylvicola cinctus. The sequence continues at coordinate 61,709,453 of OY974082.1, read as the reverse complement.
TCGCTGTAAACTCGTGCACAATCCGCATAGGACTTGACTTCATTCTCATCCACTGGTTCAAATTGTCGGAAGAATGTTTCTCTGTAAAATGACAAGGTTAAAATAAAATTTAAATTAAGAAACAATTAAAACTCACTTGGCAAATCCATGCATCAATTTAGTCAATGGATTCTCACGTGAACGGAATTCCATTTCACACATGAATCGCTTCTTACAATCAGGTGTCTTTACGCCAAGGAAAATGAACATAATTTCAGCAAAATCAATATCATCGAAAGGGTCCTCTTGATTGGGAACACTTCGGCGCATCTTCGCTGCTGTTGTTGGGGCAATTGAGGGATCTGCAGAACTCATATCAGATGGTCCTGAGGAAAAATCTTGTTGATCATGATCGTGATAATCGTGATCGTGATGATCGTGGTCATGATAATCATGATGATCGTGATCAGAGAATCCTGTGCTGTCAAATGAATGACCTGAATGGATGTCAGATGAAAAAGCGCTGTATGGATCAGGGCCTTCATAGGAGGAGCTTCCACCTGACCATCCTGTTGGCGGTGGAGTATTACTATACGCTCTGAAACTTAATTTAATTAGTTTCTTCTGGACATAATTAATTTAGTTTTTAGAATTCTTACGATGTATCAAAGTGTGATGAGTCGTGATAAATTTCTGGTGAACTGTGGAAGCAATTCTGTTTGGCAAAGTATTTGTAAGCAACTAATGCAGCCCAACCCAATCCAATTCCCACGAAAAACACTTTTATTTTAATCACCCATAAGATAGCAAGTGCATGCGCCCATCCAAACCCTGCAAGAAATATAATTTTTTAATTAAGAATTAATTCATAAACATTAAGTTCTGTAATTTACTTACACAAAAGACTAGAGTGATGACCAAACCCTCCTCTCCGCCGACCTTCAACAATGTCTGTGGAATTGCTTTCCGCTAAATCTGTTTTGGTGTTGTTAAAAATATCCTCGGCTGCAGCGAGTCCAATTAGCAACGTTATAAGAATTAACGATTTCATTATTATTCTTTTTGTGAGTTTCACTTTTTAACGATTTTCACAACACACCACTTTCGCTCTATTTTTTATTTGATTTTCTCCAACAGAAAATTTTCTTATCCCTATATTGTCGCCCAATGATCTTCACGGTTAATCTGTGATCATTCGATGCTATCATTTCGATTTATATTCAAAGTTAAAACGATTTTAAGCCATGGAAGTGGGAAGTGGAGTGCGTAGTGGGATTTTCTTTTGCAGCATTTTTTTTTTGGTCTAGCCTTGACATTGGGGCAATTGATTAAATATTATTTTACGTAACACAATTTAATATTTATTTATTTAAATTACGTTTACATTTTTTAAAAATTAAACTAATTTGGAATTTTATCCAAAAATGTTTCATGAAACTTCTTTTTTTTTTCTTCAAATTTTTTGTTTAAAAACTCAGCTTTACTACAGATTTTTCAAAGGGACCAAATATTTATATTTTATGGTTTGTTAATAAAAGGTAATGTCTTTTCAAAAGTGATGAATTTTCTGAAAAACTAACTACTCTCCTAATTATACTCGTATGTTAATTTTATTAAATAAGAACATTGATTTTTTACAAAAACAGCATTGTTTCAGTTAGGTTATCGTTTTTAACATCTTTTTATTCCCCAAACTAAAAATAAAATTTAATAAGTTAAACTAAAATACAAATTATGTCATTGACAAACATAAAGCCAATCCATGGCATTAAGGTCAAGAGACAAAATGATCAAACCATAATGATCACATAATTCAAAAAAAAAATCCTTTACATCTCTTTCTCCAATCCTTAATACGATACATAACAGCTGTTTTATCTTACAATTTAAAAACATTCAGTTCGTAGAAATGATAACTCATTGTGATAATCGAATTAAAGAAAGGTGACGGTAACCCAAATTTCACCGATAAAATCGAAAACACAATAATTTAAAATAAACTAAACTAAAAGCATCAAAAGAAATCCTAAACTTGATCTGATAATTATTGACTGTGTGAATTCTGTGCGCTGCGGTGCTTATTAAATTGGTAAACAAAAATTACACTTTCTATGAAATCAGAAGTTTTCATTTTTCTTTAAGCAGTTTAGAGGCATTTAAATACGCACTTGATAATCAATGTGTATCACACCGATTTGTCATCAAAGATATTAAATGTGCGTATAGTTTTTTTTAAATGCGTAAATTTTTGGTTTCTACTTTTATAAATTTTTACACTTTCATCATTTCATTTTCTGTAGCAAATTTTGTTCTCTGAAATTTCATGTTTTGAACTTTTTCTAGAATTTTTTTAAAACATCATTATAGCCGTTTACTTATTGATGTTGTTATGCTTAATAAAAAAAAAATAGCGATAGCATTATTTAAATCGCATACAGGATTAGCCTTCAAGGATTTTATAATGAAAATGTGAAAATCCGTTTAATGTCCACTATTTTTTAGAAAATACAAACTTAAAACTAATAATCTAAAATTAAGTTTTATAATTTGCATACTAATAATTTCGGATTACTAATTGCAAATTAACGAAATATTGAATTAATTCTTAAAATATTCTATAACGTTACAGTTAAACGTTACAGAAACGTTATTTAAATGGCGCGAAATTGACGAAATTATATTTCATATATATATCTGGAAAAAAATATATGTATGACATCTGTCACCTCGCAGCCGTCAATATTAAATTCTTAAACTTTTTGATTATTGCAATTTAATTTAAAGGAACAAACCTATTTTTAATTTATTATTGCTCAAATTAAAAAGAAAACTATCATTTAAAATGTTATCATCGCGGTTGCTTTTACTGCAATCGACAATCCGTCTTACCTCCTCAGCTTGCTACAGCATTAAAACAGCCATCTCTGGCAAGGGTTATGTTGAGCGAATCGCCCTAACCGCAAACAAGAAAATGTTTGTCGCAGTGCATCCCAGAACCGAAGTACCTTACGAGTTGTCTCGTCCCCTTCCCTTGGCAAAGAACACGGACAGTGGATCGCTGTTAAAAGAAAGTGCTCTCAATAGTATATACAGTGCATTCAAAAACAAATCGGTAGCAGTCGCCCGCCAGGAGTTAGCCCAGATAACACACACAACTAGACATCGATGGTATCCAAGATCTCGCGATAAGAGGGCTAAGAAAACTCCCATGGATCGGGAGTACTTGTAATTTATAAATTTAAAAAATATGCTTTATATGTTTCTTAAAAAGTCGACATGTATTTGAATAGTTGTGAAATAAATGAAATTTGCAAATTTAATCATTGTTTTTGTTCTTAACCAAGGATCCCAGTAGATCGGAGATTGCTGGAAGGTGACGCGAGTTAGAAGTAGCGCCTCCTTCTTTCCTTATATTACGATGATGCGGAAAAGTCGGCATCAGTTTTGCGTCACATGCTGAAATATTTTGTTTGAAAATTATTTTTAGTGATTACAGAAATTAAAACATATTTCAAACACTTACGCAATGGAGCCTCCTTGAAGTAACTACTCTGCAAGCATTCCTCTGCAGTTGCTCTTTTCTTGGGGTCGTACATAAAAAGGAAATTCAACAAACGCAAACCAGTTGCAGAGCACCAAGGGAAACGTTGTTTTAAATTATTGTAGGGTTGATGCTTCAGTGTGAAAGTTTGGACAGCTGGAAGGCTTGAATATTCTGGCCAAATCGCGTCCGATGGTGTTCCTAAAGCAGTAACCAAATTATAACACCGTTTTACCCTATATTTAATAAACCAAAATTTACCCAACATTTCAATAATCAACTCAATTTGAGTAACCTCCGTGGTACCCGGCAATAGAGGCTTATGACCCAACAATTCGCCAAAAATACATCCAAGAGCCCACATGTCGACGGCAGTTGTTTGTGTTGTTGAACCCAACAAAATCTCAGGCGCCCTGTACCAAAGTGTAACAACATACGGTGTCATTGGTTTCGATGGAATTCCGAAGAGACGGGCCAATCCAAAATCAGCTATTTTAACACATCCCTTGTCAGTCAGTAATAAATTTGACACCTTCAAGTCACGGTGAGCAATAAATCGTGAGTGCAAGTAACGCAATCCCTTCAGCACTTGCAACACAATGCATTTAACTTGCGACTCCATAAAGGGAGTGGTCATGTTGTCTAGAAGCGATGCCAAATCTTGTTCGCAGTATTCCATTGAAAGAAAAATACTCTCCAAGCTGCGACCAACCAGTACTTCATTCAGTTTAACCACATTCTCATGATTGCATGAGAGCAAAATATCAATTTCACGCAACCCACTTACTGGTATGCCATCTTTTTCTTGATCCATGCGAACCTTCTTGAGGGCCACAATTTTTTCGCTTATGCAATCACGAGCGCGATCTAATTTAAATATGGAATGTTTAATTTGTTAGCCATGAAATGCAAATGGATAAATTTGTGATACTTACAAACAATTCCGTAAGTGCCTTCCCCAATGCGATTGAGTTTATCGAATTCTGTTACAAGGCGGCATCTACCGAGCTGGGAATAATAAAAATTGAATAAATATTGATTTAAATTTATTGAAATTATGTTTTTCTTTTGTAATAATTAATAGTTACCATGTCATTTTTATAAATTTCCATTGGAAGTCCGGTTCTGAAAGAAATCAACACCCCTTTTCGGGTTACTGGGGTGTAAGGATCAGGAGCCGGCTTAAATTTGTCGCTTTCTGGCATTTTAATAATGTTTTTCAGTATGTTTATTTATGGTGTAATTTTAATAAAATGACTTTAGTCAATTCTCGCAAATTTATTATTTTAATGATTGATGTTGAAACAAATTGCTTGTTTCAAATTTCAATTTTCATTAATATTTAAATTCAAAAATGGCAAACGAAACATAACCTCAAATTTCTAATTTTGTGTTTACAAGAAATACAACAACATTTTTGAAAGATGGGTAAATGTTTAGCGTTGCCATGTAAAATAATTTTCTTTACTTTCTTAAACTTTTTTTATTTTTGAAATAATAATTAAAAAACATATTAAATACATTTTTTTCGATTTCTTTGCACATCCTTTAAAAGGATTTAATCAATGTGGATTTAATTACACAAAAGAATTGAGAGCACTAGAAAAATTTCAATAAACATTAAAACTGAAATTAAACTCTTTTAACATTTCCGTATAAAATTTAATATTCCAAAAAATATCTAAAATCCTTTCTGGAAAAAATAGATTTAACTTAATGTTAAATTGATGCTTTAAATGGTAGTTAAGAATAAATATCGATGACCTCATATCCCGACAGAGGCTACAATCTAAATCCCGATGGGCTAAAATCCCGTCTGCTACAAACCAGATACCAAATATCCTGACAACCTCAGATCCTGAAAGCAACTCTTAAAGATAGTGATTTCGGGAGCTCGACCCCAGTTTGAAAATTAAGTATACACAATTTGGTAAAGATCCCTTTTATGGTTAAAAGAGTTTTAATTGCAGTCGAGTCTCATATCCCAATATTCATTTCAACTATTCGATTAATCAGACAAGGTTTTTAAATAGTCACAGCTTTAAACTCATAATCGAGTCTGCTGGAGAGTTCTCTCACTTCTCATTAATGACCTATGGGATATAGAGCTTAAGTTTGTGACCCTTGTGGAATTAACGGATTACGCCATACACCATTGATTCTATATCGATACTATTAATTTATTATTTATTAATTAATGTTAAAATGTACATTTTGATTTAATATTCATGTAACTTATTGTAAGTATTGTAAAAAAGACTTTTGGATTCACACACACTTCTATAACATCAAATTTATTACACATCTTTCATTATAGATCCTTGATATTTCATTCAAACAATGGTCAGGTTGCGACTTACAGAGTCAAACTATGTAGCCGATTCGTGTTAGCTTTCAGTTAATGCTGTTAGTTTAGGATTAAAAATGTATTTAAATTAGTATTGGTTAGTACAATTAATAAATCATTCATCTTCATAAACCTGATATTCAGTCTTAATGTGCTCGTCAAGACCTTCATCAGTTTTCTCGCTGGATGTGCTGTTGTATTCCATTTTGTGATATCGAATAGGGTAAGTCAGTTGATTTCCTTTGTCCCATGTGTATAATTCCTGGATTGATATTTAATTATTTTGAAAAAAAAAAACATTAATTTTTGCTTAAATTTTAAATAATTTGTTAATTTAAAAAGGATCAGAAAAGATGTGTGACTCGTTTAACGTTTAACTAACGGTAAACTAATAATGTATGAGTAAAATATAATTTTATAATTAACTTACAGTGTTTCGATGATTATAACCAACGGTGGTGGTTTTCTTGAATGGATTTGAAAAAGATAAATCGACGTCTAATAAAACTTCACGATACAAGTCCAACGCTAATCGAATCTTTGTTGTTTTTTCATTGACGGAATCAATGGCGTACAAAACACCACACACAATAAACATCTCACCCACTTTGTGGTGATTTATGCTAACATTCCAACTGTATTCAATTCGTAAATTGTAAGAGTCCATCTGTTCAAAAAATTTATTGTATGAAATGTATTATTTGATAAACAATTTTCTCTAAAAGAAATACCTTTGCTATAATTGTGTTATTTGATTCTTGAGTATTATAAATGACCCACAATCCATTGTCGTCCACGTTCAAGTCCATGAAATTGTATTCCGTTGTGTACAAATAATTTGAACCATTTGAAATTGCACCAACCAAGGGCTCAGAGTCTGGAAATAAATTGCATTTTTATGAAATCACTTCTTATGACGTTACAAAGAGTAAGCTTTGAATAAAAGGCGCCCACACAAAAATATTTTGAAGTAAACTGAATGTAAAATTAGTATTTAAATAAGTAAAATAAAAAGAATTGAAAGTGAATTCATAGAATTAAATAATGTTTGTGAACAATTTCTACAAAGTTAAGCCCAGTCAACTTCGTGCAGTAACTTTGCTGGTTTCCAAAAAGCTTCACACTGCATCGGCAAAGGTATTTTAATTTACATACAATTTGCATAATTCAACGCTATAATTATCCCTTATACAATTTGCAGCAAAATTATGAATTTTTTATACCAATCTTCTTTACAGTTTACATCATTTCACCCTTGTCCATAATTTACAGGATAACACCAAAAAGGTTGATCGCATCATCCCCTTGTAATTTTTTAAAACAACTTCTGAAATAACTCTTTTGTTTTACTGCGTTTTATTTCTCCCTTCTGTTTTTTTTTTTTTGATGCGCGCATTAAGGTACACAACCATTTATCTTACACAACATATTTTTTGAGAAACAACCGAGCTATGCTATTTTCGTTGTGTACATAAACTTTCACATTGTTTTCTGAGTGGATTATGTTTTCCTTTACATGGCGTAGCTACACCGTTTGGGTGTTATACAAATCGCCCCCACACCTGTTGCCTGCTGTTCACTTTGTTATTTCTGATTACGTGTGTTAGATTACTATTATATGTCTTCTATGTTTTATTATACTCACACATTTTTGTCTCAGAATTTAAGTCGTATTTAACGATATTTGTTCTGTCTCTTTGGTTGTAGTAAAAGGATCCGTTGTACACGACGTTAGCATTTCCCTTAATTTTGCAAATGAAGAACAAAGAGTCATTAATGTTATTAATTACATATTGTTTGTCAAAATCTCTATTTAATGTGTCAAATTAGTGACTAATTAACTCACCCTAAATGAAGGATCAATTCGATACTCCTTTGTGGGAATGTTGTTGCGGAAAACAGCCTTATTTGCATACTCAAACAATGTTTGATAATTGTTCTCTTTTGTTGCCCAAATTTTTTCGGCTGTAGCATTTGAGCGAGGCAGTGGATCCTTTAACCATGATCCATAGTTTTGTTCAATAAATTTATGATACACTGGCTTTCCGACCGCGTACAAAACACAATCTGACATTTTCAAAAATATTTTAAATTTTACTCCCATTATTAAAAGTCCCATTTTAATTGAAATTACCTTGTGTCCTGTTGAGGCGTCCTGTGTAAGTCACATTATCCGTTGGTTTAATTACCATATTTCCCACCAAATCAAATAGGGACACTAAAGTGTCCTTGCACTTAGTTTCACGGCGATCTTGACACTCTGGACAGGCTGGAATTGGTGGACACAAATCTTCATACGAAATTTTGTCAGGCGCTGTATTTCCGAACACTGCAATTTGGTCCGTGCGATCTTTGGATTGGTAGGCATATTTCCTGTCCTTGACAAATGCAACTCCTTTTGTGACTCCTTTTTCATTTTTACTAATGCAATGGTATTTGCCCATGTCGCTGGTTGTTACTTTTGTTATATTTAATCGCATCATTGATTTGTAGCTGTAAATTAATTTGTTTTAATATGCTCAATTTTATTTTTTTCAAACAGGAAAAGGACGCAGTTGTTTTTTTAAATTCAAAAAAAAGATTGCAATCAATTTACCCTTCTGTTCGAGTTTCCATTCTATATTTGTCACCAGGATCAAGCAGTCTTCCATCATCTCTTTCCCAATATTTAAGTGCTTCTGGAAAGGCTTCAATCTGTAAAATGAATTTCAATTGGAATTTAAATTATTTATAAAGATTTGAAATTATTAAAACCAACATCACATTCCACAGATGCAGTGGATCCTATTGAAGCGTAGATTACTTGATTACTGACTTTAATTAAAGGTGCAACTGTTTTTTCATACAAAAAAAAAGAGTTTTTTTTTATTAATACGTTTACGGATTACTAAAAAAATGTATGGAAAAGTGTACTTACAGTGCACTTCAACATAAAATGAAGCATTCGCTTTGGGGGGAATACCGTTATCAGCTACACACCGATAAACTCCCATATGCTCCCGATTTATTTTGGTTAAATTCAATTGGTGGCCACTGATTGATGAAGCTGTTTTAAAATGAAAAAATAATTGCAAATAATTGCAAATTAAAGCAAAACAATATTGAAATACCTTCCCACGCCCCAACGGCTATAGTTTTGCCATCTTCTCTACGCCACTGTACACTTGGTCGGGGATTTCCATTCGCTCCGCAACTAAGTCTTAAATGATAGCCCTCTTCCACTACAATTGGCTTCTCGAGTGTTCTTACGTCTAAGTAACAATATTTTGTTCAGCAATTTAAATAATAAAATAAAGAAATGTAGTTACTAACCTCCAATTGATGGTGGTATTAGCAATTCACTAGACAATGTTCCATTCACGGTTATTTTGTACGCGTTAATACCCGGTATTCCTGGTACTCCGTTTATGCCAGATTTTCCACGATGTCCTCGTGGACCAGCAATGCCTTAAACATTTCAATCAATTTATTGTAGAAATTGAAACAGATTTTATTTCATTCAGATTTTTCAAACTTCTGAAAAATTATTACCTTTAGGTCCTTGAAGTCCAAGCGGTCCCTGTGGACCTGTCATTCCCGTCGATCCATCCTTTCCATTTTCCCCATTACGTCCGTCAATACCAGGAATGCCATCCTTTCCATCCTTACCGGGAATTCCATCGGCACCAGCTCTCCCTGGTACACCATCTAATCCCGGCTCACCTGGAAGTCCATCCCTTCCATCAAGGCCTAAATTACCAGGAATACCAGGATCACCTTTAGGACCTTTCGGTCCGGCAAATCCATCTCGTCCTGCAAAACCAGGTGGTCCAGGCAAACCAACATCACCACGGTATCCTTTCATGCCCGGCACACCAGGTAATCCAGGTGGCCCAGGTGGGCAGTATTCTTTTGTTGCTTTGCAAAAGCCAACAATTGCATTGTACTGGAATTGGAATATTTATTTTAAAAAAAAAAAAATTTTCTCTCAGAAAAAAATCGTTTCTCAAAACTTTCTAATGACTTTTTACATAAAACTTATTTAAAAGTTATAGGAAAACATAAAAGTACACTGAGATTTGCAATCATCTTCAAGTAGCTGTAAAACCAGACTCTCATAAAAAAGTTAGATAACTAGAACTTGACAGTGCAAAGCATAACAAGCGCAAATACAAATTTAAAGTTCTGGCATACAATATTTTTTTGATTCAACTTCAAGTATGTTTCAGGAAAAAATGCAACAACAAAGTTTTCCCAACTCACCGGCACTCTTGAATGGCTGGTCATCCACACCCATTCATCACCACCCGGTGCTGCTCCTTTCATTCCCGTTTTCTTGATTATCTCCGCATCTTTTCTCTCCAGTTCCGATCGTATTTTTGGATTAAAGAACTCTACTTCTGGCGTTGGGGCTGTTCATTTTTTCGCATAAAATAAATTTGTTACAATATTTTTTATTGGGTCAGTTTTACTAGTCATAACGATGGGTGGAAATAAAGTTTATGTTTACCATCTTCTTGAATGTTTTGTAAGAATTTATTTCCATAATAGCTTCCGGCTTCTCGGCGCTCTCGCACTATGTTGGGCAAATGCTTCCGCTCGTTTCGCACAGTTTCGATTGTGTCGTAAGGCTTTTGAATTGGGGTGCTGAAATGTCAATGTTATCATTTAGCTGCGATCGGTTTTATGTTCATTAAGTTTTGTGCAAATATAAATAGAAGATTAAGTAAAAGTCCAATTTCCGTTTTAAATAATGCGACATTAATAATTTATAAAAAATTACATTCCGAATGGACGAATAATATAAAGTATTAAATAAAAAGTGGAAGGGAAAGTATTCTTGAAATGTGCCACAGAAGTAACGTCTGTAACGATCTAAGTGCCTAGTCTATAAAAGAGGCTAAGTACGAGTTTATACCTATACCATAAAAAACTTTTCAAAATAAACAAATTTAAAGGTCCATATTAAATTACCAATAAATGAAAAAAATTTACTGGTAATGCGAAATTTTCACGCCTACTTATACAAAAAGTTTGGATGTTATCACAAAAATAATATTCATCTCCTTACAGTTGAACAAGAGTCCTCTAACGATGCTCCATTTAGGGGAAATGGCCTTTCTGAATCATCACAAAACACCATTTAGACTTGAATAGAGCAATTTTAGCCGCCCCTTGGCTCTTGAGTCATTAAAAGTCCTAAAACTTTTAAAATTCGACTGGGAAAAAAATTACGGTAACACTTCAAAGAGCATTAAGCATTGTCTGTTTGTTCTTTTCATCCTTAAAAAAATAACACTTGTTTAAATGTTATATTGGTGGACTTTAATCAAATGGTCATTGGGGAAATCAAAATAAAACATTACAATGTCGGTTAAAAGAATCATCAAAATAAATTCTCTACAATTAAACTAACGGAGCAATTTAAGGACCAACCTTTCATGAGATTGTGATAAAAATCTCGTCACAATACTTTGAATTTCCATTCTCGTCTCCTCATCACGTAAATATGACCGAAATGCTTCATTATTCGTGCACTGATTAACAAATGCAATACAAAATGCAGCTAGAAAAATGATCAACACAAACAAAAATGAGAGTATCACGTAGATTGTAATAGATCGCACTTCTTTCACAATAATTGTATTGTCCTTTTTATTCATTTTTTCATCTAACACAACCGTTGCACCGGCTTTAACACTTTTGCTCCCTTGTTGGGTTGAATTTATATTTTCAGCGACCATAATGTTCACTTTTTTATTGCACACATAATTGTTTTCAATTAATTACCACACTTTACTGGTTTTTAATTACTTTAAACTTGCTTTAGCGCAATATTTCCAGGAAATGTTTTTTTAAAGTTATGCTTGTTGGTCACATTCTTGCGATACACTGAAACTGCGGTGGAAATATTGACATTAATTAGCACGTGCGAGGAGTGAGAACTTAAAAATAAACAATGCGTGGGAGGTGTTTTATGTGAGGGGAAATAGCGTAAATATTATAATGTGGTTTTAGTTGATCCACATTCGTAATATGAATTTTTAAAAGTGTGATTTTATGGTTCACAGATGAGGTCCTGTAATTTACTGAATTGAATTTAAATATTAACTCTTTAAGCATTATTTTATTTATATTTATTACATGTGAAATGCAATAACTAAATAAAGGACAATCCATTAAAATCGATTTAAATATTTTTATGATCCTAAAAATAGCAAAAAAAAAAAATTCAGAATTTTTTTTAAATACAAATATTATGCATCTCAATATTTTTAAAACAAATTCACAAATACTCTTCAATTAATCAGCGTCAATGAACGCGTCTATACTCAATTACAAAAGCCGGTGTACAGTCAAGATCACGGTCACACCGCAGAGAATGTCACAACGTGTAAATGTAACAGACATTTTAAATTAGTTTAATATATATACCACTAAAATTATCATCATAATAATGAATACTGCACTCTGCACGCGCGTCTCCTAATATATTACGTCACATAATGCAGATTGCACTACTAAAATGCACACAAGTCACAACTATATGCGAATATATTTTATGCAAATTGCACATTGAAAAAGATAACCGCACTGGAGCCTGCAATCTTTTTAAACTTGAAAAATCTTACAGCTATAAAACGAATACTGTAAAGCCTTGAACTTTTAGCGTATGCTTTTTTATAAATCGGTATGGAAATAAGCTTCCGGATGTTTTCGTCCTTTACAAACGAATTAATCTTAAATACAAGACAAAATATACTTTATGTTAGTAAATAAGAAACACACTTTAGTATTTTTTTTTTTTAATTTTGATGTTCTGACACCTCATTTAAATTAAACTTTTATAAAATTTTGAACTTAAACACTTTTACACAATATGTCCTATAAAGTAATTATTCTTTCACTAACAGTTAAGACAATTTTAAATTATAATAAACACAACTTTTTTCATGTCACACAATTTTTAAAATCCCTGACAATATCGCATTATACAAGGTGATGGACGTGTACTTATATATGACAACAAACTTGCGCTAAAAGCGATTGCATGAATAGTAAGAATATAAATTGAAAGTGCCACAAAAGAAAAGCTTGTCTACAATAACATGTCCTAGTTTCAGAATAAAAAAAAAAACCAGGGACCGAAAATAAGAGTTATTATTTTTTTAAAATTGAAAAAATTATTTGCCTTAAAGAGGTTTTTGGGTAAAACGGACTTCAGTAATCAGAAGATTTTTGTTTGTTCTTTCGAATAAACACAAGATTTAAAAAAATACAATTTTTAATTTTAAATTACTAAATAACTCTTAAAAAAAGATTTATATTTTTTTGATACCAAATAATTATTAAAAAAGATTTTTATTTTTTGAGTTAAGGAATAACTCTTATCCAATGATTTTTATTTTAAAAATTTTTTGTAAAAAAATTTATCGATGCAAAATGTAAAATGGAATATTTCTTGATGACCTACATAATTTTTTTTGGAAAATTATCTTTTAATTGCTTTGTAATAACATTAAATATAAAAATCCCATATAAAAATCAATCAGGTTTGTCAAGAATAATGTTTTTTTTTTGTATGTAATTTATGTATGTTTATATATGTGTGTGTTTATGTAGATTTTAAGCACACGAAAACGCGAGAAAATCTGCGAAATCCGCGAAAATTATCGCGAGATTCGCGGAAAATATCGCGGCCACAATATTTTTTTTGCTTTTTCAAAATCTGTAGTTTATGTGTGATGTAGTTTATATATGGTATAATATTAAATAAAACATTTCATATCTGCTATGCAATTTTGAATGTTATGCCATATATAGGTACTTTTCATAAATGTATATTAAGTTTTATACAATATGTTTTTTGTACAATTGTGTTGCTACCACAAAATAAAATTTATATATTTAATTTTACAAACATTATTTTCTCCAAGTTTTGCTTAGACAAATTGTGACGCAGATCTCTCAATGTTATTTTCAGTGCTGAAAACGCTTTTTCAACGCTGACTTGGGTCGCAGGAACGCCATGCACTATTGCAGCTAGCGATAATTTTCGCGGATTTCGCGGATTTTCTCGCGTTTTCGTGTGCTTAAAATCTACATAAACACACACATATATAAACATACATAAATTACATACAAAAAAAAAACATTATTCTTGACAAACCTGATTGATTTTTATATGGGATTTTTATATTTAATGTTATTACAAAGCAATTAAAAGATAATTTTCTAAAAAAAATTATGTAGGTCATCAAGAAATATTCCATTTTACATTTTGCATCGATAAATTTTTTTACAAAAAATTTTTAAAATAAAAATCATTGGATAAGAGTTATTCCTTAACTCAAAAAATAAAAATCTTTTTTAATAATTATTTGGTATCAAAAAAATATAAATCTTTTTTTAAGAGTTATTTAGTAATTTAAAATTAAAAATTGTATTTTAACTGTTATTCATTAACTAATTGAAAAAAAGTTATAACAGTTACGGTCTCTGAAAAAAACTTTTTACACCATCACCGCATAGTATGCAGCAAGTAGCAACGACAAAACGTGACACCACTCGCGCGTCACACAAGCACAATAAAAGCTATATTATGGTGTGAACTCATAAAGCGTTTTATATGGAACTCCCAATTTATGTAACAGTTGTGTTAACTGTACAGGGTGCAGAATAGTGGGTGATGGATAGGGATGGAGAGGTGGGTTAACTGTAGCAATTCACAACAGCTGTTTAAAACACAACAAATATAAAATAAATGGATATGTCATCTGGATATAATAATAATATGAGAAATTAAATAGACACACACGAATCTGTAACAGACTACACGAATCCGTAACAATTTACTGTACACTAAAAATACGCTTTGAATTGAGGACTCTGCACGAGTTGTGTATTCCTCATGGGACAAATATAGACTGGCGCACTCTTGGGCGATACACGCTCATAGTGCTGTGAGCTGCCGTACGGAGTAACGGAACTTAAATGATATGGAAAGCATGACAAAATTTCGGCCTCCCTGTGCGCAAGCACATTTACTCTCTGAATACATAAAATAGTTGTACATAAAACGATGCCGCACTGTTTGTTTGTACAAAATGCATCGTTATGTATTAAATTCGCCCCACGCTACACAATTGATTGTACATATGGCTCTCGCTTTTAATGCAAACACACGATCAACTCTCGGTATCTCCACACAATATATTATCTTAAAGAGGTTTGGATTTTCCGGACGGGTAATTTACCCCATTCGCTTCAGTCACTGTATATGCATAATATTCAGTCATTAATGAACTGTGTGAATCGATATTTTGCACACAAAATGTACACTTCCCATGTCCCTAAACGTAGAAAGCACAGTGCACACGCAAATCTTCGACGTACATAACACATTTGTGCTTTATACGGTAGTGCAACCATCACCCACCCACTCCCCACACAAACACCGTTATGTCGTCATTTTAAATTTGATATTTGAATATTTACCCCATATCGCGTTCGTTATGATAATAATATGAACTGTTACGAAATTTCGCAAATAGCCTCACACTTGGTGTCATATCTTATGCATCGCGTTTTACTTTAATCAGAATTCTGTTTGCGACTTTGCGTCAAAGTGCTTTTACGCGAGGCGTGGGCATAAAGAGCTTTGACTCTAGACTCATGCCGTGTATCGCTGTAACACAGGATGGCATGGTTTAAGGGTTGTTATTACCCTGACAGTATAATCTGATTTAAATTACAAATTTATTTGCTTCTTCATGGTCTCAATGGGAATTCGCGTTAACATAAATCGTTCCACACGAATACAGTGGCATATTTGCTGGAGAGTTTTAACATTTAAGCGATTTTGTGGAAAGTTCCGATCATTAATTATTTGATGAAACTTATTTTACCATTAGCGATTATATTAAATTAGTAATGTTATTTAAAATCAAAATTTGTGTGTACGTATAAAGGATAGAATGTATTTACATTAAATTGACCACACTATTCAAAAGAAATCTTCAACGTAGTACTTTAATACAAAACCTTAAAAAAAAATTCAAGGTCAAAATACAAAACTTCAAGGTTTTAATTATTTTTAAGAAATTTTAAATATTTTTGAAAATTTTCTTTACATTACTAGAGCTTTCCTCAAGTTCATAAAACTTTTCTGAATATTTCAAGGTCAAAATATATTTAAGTAAACTTTTAGAAATTAAAAAAAAAAATGATTTCTTTAAAATTTTAAAATATAATAATTGCCTTCTACTTTCTTTAGGTAATCCAATGCCGTGCAGCTATTTGCTTTGAACCCAACAAACCACTTAAGGTCGAATGTATTGAGGTGGCACCACCAAAAGCCCATGAAGTCCGCATCAAGATGGCCGCCACTGGAGTGTGTCACTCAGACGCTCACATTGCCGACGGTTTAATTGAAGGCGCAAAATTCCCCGTAATTCTGGGACATGAAGGCGCTGGCTTTGTAGAGAGCATTGGAGAATGTGTAACCAAATTTAAAGTGGGTGACCACGTTATTCCGATGTACACTCCACGTTGTGGTGAATGTCGCTTGTGTGTAACGGGCAAAACGAATTTGTGCGAGAAAACTGCCCCCATGGGTTGCGAAAGTGTGCTCCCGGATAACACGAGTCGTTTCACGTGGAATGGAAAGGAAGTCCGCCACTTTATGGGATGCTCAACTTTTTCCGAATACACAGTCGTCGCCGATTATTCCCTGGCCAAAATCAATTCTAAGGCCCCATCAGACAAAGTGTGTTTGATTGGGTGTGGCGTTTGCACGGGATATGGTGCGGCAGTGAATACGGCCAAAGTCCAGCCGGGTTCGTCGTGTGCTGTTTGGGGACTGGGTGGCATTGGATTGGCGGCTGCAATGGGATGTCGTAACTCTGGTGCGACGCGCATTATTGGCATTGATGTGAATCCGGCAAAGTTTAAACTTGGGGCGAAATTTGGTTGCACTGAATTTGTTAATCCATTGGATTTAAAGATTCCCATTCAGGAGCATATTCATGCCATCACTTGTGGTGGTGTGGATTATTCGTTTGAGGCTGTGGGTACTGTTAAAACAATGCGGGATGCATTGGAATCAACCACTGATGGTTGGGGCCTCTCTGTGGTGCTGGGTGTCGCACCGTCTAATAAGGAGATAAGCTGTTTGCCACATGAGTTGATTGTGGGAAAAAAGTGGATGGGTTGTTTGTTTGGTGGGTATCAAATTGATCAAGTTTCAAAGGTGGTGGATGACTATATGAATAAAAAGATACTGGTTGATGAGTTTATTACACATACCATGAGTTTGGATAAAATTAATGACGCTTTTGATCTCATGAAAAAAGGAAAAAGCCTTAGAAGCATTATCATCTACTAAAATCTGCAAGGACGAAAGTGCGACGAGTCTGGAACATTGTGTTTATGGATTGGAAATCGTCAGAATCGCAGTGATATTAAATTTTAAGGACAAATATAAATTAATTGTGTACTCAACCCTCAAAAAATTTCTAAAAATTGTGTTAAATTAGGCCATAAAATTTACAATTATTTATTAAAATTTTAAATTAATCTTAATAAAACTAAATTGCGTTTGTTATTTAAAAAAAATGATTTTCATTATTTGAAAGGTCGCAAACTAAGAATCGATATAAAATTTGAGAAAATAATTTGATTTTAGACAGTCTCTACGGTTTATTATTCAATTAAACTGATGGATTTAACTTAAATGAATTTTCAGGATGTATTAATTAGCATGCAATTCACTGGTCGAATCACAAATAATTGGTCAATTGTATTTTATTCAAATACATATAGTTTCCATTGATTGAATGCAATCGGAAACCAATACACATTCTAGAGAATTTTGACCACAATAGCACACCAATTTGTCCTCAAATAAATTCCAGGCAGAATTCGTACAACCAAGTTCGTAATTAACATGATTTTGACAGCCCAAGGGATGAAATCGCATTGGTATAATCTACACATTACACAGTATATGCAATTGGAACACATGTCTACACAATAAGGCTTTTCAAAATGCTGACATGTACATAAATTCAATCGCTTTATCCAGAGCTTGCATAACAATCGCACATAGCAGACATTATATTGTACATAATATAAGAAGAAGCTTTAAAAAGACTTGTTGAAACTATATGTGCACACCCTTGTACTTTGTGCCTTCCCCCCAAATCCCAATGTAAGCAGTGTGTCGCTGGAGCATCACAGCCGCGCGCAGGACTTCATTTGCAGTGTTGCTTTTTCTGCTGCACGTATAGTTGAAAGCCATTCAATTAAAAGCAGGACGATGAAACTGACTAAAAGCACTTAAACTTTGGAAATCCTTACAAAGTACCTATAACTAAAGGTATACAATATTCAAGTGTGTATGTAGATTGTAGATACCGGCAGTAAATAGCATGCAGTCTAAATGGAAATGTCTGCGTATGAAACCAACCACTGACTAGCAAGTTCGAGGTAATACTATTTAATTAAATTTGTTTGTAACACACAATACAGTTTTACTAAATCGCTGCTGGGGGTTGTTTTCCCACCAGCACAACTGTATAATGCCAATTGCCGAGATATGAGTCTTTGGAAGACGCAATAACGTAATAATTTATTGTATTGAAATTTAAATATTTATTGCATTTACAGCATTTGGGTGTTCTTGTGATAGTGGGCGCGATTTATATACAAACCCTCGTTTATTCACAGCACACAATGTACAAACATGATCTGCAGTTTCGTTATAAATTTCCCGGGGTGTTTTGTGCTGCATAAATAAGGAAGACAGTTTAGTAATGAATTTATTACGTAAAAAGGATTCTTCTGCATTTTCAAGCACCATTTTGCATGGAATGTGGAATGCGGGAAATTTTGATTAATCGCGCTGAAATGAATTATTCAATGAAAAGCTTTTGTTGCAATAAAAAATTTAATATTTTTGTGGGTATTTGTGAAATACATTTTGTACAAAAAATCGTTAAATTTTAGACTATATTAGCGTGCATTGCTCGGACACAATTTGTTGTTTTAAAAAAAAATGAATTCACGAACTGCGATTTTTTCGCATTTTTCGTGGTTTAATTTAAAGTAAGTATTTAAAAATTTCGTTATTATCTGAATTTCGCTTTGGGTGGTCAATTATTTATTGTAAACATTACCGCAGAAAATCGCGGGAATTCTTGCGAGGTGTTTTTTACTAATCAAATCCTAATAAATCAATTCCCGTATTTATTTTTGAAATAAATCAATTTTTTTCATGAACCGCGATTTATTTTGCGGTTTT
Source organism: Sylvicola cinctus (assembly GCA_963854165.1). Taxonomy (NCBI): domain Eukaryota; kingdom Metazoa; phylum Arthropoda; class Insecta; order Diptera; family Anisopodidae; genus Sylvicola; species Sylvicola cinctus. The sequence goes on along the minus strand of OY974082.1, from coordinate 61,690,304 downwards.
CGGTGTTTAATTTTGCGTTAAAAATATGTTACTTTCAGAGATGTTGACAAACACGTGTATAAAATTTCGTAACGATCCCACTGTCAGTTTTAGCGTGATTAAATTCCACAGCCACATTTCAATTTTTAAATATTAGATGAAAATAAAATTAGTTATCTTTCACAATTCGTAGTTTCAATTGTGACTTTGTTTTTCACCATCCCTATTGTTTTCTTGATTCAAATTAGTCTAACTAAACTTTTCACATTAAATCAAACATTCCTTTTCATTTAAGTTTCAGTATAATTGAATAACACTCACAACTTTCAACTGCAATTGACTCATTACTTTCCACTTAAACAATTACCATAAAAAACATTGTATTTACTTCAAAAGAATTTACATAAATTGTATGAAAAATGAAAACGAAATCAGACCGCTTGGGGTGACGCACACACTGCGTGTTTCCCAAAGGCATACGCAAAATGTCACAATGCGGCGCACTGCTGTGATTCAAAGCATCCTGGCACCACCTGTGCAAATACTTAAAGTCTATAATCCAGCATGGTAAATGGACTGAAACATTTGCAATATGTTTATGCGAATAAACGTACTCATAGTTATGTGGGTGTGTGTGTGTGTTTGTAAATATTATGGGTAAATCTTTCGACCCAGATTTTCATTAAAATGAAGGGATTTAACATAGAGATTGAAAAGATTTACCGCCTTCAGGCTTCCCATGAATTACCTAAAAACTGGTCGACATGATCATAAAGTATCCGTATAACGGTATACCGAATGTTGTGGTGGACCAACATCATAAACTGTGGAAAAGGACTTTGGCATTCCCGATATGCTTTTTGTGCTTTCGAAATGAGAGTGAGGCATTTTTGTTTATGTTTCTTCATGTTTATACCCGCCCCCTGTACTTCCGTTCCATAAAGAATAATGATTATGTGGAACATATTTTGTAGAGTAAAATTTTAACAAGTATGGCAAACTTTTTCATCATTTTGTGCATGTTGGAATTAGAAAGCAATAAGAAAATTAAAACTTAGGGTGACATGCGATTTACTTTATGCCAACGTTATACTTAATTTTAAATAACTTTAGTTAAAGCAAGTAAATTTATAATATTATGAAAATCTTATAAATACGAGTTACAGCTTTGAAATTATATGGTGGAAATTGTAATTAATCAAATATGTTTGCATAAAAAGCTTATTCAAAGCAATCGGTAAAGTGTAAAACTTTCCGAAAGCTGATTTTGAAAGGTGTTTTATCTTTTACCTTATTTTCTTTTATTTTCTGCCAAAAGTTCTTTGAACTGAAATTGATTTAAAATTGCATAATTATATTATAATGACGTATACCTGAGGAGTCTCCTTACCGTATTTGTTAGTTTTTACTAGGAATGGAGCGATATATCGTAGCAGATATCGATATTTTCATCGCCAATTCTATTATTAGTATCGAGAATGAATTTCAATTTTTAGTTTATTGCTATTCATTATGGTGTAACAGCTTCTTACATACACATACAAATAAATAATAAATATATATAATAAAATAATATTAATGATGCAGAACATTTTTCAAGGTCAAAATTTAAAAATGTAATTTAATGCTGTTTACATATCACAAATCTTCAAGTTTTTTTTTTTAATTCCTTTCACGTTATTGGAGCTTCCAAAAAGACAAAAAAACAACCTTTCAAGATCATAATCTAAAAAATCGGGGTCATACTTTTTACATCTCAGAAACTTTATATTATTTTGAAATTTTTAAAATAGAAAAAACTTTCCAAAACATTTCTGCCTACAATGTATTTTATACCAGGTCGTAATCAATTCACACCATTCGCTCTTTCTGCTATGTAGTTTTAACTCAGAACTCAGTGGTAAGTTCTACAATTGTTGCTCAAAAAAAAAAACAAGCAAATGACATTATTTGTCTTTTTCATAACTCGAGAACTACTGAGCCAATTTGCACCACCAAATATTGCCAACATTCCTCAAAGTCAAGGTCGTGAGATTTCTTTTCTAAAAAAAATATTAAAATTTTGAATAACGATATTTCGATACTATTAAATATCCCATCCATACTTTATAATTTAAATATAGTGCCTGCAATATTAAACAAGTACTTTAATAGATATTGTTATTTTTATTACAGGTCAGGAAGTAAATTTTTAATATTGAAAATAATTCAAAATGATCTTGTTTTTTTTTAATTTTAAATTCAGAGATATATAGCCATTAATTTATTTAATTATTTAAATCAGTAAATGTGTAATAATAATACTGTTAAAAAATTGGATCGAAAATTTGTTTTATATGGACTTTACAAAAAAAAAATATTTAAAAATTCATTTCCAGGTGAAGCTGTTAACATTAATTGTTTTACCAACATTTTTTTAAAATATACACTCTGTTTAACATTCTCGATATTAATATAAAAATAATATTGGTTATTTTAAATTGATGTTATCCAATTAATACTTCAATAATTAATAATAATAAACAATTAATTTTTACTAATAAGTGAATATTCAACAAAATGGCACATTTCAAAATGACAACATGCTCGTGTGAAATTATGATAAACTTCAATTATGTATTTTAATCCAATTAAATATTTACACTTGCATGCTCTTTATTAAATTGAGGCAATTGCTTTATGTTTACAAACACAACATTTAAACAACCCTTCCAAAACAAACACACAATCTACTTGATTGCTCTTGAATCTACACCACTCTTGAGTCTTGCATGTAATTGTTGAAAGTGCAGTAGAATTAAATTGCCACGCTCAAATTACTATTTTAACACATGTTATAACTTGAGTGTACATAAGAAAGTGCAACGGTTAATTTATTAAGTGCACTCCTACACCTTTAATATATAAAATTGTCAAGCTTTCAAAGCTTTCATTCAATTTATATGAAAATAAATAATTACTGTAAATTGTAACGCCACCCTCGTTTAATATTCATAATGATTTATAATGTTGTTAAGAGCACCGGCTTATTCGTATGGAAAAACTTTAATCATCCGTACTTTATCAATATTAAGTGTACATAAGGTTCAAGTTCAAGTATAATTTATACAGAGCGGCAAAAATGAAGGCATTTACAAATTGACGCAGAATTGTTACGTACAATAAGTAAAGGAAATAATAAATATATTATGCACAATCAATACTTTTATGTGAAATACTTGGTATTGATTTCTTTCGTTCATTTTTTATTTTGCGTGCAATATTTAACTGATTGCGGGTGGCGTTGCGTAACTTGAATTTAAAGCAGCTTAATTTATAAAAGCTTCAAAACGAACGCCCTTAAATTTTTTATTGCCGCATCTAATCTACTTATACTTAATATCATTTCGATTAGGGATGATTATTGAATGATTTATCGTCATTCCTTTTAATCCCAACGCATTTATATATTAATCCTTCCCATCAATCTAATAATAGAAAGACATTAAATAGCTTTTTTGATTTTTTTGTTTTTCAATCTTACCTACAACTCTGAGGGGGGATTGAATGTTTTCATTTATAAAATTACGCTCGTACACATTACACAAACACTCACATGCCGACACGATCAATTACCCACCCATGCGATTCGTGTCACTGTCGTACGTGCGCCTTCAATTATCGGTAAGTACGAGCTTTTATGTGTGCTTTTTTTATTGCCACATTAAATGCTGTGATAAACATTGCGAATTACAAATTCACCTACATGTTGTGCATACACAAACACGTGTGTGGCGTACTTATCAGCGCTATTATGATGCTGAATAGAATTTTCTCATAAATAGAATTTGCACACGCTTCCAATCCATCTGTTACTATAAAACTTTGAAATCAGTCACAACATTACTTTCTGAAGCGACAGTTCGTATTCGGAAGCTTAAGTGATAGCATCAACAAGTTAACAAGTCTTAATTCACAATATTAAATAGATAAGCGCATTAGAGAGGACTGACTATTTGTTTGTTTATTGCTTCCGTGTAAATTTGTATTATTATTATTATGTCGTCTACAACTGGAAAGGTTGGTTTTAAATATTCTTTGGTGGCAGAAATTAGTGTCAGTTTAAATTTAAAAAATGGAAATAATAAGGGTTTTGTGAGACCTGTAGTTTTAACAGTTTTCTTATCTTAAGTAAAATGCAAATTAAATACGGAATGGAAATTTTTGAGTGATAAACCGATTACATAAATGATTAAAGTCATAAACAGTAAACATATTAAGTCCTCTCTATTGAGTGAATTTTTAATTTGTATTTATTAAAAATTTACTCAATAGAGAGGACTTAAAACTGGAATTACATTTTTTTAAATTGTAAAGTAATAAAAATGTGCAAAACCACCCATCTACTTTATCCAGGTAATCCAATGCCGCGCAGCCATCTGCTGGGCCCCCAACAAACCACTCACCATCGAAACGGTGGAAGTGGCACCACCAAAAGCCCACGAAGTTCGCATCAAGATGATCGCCACTGGAGTGTGTCACTCAGACGCTCACATCGCCAACGGTCTAATTGAAGGCTCCAAATTCCCCGTCATTTTGGGACATGAAGGCGCTGGCTTTGTAGAAAGCATCGGAGAAGGTGTAACCAAATTCAAAGTGGGTGACCATGTAATTCCGTTGTACACCCCACGTTGTGGTGAGTGTCGCATGTGTGTTGCGGGCAAAACAAAAACGAATTTGTGCAAAAAAGCTGCCGTCATGTTGTGCGAAAGTGTGCTACCGGACAACACGACACGTTTCACATGCAAAGGCAAGGAAATCTATCACTTCATGGGATGCTCAACCTTTTCCGAGTACACTGTGGTTGCCGATTACTCCATGACCAAAATCAATGACAAGGCCCCGTCAGACAAAGTGTGCTTGATTGGGTGTGGCATTTCCACGGGTTATGGTGCCGCTATGAATACGGCCAAAGTCCAGCCGGGTTCGTCGTGCGCTATTTGGGGATTGGGTGGCATTGGATTGGCGGCTGCTATGGGATGTCGTCGCTCTGGTGCGACACGCATCATTGGCATTGATGTGAATCCGGCAAAGTTTCCACTTGCGGCTAAATTTGGTTGCACTGAATTCATTAATCCGTTGGATTTGAAGATTCCCATTCAGGAGCATATTCATGCCATCACTGGTGGTGGTGTGGATTATTCGTTTGAGGCCGTGGGAAATATTAAAACAATGCGGGCTGCATTGGAGTCAACCACTGAGGGTTGGGGCGTTGCTGTGGTGATTGGTGTCGCACCGTCTAATCAGGAGATAAGCTGTTTGCCAATTCAGTTGGTGTTGGGACGAAAGTGGTTGGGCTCTGTGTTTGGTGGGTGGCAAATTGATGATGTTTCAAAGTTGGTGGATGATTATATGGATAAGAAAATAATGGTTGATGAGTTTATTACGCATACTATGGCTTTGGAAAATATTAACGAGGCGTTTGATTTGATGCGTCAAGGAAAAAGTCTTAGAAGCATTATTAACTTTTAAAAGCTTCAAGGACGAAGATGCGTGGAGGCTGGTAAGAATAGTGGTTATGGGTTGGAATTGTTTTAAAATTTAACAGTAAATTAATGTAGCTGAAATAGTGCTTTAAATATTTGTTATTTTACTGTATTATATAATGATGTAATTTTATGTAGATCTTTTGGTGAATGGTCGGATGAAAATTAATAAAATTTAAATTTTCGAAATATTTAAAAGCTTGTTTTGTTTTCAACTTAAAGTAAAATAGTATAATATTATCATTTTTATTATTGTTTCATCCATCAAGTCTAAAAATATATTAAAAAATGTTGAATCAAATTTTTTGAAAAATGAAGAAAAGCAGATAAAAACCTCGTAAAATTAATCTCTAAAATTCGCACGCTTTTTTGATTAAAGAAAGTAATAAAAAATGTTTTGCAAACAAATTCGCATAAAAATAACATGAAAGCAAGTGAAAATCGCGCAGTAAAACTTAACTACGAGCACAAAATGTAAACAAAACGTCCCAAAATCCATCTTGTGATATTAATTTACACATATTGTGACGATAAAGCCGGCAACAGACTTGTGGTGTTGCAACAGAGCTGGTGCTGCTAAGCTTGAGAGCCATCTAATAAGCTAACTTCGAAATACATCGACTTAGTGTAATTAATTACATCATATTGTTAAATTAAATTTCGGAAAATGCATTTAAAAAAAATTCTGGAAGTTTTAAATATTTCTAAATTTAGCTATGAAATTATTCCACTAACTTTACAAATTGCTGATAAGTGATATAAGTATATATTTGAGTCAATCTTATAGAGTTGCAAATATTATTACCCAAGGCCATCTAAAAGCCACTACGTCATTATTCGTTTAACGCAATCAATTGACTTAATAAGCTGCTATTACTTACAGCTGAAACCTGTGAATGCAGTTATGTAAAAAAGCGTACATTGCATGCAACAATTCAAAATAACTTCATCGTATTCTGCGAGTGTGCATTCAATACAAATGCACATTTCTTGTTATTAAATCTATCCACTATCATTGAGCTAATACACTTAAATCGTTCGTTTAAGAAACGATCAGCTTATCATAGAAACTTTCCGAGTCATTTCATTCTGACATGTTTGCTGCAATAAAATTTTGATGTCAAAATGATTACAGTAGAAATCAGTGAACCTTAACCTTTAAATTTTAAAGAAAATAGCGAACCTTACTGCGGTACACTTATACACAAATAAACGAATTGAGTCAGAAATTTATTGTGTTGTGCAAGTACGTTAACTTGTAATATCATTTTACACATTTTGCATCATTCAACATAATGTACTCAAAATTATCTTTAGCAACCAAACAAATCACTTAATTTTTCAAACATGCCCATAAATTCAGTCACGTAATGCTTTTCCCATTTGAATGCTCATTGCTCATATCGCATCGTTAACGAGCTGATAATTAAAATTGAAATTGCTGTAAGTATGTGCGACCATGCTTCGTAAAAGCAAAAAAATAATTTTGTTGCTCGTATATGTAATTAATAATTTAACAATGAGTACATATTGTTATATTGTGTCAAACTCCTGGTAATAATCATTAGGATTATAAAAACATTAATTTTATTATTTTAACGGGAAAATCAATTTTTTTCACAATTTCTCTTTTAATGGTAAATTTAAATTAAACTTATGCTTTTGATTTAGTTTTTGCTTTACTTTTGTAGGGATAAAACGAAATAATTTATAATCGTGTTTTAAATTTTTTTTAAACTTGGTTGTGACGCACTTCTAATGTCAAAGCAAGTAAAAGAAAGTGTGCTGTTTTGGTTTTTGGTTTACGTAGTTAAGGTAATGGGTAAAAATTACTACAAGGTCAAGTAATTTTCGAAGGTCTAATTTTTATTATCACATTTCTCACAAACCGAATTTTTTTAAAGAAACCAAAAGTACTTTACAAAACTTTACACAACTTTGCTTAACATTTCAAGGTCATATTTTTTTTGTTTTTTTTTTAAATACAGTCGAACTTGTATAACTCGAATCACAATAAATGAACAAAACAAATTCGGCTTATACAGACTTTCACTTATTGAATAAAAATTAAAACGTTTACGCTACTGCGATTTAATTTGGTTCTACAAATAAAAATTCCGTTTATTGAAGTTCGACTGTACTTAATGAAAAATAAATTAAAACAAATTTTCAGCAAAGTTTTATTTGGCTGAATCCTATTATTTTTCATTTTTTCATTAAAAAATGTTTTTTTTGAAATATGTGAAAACAGAACTTAGACCTTGAAAATTACTTATTAAAACAATAAATTATTGCACTTATTAAATTTCAATTATTCCAATACAAAACTATTTGAATTATTGAGAAACTTGAATTTGAATAAATCATATAAAACATCCACTATAAATACCCATTGACCTTTTACCTTTTTTGAAATATAATATTTTAATGGAAAAGAACTAAACCAAAATCCGACATCTTAGATTAAGATCATTAAAAGACAGCAATGTAAAAGCATTCGAATAATTTGTAATTTACAATGACATTTCTTATTTACTTAATTATTCTCAAAAACTTTTCCATTAACAATTATAACTTTGACAATATTAAGTATGTAAATTACATCTAGCTAATTACCACAAAATAATGCATATAAAGGAAACAACCCAGAAGAACACAACATTAAAGTTGACAAAGTTTTCTTGTAAAGACGAAACCACACCACACCAACCATGAACTACAAAACCGGTCATGGTGTGTTGAATGCATCCAAAGTAATACAGCGCACCCACAAGGCGACATGCAGATTAAATGTCTCAAAGCACATTCTTTGGAAGAGCTTCATTAAAACAGCGTTAAACTTCTCAGACAATACAACAATTCATGGCATCAAATACTTGGCGGAGGACGTTGAGCACTCAAAAGGGTACGTAAAGAATGCATGCATTCAAGTGAAACTTATCCTTAGATAACTGTAGTTTTCAAAACAACAAAACAAGTTCAACGTTATATGCTTTAAACATCTATGCATCCTTTAAACAGGCGCTACAGCAAGGCGAGAATAGCAAATATCGGATTTTGGCTTGGCGTCATTGCAAGTGGCTTCATTGTGGTGAGCTACTTAACGTGGCTTGTAGTTAATCGCTTTCAGCTAACACCCACCATAAATACAATTGAAAGTAACGAGCATCCGGTTTATAGTGTTCCGTTTCCAGCAGTTACCATTTGCAATGTCAATGTGGTTTATCGTCCTAACACTGTTAAGTTGGTGGAATATCTGTAAGATATCTAAAAGTGTTATTTTTATAAGTGCAGTTATCCAAAACGATCTTTCTAGATTATCTAAGAACGTCTCACTGGAAACCATTGAACATTATATGCAAAGTTGGGCGATGCTTATAATACCGCAAGACATTGAGACACACTTCTTGAACATAACCGGTTTCGTCTTTGCGAAGGGCTACAACATTGAAACGCTTTTACTCGAAGTTTTCCAACCGTGTGAAAATCTTTTGGAGCAGTGTTCATGGTTGGGGGAGGTGTATCCTTGTGGCCAGCTGTTTATTCAAACTAAAAGCGATATCGGTCTGTGCTGCTCATTCAATACACAAATGAAGTGAGGATAACTTTTGTGTGCCATTTAATTTACATAATTTCCATGCCATTTATTCTCGTTTTGGCAATTGGCAGCTCATCCAAAACTTTGTACACAAATGGATTTGGTGTTGAGATGGCTTTAAGTGTTCTCATTGACGTGGAGCTGGATGCATATGTGTCCACCACAAGGGAGACTGCTGGTGTCGATGTTCTCATACATCAACGAGAAGAATTTCCCGGCCAAACGGCAATAATGGCAACAGCTCAAGTTGGTACTGACGTGCAATTGAGTGTAACACCTTCTGTGATGGATAGTGATGAGTCATTAAGAACACTGTCAAGTAGTCAGAGGGGGTGCTGGTTTTCAGATGAAGTGAAGCTGAGAACGACGGATGTGTACAACTATAAAAGTTGCGTGACTGAGTGCAAGGTTGACCATTTTATAAAAGCTTGTGCGTGTATTCCATTTTTCTTTTATGAATTGGGTAAGTGCATTTTTATCATACATTTTCATTTATCATTGCGAGTGGGATATTTTTGTTTGTTTCAGACATACCCACGTATAGTGTTAAGTATCAGCAATGCGGATTGAGACATAATAAATGCCTTCATAAATACAGAAGTTAGTAAAATCATTTAATTATTTACATGTTAATTTCCTTATCCTTAATTTGTAGCCATTTTCGAAAGCTTTCAACCACCTGTTAATTTAACTGAGTATGGTTTCGTGGAGCTTGATAATTCAACTATTGTTGGCATGCAATGCAATTGCTTACCTTGTTGCGTCGATTATGTAAAGCTTCATTTAATTTATCAATAAAATTTCAATAATGTTACGGATTTTCATGTCCCGATTTAGGACTACACCGTTAAGGCTATAACATCAAAATTGAGTGAAAACTATTATAACTCAACGGTGTTGTGAGTAGTTTTAAATTATTTTGAGATAAAATGAATTTTTTTTTACAAAGTGATAATTTCAAATATTTTTGTTAATTACAGTCCAAACGCAACCGACATTAATAAAAAGGTTACAGTTTCCGTTTTCTTTGGAAGCCGCACTTGCACTAAGTATCTCAGATTGCCTTATTTGACTTGGGATGGTTTTATAGGTACAACAATTTTATGCTTGAGAAATTATTGCACAATTAATATTTCACATTGCAAATTTAAATTATTTTTAAGGATAAAAATTACACACTCCTTTTAAATTTCAGCTACCTTTGGTGGAATTTTCTCTCTTTGTCTGGGAGGGAGTATGATAAGCATCATGGAAGGTCTCTATTATCTCACTTTTCGGTGGATTGGAAATTATTCAGAAGTTAAAAATGATTCCCTAACCTTACCAAAACGGAAGTCTCGATTAAACGTAATAAAACGGAAATTCCATAAATACTAATTTTCTATGATTAATTGTTTGGGTTAATCATAATATCTGAAATTATTAAAAAGTAAATAAAATAATTAAATTAAAAATCAAGAAAAATTTAGTTGTTTTGATAAAAAGAATTTTTTCCTTTTTGAATATATTATTATTAAAAAAACAAACATTAAAAATCATTAACGTTATATTACATATGTAACACAATTTACTTGCGTCCTCCCTTCTTCTTCGTTCGTTTATCCTTCGCCTTCATAGCGCGCCTATCCTTCTTCATACGTGGATCAACCACACGGAATTGACCGCTGACACCTGGTGGCCGTCGTACTCTCTTCATTGCGGTGTGTTTTTTAGCTACTACATACGTAATCTCCTTCTTCTTCTCGGTCGTTGCCTTCTTATACAATTTCTTGATTTGTTTCATCTTCTCCTGAGCGGTAGCATCGGCACTCTCCAGAATTTGTTCAGCCTTCTTCTTGGCTTTAGTCAATTTCTTAATGGCACGACGCTTCTTACGCGCCTTAGCTTCCATCACCTTCTTCAGTGGTCGTGTATTCAATTCTTCAACCTTTCCTCTGTACTCCTCGACAAGTTCTTTGGGAACTGGTGCTTCCTTACGCATGTGCAGTGATTCGTCTTGTTGGAACCATTCTGGAACGTTATCATCGTTGAATGTGTAGCGATTCCAGGCGGCATCAACTAAGTCACGTTTAATTCGTTTACTTTGAACCATCATTGATCCTAACGCCAGTTCGTGTTCATTGAGGACGAACTTCTTTTTCTTTTCTGTAGAATTCAATTTTTGAGTATTAATAAAATACAATAAATGTTATTATTGCATTAGGGTTAGTTTACTAAAACAATTAAGTACATAATCATTTACAATAAACTACAAATTAATATTTTATTTTATAAGTTATTGAATTGAAATTTAAATAGCATTTTTACCTTTTCCATTTACTTCTCCAGATCCTCCTGCAGGCACATCGACTTCCGCTTCACTGTCACTATCATCACTGGATGAACCATCGGCATCATCTCCATGCCTTGTTCGTCGACGCTTCTTTTTGCCCTGCACAAACTGAGGTTTTGGCTCACTCGGTAGCTTCTCGCCCAATACTTCGACGCCTTTACTTTTGTACTCTCCCGCCAACTTATCCAAATCCATGTCCTCATCGTTCTCATCCTCTTGCTCAATTTGTTTAAGAGTATCCTTTTCAAACCACATTTGGACGCGTTGATTTCTTTTACTGTCCTTATCACGATGATCCAAATCAGTAATTAAGGGATGTGGAGTTTTCTTCGCTTTGACGCGTTCTTTCTTGGACATTCTCTTTATTTTGCTGGTATCTTCGTCATCAGAAAAACCAAGACCATCTTTTGCTTCATCCTCACTTTCATCTTCCTTCTCTTCTGGTTCACTCTCTGACCCATCACGATACAATCCATTTTTATCCAAATGCATATCATCTTTTGAATATTTAACGAATTTCGGTTTAAACTCTGAATCTGAATCTTCAGCTGCTTCATGATCTGGTGCTGCATCCTGAAGGGCCTCAAGTTGTTCCAAAGTGTCAATGTCATTCAAATTAAACACTTCAATATCCTCTTCTTGAGGTCCAGCATCTCCTTTAATAATCATTTTCAAGTTCAATTTTTCATTCAACTTTGTACGTGCTTTTTGCACTTTCTTTTTCTTGCGCTTCAGTTCCTTCTGATCAGCCACCTCAATTTCAGCAATGTGTTGCTCAAGTTCATCCATTTCCATGTCTTCGAGTTCTTCCAGAGTCAACTTTTTGGGTCGAGTATCTTCAACTTCAATATTTTCCGTAGGCTTATCTTTATCCTCTTTGGGATAAAATTCTTCACGTAAATGCTTCCACCATGTCAACAAGTTTCTCAACTCTTTTCTTCCCAACACCTTAATGTCTTTGCAACATTCCACAATTTCAGCAGTAGTCTTCTTATGTTTCTTAACTTGCTCGCTGTCCAGAATGATCTCCGACACATTTTGTAATGCTGCCAATCCATTATCACTGGCAACAAATTCACTAACAAGCAATTCATTACGCATTTTCATGTCGATCTCAGAATACCCCTCAGCTTTTACACGTTTTGATGGATCGGGATGCAATAGGGTGGACGCTTTCTTGGTCTCCAACTCCAATTCCTCAAACACATACTTTGGATCCAAAAGACGTGCATCAATTTTGTCAGGTGCCAAAAAATACTGGCAAACAACGAAAATTTCAGCAGACTCCTTTCTGGATGCAGACGGTTTAGTGGCGTGCACCTTCTTAAACAGCTGCTTCAACACCCACAATAGGGCATTGTAATCCTTGGACCTGAACACTTTGGTAATAAACCAACCTCCACTGCGTAAGAAGTGTGTGGCTAATTTCAAGGCATTCAATGTCAAGCAAATTTGCTGGTATGCATCGAACAACCAGTTTTTACCAACATTTGGTGCACCATCGTGCAACACGACATCCGCCTTCCACGATTGTAACTCCTTGGTCAGCGATGACTTACATTTCTCCGTTGTGATGTCCTCAATGAGGCCAATGCATCCGGGAATTGGTTTAATTGCATACAAATCCACACCAACCACAATGGATGAGACCGGCATATTTTGTTTGGCTACTTGCATCCATCCTCCGGGTGCGGCACACAAATCGATGCATACTTGTGACGTTTGTAGGAATGAGAATTTGCGGTTCAGTTGGATCAACTTGAAAGCGGCACGAGAGCGGAAACCTAGATATTAAAGTGTTTTAATTAATATTTTCAATTTTTAAATAAAGATTTGCATGCGTGTTTTTTATGGTTATGTTTTTGTACTTTACCTGTTTCTTTGGCCAATTGGTAGAACTTATCCTTCCTGTCCTTTCCAATTTTTGTTTTTTTACCCATTCTGAGTTTTTATTGGATGGCAATTGAAATGCCAATCAATAGTTACTTTAAAAATATAAATTTAATCTTTTGAAAGATATCAACCAAAAAAAGACACACTTCTTGAAGTTCACAACTTTACCACGTGCGGTTTATACTTTTTTGAAATGCTAGGGTCGATTCTTTGACGTCTGTCAAACAGAGTTTTGTCTTTTTAATGACATTTAGGGAATTTTAAAATGTCAAATTTATTTATATATGTATTCTGTTTTAGGGACATTATTTTGAAACAAATTTTAAATTATTTTTTAAAATTATGTATTTGTTTTATTAACGTTTAAAAGGATGTTTGCAAAAATGTTGAATTGTACATACTTTTCGAGGATTTCAAACAAAACTGAATAGATTTGAAATAGACGCATCAGGTCAGAATTTAAAATTAAACTAAAAGATTAATTTTGAATATCACTAATGTAAACATTTTTTCAATCCACCCTGTTTTAAAGAAAGCATTGGCCATGGAAAAATTCCCCGGCTAATTAATATTTAAAAACATATGGTTTAAATAGAAAACCTCAACACTATCTTACAGTGGGTTACATCCCGATCATCCCACTAAGTAATCGCACTCCCAAGCCCCACCACTCACCAAGTGACCTTTTTTATATGCACTTTTTTACTTGTATTGTGTCCACGTTTTTTTTTCATTCCACATAATTACCCTGCACGAATCCCCACGTACACACCAAGATTTGGCGTTATGTAAATGCGTGGACGCGTGAGCTGACATAGAGTAGGATTGTAGGAATCTTGCGGTCGTGAAAATCCACATCGCATTCTCAATTCTCATTGCGAATTGTGAAGTAATCTGCGGCGGTAGTCTCCCATTATACTTTCTCAATTGCCTGTAATTTTAGTTTGGTGGTGGCGTGTGACGGTGATTCGCGTTTTACATCACAATTCCTAAAAATTTCATTCATAACCAGCTGACATTTTTGACACGAACATACAAAAATAAAACGTTGTCTTGAAAATTTTCATTAATACGGGCAATAAAGTTTTCTTAATTTGTAACTTACCGTAATTCCGAGGTGCTAAAAGTGAATGCAAATTAGATTAAGTAAATGTTGAAATTGTGTTTTAAGTGTAATTCACGACATTATTCTGTTACGAAATAGGGATTACAAAGCCGTGGACTGTGGACTCAAAAACGTTGATGTCTCGTGCAATATAATCAATCTGTGTGCGCCCGCAAGTAAATCACCAAAGTGTCAATTCAAATTGTGTGTGAAAAATTTTTTGTTCAGTTTTTTTTTCTCCAATTTTTGGACCAACAAATTCATACCACACATCGGACGTTATTGTGAAATTCATATTAAGAAATATAAACATAAGAAACGTACAAATAGAAAGCAGAGTGAAAGTTCCACACTGAATGAAAATTGGTTGCAAAGAAATTCCCCAAAAATTAAAGAGAAAGAAAATTTTTAAATTTTTGACTCGTGCCGCAGCGGTTCCACTTGTGTGTCTGAAAATTTGTGTGGCAATTTAAATTAGCCACCCCATAGTATTTTGCGTGTTATGAAACAGAGTGCATGCATTTTGTGGATGATTTAAGAGGCATATTATCAAAACGTGAATTGCAATTATTATTGTCGACGTCCAACAAAAATTATTTAAATACAACATAAAATTACTATCATTAAATTATAAAAAAAAACAAGCAATACGCAAACATCTCAATCATGCCAAGCTGGCCAGAAAATGTTGGAATTTTAGCGGTGGAATTGATTTTTCCATCACAATACGTCGACCAGACCGAATTGGAAGTGTTTGATGGCGCCTCTGCAGGCAAATACACAATTGGCTTGGGACAAAGTCGCATGGGATTCTGTTCCGATCGTGAAGACATCAATTCGTTATGCCTGACTGTTGTCAATCGACTGATGGAACGCCATGACATCCAACCATCCCAAATTGGTCGCCTCGAAGTGGGCACTGAGACAATAATTGACAAATCAAAAAGTGTTAAATCAGTATTGATGACATTATTTGAACCACACGGTGTCACTGATGTGGAAGGAATTGACACAACAAACGCATGTTATGGTGGTACGGCAGCTCTCTTCAATGCTGTCAATTGGGTGGAGTCGTCCAGCTGGGATGGACGATTAGCCATTGCTGTTTGTGGTGACATTGCTGTGTACGCCAAGGGTGCTGCCCGACCAACAGGTGGTGCTGGAGCAACTGCAATGTTGGTGGGACCAAATGCACCACTTGTATTGGATCGGGGATTGCGTGCCACTTACATGAATCATGCGTATGATTTTTATAAGCCCGATTTAAGTTCTGAGTATCCCACCGTTGATGGTAAGCTATCCATTCAGTGTTACTTGAATGCTTTGGACAAGTGTTACCAACTTTATTTGGAGAAATTCAGAAAAGTCAACTCCAATCTTGAGTGCACTGGATTGAGTATGTTTGATGCGGTACTATTTCATTCGCCTTACTGTAAGTTGGTGCAAAAATCATTAGCTCGCTTGGGGTTAAATGATTTTTTGAACACTGACAAATCAAAGAGGGACCAAGTGTTTCCAGCCTTAACTGCATTTAATGATGTCAAATTGGAGAACACCTACTTTGATAGGGATGTGGAAAAAGCATTCATGACTCAGTTCAGTCCAACATTCAATGAAAAGACGAAAAAATCTTTGCTGTTGGCGAATCAAGTGGGCAACATGTACACACCGTCTGTGTACTCCGGTCTTGTTTCATTGTTGGTCGAAACTGATCCAAAAGAATTGCTTGGCAAACGTATTTGCCTTTTTTCATACGGTTCCGGATTGGCGTCTTCCATGTACTCCATCAGTATAACTGGTGATGCTGATAGCTTGAACGGACTTGTTAATAAGCTGCAACACATTAAGCCGTTGCTGGAACAACGGCAAAAAGTTGAACCGTCTGAATTCGATCGGATACTTGAAGTGAGACAGAAAAACAATCATCAAGCACCGTATGAGCCAAGCGGGAGTGTTGACAATCTGTTCCCAGGAACATACTACCTCAATAATGTCGATGATATGCATCGACGATTCTATAAACGTGTGCCTACCGATAAATAGATCGACGTAAATTAATAAAAGTTAATTTTTATGGTGACAGATATCAAAAATTATTAAAAAAAAATTAGGTCCTATTTTATTATAATTAATGATTCACTAAATTATATATGTATTTAAAAAAACTGTTAAAATTTTATTTATAAAAAAAACATGTAACGATTAGATTTTTTATTACAATAGTTAGGGCATACCAATGACTAATGAGCCAATTAAATTTGTTGACAGTACAGTTATAGTAACAAAAAAAAACAAATTTAATGTGCAATAAA
Organism: Sylvicola cinctus; assembly: GCA_963854165.1. Taxonomy (NCBI): domain Eukaryota; kingdom Metazoa; phylum Arthropoda; class Insecta; order Diptera; family Anisopodidae; genus Sylvicola; species Sylvicola cinctus. Next base: position 61,673,560 of record OY974082.1, on the reverse strand, counting down.
CATTTTTAATTAATGTTTAATTTCAGGCAAATGGTGTGAGTGAGGTTTTTATTTAATCATTAAATTGTTATGCACATTTTAATCGACTTTTTTTAAGTGTGTATGTCCTTGTTTTCATTTAAAAAGTTCAGCATTAATTGTTGGTTACATCTTCATCTCTTTTTTAATTTTTTTTTTGTTTGTATAAAAAATTTCAACTTATAAGTCATGAGTATGTTTATTTATGTAAATAAATTATGTAAACAAACCAACAAATTGAATAAGCATATAAGATCAAGTTAGAGATGTCGATTTCAATTTACATTTTGTAAAATAAAATGCTATATTTTATAAACGAATTTTTGTTGCAATTTTTTTTTATAATGCGCATTTAATTTTCAGAATTTTGAGTAATTCCACACAGCACGCGCATCCAAAGTACATTGTCATGCATTTAGACTGCATACGCGTTGCATCTTGCGTTATTTTGAAATGAAGCTAAAAATAGAGTAAACATTTGTTAAATTACAATAAACAAGATGTGCACGCTAAAAAGTTATTATGCGTTTGCTACAAAACTTTATGTTGTGACTCCCCGACAAAAAAAAATTTGATGTGTAGGTATTCCTTGAGATCTCAATAATATTTTGCGTACAATGCGTTTTAATTGTTTATTCCATTTTCGTTTTGTTCACCATCATGTAAACACAAGTTTTGAAGTTACACCTTTCCGGGTTTCCGATAAATAAAAAAAAGAGAAATTTTTTTTTGTACATATTGGAATTGACTCATTAGAAATTCCAACACATTGTGGAGGAAGCTTTACGAATGTAATTAACAACTGGTTTTTGGGAAATTATTTTTGAAAATATGTAATTTTTGAGAAAATTTTTGTGGATTGTTTAAAATGTTGACTTTACATTTTTTTCGTGGACTCAATAGTTTTCTTCTGTTTTTAATTTTTATGCGCTATATTATGAATCATTTCAGTTGGTTATTAAATTTTATCGATTTTACACTTGAAAATCACATTTTTGTAATATTAAAAAGTCGTTGGAATTAATCCAAGTCATTCATAAAGGAAAATATGTGTTTGTAACACAAAAACCTCAGTTTAAATTTCTAAATTAAAGTAGCTGTTCTTTAATAAAACTAATGACCGTATTAGATTAATTAGACCATTTCAAATCACGTGACAGCTTAATAACTTTGTACATTGTTTTATAATTGGTATTGACTTTCTTTTATTTAATTAGAAACATTTCTTCGTTATAATTAATGATAATTGAAACAAATATGACTGTACTCGTAAACATAATCATTTTTTCATTATGTTTTATTCATTTCATTAAATTTTAATGGAATTACATTTGCAATAACTGTTTTGTGATTATTTCTTTGTTAAAATTGTTTCATTTTAATGTGCTTTTACAGATTACAATCTAAACCGAATTTTTTTTTTTTTTTAATTAAAATAGTCTTTTTAGCTACCGTTTCATAAATAAAAATATTAATATAAATTTTAATTAAGGCAATTAAAAGGATCTATGCGGACTTAAATCATAATCACTGCAGTTTGAAAAGAAAAACGATCCCTAAAATAATTTATTTTTGAAAAATGACTTATTTTATTTTGAGAATTTTTTCAGTACCTATTGAAGCTCATTTCCAGTTTACAAATATCAGTTGTGTGTTAAAATAAAAAGAACTAACTCCATCGTATACTTTTATGGGGTGTTAAAAGATTAATATTTCCGGAATAATTAAGTTAAACACATTTTGTTTGACGTTGTAGATGAAGAATAAGATAAAATCCAGTAATTAACGGGTTTTGTGACTATTTACCCGTGACATCATATACATAGTTTCTTTAAATGTCATTTAAGTCACCCAGTATGTGATAATTAGAGATACCAAAATGAGTATTAATGTAAAAGTGAGTAAAAAGAGATTTTATTTTAAAATTTCTCATTTGTTAAAATTTTTGGAGCAATTTATTGTTGTTGAGTTAAGAACTGTGTACAAACATTTAAATAATTTGAAAACCGGGCAAACTCCAGAGAACAGACTCAGCACAACTCAAAGTCCGTCTAAACAGAGATTTAAAACTTTAAATACTTCAATTACTTAAGCCAATCTTCGTAAATATTTACACAAAAATCAATGCCAAATACCCCAAGATTAGAAAAACACATTTATACTTACAAGAACCAAAATTTTAATGCAATAAAAAGTGTGGTTTTTGGATAAATATTTATTTGAGGCGCTTAGGAGCGTGTGCACTTGCTATAGGTAGAACCAGATTGAAGTGTCGAACATAATGTTGTCTATGCAATTGAGAAAATGTTGTATTTAATTTGTGATTGATTTGCATTCAAATTTTTGCAGACATATATTGCATCATGAGGTAATAAAATAATCGCGTCATGCTTAAACTTTTCGACCTTAAACTATAATGCACAACGAAGAGCCGTGGTGGGCAATACAAATTAAAAAAGGAAAAACATTTAATGGGCTTTCTCTTCATGGTCGCTGTCGTCATGGCATTGAAACGCAAAAGTAACAATCCACTATTGTTAATTCAATAAATTATGTGTAGCTATAATTTATAATGCAGCGGTTTTTGTTAGATTTTTTTAAATTTAATTAAATTGAATGAATTTTGTTTGGTTTGTGGTTAATTAGGATTCTTGCGTGCTTTTAATATTAATATTGTTTTTAAATAAATTTTGAAAGATTGTTTGAACTACTGTTATAAATAAAGTGCAAAAAAGAAATTAATAAAATTTGACTGCGCAAAGGACTTAAATTCAAACTGAAGTCCTTTGCAATAAAAAAGGTGTGAAACATTTTATTTCTTTGTAGAAATAATTCTGATTTGTTTAAATTCAATACAATATTCTTTTACAAACTTTTGCTTATTCTCTTCATGCCTCTCTAACTTCTTACTTATTACAGAACTATTAAGAGAAACCAAAAATAACATCACGAACTAATTTTGTGGTCTGAATTATAATGAACTTGTAAGTGTAGACACAATGTTTGTGGGAATTATCCCATGACGTCAACGTCAACAAGTTAAGTGTTAATTAGCAAAAACTTTTATACCCGCATTATACAAACTTAAGAACATAATGTTCATATTATTAATTTTCTTACTTAAATTTTTTTTTTTGGAAGTTTCAAGTTAACAATACATTTTTTTTAGTTTTTAACATAGTTTCAAATTAAATGACCTTAAGGAGTTTTTTTTAATCTCAAAAAAATATAATATGTTACATCGCACGTCATAATGTTCTAATGTAAGATTTAAAATGTTTGATATCCAAAAAACGAAATGTGACCTTAGAATGTAAATTATTTAACATAATTCTGCAGTATAGAGGAATCTGGACGGAAGGTAATTTTCAGATTAACATTGTAAGCTTATTAAGCTATTTTTTTAACATATTAATATTATTTTAAAAATATGTATTGTCACATTTTGCAATGACCCGTAAGAGGTTACATACAATTATTACAATTCAAACCCCATTGTTATAGCACATAATAGTATTTTAGTATGTGCGTCACTAGCCACTTACTGTTATTATTCTGTATGGGGATCGTGCTTTTTGGTTAATCGTATTAAAAACCTTTAAATTCTTCTTCAAGTTTTCTAATGTTCTTTTTTTTTATTTAAGCCAATCTAGTTTATTATATAAAAAAAACATTCTTAGCTTTTGTAAACAATTACAAATAATACATTTTTTTAAATTAAAACCTTATATAGTTGAGCTGCTTAAGCCCAAAAAACAAAATTTAAATAATTCCAATTGAAAAAGCTTTTACAAAACATGATCGTTAATGCAGTTTAATATATTATTACAAAAGCTCATTTTCGCCCAATTCACATTATATATATGTGTAGAAAAATAAAAAACTTTCATAAAATCAATACATTCACAGATACATATATAATGTTAATCTGAAATGTATTTGTCAATCACGTGAATTTTCTTTCACGTCAGGAAAAAAACTAAAAAGTGGTGGAGTGTTTTGCAGCGAAAAAGTCCGTGCGAAAATTGTGTGAAAATTTGTGTAGTTGCAGCCACAGTTTGGTGAAAACGCAGTAATAACAAATTTTCAATTTGTCAAGCCCAGTAAAAGTAAGTTGGAACAAAATCAGGGCGAAGTGTGTCCCATTGATCCTGTCGCACGACGGCGACGTATTGTTGTTTTGCTTTTGCACAACATTTATATCGAGCCACCCATAATATCGAAAAAAGGGTATGTTGAAATTTTTCCACCCATCGCGCGCGGTTGAGGGTGTGAGCAGGGCCACGGAGGCTATGCAATATGCAAGATGTTGTGATTGCTTTAATTTTCTTCTTTGATTGATATCGTTCGCTTATGCATTGGCTGGGAGCTGTCATGTGCTTTGGCGGAAGAAGTAAATGTGTGCGAACGTAGTTAAAAATATACCAAAACTAAATGCGCTGTAAAAATTAAAGATCGGGTCGTTGAAAGGGATGCAGCACATTGCTTAAGGGAGTGCAAGTGTTGCTGTGAGTGCGCAAGGATTTGTTGTGTTTTGGGAATTGTTTAATTGTGATTGATTGTGGTGTATTTTGCCGTTGAAAAGTGAAAATTAAAAAGTTTGAAAAAATTCTTTTAAATTTGTAAAATTTTGTCATGTGACAGCCAAGAAAACAGCTGACCTAGACAAAGTGGAATCAAAATGACTATAGATTTTATATATGTACATGAGAATATGAATTGTGCTTACAAATCGACTACGGATTGAAGATATTCCGTGTAAATTTTAATCATGTGGTCAATTTATAAATTTAATAAATCATATTGTTGGTCTTGAGACAATTCTATAAATACATTTTAAATAATAAAATAATTAAAGTTGAATTAATATCATACCACGGAATTAGTAAAATATTTAATATTTAAGCTACTTAAATTTGCCTACATCCAGGCGATTTAATAAATCAAATCTTAAGATTCAATTTAACTAAACCACAAATTTTTATCTTAGACGTCCCCATCCAATCATGATGTCTGAGTACTGGCTGATATCCGCTCCAGGTGACAAGACCTGTCAGCAAACATGGGAGACCATGAACAATGTTACCAGCAAGCAGAATGGCCTCTGCGTGAACAATAAGTTCCACATTCCAGACCTTAAGGTAAATTCTATCTGGTTTTAAGATTTTTTTTTCCCACAATTTTATTTATTCTTATCAGTTGATATTAATTTTAATTTTGTTATGTAATTTAGGTTGGAACATTGGATCAATTGGTTGGTCTGTCCGATGATTTGGGTAAACTCGACAACTTTGTGGAGCAAATCACACGCAAGGTAGCAGCCTATTTGGGAGAAGTGCTGGAAGATCAGCGTGCTAAGCTGCAAGAAAATTTGCAAGCTAATAACAGTAAGTGGCTTTAACTACATCATGCTACAAAATTAAGTCGTTTTTGCATTGGAATGCGTAATTTGTGTATATATTTTGGTCCAGTTTTCATTTGGTAAATCAATAATATTTTTTAGAAAATGATGTTGTTAAAAACAATTGGTGATAGAAAAAAAATAATTGAAAATTCATTATTTAATACCCAATTGTTTTTTCAACATTTTTTGCTCGTCTCATTTAATTTAATTACTAATTATTAGGTATTTATATTTATATACAATTTTAATACAACCATTTCTATGATACGTAAAGAAAGACACAAGCCTTTTTACATTTTTTATTTAATTTATTTACAAATTTTTTAAGTTTTACATTAAATTATCAAGCTGTTTTGTCTTGTACATTAACTTTATTGCAATTAGAATTACTCGTATTAGTATTATTAAATATTCCCACTTATATTAATTAATTTATTATAATGCGGTCCTACTTACTGAACGTAATATCTGTTTGAATTATTATTTTCAATCAATAAAATTGAGTTAGATACAGGAATTAGTATTATCTTTAGGCTTCAAGGGCAAGGTTCTCATTGGTTAGAAGACTGTGTATTCAATTTATTGATCAAAAGTTTAATATTTATGAATTCAATTAATATTTTACGTATTGAAACTTCCAATCAGATTGTGCTTACCTATAATTGCCTGATAAAGTTATTTGATCATGAAATGATTTGTGGAATTTTACAATTTGATTCTAATAGTTCTATAATCTTATTCTTTTAGTTTTTGTTTTGTTGTCCATATCTTCCTGGTCTATATTGAAATGTTAGGTATTAAATATGGTTTCAAAGTCAAGACCGGATAGACCATAAATAAAATAGAAATAAATAATTCTAATGATAATTTGATCCCGTCGAATATGTCTATAAATTCTAGCATTACTGATTTTTTTTTAATTTAAAAAAAAATCAAAGTCATAAATTCTTGATCTCAGACACGGTGCATTTTTTCAACAAAAAAATTCACAGTATTCTAGAGGGCGAGAAAACATTTCAAGGTCAACTAATCTATGTTAAATGAATTTTGGTTTATAAAAAAATTAATAAATTTCTACGATCCATTAAACAAATTTAAATAATATAAATTGTTGTGTGGATCTCCCTGCCGCGTTTTTTTTTTTTGTTTTAAATATGACAATTCTCTTTTATTGTACATTATGTATGTATATTGCTTTAGTGCTGCATTATGTATAAACCTGTAGGATTAAAAATAAAGGGCATGTTGTACAATTTTAAGTTATCATTTTTAATTATTGGAATTATTTGTTTATACTTTATAGTTATGTATTGAAACATCTTTAATTTGTTTTTTTGTGATTGTTAATTTGTTATTGTGTTTAGATTAGAAATTATTAAATTATTATATAATAAACATTATGTAAATATATTTAAATACGTTTTAATTATTTTTAATATTTATATTGCCCGGTAACCAAAATGTGATTAGAATATTGCAATTTTATTCAATGAAATGTGCAAGCAATGAAATATAAGAATTGGTATGCAGACAAATAAATTATATGTAGTACGGAAACTTAAAGGAATTAAGCATTGGATTCTCCTAAATAAGTGAATAACAGTAAATATTTATATTTATTGTTTTATTAGAAATTAAATAATATTGATTCAGTAATAATAGTGTCCAAGGACACTCCTTGTCCTTCCTATCGTTACAAATTATTATATAACCGTATTACGTTTCATGTTGTAAAAACATTATTTTGTCCAGTTATGTGTTGATTTTTATATAATATATATACATTATGTGTTTATGGCTCTGTAAATCATCAATGAATCAACGAGCAACAAATATTGTAAATATACTATTTGTGTTTAATTGTTCAACAGCTTTTCAGCTTTTATCATCTCTCATCCGTTTTATGCATAATTTGATTCCTTTAAAATATTATTATTTAAGCTTATTTATAATTTGATTTTAAGTTATCGCAAAATATTAAACGAAGGACCTTTAAACGTTATGTACAAAACCTACAAAGAACTGTTAGGTAATAGTTAAAAATAAGAAAAACAAAAAAAAATACAAATAATAAAAAAGGAGGTCCAGGACCTCCAGACGAGCCCCCTGACCCCAACCATGTTGCTACATCCCACTATGTTGCCAACACATTACACACCGATAAATATGAGTATTCACCATCATCGTGCCATCATGAAAATCTCAAGCAATCCATCCATCATCCCACCAACACAAAAGAGCCAAACAGTAATGAGTGCAACAGTAATGACGACAACAATCGACCGCACACTGATAGTGTCACATTTGATTGGTGGTCGCGATGGAGACGAGATTCCCACAAAAGCAGGTAGATCTCTTCTACTTAGTCCGTGTGTGGTATCCCTCAAACATCAATATGTCATTTTTCAATAAAAAAAAGAGGAAATTTTTACTGTGCGGATTAAAGTAAATTTTTAGAACAATTGAAATTACGTGTCCTTTTGAAGCCCGCAACCTTTATCTTGTTGTACGTTGTTATCGCGAAATTAAATAATTTAATAAATCATTAATGTTTAAATTTCACATTAAGTAATCCCACGTGACGTTGATGATGCAAGAGCGATTCCTTATAAAATAAAATGTATGTGTGTTAAGCGTTTTGTCCTGAAAACAAATAAATAAAAGCATTTACATGAAAATGAAAACCACCCACTAATCGATGTGTGTGTGTGTGTGTGGATTTAAATTTCCACCTAAATGTATATGTAAAGAAGTCCCTCGTCAAGTTTGAGCACTAATGGTAACAACAGTCACTCGCATACATGGCGATCATCACCCGTGGGAAGCTGCTGCGGCAGCAGTCAAGATCAATCCAGTCCGGATGAGAATGATTCTATGGATGAACCACCGACAATGCCACTCAGTCCAGGTTAGAGGCACCTCATCTCTCATATGTGCTACCCACAACAATGTCCAACAGTCGACCGATCACCAATTTCCAACAAGTTGATCAACAAGTTGTTTTTTTTTTAGTTAATATTTATTTTAAGTTTTTTTTTATATTTTTGAGTGATTGTCTCAATTTTATATAAGTGTAATCCTTGACCTTGATTTTCGTTTATTTTTTTATAATTTATTTTTAGTTTTTTAATTATATTTTTAAGTTTTATTATTTTAGTATTTATTTTTTTGATTGCACTTTAATGCAAGCGATTCATTTTTATTGATGTCATGAACATTTAAACATTGTTTTTATAAAAATTAGAACAACACTGGTAAATAATGTTGAGTTTTCATAAATGGTTAGGACTAAAGGAGCTAGGACAATTGTGTTTTAATATAAACGACATTCTTGTAAGTGGCAAGGCAATATATGTACATTAATATTTAAATTTTTGACTAAATTGTTAATTTAAATTAAATTGCACGTTTAAAAGTATTTTAATTTAATTTTTGGTAATTTTTCAAACCCGGTATTTAGTGTCGTTAATATTTATTTTAAAATTCTCCCCATTTAAATCAAATTCGTAGTTTAGTTTATTTGGAATGAAACGAATGATTTTAAACTTGGTAGCAATTTTAATAAAGTTTTAAAAACATTTTTAATTAATATAAAAATTTATTAAGGCAATAAAGTAATTAGCTTGACAACATTTAATCACTTCATCAGTTTATCACCTACGAAGCACATTTTTACAATTATTTATTAAATCAATTTATCTATATTTTCTCCTTTTCCACAATGCATTTTATTGTCATCCATTTAAAATGTTTCAAATTAAATTCATTTAAATGTGTATTTGCTTAATTAATTACTAATCAACGATTTTATTTTTCATTAGCCGAACTTCCATCATACATCACACGTTTCCAATGGGATATGGCTAAGTATCCAATTAAGCAATCTTTGCGCAACATCGCCGACATTATTGCCAAACAGGTAGGTCAAATTGATGCTGACTTGAAGACAAAGTCGTCTGCATATAACAACCTGAAGGGAAACTTGCAGAATTTGGAGAAGAAGCAAACGTAATTTTTAATACGTTTTTAATATTAGTTAATTTTGTAATTTAACATTTATATTTATAGTGGAAGTCTGCTCACCCGTAATTTGGCTGATCTTGTCAAGAAGGAGCACTTCATTTTGGACTCCGAGTATTTGACAACATTATTGGTGATTGTACCAAAGTAAGTTCGTAAAATCGCTTAATTTCATTAACAGCTTTTGACTAATTTATTTGTGTGTCCTTAAATAAAGGGCCCTCGTTGGTGACTGGACAGCCAATTATGAAAAAATCACCGGCATGATTGTCCCACGCTCAACAACATTGATCAAGGAGGACGCCGATTTTGCACTCTTCAATGTGACCCTTTTCAAGAAGGTGGTTGAGGAATTCAAGTTGCATGCCCGCGAGAAGAAATTTGTTGTCCGTGATTTCACCTACAACGAGGAAGAGTTGGCTGCTGGTAAAAATGAAATCACAAAGCTGGCAACTGACAAAAAGAAGCAATTTGTAAGAATACTATTATTTAAAAAATATATTTTTATTGAAATTTTAAACTAAATTTTAACTCAATTGTTATGAAATTTAAGGGTCCCTTGGTCAGATGGTTGAAGGTGAACTTCAGTGAATGCTTCTGCGCATGGATCCACGTGAAAGCACTGCGTGTGTTTGTGGAATCGGTCCTTCGATATGGCCTTCCCGTTAACTTCCAGGCCATCCTCATCCAGCCCAACAAGAAGAACACAAAACGCTTGCGTGATGTTCTCAATCAGCTGTATGGACATTTAGATGGTTCAGCGAATACTGCTGGTGGAAACGCTGACGTAATTACACTTAAATGATTTTCTTTAATTTTATATTTTTACTAACCGTTTTTTTCTTCCCCCAACTAACTTCTTAGAATGTTGACATTCCTGGATTGGGCTTTGGTCAATCAGAGTACTTTCCCTATGTGTACTACAAACTGAATATTGATATGGTTGAGACTAAGGTCTAAATTGCACCACACACCTCAATTCAACGGAATGACCATCTTTCTCGTTGTAAACAACGGATGCATGAGGCGTTAATCTTGTATCGTGTGTTATTTGAATCCCCCTAGCTAATTGGTCCATCTATTAATTTCAACAACCATTTACAATCTAAAAGAGCAATTTCTGCATGGACTCGATTTTAATTGTTTGTCTTAACGCGACGTTTAAATATACATAGGCTTTCTGCAAAACTTGTTTCTTACAACATTTTGAATATTTATTGTGGATTGTTTATTTTTATTTTTTAATCATTTTTTTTTTAATTGATGTTTTTTAATCAAGTTTTTATCCAATTGATTAATTATTCGGATGATTTTTGTTGTTGTTTCTGTTTATTTGTCTCTTGTATGCCGAATATTTTAAATCGTTTTGGAAAATGGTTATTTAAGCACAATTTTTATTGCAATTTTACATTAACTGTTATGTTAGCCAAGGGATTTCATATAAGAAAAAAAAAATCATTGTTGAAATTAAAAATTAATTAAGAACGAGTATTGTATTTGATAAATGTAGAAAAAATTGTTGTTTCGTTTCTAAATATAAATTCCTCAGATGCAAGTGCCAACCACTTGCAAAAACATGGAACATAATATGTATTTTACAGTTATTCATTTTCTGTCGATTTCTATTGATGTGAAGATTTTCGATGTCATTGTAGTCAATGTACGCATTGATTCAAATCGTTCAATTAATAGTAAAGCCACAACAAATAAACATTAAAACAAAACAAAGCATATATTTATAATGTTAAGATTCAAAGAACAATAATATTATATGATGTAAAAAATATGTATAAACTTGATGGTAAACAAATTAATTATATGTAAATATACATTCCAAGCCTATTTAATTGATTTTATTGGATAAAAATGGTTATTGGCAATATTTCTTCATGTTGGCAAATTTTTTAAGTTAAATTGTGTCTCAGTTGTTTACAGGTATCAGGTTTTTTCAAAAAGATTTAACGATCAATTCCTAAAAACATTAAAATTTATTTACTAACATAGATCTTGCAGAAATAGTGCAGATTTAAAACAGGATTGTAAAGTTGATCAAATTTTTTTTTAATTTACCATAAATTTACTGTGTTTAACACCAGAAAAATCTTTATGACACCCTTTTCCAAATAATTTCATGTTAAAGTACATAATTAAGTAACTTTAAAAAAAAATTTTCTTCATCTTAAATTTTTTTTAGGGTCCTTATAGTTTGCAAAACCACCTTGTATATTTAAAAGACTTATATATTAAACTTTTGAGCAATTTAAAAATCTAGTACACTTGATTAAAGCGCGAAACAAAGTGACTTAAATCTCAGGAGTCAGAGGTTATGTCTTATTTGAGATAAAGTGATTGCATTTTACAATAATTATCTTCGTTCCAATAATAATTAGCAATTCTATTTAAAATATTTTCAACACAATTTGGAAAAACGTGACGAAGTTCATTACCAAAATGACTTTATCTCCCAGAGAATCAGGCGCCTTTATTGCCAAAAACAGTAAATATGTTACCGTCAAAGATGAGGGTGTTAGAAAATTGTCAAAAGAGGTAATTTTGAGATTTAATTAAAATTATATTTTAACGTTTAATTAATAGCAATTTGTCTATTTCCCAGATAATCAAATCAATCCTTTCAAAAGAACTTGACATTAAAAACTTCTCCCAAAATGATCTGCACCCAAAGTGGACCAATCCCATTGCTCTTGACTGGTTGTTTGTCGTCGACACACTGAATTTTTGTTTCTGGACCCCCGGCAATGACATAAAGTGGACTGTTGATGGTCAAACTGGATACTTTGCATTATGCGCCGCCGTTAACCGTGCTATCGCAGATAACATTGATATAACCAATGCAAGAGACTACAGACAAATTACAATAAACGATGTTGCAACAATATTCCGATCAGATGATGGAATAACTAAAATTCCACTAATGCAAAAACGTGTGGACTGTCTGCATGAGGTTGGAAACGTATTGATTGAAAAATATGACGGTAAGTTCTTAAATGTGTTACGTGCTGCTGATGGATCTGCAAAGAAGTTGCTTGAATTGATTGTGCAGGATTTTCCATGTTTCCGTGATGAGGCAACATTTGATGGGCAATCAGTTAGTATCTACAAAAGAGCTCAAATACTAGTGGGTGATATTTGGGCGTGTTACCAAGGTAGTGGAGAAGGAAGCTTTTCGGACATTGATGAGATTACAATGTTTGCCGATTATCGTGTGCCACAAGTGCTTGTCCACTTTGGCGCCATGGTATACTCGGATGAATTGATGGAGCTTTTAAAGAAAGATGAACTTTTGCCAAATGGAGCAAGGCAAGAAGTGGAAATTCGTGGCATCTCAATTTATGTTGTTGATCTTTTAAAGGATGAAGTTTTGAGTGCGTTAAAAAATGATCATCCGGAGATTGAGACAAAAAATGTTAATTCTATTCTGTTGGATCACTTCTTGTGGGACTATCGCAGGAAATTTGCTAAGGAGTTGGAGTATATTCCATTCCATAAAACATTGAGCGTTTATTACTAACTATTTAATGGAAATGAAATGACGAAAAAAAATTCAAATTCAAATCCTTTACATATTCCTATTGTGTATTTTTTTTTATAACTTTTTATTATAATTTTGACTTTAAAAAAATTCATTTAAAAATATTTCGTTTTAAATTTTTTTTTTCTAATACCCATTACAGCAAAATATGGTAAATTAAACGATAACTAATTGTTTCAAGATTTGGATTCCTCCGTCAGAAATCAACAATATCGAACTTTTCCTAATTCCTTTTTATACGGAAACATAAAACTTAAGAAACGCCTTCAAAAATCAACCATCTGTTAATAATAATTGTCTAAAAATTGTATAGAGAAAAGAAATAATTTTCAGCCCGCAAATTAACAGGAAAAGCATTGACAATAAATACGATTTCATAAATATTTACCTTTTTTAAATTTTGACGTCAATTGAGAGAGGAAAGTTTATTAGGAATAAAAATCCTCGTAGATACCGGATTTTTATAAATATCACAATTAAAGTAATTAGAAAAATTACCACTAGGTTCGGTAAGATCGCATAATTGCACTCAGTGTTGGAAAAACCCTAAAAATTTTACCAAAACGTCATTTTTCTTAGTCTATAAAAATACTAACACGCAATATATATAAACTTGTGATTTGTGAACAAAATGAAGCGAGGGAAATAAATCCGCAAATCAAAAAATGGAAAATTGAGAATGTGAATTTGATTTGGGTTGTGAAAAAGTGTTTTCCAACATCTACAAGTGTGAATAAATTCGCTGAAAGTGAAGTGCAACACACAAAAACGTGGCGTAACAGTGAAAAGTCGTTGCAAATCAACGAAACATTGAACATCGTGTTGCCCAAAGAAGCATTATATTGCTTGTGTGGTGCCGCCTTCGCCTACATTATTATACATTTTATAATATTCATAAGCTGCGCGTATAAATCCAAGCGCCAATTCACATACACACATACAGACTGTTCTTTTTGCGTGTTGGCTGAATCGCATGAAAATTGAGTTGTTTTTCCGCATCGCAAAAATATCGGCGGCGACTTGCGAAATATCACCTCGGTCGTCGCTAATATAACATTATTTCCAACAAGGAAGAGGATCATCATCGTCGTCGCGTTTTTTTCCTCTTCGTTTTTCACTAAAGCGAGTTTTTTTTTTCTTTTCTTTTCTTTATTATACCAACATCATTGTGTATATATTTTAAAATCCGCGTACCAGCGAATATATATAATAATTGATAGTATGGACGGTCGTTGTTAGATGTACATTCATATTATAATATAAATAGGATATAGTTTACAAACGTATGTGGTGTATCCGTATATTTGTAATGAATATGCATGCACATCGTAGCACATAATTGTTTCATATTTTTTCGTGTGTTAACAACGTTTTGTGCGCGCTCGACCTGTACCCATTCAATTGCACAGTGTTTGTGTGTGACAAATGTGAAGAAAACAATGGCGTCATCTGATAATTTTCCCAATAAAAGTTCAACAAATTGTGAAAAAACGGCGTCCAATGTTGAGGAAGGCCAATCAAACGGTCATTCGACTGTAAAAATTGCGTCCACTGACTGCAATGGCGGCGATTTGACCAACTCCAGCAACAAACAACAACAACAACAACACTACCACCATCACCACCGTGATGACGATAATAAGCGGCGACAACCCACAATGCAAATTGCATCAACTGTTTCAATAAACGTGCAAGAATTATTCGTCAACCAAAAACCACCGCCACCGCCATCACAAGTCAAAGAGTTGAAAACGCATGCAGCAACGATTGTTGGTGCTGGGTTAGTAGTGGGGCGGGCAACAACAACAACAACAACAGAAAAAGCGCCAAATAAATTCTCCGCCACACAGGAGCCGATATCAACGCCAACAACAACAAAAGCAACAAATGATGTGGGATATGACGTTAGTCACGTAACCCATCGTGTTGACGATGTTGTTGTATCAGCGTCTAGAAACATCGCAATGTCAAAAGATGGGAGCACGATGATAGCACCACCACAGTACATTGTCGTACCACCACCATTGCCTCCAAAATCACCACCAGCATTACCACCTCCACCGCCGCCACCTTGTTCACCACCTGCTGTTGCACCTACTAATGCTGTCGCAATGACAATGCCACCGGCTATACCATCGGCACCACCTGCAATTGCTGCTGTCAAGGTCATTACTGCAGTGTCACTGGACAATAAGTGTAAAGATGACCAAATGATGGTGCCTAAAGTCAATGGTAACACAACAAGCAGCAAGCAGATCAAGTGCGATCGTGTTAAGAATAAGGATGGGAGCATTGATAATAAAAAGAGTAGCAAAGTTTACTCAGCAAATGATCCTGGTGATTCAAAGAAAGGTAATAAATATTTTAATAAAATTATTTTAATTATTTTCGTTTTCGTTTCGGTTGGAATTTGAAAAATTAATCTAAGTTTTTGCTGGATGATTAGAATGATTTAGTAAATTTTTTTTGGAATTAGTTACAATATGCTAAAGCAGCAGGTTTTGAAATTGAATAACAACCAAATCCATTTTGAATATTCTTCTTTTACATCTTCCGCTTTTTTAATTAATATTTTACAAATTAAACGCGACACAATAAGTCACTTGTGGATTGTGCAATAAAAATTGCTCTGTTTGGGTAATTTTTTTTATTGGACCAATCAGACATAGTTATGCTAATTATGTCCATTCTCATACACCTACACATAATGACATTCTTTTGCCATTAATTTTTACATTTTATTGCACATTCTCGATGACACCGGTAGCAAGCGTGCAAATTAAGAGAATTCAACTTGTTTATTTGCTTGCTAAATTGGTAAGTTGTTGTGTTTTTGTGGACCACGAAACTTGCTTCTTTAATAGCGGTGTCATCGAGAATGTGCCTTTTTCATTTTATTGTAAAGAATTCTATATTTTCAAAATCACGTCTTATGTTAATTTATTTTTAGTGTAAAAACATTACATTAATAATTATTAGATATTGATTTTAGGATCAATAGAAATATGCTCATTGCTCAACAAATTATTTTTGTACAATAATTGGTCCTTAAATAGAATCGCTTTTAACGTATTTCTTCACTTATTTCTTGAACTTTGTAAATGTTTATCCAAAAGGAGGATTATTTTTAACCAAATGATTAAGTTAAATGTCTGTCTATCAAATAAGTTCAAATTATGAAAATGTTTGTGCGCCATGAGACATCTTATTAAATATCAATTTTCAAACTAAAAAGTTGAAGTTAAATAATGTTAAAAGTAATTTCACTAAACTGAATATATTCAGTAACTTCTGTCTTATTCGAAATGGTTAAATTAATTTAAAAAATAATTACTTTATATCATCAATCATCAAACCCAACGACTTCAAAAGTTCGGATTGTATGCAATAACAATCTCGATGTGTAAACTTCACAAAACATTTTAAGTCGCACGATAAAATTACCAACTTTGTGTTTTGTGACCTTGTAAAAATTAGAAATTTGCTGTTACTTGACTATAACTTTACTAAATTTAGAATGTACACAAACGTTTGGGCGTTTTAATTTTATGTTGAAAGGGTGGGGGTTCAAAAGCAATCACAACATAAAAACATGCTCTTCTTGTTGATTTACTTCATGTTATGACATGTATTTTTGCACAGAACGTTGTTTTTATATCCACATTTCGTGTTTGCAATTCCGCATTAAAAGATGAACATTTTAAAATATTATTTTTATTCTTAAAATTCTGTTCAAATCTTCTTATTCAAATAGTGATGTGCATTTTCTTGTTATTGCAATTTGTAAATATTAGAGTTTAAACTTTAATTAAACAAAAGTTTATCCATTAAAAATGCCTCAAAGTATAAATGTGTCTTGCAAAAATACATTTTAAATCTGCAAAATGAGGGCAAATAGGCAACATGGCAATTACCAACACGCCTGCAAATTATTGTCAACAACAATAATAATTAAACCATTTATTTGCACCTGAATACCTGACAATGCGCAGAACAATAGGAACTATAATCAAATATAATGAATTCACATGTGTAACTGTGTAATGAAATACATTGAATTATTTTTAGTTTTAGTGAAGTCAACACACACCGCATTCCTTGGCAAAGTCAGTCATTAATTGTTTTGTTACTGTTCTCTCCCATACAGAAAATGATCCGACGCGTAGTCACAAGAAGAAAAAGAAAGAGGTCAAAGATCGCGACAAGTACAAGGATCGCGATAGAGAGAAGGAACACAAGCGACGACATCGCGACGAAAAGAAACATCACAAAAGTGAGGATGCTGCAAAACGGAGTCAACCACAACCTCAAATACCACCATCACCATCTCCAATGGAAACTAAAGATCATGCAACTTTGAATGTACCAACAACACCTTTGTCAAATGCAATTGCAACAACAAAAATAAAACCCCCCGCAACAATTACAACAATTGAAGCAACTGCTGTAAAGACGGAGAAAACAAGTGGTGACCCTATTACATCCATAACAACTAGCACTACAGAATTGCCTGTAATCGCTGCTGAAAAGGTTAAATTGGATGAAGCTTCCCTCGAGCGCATTACAAAGAACGGAAGTCCCATTGTTTGCATTAATCGCTTAGAGACCGATAAAATGGCAGCCGCATTTGCCTCCAATGGTGCTGTGATCTCATTTAATCAGGAGGTTAAGCCGAAGCTACCAGTTGCGATGTCACCGTGTGCTGATATCCATTTAATAAAGCATGAGACTAAAATTGTGGAGCGACTACCACCGATTCCTTTAGAACCAGCAATAATCCAACCGGATCGCCTTAAGGAAACGATCTTCATTAAAAAAGATTATTTGCCATCGCCGGCAAAAATGCCGAAAATAGAAAAATCCCGAGAGACTTTGAAGCGTAATCTTGATTTCGTTGATAATGGCCCCACTGGGATTATCATTTCATCAGCTTCTTCAATTACTACGAATACTGGTACAATGGCGCCTAGTAGCCAACTAACAGTTAACGTAAAATCTGAAACAGTAACCAGTGGTTCTGATGCACCAGCTGTGACTATTAAAAAGGATGAAGAGGTTGATAAACTTAAGGAACGTCCGCTTCCGTCCAGTAGCAGCAGCAGCAGCAACACTAGTATTGTGAAAATGGAAAAGATGACACCGAAAAAATATGAGAAAGTCATCACGACACCAGTGACACCGTCAACAAACCCCTCCTCATCTATATCGTCATCCTCATCGAGTGTGCAACGTAGAAACAGCACTAACAATCAGGATCACAAAACAAAAACCAGTAGCAGCTCATCCAACAGCAACTCCCACAAGTCGTCCTCCACATCGTCACGTCGTCGCAGCAGTAGCAGCTCACGCGATTGCTCCAGATGTCATCGTCGTTCCAAAATTAAAAAAACAAATGTCGGCATTCAGTGTAATCCACCGCAACCCCAAATTGCCCTCAACATTGCGCCTGAAAAGATTGCTATCGCACATCGTGATCTCAATTGCAATCGCAATGGTCTGGAGCAGCTAAAGTACGGCAAATACTTTCGCATTGAGTGTCATCCGAATGGGGGCGCAACTGTGGTGCATCTGTATCAGGATGAGATCAACGAACTGGATGCCACACAAATGGACGAATTGGTGCAGGAATATTTTAATGTTGTCTTCAGCGAAGATGACAACGGCAATGCGTATCATGTGATGGGAATTGTGCATGATGCGGCTGCATATTTGCCGGATCTGCTGGAGCATATGGCTGAGAATTATGCGTCGCTGACTGTGAAGGCTGGTGTGTTGGGACGCAATTCTGATATTGAGACATGTACCATGAGTCAGTACAATGAGCAGGTGGAGAAGTATTACTCACAGGGCACATTTCGCTATGGACCATTGCATCAAATCAGTTTAGTGGGAAAGGTGCATGAGGAGGTTGGTGGTTATTTTCCAGACTTGTTGGAACGATTGGAGGAGAATCCATTTTTACAAAAGGTATGTAATAAAAATTAATATTTTATAAACATTTATTTAATCAAATGTATTTTCCAGACAATGCCTTGGGGACAAATGTCAATTGTTCAAATGGACCCCAGAGTTTCAAACGATGGACCCATTCTTTGGATACGTCCTGGAGAACAGTTGATTCCAACTGCTGAAATGACCAAAACACCACTTAAACGACAGCGCACCAGAATCAACGAGCTAAAAAATTTGCAGTATTTGCCACGGCTATCTGAGGCTCGTGAGATTATGTTTGATGATCGAACTAAAGCCCATGCTGATCACGTTGGTCATGGACATGAGCGTATGACGACGGCGGCGGTTGGTGTCCTTAAAGCATGTCACTGCGGTCATCCGGCCACACACAACCGCATCACAAAAGATGTTGTCGCCTTTTCGGCTGGTGATTTTACGCATTTAGTGGAGAAACTGCAGTTGGACTTGCATGAGCCACCTATATCGCAATGCGTGCAATGGATCGAAGATGCTAAATTGAATCAGCTGCGTCGTGACGGAATCAAATATTCACGGATTCAATTGTATGATAATGACATCTACTTTCTGCCGCGAAATATCATTCATCAGTTTAGGACGGTTACTTCCGTAACAAGTATTGGTAAGTTATTACTTACACTTTACTTGTGGTAGGAATTTGTTTTTAACCACTTTTTTTCTCTTCCAGCATGGCATCTTCGTTTACGGCAATACTATCCAGATCAGGAAGTAATTAATGAACAAACTAATCCAGTGTTGGCGGAAACACCGCATTACAAGGAGAAGCAAACAATTTTACCCCATCCTGTGCATGCCATTGATGGGGAGAAAAAACTCGCGACACCTGTAAAACGTACGTATGACGGTAAAGTAAAGAAGCTGGAGAAAAAGGAAGACATTACTGTCCAGGTGTCGGAGAAAAAATCTGAAGCTGAGGGAAAAATTGATATGAGAAAAATGATTGTTGAGCGCAAGTCTCACTCCAAGAGTGGCAAATATTCCTCCTTGCTGTCATCATCAACATCAAAAACATCATCCAAAAGTGGATCATCACACAAGTCCAGTAGTAAGGATCGTGTAAAATCAAAAGATCGTCATGATCGTCACCGAAGACATCACAGCGGTAACAGCAGTGCTTTAAAAACATCATCATCATCAACATCCTCCTCATCGGGAACGAAAAAGACACTCTCCTCAACATCACCATCTTCTTCATCGACAAAACTAGAAAGTCCCAGTCCGATGCAAAAGGTATCAGAAGCTGTTGTAATACCATCTGCGTCAATTGCTGAAATTCCACCACAAATTGATGCTCCTAAAAGTACATCTCTAAAGGAGAGTACAGTTGTAACACCTGTATCATCTTCATCATCATCATTGTCGTCGTCACCCATCCAATCTATACAATCGCCATTGCTTAACAACGCTGCTGTGCAGCCATTGGCATCTGAATCACCACTTGCCGCAATACAATCACAATTATTAGCACCCAAACCAATAGATGTGCTCACTGATCCACCTAAAGACGTTTCTGTTGTTCCCATGAAACCACTGAATCAAATCACAACAACGAACAGCCCACAAAGTCCAGTGCATGAAATGATTGTCGATACAATACCATCGCCATCGTTAACACCACCACTACCACCACCGCCTACATTGGCTGTACAAGCAACAACAATGATTGCGAGTCAACTAACAATACAGCCGCCGCTACCACCGCCGCCCATATCATTATTGCCACCGTTGCCTCCATCACCACCGCCTCCACCTCCTCCAATGCCGCCAGTTGCTTCATCCGGTGCGTCACCAAGAGATGTGGTTGCTAATGTGTCGGATCAGATGAAAACGCCACCCGTTATGCGAATTAAAAAGCAGCCGAGTGGCTCGAGGACACCAAAATCATCCGAGGCGCCTGACTTGTTGAGCTCCATACTTGCTGGCATGGATTCAACTCCATCAAAAAGTACATCCAATTTTTAAATTTGTTTTATTTTTATTTTAACGAATTTTTATTATTGTTTAGTTTCATAAAATGGGTGGAATTTTAAGCAAGAGCACGAGTAAACTCTACTTATTGTGACATCACAGCATGTTCGTTGATCTGGAGATTTGTGCATCTCAGCATCGATCCTTGATGATCATTATTGTGATTTTATCCTTAATACGCAAGTATTTATTTTAAAAAGTGCTCAAAATTTTTAACAGGCCTTTTTTGAGGAGTCCTTTTTATTAATTCGTTTTGGTCTTTATTTTTCAAGCAAGGCTTTTCAATTAGTTTGATATTTAGGGCGCCTCCTTTTTTGTGTGAAGTTCTTTTAAATTGTTGATTAATAGATATTGTAACGGTTTTTTTTTAAATCCTAATAATTTAAAATTGTAATTGTTTGATAAATGGGGAGGATCAATTCCAAAAAATCAGATCACAAAAGTAGAACACTTCATTTTAATGCACGGCGTTATTAAATGCGGCTAATACTCTCACGTTCCTTTGATTAACCTTAAGTTTTAGTGATTCCTTGAATAACAACGGTTGCATTGGTGACTGTATGGTTGGGTGGTGAATGTTGGCTTTTATACAACGCAGTGATGTGATTAAAGTATAACAAGAAGAATGTAAGAAAAAAAAATCAAATTAAAAATGCTACAAAATTGACAACACGTTTGTGTTCCGAGTTTACATCAAAAAAAAAAAAAAAAACTTAAAAATTTCTAAAAATTGTGCAATTTTGCAGATTTTAAATTACAAATTTAAAGAATTTAATAGCTAAAAAAATATGAATTATGAACGATTTTATAGAAATCACAATTTCAGTGCGACAATGTAGAAACTATATTGATATTTGTGTTTAGTTGTGGGTGTAGAATTGGTTATATCATAATATTATATTATATTACAAATTATAATACTTATATATGCACAGTTATATACTTTCTGACAAACAAGATAAATATATGTTATAAATTATAATAAATAATTATTGAATTATTATTTAAGAAGAATTATAATTGAAAAAAAAACACACCACACCCACGGATTATGCGTGAGATGCAAAAAAATTTATTTAGTACATATTATAAATATATTATATATTTAATTAAATATTTATGTATCAGCCTATATTATAATATATTTTTATTCATCAATAATTATTTTATAAGAACGTTAATTTATTATAATACGTTGCTTCAACAACATTTTGAAAACAAAAATCGACGGGTGGGTGGCATTTTATGTTAGCCCATCGCATAATCATTTTCGTTTTTGGCTATAGCCTATAAGTATAAAAAGTAATTAATTGATTAAAAACGGCTACCATTAATTATTGTTTCTTTCCCAATAACTGTATTACAATTAAAACATAACAAATACATTTATGTATGTTAAAACGGATAAATTACAATTGAAGAAACCACGCTTTTATATTACACATAGAAGAGTAACAATAAACTGTAAATACAAATTATATATCAATTATTGTAACTGTGGTTTTTATTTACTTAATTTTATTACTATTTTAACAGAATTATTATTATTAATTTTCATTGTTTTTTTTAAATTTATGTTCGACGTTATTCTGTGAGTTCAAAACAAAAGTATTCCAATTCGCCCGTACGCAGCACTGTGGAACGAAAACGTCAATTAATTTCAAGGTCAGAAGGATTTACCAAAAACGTTTCGGAAACTCAAAAACTGCTTGAAAGATTTTCACCATTTTTGCAAATATTCCCCTCCTTCAGATTATACATCCTAAAAGTCCAAAAAATGTAAGGTGACATCTTCCATGTCTCAGAATTGATGGATAATTTCCAAGAAATAAAAATAAACTAACTGCATTGATAAAAGCAAAACAAAACACTTTACTGAACATTTCAAGGTCAATGTCAATGTGAAGTTTAATTTCAGGCGCATTAAAATTGTTGGGTGTCTCCCCTTGCCGCCGGTTTGTATTTTACTGTTTTTTAGTAACCCTCTTATGTGCATACATACTTAACAGCGCACGTCCTTTAGCAACACAATATTAGTCCCTAGCAACGACTTCATAACAAACCAAAAAGTGCGGTGAATTAAATTGACCATTAAAAATGTTAACGCTACACGCAAATAATGCTAGAATTGTTTATAAAAATTCAATATTATCCTTTTCGTTTTTATTTGTGTTAATTATAACAATATCCGCTATTTTCGTGCCATTTTACTTAACACTTGAAGTGAATAGGAACTCCTGGAACCATGCCGTTACAACGTTCGAGCAGCCTCAACTTGAATTTACACATAAGTTTATTTATTTAGCTGGCAGTGAAAAGGATTTGGTAACGTGTTCGTCGTTTGAAAATTATAATACAATTACTTCGTCATACCAACGATGTTCAAGGATTAAAGTGAGTGAATTCAAATCAGGTTTCCATAAATAAAATGTTTTTAAAATTTTAAAACCCTTTTCTCATTATGTAGTTCTGGAACGATGATATTGATTACGACTACATTGCAGACTCCTTTACCTTCCAAGTTTCTTACGACACAACTCCACCTGAAAATTCAAATCCTCAATTCATCTCTCTGCTCCTTATTTTTAAAGCAAGACTTAACAAATTATGCCCAATCATTACTCCCGCATTTATGTCAATCATAGATTTGCCACTTCAATCAAAGTCTGGTCGTTACAATGAATTACACCTAATTGGGGAAGTTATTTTTAATCAGGACCAACTACTTGAATGTCCACGAATGACAACCCACAAAAATGGAATTGATTTAAATTTGTCCCCTTCAATCAATTCCAATTCATCCAACATTGAGGATTATGAAATACCAACGATTATGCAAAGGATGAAGCAGACACAATCTGGATATTTTACGTTCAACCAAAAGGAAACTCTCTGGAGAGATGGTGATCCCAATAAGTTCACAGTAACCATTACCATTCAAAATTCACGTGATCTCACAATTGTCTACAATAAAACTGTTTGGCAAAAAATTGCCTCAATTTGGTTGCATTACTTATCCGTGCTTATTCCAATTGTTTGGTTGTTTGGGAAGTGTAAGGACTACCTATTTGGAAGTGGATTAATCTCGGCTTGGAGGCTCATTCCTTGGAGTAAATGCGATTAATTTTTAACAATACAATTTTTAATTTTATTTACAAAAATTTAAAAACTCATTCAAGCTCATTCCTTGGAGTAAATGCGATTAATTTTTAACAATACAATTTTTAATTTTATTTACAAAAATTTAAAAACAAATTATTTCACATTTTATGAACAATAATTGTAATTAAAATCCTTTTTTATAACTTTCAATAAAAATAATTAAATTTACCTAAAATGCGGCAGTGTTTTCAAGTGCCCGATTATCCTCCAAGATAATCGTAGTCTTTGGATAGTTATCCAATTGGACAAACAAATACCGATAGTCATATGAGCCGGCAGAGTTTTCAGCCACTTCCAGATGAACAGTGCCCCTATTGCGGATGCCCTGAATATAAAATTGCATTCTCATATGATTGACGCCATTTCGTTCGAAGTTTGTGTGGGCCACACGTTGGCGGCGACCACGTCTGCTTTCTTCGCCAAATCCTTTAATTGGTGTGCCAAGTGTGTCTTGAATTCGAGGATCCTGAAAACAAAAAAATAAAATAATTTAAAATAATTCAGATTTCATGTTAAAATGAAAATAAAGTCTATTTGGAGTTTTTTTTTCATAAAATGTTTACTTACATTTTTGCATTGCTCCAAAGCCTTTGTGTAAACACTGGTTGAACTTCCAGTTGCAAACAGCTCCTTTAAAATTGAATAAAGAAGATAAGCTGTGACGCTGACACCAACGACGATTACTCCTGTATAACTGGCAGTCTTTGTGTTTTCCTTGATTCGCTCCCCAATTGGTTTAACATCAGTTGATAGTTGATCACCAGACCGATTCCGACTTCCTTCGTTTACAGCGGGCAAAGTTCGTGGTTGGGCTTTTCCAGTGGCATAAAAGCGACTTAATTTAAGTGCTGCATTGGCGAGGAGGGGACGTGATGCTAGCAGGAGTGTCATTTTTGTATATTATGCTTTAAGAAAATTAAATTGTTATTCGTTATCATCCCACTTTTTCTATTTTTAAATTGGATGAAAATATTTTTTATAAATATTTTTTTATATTCGGCAATATCTAGTTTAAATTTAATATTTTTGGTTAAATTTTAAAATTACCTTATTTTCTTAATTATAATGAAGAATACTAGAAGATAAGTGACTAGAGTTGAATAAATGCT
This sequence comes from Sylvicola cinctus, assembly GCA_963854165.1. NCBI lineage: Eukaryota > Metazoa > Arthropoda > Insecta > Diptera > Anisopodidae > Sylvicola > Sylvicola cinctus. The sequence continues at coordinate 61,648,338 of OY974082.1, read as the reverse complement.
TGATTTTTCTTAAATATGCACTTTAAAAGCTAAAAAATATTTAATAAAAATAAGCCAAAGTGTTTTTGTATTATTAAATTGATTATTATGAAAACATTGCGCCCGGTGCGTTATAAAATGACACTTTTGATTGTTTTTAACGCAATGAAATTTTGACATTTGACGCAGTAAGACGCACGGCGCCGTATATGTTTAAATTCGTTATAATGTTGATAACGTTATTGCGTCAATTAGATTTGGGCCACAATTTATAAATGTTTTTATCCTTAATAAATTAATGTGTACCAAGAAAATTTATTGAATTAAAGGTCATGTAGGTAGGTCCAGTACACTACATTTGGTTTTCTGTATAATTAGCATTTAACTGAAGAACATTTTGTTATGCATTGTTGCACAGTTAAATGCATACATTGATATAGGGGTGTATTGACCCCTATAAATTATTAAATTAATAAATATGGGAAACATGTTATGTTGTAATGTGATTACTGAAAACGAAACGATGTTATTTAGTAATGTACTGTTAATTATATTTTCCAAAAGTGAATATTCACATGTAAAATTTGAATTAACGATTTGAAGGGATTATTTTTAAAAGCCTATTAAAATCACTTCATTATTTTTATTAGAAGTATTCTAGAAGTTATACAATAAATATATTTGTTTATATTTTGAAATGTCCGGGAATTCTCATCTTTTAAAGGTTATCGAAAACTAACTGATTCTGAACCCTGCACATTGTTTTACAATCTAGAAGATATCGATACTTATCAATACAATACCTAAATTACACTGATTTGTTAAAATCGTTTTTGTATAATAAAACTAAATTAAAATATTTAACAAATAATACCAATTTGAATCTCAATAAATCTGATTCACAAATTTCTATTTGCAATCGATGACTTGAAAAAACGATGTAAACCAATTGTCATTGTCAAAACCTTCACACCATGACTGCACCAAAAATTGAAAGTGTACGCTAAAATGAAAATGTCAAAACTTCAAGTATTCGAGTGTTGAAAATAGATTATAGAAATGAGTTTATTTGGAACCTGTCTGTCGAGTACATCGCGTTGTTTAAGTTAACATAATCATTATTTAGAAGAAAAAAAATAGAAAACCAATAAAGTGAAGGTGATATCCCCTAAATTTAGTTAAATTAGTCAAAGTTATAGTCGGTAGTGCTGCACGTTGCAACAACGAAATACTGTGCATCAATTTTACCAGCAAAGACGCGATGGAAAATGCATACATGAAAAAATGTTACATGAAAAATTCTTGTGAAATACGACTTCTTTGAAGAAAGATTATTCAATTAAAGTTGATTTGTCAACAACATATCTCTTTATTATTTTAAACGCGTCGCAAGTGCAAACTCATTGTGATAAGAACGACACAGTTGCGACTGCTTGTGTGGAGCGGACTGAAAACATTAACTTAAAATGGATTGGATAATCAACGATGAGCTGGGCCTGACTGTGGGTCATTTGGTTGGGTGGTCAGCTGCGGCTGCCATGGTTATCGGTGGTATCATTCCATATGTGCCGCAATACAAACAAATTAAGGAGACACAAGATCCCGAAGGATTCTCGCTGCTGGTGTGCTTAGCGCTGCTTATTGCCAACACATTGAGAATATTATTTTGGTAATTATGCACATAACTATGACATTAAGTTTTTATTGGTGTTTGAATGCATAAATGCAATTTGGCTTACATTGTGTGAAGGTATACAATATCAGTGAAAATTGTGAAAACATCTGGCAGCTTACTGATTACAAAATATGCTATACGGTTTAATGCACAAACATAAAGTCGAAGGTAGTTCAAATAAAGTTAAACTGTGTCATGATTGTGCTTTTATATTTAATGGAGGAAACGTGAAACATATGCGACAGCACTGATAAAGTCATTACGCTCGTGTAGCTATTAGCGAGTCAATTTTGTTCCATAAAAAACATGAAACCATAAGTTCAGCAGTTCAGATTATACAACACTTTAAGGAAGCCCTAAAATGTAGTCGCAAAAAACAGCTGATATTTCCGTAAAGCATTCCATTCAAAATAATTTCAAAAATTTAAATGTATTTTCGGTACAAACTATAACTTGTGATTAGCTCTTATGTTTGAAGTGTTAGATGAATTTCCTTTATGATGCCATGATTTCAAAGCTAAAGTACTTCCGCAATGTAACAAAACTACATGCACTGAAAAGCTGTATCAAAGATGTTGTTCAAAATATTTTTTTCAAAATAATCTCCGAGACAATTGACTCAAATGATCAAATGGAACTCCTACTCATAATATGGATTAAAGCTATTTATAACGCACATTCACAATGATCAGCATTCAGAACTTTATATCCGTACGTCTTGTAAGTTAAACAAAATTATCATTAAATTCAAAATGTTGTGTTTTGTGTAACGAACCCGAACAATATCATCCGTCCTATCTTTGTCTTTCTTATCTCCGCCTTATAGAGAGAATGTTCTCATTGTAAACAAAGCAATATGTAGAACACACACGCCTATAGCCTTTTAGTAAATATTTGTGTGTTTATGAAAGTCATATCCTGTACAAAGAAAATGACGACATTTTGGGGTTGACTTATACGATCATCGAAAGATTCAATTTGGGTATAATACTTACTTTTAAGAAAACAGTAATGAACACATTAATGATTTCAGGGTAATCCGAACATTTTAAAATCCTTTGAATTGTGTTGTGGTTTGAAGGTTTAATTATTGTTTAAAATATTGGGGATAGACATTAAAATATCTAAGGGTTGTTTAAGAGTGCCCTAATATTCCTCTTATCTTTTAATCTTTGTAGTTTTAACCATTTTGGTGTAATATTTGTACCTATTAATTTTAATTGATATGCGACTCAGTAACCACTATATGGAGTATACAGTTTCTTGCGATCGTGATATTCTTTCAAAAAAAATTGTTTATAATGCAAAAAAATGTTTTGACACAATTTTACGTCAAAAAAGTTGTCTACAAAAAATGACTCATGATAAAATTATTAAAAAAAATTGTTTAAATTGTTCTTGACCCTTCCTTAATTAAACAAGGTCAAACCGTCAAGGTCAGATTCTAAAATCTTTCAGTCAAAAAATTTAAGAGTATGCTAAAATGATGATTATTTTTTTGACAAAGTTTCAAAATAATCTTTGAATTGCGTTTCATGTGACTGACCTGCCATTTAATAAATTCTTAATAATTTTTTTATTTAATTTTGCTTTCCCTGACGAGTTAATTTTAAACAACGTTATCAAGTACTGCAGTATACATTATCTAACCTTTTGTTCACTTTTCATAATTTAAACATGGACTAGGCTAACAAAACGTAAAAAGTTAGTTAATAAACCGTAGCTAGTCGTACTTATGTAATTACTGTCTGGGGTAATGTTTTGTAGCTAGAAGAATGTTTTAAAGCTCGTACACTATTGAGTTTGTGTGTTTTCAAATACAATTACAATTACGTTTCATGCAAATTAACAGTGTTGACGTAAAGGTGCCTTATCTGGTAAAAGAATTTGCAATAAACGCCATGATGAATTAGATCCATTTTTAGACAATAATTCACTTACGTCCATATAGAGTTTAGAAACTCGAGCATATTTTCGTTATAGCTTATAAGTTATAATTGACAGTGACCGCCGACCGGTAAAGACCGTGTTCATCTTGATCATTCAAGGAAATTTAATTAAGTTTCATGCGTGCTAACGGAGCATGTAATGTTCACAAGGTCGTTTTAGGAAATTATATTGTTGTTTCCCGGCAAGAAAATTAGGTTAGGAAATGTTATCATATTTTCACATTTTATTAATTTTAAAGTGTTTTTTTATCGATTATGGTGAACTCCAAATTTTGTAAATGAATGGGAAAAAATGAAGTTTCATTTGGAAGCTGTGGTTAACTGTGGTAATTTTGAATTCCACAATGTTATGCTGGTTGAACATTTTTCGTTAACTTTTAAAGAAGCACCGTTACTCATATTTATTTTCTTTTAAACATTAAAAGCGATAACTATTTAACGGAAACCACATCAAATTGGTTTTTATATTTCATGTTCTTAATCTTTATTTAATTTTAATAACGTCCCTAGTAAATTCTCAACTAATTAGTTAGCGATAATATTAAAATGTCCTTGACCCATTTCACATAGTTTTCCATTTCGTAATTAAGGGTGTCGCAGTCATTTCCGTCCCCCAAGATGATATACCTTAATAAAATATTTTGCGACAAATTTCTTTTTTTACGATTTTTGCCATATACCTGAGGTAACACATCCCATCCGGTGTAGGCCAAACAGGATATTATTTGTTGTCCCTTTTTCCAAGTTTTTGAACCAAAAACAATATGACTTTAAGCTGAATAAAGAAATGTATATAAGATTTAACAGTTCTTCCGGTGATTTTCCGCATTTATGCTTGCAAATTTATTACAACGGTCGTTGGATTCGTTTGTGATAAGGAATTGCGGAAACCTTATAGCGCATGGCAATAAAATGATCATTATCTCGTGTTTATAAGGAAACTATTCACTTGTGGCAATGTTCAACGAGATTTATGTTGCCGTAGACTTTTTGAGCTTTATTTTTTTGAATCAATCCCAATATTGAATTTTTTGTAAAGAATTTTAAAATTATGTGTAGTTAATTTTTATTTAAGTACACACATATATTACGAAGAGTATCAGGACTTTTATAATGGAGTTTTACAATTTCCTGAAATATTATCCTTTTCAGATATATTATGTCATTAACGTCATATGGTCATTTTAGTATTTTACTTACATATAAGTAAGTAACGCCCACTTAATGTGCCATTTTGAACCAGATTTCTGATGGTGTCGTGTTTCCATAACTGTGGTGTCATGTTTCAGATATCGAAAAATCACACAAAATATAACATTAGACAGAAAGAAAAGCAAAAAAATGATAAATTGATATATTTTAAAGTAATTATAGACCAAGCAAATGTAACAACTAAGTTCAATTAACTAATGGTTCATTCATCATTGTTGTCCATTTTTATTGGATTTTTTAGCTACAGAAATTACTTTTTATAAATTATTTTTAATTAAGGCTCAAATTCATAGATGAAGACAAAATTTTATGACATTCTTTTTCCCCTTGTCCTTATGCATAAACGTTCACAAATTGAATATTCTGATCATGGTGGAAATCTTTATGATCACTGTTTTTCCTAAACTGAAAACATTGGTTAAATTTTTTTTTTATTTCTTCATTTATAATTTTATATTCACTTTTTTTTAAATTTGTCGCGATTATTCGATATTTTCGATTTTTGTCCATGGTCTTAATCACGGAAGTATTTATTTCCATGGTCGAATTTTTTTATTTATTTATTTGAACCTTAAAGAGATGAAAAACGAGCTTTTTTATCTGCCATTTTCATAATAAAAATATGAATTGCTGTTTTCAGTCTTTTTTATATGCAATTGTTGAATTGCTTTTTGAAATGTTCATTTCAACGCAATAATGACCGACTCGAGATTTTTGAAGACTTAGAATCTCATTAAATGAATACTTTCAAGTAGAACAGTTTCATTCCTTATCAGAAAATGCCATTGACCTCAATAATTACAATCAAATCTAAAAAAAAATTGTTTCAGGTTCTCAAAACGCTACGAAATCCCACTTCTCATCCAAAGCATCGTCATGAATATCACCATGTTCCTAATGATTCATCTGTGTGTGCGAGTACGACGAAATAATGCCATAATGAAGACGAGAGAGAGAGTGTTTGGTGGTGAGTTATTTTTTTTATAACCAAACTTTTTTGTTCTATATTTTAAATAAAATTCTAAAGGATTTCCTTTTCCTTGAGCTATACGAAGATGTGCTACGTCAAACCAAATGAATATTCTGTGCATTTTCCTTACTGAATGTGAAAAATTCGTGCACAAATATTTCACTGCAAGTGCACGGAAATCCGTTTGATTTGACTTTACTTCCTGCTAAATGCATTTATTTTTATTTTTAGTATATAATATAAAAATTATATTTTTAGCCAATATTGGTGTATATAATTATGTTGTATTTAAAATTAATGTAAATGGTAAATAAAATTCCTCTTGTGTGTGCAACTGAAGGTGAGGAGATTCTCGATGTACGCAGACCAAAGTCTCGCGACTCAGTCGCTGGACGCGTAGAGAGTGCTGAGCAACAGCCCACCCTCAAACGGGAATCAACAAAACACTATCTTAGCGGTAACGATGAAACAACTGTGTATATTTCTGTAGTTAATCAGTTTGACAAACTAAACACTCATGTAGAATTTTAAGTACATTTTTAATATTCAGTTTGTTTTAAAATCGCATGATAACTTAATCCACCATATTTTATCATTTTAATTAATGTATTTATAATCTATAAATATTATTTAAATTAAGACTGGCGCGTGTAAATCGATTTTTATAACAAAAACAATAATAATTGCTTCAGCGATTTTATTTTGTATGTAATTCAATTGAAGGTTAAGATAACAAATATGTATGACAGTCATGTGGAAGCAGGTTGGGTGTCGCATTACTTATTCCTCACACAACATTCTACAAAGTATGTGACCTTGAAATTGTTTGATGCAGTGAATGACAGCGAACGTTGTTAAAAACATAATAATATACAAATCGTGGTTTACAATATGCTATAGAAATGTGCCATTGTTCATAGAATTTAACAAAATTATGTGGGAGAGTATCATCCACATGTCTCTGCGTCACAATAGACAATTTACGTTATTTGTGTATAGTGAGTAGTGACTTGTGACATATTCAAATGTGATATAAGTGATGTCCGGGGACAGGGGGTTTAAATGTGATCCTGTCGCCAAATGTTGTAGAGTAATTTTCAAAATAACTTAAATTCGGTGTAGCAACATTTGTTTGACCCCAATCTCTAAGTTTATCCGCATCAACAGTGTGACAGGTTGTGTGACAGCTTTTACCAACTAATAGCATTCTTAATTGAAATCCGGATTAATATGATTTATTTTTAAAGTTTATCTGACGCGTGATGTTATGATTTTAATGGCATGCCTTCAATCAGATAAACTACCATCTCCACATATTATGTCACAAAATGCACATGTAGGATAAATAAATTTCGACCAAGGAAATAATTGTAGTTTTTTGTTATTAGTTGTGATACTATAGTCGCCATCTGGACGTCGTAATTGAAATAAATAAATATTTTTTTAACCGCCCTAATGTAGGGTTAAAAACCGTGGTAATAAATGTTTCCATGTCCAGAATTTTTAATTTTTTGAACGTTGTTTATGTCTACTAACAAGAGACATTTCTTCCATGTAATAAATATTACCTTTAAAAGTAATAACCATCTTAAACTACCTATAGTTATTCAATAATTTTATCATTGCCTTAAGAATTTCATATTTTTTAATGCATATCTTTTGCATGTTGTGAATTCCACGGTCGTCTTTTGTTGCAGTTAAACCGTGTCTTTATTGAATTTAACAAAACGCCAACGAAATGGTTTCAGTTACCGTATTATGTGCTCACAAACAGCACATTGTATATGTTCAACAGTCTGTTACATAATTGAGATATTTAAATGTCGTTAAAGAAATGCATGGCATTTAAAGTGCCGGTACGTCGCTTTTCTATAAAGTGACACTTGGCACAATTCGCAAATTCGGTAATGTGTTTATGTTTAACTGTATGATACGGGTGTATGTCGACTTTATTAATATTATGCAATTAGGGCAGTTAAATTATGCATAAGCTATGCATGATATTGTACAAATTGAAAGAGACAGTTTCTATTATTATCTGACAGTATTGCCATCGCAGTAATTGCGCTTTATGTGACATTGTTAAACCAATTTTTGTTAATGAAAATTTGAGAATATATTCCGGTAACAGATATTTGTTATTTTGCTTAATTTAATTTTATTAAATTTTCGGGATTTTTTTAAATTGTTTTATTTGAGCCAATTCTATTGAATTGAATTTCAATATTTTGTATTAATAAAGCAGTATTCCATACAGACATTCATTGATTCTATACACAAAAATGCGAGCCGAGCATATACATACTGATATTTTCTTTCATTGGTCTTACTTGTATATTCTATCATTTTTACTCTATACATTAAGGCATCAAGGTGTGTATGGAATCATACCTTAATGAACGAATGTTCACATTATATTTAAAAGCAAACTACAATGCAGGGAAAGCGACATAATACTTGTACTCAAAGCTATTTAAACCACTGGACAGAGTTAATAATTTTTTTAATTTAGACTTGATTTTAGATAAATAATTAATTTAGACCTTGAAAAATTAGAAATATGACCTTGAAGTGCTCAGTGCAAAAATTTTTATATTGTTCTTGTGTTTTTTTGAAAAATAAAACTATTTATATGACATCTTCATAATTTGGCCTTTAAAAGTCACTTGCATGGCCTTGAATTGTTTGAAGTAAATAGTTCAGTTTTCAGGTTATATTTATAAAATATGATTAATTTTTTTTTGAATGCTTTTGAAGCCAGTTTTGCTCTTTAAATTAATTAAAAAACGTTCTTTTGCAATATTTTCGCCTTGACCTGTTCTGTGTTTTTGTTTAACAATTTTTTAAGCTGTTTTAAATTTCTCAAAAAGACATTCAATGTTCTTACAGACACTAAAAACCCGAAAAACACAATTTTTTCGACTCTCTAGGAGAGGATAGTGGCAAATTGAATTTATGATTCCTTAGATTTGAAAAAAAATCTGTGACCTGATTTTAAAACTTATGTATTCCTTAAACTGATCGAGTAAGTGAAGAACGGTTTAAAAAATTCAATTATGTTTAATTTCAAATAGCTTCCACATTCATACAAAGCATTGATAAAATTTCACAAAATTTATTATTTTGATTTAAATTCGTTGGATTCTCATCCCCAAATTGCATTTGATCTTCTTTACTAAATAAATTGAACTTAACAGAATATAAAGTTTTGTGAAACGATGCAAGGTCAACTTGTTTCTTCTTTCAACAGCTTCCTTTTTATAAATTGAGCAAACCCTTTTTTTGTCCAACTTTGTAACTCAGTAATTTTATTGAACTTTTGGAAATGAACAACAAACAAATTGTTCAAAGCAACTGATTGCATTGACATGTAAACAGTTTTAAAGAAAAGCGTCGTTTATTTTGACTCAAATTTTTTCTACGCAGTTAAAGAACAGTATCTGCATTTAATACTGGAATGCTTTTATTCATGAATTTAAAAATTAAAAGAATAGTGTTTTTGGTTTTATAATATTTTTTCATAAATAATTTTTAAATGACCTTTTCCCTTAAAATAAAAATCTTCAATAATGCATAATTTTAAAGTGAATGCTTTAGTAGACAAATCGTTGTATAATGTTATCGTTTATTATCTTTAATTACTACGCAAAATATAATGTTCATGACAATAAAGGTTACATAATTACACAAATAACAGTGAATTCAGTCAGGTTACATTAAATCATGATTGTCATCATGTAAATAATTGAAGATATACTTAAAGTTATAAAGCGATAATTTTTATTAAATTAAAATTGTGCTATAAAAGTTTGTGTCATTAACCTAGAAACCGAAATGAACAACACTTTAGATAACAAAAATTAAAAAAAAGAAGATTGAATGGCGCTAATATGACAAAACCGCTTTGCAACAAAAAATAACAATTATTGGTCAGCATGTATTATTTCCTTAATTATTAATTATCATTAAAGCGTGTGGTCAATAAAAATAATTATATAACTGCGTTTACTAATTAAATTCATAGCCAACTTAATATTTACACCACTGAATTAAATTGCAATTGAGATTGTTTAATAGCATTCATGCAAAATAATGAATAGTCGAGCTTTTTTTAACACAATTATGTCAATCATCCTGGGAGTAATAACAATTTGCAGCTGTCCCACATCATTGCGAACCAATTTTTGCATGACATTTAACGACATTTTAAGCTTAACATATTATCCTCCCTTTTTTTATTTTTTGTTGCCGGCCATATTCTTCACATTTGTGCGCGGCCTTAAAATGGCATTTTCATTTTAGCTGATTACTAAAATTATTTATGCCTGCCTATTCTCTTTATTTTTCCGCTAATTTTCTTACACACATATTATATTTTTATTTTTACCATTATGGATGTGATTTGTGATTGTGTTTTTCGCCCCAACAACTCCTTACACAAAACAATCCCACAACAAAAAAAAAGGCTAATAATCATCACAAACAATGATCGTTATTTTGCAGACTTTGACATCGCATACTTTTGGGCGTGGACGGACTTCCAATCCTATTTGGATTTTATGCTGGTGGTGTGGGCTGTGGGTGCCGCCGTCACCTATTTAATGTTGCCTGTCATGTGGTTCATGGAGACATTGGGATTCTTCGCTGTATTCACCGAAGCAATGTTAGGTAAGTCATATAATATACGGTTACACCTTCTTGCCACTTGGCTTTGCTTGACCCATTAAACGTAGCATACACATCAAACGTGATGGACACGCTTTATATATTCCGCCTAAAAATACACGCATTTCAATGTGGGGTAGATATTGTGCAATAAGGTGCGGTCCATTATTCAGAAAATCGATTGAATTATATTGGTTGTTTATCTCAATTTAATTTGCTAATCAAATCTTCATCAATTTGTGTATTTGGATGTGAAGTCACGCAAGAGGATTGCGGAATTGGATGTACATAAATCGGCTTTTAACTCTATTTTAATACGACCATCCCTTTGACAGTAATTGGATTTCCATAAGGGGTTGGAGATTTAACGCTTAATATCAGTTTATCTGTTTCAAATTGAATATTTGATATTGCAGGATTTTTGCTTTATTGTAATGAATATTTAATGAACCCAAAATACGACTGGAAATAGGATATTTTACTTTATTCTCTGAATGATAAACAAATGATGTAATTTTCTTCTTAAAATTGTTACCCTGTTAGGATTTATTATCACTTTATAAGCCTTCAAAGATTAATTATAGAAAGGCTTTAGTGTCAGTGTATTAATATTTCCATGTCGAAATTAACAAGATCATAAAAATGTTTGCCACAGTTTTGACCACAGTTTTTTGACACCTTTCGATATGCATAAACGTTGATAAACTGTATATTCCATGGAAATATTTCTTTCCACTGTTTTTTTAACTTTCTTTGGGTAAGCTACAATAACTATAAAAAAATATTTACTTTAGACAATTTGACATAACGGAATTACGGAAATATTTATTTCCTTCTTCGAATTAAATTTTTTGCCTACATTTATGCACTTGAGACCGATTCCATAGTCGCAGTCAGGAACAAACCTCGACCGTGGTTTGAAAAAAAACGGTAATTCGTCAGTGGCTAAAAACCGTATGCATGTACCTAGTCTATAAATAGGATTGGTAACGTGTTTTTCACAAACAGCGGTTTTCGTGTCACAAACAGCGGTTTTGTCAACAATCCGCTGACTTAAACCTCAGTTTGTTGATGTCTATGCATACAAACAATAGACATAAACTGAGACTAAATTTTCAAAAAACAGTTGTGGCTAATTTTTGCATAAAGACAAATTTTACACTAAAAAGTAACTGTATATACTATATACTTTGAAAAGTCTCCAACCTTGGTGCAATATTTGTAAATATAAAAATTTCTACATTCCAATTGTATGCATTGCATTCTCGAGCGAAATTGTTTAATGCCGAAATGATAAACAAGGTTTATTTACGACTCATTTCAAGGATGTTGTGTTTTATGTGTCGCATTTGCACAAAATGTTATTTTTGTAATATTTTGTGTATGCATTCCATTAATCTATCATTTCTGTTTTCAAGCTGTAGCATAACATGTCGTCTTGCCACAAATCAATGGTGGTAGTCACGCAAAACTAAAAGCTTCGCCACTATTATTCTAATCAATTAAAACCACATACATACAAAATGCTAATTTAAAAGGCTTTGTTTTGTATTCTTAAAGGCGCACCCCAATTCTTGAGGAACTACAAAAATAAATCCACGCATGGGATGAGCATATACATGGTCATCATGTGGACGCTGGGTGATATGTTTAAGACAGCTTATTTTGTGGTGCGACACGCACCTACCCAATTTTGGATATGTGGCGTTTTGCAGGTAAATAATCTTAATGGGGTTTTCTTAAGTAAATATAATAAAGCTTCATTGTTATGTATTTAATATTTATTTCAATTAATAGGTGAGCTTAGATTTTGCCATATTACTGCAAGTGTACATATATCGAAAGAATCCGGGACCACAAAACACCCATCGAGGAGATTAGCATTGTGCTTCGCCATCGTCGATCTCGTCGCCCGCAGCAATATCTACATCGCCTTCGGAACCAATTCACTCACATACTCGCATCATGCATCAACAACATCATCCCCATCATCCTCATCAACCACTAAACAATGGGGCCAGCTGCTCATTGGAGCGCTCCTCGCATCAGTCATCCATTCGATCTCGAGATCATGAGTGCAGTAGCGGCGTTATGAATAACAACAATTCATCATCGTCAACGGCGGCGTCACACCCGTACCAAAATCAAGGACGTCGCATTTCGTACAATGCCGGCAATTGTAGCAGCAGCAATAACAGTGATAACAATGATGGCGTCATGCATGACCAATTGAGTCCATCCAGTGCAAATGGTAAATATAGCAATATGAATACAATCTCAACGATCGTCATTAACAGCAGCGAGTGCGTGGATGGTGTTGACACCGTGGGTGGTGGCAGTGATTGTGACAACATCAACATTAACATTAACATTTGCGGCAGCAGTGATAGCGGCGGTGGCGGTGGTCGTGATGGCGATGGCCGTCTTTTTCACACAACATGTTGTGGTGATGCTGAGACGGCAGCGGCAGCGATGGTGGTGGAGACTGAAATGATCAGTCGATGCATCGGTGACAAACAGTCACCGCTGCATTGTATACAGCGACACATCGATGGTGGCAGTCAGACAATTGTGTGTCGAACAAATGCCATTAAAAAATCAATTCGTGATGTTTTATGACATCACGTTCCGCTGGTCATGTGGCCGGCGATGGACATTAGTGCGCTTATCAATGCACAGCTGAGAATGGCGCCAACAGAGCAGGTACAGCCAAAACCAAATGATTTTATGGTCGACTGCGAATCGAATAATATGTTTTCGAGGAAGGCTGATAGCTTTGAAATTATTTTATAGCAGTCTCTTGTGTTTGGCGTTATGATTATGTAATAAGTTTAAAAAATGCAGCAACTTTTTTAAGGTGGTTTTTTTATTTTAGATTGTGTGTTTATTTTTGTTTGTCCTGTTTATTTGTTTGTATTCATATTTTGTGTTTGTTTTGCAAAGATTAATACATGAATTAATTTGTGACGAGTTTGACTCAGGCAGAGTAATGAAAACTAAATGTTAATGATATTCAATTTAGGTGACTGTGATTAATTGATTCAAAATTTATGCAAATAAAATTTTGCTGATTTAATCCCGCTTAACATTAATTTAAACACGTAATCTAAAGCCTTTTAAAAGTTGCATCCTATATTATTGTATAAATAATGTACTATATTGTAATTATGTCAAAACAAAAAGCTTATAGAACTTAATTAACATCCAGTGCAACATAATTTTTGTCTGGATGTAGGTGTAAGAAACCAAAGCCTTTCCCTTGAATATTTATTTGAGACTGTTAGTTAGTCATAAGCAAAAAACAAAAAGCAAATGCCATTATTTTTTAACGTATTTGTTCGAATTTGTAAGAACTTTTAAGTTGTTTTTATTGTATGTAAATTAGTGTTTTTTTTTATTTGTGTTTAAAAAATAATAATATGAATAGACGAAAATTGTTTGCCTTCTCGACAGTGCATTGTGATGTTACAAATTCAGACACAACTATAAAAAAGCTTCCATAAAATGATAATTTGTTTATATATATACTTTAATGTCGAAGCTTTTAACGATGTACCACCAAATATCAAGCCTAGACCAATGTACTATTTAATTTTGTTACATTAATTGTATAATACTGGAAAACTCACTTATTGTTCATCTCACTTGGATTTTGAAAGTACATTTTTGTAACCAATTATTAGTAAAAGTTGTGTTCCAAAAAAATTAGTAACTATATTTAGTCAAGAAAAAAGAAACTATCAGAATGAATATATTATGTAAATATCAATTACGAACATTATTATATGAATGTATATTATGACTTCTACTATACAGAAACATATTTCTATTTTTACAAAGTAATGAAAAAAATTTTATATCTTTTTGTGGGAGGAAAACAAAAACAGTTATTGTTATTTGTAAACAAACTTTGCGAATTTTTACATTTAATTTTGTTTAAATATGCATTATTTACAAATAACACATGATAATACCATTTGTAAAAAGCAACCACATTCATTTTTACTTCTCATTTCACTATATACACTTTTACAATGAAAAAAGAAGCTGGATTTTAACACCCACAACAAAATTAATTGTCATTTTAATTACAAAGTCATAAGCTTTTTATTTCAGTTAACAGAACACTTTTAATTACAAACTATAAAGTTATATTCATTAAGTATGATTATTTGTTGGCAATCTAGTCAGTAGTCACTATATAGAGGTTTCACATTATTGCAAATAACTCATTTGATTTTAATTATTATGATTTTTTTTATATTTTACATCTGTGTGATTTTATATTGTTTGTTTCAAAAAATTTATATTCTTTCAATGGCTTTACACAAAAATACATTATTAAGCCTTGATTAATTATATTTAAACAATTACCATTAATGGTAAGTCTACGCCATAAACCTATTTTTGTATAATCACAATTAATTACACATTTAATTTTTGTTTATAAGTCCAAAAAGTAGTTAAATTTGATTAAACTGGTTATTAACAAACAAAGAAATTTTATTGGAAGAGATTAAAATAATAATAAATAGTTATTATGACTAAAAATTTAGTAGTTAATAAATATCTTCATTAGTTCAAACTTCCGTCAATGTGAATTTTAATAAAATAAAGCCGTATTGTCGTTTTTTGTTGTGAAAATAGAGATTACATATATTACATAGACCATTTGAAGTTAGAAGTTAATTAACAGAATTTTAACACAAGCTTTATATTTGTGTTATATTTAACAATAGAAATGAATTTTTTTTTTAAATATCATCAATAACAAGTAATATTAAATAATAAGTAATATTAAAAAAAAAACTGATTGGGATCTCATAACATCACATTCCCTTTATTTTTGTGTTTATAATTTATCTTCAATATTTTTTCCTATAAAAAAATTAAACAAGCAACAAACAATAAAGCAATTCTTTAATGCAAATTCCCATTAGAAATGCTGTTGCACTTATGTGTACGATTTTAATTTTTTTCAATTTGCATCATAACTATTAAAACACACTCATCATCACGTCACATTGAATGAATGCAATTCCCCAAAGTCACTTTAAGATTTAAAGTTTGTCTGTTTTCAAAATTTGTTTGTGAGAATTATAATTAGAATATAATATCAATTATTGTCATCCAAAAGCACATGCAAATTCAAAGTTATTAGCCATAATTTGTTGATTAAAAAAAGAAAAACAGTGAATAACAATGGGTTAGTTGCTTGTGTATGATCAGAGCTTCTAAAACTAATATGTTTCTTCCATGAAACGTGTAAAATTTAGGTAGAATAATAATTAATAAATTTAAAAATAATTTTAGTGTTGCAAATTTTTGTGGTTCAAATTCAATGGACATTGTATTTTAAATGAAATGAATGTTAATGAATATAGATTTTAAAATGATCATTGATAAATGATTGCTGTCAATTTGTAATGTGTTGTGAAATCTACACGAAATTGGATCAATTTTAATTTTCAATAATTGATTTAATCGAATTAAATTTTAAAAATTATTTTAGTTTCCTCAAATATTTGTGAAAAAACCTTTAAAAACTTAAAATAATAATTTTTTTTTGCATTTTCGTGAAGACTTTACAACAACACCTTAACCATTTTTTTGATTAGTGTTTAATTTAAATGTAACTTAGTTTAATTATAACAAATTTTACCTAAAATAGTCAATTGAATTTGATTTGCCATTTCAAACATCACGAGATTTTATTAGCCATTATTTAATTGTATGTTGAATTTTTAAAAGAAAAGATTGTTGAAATTTTTCATCCTAATCTGTGAACATCCTTTTTGTGAATATCTTCTATATCATCTGGAAAAATATATTATAGAAATTGTTTTTTGATTAAAATATATTTTTTTAATGAAAACATCTTGAGCTTATTTTTTTAATTGATGAACATTTTATTTGACACGTAATGAAATTAAAATTTATTTATTTTACAGGAGTTAGATGTAAGTGTAAAAAATATGTTTAATTTTTAAATAAGAATTTTATCCCAGTGTTGTTAATTTTTTACTTATTTTTTAAATTTATTTTTATTGCAATTTAACTGTATTATTTTTGAGATAATACCGGTTTGTATGTTAACTATTTAATTGTTTAAAAACTCTCTAAATTCATTCCAATTCTTTGAATATTTTCCTGTTTAAATTATATTAGACAAAGTGTCATAAAAATAGAAAAGTGTTCCCTCCAAAAGTTTAAAGGATTTACTTTAAAAAATGACAAAGAAACCTTGAGAATCATTGTAATAAATTATGTATTGGAAATGAGCAATTGGATCAAGTACAAAATAGAAATTGAGCTGAATCTAAACTGAAATTTTCAAGGTAGGATCTTCAAGTAAAGGATTCTTTTAAGGAGGACATTATTTCAAGAAGGACAAGAATTAAAAATTGAGGACTGTTAAGTTCGGTCAAATATTCTCGTGTATAAAAAATCTAAAAAAAGGGATTAAAAAAATTTAAAAAGAGACAACCAACTAGATTAAACGTTACACATACATTTTTTTTTTTTTGTTAATATTATGTACATCTATATTTTATTTTTTACACATGTATATGAATAAAATGCTTATTTGATAATTATATGTTGGGTAAAAAACGAATTGAAACGAAATTTTTTTTTTGTGAGAATCCACAACAAACTGCGTTGCGGAAATGAACAACATTTTTTAAAAATATTTTTAACATAATAATCAACATAAGTATATTAATTTAAAGACCATAATAATTTGAACATTCCAATTTTGCAACTAAATACACTTATTTTCAATATAAAAGATTTCTAAACACGTCTTTTTTTTTAACAAGAGTCAAATAAATACTTAATGGCAATTTATATAAACAATTTCGATATAAATATTTAGGGGGACATTAGATTAATGCTAAAGTGGCTACCCACACAAATATTTGTTATATACGTATGCAGGATATCTTACGGAGCAGCATTTGAATTTAGAACAAGAAGTACGTACGTATGTAATATATATAATTAATATTCTCTATATTTAATTCAATTAATTAATCATTGTTTTCTTTTAATAATATAATATTTATATGTATTGTTCAATGTATCATGTAATGTGAGTATATTATAGAACATAGAGATGGTCATCGGAAGAGTCGAGAGCTGAAAACAAATCGTCGAATGGCGCGTTTAACCATCAGCCAAAGCTGGTGTCACCCATCCATACTTCTCGTGTGTCTTCACCAGCGATCGAAATGCCTCCTCAGCCGATCGACGACTAAACTCCTTTGAGCTGGATTTGGGACGCTTCACAATTCTCGCCTGGCCCTTGACGAGACTGGCGGCAAATTGCATCAGCACCGCCTCGACGGTGTACGCACTGGCCCAACCGCGCGGTGTTAGCAACTCCATGCATATGGCGCCACCCTCCATGACGAAACCCTTTTCGATGCGTGGCTCGACGACACGCATAAACGGCGGTGTGAAGGGGAAATTTTCCGGAAAAATTAAATGCAACAGTATGAAGGGCACATTCATCATGGCCATGTCCTCGGCCAGTGGGGAGTCCGAATCGATTGTGTAGAGCCGGGCGTACCACTCGAACAGATTGTCGTTGACGAGCTCTACGGTGAAAATGGGTTTTTGGCGCATTGTGTGAGCTTTTTGGATCTCCTTGTACTCTTTCATGAGGCGGCGGGCACGGATTGTTGTGTCGACTGGCTTCTGGTGGGTGTGTGAGCCGCTCGATGTATTTGGGGAGACGCCACTGAGGAACAATTTTTAATTTTTTTTGTTTTATAAATGCTTTTTTTTCCTAAATTTAAAATTGAAACAAACCGTCGTAGGCGTCTTCCGGGGCTATTGTTGCTTGCATTCCCTGTTCCGCTGGGGGCAGCATTTGAAGCCTCCTCCCCATTATTGTTATCGCTTGTGTCACTTTTATTGTTATCTCCGGATCCTTTGAACAGCTTCCTTATCACGGCGGCAACCTTTTCCTTTGACCTTGAAGACATTTTGGTTGGGTTTTGAACTAAATAAACTATTTAAGAATAGCTTTTGAATTGATGATGGTTTGTGATGTGGTGCCTTTTGTTGAAGTTTTATGGTGAATAATTTTTTGTGAATTTCACAGGAGCATTTTTTTTAAACAGTCATTTTTAATTCTGAAAATAAGCACAAAAATTAATTAATCACTTATCAAAAACGAGGCTTTTTATTTACTTTTTCCCAATTAAAAAAAAATTAAAAAGTTGAAGATAAAATTACGAAATTTAAAAACCAACAAGGTTGTCAAACGTTTGTTAATTTAACCTACTTTGGTTTCAGAATAAAATTCTAAACACGAAGAAAGTAGAGAGTAGGGAGGGAACTTTCCAGCACAGCAATAAAAATTAAATTAAATGTTAAAAATCATAAAAAGTTTTGCAGTTCAAATTGGATTTGATTATTGAAATGGGATAAGTTTTTTATCAGCAAATTTATCATCCATAAGGAAAGCAGAAACGTCACTTCCATGACTCAAGGTCCAGGAAACCACTGACCACAATTTTTGTTTACTCACAAATAGATTAAATACAAATGTTTTTTTTTTATTTGAATTTCAATGTACTGTGCAATCGTCAACATTTTTAGACAAAAAAAAAACATAAATTTATGACTTTCTTGAAAACCTTGAAAATTTCAGCTCAAATTAATTCATGACACAAATCAAATTAGTAGGAAACTGTACAGTTTTAAAACTTCCGTTGTGTATAAAAACACAAACATCACTTAATGTCAACCCCCAGCTCAATATAAATGTCTCGCCGAGATTCCTCAAATCTGGCGACACATCCACTTCAAATGTAACTAACAAGGACACATCCCATTAAACTGAAAAAATTTGCATGACAAAATACGAGCCCATATGTTTAAATTTGTAATAATCCACATTATTAAAACGAAATGAATACGTACTGAGCAACTAATAGCACTACAGGGTCTATTTAAAGCCAATTATAAATGCGATTTAAATGATTTTAAATTTTCCGTCACACTTAAACGCGCACACAGCGATTTCTTATCACTTTGAAAATAATTTCTAAAGCGTGTTTTTAAATTCTCTTGGGAGACACACTCCAATACATGGGCAATTTATCCATGCAATCGTCACAATTGTACCATAATAATATGGTCTCGCTTTTATTTCAACAATTTCCGCATCAAATTCCTCCCTGCAATTTGTATGAAAGCGCCAGAGTGTAATACAATTTTTAACGCTCAGCAAATAAACAACCCTTGCACATATGCGTGTATCGTGTAACGATGTGTGTAAATATTGCGGAAAATCAATATTTTTGCGACGATTTCTCCTCATTTTTAATGTGGGAAAATGGGCTGACATTTTTTGTCGAAGGTGTATGTCGCATGTGCCTCCATAAGTTCGTTATTATTATATATTATATATTTCGTTTGTTTATATAAAATTAAATAACGGGAATTACTTTTAACTCAACTTTGAGTTTTTTTAACAGAAGCTTTTTTGAGTACTTTTATAAATTTTGAATTATTACTCACGAATATAGTGCAAACTGTAATTCGCTCGCAGGTTATTTAAAAAAATCAAAATTAAAAGTAGATTACAAAATAAAATGGTTCGATCAACGTTATCCAACCAGAGTCCTTTTAAAAGGGAGCTAAGTCTGTACTAAATACGAGTCTACTTCAATTTATAAAACATTTGAAACAAAACGTATTATAAAAATAAAAAAATTAAATTTAATATTTTAAAACTAAAATAAAGTTTAGAGCTTTCAAGTGCTAAATTATATATTATTACAAATGGTTCAAATATTAAATAACATAAATTAGTTTAGTTCAATAATTGCACACCGCGCGCCCTAGCTCATTATTTAATTTAGTACACAAATACTGAGTAAACCTCCTCGAGGAAAACATTTTCTAAGTGCGTAAATGTCAAAAGAATATCGTGCTCGCGATATGTCAATTGCGTCGTTTTTTAAATAGCACCTTTATATTAAATAATCGACGAAACGCGGATGGCGAATAGTTTTGTGAAAATTTAATATCCTAAAATTGATCATTAGTTATGTAAACAGTTTTTTATTAATCACTATTCTTAAGACCAAAATATGTATCGATATCTAATAACCAGTAAATTTGCTGCCACTAATCGGCGTTTATTGGCACGCGTTCCAATCGAGGAGATCGGCAGCAATTACCCAAATCGACGTCTAACCTTCAACGGCAATGACAGTAGTGCTCTTACACAATTCAATGGTGAGTGATGTTTTTAATTGAAATAATAACAATAACAAACCCCATCCAATTCAATTGTTGCAGCAATTTTCACGAATTCATTGAGAAATCAATCCACAACCCCAAATGCAGATATTGCCGCTATTGATGCAAAGCCGAAGCGAAAAAAGTCGAAGAAAAAGTTTACTGAATTGTTGCAGGTAACCGACACCGCTACCAAGCAGACAAGAACATCAGTGCAAAAGCTGAAAGCAAATAGGTTGTCTGATTTTATAAGTAGCACATCTTCATCATTTACTGCGAATGAGTTCCCAAAGGCTGGGATTGATTATCAAAAATATCAAGTGCAACCCAGTGCATATAATGATGAAGAGTCCCCACTGATATTCATAGGACGAGAATCATCAGAACTAAGCACTGATGAAACGATCCAACGAATCATGGATAGTTATCGTACCTTGAGGGAGCTGAACGAACCTCTGAGTGAGGCCAACTCCTCATTATTACAAGAGGAAGAGGAAGATGAGTTGTTTATCACTGATGAAGATTTGGGTCTCATAAACAATGTAATTGCGAAGACTCAAAATAAGCCAAAATCAGCTGGAGGTCCACGATTTAAATCACGTTCCCTAAAAGATCCAGAAGTGGAGAGAATAGCTCGCCACCAAAGCCTTATGACTATTTTAGAAGCATACATCAATGTTTGTGTTGCCAACGGGATGTTAAATCGAGGTCTAGCCACTTTGTTAACATATCGTTATCGCATGAAGCGATTCACATTGAATGAAAAAGTTTTTAATCAACTCCTGCATGGATACGCGGAAAAGGGTAATATGGCTAAAGTTAAGGAAATCATGGTGTTAATGAGGACAGATAAAATTCCACTTGCACCGCAAACATATGCAGCTGCCTTTGAGTGCGTCCAACGAATGGCAATGGAATCCCAGCAAGAAATTGACTATGAAATGCTTGAGCAGTTAAAAGGTGAAGCGTCTAGTGATGGCTTTTCATTCAATGACATTATGGACAAATCAACATTTCAATTTGACCAGCGAGAGGTGGTGTTGCAAGCACTTCGTCACCTGGAGCCGGAATTCCAGCCACAGTATGAGGCACCGGTGCTACATTACGACAATGGAATGCTTCAGGATTTAAATGGTACCGTCAAGACAATCCAAGAGCGACAAACTAGTCTCTTCACGCCAATGCAAATACGTGATTTCGCACGTGACCAACTTAAAACTGAACTCTCCGGTGTCGTGAATGTTGATAGTATTGAGCGAAAATTGGCTGCGTGCCCACAGCGTGATCACTGTCGTGCAAAATTAGTCGATCTCGAGCAGTCATGGCGACGCCGCATTTGTTCTGCATTTAGTCGAGATTTGGGAAGCTTGCATGCGCATGCGCAATCAACTTCATCGGCTACAATCAATTTGTTTCCATATTTGCGTGCCCTTGAACCGCAACAATATGCTGATGTGATAATGCGGGAGGTGCGAACAATTGCCGAAGGTTCTGAAAGTTATAGTCCTACAGTTGGGCAGTTGTATCGGGGATTAGGGAAACGCGTTCTATCCATGTATCAAGCCGAAATAAAAAAACGTTCTGGTGTTTTGGATAAGACTGGCGAGATTTACCGTCAGTACCTGGAGCAGCTGGAACATGGTTACAGTGATGCAAATCCCCGTCAAAAATGGCAACAAATTGAGCATGCAATGCGTTCTGACGGTCCCAGTGTAATTGGAGCAGATGCTATGCCTTGGCCGACCACAATCCTCATTGGTGTTGGGCGATTTCTTTACAACATAATGATGCGTGATTTGAAAATAGATGTGACCTGCCTCCGAACTACCGAACAAAAGGAACGTGCTTCCAATATGCTGCCAGCATTCTACACATTGTTCCGAAATCAAGGAAGAATTGTTAAGGAGGAGGTGAAACCACATCCAGTGTTGGTGCGACTATATCGTGGTGCAAGTCAAAATCAACTTCAATTTGACGCTCAATCTGTTCCTATGCTATGTCCACCGCAGCCATGGTATTCTCCCGAAAGTGGAGGATATTTACTAGCAAAATCAGAATTAATACGACTGCCACAACAAGCGTTCTCACAGTTGGCCCGTGTGCAGGCGGCACCTCCCTCAAACATGTATCCATCACTTGATGCTCTTAATCAACTTGCCAATGTTGCTTGGCGTGTCAACACACCAGTATTGGATTGTATTGTCGAGGTGTTCAATTCTGGAGGTAGTAGTAAGTTGGACGTTCCACAACCAGCGAGTTCAGCAGAAATTGAGATCCAAGCAGAGACTGTATCCGAACCATGTGATGACATTGACTTGCAAGCAGCGCCCTATTTAAATAATATGGCAAAATTTCAACAGTTTCGTCAACGATTGGCGCTGAGGAGGAAGCAGGCTGAAATGTACAGTCTTTGGTGTGATACATTGTACCGACTGTCTCTAGCCAATCATGTAAGTTTGACTCAAACATTTTTTAAGGAGCATTTTTTAACAGATCATAACATTAATTTCAGTACCGGGATAAAGTATTTTGGCTACCACACAACATGGACTTCCGCGGACGAGTATACCCAGTGCCACCACATTTAAATCATTTGGGCTCGGATTTGGCTCGCTCACTGATGGTCTTCGCTGAAGCACGTCCACTTGGCCCACATGGTTTCGACTGGTTGAAATTGCATTGCATTAATTTGACTGGCCTCAAGAAACGCGACTCCCTTGATGATCGCCTCATCTACGCTGATCAAATAATGGATGAGATTTTGGATTCTGCTGATAATCCGTTGACTGGTCGACAATGGTGGGCGCAATCTGATGAACCATGGCAGACACTTGCTTGTTGCATGGAAATTGCCAAAGTATTGCGATCAGGAGATATAGAAAGTGAGTATTATTTTTTAAATCTTCTTAAATTGATTTTTTAACCCTTAAACCCTTAACAAATAATTCTAGACTACATGTGCCACCTTCCAATTCACCAAGACGGTTCGTGCAATGGTCTTCAACACTACGCTGCTTTAGGTCGTGATAAATCCGGAGCATTTAGCGTTAATCTTGCACCATCTCGTGTACCACAAGATGTTTACAGTGCTGTTGTTTCTCTCGTGGAAAAAACACGCGCTAAAGATGCCCTTAATGGTGTTCGCGTGGCGCAAGTCCTTGAAGGTTTTGTGAAACGTAAAGTAATAAAACAAACCGTTATGACCACTGTGTACGGTGTAACACGGTATGGTGCTCGCCTTCAAATTGCTCGACAACTTAAAGATATCGATGAGTTTCCAAGGGATTGGGTGTGGCCAGCATCCACCTACTTAACAGCAAAGACATTCGAAAGTCTACGTGAAATGTTCACATCGGCTAAAGAGATTCAAGATTGGTTCACAGAATGCGCACGCCTCATATCGGGTGTGCGAAATGAGAACGTAGAATGGGTGACACCGTTGGGTTTGCCCATCGTTCAGCCTTACAGCCGGCATGCTGAAAAACGTGTTCTGCCCAAATCCAATAAAGTTTCCGAACATTATGCTATTGATTCGTATGAGAAGCCAAACATAATGAAGCAGAAAAATGCCTTCCCGCCCAATTTTATTCACTCCCTGGACTCCAGTCATATGATGTTGACGTCGTTATATTGCGAAAGAGCTGGACTTACATTTGTCTCGGTGCACGATTGCTTTTGGACGCATCCTTGCACCGTGACTGCAATGAATAAGGTACATTTAATTAAATGGATTTTGTAAGGACATTTTTTAAAACATAATACTTTTAGATATGCCGAGAACAATTCGTATCCTTACACTCACAGCCAATCCTTGAGGATTTGTCAAATTTCTTTGCAGAAAAATACAGCTATAGTAAAAAGTATGTGTTCTTTTTTGTTAATTTTGATTAAAACAATAGAAGTTTTATAAAATAAATTTTTCTAGGGACTTGGCTAATGATGGATCAGTGACGGATCTTAGTAGATTAAAACTCAATCGTGTTCTTGGAGAAGTTCCTGCTAAAGGCGAATTCGATTTAAGGCAGATTCTAGCTTCAATATACTTCTTCAGTTAGTGTTCTTTTAAGCTGTAAACATAGCCATCCAAAAAGATTAGAAAAAAATCTTTTGCAATTGTAGTCTTGAGAAATAAAGCCAAAAAGTGATTTATCAAACTGAAATATTTTAAGTGTTTATTTTTAGAATTACTAAAAGTTAAAAATACGTTTGTAAAAAACAGTTTATTGATCCGCAGAATACAACGCTGACAAGGAGACAAGATGGTTGAACTCCAACTCCTCAGTAATGTTCTTTGTTTTAATGTTTTCATCCTGAGTGGCAACAAATATAGCTGATCCTTGGACCTGCCAGTTGTTCTTCTTGCACCAGTTATTCAGAGTGTTATCTAAAATATAATGACAAACAATTAGAAATGTGAAAGTCGACTGTTCTAAAGAATCTAGTTGAAAGCAGTCCAAGAAACTTTTGACTTTAATTTTTGTATCAACTTAAATTAATTAACACAAATTGGAATAAGAGGTATTGCTTCCAATACCCATTATTTTAATTTCTTATTATTGCAAATCTTATTGATATTAATCCACAAAAAAAATCACATACCATCAACATTTCCCAGCAAACGTGCCAAATACTCCTTTTCAATCGATTGGAAAGTAATGCTCACAACATGACATACAAACTTCCTGATTGAATCATAAAAGCCGGTAATGTCACGGAATATCTCCGAATCGGACTCCACTTTGGTCCAGAACAATCCAAAATCGCATTGCTCCAAAATGTCAGCCAAATAAATGATTTCTCGCACCTTGTCATCTTGCATCTGAATGGGCAACAACAAACACTTGCACAGAACAAAATCGGTGTGTGGGAAATTGGTGAGTGCTTTCAGCAAAATTGTGAGGGTTATATCCAAATTGAGAAGATGCGGATTGAACTGGTACAGCTTTAGCACGGCTAAATTTGCCTCCAAGTCGTAAGTGTTTTTCTTCGCTTGAGTTTGGACGTAGTTCTCCAGGATTCCCAAATGTTCCGGGTTGTATCTGTGCGAATAATTGCAATGGTGGTGGTAAGTAAGTGTTTGAGGTTAGGGATCAGTTTGAATTGCACATTATTTTGTGTTTTGCAGTTTTTACCTTTCAATGGTCTTGAGAATGTCCTGGATCTCCATGTTTATTTTTTATGGTAATTGATTAACTGGAAATACTTAAAAATCTGCACTAATATACTGTAATTTACTTTTAAGTTCTAAGTAAATTTTGACTTTACTAGCAGCCACGAATTGTGATTGGTAAAATGGTTTTCAGTTTATGAAAATGACCACTTGAGGCAGTTTAGTACAGTAGAAGGATTTCGAAATGACAGTTTTATTTTTGGAATGTTTTTTATGTTGGCAGCATTGTCTTATGGCGGCTGATTTAAACGAACGACTTAAATGTTAATCATTCGATTGGATAGTCTGAGTATTTATCTTCAGAAAAGTGGCTGTTTAAATAATATGTCAAATTAAAACCTGTTTAAATTTAAATTAACTGACTCCCATAAATTCAAGTACTTTTAATTATTGGCAAGAAAACGTTTTTTATTGAATCAAAAATATCTAAGTATAAGAAATACAATAATCTGGCGACAGTGGTGTACTCGCCCTAATCCAATCCAAAAACATTGAAACCCGTGTGTTCACCGACGCCGCATCAATTGCACAAAACAAACCATAACTGATAATTCCCACCACATACTGACGCCCTCCTGAAATATAATACAATGGACCACCCGAGTCATTTTGGCACGCATCCTTTCCCACAGCAAATGTGCAAATTTGTTGATCCGTAATTGTTCCGTTGTCATAATATTGTTGACACTTCTGTCTGGTGACAACATTAAGATCAACTTTCATCAATTTGTTTGAAACGGGACCACCAAATGAAGTGCTGCCCCAACCCACAGCTTTGACAACTTCTCCCGCCATGTCATCACCCGCAAAGCGAAACGGCAGACAAGCCGCAGACACCTTCAGTGGAATAAACAAAATTTCTTTGCTAGTCCTGACTATTGCAATGTCATTGTCTGTTGGTGTCGCCAGATATTTGGGATGCACTGTTATTTTGTCAATCATGTAAAGTTGTGTGACTGCGGTTTCACTGCCACTGCCGTAATCATGTTCACCAGTTAGAAGGGCGTATTTGCTGGCACCACCTGGGAAGCAATGGGCTGCTGTAATGCTGTACCATGTTGAGACTAAATAAACATTTTGTCAGCTTTGTTTGATTTTTAATTTAAAGGATTCATAACATACTTATTATTGCACCACACTTCATGCTTCTTATATTTAAATCCACAATGCCAGCCATTGATGGGAACTCGTGTATTCCCGTTTCCATACCACCCACAATGCGGGTCTTTTGCGAAATACCACACTCGCAGGATTTGACAGGAGGCTTTATTGCTGAAAGGGTGCACAAAAATTTGCCACCATTTGTTCGGGATGGCACAATCAATGCGATTACAATGCGAGATTTTGTGGATTGGGTGGAGAATTTTCCGGTTCCGCAATAACTGGCAGCGTCTGTTAAGTTGGAGTCTCCGCGTGTTGAGACTTCAACACGATCATTTTGGCAGTTGGCGCTCTTTAAATTAAATGGTTTCGATTTAGTTTTTATTGTGTCAGGAGTTTAACAATTAATAATTGAATAACCGTTGGCAATTGAAAATCACTGCACGTCAATTGAGCAATGTATCCGGTTGGAACATCAGCGGTCCAGCGACACCTCGTCGATGCTTTGTAATTGTTTGGGTATCCCGGTGAGAAGACATCATAGCTCTTGCCGACTTGCACACTTTGATAGTAATCACAACCGCGAGTGTACTGACCCTGACACGAATGCAGCGTCAAAAGTGCCGCCAACAAACATAATTCCAACGATAGATTGAAATTACCTGCAATCATTAATTATTTTATTTGCGACAATTATCATCTTGTTAATTATTTCTATAAATTATACTGCAGTTTTTTTTTTGTTGTGTCGCTGATAAGAGTTGGGGCCGCCTTGTTTTGAACTCACTATTTTAATTTGTTTGGATTGTGGAATGTCTGTGTAGGCTTTTTTTTATTCGTAGAAACTCTTCAATCTTGTTTGCAGCAATTAATTATTATAATGTTGATAATGTGATTTAATGAGGCCCTAATTTGGAGCAACGTATTTGTCGTTGCATAAAATAATTTACAATGTTTGTGGAATATTTAAAAGTTATAAATTTTAATTGAGAAATATTTTTTTTCTTCTTTCCGGGTAATTTTATTTAATAACATTTTAATTGTTTTCTTAAAAATTATTTGAATTTTTTATCATACGTTTTTATGGGGATTTATTCAGAGTTTATAAAGTCTTACTACAAAAACGATTTATTTTACTTTTTATACAAACGATTTCTGATAAAATGTCTTAAAATATTTCTAACGCTAATTAAAATCATTTTCAAAACCAATAAATTAAAAACAAAATTCACGTTTAAGCATTGAACTTTAAAAATAAACCTAAAAGTTTTCAAGGCCCTAAAAACAAGTCTTGTAGTTAAAACACAATTGAATTACCAAATTAATTGGGCTGGCTACACAAAAGATAACAATTGAAACACATTTTACCTTTTAATATTCCAAAAGTCATTTATTAAAGTTGAATTAAATTTATAATCAAAAAGAAAAACCACACACACAATTTTATATTTTTTATTCCTTTAAATACCAAAAAACTTAAAACCCGAAATGCACTTTAATAAAAAAACGACACTAAAAGCGGCCAAAATTGTGTTCAACGTGCTCACTGTGAAAGCGCCTCGGCTTCTGTGGTTCCTGTATAAGAATTCATTTTATATTAGAACACCCATGTTTACAATAATTAACCAAACAATGATAAGATCGTTTATTACCTGTCTTACACATATTCTTGGTGTTATCAATTTCATGTCAATTTCTTTGATTGCATTTTTAATTAATTGCGCCCGCCCACCCACAAAAAAAAGTGTTGGTTTGTAATTTGTTACTTTGTACTTACTGAAACGAATTGAATTATTGTATTTGTTTGAAACTAATCCAAATAACTTTGGTAAAATATGCTAATTGGGAAATGTTTTGAAAGTAATTGGGTAGTAGGATTTTTTTTACTGTTTAATCTTTTTTTTTTTTGCAAAATGATTTAAGTGTTTTGTAGTTTATTTTTGCATTGTAAATAGTTGAATGCCTTTCATGTCAAATATCAATGGAATTTTGATTGAATTTGTGTTTGTTGAATATTCTGAAACAACACGTTTGTAAATAATAGAAACAAATTAAGCAATTATAAAATCATCAATTCACCAATAGGGTTTTAATTAAAATCAAAATTTTAGCTTTAATTCATTTTAATTTTAACGGTTCTTATTTTTTTAATTTAAAAAAAACAGATTAAGTTGTTTATAATTAATTGTTTTTTACACAATTTTGTATTTTTCTGTCTGTATTTTTGACTTAAGATAGATATTGTAATTTTTTAAGAATTTTATGCAGTTCTCGTTTTAATTTACAATATTTTTCCGTTAATCCGCATAATATATTCCGTACAAAAAAATTGATATTTAAAAATATATAACTTTAAAAGGATTTAAATGCTCAACAGTTAAAATTCTACAAATTAATTATTATTTACAATATTTTGTACAAAGTTAAACTTTAATGATAACAGTCTAATTTAACAATACGTGTTAATAAATAAAACATTTACTGCAAAAGTTCCTGGTAGTAAAATGTAGTTCAAAGCTACGAATTGCAATCAAACAAATTTCCCTCTTTTATTAAAACAAAAATTAAAAAAATACAAATAATCGGAATTTAATGAAACAAAATAAAATAATATTTTTTTAAATATACAAGTTAATTTAAAAGGGTCGTATTTCAGATGAACTCCCTAAAGATTGAGGTCAATGGTCATATATTTTAAAGCATTACGAAATCTTTTTTGAAAATTGAATATTTTTTCGAGATAAGCTAATTTAAAGAAAATAAAATTATTATAATTTAAGATTGCAAATGAAATATGTATTGTTAAACTGAACACCAAAATATTAAAATGAAATATGTTAGCAAAAATTAACTTTTTTTCGGTCTAAACAGCTGGCGAAATTTTTTTAAACTAATAACTGTAACGCTAATAATGTGCGATGTTGCTAAAATTCGCCAAGGCATAAAATACGACAATCATGTACTTTAAGTGATTGAATTTTGAAACCAAATCTTAAATAGTCCGAGATTTCGAGTGAACTAAAATAAAAAATCTCAAAAATCCTTGATTATTGTTATTTTCTCACATGTTAAATAATTTTTGTTAAAACAATTTTTTTTGTACGTCAATATTTAAAATTAATAAAATATTTTTAAAAAATTTGAATTTATCCGTAATTTGTAACAACAAAATGTAAAAAAAAATTAATTTTTTAACAATTATATCAAAATCAGCATCAATTTCCGCACCCCTTAAAAACCACTCAAAAATTCACAAAATTTCACTCAATAGTTCTCGAATGTTGATTGCAATGCTAGTTAACTGACTGGATGTAGCATAGCCGCTTCCAAATAAAAACATTTCAGCTATGCCGACATCTTGCCAATTTCGTAGCACAATTTTTGTTTTATTAAAGAAACTATTTCAATAATTAAATTGGATTCACTTAAAATATTCTCAATATTAGCATGAGTATTTATTAAAAACTGAACTGCACTCACCTAAGAATAATAAACTACTAATTCTTATTTGAATAAGACTGACAAAATATTATTCTTAAAAAAAATGGTCGGTAGCTAAGATTGGTGTCTCCATTGGTGGGGGACACATCACGTACGCGCAATGAATATTATTATAGACATTCCAGACAAGTCTCAGCGATGCCTTTTTCGATGTACTCATCGGGGCACGACTCAAGCACAAGAGACAACATATTGTTTAGGTGTATAAACATTTTGTTGTACTTGTAAGTGGAATGATATCCAATGTGTAAGTATTTATTTATTATTTATTTAATGAGTTTATTTTTTATTAGTTTGCACAAAATTGCAATTAATTTTAATTTAAAAATGTGAGGGAACTGTTCTTTCTTTAACCAACTTTTATTTAATTTCAATTTTAAAACACCAATATCTCAATTTTACTGAATTAATTGTCCTTAAAAAATTAATTAATCCTTTAATTTTTAAGGATAAAAATGTTACAAATATTCCTATTTCCTTTATAAAATAATAATTTTTCAATGTGTGTTCTTATTAAATCCCAACTCCCAGGCTAAGTACCCACTTTTAAATTTGAACCCGCATCTAAATTCCACTCACCGTCTGAATAAGGAAGTCCCAGTAATTATCGCTTTATATCCTCATTTTCCAAATGCGGTAATAGTATCCGGTGAAATGTGACTTAATGCAACTAGTGGCAGCGCACCAAAGTACGTGCGAACCACCAGAAGCAGTTAACTTCTCAGCAATAATGGTTTTACTAATTAAGAAATTTTCCAGTGACTAAATAAATATGCACGCCAACCTCCTTATGGAGTCACAAAATCACCAGATAAAAAAATCCAATGGATTATTCATTACAATCATAATCCAAACGTTAAAGAATATTGGAAGTCATTTAACCAAAATCGGTGATGTGCCCACTTGGAAGAACCAACTGAAAAAAATTATTAATAATTTAATTTTTTATTATTTATAATGTTACAACGGGCGAGTACAATAAGTTCCCGTACCACCATGGAATAGGAATCTTATGGTGCTTGCGGTGTAGTGTTGAATATTATGGGTATGTGAGTGTACTCGTACTTTTAGGATTGAAACAATCGAACGGAAGTAAAAGATACGAACGTGCGCTAAATAGTAATGGGCCCCATTTCTACCGCAGGTTTTGTGTGCCCGCGCGATGAATGTTCATTGTACATATTATTATATGCCGCATGCTTGCTGAATACTAATGAGGAGTCCGCCACAAGAGTCTTGTTTTGTATTAGGGCCACCAATTTATGACAACTTCAAATGCCTATCTTATAATATTATGCTACGCGTTGAGTGATTGTTGGTTGTGGGTGAATGGAGTTACAAAAAATGTGTGTTTTGAGATGTTGCTGTAAATCTGGAACGAACCACACGGTTTTTTTGAGTGTAACAATGCCCTTTAAATAAATAACAATTAAATGTACCGTTTTGTTGAAATTTTTATTAAACATTTTATAAAAGACACAAAAATTAATTTAAACTCTCTTTGTTTAACTTTAAAATGTGTAATGATTTAAAAATTTGTTAGAAATAGATCAAAATAATTACTTAAAACATTAAAAATTAACGCCTTCTCCATTTAAAGTCCTAAAAATGTGATAAGATTTTCTTGTAATCAATCTTTATCACATCTCATCAAAAAATCATTTTAAGGCTGTTGAACGCTTCAGAAGTGGCAGAACCATCCTAACGCTTCTTTATAAATACTTTCACGTTAACCTTCTATTGCTGACTCCAAACTCCACTGATTACAAACAAGGTTTAATGATAAGGACATTTTATTTATCAGAATTGAGGAAAACATTCAAGTCTACTTACGAACTTATACACATTCAAAAAAAAAATCGTATTTTATAAATTATTAAAATAAATACCAGCGGCAGGGAGAGCAACTTAATAATTGTTATACGATTGCAACTTAAAATATATGTTAAATTCATTTTGAGGTCACAAAATTCAGCCAGGAGAGGAGCCTGATAAACTGGTGTTTGTAAATTATGTTTTCTAACACAAAAAAAATGCTCAGAATGGTTCAAGCCGTTTTTAAGCTCGCCCATACGATTCACGCAGTCTTTTTGTGAAATAACTTGAATTTGAAATAAACAAAAGGTCACCCTAATTAAATACATACATAATTTAATATTTTGTATCAAAATTTTATACCAATGATTGATGATTGTGGTATTTGAACATTTTTCTAGAACCATTTTTTGTAATCTGTGGACGTCACAAGACATTTCAGCTATTACCTTATTTCTGAAAAAATTGGTAATGCAACAATCTATATACTCCTTAAATTAAATTATTACAATTAAAAAAATAAAAATCCAGTCATTTTTTAAACAAATTTTTATTAAATGTTTTTTGTTTTAATATTAAATAAATCGTATAATTGCCAGATCTAACGACTCTATTTTATAATATTTTAAAAATGCATCCTGTCGCCACAATAAATAAACGAGATATTCGGCAAAAATTGAAACACCACCTGTCAGTCAATTGATTAAAAATTGCAGATTTTAAAAAAGACAAAAATTACACGCACACTGATTGCACAGTGTCTAAGGAGGTGTAGCTTCGGGCTGAGTAGCAACGACCGGATGCACCATCATATCTCATTTAATATTATATACAATATAATTATTGACGTAAATAATAAGTAATTATTAATAACAGTGTTATCTTCAATGATAATAATTATAAAGACTTACAAACTAAATACATATGCCATCTATTTCAAACGATTCGATTTAATTTCACTTGATATTGTATTAATTACAAATTGCTGTAGAAAAAAAGCCGAAAGATAGTTTTAATCCGACAAGATGCGTTTTCATATAATAATTGGTAGATATATTTTTTAAGAAAATTGATAGAAAAAGGGTCAGCACATTTGATTGATCACTTTTTTTTTGTTTCGGTAAAAGTTGGTGTTTTAACTATAATATAGTCACAAAAATAAATTGAAAATGAGTGCATTTCGCACTTGATATCAATATTGCTTTAGTTATGATTGTTTTGGATGTGAGCAACACTGCGCATTGGTCAATTTTTAATGTGAAGAAAATTATGCATACAAAATTTTAAATTGTTGTAAAAACGAAAAACCCTTTTTGATTTTTTTTTTAAAACTTTATCCAATTTATACTACAAAAACGATAAAAATCTGGGTATTTTTCTACTATCAAATATATAGTAATTTTAAATACGTAATAATCATAATAAAATTTTGAAACAAAAACCGCTGACCACAGAAAATAGAAAAATAAAACACTATATTCATAAAAATAATATCTTTTACCGGAAAAATGATTCGATAATGATTCATTGATTAATGGTAATTGTTTGTTATGCAGTTTAAATCGAGCCGATGAGATGTCCTGCATGGATTTTAAAACGTCATCAGTGTGAGCCATCCTTGTATCATTTGTCGGCGTCACCATAAAATTTTGGCTGCAAAATTCAAATGATTAAAGTTTTATTTTTAAAGTGTGGAGAGGACTTAAAAACTAAAATTAGTAAGGAGAGAACATAAAAAGGACGAAAACCAAATAAATTCTTCAAAAAGATAAAGAAAGGACATAATTACTGAATGATATTTTTATTTGGACTGTATTTTAAAAGATTTTTATGCAAATTCTACATTTCCAAACAAACTATTTATTGTTAAATAAATTATTAAAATTTAGAATTATTAGTTTTGAAAAAATGAACATAAAAGAAAGAAAAGATAGACGAATGTCGAAAATATAGTTTATTGCGAAACAAGAACGCACAACAATTTTAATTTTCTATAAAGGCTTCAATTTTTTTCCTTTTTTTCAGTAATAAAAAAACATGTAAACAACAAAGACTAAATTAAACAACAAAATAACAGCACACTTTCGTACGTGTGTTTCTACGATGGGGAGCGAGTAAATTAAGGATTACATTTATACAATGCTATAAGTCACTTACTTCGTCGTGGGCTTGTTTGTGATCCTCTTCATCTTCGGAATCATCTTCGCCTGAACTATCGCCGTTGTTTAAATTTGTTGGCTTGCCGTCACAATTGGTCTTTGTCTGGCAGGGAGGGAAAATATTGTTAATTTTTGTTTTTACCATTAAACAAAATGTATTTCAATTTCACCTGTTCTGTTTTGGACTGACTCAATGAATCGTAACAGTTTAGACAGACTCGCAACGGCTTAGTGCTTTGCTGTGGCAATAAGAACTTTTTCGATGAGCATGGACCACAAACAACGGCGCCACAGTTCCTGCAGTGATGCTGAAAATAATAACAAATATTGTTTATTTAATTTTAGTTGAAAAAATCGTAATAACTTGTGAAATAACAAATAAATAAAAATCTAAAAAAATGATTTAACAAAATTTAAGAGTTTTGGTAACATTTAAAATGAAAACAGCCATAAAACATAATGTAAAATTTAATCTTAAGTAAAATCCCATAGATAAAAAATGAAATGTTTATATAGTAACTCATAAATTCATTTAAATGTATTTTCAAACATTGCACATCCTCATATTCTGGACAATGAGTCATACAATTGATTAAAATGAATTATAAACTAATTACTCATCCGTATGCAACCACAATTGCATTCAACAATTTGATAAACGCTAAAAATATTAAACAAAACGAGTTAGGGCGTCAATTGAATCATGAATTAAAGATGCTTATCAGTTGTCACTAAACAAAACTAAAATTGTTTACATACCCTTCTGATAATCATTGTAAACTGTGTCTTTTTGCAGTGCATGCATATGGTTGCTTCATTGTCCGGTACCCAAACTGCTGCGTGATTCTCTACTGGCTTCTTTCCACCTGGCAAATAAATAAAAATATATGCATAAGTGAAATGAATTCCAAACTTGAATTACACTTACTTTTCCGTAACAAATCTTCTATGCATTTGTTGATATGAGCCATCCACTCTTGTTTTTCTGTGTTTGTTGCAGCATAGACTGCAAATGATTTTGTTGCCGTACGAATCAACCATCCATTGAGGTATTCTGGTAATATTTTGAAAGTTTATATTAATTTGATTTTAAGCAACCAAAAAAATAAATATAAAAATAAATTGACAGCCTTTGTGACTGCATAAAAATTATCAATGAAACATAAAAAATTATAAAAGCCAACTTACGCCCAACATCATCAAGACCCTGCAGCTGAACCTCTTCCAACGGTATTATGTGTTGTTTATTGTATTTCTTCTTTCCAATCACAATGTTTCCATACACAAGAATATCATTAAAGAGGAAGAACTGTCTGGGTTTTGGACGTTTGCGGCACATTTTTGTCAAGACTCCTTCACCAACCAGTACACGACCAGGTATAGCAAGTGGCTGTAAAGAAACAAAGGAGTTAAACATTTTGTGAACACGAAAATATAATATTCACTTACAAGTCCGGAGCTGCCGAAGCAGTTCTCCACCATCGTTATTCGCCGGGCATTAGCTTCACTGTTTACTGTTAAATTATTAAAAAACAAAAAGATTAAAATTCATGTCCTAAATTAAAATCATTAAAAGATCTATTCAATGAGACCTTCTAAACAAATCATTAAATGGTTTTTAAACAAACCTTCAAATATTTTCTTAAATTCTTTGTGTACAATTACAGATAAACAATTTAATTTCTGGTTTCATTTGAAAAGGTTATTTAAAACGATAATAAATCACGTTTTTAATCAGTTAAAACTTGTTCATATTTATATCATTGAGAATGTCGTAAATAAAAGCAGTTAGACGACCGTAGACGTCGCCACACCTTTCTCTTTTAATTCCAAAACTTTCTACAACAAAATATTCATAACTTTTGTGGTGAATCCAAACTAATTGCATGTTTTAATGTGTTTCATTCACATTTGGAAAGGGTTCAGCACGCGTTCAAATTGGCGAACATGCGGAATTAAGTGAATGACTGATAAGAGGGCAGTGCGCCAGGCGTATGTACATTCTACCAACTTTTATTGTGGTCATTACATTACTCATTGTCATGTTCCCCAATTCAATGTCTATTGTCTGATTTTATTGCGGCATTTCCTAATAATTAAATCAACATAATTTAATTAAAGTTTTGGTTTTTACGCAAATTAGCAAAATATTTTTTTTAAATAAAATGAGCGTGCTAAATAATTTGTATTTGTTAATATTTAGCATTAAGTACTTCAATACTCAAGTAGTCTTTGTGTCACTCGTCCTTGATAGTGAGTTATCAAAATTCCAAGAAAACTCGGAATCATTTGTAACTCATATTTATTATTTCAACTAGGCTACTAGGCTGACTCAACGATTACATCAGTGACGTCAATTTAGAA
The DNA here is from genome assembly GCA_963854165.1 of Sylvicola cinctus. Taxonomy (NCBI): domain Eukaryota; kingdom Metazoa; phylum Arthropoda; class Insecta; order Diptera; family Anisopodidae; genus Sylvicola; species Sylvicola cinctus. Next base: position 61,611,518 of record OY974082.1, on the reverse strand, counting down.
ATATAAGTACACGATTCGTAATGTAATCATTTATAATGGGATCATTAAAGATAATGATAATCGACTTCTGGTACTAATCCGCACTCTGTGGTTACATGCAACTTCATACTTCGAATAAAATAGTAGCACAGGTTAAGTACTGAAAAGGTGCCACATTGATGAAATTATTTTGAACAATAAAGGTTTTTTGTTTTTCTCTAAAAATTAGAGACATGATTTTCATATTATTTCATCACAAAAATGTATGCATGTTTATTAGGCTTAAGCTTTTGATGATTTTGATTACACATACGAGAACACACGCCATTACAGTAGAACTTGATAAGCACGAACTTTGTTTTAAAAAAACAATAAAAAAGAATGAAGTTAAGGAATAAAAATGAAGTAATTTAATCTATGTTAAATATAGGATTGATTCTGAAAGGAGTGAGAACTTAAGGATAATAAAACAAATCAAACAAATGGGTATGGCATTGGATTAAAAGAGTGCAAACATCACGCTCGTTTTCTTATCTTTGAAGCTTGAGGTAATTTAATAAAACTGGGGGATTACCAGAAATAACACACTTAAGGTTTCGACCGACAATTAATAAAAATTAAATTAACTGGTTCTCCTTAACACATTTAAACAAATGAGATATTTGTGCAAAAATTCGAAGATTTACTGTACCGACAAAAACAAAACGATTCTGTTTGCACAACAAATTGTCAACATCACAATAATAATTAACACCTGGCAAAAATTTAAGGAAATGTGGGTTTTTAGAATAACTGAATAATATTTAATAGCATCTGCCTTATGATAACACGTACATCATTGCTTGCATCACAATTGTCAGCGCAACTTCAAGAAAATTTCAAAAATTGTATGCATATTGAAAACGACAACACAATCGACGAACTAACTAACTAACTAAGAGCACAATTAGTCAGCATGAAAGAAAATCGTCGCATACATAATATTAATAAAGCGAAAACAGTTTTGTCTGTATCTTATTTTTGTGATGCATGACGCGAACACCTGGATACGCCCCACTGCCGCCGCAAATGCGACCTAATATGCTCAAGTAGTGGCTGCTGCTGAATGAATGGTGGTTGCCCATCTATGTACAATATACATGTGTTGTTGGTTTTTCTGTACACAACTGCAACACACGGGACACGGGTACTGCATTGTTTTCCCACAATATGAATTTTATATAAATATAATCGAGTCAAGAAACTACACAAATTGAGTGTGTGCAGTGTTTTTTTTTTGTTTTTCCTCCTCTTTTACGTATACTACTTTTTTTTTTGGGTTCAAACAAATTAGGGGGGAGAGATCGCACTGAATTTAATTGCTATTTAAGCCATGTATAGCGTTGTGCTTAATATATTATGCGAATGAAGTTATCTCAAAAATTTGTTGTTTGTTTCGCATTTTCTTTGGATATTTGTTTTTCCCATTTTAAAGCAGACAAGGATGTCGTCGCAATTTATATATTATGTCAGCGTTTGTCTATCTAATTATCGTCACAATATATGCGATAGCTGCAAAATATGCTGCAGCACAAATGTTTCTACATATTGTTGTTATATTAAATCAAATCAGAGTGCATATTATGAGTATGATTATTTAATTGTTTCAATTACAGATTCAACTAAGCGATGACTCAGAGACAGTCAATGATTTACGCAAAAATAATTTCCTGATAATATGATGAGCAGATTTGTTAAAATTGGCATGAAACGCTTTCAGAAATTAGTGGATTTGTGTTACGGAATTTTAATTTTTAGTTTGTTTTTCATTTTTTTTTTTGTGATCCTCCTATTTTGTCATCATTTGCTAATACACACATAACATGTACATATGAAAGTGACCGACAGATTAAATTGAAATTTTCACACTTCTCTTTTATGCAACTAATCACATCTTTATTTGCACAATATTGGTACACAATGCACTACATAATAATGACAATTTGCTTTTTATTTGAAAACTAATTTATTTGTATTTTTAATAAAATTTGCAATATTTTGACTTACCGAGTCGGTCCACCATCTTTACTTCAACTTTTCTTTTTTGGTAATATTTGCAACGACTGACATTAGAAACAGCGGTACCAACGCAATGGTCGCAACCATTTTACGACTGTCAAAATTTTTCTGCTTATATAAAATGTAATTTCGAAATTCGTGGGATATATTTAAGTACATATATTTCTTTAAGTTTAATTTAAATTTTAAATAGTTATTTAATTTGCAAAATTTCAAGGTGTAAATTTTTAAAATAATTTTTCCACATGAAAAGGCGAAGAAAATTCGTTTAATTATAAAAGAAAATGACTTTTCCAAAGAATTTATATTTTAAAATAAAATGACTGATAAATAATAATGAAGACAAAGCGATAAATGTACGATTTTCATAAAAAAAATCTAGAAAACAATTTAAATTTAGACGTGAATCTATAAAAGCTAAGAATTATCTATGGTAGCATAAAACCTGCAATTGCGAATCAAATCAACTTCAAAACCATTCTTTAATATCTAAATTTTTAAGTCCATTACGACTTCTTTATTGAAATAAGAAATAACAGTAATTAAATTTTGCTTGTGAGTTATGGCAGTCCCTCTAACATTACCTGAATGTCATCCAATTTAAAACAAGTTGGTTGCATACCTGCCCAACGTTAAACAAAGTATGAATAATTACAACAAAAATGAAAAAAATATTCCAATTAAATACAGAATTACTACCGGAACAGAGATAAACGTTTGTTTTTGGGAATACGTCCATCAGTACTTAACAAAGCCGATTGCACATCTTTCCTATTAGGCAAATCCTTGACGGGTCCCCTGGCAGCAAGAGCCAATTGCGATGACAAAAATCTTCTCGCCACACGTTGGATACTCTCCGCATCAATATTTTCAATTTCCTGAATAAAATGCTCTGGCCGTTTTCTTTCCCCAGTAGACAGGACCTGCCTGCCTATATCTTCAAAAACAACGGGTCGCGTCTCTAAATTCATCAACAACATTGATTGCAATTGCGTTTTAGCGCGCCTCAACTCCATATCGCCGGGACGTGTTGCCATTGTAACCAATTCGCGGGTAATTACCTCCACCACAGATCGCACATGCGTCGGTGGAGCACTGGCATGAATACAAAACAGACCACTATCAGCGTAAGCATAATTGTATGCAGTTGCACTGTACATCCAGTGATACCGGTTGAGCACATTGGTGTACAAACGTGTGTACATGCCTTTGCCGGGACCACCGGCTGAAAATGAGCCACCACCGCCCATCATTATATTCAAAACACATGCCGCCACAAAGTCAGGATCTTGATGTGAGCATCCCTCCAAGCCAAGCACAACATGTGCCAACTCAGGCAGACCAACAGCTGCGTAAATGGGAATATTACATTCCTCCTTGACAGTACCACCAGTGTATTGAGCAGTCGACAAATCAATCGATGTAACAATGTTGTTAGCTGGGCTTGAGTCAACATCCCATGTTGAAGTTCCCGGTGCAAAATATGTTTCTACATGGCGCACCAGTTCATCGTGATCAACACCAACACCAGCAACTACCATTCGTTCAGGCGAATGATGTAATTTAAGGTAATTCAGCAAATGGTCACGACTCATTTTGCCAACATTATCGGCTGGACACATTTTCGGTAGTCCAAGAGTGTTATCACGATAGGCAGCCGCATGTATCATGTCCATAAGCAGTGGCTCTTGTTCTGGTCGCATATTTAGTGTTTCCAATTCAAATTGAATTGCTTGAGCAGCTAAATCAATTTCGGGTTGCGTTAATCTTGGTCGTAGAACTACTTCAGACAGAACACGAGTGACTGCTTCTAATCCTTTGCTGTAGGCGCTGGCAGCGTAGACAAATGTGTCACGCGAGCTTTGGCAATCGCAAATGCCACCATGTTTCTCTAAGTCACGCAAAATGTTATCCTTGTCTGGGAATTCCGCAGTGGACTGTAAGAATTAATATATTATTTTGTATTTTTGTATTGTTCCTAATAACAAAAAAATTACGTGAAATGAAAGTTTTTCCAAAAAATGCGAAATTCCACTAGGATGGGCAATCTCATAGCGTGGTCCAGAATCAATTACCACTGTAAGAAGGCAAACATTTTAAATTGTTTTTGTTTTCTAAACCATAAACAAAGCACGCATTTCACCTCCAATAGTGCAAAATTGTCCAAAACGTTTTTCCGAAGCTACACGCAACCCATTGCTTAAAGTTGTCACTTGTGTGTTGGCCTGCACTTTCTCCACATTTGCATACTGGACAGCCGGCATGTCTGGAAGTGGCTCTGAAAGTGGGGGGTACGGTGTTACAACTTTGTCTGATGGCACATTTACCTCATTAGTGGGTTGTCCATTTTGATTTCTTCCAGAACATAAGAATCGCGGAAGCTTAGAGCTAAAAGTAAAAATATTACAATTGGTAGAAATATGTTTTTTTTAAAGATTTCACATTCAAAATGTTGGCATAATTAATTATCGTGAAGCAGATTATAGAAAGGTCAATAACTCACTTGAAATGCGGCCCGTTCAGCACTCTTCTTGGAAACCGATTTATGCGAAACACCATATTGACTCTTAGAAATTAGGTTAATGTTGGATGGTGTGATCAAAATTGGGATGGTAATAATATCAAATTGATTTGCAATTTTAATTTAGGTAAGTCTATTTTCCTTATGAAAAAAATTAATATTCGGGAAATTTATATCTACAAACGCGTGCAGTAAAAATTGCTTTTTATATAAATAAATTTTGTGTGTGAAATGCGGCTGTCAGATACTTTTGAATTTTTAAATGTCATCGGTAATATATAAAATGTTGATTTTAACAAATTTTAAACTGCCAGTACTTAAAAATACATCACGGTAATTAAACTTAAAATAAGTCGACAGTTTGAGTTTTTTTTTTTAAAGAAATTTATAAATTGATGTGTATTGTAAAATGTTTTTTAATATAATTTCATAAACATACAAAATAATTATAAAACCGGTTTTCCGGACGGCATAGTGAATTGAATTCACGTGCTTATATATATATAATCTTTTTGACATTTCTGTAAATATATATATTTCTGCTTTTTTACATTTGAGAGTTGAAAGGGATGAATTAAGTCGCTGAGAATTGAAAAAATATAATAACAAAAATATAATCGAAAATAAAACCAAAAACATGAGCTATTAAGCCAAAAAATAATTTAAATAATTAATAAAAGTGCATCAAAATGCTGAAACTGTTATTTGTATTGTTACTCACCAAACATTTGAGTTTTGCAATTAAGCTTAAAGATTTTTCATGGTCAATCAATAACGCTGGTTTTCACCGGTTTGTTTTATTCAAATTTATTAAAATATTTTAAAACCATAATAATAATTTTATTTTACAGAAATTTAAATTATCTTGTGCACTTTGATGACACAAAAATTCAAGATTGTCAATTTGTTATACAACAAGAATTGCCAAGCGGAATATATGTCAGTACTGATCAACTAGATGATTTAGCCCGATTTGGTTTGGTAAATTGCGATTTTGATAAACAGTAATTCTTGATTATTTATAAGTTTATTGCATTTTAGATTCAAAACTGCCTTCCTTCCAAAGAGCTGCTTGATATTGAAGCACCGGCTGACACTTCCAATGAGTTCAGCATATTTCTTTTAAATTCCTGCGATGCAACACGAAAAACTGTTACCCTTCCAGTTCATTTTAGATATCATCATCCAGGAAAACAGAGTTTCGCCACTATTCAGATAGAGCCTCCCAAATTATTTGTTATGAATAACAACAATTATACATTTGGGATTAATGACAATGAATGTGCTACAGAGAATTTCAATGATTGGGAGAATCCTTTACTGGATGCCCCAGTAGATTATAAATCTGTTACTTTGCGTATTCCTATTGGAAATAGTGACCTTAGAAAGTTTGTTACATTTATTACTATTATTTTTAGTTGGTTAGCTTGTTTTTATTTAATAAAAGCATTAAAAGTTAAGTCAAAAACAATGAAATAAACCAAAAGGAAACCAAACATTTTATGATATTTATATTTCTTGTGTTAGTCAGTTGTATTTACATTATTTTGTTCTTCGTCATTTTTGTTTGTTATCGCCACTTCATCATCCCAAGGTTGCTTATTTCCAGAACCGAAACAAAAAATGAAATTTGAGACAATGTAGAGTGCTGCAGTTCCAATTAATATCCAATTATATTGAGCGGCATCGGTCTAAAGTAATAGTTCATTTAAATATTTAAAAACAGTAACACAAATAAAAAATATAAACTTACTTCAACAAAAAGCCCAATGGCGATACTACCAAGAAGAGATATTATGATTGCAATACCATTCGTCAATCCCATTAAAATGCCTGCAAAATTGGGAGACAAATCCAAGTGGTTCACCATAAAGCCCACATAATTTCCGGAATTCAATACGGCTGCTAATACCATGAAAGCGAAAACCAATTCTTTGGAATCGACGAATACCGTTCCAACTAATAAAAGTGCTGGACAAATAAAGGCAACTGAGTTAAACACTTTTCGTGAAGTTCCAGTTTTTAAATGTCCTTTGTTAATGACTAAATCCGAAACGGGGCTTAAGCATAAAGCCACTATAGTCATTATAATATAGGGAGTTGCTGCATAAATTACACTCTTAAAAATAACAATATTTATTTCATTATGTGTTTAGTAAAAATTAATAAATTATGTAATTTCTAATTTGTACTCACTTCAGTGTTGGCGTTCAAAATTGAGTACATTCCCACCAGGAATACAGTTGAAACAATTCCGATTCCCCAAATTTGTGCTATGTGTGCCAGTAAAAGTGCCCAAAAGGGCATTGAAGAGAAAATTTTCTTCCATGGTGTTTTTAAGCAATCCTTAGTTGGAACGCCTAAACTTTCTTCAATGTATGCCAATTCCAAAGGCTTAATAAACTTGCTCTCCGATGGTAAATTATCACCAAAAATCCACCAAAAAATACTCCATATAATTCCCACGACACCTGATGCGTAGAACACGAGGGACCATCCAAAAGATGAACGTACCATGGCATCGCCGGTAGCAAGTATGACGGCTGATCCAAAAAGAGATCCTGTATAAGTCAAAGTGTTTAAAAATGAACGCTCATCTACTGGAACCCATTTCGCAAGAATCGCGTGTGCACAGGGATATGTAAGACCAATGCACAATCCTTGGAATACGCGAAGGACAAATATAACTGGCCATCCCCCAAGTGCTGCAACTGGAATGAGGAGTGTGGAAATGGAGCTCAATGCAATTGCGAGTAGTAAAATAAGTTTTGCTCCAAATTTTTGTGCCAGAATTCCAGCTGGTATTATAAGAATAATGTATCCCAGGAAGAAGCTGATCAAAAGTAGTGCAATTGTTAATGAATCCCAATTATATGTCTGTGAAAAGAGGGGATTAGGTATTATTACAATTGTTTTAAATTGGATTAAAATTTACCTCAACATGAGGATTTTTTGATTTCCTCGTCATTGCTTGGATTGCAACAAATAAGTTGAGTCGGATAATATCCGACACCGCCAATCCAGTGCATAAGAACAAAACTTGAACGACTCGAAAACGGAATCCAGAAGCTGTAAGTAATTTGATGAAATGTTATTTATCCAGTTAAAATGGGAATGATGTTTGAAATTATTATGATGCCCTTTGAATATCATATCAATTTTCAATAACAGATATTTACCATCAGTTAACTCATGAATATGCTAATTAATTAATCGAATTGAAGATTCGCTGAACTGCATATGATTCAAATTGAAAATAAAGGATTCACTGTATTGGATCTGAGTTTGCGGTTTGCAATACCTTTTTTAATTATTTAATATTGCTGAATAATAAATTGGAATTGGAATTTCACAAAATTGATATTTTTCATTGGAATTACACATAAAGATTGTTATTTGTTTGAATTTTGATAAGAAAAGGTATTATTAAGTGCTTTAAAAAAATGAAACATGGCGAATTGCTGTTACTTAACTAATGCATTGTAATTTTATTTTATTTAATTATTTTTAAAACAACTTATTAAATTAAAAAACAACCTAAAATGAGTTTTAACTAATTTTTAACTCAAAAAAAATTGCACTTTCTTCAAAGGATCAATTCTATATAATTGTCAGGCACAAAATTTGAAATTTTGAATTAACAGTTCGTTTCATCATCACTTTACACCATTTTATATTTTAATTCTAATTAAAGTAATAACATGTTCTTATTTTCGGTGATTTTTGAACACTTCACTTGTTCAGTTGTTGTGTTGGATCATGGATGAGAGTATCCTCAATTTATTATTTTATTTATTTTTACACTTTGTTAAATTTCAAATAATTTTAGTTTTATGTTGCTTATAAGAAGTATTCCTACGTTTTTGAGGTCCTTGTATTTGTTCCGTAACACTTGAAGTTTCATCTAGCGTAGAATAATCTTCAGATACATGATCCCCATTCCCGGAATTAGTCATTTTTGCATAAGTTAAACTAGTAACAACCTTTTGTATTATTAACAATTGTGGAACATTGAAATGTTTTCAAATGATTGTTTTAATGCACACTAAGGATCAACTATTTATTAGTTTTAATATTTTACAAACTAAAAAAAATATATTTGCTCAACACTCATAATGAATTTATTTAGTTTATCATTGCAATTTAATTAATTATTTGTTGAGATAAATGTATTTGTTTCAATGGCACACAATGTAGGTATCTACTAACTACATGTTTTTTTTCAATAATTAATAAAAGTGCATCAAAATGCTGAAACTGTTATTTGTATTGTTACTCACCAAACATTTGAGTTTTGCAATCAAGCTTAAGGATTTTTCATGGTCAATCAATAACGCAGGTTTTCACCGGTTTGTTTTATTCAAATTTATTAAAATATTTTAAAACCCTAATAGTAATTTTATTTTACAGAAATTTAAATTATCTTGTGCACTTTGATGACACAAAAATTCTTAAATAAAACTTAATATAAGAAAAACCCCATAGAACAATTTCGTTGTGATTAGAGATTAAACATTAATTAAAATCATTACCGAGGGCAATCGAGGTATTTTTTCGAGTCGATTTCTATTATTGGAGCACTGAATTCATTCTCGGAATTATTATTTTTTAAATCCAGGACAATTTTTTTTTCACGAACCGCGTTTTTTTTCACCGTTCATTTTTGCATTGCAAATATGCGCAGTTCTTATGTTATGAATATTTAAAAAAAGCAAGTGAAATTTAACGACATTTACTGTAAGAACATATTAGTTTAAATGAAAAAAGTTGTTGGAGCAACGTTTTTCTCACTTCGTTTATAACGTGGCGACAAGAAAAAAAAAATTTTGGCAAGTGGCTATTCTAGGCAACTAAATAGATAGAAAACTAACTGTTAATGTTGTAATCTTTGGAATATCAAATTTTTCTAAATGAAACAATATTTTTCCGGAAATGCCTACCGTACGGACGATGTTGTCCTTAAAAAAAAGTCTGAAGTTAAATTTTTATTTATACAATGCTCCAAAAAATGTTTACTGATATTTTTGGGTGTTAATGGACCAAATGTGAGGACAACTTCCGCCCTGTCCCAAAAGTGATAAACACTTTCCAAAGCGATCTGTCAATAATTTTAATTTATAAACAATTTTACAAACAATATCAATTTTTTGCTTCATTTTATTAAGTTTTTAAGATAAAAGAATGATTTTTCTAAAATGTTTTCACAATTACTTTTATTATTGTCATTAATTTTTTATTGTGTTTCGGAAACGTCCCCAACTTGGGTAACTTCGAATACAAAGTCTTATTAAAAACTTAATAATCTAACATTTTTTAAAACTATAATTCTTTTTCGTCATTTTTTTCCGTGCTTTCTGGATCGTTCCATGACTGCATTTTTCCAGAACCAAAAACTATGAAAATAGTGTTTCCCAACAAAAAAACGCCCGCTGTTACATAAAATACAATGCGCCACTGATCTACGTTTGTCTACAAAACAAAAAAAAAAATTGATTATTTTAAAATACATTATACATTATAAAAAAAACTTACTTCATCTGTAACAACGACTCCCACAAAAAGTGGACCAAGAATTGACAAAATGTTAGACAATCCATTTGTAATCCCCATCAAAGTGCCAGCAAAATTGGGCGCTAAATCCATGTGATTAACCAAGTAGCCCATGTACGTCCCCCCATTCAAGGCCACAGCAAGTGTCAACAAAAATACCGCCACGACTGTAGATGTGGCGTAACCAAGACCAATCAGGCCGAATGCCGGTCCCCAAAAACCAATTGTGTTGAAAATTTTACGTCCAGTTCCTCTCGAAATGAAGTCTTTATAAATGAGCCAATCAGAGAGGGGGCACATCAATAAACTCAGCACCATCATTGCAAAATATGGCAATGCCGAAAGAAGAGCATTCTGAAAAATAAAATTAAAAATGAGTACGACTTTGAAATGTAATTGTGTCTTGGGAATAAATTGCACCGTTTCAATATCCATTTTTAAAACGCTGCTCATGTAAGTTGGTATTTCATCCAGGAGTATCCAGAATCCCCAATTTTGACCCATGTGCGTTATCAACAGAGCCAAAAATGGAAACGAAGTGAAAATTTTCTTCCATGGCGTGATAAAACTGCGTGAGTGCGGTGGTCCCAAATTGCCTTGAATGTAATCCAATTCTGCTTGTTTAATGAGTCTTTGCTCTGATGGCAGATTCGTGGCAAATATGAACCAAACAATACACCATGCACATCCAACACCACCAGAGACATAAAAGATGCTGGGCCAACCACCTGATGATGATGCTAAGACGCCACTCGTAGCCAACATAAGGACGGTACCAAATTGAGTTCCAGCGTACGCCAATGTATTCAATATGCTGCGTTCTGGTACTGGTGACCATTTGGAAAGTACTGAATGCACGGAGGGATACACAAAACCCTGACACATTCCTTGAAACATGCGGAGCCCACAAATTAGTGGCCATCCGCCAAGTGAAGCAAACAGTGGAATTAAAAGGGTGGAGAGTGAGCAGAGTCCAATTCCCGTTAACATGACAAGCTTGGCGCCATATTTTTGTGCCACCATACCGGCGGGTACTTGCAGCAAAATGTAACCCCAGAAGAAACTGCTGAGGACTAGGGACCGGGATGATTCGCTCCACACAAAAGTCTGATTTTCAAAAAAATTTGCTGTTAATAACATTTTGGTAGTTAATTTTATTATTTTAAATTTACTTCAAAATTTGGGTTTGTTGTGTTGTCTGTCATTGCAACCACTCCAACCGAAATGTTGACTCGAAGTGTGTAAGCCACGGTGAGTCCGGTAAATAACAGTGCAACTTGAACATATCGATATCCAAAACCAGAAGCTGCGAAAACAAATTGTAATTAAAATTGTTTATTCAGTGCAACAATAATTATAGTTAATTGAAGCAAAATTTCAGCGATTCATTGAGATGAGAGTGATGTTACCAAAATTCGCTACAGGCGAATTCCTTTGAATTGCACACAATTTTTCAATAGCAGATGCACCCCATCAGTTAACACATGAATTGTTATAATGAATGCTTGAAACAATTTGCTGAATTGGAAATAATTTCATTTGATCTTGACTTGCTTTGCTAAAAGTTAGTGTTGATTTTAATTTACAATTTATGCAAAATGTTATTTTTAATAGACTTAATTTAATTACGTATGTGACTACTTCAGTAAAAGAGTTTTGCGAAAAACCGGAAAAAACAAAAATTAATGAATTGTAGTTATAAAATTGTTATTGGTTCTTTGAGTAATGCCCGAGCCGACAAATAAATTGAAAACAATTCTTATCTTTATGCACTTGAATTTATTTGTTAAAACTGTTGTTTATTGAACTAAAACTTTTATATTAATTCATTCAATGTGAACAGAAAATTATTTTAAAAAAATATTTCGGACAGAGTTTTTATTTTAAAAATGATTTCCGTGCACAAATTTTGTTGAGAAAAATAATTTTATAAAAAAAATTTATATTACATTGTTAATAATGTTGTAACAATTTACATTTTTTAGTAGACTCTCACTTAATCGAATATCCACTGAATCGAACACACTGTAAGGATTTAATAAATTTTTCGAGGATAATAAAATGTAAGGGGGGAAATGAAAGACTGCTAGCTCATTGATGAAGACGTACTTGAATTAATATAATTGCTGACGGTTTAACCGGAATTGTCGTTAACCGGAAATGATGCGTTTCCGAAATTTTTTTTAATTTCTAAAAATGTTGTTGTCACGATAGCATAGTTTTCCTTGCTTTATTTATATTAACTACTTGCGTAAAAATCTTCGCGTTTTTCGCTTTGGAAGTGATTACAGAGGTTAAACATTTATTATTAAGCTCGCGGAATTTTTCGCGAAGTGTTTTTTATTAATGAAACACTGAAAAATCGATTTTCACAATAATTTTTGGAGTTAGTCAATTTTTTTCACGAACTTCGATTTATTTTGTTGCGGTTTTTGCAATTCATATTTGCGTTGAAAATATACTGATATAATTTCCGTAATGTTAACAAATGTGTGTGTAAAATATCGTATAGCAATTTACAGTTTGAGCTTAATTCCTACACTTACTTCACGGTATTTTAAATTTTCGAATATTATGCAACACAATAATTGTTAGTAAAGTTGACTTGCAGTTTTTTTAATATTGCATTTATTTCTTTATTAAAAGATGGTCTTTAAATCCTTTTTTATTCCTGACTTTTTCTCAAAGTCACTTTAATTTTACAACCACATTTAGGGACATAAAGAATTATAAAAAAATGTTATTTAACATGTCTTAATTAGTACTTTAAGGAGTCTGTACTTACGCCTAGGAATGTCGACTTGTTTTGGTATAATATCCGACTCTGTGCAGTTATCAGTAGATTCCTCTAGAGAAGTCATGCTGAGTAACTTATAAGTAACTTATTTATTTAAATGAATTATTCAACAATTTAATTTAATATATTTAGGAGACGAAAATGTAGTTCACTGTTCAATAGTTTTCAATAGATTGATAAAACAACAATTTTGAGAAACTATTTATCACCTGCATGGTTCTAAACGCCACAATTGATTGGAGTCATGTTTGCTGTGCACTTACGGTGTCTGGTTTCCGATCGCATTTTTTATTATTTGCACTTTTAAATTTGTTTTTCTAAATATAGTTGCAAAATTAAGAGCTATAAGTACTTAAGTATGTTAAACTTCATAATTATTAGAGTCATTAAATATTTTTTCAACTGTAATTTAAACACTTATTTAAATATTTAAGTATTTGAAATCCAATTAAATGCCTAATAATTAAATAAAATTAAAAAGTTTAACCTTGAGCTATAAAACAAACCTCTGAATCTATGCATTCAAATAATCCTCGCAATCGGTTTGATAATGTGCAATTAAAAGATAAGATATAAAGCCATCAATGAGAATGTCGTTAATCGTTATCAACTTAAAATATGTTGCACGTCAATTGCCTTCACAATGACATTGTTGCTCCTGCGATTTCCATCAAAAAGTGAGTTCAAGTGTTTTTGCTTCTGTGTGTGGTTTTAAGATATCATCTCTCTATTCTACTCGTATTTGTGTTTATTATTTATTGTGTATTGTTTTTCTGATTATGAAATTGCAATGAGACCTCCTGGGATTTGTGTTGAGTTTTAACAATTTTAAAAAGACAATTTGTTTAAGTATATTAAGTTCTGATTGTATTTTAAAATAATACTTAAATCACAAAATTCCGGAAGTAATCCGAAATGAAAATAATAAATTCGTTCAAATATAATGATTTACAATTTTTTCTCAACAGTTTTCTCTTCACTTTCATCATCATTCCATGGTTGCAAATTACCGGAACCAAATACAATAAATATTGTATTTGAAACCAAATAAATTCCAGCTGCCACAAAGAATACGATTCGCCACAGATCAGCATTTGTCTGTAATAGTAAATAAACATAATTAAAATATTAATTCTGATTTAATTAAAATAACAATAAAATGCATTACCTCATCATCCACAATAATGCCGACAAATAAAGGTCCGAGGATTGACAAAATGTTGGCTATTCCATTTGTAATACCCATCAAAGTGCCAGCAAAATTGGGCGCTAAATCCATGTGATTAACCATGTAGCCCAAATACGTTCCAGCATTTAAACCCACAGCCATTGTCAATAAAAATACAGCCAATTCAAGGGTTTGGGCATAACCAAGTCCTATCAAAGCAAACGCGGGACCCCAATAAGCAATCGTGTTGAAAATTTTACGACCAGTTGAAGTGGAAATGTAGCCTTTGTTCATGAGCCAATCGGAAAGAGGACTCATTATGAAACTCATCACCATCATTACAAAATATGGAAGCGCTGATAAAAGTGCATTCTGCAACAAAGGATTAATTGAATTGCAAATGCATAAACTAAAGAAAAAGAACTTACCGCTTTAATATCAACTTTCAAAACGCTGTTCATGTATGACGGTATTTCAGTGAGTAGCGTCCAGAATCCCCAGTTCTGTCCCATGTGCGTGAATAAAAGTGCCAAAAATGGTACGGACGTGAATATTTTCTTCCATGGTGTACTGAAGCTGCCCTTATGTGGTGCACCCAAACTTGATTCAATATACGCCAATTCTGCTGGCTTAATCAGTTTATGCTCTGATGGTAAATTTGTAGCAAACAAATACCAAAAGATGCACCACACACATCCCACTCCACCAGAAACGTAGAAAATACTCGGCCATCCACCTGCGGATGATGCTAACACGCCACTTGTTCCCAGCATTAAAACAGTTCCGAATTGCGTTCCAGCATAAGAAAATGTATTCAAAAATCCGCGTTCTGGTATTGGGGCCCATTTCGAGAGAACAGAATGTGTGCATGGATAAACGAGTCCTTGACACAATCCTTGGAACATGCGGAGAGCACACATTAAAGGCCATCCACCAATTGATGCAAATAGTGGCACTAATAATGTGGATACGGAGCAGAGTCCAATTCCAGTTAACATTATGAGTTTGGCTCCATATTTTTGGGCTACAACTCCAGCTGGCACTTGCAGAATGCAATAACCCCAGAAGAAACTGCTGAGGACTAGGGATCGTGATGACTCGTTCCAGTCGAAGGTCTACGTATTTTTAATAATGATCATAATATAAAATAAAATATTTTTTTTGGGACTTTATTTTTAATTTTAAATGGATTTTTTTTCAACCAAAAATATTTTTTTGATCAAAATTTTTGGTTAAAATTTACCTCAAAATCAGGATTTGTGTCATTATTTGTCATCGCAACGATACCAACTGAAAGATTAACTCGCAGACTGTAAGCCACTGTGAGTCCAGTGAAAAGGAGAAACACTTGGACATATCGGACACCAAAACCAGGAGCTATAATGAAAATTTCCAACTTAAATTAACTTTAATTCGTAATTTTTATTTTACACAGAATTCTTCTCTCAAATTAGTTAGTTTTGCTCTAAAATACCAAACAAAACATTTTTTTTGCGTTTCGCCGGGTGTTTCATTCGTTATTTTCGAGCATAATATTTCAAATAAAAATTATTTTCATGACAAAAAAAAACACGAACTCTTACTGAAAAAGTCTCTCAAAAGAAGGTGAAATGTCTGTGTCCAAGTTTTCTTTTAATTTTAGAGCATTATGTAGAGGATGGTTCTTCACTTATAAAAATTAGTTTTACAAAACAAAATAAAACTTAAATATTTAAAAAAAAAATTTAAAAAAAATCGCGAAAACAATAATTAAGCCACAACCTAAAATACTTTTTTTCTCGTCTTGATAATAATTATATTGCAACTATTAAATTATGTTTTATTAAAATTAAAAAAACATACGTTTTCAATAAGAAAATGATACTTATTTAAAACACATAAATTGTATTATTAGACAACAATTTTAAACAATTTTGATTATAAGAAAAAAATTCAGAATTTTTTAAAAAGTTTTTAATCAAATTTTGGACACAATTTTATTTTAAAAACCGTTTAACTCTTTTTTTTTTAAAGTACTGAACTAATTTAAACATAATATAACAAGTTTACAAATTATGCAGTTAAATTATTCATTTATTCTGTTTACAGAAAATTCCACGCGCCGCGGTCGTGGTCGTTTGTGAAAGTAACCGCAGTAAACAACAACTCCCATTACTAGTTATAAATATTTTTGTTGATTCTCTTTTAAGCCACGCAACATTTTAAGGTCATTCGAATATTTTTGTACAACCAGCTTGATTGCTGGAAGAATTAACAAAGAATGTGTCGTTTTCAATTTTTTTTTGATGCACATTTTATTTAACTTTAACCATTTAAAAATTGAATAATTTTTTACTTTAAATAATTTTGAACACAACAAAATCTCAATTCACAACATAAATGAACAAAATAAATTTTTCGTACGTTTAGAAACCACTGTTTCTCGTGCTACAGAGGATTCCTCAGCAAGCGTTGTCATCCTTCCAATTCAAAATTCTAACTAAAAACGCACTTAACTTCAAACCTAAGCAATTATTTAACATGAGAGCAATAAACCCCTAAATTGTATAATATGTACTCGTATTAAAGATTTCGCGAACTGTTTGCGATAATGTGCAACTGATTGATAAGATGCATCAATGACAGTGGTGGATTAAGCGCGCGCTATAGCACAAGCGATTGCCTCGCACGTCAATTGCCTTATTGAAAAGTGTTGAGCTTTTATTTTTGCTGCGGCGATTTTCATCCAAACTTGATTAAAGTTGTTAAACGCCTTTTGCATGTGTGTGATTTATTCGCGTGTGTATTTTTATTGTTATTGTTGCTACACTTTCTTTGGCTTCTTTTACGCATTTTTTTTTGTTACCAATCCACTTTAATCATGGGTTGTAAATTAGGAAGTAGATAACATAATGACTGAAATGAGCAATTCGAATATGTAATGAAGATGGGGTGCGTTAAATTGATTATCACTTCACTTTACATGAGAGCATTTTCTTTCTTTTGCTTCGATAATTATCAACGTACACCTTCTCTAAACATTATGGCTATTCTTTAAAGTATATAAGAATCAAAGAATTAAAGTTGATTCGTAATTTTGACTGTAATGATTTGCTCATTATTTATTTACTTTTTCTTTGCTCCAATCAAGCTGTTTAATTAAAGTCAATACATAAATGACATTAAATCTAATCAATAATCACTAATCACCAATCATTAATCATTTCAAAGCGACGTGACGAAAATGTGAGTCATATTTTTGATTTTTCTTCACATTAATTGGCAAATAAAGAGGCGATTGGTCATTTCAATTGTTTCACTTAATTGTATTTTGTAATAATAATTAATAGCTACTTTACAAATAGTTTTTACAGTTCACAGATTACAACGTATTCTAAATCAATAAATTATAGTTCCCTCATGGCCGTTTTCTCTGAGCTTTCTTGAGTATTCCAGGGTTGCACATTTCCTGAACCAAACACTACAAATATCGTATTTGCTACAAAATAAATTGCTGCCGCCACAAAGAATACAATTCGCCATAAAAATGCATCACTCTAAATGAAAAACAAAATATTTAAACGAATTTTTCATTTAAATAAACATTAAATACTTACTTCATCATCCACAATGATTCCAACAAAAATTGGCCCAAGAATTGATAAAATATTAGCAATTCCATTTGTCAGCCCCATTAAAGTGCCAGCAAAATTGGGCGACAAGTCCATATGATTAACCATGTAACCCACATAAGTACCAGCATTTAAACCAACAGCCAACGTCAACAAGAATACCGCCATTTCAGTGGTTTGGGCATAACCAAGTCCAATCAAAGCAAACGCCGGACCCCAATAAGCAATTGTGTTGAAAACCTTGCGACCCATTCCAGTGGTGATCCATCCTTTGTTCATAAGCCAATCGGAAAGAGGACTCATTATAAAACTCACAATCATCATTACAAAATAAGGCAATGCTGATAAAAGTGCATTCTGCAACAAAACAAGAATGCATTTAAAAAAACAGTTCAAAATTAGAAATTCTTAATAAAAGTTACCGATTTAATGTCCATTTTCAAAACACTATTCATATATGAAGGAATTTGAGTAAGAAGCGTCCAGAATCCCCAATTCTGTCCCATGTGTGCCACCAGAAGCGCCAAAAATGGTACCGATGTGAATATTTTCTTCCACGGTGTGCTAAAATTGCCTTTATGCGGAACTCCCAAGCTTGCTTCAATGTATTCCAATTCAGCTGGCTTTATAAATTTATGCTCCGATGGTAAATTGGCAGAAAAGAAATACCAAAAGACACACCACACACATCCCACTCCACCAGAAACATAAAAAATACTGGGCCAACCGCCTGCCGATGAAGCTAAAACACCACTTGATCCCAACATGAGAACGGTTCCAAATTGTGTTCCAGCATATGCGAATGTGTTTAACAATCCACGCTCTGGTACTGGAGCCCATTTGGAGAGGACTGATGTTGTGCATGGATACACAAGACCTTGACACAATCCTTGGAACGTGCGAAGTACACACATTAGTGGCCATCCTCCGATTGAAGCAAAAAGTGGAATGAGCAGCGTTGAGAGTGAGCAGAGTCCAATTCCAGTTAACATTATTAGTTTGGCTCCATATTTTTGGGCCAAAACACCGGCTGGTACTTGAAAGACGCAGTAACCCCAGAAGAAACTGCTCAGGACTAGAGATCGTGATGACTCGTTCCAATCAAATGTCTGGAGATAAAGATTTTATGAAATAAAATTTATTTATATAATTTTGACTTAAGAAAAAAATGAATTTTACCTCAAAATCAGGATTTGTGTCATTATTTGTCATCGCAACGATTCCAACGGAAAGATTGACGCGATGGCTGTAAGCCACTGTGAGGCCAGTGAATAAAAGTGCAACTTGGACATATCGAACACCAAAGCCGGAGGCTGAAATAAATTCTTTTCGTTAAAAACTAAAGACATTCAATTAAACTTTATTTTAAAGAAAATCATTTTCGAAAAAATATTTGAGCTTTTACAATTCAAGCAATTTTTAAATAATAAATATTAATATAATAAAATTAATAAAATTACATCCCAAAAATTGCTAGAATTGAAAAAGCGCAACTACTTTTTCGAAAATAATTTTCTCGTTTCAAGGTCATGCTGATTTTTATTCAAATCCAAACATTTTTTTTTTAATTAATACGTTTTTTTTTATTTGGAACAAAGTCCTTTATCGCTTTCTCTGCAATGTGGTTTTTCCATTCTATCATTTATCACTAACTTTATTGTCGATTTACTTCATTACGCTAAATAACGTATTGTCCAATATTTTAATGATGCAAAAAATTGGAAAATAATTGAATATGATGTATTGAAAGGGATTAGTGAAAAACAGACAAACTGGCTTTTAATTTTATTGTTGCAATTAGATTTACATAATTAAGTCGAATGAGCTTTAATTGATTTTATATTTCTCTGTTTTTTTATGTAATTTAATGGGCATATAGTTTAAATTAATTATTTATTCATTTGATTTTATTAATAGCATTACTTATTTCACCGAAATGATTAAATTAAAAAATAAATCGATTGATTTAATTTAGCACGAAAATGGACTTTAAACGTAACTTAAAGGTTAATTGTTTTTATTTTTAATTGAACTGTGAAATTTTGCAATCAACAAAAAAAAAACAATAAGGAAATTCAAGTTGTTATGGTTCTTTAAAAACTTTTTATAAAACACTGATAAGCATCTTAAGCCATTTTTATAAATTAAATATGGCTTTTAATTAAATTGTATAAAATAAAATTCAAAAAAAAAAAAAGTTTTAATTAATTTTATATTTTTAACACTTTTAGAACAATTAAATTTAAGTTAAACCACTCACGAATATTTTAAACCGTTTATTTATATCTTAATATTTAAAGCGACTTAAATAAAAACACTTTTAACTTCACAAAATTAATTTTAACCATTTTTTTTTAAATGAACTAAAATAAAAATTCATCATACGTTTTTTAACAATTTCTTCCCGAATATTATCAGGAGATTCTTCAAGTAACGTTGTCATTCTGCAATTGCTGTAGTACAACTAACTAACTAACTAACAGAAGGCACAATAGAAACTATAACCAATAAGCCTTAAACAATCACTTCAAATAAAGCAATAAACCATTAAGTTTTGTATTATATTAAATAATCCGGACACACTTCTCGATAATGTGCAACTGGATTGATAAGATGCATCAACAAGACAGCAGTAGCACTATCAACATAATATGACTGTCGAATGATATCGCTCAATAACTGCCATAATAATTTTTCCATCCAAAGTGAATTGAAGTGTCCACCCAGGTTTTTACGCGTATCCGTATTTAATTGAATGCGTCTATCTGCTTTTAGGTAAAGTTTAATAATTTATTGTATTTTGATTTGTATTGTGATTGTACCTTGATCGCGACCCCGTAACATTTGCGAAGCCCGTGTTACAATTTGGATGGAATTTTTTATGATGACGAATACAAATTGGAGTATATTTACCTGTGGAATTTGAATACACGTAGAATTGTTTACTTTTTGTGGTTCAAGCATGCTAAATCAACATTCGGTTTTAGATTGTGTTCGGAAACAATTTTTTTAGTTTTTTTTTAATGTCGAAACTAAAAATAGATTTTGAAATTAAGTTATCTTAGAACTATTGTGATATTAACCAGGTACAAAATATGTTAAAAGTGTGAACATTGCACAAACATTTGCCACCACAAAACATTGTTTTGATTGAAATTAATCTCCAAATCAATGGCGCGTGCCCACCTTATCAATCCAATTAATAACACGTTCAAGTCATCTTACATTTTGTAATAGTAATGAATTAGTCTACCTTATTATCTACATTTTTCCATAGATTACATTTTATTCTGTGGAAAATTTATTTACGCATAATATGCCGGATTAAAAACGCCAGCTGTTTTTGTTATGAATTAAAATTTGAAATGCTCTTTCATTGAATCCATGACCTAGCTTTGTGTGGATTATATAATTGACAATAAATGAATAAAAACAATTTTACGACTTTATAAATAGTTACAACAAATATGAATTTAATTAAATAATGTCTGATTATTTATAGACGTAATTTAAATAGTTTGGAAAAAAAGTTTAAGATAGAACGGAAATAAAACAGAAAAAATATATTCAACACCGCTTTTAATTACAAAAAAATGTTAATGATCTTTGAAGTTAGTGCAACCGTAATGGTATTTCTATTGAAAGGGACTGATAATATCGAATTAAATCACATTTTTAATAATTGAGCATTAAATTGCGTAACTCGTGACATTCTATATTAAACATGGATGAGCCCGATAAGATTGCATTCATATTGTGAGAGAATGTTTATTGACAATTGTTTGTTATTGTAGCTGTACATTCTTTTTTTGTATTATGCGATTATCTAAATTTTGTAATCTTAATTGTAACGCACTCGTACGCACCTATTATCTTCCAATGTGCGGTAATTATTGATTTCATGAACACTACTTCGCATTTGAGTGCATTGTAATTAGTGCATACATAATTAAGGTGATTAATTATCTTGAAATGAACGGGACAAATTTATGACAATCAAATTCAAACATTAAATCACATCTAAAGTTCATTTTGTAAAAAATAAATACAAAAATATTACTAGATGCAGTCATGTAATTCACAAATAACAGTTTTTTAGTTAACTTTTTCAAAAAAAAACATTTAAATGTCTGATTGTTAAAATAGTCATAAAAATGATTATAACGGTCTTTAACAAAGTGAATTATTTTTTCAAACGCTTAAATTATGTGAATATCCAATTCGATTTTTGTTTTGATTCTGTTAGTGTATTTTTTTCAACATTTTACATATATTCCAAATTTAGTGACTTTTAATTAATATCGAATTTACATATCTCTAAAAACCATCTGAGCTTCAATCATCATACATATATCTACGTGGTGTGTAAATTTTAATTCCAATTTGACGCAGTCGTTGATTGGAAGCATCAATTCTTAAATCTTTTGAGCGAGGAATTGTCTACAAAATCCCAAAAATATTTGCATTCAATTGAAGGAAAACAATATCCAGTGATGTTAAATACACTTTGAAACAGTTGCACTTTTGAATTAACAACCGTTGTGAAGCAGTGTCGGAAGTCGCAAATTAAGTTGATTCCTGTGATAATCCACTTAGCTCGAGATGGCCAGCGGTGATCAATCAGCCAAAATTATTGTGCAGGAAAAACTGCGTCAAGGAGAAAACACGATAATTGTATGTTTATTTAAAACAAAATTCTAAATTTAGTGCTGGTGTGTTGAAACAAAAAATTTGTGTATCCAAATTGGAAAAGGAATGAAAATTGTTGTTTCGGCGAAACTAGTGTTTGTTTTGTTGTTTCGTGTTATTGAGCATACATATTGATTTTTATGTGATAATTATGTTTGTGTACATCAAAGAATTCTTTGGTGTACATGATAAAGTGTTGTAACTTGTAATAATTGCATTGAGCAGCAAAACAAGTTATTGGAACTTGTAACTAATTCGATTGGAATCCGATTTCAATGAATTAGCTATTTTTGGAGATTACGAAAGACTTATTGGAATTAATCATAAATTATGTTTCGACATAAATTCTATTTTATTTAAGGTGTTTGAGTGTTATCAAATTGTCGGCAATGAACACCAAAATCGTTTGCTTGCATTGGTGGAATGCCAACGATCACATGCCATTCTCTCATTCGCTACATCTAAGTGGCCTCCAAATTCATTCTCCGACTTAACAGTGGACGCTGTGTTTCCAATAAATGAACATTTTCAACTGGATACTAGTTAGTATTGTTTGTTGGTTTTTTGTAATCTTAAAACTTAACCTTTATAATCCCTTAAATTTTTATTGAGTTAAATTTAATTGATTAACTTTTCCCCCCATTTATTTTCAGGCAACGGCGTTGGAATTTCAGTGTGTCAATTCAAAATATTCACCGAATCCGATCAATCAATATTTTACTATCAATCTGGATTTCAATTATTTAAGGCTTCAATTTTGCGCGCTCACGCTGGTAAATTTTTAATTCATTTAATTATAATAAGGCATTCCGACTGACCATTAGTAAATTGCATGCCACGCAGAGTATCAATCGCTCGAAACAGCATTGGACTTTAATTGGCTGCAGCCGTACAAGCGTGAGGATTTGACGGCAATCGATAGAAGTATTGCTGATGGTACGATTACGTTGAAAAAACGTGAGTCAAAATTTCGTGAGGAGTTGGAAAAACATGAGCATGAATACATTGTACAAAAGCAATTTCGGTAAGTATTTTTTTAAATTTAAATTCTTTTAAAATAATGTTGAAAGGCTTTTGTTTGGTCAAACAGATTTTTCATTGCAACATGGAACGTGAATGGTCAGTCACCACATGAAGTGCAACTGCAGGAATGGCTATCTGCTTCTGATGATCCACCGGATGTTTATGCAGTTGCATTCCAGGAGTTGGATCTTTCACCAAAAGCAATCACATTTAATGAAACAAGACCGGATCCGGTTTGGATGTAAGTTTCAATTATAATTTGAATTTCCTTTATAAATTTAAAAAAAATCTTTTAGACGAAAAGTACATGAAGGATTACACCCAGCTGGCAACTATGAAGAACTAGTTACAGTTCGTTTAGTTGGCATGATGCTTAGTATTTTTGTGCGACATGATCTCCGTAAAAATATTCAATACTCAACGCAGATTGTTGGTACAGGAGCACTTAATTTTATGGTAAGTTTTAATTGACTAACTGTTTGTTTCGAGTTTTTACAAATTGCATAAAGTTTTTAATTATTTCGTGGCATCATTAATATATGTGTCACAAGCTTTCGCATTAATTAGTGCAATTGTTGTAATTACTCTTTATCATTTTTGTTTTTTCTACTCCCGTTCAATTAATTAATCAGGGCAATAAAGGTGCGGTTGGTGTGAGCATGCAATTAAATGAAGAGTACATTTGCTTTATAAATTCGCATTTAGCTGCACATGTGCATGAGGTTGAGCGTCGCAATGAGGATCATGACTTAATAATTAAGCGAATGCAATTTGAGGCTGGAATTCAAAGACGTTCCATCGCAGAGCATGAGTTAATTGGATTTAATATTTCTAAATTTTAATATTTTTCTAATTACATACTTTATTTGCATTTAGCCAAATTTTTTGGTTCGGCGATCTGAACTATCGATTGATAGACGATCCAATGCGTGACATGTACAATGTGGAAGATTTTGCAGAGTTAATTAAGTACGATCAATTGTGCATTGAGCGAAAGAGGCTGCGAGTATTTAGAGATTATCATGAAGGTGATATCAAATTTCGTCCCACATATAAATATGATCCTGGCACTGATAATTGGGATAGCAGGTAATGATTAAAAAATGTGTTTATAAGATTTGCTTTTAAATTGGATACTTTTTGTTTATTTAAAGTGAAAAATGTCGCGCCCCAGCTTGGTGTGATCGTGTTCTGTGGAAAGGGGATGGAATTCAACAGTTGATATACTCAAATGTAATGCAATTGCAATTGAGTGATCATAAGCCAGTGTATAGCATTTTTGATGTCAATGTTAAAACAAAGGATGAGCTTAAATACAAAAGAGTTCACGAAGAAGTTCTTAAACGTGTTGATAAATATGAAAATGATAATCAGCCACAGGTAATTGTGATTTTTTAAATTTGTTAAAAACAAATAATAATCCGAATATTAAAATAAACTTAATTCAGATCACAGTTGAGCAGACCGACATCGAATTTGACATCATTCGATTCAATGAAACATTTACACGAGATTTCACTGTGGCAAATAACTGCCATTTGCCAGTTCATTTTGAGTTTCGTGGAAAAGATGGCAAGGGTAGTCAAATATGCGAGAACTGGATTCAAGTGGAACCGATACAAGGAGAGCTTTTTACTGGCGACAGTCTCAGTATTCGTATCAAAATATTCATTGATACTAAAACCGCATGGAGATTGCATCGAAAACAGAAAAAATCCAACACAAGAATTCCACTAGACATTTTGGTATTGCATGTTGAAAATGGGCGTGATATTTTCATTACAATTATTGGAGAGTATCGACCTAGTTGTTTTGGATTTTCGGTGGAAACACTCAGCAGGTTGCCGAGTGCTGTGTCAGAATTGGATTTAGCTGATCTAATCAAAATTGTATGTTTTCTTGATAAATGGATTGTGTCATTTATTGGACTGTTACGCGCAATGATAATTATTGTTATCTTCAATTTCAGGAAAACAGCACTGACAGTGGATACAGTGTTCCAATCAAAGTGGACATTCCCCGGGAAATATACTTGCTGTGTGACTATTTACATAAACATGGTTTAACTACAACCAATTTGTTTACATTGGAGCGAAAGTATAGTAAAAATCCAAACATAAATGACATTCGCGATTGGTTGGATGGATGGGAACCCATTGAATTTCGTAAGTGCTATTTTTAATTGCAATGAGTCAAGTGATAAATTATGTGATTGATGATATTTTTTTAGCTGGTACACCTCATACTGCAGCTGAAGCACTTTTGATGCTACTCGAAGCATATCCAGAGCCATTAGTAAGTCCGTTGGAGGAGGACTGTTTATATTATTATGAGAATTTTGAAAAAGCATGTGATTTGATCAAAATTTTGTCCAGCCCTAAGAAAAATGTATTTCTTTACATATGTTTGTTCTTACAAGATGTGCTGAAAAATAATTCGGTTAATAAAATTGATGTTTGGAAGCTTGGTAAGTTGCAAATTAATACGAATATCCTCATTTTTTTAAAATTGTTTTTATTTTTTTACAGCCACCTTATTTGGAAGGATATTACTTAAAGGACATGGTACTTTAAAAAATTATCCCGTTTTATCAGAAAAGGAGCGCGATGACAGGCGCACTAAATTTATGTACATCTTTTTGATAAATGGAATTAAAGAATATGCTCGAAATGAATTAACAATAAGCAATATAACATAATACACACCAGAAATTATTGGAAAATAGAGGATAAAAATTAGGAGAAGAAGGAAAAAGTGGTATCTTCTTAAAATCATTACCAAATATTTGAGATTTTAATATTGTTAGGGGAGTATGCAGCGATCAGCGGTGGGCAAAGCCCTAATCCATTGAACGGTAAAATTATTATACACATTTTCATTGTAACGTATGTTTAAAATATTATAGAAAAAACAAATATTTGAATAAAACTAGTAAACATTTGTAGAATAAAGAAAATTGATTACAGTTATTTTTAAATAATAATTATTTGTTATTATTTAAATGAACAAGATGCAAATTTTGTGTCAATATTCAAAAAGTACATAATTTTTTAAGTTGTGTGTTTAGTTCCCATTAGATTTCCAATAAATTTTTTGTTTTAGTAATTTTAAAATATTTTTTATTTATTTACAGCCAAAATACTAAATCCGAGATTATTAACTTAATTTGATTATTTTTGTATTTTATTCTAACCTAGTAAAAGATAAGTTTTGTAATCAGGTCACAAATTAAAAATATAAAATAGTGAAGCAGAAATAATTTTTGACACTCTGATGTCAAAAAAATAATATTTAAAAAAAAGTATCGGTCTACACTGTCAAAAATGGCTGGACCAATTTTTGAATTTACGTAAAAATAAAAATTGTAAGACACAACGCATTTTATTTTATTCAAGGTCAAAGAAAACTGTATAGAACTGTATAGGAGAATCTGTGCAGAAAACTGATAAAGAGATGTTATTGCTGATTTTGGAGAGTGTTAAAATGATGTTAAAGGTTTCAAGGTCATACACGTAATTGTTTAAGGTCCATTTAATTCACATTTCTTTAAAACCGTATGTGTTTCTTTCTGAGACAAGCTAAAAACTTTTTATCCTTAACAAGATGAATAACTTTTTAAACATTTCAAGATCACTGTTTTTTTTTCAAGGTCAATTTTTTTTGTAATTAAATTTTGTTTGTTTTTTAAGGAACCGTTTCCATCTTTGATAAACTCGTGTACAATTAAAAAGTATTATGTGGCTTTCCCTGCGCGAAATTTTCATTTATAAAATAGTATGTTAATAATTAATATTAAATAAACAAAACAATTTCCCCGTAATGTACTCATTATTTTAATTTATAAATCTCATCTCTCTAAAATTAAATAACGAAATATTTAACGACATTTAGGGACATTAATGGTGAAAAATCTATATCCTTTACAAAATACATATATTCCAAGGATTCATAACAATTTCTCATAAATTCAGTCTTATGCCAAAATTATGAATATTGTGGAGTTCAGTTCAACTCTCTCGCATACAAGTTACAACATAAAATGCAATATGAGCTTGGAAAGCTCAGCAATTGCCGTATTATTAAATGGTCCTCCCCGCATTTACAATACGCGCAGTCGGCATACAATATGCAGTGCGGTTGGTAGACGGTAGTTGGTACTCGACCATCGTCACACTCTTCAGTCTTTTGAATACTCTCGACTGGGGTACTTGTAACGTGTGCTTGCGCTCGTGCCACATTCTGTTTCGGTAAATGGTAATGTAAACGATGAATATTTAAAAGTTTAATTGTTTTTTATTTGTTTTGTAATTGAATATTAGTAAAAAAAAAAATTCAAATATGCAGTTAAGTGAACAATATACAAAAATAGTGAGCCACAGTCGCGTTAATCCAGAATTGGGCGAATCGATTGCCATAGCCACATTCAAGTAATTTGGTTATGATTTGTTAAAAATTGCATACACATAATATCAGAAGGAAATATACATAGAGTTGTAATATATAACAATACTCGTACATATGATGTAGAGAAGCCTGCAAGGTTTATCTTGCGGCGGAAGCGCACACAAATTGGGAAAGGACAAATTTTCAGTGACGAGTGATTTAAATGAGTTTGTCCGGATACCGTATCATCCACAACAGGCTAACAAATTTTGCAGCGGAATATGTGCACACGAAAAGAATGGGATGGGGAGGAAGAGATTCAACAACCCTTGAGGTGTGTTTGAACTCTGTTTTAATTTTGTGTGTAAGAATGAGCTGGTATTTTTTTAACGTGAAGGATCCCCGTATTATAAACTCGACAATATATCTATATGTGCTGAAGCTGTATAAAAAAAATGCCACAAAGTTTAACCTGATTGTGTGGTGGTAATAGTTATGTTGTGGAAGGGGGGGGAGGGTTGTGTTTTTTATCAGCGTGCAACTAACGGTACAGACATTTGTATCACCATTGACTCGTCGGATGACAACATTGCAATTGTTTTGAAGATAAACAAAGTTATATAGTGTTTGAAGGAACTTAAGTACTTAAATTAGAGAAGTATAAACAACACATTTAATGAAACATCAATTTATTTTTTGTGTAGCAGACAAATTTTATTTAGTTGAATGCCACCCCTTTTTGTGGAGCAAAATCATGAAACAAAATGCCTTTAAAATGTACACAAAGTGAATGTAATCAACACGCATACCTACATTTAATTAATGTATTGGAATCTCTCTCTCTCACTCCGCATGAAATGTGTGTGTACGTTAAATTCCCCCGTATAAATCATGTATATATTTCAAAATATATTTGAGTATGAAATTTTATCTACAAAATGAAAATAAGTTTCGAAAATTTTGAAGCAGGCTTATTCGCTGCAGGCAATTCATCTTCACTTCTCTCTTGCTATATATATTTTGTTACCCACAATTCTTTGTTCTTCCATGAGCCGGTTCGAATGGCTGCAGGGTAGGAACGCTCCCGGCTAACTTATCGTTATGTCTATATTCTTAGTCTGCAGTCGTCGTTTTTATTTTTCCTTTTATCCAACATATATACGAGTATGGTTTCTTTTTCCTTTTTTTTTTTCTTATTTTTTTTTTCTTAATCTGAATCTCACTCGGGGCACATTTATTATTTTCCATGCTTCGATTTTGCATCTCACAAACTTATAAGTAATTTATTTTTCAATTTTTTTTCTCTGGTTTTTGTTTAATAAAATTCAGCATATAAATTTAAAACATCATTGCACCGTACCTACATAATATAAGTGCAACATAATATACATATTTTATAAGCTCGCTGCCACCATAACATATAACAACTTGCAACCACCATAACTTTTTTGGCGGCGAAAATTTTTGTCGCATTTGCATTTCCATGCATGCGTTATATTGGTGCAATTTAATTATATGCATTTTTATCATGCCGAGTTGCACATTTTTTAGGGTAATGCTTGCTGTTTTTTTTTTTTTTTTGTTAAAAGATATTCGAGTATTATTTTCGACAACGCGGATATATTTCTGGGCCGTGTCAAAATGTTTTCCTCCCTCCCCCTGTCATTTAAAATACGCATTAAATCTGATTTTGGGGCAACTTGGGCAACGGAATCGTCGGGGTACTGTAGAATTTATACATTTTATAACGAAGTCATGATTCCGTGTTGCCGCGGGGTTCCTGTTTATTCGTATTTACACATTTGCTAATTTGCTTTCGGGTTCTTTTCTGAAATATTGAGCTTGCTTGAGTTTTCAACGGATTTTCTGTATTTCGCTGTTATCTGCCTTGCGGAGCTGAAGAGACATGCACTCGCCGAATTTTACTGTTTCACTTATAAATTAATAAGAGTTGATGTTTTCAAAAATGTGTAAAATATTTTTGAAATTCGTTTTGTGTTTCCTTTTCGTTTTATATCCTTTGAATAAATTTTTTTAAGAATTGTAAGAAAAATTAATTTTAAACCCTTTTTAGTTTTTTATTCCAATCTACTCATGATTTTTCAATTGATAAACTCTTCATCTGATGGTTCCAGACAGTAGAAGAATTTTTTGGTCCTAAAAACATTTAATAATTTCAAAAACGAATAATTCCTTTTTCTTAATAAACTTGAAATTTAACTCAAATTTGAATACGGAAAATTTTCTATTTGTTCTGAACTTCTGTACGTTAACGAATGTGGGCGGTGGGTGAAGCTTAAGTATGTACACACCAGCAGGCATCCCGCATAACTGTATACGCGTATTAGCTCATCACGAGGATTATGTGTGAATGCTTTTAAATAATCGCGCCACGAAAAAGTTCAACATTGTAGTTGCTCTGTGCAGAGATTAATTTGCACAACTAGCTTTTAACCTTTACTTAAAAAAAAATTGCATGGAAATATGAGTATTTTTAATATTATACTTACTCAAAAGTTTACAGTCATTACAGAAAAAAAATATTTGCATTCCATTTCTTCGTATTTTTTGGTTTTTATGTTACATATATCCTTGTCAAGGGTTGGCATATTCATTCAGAATGAATATTGTTCGTATTGGAGTTTTATATTAAAAAGTCACAAAGAGTTTAGTTATACAAATTTTCTTTAAAACAATTCCCTTAAATTTTGGGCAACTGTAGTTATTAAAACGGGTGTCTTGAAATATTTACTTAGTTCTCGTTCTTGTGCGTACTCGATATATTCATAAGTTTTATTATCGTAGACAATAATAAAACAATCAAAAAAGTTTCGCAGTTCAAAAAGTCGAAATGTAACTACATTTTCTCTTCATTTTGTACAGTGTGCGAAATTCAATTAATTTCACTTTATTTTTCGAAAAACTTTATGACTTAAGGCAATTATAAAATGGCAATATGGTTGAAAACAAAATTGTTTTAGTTAACTGACTTAACGTGGTTGTAGGTAATTAGTTATTACGTAATGGATAAATAAAAATTGGTTGTACGAAATTTAAATAGTGTCATTGAGTTTAAATTGGTTATTACCAAGTCAAAAGATTCTTGTTATTTGTTGCAATAAACCTTATTTTTATCCTTTAACTTGTAATGCCTCATTTTGAGTAAATTTTTTTACATTTCAGCAATATCATAAATACGAACTGTTGATTTTATTCAGGGAACGGTGATTTTATCTTACTTTTCTGACGATCATAAAATTGACAATCCAATTGAAATTTGTTTCTTAAAGAGAAATGTTTTTTAAAGAAATTATATTTTCGAAGCCTCGAATTAAAATTCATTTTTCATGTCGTTCTGTAATTGTTTTTTACTTAAAATTATCCATGATTTTTTTAACTTTTTTGAAGAAAATAATTTTGTTTATGATTTTTCTAGTCTTTTCAAAGCTTTGCGATTTGAATGATCCTTATTGGATTTTTTATTTTCCCTTACATAAATTAAATTACATAAATTAAATTCATTGACTAATTTCATAACTTTAAAAATCATTCATTATTTAATTATCAACTCTTTTTATTTAAAACAATCCGTAACAGTAATGATTTATAATTATTCTAAATTGATAACCATAATTTAAGTTAACGGTTTCACTCATATTGCCGAAACAAAGAGTGAATGTAATTAAATTTAGTTCATTGTACGTTGAATATGTTATGTACAAGTATTGAGTATTGTAAATTATAAATACATTTTGAATGTAAAACAACTAACTAGCTAGTTGGTAATAATGTTGGCTTATGGCTTGGAGAATTTTGTACATTGATTTTTCACAAATTATACAAAAACATGTGTTTGCTGAGCAGTGAGCTTACCATTTAATTTCACTTCTAAATATAAAAATGATATTAATCTGAGCGGATTGTGGTAATAAAAACGGACATATGGTCAAAGTTGGAAGAGTTATATGTATCATCATTAAAATAGAAGTAATTATTTGCTTTATTTCAATTTTCAGTTCTAATTATAATTTTTACATTTTATTTTAATGGTAGTTCAGAGTAGGTTGTGTTTTTGAGTTTCAGCTCTTATTGTTTTAACGATATAGATCAGCAAGCAAATTATTATTTTACCATTTGTTTCGTTTAATTATGAAGAAAAAACAGAAATAAACATAATTATGAAAAATCTCTTTAATCGTAAAAATTCGTAATTAACTTTTTCTAATAATTGTCAAAAAACAATCCTTGGACTTAATTAACAATCGAATTAATTATTAATATATTTCCACAAATAATGTTTTTTTAAATTTTAAATTTAATTTATACTTAATGCAGGCGAAAATGCGTTATGGATCGGGATAGAGACAGAGACAGAGACAGAGAAACTGAACGAGAGCGCGCTATGAAAATGCTCGAGCCAGGTGATCTGACTGGTAATCGGCTATTTCCAACCGCTCAAATCAAACTGAGCACATCACCAACCACCTCGCCCATAATGTCGACCCCGTCATCACCGACACCATCCGTAGTTGGCCCCATTTCACCCGTAATCAATGCAAATTCAGGAGGCGGCAACATGTACATGCATTCCAATCCGAAAGCAATTACTGGCATCCCGTGTGTGGCGGCCGCCTCGCGCTACACAGCACCAGTGCACATCGATGTGGGGGGAACAATATACACAAGTTCCTTAGAGACTCTGACAAGGTATAATAAGTCAATATATCTTGAGAATTGGGAAATTGCTTTTTTGTTGTTGCTGCAATATTCATGCGTTGGCGTGTGTGCTTTTTTTGTCGTACAGGTATTCTGAATCAAGACTGGCCAAACTTTTCAATGGAAGCATTCCCATAGTACTAGACTCCCTCAAACAGCACTACTTTATAGACCGTGATGGTGGAATGTTTCGACACATCTTAAACTTTGTACGTAACTCAAGGCTCTTGCTGTCTGATGATTTTGCTGATTTGGATTTGTTGTTGGAGGAGGCGAGATATTTTGAAATTGCACGTAAGTTGCATGAAATGAGCTCAATTTAATAACAATTTCATTTTAATTATTGCATTTTTTACACACACACAGCAATGATAGATCAATTGGAACAATTCCGAAATCAACGCTCCAGCAATGGTTTCTACAATCGGTGTCAATCCAACACTAAGTCGCTATCATACAGCTCATCACATCATCCTTCCGGCCACTTAAAACCATCCACCTTTGAAGTTGTGGCACTTCATATTTCGCCCGATTTGGGCGAGCGCATCATGTTGTCGGGCGAGCGTTTTTTGCTGGACGAGCTTTTTCCCGAAACCAGTCAAGCCGTTTTTGATCGACGCTCCAATGTTAGTTGGAGTCAAATTGATGGGCGTCAAGTTATTCGATTTCCATTAAACGGTTACTGTAAATTGAATTCCGTGCAAATTTTGACGCGATTGTTAAATGCTAATTTTAGGATAGAAGCGAGCACTGGGGGTGGCGTGGAGGGACAACAATTCTCTGAGTATTTGTTAGTCAGAAGGATTAATTGTGCGTGATCCTTCAATAATTATTGTGTATGTTTTAATATGTATTTAATGAAACAGGCTTTTGTTATTTATGTTTCGTGACTAACTAATTAGGATTTGATGAATAAATGTTATTGATTGAATTGTGTATACGAAGATTTTAAAAATTGGTTTTAGTTAATGTATGAAAATTCAATTGATTTATAAAAATGCTTATCCTTTGTTTGTTTTAAATCTAAACTCATATTTGTAAACAATGTTAAGAACTTAGCATGTAAAATAAGAAATAAAGAAATTAGGAATTACATTTTCTCAATTCTTTATTTTATATAATGTGGATTTTATTTGATAAAAAAAAAATTTAGATTTTCCTTTGTAGAGAAATTTCAAAGAGTTTTTAAAGAAAGTGCATATTAATCAGGTTGCTTGAATTTTGTTACCATAACTCAATAAGGAAAAAGGGATTACTGAATGTTCTTATACAGCATTCGTTTTTACGGCATTATTCACGGCTTATTCTAACGAGGGAGCATATCTTGAAGCCATAAACATTTTTTATTATCGTACTGTTTTATGAATTACGAAGAAAAATTCCAATAAAAAAAATAAAAAAATATTAAAGAATTTTAAAGAGTGCATTGAAAATCAATTTGACCTTGAAATTAGTAGCAACGATGTTTATTATGAAATTAATAATTTCCCGATAAAAATACGGTTTTTGAGAAAAAAAAGAAAAGGAAACACAAAATTTGACCTTGAAATGTAATTTGAATGACCTTAAAATGTTTTACAAAATTATAGCTGTTCCCAAGATCTGCAATTATGCCATAGAGGCTAGATCAAAAACTCATTGTAGTGCAGTGTTGAAGCTAATGGGTTTTCATGTTGCTTTATTTTGAGGTTATGTTAATTTCATTACCGCAAAAAAATTTCTTAAAAACATTATTCTGCACATCATATTCGCCATTCAAGGTCAATTTTGTTTTTCAAATGAACACCATGGTATAAAGAGTACAAGGTATGATTGACAGTTCATTAGTTTTATACTGTGACGTCATCGAGCAGAAAGTACTGTACTAAGAAATTTTTTAAAACAAAATATGTAAACCAAATTGAATTTATGATCTCCTTAAAGGTGCTATAAAAATTATGTGAAATATTTATGAAGTGACCACTGAGAAACTGGATTTCTTTCCGATGACTTAGTAACAATAAAAAAATGGCGGCCACATTTAATTATCCAGCATACCTTTGTTTTTTGGATCAAGTATGGATACCACAAAAGGTGGTAGAATGACTACAATGTAAAAATCTATAGTAAAAAAACTATTTCATTATTTTAATTAAATTGTAAAAATAACTTTATTATATTTTAACAACAGTAAATCAACAAGTATAATAATTAACATTAATAATAATAGCACTTATAATAAAATAATTAATATAAAATTATTTTGTAAAAATTGTTAATTGCATTTCACAATTTCATTGTAAGTTCGTTGTGTCCTTTTTTAATTAATTTAACAACTATTTTATTTGTGACTTTTTTAATGGGAAAAATATGTTTTTGTTATCAAATTAATTTATATTGTTTTAAGATATATTTTGGCTGGATTATCTATGATAAGGTCGTGTCTATGAAATACACGATGAAGTATTTTTAATTTTTTTCAGTCTCGCAAATTTACCATTCAATTATTTGCACACTTTTAAAAAAAAGTTAAAGTAATCACAATAAAATGCACCCAAAACAACAGACATTGTCATCACGGGGGTGAATTACTACTACTACTGGAGGAATTACTTTTATGAGGTAGAAGAGTGCATGCAATGCCAGCAATTAGCGCCACAATGCCATACACACTGACCGCCTGCACAATGGATGCTTGAAACAGCACCTGGGCCACATACGGTGTCATCATTGCACCAAAACGAGCCAATGTGGAGCATCCGCCCACGCCAACCGAACGCAGCGTAGTGGGATACACTTCCGGTGTGTAAATGTATGCCGCTTGAAACAATCCAGCTATTACGCCACGCGATATAAACAAAATAATTGTCAACGCGGTCCGGCTGTGTTTGTTTGTTTGTGGGACGGGGGGGGGGGGCAACAATAACAATTAATTAACATTCACATCGAGTGCGTGCATATAAATTAGCACTATAATTAGCTGCAGTAAATACACTTACTCTTGTGTTGATGTCAGTAGCACAACGCTAAATGCGTACAGTAAAAATTGGCATGCCATTGTCCTCTTGGTGCCCCATTTCTCGATGATTGTAATGGTCATAAAGATTCCGGGAAATTCAGCGAGTGTCGTCCACAACAGGTCGATGTAATCAACTCGTGCGAGGGGAACACAACTGGTTGACCCACTCTCAATGTTTGTTTCGCGATAGAATATTTCGGTGGACATCAGTACAAGGCCGTAGTAGCAAAATGCACATGATAGCCTTAAAGTGTAAAGTTTTAAATTAAGATCCGTAAATTATTTAAGTTTTAAGTAAATATTTTACCAAATGATCCATAACAATATTGTGGTTCGTCTTAATGAAGCACTCAAAAGATCTTTAACACTGCCTCGACTCGTGGACATCCCATCAACCACCAATCTTCCCAGCAACATAGGCTTCCCATTATTATCAGCAATTTTCTGCAGCGTTGTCTCCGCCTTATTCGGTTGCCCCGTCATCATGTGATATCTTGCTGACTCAGGTAGCCACTGTAGAAAACGAAAAACCATTTAATTTGTTGTCTCATACATTCAACCTTGCTATTGTTTAGAATTTAAACGCTTTACCGGTGATATAACAATGAATATTAAAATGGGCGCAGTAGAAAATCCAAGTAACCACCGCCATCCCATTGTTGGCACGACCAGTAGGGCAAGCGTGACTTCAAAGCAGGCTCCTAATGCCCAAAAGCACTGAAGAATTTGATTTACATTTTAAAAGATTAATTTAAATATAATTAAATGATTTTTAAAAGCGTTTTCTTACATCAAGCAGAACGACACATCTTGTTCTTTGTTTGGTTGGAAGGAATTCTGCATACAGTGTGACACTAAAAATTGGATAAAATATTAAAATATATTTTTAATCAACAATTATACTATTTAAAATAATTCAAAATTAAAATTTAATTTCAAAAATTTCGAGGCCATGAAAATGTTTTGTGCTTTCTGAACTTTAAAGCCTTGAAGTGACAAGAATCAGAACTAGAAACAAAACCAGAATAGAACCAGAAACAGAACAGAAAATATTAGTAAATTGTAATTCTGTTTTCATTGTCCGTGCGTTCAAAAATTATCTGTCTCGAGTTGTTTCTGTTCTGTTGTCAAACAGCCATTCTTTCATTCATTCATTTCAGGTAAATTCTGTTGCAACAGAATTTTAAATTCTGCTAATGATTTTATTTTTATTACAAATGTACTGAAATCTGCTTCTGTTTTATGTTGAAAATGTACTAAAAACTTCTGTTTCTGTTTCTGATCCTTGTCATTTTAAGGCTTAAATTCCACACCACTCAAGTTCAAAATCACGTAAATTTAAAAATTATTTTTAAACATAAACTCACGATTGCGGCACACAACCAATTGCAAATCCCACAAGACCCCTCAGCAAAAGCAACCACCCAAAACTAGGCGCAACTGCACTCAACAATCCATACAAAAACAAAAGAATACCACCCAAGGTCAGTGTCGATTTGCGTCCGTATCTATCACTTAATTGATTCCAGAATGTAGAGCTCAACATCATTCCCAAGAAAACAATTGTCGTGGTCAACGCCTGTTGATATCTTGAAATTTGCCAATCACAATTAAGTGCTGGTCCAAGAACACTTAAGATGGTCATCTCCATTGAGTCGACCATCCAACAGAGGCCCACATAAAAGAAGAGCTTAATTTGGAACAACCCAAATCCGTAGGCATTAACAGCCTGTGACAATGTGTAGGTATCTTTAAAAAAAAGTTAATTAGGAACACAATTAGAATCAGTTAGATTAATTAATCCATTAGGCATTGCAAGTTAAGCATTTAGTGATATACTTCACGATAATATTACAAAATAAAGATTCGAACTCGCACTATTGTAATATTATCGTGAAGTATATCACGCAAGTGTAGTATTTCACTTTAGGAGTCTTTGAAAGAGTTTTTATATAAGTTTTAAATCGGATTTAATAAATAAACGATTAAATATATTGCTAATAAACGTTCCTACATTTACATAAACAACAACAACACATTGCGTCTTCA
This sequence comes from Sylvicola cinctus, assembly GCA_963854165.1. Classification (NCBI taxonomy): domain Eukaryota; kingdom Metazoa; phylum Arthropoda; class Insecta; order Diptera; family Anisopodidae; genus Sylvicola; species Sylvicola cinctus. The sequence goes on along the minus strand of OY974082.1, from coordinate 61,573,976 downwards.
TCCAGAAATCATTAAAACAATACTAATAATGTTAATTACTATGCAGCCAGCAGCAGTTAGTAGTTACACAGAAAATGTATCGAATTAAGTGCTATGCATATAATGATGTACATATACTCGTATAATAGAACAATTCAGGTGACTTACCATCAGGTACAACACTAACGGAGCCCAACTCAAAGTCACGGTCAATCGGAGACGATGGATCGTCACAGTTTGGTGGCAATACCGGTGCATTAATGCCCGGCATTTCTTCATATTCACCAGCATCTCCAACTCGTCGTAGTCCCATGATGATTATTACTTATATAACTGTTTAATATGCTAGGTGTTGTGATTTGTTGTAAAGTTCAATCATATAGTATGTAGTTACATTGGTAGTCGGCTTGCGTGTTGTTAAAATGAATGTGATCAGCGGTATATTCTATAGAATAACTTTATACAGAGAATGAAAGGTGCACAACCACTTAATAATGACGTGTAGAATTGTTTACGACTGACAAGTAGGTATTGTAACGGTTAAATTGTGTGAACTTAACTGCTATACACTTGCATTTGACCACAAATCATTGGAATTCACTGGAATTTGTGGCGTTAAAATCCCATTAAACGGTGATTAGGTAAATTTACAATTGGATCGTTTCTTTTACACAAGGCGCCTTTTTATTAAGGCACACAAATAACTTAGAATAATGTTGCTAATTAATGGTATACACTAAGTACAAGATATTTGTTTACTATTTTATTAGAAACAACTAGTGATGTTGATGATTTAACTGGATTTTCTTTTCACTGTTAACATTGGCACACATTAATATTTTTTTGATCTCATCGCAGTATTGTCACGTCTTTTTATTGTATTATTATTTAATTGAACACTCTTCGCTTTTTATTATTTAAAAAAAATATCAATTTTTGTTGCCTTATTTGTGTTCGCTTGTTGAATGAGGTCACACTAGGAGAGGTGCATTTAAAAGTTTAAATAAATAAACTATTAAGTTGTATTATAGTACTATTCTTTTTCAACACCCAAAACAAACTTCCGAATCAAGATAAAAGTGGGTTAACATTTTGTTTCATTTTTTACCGCACAATATTTAAAGCACTTTTTTTTTCATATAACAAAAACGAAATTAATACACACACTGGACTAACGGTACCGAATTCTCACTTTTAACGACCCTTTTTGAACTTTAAATTCCTAACACATGTACCTAATTAAATCATTGTCATAAAGTATTCAAAACAATCGCGATATCAAGAAGCCACAATGGAATTTATATCACTCAGAACTGACATTTAAATATTAAAAACTCTTTCTAGTTTCTTCAAGATGTTCTTACAGACTAAACCAGTTTCAACGTTTGTTGTACGTGCCATCGTGATTCGTGTGTGTAGCGGCAAAGGCAATGGTTTTGGGTTCCGCTTGGTTTCTTTGCAGTTTATTTCTCATTTTCAGTTTTAACGTACAACATCAGCAAACGCCAAGGCCCATAAGCTCGAATACGCAGAGTACGGCGGACTCTATAGCGCTCTCCAGTGTAGACTAAAGACTACACATGTGAGCCACAATAATATGTGAAAATTGAATAGGATTGCAAAGTATACCAACAAACTGCGCTTACGCGATACATTCCTAAGTAATTTGTATTTATGAGTCTGTGTAATTTGTTGTAATAAGCGTATTGTGATTAAAAATATTATGCGCTGAAGACGCTTTTTAATGGATTTCTTAATTGCTGCGTGTGGCGGTTCTGCTTCTAAAGTCACAAATTGCGATGCAATTTTGTATTTTTGTGAGAATTCTAGAATTTACGATAGGTGCCGTGCATCATTTAATTAGATAATAAGAATTGGATCAATTTACATTTTGTTTTAATCCGAAATAAAGGGTTGAGACTCGTGGGTGTGATATTTACGGTTTTTAATTTTTTTAAATTTTAAATGTATAAGTGAATAAGTTTACTAATAATAATTGTACAAAATAAATTTAATTGGAGTTTTATTTTCTGATGTAATGGTAATACTAGTTTCACTATAATATATTAAGCCTTGGGGCGATTTTCTCAACATCAAAACCACTTTTCTTAACATTAATTATTAATGTTTGTATTGGTTCAATTCATGGTTCAATGGACTGTAAACAATTTTTCCCCATACGTATAATAATACGATATCTTATTGATAAAACTCAAAGTAAGAGCTCAAAGTATTCCAAAAGACCAATTGTTATAATTGCACAACAGTTAAAACAAACTTAAACAGCACATCTGTAAATAATTTTAAAATTTCCTGTCATATTCGATAAAAAAATGGATATTAAAGGAATAATTAAGGAAATATACTTTTTTTAATTGATTGTCCTTTTAAGCTTATAGAACGCGTATTATAATTCACAGCAACAAAAAGTTTGACCCAATTTTTGACTGGAGCTTCTGCCACCATAAAGTCAATCTGATTTATTTTCGTTGTTTATTAACAGTTTTTTGCATAAATCAATCAAAAATAAGGACTAAGAGTCCGCAAACAACATAGTTATTAATAAATTGTAGAGCATTCTTATCTTTATTTATTATCTTTAAAAAATTAGAATAGTGTTAAAATTCCGGTACAAATTAAATATTGAGTACTTTCCTCTTTTTTGAGCTTAAAAAAACACTCAAATAGCTTTTATAACTGTAAAGTCTTTGAGACGAAAAAAAGAGTTATTTTCAAAATGGAAAATGATTTTCAAGGTCCTATATAAATTATAATCTAGGAGAAAAAAGGAAAAAAATGTTTTTATGTGATTTGGTTTGTTTTTTTTTAAATTTATTACAACATAACAAAAGTTAAACCAAAATTTCCTTGACACACTAACGACTGGACTATGGATTGGGGGGGGGGGGGAATCCTTACCCCATAAATTCGATAGAACTTATTGGTAATGTATTATTAGTTATATGTACATATTTATAACATTTTTTAACGTTTTTCTTTTGATTAAAAAAAATTGTCAATCAAATGTTTTGTAAATTAAATTTATCGTTAAAATTCCTATGGTTCAATTAAATTTTATTTTATATTTCTCTTTAACTTATTAGTCTACGATTTTTCGAGGTTGACTAATGAAAGTTCGATTTTTAAAATAGTTTACAATTGGCAGGAATACTAATATAGACTTCAATATTAAAAAAAACAATTAATAGTTAAAAGATTAAAATAAACTTTGCTTGTATAATTTAATGATGTTATGTACTAATGTGTAATTTTTCTTAATTAAGTCCTAAAGAATCATAATTTAAAAAAAAATTATCCTTAATTATTTTGAAATTAGTAATAAATTAAATTTTTGTAATAATTTTTTCTTTATATAATGGTAGTGCAACACCTTGTAATTGGAAGTAACATATATTTCATAATTGAGCAGTCCCTCGAATTTAGTGCATTATTTATACATATAATATACATATGAATTCTAAACATTTAACAAGTCAATTTTAAAATTTTTTTTTGCAACGAAAGCAACTGCTCCGATTAAAAAACAAAAGTTTTCAAATAAAATTATAAAATATTAATCCGTTATTAATCGTTTAATTTGATTAAATCAATTGCAAACTTATTCCATTTATTAAAATGAAACTGATTCAAGAAGACAACTCAATGGTGAAGCTCGAAATGGAGAACGGAATAAGAGTGGCTACCTTTACCAATCCTGGCAATGGTGTTGAGGGAATGCGAGAGAGATTTTGGCAGTTCCAGCAGAATAGTGAATTGTGCGATGTCTGTCTTGTTGCCGACTTGGATGACACATGGTATCATTAAACTATTCTTATAATATTTAAGTTGAAAAGGATATAACACCATCAACAATATTTACAGCGTTTTGGTTCATAAACTCATTCCATCGGTGTCGAGCAAATATTTTGACCACCTGTTTAGGAATGTCGCCGCTACTGGAACTTTTGGACGGCCTGCAATAGTTCGTCTTGAAGGCATTACTGGAACGTTATTAAAGCAGATTGTTGAATTTATCTACACAGGTTTTTTTTAATGAATTTCTTAAATATTTTTAAAAAATAATCCCCTTTGTCCATTTATAGGAAAAATCCAAATACTGGAACATAGTGTACCCGAACTTCTAAGATTGGGACAACTTTACCAGCTTGAAAACCTAACTGCGATATGTGAAAAGTTTCTTATTCATTTTCTTGATTCACATAATTTTTTGGAGTACGAAAAGTTGGCGACAATGTATGGTTGTGCTGCATTAAAAGAAGAAGTCGATTCTTTTGTGGATAAGTAATTTAAATAGAGTTCATTAAATTTACGAGTAATCTGATTTTACATTTCGAGAAATGAACGGTTTAGACGTATTGTGTGAATATATTTAAAACTAAATGCTTTTGTGCCTGGCACCATTTTAAAAGAAATTAATTAAAACAATAAATTGTGGTATTAAATCTACTTTATCTTTGAATATAATATTAATATAAGTGTTTTTAATCTAAATTGTTATATTTCAAAATTTATAGAAATTTGAAATGCTTTAAAATAGTAATAATAATGCTTTCGATTAAAATAAAAACGTTTCGCCAGTCAAAACATCTCATCCAATTTTCAAACCATTGTATCACCAGCAAATAGGTCACACTACACACTTCTAAGTTTTACCCTTTTGTTTTCAAGCAGTCCGTTGTATGCACAATTGAATGAGAAAATTTATCAAAAGGGATATGAAACAAAGAATTATTTTTAAATTACAAAGATCTAAAAAAAATACAATTTGCAAGCAGAAATTGAATTAATTTTTCATATTTTTTCAATATGAAAGTATTTTACGATTGTAGAAATTGAAAAGAAAAATTCGTGATGGAATAATTCATGCAACGATAAGATTACGAAAACCAAAAATTCTTAATCAATGTAAAATAATCTATTTATGCAATAGATGCCCACGTGTTTGATTAATAAAAAAATAAAACAAACATGCTTATCGGTGACTCAGATTCATTTTGTTATTATGACGGTAAACTTTCCCATGTTCGAGTTATTGATCAATAAAACTGCATATTGTGTTAAGTAACATTTATGTGCCAAAGAAAACAGATAATATTGATAATCTCAAATATAAAATTAATCACTCATGGAATGGATTTATATTGTAGTAAAGTACTCATACCTTATCTTTAAATTTTTTTTATCAATAAAAACTATACACCTTCTCATAATAATGTTGTAACAATTGCTCATACTTTAAATATTTGGAGTGTTTTATATAAAATTAATTGCATAACATTTATTAAAATTAGAACAACACTTATGTTTGTTAAAATATGAAAAAAAATCGTAATTTAAAAAACTGATCTTGAAAATTTAAAACCATTTTGCAAAATATGCTCGTTAGTCCCCTTTTCAGATGACCTTAAACCAAATTTTTAAAATGTTACAAAATATATTGCAGGGAAAGCGACTTAATACTTCTTATTGAATGTTGTTCCAGTTGGAGACGATTCCAAAACACTGTAAAACAATTAATAATCTTGATTGACCTTGAATAAAAATGTTAAAACCCTGTATTCCTAAATTTAGTCCAGACTTTCTTCTCGTTTCTTCCTGAAATTTTAAATTACAGAACTTATATTTTCCCACACACTTCAATGTAATAAAAACTAACAAAAAAAATAATTTGAAAACAATTCAAATATTTTATTGATTTAACTACAATAATAATGAATGAGTGATGTATGTTGAATGATTATATGCAACGAGCATTCCCTGCATGCCACAATGAAAAATTGTTTCATAAAAAATGTATAACCAGCTGTTTGTCGCGTACAATTGTTTAGTAATTTAATTATTAATAAATGTAAAGTCGTATGAAAAAATGATTACAAACTGTCGCGATATGAGCCAATTATGTCCTAGAGCGCAAAGAGGTTCCTTTTATTTTACTGAGTTCATCATAATGCTTTTATGTTTCATTCACAATTTGATTTGCATTGTTTTTCTTTTTTAAGGTTTTAAGGGCAAAGGCGTATCATTTTAAAATGTAATTTAGAAGAATATCCTTGCTGTTGTGCCTAAATAAGTAAAAACTAATAAATATAATTATTACTATTACATAGGTTTATGTTTAGAATTTACATTATGATATTATCTACGTTGTTTTTTTTCTTTTTTTGTTCGTGTATGCATATTATGTATTAAGAACAATTTATTGTATAATTAATATTAGGTACTTAATTAAATTACCCTCTTAAGCTTATGTAGATAATACTCGTCAAATATTGCTTATATTCATTTAAATTTGTCTTAAAAAACATTATCCTCATAAAGCTTAGTAAGTTTCAGCAGCCAGCAAGACAATTAATTAATTACAATTATTATTTTTAGTACAAACAATTTTTTTTTTTTTCAAAAAAGATGGCTTTTCTTAAGTTGATACAAAATGAAAACAATTCTCGGTTGTATTATAATTTAATAGCGACATAAATGTATGTGGCAGGTAAACTTTTATGTATAAATAGGAAAAGGTGTTTTTCATTAAATTTATCGGCTATATGGACGATAAAACGCCAATTAACAAAACAATATTAAACAATTCAGTCACTGTACTGTTGTATTGGTCAGTGTGCATTCGAGGAACAGTTTGATTTCAATGCATTTTTTTATTATTTATTTTAAGCTCCACTTGGTTAATTTTTTTAACTTTTAGTGTATTTTTTGTTTTCATAAATAAGTAACTATCGCTATATCATTAAACTCGCCATTCTTCTTCTATTGTAATGAATTATTATGTAGATAACAAATTTCAATAAGATAACGGGCATCAATGGGGGCCACCATCACTTAATCACGTATGTAAGATTTAGAGTATGTGCAAATAAAAGTTGCTAATTGCAGATAATTTTTTAAAAGCCTCAGCAAACAATTTCAAAATTGTTAAGCTGCAATTAGTAACAAAGTATGCACATTTGTCCTAAAAATGTATTTACAACCGTTTCATAAAACGGGTATGTATTCTTAAAGTATATTTAGAAAGAAAGGAAATCTTAGATAAATTACATTAAGAAAAATGTTGCCAAAAAAAATTGATTGATCCTATTTTCCGCCTTTTTAAAATGAAGGCCACGCACTTCCCTTTTGTTTTTTTCTTGTTTTTGTTTTTTTTGTTGCAATATTTACACGCGTTTTTATTTCTAATCCGAATTTTTAAATTTATTCATCCGAAAATGGATGATCAGATGTATCACTTATGTTTTTTCGTTTATTCTCAAGTATTTTGGTGGATTGCTCAAGCGTTTCTTGATAGAAGAATTTATAATCACCACCTATTGAGTATTTGGTCTCGTCGAATTTCCAAACGATTCCCAGCACAATGTTAAATGCCGACGTGTCGTACTCGTGGCATCCCGAGTAACGATACAATGGTTTTTTGTTATATCGACAACCACCAGATTGAGCTCCTAAAAATTGAGAACAATGGTGTTATTGTAACGATTTGACCTTGAAATGTTATGCAAAGTGTAATTTTTTGGCCTTGAAAATTAATATCACGATTTTGTTGTTTAATATATAAAACAATTTAAAAAATAAACGATGAATACTAAATTATATTTTAGCCTTGAAACAGTTTATAGTCGTCATAAAAAAATACCTAACATAATAATTTTTTAAACAATAAAACAATTACTCACCAATTGGTCGCACACACTCCAACGTAAGAACACACTTGATCCAAGGCAGTAGAATTTTATCATTGATCAATGGCGTATCCGAGAACCAAATCACATTCAATGACACCATTGGCAAAAATTTAAAGTTCTCCGGATCAGTCTCAAAATATTGAAACATTTTCGGATGTGTTTGTGTCGACACTGCCTGTCGCGTCCGCCATCCCATCACACCGCTGCTTTTCAAAGTTTGTTTGCTAATAAACTCGTGCAACTCCTGAACGGCAGATGCCCGAATTCGTATTCCATTCTCGGTGAACAATATGCAACGGGATCGCGTCAACGCGTCTTTAATGATAAGTGGACGATATGCATGAAGGCGCTCCTCATTTGCAACATACGATGGGAACAGCGTCAAATCGTATGGAATGACAGTGCATTTGGTGCTGTTGCAAAATGCTGCTAGTGAACGTGCATCCTCTTCGGTTAAGCCTAGGTCGTAGATGAGAAGAGATTCGTTTGGCAGTTTTGCAGCAAAATCTTGTGCCATTAATATAGCGGCGGGTGCTTGACCCACCAGCACGTATGTGACGAGTGTGAAATTAAAGCGGGTGTTGTTGTGAATGGGTGGTCCAGTGTATCCCAGCAGTTGCATGTATTTTTCGTTGACATCGAGACGCTTGTCATCTGATACTAGGTTTTCCTGGATGGTTTAACAATTAATTTTTAGTAATTGTGGAGACAAGGAATTCTAGACTCCATTTGAATTTAAATAGTTTATATTTACCTGGATCACCATTTGTGTTTGTGTGACAATGGATTTAAGTGTGGAATCATTTTGTTGGCTGCCTGGTCCAAGAAAGATAAGCAACAAACTCGTACCAATCACCAAAAACAGTATTATAAAAAAGCGTTTTGTTCGCATTTTGTGTTGTGGTTAGTCGATGAAATTTTGTGCGACTTATTTCTTCAGTTCTTCCTCAACTGTTTTGGATGCTTGACGATAATTAATAAATATGAAATAAATCTGCAACCAAATAAACTCAATGGAAACTTGAATTTTGCGTTGGACACCGCCCTGGCCACCAGCTACTTTTATTTAATCTGGGTTTAATGAACTTTTTTGTCACTATTAAAGCTGATGCTACGCCTGGTAACATGTTTTTTTGTACGACAAGACGTATCCTCTATCAATGCCAGGCGATGGAAGTGGTGGCGGCGTCTGCATGAAATCGATATCGACTGTCAATACAGCAATATGTAATGTGGTTTATCAGTGAGATGTGGGTTGAGTTGTGGTTGACGACTATATTTTGTTTTTGGCCCGCAAATGTAATTTTCTTAGTCACGGAAAGCAAAGTGCAACGGATGGGTGTGCGTTGTTTACCTTTAACTTAATTGTCTTGCCTTGAAATTTTTTATTACTTTTTTTTGCTAGCTCCACTTTCATCTTTTGTTACACTTTACGTCGTTGCATGCACAGTAACTACTCGCAATTAAATGTGCGCCACAAGAAAATGAATATTAAAATACAATGGAAAAAAGGAGCACTGTGATTATCTGGGAAATTCCCTTGATAACTTGTTTCACATTACAATTTCCACGAGATTATAAATAAAATGATTAATCAAATTTTTTTATACAAAAAAATTTCCACACACTTTTTTAATTCACATTTCGGCGTGTTTTCCGTGCAGCATCTTTTCCGCATTTGAGGGAGTTTTACACTGAAGGAAGTTGTAGAAAATATATACTGTCAGGCGCAAAATAGGGTGACATTAAATTATAACGCGCAACACAAAGGAGATTTAATATTATTGTGATTCAACTAAATATATTTTAGAGTTTCAGAAGTCAGAACAATTGTTAAGATTTTTCTTACATTAATGTAATGGATTGTTCAATCAGTTTATGTGTGTCACTATCAATATTCATAACACGATAACATCAGTAGTTTAGATAAGTTGTAACTACAAAATACAAATCCTTTAGATAAATAAATAAGATTACACCTTGTGATGTTGTGCACTTATCGCCCTTAATTTAATTCAAGTGAAAATAGTTTAGGGACCCTAAACGACATGGTGGTTTTAGAATTAGTTTGTTGCGAACTAAACGTCAGATACATATATTAAATTAAAAGTGACAGATCGTCTTTTTTTAACATTCGTGGACCGTGTTAAATTGGAACAAAAATAAAATAAATTTAATATTTTTGAGATTATTTCTTTAAAAAATAATAAAACAACAAATAAACGGTATTGCAATAAATAAAATGACAATTCAAGAGTTTCAAGCTGTTGTTTTGGCTGCCGGTCGAGGCACTCGTGTTCCAGACATAACCGGTGATCGTCCTAAATGTTTGCTCCCAATCGGTCCTCTTCCTCTGCTTTGGTATCCATTGCAAATGCTGCAGAAGCATAATTTTCAAGGTTTGTCCAAAAATTTCATCATTAATTGACTATTCATTAATTACATTTAATTTTATTAAAGATGCCATCGTAATTGTGCTGGATACGCAAAAAGTTGAAATTCAACAGGCAATCGATAGAACTCCTCTTAAATTAAAAATTGACTACGTTTCAATTCCATCTGATTCGGATTTTGGAACTGCTGATGCTTTAAGACACATTAAGGACAAGTAAGTATTTATTAACAAATAGAGTTCAGTGACGTTAATTTAAATAATGACACTTTTTAAAATATTTTTACAGGATTCGCAGAGATGTACTTATTGTGTCTTGTGATACCATCCTAGATGTTAGTTTGTATCCATTGTTTGATGTATTTCGACAACATGATGCTTCGGTGGCGTCACTCATGTTTAGAAATAATCCCGAATTGGATTTTGTTCTTCCTGGTCCTAAAACTAAAAGCAAACCTGAACGGGACTTAATTGGAATTCAACCAGATACTAATCGTCTTGTATTTTTGTCATCGACCAGTGACTTTGAGGAGACTATGAAAATTCCAGGACATATGCTGAGGAAAAATGGAAAAGTGGTTATTCATAGTCGATTGGTGGACTCGCATATTTATTTGATAAAGGAGTGGATTGTGAAATTTCTGGGTGAAGATGAAGTAAGCTTTTTTCCACACATTTACAAGTTTAGGAACAATATTGCATTTTTAATTTGCTTAAAAGTTAAAGTCTATAGTTATATTGAACGGAATGAATAAGATTGTTGTTAAAATTCCAGAATAAATCCTTTTCAACAATCAAAGGAGAATTGATACCATTTATTGTTAAGAAACAAATGTGCAGACGCCAAGATGAAAGAAGTGATCCGGATAAAGCATTGTCTGAAGCCAATGCAACTCACGAAGACATTTATGATGTAAGAATGTTTTTTTAAATTGTTTTATTAAGTTATTCTTGTAATTTTGTTTTCAGTATGTGGAAAAAGATAAATTGAAGTCAACCATTACGAAAAAGTCGTTGTTTAATGACTCGGTATCAAAAAAACCCTATCATTCTGACGAAATTCGATGCTTTGCAATTCAGGCCCCCTCAGATTCATTTGGGTTGCGTGTTAACACAATGCAGATGTTTTGTGCTGCTAATAAGAATGTAAGTTTTAATTAAGAATTGCTTTTTATTTTTAAATTTAAAATTTACTGCAATGTAATATTTAAATTTAAAACATTTATTTTCAGATCATTAAATACTGGGAAAAATTGGTGGGTCCGTCGATTCCACTAATTTCGCCAAGTAGCATCAATAATTCAACTCAATCAAATTTTTGTGCCGTCGCTGAAAATGCATTAATTTCTGAAAAGACGTCTGTTAACAATTCAGTTATTGGATGTAATACTGTGGTAAAACCGAAGACTAGGATTCTCAATTCTATCATTATGAATAATGTTACCATTGAAGAAGGGTGAGATTTAAATTTGATATTTTTTTTATTAAGTTGACATGCTTATTTGTTTTAATCCAAAATTACAGCGTTGTTATTGAAGACTCAATCATATGTGACCGTGTTGTCGTCAATTCAGGAAGTGTTCTTAAGAGTTGTCTTGTTGGAAACAATTATATTGTTGCAGAGCATACAGACCATGAGAAGGCACATCTTACTAAAGATGGATACATGGAAATTGAATAAAATGGATGGATAATAAATTGTTTAAAATGAAATAAAGTTTTTGTTCGTCTTCTATTTTTTTTTTTTTTTTTTTTAAATAACAAAGACTCTTGCTTATTTCTGAATTTAACGCTAGTAATATTGTTACTGATAGAGATTTTAAAAACCGTGAATAATAAATTATGGTGGTCGTAAATCGTAATTAAATATAAAATAAATTTGAGGAAATCTTTATTTTAATAAAATATGTGAAAATGTATATGTACATCAAAGAAGTGTCTAAAACAATCACATTTTATTTGTGAATAAGATTGATTACCTTTTGATGTTATCACCCTCCCCAATTGAATTCTCTAATTCAATTGTTCAACCCCTATAAATACCACTGTTGCGTTCATCACAAAACTAGTGCACATTCAAACCGCTATCCAATTAAGTCAATTAAATTAAAATGGAAACATTAAACCACAACATGACCACCTTTCGCAAGGTCATAGTATTTTTGGGACTTGGAAGATGTTCCAAATTGAACACAACAGTTGGTTTTTTGTGGTGCATTCTCAATTTGATTGGAATTTCTTCAGTTATGGTCATTCTAATAATTTATAACGACAAATTCATTCACCAGTTAAGTGTCGTTGGAGCTTTAATAGACGCTGTACAAATATTTGCGCCTTTAGCCACTCATTTTACCATGATAGTGGAAGGGATTTTGTTGTATAATGTTGATTTAAAACTTGTTCAAATTGTCACTGAAATTGATGCAAATATTTTGCAGCTTCCGGTTGCAACTTCGAATAAAAAAATTCTCCAAACAATTTTCAATAAGTTTATTTGGTTGCATTTAATTGGAATGGTTTCGGAAATTAGCATCATTACGTCGATTTACAGGGATTTTTATAATTGGGTTAGAAGTTGGATTGTCCGATTTTGGTCACTTTGTGTGGGTCGTTTGGGGTTACTTCACATGCTTTTCTATATTGAGTTCATTTCGGATCGGACTAGATTACTTAACGAGTCTCTACAGAACATTGAGCGTTCTACATTTAATCGGCAATTGGGACGGGCTTCAACTTTGGTTGATTTAATTGGTGTGAAGCAGACACATGGTCAACTGTGGTATTTATCGCAATTGATCAATAAACGATTTGGATATGCCATGTTGAGCATTTACTTCAACAGTTTTGTTAGTCTTTTTGTGTCAGTTTATTTTCTTTTCATCAGAATGTCTAATTCCAACTATACACTGTTTGAACGTAATTTAATTGACCGGGGATTTTGTTAGTGAATTGGGATTATAAAAATACTGTTTTCAGAATCACTTCTTTGCCTCGTTTCACCACTTTCTAATATTGTGTTGGTTGCAATTTCGTGTCAACGAATGGAGAGTATGGTAAGTTATTTTTTTGTTAAATAACAAAAGTTTAATAATTAACAATAATAATTAATGATATATTTCACAATATTACAGAATATGTGTCTAAAATCAAACCTTCAAAACGTTCGAAAACCATTTGTAAATCAAATCAAATGTAGTCACTTGGTAACTTAAGTTTTAACTCCTCAATGTTTAGTTTTTCGTAAATTCAAAAAATATTTTATTATTTGCAGATTCAAAAGTTCTTATTGCAACTTCGTATGGAACCCTTCAAAATAACGGCTGCCAATTTATTTGTTGTGAACAATGAATTTCAAAAGGATGTAAGTTTTAAAATTGAAATTCAAAATTGTGTAATGTTTTTAATTTAAATCTTCTTTGCAGGTGGTACTTGCTCTTCTTACTAATCTTTTTATTATTATTTCTATGGACAAGGAAACTGTTTAATTAATTAATATTTGTATTATTGGAGATTATATTTTTTTAAAACATGTTTTAATGTATTATTGGGAAAAATTTTAAACATTAAATAAGTAAATCAGTAAAGAAAATTTGTATTTAGAATCCCTAAAACATTCATCATCATAATATTTTAAAGATCATAAATAAAAATTTAATTATTGCATTTTAAATAAAATGATAATCCTTTTAAGTATAGAATTATTGCAAAACTACATGGCAGGGAAAGCGACATTATACTTTGTGCTCGAAGTTTATAACTCAAAGCCAATAAAATTTTAGTTTGATATTATAAAAACAGATTTATGACTTGAAAAAAAATGAACGTGAAATGTTTATCCAATTTATTTACCTCATTAAGGCCTTCCATTATCATATGTTCCTAACATTATTTAAAAAAAAAAAATATTTGCTATAATCTAACCTTGAATGACCTTACAATAAATTCAAACAAAACATGTGAGTATTTGATGAAAATTCGCTTAGCCGTTTTCGAGTAATAAAAAAAAATACTGCAAAACCCGTTATATTGTAATAAAGTACCGACTCTTTAAAGTCCGGGAACGTGCTTCATTATATCATCAATGGGAAATTTTTATTTACCAGAATTTTTGACAGTTTTTACAATAATTTTAAGGCCATCAAAAAACACGAATTACGATTATTTTTTCACTAGGATTTTATTAATTATCATTGTACAAAACGTACTCATACACATATTGGTGAAAAGAATAGAGTAGGTACAAATAGAAAAACCTTATTATTACAACATTTAAAACAATTAAACATTATTAAAATTTAAATTAATAACTTGTCTGTAGTAAATATTTGTATAAAAAATAATACAAAAATACGATTATAGCAGTAGGAAGCAAATAAATAATTTCTTGTCATGATCAATTTGATTAGATTGAATACTTAGTACAAATTTATCTTGTAAATTAGAGCAATGGATTTAAATTAAAATGTCTAACTTAAGTAAGATTTAGTAAATTGCATTTCACATGTTTTTTTTTTAAATGAAAATTAGGAATTTGGAAGGAGAGGAATTGGGAAGGAAATTTTTTTTGTTGGGATTGAAATACAAAATAGGTAGGAATCTACTTTTCGTAGTTATATTCCTCCTCATAACGAGGACTGGTGGATTGTTGGTAGACTAAATGTTGCGGTCTGCGTTGTTGCAGCGAAATGTTGATCTCTTCAGGTGAACGGAAGACATTGTGTTGTGTTGGTTGTGGCTGTCTGTATTGTTGTGGAGCTGGACTGGGTGCGGCCTTACGAGCGCCAGAAAATCCAACTTGGATCTAAATTATAAATAGCATTAATCAGAAATTATTTCAATTTTCAATTAAAATAAATTACTGGTGTACGCTGTGCTGGGACAGATCGATCCTCGGCATAATCTTGACGTTCATCATGATAGAAGCTTTCTGGGTAGTACCGCTCGGAGTAACGCAATGTAACATTGGGCTTACGCTGATGCTCTTCCTCATTGATTGGCTTGTACAGGTAATCATTGACGATTGTGTACTTGGACGATTGATCGCAAATATTATCACCGGATGGTGGCATGCAAATAAGGTGGACTTGATGGAATGTGAAGCCCTCGGGACAGATCCATGAATGCTTTTGACTTTCCTGACAATAGTGGAACACCTCACAGGCGAGACTTTCATCAGCGTAGTAGCCGGTGTTGCGTTCATTGCAATTGAATGAGGATTTCTCTAGCAACAGAGATAGACGATCTGGCTCCTCTTCTTGTTCTTCATCCAATTCAGCCTGTTGTTCTGCTTGGAATTTTTTATTGTTTTGTGCTGGTCGTCTTTGTTGTTGCTGTTGCTGTTGTTGCTGTTGACGACGCTGTTGCAGTTGATATTGTGGCTCCTCTTCTTCCTCTTGCTCGTACTCATAACCACCTCGGTATTGGACAGCTGCAGCTGTGCTGGAGTCTTCTTGGCGTGCTTGGAAACCTTGGGCACGCAGTGGGGCTGCTAATTGTGGGGTTTCATATTGTTGCGCTACCAGTAGAGTGGCAGATGATGCAAACAGAAATAATGCAAGTTGGAGTCTGTAACAGAAATTAAAAGTTGAATTTATTTTTATTTATATAAAATTCAATTGAGATTAAATTGTTAATTATGCAATTTGAAACAAAATAGTTTAAATTGCACAGAAATACGTTGCCCAAAGTACGACCAATTGAACCAGCTAAACCCTTTGTGGATTCAAAGAAGTACTACCAAACAAAGCTCATCTCAACTAGCTAATTACTCACATCTGTAACTCATTCCATTTCAAATTGCTACATACTCCTTCATATTATGGGAGTTAATTAAAAATCCCCGACCATATTTGGAAGCACTCACGTCTTAAACCATCTCTTTAACTTGCTCAATTCAATCAAGTACCAAGTCGAAGCTTTTAATAAGCTTTTGTGGCCAATAACAACTTTAAGCGGTATTTTATTTATTAACACCCGCTGCCGACTGTCCATAATGGGTGGCGATTTGTTATTATAAATGTTGTCTGTGTTTTCACATTTCTTCCGACCATCTTTATAATATGTGGCACTGGATCTCGGTCTGTTACCGCCGCCTATAAGACTTTATGTCATCACACAATGTTATTAATTTAAACCTGATAAACTGAAAGAAGAAAATGCAGAAGCCTAAAGGCGATGGTTTACTTTTACATGTCGCTCGTTGGCTTTCGATCATTTTGAATCTGGTTTTGCGCTGATGCTGGGATTAGTGCAGTACCGCAGACAGTAAATATACGTTGCGTAAGATGTACTGAACATTTTGTCGAAGTGCACAAGTGGTCTGTGATACCCCCGCGTCAGAAATGGTAAAGAATTGAGACATGGTCTTTGAGACTTTGATGCGATTGCATTTTTATATGGGAAGAATATCATGGTTATAGTAACAATGTCTCTATTTGGCATTGTTGTATTTATGTTTGTTCAAAAATTAATGTTAAAATTACACACAATCTGTGTGGTATTTTTTTGTCTAAATTTGAATGAATTTTTCAGTTTAAAAAAATGCAAATCAGAGGGCGAGAAGTGATTATGTAAATATTAATGATGCAAATAAAATATGTCTTGTATTTATTAAATTTTTAGTTATTGCAAAATTAATTTAACAACGTTTCAATGGTCATAAATTATTAATTTTTATTCCAGTAAACAATAGGAAAAAAACTGAGTACATTCTCGATTGCACAGCTTGCAAGAAAGTTAGTTTCGAAATTCGAAATTCGAAATCCATACTTGCTGAGTGCAGGTCAAATTTGTTCAAACAAATCAATTTCGAAACACTAAAATTGCTTTCTTGCTAACAAAACCATCGAGAATGTTCCCCAATATTTTATAAAATTATTTACTTACAAGTAAAATTTAACTATCAATTTGAAAATACTGTAATTATATCCGTGGTCAGTTGACTTAAAAAATGTGCCCAAATTATGTCGAAAAAAAAAATTGCCTCGGTGAAAGTGAAGCAGATGCAATCAGTTGCTTCAATTCAACTTCATTTAATTTTTAACTTCTTTATGCACATTGATGGTGGTCTTAAATTGCGGAATTTTCGTTTCTTTCCATTTTTTCTTTAAAAGATGTTAACTTTAAATGACATCGTTAAGCTTCTGGCTGTAATCGACATTCCTATTGTAATAAAATTTAAATTTTTCGTCAATTCATTACATGTTTTAAATAACTATACTAAATTATTTATGTGACTTGGGCAATATCTGGTTAGTTGCCACCGCTATTATTCATTGTAGCGCTTTGATCTACTGACTGTACCCGTAATGTAGTGGCGAAAAGTAAAACTTTTACTTTCGTTTGTGTTTTCCATCGGCGGGTATTTGGTAGCATATTATTATTATGGTTGACAAAAATTCACAAATTTAAAAAATGTGATTTTGCATTGAAAGACCATTTATCTTTTAATGTTTTGAGTTATTACGGTTTAAAATTGTACAATTTTTAAATGATTACGAAATTGATGAAAATGAGGAATGGAATAAATCGTTATTAAAAAGGTGAAGCTTCCATCAATCATGGTCCATAGTCACCTTAGATTATACAGCACAATTCTTGGATTAAATGTAAAATGAAATTAAATAAATAAACAAAATAAAATAGTTTTTTTTTCAGTATTTCTTAAGGTATAATTTTTAAATCTTGACTTTGTTAAACCCAATTTATAATTGTACATTAAATTGTACTTTACAGTCAAAAGTGGGTGTAGAAGTAGATGGAACTGACTTAAAGACAGACGGAAATCCCACATTTGACTAGGATATGTTGAAACTTAGATCAAGACAATGTTCAATTCAATGCGAATTTAATTGATGTAATAAATATCAAGCAGTTCAAGGTCGTTACGACATTTTGATCTTCAAGTAATTCTTCCTAATGATCTGATCTTTTCGTTGTGTGATTCAACGATGGCTATAAAAATGATTTCAATCTAACTTGTTTAATATTTACTCGCAATTTGCAGTTGCTGAAGGTGAGTGATTAACTTGTATGTCTTCCACAACGTATTCTTGTCATTTATCTAGTTCAATTAGTCTTTTTTAAATGGCTTGGAAATTACAATTTGTTTCTTGCATCATTTTTTATTGTTAATGAAGGAGATGAAAACCATTTTATTGGGAGTAAATGTTTTTTAAGAAAAATAGCTGCTTTTAAAAGAGAATCTGAATCATTAATTATATTTTAAACATAACAATTTAAAAAGTAAATATAAATTAATTGATCATAAATTAACGAAACGTGTTGATAATTAGGGAAAAGCGATGATCATTAAACTGAATGGTTTGTGATTTTAAAACGAAAGTATTGCGATTTTTTTTTTGATTTAGCAGACAAATTAATTGGTCAGTAGCATTGCTCATTTATAATAATTAGTGAACATAAAATATTTTAACAAAAGCTATTAAATATTTAATAACAGTTCATTAGTTGTTAAATATTAATGCCCCGGCTTTAATAAAATGCGGTTTCACATTAATTTTTCAAGAAATATAACTTTTAAACCTTTAATGCTATTATTTTTTGGTTGCTTTTAAATTAAAGAACAACTCTTCCTCTAAAAATTACCATCAGCACATTTTTAAACAAAAATAAGTTCGACAAAAGAAGCGGCCTGAATGAAACATTTCATTTTATATTTCAACAATTCCTCTGCAGAAACCGATTAATCTCTTAAATTGAAATGCAACTTCATACTACACTCAATCCAACATTTTTTGCTATGATCATGCACTTAAAAATCGCACTCGAATCACACAAAACAAAAAACTGAATCACAACTTCATCCCAATCCATTACACTCATACGTGTTATGTTTGGAAAACTTCTTCAAGCGCGTTCAAGTGGATCTTCCATCGTTACACTAACTAAAGCTGCAGTTTCATTTGGATAGCCACTACAATGATTTTATGATATCTACTCTTCATTGTGCTCACTTTCTGTTTGCGTGCATGCTTCACTTTTTGTGTAATAAAAGATGAATTTGGATGCCAATTGAAGGAGAGAGTAGACATTGTTATTGTTAAATTATTACAAATTATCTGTGCATCATTTTAAATGCAATATAGTTTAACCATGATCTTTTAGCGTAGATTTTACTTTTACTTAAGTGTCGGCGAGTTTGCCATAAATAATTGTAAAGGCAACGATGCGTTTTAAATTAACATTATTGGTTGGTGCGTGTATGTTAATATGTTTCAAGTTCAAGCACATGTTTGACCATTGCAATTAATTGTATTTATATATGTAGAGATTTTAATTTGAGTGTTTTATGGATTCTAGAAAACGAAAGTGCTTTTTTAGAAATGAGAAAGTAAATGTTAATTTGTTGTGATTTCGTATTTTAATTTTTTATTAAAAAAAGTTTTTAATTATCGTTATAGAACTTCTTTTTTAATTGTAATCCTTTAAATACAATAAAAAAAATTTTTGGACGAATTTTTGCATTTTTTCATTAAGCACAACCATAAAAGAACTTTTAAATATTTTAAAACTCAGTTACAGAAATGTGAAGACAACAACAATACGACCAGAGTAATAAATAATTCCGTGGAAATATTTCCACGGCAAAAATCCTGGTTAAAAAAGTGAGGTAAGAATATTCAGTTTGTCAATGTTTATGCATATTAACAAGGGACAAAAACGATTTTTTCTATACTTTTAAATCAGGCTAAAAGAATAATAGAGCCTTCAATAAATATTGTGCAACTTATTAAATTATTAAGCTCCATTATTAAAAACTTTGTGAATTTTTTAATTACACCAATTTAAATTGAATTTTTGACCCACATTTCATTTACAAACATAAATTTCATAAGCTATTTAGATCGCAAAAATTCCTCTAACTATAGTTTTACCCAAATCAGCAATTTTCCACAAATTTCATGCATAAATCTCAGAATAAATTACATTGAAATTTTTTTGTTCATAACAATTTTTTTCTGTGCTAATTCAAATCAACCGCATATTGTCTGCATAAAGATAATTTAAATTGCCCACACCATTTCATTGTGCTGCACATAAACTCCTATACATATACATAATTACATAAACAAATAAATTATGCAATGAAATGAATATTTGCATCCATAAAAAGATGAGATGTATTCTGTAATCATGAAGTGCCGAAATGGGCGCACACGCCTATCTATACATTATTTACACGATTATATTCAGGTCTGAAGTAACTTGGCATGCCATTTCAGACGCAACACATTACAAGATGATCGTCTGGTAATGTCTGGTAAACAACAACCGTACAACAAACAATAATTGTAAGGTAACAATTTCTATTATTTGAGTTGACTGAAGCTGAACACTTCATTTCACACATTAAATCGCGATATATTTTCACTTTTCACATGCAACAGTGAGATGCAATATGTGTAATGCAATAAATGGTGACTGACTGTAATATATTTACACGATAAAATGCAATATTTTATTTAGCTTTTACTTTTTAACAATATAAACTATTATTTTTTTAAACATTTTATTTATAAAAGTAAATAATGCAATCAATTTTAATAGTGAAAAAATATTATCAATTTACAATTTGATTAAAAAATGTCATGGACTGCTTTAAATAACAAATAAAAATGTAAAATAATTTTTTTTTAAAACATTGTCTTTAAACGTTTTTTGCAAGGATTTACCCTCTTTTACATTGCTTTTTTATGACGAATTATGCAAAGAAACAGCCACTGATTTGAAATATATTAAAAAGTGTCGGTCTAAACTAGGAATATTTACATAATATTTTTTCGATATATCGAAATTTAAAACAATATTTTTATCACGATTAAAATATCTCCAAATGCCGAAATACCGACGATTCGTCAACTTTTGAGCTCATTTCATAATTTTTTTATGAAGGGTGATCCAATTGGCAGTAATTTACATTTGTGTGTAAACTGTTTTGCATATATGACGTTTGTGTGAAATCTTTTGTTTACGTTTATAAACATAAAATATTTGAATAGCAACCACAGAATGAACCATTTAAGAGTTAGTCGTGAGCATTATTTAAAGGAAATAATTTTTAAACGTTAAATTGAAGGAACAAAACTTATAATTTAAATAAAGAATTTCCTTAATACACTGATTATTATTTTTGATTTAGAATTCAAATTAAATTTGATGAATTTAGAACAGATTGACCGGAAAACAAAATGTCGTGAAAGCCTCATTAATATCGATTTATTGATATCCCGATATTTTGCAAACATCCCTACTGTAGAGACTTTGAAATCCTCATTAAATTGATTTTTTTATATCAAGTTTGATTCCACTTTTAATTATTTAATAATTAACTGTAATTGCACCTATTACTAATAAATAATCTTCATATTTGATTTCTGCAATTTATAACACAGTTATGAATACTCAACCACTTCATTATACAGAAGCACAAAAATAAAATTAAGTTATCACGTTACGGCGATAACTGCAATTTGCATAATTTAAATATTTGTCCCACTGTTATGAAATTTTGTGATCATGTTAAAAATAAACTTATAAATCCATTGATGGTCTCACTATAAAATTTAATGGCAGCAATAAAGCCCGCATCGCACTGAAACAAAATATTCATAATTCAGTCTACTCACGCAGATAATCATCATAATAATATACTGAGAATAAAAGCTCCATTGATGATTTATAAAAGCTGAGCCCAAGTTGAAATGCGAGACGACAATTTATTTGTATAATTTTACCTGCTCTGTTTCAGAGCTTTTGAACTAAACAAAAGTGAACTTAATTTCTTTTACATAATCACAAGTGGTTGCAAGCGGAAAAATATGAGAAATGATAAAAGCAAAAGGAAACCGGTTCAAGAAGAAAAGTTCAAAAAGCAGGTGAATGAAAGTACCTGATGCGCGATATGTGTGTGCTTGGCATGGCGAGGCACCGCGCGCGGGTAGATGGATGGAAGTAAAACTGCACGCATAATAATACGCGAGGCCGTTATATTAAACATTCAAGTTTGTGCGGAGAGTGTAAAGACGCAGAAAAGTCGCTTAAAATGCCAAACGGGATTTACCAAAGAATAATAATTGTAAGTAAGTTGTAATTTGTGTTTTGTGACGGAAAATGCAATATGCGATATAATTTTTAAATGAGATTTGTTATGTGTTGTTGCACTTTACTGCATTGTTAATTTTTAATATTGTACAACCCGTACGTAAGCATTTAATGGTGTCTTAAACTCTTTAAAGGGAATTTTTATTTCATATTATTGCATCATAAGCAATCGTTTCAAAATTTATAGAATTTGTCAACGTCTTAGAGTCTATTAAAAAATGGATTTTTAAAAGCATAATCTTTATTGTAGTCTGTAAAATATTTAGGATCTTTGACACCTTAAACAAAAAATAAGCAATTATGATGAGTGTCGTGTTTTTAAAAGTACGTTTCTATTAAATTAGTAAAACTACTGATTACATATTGTATTCAACGCATTCCACTTCCTCACATAAATTTTGAACCTTTGTTTCCTCTCGCATATTATCTTCCAAACGAAAGTATAATTTGTTTCCTATCTCCATTCGTATAACTGTAACATATCATGTGCTTTAATTTAAGCTTTTTCCGCAAGCTTGCACGTCATTTTGAAACGATCGCGTTTATCGAACTGCCAATGATTTTTATTCGATTTTTTTTTTTGTTGCATTCTACAATCGTGAGTTTGTCCACCTCGCACATAAATACTCACACCAAAATATTGTGTAATACTCGCCTGCCAGAGTACATCGCGTTTCCTTGTCAGGAAAAGCAAAAATTATGATAACCAAGAAGATGAAGAAGAAAGCAACTAAAAGTGAACACTCTGAATATCTCAAAATTAATCAAGCAAAAAATAAAAACAAAAATTAACCGAATTGAAGCATAAATTGAATCACAAATTTCTCTTTCAGTATACATTGAAATTGAAATTAAAGCACACACATAATATGCGGCATAATATGTTAAGGAGTGTCCCGCATGTAACTTAAAGACGTAATTGATGAAATAAGAAAGACGCGGACAAAAAAGGGTAACACACACGTCGATGTGTACACGCATAATGACAATATATGTAACACAAACTCGCATCATAAACATTCCGTGGTGCGGCATTTAATCGAAGGAGAGTAAGTACCGCTTTTCGTATACGATTTATAATTTTGCGTGTTTTAAATTTAATGCGTCCTATTCGAATTTTATGTGCACTCTTACCGCAACAACAATTTTGTAAGTAAACATTTCCAACTGTGGGCTGAATGCGGGCTTTTTCTGTTCGGGGCAAATTTATTTATTTATTTTTTAATTGAAAAGCAGCTTTTATGACACTTTGGCATTTAAAAGACAAATTGTTATTAATTGATTTGTTCGATTTTTAGAGCGAATTCCTTTAAGATGACTTTACGTCACATGTATTTCTTGGAGAAATTGTAGAGAGAGTTTCAATAATTATAATTGTGAAATTATCATCGCATTTTGGGTTTTTTTTTGTGAGGAGACAAGTTGTTGCTTTTCTAATTAAAGACTTGAAGCAGATTTAATTATTGAATTGAATTAAATCAATTGGCACCTTAAGTCTTTAAAATGCTACACTTATAATAATGATAATAAATACATTTCGAAATCAATTTTAATTTCAATCGAATGGAATGTCTGTTGTCTGAAGAAAATGAAAATGTCGAAATAAATGCAATTACTTATTGCCTTTTAAAATCATTGCGATGACATCATCAAAATACTCATTAAATTAAATCACTTCCTTCTCTAAATTGACAATTAATTTCAAAATAACAAAAATAAATCAATTTATTTAAAAACAATGAGCCCACATACATTTCAATTTAAATTATCATCATTATAATGCAATTACATATTTTAACATTGCATAAAAAATTTATCTAGTCAAAAGATCACATTTCACACAAATTGCATCTTTATGATTACTTTACGAAAATGCTTTTAGGCTATGTTTAATCTCAAAGAAAATGTCTTGCCACCTCACTTAAGAAGCTCTGCACAATTATTTCGACCATGAGATTTTCTTCACAATGTGGCAGTTAACAATAAAAGCCACAGTTCAGTATAATTGTGGTCAGAGGTTTTGAATAATCTTTAGTTGAGTCTTACGACGGTACACAGTCAAGGGTATTTTCTGCAGCATAAGAACTATAAAGTTGTCTTACAACTTTTCTATACATGAGTAAGATTTTTGCATGCTTTCTACATGCCAATTTTAAAGACACAAATATGTTTTGTGTACAAAATTTTAACATAAAATGTACAGCTGTGCATTGGTGGCTTGTTACCATTCTTTTTGTTTTATATTTTTTTGTGATTTCCCGACTTTAACTTAATTTAGGTGCTGCAGAAATACCCGCCAGATGCAAATACCTATTGTGGTTTGAACGTATAGACATTGTGTGCAGATCACAAAAATTTTGTGTTCCTTGGCAACGTTTCCATGACATAGTTCCATAAAATATATAAAGTTTTGTAACTTGCAATTTATTCTATGGCGAGATTGTAAGATCTTTGCGGTAGTCAAGCTTTACTGTTGGCGTGGCAAATGATTAACAGTTATGATTTGATCACTATTCTGAGAACATGCAGTTTTTGCAACAAATGGGTACGCCCTTTTGTAATTAAATCATATTTTTTTATTGGTAAATTTTAGATTGAAAAAGAAAAAATTATAAAAAAAAATAAATTGAGGTTTTTTATGTTTTTAATTTTTAATTTTCAATGAATTATATTGGATCAATTATTGTGAATTTGAAATCAGACTATGCGTCTTATGCTAATTAAATATAGAAAGCTCTCTGACAATGAATTCATTCGATATTGCTTGTAACTGGATTTGCATTTATGAATTGTTCAGAGAAAGTTTGGTTAAACAGGGATTATGGAAATTGATTCATAATATGAGTTATTGCCGTTTAAATGAACTGAATTAGATGATGGGTTTTTTCCTGTGGTGATTTTAAATGACCTTTTAATAAGACTTTGTTTAATCTTTAATGAACATTTTAGTTTTTCAAATTCGTTTTTCTATTTAAGTTTTAAATCGCTTAAAGATTTTTTTTAAAGGATTTGAAAACATAATTGAAATTAAAATTAAAATTTTAATCATTTTGTAAAAAAAATTCCAAATTTTTATTTTAATAAAATTTAAAAATAATAATTTTCCAAATTTTTCAAAAAAAAAATCTCCAAACTCTTTTTTTAATGAATTTTTTAATTTAAAAAAAAAACAAGTTAAAAATGAATGCAAAATTTATTAAAGTTCTTTAGGTATTTCATTTATGTATTATTATCACATGAAATGTCTTGTTTCTTTTATTAAATATAATCAGAAATCGTTTAAATATTCCACCAAATTAAGTCAAAAAAATCCACAATGATTACAAAAAAAGACGCAGCAATAAATCCTTATAAACTTCCAAAATATGCAAAACACTTTCTTTTTCACTCAAGATACGTACAAGCACGTCTAACCGCAGTTACACTTTAATTGCAATTTAAATAAATAACATTACGAACAAAAACAAGCCATTTGACAAAACTTACCGCATTTGGAATTTATTTTTTGCCAACAGAAACAAAATAAAACCGCAATTGGTGGAAAATCACTTAATAAAATGCGAACGTGTTTTATTACACTTATTTTAATTCACTTTCGTTGCACTTTTGTATGTTGTTAAACCTTTTGCAAATTTGCGGAAAAACGGTTTTATTAAAGCTCCTAGACAACACCAACAGGTTGTTTTAAGTATTTAATAAAAATAATTGATGGTCAACTTGCAACCTCACTTCCACAGACAATTCTTTACCAAATGAGTAACTTTCTACTCCACACAATTGTTTTTATACCAAAGAGGTATTTCCAATTGATCCCTCCACTTTACCGATTCGCGCCAAAAATTCTCTCGTTTTCTCTCTCAACTGTAATATTGGTTGTTCATACGAAACATGATTTTTCATTTTAAAATGGTTTAAATTTTATTACTTAAATTAATTTGACGAGTTATGATGAGGTACGAAAATTTGCCCGCTAACAAAATGGAGCTATATTTGCTTCAAATTATGCATGCAGATCAGTTTGCGCATGTCGGCTTTGTACAAACCGAAAAAAAACGCTTTTTTTCTGCGCTTGTCTTCAAATCAACATTGAAATTAAAACGGTGATCTAGTTTAGATGACTCTCATTTTCACGATGCATAATTAAATGAATAAAAAGCGTGTTGAAAAGTTGCCAAAAAATGTGTATTGGTTTTTCTTTTTTTTAATTACGTAGCGTCAATATGTCTATTGAAGCGACAAGGTTATTGAGTGTATATTTTTCACCTTCATTAAATAAACAAACATCACTTTTTTGTTATTATTAAACAAATAATGGCATCAATTTTCAATTTTCATCAAAACTGTCACAATCAAAACAATCGTCATGCGAATTTTCATACTGCTTAATTTAATTGTTGTACTTTTGAAAAGAGATAAATTGTTTCAATTTCAAAAACAAATAATAGGGAATCACTTGAATGCACACACACAGGATGCTAGGATCTTAGTGCAGCTCTAATTTTTTTTGACACAACAACAAGAGCACATTCAATTTTTAGACGACGAAAAAAAATGATTTATGATCAACACAACATGTTTTCACTTTTTAACTCGAGCAGTCATGCTGAGCACTTATCCGCAACGCAAATCAATAGAAAGCCATTCATCTTCTGTTGTTGTATGTTGCATTCATTACCACCACATTGTGTAGGGATCTATCATTTAATTTGTATGGAGTACAGATGCAGGTCTCGTGGTTTTATTGTAATCTCTCGAGTTCTTTCATTACAGGTGATGTGGTGTGGCCTTTGGGTCAAGGTTAGGGGATCTTTATTTTTAAGTAAAATTGTGGTTTTTATCTTAACTTCTTGATATTTTTATAGCTTCTGGTGTTAGGGCTTTTTTAATCAGATTGATTGATGTCTGGATACGTTATGCAAGAGTTTTTAGAGTAAATTGAGAATTTACTTTTTTTTATTTATTAATAGGATATAAACAAAGAGTTGCATTGGAATGGATTAATTTTATCTTCTCCTTATTTTAATCTTTTCAACTACACAGACCCTTAGTTGTTTTTTTCTTCAATTTTTGTAAGAAAAATGTGATTAAAGCTTAATAAGCAGACGGTTAATGTCATTAAAAAAATGTTCCTATTAATTAAAAAACAAAACAACATTCTCCAGTATTGTTTGTTGAATGAAAAGCAATAAAATTAAGTTCTTGAAAAATGCAATTATATTAATAATTCTACTGACATTTAAAGTGATTTTAATCACAACAACCTTAAAAAATTTATCGGCAGGGAGAGCAAGACTTAGTTTTATATTTTAAACTTTCCTGAAAAATTATTAGATTATGAAGGTTTTTGATCTTGAATCTTATCGGAGTTCATGAGAAATCAATTTAAAACTAAAGAATTTACACTATGCTCTATTTTAACGGTCAATTAAGGAAAACGTTGAGTCTTGTAATTATCTTATAAATATTTAGATTAAGAGAAGTTTAAGTTACCAATATTCTACTTTTAAAATTTTATAAAAAATGAAACAAATATTGAAAAAAAAACAATTAATTAAAATCAACAAACTGCTAGTTAATTAAATTTTTCTCACCATATTATGTATTATTAATAAAAAATACATTAACGAGTGTTCAATTAACACCAAAATTAACATGCATATTAACCTTGACGATTGTTTTAAACGCGCTTTATAGTTTCAAGTTTTAATCTGAACTTAATCACTGCAAAAAACCGCTTAAAAAAAAATTTCCGTCATCATCTTCGACTCACTTCATTACCTCAATCAATTTATTTGATAATTAATTGACTTACTAATTTACAAGATGCCGCGATATCACATATGTGATGGTAAACTTCCCTGAGAGTGAAGATTTCAGAGCATCTTTAACTTTAAATTTAACATGGATTATACTTCCCGACCAACGTCAATAATTGTAAAGACAACTTTCAATTTTCAAATTACAAATTCGCAGTTTTATCTCCCACACACACAATCATGGCTTAATGCAGACAATCGATTAAATTCTGAAAACACACAACAGGCAATGTCTTGTGAGATCAAACGCCTCACAAATAAAAAACATTAAAAATGGATAAAAGACGCAGCTCAATATTAAACCGCACACACTTTCAAATAATTTTGTTCCGCAGTATTAATTTTTTAATTCTTCCCATACAGACTCTGCCAAAAAAATTTTTTTGCTATCATTAATTTTCTTTTAAATTGTTTTTATTACCATTCTGGTAAAATATGCAATTTATTTGGGATTTATTGCACTGCGTGGAAAATCAGTTCGCATATCAATCAAGTTCATGGTGGTTTTTATTTGGGGAGGTGATCCAATTCAACGCACTCAAAGTCAGTGAGTGAGGTTGGTTTCTAATAAAAATGCTATACCGACATGCAGTGAGCATATTTCACGCTGGTAATGGCAGACAGTATTGAGGCACAACGTTTTGATTGGCCTTCAATCAAAGTGCAAAGTTGAAAGCGTTGCGTTGTGCTGGTTTTATGTGCGAGTTGCATTGTTTTCAAGCTGACGTCTTTTAATTTATATAGATTATTGTGTTTTTGGCTGCAATTAAAAAAATTAAATGAAGTTTTTTTTTTTGAATATAATTTGAGTAAAATTCAAAAATATTTTTGAATTCAATTTAATTATGTAAATTATTTTGGTACAATTTAAAATTTTAAATCATAACATTCACCAACTCGGTAAAATGTTTGAAATTGAAACAAAATTGTAACAAAGAGATAAATTGCTGCATCAACTCAATACTCATCGCCTGCAATCAAATACAATAAAATAACTATGTAGAGATGAAATTAATGAAAATGTATAGTCGTACAAAAACTTTGCACCGCAATCAAATACTTCAAGTGTTTAGGAATGCGTGCAAAAATAATGAATTTTCTAAATTATTGTAACCACGAAGATTGGATTGAGTGCAATTTAAGTCAGCAAATAAGTATGACGATTGATTTAATTATTATGAAAAACCGATTGTATTTTTTTTGTAATTCGCTTTGTTAAATTTGAACAATTTTTTTGTTGCTATAACTATTCATTTATTTATTTAAATATGTAGAAATTAAATACAAAGGACTTTTTAAATATTTATTATTTCAAAATACACCTAAAATTCAGGGTAGAGTCACGACTTTGATTTTATTTTGCGTATTTTTATCTAATTAATTACAGGTTTGAATTTAAATAAAATCTTTGTAAAATATGTATTTTTATCTGATCAGTTCAAGCATTAATTAAGAGTTTAGTCCATTGAGAAAGCTTAATTAAAGTGATAAGGTACTTTAAAAATTTCTTTAAGCCCACATTCTTACTTTAATTCATAAAGTTTTCACTTCAAATTTCTCGTCACGCTTTTATTCATATTACATTTAATAAAATTTTGGCATTACCTGAAAGTTCACAATGTTAAGAAATTTTACAGAATTTTCACTAAAACCCATAAAAATACTTAAGCTGTTATACAACATTTATTTGAAGTCGTTAAGTGTAACTTAAGAGAATTACAAGGTAAACCCTTGTTTTTAAATTAATTTTGTTGGTTGTAATTAATATTTCATGGCCAATTTAACACTTTAAGAAAATCCGGGTGATGAAAAAAATAAGACTTAGCAAAGACATAAATTATTTAGTTAAACTAAATAAAGAAAACCTTACAAATGTTTTCTTGAAAATGAGTTTAATTTAAGTTAATAAATGTAATTTTATTAAAACACATTCAAATTTAATACAGTTTAAGAGTTCAAGAATACAAAAATTAAGAAATTTAAATTATTGAAAATACAGTTGTCCTTTTAAAAAGGATTATTAACAGCTAACAATTAAAATGTTAAGCTTTCTAAAGAAGTTTTAATAAACGCTGTGAAATCTTTACAAGTTCTTAAAGTTATAAGTGTTTTTATTTGTCGCCAAAATAATTTTCTTTCAAATAAAATCTTTAATTCAATTAAATTTTCTGCTTGAAAAAAAAGTAAGGCCACCCAGACGTCATCATATCACACCTTTAAAAAAATTGAAGCAAAAGCAACATTTCTTGCAACACGCTTTTGCCTCCTACACGCACCCACTTTTCATCCCACCTCCTTGAGCAACACACTCGACTCCTATCGCAACATAACTTTAATCGTATTTATAGACGCTATATACAAATTTACAAATGTCACAGGTGTTCTCGAAATTCTTCTAAAGACACCAGCTTAAAATAACATTAAATGCTAACTAATGAATCGACGCACGGATAATATGCTCAGCCGTTACTATTATCCTCTACCATCATCAGCTTGCTGCGGTAACGAAAATCCATTTGTGTTTTTCATTTAAGTCGAAGTGTAATGAAAGCATCTCGTAAGTGCATCATTATTCATTTGAAAAGTCGTAAGTTTTATATAAATAAAGACTTGAAACTTAAAAAATAACCATCCCGCCTTAATATTTTCAGAGAAAAAAGTGTCTGAAATTTCACGAGAAAACGAAACGGCGCCGTACAAACATTTATTACGATAAACGCGGCGTGAATTTCGTGAAAAGTAATGTGTAATGTTCCTTGTGATCACGTTGTGTGTGGAAATTTGTTGGGAAGAGTATAGTCGAGCGGCTT
This sequence comes from Sylvicola cinctus, assembly GCA_963854165.1. NCBI lineage: Eukaryota > Metazoa > Arthropoda > Insecta > Diptera > Anisopodidae > Sylvicola > Sylvicola cinctus. The sequence continues at coordinate 61,543,147 of OY974082.1, read as the reverse complement.
CAAAGATCAATATTTACATCAAGTTGTGTATTTTTGGCCTCCCCAATCACAAATTCAATTCGAGCATTTCTCATCATATATACAATTGAAACACTAAACGCATGCATGTACGTTACAATCCTACAAGTAGCCAGGCCGAGATGAGGAGCGGGCGGCATGGATGGCGGCGTCGCGACGCACAGAACAAATATATTGCACGAGTGTGTGCTTTTGAGAACGGCCACACAATTTTGCCAGTCAGTGGTTTTTTGTTGGCAGCGTCTGATATCACCTGTTTTATTCGTTTTATCCACTTCCCCTATTTCAATGAAACTATTTTCAGTGACGTAGAATGCAAATCTAGCTGCTGGCGATCAAATACAATACGGCGATACATTATTTTGTTGAACTTTAAAGCATTGCATCGCGACGCATTATTGTTTTGGCAACAAATGCAATTTATTAATGTGACGAAAGTAAAATGTGCACATGATTGTGTTCTTTGTTGTTATCGTATTTAAATTTGCACAAATGGGCGTCAATTTAAACAGTTTTGTTCATCTTAATGGGGAATGGGGAAGGTAAAATTGTATTTAAACTACAATACATTTTGAAATATAATTAAAAAGAATCTGCAGTAATAAAAAGCAACACCTGTAAGGATGGACTGATCGAGGGTGCTTGGTAAATTCGTTATACAATCAGGAATTGTGTACAATTTCATAACACAGAAACTGCCGCTCTCATCAAGCTTAGAAATATCTACAATCTGATGATAATTTAAGGACAGAAGAATACCAAAACTTGTACAAAAATAAAATGTAAAAATTAAAAGCCCAAGAAAACGTTTGAATTCAATCGACGAAGATTGCGAATTGTTTTAATTTATTAAAATTTGCGACTTAAAGATCACAATCGTTCGGCCGAGACAATTAAGAGCCAACTTTTTGATTGATTAAAGTTATGATCAAAGAAGTAAAGGTCAGCTCGAGAATTAAAAGTTGTCGCCATTTTACAATTTTTTCATATAAAAAATTCTCCAGGATGACGTCAAACTGTCAAAAAACACAATATTCTCCCAGATGACGTCACAAGGCACACCTGTCAAGCAGACCTTAACTTTATGGATTTATTCTTATGAATTAAAGTCACAAGTGAGAAATATTTTTAGAAAAAATTCATAATTAATAATTTAAATTCATGAAAACTGTTCCTTTTGAAAGAATTTTTTTTTTTGAGACGAATATAAGGAAAATTTATTTAAATTCAATCCATCTGTAATTCGGGTGCTGCCTTATATTTATTGCAATTTAAATTGAAAACATGATTAACATTACAAATGAATAAAAACAAAACTCCTAAAACCACTCAACACTTAACACATTTCTAATTATCGTCTCATTAAAAGAAAATGTATTTTGTCATAAAATTGTCAATCTGCTTTCTGTTTTTCTAAGCTACAAAGCTACGCAGTGTGTCATGGTGCGCCTAATTTTATAGTCAACTACATATAAATGGTTTCATATTTTGTACATCATTGAATGAACTGAGAATAATTAGTCAACGATGCGTATAGCGACCACGATCGACGCAACGTCTGCATTACTAAATAAAAGACCTCACACGCGTTGCTACTCTTTTAATCTTCGTGGTGTGTTTTATTTGACCAACGCGCATCTTTATTTATATTTCTTAAATGAATCTGTGTTTTCGTTTTTTTTAAAGTTGTAGATAAATGGTGACTGATAGTTATAATTTAATAGAACTATAGCTGCACATTGGAAAATAAGGAAAAATGCAGCAAGGATGCGTCTATCTCCTAGTTATCATCATGATGCTGAAAATGCTGAGAATCAAAATAAGCAGAAGTGTTTGTGCAAATGTACAAGTCTAGTTAGGGATTATGCAAATTAAACTTAGCACTTTGCAGACACTTTCTTAATAAACTTAAGGATCTGGCATCAAAGCGCCTAAGGAACCAGACACAGTTCACAACGTAACTGGATAGATTTTAAACAACTTAAATTAGCTTTGTGATCACTGGGATGAGTGGGATTTAAGGGGCACTAGTTGGAGTTTGGAATTGTGTCGCGTTAAGCCTCCCACTTAAACGAAACAATCAATCAACAAATGTAAGTAAGGTAACATAATATTAATAAAGAGATTAAGTAATCCTTAATTAATTCGTCATTTGTTAAGCCACAGTTTCTTGTCTACTAGTTCAAAAAATGCCTTGTTGACTTTAGAATTATTTTTAAGTTAATGACATCAAGTCAATCCTTACATAATGATGAGACTACTGAGTGACAAAGGTGTCTTATATCAAGCACGATGCCTGATGATACTAAAAAGAATGGTTTATCGTGGTTGAAGTAAATATTTCCAGGTACAGATTTTCGTTAAAGTCATGAAAACTTGTAATAAGAAATAAGAAACCACAATCAAAATCTAAGAAATCAAATCAAATAAAATTAAAAACAAAAGGCAAGTGTAATAATACTTCAACAACTGCATAATTTAATTAGTCTATAACAATGAACATTCATTCACTGCTCAATTATAAATTCCTCCCCACACAAAAACCCAGCACCCACAATTTTGCATTGAACTTTGAAGTCTATCGCAAATATGCCACAAAATCATAACAAAGCAGGTGAATTTTGCAGCACACGCACACGACTGACAAACAACATCCTGCTTCATCATTCCGCGATTCACGGCTGCAGCCTGCACGCAGTCGAATCCATAAATGCAATGTGGATCACGCTCATCTGTTGGAAGTAATATTTCATTTCAGCATAAATGCCACCGGCTTCCTTTTACCCATTTCGACTTTAATCGCGCAATATGGCACGCGTCGCGTCGCTTAGTATTTGCACTTCATTCCTCCTCGTTCATTGCGTACGGTTCAAAAAAAAAAAAAAAAAATAAATCAGCACGAAGCTACTTTGCGTTGCACAAAGTAAATAAAGCAGATTTATTTTTAACCCAGAACTGTTAGTTTGCTGTGCGGATCAGCAAAGGGTGCAATTTGGTGCACAACGCACAAAGTGAGGAACTGCAATATGCAACATGGTTGCTGCTGCATTATTTTATTTGCATACAGGAAATATAAAAGCAGTTTGTGCAATTTTGAAAATGCAATGTGAGTGCACCGCCATGATGCAGGCGTTTGTGATTATTTGCGGGACCATGATTTTTAAAGTTATTTAGAAATGCAAATCATGCGTCCTGACTCAACTGATTTTTCAGCGCTCATCCACAAGACAATTCACAAAATGATGAACATGCGAGACAATGAGCTCATCGGGGAGGAATTTCCTTGCAGTCTCGATTGTTTGAGGGATTTTCTTTCCATCCACATTTTTCATATACTTGATTAATGGCATTTCCTTGTTTTATGGGATTTATGGGACCGGCATAAAACTGCGCGCGTTTATGCATTACCAAAATGTGTGTGCGTGCAACTGTTGTTTCATCATTACAATTTATAAGATGCGCGCGCATTCAAACATCCAGCCAGTCTAATAGTTATTAAGACACAACGAAGATCGCATCCATCGGTGGGTGAGTGACCCTGAAGGAGAAATAAACACATGCCAAGAAAATTTCAAATTTATTCTTGGTTGTACCCATCGAAAAACGAATGCTACATGATAAATAGATGTACGGCAAATAAATTACATGAAAATAGCATAGAAAACGCATAGAACAAAATCGCTCAACAAGTGCTTAAGACTTTGAGGCGAGGATCACGGCTCACGCACACATTCGAGTCTGTACTTCCAATTTTAAATGATAATATTTTGAATTCTATACTACTTTAAGCCACGTTAATGTTAACATATACATTTTAGTAGCATGATTCTAATATGCTTCATTTGAATTATGCTGTGGAAAAACAGTGTGTGTCCGCAAATAGCTCAAAAATATTGACTATAATACATATTTTTCTATGTTATGCAAGCCGTGAGTCGCGACCGCGATGCCTCAAATGCAAGCGTAAGGGAAATAAATCCAAAATAAATTTGAAATAATTATCTAAGTATGTCTATGAGGGCACATAAACATTATAAGGAAAAACACGTGTTACGGTATTATACGTCCAACCGCAACAAAGTCGTCAGCCCAATCTAGAAACGTTCTGGCTTACAATTTTAAACGTAAAAATACAACAAATAAAATGTGAACTTCACTGGATTCATCTAAAGTCTGTGAAGACGCACATACTGAGTGTTCGTGCACCTCCTGGATGAGCCCGAAATAGAAGTAACCGCTATAAGAAAATGCGCTTTCTTAAAAAATAAGAAAAAACTGCATAAACTGCACTTTATGCTGCACCACCTATATGTATACCGAAACTGCAAGCGGTACAGTGACAACTGACAAGCCAGGCGTGCTCGTAAAATATTATTAGTTCCGTTCTATTGAGATTTCATTTAGTCTATTTCAATAGTACGTTTTGTTTATATTTTAAACTATTTTCGCTAGTCGACAAGAGATGGCGCTTTTATTTTAATGATCAAATCATCATTAATTTAAACGTTTTCTGAATGGCATTTTAACTTTTAGTTTTTATTTTTGTACAAGATTAAGTATTTTCCTGTTTGTAACTTATCATCAGATTGTAAATGTTTTTAATCCTGATTATCATGGCTACTTAAGTGTCGTGAAATGGTCCACGATTCCTTATTGTATAATGAATTCACCACGCAGCCTCCATTAGTTTATTCTTTCAAGTGTTGTGTGTTATTATTGCAGATTCCTCTTAATTTTATTTCAAAATGTATTGTAGTCTGCAAAGTTTTCTATATAATTTTACCTTCCCAATTCCCCATTAAGATGAACAAAACTGAATTGACGCCACTTCGTGTAAATTAAAAAACGATTACAGCGCCATCTTGCGGCCAACAGTTAAAAAAGTTACCGAAAGAGTAAACAATCGTAAAAGCAAAATATAAAAACAAATTAAATGAGATCTCAATAAAAGAACACAGCTATTATACAACTAACTTTCCTTTTAAAATTTCGTTGCCAATTATTTTTGTACAACTACTGCGATTTCAAAACCACCACACATCTTGGGACCATCTTGATTCATCACGCATCGAAATTGTATTTACATCAAAATTCCATCCATTGGTAGACAACATTAAAAGCATCCCAGCCACGTTATTAAATCACACTCACTCAAGCGGGGGATATGATTCAATGATTATTCTTATATCCATAAAAACAACACAAATTCTCAGATTTACTATGCATGTGGTTTTTAAGCTTAAGAATATTTATTCCTAAACTGCTGTACGACTTACGAGGCACGATTACAAAAAAAAAAAAAACGAGAAAACATCAAAAAAATGCGCAGAAAAAAAAGGCGGTGGATCTTTTTCGACTGAAACAGCGCCTAAATGAAACAGCTCATAAATGCACACGCTTTTGGGGATCGTGGCAACTTTCATTTGTGTATGGCGGCATCGTTGTTAGTCTATGCGGCGGATGGTGCGACGAAACGCGTGCCAATTGAACCCCCCTAATCTCCTCCCTATACAGCAATAATAATACGATTCTGTTGCGTTGGTTTATTTTCTCTTCCCGACGTAGTGTTAGTTTGTTTTTGATTTTTGGAAGCACACTTCATTTTGATTCTTCGTTTCAACATAATATTTTACATTAAATCATTCCACCCTTTATGGTGTGGAAGGGGTTGCTCCTACAATTTGACAACACTTTGTCTTTGTAGCACTCATTTATAATTTAATTAATTACAACCTTATCTTTATGTAGTGAAAATGAACAAGAGTTACAACATGGTGGCTGGTTAGATGTTAACGTTAAGACAGCAGCTGTTCCGGTTGTATCTAAATATTGTTGGTTTGAACTTTTTGTGACCACTGACAATGCTAATCTTGATTCTGTTGAATCACTGTATGTATATTTTACATGTCATTGCACATGGTTTACTTTGTGGATTGGGATCAGTGTTGAAATTTGGTGGCATTAAGACAAATATGTGTGACGAATGACATTCCAACGCATGTTTTGGGGATTTTTTGTGGTAAGTCATTGGAAATTGTTTTATTAATAGGAAAATTCTGTAAGCTTTTTAAGTCCTTTTGGGATTATTTTAATTGAAATTAAAGTTTTTGACGTCAAAGATTATTCCTTTAAGTTTGACTTTAATGAGAATATCTGACAAAAAAATTAAAAAACAAAATTTTTAGTTCTTTTAGTTTAAAAAAATTAATTTTTTGTTAAAATTCTGGAATGACTTAAAGTCAAAATTTTAAGAAAACTCTCTCTTTATTGGAAAAAAATCCGGGTATTAGGTAAAAGTCATTAAAAAATGGATTTAAGAATTGAAATTAAAAACTACATTCACAAATTAAAGCACTTATTTAATTTTAAAAATAAAATACTAATAAAAAATAGTAAAGTCATCATTTTTTAATGGTTCCATTTTTCAACTTTTTAACCATTTTCTTATTTTACAAAGAACTTAAGAAGCTAACATAAATATTTCTTCTGCAATTAGTAACAAAGCACTTTGTTATTGTACACTAATCTTTTGTGCCCTATCCAAGCACATAAAATCTGTCCGCTCCCCACTTTTGTTGATGACTTTTTCCTTCACTTAAAGATATGTAACCAACGAATGTGGCATGCGCAATATTCATGTGCTACGTGTGGATGGATGGTACGCTGCGCTGAGTGAGTCGCGCACGCGCACTCACGCACATCTTTCTATTTCCGTCAAAACCAAAAGGGTGATTATTTTTAAATTTAACGCAGGACGCCGAACAAACAGCCATGCAACGTTACCTAGTAACTGCAGCACAGCATAAAACGGTGGCAATGCATGTTGGTGCATACGAATTGCACAGAAGGACAAAGAATTGCGCCCCAGTTATTAAACATTGAATCTTACATTTTTAATGCACGTAGTTTCCGTATGGTTCCAATTAGGACTTCCTTACGACACCCTTGTCGACGAAGCAGGGAGATGAAGTTGAGCTTGATGCATTTAGGGTGGGTCGAGAGTTTAAATGGGGCGATGTTATGAAGAATGTTCCCGTTGTAGTTAAACCTGTCGATTTTTTTTTGGTTCATGCAGATGACAGAATCAGTTTTTCAGACAGTTTTTTCTTTTATGTTCTTCTTTATATATTTTTATCAATCGTCTCAATTGCAATAAAAAGTAAATTCTATAAATTAATTATTATTATCGTATTTAAAACGTAAATAAATATTTGTTTAAAACTTTTATTTCAACAGTCTATCCAATCTAAGAATAAGAAAATAAATTAAAATTGAAATAAAATTTACAAAACAACAAAAATAAAATATTAAAAACTATAAAACGAAGATGGAAAACTCAAATTTTCCGAATTACTCAATATCTAAACATAAAATGTTTACGCATAACTATAACAAAAGATGTTAATGCGAATTAAGAAACTCCTGCCATAAATCTGTAAGTGCGCGGCTCGAAGCTTTGTCACCATCCAATAGGACAGTCCGCGTGTCATCAACCACGAACTACTCATTTTCCGGCAATTCCTCAAGCATGACTCACACCACAAATTGTCGAACGGTTGCGCTAGCAATTTATTTCGAAATTTTAATTCACCGAACGACACACACAATCTCACGCAGTTTTCTTCTCCGGAAAATGCATTCTTGTTCTCAAAATTTTAGATCTTTCCGGTGTACTCGTATGTTTAATTGAATGTGTGTGCGTGCAGCTGAGGAATTTGATGCGCGGAAAATTTTTGTGTGGAAGGAAAACCATCGGCGCTTCAGGGAATACCAAGTTACAACAAGTAGTTAAATGAATTTTGTTTGTGTTAGAAAAATAGTGCGATTAAAAGGGGAAAATCAAAATATTTAGGAAGTCGAATAGGAATTCTCAGCAATTGAAAGTTTGGCCGTTCAGATTAACCGCAAGTATATTTAAAATAAGAGGAAATTTCAGCAAAGGCAAATCGCTTCCATTGGTTTTATAAGATTCTACTTAAAGTTACTACCTATGTGTATTTTAATCAAGATTCCTTAAGATGTGTTACTATACTACAGAAAATCAACAAAGCATTTAAAATTGATAGTGTGTACGTGTGGTGAAGTCTTTTGGAGTCAACATATCGACGTGGGCAACTGAAAATAGAACCAACGAGGTGGCAGATCGTACTCGAAAGTAGCTGCCGGTGGCACACGATTGCCCAACCACGACGCATGAAATGATCTCTGCGTGAATTATTCCAAGATTGAGAAGGCAAGATCCCTCAATTCTCTCATTACATTGAAGATGCCAATGCACATTTAAAAATGCATTTAGAATTTTCAGTCCTTATAATATATTACGATATAAAAATCATGTGCAAAAAATTATCATTTTTATTTATTTTTGTTTAAATATAAAGTATACAATATGATGTCTACTAACATGTGGAGACACTATTCTCATTAAAATTGTACTAAAAACGTTTAAACACCATGCGGCACTCATCGCAATTAGGTCCATTGATCGCTGCGAACAACGCTGAATCCACGATCTTCTTGCACATGTAGTGGCTGGCGGCTGCGCACGATCGCAAGCGTAGAGCACCCTCGCGACTCATATTAAATATAGGATAACAACAACAAAACATGTGTCAATTCCTCAACATGTGTGCGGCTGCTACTCTCAATAATTTTTGTGTGTACGTATATTGTTCTACTACTCAGTACTCGCACAGACCACAGCAGTTAGTTTAGTAGTTCCATACTACGTAAATTTGGATGAAAATAACCCCATATGTTTAATATAATATGCTCTCAAAGGAGGCCTCTTCAAGATCCCGTTATATCGCAGCAAGTCAGTCAGTCGCCTTCGATCTTAGCACGATAATACATCTGATTTAATTGGTGCATATAAATTTCAATTTACAAAATTAAATTAATTGGTGGTGAGAATTTATTGCTGCAATTTTATAAGTGTGATTGAAAAATATTTAATTTACTTTAATGAAGTTAAAATTGCAATAAAATTTATTTAAATAAAAAATTAGGAGTTTAAAAACCTTAAGTGGACTTGTAAAATATAAAAAACAAATAAATTTTAAAGTGATTAAACTGAGGTGATTAATTTAAAGCAGTGTGGAAAGAAATTAAAATTGAAAAACAACAATAAATGGATATTTAAAGGATTGGGTTAAGTCCTTGAATACTTCAACAAGTGTTGATCAATACTTTATGATCGTGCGGTTTAAAAAAAATACTATTTTAATTGTAAGTTAATTTTACTGTGTGATTTTTAATTTAAATGAAAATAATTAAGGATGAAAAAATTTACAAATTAATTATTTGTTAATTGAAATACCATTTAAAATTTGCGAAATGTCAAAAAAAAAAAGAAATGGGACCAAGTACGAATAGCCACCACAGCTACTAATTAAACTTAAATAAATACCACGTATTTCAAACATTCGATCTCTTTGTTCTATTTTCATCGCGTACAAATATATGTACCACCGTTCATCTTCCTGCCTCCCCACACAATCACCGCACTTAATGTTTGCTTTACAAGTATATATTCGGTTAGTGTTTGCATAAAAATTAGCCAAATCTACCTATGATTGACGTGAACTCAATTACGAAAATCTGTCCGCATATTGTGCCTGTGTAAAGTGTAAAGCGGAAAATCCTCAACCCCAATAAACATTTGTTTTTTTAGTTCATGGAAGTTTTAGCAAAAAAATGATTTTCTACTTAAAAATGATCTTAAATTACTAATTAACTATATAGATAAATTGTTCCTTTTGTTCTTAAAAAAATGTCTTAACAAATAATTAAGGATTCACGAGAAACTTTTTCTTTTTTCATATTTTTCTTTGCACTTTGTATTATCATCATCATGTGCGCGCAAAATGGCAAAATCTAACTTTAAACTATGCACAATCAAAAATAAACTCATAGGAACATGAGCATACATGAAAAACGAACACCTGTTTTTTTGGCAATCTGTTACTTTTGTTATTCGCCATTGGCCATACGCTTTATTGTATCTGTTGATCGTTTCGCGAGTTGTTTTGAATCAACTCAGCATTAGTGGTTGATTCATGATTCATCGATAAAATTATTTCTATTGCGCCACAATAACTGTTTCAAACTACATAAATGTTTTTCAACGATTTTTACTGTTTTTTAATCCCCAAGTTTTATTTACAAAAAATGTAATTTTCACGATTAATTTAGTTTCAGTGATTTATTTCTTGAATTAAATATTTTAATGTGAACTTTGTTTTGAATTCAACAATTAAAAACTTCTCCATTCAAAAATGTTTATTAAATGCTGTTAAATAATTTAATAATTAATGGAAATAAATAAGACAGATTTTCTTAAGTCCTGATAAAAAAAAATTAAGAAATTTAAAATTTTCTGTGTTAAAAATACAAAATCAACATTTTTTAAATATTTATTTTTAATCCTGATTCATTACATTCGAGGGAGCGTAATTTATTTTCAAAACTTTACCAACATTTTATTCCTCTTCAAGGATAATATAATATGACCTCATAAAAACTTTTAGATTGGTTTCTGTAATATTAAATTCGTTTATCGATAAGTTGGGGATTGGCCTACTGAGTGAACTTTTTGTATAAATTCAATAAATAAACAGAGAAACTTATTTAAAAGTATTAAAAGTATTAACTATTAAGTATGATCCTTCTTGCACAATGTACAATGTACATTTTCATTTAAAATTCACGAGCTAGATTTTCACTTTAAACTTGGAAAACGCCGGATATTGGGTTAAACTTTAATCCGAAATTTTTTGAAATAAATATTTTTTTTAAATTAAATATTAAGTAACCCTAAAGACTTAAGAAAATTAAATCATGTAAAAATATTAATAAAAGAAATGAGATTTATCTTTAAAAAAAATAAATTTAAATATTTTTATTTAACGGAAAATCATTAAAACATGTACACAAAAAAATGTCCCTTCACTTACCCCAACAAAATAATAAAAGTCATTTCGAAATACAATGTACCAACATTTAATATAAATAAATACAAATAAAAAGTAAGTCAACTGTACAACAAACATACATAAAGCGATCGCTGCAAAAAAGGGGTTTGCCGGAAGTATATTATGTAGACGACACAGCAGTGTAAACAATCATTGAAAATAAAAGGGCAAAAAGGATATCATTTCGTGCCGGAAAATGAAAACACAGCGCGATTCGAGAGAGTGTAATCATTGCGCATCGATGTACATTCAACATTGTACAAATATAATATGTTTTCATTATGTAAACTGTTTACGTTAAATTAATTTCTGGTATTTTCCAACATGTTCTGGGTTAAAACATGAAACAACAAACACTTTACGTTTTATATCTTCCCTCCTTTGAATCCATATGTTCTGTATTTAATATGTACACCCCGTTACACAAAGAAGAAGAAGAAGATGAACGCATTCTTTCAATTGCGGAAAACAGACACCCATAATGTTAAAACGGCGCGCGGTGTATATTGAAAACGTCATCATTCGACGAGACAGCGGAATTTGGTTGTAGAAAATTCTACAGGTTGTGGGGGAAAGTATCGACACCTCGAGACACCTACGAGATAGAGTTGTTATGTTGGAAAAATGTGCGTTTTTTTTTTTTCTTTACAACATTTTTGACTTATTTAATTTTAAATGAACGCGCGGGTGTGCGTGCGTGTTTGTTAAAAGAAAAATAGGTCTGCGTTGAAAGACATTTTCTAATGTTTTCAAAACTCATGTGAGGCTTTATATTCCTTAACGTCCGCATCCGGAAATAGAAATCATGAAAGTTCAATGAATGGAGCACAGAACTCGCTTCGCAGTTATAACTACGGCGTGTAGGTATTTAATAGAGCACACGAATTGAAGTGGCACAAAATATTAAGGTAAACCTAATTTTTTTGACGTTAGGAAAATTATTTTTAACATTTAAATTTATAAAACTTCAATCACACGTTCAACCACAATAATAAATTTAGATTGTTGATTCATGTAAAAATCACAACGGAAAGTCATTTTAATATTTGTGCACACATTCTTAAAAAGGCGCGGGTTGGCGTTGCGCCAGAAAAAAAATCCCAACTAGATGACGCATTTTATACAGGCGCAGGTTGTTTCACCTTTTTGATCATCGCCCCGTCGTACGTACAACCAACCACATGATTGTGCAAATTTAAAAGAAATAATTATTATTATTCATAATATGTCAGTGTTTGTGTGTTTGAATAAAATAACATTCGCAAGGATCACACTAATTGCGCCACGCGTGTTCTTGAGACGGTTGTTTTAATGTGCACTATCATTATTGCGTCTCTACGCAGCGCAACCCACAAGCAGCATCACATTTCTGGCAAATGCGCCGGCTTTTTGATGTGTTTGTTGTGCATATTGGTAGTCGTCCCCCACGCCAATTTGCCCACATATGTTTACATATAGGCTTTCAGTAAAGATGATTGCTCAAAATCATTGCGGGTTGAGCGAAATTATTGTGTCGCGCATGTTAATTACCCACTCGACATCTGGTTGAGATTGACGGTGTTGTCTCAATGAAAGGATGCGGTATTTTCTGGTTAGGTGTAGTTTAAATTAATTATTTTTATTTAAAATTAAGACAAAAATGATTGAATGTTGGCACAAAAAAAATTTGACCAGGGATATAAATGTTTCCGTGGTTTTTAACTATGGTCAAAAAAATGTATGCATAAATAATCATGGAACAAAATGTAAATATTAAATAAAAAAATTAGTTTGGCAACTTTAATACTTAAAAAAAAGTTTTGTCGTCCTTTTAAGTCCTTAGCAATATAATTATTAAACTTCTAGTGACTTAAATATATAAATTATATTTCTATTTCATAAAATTTGACAATCATTCTAAAATTCTCACTCTAATTTTTACACCTAGTTTTATTTTAATTATAGCTGTGGTCCTTTTTAAATTAATATAATTAAAGTTTAACTCCTTGGGATGCTTAATTACTCATCAGTAGAGCAATGGATATTTTTATAATCATTTAATTGTTGGTTATTGCAATGATTTAGGTCCTTATTTACATTAAACGTATTTTTGTAAATAAATAGATATAAAATAAGTCATCGAAACTTCTTCATTGAGTGAGTAAATGATCCTAATCCCAAGATTAATTACAAAAGACAAACATAATTTAATATTAGACATAATTGTTGTTAAATCGAATCACGAGCAAATTTGTTGAACGAAAAATTAATTGCATTCTCGTAGTCGTAAAACGCCAACTGTCATTGTTAATTTTAAATTAATTAATGAACACACAGTCAGCAGCTATTTTCAATTATAAATCTTAAAGAAAGAATACATTTTGGTATGGGCTATGAAGGAATTTGCAAGCCTCCGCCTTTCTTCCAATACATATTTTTCTCCCAAGTTTAAATTGATTATATATTGAAAGTGGTTCTTTGTCCCCCTTTGTCTCCTTATGTTGCTATTTGCGTATATGAACGTGCGGCACAAAAACGTCGGCGAGACAACGCAAAATTTTGTATAGCGTGGGGGGTGAGGTGGGGTGGGGTTGTTTCCTGAACTCATTTCTCATCAGAAAATTTGAGTGCTATGCGTTAATTTTAGACGAGGCGCGCGATTTTGTTTATACAAAAAGAGTGTATTTTTAAGTCATGAAATATTCAATATAATTCGATTCGTTGCGGGTTCTTACGCGATTTTTTAAAAACATTTTGCCACTCTAAATTTAATAATTAAAAGCAGAACACAAAATGACCAAAGTATGTTGGTTTTCACTGTTCAAACAAAGCGAGTATGCAACCACTTTTGTTAATGTAAACAAAATCTCTGTCGATATAGAAATTCATCAGCTGTATCGTCGCCACATATACGATTTCAAATTTCCGTGTGCACCAGAAGAGAAAATGTTCCAAGAGGAAGTCACTGTACCCGAGGAACTGTACAATCTAACACAACTGGCGGATGTTACATTGGCCGCCGGCAAACTCAGCACCACAAACATTGGCAAGATCAAAGCGTACATTGACAATGGTGTTTTAGTTGCGAACAACCACAAAGGGGTAGATTATCGCAATAAAAAGAAAAGATGGCACACTGAGTGGAAATCAACGGAATCGGCATCAGATGAGTTTGACGCAACAAAAACTAATACAATGGGGGAGAAACAAAAGCATTCCGTCACACGAAATCAAAGACCACATCCACCACCACCACCACAACAACCACCATTAACGGGTGGCACATCCGATTCCGGACTGTCATCATCTTCCGAGGATGATTCATGCACGTACAATTACTCCCACAAGATATTCGACAAGCGAAAGTCCCGCAAGCTGTCAATGCAATCGGATAGCTCAGAGTGCTGTGACATCAGAGCGAATGCTGCTGCAACAGGTGGCCACTTGTTGAGCCACACATCATCCACTACAGCACCATCGACGACTGAAAGCGAGATAGAAGAAATAGGGGGTGGCGACATTGGTGATGATGGCGAGAACGGGGATGATTGCACATTGAAAGCGACATTGTCTGAAAATGGTGGCAATAACAGCGGCAGCTGCTGCGGTAGCGCCAATGATGATGTGCACATTTGTCCTGAATGTGGCAAAAAGTATTCCACCTCGTCAAATTTGGCACGACATCGTCAAACGCATCGGTGAGTTGAATGTTTTTTACGTTGTTATGTTTATGTCTGTTTCACTCTCGTCCACATTGCCTTGCACAAATACATCCTGTCACAACAGTCAATACATAGACGACAATAGATTCCAGAATGAATGCAGCAACAACTCAACTGAATATAAATTCATTTTGTTTTCCATTTCAGTTCATTGCAGGACAAAAAGGCACGTCGATGTCCCCACTGTGACAAGATCTACGTGTCAATGCCAGCATTTTCGATGCATGTCCGAACACACAATCAGGGATGCGAGTGTCCACATTGTGGCAAATGCTTTTCCCGGCCATGGCTTCTGCAGGGTCACATCCGAACACACACTGGTATGTTTTATTTATTCAGCACACTCGTATTTATATATTTATTTGAAAATTGTTAACGTTTTTGTTTTAATTGTGGAATAACAGGAGAAAAGCCATTCAAATGTCCAACATGCAACAAAGCATTTGCTGATAAATCAAATCTACGTGCCCACATTCAGACCCACTCCAACATGAAGCCGCACACATGCAATCGATGTGGCAAATCGTTTGCCCTCAAGTCCTATCTTTACAAACATGAGGAGTCATCGTGCATGAAGAATCATAACTCATCATCATCCAGTGATAAACCACGACGATCCAGCAGTCACGGATCCAGCAAGGATTCGCACAAATATATTGATGAAACGGATGAGGAGCAAATTATCACTGAGGAAAAATCTCAGAAGTCATACTTTAATCTCGCCAATAGACCGGCAAATCAAACAAGGCGCCCCTCTCATAACGAGAATCCATCCCGTGTCAGTGTGATTCGGAGTCCTAATGCAGCATTGAACGAGATAATTGTGCCACCACAAATGAGTGAATACAACCCGCCGACAATGAATTTTTATCGCGAGCAACCTGTTGATTTTTCACCCAAAAGTGGGGTAGTTCCCAGGATGGCGACCTCTAATCATTTTGAGATGGCCACTAGTTATGCGTTGGTGGCATAACAACACATTCGCGTATGCACAAACATTTGAATCATTTCTGTTTTATTTAACAAAATGCAACTTAATTCCAATTGAATTTAGGATCTGTTTCTTTTGTATCTAGTTACTCTATTCGTACGTCAATTCCTTATTTGTTAAAAGGACCAATCCAGATTAGCAGTTTTCCATGTGTTTTGTTTGTGAATCATCATAATTTTAATTTCATAGTTTTATGGTGTTAAAATGACAATATTTGAACAATAATTTCACATTTTAATTTAATTTTTATCAGTTCACAATTATTGTTTTTCACTTTAATTTAATTAAAAAATTTTAATTAATTTTTCTTAAGTTGCTTTCAAAAAAAAAATCCGATTTTTATTTGAAATCTTTAACATTTTATCAACAATTTTAATATAAGAAAATACCTGTCACTTTAATTTAGTTAAACTTTATTTTTCTGATTAATCGGTCTCATGTAAAAATTTGTATAAAAATTAATTTCCTTAAAATTAAAATTATACAAAATGTATAAAAAATATTTTAAGCATTAATTTTTAACAATTTAATTTAGTAACATAAACAATAGAGCATAGCAATGATTAATATTTAAATACAACGCATATAATCGTACTACGTAGTAACCTAATTCTTATTTTATTTAATTGTTTTTAATAGAAATATGTTTTTCTACAAAATGGACGAGATTGTCTAGTCTTAATTTAAATTATGAGTTGTTTTCTTTAACTGAAACTTTTCTTACTTTGTAACTTTATTCAAGGCCGATTTCGGTGCAATAATAATAATAAGTTATTTTTAAGGAAATGAAAATTAAAATTTTCTCTAGTAAATAAGTTTTATCAATTATTTAAATTTAATAATTTAAAATTGCATATTTTTTCTGCCCCAGTCAGAGCACAGCAGACCTTTATATTCGTACATTACAGTAGTAACGCGCACATGCCAATTTAGTAGATGCATATTAAATAGTATTAATGTTGTTGGAAAGCCAAGCAAATTAAAATAGGAATTGTTTTTTTTTCGTTCTTTTTTTATTCTATCACTTTAGATCGTACATAATACATTTTTTTTATCTTTTGTACCCATATAATTCATACATATCTATGTAATAAAATACAAAAAAAAAATGCAATAAAACTTTATCGATAATATGTTTTATTTATTTTTCATCTTAATTAGTGCTAATTAATAAAAAGCAAAAGTTAAATGGACGAACTTTATAATTAACTAAATTTTTCCTGAATTATTTCAATGTTTCTTACTTTTGAAATGTTGAGAGATTAAAAATGCTTGATCTAAACAATTAAATTATATTTAAACTTATGTTTCCCTATGTTTAATACAAATTAAATAAATATATAAAAAAAAGTAATTTAAGGAGAATTTTAAGACATTCCAGTTGCTTTTCCACAGTTACTCTATTACGGTGAAGATGGCGCAGACTTTGTATAACACTTTAGTGGAGACACCCAAATACATAGAATAAATTTTAATTTTTATGTTTTTATATTTTAACTAGGGTAGGAACAGATCCGCTGCCCGAAAACAATGTATTGTTTTAAAAAGCAGAATTATGTTGTTAAATAAAATCTAATTCCATTTAACCCTGCATGGGACAATACTGTTTTTTCAAGAATGTATTTTAATCAAAGTAAAGACTAATAACTTTGGCAATAATTGTGAAGAAATTTAATTTCGTATATATTCATGATTATTAATTTTTTCGTCTTCCTTCCGAAGTGTCCTACAATTCCATAAAAGGAAACACAAAAATTTCTTCGCAACGCATTTTCTTTATTTTGCTGCTTCGATAATTTACTTACGATACTTTAATTCAAGGACCAATGTTTAGGCGATTTTTTAACATTTCTAACTGTTCTATTGAGTGAAAAATATTTAATTGTTTTTCCCAAAAAGGTTTGAAAAACTCTGCATTTTTGTTTGATTGAAATAAATATTCATTAATCATTATCAATGTTTTTATTTCAAAGAGACATTGTATGCTGTGGAATTTTTCGCGAAGTAATTTTTAGTAATAAACTGATAAATTTATTCCCGCAACAGTTTTGGAATTAGCAAATTTTTTCACGTACTGCGATTATTTTCGCGATTTTCCCTGTTCATTTATTCGCTTAAACTATATATAATTATGAATTTCAGTTGTAATCGTAAGAAATACGTTTACAAATTTTTTACATTACAAATTTTTCGCTTAGGGTGTCATTAAGTGAAAATTTTATTATATAAAGTAACCGCGGAAAACGGCAAAAATGTTTGCGGAATTTTTTGCAAGGAATTCTCTTACCCATTGGTTTCTGACGATTCGATTCCTTTTGTAATTTTTGTAATTTTGCTTTTTTTAAGGAAGTGACATAACTCAATTCAGGAAAATGGCAATTCCTTTAAAATATGCCAATATTCAGCTGTAAACTATTATATTATATATAAAAATTAAATAGAATCTGAATTCTGATATTGCATTGCAATTTTGAATGAAGACATCCTTTCTAAATATTCCAGAAAAATAAAATTAAAATGTGTAGAGCAACATATTTAATTGAACGGAATCAAATCAAAGTCATGTAGGTCCTTCTAAGAAATGAAAACCAAATTAATTACAGTTACAGCTCCTTTAATATAAAAAAAAACAAAAGCACATATTTTACACACTTAAAATATTTTTCGGCATCCCCAAAGGCACAAAACGCCAGTTAGTCCCCCCTTTCAAGTTCCAGCTCAACAGCGTATACGTATTGCATTTGAGCGTCACGCAATCGAACGGGGGTGCACTCCACCATAACAATGTCCTTTCATGCCATCGTTTTCGCAGTCAGGAAGAATGTAAAAATTAGGCCGCCGCACCGTACCAGTGCAAGCATACATTGTATGCGGCATATCGCGATTGGTAACTCCGCAGCACTGCGTTGTATTTTTTTTTATGTGCGATAAAATAAATATGTAAAATAAAATATAAACAAAATGAAAATCGATTTAGCCAACTGCAAAGTCTGTGTAGTTGTTGGGAGAGAGGAGGGGTGGGTGTGGGTGGGTGGAGTACGAGGATATAACATTAAATGTATGTGCATCATATTCCTTTTATAATAATATAATAATTTATGTGCACGCACACACACACACATCACTTGCATTAACATAAAATAATATGATAAACGATTGCGCTGGGTGGCGGTGCAATGTGGCCTTTTATTTTTCGGGGGAAATTAAAGCTGCGAGCGGGACTTTAACTTGCATGAATGCATGCAACCCTTGTGGATTTTATTAAATTCGTGCAATTTGTGAAAATGTTAACCATTTTAAAATGTTGGATTATTTGTAAATTATTTAAAAATGCATACGGTTAATTTTAATTATTATTTTATGTTAAACAATGCGTTTGAAATTGAATAAAAATTTAAATTAATTTGCTACATAAATGTATTTATTTTAAATATAATAAAGGCATTTTAATTTAACACAACGAATTGCTTAACAGTGTAATACAATAAAAGGATTTTTCAAGACTTTAATCCTTTCATCCATAATAACAGAACTTTGAAAATAATTAAATGCGGTTAACTTTCATGGTGTCATCCTTAAAAAAAAAAAAAATTTATAACGCAACTAGTGGTGAAAGTAAAAGTTTTGCACAAACACTGGAAAAAAAAATGCAACCCTTATGCGCTAAATGTTAGTAACTCGATTACTCCGAAACAATAAAAAAAATAGCGTGAATAACGGACGAAGTGTGGAGGTGAAACAAGAATTGCCGTATCGTACACATGAATATGAATGATGTGGGTAGATATGGAAAGTATTGCAGAGGAATGAAGATAAATATGCGCGAGATGAGTGCAGACGTGTGTGTGTGTGTGTGTGTGTGTGTGTGTGTGCGCGACTGGTGAATTACATTACACACCGTATGAATATCGCGAGTTGTTATTCTTTTTTAAATTATTTCCCTTTTTTTGCTTTCAAGTGTGATGAGCATTTTTCTCCCATTTTTAATTGTGCATTAATTATGCAAGCATTTAAACATTTGACTGCAATTAATCTTCATAATGTTTATCAATCGTTTATGCTCAATTGCATGTTTCCTGCATTTAAAGTCATTAAGGAATATTATTGTTAAGGGTGTTTTTTCAATAAAGAATTTTTTTATTATTAATAGCCTTGTTCTCTTGAGATCCGATTCAGTGTATATTGAATTTTTTTAAATGAAATGCAACAAAAAAATTAATCTTGTTGCTTACCATTGGTTTACTCATTCGGTATATTTATTCCTCTATTGGCCGCAAGTGGCGCTAAATTAATGATTTAGTCAAGAAATCAACCATAATTTTAGTCTACTTGGTAAGATTAGAATAGTATTTTTATTTTGCCGATTTAACTATAGTTTTAATTTTGCATTTAATGTTACTTTAGTTTTAGTTTAAGAATACAGTTATTACACCTTTTAACTAGCATATATGCTTAAATGGTAAAGCTTAGGGCAACTATAGCAACTTAACGGATATTTTATCCCAATCAAAATTTAGTAACAGCATTCAAATATTAAATTAAGTCTAGGAAAAGGACACAAAAGGCTCTTTGACATGTTAACTATTTATGATTTTAACTAAGTAAACGTACTTTGTTTATGTTGCCAACAAGTTATGCATTCTAAATTTATTTCTTAAAATGAGCGCCACCTCTTATCGACTAGAGAAAGTATTTATGTTTAAAATATAAGCCAAATATTAACCTAAATAAGATTTCAATAGAACGCAACTAATAAAAGGTTTTCGGACATAAAATCTAGTTTGTTTCGACATAATCTGTTCTGCAAATAATGATCCTTTAATAATTTAATTAATAAGATACAAAATTACTTTATGGAGATAATAACAAGAACAATAAAGATGTATTTATAAATACATCCGATAACTTGGTTTCAAATATCAATAATCAAACCCCTACACTATTAATTACCGATACACAAAAGAATCATAAGGGATGATTGCCCGGATACATGGAAAATCTAATTAATTTATTAACCATGCAATATAAAAAGGACTACATAGAAGCAGGACGAGAGCAATTAAAATTTGCATAATTCTTTTGTTTAAAAACATAATTTTAAAAGAATACAATATCCTGTAAAGTATTAACAATTTGTGTCAATCATTTTAATTTTTTTTTTGCATCGGTTAACCGAAATCAACAAAAACAGCAGGTGTGATTGTTACAATGAAATTCCAACAATTTGTTGCACAATATCCGGACCAAATTCCGAAATGTGTCAGCCAATCAATAAAACCAAAACTCAATTAAAAATCATTTAAAAACAAATGCGTTTCCAATTTTATTACTTAAACGTCAATAAATTTGCAAGCCCCCCATCGTCCACTGCGATAGCATGACTGCACAAACACAAACACCAAAAGGCACACACCCACCCACCACATAGACACACATTCAGCATAACAGCAACATAACAGTGCGAGCGAAAGTGTTTAACGACATCCAAAATATTTCATTTATGCCAATAAAAGTCATCAAATGCAGCCACTTGAATTTAAGCGAAAGGCACAAATGAAGAGCGAAAAAGGTGAAATTCAACAGCGCAAACACCGCGTGCACAACCACAACAAAAAGCAATCAGAGTGGGGTTGAAAAAAAAAAATGCTTGCTCATAGTGCGCGCCGCGACGCCATGCCCATCCATCCACGGAGGATGGAAAAAAAATGAAAACCGTCGTGCACTCACAACAAAAAATGCAGCCCCCTCCCCCTCTTTCACCCCCTTCACACATTGCGAAAAATATACTTTGAAGAGCGGCTGCAGAAATAAATCGACCTAATAAATACGCGCGGTTTTTTATCGCTCATGCATCCCGGTGAACTATAAGCGTAATTGACAAGAAAGAAAGACGAAGGGAAGAAGTGCAGCATTCCAATACACCTACCCAAAATTATCATCACTGAAATTGATCTATAGGCACCTAAATGCCGACATCTCCGCAATGTGAACATTGCACGTGTGTGTGAGTGCGCAATTGGGGGTGGCTGTAAAAAAATGTTTGATTGAAGAAACAACACACACACACAAAATATAAACGAAAAGGATGTTTAAAGGGAGGTTAGGCAGAATAAAAACTTCTTTTTTTTTTGATTCCAACTGGCATGGCACCCCGTCACATTGTATAGTGGCGGAACCGTGGTAGACCGACGCGGGTTAAAAACACAACCCGTGTATGTCCATTAATTTTGCATGGCGACGCGACGTGTACGAGGACGAGTTGAATTTGTGTATGCATGTGCGGAAAAATTCACGGTCCACGTTTGTTGTTGGTGCAATGTGAGGGGTCGTTGTTGTTGTTGTTGTTTGGGGTGGCCGCAGTTATGTACGGCGTTCCGCGTATGGCATGCACGCTAGACACACAGTGGGTGCACGTCGTTGATTGAAGGGTTGAAGCGGTTCAAGAGGAGAGCTGTTATATTTGCTTTTTGATCGCATTCTTTGCAGTGAGTGCAGTTTGGATTTTGTGGAAGTTGCTCTTTTGAGTGGAGGACATTTTTGGAAATGCATTTCTCGGTACGACAATAAATGGGATTTGATGAATAACTATCTCGGAAGCAACATATTGTTTTCAGAAGAAAAAAATTTAATAAATTCTAATTTCACAAAAACTCCTTTAAATAATATCTGTTTAAAACTAATAATATTGACAATAGTTGTGAAGAAATTTTATTTTATGGTGCAAACTCAAAATTGTTTCTATTTCCTTAATTATTATTTTTTGCCTTCTTTTCGAAATATCCTTCAATTTTACAAAAGGAAACACAAAAACTTCTTCGTAATTTAAATCCGTTTTTTTCTGCCGCTTTCATAAATGACTCAATTCAAGGACGATTTTTTTAAAGATTTCTAAACGGTTCGATTGAGATTAAATTTAGTGCTTTAAGGTTTAAAAAAATTAACGATTATCAGAGTTCTCCTTTTGGGGTTGGTTTAAAATCAAATATTCATTATCAATCTGTTTATTCCAAAGAGACATTGTATACTGCGGAATTTTTCTCGATGTGATTTTGACTAACAGAATACTGACGAATTTATTTTCGAAATAATATTCGAAATGAGTTAATTTTTTTATGAACTGCGATTTTTTCAAGATTTTTGAGGTTTATTTTCACGCTTAAAATATACCTATTTTCATTTGCATTTTTGCGAGGTGTTTTTTACTAATCGAAAAAAATTAAATCGGTTTCTCAAATCATTTTTGAAGTTATTCAATTTTTTCATGAACCGAGATTTTTTCGCGGTTTTCGTGTAATTTTTTTTGCGTCTTAAATATGATTATATTACTTATAGTATGTTTATAAAGACGTTTTATTGAACGTAAAATTTTGCTGCGGCTGCAGAAATTCCACTGCCAGTTTTAGCGTGATTGATTTTTAAACATACCTTCATAGATACTGGCATTTATACATAAACGGATGTTTAGATTTTATTCTCGTAAATTAGACTTTAGGGGTGGTAATCTTTATTTATTATTTTCTTTAATTATTTTACAAAGTTCATTTATTAAAAAAAAAAAATTCCTTTGATGATGAGAAGGAAATGAAAACAATTTTAAGAAAGTCTTCAATTAAATTTCTCTATACATTTACCTTCGTCGGAACTTGTTCCGGAGTAAAGGCAAGAATAGAACTAAAATCCTTGAAAATAAAAATAGAAATATTACATTTAATTTTTCATTAACTACAAAAATATTAATTGCAATATGCATTATTGCGAAATTAGTTCATAATAAATTGCAAACATAAAAATAATGAAGCATTTCTCGTAAATAAAAAAACGAAACAAAAAAGAAGCATTTCTCAAATGCATAATAATTAATAAATAAAAACAAAACAATAAGACAACCACCCTTATATAAAAAAAAATATTCTCCTCTTTTTTTTCGTTATTAAAAATTCACGCCATGATTTCAAATAGGCCCTATTCATTGCGAAAACCCGGAACGACAAGCATTGCCTCAAAATAGCACCACCATGGAATGAATTCCCAAATGAGAAACTTGCAATAATTAAAAATACTATGCAGCTAGACCCCGCATCCGTCGCGTCTGCCGCAACTTATTAAAACCCATGTTCATTTACTTCCACAACAATAATTATTTTTCCGACAATCACACATGTGAGTCGAATAACAAAACACAAAACCCAAAACATAAACCATAAACATAACATTCCTCTCCTTTCATTTCAATTCACACTTTTTCTTTTACTTCCGGATCGTCTTCGTCCTTCATGCCAGCCGCACCAAATTCGTTGCTCAATATGTTTTTTATCCCCTTTTTTTGTTTGTTATTTTGTTGGTGTAGTGAAAATTAGTCGACTGGAATTAAAGCTCTCGCCACATTTTCTCAACCCCTACAACATTTTGCTATATTTCCTCGAATGCAATCTGCATATAAAATAAATATCGTGAATGTATGTACGAGTGTGTACTTTTATAATTGTTGCAAAAAAAGTTCGACAAATATTTGTTTGAGAAAAAGTGTAAGGGTTGCTTTCATTGGTTTTGTATTTTTCTTCAATATTTGCTCGTCTATTTCGAGTTAAAAGTAGCTATAGTTACGCAAAAGGGGTTGTTTTTGGTTTATCATTAGTTTGCGACTGAGGTTTGCGATTATTAATCAGAAATCATCAAAATTTATTTGTGATACAAATGATATAAAATCCATTAATTAATTTTTTTGTATGAATTTTCATTTAAGGGTTGTAAAATCAATAAAAAACTAAGTTTTCCGCGTCCACAACATCACTCTAACCATAAAAATGGTTACATTCCACCCAAAAATATTGCTTTTAACTCACCAATAAAAGCGACATTGATCAATTAAAATACTTTTAACTTATTCCACAAACATTGTGGCCCTCTTTTTTTGACTATTTCCGATATATAAGCTGATGTGTGTCGCCACAATCCACATGAACGCATCGTAACGGAATAAAATAATAATTTTCACTTTCAGTTTTTCATTCTACATACATTTTTTTCTAGCAACAACATGTTGATGTGTTGCTCCTTTCAACCAACCCCTCGCCCAGTATTTGACTTGTCAAAAGTGTCACGTTTTTTGTGTCAGAGAACTTTTTTTTTATTTTCCACCGCGACTATTATTTACGAGTATGTGCACTCGCGGTCGTACATTTTCGACTGTAAGCTTTTCGCATTTCTACACATGCATGATGTCGCGTTATAATCGGAGGGTGGTTTTACATGTCTTTTTAATTTTGTCATCGTAATCGAGCATGAGCGGGTGCACATTATTTGCGATGTTTTTTTTTCGTTTAATCAGTCGGCTAAATGTGTGGAATGCGGATGATGCATTTTAATTATGATCCGATTAGGTTTTATTATTGATGCATTTATTATTTATTTGCTTTTACCTTTAAGATTGGCTTTAATAAATTATTGAGTTGGTATTTTATGTTCGGACTAGAGGAGAAACCCTTGCGTTCGTAAATAAGTTTGGGTTTTTTACTAATCGAAAACCGAAAAATGTATTTTCGCAAACATTGCGGAATCAGTCAATTTTTTCACGATCTGCGATTTTTTTCGCGGATCATTTTTGCGTTTAAAATATCAGTATTTAACTTCCAGAATATTAACTAAAACGTGTTTAAAATTTCGTATAGCGATCCTATTAACAGTCTCAATTTATATATATTTTAGATGTACTTCAAAAACTATATCGCGGAATTTTTCTCGAAGTGTTTTTTTATTAATTGAACACTGATAAATAAATTCCCGCAATAATTTTTGGAATTAATAATTAATGGAAAATTTTAATGATATTTTGTTTCATTTCCCGTAAAACTTTTATTAACCCCGCGATGAAAAAAATCTTTTAACACAAACTTTTATTACTGATGCAAGCAATTTAATGCAATTTGTTTTTGCACAAAAATATTGTCTCTTCCCCAAAAAAAACCTCAACAAATGCAAATGCAATAAAAGATAGTTCCATTCCGCACAAGAAATGAGCACCAATTTAAACTAAAAGTCACATTTCCAGTATTCCTTCGTAGACGTACATACAAACACTCAAATAGATAAGAACTGGCGTGTATGTACTTTACACTAGTGTCCAATTACCATGCATGTATGCAAAAGATACGAACAAATGCACATACAGGGAATTGCGCACACTTAAAGCTCCCGAATTTAGATAAAGTTTTCTCAAGAGCTTTTCTTATCTTTACATTTCCAGTTGCTTTCTGTGTGCGAATGCTGAATCCCTCGTATTATTTGACGATTCCTAAAGGACTTAAGTATTCTTTTGTATCAAGTATCTCGCAGACCTTATTATTTTCCTTTTTATACACGCATGTACGGATATCATCCGCTCCCTTTTAACGGGCACATCCAACTCCCACTTTGTTAATAACGCAATACATATTTTTCATTTTTAGGGGATGGGGGCGAAGTTATAAAGGAGCTGCTGCTGATATTGAATGTGACTATGCAGGATGTAGGGGTGGAAGTATCAGTGTGGAATGTAAAATATGGAAAAAAAAAAGACGAACAAAAATGAAGTATTTCTGCAGTTAATAAAGTTCATGTTTATTATATTTTTTGAGTGATTAATAACTAAACAGCAATATGCAAGTCAATAAAAGTGTAGAGCATTCAGCGGAAAGGATCGCTTGTACTTTCAATGGGCATAAACTACTTTTATTGTGGCTTGACGGGGTTATTGAAGTTTTAATATGCGAGCTTTTTTACTATTTATCTATAAGTCTATAATATGGTAAACTACTTTTATTTGTAGGCACTATTTTATTTTATTTCTACATTTGAAAAAGTGTTGTCGTTAAAAATTATATTTTTAAAAAATATTTAATATTCTGAAGGGGATGTTCATAAATTTCGTGACACAAGAGTCGGGAAGGGGACAAATTTGCTACGAGTTTGTGTAAAGTGGAAAGAAGGGAGTCTTTTACTTATTTTGTTCATAAAAAAATGTTATTTAATAGTTTAAATTACACATCAATATTCTTAAGGGAATGTTCATAAATTACGAGGAGGCGAAGCAGTAACAGTTTGTTATGATTTGTATAAAGTAGGAAAGAAGAGAGCCAGTTTTTTGTTCTCAAAGAATATTAAAAATATTTATATAAATTGAACTCATTTAAAATACGCAGTTTCCATCAAATTTGAGGTTGGAATCAATTATAAAAACTATCTCACTATAACTCAGGTGAGAATAAAAATTATTTGTTATTTTTAAAAATGTTCTCCCAAGACTTTTTCTTTGTCATTTTAGATTGTTCACAAAATTTCTTCAAAAAATTAATTTGTTTTTCTATTTTTTTTAAGGACCTTTTTAGTTTAATGTTTAATGTTTTTAATTTTTTTTTGGGGCGCAACAATTTGTTATGATATACAATTTAATTAGGGGTAAAAAGATTGTTACGAATTTGTTACATTGGGTGAGGAGAAAGAAAAGAAAAGAAGCGAAAATTTTTTTTTTAATAATTTATGAACAGTCCTTAAAAATGTTTTTCTAAAAAATTTCAATTCACACATTTTAAAATCGGCGAATGAAATTTGCAATAATTTGTGTATAAAAAGGTTGATCCCTTTTGATGTTTAGTGGCCATAAAAGGGATAAAGTCGTCCTATTTCTAATATTTAATTTATTTATACATCAAAATTGCATTTTAAAATCATGTTAAGAAATACTAAACACCATTTCTCAACGAAAACCTCAAAGAAAATGCGTCTATAAACGAATGCATAAAGCAATTTGAAACAAATTTTATTTAATGATTTATGAATTTTAATTTTTCCACCGCTTAATGTCCTTAAATGTGTGGCATGTGCCATAACTGAAATTATAACAAATTTGTAATTACTGCAAGTTTCCATCGTAACTTAAAACTTTTTCCATTATACGTTTATTGCAATTTTCAAAATATTTGTGGTGGGGGTCGTGCCGTTTCCTTTACGTACATTTTTGGGGTGTAAGTACGTATATAGCCAAATAATATTTAAGGCTAAATTGACTGTAGATCAGTAGCTCTACATTTTAAATTTGTAGTACTGAAGTCACGAATTTTATGTGTTATACAGAACCAATTTCCATTGAGGCAAGTAATTGTTAAATTATACTAAAAAATGCATAATTCACATTGCAGTCTAGCATACAGTCTACCCTATTTGTTGCTTGGTCGGTAAAACTCAGCCACGCAGTGCTTTTTCTTCAATGCCAATTTTTTGTTTTGGTGGTGGTGGTTGTGGTGGTGGAACCGGAACGAAGTTACATTTTTGTATGCATGTGATCCTATGGCCTTTTAATAATATGTATGTAGGCATGAAAGTAGCCCATTACATTACAGAATGGCTGAAATTTATATTACCAACATATATCAGAGCGGTGGCTCAAAAAAAAAATAAAAAAAGGAGGGAGTTGTGCATGGTTATAGCCGCCTTGTCGATAACAAAACGAAAGCACATAATAATGAAATGTGGGGTGGCAACGAAAAATTTACATAAAATGCAAAATTTATATAAAACGTTAGTGTGTGTGTAATTTTATTTGGAAAAACGCATATAAAGCGCAAATACATTGTACGATTTAATGTACACGCGTGTCTATAATTTTTTTTATAAGGATATATTTATTTCGGAAAATGGCAGAGTTATTGCAATGTGATTACATATATTTTATATTAATAATCCCATGCGCCAGGACTGAAGCCAAAAATGAATGTGGTCGAAAATTATGCCTTTGTGACTTTGATTTTGTGTTTTCTTTTTTTTGTTCACATAATATACGAGCAGTGAATGCTTAATGAAGCTCACCCTTTCTATTAAATTAACAGCTACACGTTACTATTATTTAATTTACCCATTTTTCAACATCTGTACCTTTATCCTTAAGGATACAATATTGCCTAAAACACTTTGTAAACCGAAACATAATGAAATCTTTAAAATGAACTTAAGATAAGCTCCCAAGAGATTTGTAGGTGACGTTAAATTCAAAAGGTGAGGTCAGGTTAAGGGAGGAAAAAGTTTAGCTTAACCCCAAGGGAAATGTGTGTAAAGTTTTATCCAAAGTTGTCCTACATTTTTCTTATATATATTTAGTAACTCGAGTATGTGAGTAGTGTCAGTTAAATAATTGTGTAACACAGTGTTAGTTTATTGGGTAAATAAATGTGTAGATTAAAATTTGAAGATTAAAATAAATTATTATTTATTTACAAAAAAAAAAAAAAATTATTTTATTATTTTTCTATACTAAAATGTGAAAATCAAACAAATTCTTTAATTTAAAGGACATTTTTATTTTTAATTGAGTCTTAACAATTAATTTAACCTATGTTTAATTATGTTTTAATGTTTTATTGGTTTTATTAAGATCCTTTATTGAGGTAACAACTCCTTTTAAGGAAAACATAATTTCTGCTTTTTAAGTTTTTCCCCTAAACAATGAGAATGACTTCATGCAAGATGGTCTATTTCTTTGCTTCTTAAAGGCTTCTTCTTTTATTAGAAAGTCTAATATTTAAACTAATTTCTTAAAGGACTATGCCCTTTTAGGTTTCAATTTATGGTATCATGTCCTTTTTGCTGAGATTGAGCAGCTTTATCACTTTAAATTCTTGTGGTTTTAATAATTATAATTACTTAAAGAGGCCATTGTCCTTAAAGATTCGGTGCTCCTTTTCTATTCAAATTTAGAGTCGTGCTTTAAATATCCTTTTGGTTTTCCGCAGAAATCTTGTGGCTCAGCAAATTTGTTTTTTGCACGAAGATATTAGCCTTTCGGTTTGCTCTCTTATGTCCTTTAACCAATGTATGTCACTGAACCCACTTTATAAAAATATAATAATTATATTTTTCCCCAAACAAATGAGTTTTTGGAAGTGTGCATTTAATTTAAGTCCTTCAAAATTCTGATTTAAAGCAGATCTATTAGTTGTTTGAAAAAAAATGTATTTTCATATTTAAATCCTTTTTTTGTTATTTTAATAATAAAATAATACAATTCGTTAAACATTTAAAACGGCAAGAAGGTCCTTAATCTTCAGTCTAAAATTGTAATAAAAAAAAAAAGTCGTGAAATGTGTTTGTGATTCCATAACTTGAAAACGGAATGTCCGATTTAAATGGAGATATTTTTTGTGTGTTCCTCTTGGTCATCCTATTACTTAGACATTAAGAAAATCCAGAAAATTTAACTGGAAAATTCTGAAAATAATCTAAAATAGCTGCGAAGTCACTTTGAATTATCAATTTTAAAGCGAATTTTAGATGATTTCATTTTAACTTTGACAGATTTAAATATTTTTATTAATTATTTTGAAACGAGCGAGAGTTTATTCACGGTTTAGATAAGATTAATATTCTTTTGTGAACATAACTTCTGGGTATTTGTGCAGCAGTCAAGAGCAAAACAACGTCCGAAATGGAGACAATACGGAATTCCAGCTAGTTTGAAATAAAAATTCAAAAACACTCACAATTTTTCTAGGATTTTAATTTAATTAAGCTCTCGATTCATTTTAGAGTTAATATTAAATTAAAATAAAGTAATATGTAAATAACCAAAGTACTGGTTCTATTAAATAAATAAAAAATAATTCACCTAAATTTAAATTTAAACAGGAACACAAAGCGTTAAATAAATTCAGTAAATGATGCCGAAAATAACTGAACAAAATATTAATGATGGTTCACTCTTTCATGACGCATTTTCATTCCTGTTTGTTTTTTTTTGTGTGTGTGTGGAAAATTGTGTCCTAAAATCCTGATTAAGTAATGCTTTTTGCAATGGACTTTGAATGTTTTGTTGGACACAAAATAACCGGGTCCGCAGTTTTGTTTGAAAATTCGATTGTATAATTTTGTGAAAGCATTTGCATGAAAACTTTAAATGTTGATTAAAGAGTCCTCCTGCAACAATATGGTGAAAAGCACAATATAATAGTTGGTGTAGGCATTTGTATGGAAAACCTTCAAACATCGAGGCGATATGCAATATGCATTTATATGTACTTTGCACATATACCCACCGGTGTACACATAAATAATGTACTGTATGGATTCAAATATAAATTGTGTACCATTGCAGGAGGGAGTGGAGAGAGGATATGTAGGCATGTTAGTCAGAATAAACATATATAACAATATATAGACACATTTATGCACTGAACGCATAAATCAACGCACCGAATAATCAGAGTGCAATGCAAATTCACATCCCTACAGTCGCCTCATATTATATGCCACATGCAATATATTACAGTATACGTACGTATGAAAGCATCCATCATCAAGTACATAAGCACTTTTATATTACGTTCAATATGAAATTCAGGTCTCCCGTATATGTGCCCATCACCACGAGTGCAAGCTAAATACAAAAGCTTTCATGTATACAAAAGCCCCACGTATGTGCCTTTAACATCGCAGCGATATAGATGCGTGTTGCATAATGACAATGTATAGCCATAGCTAGTTATGTGCACATTATACATAAGTTGTTTAAATATATAGTTGACCATTATATAAACGCATATTGTGCCCAATATAATAATATATTATATTCAGGTACAGTGGTTGAAATTTAATTACGTTCACTATGATTTTTTTTCGGCAAAATTGAGGAAACCGTTAGCTTATTATGATGCGATCATGGCTGTACCGTTAAATTAATAGAAAAATTTAGTTCTATAAACACTATAATGGGGTAAATACAGGGTGATGCATTTAAAAGTTTCTAATTAATTGCAATTTGACACCGTTGGAGTTTTATCTGTGGATTGCCATTAAAGATCGATGATATGCAGATAAACCAGAAACGATTTAAGCTTTAAAACATAAAATTAAGCGACTCTAATTGATGCGATACGTGGCGAAATTGTAGAAAATTTGCTAAATAATTGGGGGGACTGGATTAAATACTGCAAGGCCGGCAGAGGGAGCCACTTGAACGTACTTTCTTTCTTTTTTCTAACGCGAATACTGTAACTACTATGCTTCAAAATAAAGTAAAAATTAATCAAACATGTCAATCAACTCATTTTATCGCATTAAAAAAACACCGCATTTAATTTACACCCTGTAATTATATAAATAAAGATTTTTAAATGTTTTTATAGTGTAAAATTTAATTAGTTCCATTTAATTTGAAGTGACTACTATTGGTGCCAAGGTCCTCTTTATTTAATAATTTTGTTTTTCCCTTATTTGTAAAATTATGTAATGTTCTTTAAGGCACTTTAATCTTTAAATAAGATTTAACAAAAATACTAATAAAATTAATACAATGGCTTTCATCAAAGGAAAATGGAAAAATTGAGAACGACAAGGATCAAGGTCATTTAAATCGCAAAATTTTTCAAACAAAAAAGGACGAAGATCACACACTTCCATAAATTATTTTCATCACAATGTTGAATAAAGTTTTAGTAAAGTTTTAGAGGAAAAAACAATATCTATTACAGAAATTAAATTAAAAAACATTTTTATGCAGAGTCAATAATATATCCTTAAATGAAACTGGAAGCGAAATTTACTTGTCCAAAATTTTTATCAAAGTCCAAAGTTTATAATTTTTAGGCAGTTTTTTTATTGCCAAAAAATTAAGTGAAAATAATTAAATTTCGGTGACTGTAATTATATCCATATGATCCTATATGATATGAAACTTTTTATCTATATAGTAAAAAGGCTCACATATCGCCCTTTACACAAAATTTAAATTGCATGCATTGCACAAAATATTTAAATTTTCTGCAATAAAATGTCGTATAAATACAACGCATTTAATATATTTTTTTATATAAAATATATTATGCGGATTTAAAACATTGCTGGTGTAATTTCATTCGTTGCAGCCTGCACATTGCACATCACAACATGCATCAGTGTTGCATTTTGTTAGCTTTAATGTTGATATAATGTATGGAGACTTCCCATTCCACCATCGAATTATTGGGAAGCTGCAAATTCCATATAGTAATTCAACATTGTGTGTACAATATGCGTGTGCAGAGCAGTGTCGAATTGTGTGTGTGTGTGTGTGTGTGTGAGTTTGCAATGTGTGTCGGGAATGAGTGCGTATGGTGTTTATTGCTTTAATGAAATGGGTGGTTTGTGGGGCGAAATTTTCCATATAATAACTGCACGATATTTTAAGGGATGAGGGATTTGATTCGGAATATATTTGTCCTGTAGTTACAATATATACGCACATATAATTTGTGCTCATTGTGTATACACGTAACATGAAAACGCCCCAAACCCCTAGCTCCCCCCCACCCGCATATCATGCACTAAAAGTAACGGCAAACACCTGGCGTGGCATAACGCATTGAAGAGCTTTAACTTTGATAAGTGTTAAATTTTGTACATTTCGTTATAACATAGTTAATACAGCAAATGCACAATATACGCGCTCACTGATTCATATTAAAGTTGAATACAATTATTGTGGTACAACGTTTTGTTGAAAGCTTTATGCATGTATGCGGATGTCAAAGGGGAATGTTCGAGTGCTTGTGGTGGTTTGCGCAGTGTTTACTGTTCGCAGCTACTTTAACGTTAGCACATATTTGCGTGAGGGAATGTTATGATTTCAACTATTTTCGGCATTTCAGATAGCTGATAAATGAAATGCTGCAAGAAATTCTTTGAAAATATTTTGAAACCAAATATTAAATTGTTGCGGTGAAAAAGAAAGCTCAAGTGTTTCTTATTTGAAAAGAATTTACTTTATTGAAAATTGCTGTTCTCCATATAAAATAATTCCTTATTTCGTGAATTTTTGATGAAAAAAAGCACGCAATAAATTGATTCAAATGTTTTCAACAAATTCAGAAAAATAATTATTTTGTCATAAAATATTGTTTAAGAAAAATAATGTTTGACTTTGCAAATTTTCAGTTATTTTGGTTATAATAATAATATTAAAGCTGTGTTCAGGACTATTTTTGTAATCGTCCTTCGCGAATTTTTTTAAATTTCGAAAAATGGAGACGCTTAAACTCATTCCTAGCTTATTTTCTGACAGCTTTTCTTGCTTCAACAATCTGACTTAAAGTCACCTTAAAGGATCAATGTTCAATCAATAGCACTTCGTCGAACTGTCCCCCGCATTTAAATGGAAAAGGAGTTTTTAAAAACATTTATTCTTCACATTCTCATAATCGAGCACCAACTAAAAAGTATTTAGGTTGTAAATTGTGACATTAAATAACTGCATTTTTTATATTTTGGTAAAGGACTAATATTAGTAAAAATTAATAACTAATGAAAACAAATTAGTTGATTTTAGTAATTTAATCTTAATCTTTTAGGAAAAAGAGGAGATTTGAAATTTTGGTAATAAATTTTGTCCTTCTGGCAAGAAAGGGGTGGAAGCAAACATAACCACATTCTCTATTTCAGCAATCCTACAAAACATGAAAAATTCCTTCACGTAAATAAAGTCTTTGATAATACAAATAAAATTGATGAACATTTCAAGGCCAAAATATAAAAATTCGAGGTTATAATTTTCATATTCCCTAAACGTTAAACAATATAGTATATTATAGTCGCTACTGATTAAATAAATGAGTATTTCAAGGTCAAAAATTGACAATTAAAGGCCATGCTTTTAATAGCTCTCTAATTAAGCATTAACCTTAAATGATTTTGAATTTCTTTTCAAACAGCGTTGTAGCATAATAAGATAAGAAATCTTACAGAACATTTCAAGGTCGAAACTTAAAAATTCAAGGTCATATTTTTATAATGAATATAATTCAACAATTGTTCGATTTATGATGTTCTGCATTAATGATAATCTTAATAAAAGGAACCATTTAGGACAAGAATTAAAGGCAAAATTAAAAAATTTCAAGGTCACATTTTACACCGAAAACTACAAATAAATTGTACAGTTAATCACACCACCCTGTAAAGTAGTTTTTTTTAAATGTGAATTTGTTTTTATTTAATTGTTAATTAAATTATTGCCAAAGACTTTAATATAAAGGTAAAATCAAAAAAAATATGTTGTTTGTTGTTTATGCGTAATGTATTCGACATAACAAGTCATTTATTTCTCATGTCCACTACAATGCATAATACACACTGTCAAAAACATGCCATAACCAAATAAATAACAGCACTTCAAAATAAATTATTGAAAATCACATTTTGCATTTTACGTTTTTGTTCATGTGTGCGCTGCTACGCATACAAAATTCACGCACACACACACACGAGTACTTTGATGTGCTTTAAAAATTAATCCAAAAGCATAATATATTATTCATAATTTATTCAGAATAATTGAAAATTTAAAATAATAATTACGTGCGAAATGCGTTTGCAAAATACATGCAAGAGTGCTCTCAAAAAGTTCCCTGACAACAACCAGGCAAGGGTAATAAAAGCATCAACTGTGTGTGTGCTTTTCAAAATAATATATATATTTGTACGCATAAAATAGAATAATTTAAATTGAACATAAAATGCATTTTCTATAATAAATGCACAGCATGCAATCCCAATGCGTGTATTTATATTCTTTTGTGCAGGCACATAGAATTTTATCAAATAGTGCGTCGACCGACAATTACATACTATTGTGCATTTATATTTATATATACGATCGCGAATCGGCGACGTGCGATGCGCTGAAAATGCTGAAAAATTCCATGATAAATATTTGCGAGATTTTTGCGTAACACACAAATAATTTATTCATTTGCATTAAAACTCTGTGAAAAAGGCGAAAATATTTTGGATTGGCTCGACGCGCCATAGGACGTACTTCCCACTCTTTGCTGCAGCTACGCTTCCTTGGTTTTGTGCTTAAATGTTTTCCCTTTGCATGAACGCATATATGCCAAGTGGCCAATAGAATTTCAGGAATCGGAATTTGCACAGAATTTTAACATTCCGCAAAAGAATTCACCGCATGTCTATTTTGTCGTTTTCAACATAATGTGTGTGGGGAATGTTATGTATAGTTATGTACTAGTCACTCCTTATGCTCGTTAGTGCATTCGCACATACATATATGCATTTATGCACAGTGACAGTCAGATTTAGTAACACATGCGGTGGCATATTTCAAAAGCTAAATTTTGACTTCAGCCATATATCTCAGGATGAGAGAGAGTGGAATTTTAGAAATTTCACTATGAGCAAGCTAAACGAATTTATATTAAGGATGTGTGTAACGCTGAATGCTTGTTATAGTTTTGTCCTACATAACTGCAAATAGTGTGTTGCCATATTGCCTGCTTCTGTAACGAGATCCGAATCTATTCATGTACAGTCAACGAAATTCAATTAATTACACTTTTTTTTTTTTTTTTAACAACACGGAAACCTGACCTAACAAAGCAATGACGGTTAAATAAAAATACTGAACTAAAAATTATTATAGTTACACATAATTGACATAACGGGTTTAATAATTGGACAATAATGTTTTCTAATATTTGCGGTACGAAGTTCTATGAGTTAAATTAT
Organism: Sylvicola cinctus; assembly: GCA_963854165.1. Taxonomy (NCBI): domain Eukaryota; kingdom Metazoa; phylum Arthropoda; class Insecta; order Diptera; family Anisopodidae; genus Sylvicola; species Sylvicola cinctus. The sequence continues at coordinate 61,506,944 of OY974082.1, read as the reverse complement.
TTGAAAAGATTATTTGAAAGGATTTGTTTTTTGATTATTATTTTATATTTATCTGATTTGTTTCTCATTGTTATATTTTATTAGGCACAACATTTCTTTAACTTGGACACGACAAAAATATGGAAAAGACATAATGTCTCTTATATGAGGGAAAAGGAAAATTGAGGCCTATAAAAATCACGATCATTTTAATCAATAAAGTTCCAAAAAAGTAGCAAAATCACACACTTCTATAAAATATTTTCTTTTAAATTTTAGAAGGCAAACCGAATAGCAGAAAAAAGATATGTTTTAGCAAAAATTCTTAAAATAATTTTTTTTCAAATGAAATTAAAAGCGAATCGTACTTTCCTGTTCAACGTGTGCAACCAATTCTATCATGGTCAAAAAGGCTTTGCGTAATGGAAAAAAATCATGATTATCTAACCCGTTATACCAATTAGAACAAATATTTTTATATTTTTAATTTAACCGTAAGCCTTTGTTGAAATTAAAATAAATAAATAAAATAAAATAAAACAGTTAAATAAAATTAAACTGACAAGAATTACAAACAGCTTTACCCGTTTTCATGAAATTACAAAAAAAAAAACAGAGTGAACTTATTTGAATTTCGTTGACTTTATTTACCTCCTCATAAAGAAGCCTAAATTTGCCAGATGCAGAAATATTTGAAAACATAAAACTTACAGCTGACTGTATGCAATTATTGTTGGAAGTTTGGAAACATGAAATAAATTATGACGACAAATTTCCCATATTTCTAAAACTCTCATAAATCATCGATGTATTAATACCGCCAGCAAAAACTTTAATAGCATGCACTTAAATTGAAATGATACTAATTATTGTAATCGTTTTTATAATAACATTTTTGATTCATCGGGGAAATTTTTTTGACGAATCACTCAAGAATATGCAACAGCCAAGAATGAAATTGCAACAACAAGGAAGAGGGAAGCCGAATTTAAATCGCCCATAAACATGCAGATTGCTTTACATATTTTATAATCTGGAACTGACCTACTCGCTTTATTAGCATTCTGCCCTGCACCATCCATTCATTATGCATGACATGCGAAGTTGATAAGCCGTCACAAAATAAATTATTTTAAATGTGTATCAAAATGTGTGTTAAGATTGGCACCAATGTTAAAGAAACGTACTGCTTTGCATACGATTATAACTGCATATATGTACCTCTAGTTATGTTTGTTGTGTGAGATTGTGATGCGGCGTCACTGCGATGCCGGATGAGCCCAATGAATTCCAGCTCTCAATTGAATAAATGCGTTTGTGGATTGTATATATGTGCGAGATGAGGTCACTGCAAGGGGGTTGGATGTCTTTACATATTTCTCGCATGTTACAGTTATTATAGAGTTGATGTAATTTTTATAATTGACGTGTGAATTTGGTTATTCAGAGGCAATTGCGGTTACTGTATGTGGCCTTGAATAATTATGAACATTTTATTGTCACTTTATTAAATGATTTAGAGCTGTTTTTTTTAACAAAAAAGTTTTAGTTTATCTCATCTATATTTTTTTTTTTTTTAAATTGCAAAAGCGTTTGTTTCACTCTGGTGTCCGTAATTTCCAACCAATTTAGCTGATTTTTTGTTTTGAATATAGATAATTATGGTACGAAGGTAATAAAAGCTTAAAAAATTTAGATTAATACTCAATTAAAATGTTTAAAAGCATTTTATTCAAATTATTGAAAACGTTTTATGTTTTTCTTGGCGAAGGTTCAGCTGATTCAAATTAATTTTCATATTTTCTTTTAAATAAATTCCCTTCCTTAAGTCCTTAAAAGAAATATGTACTTGAGTTCAGCTTTATGTAAGTCCTTCATTAATTGTAAATTAGTTCAAAATTTTTTTTTTTAATTTTACAATTCTTAAAAATTTTCTTTCATTGTGCTTTTAAATATGATTGCAATTAATTACTATAAATCTCCTTCATTTTATTTTAGAAGCACTTTGATCCTTAAGGTCCTACTGATTAAAATTTTGGCTTAAAAAATTAAACAAACCTAAACTTTCTTATTTTACGAAATCGTATCATAAAATTTTAATTTTTTAAAATTTTTCTTACATTCAAAATCTTGTACAATTACTTTTAAAAGAAAATTGTGATTGCAAAACATTTAATTTTTATTAAATTGCCTTAAAAACCAACTCCGAATTTCAATAAAAATAAATTAAAAACTACAAATACAAGTGCCGACATTTATTAAGGATGTATGTCATAAAAATATCATGTTCATGTTACAGCGCAACACAAACAGCACAATAACATGAATCATAAAAAAAGTTCGCTCATTCCGACGACAAATAAAATACATGTATTAAACAATCTGCATTCTGCGTGTGCAATAAAACTGTAAACATCATCCTAAATACCAAGATATTGTTTGCATTTTATCATTTAACAACTTTTGTTATCTGCCTAATGCCCTTTTCTGTGCGTCTAATGCCCTTTCTTGTACATCTAATGGTTGTTGCATATCATAAAGAGCTAGCCGATCCGTTTCAAGGAAATTTCATATTTATGTTCGACTGCTTATACTTTTGACATATGCCGCTATGTTAAGTAATATGCAGCAATAATTAAGTAAAATTGAAAATGACTTAAGGCGGCAATACGCAAATTAACAATGGAGCTGTTGTAAAAAAATTTGAATTCACAACTTTTTATTTTTTAAAGCAGTAATATTATTTTACAGTTAGTTTCTATTGCACAACAAAATTAAAATGCATTTAAAAGTGATTTTTTTTTCAACCGAGATTTTATGATTTAAAAAATTAAATTTCAATTTTGGTTTCAGTATTTTTTCAGTAAGTGTTTAAAGAAAAAAATTATTATTTAAATTTTTTTATGGTATTTCCTTTTTAAATGTTTAAAGTAATTTCACTTAAATACATTTTTTTAATTTAATTAGTAATGTTTAATCATCAGCATAGAAATCCGCATCCGTACAGAAAATTACAAAACTTCTCACCAACGCAACACAATTTACGTCTTAAGATGCGGCTAAGTAATAAGTATTGCTGGATGATAAGTGTTCTCAGTTGTATTGGAGAATGAACCAAGCTATAGATAACACAATTAAAACATTTGAATTATGGATGTATCAGAAAATACTGCGAATATCTTGAAGGAACCGCATGACAATTATTTATTTAAAAATATAAACTAAAGCTGCTCTACATCGATCCTCTTCATAGCAAATATAGAAAGAAGATTGAGGATAATCCATTGCAATAGACGACGATAAACTTCAGGACGTATAGAGGAACTTCTTGGCTGATTAAGAATCTACAGAAGTGGTTCGGAAATAGAACACACTCGTTTTTTAATAGCGCGGCCACTTATGATGTTTAGGAGTTTCCATTACGGAATAGAGAAAATTTGTCAATTTCAATCGCTTCCTATTTGGCTATCTATAATCCAATTTAGATAAAATTAGTCTTAATTTAAAGATCAGTTCTAAATCGGAAATCTCTAATCCCTTTTTAATAAAATTAATGGTTTTTGAGTTGTTGAAAACCATCATGAATCACTTGTTGCCCAAAATCGATAGATCAAATAAATTGGTATTATTTAAAGTAGGTTGTCCACCTTTTTATTTGCTTCCATATTAAGATCAGAATTTAAATTAAATGAAAATGCTTTATTTTATACAATAGTTGCGTTCTATGCATTTAGATTTCATTTAGTTTAATTCAATGACGATATTTGATTTATAGTTTAAACAGAGATACTTTCTCTAGTCGGCAAGAGGTGGCGCTCTCTGTAAGGATGAAATCGAGCAGGTTGCATTACTTTATTGGCAATACAAACAAAGATTCTTTAAGTTAAAATTTGAAATAGTTAGAGAACGTAGCAAGTTGATGTATGCAATTATAAAATTTTAATTATTTAAATAGCCAAAATAAAAATCCCATTACAGTCGTACTAACCTTCCAGACCCAAATTATGGTTAATTATTTTTCAGCGCCACTTGCGGCCAATAGAGTAATAAATATACCGAATGAGTTTATTTTATTTACAATTATTAATTAGTAAATAGCAGAGTTTATTTTGTTGCAGCATTGCAAATTGCAATTATAAAATTTCAACATATTAAACTAAATGAAATCTCAATAGAACAAACAAGGTTAGTTATAAATGATGACAAAGAGAAATTAATATTTTCCTAGAATATAGAAATTGAAATGAAAATAAAGCAACGATGGTGATGCAACTTTAACGATATCATATTTGAGTGTTATCAATTATAATTATCACCATCAAATTCGTTTATCTACTTTAAATTAAGTTATGTATAACTAAACTATGATTAACAACTATCACCCACGGTAAAACTAATATTATGGTTTTGATTAATTGGGGCACATATATAATACCTACATACGAAGTACATGAATATTATTTTACATCATTTCACAAAACACATTTCAAATTAGTATCCCATGACCATTTACTCGGTTAACGTTGGGTGCACCCAACAATTTATTGTGTCAAACTGTGTAACTCTCCTCATTGCTGCAATGATACTTCAAGTTTTGCCGAATTTAATTTTCAATGTTGATATAAATTGTGGGCCGTCACTTGGTGCAGGTGCAAATCGATTTTCATTAAATTCATGCACACAAGTACCGCAATTATAATATAGACTCTATGGTGGCCGGCACTACAACACAGTTACGTGTTACTCTATACACAAAATGGAATTCCGGAAATGCTTTAGTGAAAAACTTGTTCAGTTTGTCAACTATATTCATTTTCGGCACGTTTGTCGTTTTCCTCGTTTTTGAAATTTGATATTGCAAAAGTTTTGAAGTGCCAGAGAAGTGAGAGAAGCGACCGGGGTAAACGGGGGTGGAGTGTATAAGGACGAGACACCGTCAACATTGGCGGCACACCTTTGCAAATTGTGTTAAAAAACAAATACTTTTCACTTTAACTGACAACTTGAATCATTTCAGCCCTGAAACACCTCTGTCACTTAACTTGTGCAAAACGCAAATTTTCAACGAAAATTTGTGGAACAAAAAAAAATACAAAAATGTCTGTAACAAAATATGGTCTGTTATATTTTAAACAAAGTAGGTATAACGGCTATAGGGTCGACGTTTAAATTTTCTAGCAAGTGTCAGCGATTTATTTGCTGTCTCCCCATTTTGGCAGAGCACTTCCTTGAATTGTCGAAGCCTTCCCATGTAGTACGTGCATGAAACATTTATCCACACACAATATTTGCAATTCTTTTGATTTGTCAATGAATGAATGTGCAGGGAGACATTAAAAATGTCAACTATTTTCATTGTAAACGCCACAAGGCAAGACAAAACCGGCTTCAACATGTGCAATGTGTGATTTCAATAGACTGGTTGGTACAGCATTTAAATAAGAAAACGAAAAATAAAATACTCATCACAATTCAAGACCCTAGGGGTGCGTATTGTCAATGTGCAAGGGAATTTCTTGATGTGGGTCTGTCTCCTCTGTCTGGATCTCTTTTATATAACGCGTTATAGCATTATCTGTGTTACCGAGAACCGTTACACAGGACGTTACACAACTTTTTCCACAACACATGCATGAAAGTTATTTAAGAATGCAAGAATGCATAAAATATCAAAGTGTGGGATCAAATAAACGTCGGTCATGTCGGTGTATTATTTCCAGTGACTATTGGTGTGAAATAACAACACGGAGATGGTCTCTGTTTCGGCGCTGAGATCTCGACATCATGTTCTTGGAATTTTGTGGAATGGGTCGTCCGTAAAATGTTGAATTTCTGACTGCGGGGATGTTTCTGTCTTTATATGGTTAAAAGAGCAGTGCTGTGAGCTCTCCCACGGAACCACCGCATTCATTGCAGTGATCAAAACACTTGACTTGGGTCGAAAATGTCTTGGGGCTTTGTTAGAACTTTTTTTTTAATGAAGAGCAATGCACAACTAATGTTTAACTTATTGCCTTAAAAGTTAAAACACTTTTGAAATTGGACATTGAATGTTTAGCCGCATAATAGCAGTGAATTGTGTTACGGAGTTGTAACTTATAAGTATAGTTTTCAGAATTGGTTTGAGTTGGCTTTGCGTAATCAATGGATGTTTTAGGAACTGGACACACAAAATCATTGAGATAATTGATCATTGTGTTTGTGTTTCAATGAGGAAAAAAATGCAACTGACTTAGATTAAATAAAAGCTGTTCAAATAATAATTAATTTATTATTTAATTAAAAACTTATTTACCTAATATTTAATTACAACTTAAAAAATAATAATAATTATGATTATTGCAGTAATAAAATTTAAATATTTTTTGAGTGTACGATGAGTTTTTTACTAATCAATTCAAAATTTGGATTTAGTGAATTTTTGCACAAACTGCGATTTTTTCGCGGATTTCGCGGTAATAATTTAAAATTACTTCCAGACTGTTGTCAAATACGTGTGTAAAATTCTATTGCGATCTCATTTACAGTTTTAACGTGATTGTTTTCGAAACACACACACAGTCATTTAAATTTTGATATATTAAATTTAAAACATTTATAAAATTCATCTAAAATTCTCACAAATTGTTATTTAGGAATATTTTAACGTACAAACTCACATCCTAGAAAAATAGTGAAGCGAGAAATATCTTTACCTTCTTTGAAAAAGGCATCCTACAGAATTTAATTAAATGCATCTTCGACTCAAAGGGCAAATAATGCAATTGGGAAATTACATTTCAATACATTGAAGTTCACTTAGGTTGTGCATAAAAGAAACCATAAGGAATTGAATCGTTTAACATGATTAATAAGACATTCCTTAAAGTTTGTAGATTGTTGATTGATCTACTGAATAGTTAATTGTAAGACGATGATAAAATAGTTTAATTTCCAGGTCTAAAAGAAACAATTTTTTTAATAAAAAAAAAATTGAAACACAATTGATTTAAATTAAATTGGATTTCAAAAAAAAATTAAATTTAAAAAAGGGTAAAAATTTAAACCAAAGTTGAATACACATATTGATTGACTGAATTAAAAAAAAAATGTAACTCATTTAAAATTAAGGAAACCACAAATAATGTGACACATTTTTCTGTATTTACAATATTCAATTATGATGTGAAAATATTTCCCTCAATTTTCACATTCCAACAAAAAAAAACACAATTTGACATTGTCAATGCAACAATAAGCACCAAAGGTTTTCACAAATAATTTCAATTAAATCGCACAAGAAGTGTACAAAACCCCCAGAAATTGTGTTTGCAAAAAAAAAAAAACCTAAAACAAATTATTGTATTGTGTACAATTATACCCCTCTTGTGAAGAAAGCCCACGGATGTTGTTGTTGAATGGGACACAAACTATAGTAATACAGAAATTCGTTGAAACAAACAATGTGCACTCGAGTTTCGTGTCTCAACAAGGCAACGTGACCATGTTCTAGAAATGGCATTGCGCAACGCGGTTTTGTATTGTTTACGCGTGAAGAAAAGGGTATACAACTTGTAAGATGCTTTCAGACTAATAATTGCTGGATGTGAGCAAAAAATTCTTTATTTTTAAATTATTTTTAAAATAATGTTCTAAGAACTGCGATTTTTTCTTTTGTATTTTTTATTGTTAAAAATGTCAGTTAATTAAGTTAACATTTGTTTTAAAAAGTCGCAATGCAACTGCGTAATAAACAACTTGATATTTGCATAATATCCGTTTGTATTTATTTATTTATTCATTAAAATGTGACAATATTATATATGCTTAGCAACAAGTTGTGCGCTTTTTTTCGCGTTACCCATCATCATTATGTAATACATAATATGTACAGACATATACTTTCCTTATTTTCCCCGCATTTCCTTGCGATAAGTTTCCCTAATTTATTTATGTTGCGCTAATGCGTAATCATTTTCGGCACATATTTTCCAATAATTCGATTTCCGCACCATATTCTTACTTTATACTTTTGTGAGTTTGTAAAACAGATAAATATGCCAATAATTTTCATACTTATGCACACTTATGTTCATTTAATGAAATGTGAATGAATAAATAAAAAAAATGAAACACAAACCGTTAATTTAATGAATTTAACTTGATACGCGCGTGCACACGATGCATCCCCCAAAAAAAAAACAAACAAACAAACTGATCCCTGTCTCACTTCAATTGAAAATGCATCGACGGCGGAGGGGGAAAAATTTTTGCGGCAATAAAAAGTGACGGCGGCATGTGAGAAAAATTTTAATTTTTTCCGCGCGCGCTCACATTGCGGCTGCGACAAAATGTGAGATGAAATGCAGATTAGCCGCGAATAATTCGACATGGAATATGAGAATGACAAAAAAATTACGCCAATACACGAAACACTGCACACACCACATCATTTTATAGTACTGCATATTTATAATAGAGAAAAAGGAAAACGATTTCAACCAAAATTTAATAAAAAGGGAACCAGTCAAATAGCACTCTGCATTTTGTGTGTGCAATGCTTTTTATGCATTCACTTTTTCCCAACCCCATTCCACCCCTACACAGTTTGCATGTGTGATGATGTCATCGGTTCGTTTTGATTTATTAATTTTTTATCGTGTGTGTTCATAGTTTGGTTGTTTTCCTTTCTTTCTTTTTTTTCCCCCGATTTTTTTTCCGTGGAAAAATTTCCGCGAACGTTTGCTGCACACACACTTGCATAATTGTGAAGGAAGGGTGAAGTGGTGGTTTGCAACGAACAAATAATACTCGACAAAGTGTGAATGAAAGGCGCATTGAATGCACGCAGAATAAATACTGAAATAGTTTGATGTTTTATGCAGTGCATTCGGAAGTGGCAATTTGTATGAGGGCGGGGGTAGAAATTTGACAACATATGTATCGGCGCCTATTTAGATTTTTATGCGGGAGGAATGGAAGGGATTGCAGTTTGCAAAATGCCAACAACAACAGTAACACAAAAATTGTTATGTGAAAATAAAAACAGACATATCGCGCACCAATTGGAAAATAAGAGTTGATGACAAATTGTTGCATAAATTATTCATTGTGACATTTTTCAGCGCATTGTGTGTGTGAAAAGAGAATTCCCAGAAAATGTAATATAACTGTATAGGCGCTTGCCTTTTTATTATTATAAAAATAAAAAAACAAATTCACCAAATTCCCATGCAGAGGGTAAATATGTGCAGGAACAAACTTAAAGCGTTCCAAATGCTCGCTCAAGTCTACTCCTAAAGACTGATATTTCCACTTTAAAATATACAATTTCCCTCACCCTCCCCCCCAGTTCCAATAGTCCATGCCTGAAGCCACCCAACTCGAACTACCCCACCCTCCCAACGCCTCACAACTCTCGAGTTGTGTGTACTACACATTCGCCCTTTCAGTGCGCTGCACATAATATACATTCTGTACACATCAATATATACATATAACGTAGCGTATAGAGTGTGTACATGCACGCTTTTCCAAAGAAGGGAAAACGTACAACGTATAACAGCGAAGGCTTTAATACACCAGCGTTGTGTAGAGTGTAGCATGTAGATATACACCTAGTGGTAGGAACTGTGCTATCTATCTGTATACACGAGGCAGCAATACCCATGTATCTAGATATGGCACATATACAGGCTGCATGCTATTTCAGATAAGCAAGGAAAACCACCCCATCAAGTAGGGGAATTGTTGCTGCCGCCGTGGATAGGGTGAAAATTCGGGCAAATTGTTGTGCGAGCGCGCTAGCAAGTGTGCAATTCTTGAGAGAAATTTTGCACCAAAATAAATGTTATGGAAATGCGTTAATAACTTTTAACTTTTCCAGCCGATTTTTATGAAAATTGCACCAAAATGTGGCGAAATTAAAAGCAATCCTTGTTGCAAAATTTTATTAAAATCAATCAATGGAAAGGGGGTAAAATCGCGACTTAAATTGTGCAATCGGAATAAAGTCCTTTTTGAATTTTAATGCGATATTTTATGGGGCAAACGACATTTCATCCCCATCAAGTTGAAGATTTTCCACAATGGCATAGGACGTTGCCAGAAATTCGGTTCTTGCTGGCGCGTCAGTGGAAAAACTGAAGGGGATGTATACCGGGCTCGAATTTTCTCAACGATTTTGAATTTTCGTTTGCGTTCGTTTTTCTTGCCATTTTTTTTCCCTTCTTCTTGTCGTTCCTTTTTTTTTTGTTTTTACTCCGCCACCTTCCATGCACAGCGCCACCACTGTACCGCACCGCGCCTCATAGTCGATGTTCACTCCTCAAAAGACTTACCCTCTTTGGGCGAATGGCGCGTTATATTTTATGTGTGTGTGTGTGTGTGTGTGCGTGTTTTGTGGGAGTGTGTGTGCACTGTATTCGCATCGACATCGTGTATTTGTACATGTGCTCATGCCTTTTCCTTGTGGATTCGCTTTTCCTTTGGTCATGTACGTACACGGGTTGTGTGCTCGCATTCATGTGGGTGGGTGGGTTGTTGTAGGTGTGAGTGAGTGTGAGTATAAGTAAGTGTGTGTGTGTGTGTGTACAAAACAGTTCCTTTTTGCTTCTCTTTTCCGTTTTTAAAGGAAATTTTTAAAGGGGATGCAACGATATAAAATTCTGTTTTTAGTGAAAAATGTTGAAAAACTGTATACAGTGGATGAAAATGGATGAAAAACTTTTCCCTTGACGTCCGCTCCTTTCTCACTCGACTACTATTTTCTTTTTCTTCTACATACCCACTTCTTTCTTTTTTTTGTGTCCTTTTTTTCTTTTAGACTGGGTGGGTGGTGTTGTTTTCTTCTACTTCTTCTTTTTTGTGTGTGCTTTTTTTCCATTTTCCTTTTTTTTTTGGAGAACTGAAAGTATAAACGAGGAAAAAGTGTGCGATATGAGAGAATAAAGCAACGCGACGGCATTGGGGACTGGCATGGATGCGGGTATATGAGTACACGGGAGTGTGGCGCGTTGCACAGTGGTGTATATTGGGGGATATTATGGGTGCACGCCATACACTTCCATCTCCCACATGAAATGCTGTATATTTTGTACTGGATGTATACGCAACGTCATGCAAACGGGCCATAATAAGAAACTTTAATACAACGCGGCTCTGTACCAGCGATATGGGCTGTGTGTGTTTAAAAAGGGATGAGATGCGCTGACTGTTTGAGGATTCTGTGGGTAAATGGGTTGCGTATCTATTGTTTCCTTTCTTGTACCCGGCTTTTCCCTTGTCACACACTCATTTATAGATTTGAAAGACAATAAAGTGTGTGCTTCCTTACTCTGCAGCGTTGGAGTTGTTTCACCAAACGCCAAAAACACATCCTGCCTGCATTTTCTTTAATTTTAATTTCATCGCAATTTAAAGGAAATCCCCCCCCCCCCTCCGTAACCACAAACTGCTATCATCATATTAAAGGTGTGCTCCATTGTGCTTTTGTGTAAAAACATTTAAATGCTTCACTCAAAATACTTCACTGCGGCAATGGTTTTGTTTTGTCTCTTATCGCTGTCATAAGGCCATCCCTCACTGTTTTGTGTGTTCTCTTACGCATTGTCCGCATGATTCCCCCCATCCACCCACCACGACACAACAAAATGTTAACCGATACAGAACTCTTGAGGAAAAACTGTTGATTTTTACGCGTGTTTTTCGTCTTTTCTTCCCGCATGTTTTTTTTTTTTGTGTATTTTCATTTTTTTTTTTTTGTCATCGTATCTTTCGGGTTGTTTGTTTGTTTGTTTATCGAATTTTCCGTCACCCCTATAAAGCCGCCCATCCACCGCGCCACTCTTTAACTATTTTGTTTATTTCTGTCGCCTGGTTTTTCGTGCTTCCCTTTTTTGCATTCTGGGGCATTTTGTTGCTTTTTGTTATTGCCATATACATTTATGTGTATATTCGTGCTGTAAGTTGAAAGGAGGAGAATGAAACGACGAAGACTTTGACTGACTTGGACTAAGAGGATTTGTTGAAATGATGTGCTTGCAGTTCATGCTTTTATGTTACATCCTCTATGACTATACTGAGTATATAAATACATAGCACATTGACGTATTTTCGCACAGCAAATATATATTCTCAACTGCTTTAAACGTACGTAGAACACAGCACTCAAAGGGCGTCAGATTTGTTCATAATCCTCTTCAGTTATATAAGTATTGATATTGTTTTGCAGAATTCTCTCATGAAGTTTATGTTACTTTCAACTTTCAAGGTCAATTTACAGCTGGAAGTCTGCTCAACTTAAAACTTTTTACTCGATTTAATTAAATTTTCTTTAAACGAGAATTTAAATTATGGAAAAAAATTTAATTGAATTTTAAAATCTTTATTTTAAAACGAGAATTTTTGATAATATTTAACCTTGAAATTATCAACAAATTTGTACGACTTTGACAATAAAGAAAACCAGAATAAACATTATTCTCAATTATTAGTTGAACCTCAAATAAAACCCCTGGCTTAAAAAACTAACTAAAATAGAAATTTAAAATTTAAATAAAGATGTTAATAAACATTTTTATGAGTATTACCGTTCGAAAAGGACGAACATTTTCAGTTATGGAAACTCCTTTAAAGTCCAAATTTATGATTCGTGATTAATTTTATGAAAACCTAGGGCTGCAATTTCAAAATTAAAGAGATTACTGAAAAAAAAATCCTAACAGATTTTTCACAAATCCTGTCCAATCCTTTTTAATTTTAAATTTTAAAATATTTAATTTTTTTTTTTGTTAAAAACTAAATGTCAGCAAGTCTGATTTATGTAAAAAAAATCGAAACTATTTGTCCTTTTTGCAACATGAAACAAAGTTGCGTAATTTCGTAGCCACAACATAAGTTCGTTCGACTTGGACAGTTTAAAACTTTGCCTAAATTTCTACGAGAAAAAAGTTGTCTCAGTATGTTCACATTAAAGTAAAAAGTCCAGACTTCAATGACAAAGACCGCAGATCCAAATTAAATTGTTTCGTCCTGCAGTTTAATGTAAAATTGATTTTAAACAAACTTTTTCCCTAAAAAAAAATAAATAAATTTTTCTCCCCTTTTTGTAGGGGACAAACTTTACTGCGTTAACCTTTAACAGGTTTAGGGATGATCCCTAATAGAGATTGGGAAAATTGATACTAATTCGCAAAAATATATCGAATGAGTCCATACAGAAAATGAAATTACGAATTAAAGTCGCAGCAAATGAGTGAAGCATTATATAAGAAAACTGAATTGGCAAGCGTCTGCAGACTGTTCTCGTACACACATACTACATATTATATTTGCGACATGGTATTGAGTGTGAGCTGGCTTGTTCCTGAAAGGATTCTTTCGCGTATCGATTTTCGTATAAGCTTCACTATAATACGAATATAACACATTTGAGGCACAAGTCGCCTTGCAAATGTACACAAACATTCATTCACGTTCATGCGGAAAGAAACAGCAACTATGGGTGAGGCGAACGAGTATAAGGCACTGAAGAGTGAACACTGAACACAGCCAAGCAGGCAGCAGCATAGTGCCGATAGCATGGAGGCAGGCAAAAAAGATAAATAGACGAGTCAAAAAGGAAACACTGCAAAAACGAAATAAACACATACATATATAGTTAGACAGCATAGCTGTACAGCGGCGCGCATATGATAATAATGAAGGAAGGACGCCTCCGGTGGGGTCGGCTGAATGGGGTGGAAAAGCGCGTTGGAGGGTTCGGTATAGCGCAAAAATAACACAGAGTTGAAATAAAGAAATGTGAAAGGAATTAAAAGAAAGGCAACAGCGGATGGACGGAGTACCACAGAGGAAACAAAATCGAATCGAAATGAAAAGATTTTGCTGTAGTATCAAAGAAATGGCTTTAAAGTTTTTTCCCTACACAGCCATTGGGTTGGTAAATAATGTACAAAAAGAAGGGGGGATGAAAAACAAAAAAAAAATCGAAAATCGCTATGAAATAAGTCTGAAGAAAAAATGGCATTATTTTCGTTTGATCTGTGGAAAAATACTATAAGGTAACATGAAAACATCGTGCTTTTGTTGAGAATTTCCCAGACGAATGTGTAGGTCAAGAAAACTTGCACAAAACACATTTCTTTATAAAGAGGAAACTCGTGCATTTATAAAAAAAGAAATCCTTTTAACATGGGTTGACTTTTTATCAGTTTTGTTAATTAATGAACATTCTGCTTAGTTCTCGATTCCTGCAAACTCAACTCAAGGCACAATCACTTTTTTGCACCCCGCATATTCTGTCTGCACAGTCGAGTTGTCGTCCTGCTCCAGCGAACAAGGACTTTTATCACAATGCAGAAGCACAATCAAAATGTACAATGTCTTTTGTGTTATCACTGATATAGGCATATTAAGTATAATAAATTCAAAAATCTCCTTAGGCATGAACAACTTCAAATGCGCCAATCTATGAAAGCGTCTCCATGTAGTCACATACACTTTAACAAGAATACTTTTATGTGTGTTTAAAAAAAAAATCACTTTATGAAGCAGTTGCTCTCCCTTCTTATGATGCCATTCAGGATCCTCCGATGCGCCACTAGGCGCACTGTATTTACAAGCAAAACCATGTTTTATCATTCCCAGCAGCATATTTGTTATCTGGCGGTAATCCGGGTAATGCGCGAAAGTCAATAAGCATTTAAAGCTGATAAAAAGCTTTCACACCAATTGTAATGTTCCCTGGCAGACTGTTTAACAAAATGTGCAGGGTTTTTCTAATTTTTCAATCAATTTAACAATCATTTGATGTTGGGAATGATTTTTTGTTTACAAATTTCGTTTTATTGTTTTCATACAATTTTTTTTTTTATAAAGTTTATTAACTTTTGATGGATATTTTCATTGTCTTTAAAAAAAATGAATAAAATAGAGAAAAAAATTCTCAATGATATTGTTGATGAAAATAACTAATGGACATCCGTCGTTATATTTTGCCCCCGGTAATGATGCTTCCGTCGTGATATAATGTTTGTACGATAAGAGCAATGTAATATTATATTAGTTTCAACTTTCAGGTGAACCAATCTTTGTAGGGTAAGCACTTAAAGCAAAAAGTCTGCATTGTAACCGGTAATGTAAGACGTAGTTGTCAAAAAGGAAAATAGTTCGGTTCTTTTTTGTAAAGAATAAAATGAAAATAAAAGTAAAAACGTATTTTTGGCCTTATTATTATAGGTTTCAAAAATTCACATTAAGTTTAAAAGTTAAGTTGTAGCTGGTTAAGTTAAGGATTAATAAAGTATAAACGTCAAAAAATTAAAGAAATAACATTTTATTTTGACGTTTAAAAAATCAAATGTCTGATTTTGTTCCTGAATTTTATAAATCAAAAGGATTTTTCATAAAATCATAATTTTTTTAATGAAGACAGCTTATTTCAAAATATGACAAATTTTAAGTCAACCTTAATTATTTTAACAAAAATACAATGAAACATTTATTTCCAGTAATTTTGTAATGAAAATTAGTCAATTCCAAATGTTTAATCGGCGCCCCTTTATTAAGGTTTATTTCCTATCTTAAATCATACAGGAAATATTACAACGTTTAATTGCTGTGACTAATTTGAGGGATTAAAGAGAACACTCGCGCCTTAGAATACGTAGAACCCGGAGTTTCAATTCTTATTCCTTACTAGTATTATTCCCTAAATTTCTGCAGAAATTAAATTATGAAATAAAAGGAATTGAGAAAGTAAAGTTTCAAAATAAAAACAACAAAAAAACACATTTCCACCAATTTTGTTGAACCACAGTCAATGTGAAAATAAAAAGAAGGGTTTTCTGAGAAAAAAAAAATGAAGGACGAAATAGTGAGAAGAATTAAACAACAAAAATGACGTGACTATAAATTTGGGGTGAAGAAAATGAAATATGCTTGCGGAGTTTATTCCATATCCATCAAACGTAATATGTTTTAGAAATATAATTTATTCGATTAGTATTAAGTTAACGAAGATAAAAGGGGAGAAGTTTCTTTGGCATTGGGCAAATTGGTGTCACGCCCTATTTTGAACTTTGGATGTGGGGTTGGAAATTATGTACATTGCAATTGTGAATTGAACTAAGTTTTGCGATGTCTTTTTCCTGCCAAGATGTTTTGTAAACATTGTGCACACATGAAGGGAGTTATTTATGCAATTTCTTATGGAATCAGGTCAAGAAAAATCATTAAAATTAAATAGAATGCAATAATTTATTTAATTAAATTTAAAGATCAATTTTTTTTATTTTTTTTAAAAAGAAATCGAATTTTATTGCGTTTAAAATTAAATTGCTTTTTCAAAGTGGTTTATTATTTTCCATAAAGTTTAAAATAATCTTGCAAATTATTATTAATTGCATTAGAAAAAACGTTAAAGGAATTAAAAATAATCTAAATTAAATTTTATTAAATTTAAAAAAGGAACAGCCAATTTAATTTCAAGTCCCATAAATTCGAGTGGGGGTGTATGAAGTCCTACATTCTATATCATTTAGCATATTATATTTATTTCGTATGAACCGTACATTAATTCCCTTTCCTTGGAGAGAAAAATAAAAACTTTGTTTCGTTATGTAGCTGCCAGTTTCTCACATCACGCACTTCGATAAGACTTTTAATTGAATGTCTGCGAGAAGTGCGTGAATGCCAATTAAAATGGAATGCCAAAGGGAAAATGTAAGTAGAACGTCGAAAAAGAAATGAAAAATATATATGCACGACGTATATAATTTTCCATTTTCCCAACAAGAAAATGTTCAAGTTTATTGTATAAATGCGAGTATAAATATACGACGGAAGACGCAAGACGACAACAAGCTCGCTTCGTCTTTCCAAAATTGAAGTTACACAAGAATGAAATTGGAATTTAACTGAACTTGAAGCACATACACAAGTAGGTACTATGGGAGTTTTCGAATTCCACTGAAATTAAATCAAGGGGGGTGGTGGAAACTGGTGAGTTGTGTGACGCACAAACGAACATACTGCATCGGAGCACATACACGCGTACACATAACTAACGGTTGTATAACATCAATGCCGCATAGTTGTTTTTAGATATATGATGCATAATGTATTCACATTCTACACGTCTTCAAATATCCGGACTATACAAGGTCCACCACTTGTTTGGTGTCTCAAACCCACACACACCGTTTGCTCAAAAAAATGCAACTTGCATCGCCATAATAAAAAATATCCCGCATGGTAAAACAACAACAGGAAAAATGCATAAAACAGAAAATTAAAATTAAATTGATGAACAATGTGTGTATAAAGACTGCAGCAGGGGATGGGGCGAATAAAAGAATGCGCGAGGGTGAGTGTGATATTAAAAAATATTTTCCTTCTCGCAGCTATATGGCATTATTTTCATTTCGCATTATCCGTTCGTTTTTTTTCATTCCCTATATATATTCTTTTACATTGCTTTTTAGGGCGCTGTGCTACCCTTTGCTCCCTCAAGACACATTTTTCATTCTCCTCGTCGTATACACGATATCTAGATACCATATCTACCTACACGAGTACTTTCTACCATGATGCAAACATACATACAGCTCATGTTTGTACAAAATTCTCAGTATACCGTACTATAGAGGGTGATCCAATAAGGGTTTTTATTTTATTTTTTATAATCAATGAGTTGAGGAAAATCTTTATTTAATTTGATAGTTTGTGACCTTTATCGTTTAAAGATAATTTCCATCAAATATTGCCCACGACTAAAGGCTTGAAGTGAGAAGGAACTGAAATTAAACTCTAACGAAATCGGAGACGAAAATCCTTTTTTCAGTTCTATAAAAACGGGCCCGTTTTCGATGCTGATGTAGTTAAAAAACATAGCTGTCATAATGACATGACTTGAAAACAATAAACAATTATTATGCCGATGACGTCTCACATCAAAACTGTCAAATTTCTCCCCCAGAAACAACTCGGCTCGAGTTAATGTTCCTGTTCTGCACCCGAAAAGGTGTCAGATTCAATTTATACGTAATTTTAAATTACGCCACCGAAACGGGCCAATTTCCAAATCTACTGAAACTTACACCGTCTTTAGTTTCTGGTTCATTTACTCCGTGGCTTAACTTTTAAATGGTCATTCTGTGGGTTCAATTTCTGACCACCCTTTCGAATATATTGACTGGTATGATAATAGTACGGGTTACGTTTGTTTTCGAAGAAAAAAAAATGCCCACAGAAAGTAATTCAATGTTGTGAGATCACAATACTAATTCCATTTAACAGGAAAACTTCTTAAGATTATGTTTTTATCGAGCGGTTCCTAATTATAGCGACTGTTTCGTTAGCTGTATGGCTTGTAGCGCCATTTTATTGAAACTATAAGTCAGCTACACTAATATATTGAATAATTGTCAACATTATATTTGTTACAAAGCTCTTATGGAGTAGCCAGCTCCATAAAAGCTCTATAACAATTTCTTATAATAAAATTTCAATGAAAACTAAATACAAACGTCATATAGACATGACAGCTGACACATCAGAACTGTCAAAAAATAAAAAGGAATTGTAAAAACTACCTCCAATTGGATCACCCTTTACAATCAAATGTATTTTCTATATATGTGCGGTACAATTTATATTATGTACGTATACTGGATGGCTGAGAAAATTTATCCACACGTATGTCGATGGGTGTAGGGGACAGGGGTGGTGGTGTGTGTGCGATGGAAAATGTACACACCAAGGCTACACTGAAATGTAGGCGGCTTTTCCATGGGAGAATTCGCCATTCCAGAGCTGTTATAGTTGAAACGCAGCCCAAGATAGATCTAAGGGGTGTGCAAAGTAATGCGGAATGGGAATGAAAGATGGATTGCATTATACCCGGGGTATACACGTTACATACATTATAGATATGTGTGCTATATGTAGTTATGTTCATACATATTGTGTGCAAAACCAACCGGTCGGGGGTGTGAGTTGATTTTTGTGGGGTGGATGACGTGGCGCAAATGTTGTACGGGATAAGAGCGCACCACCATTAAATATATGGCCTTAACGGTTAACGTTAAATTTTCGTGCAAAAACGAACTTTACAACGGAACGGTGCAACGGTGAAATCACCCGAGTTTAAGGCAAACACCCTTTTGGCATTTTGGGTGCAGTTATGGCCTCCGAGTCGTTGCTGCTTCTTTTTTTTTCCATACACATAATATATTGTGCAGGGTACCATGTATATTGGATGTGTATACATAATTATAATTATAGATATGAATAAATTTCCGGAGGAGGCATGTGTACTGCGGTGAACTGAACATTTCGACTGGAAATCCGCCCACATATCATTTGCTGCAGATACACTTACATCGTATTATATTATATTATATTTTGTGTATTATCGTTTTGGCGAGTAGCTGTACGACGGGCGCAACAGGTGGCCACATTTTTTACGACCCGTCAATTGTCCACATATCAATAAATAGTTACTGTGGTCATAAAGGGATCCCTTTCATGAATATATTTGTGGTGGAATGTTAACATTAAAGTCAAAGTGTCAAAGCAATTCCATGAAATTTGTTTAATAAATTTTTTAAAGCATTAAGGGTTATCCTTTTCGTCCTTTATAAATATCAAATTTGTGGGAGTTCCATGAAATTTATTTTAATATTTAATTTAATAGGTAAAAAAAAGCCTTTTTTATGGATATTTTTACAATTTATAAAAAAAAAAAAATTAAAACACGGCAGGGAGAACCACACATCAATTTGTATGTCAACAGAAGTTCGATATGCAACTAAATAAAGTACCTACTTGTAAAATTGAATTTTAATGAATGGATTTTAAAAAGAAAATTTAAGCAAATTTTAAAATAAAAACCGGTGTTTAATATTTTTTGTGACCTTCAACAAAGTGTTTTGCCTTTCGTGAATCTCCAATACAGTAGAATCTCACAAAAGAAAACTACATTTGCTGTTCCAATATGGGAAAACTTATAATTTCTGGACATTTTTACAGTCGATGATGAATTAATAATAAATCTATTTACGCAAGCTTTATTTTAACACAAAACTGTTTTTATTTATTAACATTTAATTATTTTAAAACATTAAATTTATAGAAAGACTTTTTTAATTTAAAAAAATTATAATTCATCTTTTTTAACATAAAGTCAGCAATACTTCTTTGTTCTTTTAACTTATTTGGGCAATAATGCCAAAATATAATATATGGTGAGAAAAACAAAAAAGGCTTCCATAAATTAGAACCAAAAGGTCTAATCCAGTGCGTCCAACACACTTAGCTTCAATGGCCCGTTCTAATTTCTGGATTGTTCGAATTTGTAAGAGTTGTAATTTGTGAGATTCTACTGTACAATTAAATTTCTCTTTGTTTATCGAAGCACCGTTTCTAAAATATTAATTATTTGACCTTTATAGTGTTTTTGACCTTGAAATGAGTAACAATTTTTTTTTCCGCTGGAATCCGCAATTTAATGAAATTTTTCTTGATAAATTTGTACCGTTTTCGAAATATTTAATATGTGACCTTTAATTTTTGAATTTTGACCTTGAAATTTTTTATTTAATGTTTCCTTTTATTATTACTAGTAGTATTGTGGGACAACATAAAATCCCATACTCTTTCATTTATTGAAAATGTAAAAGTACTTTTCATTTTGGGGTTATAAAATCCAAGCGTGAAAGATTTTTGGCATACTGTAAATTCCATTTCATGAGCCTTACAAGTCAAACAGGCTTTTGGAAAAGGGTGTTAAAACGTGTTTCTGCACCATTAAATTTTTCCAAAAAAAATGGAGAATGCAGGAATCTATATCCTTTGTGGATTATATATTAATTTATCAAATCTAAATTAAATTCAAAATGAATGTCTTTTAATAAGGGAAATTACTCAATGAAATTAAATTATTCAATTATTCCCATTTCTAATTGATTGTCATTTTAATTAAGCAATTATATTCGCTATCAATTATAATTATTATAGTTCATGCACATTTCTCATATACCTATACACCTCCCCATCAGACCACATTCTTGTCATGCATGTCTGAGCTGAAAACCATCCACCCCCAACTCCCTATCACCACACACTGCTATCCCATTGACCACACATTCGTTTATAAATAATAAATTCAGCTAAACGCCATGAATTCAACAACCAAAGACGCATTATAATAATTGTGAAATGATGTGATCTAGAAAATAACAGGTTACTGCAATCCACCAAACCATTTAAATGGTATTATGGAAACGGTTCTACCAAAAGGAACAATGTAACGAGTAGGGCGCAACACTGTAATTATCTCGTCTTGCCCGCTTTGGTAATAGCACTCGCGTAATATACGGCTTTATAGTATATAGTCGTACAGTTAGTCCTCAGCTCCGTGTACAACGTGTAAGTTGTGCAGGAAAAGTTTGCCTATCCCATACCTGACCCTATAACTACTCGCGCATTGCAATGCACATGTATTCGTTCAGTTTTTAGACATGCTTTATGGCAGACATCCTAATGACACCCAGTACCTACCTAGTGATTTATACGTCCGGATATAAGCTGATGTAGCGCGTTGAGGAATGCTATCGGATGGACTTGGACATGCACAGTCGGGGAATTGGGTTGGTGCGTTTAATTTTGAAACCATTTAAAAATGCATTTTGTGTGTCGCTTTGTTTTGTTGTTATTTTTAGCATGTTTAAGTGATTTAGAATTGAGACGAATTTTAACCATTTTCTACGTCTGATTGCTTCGATTTGATAATTATGTACAAATTTGATGTGCGCATAAAATATGCTTTCTCGTTCTGCTTTTTAAGGAATTGTCCCTATTTCCCTAAATTTTAAAGTAAACAACTAACGTGTTTTCATATTACAACGACTTTGTCCTTTAAGGAAAACTAAAATTATTTATTGATACACGAGTCTGATCAATTTGTTTTTAGAAATTTATTTTAAGAAAAATCGATTTTTTTCATATGCTGTAAAAATGTAATGAAACAATTGTTTGAATATCCTTTATTACGGCCGCTAAAGATAGAGTGTACGATTTCAAAAAGGAAAAACAATTAGACGTTGAATTTTAAATCACCAAAATATTTTACTTTTTATTTTTTTAAGTTATAATTTGGTGTTGGAAATGGTTAAAAAACAACTAAATATATGTTTTGGTATAAACAGGATTTTCTCTTACCTTGAGAAAAAAATTTATGTCGTATAACGGTATAGGTAAAGGACATCTTGATTTTATATACAGCATAACAGTCTCAGCAAAGAGGACTCCTACTAAAATAAAGTTATTTTTTATGTTTTTGACTTTGAACACAAATTAACTTGAACAAAAAAAAGTAAATTAAATTAAATTAATAAAAAATTTAATAATAATATAAAAAATATAGCATAAAATAACAAGCGAGCATCAAACTAATTCAAATTAAAACTCCTGGCACCACTGTTTGAGAATCTTCACCAGCAAGCAAAATGGAAAACAGTTCCACCAAACTTTTTTTTTAGAATAAGCAATTTCAATTCAAAACACTTTCAATGTTTGATATATTTATCTCTCTTACCCTTTAGTTCACAACTGCACTTCATATGAAATGTGAAGAGTGCAGGTAAATGAATCAGTTTAAATTAAAATTGTAGTCGGTGATTTGTTGTGATGGAATTAAATAGGAAATAGTAAAATAGTAAATTATAAATAAATTAAGTGTGCTAAATTAACCGCTGCAATGTGTACAAACAAAAAATCGCTCTGAATTAGATAAATACAATTAACTAATTAAAATAAAAACAAGTTTAAAGGTTAAAAAAATTACAACTGTCAGTGCAACATGCCAAAATTGATATGCGTGTGTTTACCGTAAAGGCATATAATTCTCACGCGATTCGATATGAGTGTGTGCGCGCCCATTGCCATTATTTCCAATATGGCCGTCTGAAAACAAAAAATGACTTGTGTGTCTGTAATAAATATCGCGAATTTTAAGTGAATTTTCCTGCAATTTGGCCAATTTGGTGCATGCCAATTGACACATAATTGTGCATCCGAGTGCAGGTTGTAGTTAGTGAATTGCAGTGTTGTAACATACAGTTAAATTTGTGCAACGTATTTGTGTGTGGCGGTTTTGAGACGTGCCCCCTGCCCGCATACGATAAGGCACAACACATCAAGAAAAATAACATCACTTTTTTTTGTTACCCAAAACGACGCACGGATCAACGGGAAGAGCAAAGGTGCAGCACCGCATATCGAAACTGGGAATTTCGGTGCTCTTGCACGCTTTTGGTGAATTCAGCCAGCCGCGGTTCATCTAGCTATGGACCACAAGAAATCGCCGATTCGCCGTCAAAAACGTCAATCAAAAGTTCTCGAAGACAATTACTGGGATTGTAGTGTGTGCACTTACAGAAATACCGCCGAGGCATTCAAGTGTTTAATGTGTGACGTACGCAAAGGTTAGTGCCATTTTGCAGTGGGTGGAAAGTGTTTTTTTTTGCATTTAAGTAAAGTTTCTTCTTATTGTATGACCTCAATCTTAGAAAATACAACAACCCCCTTGTGCGTTGAAAATGTTACACAACATTTTTGTGAATACAGTTAGACAACGATTGCGGCTCTTAATTATTTTATTATTGGCAATGTGTTGTCTCCACACACGCATATTGGTTGTGCCCGGCCGGTCTCCTCTCCAATTGCATTTGCAAGATCATTAACCCCTTTTTGTGTGTAGGTTGGCCGTTGGAGTCAGTTATAAAACTGTGTGTGGATTTCGATAATATCGCAGTTCTTGTGTTGGAAAATCAATATTTTTTCGAGCCATAATGTTTTTCGTGCTTTCTTTCGACGATATTTCTGTTTTAATGTGATAAATATGATTAAAAATAGAATTCAGTCACGGAATTATTAAATTAAATTCTTTCAGTATCCTATGGAATCCATTTTGTTTGAAAAAATTACCAACAACTTATCGGTACCTACAAAAACGTTATGTAAATATGTTGTTCAAGGTTTTTACTTGTAGTGCAACAACCCCATTTAAATTGCGGTACCTACTTATTTACCAACGGACGTATTGTTTATTTTAATTTATGAAACAGTTGCGTACAAAAAATTCCTGTGCAAAAAAATTGCCGCATTATTATTAATGTTTATTTGGCCTAAATTAAATTGTTTAATCAAATTATTGAGTGGCCCAAAGCGTTTATTTGTCATTAATTTGGAAACTCTGCATTTTTATTTTGTTTATAAACAATTTTCGCACTTGAATACACCGTTTTACTGCCACTGTGCAGTGGTATGTGTGGACATTGTTTTCATTTAAATCCACACAATATTTTGTTGTTGTACTATCGTCGCACTGACTGTCATGCTAAATTTACAGTGGTGCGACCTCTGTTTACCGGTAAACCTTCCTTCCATATACGATTTGCGCAAACTCTAACCCGGTTTTTACTTATTACATATTTGCAATTTTATTCTGTCAGTGCATTTTTGTTTATTTATTTATATTTACACAAGAAATTGGAACGAAATGTTTGTACTGTTAAAATAGCAGTTTTTTTAAAATTATTGTCGTCCAATGTGCTACCACAATTGGATTGTGTGTAACAAGTTTAATTTATTCAATTACTAATTTTAATTGATCAAATCAATTTAACGGTTGGTCGTTAATTGTAGAATGAAAACAAACATTGTGATTTGTGTGAATTAAGTATGATGGTGTTGCATTTATGTAAATACGCAGTTTAACTTTGATATTTGCTTTTTCATAGTTGAGTAAATTTTTATCAGCTGAGAACATATTATCAAATTTTCAAGTATTTAAGACATGGTGTTTCAAAAAGCTTTTTTTATTGTATCATTTAAATAATTTTAACTAAATGCATTTTAATTTAGTCATGAAACTAAAATTTACAACTTAAAAAGTTCAAAAAAAACTCTTTAGTTGTTAAAAAGTAAAAATTTCGCCATAAGCAATTTAATTTTAATTTTTTTCTACTATTTTTGTTATGAAGGTATAATTGACCTCATACAGCATACTTATTTTAACCCTTTATTTTAAATGACAGAAACTTGTCAAAGAGGAGATTACTTATTATTGACTGTGGGAACTCTTAGGAAATAGTTTACATAAAAAATTAATTTTTGCATAAAATATGTAACTTCTTTTGGACCACCCGGTATAATCTGGATTATCCAATAATCTGTGAAATGCAGCATCTTCTGTTTAGGATTAAACATTGTTATTCATTTCGCATTACAGTCTTAACTTTTAACTGACTGACAGTTCACGTTAATCTCGACCCCTTCTTACATTCTGCAACACAATACAAGTTAAAATCGATAATCCATAACCAAAATAACGCAATTTCCGACAATAAAACGAATGTGTGCCCTCCATTGTCCTGCAGGTACATCCACGCGCAAGCCGCGTCTAAACTCCGCGCTGGCTGCTCAACAGGCGGCTACACTACCGGGTGCATCGTCAGCCACCGCAACCACTACAACCGTCCCCAATGGGACCAGCTCCAGCACCACCTCTAAATCATCCAACCATAACCATCACAACAATCACAAATTGTCACGCACAAAAACCAAACACAAAAAGTATCCGGCCCGCTTGAAAAATGTCGATCGGTCAAGCGCACAGACTCGCGAGGTCACCGTCAATTCAGTAACAGTCGTTATCACTGAATACAAACCGAAACCGGTGCTGAATCGACGGGAGTCCAGCGACCAAAGCATGAGCGAAAGCAATGACTCGCGTAGCTAAGGATAAAATTTGACACCATTTAAATAAAATATAATAAAAACATGGAGAAAAAAATATTAAATACTACACCCAAACAAGAAGATGAAATAATTCAATAAAAACAAACAATTAATAATTATATATTTAAATTAAATTTTATATTTTAAGTGTAATCAATTGATATCAATTTTTTAAATTATGACAAAATACCTACTTACTGCATTTAATTGTGTTAACACACATCTTAAAGCCCTTTTCGACGATGGCGTTTTTAAAGGGGCTTTTGGGGATATAGACAAGGGATTACAGTTTTGATGGACTTTCTGCAAAGCATGGCGTTGGGTGATTGTCCCCAAATATTGTACATTCATCTTGTGCGATTTCGTAAATTCGATCGGGGTAGAGCTTTCGGATAATCCGTGAATTCGGGATTAAGAGGAAACACAAAGCTTATTTTTTAAATAATGCTCTCCCAAGCTAAATATGTTAGCTATATATTCTTGAAATCAGACCATAAAATAGAACTGTAAATTAATCAAAAATTGAAACAAACAATCAATTGAGTTCTACCCAGATCGAGTACACGATAACACATTTATTGCAGCTCTAGACTGAGTTTAAAAAATTATCTCGTGTCAACATTAAATTATGTAGGTACATTTACTGTAAATTGTACCAATTAAGTCAACAATATTTTCTCCACTCAATTATTGAGGACTATTTAATTCGATGAAAAACTATTCAAAAAAATAATTATAATTTAAGTTAATGGTCATGTGTGAATGTTTTGGTGTCCCCCTGTATATGTCCATGAAATAAAAATCAATATTTGAATTCAGCATAAAAAAAAAATGTGTAAAAAAAAAATTATTAAAAAAATTATATACGATAAATAACTGTTCATGTGTGATTGTGCTCGTTGTGTTAAATCTTGGTGAAAATAAAATTAAAAACAGTTGAGGTTAGATTTTGAGCAGATTGTAGTTGCTCAAGAATATTTGAAATGAAAAATTTTAGAGTTACAATGAATTATTGAAAAGCAAAACAAAACAGAAAAAAATACATATTTATGAATACAAAAATAAAAACACATTTAAATTTATTAATTGTAAAACTCCGCGTGATAAAATTTGCAAATAACAAAACAGTTCGGATTCAAAAAAGAAAGTTTTTAAATCAGAAAGAAATGGAATATTTTGAGAAAATAAATAAATATTTATATTTATATATACATACGATATAAAAATAATAATAAAAATAATAATGTGAATACAATTTAATACAATATAAATTACATTATTTACATAGAAAAATACATAATACAAAATAAACTGCCATAATATATTTTTCTGCAAGAAATCAATATTATTATAAAAATTTTCTTTTTCCAATAATCACCTACTTACATGAAACAGTGTTGCAAATTGCATTATTTTCATTGCAATTGCAGCAAATTGTGAACTTATTTCTATGGCTTTTGTCAGAGAAAACATCTGTGCACTAAATGTAAGCATTAAATGCATATTCAATGCATGTAATTTAATTTGCACACCTGATCCTTTAAAAGGTCAATCTTAATCTTTATAATTTATTATTTTGCTGGTGTAAATGTAGACGAGTCCATTTTGTTTTTTATGTGCAATTATAACTGTATAAAATATAAAAATAGATTTTTTAGTGAATTTCACATTTTTGTCGTCACTTTTTCTCGATTTTTAATAAAAATAATAATTTTAAATCTTTTTAGTACATAAATGAATTTAACACTTTATACCCTTTTTGTTCATTAAATTAAATTCTCACAAATGGCACTGACACATACATATAATACACAATAATATCAATATAATTGGTTCTTGTAGCAAAACTGATAGCTGATAAGATAATGCTTTTCTTTTAAAAAACAAAAATCCTAGCTTTTTAACAATTCTGTCAAAACATGTTGCTGATAAGTAATTAATATGTAAGTCATTTCGATAATAAGTAAATTATATTCCAATAATATACTTCATGCAGCAATTGTTTTGGAAAAACCATACATCTTACAACAACAGCAACAGAGATAAGTAATAAAATCCTTCTTTCTTTTTTAAATTTGTAAAAAATAAATAAAAACTCAACAATTTATCATTTTATAAAAATACTTTTTTTACCAATATAAATCCGTTTAATGTTAAGCATAGTTTTTCTGCGCTGCGAAGACTGATTTTTTTAGACAAAATAATAGACAAACACAATGTTAAATGCGGTGTGATGAATGGACGGAAAACAATTATTAATTAAAATGAATGTATGATTTTCATCGGATTATAGTGAAAACATTAAGGTGAATTGACGCAACGAAACTAGAAATTTTATAATAAGTGTGACAGTTTGTATTAGGGTAATTCATTAGTACTTTACTGTTAAAGTTTTGTTATGCAATTATTTTTTTATTTCCTTATTTGATTGGATTCAGCTAACGTTCTGCGATTCAGTTAATACTTATACATTTATTTGTTTTTATTTTAGTGGCACGTAGACTCAAATGCATTTTTTTTGTAAAAAAATTATTTTGATTTTTAGTTAGCACACGAAAATAATTAAAATGTAAAATCTCTTCCTTCCACTTTGATTAGAAAAAGGATTTATATTTTTTAAAGTATGTGAAATAATTTTTAACGAATTAAAAATGTTTTTTTTTGTACTGAAATATGTTTTATTTAAAAATTAGAATAAGGTACCAACGGCTGAGGTAAAATATAATAATAATTTTTATAAAATTTAATTTATTAGATAATGAAAAATTAAATTTTATTAAAATCACGTTTCGTGCTAATTTTTGGAATTCAAAAAGTACTAAATTCTTTTTTCCTATAACTATAATTATTACTTAAATGCTTAAAACTATCCAATTTTATAGAAAAATAATAAATCAAACTTATATACTTTTAAAATGTGGTTACTCTATTGAAAAAAAGAAAGTACGTACGATGATAAAGGGAAACTTCTTAAACGAGGACACTACGAAAGTGACATTTTAGCATAATAATATTTATATAGTTTTTCTGAATCCAATCACAACTGTGAAACAATCTCAATCCTAACATACACTACCGAACTGGACAATTTTTAATTTAATGAAATACTTTATATAGTTTGTATTCCCATTTAAATTTCTATTGCTTAAAATAAAAATAATATTTTTTAACTAAAATTAAAGAAAATGGACCGTTTTGTGAATATATAGATAAACACACACACACACACCCACATACACACACATTTTATGTGCATAAATCGAAAATGTGTTTCATAAAAATATTAATAATATTAAATAAATGTAAATAAAAATACAAAAAATTAATTTGAGAAATGATATTGTATATTTAAAAAGAATGCGACTATAAAATAATAATTTCTCTTCCCGAAATATAAATAAAGTAAACGATTTGGAAATAAACATAAAAATAAATACTTATTGTATTTTGATATTAAATTGTTTTTCAGAAATTTGTTGCAACAACGGTGTGTACCTATTAATACATAACGTTATCAGAAAACTTTTCAGAATTACTCGTTTTTCAGGCGAAGAAGCGACAACGCACGCTTGTATAGATTACGAAATGTATGCAGTAGATAACGCGGCTGTGTGATGTGACACACAAGGGACTGGTATGTGGGTTCAAAAATAAACAATAACTGTGAATGCAGTGCAGTGTAATTGTATGCGAGTGCGGTTATCATTTTGAGCTGCGTGAATTGAAACAATCCTTTCAGTTCATAATAGTTTATTTTTATTTTTTTTATTTTGTGTTTTCGCAATGTTTTTTATAATCTAAAATATACACGAGTTGTGGCATGGCGGTGGATATTCCACCACACGTTATGCCCTTGACACAATACTGCCATCTGCAAACGATATTTACACAATGGAAAATGTCGCGTTTGACTTCAAGTGCTGTGAAGCATTCACGTTAAATCATTTTCTGGTTGGAGGCGTCAAACAACGATATAAGTGAAAACACTTGCGCCTGTCTCTTAATAACCACTACAAGGGTGTCACCATTCATCAAGGACAATAGGTTGGTATGGATTGCGTTGTATAGTTATGGATGGGTTTACATTATACTCGTACGTACGTGCAGTTTTATTTCGTGCTGCTTCTTTTTATAGGTTATGGTGGTTTTTTGGTTGATCGTAAACGGTAAACCACAAGCAACAGTTTACTTTAATTATTATTAATGCAGTAACTCATATTGTGGTATGTATGTGCGTAGATTTAGATAATTTAAATTTTTTTAAACATCAGTTTAGGCTAAACTAAACAATTTTAAGAAATCAATTTATTAATTTCGTATTAAAATTATTTTGATTGTTTGTTCTTTGTTCTGCCAGCATATTTTCAATTTTCCTGTTCTATTACATATATTCTGTAGCCTTTGAGAATAGATTATTTTACTTATTAAGTTGTTTTAAATATAATAGTCTCAAGTCATAATATACTTTAGTTGGTTTGCACTTTGCTCACTCACAATAGTTTGTGAATTAAGTTCGTTTGACTTACTCATGAATTTTGTAGGGACCGGAAATGCCAGCTTAGTCACATAATTCTTTTCATCATTGTAACTTTGTGTTGTTATATATGGGGCATTCATTCTCGTGACTAGTGAGTATCCATATTCATATTTCTTTAGAATTGTTGCAATTTGTTTTGTGCGATTTTTAAACATTATTTGATTTATTACGATTTTTGATTTGGACTTCATTTCCAAGTAGGTATATATGTACATATTTGTAATTTTATACTCAATTTTACCTTGAATACGGAAAGTTTTATTCAAAAAAAAAAAAAGTTATTTTGTTTAACATTTCAAGATAAAAAAGACATTTCTTAAAATTCAGCAATGTTTATCAATCTCGACAACAAAAAAAAGTCTCACAAAACTGAAATTTAAAAAAAACTAATGTTTGGGTTGCGGAATTATTCTTTACAGTTCTAACTAACTTTTGTCACAGTTAGAAAGGTCAACTAAATCGCACATATTATCCTTATTATGCAAGAAGAATCTGTTGAAATATTGTTCACATCTATCTTAAATGCTGAAGGAAGGATCGAAACAAGTAATTAACGAAAAATTAACAACTTTTACCGATCGTGTTTATGATCCCTATAATATTCCCTGCGCCTAATTTTAACGATTACAGTTAATATGTATAACAGTAAACACTTAACAGTACATTATGTATAACTGGTATAACTATGATTATAAATCCAGCTGTTGCTATCAATTATTACATTTCTCAAACTGCTGGTGCCTGGTATGCTGCGACTATAATTACAAATAGGGTAAGTGTCCCAATTTTATGACGTCAACTGATATTGTTTCACTTGATTCAATTTATTTTCATGCAAGTCAAGTTAAATCATGTGAAATTGCATAAAAGTGTTGGATTCGTTAATGGTTTATTCTTATGACAACGTTGATTAGATCATAGCTGTTTCAAATTTAAAAATATTAGTCTAAAAAGTATTGTTAATGTTAGTTTAGA
Source organism: Sylvicola cinctus (assembly GCA_963854165.1). Taxonomy (NCBI): domain Eukaryota; kingdom Metazoa; phylum Arthropoda; class Insecta; order Diptera; family Anisopodidae; genus Sylvicola; species Sylvicola cinctus. The sequence goes on along the minus strand of OY974082.1, from coordinate 61,475,668 downwards.
AATTATTTTGTATGTAAGGAATTTTAATTATTAATTAATTTATTTTATTTTATTTATTTTATTTATTTACAGAAGGCAATTTAATAATTATTATCAGCAATATTTATCAAAGCCTACTTTTTACAAAACTTCATCAATAAATTCTGTGTAGTTCAACAAAGTTTCACGTTTCTCTCCATTCCCGTTTTTGTTGTGAATCCCAATTCCTGCAGCAAAAATATGTCATGCATTTTCCCGTTGAGCACGAGACACAAAAAGTGATTCATTTGATTTCAGGTGATGTTTTGTACTTAAATACATTACACTAACGTGTTAATTTTAAACATTTATACGCAAAAGGTCGGTACATTCATATTATAGATACATGATGTGGATAAATTAGCATATCATGTTTGTTTGCACTTTATAAATATACTCGTGTGTTTTGCAGCTGAACTCATTCAAAATGCATAAGAAAAATGCATTTCAAAACTTGCAGTTTCAATAAAAATTCATGGACATTTTAAAAAAGCGCTGTTTATCTCAAGGTAATGATTATAATTATTGTTCCCCATCATTTGGAACATATTATTCCTATCTGAGTTATAAAAATCATGATATTAAAGATGCATATGCATTAAGGTGCTTTTTAGCTGTTATGGGAACATCGGAATTCATATTTTTGATATCCAACCTAGATACCAACCTAATATTGCTAATATATTATTATTAAAGACGACAAAGAATCATATAAGAAAGCAAAATAGAACATCTACAAAAAAAAAAATATTGGTAAAAAAAATTGGAATAAATAGGAGTAGAAGTTAAAGAGAATAGACCAAAGCAAAAACTTCATACAAGAAAATTTGAAAGAACAAAACACAATGCAAAAGGAATATTATGTACGTACGGATGAAATATAATATACGATCGCATAGCTAGAAGTAGAACTGACATTTATCCCTCTCAAAAAAGTCTCAAGATAGCCCTCACCTTCCTTGTCTTTCCTATGCTTTGATATTCTTATCTTTAGACGTCTATCTGCATTCTTCTCAGTCTAGCACTCAGTGTATCGTACGTACTACGTACGGACTCAGAGTCACCATACTATATCCACAATCCACATACAGCAATACGAATTTCCTTTCCTCATCGCCCGCTTGTTCTCCTTGCATTTTCAGTGTCACCACAGAACACATTGTCTGGGGGAAATTTCCCAAAAAAATTTCATTGTACTACCTGTTAATAATTGATTTTAAAGTAACTTTCTTAAATACGAGTTCGGTCATTTAACGCGTTCGATTTAACATTTTTTTAGAGTAGGCGAGAATATAGCTTATGTGTAGCTTATACAGCTTATGTGTAGGAAAGAAAAAGGAAGTGGAAATCGAATATTGAAGATAAAACAGGATCGACAGCAATCGCTGATGCATAAGAAAGGGAGAAGTGTATTACGCTAGCACGAGTGTAGGGTAAAGACAAGGAAGCGGTGCGTGGAAGGAAAATACAACGAAAAAAAAAAAAAAACCCTATTCTTTTTTCGTATTTTTTGATGTCGTATTAATTGATGGAATTATTTTTTACTTTTAATGAGGTTTTTTTGATTTTGTTACACATAACACAAAAAAAAAGAAACGATTGATGATCCTTTTGTTTACAATTTTACATTTATAATACAGTGTTAAAAAACAAGATCAATACGTATTCGTATAAATTAAATATTTAAAAAAACGTACATTAATTTTCTTCAACTATGTTTTTTGTTGAACGCTACCTGCTCTTCAAGTACTTTTTACAATAATCAATTTGTTACCAATTTCATATTATCAGAAAAAAGACAGAAAACCAGATTCAAAATTAATATTAAATCCAGAATGAAACCTTTCTTACCTTTTGTATTTGTCATTTCGTATCACCATCATATTATCTACCTACAAAAAGTGGTAAACGGTTTAATTTAGACCCATAAAAATTAAGCAGTTTAGCCTTTAGTCATACAATTTTTTAATTCCAATTTCCAAATGAAAAGTCATCAATAGAATAATAAGAAAGTATTTTCAAACACTCACAAATTTTAAGTTAGCCTCCATTTTATGATAATGTGCATTCCCAATACACTAGTCGCATATAGTAATTTAAATCTAGTTGAATTATTTAAATTTAACGAAATTTTAAAGCACATATTATCGATTAAAAGATTATTTAATTACATAAACTTTAAATAAAAATAGTTTCTTTGTCTCAAACAAATTGAGTTTGGAATTAAAAATTAAAAATAATTAAATTGAATAAATTTTTTTTTAAATATTGTGAAAATGGGAATTTTGAACAGAAAATCAAGACAACACTGTTGACTACCATCAGTTTCATCCTAACACTGTGTTTACGCCGCTATGGAATATATGTGCAAACGGCTAAAGCGAGACCACCTGCGATAGCACCTCCATCCTTCCCCATGCGTTGAAGCGAGACACAATCTCATCGTTTGCTATATTGCAGGGAACATGTTATACGGCATCGTCGTATACACACTGGCACTGCACAGCACTGAGCACACTATACCACTACACAGAACCCACAGTGTGGAGCAAAAAAAAAAAAAAAAATGGTTGAAGCTGACTGTGGCACAGCAAGTGTGGTAATTCTCTGTCACTTCCATAGGAGAGAAACTGGCTCATTGATGGCGCGCCCGCTCGTTGCAGAGTGTGTGTGCGTATATATTCCCGTTCCCAATACGTGCGGCACCCACAAAGTACCACAATTGTGTGCGCCAACCGTCATATGCACAATTTTGTGAAACTTTCTTGGGCACATCCACCATGAAGTATGACAAAAGTTGAACATTGCGGCGTATGGCGTCGGTTATTGGCGTTTTCATGGCGCGTCCGTCGCTCCACAAATATTTTGATTTTTTACGCATATGCCGTGCATGTTGGATGAGAAATGTGCACACTTGATGGCGCGCCTGAAAGAGTACACCCCATAAAGTATGGAAAATCTTTGCGTTGGCTCAGTGCAATTTTTGTCGGACTTTCTGGAGCGACGCGAGACTTCGGCATGGTGGGTTTTTTTTTTTTGTTTTGTGTTTTGTTTTTGCCTCTGCCTTGTGTTGTTGTTGTTGCTTTATTGCTATTGCTTGCTATGCTGTGCTGTGCTGTGCTGTGTTGTTTTGTTTTCTCTTTTTTGTGTGTTTCGTATCGCACACCAACACACACACACACGCACACACTTTTGTATGTGGGGTTGCGTGTTGGGGATGTGTGTGCATTTGATTTTCTTTGGCGTTTTGTGCTCTTGAAAAACTTGAATTTTTTAAAGGAAGTTATTGGGAAAAGAACTTGAAAGTTGCTGGATATCGGTTTGAGTGGCAGTCGACTGTCGACATGGATTGCATATATCATATATTATATGAGATGTACGAGTATATCTAATATCACATGTGGATGCACGATGTGTGTCGGTATTATACTCCAAAGCAGCCTGAAGATGTTTTCGAGGAATGGAGCGACCACATATTGCTGATTGCAGTTTACAGTGTATTCTGTATGGGTCTCAAAAGTCTTACTCATAAATTATAATGCTGCGTTGACTTCTATAGGTTGACTACGCAACTTCATATGTAGTTTCAAATTTTTGATGAAACTTAAATGGTTGATTTAAAACTTTATCAACTCACATTGAGGGGGGAACAAAATAGTTGATTCATCCATGGCTGGTTCCAATTTCCAGCACATATTGCGGTATTGCAAAATTGCAGCCACAGGCATCTGTTCAATTGGCACCACCAGCATGTGTGCGAGCTTTATTATAGTTGCTGACTGTGCTTAGTCTCACATCCATGCTCCAAAACCATGCGCCTTTAATATATGCCGAATATTTATATTATGTGAGCTATACAAAACTACATGCACAATGCGCCTTTGCAATTTCTTGCGCTTGTTTTTCAGTTGCTTCCTTTTGCGTGACGTTGCATTCGCGTTTTTGTTTTACTTTTTTCTCCCAAATTTCCCCGACGAACGTTTTTCTGTATGAACGGAATACGAATTCTATACATGCGCCACCAACTTCCAACACCACCACGATGATACGGGATACCTACACCACCACCACCACGATCACCACCATCGCTGCCTGCATCATGTCTCCGTTCGAGTTCGACGTTGGGTTCTTTTCTTTTCCTGCATTTTCGTTTTTGTTTCTCTTTTCCTTCATTTTTTTTTTTTAATCCCAAAAATGTATTCTATTTCTTTATGCCCGTTGCTTTCATGGTGTTTTTTTATACCATGCGTGTGTTTGTTGAATAATACAAGGTTTTTCATGCAATGATTCTTGAAGTTTTCAGGGATAGTCAACGTTGTGTTATATAGTTACTTGCAAAGGCCATGAATACTAAAATTATGATTATGTAACATGATTGTATGACTGTTTATTAATACTCGAGCGTGCACTGGACGTGAAACACATTTGCAGTAATGCATAAATTAATTTTACTTAATTTAAATACAAAATTCATTAATCAAAATGTCTTGATTGGGTGGATTTTTTTATGCATCGTTGACATTAATAAAATGGAGCTTGTGGTAATAATTATTATCGAAATGACGTGTTATATATTTAATTAATTTTAAATTGAGTAGGTGGTTAAAGGGGCACATCCTCGATGCCATACTTCTCAATGGTGACACATACGGTAAATCAAATTTCAATAAAAACTTATTGAACAAACTAACAGAAAATTCTATCCCAAAAATTTATGAAGCAAAGGATTAGTAATAAATTTAGACTACCATCAATTAAAGGTGTGGTTATTTTTAACAAAAAATAAAAATTAAACTTAATTTTTAGACTTCGAAAATTTTAATGTTTTATTTAAAATATAATTATATTAAGTATGTGGGTGACCTAATTCATCGTAAAATACAATTGTGACGTCATTGGGAGCGTTTGGATTCATTAATTTTTGTAGAAGTGTGGAAAAAGGTCATAAATCATAATATTTTTGTGTGTTACTCTTACCTGTCTACAACTACAGTAGAAGCACCCAAATTAAAACCACTTTGTTCCACGGGTTGTTATAATAACTTGAAAACTTTTAATTTCTAGACTTTTTTCACAGAAATTGATGAATTAATAATAAAACTAGATACACAAGCTTTATTTTGACACAAAACTATTTTTATTTATAAATTTTATTATTATAAATAAATTCATAGTAAAACTTTAAATTTTTTTTTAAAAATTATTAATTAATTTGTTTTAACATTAAATACAGAACACTTATTTGTTGTTTCAATTTCATTGAAAATGGTATATCGTGATTTCGTTTTAATTTTACTTAAATGAGCATAAAAAAATTTTTTGGTAAAAAAAAACAAAAAATAATATTTCCAACAACCAAAAGTTCTAATTTCAGAGCTTCCAAGACTAAAATTCCTAGTCAAAATGTGCGGTTCTAATTTATGAACCTCTACTTTGTTACAATTCGCACCTTCAAATTATGAAAGCCCAATCCTGGTCCGAATAATGAATCTCCTCTGGTATAACAAGATTATGGAATTAAGACTAAAACACAACGACAGCCTACAGATGGTCAAAAGTGTCCAATTAAAAGAAAAGTTTCACCAACCCTGTCCGTTGCAGTTGAGTCAAAAACAAAAAAGAGACACCAGTTAAAACGAACGCATGTATAGTGTATACGAAAAGCTAAAGAAGAACACCAGCAAAAAAGCAAAGAACAAGAGAGACAGATAATGTATATTAAAATAAAAGAGAATGACAAAATGTATACCAACGCGCAAGGCGGCCACATGAAGAAAATTCAACTCGCATTGTACATTAACATGTACCATATCTATATAGAGGACTATTGGTGAAGGCTGAAACGAAATGTATGCATATTATACTATAATATATGGCGACTATGGCAAGTCGCACAATTCATATTATACGTACAGCAAAGCCCATCGCATCGTTCGCAGGCCGCGAATAACGCGTTATGTATGTGGAAATGCGCGTATGTGTTTCAAAAGCTCAAGTTTTTCAAATTTAAAATGCAAGGCACACACAAAATGTGCGCCGCGATGATGAAACTTTAAGCACCGCCAACAACAACAACAACAAAAAATTACCTAAATTAAATGTGATACCACCATTAAAAAGATCATACGGTCACTATTAAAAGCGCGAATTATATGGGAGGGTATAGGTAACTGCAGGGTACTTACCGCCATATAATGAAAACTTCATTTAAAAGTTAAGTACAAGATAGCAGTTAAAAAGAAAAATGTAAACCTTCATACGTGCTAAAATTATGTAGTCTTAATTTTAATTTTATGCAATCCTTGAATCAGTTACAGTTACAATAATTAAATGGGGCAAAGACAAATTGTATTAAAAGATGTATTTATTTTAAGTTAGGTTGCTTAAGCTGTAAGTAATGTACGTACGCAATTGAAAGTGGAGCATTTAATTTTAATTTGGGACCCTCAAAAAATTTGTTGATAAAGTAAAACGTGCATTTAAAAAAAAATTATTTGTACAAATAAATTAAATAATTCAGACTGCTGATTGAGTTACAATCTTTTGGAAGCGATTGATATCGTGATTAATCTTTATGAGAGGGACATTTGGATTCATTAGGTCATATTATAGGGATTAGGGAAGGTTTGGCTCCTGATGAAAATACAAAACGATTCTGATAACGATTAATCGTTACACAAATTAAATATCGTTAAACATCTAAAAAGTCTCAACGATTTTAATGGTTTAATTTTACAATGGAAATTGAGTCCTAATCATGGTAAACAAAAGTAAAGGTATTATGGTCTTGCGGATGACGTCACACTGTACAGCTGTCAAGCAGACGAAGTAGTTTTAAAATTATATAGGGTTTTCCAATGGTTTTATTTTGATATTTAAAAAAAACAATATTTTTTAGAGAAATCGCATATTTGCAGCTGTATGTCCTCGATAATTTCACGAATTCCATCTTTAATCGGTCTTAAATCGATTGTGGAGCATTGGTATAGACCTTATCTTTCACGTTTCCACAAAGAAAATAGTCTAAAAGTGTTAAATCTCAAGATATCTTCGAGAAATAACACGGTTAGGAAACTTTTCTTGCAAAATTGCGATTGTATTGCACCAGAAAATCCTATATAAATTTAAAAAAAATCTAAATAAAATCAATTAAAGTCAAATTTCATGTGTTAAACTTATTTTTGCAGAAAATTTAAAACCACCAGGTTAAACCACACACAAAACTTAAATCCAAGGGTCCTATTCTCCTAGTACACCCATCGTTTATCATTGTACAAATCGCGTAATCTGCGCTTTTGTTATTCATGCGGCACAGGAAATGAGATTAGCATTTCAATTCTCTTACGCCATGCCATGCCATGCCATGTGTAGTGTACGTACTCCGTTATATACATATTGTGAATTGTACTTGTAACTATGTATAAACATGGCAAAAGTCGGACCCCAGACGAATTTTCTCATGAATTGCGCCACAATACTTTAACGTATTATGCGCCTTTATGGCTTATATGGCACCAAAGCACCACGTCCAACATGTCTATGCGTTCGAGTGCTATATCATACATATATAATACAGGGGGGGACCTGCCATTTGATGTGGTATTTTGATAAAAATTATTCATGAATAACCGGAATGGGGAGAAGAAACGAGTTTTCGTTAGAAATTTGACCGATTAGTTGATAATAATATAAAATGCTGGCTGTACTGGCCGAAAACTTGCTGGGTGTGCACTATATGTGCAATATGTGCTGCTATGTGTGATATATCGAAGTCGAGTACCACAATCCCCATTATTATACATATTTTGTACCGCCACGAGTATGTCGCTTGCTCATCGCGTGCATCGCGGTTTTGCATTAAACGCGTCGAGTTTTAATGTGGATTGTGGTGAATTGCGCGACAAGTGCAGACTGCCTATAGTGCATTTAAAGCAGTTATAATTCGGATTAAGTACTTTACAGTTATCTAAAATGGGAATAGGGGTACCAACCTATAAGGACTGGGTAGGTACTGGGGAACTGCAATGACTCTTAATGAACTGAAGGCAATAATAATTTTGATAGCTCTTTTTAATAATTTTTAAATTACGTGTAACACACACAATTAATTTTTACCTTAAATCTTTAAATTAATCAGTTGTTAAAAACTATAATATGTAACTAAAATATTGAACAATAATCCGGGAAATCATAAATTTTACATCTAAATAAAAATAATCCTGTTAAAAGTAACGACAACAATCCACAATCTGGAATTGGGCTACATTAATACAATAAAAGGGTGATCCAATTGGAGATAATATTTTTTCCAAAATGGTTATTTTGACAGTTCTTATGTGTCAACTGTCTTGCCTGAATGACGTTTGTTTTCAGTATTTATTGCCATTTTATCATGAATAGACTTACTCCTGAACAACGTTTACTAATTATTGTAGGAGCCTATTTCCAAAACAAGTGCTCAGTAAGAAATCGTTATAGAGCTCTTATGAAGCTTATTGAACTGCAGCGAGCTCCGTAAGAGCTCTATAACAGATAAAATGTTGACAAAACAAGATATCGCTGTAGCTGACTTTTCTTTTCAACGGGATGGCGCTACAGCTAAAGAATTGTTCGTTGTATTGAGGGAAACGTTTAATAAAATCATCATTTAAGAAGATGTACTGTTAATTGGCCACCGAAATTTTTAGATCTTACACCACCGGATTACTTTCTATGGGCATTAATGAAATATCTTGCTTAAGTCGACAAATCGGAAACGGTTTATACCTCGAACAGAATCAACGTAACATAACGGCACGCAGAATTAAAAACCGCAACATACGCATGAACCGAACACAATGAAAACTAAATTTCTGCGTTTGCGTAACATTTTGCTATTAAAATGTTTAGTTGCTGTTTTTCTTGTTTGTTTAAATTAAGGACTACGTTGCGTTCTCTATAGTTTTTATTTTCATGTATTTCCATACTTTTTTTTGCTTGCTACACTGCGTCTTGTTGCGTTACGTTGATTCTGCTCAAGAAGTTTATCTATGGAAGCAAACGTAATCAAATATGCTAATCGCGGAACATCGATCAATATGCTTGAAAGAGTATTTAAAAATTGAACACGCACAGAATGAACCATTTGAGTATTTATTGTGGGCAAAAATTTGAATAAAATTATGTTTAAAAATTAATCTTTTAATTTTATGCACCAAATTATCAATTTAAATAACATTGATTATTATGTATTTTATTTAAAAAAAACATCAAGAAGCTCTTGCTGGATCACCCTTTATAAGAATACCCGTAACAATATTAATTGTTCCGGCACAATTAAACGCGACTTTCTGCCAATATATAAAAATGTGTATGGTGATAAAGTATATCGTCACGGATGGAAATTGCCATAGGCCGTCATAATTGCATGGAAAATGTAATTTCACGCCATACAGCCCATACTGCATAATATCGAAAGGCAGACGCGTTGTATGATGGTAGACATCCAGCGACCGTTGTTACACTGCACGTAAAACTACTTGATTACTTAATTGCAATAAACATTACCAACCTGTAATACTCGGCACAGGGTGGTGACTGGTGTGCTCTGTTTGAAAGATCTCTCATTGAGCCTATAATTAATTAATTATCTGTTTGTTATATTTATGTTCTTTTGTATACTCACTTTGTTTTACCTGTGTAACAATATATTCCTTTAGGCTGCACCAACTATAAATAATGCAATACTTGTTTGTTGTTTGTTCCTGCTATAACGCCTTTCTTCTTTAATATGTGGCAGAGGTGTTTTTTATTTTATAATTTTTCTTATACATGGTTAGTTACTAGTTGTCCTAACTGCATAGTATTTATGGGTGCTTAAGTTAAGTCCTCAAGTGAATAAAAATAATAATTGCTGCAACAAGAATTTTAAAGTCAGCAAATCCTTTTTTAAATTAAATGTAAATAATCTTAAATTTATTTTATAGAATTTAGATTTTTCTTTCGATGTTCAATTTTGTTTATTTGTAAAACATTTTTTGATGGCCATTGTTTACTTGCATAGTGAGAACGGAAGTTCAGTGTTTATTCGATCATATTTCAGCGCAATATTATACAACATTTTGTTTATTTGCAATTTTAAAGTTTATCGTTTTGGTCTTTTATTCTATTTGTACGTCAATTATCATAATATTTTTGTTTCTTTATTTTAATGTTTACGTTACTCATCGAAATAAAATGAAATAATCTTATATTTTACACAAGGACATGGGAAAACTGTTTCATTCAGTAAAATTATGGGCCTCAAAGACGACTTATGTATATGTGTATTTTTGGAAAGGACCCGAAATTTTAATTAATATCCAAACTATAGTAACTCAAAACCCGATTTGCGGGACTGAAAAGTCATGCCCTCGGCGGCCATCTTTAAAACAGATTTAAAGTGATTTTTCCGTCATATCTCGGTTTCTATCCACATTAGATCAAAACTATGAAGGCAACTATTGTTAAAAAACGCAAGATCAATATTTTTCATTAAAAACTTTTTTCCTGGCATGAGTATTTAAAAAATTATTTACAAAAATGTTGAAAAAAACTTTGTGAAATTTTCGGATAATAGTTCTTTGATGGCCGATTTTTCGCGTACGGTTAATTTTATGAAAAATGTTCGCTTATTTAAATTTTTTAACGATACTATCGTTAAGATTATTATTTAGTTTTACGTTAAGGCTTAATCATAATAAGTATGTACGACATATTTATAGCTTAAGGACTTAACATGCTATAAGGCAACTTTGTGCAACGTAGTTTATTGTTAAAACTAAAAGGTGAAATGCCTACACCCACTACAAGTCCTACATTAATGCGTTATGGGATATGAAATTAGAATTCAGGTGAATTGGGTCGCCACGCATTTTCTTCCCATTATACTTTCTCTACACCACAATTCTGAAATTACATATATTACGTGTATTGCCATAAATATAAAAATAGAGCACCCATACCCACCAACCCATATAGTTTTGTCTGCGCGCGAACAAAATTGAGAAAAGAACAAAAAGCCGCGTTTCTGAAAACTGAATTTTCGCTTTCATGTTTCTTCTTCCGGTACACATTCAGATGTGTACAAGCACACTTTTCCTGCTTTTTCATACTATAGGCGCGCGCTTAAAAAACACTAAAAAAATGTGAATTGTCTGAAAAACTTATGCGTTTTTATTCACCAATATGTGCACTTAATATTTTTACAATATATTTTTTTTCTGTTAAATATTATTGTGAAATGGATGACTCACCTACATAGTTGTTGTTCACATTTTAAGTGTGCACTCTGGAGTACAACTAAATTACACTTGCCGGCACCTTTATTAAAGGCGCAATTGTAATTTAAAATATTTTACAATTTAGCTTAGAAATACTTAAGTATAATAAAGTAATTAAAATTAAACGACTCTTCTAATTCGCATTGCATTCAACGCCAATTATAACTATTCCCCTGCAACAATACACCTGGCAATAAAATCGTTTGTGCAAATTAAAAGCAAACAAATTTAATGCAACAAAGATCAAATGGTGAAGAATTTTAATAACCACACGGCGGCAACATGTGTGGTCTTTGATTTAAAATTGCAACGCGAAAATTACATGCACAACGTTTTTTTTGTTTTTTATTTTTTGAAAAGCAATTTAGAACCTGCAGTTAAAATTAAAGAATCTCGCACGATGCTTGGGAAAACCTATTAAAATGGGGTGCACAAAGCGTGTTTAAAGATTTGACCTTCAATCTTCCCTTCAAGTAATTACAATTTGATGCATTTACTTTTTAATCATTCCTGGAAAAGGCTAAAATGTTTAATTTCGGAAATTGTGCCTTCCAGCTTTTGAAGCATTTAGTTACGAGTTATTCTCGTGGTTATATACGAGTAGTATAGATGAATGTAGATAAAATGTATTCATTTTGTTGGTCTGGTCTTCCTTTGTTGTAGTTTAATACCCAAAGACTGATCAAAATGAAGAACTGAACAAAAGGGAGGAAGAAGCGCATAGTGCACAAAGAAGAATCAACATTTAGAAAAAAAGGGTCCCGAAAATTCTTTAGGATCTTCCTTTTATACTGCGTTGTCTTCTCCTTAAATTTCTGTATATATTTAGTTTTGTATGTATGTAAAAGTGCATCTAAACCTTGAGTAATGCAACAAATGCACGTAATATGCATGTGAAGGCATAATAATATGTGAATGTGTGTCGACCGGAAAACTAGGATCAGCATTTCTTCTATATATTGGTAAATAATAAATATAAAGGCTAAATAGCGCAGCGTTTAATAAACTTTTTTGACAGCGCCCGAGGTTTTAAAATTATTTTGAAAAAAAAAAAACAATTTATTTATAAATCCAAATTTTATTTTTGAATAAAAATCAAAGTATGTTTGTTTATTTATGTCATACTTGTCAAATTTCAAATGAATTATCTACTTCTTGTCCACTATAAGATGAAATAATTATTTATTTTAAATTTTTACAGGAATTCATTATTTGACTGCTGTGATTCAACAATCGTTATAGTAGCGAGGTTGATCGTTATGTCAATAAGTTAATTGATAAATTCGATCAGGTTTGTGAGAAATGTTGTTCTATTGCGAGATTATTTTGACATAAAATTGCCTACGTTACCCCTCGTGCAGAATCAACATAACATAACATAACATAACATAACGGAACGCAGCGCAGCAAGCAGTATAATGAATAGAAATACATGTAAACAAAAACAATAGAAAACCCAAACGCAGTTCTTACGCAGAACCTAAAAAAGTTGACCAACTTTCAATTTTTACGCAAGTCTACGCAACAAAATTAAAAACACATTTGTATATACCATAGCAATTGCTAGCGGACTAGTTTGATTTTACAAAACATATTTGAAAAACCAAAAAAATAGCAACTAAATAATTTAAAAACAAAATGTCACGCAAACGCAGAAATTTTGTTTTGATTGTGTTCCTGCGTTCCGTTATGTTATGTTGATTCTGCTCAAGGCATTAAACTATACACAACACTGTAAATTTTTCAGAGGCAATTGTTTTGTTTTATGGTGTGTTGAGAAAATTTTGGTTGATTGTGACAGGTCGCAAAAAACAAATGTCAAATTAAACCCGAATTCATTATTTTCAATCGATTTTTATGGTAGTATGTGTTTGAATCAGCATAAGTTTGACTGGGCAGTGGAGGAACATCCAAAAAGTAGGCTTTAAAACTATTTATTAACTCCAGAAGATGTCCTTAAATTAAAACTTTGGGAAACGCTGGGCTATCTGATTTTCCGCAAAGTGGGACGTGTTGTTTGCCAATATAGTCAAGGAAGTTTAACCTACCTTCATAATCATACATATTATGGATAAAGGGAAGTTGGAATTTGGAAGTGGGATCCCAAATATGCCTACAAACATCTAATGCTAAGGACATTATTGCACGAGATGTGTGAATGTTTGTACAATATGCACGTGTTGTATATCGACGTCATTCAATTCTCGGTGCGCTCATTTCAAAAAGAATTGTAGTATCGTGAAACTCGACATACATGCATGCACATAAATCCGACGAAACCCAGAGTACCTACAAAGTACAAAAAAAATACAAATAAAAAGGATGCCTGCAGTTCGTCCCCCATAATTTTCGAGATTTAGTGCGACCCTTTTCCCTTCACTATGTGTGCGCCTTGCTTATAATATGTGCCGCGCTGCATGTACGTCGTATAGTAGTTGTGTATACACATTTTCCATAGCGGCAGGTAGTTTGAGTTCATATCCCATTGTATGATATGCCAACATGGCCCTCAATTCTTTGGCTGCGACGCATGAATAACATCATGGCATGTTGAATACGGATCGCACATATTGGTAGGTAGGTGAGTTTTGTATACGATATGTGTGCCGCTGCTATAGTCTTTATGGACATACAATTTAATATATGCGAGATGTAGCTTGCCTCATGCCTGGGTTGGTGTAGACTGTGTAGCCCGATGACTGCATACAATGCATATTGTTCCATACATCATGGTGTGTACGTTTGGAATAATAATATATATGTGTGGCGGCGGGATATGCTTCGGCGAGTTCTCCTTTGTCATTTCTCATAAAAAAATAATCGATGACGTGGTTGTGTTTATGTGTACAAGTTTTTTTTTCCCTCATTTTTTTTTTTGAATTTTAGGAAAATGTAAAATGAAATGAAGTCTACCTTAAAGATTAGTTGAGTGCTTGGAAATTAATTAAAATTGGCATAAACTCCTGTAGGTGCTTTTATGTAAAATATTATAACATTAAAAATATGAATGAGCTTAAAAATTAAAATATAATTACATTTATGACTTTAAAAAAATTTAAACCTCCTAACTTAAAACCTAACTTAACTAGGTTAAATTTAATAAATTGCTATTTTGATAGTTGCAATGTTAAAAAACATCTGAAACCATAATATGATCCAAAAAGTAAAGGTCTGCTCGATAATAAAATGCTGTCGCCATTTAATTTTATTTCAATATAAAAAATTCACCCCGATGACGTCAAACTGTCACAATCCACACTATTCATACTATGATCTCTCAGATGACGTCACACTGCACAGCTGTCAAGCAGACCGTTACTTTTTAAATCATGATCTGGGACAGTGACAAGGTCTGCATCAAATAGTTGTGAATTGCAATATTAGTGCAAATTGATGTGCACTTGTTGTCTAACTATATTTTTATTTACATCTGTTATTCTTACCATGACAAATGGCAGCAACTTAAATTATGAATAATGTGATTTATGCATTTAAGAAACATTGTACAAACCATAGCGTCCTATGTTAAGCGGTTTTGTGTATTTATAGTTACTTAGAAGAAACGACCGGATGTAGTAATCCTTTCCAATGTCAAATGTTGAATTCATAATATGTGACCATGGAAATTGGAGACAATACAAAGTGGTGCTTCATTGTCATAGCTGAATTTTCATTTTTTTTTTTTTTGACAATTATTGTAAAGTTTAGATTCCATATTTGACGATATTTTGAATTGAATTGTCTACTTTTCGGTTTTAACAATACAAGTTGACTTTAATTTATTTGTAAAGACTTTAAATGTCGTCGTATTGTAAATATAAAAATAAATGCAAAGCTTAAAGATGCTCAAAGTGAGTAAAATTAGGCTTAAATATTTTTTTTTAAACAACAAAAATTTCTTTAAAAATATTATTCTTTTTATTTTAAAGAAAAAACCTAATAATCATATGAGAATGTACTTCTTTTAAAATTTTATTCAAAAAAGGACATTTTCCATACTCAAAATTCTTTATTTTAAGTACCCTGCATGAATCAAATATTAAGGATGTTGTGTTGTTTCCTTTTCCATAAAATTAATTCAGCTGTCAATCAAAACTTCATAAGTCCTTGGTTACTTAAGTCTCCCGCAGTGCAGGTCCTTTTGACGTTTCATTAAATTCATAAAGTTACTTAAACTAACTTTGTGAGGTACAAAGTTAATATAGGTTTTAAACTATAAATCCCTGCGCTTCGTCTAACTTCTGTAATTTACAATTTTTGATTCCCTCCGCATTATTTAATTGCACAAAAACTTATAATTATCAATTTCCACACAAATAACCGCGTCACGACTCTCATTTTGTGAAGTCTAAACATGTTGTACACTTATCAATAAATGCAAAATGAAAAGCAAAATGAAAGGAAAATTGTAAAAAAGGCAGAAAAAAAACCCAATTGCCAAACAAATTTCATGTCATTTTAAAATTTGAAGTGTGCAATTGCGATATCGCCTCGCACCCAGCTCTCCCCCCATCAATTGAAGCTAATTTAAGCCAATTTGACTCGGGCCGAGCTCTTCATGTGTCGACGCTTCAAATGGGCCACATCATGCACAGAATTATTATCCCATATGGGCTCCAAATCATTAAACAAATAATCGCGTATCTCAAAAAGGAGGCGGAGATTAAAACGCACTCAAAATGTAAATGCACTCCAATGCGACGTTGCACTTTAATGTTTAGGTACACAATATTCTCATGCACAGTTCATTATCATTATCAGTTAGTTTGATTTATGAGTGAATTATGAGTTATCAAAGACTGAGTTATGATGTGTAGTTGAGATGACAATAATATTATGTTTTATGGAGTATGTATTATTATTATTGTGTGGCTTAGGGCTATATCCAATTACAAAATGTGTGCTGTATGCATTTTATCAGTTATCACTTATCAGTAAACGCAACTCGAGTCGCTATGACGATTTGTTGGAATTCAACAAATAAAATGTTGAAGTGTTTTTCAGGAATTTTGAGACATTTCATTTTGGGACCACAATTTATAATTCAACTTCTTTCTCCTTATTACCAAATTAAAAATGTACCCCGATCACAACCGGTTAAGCAACACAACATAATATTATAACCAACAAGTTAACAAAAGAAGGTCCAGCTAAACTTAAATACACCATACGTCCATTTTGTCTGCGCATTTTTCTTGTATTTTTATACATTTTCGGCTTCCCAAATAAAAAGGAAAAAAAAGAAAACGAGATTACATATTAAAAGGTTCATATTGGGGAAAAAAAATGCTAAAAACGAATCGAAACCTGCGACCAACAAAACACGCACAGATTGAAAAGCAGTATAGGTATAGGTGAGGAAGAAGAAACAGAAAAAAAACCTACGAAATTATTGTAAGATTTCAAGAAACTTGTTTTTGGTTTAAGCCCCCTATAGCCAACGTGGTTTGTGTATTGTGCTGTTCCGCCGCCTGGTCGGACCTTATAAAATGTTATCGCATCCCGCACAATGTGTGGGTTCATGGATAAAAATTTGTGCACTAGTGTGTGTGTTTATGTTTTAAATTAAATTCCAACGTTGCCAGTGTTGCACTTTTTTTTTTATTTCTGTAAAAATAATATTTATACTTTTTAATTGTATAAATTGTTGTCCTCCGTTTTTGTTTAAATATAAATAAATTATTTTCTGTAAAAAAAAAAATGTATTTTTAATTTGTTTAGAAAGAAAACATAAATTTTTACTTTGTTTTTATTTTTTAACAATTCTTTTAGTTTACGTCATTAATTTTTGCCATCGCAGAAATAAACCAAAATTGAATTCTCATTTTTATTCAGTTTGTCTTTAATTTTGAAATATTTTCCTATCTAAGATTACAATATTTACAATTTGTTTTGTTATGTGTATTTTTGTGTCAACGTGTTTATGAGTTTTTTTTTTATGTGATTGAATTGTTGTTCTCTTTTCAATGTACTGTTTGATTTTTACTGTTTTTTTTGTATTAATATTTATTTTAAATATGTATTTAATTTACAGACATTTTTTTTAAATACAATTTTCCTGTTACAATTATAAATTTGTTGTAATTACTTGCACAAAAAGAGCATAATATTTGTCCCCCATTTGGAATGGATTTTTTTTTTGTAATATAAACATTTTGTGTTTGCCTTTTATTTATAAACTATACAGTATCGCGTTATGTATTTTAATTATGATTTTTGTAGGTACCTAATTAATAATTTTATAGGAATTTTTCATTTCTTTAAATGTACTTTATTTAAGCGTTCAATAGTTTAATGTGTTTTTTTTTTTTACTTCAAAGAGACAAAATAGTTAGATTCTGGTACAATTTTCTTAATATAATTTAATTATATTTAGGTTCGTTGCATTACATAGTTTGACGCTTCCATTATGGACAATCAATATGGAGTTTTTTTTTTTTTTAATTTAAATTTATTTATTTAAATTAATCAAATGAACATTAAATATCAATCAATAAAAAAATGTGTGAACAAAATTAATATAAAAAACATTTAACAATATTTAATGACATTCGTTATACAAATTAAAACTTAATAAACAAATATTGTTATTAGGTAATATAACGTTGCTATACAAAAACTTAAATTTGCTTGTTTGTTTGTATTTTTAAAAAGAATATCATTTTTTTAAATATATAAATACACAAATTAAAAATGACAACGAAAACAAAGGTTTTTGATTTTAAATTGGAAAAACAAAACCATACAACTCATTATTTGAAATGAATCGATTTGAAACAGCTGTGACCTTCAATTATATTACTGTAAATATATTTGATAACAACCACAATCATCACACCACCTTTTTTCGTTTTACAAGAAAATTTAATTTTTAGCGTTCACAATTTTTTTGGAAGTTGTTTTCGTTAAAATTATCAAAGGTGTAAATTGCATTCAATGTCATAAATTAGACCTGTTCTATATAAATTAACCGTATACATTACCGTAGTATAATATGTACTACAGAGAAGACCCTCGATTGCCATAAAATTATAATCCTTTCATAATCTACGAGCTAAGGAGTTGATCTCCCAGTTATTAATGGACGTACGATTTTGATTTACCAATGACTTTAACAGATTAAGAAGTATTAACTATAACGGGATATTATAATACTTTGGTATTTGTGTAATAACATCGGAAAATGACTATTGTGCTAATTATTGTTCAGGTATTTCGTGATAAACACACACAAGACAATTGGATTTCGATGGCAATAGTTTTAATTCTACAGCAAAACTTTAATACTTATGTCTGAGATTTATTGAAGTGAGTTCGTGCAGGAAATTATGTTGGAAAATATTGATAAAAAAAAAAGTTTGATATTATTTTATTAACAACTTTGCAGTTGAAAAAACAATTTTTTCCAAAAAAATAAAATAAATTAGTAGGCACAGTAGACTCTCTATTAACCGAACATTAGCTTAATCTTTTTTTTTTTATTCGAAAAATTTTATTTTCAGTAAAAAATAATGATGAGGAAAAATAACGGAAACATGAAAACTGTTTTTGAAATTATTTAAAAAAAAAGTATTTTAGCTGGATGACTAAGAAGGTTTTTTTAGATACCAATTAATTTAAAGTATGTTCAATGCTTTAATGCGCTAAATGACATTTATATGTATTACAATTCTTACTGCCGTTAACATTCTATTTATTGGTTCTACTACAACCGAAAACTTTCCACAAAAATCCAGACATCGCGATATTTAACATTGCCATCGTCTTATAACACATTTAAGTGCAATTTAAATAATTTGATGGGAGAGGCACGCCAAAAAATATATTATAGTTTCAGCAACTGGCTATGAATAGTCGACGGTTTTATACTAAGCCTCGGATTCAGCATGATACTACTATGTTAACGAATTGGACGTAGTAGTAATATCCAGTGCTCTGACATTCTATTCGAAAATATATATATTTACTATATAGCAATATTCATATTGTTATTGTTGTACACATACAATTGCAAGCACGTTTATACTTTTAATATGTTATGGCTACAATATTATTATAATGTGAGCATAACTTCGTGAGGTTGGCGGTTTAGCTGGCGCGCGAGCATTTTTGTTGTAATATTCGCGGCCTTGATTTCGCCAGTTGTTTTATGTTTTTTTTCTTTCATTTCAAAGTACAATGTGAATAATATGTATAGTTAAATATATTGTATGCAAAAAAAAAGAGAAACAACAATAAACGAGACGCCGAGTCGCGACCGACGTAGACAATGTAAGCATTATTATTGCAACATTAATTCTGCGCTGTATGAATTATCTCACGTATATAAAAACATAACACCTACATAAATATTAAAAGTAAAAACATTATTACGTATATATATATAGTAAATAATAGAACTAATTTGATGTCTGGATATTGTATAGAATAAGAACGAGGCTATTGTGAAATTTGGCCATTTTGATTGTTTATGATTATTTTAACTGAAAACACTTGTTGAATATTTCATAAAACGCATCCATCATAAAGTGTCTCTTTTTATCAATTGAGAGGACTTGAAAGTATGTACATTTTTTCACCGAATTTTAATTTAAGTAGTAACAGTGTAGACTGTAGTTAATTTGACTTTTAAAATGGAAGAAAACGTAATATTTTGTCTATAAAAACTTTTTGTTGATAAATTATGGTTACAACATTTTTTTTAGAAAAATTGATTTTAATTGATGACAAATATATTTAAAATATAAAAAATTATTTAACTTTTACGTTTTGTATTACAAATTTTACCAAAATTGAACAAAAAAAAATTCAATTATTTAAATAAAATTTTTTTTAAATAAAATAAATTGTTTAATTAAATTTTTTACCATTTAAAACAACACCGTTTTGTGTAAATTCACGTAACAGTCTTACAAAACGGTTTGATTTAATTTTAAATGTTAATGCAGTTCATTAAATAATTTTAAAATTTATTTTTTGTTAATTCAACAACAAATTATTTTTTTAAATCAAATTTTTTTCGCCCAATTTTCTAAATTTTTATGAAATTTAACCGAATTCAACTCGATTCACCAATCACATAATATTCTCGTACATTTTCTGAGATTTAGAAAAGAGGGTTTTACAAAAGTTCATGCAGAAACTGGGAACGACTGTAATTTAAGTTTAAAAGCATTACTCTTGGAACATAACAAAAGGCTAATGCTTGAGTCTAAAGCTGCAGTCTGTAACGTGCTCGTACCTTCAGACCTAAATATATTATACTGAAAAGTCTATCTCTACCTACGAATATAAAACCACGAAATGCGATTCATTTCCAGATCTCCCTGAAACGTTGTGGTAAATGTGGTCGGATGGTTACTGTATTTCTTGCAAAGCTCAAAACCTAAATAGTATTGCTTTCTTGTGTGCCCCGTTTTCATCACAAGGAGAAGGAGTGTTGGCAAGAATACGACATACGTGGGGGTGTGGGTTGCGTGTTGTTGTCAAACACACTTATTTAGTGACGCAATTTTTTTAATTTTTTTTTGTATTCACAATTTATAGTTTTAACGTTAGTCACAGCGTTTTCATTTTTCATCCAAATAATAATTTTTGTTGTATTTTTCTGTATTTCTCTTAGTAGTTGTGCTTTATATTTTCTAAACTTGATTTAGGTTTATACAATTATACAGTTATAATTCGTTTCATCTATTTACTCATTCTTTGTTTCAATAAAAATTAAAATGGCCACTTGGTGTATTCACTATATACAAATTGCAATAATAAATAATCCTTCCCGTGTAAAGACGACAGGATGCAAATGTGCCTTATGAAAATGATCCATTTTTCACAAGGGCTAAGGATTAATATTGCCAGTAACTAATTCAATTTGCTTACAAAATTAAACTTTTTTTAAAAATACAATAAAAATAAATTTTGAATTAAACTACATTTAGTCAGTTAAGTGAAAATATGTAAAAATGAATAAGAAAACAAATTCAGTTGAATTTGATTTTTTAATATTATTATTGGTATTTGTGTTTACAATTCAACTGCAAGAAGCTGCAGCGATTGTCCAACTTAATAAAATGCCGCACACAATTTGTGTGGATGAACCAAAAACAAAAAATTTAAAAAACAAGTATAAAAACGGAAACAAATTGACGCACCTTAACATACTATTCTCTACTATTTAATATATTTTGATCACATTCAAGTCAGGAGGATAAGTAAATCCTCTTTCCATTTCGTTATAATTTCTCTTTTTTATATTTTTTTGCTTTTTGCATGATCACACAAACTCAATTTTAAAATGGGCTTAAGACAAATTAACATATAATATGCATCACACATTTGACATCCCCCCAAAATACCTTCTAATCCTCTCCTTATAATGAAGATTGTGGTGTTGCTGTTGCTGCCTGCATGGTGGCCGCATTCCCTCCTCCACATTTAGTTGGTTGTTGCACAAATGGCATCGCCGAAATGAGTTGAAAGTTGAGTCCCCGTCATCGCAGTACAAAAAAAAATTAAGTGTAGTAGTTATTTGGACCATCATCACATCACCTCACAAGCCAAAGTCCGAGATTGAGCTTCGCTAATTTGGGCAGCTTCATAATCAAGTCCAAACCTTGAGCCGACAATTGCGTGCATCCATACAAATCGATGGCATTCAAATTGTGCAAATACTCCGCCAACGATTGCAGTCCCTTATCCGTGACGCGACTGCATTGCCCAATGTTAAGCGTGTCCAAGTCATGCAGTGACTTGGCAATGCGCGCCAGCCCGTCATCTGTTATTTGGCAATGATTGAGACTGAGACACTTCAAATGAAACAGCCCCTGGGAGATGTGGGTGAGCGCTTGATCGCCAATTTTATCGCAAAAACTGACATCCAGCGAGGAAATGGTGCTACCGCCTTCAGTCAAATAGGCCATCCCAATGTCTGAGATGTTGTCGCACGATCGCAAATTCAACTCCTCCAGCCGCGGCATGCGGGCTAAATACTTTAATCCACTGTCCGTTATGGAAACGCAAAAGCTCAAATTAATTGAACTCAATGAGGCAAGTCCTTGTGAAATGTGTTTAAGCGCTTCATCAGATAACCGCTGACAATCCTGCAGTCCCAAGTGCTCCAGCTCAAGCGTACCAGCAGCTGTTTCTTTGCTGAGTCCGGCCAAATGGCCGATACCCTGGTCGGAGATGTGCCAGCATGAGCGTAAATTCAGTCGTTTCAGTTTCTTGAGACCCCACGCTATCAGCAGGAGGCCAGTGTTGGTGATGTTGCAGCACCCGCCCAACTCAAGTACCTCAAGATTCTTGAGATTTTGTGCTATCCGCCCGAGACTTGTGTCTGTTATTTGTTTGCACAGCGACAGGTCAAGTACTTTGAGATTCGGCAATTCCGAAGCGAATGCATGGCCCAAATTGATGTCAGTGACATTGTAGCAACCACTCAGATTCAACGATTCTAAATTTGGCACATTTGCCACCACATCCTTGAGGGAGCGTCGCAATGACAATACCTGCACTTTTCGAATGCCCCGCTTCACCAGCGACGTGAAGAGATTGGGCCAAGTGCGTCTCAGATGCAAGCGGGCCTCGACACCTTTCCACACACTCTTGGAGTAGGCAGCATCGCGCCACGAGGTGCACACTTGTGCGGCACGTCCCCGATCCCGCACATTAAGTTGGGCGAATATCATTGTGAGGATTTCGGGATATAAGTGACCGATGTGTGTGCCCTCGGGCGCGGGCGGTGAGATGGGCGTTTTGGGGCGGGTCGGGACACGAGGCGGTGGATTGAAGTACAATGGGATGTGTTGCAGGTGCGGCCGATGCAACGGGTATGGGGCATACCTGTGAAAGCTGTGTGGCCGGTGGGAAATGTAGCCGGGACCACCCGGCAATTCGGTTTGCATCAGCTGGGCATCCTCCATTATGGTGAAGAGGAATGTCCGTATAGAGTTTATGGTGTACGTATCAATCACTATAACTTTATTAAATCCGTTGTGTTAAAATTATATTTATTTTAATTTTTTTTTTTTTTATTATTAAGTTGCACGTTATTTATTCTTTTTGTGCTCACTCATGTTTTGCATAACAATCACAGTCTCTTGATAATAATTTTTTTTCGTAACGAGTGTTTCAGTTCTTGCACATTTTCAATTTAAAATCCACGTTTCATCGACGAACAAACATAATTTAACAAAAAAAATTGGGTTGGCCACAGTTTTAAAATTAATCCTCTAATTTAACTGTATTTTTAGTTACTAACCAACTATTTACTACTCAACTATTACAATAATTATTTTTACTTGAAGTTGAGTGACGACTTTAAAACGCGCACCGTATTTGGTCTTACTTTGGCTTCAGCACTGAACAACTGCTCGCAATTCTTTAACTTGCAAATCCACTTTTCGCTGCGTGTTTCCAACCACTCACAACAGCTTCTAAAATTGAACTAAACTCAATTCTCAAATTCTCAATGTTCAAAGTTGCCGGAGAAATTTTAAATGTAGCTGCAGTTTTACCCACACAAGCTCACTGAATGCGTCCTGTTTCAGGTGAGTCATATGTTTGGCTCTGTCTGGCTACATAGCGATTTGGTTGTGTGAGAGCATTGTTGGCTTTTGATTGGTTGCATTAGTCACATGGTCGAATGTTTATCGATTCGGCAACACGCACTAACACCATCATGAGGCACATTTCTTGAACCAGTTGGTTTTTCCTTGATACTATTTTTTGTGTTTTTGTTATATAAAAATTCAGACCAACATCCGTGGCCCCTACACTGTTTTTTTTTTCCAAAATATTTACTAATAATTAATGTGCTTTCAAATTGAAATTTTGTTTATAGTAAATAATTTTAAATAACAGCGCAATAATATTTTGCAACATGGTTGTATCGTCCTTAAAATATGGAATAGGATGCATTATTAAAATTTGCATACAAATGTTAAAATAAACAACCCTTATAAAGGAATTAAAATACGTAAAATCCTTAAAATTTATAATTATACAGCGCGTTTTAAATGACACAGTCCAATATTCACTTAATGGCACATCGTTATGTTATTAAAAAATAAATGAGTTCAAAAAAATAGTTACAAACAACAGTTAAATAATAAATGACTTACACAAAGTTACAGCAATATTAATTTAAAAAATAACACCGTCATTTAGGAGCCAACTAAGGAAATTCCAAACGCCATAAAGTTAAAACTTCGAAGAGGCGCGTGTTGTAAAACAATCAAAACAAAAGGTATAAGAAAGGGCCAATAGCTGATAGCTTCAAGTTCATAGTTAATCTATGCTAATATTGTGTACATATATGGTTCTATTGACTGCAATAAATAAATCATATGTATTTCCAAAATATCCATTGCTGGGTTACAAAATATCATGATTCTTGTGAATTGCATTAGAAGGGATTTTAGAAATGCTTCGAAATGCCATTTGAAATGTGACTCAGATAAGCTTTTAATACATTTTATTACGATAAGATCAGTTAGTATTAAATGGGTTATTTTATGGGATTTTGATAATCGTAAAGATTAGTATGAACTTATTTAAACTTTTACTAATATAAAGTCAATTATTTAATAATGTACTTAAACAAGCTTTAAAATGTTACTCATTCATTAAATTAGAATGTTTAACAAGAACTTCGGGTTTGCAATAAGTCAATACATCGTGCGAAGTGGTGTCATTTGACTTGTCTGTCAAAAATTGTTATGAAATTTCATTGGGGAGGGCATTTTTGAAGGTGTAGTGAACGACCTTTTTTAAATAATAATACGTGAAAAATATTTTTTTTTTTTGCATTGACTACTCTAAAACGTGAACAATGGCGAGAAAGCTCTAAAACATAAACAATAAACCTTTAACTGAAATTATTCTGAATATTAGAAATATGTAATTTTGAATTTTGGAAATAATTCTGTAATTTAAGGATCACCTAATTGTAAGTTATTCGTTTTATTTGTTCTTGCGTGTAAAGTACAAAGCATTTCAGTCGTAATTTTGTCTTATCATCGAGTGTTGCGCCATAGATTTGCTGCGTAAAAATGATTTTAAAGAATCCCGTGTTCTTGCAATTAAATCTAAACGCTGAAATTCTTGTTTTTTTTACAAAAAGTTCGAAGGATTGAGTGTGACGTTCATGTAATCGAGCATGCAATAATACATTTAATTTGCCGTTATTTTAATAATTGAGGCGACGAACTCACCAAACCAACATGAAGCAATTTGCACACGGATGTTGGCATTTTACTTGACCGTATAAATACAAACACACGTGTATGCTTCGCATGTGTGCAACTTTTATTTTGAACTGATAATATAAACAAAAAACAGAGCGGATGCACTTTGCAGAGTGCGTTTTTCACGCACCACACAAATAAAATGCATTTTGTACGAATGATATAAACGCAATACACGCGTGCAAGTTTTGAACTTACATAATGAGGGTGGAAACTGGAAAGTGTAAAAAAAACTCGATCAAATATATACGCGGTGTATTTTGGTTGCGAAATGGAAATTAAATTTTTTTTTTGATTTTTATATATTTAACGGAAAATTAAAAAATGGGTAGGAAAATTATTGAAATTATTGAAATTCTTTTAGATTTTCCTTTAATACATTGTTTTTTAAATTTAAATCGAAGTCGCATAAATAATGTTGAAATGCACAATTATGTCCAGGCCAGGACATAAACGTCTTTAACTTCAAGACGCAGCTGAAACAATGAACGTCATCCCCATTCACAATTCACGTACGTTTGTTTTATTTTAAAAGCATTAAACTGTAACAAACATTCGATATTTACAAAAGCCCATAAACAACTAAAATTCCGTTTCGAATGCAATTTATGCATGCAACTGCACGTACATCAATATAGTCAACCGTACACAAAGCATGTGTGACGCAATGCAACAATGTGCACTGTTTTTCCTATGGGCAATGCGTACTTAACTCTAAATATGAGGTCTCTTGCAAGTGTTGCAACTTGCAGTCCCGCATGCACAACAAATCTGCATATTTATACAAAGTATGTAGATTATAAAGTGCAGTAAGTAATTCAAGCAGAAACTCAAAATTACCTTCTCAAAGGCAGAAAATTGTTGATTAGCACGCAATGTGGAAGGCGTAAGATAAGATTCGCTTGCAATGGAGAAATTTTCTCAGCCCCAATTGCCTTTTTTTTTTTATATTATTATTGCCAAAAAGTTTGAAGAAAAAAATTAAATAACAAGGAGAAAAAAAAGGAGACGAAAAAAGAACGGGTAACATTATAAACATTAACAAAAACAACAACAACACTCCAAACTTTTGGACATTTTATGTGAAAATATTAAATTCACATCGCTTTGGAAATTGGAAGTGGACGGGGCGGGGTTGTGGGTCAGGGTGCAGTGCAACACAATTCAACCGATGTACAGTTGCTTAAAATTAAAGAAGACGAAGGAGACATATTCAAAATAAGGAGGGAAAAAAAAAGGGGGACGCTTATATTGCACCCAGATGGTGAATGTATGAGCAATAGTTAGAAGCGCGGGACAGGTGAGAGTTTACACTCGCATATAGGAATTTAATGCTGATTATCGGGTGCATGTGGTGCGATGCGTAAAAATGCACACATCTTGCTATCGACCAACCAACCACTGCACCACCACCACCGCCACCCTTCTTTTAACTGAATTTATATGCCTATGCTTGTTTGCCCTCTGGTCGATTGAGAAATTTGTTGTCTTATTTACCTGCATGTATAATAATAAAGCATTTTATAAGCAACACAGCTATATGTATCTATAATATGTATCGCATTAAATAAGAAAAAGAGTTAGTTGATGAAGAAAAATGGAAAAACCAGTTTGACATTTGCTTATGCAAATTTTTCGCTTCTCTATCAAAGCAGTCTGAAAGGCTGCCTTGCGGAGTAAAAAATAAAAAACATTTAAAAAAAAGTAAAAACACATCGTTGCATTTAAGAATCGCAAAAGCGGAACAGGGAGGGTATACATTTATGTGTATTATAAGAAAAAAAGCGAATCGCGATTTTTTATTTTTTTTGCATTCGCGTTTTTTGTTTTTGTTTTGTTACAATGTTTTTCCTTCTTTTTTTTTGTTGTTGAATAAATTAAAAGAAAATCGCCTGTCATATCTATCAGGCTTTTTTCCCCATTGCTTTTGCAATAAAAAAAAAAAGTATTTACCTTTTAAAGACTTATAACTAACTGGTTTCAATGAACGGTTATGTGAGGCAATTTCTGTGCCGTTTAGAATATAGCTATACGATTGCATATCATTTAATTTATGTGAACGCAAAAAATGTGGACGAGTGTATGCAAATTGCCACACAGAAAATAATCCCTTTTAGTGCCCTAGGGTGGAATGCATTTAGTGCACAATTTTATTTAGAACATCTTCTGCCAATGTGTTGCGAGTAAATTGTGTTATTAAGACTATCTGTCCAGCATAGTATAATATGATGCAATTTAAACTATGGACTCAATTTAAGATTGGATGAAGATGATGGATTTTGTTTTTTTCATATAGTTATTTTAATTGCTGCATTTATAATAAGCATAATTTAGTGCTTAAATTAATGCAATTTTTTTTTTAATGAAACATAAATAAAGGGTGATCCAATTGGGGGTAATTTTTTCAAAAGGGTTATTTTGACACATAACAATTGTTTTGCCTATATGACGTTTGTGTTCAGTTTTTATTGCCATTTCATCATAAATAGACTTACGCCTGAAAAATTTTTACTAGTTAATTGTGGAAACCCATCTCCAAATCCAGTGTTCGGTTAAAAATTGTTATAGAGCTTTTATGGAGCTTATTGAACTGCATCGAGCTCCATAGGAGCTCTATAACAATTAAAACGTTGCCAAAAATTCAAGATGTCGATTGTCGGTGTAACTGACTTGTGGCTTCAAAAGGATGGAGCTACATGCCATCCAGCTAACGAAACAATCACTACATTGAGGAAAACCTTTGATAAAAAGGACTCTTTCTACGAAGAGGTCCTGTTAATTGGCCACCGAGATCGTGTCATCTTACAATTGTTTTTTTTTTTCGTGGGCATTAGTGAAATCTCTTGTTTACGTTGATAAATCCGAAACGGTTGAAGATTTAGAAATAAACATAAAACATAAAGCTTTCAAGGAATACCGGCTGATAAGCTTGAAAGAGTGGTCAAATTTCGACACATAGAATGAGCTTTTTAAGAGTAAGTTGTGGGTAACATTTTAAGGAAACTCTCTTCTTCTTCTTTTTTTAAGGTATGAACAAAGCAATGAATTTAAAAAGATTTCTGCAATTATTTTGTATTTTATTTATTTGTAAAAAACAGGACGCCCTTATTGGACCATCCTTTATGTATATACAACCGACTTAAATCCACAAGACAAAATCTAATAGTTTGATGACCAGGAATTTTAAAATGTTACTTTTTAAACTTTACCCAAAAAAAAAAAAAAATCAAACACCCTTTTTCATGGGTGTTTGATTTATTTTTTTTTTTGGGTAAAGTTTAAAAAGTTTCTAAATGATTTTATTTAGAAATCATTATAACAGGTACTTGGCATTTATCTAAAGATATTTGTAGCTATTGAAGAATATATAGATAAGGACTTATAGAACAGTTAAAAAGGACAAGACCTGAAAATACTTAACAGGAAGGTCGGCTGAATAATAAAATGTTTATCAGATTAGATTGGTTAAATACAAATATTGAGATGAATAAAAATCTCTCCTGTTTTTTTTTGAACCGTAAACTTGAGTTTTAAATTTAATTTTTATTGAAAATGAAATTTGTTCAAATATCGATTTTTTGTCTTACATTAATTTAGAAGTATAAATTTTAACAATAATACTAAAAGCATTAATATTAAAGTGACTAGATAACCGTTATAACTAGGATCTGCCTAAGATTTTTTATTAACTCTTTAATTTACATCATCGTGAAACAAATCTAAAGTATCAACGTACGTAAAAGAATTTTCTTTTGGATTTTGGTAATATTTGCTAATTTTTTATATTTTTTAAATTCTTCTCCTGAAAACCTTTTATTTTAAAATAATTATTATTAACACACTTATAACGTTTTATTGGCTCTGGTAAATGCTGTGGTAAATGCCGTTGCATTATTTATTAATTAAAATATATTCACATATTGTATTATGTAGTATTTAATTATCATAAAATATTTAAATTATTGAATTAAAATTTTAAAATAAGCGCCATAATAAAACTTAGTTATTCAAAACTTACCACACTTAACTCACTGAGCTTGAGCTAGTTTAATTTGTATGCAGCCAACTGTGGTGAAAAGGTGAAAATGCAAATGCTAATTGCCATTTTATTATTTAAACGCAGAAAAGAACATTTCGTGCATCGCGCAGCGAGTGCTCACTGCTCCTGCAATTTTTCAACTCTAATCAATGTCATACAAACCCTAAAGACATGCATCTCAACTTTTAAAATTAAAATAACCCAAATAAAAGTGCATAATTATAATCAGTGAAGTTATAAGTTTAGTTCTATCTTGTATAACATCTCCCTTTTGATTGAGGTGAGACGGAAATACTGAAAAATGACGCAGTATCTTCCGCCTAATTTGTTGGCATTGTTTGCCCCGCGTGAGGTGCTTCCATTTCTACCACCACCCGATAAGTTGCCACATGAAAAGAAAAGTCGCGGTTATGTGGGTGTCGGCTCATTTCTTAATTTGTTTGAGGTAAGTTAATAACAAAAAAAAAAGGTTAAAAAAGGACATTAATTAATTTTTGATTTGTCATGGTGAACAAAAAAAAAACAGGACCCAAAAGACACGCCACCACCAACACGCGTTGAGACGAGGGAGGAACGTATGGAGCGACGTCGTCGTGAAAAGGCTGAACAGGTTGCCTACAAATTGGAGAGGGAAATTGCTATGTGGGATCCAAGTACACTAAAGACTTGTACAGAAGATGCCTTCAAAACGCTGTTTGTGGCAAGAATTGTAAGTTGTTTTTTTTTTGTTAATTTTAAAATAATTTTTTGAGTTTTATTGACAAAATACTGATATTGCTTCCAAGAACTATGATTCATCGGAGTCAAAATTGCGGCGTGAATTTGAGGTTTACGGACCTATTAAAAAGGTAAGAAAAATTTATTGATTTTTTGTGAAGAAAATGTCTTTAACAAAAATGTTCATTTCAGATTCTCCTGGTTAACAATGCAGACACAGCTAAACCCAGGGGCTACGCCTTTATTGAGTATGAGCATGAGCGGGATATGCACTGTAAGTAATTTTAAAAGTTGTTTTTCAATATGACGGAGATCCAAATAATTAATTCTTTTTGATACAAAAGTACAAATTTAAAAAAGGCCGATTTATGATTTTTCAATGTTTATTTTTAAAATATTCTGCAATGCATAGAATTTCAAACATTCGAATTGTTTTTGCTGTACTTTCTATGCATCACAGCGATTGAGTGAAAATTCATTAAAAATTATGAAGACGTTTTTTACATTAAATGTATTTTAAATAACAAATGTTAAAAATCGTTATTTTGTTGGTCATCGAGGAATAAGTAAATTTAATTTGTGGAATAATTAAAAACAATGGAGATTAATATTAATTACATTTGTTTTTTTAAATGAAATCCTTTCATATCGTTAATTGATATTTAATTTATTCACCCTAATCTGCAACTCAAAAATACATAACCTCAAAATGACAACAACTAATAGCGATTTTGAAACTACTGTTATTTCAATTGACCTATGCTCCCCAACTTTCAAAACAATAAACAATTTAGAACAACCGATCAACACGAAATTAATTTTTTACATTTAAATCACTTAACTTAAGCCATAGCTATAAAGTGGACTAATGCGCGTTTTGTATGTTCTTGTTTTTGATACAGCGAATGATACTTCTATCATCTGTTGCCCCCTCAAAAAAAAAAGAAATGTAAAAAAATCACACTACACAAAATTTTTTGTTCATTAAATTTGCAAAAGCTTTAACAACATTAATCACTTTATGATCGATTTCAAGATTTAACAATGAAAAAAAAAAAAACATGAAATGAAATACCAAACGGGAAGCGAGATTCTGTGTGATGAGATTGCAAATCTAGGTTTGTATGTGGTTTGGTAAGAATACACCATGTGCATACATTTAACGAGAACGGTAACCAAAGCATTACAATTATACAATAATAAAAGGGTAAATTTGGCGTGATGCGTGGGCTAATTTTTAGCGGTTATAATTTTAATAGTACTAAAAAAATTGAATATTACATTAAAGTTTTGCTAATTTAAATTAAATTTAAACCACCCGCTAAAAGTTAGCTTGTGCTTTACAGAATGCAGTATATTTGACTTTCTTGTCTCAGAGTTCAGTGTTGTGATGGAAGGCGTAAAAAAAATGGGTCCTTGGTTGGTAAAGTAAACTTAAAGTTGAGCAACACATTTTTTAAAATTAAATGATACAAAACTAAATCATTTTTTTCATTAATTAAGTAATTAATTAATAATAGCATTTTTTAAAAGTTGTTGTAAAAAAAGCGCCTCTCTCCGTAAGTATAAGCGCACCAGGTAAACCGTTTCATGCAATAAAAAAAATCCGCACAAATTCAAAATAATTTCCCGAACAAAAATCATTAAAAACCAATTACGTGTGGATCCCATTTGTGAATCCGATACCCGTTACCACCAATAAAAATGTGTGTGAACCTTACCCGTAAGTAAAGTCGGGGTAGGTATTTTTATTTATTTTTGTATAATTTTTTCACTATGAAATTGATGTTTTAATTGTTTAAAAAAAATAATACAAACATTGACGCAAAAGCAAAAACTGGTAAGCCATCGCGTCATTGAACAGAGTGCAGTTTCAAGAACTCAGACATCTCGGGCAATCATTTTCTCTACACAGTTAAGACTTACACCCAAAATGAATGGTAATCGCTTAAAAATTCTTCCACTCCAAAAAGAAAAAACATATCTTTGTTGTAATTTTTATTTGATTGTGATAATTTAAACACCCTGTAAGTTTCTGTTCAATCTGATTGAAATATTGAACAAAATGGTTGAACATATTTCCAAGGTCTTCGATATGCCGATTCAGGTACATATTCTGCTCGCTGTAGGTTGGTTCCATTTTAGAAATTAGAAAACAGGATCAATTATATAAGGTTTTTCATAATATGGATGGTTTAAATTGTAGTAAGGGTATGGGGCCACAAGGAGCAGACCCTTACATCCCAGATATTTTATTTTGACTCCCTTTTATAACACTGTGATGTTGATGTAATTTCAGCGGCATACAAACATGCGGATGGTAAGAAAATTGATGGTAAGAGAGTATTGGTAGATGTCGAACGCGCTAGAACTGTCAAAGGATGGCTACCTAGGAGATTGGGTAAGTTGAAACCATTTATTTAACAAAAAAAAAACAATTAAAAAATTAAACTTTGAATAAAAGGAGAACAGGTTGTAATTTCAGCTGTTAATTCAAAATATAATAACTTCATGGTAAACAAAAGTTAATACTAAAAAGGATGTAATAATAATTTATATGTTAATTTGTTTAGGTGGTGGCCTTGGCGGTACTAGACGCGGTGGTCCTGATGTTAACATTAAGCATTCAGGTCGTGAGGATAATGAGCGTGAACGCGAACGTTATC
The DNA here is from genome assembly GCA_963854165.1 of Sylvicola cinctus. Classification (NCBI taxonomy): domain Eukaryota; kingdom Metazoa; phylum Arthropoda; class Insecta; order Diptera; family Anisopodidae; genus Sylvicola; species Sylvicola cinctus. The sequence continues at coordinate 61,442,682 of OY974082.1, read as the reverse complement.
GTCTTGAGCGTGAGCGTGAAGATCGTGATCGTCGTGATCGTGAACGTGATCGTAAGTGTTGATTTTTTAATTTAAACAATTTAATGAGATTAACATTTTAATGTTTATTGCAGGCTTTGATACTCGTCGTCGCTCCAGATCGCCACGAGAGCAGCGTCGTGAACGCGAACGATCGCCACCGGCTGTTCGTCATCGTAGTAAATCACGTGAACGAAGGAAGCGTCGTTCACGTGATCGCGACACGGATGAACTGGAGAGAAGAGAGCGTGATCGCAGCAATCGCGATCGCGAAAAGGAGAAAAAGCGAAAACGGTCACGATCACGAGATCGCGATCGTACAGACAAAAAGCGTGATAAAAGGGATAAGGATCGCGGCGATCGTGATCGCGAGCGCAAAGAACGCAAACCTGAGTTCCGTGAGGGTGACATCAAGATTAAGGAAGAACCGATTGATGGTATGTGTTTGTTAATTTTTTTAAATTTTTATTATTCTATGCAAAAATTTGCTACATTTTCGATTATGCAGTTTAATTGCATTTTGAACGCATATTTTTGCTACATTATTTTAAGAATTTTGTTAGTAATTTTCTTTGAGACAAGAGGGCCGTCTGTTAACAAGAACAAGCAGCTTCTGGTAGTATACGTTTCGCACAGATGCTTTCATTTTTAATTTATTGTTTTGGTCTTTTGTACCTTTATTAATTAATTTTTGTTTTCTAATTTCTTGCAGATTATCCTGATTATAGTGCTCAATACGATTTCCAATCAAATGTCAAATATGAAGATGGGGAAGAAAAGAAGTACCGACCAAACGATAATGATCGTGAGAATGGTGGTCAGGGTTATTCAAATGAAGAAGGCGAATACGACGACAGGGAATATTAATTTTAAATGATTCACCCTCATTTGACTTTCCTTATTTGACCCCCCCCCCCCTTATTTCCATACTGTTGTTTTATTTCCCTTCTTAGTCTTTCCCAATGTTTAGACCTCCAGTTGTTGCGCTGATTTAATTATGTCACTCACTGTAAGTTGTTTTGTAAGAAAATTGCGTCTGATTTTTGGGCATAATTTGTAAAAATCCAAAAGTTCATTGGTAATGTATACAAAGAGTTGAAAAAAAGGTAATTTATAGTTTGAATATTTTACAGTTGTTTACATCGATATAACCATATTTTTTACTGTGTTTAATGCAAATATCGTTGAAAAATTGATTGTAAGTGAAATAATAATTGTGTAATATCAACCGGAATTGGCAATAGGATTTAAAACATTTAAACCGTAAGAATAAAACTGCTTCATATGAAATTACAATGTCTTTTTTTATTCATTACATTTTATTAAATAATAATGTTTTAAAGATTTTTTTATGGAACCAAAGGTGAAGCAATATTGAGTCCAAGACTTTTATATTATTTTATTATTTCAAAATGACACGCTTATAAACAACTATCTTCATATCAGTGTCCTCAAACATAAAAGTAAAGTGATAAGCTTATGCCTTTTATGTAATTAAAATTTATGATAGCTATAGAAGTCGGTTTGCTCATTTATGAAGTCTGGCGGATCAAGGGAAATAAAGTCTGAGCTAATAACGGCCCATTAGCTCAGTTGGTTAGAGCGTCGTGCTAATAACGCGAAGGTCTTGGGTTCGATCCCCACATGGGCCACACTTCTTTTTTGCTTACGCCTTACACCATTGAAACAATTTGAATTTTATATATTTTAATAAATATTAGATTAAAACACCTTTTTTATAATCACATTCTTGCTTTGATTATTTCTTTATTATTATGGTGTTAAGTTGAGGTAGGAGCTTAATTATTATAGCCCAAAGCACCGAAACATCGTCCATAATTGTACCCAGTAATTACACTGTGTTAGATTTCCAACTATAGGCTTTTAATGAATCAGAGAATCAACCCGATAATGGTTTTCAGAGTTATGTGTGTCAGTTCCCTCGGAATTGTTTATCCAATTCCGATTATTCCTGTATAAATTATCAGTTTTATTTGATTGAGTTAAAGTTCAAAAAACAGTGTGTCCAAACTCCAAACCAATGAGGTTGGTCTAAACTACCCCCATCCACCTGACTGATTAATCAAAGACCAACCCTCTCCTACTTGCCGAAATAGCTCAGTTGGGAGAGCGTTAGACTGAAGATCTAAAGGTCCCCGGTTCAATCCCGGGTTTCGGCAGAAAATTACTTTTTGGTTCATTTAATAAAAAATATAGTTTAGGAAAAACCATTATTCATATTTTTTGCTGATTCTGCAAAATGACTTAAAACTTAAGGACGTTTTATTGGTTTTATTTAGAGAAGGGATTATAAGTAACAAGGGGGGGTGGAATGGTTTTGATTTTAATAAGTAATACTTCTTTTTTAAAAACAACTCTTTGGCAGTTCAAGTCTTCCTTAATTTTTCCCAGGATTTTTGAAATACAATTTTCCTTTTATTAAGATTAGGACATTGTATTTTTCATCGCAGGAAAAAAAATTGTGGCATCACTGACATTAAGTCGTGGTAGATTTCCTTATAATTGAAAATAAAGTGGTGAGTTTAATTGACAGCTCCCACAGCACGCGTAGGGATTTACATATCAAAACGTGCTCAATGCTCAGTGCAGGCATATGAAAGTGTTGATCTTGCAGTTTTAATTATTATTTTTATTACTAAATAATCCTTTTATTTCCTTTAAATACAAAGATGAGGAAACGTCAATTAAACTACGTGAAATACACAAACAAGGAACTCAAAAATTATATCAGCAATGAAAATTCCTGCGTGCAACACATAAACGACACGGTGCACATCAGCTTCCCTCCATGGGGCTTGGGCGACTTCAAAAACTCACTGCTGTCCATTATCTCCCGCAAAATGATCGGGGAGTACGATGACAAAATGAAGGGTATCATCCTGGATGTGCGAAATATCAAAGTGATGAGCAACCAGTGGCACACACACAACGACAATCCCGACCTTCATGTGGACTTCAATGCGGATTTTTACATTTTTCGCCCACAAGTTGGATCAACCATACAGGGTATTGTTAACCACATTGGGCGGAATCAAATTGGTGTAATTGTGTATCGTGTTTTCAATGTATCCGTCAACATCGGAAAGTGTTACAAAAGAGATGCCATTGCATTGAATGCTGAGGTTAAGCTGGAAATTAAACGATTTGATTTGCAAGATTTGATTCCAACTATTGAAGGGATGATAATTGAAAATGTTGGTGTCACAAATGGATCACATGAAATTGAAGAGATTGCGGAAGAAGATAGTGAAAATGAAGAGGCAGAAAATGATGTTGACATTAAAAAGGAAGCTAATACAACAACTGGGTCTGATGAAAGTGATACTGAAATTAAAGATATTGTCAAGCAAAGAATAACGGAAACTGTAGTAAAGTCTAAGAAATTGAAAAAGGAATTACATTTAAGCAAAGAAATTATTTCGTCCTCTTCTGATTCGAGTTCCAGTGATGATGATGACAGTGTTAAATCTGAATCAAATAAAAAGGTGCCCCCATCCCGAAAGCGTTCATTGGTGTCGCCGTCACATAAAATATTAAAAAGATCATCCTCGCCTATTAATATAAGCGCCAAAAAGAAAAAGACTTCTTTAAAAGGACAACTTTCTGAGTTCGAACTTCAACTTCAAGAATTATTGAATTAAGTTTAAACCCAAAACAATTATGTGCCTGAATAAGAAGTTTCTAGGATTATTGAAGACCTAAAATAAATTTGTATCAAATGAAAACATCAAAAATTATTGTTTTATTTCATTGCACCTAAATTTTTAATTGCTTTTAAGAATGTATTTTTTTAAAATTGTAATAGGAAAATATTTATAAATTTAAAATTGCGCCTTAATGAAATATATATTTTATAAATATATAAAATATATATGTCTGCTTAATCTGTCATAATTTGTTTTGCTTTTATAATATTTGGAGATTCTCAAAATATTAAATATTTTTTAATCCTCTGGCGCAGCTACAACTGTAAAACAATTAAATACGTTTAGTTTAAAAAAAAGGAAACACACCTTTTAAAATGCAAGAATTAAAATTAGAAGGAAAGCACAAAACGCTGTTTGATTCCCTCGAGTCTGCATCAAAACAAATACTAGAAGGAACAACACTGGAGCAACCCAAAGTGGATTACGGCCAACTTAGTATTGTGCCCCGTAAAACTTTAAACCTCACTCAAGAAGTTGTAAAGCCTCCGCAAATGGAAAGGACATGTTTTAAGCGTCCTATTGCTGCAGTTGCTAAGTACAATCGTCCAAGAGCAACACCAAGTTTTAAGGTATAAATGTCTTTTTTTAAATGTTTGAATACAAACAAAAAAAAAACATTTTAACAAATTAATTACATTTTTTTAGAAACACCCAGAAAAATGGACAAAATACTCGTTGGCCGATGTTGACACTTCAGAGCGCACCAATGCCACAGCTGCATTTCAATTTTTGGCCACCATTGAAAGTCAAAAGCAATTGGATGCTGAAAAGGAGGAAGCAATGCAAACTGACGATGCTGGGAAAATTGTTTTCCGGAAGCATATACCTTTTAAACAATCACAGGCAATTAAGTCTGCTTTAGATGCTGATACGCAAGAAGACAAAGGGGGTACGTTGAAAGGATCCAAGACTGTCATGCCAGAATATGTAATTGGACAGAAGCAAGTCAAAGAAAAGAGGGTTAAGCCTAAAAGTGGTGGATCACAAAAGGGTCCTCAATTAAAGCTGGATCACTTGTTGGAAGAGGAAGACGAGTAGTTTTATTGTTATCTTAATTTAAATTTTTTAATTTTTTTATGTTAAAATTTAAACTTTGTGGTGACATTTGTAATGCCTTAAGCTTAAAAATTGTTAATCCGTAATTATACTGAATTAAGTGTAGAAACTATTAATTAACTAATCAAGGTCGTTCACACAAGAAATAATTTCGTTAAAATAATTTTCGGAATTTTTGACAAGCAAGGTAGAAAAAAATTATCAAAATTATCAAAATTATCAAAAAAAAAATTATTAAGCGCGTTCACGCTGGAAATTAAAATATTTATTTCATTGACCAATCAGAGCGCTTATCAAAAATTCTGAAAATTATTTTATCAAAATTATTTCTTGTGTGAACAACTTTATCTATTATGATTTCTGAAATATTATTTAATTTTTTTTTAAATAGCACTTTTGGAAAATACGATATGGGATTGCTCGAAACAAAAGTATTTAAAATAAATTTAAAATTTTTTAAATGCGATTCCAGAACCTATAATTAGGGTTGCTATAATTAGGGGTTTGCTCTTTAATAGAACTCCAAAATTGTTTAATAAATTGATATCCTTAAATAGAAAAATACGGATTCAGAAGAAGTATTTTATTTTGTGTTAATTTTAAAGCTTAAATCCTGGAATGCTTTTTTATGACCGTAAAACATTTTAAATTGCGACTTAATTGCAACACAAAATTTGTAATTCCGCTTGTGTAAAATATACAATTTGTCCTTTCACTCTGATTTGTTTTTGCTTTTAAAATCCAAAACAGGAATCCTTTTCACTAAAAAATGTTTCTACAGAATTCTTGAAATTAAAAAGGATTTGCCATTATAAAATAAGATAACGCTCTTGAAATTTCATTTAAAATAAAAAATTTAAATTTTAAAAAATTCGGAACAAGTTGGTATTAAAATTTATTGAAAGAGGGCGCGCATTTAAAACGGAACCACTTGAAGTACTAAAAAATTGCGCAACATACATATATATTTTCCACAAACTAACTGTCAAAAGTGGCAGTACACTCTACAATATTATGTTTAATTTCCACTGCGCTGAAGCTGATCGCCATAAAAACGCACAATATATATTTACGCAAGTGTTCATAGGAAAAAACAACATATCGTCTACGAAGAAGACGTTCAAATTGTGAAGTTGCATTGGTGCAAACGAGACGCACAACGTCTGATTGGCTGAATTGAAAGAGGCAGAACATACATAAAAAAAATCACAGCAGCGGATACTCGCACACAATTTTTATAGAATCATATTTTAATAATTTTCATATAATTTTATTTCAAGAGAGCGCTTTATTTTCAAAAAGTTTCTGTTCAGTTTTAACTCGTGTTTGCATTTACGACAAATTGGTATTCATCAAAGGAAGAAACGAAGGGCCAAACCCTTAACACACGAAGTGGAAGAAATATGTCTGGTAAGTGTAAAATATTCAAGTTTTATTATATTGCAGCAACGCAAAGCAAAGTCTTATAATTTGTGTGGATGTGTGTGATGTGTGTGTGTGCGTATCAGTACGTTTTTTAATATAACGGAATTAAACCTTTTTAAGAAAAAGAAAAAACTTAACGTATTTTAAATGAAAATCGAGAGTGCAATTGGTATTTCATGTATGGGATTCTAATTGAATGGATTGTTCATGAATTTGTTGTTATTTTTTTAATTTGGGGAGAGTTATTTGTAAATCCCAATTCACATAAGATTGATAGAGAATAATGCGTTTAATGAATTAATTCAGACAGGGTGTAAGTGTATTGTGCATCAATTCGATTGTGTCTCGCAGTCCCTTTTTGTAGCTTAATGCAAGGGTGTGCGGCAATTATAGTTTTAAAAAACGAACAAAACATATATATATTGTGATATGCACATATGTAAACATTTTTATCACGCATACAATTGCACACACACACACCTCATACAGAAAAATTGTAATCCCCAATAATTTTAAGGTTAGGAATTTTCTCATGTGTCAAAAACGTCGAGTCGTCAGGAAAGGGAAATCGCAAATTAAAGTACAGTTCGTTCCATCCAGTGCGCTATATTAATAACAGTTTAACTCTATTAAAATTAAACGCATTAATTAATTAAATCAATAAGTGGTGTTCGTAGCCGTGTGTTGCAATTTAAAGTGTCTGCATTTATGTAAAGACTATAAAGATTTGGGTGCAAATCATCATCATCATCATCATCGGAGACGAACGGTGCATTTTTCATACAAAATTTCAAAAAGAAGCAAGGCCAACATAAAAACGACGCATTCACATGGGTAATAAAAATGTACATGGTTGAACGACATTGCACAAGGGAGGATTCATTCAAGTGTGCATCATTCTTTTATATATAGTTAGGCTGAAGCATTTTTATTCTTCGTCTTTTCGTGACTTCTCTGTATTATTATCTCTATTATAATTCTTTTTCTGTCTGGATGTTTGCACTTGATTGTTGGTATAGATCCTTTTTTTTGTATTTTTCAATATCATATACCTTTAATACGCGTCTTCAATTAATTTAAAAAATCTACATGATTATGTATATTTTAGGTAATTAAAAACTGTATGAAGCCGCAGACAACACAGCACACGTTACAAAATATACACAACAAATTAAAAATAGTACGGAAACAAAGCTACATAAATGAATGACGCCGTGGGCTTTTGATAAATTTATTCCTAAAAAAAAAGCAAAAAAAAACAAAAACGAAGAGAAATACATAACGCAGTATAAAGACAACCACAAAAACAACGCACCAACAACACAGAGCTCACAAGCGAAGACGACAAAACATAAAAAAAACTGGCCGAGTTAGTCAAGGGCGTCAACTACTACAACATGAGATGTATGGGACTCGTGTGTTTTGATATTAAACGTCTCAGTACTTAATTTGTTTAGGACCATCATGAGTAGATTTTGTTGTTCCCATAGTAGTAGTCAGTAGTGTTGTGGAAATCAGTTTTCCAAAATTCATACATGGATAATGATTTTTATTGATTTATGCAGTTTGGGAAGGCTTCCGGAATTGTGTCAAAATTTTTTTATTTAAATTGTATTCATTGATAATTGTTTCCTTTATGTTCGTCATTGTAATTTTAATCAAGTGTTTTAATTAAAGTTGGTTTGTGAAATATTTTAAAAATTATTTTGTGTCCTTAAAAATTTTAAATTGTTTTGATATTTACAAATTGTTATATTATGTTAATCAATAGAATACATATTCTGTTATATCTCTTATTCCTTAAAAAGGATGCTCAATTGATTTTAAAATAATATCTGTATATCGGTTCAATTGATAAGAATCCTTTTTCGATATTATTTTGAATTAATGACATAAGAAGTGCCAACTATTTTAAAGTTGTAAAATCAAAATTAAGTCAAATTTTTAGTTTTTAATCTTTTATGATTGATTGTAATTTAAATTACAAACATTCCTTATTCCATTGTGTAATTTATACATTTTTAAAGAACCTACATTGAGGAATTAATCCGAATATAAGATTAAGCTATAGATTTATCAATTTCCAAATGTTTATCGATATGACTTTGTTAATTCTTTGCAAATTCAAGGACGAACCAAACAAACAAACATATGACGTGATTTTGGGTTATGTTAAAAAACGTCGATGAAGAAACAATAACAATTTTTCGTACAAAATTTGCGTTAGAAAGTAATGTTTTTATTTTAAGTTTAACATTATAAAATGATTAAGTCTGGATTCAGCAAATTTTGTACAATTAAAAAAGGATAGCCACTAATTAAAGTTATTATTGCACCACAATTACCTAAGTATACATCAAAATTAGCAATGACTTGGAAATGTATTGCGCCAGTCTGCTTTTATATTTATAAAACAACGACGCACTAATTTTGTGACGTCCTAATTCAACTCAGTATGTTATGTTATCTCATTCGTTATACATATAGTAACATATTATAGCAAAACTTTGTGTGTACATAATAACGTCTAAGTCACTACTATTTGTTTTGTATGATTTCGTCAGCTTCATCGTTTCCAATTTAATTTTTCATTATGGTAAAAGCAAAAATATTGCCATTCAATTTGTTTGGTGCAGCTTTCAATTTTAAATCAAAACAATTGTCGATTTTATTTGTTTGTGTAACAACTTTTCTTTTGCAAACTGTAAGATTGCAGGTAACCCAATTTGTTTTGATAAGAATTTGACATTTAATCAATAGAGCTGCTATTTCATTCCATGAATTTTCTTTAATTAAATGGCTTTGTTTGAAGTTGTTTAAAGTTTTTATAGTTTTTTATTTGCAAGTTGTGCAACATCTTTGTCAGTAGTAGCGAAGACACATTACAATTTAAATTGTGTCTTGGCTAAGTGTTATGTCTATTTTTTTTTAAAGTTTTTTATTTTTTTATTTATTTGCAAATTGTTTATTTTGTTTTAGATTTGGAGGACAACTCATATTCAGATCAACTGGTGATAGACGGTGATATCGTAAACCATCTCGTTGAAATTTTAACATGTGGAGAGAATCAGCGACGGTGAGTCAATTTGTTTTATTATTAATTTTGCAAACTCATTGCACTTCAGTGAAATTTACAATTTGAAATCAATGATCGTTGTATTAAGAAATTGTGCTCACTGACGATGAAATAGTTTTTGGAACCTAATTTAAATAAAAGATACATATTTTACACTTTGAGTGTAATATTAAAGTTGGATAAACAAATTAGGTATTTTTAAAATACATATTAAAGATGTTTCAGCAATTGAATTGTTCTTTTGGTTAGTTGAACTATTAGTTTAAAGTTTAAATTTTTTATTTCATCATAAATTAAATAAATTATGAGGAATCATGGGTTCGGTTTATTTGTTTCAATTATGACTTTTTCCAAAATGGTGTCCAATTGGATTTTTTTTTATGTTGCTGCATTTTATTTACTTTTTGATTATTGAGTATTGTTTTAAAAACAGTTTTGGAGAGAGTATGTTGAACAACAATATATTAAATATTTTTTACATTTAATAATAGATTATTTTTATAATTTTTTAAATTAAAAAGGCGCCATTTCTTGACTCAAAATAATGAAACAATTATTTCAAGCAAATAACAATCGCAACACAGTTTGTCATCCATAAACCCCACAAACGAATCAATATTTTCTTATTAAGTAGTGCATCACGTTGTCTAGCCAGATGCCCATTCAAATCATGACAGCATGAATCATGATATTGCTTGCACTATGCCAAAATAAAATGCTGATAAATAGAATTTGCAAAAAAAAAATTCTCCTCCTTACATAAAATACATAAAATATAGTTTTCTTAAGAAAATCAATATTTAATGGTTGAAAGCGACTACTATATAGTAATTGCATAGTATAGCAAAAGCGTATAGTTCGGCGTGCCGTTTAATATGATGAAGAAAGCAAATGAGGAAAGGGCTTGCACACTCAATCTCATTAAAATAATTGAAGTATTATTGGCATGAATATGGAAGGAGCACTATTATATGGACGGTATACAACGCGGCCATTTTTAGTTTATGATACTCTCGGATACTATTTTGCATTAAATTTAATTGACTTTTCAATTTAATTAATTTGTGAAAATTTTCATAAATTTCATGCAAATTAATTGGAACTTTCGCGCACAAATTTGTTCAGTGTTACGCAAGGACATGATGACGATGGTCTTTTATAATAATTAGTTGTAAGGAAAAGACGTCATGTTCCGAGTTGACTCATAAACTTTATAAACTCGCATCTGTACACTTTGTTTGATTTCCATTGTTGTGCGAATATATTGTGTGTAATGAATTTTGTAACTGAACGTAAATGCGACGAGGGAAACGTATTACAGTGAATGAACTTATTTATGGAAATTAAGCTACAAGTTTGCATTTTGTTGTGAGTTAAAATTGAATAGTGAAAAGCTTAATTTACGAGTAACTATGACGCATTGGAGTTTAATTTGATTAATTACCACGTAATATGATTTGATTATTAGACATCGATGAATGAATTCAATTCTTAGAATAGTTATGCTAAATTGAATTTACTTTATTGACTCACATCTATCTATTTTCAATTATTATTTTTGTATCGACTTTGTAGTACGTTTTCCTATGAATAAACAACTAAATCCTAGAATTTTGGTCATAGTTAGTTAATTGGAATGTCAATAATTTTGTAATTTCATCATTTTCTTTTCTTAAATTCCAACACAATTATTTGTAAGTCGTACATAAAACATTATTTTCCCATAATTTGCAATTTCCTATCAAAAAACATGCGTGTAAAGTTAAAAGGGAAGTCCTTTATTATTTAAATTTTGTTTTATATTTTTTTGGTCACTCCTTGTATCAAAGTCAGTTGAACGTTATGCGCACGTGCTGCATCCCTCAGGCTAATTTACAATTGGATTACAAACCACCCTCCATCGTCTGTATAAAAATGTTGATGCTCGTATATCAAAAAGGCGATCGCCATTCAACGCAGCAGTGTGTGTGGGTTGTAATATGTTGCTCCAAAGGGACGATTTGAGATCTCTCGCCACTGCTTAAAAACGAATAAATGTGGAAATAAAAAGATTGCAGAAGCGTTTTTGTTGTGCGTGTAAATATGCTTGTGACTAAAGGAAGGAATACAATAAGTTGTTGGGGATGAAAGGAGAAGAACAACGGGGATGGAAGGGCCAAGACTATAAAAGGCCAAAACACCACCTGCTTTAGGATTATTTTTGTGTTGTTGTTATGAATTCACATGTGGTCGGACGAATTAAAATTGTTGTAAATATGTTTTTGGTCTTAATTTTGTATTTTTTTTTTGTATTATTATAAAACGCATTCATAAATAAGGATTTCCAATAATTTATTCAATTCATTTATAATTTTAATACATTTATATTAATTCAATAAATTATTGGAAATCATTTTAAATTCAAAAACACATATTTATAAATCATTTTAAAAATAATTAGAAATCCTTAAATTGAAACAAACCACCCCATTTAAATCAATTGCCAAATTATTTAATGTTAATACAAAAACATTATAACTTTTAAAGTGAAACAGCATAACAATATCGACTTCATTAAAAGGAAGGGACACAAATAAACTCATATATTAAAATATGTTGCACATCAAAATATGAAATGTTGGAAGTCGGGGGATGGGGGTAGATTTATTTTGTATCATTACCGACAATCGCATAAAATGTTTTACATATATAATATCAGAACCTACATGGTAGGCTTAAACTGTAAGTGCAGGCACGCGCCACCATTTGTTTCGACAGGTGTTGCTGCTGCCTGCCTGTTCGTATAACACAACAATTTCTGCGCTTCTTTTTAGTCCTATATATCCAATGTTGTTATATTATTGTGGTGCGTTTATATCGGCATACTGCATACACCACATTTTCATCCCTTTGGCATGTGCCCTTCTGCTGTATGTTGCGTTGCCAGCCATATATTCTCCATCGGTAGGCAGACAGTGGACTTGGCTTGCAGTTCTTCATTGTGGCGTGTGCTCTGTTTTTCATTGGTTTGGGGCGTTGTTTTTTTATTTTGCGTTATTTTTTCCCCCGTGGAATGAAAATTGGCTTGAATTGATGATGCGAATATATATGTGGGAAGGGTTGTTGTGTTGGATTGGACAATGCGGGACACATCAACTTCCTTTCATTATGATTTGATTGGCAATGTGATGGGTTTTTATTTGGTTATAGGATACATGTAGTACGAGTATTAGTAACTTAATTGCATTTCCACATTTTTTGCATCACTTATGGCTGTTTTAAATTTATTAAAAATTTTAAAATTTAATTAATTAGTTTATTATTGAGTTTTTTGTTAAAAATTCTTAACAGGGTTTTGTTTAAAAATTGAATAATAGGAGTTTATAGAGAATTTATGAGATGAGATGACGTTAAGTCCTGAAATGCTATTCTGTTTCAGGACAAAGGCATGTAAAGGTCTCATAAACAATTAGTCAAACATTTGTTGTGTTTAAATAAAAATAAAAATATCGTTTTTAATCTAAGGTTAAATACTTAGATGTAGACAAAATTTTGTACCACTGTTTTTGTCCCCTGTTCGCTTGCATAAACAATTCACATTAATAAACTGAATATTCTGGCCATAGAAAAATTTATTACCACTGTTTTTTAACCTCGACTAGGTAGTCTTAAAGCTGTGGTAACAGAATTATTTATTGTATTCGATATTATCGATATGTAATTCGATAATTTCAATGTACATTCTGAAGTTAAACTCAGTCTAAAATAATTTCTTTAGTATAGTTTACAATTCATATTTCTTCTTACTTATATAAATACTTATATTTATCTAGATAAAATCCACGGATATATCCACAGAAACATTTATTTCCAGGGTAGGAAAAATTATTATTTTTTGTCTGCATAGATGCTTTTAAACCTTAATAACAAATTGCCTAAGTATAGTCACTTTCAGTATTTTGATTCCGCAGACATTGCATTTTACTTTTGCTCCCTAAATGTTGCATATTTTTGCAATTTACAAATTTATAAGTACACTTCTTACATTCACTAATCATCTTAAAATCTTTTAATTCCTTATTAATCATGCCCTTACTGCAATTTATACATTGCAACTACCAACCAACTTCTATACCACACATTGCACATGAGGGAAGACGCATGATATTGATTCGGCACAAGATGCTTGCATATGTGCATAGAAAAAAAGGCAACGCGCGAGTGCAAGAGGTGAAACATCTGCTTGTAAACGCTGAAATAAAAGAAAATTATTTCACAAAAAAAAAAGGGAAAAAAATATGAAAAGAAAAGACGACTTTATATCCGGAGAGACAGATGTTTTGGGGCTGCAGCTCGGTTTCCCCGCTTCATTTCAACTTTTATTATACTCGTTGATCGTCCTCTTCTCCTCATTAAGTTTGGCCGTATGGCTCGTTTGCGATGCGCCGCATATTATACTCACCAATGTTTAAGTCCCAAAAGCATACACAAATTTCTATGCGGACTTAGGTAGAGGAATATATAATATGCGTGCACATTGCCCAGTTTTTTTGGGGCAAAATGTGTGCAATCCTTAAAGGTTACCTTAAGATTTATTAGCGATCCTTTTTAGATCATTTGCGATTATTCTTAAAATTCAAGGTGCAGTTTTCATGAACACAATAAGTTGACTGGCAATCCCAGTGTGTGTTTGTTTAACACATTTCCTTAATTTTCTTATACAAGTTGAAATACTTTTCACCCAAAAATTTCGTTTTTATTGTCAATGCACGCCAGATGCATCATTGTAGGTATAATGTCTGCACTTCAATATTGATTTTAAGGGTGCAAATTTTTATGTTAAAGTGAGTAACAGCGCGAAATTTGATGTTTCACGAAGGCAAGCATGTTAAATCGTTTTGTATTACTGCATTAAAGAGATGTAGAAACATTTACGGTCCCGATTTTCACTATTATTTGCAATAAAATTCTAAGCTCTGCACATGCATGGCCGAGAATGGTGGAGTGTGTGCAGTTGCATATTGCAATTGTCGTAACTACGATGGTGAGGAGCTCCCAGACAATGTTGCAACAACATCTCATATATTAAATAGTTGCATTGCAATGAAAATGTACGATTTTATTTCTTTTGTAATGTCGCGGTTTCGTTGGGAATATTTGTTGTTGTTGTTGGTATAGTTACCGTATTGTGGGTGGGTGTGGGGGAGGGTGCTATTGTCGTGCCAGAATAGAACAACCCAAGTAACATACATTTTATCTGTCTGAGGAATCTGTGCAGTGATGAAGGAAGCTGCTTTTTCATTGGTGCTATTTGAAATAATTTTAATGCATCTGGAATGCACTTTATTATTTGTGCAAAGAGTTGCAATTTATTTAATTGTATTCGTATACCTTATTATTAACGTCTCCAGTCAGTTATTGTTACATATTTAGAAGGATTTGTAATCATTTCTTGAGTAACTGAATATTATTTTGGTTAGTGTTATTGTTTTAATTGAAATATCTTTCATTGTTTGCAAGTTTTTTTAATTCAATGTTTTGAGCCTTAAAAATAGTAAATAAAACAATGTTTGAAGTCCTTTTAAATTGGAAAATTTAGACTTTTTATTAAAAGTATTAATAGTTATTTAAATTCAATTAAATCAAGGTCAATTATAGACCAATTTAAATAAATAGAAACCTTTCACAACCTGAAAAAAATATGAATCACATTTTCCTTACAATGTCCATTATTAAAAACAAATTTATAAATCCCAAATTCAGCGATTTATTTTAAATCCCTACATAATTATAATTTGTGATTCTCCCTCTCTGCATCACACATTGTTGAATGTATAGCGCACGTGCTTGGTAATTAACAGCATTAATACAAACCAACAATATTGTATTAAAATGAAAAACAAAAATATAAATAAAAGCACAAAATACTCTTCGCCAAGAGAGGCAGCTGGTTCAGATAAAATGAAATCTTATGCTGCAGCATGCGTTTTATTCCGCTTTCAATTTTTTTTTCTTAAAATTTTAGTGCGAAGGGCACATGCCAAGGATAAAGACCTTGTTTTTATTCCTCATTCGTTATATTGATTTGGATAAACGTTTCCCTTCTTGTTGTGTTCTCTCGGTTCCTATATATGTTAGTATTATGGACTCGTGTCTCGTACACCATTTCGATTTTTCGACATTTACAAAATTCAAAGCGCCTGCAGCTCAACATATTTATGTTGTATAGAAAAAATCGCTCAATTCGGGGATAAATGCAAACACACACAAACACACCAAAATGCACGCGAATGCAAAGTGATCAGTGGAACATCTGCCATAACGCAACGTTTTCATTAAACGATGACGAAGGAGTTTGTTAAAAATTAAAACATCATCCCCCGATTTATGTGGAAAAATGTTGGGGGAAAACTGTTGTCACTCACATTCAGTTTTTTTTTTTATTCAATTTTTAAAGTGAGACACTTAAATTTGTTTAATTTGTTTCAAATCCTTAATTCTCTTCTTTTAAAAAAAATAAATCCTTATTTTTCATATTCAATTCTT
Organism: Sylvicola cinctus; assembly: GCA_963854165.1. Taxonomy (NCBI): domain Eukaryota; kingdom Metazoa; phylum Arthropoda; class Insecta; order Diptera; family Anisopodidae; genus Sylvicola; species Sylvicola cinctus. Next base: position 61,426,854 of record OY974082.1, on the reverse strand, counting down.
TATTTAAAAATCCCTATTTCTTACACTTAAGGGCTTATTAGCCAAACACAAGAACACAAATTGTGCAAACAAATAAATTCATTGAAATTAACATACAAACGCAATTTCGAATAAATTTCATCGTTAAGAAAATATAACGCCGTTAAATTTATAAGGCGATTTTGCTTACTTCTTTTCGTATATTCTATGTTTTATATATTTTTTCCACTGAAAAAATAACAAGTGTTGCTTATAGTTGCGACTTTGCCTTCTTTCCTTTGGCTTCCACAACATAATGGCGCCCTGTCTAATGAGATTTCGCGTCTTGTTCCATGTCCGCCCTTCTTCTTCTTATTCTTCTTCTTATTCTTCTTCATCGTTGGTGCTTCTTCGTGCACTCGGACTTATTCCTCCGACACTGTAATTTTTATTTTTATTCAAGAGACTTTAATGTTAACGTTAACGTTTTCACACAATACAATTTATTGTGCAATTTACTTTTTAACACAATTATGTATAATGTGCAACTCCCCCGGACCCTTATTGAAAATAAAAATAACGGGATTTATAAAATAAGCTTTAAATTATTGAGTTGCAGTTTTTTGACATAATTTACAATTTGAATGCAACAAGCGATTCAAATTGTAAATTATGTCAATGCGAGCTTAATTACTGTTGCGCTGTATTTATTAGAAACGGAAGGATGTAACAAATAAAACGATAAAATTGGGAACCTTTAAGTGAAACCTTGTTGCTTTTCCACAATTTGTTTATTAAGGGGGGAGCGCTATTTTTAGAGATCGGCCAATATTTAGGAGGCATCGCGATCGTTTATTTCAAGTCACTTAAGTGTTTTTTTTGTGTGTGTCGTCTCCCCTTCGTTTTTACAGTTAAATCGTTTTTCCATCGAATTGGTTTTTGCGCTTTCATTTCAAATAACACTGATTATTGATTTTCAGTGCTGACACTTTTCCGCTGCTTTATTTAAATGTGTATTTTTTTTTCCTTTATGGCAATGTCTGCACTGTGTTCGAAATGAAAAATCATAAAGGAAATGACGGTTTTTCTTTAAGTTGATTTTATACTAAATCAACACCTACACAAGTGCAGCTGTCTCGCGTGGGTGGGGTATAACAGTTCGCTGTCGTTAATACTTGCTTATATACAGTTATTGATTGAAATTGTCATTTATAATTTTTCTGCTTTGTTTTTCAAAATCAACGAAAAGAAGAACCGTAATATAAAGGTACATTGTTGAAGTTAACACATTTTATGCATTACGATGCTTTAAAAGGATGCGTCAAGTTTAATTTAAACCGACAAACAGTCGATGTCAATGACACAGTGTGTAATTGTTGTGATTTATCTAAATGAAGGTAAACCGCATACACAACAGACTTTGAAATTTGTGCGAAAATTATGTCCTGCCGTCTGGCACACTTACTAATTTGTGAAAATCTGCCACTTAATAGGTGTTTTGCAAATAAACATATTGTATGCTTATTTGTGTGTGCGTCTTTGAAGTGTGTGTGTGTGTGTGTGTGTGTGTGTGTGTGTGTGTGTGTCCTGATGCGGACGAGCGGCATTGCAATGGGGTTGCAAGGAGTTCGGTGGCAGGAGGAGCGTGTTTGTGAAGTGGATTGTACAGTATACACTCCCGTTTATGTCATCGTGGTGTGGTTGTTTTGATGAGTAAAGTTTTAGTTTTAACAAGCCATCACTGAAGGATCATATAGCTCAAAAAGCAAAGTTGTTGAAAGTCAATTTCCACACCAACCCCGCTCCTTGTGCTCCCCACGTAATGTCTGCAGCGCGCTTTTAAATGCTTGGTGTTCAAGCTCTCTTCAAAGTGTTTGGCTGGGAAAAGTTTTCAACACTTGTTTATGTTATATATTATGTGCAGCAGCCAGCGCAAACTTTATGCTTTAATTATAATTTAATTGAAGTTTTAGAGTTTGGACCATGTCATTGAAATTATGTCAATGTGTGTCATTTTGTTGTTTCTATGTGCAATTAAATAGTTGTAATGATTTACCTTTTGTTATTTCAACAACATTTTTAAGGACCTTTCAAATTTTGTCATTTTAATTTATTTAATTAAAATTGTGACCATTTTTTGAATTTAAAAATTACTCTACATTTTATTTAAAGTAAAAAAAGGGAGAAAAAAAAGCTTGCATTACAATCATACAATTTGTCATTCAAACGATTTTCCATTTAAATATTTCCTCTTCAATTGTGAATGCAAATAAACTCTTCAATATTTATACAGTAAATCGATTTTTGAGCTCATATAAGTATACGAAAGTTAGATTAGTTCCTTGTGAGAACTTTTTTCCTGGCGCTTTTGGGAATTGATGGAAAAACTCCTCGTATGTATTCTCTGTGTTTTTTTTTTCCTTTGCACAAAACTTCCTATTCAGACTCCATTTTTCTCTCGTCTCATATGTTACCGGGGAAAAATTCACATGAAAAATGGTTGCGTCCATCAATAAAAATTACACTTCCTTTCTGTAATGTTCTTTTATGAAAGCTTCAAAGTTTGATCGACGTTTATTGATAGAAGAAAAAGATTTATTGATTTTCATTTGTGAGCAAAAGTTGTGACCCTTTTTGTTATTGCAACTTGCACAAACTTAATATCAATGCATTGGACATGATTGATTTGGGTAGTCGCTCAACGTAAGCGTGGGAATATAATTTTCCGTCAATATTTTTGAAGGTTTGCACATTTTTCAAGGAGCTTTTCCAATTCAATTTTTTAAGGAATTAAAGCTTTTATTAACAATTTTCTTTATTTTAAATTAATTAAAAGCTATTTATTACTTCATTTCTTTCAATATTATTGTCAATAAGTAACGCAATATTCAAAATTATTGACAATAAGTTTGCAATATTCAATATTATTGACAATAATTACACAACAAGGGTTGTTTTTCACTCAAATGTAATTATCTGCAATAAAAACTTCATCATTATCAAAGAAATCCATCTAATACTTCTCACACGAATTTCTCATGATTGTCTTCAAACTGCAAAGATGAATGCAAACTCAAAAAATTGCAATCTCTCATCACATAAAAAAGCGCCGCAAGGGCGGAAAAATCGCATCCAAATGAGGTTTCATTTTAAGTTGCGTACATTTGCAAAAATTCGAGCGCCAACATAAACTCACGCGGTGCAACAACAATACCACACCACTAACAATCATCAACAACATCAATTTATAGCAGCAACACAACAACAACAACAACAATTTTTCATATTTTTTTTGTTTTTTTGTATTACCACCGCCTCGTCCCATGGAGGATTGAAGCAGCAGCAGCAGCAGCAGCAGCAGCAGCAGCAAGCAGCGCCGTGTGCGTCCATTACACCGCCACATATAATAATGTTGTGTGTACGCGCGCGGCGCGCTTGTTGCAGCAAGCAGTGCCGAGGAGCGCGCATTATAAAAACACCTTTGTCTGCATTGTTTTGACGGCATCCGGAGGTCGAGGAACCCTTACGAAAACCTTGAAAAATCCGTTGGGCTTTTTTTTCCCCTGGCGTGTACATATTTGCCGCTGTTGTTGTTGTGTTTGGTTTTTGTTTTGTTTTTTAACATTGCTATGCACGTTTTTTTTTTGTTTTTTGTTTTTTAATCGAAACATGTATTTGTGTATTTGTCTCTAATGCATTAAATGCAGCAAAGCGACACACATGCATAAGGGAAGTGTATCGCGAATATAAACAATAGGTGTACGTACACGCGTTGTGTGCATTATAGTGGTGGGGCTGGGGAGCTTATTATGCGCGAATATAACTTAAAAAGCAGGTCAATTGATTTGTTTTTTTTTTGTTTGGCAAATTTGTTGCGTTTTGTTGCCACTTATAACAACGTTTGACGACGAAGATGGTCGAAGACGACTCCCTTACCCAATATTATTTTAGTTGATTTGTGAGTGTGTTAATAAGAGTGTTGGGCACTTCTGGATGTTGATTGTTGGGGTGTGTAGACACACACACAGGCACCCCAACAATAAAGAAGTGTTCTCACTGCTGACTGCACACAACCGGGTGAGGGGAGGATGAGGCGATAGGGAGGTGTGTAAATAATATGGTGCATTCCCTTATTATGTTGTGTGTATGTACATAATATGTGGAAGTGATTATGGTGCTGCTGCCTGGTTTAGTTCATGCACACCGAGCGCGGTCTGGCTTCCCGCCAAAAGTGTTTCCAACTTGATTGTTGTTTCCATGTTAAATTTGTATGTTGTTATGTGCTTTTTCTTTTATTGATGGCATATTATGTAGTTTTTGAAAAAAATGTTTGTATTTGTTTTTGTTTAAAATGTAATTTCTTAAATTGATGGGATGCGAATTTTTCTTGAAGCACTATTTGTTATGTTGTAAAATGTGAAATATAGGGGTTGGAAAGAAAGTTGGCAAAATTCAGTTCAAAATTGAGTGAAACGTAATTTATTTAAATTATTGTTTTTTTCCACGTACATTTTCTTGTCTATTTTTTTGTGGACTCGAATGTGGAAATCCCCAAAGAAAATCCGTGAAGAATTTTTTTTTAAACGCATTGAATGTTTCCTTTTAAAAATCCTAAATTTTGTTAAATGTTTTATCAAAAAAAAAAAAAATTCGAAATATTTTCCGTCATCAATGATTTTCCTCAAGGTGGAAAACTTTTTCTTTTTGAATTTGATTTTAATATTCGTATAATTTTTAGTAATTGTCAAAGATGGACAATTACTAAAAATTATACGAATATTAAAATCAAATTCAAAATATACTACATTTAAACATCATGGCGATTTTCTAAATAAAAAAATTTCGAGCCAATCAAATAAAAAATTGACACGTGGCACTTTTTTTCACAACACAATAGGGCCACTCTTTAATCATTCTAGTTGTTGTTATTTGCTGGACAATGATTACTGATCGAAAATACTGATTATAGAATCCTCATTAAAGTCATGATTATTTCGATAAGGCTCTTTCGAATAACAGGACTTTAAAAAGTTATAAGTTGAATAATAAATTATTATAAATAAGTTCAGTTTAGCACTAAATTTAAGAAAAATCGACTTAATATTAGAAAAATGTAAAAAGATAAACAAGGATTTAAAAAAATTAAGTACAGTTATGTAATAATCATTATTCAATTTGTTTAAAGTCCAATTCCATAAAATTAAATAAAACAGTTAACATTTTAGTTTGCATTTTCCCCCCAATTAGTATTTTATGACAACACATTTATTCAAATAAATATTTTCATGTTCCAAAAAGGTCATTAAAATGTAATTTAATTGATTCCGTTTAATTACTTTCCATTGAGCATTTTTAACTGCTTGCCATTAACATGCTGGCTAATCATTGTGCTTATATGAATCCCAATCTACATGTGCGTTTTTGATCGGTTTAACATTTACATGCGTACACCATAAATTCCAATTGTTTGTGGTGTGCAACATAAAATGCGCGTATGACGCATACCCGACGCCGCTTTGCATCATATTTTCTGTTTCACAAGAATTTGGTGGTGTTTTAAAGAAACACACTTTCCCAACATGCGTGCATCTAACATTACTTAAGTGTGTGTATCACACCACGTACACACATATTTGTCATCCGCAGTTATTTAAGTTCAACGCTCACCACAGATCTCGTCGTTGTTGCATTAAAAGTTGAGACCATCAAATCGAAATTTTTATGTAGTGCAGCAGCAGCAGCAACGTCGGTCGTCGTGCACTTTAATTGTGGCCGCCACTGCAATAACGCGGTGCAGCGCTGGACTCTGTTGTTGTTTATGTTCTGGATGTGGAGAGGATTGAGGAGGAACTATGCTGTGAGTGCTGACTTGCATGTTGTGGCGCATTGCAATATAGTACTTTGTGCCACCAGCCAGCCCTGTGTGTCCGTCTTTGCGCTGTCTTCGCGCTGTATCGCCCATACTTTATAAAAGTTATAATGCGCCTACTTTTTTTTTCCCCCCCATTCCCCATTGCATGCCAGTGTGGTGGATCTATATTATAGTGCAGCAGCATGCACCTATAACCATAATAATATATATAACACATCTCGAGATCTTCACAGACATTTTAAGGCGTTCATTCAACTGGCGACATGGCGCTACAATGCGCATTATGTGTACGTGTATGCGGTCCCTCTTCCCATATCTTTCCAACCCAAACATGTTGTGTGTGGAGTGTGGTCCATGATTTCGTTATGTGGCGTGATGCACAAATTTTTGCAAATGGTTTGTTTTTCTTACCATTTTTTTACTTTTTATTATTCATTCGTTTTGTTAAATTTATTTATTTTTTCCCTGCAATGCCATCCATTGGGGCTGTTTATCGCGCTATTATATATGCTGAGAGCGCGACTTGAGTTAAGGAACGCGAGGCGAGTATCCTGTTTTATTCAAACCCAAAAGAGCCGCGCGCCATACGTTAAAACTTATACTTGTTTTCATAAGACCTTGTTGTGGTTAGTGATTTGCTCTACACCATAATAAAGCTTCACTTATATATAAATTATGCACTCCTAGTTAGTAGGCATTATTTTCGAGCGTCGTCGCCACTACATTATTTTCATGCAAGTAAATAAAAATGCATTTTGTCGACATTAATAAGTCAAAAAATGTATTTACTCATATATTGATATACAGCTACTTTTAATGCACATTAAAACGAATTGAAAGTGCATTTAGAATTGAAAGAATATTGCGGCAAAATGCACAAGAAGTCGGCGGCGCGCATGGGTCTCACATTGCAACAATGTTCAATTGATATTGTTTTTATTTTTATACCATCGGCCGCATTGGAATTTCTTTGGTTTTGTTGTGGTTTTTAATTAAAAATTGTCTGCACGCCGCTATACCGCCTTACATTGGAGTTTTATATACTCCTTTGCTATCATCCTTTGCTGTTTGTGTTTTACGTTGTGCAACGCTGATTGTCGTCGTCTGTTATGTGTGCGTCTCTCGAATTGCAATGACTGAATTCAGTTAATTAATTTTTATTGTTTATGCAATGGGGTGAAATTAAAGTTATTACTACTGGGATTTTGTATAATAGTTGCATTCTTTCTAATGAGATCTCATTCAGTTTATTTTAATGGATCAATATTTGGTTTATAATTTAAACAGAGACACTTTCTCTAGGCGACAAGAGGTGGCGCTTTTTTAAGAAATTAATTCAGAATTCTGGATCAATCGTTGGCAACAAAGTAGATTTATTTAATTAATAAATACAATTTATTTAACAAATAGTGAACAAAGTAAATGCAATCAAAACTAGTTAAATAGGTAAAGCAAAATTACCTTTCCAATCGTACCAACCTTAGGAACCCAAATTATGGTTAATTACTCGACTAAATAATTGATTCAGCGCCACTTGCGGCAAATAGGGTAACAAACATACCGTATGAGTAAAGTCTTAGTAAATAGCTATGTTTATATGCATTTTATATATAATTTCAAAATAAACTAAATAAGCTTTCAATAGAACGCGACTACTATACTACAAACTTTAAAATTTAGGCTGAATTGTGCTTAAATTTAAATTTTACACTTGTTGTTTCACGATTTTTTAATTTTTTTCCCGCCTAATGCTTGTATGTGTGGAATGCATTTAGTTAAAAGGTATTGAAATAAAAATACTACATAATTAACTTGTCCTTATTTTATTATCATCGCAATTCTCTTGTTCGTTTGTATAAAATATTTGATACATGCAATACATGTACGAGTTTACGTATTATGTGCATGGAATATATTCTTCTCTCCAGAGCTCTTGTTGTTTGTTTTGTTTTGCATTTTCTGCGTTAACGAAAAAGCGAAATATCTTAAAGTTCTTTCACCCCTTTTTGGAGAGCTCTAGATTCTCTGGGCAAGTTGAGTCAAGTTTTTTTTTGTAACATATAAAAAATAAAATATCAGTCGTACATTGAAAGTATTTATATAAAATGTGAATTCTTATACATGTAGACAATTACATGAAACTATATAAGTATATAAGGAGCGGCACCCTTTTTGTCCTTATCAGAAAATTGGTAGCTTTTCTGTAAGTACGAGTCTGTATGTGCTTTAAGTTTAAGAGATCGGCGTAGAGTATTTTTTTTAGCTTTCATGCAATTCCCAAGTATTGTTCACGCATATCGTTCGTTTGTGAGAGCTTCTATTGTACTTATATTATATAACGAGAATTCTAGTCTCGTCTTCTTTTGTGCAGACATATTAAGGTTTTATTGCTGAATGTTTTATGAGGTTGTAGAATATTAGTATAAAGCATTTCAATGTTGGTTTTATTATTTTATTTAATCCTGTTAACCTAAAAATGTGGTTGAATTAATTAATTTTTTTCAAAGCTTTTCACTTTTTTATGTTTTAAGGTAGATATACAATATACATACTTAAAGAAATAAAGTAGCCCCAATTTGTCTCTCTATTAGTTTGTTTTGAAATTTATTTTATATTCAATAACAAATTATAAAGTATTAATTACTAAGGTTTATTCGTTCGGTATATTTTTTGCGCTATTGGCCGCAAGTGGCGCTTTAGTCAATACATCAACCATAATTTAAGTCTACAGGGTTGGTACGATTGGAAAAGCACTCAAAAGGCTCCTTGACATGTTAACTATTTACGATTTTAAGTAAGTAAACGTACTTTGTTTATGTTGACAACAAGTAATGCAGCCTTCTAAATGAATTCCTTATAAGTGAGCGCCATCTCTTGTCGACTAGAGGCATCTATGTTTAAAATGTAAAGCAAATATCTTTCTATTATTATCGACTTAAATGTTTACTTGCTTTATATTATTTTTCCTTCTTTTATTTTAAATTTAAGTACATTCCCCTAATTTTACCAATTTAAATTTTCAGTATTGAAATTATTTCTTAGGATTCATTTAAAAGTTAATAACTCAAACCCACAACAAAACCTCATGCTATTCAGTTTTTTTTTTATAAATTTTGCATAAGCATAAGTAAATGCAAGGAAATTTTATTTCCACTCAACAACAATAGACATTGTCCAGCAGAATCCGGATAAAAGTTTTAAAAATTGTGTAAAACTCTCCCCATTTGTATAAATGCAAACTTTGTTGTTGTCAGTTGGGTAAATGTGAGGGAAAATAAAATTGATTTAAGTCCATCCAAACAAATTGCCAGTTGCAATTGAATGATAAACTCCTCGCACATAATAGAAGCGAAGCTTTTTATGGGTGCAACTGCACAGATAATGATTTTGCTTTCTGTAGCCTGTACGGTTCAGTTTATGCTGGGCGCCTTAATGTCTGCAATCAAATCAGGAAGGCGGTTTGGTCAATTTCTATTTTTTTTTCTCTTTTAAAATGAATTGCAATGATAAATGTTGGATAAAAGCAGGGGATGGGAAAGGGGGTTGGGCTTGTCTTGCAAGATTTCAAGTTATGATGAAATAAGCAAATTTTTTAAAGGATTAACATTTTAAGATGCTCATTTACTTTAATTTGATTTTAAATTTAAATTTCTGATTTTGAGTGTATTTAATTTTAATTTTTATTAAAATGACTTAAATTAATTAAAATATTTTTATTTTAAATCAACATTAAATAAAATATCTTTAATTTGTGCAATTGCAATTGAATGTTATGATTAAATTTACATCTACTCGCAACAATTCCTTATTGCCCCTTAATATGCATTTTCCATGCAACGTATGGTCCATATTATTGCGCCTCATAAATGCATTGATATAAAATGCATATTATTTAGCTGTACATTACGAATTTATAAGTTACAAAATGCATCCACTGCCGGGAGTATATGTTGTTGTTTTGGTTTGGTGGATCGTGGGATAAACGCGATCAAAACATTGAGATGAAAAGAAATGAAACGAAAAACAATGCAGCAAACGCTCAATAAGGAGATGGAAATTCCTGAGGCATCGCATATACAGACACACATAAATACATTAACACTCATACGCTTGCAGACACAAAACACATGCACATTTTGTTCTTATTTTGTGTGCGTTAAAAACGTGGTCCAAATCGGATGCTGTACTGTGGCCTGTGGGTACTGTGCAATGTTGGGTATTTGTGATTGTGCGCGTTAGGGCACGCAGATTCATATTTTTGTCATTTTTTAAGGCATTTGTTTTATTTTAATAAGGAAAAATTAATAAATTGTTTAAATTAAATTTTTATGTTCATTATTAATTTAGATAATTATTATTTTTTATTAATTTGAATTTGTCCCAAATTTGGCTTTATTTTCACACCTTTCATCCATTTATTTGTTGACTTAAGTCAAAATCCGAATTAAATTAAATTTTATAACGCAGGAATCGAAAAATTGTCTCACAAATATTTTTTAAAACAATTTTTTTTTAAATTAAATTAAATTTCATAATTATTGGAAACCATTTCTGTCTTATTTTAATTTATATCGAAAACACAACAAATGCTTTTCTTAATTTTATGAGTGAATTTTTGTTATGAATTATTTGTGCGCGCCTTGCCTGTACAAAGAATTGAGATAAATCTTTAGTTGTGTGTGAGAAATATTGAAATTCCACAATAATGTATGTATATGACTCAAGATGCAATAACAAAAATGCATACAAACAACACACAAGCTTAAAATGCATGTCTGCCGCTCGTATAGAAATATCCAAGCAAGTAGTACGGACGCACAACAAAAGGAATACACAACATCTAAAGATCGTCAGAATCCACGATCTCTTTCGAAGATATATGTGTGGTACAATAAAGAAAATAAGAAAAACAACAACGTACACAAGCACCCAATTTCTTGGAAGTCCATTCTAGAGACTTTGTGTGTCGGTCACTTCAAACAATAATAAATAGTTGCATATCTATTTAACATGACGTTCAATCTCACTCCCTCTCTCGAGGCATCCAAGATGTTGGATACTTCTTACTCTGGCACAGTCAAGATTTGTTTTTTTTTTTTGCTTTTTATTTCATGAGGTTCTTTCTAATCAATAATAATAACTGCGTTTGGAATTCCATTCAACAAAATGTACATTTAGAAGTTAGAAGTTTGTGTGCATGTATAACGATTTGTGAATGTACACCACAATGTGCAATGAAAGAGGATTGAAAAAGTAAATTCCAATCGCCTCACTATTCCTATTTGTGTGCGCTTGGAGTGGTGTCCACACTTTGAGACATTTGCCACCCACTTCGGTCATTTTATTTGTATTGCATGAATACTAACTACTCCATTCTACATTATTGGTGCATTGTTATTTTATGGTAATTTAATCAATGAAATGTGCAATTGATAGCAAACGTTCATTGCTTAATTTGAATCCAAGCGAATCCAAATTAACTTGAAATTGTTATTGGCCGATTAATGATAATCACCGTCAGCAGCAATGTAAAATAGGAACTATGTGTCACCTCGCATTATTACTTAGTTACGATATGCAATTCCACGCATCAGTGCAACAACATTGACTTTTGGTCCCAGACATAATGTGCAGCCAGAAGCAGCAGCAGCAGCAGCAGCATCATCAAGAGACTGCATACCTCGCTTTGTGCGATCGTTCACCACTTATACTGTTCTCATGAGCTCGCTTGCACATATTAAATATATTATTATACATACGTGCACCTAATATGTTGTGTGATATAAGGCGCATTCATCGGAGGCTATCATGGACTTTGATAGAGAAATATACGTTCGCGCGTTGCATTTAGTGTGGTCTCTTCGACTGCCTTTATCTCCTTGTGTTTAAGATGAAAACGAGAAATGTATAATAAGGAACACAACAACAAAGGGCACAATGAGAAGTCTTTCGCCTTCCAGGAAATGGAATTTTTTTTTGTATTTCTTCTTCAGGCGCTGCTGTTGTTGCTGTTGCTGCTGCTGATGTGGTGTGTGCGTGTGTTTGTGTGATGTTTGTATATTTGTACACGTTGATCGCGTTATATTCCTTGGTTTTGCGTTACATTGTGTGCAAGATGCGTTTTGTTGTTCTATCCAATTTTCAAGTTCGGACGCAAATTAATGCATTATTTTCACAGAGGCATTCCCAAACGTTTTATGGAAGTGCGCATAGTAGTCATGGCACTTTATTGTTTGGGTTAAACTGCCTTGTTGTTTTGTTATGATGCAGTTTGTAATCTTTTGTCACATTTTGTCCAACCTACGAGTGCCTGCGATAGTTTAATTCTATTAAAATATATATATATTTTTTTTTTACTTTTATTAACTGTACTTTTTAACAATTCAATAAAAATTGTTAATTTGTTATATTTTTCCCTTGAGTATTTTTTCGCTTTTTTGCTTAAACCTTGGAAATGAATTTGAATGTCGTCGTATTTTTAATAAAATGTCATTTAAATTACAATTGGGATGGAAATTAAACATAATTTGTCATTCTTAATGCGCCAATAAATTACTTTATTAACAATTTGCGCATCATTTTCAAGACTTACCCAAATTCTTTACAAAAATTAATATTGAAAAATGTCCTTTGTTTTTATATTATTCCCATCTCGATACTCGATTCAAAACTCTACAATGTACAATAAAAGTACATGTGATAATTTAAAATTTAACTGACTTAAAAGTCATTAAAAACTTTACGCCAGAAGTTTTTAATGACATACATTTATAATTGTTACATATTCTTGATACCTTGCGGAAATGGGATTCTCTCCAACTATTTTACGACTTTGTAACGTAATTTTAGCAAACTTCTTCACACCTTTATGAGTTTGCAAGTACTATTCCACTTTCGATGCAAGTTGCAGGTTTGTTTAAATATCTCATTTAAAGATTTGCAACTAACCACAAAGTGACGATGTTCTCTGAAGTATCTCTGTATTTATATTTCTTGAATGCATGCAGACACTATAGGGTGGCGGTGCAATTTCATGTATGTATTAGGTTTTAGTGGTCTTTTCTGCAACAAAGTTTCAATGTGGAATTTTGGAGGAGTTTTAAAACAAATTAAAGAAATTTGTTTTGAGGTTTAGTAAATTGGGATTTAATTAATAAATAAGATTTGATAGATTTTTCCTAATATTTACTCTTTAATTTAAAAATATTTGTTGGAACTGGACGGTATATTTTGTTTTCTAACTGTTTTTATTTTAATTTTAACAATAAATTGGTTTAAATTTTTTTTAAATCCGTATTTACAATTATTTTCATTTCTAAAACGTCAAATATTGGGTTTTACTTCTGAAATAAAAAATGGAAGCTCGTTATTAACATCCTAAGGAGTTCGATTCAGATGATATTGGAGAGCTATATAGTTTTCTGTGGAATTAAAATTCATTCTTAAATTTAACGCTTGATAAATTAAGTGCAAAATTACTTTACTAAAAAAAGAAAGAAATTAAGTTGACGCCATTTGTACTCTTCCCGATTTACAAAATGAATTCGGATCAAATTACAATCCCCAAAGAATGATTTAGGCACTATCATTTACAGACATGACTCCCAGTAGTGACCACATGAATTATTTTCTAAAAACATAAATGTATTTCAGACAAAACCAATCACCTTAAGGAAATGCGTATTTTTATTCATGAATAATGATCCTGGGGTTTGCTATTTATAAATATATTAAGTAGGTACCTACATTACTACCTACCAGCTCTATAAGTTATGATAAACAATACTTTATTATTTGATTAATTTCCCTCTTGCTCTTCCTTAAAAACTTTTCTATATATAAAAATTAAACAATAATAAGGCGTAATTAATTAAATGCTATTCCTTAAGGATTCCTTTCTACCTATTTGTCTACCAACTTAACTTTTATTTGAAATATTGGATGGCTTTTCTTGTCTGTACACTAGCGCGCATAAAATATTTCCATCCTGAGCAATCACTACCATGTAAGGAAGCGCATGCTTTAGCTGTTTTGGGGGGCTTCAAATCACGCGCATTCAAAGTGCACCGAGTGTTATCTATTTTTAGTAGACATTGCACGGATGAAAACATTTAACGAAGGGGGTTCTCCTGTGCACAACAATATAATTGACAACTGCAAAGGGGGATAATGCATCGCAGCCGCACCACCATAAAGAGAGAGAGATTTTTCGGGATGAAGAAGCACGCATGTTGTTGTACAGTTAGTTCTTTCTTAACGTGCGCCCTTTAATACATACGAAAAGAAGTTTAAATGCCTTTGGAACAAATATACGGGAAGAGAATTTGTTAGTGAAAGGTAGCATAAACAAATCAACGGATATGCTCTGTGACACATATGCAGATAGATCTACATATATCATTGCGCGGTGACATTATAGGATGAATATATGGACAAGGTACAACTTAGGGGGATTTATACCCATAACAGACGTGTCACTTTTCATTGCACGGACTTAAAATAGTTTTATATGATGGCGCGCGATGAGAAAATGTACACCGCTTGCTGGCAGACATGGGGGGAATCGTTATAACAATTCAGGAGATGTGCGTTTCTTCAGGTTTTCTTATAAGTATATAGCGAGTAAAGCACAACACTGCACCAATGCGCTGCAGCGACTTGACTGACGTAAGGGAATTCGGAAAAATCGATAGAACCGCGCGACTTCCGGTTTAATCTAATAATTTCAATGCTGCATGTCTCTTATTGAGATTTACGATTTTTTTTTTCCATCGTTTTTAATACTTAAGTCTCGTTTTAATAGTTTGTTTCACGCAATATAGATATGCTGGGAAGGGTGAAGAGGTCATGTCTCATTATATTACAGTGATAACGTTGCTTTCATTATAATTTTAATGCTCTTATTGTACATTTTTAGAACACATTTTCAATGTTTAAATGCAACGATTGCGACGGATGTAATTTGGATTTGATTGTAATGTCATTGTTCGTGTTTAAAAATGTTTTTCAACAAATTTTTATTGTTCACATTAGATGAATTGCATCGTTATAGAGACGTTCAAAGTGTTTTTATTGTTTTTAGTAATAGTTGGAAAACATTGTTATGTTAAAAACATTAAAAAATTAAGTATTTGTCACGATAAAAAGTCGACAAAACATATTTTTTTGTATTTCTGCTTTGAATTTTAGTCAACAAATTAATCCAATAATTTCATTATTAAATAAAAAACACTATGAAATGATTAACGTACTTAATTAAGCTTTACAATTCTCCAAATTAAGTCGTTTAACTATTTTAAAAGCAAACTTTTGTTAGGTTATTATCAATAATCACAAAAAGTTAAAATATCTCTTTATGTTTTAATAGGATTTTCCACTTAAATATTTTAAAAACGATTTCCACTGAAATCTCTGATTTAAAAAAAGTACATAAAAAAACCTCAGTTATACCTTTTAAAAGTTAATTTTAATATTTAAAATAACTAATTAAGTTTATTTTCAAGATATTTATATAATAAGTAATTAAATTAAAAAATTAAAAGTAGCACAAATCAATAGATAATTTAAATAGTAATTAATTTCATAATTTTAAATTCAATCATAACGCGGTAAATCTGTTTAAAATGTTAATTTTTAAATAAAACAAATATTTAGTTATTGTTTCAAAAAAAAAAAAACAATTAATATTAATAACATTTTACACGCATCAACATTCCATCAATGCAAAATGGCGGTGATACACGGTCGCGAAATCCGCCATTTTGTTTATGGCGATCGTGCGTGTGACGCGTGTGCGACTTCTCAAAAATAGATTAGCTTCTTTTTTTTGCTCCACACATCTTTTGTGGCAAATTGTACATTTTTTTAATGTATGCGTGGCTTCAAATATTTTTGCTCGCCATAGCTATCACACCAAAAAAGAATTGGCAGTTCCCAATTTTATTGTTTTATATCTATAAATGTTGTGTACACATTCAAATCTCGTCTGCGTTTGTAGACATAATACAATTTATATAAAACTTAATACCATCATCAACACAATTAAACCTTAATACACACATGTGTGATTTTTTTTTGCAAATATAAGTAGATTTGTGAATTACTACTCCAAATAACTGATATTAACAGCACAATATATATTGATAGATGTAGTTATGTTGGAAGGAAATTGCGACTTAAATTTGCTAGCATTAACACATGCACGGCAATACGCGTGTATTGAATTCAAATATCGACTGAATTGAAGCAAAAAGCTTATGAAATCATTGCTTTTATAGTGATGGGTAAATGCGCAACATGTTGATAGGAAAATTTTCTCCATAGAAAGCACAGTCACATTGCCGCGTTTATTGAAACATTGGCAATCCAGACAAGCACTGTGTAGAAGCGGAAATTGCAAAACCACACTTTTCTTCCCGTTTCGGAAGGCTCTTCCACCAATAATGCTGATTGCATTGCATTTTATTCAGAGTGTTGCGCTTTATTGTGTGAGGGGGTGACATTTCCGATTTTATTTGCATGCTGTGAAATCATTGAAATAAAGTTGTTTCTTTGATAAAAATTTAATTCATTTTTATAATTTTTTTATTAAATTTTGTTTTAATGTAACGCACCAATGTTATTTATTTATTTAACATTTTTATTTAGCTATTGAACGCAAAATGCTTTGTAATAAAACATTTCAACCCTCATTATCCATTTCTAAAAAACAGAGAAGGCTAAAGGGCTTTGTTATTTAAAAGCTGTCGTTGTATTGTCGGTTAATTTAAAGACAAATTAAGGCTATTTTTCAATCCCCTTATTGGTTTGTTCAATTTTCCGTTGCTAATGAGTTGTTAAAAATGACTTTTGAATGCAAATTTCCTTTTCCAAAAGGGAAATGGTGGTCATTTAAATAGAAACCATATTTAATAGTTTAATATTTTTAGGATAATAAAGTGAAATTGTTTCCTCTTTCTCCTTTATTTTAATGACATTAATTTTTCTATATTTTAACATCTATTGTTATAATAAAATTATAATAAATGTTGTTGTGGTTCATTAAACATTTCCAAAAATTTCATGTTTTTTATTTTTAATAAGTAAAATCAATTTATTAAAACCGCTGTGAAATTTCATGAAGAACTCATTGCAACAGCAGCATTGCAAAGGCACCTTCTCGTATTTGCATTACAAATTCTTTTGCATTTTTTAAATATTTACCAAACGGTTTAACATGGAATTTATTAAATAAAGCTTTAAAGCCCTTTTAAAAATAGTAATCCACTGAGCATACATATTTGTTCATGAAATGCCATTTCATTGCGTTATCATTTGCCCACATAATTACACGAATTATTTCACAACCTACATTGTTTTACTTAAAAATTCCCAAGATATTGTCCCTTTATCTCGATGATTTTAAAATGGCGCGATCCCAAACGTTGAAAAGCGATTTGTCTTATTTAATGCAGCTTACACCAGTCACCGGAATACTAACTGGGGAAAAAAAAAAATCTTCAAAATGTTGACAAAATCGTGCACTTAAACAACAACGCGCGTTTGAAGGTGTGAAATTCCTTTCCCTTCAAGTGCCAAAGATCTATGGGACAAGGGGGACGCGTTGAAATGAATGTGTGATGCGTGTGCTTTTATATTATTGTATGCTTTCGGCCTCGTTCTCGTCCGCTGCCACCACCTTCTGCTGCTCCTCCCCAACGCATGTACGCATTCTTTTATATTTTATACGCTTTGAATGCAATATTATACATGTGTTCTAATCTTCTTATGTCGCCCAGATATAAAGTAAAATACCGAGGAATGAAACTTGTGCGAGCGCCTAAAACTTTTTCCCATGTTGTTGACTTAAAAGTTTCCTATTTATTGGATCATTGACGTACAAAAGATGAGGAAATTATAGAAATTGACGAAGGGAGCGATATACTCGGCACGCACACCGCACATATTGATGCGACCCTAGTTAGTTATGTGCGTACACAACAGTGCGCATAGCTGCGATATACATTTGGCTATGCTTTCCTCGATTTTGTCAAATGAATTGGAGAAATGTCAAATCAAATATTGAATTTCAATGCGGCCCATGCTGGTTTGTGATGCGGCATTCCCGTGTATACTTTGAACACTCCATCTCTGCCTACATTAATTCTATGTGTGTGTGTTTTTCACATTACACCAAAAGTGATAAAGGTACACAACAACACACGCAAGAGACCCACACCGGAATATGGTCCAACCCAATATCAATCAAATTAGTTTTAAATTAGAATATTTCCACATTATACTTGTCAATAATAAGTATGCATAATTTTATTAATTTGAGGCTTGTACATTTATTTATTACACGGCATTCAATTTATGACACTCATATCCTGCGCATGAATGGCGTTTTTGTTGTAAGTTTGGTTAATTTGATAAATTGTAATATTGCATTGAAATTTGAATGCACAATTTTGTAAATACAAATTTTAGGGTAACCCCAACCATTTAGGAACAATGAATTTTTTTTGAAAATTCCAATTGGTGGATATTTGGTTTTTTCTATTTCAATTACCAAATTTTGACATTTAAAAAATATTATTGGCGTTATTCTAAGGAGGTATTTAACTATTTTATGCGGGTAACGTAACTCAATTTTCTCCTTATTAATAATTACCAAATTAGGCGGGGCTTCATTCCTTTAATAATTCACTGTAATAGGTTTAAATTTTCATTTGTGTTTGTGTTTCTTCTCGCAATATCTCTACGACTTTAACGGTTAAAAAAAGCTAATTCTGTTGAGTAAAATTTATTGGTAGAGCCTAAGGTCTCAAATTTTCTTTAAAATTTTCAAAATTTACGTAATATTGACTCCTGATAAAGGACTTGCGGCGGGAATATTTTTAAAATAAGAATTTTTCAGTGTATTACTTTAAAACAAAAAGGATTCTTTGAATTGTTAAGTATGTATTTCCTTTTTTGTAATAATCTACATTAAAAAAATACAGCCTTGGGTCAATTAAGGAATAAGCCTCTGAAAATCGTTTTATTTCATGACTAAAATTTGAGATTCATGAGTTTGTTATTTGAAAAGCATTTTCTTTGATAATTGTGTAGCCTTTAAGTCTAATTTTATTCGGGTAATTAATGAAATAATTATGCTAAATTTCTTTATATTTTGAAAGTGTTTTATCTTGTACTTCGATATAAAGGACCTTGTGGCTAGAATATTATTTAAAAAAATATATTTTTCAGTGTGTTACTTTATTAAAACAAGAAGGATTGTTTTAATTTTTAAATTCTCCATCTTTCAAATGGACTACAATTAAAAAATACAGCGTTGGTCGTACGATTGGAATCAAAAACTTAAATTTTTTTTAAATAATGGATCAAATTAATTATTAAAGTAATTACTGTGGACTTTTAATTGCCATTTTACCAAAATTCAATGCTTTATAGTTACCATTTATTTAAAATATCCGCAGTTTAGCAAGTTTGGTTGTCAAATCTTTCTTGCAAGGACATCGAGAATTTGCCTCTAAAACTACCAAGACAATTATAATTTACTATTTAAATTCCAATAAGTTTTAGATTTAACATTACTTTCCTATGTCAATTTAATATGTTTTTAATTTAGGTCATTACCGATTTTAAATATTTTCTACGAATTAGAGTTCAACAAATAAATAAATCTGAACTCCACTATAAGTTTGCCACAAACATTAAATAATGTTCAATTAAATTGTGAGCTTTCTTTTTTTTACAAAATATTCAAAATTGAATTCAAAAAGATTGTCGATATCCTTTTATCAACACACCTTCCTTCTTTTAAACAAAGATGCTAAGTTCAAAAATGAAACATGTAAATTCATTTTAACAAACTCTGAACCTAAAAATCTGAGTGTCCTGTTTAGATTTAATTAAACTGAATCAAACCAATTCCTTTTGCTTGATTTTTTAAAGTAATCCGACTTACAATTCGATGTTTTTTTAAACATTTTAATTAATTCCCTTCACATTTATGTAATTATTTCCTTAATCCACATTTCGTAGTAATTTCAATTTTTCACAAATTACACAATTTAAAAAACGAAAAACAAGAATAACAAATTTAATATTCAATGAAACAACATTAACTTCAAAAACTATGCATACTTACATCTAATAGCTGTTGAAGAGAGTGTTCACTTATAAGAAAAGCTGTGATGAAATAGAATTTCCTTGATATTCCTTTGCCAGTGAAAGATCAAAAGGAAGTACGTTTACATACTTTGCATCATACACACCTACATGTTTGTTGTGTTATGTAATTCCTTTTACATTAAATAAATGTATTGAGAGGAAAAACAAATTGTTGTGCAAGTAGGTAGGTATGGATTGTAGGTCCTGTTTTGCAATGATGTGTTTCAATTTTGCTTTCATCGTTGTTGTATATGTTTAAATGCTACGTAAATTAAATTTAAACGTCATTCATTCTTCCTTCTCATTCCTTTAAAATAACAAACATTCTAACTAAAAAAGAACCTGAGTTTTGTAAGCTTTCCAACTTTTTAGGAATTTAGTCCTTAAATGATATTTGTTGAATTGTTAATTGAAATGGCGCTATTTTAATTCATAAACGAACAAAATAGGGATGAAATGTCGGGCGCTGTGTGTGCTGCACACACATTATTTAGTTAGTGGTCACAAAACTTTGGAAATATAAAATAAAATGTAGAAACACATTAACCAGCAGTCAGGTACACATCTTCTAGCGCATAATCACATACACACCAAAAGGCCAGACATGCCCATACATAAGTATAATATGTTGTATGGATTTAAACTATATTATAGTAACCCCTTGGTCCTTCCGAGAAATTTTTCGGTGCCTCTCAGAGATTTGAGTTTTATGTGGGTTTTGTGTCTGTTTTGTGTGTTGTGTTTTTGGAATCTTTATTTTTACTTCGTTATTTTCCCCTGTCTTGCATCCCCAATGCCCAAGGAAATGAAAACAATCATAATAATTTAAACTTTTTTTTTTTTTTTTGATGCCAACCAACATCCATTTTGTGTGCGTGTGTTTTAAATGTAAGTTTATTTTGTGTGTGATTATTCTGGTTATACTTGTATGCATTTCATGCTGGTTTTATTGACGATGTCCTGCCAACCGCATGCATGCACTACAAGGAGCTGCATTTTTTTCCCACGGTAGTGCAGCGTTGTTATTTAATATAATCTAAAAAATGTCACACTGTTTTATTATTAAACATGAGAGTCATTTAATTGAGTATTTTGTTATCAGAATACAATTAATAAAATAGTTTTCTGAAATAGATGATGATAAACCGCTGAAATTCAAAATGTCTTCCGAAAAAGCACGCGGTATTTTTCTTTATTGCATATGTACGTTAAAATTATTGCGCAGCACAAAATGTGCGCGCTTTACTTTCGCACAACAAACATGCGCGGGCACATGCTTTGTTTCTCTCTTTCTCATATGCAACTGTATTTATTGTTGTCCCCCTTTTTTTTAATTTATATTCCAATACACACATAACGATTGTAGCTTTTAATTAGCAAACACAAGTTGTCTCGTTTTTGCAAATTTTCCACAAGTTTGAAGTCCCACTTAACACACGCACACATGGAAACATCATCATAAATTAAAAGCGCTTGAGAACTTTTGTGTAGCAACAATAAGTATTGCTTTAAAGTAGAATTTCATGAAAATATTTTCAACAAATTCAATTCAAATGAATATTTCATTTTCTAAATAATTTTTACAGTTAAATTGTCAAACAAAATTGTTTTAATTGGACATACACCACCATGCAAATACCGTTTTTGAAATTGCATGCATTATCATACGGTTTACCACATTACCGCTATACAAAAAGCTGTAACCATAGGATAATAAAACGCGGGATGAGAGCACACGTATAAGAGACACTCGCGTACATTATCTCCCCGATGGCGATGTATGTAGGCGGTGCCCCATACATTTTGTGCTCCAATCCGATTGCCTGTTGCGCTTATTTCGTCTCTATCTGTCGCGGATGTTCGTTCTTTTCAAAGAGCATATATTATCTTTTTGTTGTTGTTGTTGCTGCATGAAAAAGCTACACACAAGCTACATAAATGTGAGGACATTCAAAAATATTTGTGTACCCCGTGCAAAAAAGCTGCTGTAGCTTTAAAATGTGCGACGATGAACTGTTTTGTGAAGGAACTTTAAAGCCGCTTCAACACACCACGTTGTGTGTAGCACATTTTCCTGCTTACATGTATTTTAATTCATAACCTTAAAAAGTCGAAACAGGTATTGTGCCACAGGGGCGCAACGTGCAGTTGAATGTGCTTTGGAATTTGAGTAATAAAATGAATTGTGGCATTCTAATTGGGAGGTGATTCCTTGATGAGAGTCCTGTAGGGATTTTAAGTTGTTTGTTGCTCTATAAAAAAGATTTAATTGATGGGTTTTTATTGAAATTGTTTTTTAAGGATTAATTTTGAACTTTTTTTAAAGGTTAATTTATGACAAGCAAGAAATTAAGTCATTTTTTAAATTGTCTGGACAATAATCTTTAAGAATCGCTTTTAAAAAATGATAAAATACGAAAGTAAGTCAAGTTTTTGAATATCTATCATTCAAAAATGAAGAAAAAAAATTACTTTAATACTCTTTCGGTTGGTTTTATTTGCTTTTATTAAATAAAAACGCTTTCTTATCTGTTTCTTTTCATGTAAGAATTACATTCGTCCAATATATATCTGTACATTTTCCTTTTGTATTTACATTGATAAGGCAAAAGGCGAACGCTTATTCGTTTTTTAAAGTCAAAAGTGTGTGTGTAATCTGTCTTAGAGTCTCAAAATATTTTATATCTTAACCATGTGCCTTCCAAAACAGTGTTTTTCATTACTTTTATAAATTTAAGTACAGTTTAAAGCAATTCCAAACACACACACCTACTTAAAAGTACCTGCCCAATATGAAACGTTGTAATCAATGATCATACACTTCGTCTTTTTATGCTCGCGTTCTTAATCAAATATCACACATTCAA
This sequence comes from Sylvicola cinctus, assembly GCA_963854165.1. Classification (NCBI taxonomy): domain Eukaryota; kingdom Metazoa; phylum Arthropoda; class Insecta; order Diptera; family Anisopodidae; genus Sylvicola; species Sylvicola cinctus. The sequence goes on along the minus strand of OY974082.1, from coordinate 61,404,000 downwards.
ATACAACTTTTATGTACTTATGTTAGACTTCAAAATTCATTCATTAAAATTATTAATTTTATTCCCTTTTATCATGCCCCTTCATCATCTGCGCTTCATCACATTCTATTGGCTTTTATTGTGTGCTTTTTGGTGTTGAATTTTTCTTTCTGTAATGAAGGCAGTAAGCACACTAACGCATTATACTTTTTATACGATTTAATATTATAAGTGTAGCGCCTCACGTCACCTCCACTATATAGCGTACCACACATTAAAGTGCTTTTTCAGCCCTATAACGCTTTCAAATGCCACACCACACTCCACACCATAAAGATAAAATATTATTGAACTTGTAGTACTCTTTTGCTACAGTAACAAATGTGCTCCCAACTCCGAGTACGGCGACTCAAAATCTACTCCCCATATCTGTAAAACGTTATTCTATCGCGTATTTATAAGAACTTAACACATTGAACTTGAGCAATTCCGACATGCGCTAAATTAAGCTGTTGTTTGAAAGAGAAAAAAAGTGCGCGCGCTGCTCATAAGTATTATGATGATGGGGAACTGGGGTCGGTTGGTGGCTTCATGGTGGCTTTCAGCACATTAGTTTGTGTGTGTGAGTGCATGTAAGGCAACGTCTTCAAGTAACACAAGTCTACAAGAGCTACACAATCCTATGTTTTCAAGTAGTCCCCAGACCCCAGCTAATTACCACTTCAAAAAGTGTATGGGGAGGATAGTTATCTCGCTTCATCCTGCATGTTGGTGCATCTTTCTGACTCTTTGCAACGGCTTGGAATTTTCTTGTTGAAATTTTCAATGAATATTCAATCTTATGTACACAAGTAAAGAAGTATTTTGTAGCGTTTTTTGAAATGGAAAATGTTGTATTGCTTTTTTCATGAGCTTTAATTGACATTGAAAAAGCTTTTTTTTTTGTTATTAAAGTGCAATTTTCACTTTATTTTTTCAAATTTAATTTAATTTTTACTCTACTTTCATCACAATAATTAAAACAGTTAAAACTTAAAGTAAAACACATTCTTTTCAACAATTTTTTTTAAAAAGCTTCATAAAATACAATAAATAAATTTCCTTTTTCCACATGCCACGAAAAAAAGCAGCAACACACAAGTCAACATCGCCACATTCTCATCATCTCATCACACAATCCTTTTTTCGTTTAAAATTCGCTGTTGTGGTTCTATGGTATGTCGTTGCCGCATGCCGAGCCGCCTTGAGCTTTATATGTACAATATTATACTTACATAAATTTACTATGTGCCCGTCTATGTATCTCCACCGTTCCATACGTCTTTTGACTTATGCGTTCTTTTCCCTATATACATAGTGTACATTATATATTCCGAATTTCTGCATGATGGGGCCGCGGGGATAACGTGTGTTACTAAATAGTGTGGGAAAATGCCAAAAACTTTCAAAATTTATTGTATTTAATATTCTATATTGACTTATAAGTGAATGTGCGCAGCAAAAATTGAACGACGCGGCGTTAATAATTTGTTGCGACGAGGAATTGCAAATGGTGTAAGCGCCAAAAGTGATTATAATGTGCTGATTATTCGGTTTTAGCTTTTAATGGAATTTAGAGTTTTTTTTGTGTGCTTTAACGCAAAGACTTTAAATGTAGTTGGGTTTCATGATAGATTTTGTCTTTTTCTACATATTTTTATTAAAATTAATATCAGCTTTCTTAATAAAACATCTTTAAGATCTAATAATCTTACACAATTGCATGAAATTGTAAAACAAAAGATTCTTCTTTAATTTCTCGCACAAAATAATATTTGAATTTCTTAAAATTCAATAGCTATTTTACTAATATTGTACTCGTTCTAATGTGTAATCCGTGGCACCTTTTGCACACGAAATAATTACTTAAGAAATATTAGGACAGAAATGACACTTCAAACGAAACACCAGGGATCAAAATATGTTAGCTAAATTTGTCCCTTCATAAGCTTTCATAAATTCACAAATTTATGTGCCCCATACTGAACAAATTTTGACATTAAAACTTGCTTTCTTAATAACGGTGCCATCGAGAATGTGCCTAAAATATTCGTTTGTTATACAATTATTTCCTGTTGTGAAATTACGATTTAATTCAATGCTTTTAAAACAACAATTATTAGTTTTTATTTAAAGAAATTACAGTTAAATAACGGCTTTTTGAAGTTATAATTTTATAGTCTTTCGATGCTTTTAAAACAATTTTAAATTATTATTTTTTATTCAAATAAATTTTACTGATAAATAACGGGCTTTTGAAAGTTTATTGTTTGTAATATAATGCAACAAATAACATTCCTTGAAAAGAATCCAAAAAGGCTTGATGCTTTATGTTAAACGCACACCATTCTTCTTTTAGTTACATAGAGACTTAGTTACATGTTTTCAATTGCTATAAGCGCAAGCAGTTGTATATCTATGCAATAAGTTTTGTAATCTTTACTTAACGAGCATGTATACTAATACTCGACCGCGGTCATACGCATTCCGCGATTCTCTGATAACATCACAACCTATTGCACACTCTAAAGAATGCTACAAGCTTTCAAGTTGAAGACTTTTGCGTTTATGTTATATGCTAAAGCCTAAAGCACAACCACTGAGTGAGGGGACACAATCATAAAAAAGAGAAAACTATGCACGACCGATACGCGGACTCTCTATAATATGTGTCCGATTCGGATGCGGGGCAAAACAAAGGGGGGGGAGTTGTGGGGTCACACAATATGCGTTTTCTTCTTTTCGGATATAACGCATTTTTGGAATTCCTGGACGAGTGAACTAGATAAATACAACGGTTGCCACTTGCCGCATGCCAATGGTTAGTTATATACGTTAGCGTGCGTATGCCGTTTTTCTTGGGATTACATTCGTCTGCCACACCATAATATATGGCAGCGTTGTAACAAGCATAATTTATAGCAGGTAGATGGGTGTACAGGTACAATAATTGACAAATAAACGTTAAGATCCAAATCGCGTTACAACAACTGCTTTGCTTATTGGATTTCCAACACCATTTACCACCAACAGTAAAAGGTTGAATGCGATCATTATGTAGCACTATGCTGGTGGTTGCAGCTTTAGTAGCCACCCGTTGAAGTTTATTTATGAGCTTTTCATGACATTGAACTTGAAGAGGTGCGTTCTTTTTTTTTATAGAATTAATTGTGTTAATTTGTGTTCATTAATTAATTAATGTTTCAATTTTATAATATTGATTTATAAACTTTTATATTATAGCGCGTTGTAATCATAACTTCAATTTTATGTTACAAAACAATCGTTCGCTATTAGTTCTTTTCCCATACATTTTGCTATATTTAACGTTCTTTTTACGCACGTGTTTTTTTGTGCTTTTTAAATTATATGCTGTTGGCTGCATTGGCAACACTGCAGCCCTTACAAATTCACTCCAATAAAATAGAACGGTTCAAGCTTTTTCGTTTGCCATATACCTTTGTAATATTTTGTAAAAGTTTAAATTTTCTGCATAGCGCCGCACAATTACGCACACTTATTCAGCTCTGCGTGCAAATGGGTATTGTGTATATTCGAATTTGTTTTGTTTTTCTTATTTACCACCGCATTTAACGCACATTCTTACATTCCACTGTCCTCATATTACTATATTTATTTCCCAATACATCAAAATTGGTTGCATGTGTGCCCTTATTCCTATTGAAAATGCGAGTTTGCTGATTCTTCTAACATCTTTTGCGTGCGACAGCCGCGATCACACTACATAAAATTACATTTTATTCTCTAGTCATCTCGCTTTCACTCATTCGTCTGGTAAATAGATGCCAGTTGCCACTGTGTGTGGCGTCCTGCGCTCTGTAAATTGTAATCGCGCTTTAACTTTTCCTTGGCCATAATTGCGCTACAAGGCCGCTATCGGGCTATATTCTCCTATACGGTAAATGGTGACGATGTGTGCGTGCGCGCGGCGACGAACTCTCGCTCGCACAATGAACAGCAAATGCAAAGGAAATTAGTTAAGTTGGTGCGCTGTTAACGGTGCGACATTTTTCCCGTCGATTAGTGTTGGTCGTGTGGAAAAAATAATAATAATTTTTTGCCCTATTCTTTTTAAAAATTGTGTGACATTGTAGGAGACATTAATTTCCGCTTCCGAAAAATTACTAAAAAATACATTGTGCAAAAATGATTGGAATGGAGAAAGAGATTTTGCAAAAAATTAACTGTTATCCTTTGAAACAAATAAGAACAAAAGTAGTGGCTGATGGGAAAAAAAAATTTAAAAAGAAAAAATTATTACAAAAAAAAACAGTTAAATTGTTGCGGAAAAAAAAAATCATTTTTGTGTGGAAAGTAAATATAATTTGAGGCACACACAGTGCACAGAATTGTAATATTGTAGACCGCCTGAAAAGTGTAATAAAAAATGGCGCCTGATTTTTGTGAGGAATATTATAAACAATCGCGCGCCCTAATAAAATCGCTTGAATATAAAGTTTTTCCCGCATGATGATAATTTGTCAGTGAAATGGCGGATCATGTGGATTATAATCGAGAATATTTTTTTTGCACGATTTCGGGTGGTGTTGCCAACTGCACGTTGCTATGGAGTTGTGTGCTATAGTGCGGTGTCTTTTTCCTCCCCGGCGGCCGCAAAATCAAAAAAAAAAACGTTTTCCGTGCACATCCAGAAGCATCGATTTGATCCTGTGTGCTGGGAGCAAAAATTTGGGATTATTTTTTTGTACTTTGTATTTTAATTGTGCAAAGATTAAAAATGTGGTTGGTGCGTATTAAAACAAAAATTCTTATAATTAATAACTGTATGTACATATATTATCTATTATTAATTAACTATGAAGGTGTGTGTGGTGTGAGCGTGTGCTAAAAAAAAAAAATGAAATAAGGCAAATTTTTTTCATTACCGAGACTAATATGCGTCCCCCTTAGACTTAGAGAATTGGGGGAATTTTTTTTTTTTTAATTTTTTTTGCTGTCCGTTTTCTTCTTTTTTTGGGTGTGAATTCTCTCCAAAATATATTGTTTACACATATCCGCCATTTTGTTAAAAAAAATAAAACTGATAAATTTGGTATTGTTTTTGCTGCGTATTAAAAAGAGATTTTAATATAATTAATGGTATTGATTGTGTTTGCAAATTAATTGCAACAAAAATTAATGGTACAGTAATTTTAAAGTTTTTTTTTTTACTAACTACTTGCACGTACATGCACAGTTTTTTTGTAGCTATATAGTTTGCAAAAGAGACGATCGCTAAAGATAAATAGAGGGAATGAGAAAAAAAATTGTTAAAATGAAGTAGTAGTGTGAATGTGGGTTCACACATGCAGATATAACACACGCTTGCAATTTTTGTACATCTTCCTTTTGTGCCCAGTGCCATAGATTTTCTTGGAATTTCATTCAAATGACGCAAATGAAATTGTACGCGTTTTACAATGCGACGTCGTCTGCGAAATGAAATTGATGCATTTTATTTGCAAATTACCAATGACTGGGGCAAATGCATTTTCCTGTTGCTACTGCTTTTAAAATTTGTGTCATTATAATATTGCAACAGTAAAATATAATTAATATGAAACATTGTAATTTGAAAGTATAACAAGAATTTTCCTGTATGAATTCACACAAATTCTGATGGTGCGACGACTGACGGAGTAGCGTTGGCGCTATCCTTTCTATCACACGGTCGGTGGCCTCGCACTGTCTCCTTCATTCCTGTGTGCCAGACGACTCTTGCTTTTTGTGTGTAGTATGATGTGCCTTCTGCGCAATGGTTCTCAGATTTTGGTTTTGCGCTTGTTTCCCGCGCTGGCCGCTGCCGTCTGCCATATATACAATATACATATATCTTTATTATATCACGCGTTTTTATAAGCTCCTCTGTCACTATAATATAGTAAAATAAACACACACAATCGCAAATTCACGCCCCACACAGACATTTTATAATTAAAATTGTTTAATTTGTTTTTTAAAGAAGTTATGGTAATTTAATTGCTTTGTGTTCCAATGAAAACGGTAATTAATTTTTTTTTGGCGGGAATTTTTACTACTGAAAAAAAAGAAGTGAAAAAACAGAAAAAAATGAACTACCGGAAATGCGTAAATACACACATAATGTAAAGAAATTTTTAACACACATTATATGGGAATGGTGTGCATGTGTAAGTGGAGCCAAAAATCAGTAGTAAAATTACGTTTTTGCTTCATTTTAAAATGTTGCGCATGTGTAGACTGATACACAATGGTGTTTAAAATAAATGTAGATGTATTATGACGACTCATGAAAACGCTAGTAAAAAAAATTTGTACTCAAGTATTTGCACCCTCTTCCCTCCTCCCCCCATACACTTTGCAATGTGAATTTGCGTGTCTTCCCGCAGCGATGCCATCAACCCTCTCCCAGACGAAATTATTTCTCCACACTTAAATTTTTTTTGTTCTAGTACATATTATATTATGTTAACGTTCGTTACGTATATACACTTGCGTTAGAACAAATTACGATGCATATGTGTGCATTTAATTTAATAAACGAAGATGCATGGATGTGTTTTCATATACATAGGGCGCTCTCACTTCCGCGCGGTGTTAGCGAAACAATCGATTTCTCTATCTCTTTTTTATTAGTTTGTTTAGTTAGATTTTCGTATAAAGTTCATATATTTAAAGCGCAATACTACGTAAACCTTCAAAAATTCAATTCTTTTGGTTAACATGAGTGCACACTATTACAGGGTGTACAAATGTTCTCTCACACAAAAATATAATTTAAAATGAAAATATGTACATATATTAGGAAGGCAGTGTTGGTATATTTACTGCTAGGCTTTTGTATATGGAATGCTTTCTATAGTTCTTTTTTTTTGTAAACCGTTAATATACTTTAAATCATATTTGGAGTATTTGTGCAAGTACCCATATAACGCAAATTTATATTTAATTTCTTAAAGTCACATTTTGAATGTGGTAAATCGCAACAGGACCATGTTCTTTATTGTGTAAACTGTACAATGCCTAAGTCAGTATGCGTTTGTATTTATACATATTTCACGAAATGCCGGAAGTGTGATTTTTTTTTTGTGTGGAATATTATGAGCAACAGAATACTAAAAAAGCACATGCTTATTCTAGTAAACCATATCTTTAATAATAATTTCCCAGAAACAGTTGCAATTAGTAGTTTCTATCGAAAATGTTAGCCTATCTAAATTCTGATAAAAAACATCTATTTTTTATGTTATTTTATTTCAAATTTGAATGTTTTTATTTCTTCTTGAAACACATTCTTAGTAAAATTGTTTAATTAAGCTAAAACCGCAACCAAAATATCATACATAAATAACGGTTTACTCACTGACAACACCGTCATTCGCAGACATTTTATTTTGCTGTCCACTTTTCGGGAAAGTATGCGCAAAAAAAGAGGCAACATTCAAAAGAAACGAAATAATGAAAAAAGTATAAAAACTTAAAAAATAAGTCAGACCTGCGATCAGCCAGCAACAACACGATGCGATGATGATGAACAGAAGATAAAAAAAAAAACTAAAAATTCTGACCACACACGTTTCTGTCATGTGTTTGCATATTTGTGCCAAACCTTCGGCTGAGCATGCAGAAAATTCCATCACCTTTTTCCTCCTCCCCGTGGCCCATATTATACGTACAGCAGCTCAACTGTAATCTAATCATGTTTGTTGCTTTATATGTTGCGCTCCCGACATACTATGATCGTATTAATATTAATATGTACAATGTACATGTATGTATGTAACACGCATGCATAAATACAGTGATGTTGTTTTGCATTCAAATTTACAAATAACGAAAAAATAAAAATTGGCAATATGAAAAAAAAACCTTATAACCTCCCACCCTGTATTGTGAACGGATCGTTTTTTTACGGTTTGCAAAAATACTTAGTTGACGGCGGACGACACAATTCCCACGCTTTCCATTTCAATTTTTCAGCTCGTCTCTCCTCCGCCTCATCATTTCTCTTTCGTCGTTTGACGCGTTTTAGTGCATTTTCTGTCTCGTAGTATATAGTGATTTGAAAATTTAATTGTGCCCTCCATTTCTTGTGTTTTTTGTGTAACACATTTCCTTCTCCGATAAAGTGATAAAAAGCCGCTATAATCAGCTTAAAAATGTATAAAATTCTGCACGACTTTTGGTTGTTGGCGGCTTGTTGTTGTGCGAAATGTTGTTTGGGGCTTTTTGTGCTTTATTAATTTCACCAATAAACAACACATTTTGATATCTGAAAATTTGTATCGATGAAAATTGGTACAAAATTTGCATAGTTATTTGTGTGTTTTGTTTTTATTTTGCAGCTGTAAATTTGTGTATGAGATTAGGACCGGACTAATTGATTTTAATTACATTTAAATTTATGTCAAAATTTATCGAAAAAGTGTCCAAAATAAATTAAAATGATGTTTTAGAATTTTCATATTTATTAAAAACAATTAAATTATGGCTATTCATCCCAAGGAATATACAAATTAGCATCGTTATCAATAGTTATGGTCAAAAATCATTGCATTTTTCGTTTCTCTTTTAAAGTGTGGCAAAATTCGTTCGTAATGATGTGTTGCAGACTAGTCGCGTCTTTAAAACTAATGCTGTCCCGACAAGTCGCCACTCGCCACCTAAAGAACACAATAAAAAAAAAGCGCTGAAAAAAAACTTTAAGTCAGAAATCATGAATTGATGTGTTTGTGTGTGCCGGCCGTGCGACATCGTCGTAGCCGCGTGCTTGTTAATCCAAGACATGACCTCATTCTCATACCGAAAGGAATGTCGTATATTTGCTAAGCAGACAAATCAATCGGCCAGCAACAAATAAACACATCACATGAGGCCAATGAACTGCTTTATATGCTGCCACCACCAGTCTCTCTGTGTGTTAATTATACCAGAATATAGTGATGATGGTGGATGTTCTTTCTACGTGCAATAAAAATTGATAAAAACAAAACAATTTAATTAAATATTTTATTGACACCATCGTCTTTGTTGCATTTTTTTATTTATTTTTTTGATAATAAAATTTATTTTTATTTTTATTTAAAAAATGGATGTGGGTCTTCCCTTATGCAAAAAAATAATAACGTGTGTTGCAAAAAATATAGGTTTGAAAAAAAAATGCTGATTGACTTGAATTTTGCATGTGCGCTGCTATTTTGTTGCGCTGCGTCTTTTTCCTAAAAAAGGAATTATTGTTTGTATTATTATTATTTATTTATTTATTCTTATTTGCTTATTTATTTGGGCGAGTAATGTTATATGTCGGCTTACGTAATATCCGGTGTGCAAAATTGGTGATGGGAGAACATTTCATTCATACAAATAATAAATATAAAATGTAGCCGCATGTTTGTGTGGTTGTTTATTAACACTTCTCGTATTATAATTCCAATTCTCATTCTCATAACTGGACGTGTCACATTTACTAGTGTACGACAGGCTAATTTATTCACACACAATATAATATGATAATTATTGTTATCTATATCAAGTAATGTACGCTTAAAAATGCGAATAAGTTGAACGTTATTATAACGATTACAATCGTTAATAATTGTTGTTAACTGAATTTTAGCATTTTGCTTAAATTATTGTTTTTAATGCAAATTAATTGTCCTTAAAATTTTTTTGGACATGAGAATTTCTCTCCTCCCCCCTCATCATTAATTAATAACGGTGGTTGCGTAAATCCGCTTTTAAAACGGGTATTTGCTTTGGTTTTAATTTAAATTCTCACCGCCAGAGAGAGTGCAGACTTTTTAATTCTGTAATATTATCTTATCATTGAACGCTTTAATACGATTAAAATACAAACACACACAAAATATGGAAGCCAGTGCTCGCGGTGGTTGGGGCTACGTCATTGCTGTCAATGTACAATCCATCAAACTGTCAATATAAGGCGCCATGTTAATGTTTCAAATGCATTCCGTTTTGGAATTTCAAGAGGAAGCCAGGCAAAATGTGTTGTGTCCCCGCGTGGTGGTGTCATAGATAGAATTAAGACGCGATTAACTGTCTTGACGACATTACATTCTTGCGTTACATGTATCGTAGATAAAGAGGAAATAGGGATTTGAACAATATGGACATGCAGTTAACTTGGACATCATAAAATGTACGTTGCAGTGTATTCAAACAACAGTTTAATTCTTACAAAACTCTTGAGAATTGAGACCAAAACAGACGGACATGAGAATAATATTGTACAACCGTGCATATTTATATATGTATGTAAGAAAATCCCCGCGACTGCGTACATATAAGAATATTGATATATCGCGATAATATGTTCGATGGCGAGGAGCTTGGCAAGTCGCAAGCACAACCAAAAGAGTCGTCGCAATGCATTGGAATGTGGATCTGTCGATGGGTTCGCGTTGAAAATCGCTATAGTCTATGTTTTTGAATCGAACGTTGCCCTTGCCGCATTTTATATATAACATACATATATCTCTCTCCGTATGTATTGTATATATCAGTCGAGAGTTTGTACTCGGAAATAAAAGCAGCCAAACAAGCACCACGTCGCGTCGGCCACGGTATAGCGCGCATTCTTAAGTGCACACACTCACATCATTGTGTACAAATACACTTTGATCAAATTATGTCCATATACATTTAGTGAGGAACGCTTAATTATATGTTCGGCCTCGTGTCCATGTGTGCGTGCCTCGCGTAAAATTTGTTTTATATTAAAATCGTTAGCTTTTTAACGTATCATCAAACATGAAACTATACCCAACATACATTAAATGTGCGTTTGTTTGTATTAACAATGCTTGGCATCGCATTTTTGTGCGTACGCAAGCTGCTATGTTCTCGTCTGTCGCTTGCTTTTGCGTTTGCCTGATGCCATCGACCATAATCCCGGTCTGCGTCGCGCCCCAACCCCTGTCACAATTTATGCTATGTGCGTGTGCATAGGGATTGAGCATGGCTGTACGGGAAGCCCTCGTTTTCAATGTACAACATTTTTACACACGCACAAATACACACGCAAATATTGTTTTGATCGCGATAGAATTTTGAAACTGTTAACTTTTTTTTGTAGCATTTTTATAACAATTGATAGAATGCGTAATGCAAAATTTGTAATGCACACTTTACATTCCTCATCTTTGTTGACCATCATTCTATAATAAACTTTACATTACGATGCTTTGCAAGACTTTTAAGGAACTGGTACTTTGAATTTTCTTTTTTAAAGACAGAATTCAAACAAAAACCAATTCTAATTTACCTTTTTTTGCAAGTGGACCACATTAAATTCAATTTGGTAACAATTTTTCCTTAAAATGTCAAAAATTTTCATTAAGTACAGTCGAACTTCTATAACTCGAACCCAATTGAGTTGAACTAGCATAATATTTTTACGAACCATTTTTATTCTATAAGTCATTAAGTTAATATTTAAAGCATAATGGTTTTAATCAATTTTCTATTTTTCAATTTACAGACGAAATTGGAGCCAAACATTGGTGCTCATATTCGCCCAACCCCTGGAGTATATCATGAAGAACATCCACCAGATACTGTCGGCATTGATTGTGGTCACGGAAGATAAAGGTAGGAACAATTTAATCAATTATACCGTTCATCACTTTATTTATTTAATGCCAATAAAATGCAGACCAGACAGTGTGCACACATGCACAACGTTCTTAATGGTGTTTTAACAAACAACCATAGTTAATGGTGCAATAATATGGATTGGTGTTTGTTTTTAAATTTAATTATTAAGGATTTTTAAATGAAAATTTAAAGTAAATATGACGCAATTTTAAAATTAAATATAATTGTTATGGTAGGGAGTGACTTATAAATAATCAGATTTATTAGAATTGAATCATCACATTTGTGATACATTAAAATTACATTACCAGAAATTTAATGGCGCTTCTACTTACTTTATTTTGAATCCAGGAAATGATGCATGCGGTTTTGTTAAATAAAATGTGAATCACTCTAAAACATAGAAATTGTGTTGGCAAAAGTATGGGAACTATTATGGCGTTTAAATCCGCATTATTCAGTCATAACAAATTCTTAGAAAATGTAATATAAATTGGAATTTATGTAAATTCCTCACAACGTTAATGACTAAATTATATTAATCATAGGCTGCAGCCATCACCACATGTAGGTATAGAAATTCCATTTAAAAATAAATATTGCTTCTGTAGGTATAAGTAAGAAAAACAGTTCCATGCCCATATAACATAGTCATCAATGGTAAAGCATTAAATTGACATTCATCACCAGATGTGGCCATATATTTTGCTTATGCTGCCCCGATGTTAGAAGCTGCAGAGATCAGTGACGACACACACACTTAATTTTTGTACATTCTTTTGCCTTTTATCCATACAACATTTAGTCGTTTTTACTTTTACTCTATATATGCAGTTAAATGAGTTAGTACCACGCACATAATTCATTCTCCCCTTGCATAAATTGATGGTTGCTGTTGTTGTTGTTGTTTTTGCTCATCTATATTGTCGCTTCCCTATATATATATATAACATATTCCATACATCCAACATGGAACATAATATTCTATATGGGCGCATGATGACAACTTTCCAAAAATAAATACACACACGCAACTTCCTTCCGTTTTATCGTTTTGTTTTGCACCATATTTTCGGATACACAAAATGCGGTACAAACTGCTACACGAGGTGTGTAAGTGTGTGTGTGTGTGTGTGTGTGCACACGTTTTACCATATTTGTCGCATTCTGTTGCATTTTGTGCGTACCATCGTAGGTAAAATGTACGCATTTAGAAGGAAGTGACATAAATATGCCATTATTTAATGCCACAAAAATTTTGGTGCCGCATCGCATCCGAATAATAAATAAATGGGATTGCATTTCAAAGTACACAAACACAAGGATGAAAAGGATGCAGAAAAATGTGTGTGTATTTAAACTGCAAACGGGTGGTAATTTATAATGCCATGAAAATGGTAATCCAATGTAAATGGGGAGGAGTGAAAATGTATTGCAATTAGATGAGTTATCCCTTTTCCCGGCACCCTAATTTTATTTAGATTTAAAAAATAAAATAAAATTAGGTATTAAGCAATAAATTCTTGTGAAAGACTCACTTAAGTGGAATCGTGTCATCTACTTTCAAAATTGGATGAACATTGTAATGCTTCTTCTGGTGGGCTCCCTCCTATTTTTCCCCTTATTGGGTGTTTTTTTTTTTAGTGAGATCTGTGATAATTGATATGTAAATTTAAGGCCGCATTCTTACATTTATAGAATTCATCACCACATGTCATTCGTTTGTCGTTGATCAACTTGTTAACTACATATTTATATAAAACTCCAAGAATATTTTTAGTTCTTACTTCTACTGATTACGTATTTTTAATTAAGTATTGTTTAAAACTACAATTTAATTTGGTTCGTGTTCTAGAAGTTCAACTGTACTTTACTTTTTGCAAATCAATAAAATTTTGTTTTATTTTTTAAAGTTAATGTTTTTTTCACAATGTGAATGAATAGTAATTTCTACTTGTTTTTAAAACATCCAAAATTCTTTTAAAACATGACTTTCCTTCCATTTTTGTCATGCAAAAGCTTGGGAATTTCCTCAAGGCACTTAATTAAGCAAATGGGAAAAAGTGCATGCTGCAGATAATTCTCTGTGTTCTAGTTCCATTTCTTTTGCATAAAAAAAATAGTATTACACGAAGAGAGCACTCTTTGACGAGCAGATGCACAATATGGCATCATCACAATTCACCATATTATAGTCAAAACATGTAATAATAATGCCAGGATTCAATTCAAAGCCTCACATGAGTGGTGGTATGCGATCCAAACGTGATGATGTATATTATGTGCATATTTTACAAGAACAACAAACTGATGAAAGCAACCCGGATTATTGCATGTTGCCATTTTTTATATACATAATATATTGACCCCATTTTGTTGTTGTTGCAGTTGCACTTTTTTTTTACCCTCTTTTTGTTTTATTTATGGTGATTGTGATTTGGTCACATTAACCATGAAATGCCAATGTTTGTTTTACAATCAAATTTTTAACAAAAATTTTGCGTAAATTTTGCGAATTTATTCTGTTGATTGAACTTTACCATATTTTGTACTAAATACTTTTTTCTCTTTCTTTTGTATCCATAATTAATTGTAAGAATATTTTTATTAAGTTTCCTTTATTAATTTTAAGGATGTTTTCTAATTGAAATATTGCATTTAATTAAGAGTGGATTCACATTACCAACATTTTTGCTGAAGTAGGTTAATTTTTACCTTAAAAAAGTATCGATTATACTTTTATTGTATACATCGATACTTTTTAATCAAAAATTCTTCATTTTCATCGATTTTTGCAACATTTTGTTAATAATATGTATTTTTATGAACCATTTTAAAACGATGTAATAAAATGTGAGCAGAAAAATTATAAATTTTACACTACTCTTTAAATAAAATCAACCAATCTTAATAATTACTATTATTCATCACTTCCTCACTACAATATTTGTACACTCATATTAATTAGGTATATATTCATATTTTGTTATGGCCAATAAACTTAAACATAATATATCATGTTGGTGGTGCCATACGATTTGTATAAAAGCCAATGGTATGTTAATGTTAATGTTATAACTTATAAGACGCGAAGGCGATTTCCGGTCGCTGATAAAGAACAAGAAATAAAACGCGCGTTGTTGTTTATATTAAATGTGCTTGGGCTTGCAAGTAATTCTACACAAACATAACACGATGAGTATATAACTACATAGTTACAACAAAAAAGAAGGGAAGCTCACATTATATGGCTTCATAATTTTCACACATGCCTTTATAGTTTGTAAGGTTACTACTACAAATTTAAAAGTAGTAGTATACTAATTTGTATGCGAGAGTATTTTGTCCGGACGCCTGAGGCCATTACCGCTACATTATAATAACTGCTGCGTACAATCCGTTAAGCTAAAAAGCATGAATGGAATTGGATGGATTGTATTTATGCAGAGTAAACATGTCGTACTGATTAAATATTTTTACAATCAATTGACTGCAAACATCCGATATATATATATATTATATATATATACATATATGTATTTTATGCATGTTAATGTATATGATAGGAAGTAACCCATAAATCATTTTTGGTTCACATGCTGCTCTCATGCATGTTATATGCACAATTGTGTGTGTTTAAAAATATTTTTCTTTATTGCATTTATTTATTTTTTCATTGATCAATTCGACACAATGAATTGGGGGCTGCAACAAATTTTGTTTTTGTAAATGTGTGGGTTTAAAAAAAGAAGAAGTAAATATAAACAATCCATTAAAAAAAAAAAATCGATGCACTTTGAATAACAGTACACAACTTTAAAAAAAAAATGATTATGCATTATATATATATCTACATACGTTGAAATGAAATCAAAAAAACGTAAAGCGAGTGGATGATATTTGAAATTAAAAGTTATATTAAGGCTGTGATACATGCATATGTGGTTGTTGCTCTTTCAAATCGACTGCATTAAGTACATACACCGCACCATTATAACATAAAAGCTGCACCCATATTAATGTGTGTACGTGTGTTGATCACAATTCGTTGTATTTGTACGTGAGAGTACAGTAAATGTGCATTCAAGTATTTTTTTTTTTTTTTTTTGTAGGTATATTTACACGACATAAGATTACAGTGCATACTGTACATAATAAAACGTACAGGCTTGCATATACGTCCATTTGCATTGAGCGGCAGTTTTATGAATGAAAATGGTTGAGTACAAGAAAATTGTGATAAATTTGTTGTATTGTTGTTGCATATTATCGTACGTACGCGATTTAAAACTTTGTGTATTTAATAAATGCGAAAGGTTGATTGGGAGCGGGTGGGAAGGGGGGGGGGGTAGGATTGTCGTTGGCGTTCAATATATTACTGTTGTGAGAGCAGCTCCTTTCATGTAACGAGTATTTTGGTAGTGCAGAGTACGTGGTGTTTTGTCAATAACATGAATTTATAAATGTGACCGCCCGTTATATTTTTGGTATTTGTGTTATCAATGGTTGAAGCATAACATCCGTGCTTGCTTGATAACATTTTGGTCTTTATAAGATTTTTTTGGTTATATTTTTAAAATTTCAACTTAATGCAGTTTCTTAATGGGGGAAATTTGTGATTGTTTTTAAAAGTGTTTTGTTTGGATTATCAAACATTTGAATTATCAATTTCAACACAAAACATTTCGTTGTATGTATAAGTTGTTTTTAAAATGTGTTTAATTTTAATGCGAGTATTTAACATGACAACAAATTGTGGCGCCATTAAACCGATTTAAATGTTTTATGCATTTAATAGCTAAAAAGTAATTTTAAACCTAAAAAATTGTGCTTATTTACAAAGTTTTAAACTCCGCGAAATTTTCCGTAAATGCGGAATTTTCCGTTAGCATTAAAAAATACTAGAAAACTGATTTGTCATTGTCTAGCAATTAATTACAGTTTCAACAATTCATAAATGCACATCGTAGCGCATTTAATTCACGCAATGAAATTGCTAATCCATGTAATAAATGCAGTTACGGATAAAAAATGAGTTATAATGAATGAAAGGCGCTATTTAAAATTTAAAAAACCCCCCACAACAACTGATGAGAAATTAATGAGAATTGTTTTTAATTATTCATATTGCACGTCGTCTCGTATTAATGAAACACACATGTCAGTCAGTCACATCATTGCATTGGCGTGAGTGCAATGTGCAACATAGGTGCATGTTTCATCATATAGCATGATGCACCACACATATGCATATGTTTGTAGTCATAAAATATAATATAATCTTACATCCGCACAAGTGTTTGTTTTGTACGAGCACATAGACCACTTTTTTATTTCTTTTTTTTTTTTTACATTTATCCTCCACGCCCGTAGTAAATCAAAGCGTCTTCCTTTTAATAGTATTTATGTTGTACTTATACACGTTTTCCTCCATCATAGATATGCCTACTACTTACATATATATGTAGTTATGTGGAGAAGTGTCGAGTAAAATTTCATTCACTCATTTTAATTCAACATGCAGCAGGCACATCGGCGCAACGCGACGCGTCGCGACTTTGTGTACCGGATCTATGCTGTGCACTCTTTTTTTTTTCTGTAATCGGGCTATTAAAATTATGACTTTGTATGCATTTCTCGCCACACATCTACGAGGAGTACTATCGTGCATACAATGTATGGTCATGGTAACTGAGTAACTTATTTACAATGTGTGTGTTTGTAAGATAAAATGCTGCATAGCTGTACAACCAGGTCGGTCAGCAAAAACGGGGTGGGTGGCATAAAAATTGCACTCGTATTATTATTTTTCGCATTTCACACATCATTTTAATATTGTGTACTTTCAGCGTGAGTAAACACATTTTTCCACACAACAATCGTACAGTGTGGGGCAGCAGCATTGTAAAAAAAAAAACTTTTTTTGATTGAAATGTCGTTTATAAGATAAACATAAAAATGTTATCCGATAACAACGGCACAAAATACACAGTTTTTATTGCGTAACAGCGTACAACCGTACTACAACGCCGTATCAGGGGCCCGTATCTATCATTTTGGTTTGTTTACATTTTTGTTTTGCTGTTAGTCCGACTACGAGGACATCACAGCGACGACACACGTAGTGCGGTATATTCTGTTTTCATATCAGTCCGTTATCTCATGCACCCCAACATTTCAAATTAGGTAGTTAAAAATTTACGGTATTAAAAAAGTGAAACGGTAAATTTGTTGTTGCATTTATGATGGATTCAATTTGAAATTTGTGATGTAAAGTACTTGAGACTCTAAAAAGTGTTATACTTAATAATTTTTAAAGTTAGAACAACAATACCATAAAAATAACTGACTTTAATTACAGAAATGTAATTAATCGTCAATATTCATGTTATTAGTACTTTTAATACTTTTAATCTACATAATATACTTGTATGCATAATAAAATCTGTTGTTACTACAATATTAGTGCAGCAACCATAATCACAGTCATGTCTGCCATGCTTATGTGTTATGGGTAGGAGTAGGAAGAGTTCAGCGCCGGGCCCTCGTTAAATGAATCGCTTCCGGCCTCTCATCTTTCAATTTGACTACATATATTATGTGTATTATAATATGCACTACAATAATATTTTGTTGTTGAGAGCTCTCCCTGCTTCCCAATAGCAATACAAAATTTATAACCAGCTATAGTTTTGCCGTTATATTATTGTGAGTTGCACATTAAATATTT
Organism: Sylvicola cinctus; assembly: GCA_963854165.1. NCBI lineage: Eukaryota > Metazoa > Arthropoda > Insecta > Diptera > Anisopodidae > Sylvicola > Sylvicola cinctus. The sequence continues at coordinate 61,385,636 of OY974082.1, read as the reverse complement.
TTTATAGTTGTGTGTGAACATAAATTTTAATGTTATTCTCCTAGTCGTTCACCCTCGCTGTCGCCTACATGTATGCTATATTTACGTTTGTTGCAATGCATAACTTTGATGGTGAGTGGGTTGGGATTATTGCACATTCTTGCATTTTATGTGTCACCACTCGACATAATACGGTGAAAACAGTTTTTTTTTTTTAATTTTGTTATACAGGAAAAACCGATGTGTATTTTGAAATTGTGTTGTTTAAAGTTAAAACTAAAATTATCGGTACTTTTTTGAGAATAACAAGAAAAGACAAATTAAATTTATTGGAAAATGTTAACTTACAGGGTAAAATGCCGACGCTTGTTTTCCAAGCGCATAAATAGTCGCATATTTTATGCACAATCGTACACTTGTACGAAGTTCCTATACATACATCCTTTTAGTCCTTACAGCCGGTGCGTCGTTGATGTGATGTTTATTTTTTTATTGGAAGAGAGAGATGATTCTAGTGCCCCACTGCCTCGCCTTAATTTTTGCGTGGAAATTTTTTTACTGCTCTTTTTAAAATAAAAAAATTATGAATATGTAACCAACAATTGACTCCATCCTTATTTTTTAAGTCCTTGGGCTTACAATTTCTTTGCCATGTGTTTTTTTACTTAAATTTTGTAATTAAAAATAACCCAATTTTTAATACTTTTTAATGCAATCGATTAAAAGTATTGCTTCAAAATATCTTTTAAATTAGTTTTTTTTTTAAAGTTTACATTTTAAATGTGAATAAAAATAGGCGAATCTTCAAGATTAATATAATGGCGAATTTGTGGGGTAATCACAAAAAAAGTGAAGACCGCAACAACAGCAGCAGCATCAGCAAGTAGCAAATCAGTTCGTATACTACACTTTTAGAAGAGACAGGAAAAACTATTTTCGTATTTTATTTGAAAATGAAAATAAACGACAAAATGTATGTGTCTGGCATTCAATTTTCCGTCTTAGCAGCTCAGCCGTCGTTGACGACGACGCCGTCGTAGTCGTTACTGTCCCCTTTTCCCCTTGCACAGTGTATATAATATTATGTGACGCTCTTTCTCATCCGCGCGCGTATATTTTTCTCCGTCGTCGTCGTTTTTGTTGTTGGGATGGCTTTTTCCTATACGGTACATTTTAACACGTCCTGGTGCGAGTGCGCGCACATCCAATGATTCCCATCTTATGTACGAACATTTTGCACATTTGCAAATGCGCTTCTTGACGTCTTTCTCGACCCACCAATATATTTCAGTTGTATAACAACGTACACTCGCAACACCCAATTCTTATAGGACTAAAAATATGGGTTCTTCTTGCACAGCCAGTGTCGTCTCCGCTGTATTCATTTCATGAGCGTGTATTTTGTATGAAATAATTTTCACTCGTTTTGCGTGTGTATTGTTTCCACCATCACCACCGATCCGGCGTTTCTCACCCGTTTTTCCATTTTTCTTCTCTACGTTCTTGCGATATAATATATTTCTCGCAGTCCTTTGCCAATTTTTTGTTGTTGTTGTTGTGTTCCTGCACGGCCACCCCACTGCCTGCAGCGCTTATCTGTCTTTTGCCATTTTGTGTGCGCTTTCTTTCACCGTTGCGGAGTCCGTTTTAAATGCGCGAGAACACATATAATATACACATATTTGTAAGTATACCTATTAGTTTTATTTTTAGGCTAGTGTCATTCACATTAGATTCGAGTGTAGACTAATGAAAATAGTACATTATTATTATAAAAAAAAGAGAGTAGACGGTCGCGGTAAAAACGCGGAGAATGTAAGGGAGGGGAGCAACAAAGGGGGGAAATACACACATTAAATATATGTAGTTTTAGTATATAAAATTAAGTGTGCAAGCTAAATTACAGCGCAGTGGCGGCTAAAGATAAATCGCCGCAATCTGTATAGGCTATATAGGCAAAAGTATTTTAAGTTGGTTTATATACTCGTTATATTATGGGTCTTTTACTGCAAACAATTTGTGCACGTTCGTCCCTTGCTTGTTGCAGACACGATCAATTAGTTTTCGATTAAATATGTCGATTAGTTTAGTTGCATTCAGCGTGCTTTTAACGTGCGAATTAGCCGCAATGTGGTGTGTGCAATTCAACGTTGTTATTTGTGTTGTTGATGTTGTTTTTTAAATTTTATTTTATTCTTTAGCTTGTTGGGATACTAATTTTAGATGCAATCATCCTTATTTTATATAACTCTGTGTTGTATAATTAATATAATAGACTAATATACCTACTGTTTTATGTAACGCACAATAAAAAATTGTTTGTGTCGTCTCTTCTACACAAATTGCATTATATGCATTGAATTGTGTGGCAGGGCAGTTGCCAGTTATATTGTGCTTGGGACTTGGGGACGTTGATGGCTGGCCTGTGGTGGAGAGATGGTGGTTGTGGTCTAGCAAAACGACGACGACGTTTTTCGCATAAAATATATACGTAATAAAAAGAGAGCGGCCAAATGAGAATACAAAACGTTATAATATAATGTACATTGAAGATGGAAGAGAAAATAAATATTTAGCTGTGTATGGGCGAGAAAAGAAAACGACGGGCAAAATAGCAAGCGAGCGCAAAGGCAGCGGAAAATGTTAAGAATTTTTCGTGTCTGGACGTCTGCGGGCTTTGCCTTCTTGCCTTGCTTGCAAAACGTTTTAGTAGTGTTGTTTGTAGTCTGGCTTGGCAAATAATATAAGTCGCATATATTCCAATTTATACTGTGTGGTACTTTTTTCATCCTTTTTTTTTTTGTGGTCAATATTAATGTAGTAAAGAATATGGCAAGGAAAAAACTGGATATTGTCAGTTCCTTCCTTCAATTTTTAAATTTTACAAAACCCTGATAATTGAAAATTGGGACACTACTTTTTGACATTTATTTTGTTGGTAATTTTTTTTAATAAGTATTCATGATCTTAACTATTATTTTTTTTGAATTATTCAGCAGTTACCACGAATTTGACGACGATTATGAATAATTTTAATTATTAGTAATTGCAAATTAATCATTAATGTTATTTTGAAATCATCACCTCGGAATTGACGTTGAACTATTAAATTTTAATAATGGTTTGAAGTGTTTTTAAATTACTCGCTGGCGTCACATCACAATTTCGTCATAACCCACCTACTCACTTAAAATCGTCGTGGAGGGATTGGTCGATGATCAAAGTTTTTTTTACATAGTCATTGCATTGGAATTTATGTTGCTTTTACTTTTGTTTGGGTGTAAAATGCACCAAAAGTTGTACTATTGACCTAGAGATGGGTTTAAATGTAAATTGATTGTTAAAAAGTATCGATTAAAATTATTTTAACAGTGATAATTCTAGTCATCGTTTATAATCGACATTTTTAATTTTGAAAACATTTTAAAATTTGAGCAATACATACTTTAAATCAAGTAATACTTTTAATCGTTTTATGATATTATGCAACTAAGTTTGTTTTGTAATATTTTTAATCTTTTTTTATGTTTTTACGTAATTAAGTTTGTTTTTCAAGAAAATAATTGCAATTTCAGAATTCAAATTGGATCTACAATCTTTCTATCCACTTCAAAGCAATGCAATTTACCTTTTTTTGCAATTTAAATGTGCACACTAATAACAAAATTGTGCATCGTGCAAAATTGTTCATTCACTTTCAAACATTTTGCATAATATTTTTACGTGGTGTTTACGTTTTAGCAAATTCACAATATATGCAGCACACAAAGTTAATGCTTGACGCATCTTGTTCCCATCAGTTCACAAGAATATAACCTTCTAGCACACATTACCAAGACGGCTTTATATTATGCACATTTATTATAAGCGCGCGATTATGAACTTTGTTTTTTTTTTGAGTACGGTGATCTCTGAAATTTGGTTCTTCCCAATGTTGTTGTTTCTTTAATTTTAAATTTATATTTTTCATTTCTTTTACTCGCCATATTCTACTTGTCTGGTTAATATTGTTGTTTACTGCAACATAATTTACATTTCGCATGCGCCATGTGTGTCCGTTTGCAATCGGGAAAAAAGGGAGGTGAGAGGGTAAAGGTGTGTGGATGGATGAACAAATCGGGGATGAGGAGAATGTTGTGCAGGAAGAAGGGTACACATTTGTTAATATGCATGTTGTTTGTCGCTTTAATATGCAGCAGCAGCTCTTCTTATCCATTCGAAGCAGCGCACTAAATACGTAAATGCAAATGAGTATTATAGGCGCGAGTTTATCGTAAAAAGAGGCACACACTCGCGGCAGCGTGCACTTACTGAATGAGGATTGTGTGGAATTTGTGTGTGTGTGTGAGTTTCTGTCGCGCTTCAAATACACTCATACGTGATAGGCGCTGTTTTATGTTTGTTTTCGGATTTTGTTATAGAAATTGTATTTTATAAATGGATGCATATATTTAAACCGACCACACGATTTTAAGTGCATTTCCCTTCACATGTGTTAATGAAAATACACACAAGCATACGTGTGTGTGGGCATAAAAAGCGTTTGTGTCGGCGACCGCCGCGGTTAAATGGCCTATGGGTGTCGGGTGAACGTGAGATGTGCATTTTTTCTGTTTTCTTCTCTTCTTGCTTTTCATTTTATGTGCTTGAAAATGAGGAGAGTGGGATATTATGCATTTTCATTGAGAAAAACTTCGATGTGGTGCAGTACAACCGACCCACATCCCCGCACTACTTATACTACTCCCCTCGTTTCATTTCAACCCATCGAGTCGTTTCATGTTATTATTTTAGTGTGTGGTTGTTGTTGTTTTGTATTGGAATGTTTCCATGAAATATCTCCGCTCTCATGGTGGTTTTAATGGCGTATACGTGTGTGTTGATTTTTATATGGATGTATGCATGACGGAATGCATTCCGGTAATTTACATACTTACACAGATTTTTAATATACTTTTAATTAGTGTATAATTTAAAAGGCATTGTTTAGGGGGAACGGGGATTAGTTTTGTCATTTTAATTGCAGTTGTGACGTGATCAAAATTTGTCGCTTTTGATTATGTTACCGCTACACATTTTATTGCGTTTGTTCCAGGGTTGCCGTATACTCTATTTAAATAAAGTGAGGTTAGAATATAATGTGTTCGTGATATTTTGTTGTTTTAAATGTGATTTATAATTTTTTTTTTTACTCAATTTATAAACGAACCATTTTTGTATTTATTTTACATTCCATTGAACCCTGCATACTTTACACAATATTCAGTAATGAAAAAACAAATGTAATTCTTTGATGATGCCTCCATCATTCTGTTTTCGGCAAAAATATTAAGATCTCAGTGAGATTAAACCGAAAACACGTCAGATCTCTTTCACAAACTCATAATGAAGCGATTTTTCGACCAACAATAACATTTCATGAAAAAAATTCATTCATATATATAATGTATGTAACTTATTATACATATTGTGAATGTTAGTATAGTTTCTCGCTGTGTGAATTGAGTACAACAATCCCTGTAAAATATCCCAAAAACACAAAAAAAAAAACAACAACCAACAATTTCATCTTCACATCTCGTATATCTTACCTCCAAAATACTCGTTAAATACTTTTTCCATTTTTGTATTCTTCCGATGTATCCTCGTTTTCTTGGTTTTTATTAATTAAATTGTTTCTTGTTTGCTTGTATATCGTTATATATATATTTTTTTTGTTGCTTCCTTTTGTTTTTAATATTATACTTCAAGGTTTTTCTTTACACACATATATTTTTCCTCCTTCATTTAGGTGTTCTTTTATTGGTTGCGGTGTGTTTGTTTTCGGTGGTACTTCTATTGGGGGGATACTTCTACAGATTGTTAGCGCGTCGTATTCGTGAGTTTTGTTTTAACAATTTATCCATCTTAAACACTTTAAAGTTGTCCAACGTTTTACTCTATCCTACGACAATACCATCATCTTTGTTTTAATGCAGTGGTGTGGTGTGTTTTAAGTAATGTATTGTGGGATTTTCCACCCTTTTTATTTAATTTGTCATAATTGTAGAGCTAATTGAATAAAAGGAGAACATTTTTGCATTAGCCTACTAAGAGATTTTTAACACAAGCTTATTTTCTGATTAATTTTAGTATGTTTAAACATTAATTTTGATGCTTCAAATTAAACAAAATTTCACTCCTGTAAGTTATACCAAATTTCACTGCTTTAATAAGTTATACAAAAGCTCACAAAACAACAACCTAGTGCTGGTAAAATAAGGTACATTTCATGCTAAGCCACATTACAAACCATATTCTCAAATAATCCACATAAAGATCTGCCCTGCCATCTACCTTAAAACATGCAAAGCTCATCAAAAATGCTTGTTACCGATCGGTTGTTTATGTGTTTTGTTTTCATTTTAATTTTTTTTTCGTAAAAGCTGCAGGCCATAAAAGCAACAAACAAGGCGGCATGGCGCAGCAAATACGATTATATACCAATAAAAAAAAGCAGCCCAATGCCGCTTGATTTTTTTCATATTTTTTTCCTTTTTTTTTTTTTTTGGTATTTCCGACTATATGCTCTCTAATTATGAATGAATGTTTACTAGAAGTGAAAAAATGTGGATGTGGATAGATACGTTTAACCGAAACATACATAAATTGTTTGTAACACGGGACAGAGCAGATAAAATTCCCAATGTTTATTATGTGTGTGTGTGTGTGTTCACGTTTTGTGTGTACAAAATGTCTCAATGAAGAAGAGAAAGCCCTCGTATTACATTTTTTGATTGACGTTTTATCCAAAAACGTACTTCCAAAACGAAATTCCAAAGAGGTTATAGGCTGATGGTATGGTGCCGCCTGCGTTTAAAGTTGTGTTGCATAGCTGCTGCTCATTTGGAGATGATGCCCTCAACTTCTTCTTTCCCAATAACACAATTTATAAATGCGTGCGTCGACATTTTAAACGAGTGTTGCCCGGGCGTGTATGAAACAAATACCATAGGAGGAGGTGAATGTGGGCAAATAATAGTAGGGGGAGGTGGTGGTAGTGGCGGTGGTGGGAAAAACATAATATTATACTTCTCCGAAGACAAATGGTGTGTAATGAAGAAAAATGCGGTTGTGCTGCGTCTGAATGGCTTTTCCTTGTTATTCTATGTGTTTAAGTTCGTCGCCGGTTTGAGGTTTTTCGTTATTTGTTGTTGTTGTTGCTTGTTGCTGCTGTTGCTGATGTCCATCGTTTCTTGGTATGTTTTGCGCGCTTTATTATAAACCGCCAAACATTGTCATCGCAATGGAATGTAGTCGACCGTGCGCTTAATTTGATATTCTATCGACATATTTGTATATGGGTTGTGTTGGTTTTTATGTTGATGATGGTTTTTTTTTTTTTGGTATCGAAGAACAACAACAGCGCGCACGGGCCACGGTCGAGGATTGCGCTGTTGAGGAACGAAAGTATGTTGCAATGTGAGAATCCGCTATGATAATAGTTAAGTGATGGGTTTATTTATTTAACTATGTAAGCGTCATACACACATAAAAGAGTTTTGCCCCGTTGCATGAAATGTGTACACATTCTTATTAAGCTGCGAGTATAGTAAATACCAATGCACAATATAATGATTATAGTGTTTAAACTTTAAAAGCTTTTACTTATAGTACATTCACTCGTTCGTGTGTATAAACATAATATCGATGTTGCAATATAAGCAATTAAATTCTCAACACGAAGTACGCGAGTACTCGTACTCGTACTCGTACATGTTCAAGTCAAACTGTACTTCAATAGCACAACAACAGTTTGTTATAAGTACTGTTGCATGAATTGAAATGAATGAAACACAATACTTGGTGTGTGTATGTGTAAATTACTACGATTTGGCATCTCTTTTATTTACAAAGCATATTACAACCAACACTTACACACACAAACAGTACAGCATTTTAAACGGTATAATCATCGGTATGTGCAAAATAAAAATGAAAATTCTTGGGAAACTAATAATTACTCCCCACATCACTTGATGACGTTATATTTCATTCAATAAATTTTATATGCTAGCGTTTGAAAAAATTGTGCAAGTTTCAAACCTCGAACCGCCACTCTTCGTCGCATAACTTTGTTAGTTAGTCATCACTCATCACACATCAATCATTATAATCATCATCATCATCATCATCATAATATGAGGTCATGTGAGACCGTTTTGTTGTGATGAAATCGTTTTAATTATGATCATCTTGCATACATTCCATTCATTGGGTGCAATGTTTCTATTTAGTTGATGTTGTGGGCTTCTTTTTTTTCTATACATATCTTTTTAATTGGTTAATTACTACTGACTGATTTAGTATAACTGTATTGTACATTTTTTTTGTTATTTTGAATGGAATTTTGAATTAGTTTTTATGTTTTCATTGAATTTTATTGCACAGCAGTTTGTTCAATTCACAATTTTATGAAAGCTGAAGGTTTTAAATCTGAAGAGCAAGAAACTGAGTTTAAATTGGAAACGCCTTAATGTAGGCACGAATTTAATGCATTTTGATAAAAAAAACCTCAATGTAGACTATTTTGAGGATGTTTTAACAAGTTCCTTTTTTTTTGGAAAACATTTAGGCGTTTTTGATTTCAAAACGGTTTTCTCAACTTCAATACAATATATTCTTTTTGTTGGTCAATTAAATTGTTTGTCGCCTGAATGACAATTACTTTAAATTACAGAAATAATTGTAGTGACACAAAAAAAGGACTTTTTTAAATTAAAACTATTCAAAAAATAAAAATAAAAAACAGTTAAGTGTAATTCCCTAAATCCATTTAACGAAAAACTGCATATTATAAGGACATTTATTTAACAATCCATAACAACACCAAAATAACGGTCATCACTAATCACAACACAATTCATTTCTAATTAATAATTGAACATCATCGCACCTACCTCACCCTTTTCTCTTTTTTTTTTGCGACATCCTTTCCATGCGGGCGCACACAATAATCACAATCATATAACAACACACACTGTTCCCGTTAATTTCTCCACATTGTGTGCTTGTCAATTTTGCAATCCTTTTTCATCGATATTTGATATCACCATCATGTGCGCTGTACCAATAGATCCGACCAGATGTTAAATGTCGCTGCCAAATGTCCGTTATTATATTATCGTACTTATTATTATGTGTTCTTGTATACATATTTATATATTGTCTGCAAATAAATCAATGAAATTGTTGTTGTATGAGGCTTTTTATATTTTCGGAAAAAGTCACACCCTTGCAACGGCGGGGTGTATAATTTATATGGCGGCGTGCATGCAATGACCAAAACGAATTCTCTGAAAATTTTCTGGTTAAAACTAATTTGTTGTATTTTTAAGTCACAAACCGATAACGGGGGAAGGAGGGGAGAGGGTGCTTTCTTTCTCTTTTTTCTGTTTTTGTATTTGTTGATGTTAAATGATTGCTATCTACGTGTCTGGACTTAAAAAGTGTTGGGTGTTCAGCATTGGGGGGGAAAAAAGAGGATAATAATTACGAGGAAAAATTTATATGGGAGACTAAATTGAGCGCAGGAATACTTTGGGTTTATATGTCAGTGAAATCTGAAGGAAAATGTCGTAAATTTGCTCTCGTAAATTTATATGTTGAGAGGAGTATAACGTGAACATGGTTTGAAATACGCAGAAGCGAGCTTTCACATTTTGCTGCGCATTTTATTCCGTTTTTTTAAATTTTACAATTTGTAAGGATCAAAGTCGTATTATTTTTAAATTATATTAAACCACCCAAATTATTTATCGCGTTTGTTTTAATTAAAATAAAATCAAGGATTTAAAAAAAAATAAAAAAACTAACCTCAAAATTTTAAAAATAAATTTTGAGGTTAGTTTTTTTTTAATTTAAGTATTTTCACTTCTAATTTCAATTTAAAGTCCTGTTTAAAATTAAAAAAACGCCACACATCCTTTCTTAATTAACATTTTAATACAAAAAGCATCACATTTTAAGTTACATACTAAGCTTTCCATCCCCCCACCCCATATTCACGGGTACACCCACTATAGTGTTTAAATAGGATTTTCCTTGCGGATACACATCCAATGTGGCGCAAGCCGCACTAAGAAATAATAATAATGAATGTTTGTGGATGCCCCTTCCACCCTTCCCCCTCCCACGCTCTCATATGTGTTGCATATGTGCTTACTTTCTACATGACATGACATGACCGTGTGTACAGCGTTGTATTATGTCCCTTTTGCCGTTGCCAAAACTGACTGTTATATTATAACCGCGCGATCGATATTTATTTTCCGTGCCATTATAGTTATACAGCGAGACACTCACCCGCATTTATCCGCCCAACCAACCCAAACAAACCCACTACCATGACAATTTCCTATAAATATATTAACTGGCATATAAAGGTGTGTACGTACAAACGCTTATATACTAATCTTGTTTTACCTATGTAACTATGTACATTGAATTCATACACCGTACTAACTAACATTTTTATACGCACAACAATTGCGTGATTTATGGAGTGATCTCACGCAAGGGGGTAGTTGATGTATTACATTTTCCTCCCTTGGCTTTGCTCTCAATTGTGCACGATGATATTGCGAGTATAAAATGTTTTATATGTAAAGCGACGCAGCACAATTATTGTACAAAGTTTTGAATTCTGACACTGCACTACATAAATATAGGCGCATTTCACATTGCCGTCCCTTTTCTCTTTGATTATATCCAGCAAAGGATTCTCCACTCTCCATAGTGTATACTGAGTACTTTTCCATCTGCAGCTATCTCGCTTTCATTTATTTACACTGTACAGTACCGTTATAGCTCAATATCCTTTTTATGTATTTTGCCGGTTTTTTTTTTTTGAAATACATAAGAAAAGGTGAGTTGTGATACCAACCATCAATGACGTTACAACACTTTGAATATTATAACTAACGTAAGGATGTATTATGCTACTACGTCAATGTTTTCGTTGAAAAGGAAGAAGAATCTTTCGTCAAAATTGAATCGTCGTTGTATTTTATGTTTGATGTATCTTACTTCCTGCTATTTGTACAGGGTGGTTAAATTTTTCCTTGCGAAAGATGCGCGAAAATTGATAAGGGCTTCAAGGAGGCATGCGCTTCTCATCATCAGGATGTGTGGGTTTCGCGTATTTTATGTGATTTAGTAAAGGAAATGGCCAGACTTATGTAATTAAGGATGTGAAACAGGAATTCGCTCCTCATTCTTCATTTATTACTCTGGAAGTATAATTCCACATTTTCATTGAATTGCATTGCGCAATTGTGCATTTATTTTATTGACAATATTTTCGGGAGCATTATGCTTTCATCTTACAATTGACGTCCCAAGAGAAAATTTTGCATCGCAGCCATTAAAATCATTGGGAGATGTAATGACTAATGATGTGACGCACGCCCTTTTTCGGCATGCCGTAGTGTTGGTGCGGTGGAATGGCAGCCGGCATCGAAATTGGGAAGTCGTGAGAGCGAGTTTGTGGAGAGACATAAATGTTGAAGGCAATTTTTTGGAGAGCACTTATGTGCTGGAAAATGCATTTTATTGTTTCACGCTTTTAAATGTAACTTTTTTTTTAGGTTAAGGGTACAATACACTGAATTTTTAATGTTTACATATTTTAAGGCTTAATATTTTCTGTCAAAAATTGTGACATAACGCCTACATGGCTGCAATAATTAAACGGAAATTAATATCGATTTTATAGTTTTAAAACAATATGATTTAAAGTACCTATACTGTTAAAATACAACATTAATCCCCTAATAAAATAGTTGTTATTTATGCACCCTATTCCGCTTTTAAAGCACATCACCCCTAACTAATAAAATTTCACATTATTATCACAATATTGAATAGATATTTTAATGCGTTTATTCGAACCCGTACGTATTGGTAGTGAAATTTTGTGCTCCTTAAAATTTCTCCCCTTTTCCACCACGACGCAGACATAAATATTAGACGAGTACAATCGCAGTGAGAGCCAACAACCCCTATAATACAGTCTGTATAACATTTTATAGTAATTGCTGCAGTATGCAGCACCACAGTATTCCCATCCACGTATATTTTCGCGAAGGAGAAAGCGCGCAGAAATGTTATGATTTGCAAAAGTCAGGCACATATTATACATACCCTCATGTTTTATGCGATAATTTTAGTATGTTATGTGTGTAAGTTTATATATTTTTTTTGGTCCCTTTTCCACTTACCGTTCGATTAAAATGTGAAAAACCGTGGTTGTACTATCCAGGAGTACCTAGTGAGTTTGTTTTTAAAAATAAAATGGTATTTAATCGGTTTTAATAAAAGTATACTTTTTGGCGTGAAATTATTGTGTAAACTCAACTGCTCAAAGGCGTGGTCATTATTTAATAACATTAACTTTAAATTTACCGTTCTCTTGATGTGCAGTTTTTTTTAATTGATTTTAATTGTTTTTACAACAAAATAACAAAATGGAAAACAATGAACATAACCTTAAAACAAAACTAGACATAATAAAAATTTCATTGCATATTTTTAGGCGTTTAAATATTATTTTAACCTAAATGTCTTTCCATAACATAATTCAGTGACTCAATTACATTTTTATTTGTGCTTGACAATAAATATTAAATTATGAAAACTTGTATTGTTAGTAACTCAATATGATCCTTCAATATAAAAATCATCATCAAATGCGTGATTGTTTTATAAATAGATAAATAACAAGGGGGGGGATGAAGAGAGTTTTGTATTAAAAGGTAAGAGCCCCTCCTGTGATGAGACCAAATTTAGTTCATTATTGAATTATACACGAATTGGATGGGAACTAAATCAAATTTGACATAGATTGTTGGAAAACACCCTTTCTTCTTCTTCTCAGGGTAGTGGCTTCAAAATGCGAACACTAAGTCAGTGGTGGTGTGCGTTGATTGTGGAGGGCAACAGCATAAAGGGCTGTGGGGCGCGAAGGAGTCGTACATTTATGTATATTGTTGTGGTTTTATATTCAGCGCATTTCTCCGAAGAGCTGCTGCTGAGCTTTAACTACTGCACACAGGAGGAGCACATTTGAGTTTGTGTGTGATCCTGGCGAAATTTTGTTGTCTCTGTGTGTGGGGAGGGTAGTGTGTGTGTTAAGGGTATGGAGGGTTTTTTTTATGGCATATACATGTGTAAAACAGCGCCGTTTTTATACTCACATTGCGACGATGACGATGGGCGAAATGTCGAATTTCATCGATTTTGATTGAAGTAAATAAAACTAGTGCTTGAGAGTGTCTCCTCCTCTTCTTGCTATTATTATAGACTTTTGCATTATTATGTGTTTTGTTGTTCTCGATTTGTGTTCCTCTTTTTGTGATGCATAGTTACTTTTGATCTCATGTGTTTGTTCATGATTAAAATCAAAAGGATTCACTTTGATTAACCTAGTTATACTGGGATTATCATCTGAATTTTACTTTGAAGATTTACCAGTAATTGTAAGTTCGTCCTAGGTCAACAAAAATCCTTTTTACGAATGTTCCAAGCTGGTTTTGCATTTTATTTGGTGTTTTTATTTTTATTTTTTAAATACAAAAAATATAACTACAATTTAAAGGACATTTTCTAAATATATTTTATTATTTATTTACAGAACTTTTTGTACGAACACAATTGGTTCAAAAAATTCCGGAGGTCTTTGAAAAATGTACGATGCTCTGCTCTTCCGAATTGGAGTACTATTTGTACGATCGTCTTCTGGATATTGTGCTCAAGAATTTACAGGACTCAGAAGTTTTGGTAAGTTGAATTAACCTAAAAATTTGAACCAATTTATTAAAATATTCTAATTATTAAATATTTTTTTGTAAAACAAAAAGTAATAAAAAGGATTTTTATTTTATAACAATAATTTTTTTTTGTTTATTCCAGATGAGGATAGCGGCGTATGACTGCCTGATGCATTTGTTGAACAAAAATTTGATTGACAAGAAACGCATTGAAACGCGTGTGTGTCCGGCAATCGTTGCGCAGGCGGAACTACCCCTGACTGATAAGGACTGTGGTGAACTGCAATCAATTGCTGTTAAGGTATTATTGATATTTAAATTGTGTTTCATCCAAAATTTATTTATTTTATAATATTAAAATATATTTAAAGACAATTTAAATAAACTCTTTGGGCCAGCAACTTCATTGGGGATTTACGTTGGCATCAAAATTGGCTGTTTTAGTGACTTTAAAAGACCTATCACAGCCAGCTTTGATGAGCAATGTATTTTTCTATTTCATCACTGGAAAAAAAAGAGTTTAATAATTTTTATTTTTTATTTTAAGTGATTCTTTTTTAATTGAAAGTGAATTTAAATTTATTAACGAAGTGCCACATAGTTTTTTTAAGTGCTTAACTATTTTGAAATGTAGACTATTGCTGTAGTAAAAAAATTGATTTAATGCTCTTAAAATAGCAGCGATGCAGGCGTAATTTTCCCATCTCAAATTCCAGCGGATTAATTTTTTTAAAAAGTGTTTTATTAATTGCCAGTTTAAATCCAACACGTGTATCAACGGGTAATCCTTACTGGGCTCACAAAACGGTTGTGATGCGTATTTTTACAATCGTATCACAGCCATTTTGATGAGCTTAGTGGGGATGATTATCATCATGTACCAAACAAGGATGTGGTTTGTTTTTATTGTAAAATTAGTGTTTTTTTTTAAATATTTATTTTATTAATTTCAACGAATATCTGTTTGTAATCAGGTCGTAAAAATGGTTGTGTTGTGTTGTTTTAAATTCATATCACAGCCATTTTGACGAGTTTGATTTCAGACCATAACCACATTATTAATTTAAATTGTTTCCAGTGTTTTATTTAGGTGATGATCGATCATTGTTGTGGGTTCTAATGTTTCTCTCAAAGTGGTTGTGAAATGTTGTTTTCAATTCATATCACAGCCAGCTTTGAAGAGCGACATTTGGATCCTGAATCCTACAAATTAAATTTGCGGTATGTTTTTTTAAATCTATTTTAGGTAGACGCATAATTGACCACCTTTGTAATAAATGCTTAGGCTCACAAAGTGGTTGTGAAACGTTTCGTTTACCATCGTATCACAGCCAGCTTTGATGAGCTTAGGTGTTATTCCATAAATCAACAGTCAATATCAAGTTTATTACGTGTTTATTATTTTAATTATTTTAAATAACAATTTAAAAAGTGACTTTTTTATTTTATAAATAAATAAAAACGTTTAAAATTTATTTAAAATAAACTTGCATTTAAACTTTATGATTTATTTATCTTAATCGTAGGTAATGGCCAAATTAACATTCACCATTGGCGATAAATTGACGGAGCAGTTATTTCTTAGTCATTTTTTATCAATGTGCACAAACAGTTCATATGATGTGCGGCGGATGTGTGCATTATGCCTTCCATTGTTCTGCAACGCATTGGGAGTGGAAGCCTCCGACAACTTGGTAAGTGTTTTCACACCCGCATTGAGCATTTCCCCCCAAAATTATTAAGAAATAAATTGCTTATTGAAATGTTTCGTTTGTTTTTCGTTTCCCTTTTTTCAATTATTAGTTGCCAACATACGCAAATTTTGGGAATGACAAAGTGTGGCAAGTCCGTATGGCGGCTGTGGACGCTTTAATACCGATGGCTGTGCACTGTAGTTTAAAGGCGTGCGAACGTCTGATGACACCGCTGATGCTAAGTCTTGTGGACGACAAAAATAGCTTGGTTAAATTGGCTGCACGCCGCACATTGGGACAGTTCATCTCATTGTTTGCGAATCCTTGCATAACGGGCGTTGCACTTAGCATAAGTGGAAGCATTTGCGTAACCAATGCAGCTAATCCCAATTTTAAGTATGTTTAATTTAGGCACCCACTCTAGGATTAAGTCAAACAATTTTTTTTTGGATTAAAATTTTAATGATTTAAATCCTTTTTTTTTCACCAGATGTCTTTGCAGTCCTGAAAAATTGCAAAACTACGAGCATTACGAGCAAATGTTCAGCGCATCAATGCGACCCCCAAAATCGGATGCAATTGCACAAAAACTTTCGTCCCTTTACGAGACATCAGACCGTCGGTTTGAGCATTTATTTGAGTACGAGACCGTTAAAACGATCACCCCGCCAGATGCCATCCTGCTGATGGATGAGTATCCACGCAATTCAATGCCCGCGGAGACCTCGTGGTTTGATATGTCTGGCACAAAAAACATTATTGTCAATGACAAATCCTATTGTATGAATGACTTCGCTGATGAGACCGGCTCCGATGATGATGATTCGTCATTCAACTTGAATCGTAGTCTGTTTGAGGACGATGACTCCTTGCACGATGATGAATCAAATCCCAGTCACGATGATGCCGCACATGACGCCGATGACAATGACAAATTCCGGACGGATGACGCTGAAGTTTCATCAAGCAGTGGTAGTAATGATGATGACTTGGAGTCGGGCAATTATTTTGTACAACGCCGAAAGCATAACAATCATCACATGAACATGGAGTTTGGTGATAACCACCATTTAAATGCGGCCAGCCCGGACAGTGGATGCGCTGACAACGAAGTTGATGATGAATTGTCAACACCAAGCAAATCAAGTGGTGGCAATCAACAACACTTGTGGAAGCAAACCCCGAGTGATTTACAGGAGATTATTAAGGAGGTAATTCAAGAACGCAACAAGAAGCAAGAGGAAAAACACAAATTGCTAAACAGCAGTGGTGCTGAGAACACTACTACCACTGGTTGTGAAGTGGGCGAAAGTAAAAAGAACAAAAGGCAATACAATGACTTGCGGTTGAGTATTGCTGCACATCAACCACCACCACCGGAGACACCACAAATTGAGGACGCACCAAATCACATTGATTTTAATATTAATTTAAACGACATAGATAATGATAATGATGTTAGTATTAATAGTACTGCTTCGGATAGTGGTAGTAGGGACCAAAATGACAACCCAGAAATGCTAGCAAATAATGATAATGGCAACAGTAGCACATTAGTATCTGAGGATGCAGACACTTCCACCGAAGACACGGAATTCAATTCATACTTGTATTGGCGAATTCAGCCGCCAGAGGTTTCATTCGATGCGCATCAGAAGAACCAGACAGCTGCTGAGGAAGACAACACACAAAAGACACAGTCGCCTCAACCAATGAAATTGTTTCCGTATTCATTAGGACCGAAGCCACAACGTGAAAGAAGAATACATTGTATGTGGAATTAAATGCATTGTGTCCCTAATTTATTTATCTTTAACAAATTGTATTTTAATTTACAGGTTTGGATGACATTATCGATGATGATTACTCACAGCGATATCATTCAGGATTTTCACAAAGCCTTCCTCAAAAGCCTGCCATAAAAAACCTACCAATAAGGCTTGATAACAAAAATTGTTCAGTCCCAACATTGCTTATTAGCCGTTACTATAAAATTTGTCAAAAAATGAATTTCAATTACGATGCTGCCTTCAATTTTCCTGCTGTCCTGTTAACAGTTGGACGAGAGTAATAACACAATTAAAGCCCTTTTTTTATTTCGTCGAGAACTAAAATTTTCCTTTACCCCAACAGAAATTGGAAAATAATGAAAGATTGCCTCCAAATGTTCTGCAGTGATTCCAACTGGAAAATTCGTCGCGTCATGGCCGCATCCATTGTACAAATTGCTCAAATTGTGGGGCGTGATATTGCATCGCGTGATCTTGTCACCGTGTACGTGGGCTTCCTGAACGATGTGACTGACGTCAAATTGACGGCGTTGCGTCAGCTCATCGACTTCCTGCGCATCATTCATTCCACACGACACGATGAGATTGTGCAAAATTTGGGCATGTGCTTGGAGCCCATCAAGAACAATTGGGAGACACGGTGCAACAATTGGCGGCTGCATTACAATGTGGCGCTGCAGTTGCCCATACTGATTGAGTTGTACACGAATTCCGAGAAGACACAATGCATGAGTGCGTTGCGTGGCATTGCGTTGGATTTTTTGAAGGATTCGACAAATGCTGTGCGCGAGGTGGCTGTGGATGCTATATTAAGTTATGTGCGTCTCATACGCGATGACGACCTGACGTTGTTTTTGCGGGAGCTGGTGGATTATGCTGAGGCGTCGCATTGGAGGACGCGGCAAATATTTGCCAACTTGTGTTTCACTTGGGTAGGGTTTATTAAAAACTGTTATAAATTTAGATTTAATTAAATTTTTTTTGTGTTTTTTTTTAAAGGTTGCAAATCAAGCTATTGAGCCAGCAGTATTTGATAAGGAACTGTTAGATGTTGTGTTAATTATGGCTCGTGATCGTGTGCCAAATGTGCGACTCTTTGTAGCAAAATCATTGGCTATTATTGTAAAGGATTGTAAGGATATCATTGTTTTTCTATTTTATTTATTTGTTGTGCTAACATCAAAAAAAATTTTATGCAGCATATTACAACGACCCAGAGCATTCACTGAGCTTCACACGCATCAACGAAATGTTATGTGCCTTACGCACAGATGATGATGTAGATGTAAGGACTATGGCTTGCAGTAATGACACTGAAGACTCAACAAGACAATTCGTGGACCAAGGCGATAGTGATCACACTGTGGATGCTACTTTCTCCATTGATTGATGATTATTTGTTGCACTTTACGTTACTAATTTTAAATCAATTTTATAAAAAACAAAAAAAAAACTTTTTTGATTATTTTTTTTTTTGCGAAAACCCCCTAATTGTTCTACAATATTGATGATTATTATGATTCTACATATGAATATTATACAGAAATATACATATTTGTAAATACAAACTGTTTATATACGCAGAATATTTGAAAATAAAAAATAAAAACATTTTAAGTAATTTTTTTAGTTATTTCAATTTTTTTCCAGATTTCTTTCAGCATTTCAGGAGAATTTTTAAGGACTGGACTCTTTAGATTAGGAGTTTAAACATAAAAGATTCTGGATAAATAGTACGTCCTATTGAGTTTAGTTCATTTCAACAGAACGATATTTGGTTTATTTTTTCAATAGAGATACTTTCTGTAATTAAGAATAGGTGGCGCTCTTTTTACAGAATAAATTTATCAGTCTATATTTATATATTTTAACTAAATAAATGTGTTTTGTTAATGTTGAATCACTTATACAGTCTTTTGAATTTACTCCTTAAAATGAACGCCACCTTTTGTCGACTAGAGAAAGTAACTTAATGTTTAAAATTGAAACTAAATATCCTTCTATTGAAATTAACTAAAATTGATCTGAAAAGAACGCAACTATTAATTATTTCTTTATTGCTTTTCTGCTGCAGCTATGAACAAACAACTTTACATAGTTTAACTCTGTACAATTAATCTGTTTAAAAACAGAGCAATTAAAATTTGGTTTATTGAAAAAACAAATCAATTAAAAAAATGGCTCTCCAAGTTGCACGCGACACATCAAAATTCTTCCTTTCAAACCATAAATACGCTGCCACCAAATTCATTCCCACCCGTGCCGAATCATGGTGGTGCGATGTGAAAATGGGCCCCCCCGACGCCATTCTTGGCATCACGGAAGCTTACAGACGCGACAACAATCCCAAGAAAATGAATTTGGGCGTTGGTGCTTACCGCGATGAAAACGGCAAGCCATATGTACTCCCAAGCGTGCTTGCAGCCGAGAAAAAAATGTTGGAAAAAAACCTCAACCATGAGTACGCATTGATTTCAGGATGTGCCGAATTTTGTAAGCTCTCCATTAAGCTGGCCCTTGGGGACAGTCCAAAAATTGCCGAAGGTGCCATCGCCACCATTCAATCATTGAGTGGTTCTGGTGCATTGAGAATATGCGGCGAATTTCTCAAAGACTTTTGGAAGGGATGTGGTGAGATGTATCTGCCAGTTCCATCATGGGCCAATCACACTCCTATTTTCAAAAAGGCCGGTCTCAAAATAAACAAGTACAGGTACTATGATCCAAAAACATGTGGCTTCGATTTTAAAGGTGCATGCGATGACATTTGTAAAATACCTGAGAAATCGATTATAATGTTGCATGCGTGCGCCCACAATCCAACCGGTGTCGACCCCAGTCATGAGCAGTGGAAGGAACTGTCGCAGCTGATCAAGAGGAGTCATTTGTACGTTGTTTTTGATATGGCGTACCAGGGCTTTGCTAGTGGGGACTCAATCAAAGATGCATATGCGGTACGCCTTTTTGAAAAGGATTGTCATCAGTTTACGTTGTGTCAAAGTTACTCCAAGAATATGGGTTTGTATGGCGAACGTATTGGCGCCCTTTCGATGATCTGCAACGACAAGGAAGAAGCTGCTCGAGTTATGTCCCAGTTGAAAATTCTCGTGCGTTCAATGTACTCTAATCCGCCGATTCATGGTGCCCATATTGTGCGTGAGATCCTGTCGGATGAATGTCTGCGCACTCAGTGGTTGGAAGAAGTGAAAGGCATGGCTGAACGTGTGATAAGTGTTCGTTCATTACTCAAGTGCAATTTAGAAAATATTGGTTCTAAGCGTCCCTGGAATCACATTACTGATCAAATTGGAATGTTTTGCTACACTGGCATGAATACCAAACAGGTGGAGCGTATTATCAAGGAATTTAGCATTTATCTTACAAAGGATGGACGTATTTCAATGGCGGGAGTCACTGCCCAGAATGTGGACTATTTGGCTGAATGCATGCATACAGTTACCAAATAGAATGAGAACATATTTTCTCTAGCGGTGCAATTAATTAATCATTTCACTCAAGATTTATGACATTTTATTTTATATTATGCTCACTTTTTCCAAAGGAGTCTTTGGGGGCTAAAATGCAGTTATTAAATTTTAAAAAGAAATAATAAAATTAAAAATTAGAAGATAGCCAAATTTTATGTTTTTATTTTATTTTATTTTGTGGTGAATTGAGATTTTTATTGCAGGATTGAAGTTGCTGGCAATCTCATATTATAAAGATATTGAAATTGGAGTATTTTAATTAAAACTGCAGGATCATCAAAAAATTGCATTTGTTCAAATATAAGATCGGGAATATCGTTGACGAATGAATTAAACTTTTTTTTTAATATAAATAATGAAATTAAACATTAAATTTAAATCACTTTGATCGACCGTTGGATTTTGGTACAGCTTTCAGACTCCATTTTGTTGATACGAAAATTGCTTGTTCAATCAAAATGAAATCCTAAAAAGAATTTTCCTCCAAATAGTTTGACTAAATTAAAAGTATCACTAAATTCGAATCAATAATTTCGGAAATATTTTTTGTGACACATTTCAAATGACGTCACAAAATATTCATAACAAAAGAATTAAACAATTTTCAAAATGTCATTTCTGACGGATTAAGAAATACGCCAAAGATTCCAGAGGGTTTAAATTTTCAACCTCAAATAAAACTCCGACAACTTTAATTGTTTATCTTTTTAAATTGCGATTTCAACACAAACAATTCCCCCAACATGGCAAACGCTAACACCGACTTTGCTAGTCTCTACAAGTAAGTCTCTTAAAATATGATTTAACAATTAAAACTTTTGAAAAATGAAACCAAAACTTAAAATAACCTCAAAATTTTAGAATGCTATCAGCTAAAAGTATGGAGACCAACACTTTTGGCACCATTTCTGCTTTTGTGCAAAAAAAATTTGCCAAAGATGAGTATTTGAGTGGTGAGTTTTAAATAACCCAAATTCCAAAAAAAAGAAAACAGTAAATCAATGTCATTTATTTAAATTCCCAAAAGTTGGAACACTTTTAACCGTCCTACTGCGATGCCAGGACTTGACAGGAAAAGTACCAAGACTGTTTGCCTTGTACATAATCTTTGATTTATTCAAATCCGATGGCCAGCTGGAGACTCCATTTGCAACATTTTTTATGAATCTTTTAGACGAAAGGATGCCACCTAAAATTTCACCGCTTGAACGTACATTTTTGGAGCAATTGTTGACTGGTGTGTCAAACAGAGAGGTTTGTGAATGATTTTTATTACAAACGATTAAATTGAGTGTAACCGTATCTTCCTAGCAGATTGCCAAACAATCACCAGCACACATCTTGAAGCAAGAAACTATGCCAAAATTGAACATAAATACTAAACCATTTGTACTTAAAACAATTGAAGAACAAAAACACCTTCCAATCACAGCCAAAGCTACCGTCTCAAATTGTATTCCAGCACCCGAAGCGACCACACCAACCGAAAATGACATTAATGAATTAATAAATGGCCTCTGCTTTACGGACTCCTCCCCACTGCGAAATGTAATTGCTCCACAATTTATGACGATTGCGCCACCCTTGATGCCCGTTCAGGACGAGTTGGTGTGGTTGGACCCAACAAATCGTAGCTGGCACACGCCAATATACGAAACATCAATGCTTAAAGTTTTACCAAACTTTAACAATGAAAAAATGGAGACAACCCGCCTGGGGCAACTGGCATTTACACAAGCCTTAAGTTTCCAAGAGCGTCAATCGTTACAAAATGAACTCAATAAAAATCCTGACATGGTTAATCACATTGGATTGACGCCAGAGAAGTTGCCCGGTTTGGTTGAAAACAATCCATTGGTTGCCATTGAGGTGCTTTTGAAGTTGATGGATTCACCAGAAATCACTGAATACTTTAATGTGCTGGTCAACATGGAGATGTCATTGTACTCAATGGAGGTGGTAAATCGACTGACAACTTCTGTGGATTTACCAACAGAATTTGTCTACTTGTACATCAGCAATTGCATCTCGACATGTGAAAATATAAAGGATAAATTCCTGCAGACCAGATTGGTGCGATTGTTGTGTGTGTTCCTGCAAAGTTTGATTCGCAACAAAATGATTGATGTAAAGGAGTTGTTTCTTGAGGTGGAAGCTTTTTGTGTGGAGTTCAGTCGCATTCGGGAAGCCACTGCGTTGTATCGACTGTTGAAACAGTTGGAATTTGGTGATGCTGGACCAGCACAGCCGCAGCCTTCTACTTCGGGACAATCCAAGTAATGCGAGTAACATTTAATTTCGTGAACGCTCCACCCCAACAGAATTTATTTTCATTCTCCAATTAATTTTGTTTCTTTTATTGAACCAAAATGAAAACAATGTAAATTTAATCTTATGTATAAGAAATTTTATTTATTTAAGAAATTAAAATATAGAAATAAAATAAAAAGTTGAAAAATACAACAATTGTGTGTTAAAGTTGCAATACTTTTGGAAGCATCTCGCCACAGGGACTAGCCAATATTATGTCAACGTCTCACCCTTTGTGACGCATGCCTCCAAATAATCGATACGCCGTTCAAGTGTTGTTAGTTTTTCGTTTAGAACTGCAAGTCGGGATCTGCATGACATGTCTAAAAAGGATTCACGATATTTAAAGTGTTTATTTTTGTCATATAGGAAGTAAACAAACCAAATGAGTTGAGGAAGTCTGTAATTCGTTTTATGCTGGCTGTTATGACTTCAATGTACTCCCGATTAGCCCAATCCTGATGTATCTGTTTTTGCACTGCCTCACGATGAACACCAGACATTTTTATTTATAAATTGAAGAATTGTTTTAATTTAAGAAATGGGTGGGGACTTTGTGCTTTTAAATGAATAATTGGAAAATGCAATTAAATGCAGGTTATTGAATAATTTTTTGCAGAGGGGTCGCTTCTCTGAATTGAGTTGAAAACATTTTTGACAGTGACAGTGACTTTTTTTTCTTTATTAATTTTATTTTTGGGAAACTTTTCTGAAAGAAGAAACACCCTGTAATTTTTGACAGCAATAAACGTCAATTTTTTTTAAAACTAGTGAAGTGCATTTTCCAAAAGTTTTGTATGTTCGGAAATTAAAATGTCTCTAATTTCTGCAAATTTATTAAAAACATTGCATTTTAATCAATTAAAAATTCAAAGTATCCTTTTGGGATGCTCTCAAAAATACTGCTCCAATGTGGGCAATTACTTGCAGTATGGTAATTTAAAATTATTAAATAAATTTATTTTTGAGGTTAAGAGTATTTTCATATTTTTTTTTTAGATAAAGATCCCGGTCCCCAATTCGTAAAAGTTGAGACGCAACGCCTTTTGAAATCAATGACACGAATGAAATTGGATAAAGTTTTCAGAAAACGAGCGGTTCCTGATAACACAATTGATTACAAGTAAGTTTTAATTTTATAAAAATTTTTATAAATAATTTTATGAATATTCTTAATCATTAAATCCCCCAATTAGATTCATGACATCAGAACAAATTGAAGAAGAAATCCAAAAATCAATTCAAAACGGTGAACGCCTCCTTCAAATGCCACCCATTGTGCAAGTCAAAGAAGACGTTGAGCGTACAATCTCCGAGGATCCAGCCCTAAATAAATTCTCCGACTCACCGTTTGTATTCACGGACATCACGTACGGTGTCACTGACTCCCAGCGAACAATTGTCATCCGCCATGAAAACGGCCAACTTCAAACAGCACCGCATTCCGTGCGGAAGCGCATCAATCAGTTGTACTTTCCATTGCCGGGCCGTAAGATGCGCACACCACAAATGTTCATTAATCCCGATGAGTTCAAGCGGTGCCTCAACGAGAAAAAATACGAATTCATTTTGGATCGTCTTTGCGTTGAGTATGAACCGTACGAATTGAAATTCCACGAGTTTTCGAGCAGTGTTTTCCAGCACATTAACGAAAATAAGTCGTTTGAGGATTTGCGCTCCACGCGACATTTTGGACCGATGGCATTTTATTTGGCGTGGCATAAAAGTATTGATGATTTGTTGTACGATATGATTAAGCGGGATTATTTGCGGAATGGTGTTGAATTGATTGCGCTCATGTTCAATTTGAATGGTATCGCGTATGATTTGGAGGTGTTGAAGACGTTGCGTCAATTTCCGGAGAGGAATGACATTCATAGTGATTTGAAGATCAATGAGGGTGGTGGAGATAATATGCAGAAACAGATTGAGCATGCAATTGGGAAGAATGCTGATGACTTCCGTTCGGATGATTTCTGTTTGGAAATCATTTCAACGTTTGTTAAGGAGCATGCATTGAAGAAAACTCCACTGGAGTTGGCTTTGCAAAGTTATAGGGAGATGCAGGATGAGAAGAGGAGATTGTTTGAGGGACTGTCGAAGGCGCATGGCGTTCAGCAAGTTAATTGATGTACAATTATTAATATTTTAGAATAAAGTTGTTTAAATCATAACGTCTACGTTGGTTGCTCGTGCTCAAAGGATCCTTATTAAGTTTTCCTAATTAGCCTAAAAGAAAAACAATTTAATTTATGCGCAAGTTTCAACTCATACTTTTATTGGTCATTTCTAATATACAATAATTAATTAGAAAGTTCACAACAATTTGCAGCATCAAAAGATGGCTTGGCTTATATTTTAAACAATTAAAACCTTAGTTATAGCAAATTCAAGGTGTCCAAAGCAGCCCAAAATAGATAATTCATTGAAATTTACACAATTCTCTACTAAAACTAAGTTAACATGTGCACGTGTATCCTTAAATTTTACTTCTCGTCTTAACATCTTCTGTTTTGGACTTACCACTGCTGTCACCTACTTTGGAATCCTTATTTGCGTCTGATTTGAGGTTCTCCTCCCGTTTGTTTAATTTGTCATCTGCTTTCGTCGCGGTTTCGTGTTTTTTAATATTTTCTACAGCCTCCTTAACACTTTCTTCAACCTTTTTAACGTTTTCCGCAACTTTCTTAACATTTTCTTCAACCTTTTTTGCGTTCTCGGCAACTTTCTTAACATTCTCCTCAATGAGGCCACCAAATTTCCGAAGAGCCTCCCTCACAACATCTGTCATTTGGCGTGGTTCACTGAATGCTTCTTTGCTCCCTGTAGATTGTAAAGAAAAACACAAATAAATATTTTATAACGAAATACAAATATAATTAACAATTATTCAATCCAACTGAACTTATAATTGCTTGAAATAAAACAATGATGGCCTTTAAGGATCGTCAATTTTATTGAATTTTCAATCAAACAACAATATTTCATTCAAACAAATTGAACAAACAACAATTATAAGACAATTGGATTGACTATCTACAAAATAAAAAGGATTGAAGGATTTAAACAGCCATGCTCCCTTGCGCTTCGCGATGATTTGGAAATAAGAACATTTAACCAATCGCGTTTGTAAAAGAAGTCAACATGTTATGTAATAAAATCGGCATTTTGACTTAAGCATTTATAAAAGGATTAATATTAAACCTCCCTGAAATCATACTTCTTCTGCTCTTCACGTTTTCTCAACATTTCGTCGCGTTCATACTCATACAGTACATCCGGTTTGATAAAAACCATGTAAAAAATTCCCACTAGGACCCCAAAAAATCCGATTGCGAAAAAAAAGGAGCCCGCCATTTGTTCCTTTTTGAATTCATGAGTACTCGTTTTATCGTGAGTCTCGTATGCGTCATCTTCACTTTGACCTTGACGGAATTTTGGTGGTGGAACATCTGTGGAAGCGGTCGACGCAGATGTGGAAGAGCTAGAGGATGATGGTGGTGGTGGTGGTGGATCAGATGAATTTGACTTACCGTCTTGCTTGAATGTTACTCCGTGAATTTGACCGGGTGTGTCTGTTTCTAACTCTGCGAATGCCTGGAAGATTAAAGAATTGTGGAATTGTTTTGAATATCAAAAAACCAAAAATAATTTTTTTTTAAAGTTTGTGTTAATTTAAAAAAAACTGAATTGAACTTACCAGCATAAGAGCCTTTTGTTTGTCGTTCAGGGTTTTCGGAATTTGAATTTTGAAGTGCACATAATGATTGCCTTGTCCGTACGAGTTGACACGCTTCAGACCCTTGCCAGTGAGTGACACTTGGGAGTGGGACGACGTTCCCGGCATTACTTGAATTATTTGATCATCGTAAACACCCTGAACACGAATTGTGCCTCCGAGAATTGCTTGGGATATCGAAATGTTAGCCTCAGTGTGGACATCAGCGCCATCTCGTCGGAAATAGTTGCTCTTATCAACTCTAGAAAATATAAAAAATAATAATAGTTACAAGATTTAGTTATTTGTTATCAGGGGTTAAAGGTCAAGGTTCATTGTTGAAAAAAATTTAAATACTAAAGAGAAACCGAAAGTTTAAAGATTAAATTAAACAATGTTGACTTAAGAAGGGATCCCTCTTTCTTTCTAAAATGCCAACAATTGTTAATTTGCTTTAAAAAAAAAAAGGAAAAAAAAATTCAATTCCTGTCTTTAAATACACTTACTTGAATGTTATGAATAATTCCTTGCTACCCACAGCCATTCGCACTGTCTGACCATCTTCCACGCCAGCCGGAACCGGCACAGTGACCTTGCGCCGCTGCACAGTCTTCCCTTGACCTTCACATTCACTGCATGGATACTTAATGTACATCCGCGTTCCATGACAGTACCTACAAAATAAAATTGATTAAAATTCAATCTCAACTTGCTTTAATCCTTCAAACTATACCGGCATGTTGATCGCATCACAAACGGTCCGGTGGAAATCGTCTCCATTCCCGTGCCATTACAAAACTGACACCTACCCGGTTTTGTGCCTGGCTGACACTTTGACCCACTACACTGCGGACATGTATCCACAACATTCACATCAATGTCCTTGTTGACACCACGAGCCGCCTGAGCGAATGTCAAATTCATGTGAATCTCTTGGGCACCACCAAAACCAAATCTGGACTCGGCGAAATCATCAAAGCCCGTCGCACCACCACGAAAATTAGCTTCACCAAATATTTTGCGAAACAACTCCTCGGGATCGATTGTGGAACGGAATTGCCAATTTTGACTGAATCCTTGGGGTCCACGGGCTTGACCACCGCCACCACCACTTCGTCCCATTTGCTCATTTGTCTGGCCGTACATATCGTACTCGCGACGTTTTGTTTCATCGCTCAACACTTCATACGCCTCGGACACCTCCTGGAACTTTTTGCTTGCTTGCGGGTCATCTTTGTTTGTGTCTGGATGGTACTTTTTAGCTAATTCATAGTACGACTTTTTAATGTCTTTTGAGGCAGAATTCTTGGCGACATTCAAAATTTTGTAGTAATCCTTTTGATTAAGAATTGATGTTGTGTGAATTGCTCGGGCATTGTGCAGAAAATCTATAAATTAAAAATGATGAAATATTAGTGCAACTTAAGGAACCGAATTTTAAGGTTATGATCATTTTGACACTTCAAATCTTTCCGATGTATGTACTTTCGAGACGATAATAAGATTGAGATGTTTGTATAACGATTAAGAAATAATGTCCTAATATTAGAATGAATCTTCAATAAAAGTACTGCTCTCTAATTATATTCATTTTATGGTGATGTAATCACTTTCATTTTAGGTGGTTTTAAAAAATATAGAAAGAATCAATATAGCGCGATGTGTTCAAAACTTACGGTTGCGATTGGAACGCTTCGAATGCAGGACAGTCGTCCAGTGGGTTCCAGATTTTTGGCAACAACAAACACACGCACTTAGAAGTCGTTGTTGACTCTTTTGAATGGTGTGGCTTCCGATTAGTTTTAAATTACTTGATGACAAGATACCAGCAACACCTCGGACTACCGCCATGATTTTCTCGCCGCGATATTGAAAATCACAGAATTTTCGAGGCACTTAAATTTCAGTTTCAGCTGTCACATTTAAGGCAATGCCGCAAGGCTGAAATTGCGAAATATATATTTTGTAGATTTGTAGATATATATATAATGTGCTTAAATTGAATCGGTTAAATAATAATATGGAGAACCGTTATAAAGTGCGTTCAATAACAATTATTTTGTTTAGTTAACCGAAAGTTCAAAAGATTGATAAAAAGTTTACAGTTAACATTGAAGCAGTGAATAGTGAAGAAACATGTGAAAAATTATCAATTAATGTTTAATGATGTCGAATTTCAGCAGAAGAAGAAATGCTGTTACATGGTTCTTTCTATTTATTATTTATTTCATTAATTGATATAAAATTAAAAATCTGTGTTGACAAAAATTCGTAAAAAGTAGCCAAAAGTTCTTCCCAATTTTTTACGCAATTACTGAATTAGTTTCATTCAGACTAAGATTGGGATAACATAGTGAGGTCCCTGATGAAGAATAAAAGTAAATAGTAGATTGGCATTATGAGTTACAAAAACACACACGCACACGCATGAAGGCGGAAAGCCAATGTAAATTTAGTCGGCCTTGTAGAATGTGTGGGTTGTAATCTGTACAGCATCGGGTTACTAATACTGCAGCTAATAATAACAGTTTATTAGTGACATGTAATACGATATATCCTGTCAGCTCAATAATATTGTCATTCTGAGTTTCATGTCCTTTAATTATCTGTCGGCTGTCCAGAAAATAAATACTTGATGTAAAAGCATGATTTCAGTCGATAAAGGGCTTTGATAATGATTGACTTGTCACGCGTGTGTTATTAAATATCAAATTCGCCACCCACATGCGAAAGCCCACCTCCTAACCATTTTTTTTTAATTTATCAGTCTTTAATCTATTTAACACTGCATTATATATTTGATTGCGTTCCATATCCATTGCAGTATATAAAAAATTTAAATAATAGTCAATAACAATTAAAAAGTCTTAAAATATTGACAATAATATAAAAAGTATTGTCAATAAATTAATTCCAAACGGGGGAAAAAAAATTAATTGCATTTTAAACATACTTTTGTAATTACATAATTGTATTTTAATAAACACAAAGAATGCCATTTTTTCACAAATTCAGATACAAACAATCAGATAATAACTGTAACTACAGTTTCAGACGATTTGTCGGCTTTAAAAGGGTACTTCTAAAAGCTCACCAAGCCTTTTTATTTACGAGCATTTGAATGGACAGTTTATTTTATTTTGAAATAGTCAATAACCCTGACTCCTGAGCCAGGGATTGGATTTATTTCATGTTCTTGTTATACGAGTATCAGGGCGTCCAAGTGCTTTTGTATGGGTCATTTCATTTTAACTTTTTAAACGGCTATCATGCTGACTGCTGCAATGAAAAGTGTAGACAATAAAGCGACATTTTGCGTTATTCAACAATACGCTGCACTTCACGCTCATAGAAAAGTCGCTGGTAATAAATGCAGTTATGAATTATTACGATACAACAATTTGACGGGAGTAATAGATTTGTCCAATTGCATGAAAAAAAAATTATTTTGATAACGGAGTTCAAGAAGTGTAATAGACGGACTTCGATGAAATATTGATATTTTGCATAAAACAATTTATTTATTAATTACAATTTTCAATGTCATCTCGTTCAATGTTAAGTAATTTATAAAAACTTTTTAGCAACAGAAAAACAATTGTATTGGTGATTGCATTAAGCTTCAAAATATATTTGAAATGATAATACCTTCCAAGCTTTTAATTTTGCAATTTACAAAATGTTTTGAACATTGAATATTAAAGAATAATTCAAAGTCCAAATCTAAATCCGAAATTCAACGAAAACATAATATCTCCAATATCTTGTGTGTTTTCGAAAAATTAAATATTTCAGCATCAAAATTTTTGGTTTTCAAGTTTAAAAATGTATTTTTCATCAAAATTCGCATCAATAATTAAACAACTGTATTTAAAACTTCGTTGTAATAAATTCATGGGTCAATCTCCCTTCCATGTTTTGGTTTAAATAATTAATCCGTTATAAAACATGCTGTCGAACAAGTCGACGAAATTTAATTTAATTTTTCATTTTTTTAAAGTTAAAACGAGTCAGGTCATCAAACACTGCAGTAAATCCAATTAATAAATTAAATTATTCAACGTCCAAAATATTTTATTACGACAACACGTGGAACTAATGTTCCGTAAGGTTTATTCAATTTTAAATGAGCATTGAGCAATGCACTCACGGAACAGTAATTTCATTAATCAAATATTTGATCAAATGAAATAAATGAGTAACGGAGTACATTTAAATTGATTAAAAGGGAATCGTTATGTTTACATCAAGTTTAGCATAATTAAAAAGTGATAATACGGCAAGGAGAGCCGCGCAAATATTAAATTTAAAGTATGGACGAAAAGTGCCCACGTGAAATGAACAGTTAGGGAATTTTAATTTTGCTGGTACGGCGCTTTGTTTAAATATGTAGGCAATAGGAGCCAGGAGGCACTTCAATATTAATTTAACATTTATGAACCTTAAAAAATAAAACTGATATTTTATAGGTTAAATTGAGTGTTACGTTTATAAAACGTTTATTTCTATTTAAATGTGTAACTGTAATCGCTTTATTTTGATACGAAAAAGGTTCCAAACTATTCGCATTAAAAACTCCACCACCTATTTCAATTTTTATTACAGCAAGAGCATCAAAAAGGAAGCACAACTTAGTTTTGGCAACACCCATTGTGCATAAAATAAAGGTCAAAATATGTGCGCAACGTTTTTGTTTGTTATATAGAACATTTAGCGTATGAAATAAAATTTTACAATGCAGTGTGTTTTGGGTGTAACAAAGAAGTAATAAAATGTAATGAATACTAAAATGAAGATGTTAAAATTAGTTCTGTGTATTTGATTTGAATGCTCTAACGTAATTTCTGGGTTAGTGCAGTTTTTAAAGCACTTCGATTATGCTCATCCACCATTGTTCCATCCTTCTATACTCTAGAAAGGACTTCCAATTATCCGATTTTAAACTTGTCGAATGAAAAAAGTTTCATTAATATTTGAAATCATTTTAAATTTCGCAATAAATCGTTTAAAAGGTAATTTTCATGCAAGAAACATAAAAACTCCTGCAACATTCATCACAAGATTCAATCAATAATTATTCTCGAATCAGGAGTTCCATTTGTTTTGGTGCCGCAATCTACTTTATTTGTCCAAGCCTTGTTGGTGCACTACGTCCACCACCCCAACCTCCTTCACCATGAAGTCATTCACCAAAAATGGCGCAAATAAATAAGACATTAAGGTAAACCGTACAGAAACAAGTACGTACAATGAGATTTATGGGCATATCGTTTTTGCAGTTCACGTCGTTGAAAAGGATTCATTTCGTATAATAAATCAAGATTTGTGGGCTATGAATTATGTGTATGAAGTTGTTATTGCATATTGAATAGTTTGTTTTTTTAACGCACCTTAAAGAATTAAAACAAAATCGGTTTGAAAAGAAAATATTTAGCTGGAAATAATCCAACTTTTTACGTTGTTTTATATTTCAACGTCAAATCGTCCTTTTTGTGATATTTACATTCAGAAACTTCAGAAACTTTGCATCTTTTAAAAAAAAGTTGGGCTGTTAGTCAATAGTTGCGTTCTATTGAGATTTATTTTAGTTTATTTCAATTGAATAGATATTGGGTTTATATTTTAAACAGAAACACTTTCTCTAGTCGACAAGAGGTGGCGCTCTTTTCAAGTAATTAATTCAGATGGCTGCCCGCTGCATCACTTGTTGGCAAAATAAACAAAGCCTTTTCATTTAGGTAAAATCATAAATAGTTATCATAGCAAGCCGTTAAATACAATTAAAACTAGTTAAATCGTCAAAGTAAAAATCCCGTTCCAATTGTACCAACCCTGTAGACTCAATTTATGGTTTATTTCTTGACTAAATGATTAATTGTTTTTAGCGCCTATTGCGGCCAATAGAGTAATAAATAAACCGAATGAGTAAATATGAAGGTTTTTTTTTGTTTTTGCATTGCAAAAATTAAAAATTTAACGGAAAGAATAAAGCTCAAAAGGTTTTAAATAGGATTTGGAAATTTATTTTAAGGATTAAAATTGTTTTTGGTACAAAAACTGAAAGAGTAAAAATATAATTAATAAGTGTGATTAATTCTACCTGCTTGTTAAAACCTCAGAGTTAAAACTAAGAAAAACATAAACCTGATACTTAAAGAATATACGAATGACTCACTTTCTAAAACATTATAAAAACACTTTACTGAGAAATATTTTAAATTAATTCATGAAATGTGAATATTAAATGAGTAATTGAAGTACATTCTTATGGACTCTAATTTCTTAACTCTTTGCTTTTCAGTATTCGCAACACCTGAGGCAAAACAAAATTCCTCTTGTTTTTTTTTTTGTGATGTCTGGAGGATTGTACGCAATACACAAACAGCAAAAATTCTTCGAAAGGAAAGCAAAACATAATATAAAAAAAAGAATTGCTCGAGAGGGATGCTACACAATATTCCGTGTACAAAGCCTTCATATTTGTCTTCACTCATCCGAATTAAATTGCCGCCCACCTGTGTCTTTATCATCATTTTGTCTGCGAGTTGTGATGATGTATAATTTGTGCCAAGACCGTGATTTCACGTTAAGGGTCATTAAAGAAGAAGGAAAAACTGTAATGTGGGAAAATTGTAGATATTATAAAAGAGGCTAAATACTCTTTTTCCTAAAAAATATAATGCTTTTGAAAGTGAAAACAAAATGAAATTCATGAATTGAGCACTTAAATAATTTTATAAGGATTTACAAATCCATTGTTACTATTTACAATTCATGTCATAAAAGGACACAAACACAAAAAGTACTCGGATGCATGTAGTTGTTTATAAGGCTGACATGAGCTTTTCTCAAGGACATAATAAATAATCACATTTGTGTATTATTAGGACGTAGGTGTATTTGTGATGTGTGCAAAAATAACATTCTATATTTTACTTAAATATAAGTAAAGAAAAGGAAAGAAAACGTGCTTCAATTTTCATAGAAAGATAAAATTAGCTCAAGATAAGACCCTTGTACAATTTTTCACATTTTTCCTTTGTAGCATTTCTTTGTGAAGAATATGTTGAAATTGGCAATTTTTTTTTGGTAGTTCCTTGCATGATAAAAGAGACCTACTTCACCTACAGTAGCCAACCATTTCAACTTACGCTTAGAGCCACACTACACAACTCACGAGACCGTACTGATGAATGTTTTCTTGTATGTAAAATAATAAGAGTCAGTGATGGATGATGACGAAAATAAAGGAAACTGTAGACTACTTTCTATAGTTAAAATACATGGGTAAAAAAAAACAAAAAAAATCGGAGGCTGTTGAGCTTTATACACTTATACATATAATTAATTGGTTAAGAAATTCATAACAAGATAGACTTTTAAGTAAGAGGAATTGCTTCTAAGTACTAGTTCCTTAAAAGAAGCGCCACCTCTCGTCGACTAGAATTAAATAAAATTAATATATAAACTAAATCTCGTTCAGTTAATGATTGAATGAAAGAAAATGAGGTCTCAAAGGTAATAAAAAAATTAGGACAAAAAAAAAAAGTTTAAAAAACAAATCGTATTCTTTATTTACACTTAAGCTAAAGTTGCAAAATTTCCTTTTTGCGCCAATAAAACGTACCTATTTGTAATGATGTAGAAAGAAAGAAAAAATTGTATTTTTTTCCATTTTTGGAATCCGTTTAATTAAAAAATAAAAATAAAAATATGAATTTTAAATTAAACTTTTAAGGCTGAAATCCAAAAATGTGCGGACTTTATTTTAGACCACAAAACAGTGGTAATAAATATTTCCATGGATAAAATATTCAGTTTGTCAAGGTTTGTGCACAGATCAGATTATTTTTCCATGGAAACATTTATTACCACTGTTTTTAACCCTAGGTTGAAAACAACAGTTATCAACAATAATTATTTATTTTTTATATTGTAATTTATTACTATATTTATTTCCATGGTCAAAATTTTTGTCTACGGTCATTCACTTCGGTCTTAAAATTTAAAAAAAAGTTTTTACTGTACCACAAAAAAAAAAAAAAAAATGTTTCGTAAGCTCAAAATTTCCTTTTTCTTATAAACTATTACTATCACCTACGTCAAAAAACGCACCTGACTTGTTTTTGCATATATTTTTTTGCATTGTAAAAGACGCTGCGTCGCGTCGCTTAGTTACAGCTGCATGCAATTTAAACACAATGAACAAATGAGTTGAACATCTTTCGCAGATCGTTTACACTGTGTGTTGTACCACCCACATTATTATCGCTTGTGTCTTGTCTTTTTACTTGACTCCGTCTACTTAATATGGCACAAAGGCGAACAACACATTTTACACTTAACACAATACAACGTACTATACGGTACATAATATCTGAAATTGGGTTGAGGCTAAATTTACTCGCTCGAAAAACATGTTTCAAAGCTTTGCTTCAATGTAATTTGCGTAATTGTTCAGCAGAATTAACACAATGTTATTGTTTTGAATGTCATCATCCCCCAATGGGTAGGTTTCCACTTCTCGCACCCAGTTTCCACTCTTCCTGTTGTATTGCAAATACGCCCGCATGTATGCAAAGTCTTGTATGTCCTCTTTTATCATCTGCTATCCTCTTCTGCATGAGACGGCAGCATTTACTGCACCCCGCATATAAAATAATACTTTTGTCTTCTTGTATTATGATGAAATCCTTGCTGCTTGTTAGTGGGTTGTTATTATATGCACAAAATAAAGCAGACGCTGTGTTTACGCGATGTCATCTGTGTGATGTCCCCTTGAGACGCATTTAACTTGGTAATAAAATTAAACATATACTTCTTTTTTTGGTTTTTGGTTTTACTGCAATGCGCATTACATTCTTTTTAATGCTTTTCGTTTCTATACCATCAGGAATTACACAAAAATATTGTACAAAGTTGACAACATCATGTAGCGTCACTCATGCGGTTGTTAACAAACTTAAAAATGAAATTGAAGCGCATCACTTGACGTCGTCGACGCTGTGCCACAGCGTTTACAGTTATCTAAAAGGAAACAGTATAATTTAGTTTGCATTATTTTGTAACGTTTTTTTTTTTAGCATTTACACACACAAGCAGCACTCATTTTGATATTATGGGGGTGGGGGACATTTGAGAGCACTCACATGAATGACATTGTTGATTGTGGTGGGGGGAGGTTGCTGCTGCTGCTGCTGCTGCTGCTGCTGAGCGAGTGGTACCGCAAATGCTGTTGGCGGTTGCTCAACTTTTATGCCTGCAAATCTGCGATATCGTTGTAAAATGGTTTGAAGAAGATTTTGATGTGTTTCTTCTGCGTGTGCAATCAGTGTGACTGTGGCGGCATTTAAAAATAATGCCAGCGTGAAAATGGTCTTTATGTTGTAACACCTTGCAGTGTGTCGCGGGCGCACGCAGCCCATTTTCAATGGATGTGAAAACTTTTCTTTGCCGCAAATCTAGGCGCTTATTTATACGGCTGAACCCGTTTTTACAGCTCTAGCGTTTGCATTTATTTAAACAATGATGATCCTTAAACGGCTTTCACTTAAATATTCCTCACTATATGTGCGATATTCAATTTTGGGGTTGACTTCAGCACCACCCGACTGGCTTTTCGACAATGTATTTATATACGAGAACAACTTATATAGCACGAAATCCCGCAGATTGCCAATTTACGTGGAAAATGTTTTACAACCAAATTATTATTAAACCCTCTCCCATGCGTTTAATAATATTGTTATACTTTAAATATACACAACTTGAGTTATATGGAGGCTCGTAAGTCGTATAACTGATGATGGATGTATTAAAGCGCCAATTAAATATTATAATATACTTTACGGCGTGGCAGGGTGGGGTTGGATGGTGTTGGGTGGGGGGAGGGCGCCTTGATCGCGCCGTGCGGTGAGGCAATAACTTTAAGGGCATCGTTTAATTAACCGTAAGAGGTTTAATGAGGTGCGTGACGGTGTGGGGTCTTGCGTCTAATATTTATCTGTATTATGAAATATTTAATGAGTACATATAGCGCCGGAAGATGGCGACATTTTGTAATCGCGTGATATGTTATTAAACGCATTTATTGCAACTTTTTGTTATGTCAATAATTTATCACCTCAAGGCAATATTTATGGAACTTGGAGAAAGTGGCATTTGTTGTTGCAATCAGTGCAAATATTTGTGAAGCAAAAAATGTTTTTATTGTATTACGATTATTTTACTCAAGGAGAGTATGTATTCTTGCATTCTCAATTTTTAAATGAATATTCAGTGAAGCAGAAAAATATTGTGCCTATCCAAAAAATAAAAAATACTAAATAAAATTGTGGAGGCAGGTTTATTATTTCAAGGTCAAGCTATTGCAAAAACTGTTTTCATTCAGTAATATCATTTTATACATTATTCAGCATCTTACGTGGAACAATAACATAGACCATTTCTCTCTTGTCTCCTTGGTTCTACAAGTGTAGACAGCTTTCTCTGGGTTATTGTCATTCATTTATTTAAATATCGATGTTGATCTCCATTACTACAAGTGAAAGTCGTTAATTCAAAAATTTCCAAGCAAAATTTCATGGTCTAAATTCAAAAGTTTCAAGGTCAAACATTCTACTTCAAGGTTGGTGTTGTTACATTCTTTAAATTCCATCCTTGATTTCTTCAAGCCTACAGAACAAATTAAGGATGGATAAAATTGCAAGAGATAGGCTTATGGGCGGCTTTAAATTAAAAATTTCATCATATTTCACTGTCTTTCTATCTCATGCTGTTTGACAGCTTTCTGTTGCAATTTAATCGTTAAATCCTTACTGAATCCATTTTTGATTCTTTCAGTGCAACATTTTTACTAATTTTTACCTTGCATACAAATCTTTTAACAAACATTTTCGTTAATATAATCGAGACAAAAAAGCTTAGCTGAACATTTCAAGGTCAAAAAATGGAAGGCCAGCTTTTATTAAAAATCTGATAAAATTCATTTACGAAACAATTTTCATTGCAAAATTTAAGAAGTATTATGATAATTTTTATTATAAAAGTCCAGTTGCAGTCATACACAAATTGTGGCGTGGCCCTCCCTGCCGCAAGCGTATTTTTTTTTTCCACTTTTTTTCCTTGCGTTTTAAAGAGCACTTTAAAAATCCCCAGTTTAAACTTCTAAATATTTTACGATTCAGCTTGTGCTGGTTCACTTTTACAGTACAAAAAGCCCTTCCTATAATCCTGCATAGTTTTAATGACACAACAGGGAAATGCAACGTCACGGCGAACTGAACAAGACAATGTTGGGCTTATCAATTAAATGGATCATCTGACTCAATTTTCATCAACGTTAAAGTATGTAGACGAGTATATCTCAAATTTCCATTAAAGCTAAGTGACTAAACATTATCGCGTGTACATAACAACTGCCATTGTTTCGTCAGACTTTTAATATGGGTTCGTACAAAAGAAAACTGACTTCAAAGGATAAATCAATCCTAAAAAATATTAATTAAAAACAAGTTTTCACATAAAATTGCTAATTAAAGGATTTAAGAAAGAATACACTTTTTTAATTTAAGGAAACTCATCTCAGCGTTGAATTCATGCAGCTTGTTGCACCCTTTTAAGTTGCTTTAGAGCAAAAAAAAAAAATGTCTTGAATTTGATTATAAATGCAAAGCACCGTTGTGATAAAAAATTCAGGACCAAACTACTAGTCATGTAATGGATGGACGTACGCGATTACTCTCACGAATTATATACAACTTTAGTTACTTAACTTACACATAACACACATAATAAGAAGCGTAACTACTATATGGAAGTAATAAAAGTTGTTGGCCAATGTCGTAAATCATTCACTCAGCTGCACTCAAAAAGTCAGCTTCGTTACAAAAGCGGTCGTGGAATTGAAATTGATGGTGTTGGTGAACGTATAAAATTTTGCACCTCAGACATATTGATTATAAAGTTCTTACCTGACTGAGCTGTCTGTCGTGGAGACTGGTGTAAGCAAGACTTTTTTCACATTATAATGCCATTTAGTTTGTTTGCATGTTTAGTGCACTTCCTTGCAATTTCAAGGATGATGCAATAATATAAAGTGCAGTTTTTGTGGATTGTGTGTAAGAAGGTTGGGTTGTGTTGTTTCTAATAATAGAATTTGGTGGTTAGAGCATACGTTTTACATTGAATTGTTTGTGGTGAGGGAAACTGGTGGTATTCTAGCTTCTTCTAAGAAATATTTTGAAGAGAATTTGCAGTAGAATTAATAAAGTTGAAGCTTTTTACTAAACTTTACTTCAAAATTTTAAATCGTTTTGTTTGAAAAAGTGATTAAAGAAAATTTCAAACCACAACTGATTATTGTTTTCGTGAATGAATCAAACAAAAAACCGTCACGATAATAAAATTGTGTTATTAAATTATTATTATTATACTAATTGAATATCCGCTTCACCATGTAAATTAAAAAAAATGTTTTTGGATGTTTTACTTATTATTTTTGCGTCATAATTATATTTACGTTTTAATAATACATTCAATTAAATTAAATTACGGTCAGCAGAGAGAAACCGACGCTTTTTACAAACTAATTTTATATCCAAGGATTAAATCAAATGATTGATAAAATAATATTCATGTCAAGTGCACTCAATTAAAAACCGGCACTTTCAATTAAAACAAAGATTACTACAGAGGAAGAAGCTTAATTTGCATACTTGTGGTGAATTGATGTAAGCATTGAGTAGATACTTGTATTATTTAGATGGTCAATTAAATAGCTGCTGACTGCTGAGTAGATTTTGACTTTGTAAATTATTGCTTGATAAATATTAATCTCTTAAATCAATTTCTTTGAACTAAGTTTGTACGATTAGGTTTAATATTGTAGGTCACTCAAAGAGCTTTTAAATTATAATTAAGCTTCTATTTCATTTAGTTAATTTATACTGCCATCGTGTTGTATCGGAGCATGAAATACATTGCAGTAGGGCACATTGAGGAAAATGAAAGGCCCGGTAAAAAGCAGGTTATGTTATTATTATGAAATTATGTTTAGATAATACTTAAAAGGAGAAACTCTTTTTAATTCAGTCACAATTCAAAAAATGTATTATTAAAGCACATTTCACAAAGTGCCGTTATTGACGTCGAGCTGCCGTTTTTGCCGCTGAGCTGCCATTTCTACCGTCGAGCTGACATTTTTTGCCGTTGAGCTGACGTTTCTGCCGTCGAGCTGACATTTTTTGCCGTTGAGCTGCTGATTTTGCCGTTGAGCTGCCGTTTCTGTCGTTGAGCCACTGCTGCTGATTTTGCCGTTGCGAGTTTCCCTTGCCGTTCCCGCACTTGCCGACCCTACGGTTGCCGTTGTTGTCGTTGCAAACAAAAATTGCACAATGCCAACATAGAAATATGTGCACTCAGATAGAAGATACAAGTGCTTCTCTGAATGCCCAGACAAATTAAAAATAATCCCAATCCTAATTCAAAATCTCAATCCAAACTAATTGAACGTGAAAAAAGGATTAAACATTGTTTCCAATACTTACAGTTAAATTAAAACTTCAGCTGCGTATATTTTCTTTAAAATAAACTCAATAAATTGTAGCAGGACAACGCATTACCAATGCATATAAAACTTCCTGTACGATACTTAACAGGATACAGACCCCACTTTGTGTGTTTTATTTATTCGTGGCGAAATCACGAAGTTCACCGTATAATGAAGGACATAAGCAAAAAAAAGAAAGCTTCATTTATTTGATGTACACGAACAAGCATTTTTATTGAAATAAATCCCCACTGCGAACACTGCACACTCCTACATCCTGATGCAAAGTAGGGATGAGCACATTCCATTTTGTGCAGGCAACCCTTGTCCCCTATCTGATAGATTAAAACCTGTACGTGTATGGAGCCGCTCATTGTAAGCAGGATCGACCTTCCCAAACACAAAACATTAATGATTTCAACATGCTCGTCCTTTCTTATCATACGATCTTTGATAGTAATCGCTTCTGCTTAATTAATTAGGTATTAGACTCACTTTAATATATTTATGTGTAAGTGTATTGGCATTCATGCAAAATGGCTTTAAAGCAAAATGCTTCAAATTCCAAGTTTGAAATTGGTTTTCTCGTTTAATGTACGGGTGTGTATATTAAATGTCCTCGTATATTATGCAAACGAAAATTGGTACTTATATTATACTCGTATATTGAATGAGAGCTGGAGAACAGTCATGAGAAGCACAGTAGGTGGTGTCTGATTCATTTACGAGAACCATCTTTGAAGCAATTTATTAATATTGAAATATCGATTTGAAATGAAACGAAGCAAATTTGACATAATTAAAAAAATATTTCATTACATTAACTTTTTAATTTACATAATTGACTTCAATATTGGCTGCTGGTACATAATACAAATTTAATAATACTTAACAGAAACTGTTTCAACATTTTAATTAATATTCATTTTACTTAATAATGCAATACTCGTACATATAGTAAGGAACAAGCGTATTTTTTAATATTTTTCAATTAGCGTGCGGTATGTGCGTGGGATTCACTTAATTTCCGGTAAACTTCGATTTATTCGAAATTTCTGTTAAATTATTTTAATAATGCCAAGAAATGCCGCATAGGACGCGTGGAGGCGGGACGCGGCGCGGCGCGGTGAAGCGGGGCGTTTGTAAACGCATGACGCGCCGAGGCCCGTGCGGGAGCCGGGAATCGCTCATAATACCTTGTTTACAAATATACATTTTTAATTTATATACCATGGGCATATATAGATAAATGCATTCCGACTTTTTCGGAAAAAAATTTGACGATGCAAAAACTGGTTTTGACACTTCCTGAATCCAAAAAAATGGTCCAGAAAAAATGTGCAAATGCCTGTTCTATGGTGGAAAAAAAAACTCCGAAACTATTGGTGCGATTTGTATGAATTTTTTTTGTAAAATATTAGACAAAAAAAAAGCGATTTTTTATATTTCAAGGTCTAGTTATTGCCAAAAAACAGTTTTTTTTTTATGGGGAACTCAGAAGCGGCCAATACAATTTCCTTCATTTGCACAAAAATTGTTCTTAAAAGTGTTCTTAACAAAACTGCATTTATCTTATATCCCGCTAGGTGATCCTTCTGGCAAAAAAGTGGGTTGACAATGCCAAACCCCACTTTTTTATCTCAGCCACCTTACACAATATCAAAAAAATTCTTTCAGATAAAATAGTATAAGAAAACCTGAAGAATATTTCAAGGTCAAAATCGGAAAATTCAAAGTCAAATTTTTTATTTCTTAGAAACCTTAAATATTTTTCAACGTTTTTTTTATTCAATTTCTTTCAAATTATTGTAGTATTAAATGAGACAAGAAAACTAGCTGTACATTTCAAGGTCACAATTATAAATCTCAATAAAAGTACCAATTTCGGACAAAAATCAAGGTCAAAATTCAGAAATTTCAAGGTCACATTTTCCTCATCTCATAATTGTTTAAAATCACAAAAAATCTATTAATTAAATATTATTTATTAATTTTGTTAATGTTGTATGTTAATCCTATAATAATGAAAGTTAATTCCTTGGGAGTTAATTCGTTGGGCTAACCAAATACGATTACCATAAGCACACAAACAACAACGTTTGACATTTATACAGACGATTCTATCATCCTTTAAGAGATTTACATTCAATGTTTACATTGTTGCAATTGTAACAAAACAAAGCTATTCTCTCTAAGTGCTGTAGGTAATCCAATTTGGCATGTGGCATTGAAAACTTTCCCATTACTATTACATTTTTGAATGTAGGAACTTCACCAGTTTACTGTAACAAATAACAAATAAGTGCATCCCTCAATAGTTAATAAGGGTTCATACCAAAAAATTTCAAAGAATCTTTTTAGGAACACAATTTGACCCTTATTTTCCAGAAACTATTTTTGTTGATCACTCTGGATTTGACAGATTCATTGCAGTCATAAGAACCACTACAGGAATTACAAGGAAGTGGGGTTAAAAATGGAATCGTCCTTAAAATCCTTACAAATTATATGTGAAAAGTTTTTTTTTTGTGAAATGTGCAAATATTCCAGAATATTTGTTTCTGACGTGCAATAATTCTTTAAGAATAAGACCTATTTAGAAAGGAACAAAAAAAAAAAGCCGAGATAAATTGATAAAAACGAAAACATTCACGCAGTCAGAGTTGAACATCTTTTTCTTTGGAAGCAAAACAACTTTTATCATTCATAAAAGATATTTCTTTTGACGCAGTTACCAAACCAAATTCATTCTTGTTGCTTTTATTTATGTTAAAACTGAGCGAGCGCCCCTTGTAGTTGCTCAATATTCACCAGTCACCATGATGCTGATGGAAAATGCTAATCTAATGCTTTGCACGAGAGATACACCGCATATATAAATAAAGAAAAGAATAATCGTCAATATTATACAGAGGACGCCCTGTTCGATGGTAAGTCTTATCCAGAACAAAAGGATCGTTGTATAATATGTTAAGTAAATACAAAGATTTATAGTTATTGTTTCAGTTTGTTTACCCATAAAACTTATCCACTTTCCCAAGATTTATATATTTTTGAAATATTTTCAAAGTTGTTGAACAAAGGAGAGTGCATCAATTTCAAACTGCAATGATTTCACGATGAACAATCCACCGCACCCAAAACAAAACGAGATGAAAAAAAAAAAAATGCCGACGCTTATAAATAGCGCGACAACAATGCGAATGAAAAACCCAATTTTGTAAAATCGAATAAAATCTGTTGCTCCACATACTTCGATGGCTTCATAATTTATCATATCGGGGGAAAGAATTCACAATTTAACAAGAGCTGGGAATGTTTGTCAAATGGTATATATTTGCTGAGTGGTGAAAGTGCGAAATTCTCGCATTTTTCCCCAAATTTAATGTTCGCATTTTGTACACACACACACAAAAAAGGCTTCCATTTCCAATCGTCATATTATGAAGTCTTAAATCAAGATGTTTTTCAAAAGCTGCCTCCTTTATTGTTATGGTTATTGCTGTTTGGTTTGATTTTGAACGCGACCACCACAGAGTGCGAGTATAAATATGAGCAACATAAGTGCGCGCATAAATTCGTATACATGTGTGTAATAGGTAAAGGCGTGTGAATAAGCTTTTGCAAAAGGGAGGTTGTGCAGCAACTTGGGAGTTGTAATGTCGGTGGGAGCAATTTTTTTTTTTTTTTTTGTATGAGAACATTGCCAATCTTTTAACAATTTCATTTATCGTAGAATACATTTTGATTTAGTACTCTTTTTCATCATAAAAATGTAATGGTGCTGGAACAATTTTATGCGATGTAAATTCATTTTTTGTAAGAGCTTTGACAGGATAATAACTCTTCAGATGGCAAGGTAATTTCAAACCGACATTAATTTTTGTTCTTAAAATGAGTAAAGAGGTTTTTTTTTTAATTGAAAATGGTTCAAGAACACTCAGCCATGTGGAAGTTAAGGTAATTATTTTATGCGTCCATTATCCTGAAAAAGTAAATTAAAAAAATTGTTTTATTAGTCAAAATGGCTTTAAAGTTGATGCGTTTGCGGTTTGTATTTATATTAGACATCTTCTATTGAGCTCTCATCTGCTCCTTTTTCAATTGTAATTCAGATATTATCAAGTGTAATTTAGATTGTGGTATTATCTAAACTTCACTTAATAATATCTGAATTATATTTGACAATACCTTTAGATTACATTTGAAAAATCTGAATTACACTTGGTAATATCTGAATTACAATTGATAACATCTGAATTATAATTGAAAAAGGAGTAGTTTACTTTGAAATGTTGGTCGTGAAGATATATTACAAAGTAATTTCTGCTGCTCAAAATTGAAACCACAAAATTCTGTATTTGGTTATTGAGCTGGATCATAAAAATAATTTAAAATGCGCCTTTAAAGTTTAAATTAGTAACTCTGTTAATAAATATTATTTTAATATTATTTCATAAATGGTAATACGGAATTACGTAGAATTTAATTGAACTCTGTAATTGTTTTTTTGTTTAATTTGTAATGAAAATAAGTACGTGATGAATAAATAATTAACATTGAAAAGTGAAATATAATATTATTTGAAAATGAAA
Organism: Sylvicola cinctus; assembly: GCA_963854165.1. NCBI lineage: Eukaryota > Metazoa > Arthropoda > Insecta > Diptera > Anisopodidae > Sylvicola > Sylvicola cinctus. The sequence goes on along the minus strand of OY974082.1, from coordinate 61,340,705 downwards.
AAGATAAATTGTTAACATAATTATTATTAAATTCAAATTATAAAAAAATATTTTTGTTTTAACTTGTAATAAATATGAATATGAAAATGCAGTTTTAATTTAATTTGGTTTTCATTAACGAAATGTTGGGGGAAAAAACGTTTCAACGTTTTCAAACTCAAATTTCATTTTTTCCAGGAAATGCATAAAAAAACAGTGCTCGCTTCAAATATTTATCCCAACCAGTTAGGCGTCAGCCAGTAAACAATTACGAAGAATTTAAATCCATAAAGGAGAAACTATAATATGGTAATATAATGCACTTTCAGTTCTGCTGGTTATCTAATCCGAAAAGTAAGCAAAGGCCAAAACTGCACGTATGTAAATTATGTTTACAAACTCATGTTGGAAAATTATTGTTTGAAATGTGCCTTTTATGTAATTTTCTCGGGATTATCTCGCACCTTTTAATATCACGGTACATAATTGTAATTTAATACTACACTTTCAAAAGGATGAAAATGAAGATGAGGTTAAAACATAGAAATTAGTTTGAAATGTGCAAAATATTCCTACAATCCTAGACTAACGTTGTATATATGCGTTTTAATATAAAAATTTCTTCATCATAAAGGACGAATTTAATAAACATTAATAATTGAATGAGATGTTTCTTGTATAAAAATAAATGGTTTCATTCTATGAACATTAATTCTAGCACTATAAAGTGCTTAATAAAAGATTCTCGGCGTCATAATGTTTCAATAATTCAATTAAATTGCAAATATATTGGAAAAAAGGAGTGAACTTCACTCAAGTTATTATAAAAGCAAGCGAATGCTAATGAACACTCCATTTCCGTTTGGGTGCTTACATTTTAAAACAGATTCCATGCGATTTTTATGCGACAATCATAAAAATCCACATAAAAATTCTAAAAAAAAAAATAATAGAAAAAAAAGAAGATAAAATTGTGGTAATTCATGCGGAAATAAATATATTTTTTCCCCCATTGCAACAGAAGAGGCGACAAAATACAATAAAAGCGCATTTTTAATAAAATGTGAATAAAATACGAGTAGCAGATTATGGGAACAAAATGTGTGAAGGGTACTTTCAGTGTATTAAAAAAGCAAAAAAAAAAAAGGAACCATCAGCAAAATGTTATGCTATAAAAATTAAATCTGATTTTACGAGTGAAGAAAGTCTGCACCCGTCATCATATTTGTATAACATTGGCGAAAGTCACCATTAAATAAAAGGGTTTTTGCCAATATCCGAAACTCGAGTTACGATAATGTGTAAGTGAGTGAGGACTGAGGGGGATATAATATATTATATAAGCACAATCAAGTACAATCGAAAATGTTAATGTTTATGCGATTAATAATAATTGAGCATAAAAATCCGTTTACAAACGCGCTCAGTATATAATATAACGGCAAAGTATTTCATGCGTTGTAAGCGACAGCAATCGGCAATTAAAACCACTTGAGCCGGCAAAAACTTTCACCGGTAAGATTTATCGACCTACAAATTCAATAGAGCTTTCAAGCCGACCAATAACCATAAAAAGGACGAACGAAAAAATATTTGCTGGGAGAAGAAAGCAAAGCAAACACACGCCTGCAGAGTTGCCCAGAGTGTTTTCATTGTACCGTTAATACGCCGTACAGTGGGGGGAAAATGTCAAATGGATACACGCAGCGAAAATATAAAGTGGTGTCACAAGTGTGTCCCCCATTATGTTTGTTATCCTCCTCCAATTCGGCGTTGTCTAATAAATACGTGTTGTATGTGTATAAAATATATACGCTTACACTCCATAAGCTTTTGTGTTATTTATTTATTAATAGTCATGTCATAAAAGCTTGCACAAGACCAAAATATATACATGACTCCGATGATATATGGTTCATGAATTTTGGGGTTTATATTTCATCTAAAAATAAAATGGACCAGTGGTTTGATGTTCCGGTGCGGGTGACCATTACAGTCGCATTCTATATTATTATATAATATGTACAATCAATAGCAATATACTCCAATATTATGATAGCTTAAAAGTGTTATTAAATAACCGCATCACGTTTAATACACAAAGTACATTTACATAATAAATCACAGAATGATGGGAAGCAGCAAAGGGGACACACACATTTTGGGTCGCAAAATCAATGTGTCACGCATCATTTGGTTCGTAATCTATTTATATTTACTGCCATTGTGATGGACATCTGCACCTTTAGGTTAATGGCATGGCAGTAACATTTAGTTAATTACCCTGAAACCGTCCTGTATAAATATCTCGCAATAGGAGTTGGACAATGTTGGGCAAATATTTGTGCGTTGTAGCACAATAACGTGTTGATTATTTGTATCAGTAATGGATATTATGCCAATGATAATAATGAATAACATAGTAATGTTGCTCCCTAAAATAGCATAAAAAGGAGAAAAATACATCAAATTTAATTTATTTTAAATTAAATTTCAGGATAACAAAAAATTGTGGATAAAAAGAAAGAGAAAAAAGATGACATCAAAAATGCTCGACTTCTTAAATGTTACTAGCTATTTTTGATTTTTTTCGATTAAATAATGTATCGAGAACAAATTAAGAAGAAGGAGGGGTTAAACCTGACTTTGAAATATTTTATGTTGAATTTACACTAGAGCTTTTGCAAACGAACGCAAATTACACAAAAGAGACGCACTATGTGTGAATGAAACAAACCTTGTAGTTGATAGTTCTCTACTGTAAAAAAACATAATTTCAAAAAAAAAAATATATTAATACGGGTTAAATGATTAAAAAAAACTTAAATTAATTACAACTCCTTAATTTTTTTTTCAATTTAAAAAATTTTATTCTTAATTTACATAAATTCCCATTTGTCGCCGAAGGTCTCTTTTACCTAATTAGAAATTTGCTACCGTGTAATGCCGGCTTTATACACAGATTAATGAAAAGAGACAGAAAAAATAACATACGGGATTTACTAAAGGCAGAAGATAACGGAAATACTCTTTTTCATCTGCACAGAGCTCAGCCATCTACAATTAATAAAATTAAGTAAAGAAGGGACATTTTTTCTGCTGCCAAAATAAACGAAGATAGAGTATTTCATCTGCTTCCATAGTTTTATGGTTACCTATTTTTAAGGTTATGTTTTCTTGTATCATAAAAATTTAAACTACAATTTTTGTTTCATTAAGTCCACTTTAAACGATACATAGTTCGTCTCTTTTGTGCAATTTGAATTCATTTGCAGATGCTTCCGAGTAAATTTCACACAAAGTCGGCATTTAAAGAGGCATTATAGAACTATAGTTGTCTCTTTCTCTGCAAGATCTGCAATAACTTCATAATTTTTTTTAAATGTAATGGGTTGAAAGTAATTGTTTTTTAAAGTTTTGAGATTATGAAAAATTGGCCCATCCGTTTCGAGTATTGAGAATCCAAAAAACTCGACATTTCTACACTAAAAAAATCAAAATCCTCACTTTTTTATTGCATTTAACATCGTTAAATTTTTACTTTATTTTTAATTTTGAGGGGCGTTTATAGAATCAATGTTTTCACCGTACTGTTCGGTTACAAAAGGTGAAATACGCTGTGATTTTGACACAAAAACAATTCATTGTTCCAACAAATAAGTAAAACAGTTTGTGTTAACTAAAACAAATGTTAAGGTTTAACAATTGTTGCAAATCAATGGAACAAAACAATTTGCCACAAAATGGTTTTCACAAATGATGTGTATTAATTATTTGAGGTAAATCCAAACCAAGAGAATGCCAAAATTGATTCCAAGCCCGAAATTTCACTGTCGAAATATATTTTTTCCAGTTGAACTGAAACCTTTCTCTTTTATTGATATGTTGTTCAGATAAATAATGTAAGCCATTATGAGTATTGTTAGAAGCATCGAACAAAAGGTACAAACTGTATGTGAACGTTGTTGTTTATGTTTGGAAGCAATTATGTTTAGAATGAAAATAGCTCGAACGTCAAATCACAAATGAAATTTGACTCTTTTGATTAAATAAACAACAAATTGTTGACAAAATTTAATACAGAACTTGGATGTTTCGAAAATCAACGTTCATGCACGCAGTTTTTAGTTAACCCATTGAAATTTGAGAAGAATTAATGTTTTGCTTCATTGACGCTTAATTGTAGGAACAATATTTTGTTTACTTTCATTGAAGGTTTAACGAAGGAACTTCATGAAAATTAAAAATTAATTAGCGTTGGAAAACCAATGAAAATGACGATGAGTGGACAACATAAAATCAAGCAATGTTATGTGAAAAAATAATAATAATTATAATTAGGTAAATATTTTCTTTAAGATATTTTTGAAAATGTTCTGAATAATCCTGTTTTGACTTTAATCACCTTAAAAATTCTTATTTCTAAATATTATTATTCAAACCGATTAGTTGTTTGATGTTTCCCTAATTTAATAGTTATTGATGCAAAAATTGTGCATTAAAATTGAATAAGAATGCAATACAAATTGCAGTTTTTAAGTAGAATTAAATGTTTCAGCTAAGTTTCATCTTCGCATCGTCCTTTATCAAAATGGATTGTTATGCAACTTTAAGACACAAAATAGATACTCGACAGACTGACGATAATGACACACCGTAAACATTGAACATGCCATTTAAACCGTAAGATGTCACAGCAAACAGCAAAGTGCTAGACAGCTTTGCAATTTCCTCTTACATTAACACTGAGATTCCTTTCGCTGCGCGTGCATTTGTATTTATAGTTCATACTGCAAGTATGAAGTACATTAAACGATGTATATATTTTGCAGGATACATAAGAAATAAGTAATTTAATACATTGACAGGGTGGAAAGGAAGTTTTGAACTATTTAAAAAAAAGGTAAATTATTATAGTATTTTTTAAATCACTATAATTTAGAAAAAAGGGAGTTTATGAATTCTATAGGGCGTCAAAAAGCTTTAATTTAAAGTTTAAACATCATAATGTAAATTTTAACAATTACATTTGTGTAAAATTGTTTATATAAATTTAAATTAAAGTTAGCGCCTTGCCACATAAATAAACTTAATAATTTTAAAATGATTAACTAATTTACACAGAAAAATTAAGTTCTTGTGGGGAATTTTTATCTCAAAATTTTAATTACATTTCAAAAACTTTAATAATTTTTTGTTTTTTTTTTGCATCACCCTGTAGTTAGTTAAAGTTTTTATTTTCTTAGAAATGAGGGTAGTAAATACAAGAAAATATTTGACATTTTCGTGCAACATTTCATATTTATAACTTTAGCCATCCCTCAGCGAATATTGGCACAAAGTGGCAAATGCACTTTTCCAAGTTTTTTGTACTTTAAAATTTACTTAAATTTACTATTACGTTAAAATAAAGTTGAAATTATAATGGACAAAAATATTAAAAAGTTATAAATGCTCTTGTCTACATAGTTATCTATGGTATACAGAAATGGTTAATTGGAGCCATTCCCCTTTTTTTTTTTTCATTAACAAAATAGTTTGTACAAAAAGTTATTATGCTATTTCATCACTTGAGCCGAATATCTCTATTCAAAAGCTTTTTACACTCACTGACCGGAAATTTATTTGCCCCTGGTGGAAATGTTTAATGTTTCCCAGTTGTTTAAACAACATATGAACTTCTTGTGCATGCAAATATATCTTATCAACACACTCAAAGAGAATGAATTTAATTAAAAACATTGACGTTATTTAAATAAAGCCCAACATCATTCAAAACTGCAAAAGCAAACAAGATACACTCTCACACTTGACATCTGCAATGAGCACTGTTTTTCGAGTGGTTAATTTGTGTAAATTTGCTTAATTGCGATTTCAAAGATGTAATACAAATAATAATAATTGCTGGCGCTACAAAATGTCAAGGGTAAATGAGAGACGGTGAGAGATCAGACAATAAATTGAAAGCAAAAGTTTAAAAAATAATTTTTTTTTGCGTTTTTTTTCTAAAATATTTACTTACTTTTAATCTACAAGTGAAAGACGTACATGATTAGGACTGCAGGCTTCTGCTTGTAACAAAAGAGTAATCGGAAAAACGATGAACAAAAAAATTGCAAAAAAAAAAAGTTTTTTGTGACAGGGAGAGCCACGTGACAATTTATAAACGACTGCAACAAAAAACTTCAAGTCATTATTTCGATTACAAATATTAAAATTACATTAATAATTAATAATTATATTTTTAAACATTGATTTTAAATTTAAAAACCATGTTTTTTTCTTAAAAAAAAAAAATCACTTTTTTGAAATTTTTTCGGAGAAAACATGTATTGATGAAAACGTGGAAATCCTTTTTTGTGTAAAGTAAAAACCCAATTCATGAACACTTTAATGTTTACCATTACTTAAACCACACAACAATGTAACTGTGTCTATATTCCAGTTAGAAGTTCGCATCCAAATAAAAAGGGGGGACGATGTGACTTTGTAGAAAGGACAAATGTAAATTGAAGCTTTGAGGTTTCCTTTTTATTTTATCCAGATTTTTTTTTGTAATACAAAGAAAAAATGCCTTTGTGTTTGCCATTTGGAATTCAATTATTATATTGTTGTTCCCTCTGCATTATGTGGCACAAAACACTTGTTAGAAACTCGTACCAGGCGCACACACGCACACAAAACACAAAACACATATGCACTGTTGGATTATTTAAGCCGAAAAGCATTCTGGTGCTTTGGCAAACATCTGTATCGCATGAAAGTATTATGAAAAAAGGGGTGCTGGGGCTCGGTGTGTCATCAAGTGGCATGCCACTTAGTTTGTGTGCGGGAATCACAACGGATAAAAATGAATGGGGAATTATGCAAATGTCCTTAGAATAATTATGCGCCATGAAACATGCAGGTAGCTTTGATTGAATTTTTGGTTTGCCATGTGATACGCGTAACGTGCTCAATGTAATGCTAACTGCCAGAAGCGTAATACTCGTACATTGAATGCGTTCCCGATTGTGTTCATATAAAATAAGGCTGCGGTGGTGGATTCATTTTCTGTGTTGGAGAATAAAAAAAAAATGACATAAAATACAGTTGAAACCTTATGCTGCCTACACTTTTTGTGTGTTGATATTTTGTTACAATAAATACGACAAAACGGCACGGGTTTGATTTATGGAAATGTACGCATGTATGGGCCACAATCTACATGATAAAAAACAGCAAGGCGTTTGCACAAAAAACGGGAATTTGACACCCATTCGTCAATTTGATACGATTATTGAATTTAAAAGAATGTCACGATTTTTTTTTTTACTTAGTCCTCATTTGAATTGTTTTGTCGGATTATTTTTCTTTCAATATTGCTTTAAAATATGAATTACAGCATTCTTGTTCACACCAACACCCAAAAGTAATATACACCTTTTTTAATTATAATTCAGATATTACCAAGTGTAATTAAGATTTTTCAATTGTAATTCAGATATTGTCAAGTGTAATTTAATTTATAAACATTTGAAAAATCTGAATTACACTTGATAATATCTGAATTACAATTGGAAAAGGTGTAGAACTTAGTCTTCAGATTCATTTAAATTATCAGTCCACTATTACTCAAATTAATAATTTTTCCGTCAATCCCTTTAACTTATTTATTGAAACTAATAGTGGTGCAGTAAAGATTAGTAACATATGTACTTCCGATTTCAATCAATAGTTGCGTTCTATTGAGATCCCAATTAGTTTATTTATATTTTCAACAGAGAAACTTTCTCTAGTCGACAAAAGATGGCGCTCTTTAAAAGATGTTATAAATGTTTTCTTTAAAAAAAAAATTCAGTCGGCTGCATCACTTGTTGGCAACATAAACAAATTACATTTCATTTAGTTAAAGTCATAAATACTAAACATAGCAAGCAGTTAAATGCAATTAAAACTAATTAGCCAAAGTAAAATTCCCGATCCAATCGTACCAACCCTGTAGACCCAAATTATGGTTATTGTCTTAAATACATAATGAGCTCCACTTGCGGCCAATAGAGTAATATATTTATCAAATTAGTAAGCAGTCGAAAAAAGTAGGGTTTATTTAGTGGTTGCACTGCATATAAAATTTCAAAAAACACTGAATGAGATCTCAATAGAACAAGTCTATTATAAGTTACCTAATAATCAATAATTAACGTCTACTTAACACAATTCACCATAATTCAAAGCAAGTATTTATTCCGTCTAATTAATTATTCGCATATACAAAGACTTCATTGAACCTTTACTCCTTTTGATGATTATTTTAATGAATTCAAATTAAGTCTACGAGACGCGCCGCGCCGTTTCAAGAGACACTAAAAGGGGTTTAGCTAAATCACATCATTATCATTATTACACATAATGTACATAATAAATACTCGCACATTAATATTTTAGGCATGTTTGCTCACTTGATCATATTTTCCGCGATGCTACATAATTATGAGAAGAATAAAGTATAATATGTACCGTATTATTATGTGGAACAGCTTTTTCATGTACATATATTTTCCGCATGCGTGTTTATTGCATTTTACACATAACATAATAAGTAACATAAATTCTGTGAGAAAGAGCTTTAGTACCGGCATACAGATTGTGTCGGAAGCTTGGCCAAATATGTTTATTACGGCTATATAGGCGCACTTTCGCAGGAGATGGGATGAATTGAAAGTTATTACCATAAAGTAGACTTAAAGCTCGTATACACAATTGCGTGTATGCAACAAAAACTACATGGCAGGGAAAGTGAGGTGTGAATTTATTGCGACTTTGTGCAAAATAGGAAAGTGTCAATATTTTAAATTGTAGTCATTGAAATCAATTAAAGAATATTTGTGAAGGTTTTTATATTATACAATGCTAGAGCAAGAATAATAGAAATAAAGATTACGTACTTCGAAGTTTCAAAGTGGTTTTTGCATGTACGTCACGCGATACTTTTTACGTTGTTGAAATGCATTCGTTTGTTTTAAAATGACACAACACAATCTATTATTCTTGGTATCGCGTGACGTCAGAAAAAAAAACCAACATGCGCAATGCGTTATCTGCATTATTCTATTCAATTCTAAAATTGTTTTCTTTTATATTATTTATCTTTTCATTTTTTAAAAATGTTTCTAAATTTTTTTATTTTTTTTATTTTTTCCTATATTCTGTGTACTGTTATTATTTACATTTAAAAAGAACCAACTAAATTAGTGAATTATGGACAGCAAAAAAGAAAATTTCAAAAAACTCCGTAGCTTCGTTTCCGACAAAACGACATTAACTTTTTGTCAAAATGTACACGAATGCAATTATTCACTACTCCAGTGTGTGGGGTGGCAATACATTGCAAGGGAGATCTTAACAGCGATAACATCAAGATTTGATAAAACAGGGGAGGTTGTTGTTGCGTGTAGTTTGAACTCATCTTCCTTTTTATTTGATTGTGAGTTATCTCCATAAATGTAGTCTGGAGGCTCTAGAAGTGTACGTTTGGCGTCGAGTTTATGTAATATTTAAAGCAATCATCAACAAGTTGTACCGTTCATACGTTTCTAAACTATCTTATATATAGGCATTTAAAGCTCAAGAGAATTGTCTGTCGTAGAAAGTACACACCCGTTTTATTTACTTGACAACAGTGAAGCAATTTAATAAAAAAGGAAGATGTGTTATAATTTTTATAGTTTTAAAAGTATGCGAAAGGATAAATGGCAGAAAAGAGCATGAAAAAAATTAATAAACATTAAAGGACTTAAAACTAATTCAATTTCATGCATTTTTTTTTTTATAGAAAAGTGGTGAAATAATTTTTTTTATGGGCCAACAAATTATGAATCGTAATTTTTAATTCATATCCGTTACCATTCTAAAAAGGACCAATTCAAATAATAAATTTAAGAACATGTGAGACGTCTTTTTGCGTGCTTTAATTTAGAAAACAAAAAAAAAATTCTTCAAAATAACTCTCACAAAAAAAAGGATGTTTTTATTACGATGGGGCGTAAACTTAAATTGAGGTGCTATACACGTCAAGGTGGTCGGTTTACATAATTGGAGCATATTTAGGGTGTATCGGGTTTTTATTTTCTAGGCAGCATCACGTAGACCTTCTGGAAACTGAGAAATTATTTTCGATTAGGGATCAAAGTACATAATACAACCGAGAAGGTTGTGAATGTTGTTTTTATCGTCCTTTTTCAGCAGTGGGTATCCTTTTTTTTCATACAATGCGACTCTCAATTTTTTTTTTGAAGGACATGCAAATCCTTTTTCAATTATTTTCACATAATGTTAGGCAGTTTGGGTGATTTACATTGAAATGTTGGTGTTTACGGACTTTAACTAGTCAAGGAATCAACTAGACTTTTAAAATATATTGCATAACTTTAAGGACATAATATTACCACAGTTGTTGAAATAAGTTGCATTTCTCATATCCTTTTTGAGTTAAATTTTTGTTGAATATTTTTATGCAATTGAAAATGTTATTGTTGATCATATTGAATGCAGAAAATGCATTAAGTTTACGAACAAAATATTTACAATGATGGAATTTATTGCATCAAAGGGATTATTGAACATCTAGAATAAATTGTGTTTTCTCCCAATAAACGTATTGGGCATCGAGCGTGGGTTGTGTTAAATGTGCATACCAGTTGTCTCGCATGGAATCCACATTGCAACACGTACGGTCCATGAATTTCCTATCACAGCATCTTGTATGCAAACTAGAAGAGGAAAAGCAAACAAAATAAGAAACCGGATTGAATTTATTGGAAATAATTTAAGAAGAAAAAATAGTATATTAAATATATTAGAATAAATTGAAATAAATTTAATAACATTTTTCTGTATTGTAATGTCTTAATTACTACAAAACGGAAGATAAAATATTTATCGTTTACGGACAATTAATTAAGAAATCGGAATTTATTGATTCTTAATACCCGTGTAGTTGGAAGGAACAATCAATAAATTGTGAATTATTGTACAAACAGACATTCTTTTAACGATATTTTTTTTATACATAAATCCCATGTTTTGTGTAATATTCACGCCTTTGGGACTCATCACTTGCGTTGCGTACAGAGCAATCTATAACAAAATAACAATTGCAAGTCAGTTTCGCTTGATTAATCAAAGGCAGATTGTGTTCTTTACGTCTTCAACTTGCACACCGGGACAACACCTACGCTTTTCATTTATTTACGGTATGTTTCACATAAAGGGTGGCCACAAAATTTTAGAATTTACGACTACTCATGAGTCATGTTACCCACTGAATAAAATCAATCTTTAAAGGTTAAATTAATAATAAAAAAATCCTTAATATATTTCATCTCAAAATGAATAAATTTAGAGCAAAAAAAAAATTTGCCCATGAAAATAAACTTTTCCGTGGTTAAATTACTTTTACAAAAATTTAAATACATAACCGTGGATAAAAACTAGTATTAAATTATTGAATTAAATTTAGACTAAAAAATAAAATTCGCCCATGGAAATAAATATTTCCATTGTTTTTACCTCGATAAAAATCAGTATACGTAAATAAACGCCGACAAAAACAGTGTTCTAAAATTTTGTCTACATCTTCGTATTTGAATAAACCTGTTTTGTCATTGATAACTCATTGTGATAAATTATTTGTTCATTTATTGTACTCAATAAATGAAGGATAAAAACACATTATATTTTTAAAGTTAAGCAATAAAGCCCATAATAAGAAACAAAACGCATTTTATTGGAACTACCCTGTACATTGTCCAATGCCAACAAAACAAACCGTCATGTCCTACTGGGAAATTTTCCCATTAATAATTTCTCACTGAGTGTCCCTCAATGAAAGACACAACTGGCAGCATCAATTGGAAGTACAAATAAAGCAAATTCCTTTATTAAATACCTATATTTTATTATTAATGGATTCTTTACATATTGCAGACTTAATTAAAATGTGGAAACGACCAAATTCAATAAGTTGAGCTTTCATTGTTGAATAAAGATTCGTGTGTAAATCATTTGCAATGGGTGATGCCACGAATCTCAATGTATGGACGAACTTTAGTACAAATAATTGCAATGCAATATGTCGCCCTCCTTTGAACCAAACAATGAAAACTTTTGTAAATGTGAAAAAATATTGTGTTGGGGAATTGTAAAAATTCTTTGCGCACAATTTAATCAGATTCATTAAATCGGTACAGGTCCAATGTCGTATATAATGAATTGAATGAAATTCCATCAGTCATTGATTTACTGGTGGCATTTTTGATGGGCACGGCAATCACTAGTATTTATTGGCGATGGCATTTACGTAATAAAATCAATTAGTTTGATGTTTGAATTGAATTTATGAGCTTTAACGTATATTTGTCGCGTTCTATTGAAATTTCTTTTAGTTTATTTTGATATTTTGCAAACGGCAATGCATGATACAAAATAAACCTTGATTATTTATTTATTCGGTATATTTGTTAATATATTGGCCGCTAGTTGCGCTCATAATTTAGTTAAGAAATTAACCATAATTAGGGATTTTTTACTTTGCGTTTTTAACTAGTTTTAATTGCATTTCATAACTTGCTATATTAACTATTTATGATTTTAACTAAAAGAAATGTACTTTGTTTACGTTGAAAACAAGTGATAAACATTCAGGATTATTACTTTAAAAGGGCGCCACCTTTTGTTGACTAGAGAAAGTATTTCTGTTTAAAATATAAATGAAATGTTGTGCTATTCAAAATAAACTAAATGATATCTCAATAGAACGGAACTAATTATTATGGAATGTGAATAAATTGTGAAATAAATAAAATAATAATAAAATAAAGGAAAAATTATTACACAATTTTAATTGATGCTTTTCACTTTAAATTAATTTAGTAGGCCAATTTTATTTAAATATTTTAATGACAATATTATGTTAAAATTGGGGGAAAAAAATAAACAACCTTTAAAACTCATTAACATTTCGGGTCTTTTAATAAAACGTAGGAGTTATTATATTGTAAAAACCATGTAAAAATGAAATTCTTATATTAAAATCACAATGAAATTTTGCTTGTGGGAAATTGCCTGAAAATCCCAATAAATCTCTTGTATGTATCAATGTATATTTTCCACATTCACTCAGCGTATTAACATAATAAAAGAAGGAGGTATTGAACACCAGTATATTATGGGAATAGGTGCATGCACTAAATCTCTTCGCATTGTACAGTCTGAACATGTTTTCGTCAAATAAATTGCCCCGACAGATGGAAATTATTGCTGTCACTTGCCACTTTATCATTCTATTTGCGCGGTAACTTGGGATAAAGCCTATGTGTGTTATACTGCGAGTATTATACATTCGAGGTCGATGTATACAAAACATGTACACAGTGTACACTGATATGAAAGGAACCCGAACACACGTTCGACTGTAATTGCTACCGTTTTTATCCAAGCGAAAAATAAAATTGAAATATCGACAAAAGTGACGTCAATAACAATGTATTGTATACTGTGTGTGTGTGTGTGTGTGTGTGTGTGTGCACGGTGAGAGCTTGCCATTGAAAAGCGTTATAACACAGTACACACTTCAAATGTGAACCCTGCAAAATAAGACCGACAAAATGCAGACGAACTTGGGAACAAAAAAAAAAAAAAAATACGCAAAAAAAAACACATTGGAAAAAGGGAAAAAGTGGTCGTAAATAAAGCTTACTCAAATAGCGTGGCAATTTAGCACGCTTCAAACTATGTAACCTATGCGTGAACTCTCTTGTCGGTGTTGCCAACAGTTACAATACTTTTGGCCCAAAATACGTAACTCTTGGAGTATTGTCAATTTCTTCACACTCCCCCATATTTATGTCACACAAATGTTATAAATTACCGTATCCCGGACGCAATTGATTTTTGCTCACTGATTTGCCTGATTTACAAACACTGAGAGCCGTAACCATTATCTAAAGAAATATAAAAAGGGGGAAAGTTCAGTAAAAAAGGTAAATCCTTTCAAAGTTTAAGGTTAATCAACTATTTCCACAAACTTAATTAAAAAACATTGATTAACTTGCATTGTACTCAATTTAAATAAATTTTAAAACAAAAATCACAACAATTTAATTAAGGACTTCAATATTTAAATTAAAGTAATAAAAATCGCCAATCCATCGCCGTCCCCCATCTAACTGAATAACCAATTTAATCACCGCAACGAAACAAAGCCCATAATGAACATTGAAAGAATAATATTGGATCAATGGTGGAAGAGAATAAAAAATAATTGGATTGGGAACGATATCAACTCCCACATTGTGGCACGACTATTCTCCAGTTGTTGTGCCAAAGATTTACGCTTTAAAAACAAAACTTTTACCTAATATAAATGCTTGTCCTTCTTTAGAGCAGCTTGCAAATCCCCAGGAGATATATGGGCGATATGGTTCGCAACAGTCAGCCAACCAACCAGCCAGCCACCCATCCGGCAGCGCCAACAGAATGAGGATTGTGGACCAAAATATGTGCACAAACAGCGAAATGGGAAGCGACGATGAATGTGTACACACGGAGAATTTATTGGCACCATTTGATTACATTGCCACTACTATACTGGTGTATGATAAAGAAAACTTTTTGCAGCATTAATATTCGTTACAACTTATAGGATAATGTGTGGTGTTGTTGGTGGTGTACCTATTTCGATGATGGCGTTACATTTCTGCCAATTATTTTTGTCAGTGAACTATGAGAGGGATATGCATGTGAGAGATGCAAACATTTTTATGCATGTAAAGTGTAAATACGAGTGTTGAATTTATTGGGTTGGTGATATCCTAAAATTTATATGTCGAGTGTAAAAAGTTTTCAAGTTTTTAATGAGGTACTTACTTCTTTTCCAATTTAATCTGTGTCTTCTTGATTTTATTATTTTGAAGCCGAAACAGTATAAGTATTTTAATTTTGAATTCATAGATGTGTCCTTTTAAATTTTGCGTTCCAATCGTACCAACCCTGCGGACCCAAATTAATATTATGGTTAATTACTTGACTAAATGATTAATTAAATGCCAGCGCTCCTTGCGGCCAGTAGATTAATAAATATATCTAATGTCAATATAAAACTACATCGCAGGGAGAGCGAGGTGTGAATTTATATACGACTGTTGCTTAACTACATTTTAATAAAGCTTTTTGGAGATATGAAAAATTTGACCTTGAAATTTCTTAATTTTGACCTTGATTTTTGTCCCAAATTGGTACTTTTATTGAGATTATCAATAATGTAGAACATCATAGTACCCTAAAACATATAGTATTTGAATTAAAAAATTTCATTGTAAAAATATGACCTTGAAATGTTCATCAAGTTTTCTTATTTTATTTATTCCTACAATAATGTGAAATTTTTTTTTCAAAAATAGTAAGGGTTTCTGAGATACGTGCGCCGTACGCCGTACGTCGAACCTTGAAATTTCCGATTTCGACCTTGAAATGTTCAGCAAGTTTTTTTGTCTCATTTAAGCCTACAATAATGTGAAAATTTAAAAAAAAAAATATTAAAGATTTCTGAGATACAAAAAATTTGACCTTGAATTTTTCGATTTTGACCTTGAAATGTTCCGCAAATTTTCTTATCTTATTTTATCCTACAATAATCTGAAAGAATTTTTTTGATATTATGCAAGGTGGCTGAGATAGAAAAGTGGGCTTTGTCCTTGTCCACCCCCTTTTTCGCCAGAAGGAGCATCTTGCGGGATATAGGATATATGCAGTTTTGTTTAAGATACCTTGAAGATTAATTATTGTGGAAATGAAAAAAATCGTAGGACCCATTTTTGAGCCCCTATACGAAAAAAATTCTTTTGGCAATAACTTGACCTTGAAGGATCTGACCTTGAAAAATCGAAGATCCTATTCTTATATTTTTGTTTAATAGTTTACAAAAAAATTTCATACAAATCGGCCCAGCAGTTTGTACGGCGTACGGACGTACATTCACAATTTTTTTTTCTAGACCACTTTTTTGGACTCAGGGGGTGTCAAAACAAGTTTCTGCATCGTCAACTGTTTTTCCCAAAAAAAAAAACGGAATGCAAAAATTTATATATTATGCCCTTAGGGTCGTATATAAATTAAAAATTAATTTTTTTGTCGTTGTTGCAGTTCCCGTCATCAATTTTGCCGGTGCAGTTTGTGCTTTTGCCCTTCATTTTTTTGCAACTAATGCTGTTCCCATTGCCCTTTACCATTGCCATAGCATTAATTATTTAAATATGCTTCCCAATTTCCTGGAAACGACATTGTGGATCAATGCCAAAAACATAAACTGTAATATTTTTATGCTACAATTCAAGTTTAATAAAGGTCAATAATTCAATTTTAGTGTTTGCATTTTCTCTGTGAAAATTGAAATGCGACATTTAATTATTCATGATTTTTTTATAAACATCAATTTGTAAAGCATAGACACAAAAAGTTGTTATGAGCATAAGTTATTGAAATATTTATCCCCTAGTCTCCAGGCAATACCCCGCAACATAAATAATGCGATAGCAACGAGAAATCTCTCCGTCGCGTCATAAAAGCAGTCACGGTAGTTACTTCCTGAATTTTTTTAGAACAATATTTTTCTTTACATTATGAAATTATTGAGGCATGAATTTTTGTTCAGGTTCATGAATGTTTTCTGTTACACCCAAACGATTTTTAAAATACTAGTAACTTTATTGACATTGCAAAGTTCACAGTGGAGCAAGTAAAGTTCATTGTGTGGGCATGAAATTGTAAATAATATATTCATATTTACGTGGATTGATAAACAAGTTGATTGAAGCTACTCGTAAATACAGCTAAAAACTTATTAATTTACAAGTAATTTCGATAATTAAAAAACAAGGAATACTTTTTGTTGAACCTTTTTCCATTACAATATTTTTATTGGGGATAAAAACGTCACGCATTAATCTCACACTTATCGACAAACACTGATTACAGAAACCTAAAATCTAACAGTAATTCAGTAATATGTTCATTTAGTGAAATAAAACATCAGAGAAGCCTCGATCAGTTATCCTTCCTTATGTTGGAGGGTAGGGGGGATGATTTCGTTGTGCTTATGTTTAAGTTCGTAGATTGTTGGAGATAAATATAAAGATATTTGTGATCATAAAACTTTGTTTCCCAAAACATATTACTCGTGTAGAATGTTGGCCCAGTATCCTTTTCCCATTTGTGAGTTCACTTACATGACACATTTTTGTTATTATATTTTGGTGTAGTCTGCATCGGATGTTCTGTCACAAAATGTGTATTAACTTATAAGTTATAATATGTATTATGAAGCGGCGATGTAATATGTTTGTAATTTGAGAAGTGATTTAAGCGGAATGGTTTAAGGATGAGATAATAATTTACTATAAAAAGAGAAGCGATATAACCATTTTAACAATGGGGAAAGGATTCTATTTCATTGTGCAATAATTTGGTGTCGCATTTCCGATTTGTCAACATGATTGACGTATTGTAATCTTATCAAATTTTAAAGTTCCTTACAAAGAATTCGTTGTCTTCAATTCAAGGATTATTCTTAAAAACCAAGACTAATCTTGATTTATAAAAAAAATTTAAAGTTTGTAAACTTTTATCCACTCCCCGACCTCCTCAAGGTTGCAATTCGAATATCTTCACCCACATTATGGATGAATGTTCTCAACTGTGTGACACAATCATTTTAAAAGTTTAGTGTACGTGTCCCGAAGGGATGTATCATAGAATGCGCATTGAATGTGGCTGTTTGTTGCCGAGAGCAGATATAACTTTGCCCTAAGCAGTGAGACGTTCAACTTCAAAGACCATGAAACAATAAACTATTGTTGTATTTGCAAATTTTCTGTGAATATATAGTATTCGTCCAACTGAAAATATAACAATCAAATACCCATTTTGTCGGCTCCTTTCTTTGTGTGGCTCGTGTGTTTGTGTGTATTGTAAATTTAAGGCAAATAAAAAAGGGATCAGTGTGACATTGTAGTTTACATAATGTTTACGGTCGCTTTTCTGTACACATGGATTGGGTGTCGCAACAAAATACACACACACACACACACACACACACACAACACAATATTATGTGTAACAATGTGAGGAGACGAAATGGCGCTGAAGCTTCAACCGTCCCCAACCCACATGGCCGTTTATACTGTAAATGATCGAAAGATGCTTCGAGCTTTGTTTTATCACCAATCGGGATTTTGTGCCTCTATTTATATAAAGTTGCTGAATCTTAACTCAACCGAATGGAATATACATTGAAATTATTTGTTTCAAAATTGGATTGTAAATCTTGTTAGGGGGATGTGTGTTGTGGAAAATCCCTATAAATGTTAGTTGCAGGACACAAAATTCAGGCATGTAACGTTATTGTTTTGCAATACATTTAATCAGGCTGCCCATTTGTTGTACTTTATTGATACATTTTGATGTCCTGTTTCACATTAAGGATATTAAGTTTTATTATAATGCTGGGGTTTAAATAATAGCAAACAAAAATGTTTAAGTAGCTTAAATTTATTTTTAAAATATTGATAACATATTTTTAAATTGAATTATTAAATTGGTAGAATAAGTATTTAATTGTAGAAACCCACCCACAGGACGACTAAAAAAAGGATACATTGGAATTTTGTTATTAAAACCTCTGTCACGCAATGTTTGAGGAAATTTAAACGTTAAAATGTTACACAAAAGCATAAATTTCTAAATGGAAACACTCAAATTAAATTACACAGGTATTTATTTTAATTGTTTTTAAAGTTAGGCTAACTACAAGATAACATTTCTTTTCAGCAATCACTGGATAAACGACAAGCGTCTACTGCCCAGAAGCAAAATCACGGTGCTCCAGGTTAATTACACTGTAGGTGTAGTAATTAGGGTGTTCATTTTCAAGTTCTCTAATTTTACAATTGTGTTAGCACATTGTAACATGTCGATTTATTGTCGCTATACGGATTATTACAAGATGAACTCGTAATGTTAAGCATTGTTGAAGTGATGCTTATTATAAGAGTATTGTTATTTAACGCGTTAGATTTAACACTTTTTAGAGAGGAGGTGAAAATAGCGAGCCGCAATGTGTAGGAGAGAAAGAGAAAGTGTAAGTCTAGCGTTAAAGAAAAGAGAGTATCGAAAGTTAATGCGTAAGAGAGGGAGAAGGAAATTTTTACATGAGTCCAGGTGTAGACTAAAGCCAAAGAATCGGTGCGCGGATGGAAGCGTAGCAGGGAAACAAACACACGAATTTATTCGTGTAGCGTTCGTAAGGTGTGTGGGCAGAGAGTATTGTCCAAAAAGTAAAGAACTACTTGGGAATTAAGCCGCCATTTTATTGTATTTTTTCATACAAACAATTCTCTCGGATGACGTCAAACTGTCAAAATACGCAAACATTTAGTTTTTTGATTATGGGCAGTGGGGAAACCATCGTGACACTGCGAAAGAATTGACAGAAGGACCCTTCACATTTTTTATTTCGTGGTATTGAGTATTTACCTTATTTTTTATGAATATAACATTTTTGTAAAGAAATTTACAGTACTAAGTGAAATTAAAAAAGGGGGAAAAGTTGTGTGGGTATTGTTGCCAAATCATTGCTCATAAATACATTACAAAAAAAAAAAATTCTGAGAATTCATCTTAATTATTTCTCACAATGATCCTTGTTTCAAAAAGTTTGAAGAGTGGTGGATGATGCTGAGTGTTGTTCTTTAATTTGTCACAGAAAAGGGAAAAATTACCAAAATAGTCCTTTTTTCTACGAATTTTACCGTATTTTGTGTGCGTGGGTTTTTTTTGTGGTATTTATGTTCTTTAAATTTCATGAATTTCATTGAATAACACGACAATTATTGTAAAAATAAACAAAAATAAATTTTAATTGGCGCATGCTTTAGAATTAAATTGTGGCCCCAAAATTGTTGTGAAGTACCTTTATAATAAATGCATGGTACTTAAAATTGAATGAATTTATAATTTTGGTTTTATAAACAAATGTAAAAACATGCTACTCACATTTATGCTTATTATCAATAAACGAAAGCATCATTGAAATAAGCTCCCCCCCCTTCCGGTAACGTCATTCCCTGGGAATGACGCCACATTGTGCCAACAAAATCATGAAGTGCATACTCAAAAGGCAATTCATTTCCAAACATACAACACACAAGTGGCAGCTGCTTTCAAAAGTTTAAATGAACCATTAAATCAAAGCCATTGAGATTAAATTTGGCGCAACGAATGGCATCGGCGTTAATTTTGAAACAATCATTTTAACTCACATCCGATGGTTGATATAATGCGAGTGGCGTTACACCAAATTCATGGCAATGAATGTTTACAGATGGAACACACATGCACCGCGGCAGCATATTTAACCACACATGAAAATGGCATTGGCGAAAATAGGGGGAGGGGGCGGTTTGCAAAATAATACAACATGCATGCCACCTAAATAGTTTGTAGTTTGCCAATATTGTATCCAGATCATAATCCCACATACACGCGAAAGGATATCACCGCTCACTGACTGTGCAAACATAATCACATATTCATATATGTTGTGCAATGTGACAAAATAAACGTTTATCTCGGTATTATTATGTTTTCTACACACGCAACACTCAAAACCATTTGAAATTGGTTTGCGCGCGCTATGAACACAAGCACCGCATATTGTGCTCGAAGCTCAAACAATGTGCCAAAAAAATTAAACTAACACAAGCACGCTCAAAACATAAACTCACATTAAACATATGCATGTGGGGTAAAAAAAAATGGCAGACAAAAATGGCACACAAAAATGGCACACAAATTATTCATTATACGGATGTGAAATGCACAGACCATATTAATGGCAGAATGCTTTCTTCTTTTAGAGCTTTTGTGGCCAAGTTTTCCGCCCCTATTGTTAAATGTATACAGTACCCTAATGTTATAGGAAACCACATGACCATCACAATGTTTGCGCTGCATGTTCATTGCTCCTTTCTAATTACGCAGGCAGCACCGCGTGAAAGAAATATTTGGCAGCCACACAATTAGGATTTAGAGCCTCTGGGTGGGTTCAACGTGGGCTATAATATGTGGCTGATATCTAAAATACAGTGGGTGCCGAGTCCTCGCAAACAACACACAACGCAAGCATGTTTGCTCATAAATATTTGCAAGAGCACCGAGTACATTGTGTGTGCAAATAAATTGTTTTGTTTACCTTCTATCGTTTGTGTGATTTATTCATCGTGTATGTGTTGAATGCGATGCTTCCCTCATTCATTATATTATTAATTCGAATTCGGTAAGCCCACAACACAAGTGTCCGCCTATCCAATTGGCATAATCTCTGCAATCCAGCATTTAACGCCGCTACATACAATATGACTCGCAAACATACTCGGAAATCCGAGAATTTGTGGATTTTTCATGCTTACAGCTTAAAGTAGCTCTATCATAATGTAGCTTTCATGCATCAAATGAATTATACGGTGGAATGATCCCTCTTTTCTAAATCCTTTACCCGCCTATGTGTGTGTGCGCACAGCAATACCTTCTGAGTCTACAGTTTTGTTTGTTTTGTTCGCTTTCACCGGTGCATGAATTTTCATGTGCCTTAAAAACACAAACTCACTTCCGCTTTTGTGTATAGCTACTTGGCTGTACGTTTCTTAGATGCATACATACATTTTAAATATATATATATGTAGCACAATATATGCTTTTATTTTTGAAATGTTATTCTTGACATTGTTAGCCTTTTTTTCTGTTTTATTTCAACAGACATCTTCTGTGAGGGCGCATTTCCTTTCCAGCTGAACAATATATAATATTATTACTTATATACTGTACATGGGTACCGTTGCTTCCTTCCGACTTCCATTGTCAATTCAGTGAGACGCTTCCGTACAAAACACGAAAATCACGATGACAATCACAAAAATATCGCAATTACCCAAATCCGGTTAGGGTTTCGTGAAACGTTGACAAATCCTAAATCTACACAAAGGACTTTTCTGATGGAGGAACTAACTCTATAGCTTTATGTGTTGTATAATATAATATTCGTGCGGTGGAAGGCATTAAATACAAAGCTTGAAAGTTAAACTAATTTCTTGTTATTTAATATAAAACTGGTCTTGACGAATAAATGTGGAAAATGGGTGATATTCTATTTGTGCTCTTTGTAAATATTGTGTGTTTTTGAGAAGCATTCTCACGAGTGTAATAATAGTAAATTAAATCATAACAATAGGATTTGCAATTTAAACATTTTTCAAAACAGAACTAGCATTTCATAAATGGTTGACTAGTAATTAAAGTATAAGCATTATCTCGAAAACAGTTGGATAGATTAGCATCAACGTTTTTTATGTTGTATTAAAATAAATTAAAAAAGATGACTTAATAATAAAATTAAATACAGACAAAAGTGAAGCTTTTACCGCTGTGTCTTTTTTTGCCTTTCGCGTACCGATTCTCTGTCTTTACTTTACGTACAAGAATGATATAAATAAAGATTACGCACTCCGAAGTTTCAAACTGGTTTTTGCTGCGCATGTACGTCACGTTTGTTGAAGTGTATCATTTGTTTTATAATCACACAGCACAACCTATTATTCTTGGTATCGCGTGACGTCAGAAAAAAAAGAATTAAAAGAAAAACATGCGCAATGCGTAATCTGTATTATTCTATTATTCATGCTTTACGTCCCTGCTAGTGCAGTGAAACCTTCTCCTTCTTTCATGCACCTACTGTCGATTTTGCTTTCCCTTGAACGCTAGAGTTTCACTTTCTCTTTTTCTTTTTTTCTCAGTGGCATTCTATTTGAGCACCCTTTATAAAAACGTTAAATCTAACGCGTTAAATCGAAGAAATTCCATACTTTTCACTTCAATAAAATCAAAAATTTTAATTATTAAATTTTTAAGGTTAAAATATTTATTTTTAATTATTTTAAGGAAAATTAGACAACTATTGAACCACGAATTGAATCATTTTTACTTTTTTTACACCAGTTCATATTAGCTAAATTATCTAACAAAAATGTTTTTTTTTATGTTGTAAGCATTAAATTTGAATGAAATTTCAATATCTTAAAAGTACATATTTAGTTGTCAAGATCAAAGATCTGTTTCCATTAAAAAAATTCTTAAAACAATAACATTTTAAAAGATGAATGTCTTTTTACTATCTTCTGGGATTTATTTACAACATTTTAAACGTCTCATCCTGATTCCTGCCACACAATGCATTTCATATTTTGAATAGCTCTTTCATTATATTATGTTTCATTGTACAAACAGTTGAAGCTGTAAGCAGTTATTATGACAAGAAAACTATCACTAAGTTTGCAAAATTCTACTGAAGATGTTTACATCCTCAATAATAATCTTTGCGATGTTATCACCACACGATATTTTGTATACTTGTTTATTTACAAACTTCTCGTTCACCACCATATTACATATTATTGGAAGAAATCTTTAGCACAAATAAAAGCTTCCAGATATTTTCAGTTCGGTACACAATGCACCACAGCACCTCGACAATATGCCGCAGAATGCACGAGTGCATAATATTATCTGGGAGTAAATGCACATGCTCTTTGGTTGTAATAAAATCCGTAAAGCTTTCGCTTATCGCACATTAGAGTGGGAACGTATGCAGCCAGCGACAAAATTGTTAAGCATGCATAACAAAATAATTTTTCACCTACATAAAAGAGTGCATTGTGAAACAGATTTGACAAAAAAGTAAAAAAAATCCACTTAAATTATTATTTAAGCTCAACAACAGCTTTCCTTACGTAATGCCATCAAAGATTTTGCGCTTTAGCTATATTCAGAGCCTGCATTTATGTTATATTGCAAGCAACCTGTTTTGTTGATGTGCACTTTTAAAATGCAGTTTTCATGCACGTTAACACACTTACAAAATGAGTGCCATTTTCACGGTATTTATTACATAATATTATAAATGTTATTACATTATATTATAATAAAGGTGTTCCCCAAAATAAATTTTCAATATGTCGACGATGCAAGAAATTCACAGAAAACGATTTGTCGACGCTTTAAAGCATAGTTTAACAACTGAGAGCGTAATAATTGGCATGCATGAAATTGCATCTTTGGAATATAACACATTTAATATGTGATATCAAGTGTGTTCGTGATGCATAGCTGCATTATTACGATGCACTTTAATGCATGTTGTTATGACAAACAACAACTGCAGACTGCGTATAAATGAAAGCACCAAGTTAAGTGCACAGCCACTATGTAAATAATGTACCTACTTGATTTATGACGTTTTGCAGTGAAATTTGATACGCCATCGTTTTACGTTGCATTGCAATATAAATACACAGTTGTAATCGTGTAATGAATTTAATTGCATTCAAACAATGCACTTAACATTCGTTTCTGGGATTTCAATACAATTGGAATTTCAGATGTGTGGTTTTGATCACACTGCTAACATACTTTTGTAATGGTTATTTAATGTGCGTGCATTGTGCAATGATGCATTTTAATCAAGATGTAGTGATTTCTAGATTTTCTGTGAATTTTTGGTAGTAAAAAGTGTTTAATTTAACACATTTTGTTTACCCTCAAAGGTATGTAAAGATTTTCGCATTCCGAACTTTTTCTGAAGTCTTTGTGATGGAGAAACCCGTTTTGGGCTCTCAGAACAGAAAGTCGAAAAAAATGGTCTACAAAAAATGTGCAACTATATTCCCTCATCATATCTTAGAAACTACATGATTTCAATGAAATTTTTATTTAAATAACGTTAAATATTAAAGAAACAAAAAAAAGAAACTCAAGGTCGCTTGTATGGAAGCTCAAAGACAGCTTCAATGATTTTTTTAATTTAAACAACGTTTAGCCACAAAGATATTCTGGACGTAACTTATTCACGTAATATCCTTAAATTTGGTCCTTCTTATAATACATAAAAGGGGTTGGACGCAATTTTTATCTCAGAAACCATAAACAATATGAAAATAAATCTTTCACATATTATTTATAGTGTTTTATAATAAAAAAAAATTGCTTAGCATGTCAAGCTCAAAATCGGGTCAAATTAAAATTCAAGGTCAACCTATTTATATTTCCGAAACGTTGAACATTTTATATAATTTTTTTCCTCACTCTATTGTTGCTTTTGATAAGACAAAAAGCTTAACTGAACATTTCGATGTCAAAAATAAAAATTAAAGGTCATACATTTTACATCTCGAAAACTTTGAATATTTTAAATTTTTTTTACATTATTTCTGCTTATAATAATATAAAAAAAACATGCTGAACATTTCAAGGTTAAAATTTGAAAACTCATGGCTTCAGTATCATCACGCAAATAATTCAAAAGCTCTTTCTTCTGTTATAATTGTGTTCTATCGTATTACTAATTTCAATAAAAGGAACATTTTCGTAAAAAATCCAAGGTCAAAATTAATTAATTTCAAGATCACAGAAGTACTTACCACAATTTTAAAGACAAATAAGCGAGCTTGTAGACACAAAAGATAAGAAGACTGAAGACACTATTGATGAAGACAGCAAAGTTGTCTTAAAAATTAATCTGAAGGACGCGGTGTTTGGATCGAGACAATTGGCTGGGAAAATTTCAGGAGGCCATGGTACGATTTAAGCTTTCCCTCCGTTTAAGAAACCATTATTTTAAAGCATTACTAATGCTTCAACAAAATTAAGCCCAGCAAGAAATAAAATTCCTACATTTCTAAAATAAATACACAAATTAGGATTTCACAAGGAGCTCTAATTATAATGTTGTAAAACAAAGTTTACAATTTAATAAATAGAATATTTAAAACAGAATCCTTACAACAAATTTAATATATTCATAACAATTTACCAGAATTTATATATTTAAAAAAATTCCCTCTAGTAACTAAACATTTGTTGAAAGTTCATTGCCAAAGTTTCATATTAGGGAATATGTATTTGTAACTAAATATAGCTAAATATATCCTTAAAATACATAAAACTGTATATTTTGTAAACATATACGCATCAATGTGAAGTTTCATAACATTTAAGTATACAAAGTGAGTAGAAACCTAATCTAAGTAAGTTACTGCATGAAAGCGAACTGCGAAGAGTTTTTTTTTTTGCATTATTTTGCATGACATGACGACGCACCACAACAACATGGTGTACGGGTGGGAAGATACATACAACAATATGCAAATCAAGTGAATGAACACAGGCGGGTGCAGTCAGTTGAGAAAAATGCCAGCCATCTCCGTTGTGTGTGGCTGCTTTGTGGCAGTTGAATTTCGTGCTTTAATAGATGCTGTGGCGGGTGGCCTCTCAACTGTGGAATATTCTGCAATAGGTTATGCTGTATAGGTGTTATTAGTTAATGTAAATTCGGCACACCACACTAGATCAGTGTATTGAATTTTGTAATAGTTTTTGATTATAAATTGTTAGTTGTAAAGGAAATTAATGCATAAAGTCTATTATTTTTAGTAAAATCGATTTAATAAATTTATTATTATGTATTAAACATTTAATCCTTCAAGGTTGCTTTTTAAATTTATGAAATACGCAACATTTAATAAAAAACTGGAAAACTTAAAGTCCTTTGGCGCTGTCATTGCTGCCAAATTGCGGCCCAAATATTAGTTAAGTAATTATTTGAATTTTAAAATATAAAAAGCTCTTCACTTTAACCCAAATAATGAAAGATCACTTAAGTTAAGTCGTCTTACTTTTCACTACAATTTACTTAAAAAAACTTAACTTATTTTTTTTTGTAATTTAATTGATAAACCGTAAAAATAAATTCTTCTAAATTAATTTAAAAAAATATTTCCAGATCAAAAATCACTTTTTTTTGAAACAAAAAGTCTCGTGTAGCTCCTGCTCCCAAATAAATTATTTTTTGCAAGAGAATGCAAGCTTCATTTTGGGTCGGATTCCAAAAATGTGTTTGCTTTCTAAAGTAATATGATTGGTTGTGTTAATTTTATGGTACATGAATTTTTCCTAAGCAAGACACAGTCAAATTATCATCTGTGTCTATTTATAAAATTGAAATGAAATTTCGCCCTAAATTTTCTATAATATTGTCATTTTTTTCTTTACATTATGAATATTTCTTTTAAATTATTTTGCATATTGTGGATTTTAAATTTACGCTTAAAAAATGTTTACAAATATTTGGGCCGTAATTTGAGTACAACGACAACGCCAACAAATTGAGTGGTTTCATGTATTTGCGCTCGTTATATTTTTGAACATCCCAGCTTCGACAACTAACTGACATTGATGACTGACAAAACGGCTACATCATTTGATTAGGGAATACACGAAAATGGGCATCCAATGCAGTTCCACAAACTAATTATAAAACTCGATGCATCATAATATGCGTAACGATATAGTGTCAGTTACATCAGGACACACGAATTAACTGCATTAAGACAAACCAATAAATGCATTATTGGATGCATGTGATTGACAAATGCAAACATGCAGTGCAACAATCAACATATTATTAGTTTCAAAGTAACCATGATATATTACTGTAATTTTGGTCTAAATTTGATGTTAACAACATGAATGCATACATTCAAAAATAATTGTTTAATGTTTACGATACAAATTTAATTAATTCCACTTATTCATTTTCTTTGATTTATTTATATTTGTTATACTTATTTAGGCACACAATCTTTAAGTTGGATTTGACAAAAAATATGGGAAAGTTGTAATTTTCCTTCCATCGGAGCACAAGGGAAAATTAAGGCCTCCATAATCAATGTAATTCTAATTGCCAAATTTTCTAAAAAAAAAGGGGAGACCACACTTGCATAAAGTAATTTTTTTCAATTTTGAAAATTACGGAAAAACTAAAGTTTTAGAGGAAAGTGCTTAATTACTGAACAGCAGAAAAAGGAAAGTTTTTAGCAAGAGCTCCTTAAATAAAAATTCTTTAAATGAAATTATTAGATACCTAGAATTGGTCTAAGTTGTCCAACGTGTACAATTAATTTAATCATCGTCAAAAAAAATTAAATTATGGAAAATAATTAAATTAGTAATCATATTTAACTTAATGGAATTAATCAAATTTTACATCGCAAACTATAAAAATAATTTTTATCTAATTATCAATCCCATTATGCCAATTAAAACAAATATTAAGATATTTTTAATTTAACCGTAAGACCTTGTTTTTACACTGATACAAATTAAAAACCGTTAACGGTTTCCTTGTTATTACAAAGAAAAAAAGAAAAAAGAAAACGAGTGAAACTAATTGAATTTCGTCCACTGTATGATTCGCAGAATTCAGTACCATATTAAATCAATATTTTGGCAAAGACAACATCATCATCCCATAACGTAATTTATCGATTTTGATGTGCGCATTTCAATTAAATTTAATAAAGTATAAGTAGGTACAATAATCATCGAGGAAATTAGATTTTACGTCCCGTGTCAACTTTAACCATCAAACTTTAATTTCAATCATTTGAGTATTTGATCAAGAAGATCTAATGCAAGAGAGCCATCGGTCTGTGTGGATTCAAGAGACTTTATTGAGAGTACAAATTAATTTTGGGCACACATAAAGCATTCTGCAAATGGTTTCAACAAATCGATGAATTTCAACACTTCAAACAATTTGCAATTTAAAGTTGATTAATGGCCGCCCTGAGCCATACACAAAACTGAGTGGAAACAATTTACTTTGAAATTTTGCACCAATATTGTACCGGCTATATTTGAATAGTTATGCGGCATTTGAGCGTTTCAAAAGCTGCAAAGCCCTTATTATATGTGTACAATATTCTGGGTAGCTCGCATTGTAATGTGCAGTTATTGTTAAGTGGATTGGAATCAGGCGGCTATTGATTCTCTGTGTTTATGTGCGAGTAGTACCGTCTGTTAATTGGTTTGGAAATTAATTGTAAAGCAAGTCGATAAATCATAAAGTGTGGAAAGCTTTGAGTATGCACAAATACAGTTAATGGACGCATGCTGCGTGGTTTTGTATGCGTTTAAGAGTTTTTGCATTAAATGGAGATGCGTTAAAATTTTTTTAATTAAAATACAATTTTCGTATGGGCGCATTTAGTTTTTAAATGTATTGAAAGTGGTATTGCATAATTTTTTTTATACGGTTAAAAGCTTTTCGGAATTATTCTACAATTTTAATTTATTTTTGGGTGAAAAGGCAGAAGAACAGATGATTGAGAATTTTCCTCATCTTTGTGATTTTTTAATGCGCTATTTTTATAACATTGTTCAACATTGTAAAATTAATGCGTTCTAAGAAAACTTTAGAAAAACAACACTTTGAATACAAACCTTGATTTTTGACCTTGAAATATTAGCCTAATTTTTTTGTCTTTTAACTAGGGGCTTTAATGTAAAGTGATGTAAAATATTTTTACAAAAAGAATTGAAAAACTTGGAGACCTTTAACTTCAGTTATTTTGACCTTGAAATATTTTACTGAACTTTTAATTTAATAGAAACAATTAATAACGGTAACTTTTTTGAGTGACCAGTGCAGTGGTTAGAGAATTTTGACCGTTACTGTGGTTACATTGAAAAAATTATTTTTGAAATTAATTTAAATTAAGATTTCAATGTTTAAAAGTGATCAGTTTTTTAAAAAAAGAAAAGTAAGTAATCCTTGTCTGCTCACGACCCTCACATTCAATTTAGGTAACACATCGCAATTTAAGGTGAACTTGACTATGAAAACAACTACTCACCCCAGCAAATACATTTTTATAGCAGACAATGGAAAAACCTCAATACGTCTTGGACTTGTTTTCAATATTAAATATTGTTTTGATTAAACAGTTGCCGGATCAATGCCGACAAGACGTGAACAATGCACGTAAATAGCATGAAGAAATAACGGAAGTGTAGTAACCACAGAATTAATTAATAATCTTGTTAGTATTATGATGCATGCTTTACACCTTTCATAAAAATTAATATTCCAACTTTTATGTGCATATTAAATTCAACAAAAAAGGACGTTTCAAAATTTGAATAATCATTTTTCATGGAAATAAAGTTTTTATAACTCAGTTAATGTGTTTTAACATTGGACATGATGGGATTTTATGGAAAGCAAAAAAAGAATGCAATTATTTTTGTATGGTGTTAAATAGTCAAAGATTAAATTTTTTTTTTTTTTAAGTTTTGTTTCATAACATATTTATAAAAATAAATCAAATATTTTTTCCTCAAAAAAAAAAAATTTAAATTTAATTTTTCAACAACGTTTTGTGGCATTTATTTGTCACGCAGTAATTAATTATAAGTATTTATCTTCACAATATGAATTATCACTGGCTTATTTAAATTATTTCAGCTGCGTTCTATTGCGATCTTATTTAATTAATTCAATAGAACGGTATTTGGTTTAATTTTAAACAAAATAATGTCTCTAGTCGACAAGAGGTGGCGCTTTTTAAAGGGAATAAATTGAGAAGAATGCTTGTTTATTTTAAAACATTTAATATAATTAGTTTGCAACATTAAAAAAATCTTTTCATGTAGTTTAAATCATAATTATTTGACACAGAAAGTCGTTAAATGTAATTGAAACAAATAATAAGTACAAAATAAAAATCCCATTCCAATCGTACTAACCCTGTAGCCTCAAATTAAGGTTTATTTCTTGACTAAATAATTAATTAGCGCCACTTGCGGCAAATAGAGTAACAATTATACTGAATGAGTAAACCATTAGTTAATAGCAAGGTTTATATTGTTGTTGCATTGCATCTAAAATTACAAAATAAACTAATTGAAATCTCAATTGAACCAGGCTTTTATCGTAATTAATTAGGTTCTAGAATTTATTCACATGAGTGTAATAATTCTAAAAGTAATAAAAGATTTATCATTAAAAACTCTTTTTCACATTTAACGTAAAATGAGTATTACTGCAGTGTACAAATACCGCACAAATAAAAATAAGTGTAAAAGGACAACCTCATATCCGGTGAATTTTGTAATATAATTGTTCCAAAAAATACCCCCACACACAGGTCATTTGCACAGCACGTACCATTTAATTGGCATCACAAAACCCCAATCACGTTTGGATAAAAATATACTTTTAAATACACTTTTTAGCACATCATTAATTTTTGCAACGAACACGATTGGCGTGTGCTTTTACAAATACAACTCTAATTGCGATAGCCGATTAAATAACAGTGGATATCCGTAATAATAATTTCAATGAGTAACCACAATTAATTCCATACAATCATTAGCGCGGGTGCAGTGCGCCGCTGTATTGGAAAATGTGGGAAAACTCAGACGCGTCTTGATGATATCATCACAATGAAGAGATTGAAATCTTCAACGCCACATATAAGTTACAACTTAGAACAAAAATGCTTTAAAGTAATGCGCCTAAACAGATTTAAGGTCAGTTGCAATATAACGTACTAATTGAACGGAGTAGAGTGAGAGTGAACATTTCATTTAAAAAAATACTCGTATAAAAATCTTCCTGAAATACT
This sequence comes from Sylvicola cinctus, assembly GCA_963854165.1. Taxonomy (NCBI): domain Eukaryota; kingdom Metazoa; phylum Arthropoda; class Insecta; order Diptera; family Anisopodidae; genus Sylvicola; species Sylvicola cinctus. The sequence continues at coordinate 61,309,113 of OY974082.1, read as the reverse complement.
CTTGTTATTTTAAAGTTAAGTGATAAAAACATAATAATAATATTATGTTTATTAAAGTGATTACGGTTATAGTGCTGTTAAGCATAACAAATGTTTTATCCGATCCCCATGTGAGTGTTAATTATTATTAAAATAATGTGCAGCTTTTATTTTAAATGTGTAGTTTTATTATCAGGGAATACAAAAAGGAGATTATTTTGTGTAGTGTTTTTATTGAAGGACCTCTATCGGAAATTCTATTTAATTAAATTTTAGTGGTTTAGGTTTAAAGTGTGTTTGATAAACAATGGCGTTTGCAATTATTTTTATACGACCTACGGAGGATATTGATTGTTGCATTCACGATTACGACGGAAAAAATTTAGTGATAAGAAAACATTTTTTGAACTCCCTGAGTGCAAAAAAGTGGTCTAGAAAAATTGTGCAAATGTACATCCGTGTACCAACTTGACAGATTTATGATTTATTTCTATTGTGATGTACTAAGATATTACTAGGCTCAATAAAACGAAGAATTTAGAAAAAAAAAATTCAAGGTGAAAATTCAAAAAATTCAAGGCTCCCATTTCTTTGGAACGTTACAATTAAAAAAAATAGTCACTGTACCTAAGTATGATGATGTAATCAAAACATAAATATTGGCAAGGTCATAAAAAAAAATGGTTGATGGTCAAAAATTCGTTTTCTTTCAAAAAATATATAACATTTATTTACTCACGATACACAAACATTTTCAAAACTATTTTTGGAGTATGAATTGTTGTTTAAATGTCAACTTTAATCAAGGTGTAATTTTGTGAAATCAACTATCGAAATTAATAATTGTGATCGTGATCAACCATTAAAAGTTTGAAGAGTTTTTAATTAATAAATTAATTGGAATCCAACTGGTTACATTCCACAAGTCAAGGTCAAATAATTTTTCAAGCATTAATTAAGGTTTTCTTTTTGTGAAATATACATTTTTTTCTGATTTAATTTTCGACCAATAAATAACTAGCTTCAGTTTAGACAGTGGTTTCTAAAATAATGAAAGCTTGAGTAAAGAGAGAATCATAATTATTTTGATGTGAAGCTCTGAAATAAATTACAACAATAATAAACAGCAACAACAACAACGACAAAAAAACACTGATTATTCTGTCTTATTTAGGCACAGTTAAACATTATTACTAATAAGGCCATAAAAAAACTTTAATAAATGATTTCATAAAAATATGTGTAATAAATATTAGTTGCGTTCAATTAAGATCTTTTTAGTTTTTTTTAAAATTTTATAAGCAATGCAAAAATAAAATAAATCATACTATTTACTAAGGTTTACACATTCAGTATATTTATTACTCTATTGGCCGCAAGTGGCGCTAATTAATCATTTAGCCAAGATATTAACCATAACTTGAGGCTATTGATCTTGTTTTAATTTTGTTTAACGACTTTCTATGTTAACTATTTATTGTAATATATAACTAATGTTATATTGCAAAAAGGGATGCAGAATTTTGAATTTATTCCTTAAATAGAGCGCCTTCGTTTTGACTAGAAAAAGTATCTCTGTTTAAAAAGTAAACCAAAATATCGTTTTATTGAAATAAATAATATGAGATCTCAATAGAACGTAACTAATTATTGCATTAATGCTGTTAAATTAATTTAATGCGTGTGTCGATTGTAGGTAAAAAACATTTGGCCGTATTTTTGAATAAGTAAATTAAACACAAACAAGTAAAAGACACAATACAGATGATTGCATAAAAAAAATGAATAAATTTACAGGAGATAGGTGCTTAATAATTGTTTAGTCAAGATCAGTATAATAACAACAAACTGAATTTATTCTCACCTTCAGCTACTCGTATATATTATACTTTTCTATATTTATCGCTGCGAATTTGATAATAAGCATAATTTAAAAAACAAGTTGTGCAAATTTCCCCGATAAAGTGAAACACGTCAATGCGCATGCAACCACGTTTTGCATCAATCAAATGCACATCACGAATGTTCAATAAACAAACAACATTAAACTGTCATACTTTTTAAACATCATTGTGATGATTTAACAAATTTTTTTTTTTTGACAAACAGTTAACAAAAATTTAAATATTAAAAATCATTTCAGCATCATCACAAAAAGAACAAACGTATTGAAATAATCCTTGGTGGGGGTGCTGGTGGATACCAGCAGCCATCTTATGGGCACGGTGGACAATCAGCATCTGCTGGATCCGGAGCTTTTGCTTTCGCCGCGAGTGGTGCTGTCGCTGGAGCTGGTGGTGGTCATGGTGGTGGTGGTTATCAACACCAACCTCAACCAGTTTATCAGCATCAACCTATTTATTATCAAACACAACCAGTGTATCAGAATTCAGCACCAAGTGGTGCATCGGCGGGTGCAACAGCAACAGCCTATGCTTCAAGTTATGCTGGCGCTGCATCGAATAATAATGGACGCATATCGAGACATTATGAACAAGTACGTTTAATCAATTTTATATATAAATAAATTGTAAAAAATAGTAATTTAAACGTAATTATTTCAGAACCCATTCTTTGGCCAAACCAATACTCAACCCCAAGTGCCTTCAAAACAATATTTAGAACCACCACCACCACCACCACAGCAGCAACAAGTAGTCGTTGAAAAGCATATTGTGCAAGTACCAGTGTACGTTGAAAAGGTGAAACCAGCTCCACATCCACAAGAATGCATCGTTTGCCAACAAGGCGGTGGTCAACAAGGACACTACGCTGGCCATCAAGCTGGCGTGCCTCAGGGAAATTATCAGTCCGCCAATCAGGGAGGTGGCGCACAAGCTGGAGCAAGTGCTAGTGCATTTGCAGCTGCTAATGCAGGCGCCGCATCAGGCGGCGGTGGTAACTATGCCCCGCAGCCGCAACAGATTCAACCAACTTATGAACAACCAAAATACACTCAAGTAATCCAGCAAACGCAGCCATCCCATGGAAATAATCTGGGTGGTCAGTCAGGTGGGCAATACGGTCAATCAAACAGTGCAAATGCAGTTGCCACTGCAACGGCTACTGCAACAGCTACAGCTGGAGCGGGTGGTGGTGCTGGAAATAATATTGAAAGTGGAAATTATGGCGGTGGTTATGAAGGTGGTAATGCTGGTTATGGAGGTGGTTATGGAGGTGGTTATGGAGGCGGTTATGGAGGTGGCTATGGAGGCGGTTATGGAGGCGGTGGTGACCAAAGCGGTGGACATGGTGGCAGTTTGGGTGGCAGTATAATTAAAAGCGCCCTAAGTGTAAGTACTCAAAGCATAAGTGATAATTTATAGCCCAAATTGTGTGTGTGTGGGTGATTTAGTAAAAAAATTCTTCTTATTCCTGACTTCTTAAATTACAGATCCCTGCTGCAATTGGATCCTCCCTATTGGGACATGGCAGTGGGGGCGGAAGTGGCAACGGAGGTGGTGGATTTGGATTTTCATTAAGCAAATCTATTGATTTCCAACACCATTAAATTGTGCAGAGCTGCAATGCGTCGAGAATGTTCGTGTTAAAACCAATTTGGATTGCGACACAAATGCACAGTATTGAATACTAATATTCACTTGTTATTCTTAAATGAAATAAATAAACGTGTACATCTTAACAATACTGAGTTTTGGTGAAATTTCATCCTTCTGCAGTAGTAAATCAATGAATTGCAGAAACCAATTATTATAGCTTCCGTATGACATTGTGATTTATAATTGGTAGGCGTTAGACCAATTTCACCAAGATACAAATCAAATTTGCCCCATGTATTGTTTTAATGAAAGCCATTCTCCATTGTGAGCCCCCCTTGTGAATTCAGATAAAGGATGCATGTATTGTTACAGTAAACATGACATAAAGTAAAATTATCCCTAACTAATAACTGAAATGACACATGGCTTTCAAATACCATCTTAATTGCCTTTTCCAACATGTACACTTATCCAGTAACATTGGTTCAGTATTCATTATTAATGTTCATCAATAGAGAAGTTCCAGTATCAATCAGGGTAATATTTGCATGACAATAAATTAAATTGAGTTCAATGAACAAGAGAACAGTAGCTAAGATCTGAATTCACATTTTGCATTGCATTTGAATTAATTACTTGGTGATGCTTAGGAGACGCTCAATAAGATCTTCTCCCAAATTGACACACAAATTGATACAAAATTGAGTTCCGTAACAAATTGTTATATTTCACAATAATTATCGTTGTTCTATTGAGATCTCATTTAATTTATTTTGCAATTTAATGTGCAATGCAACAACTAAATAAACCTAGCTAATTACTATGGTTTACTCATTCGGTATATTTATTATTCTATTGGCCGCAAGTGGCGCTAATCATTTAGTCAAGGAATGAACCATTATTTAAGTCATAAAGTTGGTTTGACTATAGCAGGAATATTCCCTGGCCTATATTTAACTTGTTTTAATTATATTTAACGACTTTTTTTTAACAAAATGAAATGTACATTGTGTATGTTGCCAATAACTGATGCAGCTTTCTGAATTTATTCCATCTCTTTACTAATAGATAAGGTAGCTCTAAAAGTTTAAAAAATAACCCAAATATCGAAACTATTGTGTAATATTTTTCAAGAACCGATATTTTTAAAGCGTGGTTAGTAAAGCATGGAAAATGTGGGGATGCATGCGACCTAGTGAGACCCTAATAAGCGCTTTAGCGCCGTTTTATTACCACTAATTCCTGCGGCCACTATGCTTATCTATTAAGTTTTTAGATCCAACCAGTGGCGTTTAGGAAATATGTCGTTGGAATCTTTACTGACTGATCATTAAGGTTGTTAGGGAAGTGGTCACTGACTGTGATATTATGTCTAAGGATATGTTTAAGGATGTTTTTTTTTGTTATTGATAATAAGTGCCTACACTTCATTCCGTCTTGGATGTAGAGCGTCCATTTCCTTGAAGATTTTACTATTTTTACACTCTGCTGTCGTGAGATTTTTTGGTTCAAAATTGTTTGAAATCTCTAAATTTTATGTAGAATTTTCTGTGGTGGCTTGGAACAAGTCGTTGTTGACTACAGTTGGTATTTTAAAGCTTAATTGATATTAAAAATCATGAATTAAGTTGTCTCTCCCTTTAAGATTTTCAAGTTTGATGTAGAACTCATCTGCGTGTTTAAGATAGTTTAGATCAAAAGTCACTGAAATTACCCTGTGGCCTGTATTCAATTGAAAATTGAAATTGTCATGGATGATTAAAAATAAATACTATTAGAAGATTGTCCAATATTATTCTTGTATGTACTATTTCTCAAGTTGAAGAATACATCCTTCTTCAATTTACTTACATGCTACAGCTCACTTGACTTTATCATTTTGGATTACTTTTATTTTAATAAGATTGCAGTCATTTATCAATCGGATAGAAGAGGACTTAATCTTAGAATCACGAGTTTTAACCAAAAAAGTTTTTAATAATTAGCAAAACTTATGTCAATTTCAAAAAAGGATGTAAAAATAATTTGCCTGATCCAAAATATTAAAAATTATGTAATTCAAATTGTGTTAAATTTAAGTTGAAAGTCCCTTTTTTTTATTGTGAGTTCGTGTTCAATTTTATTAGAATTAGTTGATGTAATGTTTTAAGAAATTTTTTTAATTTTGTTGCTCCTTTATAGGTATTTTCTACAGCTGTCTCTTGAGTAATAAAATCCCCATTATCTAAATCTTTAATTTTGTTTAAAATTCATTCTACCGTTACTAAGTGTTCAAATTTAATATTTTAGTGACCTGATATTTTGAATTTAATATCAGCTCAACATGCTTTAAACATTGCTTTCGATTGCAGAAAATCTCATGATTGCAAAAACTATAGTTACAGTAAATTCCTAAAATTACTTTATCAAAATTTCACAAGAATCTTCAAAATATGTAAATATGTCTTTATAACAAGTAAATCGTTCTGAGAAATTGTTTATTCATTTAATAGCATTTTCTATTTCGGAGAAAAATATAATGGCCAGCAATGGTAATGACGGGTTGCTACGCGTCATCCACGGATTTACATAAATTAAGCATAAAAATATCTATAAGAAAAATAATGGGAGTCGGGAATGACGAACAAAGCCAAATATCTCAATTTTATTGTAAGGAAACATTTAATTTGCTTCCGGAATGGCATTCTTATAAAATAAAAGATAATGATGCAGAACACGTTTTGCCACTTGAGTCCTAAAAAGTGGTCTAGAAAAAAAAGGAGCAGCCCTTCTTTTATTTATAGCATGATTAGATTCCCAATCGATATAGCATCTGTCCTGGATGATGATGTCGTGTGGCACTTGTATTCTCATGAATCAAAAATTGTGTCGATTCATGAATCCTTCTGCTGCCAGAGAGTTGGGAGAAATTACTGACTATCGATGGACAATATTTACTTTAAATAAAGGAGATTATTTAAAGTGCAAAGGAGATCAAACTTCGTCAATTAAGTCGGCGACTACCACGAATTCGTAAGTTTTAATATAACTTATCCACAAATGTTGTTGTTTTTTTTTTTTTACAAGTAGGCTTAATACTAAAATTTTAAGACTACTTACATTTTTCTTTTTTTAACTATATTTGACTTTAAGGCCCGATTACATAGTTATAGACAAAAATGTAGCCACGGTTTTGATGCATAAACGTTGACAAAATCAGATTTATGTTCAACAATCTATGGTTTGTTACAAGATTTGTGCTGAAATCATAAATAATTAACATGGCAAGTCGTTCAATGCAATTAAAACTAGTTTTATTATCAATGTTAAAATCCAGTTTCAATTATACCAATCCTATAGACTCAAATTATGTATAATTCCTTGACTAATTATTTTTCAGCGCCATCTGGTGGTCATTAGAAAAATAAATTTACCGAATGAGTACCACTTAGTAAGTAGCAACATTTATTTTGTTGTTGCCATTGCACACATAAAATTTTGAAAATAAACTAAATTACATCTCAATAGAATAAAGATAATATATTATGCAAATTAGGTCTGTTAAAAATCTCAAACATAAGATCAAATAATACAATAAGAAACCAAAACAGAAAAACAAGCCAAAAGTTTTTTTTTAACATAATATGCAAATACAAATATTATGCCACGAGCATAATGTTGTGATATTTCTACACTCGTTCATGCCTATACAGTAAAATAATAACATTTTTCATGATAGTCGCACAATAATATAGACGCAATGAAATATGTTTACACATTGAAATTCGAAATATTCCATCCCTCTGTCATGCAATCTACTTACTTTCCACACAGCTATCTCGTGTAGGACGTAGGTACTTGATGAAATGGATGCAAGCAGAAAATATAGCGTCCAATAAATCCTTGCAAATGCCTTTTACAATTTTGGTCATGTTTTCGAATTGTGACTCGTTGATTCAGTTGTACGATTTTTGTGTAAAAAATTTCATTATTTTAAAAATTGATGAAATTTTTTAAAAAATTTGATGAGCTTTTATATTTAAGTATATTTAAACTAAAAACAAATTGATAAACATTGAAGCTTCGTTATAACTTAATTTTTAGAAAAGTATTTTCGATTTAAAAAGCAATTCAAAACTAAATTAAATTTTAAAAAAGCATTTCAAAAATACAATTTTTAAAGTGGCTTTTGTGCAAAAGCTGTGACCCAGAATTAAAAGGATCACAAAGTATTACAATTGTCCGCCCAAAATGCTATTGAATTATAAATTGCTGAACTATTTCATTGGCTGTTTTTATCGAATTGATTGATTTCACACAGCAAATTATAATTCACACAGAGTAACCCATTTCAACGCCGACATACCTTTGCCCTCACTGACCCGTATATAAAAACCATGATATATTGTGCGCCACTTCCATCCTATTTGGGGACACAGCATACATTTAAAGACCAATCAAAAATTGTATATGTGGGAAATCGTCCTTATGGCAACGTAATGCGGCAAAATAATCATTCGTCAAACGTGATCCCTTTTTGGGCCCAAACTGCAAACACAATAATATGCCTTCACGTATGCTGAACGTAAACGTATTTATAGAATTTCACAAAGAAAATCGGTAATTTGACAATTATTGAAGCGGAAGAGACCAACCAAAAATAATGACGCAAATCCCAGAATATAAATTAGTAGTCCATTAAGGAGGCAAACCAGTAAGCATTAACTAGTGTAGTTGGAATAGCTTACACAGCGACTGAAAAAAATCGAAGGGCAGTAATGATAATAAGCGACGACATTGAGTAAATCCTAATGACAACAGTGACTGGTGACAAATGCCACAGTCCCTTCTACACCAATTTCTTACATTAACCAGGACGTGCAGTGTTGATCCTGTTAAAGCTATGTGCACGGAACATACTCTATTTTTATGGTTGTTATATGTACTCGAATATACAATACTTCTTTTGGGTGGATGTGGGAAGAGTCAACATGAATCTGTGCTTATCCGGAATCCCCTCCATCAATGACAGAAATAAAGACAATGTCAATTTACAATAAAAGTTTAGCGCCGAAATGATGTTTTCACATTCATGGATGGGATGGAACTATCAGAAAACATTCCATCCATTACTTACTTTGGGGGATGAAAATAACTTGAGATGAATCATGAAAGTGTCAATAAGTAAGTGGTGTGGAAATGTGGAAGTGTGGATTCTACATTAAATTTGAAAGCTTTAATAATTTGTGGCAGTATTTTTGTGATATTGTAAATTATATTTAATCTTGTATAAAATTGCTAGAAAAACATTGAAATAAGTATCAAAATAAATTCTGAAAAACTGAACAAAAGTACTCAGAAAACATAAAATAGAAATACACTTTTTGTTTCAACAGAACTTATTGGGTATTTTTGAAATTTAAAGTCCGCATAAAATTTACTGCGAAAAGGATTTTGTTTTCAAACTATCATTAATTATTGCCTTAACTTGAATACATTTCCAGGAAAATAAGGATGTAATGGAAGCAATACATATTTTCTTTGCAAATACATTAGTCATTTATTTAGTTGCAATTAAGTATTTATAAACTAATAGATCAAATTGGATCTAGGAAACATTTTAAAAATAGCATTCGATAATATCTAAATTTAGTAGTATTTTAAACACTTGAAATTTCTTTAAATAACTATAGCCTCACTGGTAGTTTTATTTATTTAGTGAAGCTTTAAAAAAGTTCGAATCAACTGGTATTTATTTACTCAAAACTACTGTTTCCAAAAGTTTACTTAAAATCCTCCAATTTTTATAAATAAAAGTTCTTCCATAAATTCAAAAAATGTGAAACGTTTGAAACTGTTTGTAATTTAGTTCGAAATGTTTCATGACAATATGTTTTCCAAGAACAATATTGACAAGAATGCAAAATTTTTATAAACCCAAGAGTTTCATGTTGGTAATTGTTGCCTTTTGACAATTCTTTTACAATTTGTTATTTTAGGACTTGGAGAGCGCACTTAATTCAACAATAAGTAAAAATCATTGTTTTTCTTATTACATAAATTTTAATTAATTATTGTCGTATTTATAAACCTTTTTTAAAATTATTTATAAGCCTTTCAAATATTGTCGTACAAAAGGAAAAGAATATTTTCCGTTGAAATAAGGTTGAAAGTGGGGAATTTTGTGTTTCGTAATTACAGTTACAAAAATAATGTTGCAAATAAAATAATATTAATAATTAGTTACATTTATTGTTATTAACATTTGTAATTATTAAATTGTTTGCTTGTTAAATCGATATTTCGATAATTTCGATATTTTATGGTCGTTTTTTAAAAATTAAAATCAATAAAGTCTTAAAAATTATGTCATGTTATTTTTTGTAGTCTTTTTAGTCACAACCAAAAATTTATTAAGTACGCTGTGAAACATTGACAGACTTCCCAGCTAAATTACTTACCAGCAAGGATCCAATTAAGGTGCTAAATTTTTACAAAGCTCTCCCAATTTTCTGCATACTTTGCATTCTAATAATTACATTGCACGTTGTATTGCTTCATTTTTCATCAAGTCTTAAAATTCTTTTCACCGTTTACAAATTACAACGCAAGCACATTCTCTGCGTCCAATGATGCCAATTCAATGCTTCATTTAGAATACAATTCAATTTTTTACATAACACAAAATGTTTGTACACAAGCCAAAACAAAATGGTGAAACAATTTTACAAAATGGTTGACGCTTTAAGATTAATTCGGCTCTATTTAAATGAAATGTTTGCACTCGCATTGCGAAAATGAGCATTAAGTTAATTAAAGAGATGGAAAAATTAATTCTCAAGTGTTTTATTGTCGCCTGATATAATTATTAGCAAGAGAAAAAGCGTCAGCAGATCTATAAAACACATATAGACTTGAATCAATTCATTTAAATGAAACCTCGCATTTATTTAATTACTCTTTCCAGTGACTCGCTGAATGATGTCTTCAATGGTTCGCCGATAAAGTCTTTCACCCTTGTACAAATTAATGAAAACGACATTATTGAGATACGTCGACGCAATGGGCGGCTATGAGACGTTATAACATTTTTTGTGTTGGGGGGTTGAAATATATTTAGGTGCAGAATACTGAAAGGGAAACCAAATTATAATCAATTAACAGATTGTGTGAAAATAGTGATTAACAATAAAGCACTGTATTGGGTTATAAAAGGGTCCGATTGTCTGTGTCAGATATAATTTCGGTTTCAAGAGATTATGTGAAGAAGTAGTTGGGATTGTCGGATGTAAGCAACGTAATCTCGCATTCAATGATGAAGTATAATATGATTATTATTCAATTCATTCAATCATTCGAGTGTAAATCGAAATTTATGCATTATCTGAGTCCTTACTTCTCACAAATGTGGAAATTCAAATGGCATTCATCGAAAAATGTGGAAAAGTTGGCTGGCGACAAAAAAAACATCGTTCGAAAACATTGAAACATTCATTGGTTTTTAGCATTTAAAATTGACAACTGAACAATCCAGATTTAACGTTTTTCTGATTTTTTGCCACACAATTCTCAGCGTGTGTGTTCAATTCACATATTTTCAAACACGTTTACTCTATTTTTCATTTTCACGCCACATCCCAACTCCCACCTACACCTACTGGTTGTATAGGGTAATTGTGGTTCTCCTCTGTCACGTATAGTTTCAGCTATGATTTTCGTTTTTGTCGACACATTTTTTTACACGTTCATACGCATCCATGATTCAGCACTATTTCCACTTGAAAGCAGAAAACAGTAAAAATTTCATGAGGTAGGGAAGTCACAGAAAACATTACCACATTTGTTTTTAAATTTTATAAAATAATTTAAAAACACTTTGGTAAAGCACGACCTTTTTTTAAAGCAATTTCACAACTCTTTATCGAGTTGACGAATCTAAAATATAAAGAGCGAAAAACTCGAAATAATTCGCAGTTCATGAAGAAGTTGTGCTAATTCCTAAAATGATTGTGGGAATCGATTTGTTAGTCTTCGATAAGTAAAAAACATCTCGCGAAAAATTTCGCAGTTTTTCGCGGTTTCATTATATAATAAATGCTGGACATATAATTACACCAAAGGGGAAATCTGATAATCTAAAAATTGGCTAAAGTATTTTTCATGATTTCAATTTAAAGCGTGAAAATATACCGCGAAAAGGGCAAAAAAAATTGCGGTTCGTAAAAAATAAAAAATTTGAGATTTGCTTAAGCGTTTTTAAGAAATGAAATTGAGAATTCCTACTTCAAAACTAAATCCCTACCCAACGGCGTTTACATAAACCATTGAATAACGGTAAATATTCCTTTCTTTTTCCATTGCTGAGTTGCGTCCATTTGTGTGCACAAAACAGTGTTAACTACAATTACAAATTTGTAGATTTGCAGGTATATTCATTATTGTGTGCATGACTAGGTGAATTCAACATTTTGTAAAGTTAACTGATCACAATTTACAGCAACAATGCACAGAGCTGTAAATTAAAATCTTCTGTTGCTTAAACACAGCCGAGTCAAGTGTGTATTAAACCAATTTTACCACATCCTTGTCCAAATATTTTAGCTGGTTCATTTCTCGTCGGACGTCTGCATTTGAATTTAAAGGAAATGAGAAAACTAAGAGAAAGGATGCATATTGTGTGTAAGTATATAACGTGTCACTGTTTGCTACACGGTCGAAAACTTTGATGACAGAGTTTGTGCAAAAGTTTCCTTATACAAAAGAAATTTGAGCCATGCTGGTTGGAGGTGCCAACGGATAGATTAAATGCTTGATTAATTTTATTTGAAAAGTTGTTTGTCGGTTTGGGCAACGTGTGCTGTTGTGTGGGTTGAGTTGAGACGTCGGTGCGTTTCAAAAAACGCGTCAACAATTTGCTTCAACCCGCTCAATATGACGGGTCTTATTATTATTTTTAATGTTCGCATTTGTTCAAAATATTTATTTAGGATTGCTTTTCAACATTTGGTCAAAGACCAAACTTTTTAATTGGGTTAAAACCTAAAACAACTGATTTTCAATGTTTGTGTGACTTTGAGTTTATTTATAATGCTTTTAAAAACTCAGCACATTAAATTTTTAATTACAGTACTTTAAGAAATGTGATGAAAATTCAATTTTGGTTCCAGAAATTGGGCGGATAACTTTTTTCTGAAAACGGATTTTGTACAGTGAACAAAATTAAATTAATTTCAATCTGTTTATCAGTAATTCACGGAAACTTTTAATTGTTGATGAATCAGTTTGATAGCAGTTTTAATTCATAAAGCCTTTTTTGATAATGGTAAAACTTTTGTGCAAATTAGACCGGTTATTCCAACTCTATGTAGCGACTAATTAAATTTACATAACAATTATTTTTAAAAACTATTGTTAAGAAATTCTTTATTTTGCAATTTCGTAATTTTGGTTCCTTTAAAACTTTAGTATTTTCATTATTCTCAATATTTAAAAAAAAATTTTATGCACTTGTGTGACCTTCATTTTAAAAAAATAGAAAAATAGAAAATTTTTGATTAGAGTGACCTTGATTTTTGTATACCACAATTTTTCCTTTTTTCACCCATGAAGGACATTACATAATATGTCTCTCCTATATTTTTGTTAAATATAGCTTGAAGAAATTATGTGGCTAATTAAACATAACAAAAAGAAAAAAATGAGATAAAAATAAAATTATAGAAAAACAGAACCTTACCACTAGTAGTAAAAATTTCAAACTTAATTTAAATAATTGAATTTCGCACCGCCTATAGTAAGAAAAAAAAATTTAGAAAAAATATTAATGCCAATTAAAAATATATTTCTATCTTTTTAGTTTAACCGTAAGGTTGTTATTATACTGACTTATAAACCGATAACGGTTTCCGCATTATTAGCAAAAAACCGATTGGAATTAATTGAATTTCGTCCACTGTATTCCGGATTCTGAAGCTGTCAAAACTGAAGTCAAAATACAGCTTTAAAATTTTTCCGAATCATAAATAATTTCATTCGAAAAATCCTTCAAAATGCAGAAAATTGTAAAATGTAACAAATGATGATACTCCAGCCAGTGTGACGGTTCGCATATAATAAAAACTTTAATAAAATATGTAAGAAGAAACTTTTTCCACGAACTTGTTGTACTTTTCAATAAACTAGTTTTTATTTTTATTACAATCTCTTTATGTATTAAAAAACTTAAAATTTAAAATCATTTAGCATTAAACTTGCAACATGATGTTTACCCGCCACACCAGAGTATTAAAGTTTTGCAATATCCATTTCAAAATGGGTGTAATTACATGCCGCAAACTGTGGAACTTTCAAAAAGAAAAAAAAATTGTGTTTTAAAGTAAGGATCTAAATTATTTAAAAAACATCACATTCCTTAAATTTTCACATTTTGTCGCTTAAAATGTTGTCAATTGCTCTTCCTGCCACACAAATAATTGATTGTTAATTTGTTAATTGCTCGTATGAACTCGCAACAATTATTATACACATTTATGAATAATAAAGGATTTATGTAATATCAGAATAATATTTAATTTGAAATCATAAGCCCATAAACGCGCACAAATTACTAATTCGCGTACAAACGTGCACAAAATTACCTTTATTTATGTTTTGTTGATTATTAAGTAGGAAGCATTTGCGATTTTATCTTTTGATATTGTTGCAACAAATTAACTGTGGACTTATCCTTATACATTTGGATTTTATTGTTTCAAACATTTAATGAAATAAAATTTGATTGTTTCTTCATCGCGTTAACGTTGTGTTGTTTGTGCGAGCTTATATTGCAGTGTATTATTATCATCGCAATGAAACGGCATGACGCAATAGCATTTCGGATATTCGCCCTTAAGCCATTCACACGCCTAACACCATTTTATTGTTGAATAAACACACAGAAGACAATACAAGCCAATTGACAACATGTTGTGTGCAAAAAAAACAACAAAAATCGAAGTTCAGACCAAATTTAATCCCATTCTCAAAAGATTTAAAATCATGAGGAGCTTCCAACAAACTGAATTCTCAAAAATATGCACAAAGAGGCACAGTATTTTAAAGATGGTGTGGAAGAAATGTGTGCGGAGGTGGGGTAAGGTTGGGGCGGGTGGATGTGGAGGGTTAAAAAGATGCTGAGCACGTCTTGAACTGATTATTAAGCGCTTTTAGTTCGTTGCTTTGCCATATACTTTGTGTGTAGAGACAAAAGATCGGAGGGAAATGAAGCACATGCATGCTATTTTCGCTTTTCCCCCGCACATAGATTTAGATATAGCGGTAGCGCATCCTTTTCCACATTGTTCGCCAATTTTTTTTCACTTTTCCCATTATTCTTCCGCAGATTTCAGTTCTCCACACTTTGGTGCAAATAAAAAATAGCTACTTTTACCAATTCTCATGCTCGTTGCTATATTATGTTGTATGTTGTATGGTGCAGCAGCTCTTTGAATCCCTATAGTTCTAGTGGGCAGAACTGGAAGACGATTTATTGTTATTTTGCTTCTGCTCTATACGTCTAATCGTTTTTTTATACAACACATATTTTACATTCACACACACACACACCCGTTAAATAAATATTTGCGCCAAAAAAAAAAAAAAACCCAACTACATTTATATTTATTCATGCTGAAGCCAAAATGCACGTTTTGTCAATAAAAAACAAGTTGTAGGAAAGTTTCGGAAGTAATGTACATTCAGATAGATGACATTATCTTGTGCGGAAATTCGGCAATGTGTGTAGCACACTTCTGGGTGTCAATAAGAGTTTAAATATCACGAGAACTTTGCATGAACAAATTTGTTTTGGAACGGGGAGAAAAACAGAAATAAAAACAAATGTAATTATGCGCTATATTATACTTGCGAATTGAGACATTCGAGACGGGGGATTATTAAAAGGCATCCAAGAGGTGATACGGTACCGGTGGGGTTCACGATAACGAGCGAATGTAATCACATTAAGGGATTATTCCCGAACAGAGACTGTACACACACACACAACTTGAATGTTTCGCAGTGCACATTTCGAAAAAGCTAAATTTTGTGCTCATCTTCTTGTGTAACCATGCGTCGCCTTGGCAAACTTCTGCTATTTGGCTACAAACAAAAAAGAAGGAATGCACGCATAAAAGCAACCTTCCATGGAGGAGAAAGAGTTGTGCCTTTAAAACATAACCGTTACATCTTTCGTCTTGAATGTATAATGTGATTATGAGTCGTTTTGTATCCGTTGCGAACATTTTGAAGCGACTAACCACAAACGAAATGTTCACAAATGATGCGAAAGCGAAATGGATTTAACTCAGTGGGCTGTAGAACAAACACATCATTTAGAATTAGAGACATAATATTTACGAACTTCAAAGAAATAAATAAGTTTTGGGATGTGTGAAATAAGCTGCAGTTTATCCTTGTGAGGAATGACGATTGATGATGATAAATGTGGCTTTGTGGTATGAATAACTCATAAACAATTTAACGAACTTCTTCCGAAAATGGTAACAATAACAGAACGTTGTATTTTTGTATCTAAGTCCCACATAACAGTGTACAATAATTATCGCAAAAAATTTAAGAATTTAAAAAAACTACATCGCAGGGAGAGCGATTTATATTCGACTTAAAACACCCAGCTAAGCTCTACATTTCATTTATTCTTTTTTGAGAAAGGAAAAATGTGACCTAGAAATTTTTAAATTTTGACCTTGATTTGTGTCCAAAATTGGTACTTTTATTGAGATTAGCAATAATGTAGAACATCATAGTACCATAAAACACAAAGTTTTTGAATTACATATTTTCATTATAAAAATATGACCTTGAATTTTAAAATTTTGACCTTGAAATGTTCAGCAAGTTTTTTTGTCTCATTTAAGCCTACAATAATGTGGAAAAAAAATAAAAAAAATATTAAAGGTTGCTGAGATATAAAAAATTTGACCTTGAATTTTTCGAATTTGACCTTAGAATGTTCAGCAAGTTTTCTTGTCTTATTTAATCCTACAATAATCTGAAAGAATTTTTTGATGTTGTGTAAGGTGTCTGGGATAGAAAAGTGGGGTTTGTCCACCCACTTTTTTGCCAGAAGGATCTAAGCGGGATATAAGATAAATGCAGCTGTTTAGAATACCTTAAAGAATAATTGTTGTAGAAATGAGTAAAATCGTAGGGCCCGTTTCTTAGCCCCCATACAAAAAAAATTGATTGATTTTGGCAATAACTTGACCTTGAAGCATCTGACCTTGTTTGCATGAAGGCTTTCCGCGAGCAGACGAGAATACGGGCGCGGCTCAATTGAAATACATTTTAACTAACAATTGTCTCTACTCTTATTTTGTTGATGTAAACATTTTTTTTCTCTATTAAAGTCACGATAAATTGCACAAAATGCCTCCAAAACTCATCATCTCCAAGAATTTGTTTTAAAAACTTTCACACATGTACTGGAACTTTCACTTCAAACACACAACATTTTAATAAAGTTGCGGTTTAATAAGTTTAATACATATTTCAACTTTTCACATACTTTGTTGATTGTTCCACTTTGAAAATAATTATTCTACCTATAGCCACCATCCCCAGTCTTCAATGAACCCACAACGCGCAACGACACAGTGACATAAACCTTCTTATTTAACTTTGTAATTAACCACATCAAAGTATGATACAGTGTTGAGGATCTGAAAATGTTCCATGTACCGTGAAAATATTATACAGTTGCTACAATTTTCTTTCATCAAGGCGAAAAATTGCGAAATGTCGGTTGATGCAGGATGACTGATGAGAGTGGAACTAATATGTCAAGAGAGGGCACATTTAAAAAGTTTGCTATGTGTGTAAAGCTGGAAGTTTTTATATTGTGATTAACTAAGATGTTGAATGTGTAATATAAAAATGGAAGAGTCCTTTGAAGTTTTGTTTAAGGATATTTTTTGAGATATAAATTAATTGTTGTTTATATTTTAGATAAAATTTCAGACATTTTATTATCAAGTTATTAAATTTTATTTAAATGTTGATGATTTTGGACAACAACTACATTTTATTAAATGTAAGTTTAAGTCGCCCTCGCATCCTTTTTTACAGGACTAATTAAACTAGATGAAAGTGACTTTAAGAAAATTACAATTTTGCCCAACAATTAAATTGTACTGAATTAAAATTTCACATTATAAAACAAAATGTAATTCTGTTTAATTTGACGAGGAAGAAGAAGCTTAATATTTTTGTTTAAATTTTTTTTTGAAAAAGAACTGTTTTTTTTAGACTTAAATCAGGACAGAATAAAAAAATCATGACAGCTGTCAAAAAATATATTTCAGACGTTTATGTAGATGTTTTTTGACAGTTGTAAAAACAAATATTTCAATTTCTGATGAAAAGGATAATTTTGAATCCGTATTTTCTTTTAATTACCAATTTATTGCTCTGTTACCGATTAAGAAGGAAATGCCCGACTGTAAAGTTATGCCAAATTATTTGGAAATTAAATTTTTTTCGCCGCTTTGATTGTTTAGATTACAGTGGAAAGTCAAATTTAATTTTCCTGTCTAGAGTAACTATCGCGTCATTGCATTCTTAAACACCATTTCCTTTTTTTTAACATGTTATTGCAATTAATATTTTAAAAGAGTCTTCTTTTAATACCATGCCTAAATTCCCACAAAAACTTTGTGCTCAACCATGTCACTGATATCCTTTACTGCCATTGACGCCCGTCATCTAACTTCTACAATACTTTTGCAAAAGAATTCATACAAGATTGTCAATCAATGTGAGTGTTTATACAGTGCAAGTAATGTACTCTTATTCCTCATGTGGATGATATTAAATTGAAATGAATCAATTGCAGACTTCAAAATACTTCCATTTAACTTGCCGCTGGCTGTGCAGCCATCTTGTTTCAGATAAATAATGGAGGCAAAAAAAAAAAAAAGTTTCGAACGAATTGATTTTAGTTCGATATTTTCTTTACGTCAAACAGTCTCATAATTTTTTT
Organism: Sylvicola cinctus; assembly: GCA_963854165.1. Taxonomy (NCBI): domain Eukaryota; kingdom Metazoa; phylum Arthropoda; class Insecta; order Diptera; family Anisopodidae; genus Sylvicola; species Sylvicola cinctus. The sequence continues at coordinate 61,290,615 of OY974082.1, read as the reverse complement.
CCCTTCCAGACAGGAACGCTTAAATGAAGGGAGGATATCGTAAAGTCAACACCCAAGGGGGGGAACCATCATGTAATAACATACGAAATAGACATTCAATTTCCGCTTTCACTTATGATTAGATATATATTATATAACTTTGAGCTTATTTTTTCCCTTTATTTACTCTAGCCGTTTGTTGGGGATGAAGATTATGTCTGATAGCTCATATCACAATGCTTGAGTTGTTTTTTGTGCTTTATAATAAAAATTGTAAGGTAAGGTGAGTTGCAATAGTCCTTTTATATTTTAAATTTAAAGGACCTTCAATAAAAGAATGTTATTGAAAAAAGGATTCAAACTTTTTTAATTTGGAACTTAATTTACATAAAGTCTACATTTAAAATGAGCAACAATTAATTTATTTCATTGCATCAGTTAAAAGTTTATCTTTAAAAGTTGATATCTTGAAAGTTTTTGTACTCCAAAGGTTATACAAGGTGTTCCTTTAAGGATGGATAAACATTAAACCAAATAAATAATAATAAATATAATAAATCAAACATGTTGATCAGTTTGGGATTTATTAAATTAAGTTTAAGGAAACCCCACAAAAATCAGTGCAACGGGATTAAAATTGGACTCTTTGTAGATTGGCTTCCCAAATTGAGCAATTTCGCTTGTTGACGTTCATCTAAAAATCAGTCTTGTTGCTGAAGATAATTTTTACCAAAAAGGAACACCCATTTTGGTATTAAAGATGAAGCAATTCCACATTGTTTGATGGATTCAGTAACCTGCCATTCTGACTTTTTTTCAGTGATTGAAAAATAAACTAATTATTTTAAAGATGCAGTTATTAATAAGAAATATTAAAATCTACTCAACCATAATGGAAAGCCCTGTATTAAGTTAAATTAATAATATTCTAGACTTCTATTATGTTGCAATAAAACTACTTAAAAATGATTAATGACAACCCTTCATTTCGATACAAAAGATGATGAACAAACCGTTATTCAATGAAATTAACTATAATATTGCACTGTAAAAGTTTTATCTGAAGGAAAAGTTAGAAAGCTGTAAATATAATCACATCTTATAGTCGTAAACATTGTAAAAAATTACGATGAAAGTCCGTGCTATAAATATTGTTAATAATTGCAGTGGTGTTTGTACTTGTATTTGAAATAATGAGCTCTTGAAAACTATGAATTCTTAACTTGAAACGGAAATTTTGTTGGCTCATTAATTTGTTACCCAAAGTATGCTGCAACATAATATTTTACTGTCACAAAAAAATTGTCATTATATATTTGACTGCATGATAAAAGTTTTCGCAGTTTATTAATGCTTTTTATTAACTGAAAAGTTAGTTAAAGTCTATAAAAAGGCATTCATTGACTCTTTATATTCAGTTTGTAGTGAATTATGTATTTTTAGGTCAATGACAGAGATCGCTATTATTTTAATGATGTTTTGCAGTCTGGGAAAAGATAGTTGCTGAGACTTTTGCACATTTAATAGAAGCGTTATTCCTAATTTATGTGTGGACAATGAAGCAATAAAGATATTGATGTTAAAGCTACATAATATTACAATTGTAGTTCAGTTCGTCCTTCAAAATAATAAGGCATTGTTACTTAAAATTAAACTACTTAAATTTGATTTTTGGATGTCATGGTCCACAAATCTGATGGATTATCTGATTGTGTTAAAATCCCAACAGTCTCAAGGATAAAATTAAAAATTCCGAAACATTTATACAAAAAGGAAAAGACAAGTGTAAGTATTTAAACAATTTTCTCAAATCATATTTATTATTATCAGAGTTTTCTAAAGCACCCATCAGCCTCATCTTCATATTATATATTAATAGTAATTTCAGAGAAGTCACTTGTTGTTACACAGGAAATTATCCCGTAATATATTCTGTGAATAATCTCAAAATAATAAACTAGAAATGCAACTGCTTTATAAGTCCTAATTTACAAAAAATTCAAACGAAAATAATTCGGTCATTGAATTCGTGAAATATTAGTAAGAACGACACTTACCTAAAACGTTAGCTGAAGCGTACATTTGACAGTAAACGGACGTAGCTTCGAGAAGTGCACGCTTGAATAATTCCAAATTGGAAATTATGTGTTGTAAAGAAGGAGAAGTGAGTCCTTTGTGTTATCTATATTTTTCAGTTTTAAGTATTGTAAAAGCTTGAGACTTTTGCAATTGTTATGAGTTGTGCCTTAAAAATCGAAATATTGTGCATCAAAATTGAAATCACTGATTTGTCTGCACTCCCAGTTGACCATATCAGTATTTAAAATTAAATGTCTGAGTGTTGGAGCAACAATCTGGACGACGCCCTAAAATGATATTTTGGGATAAACAATTTCTAATAATTCATACAACTTTATTACACCATGTTTACGTCGACTTTGAGAAAGGATTGCTATTGCATTTATAAAAATCTATTGAGCGTGACATTAGTCTATATAATCCGCATTATCTTTATGTTGTGATCCGCTTTTATGCTTCATTTCCAGCATATAATGTTATGCAAATATTATACGAGGTTCTAGAAAGTTTTCTGCTTGCACAATAAACAAGATTTTTATGGCTAAACTATGGTAGTAAAAATGAAAAGGAAAAATAAATTATGAAGTTAAAACCCCAATGTACTTTCCATAAAGTGAAAGGGCACAATATCAATGTCATCATGCAATGCCAATTATGTGCAATGTTAATTATACAGATTTTAGTTCACAAATGTAAAGTTTTTTTACATTTTACTTGAAATGCACTTGCATTTAATTATCGCCTTGATGGTTTTATGCAATTAAATTGTTGATTTAATTTAATTAAAATTTTATTCGTGACTTCCATAACTCATAAATGTGGCTCTGGAAAGTTTTCTAATAACAAAACAACTCGATAAAAAAATATTTTTACAAATAAAATATTATTTCCAAAATTTTTAACTCCATTAAAATGTTTTAATCTCATTAAGATGAAATGACATAAAATGAACTTGCAGAGAATACAATTTTAATGATGCTAATTTCTTCTCATTTACGATAAATCGAATTTTTCCACTGGCCACCCGCATTTTGCTTAAGTGCAAAAGTAAACGAACACAAGCGCTTTAAATTCAACCAACCATTTTATGCAAATTGCAAATGTAATTACATCGTTTGCCCAGTTTCCAAACCGGATTCAGCTAATGCATCGTCTACCACCACCCCCATTCCCAGACCAATGACACCTCCCATCGCCCACCAACCCCTCCCCATTTCAGCAAGGGTCACCCGTAACGAGAAGATAATTCGCCTTACTTGTTTTTTTGCCGTTATTTCCGCAAGTAATTCGTTTTTAACGATATTTTATTAATCTGCACATTTATGGTATTAACACGTCGCGTCGTGTCTTCCGTTATTGAAAGCCCTTTCATTCATTCAATGTTGGAAAGTTACACCAAATCGCAAGGTCATTGATGACAGCTTTTTGGGGCAGCAGCAGCATATTGATGCGATGTTAAACTTTTGTTATACTTTATGGATTAAACGGAGGACTTGTGATTTGTTGATTTGTTGTATCTTGTATTGACTTAAGTCCTATATTTAACTGAGTCACGTTAAGGGACGGTTAAATGATGGTTTAAAAGATTTGAGCATTTTATAAAATCAAAAAGAAAAGAGTGATTAAATGTCAATAAATCAAAAATTATTGAGAATTAACATAACGATTTATTTTAATAAATAATAAGAAAAGAAAATATCGAATTCGAAATTTAAAAATGATTCCCTAAATTTATATCTTGAAAATAAATGGAATAAAATTTTAATTCCAATTGTTTAAGGTTCTAAGGAGAAACCCTGCCACGTAGTTTATTTTTTATTATTGTGCCGTGCCGTCTGTCTGTCTCGCTGTTTTATGTCGCACAACATAAGTATTATATAAAAGTCCATAACAAAAAAATAAGAAATGTCTGGATGTACATTGTATGCTGGCAGTAAACATAAATTGAGATAGCCCAAGTCCGTAGATTAGCCATGAAGGGAAAGATGCGATGTAGTACGAAACATTTTGTCATTAAATTTTGCTATTGCTATTCTTAATACAATGTGTTACTTTGTTTTCTTTGTAGCAAATTACACAGATTGGAGGAAATGAAGAACAGTTGACGGAATTCGAATTTATTGTTAAATTCTACGCGCATCATAGATTTCCTAAGTTTAGGATTGGAGCAAAAATAAAGTGGCTTTAAAGATGCTAATTTGTTAAATTGCAGTGTTATGCATTTGGATTGCCTAATTTGACACCCAATTAAAATTACCCAATTTCGAAATGAAAAAAAAAAATTCGAAATTAAATAAAAAATTCGAAAAAAATAATTAAACTAAATAAACAATAATAATAGAATCACATATTATATATTCTGACGTCACGCGATACCAAGCAAAAAGTATCGCGTGACGTGCATGCGCAGCAAAAACCAGTTTAAAACTTCGAAATGCGTAATCTTTATTTCTACCGTACTTGCTGAATAAAATAAGGGTGTCAGCTGCACCTTAAAGCTCTGCATGTGTTTTGTCTGCTTCAGTGTTTGACTTAATTACTTATTGAAGGCGGGGGGACGTATAGATTTGTATTTGCCTCAGACTATATAATACTTTTATGTATTTATGATATTATTATATTTCAAATTCTCAATTTCCAAATTCGTATTAATATAAGCTTCTAGAGTTCACATCACTCAAAGGCATCTTATATTTAAGGTCACATTTCCTTTTATGAAAAGGTGTTATGTGAAATTGAAAATTTGATGTAACAGTCTCTTATTACTTGTATATATATTTGTAAATAATCGTTCAAGATATTACACACTTTGATATACCGTAGAAGGGGTTGAAAAAGCACACCGAAACACAGTCAAATTATTACTACTTCCTGCTGTTTGTGTATTTAACCCCCGTCTTATTAAGTTATCCCAATGGTGTCATTTCAATGCGGAGTTAAGAGTGTATATGTTCACTCGAATGTACGCCAACACCTGTTAGTACAGGGGTTGTTATTTAAATGTGTCGTTTGGGTCTATCCACGTAATCAAATTTAGTCCCAAATTGAAACCGAAATGGGCCATTTCCATTTCCAAATCAAAACCAACTACTTCATTCATAAATACTTTAAGGCGAAATGATGAAAAGAAAGTGCATAAAATTGAAATGCTCCATAAATACGCACGGAAGCAATCGCAACGTCACGCTTTACGCACAGAAATCTGTTACGGGCGAAGCAAGGTTGTGAAGTTATTCTCCAGGGAGTTGGAATCGATGTAATCTTTTGAATTGAATCCGATGCGTCTCATAAGTTACGAGTACACTGAAATGAATGTTTTTAATGCTGCGGAAATTGTTTTAAAGTGCATTGAATTGTGGAATTTACATTAAAGTGGTCTTTAAAGGATGTTTCTTTCTCAGACATTGCGGTTGAATTAAATCAGATAGTCCTTTTTGATTATTCAAACTGCAAAAAATTGCAAAAAAAAAAAAATTTAAATGACAAAGTTAAAAAGTCAAGCCGCAGTTAAAATATGCAAACAAAAAGCTTCTAATGAACGACCGACCAAAGCTGTGTCAGAGGACTTATAAACTTTGCGTGTATGTTCGAGTAACGGTGGAGAACTTTTTTCCAGGAAAAAAAATGCTTGCAATGGTATTTAATTGGTGTACTCTTCTTGACAATTATCTTGATTGCAATCAATCATTTTTTTCCCAGAACCCTGAAACTTTTTCTACTCCATTGTGGTGGTCAGATTTACTCGTGAAGAAGGGAAAGATGCTTTACTACACAGTCCAGTACACTGATAAGGAGATTATGGGACTCCCTTTTACGTCCATAAAACGCAAAAGTTTAATTAAACGAAACATGATTTAAATTCTGCAACAAAATTTTACCTATTGGCTATAATTTAAAGTATAATTGTCTTAATAATGCATTAAGTGTGTTTAAATGTTAAATGTATGTGCATTAATGCAATTGTATATAATACTGCGAGTACATTATATTGTTGATGATATTAAGAAATTGTTGGCAAACATTTGTCCTGATTGGCACTGTGCCAGATGCTTAAATGATAATAAAGCCATATTTCAAATTGAGCCGGGATTAGGAGGCAATCCAGAAAAGGTTCAAGGCACATCTCCTCAACCTATAACATAACAATTAATGTGTAATAGGGCGATTGTTATATGACATACGATTAATGTAGTTATTAATATAGTACATTAAAAGTACATGACACATTGCCCTTGTAGTTGAAATGTCATAGTTATTGTCATGCTAAAGGCAATATTATTATTTATTATTAATGAATTAGGTATTAATATTGTACACCTATTTGTTCTCAACAGTGTGATGATTTCAACGAAAGTTCTATAATAAAATGGTGTAAGCTTTAAATTAAAAGCCTTAAACCAAATTTGAATAATATTTTTTGAATTTCAAATAATATTTTTTTTACATTTTATTTAATACTAATTGAATTTAATATTAATTATTTATAGCTCAGAAAATTATTGGTATACAAATTTAATTATATTTTTAGAAGTGCAACAATTCTCTGATCATTGTGTTATAAAGTAGACTTTCAAGGCTCTAATTGAAGTGCTTTTAAAATCCTTTTCTCGATCATTATTTCCCGAAATTTTGTCGTCAATATTCACTTTGAGGCTCAAATGCTTGAATTTTCCAAAACCAACAATTCATACATTGTGTTCCTACTCCCTTATTTAATTTTTTTTTTAATGAACGCCGTTAGATTTTTTCGTGGGAAGTACCGTTAAAGACCGATGCTTTGCGGATAACTCAGAGACAATTTCAGCTTTCAAAAATGAAATTGCGACTGTTTTTGATGAAATTATAGAAAATGTGAGCAGAGGGAGCCACTTGAATGAATTAGTTTTTAATTCTCAACACCGACGCTGCAACCTTCAAAATAAAATAAATTGAATTAAAACAATCAATTTATATTCATTTTATTGCACTTTTAAAAATAAAGTTTTAAATTACCCACCCTGTACATCACACAAACTAGACTTGGAGGATATTTCAAAACATTTTTCAATTGTAAACATGTTTGTTTAGTGACTAATCAGCTGTCAATCAATTTTAAATCTGTAGCCCGTCCGGTGTTGCCATAGTAGCTGATTTAAAAAAGCCTAACCACCCTGTATTTTTTTTTTCGCTGTGAAGCGTTCAACAATTTAAAAATAATAAACTACACCCCTTGTTGAAACACCCTATATAAATAATGATGCAAATAAATTCATATTTGAAATGTATTTTTAATAAATCCTTAAAACCATTCAATGATAACTGATCCCTGGGCCAATGCCAAGCCGAAGCATTAATTATTATTGAATATTTCATGTAACGATTTAATTTAAATGCTTTGTATTTGAAAATAGTCTATTTATACATTTGAACTGAAGCATTAAATATAGCTTGACAAGGGCACGTGCACGTGAAAGGGTCTGTACTAAAGGCGCGTGTCAATATTTATTGAATTTCATTGAGATACGAATACATAATTCACTTGTCAATAAATATTGTCCCCTAACTGCTATTAAAGTAAACATAATTTATTTATAAGTTTGACAATAAAAAGTTGAATATTTATTATTGGACTGTTTTATTTTAGCTGGATTGTAAGTGCAGTAGTAAAATGTGTTGCTTTATGATTTATTACCCTTTAATTAACATAAAAAAATAAATTCACGAACATTAAAGTTTGTCAAAAACTTTTAAACATTCAATGAAGTTATCGGGAAAGTAAATTTTTTTATTTTTTTTTGAATATTCTGATCATACTACGTTTATTGAAAACAAAATCCGCAAATAAGCTAACATTTAATTAAGTTAATGCCGAATTTACAAAACGTCTTCAATATACTTTGAGCTAAAAAAGGACGAACATTTTTTCTTTAGAAATTCACTGCGCAATGCGCATCACAAAAGCTTTATTTTAAAGGGGGCCTGTGTGGAAAACATTTCCCCGCTTTCCATTCGTGGCTCATGCATAAAAGGGTTGTTCTGGTCTAACAACAGGAAATGCGACACACGTGTTGAATATCCAATGCTCCCTCAAAAATACATATTTATTTAATTGATTTGTGAGAACATTAATAATACTTAACAATCAAAAAAGGCTGGAGGCTTACATTTAAAATTTTTCACATGTGAAATAAATATTTAATTGTGGAAATAAAATGAATTGGTTTGTGCAATTGTAAAAATTTTAATTAATTTAATAAATATTCAATTAGCAACATTTATATTACATAATTGCACAATTGGGGATTCAATTGTTTATTGAATCAAATTACAAGTAGAATAAATAATAGCTTCCACTGAGTTCTAAGAAAATATTTTTGACGAAAAATTCTCGATAAAATGAGAGACTATAAACATAACAAGTCGTAAAAGGGGATTGCATTTCTGGGTAAAAAATAATTGTGTCGTTTGAACAAATTAAGCACATGTGGAGTTGTTCCATCATAACTTACGTAACATCATTATTTCAGAAGTACATACGTGAGTTGTAAATTGTAATGCAAAACCAAAGTCGATTTTTGTATTTCTAATGCTTGTACCCAGTGGATGATAACAAAAAGAGCAGATGAAAATCTGTATTCACCATCGTGCTTCGGGCATCGTTTTATGCCTTCAAATGATTGGCAAACATAATATATTCTGTATTGAAACGTCGTTTTTTATTACATTAATGCTAAGAAAACATTGAAACTGAAAAGTCTGAATACACAATGCAATAATAAGTCAAAATATGTTTGTTTTTATGTCAATGTAAAAATAAAATAAGTAATATGACGTATTTTTGTTGTACCTAATACATTTATGCATATAATTATGTGAATTTTTTTCTCTTAAATTTGTTTAAATTTAAATTTTATGTTTTATTTAAATACTAGTCGAAAACGATAATTAGAAGTTAATGTAAAGCTTAAGAATTTTTTAAATCGGTTCTGTGCTTAACCTCTGAATATAATTTATAGCTAATTTCGCGCTGCCCAAGTGTCACTTCATGCAGAAAATTGCGAAACAGTTAGCGAAATTTTTGTCGAGGTATTTTTGAATAATTAAACACTTACAAATCGATTCCGGCAATAATTTTTTCTCGAACTGCAATTTTTTTCGTAGATTTCGCGATACAATTTCGCGTTTAAATCATTCCTATGTTACTTCCGGAATATTTGAAAAGACGCGCGTAAAATTTTGTAGCGTTCGCATTTACGGTTTTAGCCTGATTAAATCCCATACATATGATACATGCCCGTTTCAATTTTTTTAGGGGATGAAGTTTTAGGGGTGAGCCTTACTTTAATAATATATTGATATTAAGTTTGGCTGAAATCGGTCAACGCGTGTAGCTTTCTATAGCCGGATAGACAGACAGTCAAACATTAAATTTTAAAGTAAGATAAAGGCATTTATGCAACTTTTATTTAATCTTACAATCAACGAAATAGTTATATATAGTTCGATATTTAGTCACATTATATTTAGCATAATATGAATATGGGGTGCATGATCTATTGCCCACACATTTCCATTCATTTACAATACAAAAGCCTTTCATGCATGTTGTCAGATTAAATGTATCTTTTTGAAGCACTCATAGAGGGCAAGGTCAGCTATTTTGTTTCATTTTTGTATATGCTACATTCCTCAAGCGTGCGGTTTAATGGTATTTGTACGAGTAGGTGTTTTTGAAATGTGACCTGCCACACTGGAGCGTACTGAGTTTTGCAATAGCAATTTTTATGGGGAAATTGTGATGACTGTTACTGGTGGAAATTGCTAGAGGAACCATGACTTCAGTTTACGAGAAGCGTGACTTGTCACGGATTGTAACGGTACTCACTGGCCACTGGAAACAGGAAATCCATGCGTCCAGAAATTCCCTGCAACAAGTAGCTGCGGTGAGACAGATAAGCAAGAGACCTTAAAAGAAGCTAAGAGGAAGTATTATTACAGTTTGAGAGACTCTGCAGTGATTTTAGAACAGCGCTACGTCATTTATAATTTTAACTCGTCCACGTCAACCAACTGACAGCCTCAGAGTACAATAATGTGGAATTGAAACAAATTTACTGGTGACAAAAAAGGATTAGTCAATATTTATCAAAAATTCTGTATTTATGTAAAATTTGGGTATTTTTAGTGTAATAACAATACGAAGAGGATTCCTTTTTCAAGGTTGCATTAAATTTTTAATTTTTAAAAAATTACTTCCAGCAACAAAACTTAAATTTTAAGATTTGCGAAATTTATAGCAATAATAAATTTATAAGACTCTACGTTATTCATAATTTTGTAAAATATTTCAAGGTCAAAAAATAAAAAAAAGGACCCTTAATAAAACGTTTTGATCTTGAAACGTATTGACTTTGCAATAATAATCCAGAAAACATTTCTTACAAACACAAAAATTTATTTCTTTCGGCACAATTTTTAATTTAGACCTTGAACATTACATTTTGAAATATTTCAGGGTTAAAATTCAAGGTTCATTATTCTAAGTAGGTAAACTCATTTTAAATTTAAAACACTTTGGAATAACCAAAATTAATAATAATTACCCCACAACAAAATGTTTGATGGCACTCTCCCTGCCACACAACTTCTACACGTTTGGCATATCGGTATACGGTACCTTTAAATTACGACGAGCAATATAGAAATGCTTACTCCGTCTATCTTCGTTTCATCATGATTCTTGTGAATATTATAAGCGCCTGTTAAGATGTTTTATGTGCATTCGAAAAGATGATGGCTGCTTGTCGAGAGGTCGCCCATCCAAGAAGCTACATCATATCTCAATGAGCATCCTTGTACATGAGAAGTTGATGTTTTCCCTCTCTCCCCATTATGATACCGTAATTCGAATGATTCAATCTTCTTTTATATGCTCCCATAAGTATAACTAATGTAAACATGTCGCACAATACAAACCCCTTGTATTCTCTTCTGATAGTTCACATCTACACGGCGAGGAGTCTGTGAAAAGGATACACCGTCCTCCATGTGCACAGCAAGCGTAACTGTCTAATTGAAACAAGTGTTCTGTTTGTTCGTTTGACATAATTTTAAGAATACACCGCACAGAAAAGATGATGCCACTGCCATGGTTGAAGGGGGGTTGGGCGTGTACAAATTATGTGGATGATGTTTCAAAAGAAATAAAGTTATCACAAAAAATGTGTGATTGTGTGAAAGTGGGGTTTAAGTTTTGTGTTATTTGTTTTCAACGCTGTGCTTGTGACTTGTCACTTCCGGCTAATCTTCAAATTGTGAAACACTTTGCGGCAGTTATTGGATAAACAACGGTGTTTTGTGTAAAGTTTGTACTTCTTTTAAGTGCTGAAGGAGGGTTTGTTGCTTACAAAATAAGTGAGTTCTTGTTTATGATGTTAGTTTTGCTATATAAAATGTGCATCAATATTATTAAAACTGTTTTTTTACTGAATTAATAAGGAAATGTAAAGAATAAGGAATGACTTAACATCAAAATTCGTTTATTGTCGCAATTAAATCAATAAAAATATTCTATTTTTTTAAATGTTCGATTTTAAAAACTGAAAAAAACAATTTTGAATACAAAAATATTTATATTTTATAAATTTTTTTTTTCAATTACACTTTAAATTGATTTTACATTTAATAAGTGCGAACTCCAACCTGAACGCCACCATTAGCACTAGCACCGCCACCAGCACCACTTTTATTGTTCAAAAGTTGATTAACTGATTGCAATACGGAAACTGGAATCTATAAAAATTTAAAAAAACATTTAAATTGAACTGCACAATTGTTAAAATATTGAAAGTTAATTATTACATTGAAAATATCATCAAAAACGGTGCGGCCTCCATTTCCGCCAGCATTACCACCAGCGTAGCCACCAGCTCCAGCGCCAGCGCCTACACTACCTCCTACACCAGCACCAGCATAACCACCAGCATTAGCGCCAGTACCAGCGTAACCGCCGACACCAGCACCAGCATAACCACCTCCTTGATTATTTCCTTCGTATTTTGGACCACTGCTCAATGTAATCTAATTAAATTGATGTTATTTTAAAAAAAGAGACAATTAGTCATTAAAAATTAAACTTTGAAAATGAAATATAAAATGAAGTTTAAAATAAGAAATGTGGTGCAAGATCTAATTAAAGTGTATTGCCTAAAAATGATGTGTTGTGATGTAAAATGGTGGCGTAGAATAAAGAAATGAGTCCCCTACGTGATAAACTATAATTGTAATTAAAAACCAACAATTAAAATAATTGTTGATGCAATGAAAAGTAATCGAAATTGCGTGCATTAAATTGAAAGCACAAAGAAGATGACTCAAATATTTAAATAAAGGAATGAAAAGCATTTGAATTTGCAGAAATCAACTACTTAAACAATTGAAACAATTTCCAGTTTATCGCAAAATTTAAACTTGCCTCCTTGCGATAAATGACTGGAGCAGGTTGCGAATAGGTGACGGTTCCAGACGTGCCACCATAACCACCACCACCACCACCACCACCGCCATTCCCATTAACGCTGTAGCCACCGCTACCCGAATGTGGACCACCGAAACCGGCAGCTGTGTTTGAAAAGAAGCCAAAATCAAAGAATTTGCGATAATCAAAATCATTTGCATTGCCGCCGACCGCGCCGTTGCCACCTTGATAATATTGTGGTTGCGCTGGTGGGGGTGGTGGTGGGGCGGATTGATAAACGGTGGGCTCAATTCCATTAACAACCACCTTTTGAAATTTTTGTGTGTGTGTGGGAAAAATCTCATTAATTTTGTTTTAACAGTTTTAACACAACGCTTGCTAATTAAATACCTTTGTGCGTCCGTGATGGGACTTTTTCTTGTGCACTTTCTGCACTACCTGGTTGTCAACAGCTGCTGGGGGTGCACTTTGTTCCGTGTAGACTGCTTGACCACCCTACAAACATTGTAATTTGTAATAATTATTTTTTGCATAATATTTTAATTTAGTCTAATTTAATATAATTTAATTTAGAATAACAACTACCAATTAAATAATATTAATTATTAAAGTTCCAATTTATTTTCAATTATTCCAATTGATTTTGATTATCATTTTAAATTATACAATATTAATCAATAATCTACAAAATGAACAAATTATCATCAACTTTAATTAATATTAATCCTCCCGGTCATACATCACCATAATAATTTAACTCATAAATTGTGCATGCAAATTGCAGTGTTGTTATTATTAATTAGTGTTACGGGGTAATTTCATATTTGCATGCTGGCGCTGTCGCTAATAATAATCATAGGATACCCCTTGATATGCTGGTACTGCTTGTGACAGTGTGACAGTTTTCGAACTGACGCCACCGGCATGTGCTTCGGATCCCTTTCCGCCATAGGCGCCGCTGTCATCTAAACCGCCTCCAAGCGCTGCACTTGCACCAACACCGTAACCGGCGGACGCACCCGCGTAGGCACCGCCCGCAGCACGACCTATGCAGAAACATAATAATATACCATCCATCAATTTCCATACGTAACAGTGCACACAAAGTTGAGCGCATATAAATTACTTCCGGCGCGAAATGTTACTGCTGCAGGTTTCCTATATAGAACTATAACTACCAGCGTGCATGTTTAATGTTAATGTGAAAGGGATGGATGGCTGGAAGCACAGAGCAGTGGGTGCAAGGGTTTTTGATGGGGGTGGGGAGGGCGGGAAGGGAGGAAGGGAGAGAGGAATGTCGAGAGGGAGGGTGGAATGGAGGAAGAGAGGTAAGAAGGGTGATTTGGAAGGATTGGGGGAGGAAAGAAGGGAGTATTTGAGGGAGGAAGAAGTGGAAAAAGGGAGAACCTAGGGTGGTGTGCCGCATGAATGAGAAATTATATTACTAGTGAGCAGTGGTTGTGCAAAGTTTATGATGCAAATAAAGAAAGCGTACACAAATGCAGACAACCAACCATTCGGATTCTTCAATAATACTTTTGCCTTTCCTCCCTTCATGTTGTGTGTGTGTCGAGCATGGGAACGCTTGTGGATAAAGCACAAAATCATTGCCGTGCACGATGCTGTACACAAATCTCCAAGTTTTGAATTTCGCATTGGATTTCGTTTACGTTCGAGCACAATTGTTAAGCACAAGTTTTCGCACTTATTCTGCAATAACACTACTTCACATAAACATGCTCGCAGCTTGTACCGCATCGAGTAAACAGAACAATTATTACACTGACGTTAAAGCCAATTTCGACTTGCTTCTTGAAAACACTTTACTCATTTTTTAAATTTTTGTGGCTTACATTAAAATGCGATCCAGCGCTAATTGAAGTCGACTATATAACAATATGCTTGATGCCCCATCAATGTTCAATACAGTATGCGTGGTTTGAATTAATCCCAATATTTGCATGTTCAGCGAATTTTGTTTTTTTTGAGCAAACTGGACTCGTCATGCTAGTAAAAAACGAGAATATGAAAGGAAACGCGAATGTTTGGTGTGGAGAGGGACGCAATTTTGATAGACGTAATTTATGGATAAATGATTAAGCAGCTTTTGACGCATTCTGTAGTTGTTGTAACCTTGAAATCGTTAACCCTGGGGTATTTGTTGTGTGCGATTGGATGGAGATATGACGCGGAATTATTATACTCACGAGGGTTTACTATTTATATTATGCATATTATGATTGGATGCGAATTTTAAGAACATTGTACTTTTATGTTTTCTGATAATGCTCTATTTTAATTGTTTATACTGAGTAATGAGTAATCTTTTGGAGATAGTAGGGATGATTGATGAAGATTGTAGGTCTGTAGTGCATTGAAATTAAATTTAGAAAACTATAAATACTTAGTTTAAAAATAGGAAAAAGAAAATTGATCCTTTGACGATTCAATCAGTCACATAACAACCATAATACGGCTTCATTTATGGTTCATAAGTTACTGATTTTGTTATTTTGGTGACATAACCTCACTTTTACATATAAAAAAAAATTATTTTAGAGATTATTATGCAGTTTTATGTTGCCTTCCCTGCCATTAAGTTGTTCAACAAAAATTCGAAGAAATAAATTAAACATAATTACCATTAAGTGAGCCACCAATTCCAGCACCCGCTTGCTGTCCAAGCGGAGTTCCAGCTGACGCAGATAATCCGCCATGAGCTGAATTGCCTGTCAATAGACCGCCTAATCCAGCTTCTGCATGATATCCACCAAAATTTACGCCGACTTTACCATCATTGAAAGTAAGAAACTATATAGAAGGAAGTAGAACAAAAACCATTAAATCTTCAACTCAATGTCGTTCGTCTTCTCCTATATATTATAAAGTGGAAACAATTTCTTACATAATTATACGAAATGAATAGCAAACAACAACGTGAAACAATGTCGGTATAAATTCTTAAAACTACATACTTTCAGAACGTACAAGATACTTGATGCATTGTACTTAGTTGTAAAGCAATCTTGTACCCAGGCAAGCGCTTCCTTGCCACTTTCCGTCTGCACATTGAGTGAACATTTCTTCAAGCACTCTTGAGTCTTAACTTTAAAGCACAATGGTATAACTGTTTAGTCTTGATGCAAATAATTTATGCTACTTGTCTGTGAATGAAGTAATTTTGAAAGGGATTCTCGGCAAGTGTGAAGGAGGTCTAATTATTATTATTTCTTAGAACGTGTACGACAATGATGTCAAGTAGTTGACGCGTTGAGAATATTAGTTGCGTGTTGGGGAGTGGGGTTTAAGCGGTTTAGGCAAACAATTTGTTTATATGTGAGAAAATATTAGTTTTAAAAGTAAGTCATGAGTGTGAGGACAGTGTTTACTGCTTATGGCATAAATTTTTTTTAAGTTTTTGACACTTAACTCTAATCCTTATTCATATTTATTGTACTTTATAATAACCTTAAGTGTGATAGGTAAGCTAGGAAAACATTCCTATAATAGTCGCGTTCTATTGAGGTCTCATTAAGTTTATTTTGAATTTTTTAATGCAATGCAAAAACAAAATCAATCTTGCTATTTACTAAGGTTTACTCATTCGGTATTTTTATTACTCTATTGGCCACAAGAGGCGCTTGCAAATAATAATTTAGTCAAGGAATTAAACATAATTTGGGTCTGCAGGGTCGGCACGATAGAAATTGGGTTTTTATTATGGCGATATAATTGGTTTTAATTGCATTTAGCAAATTGCTGTATTAACTTTTATGATTTTAACTAATTGGAATGTACTCTGTTTATGTTGCCAACAACAAGTAATGCATCCATTTGAATTAATTCCTTGCAAAGAGCACCTCTTTGCAACTAGAGAAAGTATTTATGTTCAAAATATAATCCCAAATATTTCTCAATTGATATAAACTAAATAAGATCTCAAAAGAACGCAACTATTGTCACTAAAGTGAAGATTTTTTCAATAAAAAAAAATTTAATTGCTTACTAAGTCACTTTATTTGCGCGTTTTGTTTGCATCCCCAAAGCAATCAGATGCGAGCAACTTTAATGTGCATTCAAAAGTGAATTGCATATAAAACATTTTTTAATTTCCTTTTATCCAGAACTTCAATCAAACAAATTGCAATTTGAATTTTTTTATTAACCGCGCACAGAGTAAATAAAAACAAAGAACGCACAGAAATACGAATTTTCCAACAGTCCAACACAAACAGAACAGGTGCTCATAACTAAACAAGATCAACACCTTGACGACGCTTTCAAAATAATTACGTAACTGAAAGGTCGCTCAAGTTCAACAAAACGCGATGTTAATTCAGTAAGCCTTGTAAAAGATCTCGCTGCACATTTACTTCATTCAAACTGTGGCAATGGCCATGGTACTCGTTACTGAATATAAATCAGGTCAGTTAATAAAATTAACTAACCGTGACTTCAATAAAATTTATAATTACGTCTTGCATTTCCTAAAGCTTAACTGGACATTGTGGAAATTTATGAAAACAGGAAATTTCTGCAAAGATTGAAAAAAGTGATATTTTAACTATGTAATTATCCTTAGTAAATTTCAATTCAAATTAATTAGCGTTTTTTAAAGAGCTCCACTCAAAACAATTGCGTGCATTATGTTAAAAGCGAGCATAAAATTTATTGAATCATAAAAACTATACTTGCTACTCGTTAACGTAATAGTTGACAACCACATTACACACTCGAATTATTTGTCCATTAGCAAAATATCTAGTGACAATGAAACTAGATATTAAAACACCCTTGGGCGGTTGTCCAAACTATGCAATAAAGTGTCCACATTCATGACACGCATATGAGTGCGAAAGTATAATCAACTTACTGACCACAACAGGCATAGCTAGTAGCTACCCAACCGACCACCCAATTGACAGGCAAAATTTTAATTGCACTTGAATGTACAGTCGTCCCTTGATTTGCGGAGGTGTTGCGTTATTTAATATTTCTCGAAATAAGAGCGTATATTTAAATCCATTTACTGAAAATCATTTTTGAAAACGATTGTTTGAAAAAAAAAATTGAGCCGGAAAATTTGGGATCGAAATTTAAATTTTATTTAAATTACATTTTTTCAAACGCCTAAATTTATTTAAGCCAGTACAACAGAATTATAAAATATGAAAATACAGTACTATTTATTTGATTTACACAATCTTAGTTAAGCTGAATTCACTGCTTCTGCAAAAATGTGTCGAACAATTTTAGTTCGAACTAGTTTCCATGTACGTTCACCGCTGCGGCAGAAATATGCAACACAAAATATATATAGAATATCGCCTCTCGTTGTGTGAAAAATCTTTGAAAAATATTATTATTTTGACGTTTTCAAAATAGTGCAGCATAGGAGTGATTTTGAAAGATGCCGAAGCAGTGAATTCAGCTTTATGGTAGCACAAATTGTGAAAAATGTGTTCTGTGGAATTCGGAAAATATTATTAATGGGAAAAGTGTAATTATATTTACGATTTTAATTGCAGTTAGTGTCAAAAAATGTTTATTCACATTTCGAATAATGTTTAAAATATGTCATTAAAAACAAAATAATTTTTAAATATGAAAATTTTATGAGAGGATTAAAATTATTTAGAAAAATATTAAGCACGTGCGTTAAATAAAATCAAAACTCCGTTATGCCAAACACTTATCAAACGAGGGACCACTGCACCAAACGAGTGTTTATTATTTTATATGTGGCATCATTAGGGCTTCACTTTACTGAAGCAGGAATGTTTAAATAAGTCTCATTTATAACAAAACACATGCCGGACATATTACATGATGTACTCACACAGAATTGTTAAAATCTAAATAGTTACACTACACCCATTCCATTGGCATATCATGGAGACTGCTGCTGCCACCAGAACGTGCCATGAACATTGGGCAAACATGTAATATATATTTGACATCGCATTGAATTGAATTGACAATTTGTTATTCTGTGTATTATACGCAGAGTAATGTGCAGTGAATGAACACTCACTCAGAATATGAAATCGAGTGTAAAACTATTTCCTGACGAGAACGCTATAAGCACCAACTTTGAATTATATGTATCCACGTTTGTTAAAAGAATGAGGAAAATTTCGATCGATATTTACAACAATATGCTGGTACGTCTCAAGGACAAAAAATTGTAAGTTGTTTTTATTTAATCGTCATTTGGCGTGCACTTTTATAAATGGGGGGGAAAAAAATGCGTCTAAATGCAGCCATTTTAAGTGCGTTTTATTTTTCCCACACAACTTATTTGTCACTGAGTTTATAATTACGATACTACAATTAGTTGTTACTCATAAGTAATTAGTAATTACAAACTTGAATGGCACTTTGACATTATTCACAAATTCAGTTTTGCATTATTGTGAGAAATCTGAGTAAAATTGAATTTTCTGATAAAGCCAATTAATTTTCCATACGCGGTGATGATAATTAATTTGCGGTGCAATGACAATCATGCATTGTCATGCAAGTGTTCACGTCGATAATTAAATGGCTAGATGTGTGTCATTGTGCAATTTAGATCAATGAAAATGTGTTGGTTCTGTTGTGAGTCACGCATCCTGTACAATACTATTTTAATGGCTTTCGCGCACCTTTAGGCGGCGGGAATAATGCGTTTTATAAACAGATGTGTCACTAAAAATGTCACTTAGCAAAATTCGAATTATAATACACCGTCATTTTTAGTTATTAAATTGCGCCAACGAAAATCAAAGCAAAGTGCATTATTTTAATGTATAGTCATCCTTCGGTTTGCGGTATATTCAATTTTCTTCCTATTTTTATCGTATTTTAAATTTGTAAAATTGTCTTTGTTTGAAATGAATTATATTACAATTTAAAATGCATAATAACTAAAAACAAAAAAAATTATAAACTTTTATGAAAAAAAATTTAATAAAATATTTTTTTGCCTTTTTAAACAAGAATTAAAAACTTAAATTAATATTAAATGGTATAGACTCTAACATTATAGATAAATTAAAAATCATAAGAAGTTTTTAAATTTAAATTAATGCGTTTCGTTTAAGCAAGAAGTGTAATTAATTTAATCGTTACCGGTACGTTATAATGTACAGTGGTCCCTTGATTTACGGAAGCGATGCATTAATTAGTATTTCAAAAAATCTGTGCGTGTGTGTTAATTTATTTAATGAAATAAATATTTAAATAAGATTTTTTGAAATAAGTTGAGCTCAAAAAATGTTGTTAAAAACTTTTGTTTTAATGCAATAATATTTTTTAAATGTCCAAATTGGTAATAACAATTTTTTTAATGTCGGTACAACAGAACTGTAAAACATGGAAATACAACAGAACTATAAAATATGTAAATATGTACATATTATTTGTAAAAAAAAAAATTGTAGTTTTTACAAAAACGGTTGTTTTTAAATATAAATTCAATAAAAGTTGTTTATTATATTATATCACAATATTTTAATTAGGTAAACTTAAGTTGAACTCATAACAATTTAGTTTTTAAACAATGTGTTGAATAAAATTCATATGATATTTCAAAATTAACTTAATAACATTTTTATTAAAAAATATTTTTAATATTAAATTGAATAAATATTAATTTAAAAATGATTTCAAACAATTTTTTAACGATCACTATAAGACATTAACTACGACTTAGTTTATTGTGGCTTGCGACAGCTTAAGTAAATAACATTGTCTGCATGAAAAACTATTATAATGACGCTAAAATCTGAAGGACATTTTAAGTTCAAGATTATTTACGATGCAACCGGTTCCACAATTCAAATTAAAAAACATAATGTTGTTATGGTAAATTTTTTGCTTGATTCAATTAATAAACAATTCAAAACCAAAACACCAAATATTCTCTTTCACTATATAACTGTAGAACCACTCTGAAAATAGTTTTAAAACCTACCTGAGGCCGTGCAACTGCCAACTGAATGAAGCAGATTGCCGCAAATATTTTCCAACTCAACATAGTATTCAAAGTATCGAATATTTAGGTATTTAATTGAAATCCCACAATTATGATCACTTATTACAATTTAATTATTAATATTGCATAAATTTTAGAAAATCAATACACCACGTTTTAATTCACTATGAAATTGCTTAAAATCGCGTCGTGTTCGGCAGTTTAATTGGCACTGATAGTTTTACAGCGAATGTAAGTTTGAGCGTCCGTCTTAAAGCGACGCAGCAGCTCATACTACAAAATTGGTAGGGAGGCGATCAAAGGTTGCGGCCGCATAGAACAAGTTTCAGAAAAAGCATTAAGACGAACAATTTGTGTTGCTGCCTGTTGCTTTGGACTCGAATTCGCTTTGTTGAAATCAATTCAGAGTGGACGTGCGTCGTCATCTTATTGTGTTGTAGCTGTATGATATTCTTCAGTGAATTATATCGTGACGTCGATAATCTCAAAAGCTTTTTTTTGCTACACCGTGACGCGGTGCGGCTTCAAAATACGCGTTTCGTGTTCTCTGCAAAAAAATTAATGTTGATACGGTACAAAAAATGAAGCTGATGATACCGCAAGTGGATGTATAAGATTCCTGCGAATGTGTATATACACTTAATGTGTTTGCCTTTTCTTTGAAAGCAAGTCTATGTAAATATTTGAGGTGTATTTTGCATCTGAAAATGTATTTTCGACTGACCTCCGTTAATATAATTTGGTACATAAATTTAATTTTATGCCGATTCATTTGGAATAAGCCGAATTAAAGATTTGGACTTTGAAATTATTTAACTTAATACTCTTTAACTAATTGGGAAATGAATTTATCGAAACAGATTCACAAATGTTTAATATGTAATAACATTTGGACTAGAGGAGAAATAATTAACACAAACAAGTGAAATTACTTGTTCAATAAAATTTATTGCAGTTGTATTTCCCAATACGTTAAAACTCCTTTAATTGTTTGAGGATAAATCGCTGCCATAAAATCGCAGTATCTTAAGACGATAAGAATATTGTGCGCACTTGGAAATCCCGAGTATTCCAGTTGTTATTTTCGTCTTCGTTTGATTGGTTTGAATATATCAAAGCCTGTAGGATTTTTACTATGGAACTGCGTAAAATCTTCGGCGTTTTATTCGTTTTTATTAATTTATTCAAATGCAAATAAAGGAAGAGCCATACTTAATAACTTTACACAGTTTTTATGTAAAAGATAATTGTTTGATATAAAAAGTTTTGTTTTAGAATTAAAGTTTGAAGAAATAATTTACTGTAACTTTATTTTCGAAGATGTTTGCTTTTTTTGTGATACTAGTGATATGAATTCAGTGAATTGGCGTATTTTACAAGATATAATTAATACCGAAAATGTCGACAAGACTATAATATTAATAAGTTTAAAGTTTAATGTTCAATTTGTGATATTTAATTAGTGTATTTGGGGGCTGTTTGTATGTTGTGTAACATATTTTTCACGGTTTTTTGGAACCTCATCCATTGTAACAAAATCTTTTCCACCCTAAAAGTTATAAAACAAATTAAAAGAACTTTCTCTTTCCGTTTATTCCATTTTTTTAACAAATTAATACCCCCTCCCCATCGACTCCCTTAAATTGTTACGTTATTTATGGACAGCCCCTTCCCATCCCAAAAAGAGAAGAAACTTCACCTCTAACTTGCGTTGTAACAAATTGAGGGAATCGCCTCACTTAAAATGTTATTAAATTTATGAACAGTCCCTTATTTTTAAATGTCAATTTTGCAAATCAATGGGATGTTAATTTTTCAGAAAATGTAAATTTTTGTAAATAATGTCAAAAATTTTCGGAAATAGTTAAAATTTAAACGAAAACCGCTAAAACACATTTTTTTAAAATTTTAAGCTCATTTTTATTTTGTTTTGCATTTTTATTTTCAGTTGTATGTGCAGTGGCTAGCATTATGAAAGCTTATTTATTTATTTAAACAAAATGGCAACAAATGATAGCAAACCTTATCAATGCAATTTTATGAAACAAAATATTGAATAAGCCTTAACGCACGCCATTCATTGCAACATTTTAGATAAAGTAATTAATTTTCAATATAGCTAATTCACTCATTCAGAAGAATTTTGATTAAACATTTCATATTAAAACAATTAAGGACTTGCATTCAAAAGGGTTTCCACAAAAATAATCTCTGCTGAACAAATAATTAATTAGTCCGAATAGTTTTGAGCGTGAGCGAATTTGTGGAAAAATGTTCGTGGTCATCAAAAGCCCTAATTTTGAATAAATTGTAGAATTGGTCAATTCAGCGTAATTATATTTCGCATTAAATACATTTCCCAACCCATATGGGCAGACTTTGCAAAGCTGTGGTAAATCATTATGTTGACTTACTAGAAGGGCGATTACAATTTCAACGAATGAATAAAATGGATTAATTAGTTTAATTGCTTCATTGCAACGGCCATCATCAGAATTACCTTTCCCAAAATTTAACATTTACATAACATAACCATTAGCTGCGTTGACCTAAACACAAAACGGCAAATATTCATTTTATCGGTTATTTGTTAGGATTGACCAGAGCACATCAAATAAATTACAGAGAATTGTGTTCAAATTATTATTGTTGTTGCAACATTGCGAATTAAGTATGCACATCGAATTTACCAACATGATCTTTTGGCTCATTGGACATGTTGTACTTGCGAACTTAACACCATACGTTAAATTATTAATGTGGAGTATTAGTCAACGCAATGCTATTAAATATTAACCACCCGGAGCATACTGTGGTGATTTAAACATTTTTTGCGAATTAGTTGGAGTGATGCAATTCTTCTAATTTAATTTTATTTCAATATTGAATTGGAAACAAATCTTTAATGAAATTGTTTATAAATTTATTACAATTTTGGAAAGAGCAGGATAAAATTATGCTGTTTTTCTGCTTTTTGGGATGCTGAAATCAAAATGATTGAAATCATAAATTTTCCTGCTTCAATTATTTGTTTTTGTTTTCAATTGTATTCTTCAAAATACCTTCAGAAATTAATAAATTAAATAAATTCTAGCACTCGTTAAATCGTTTTCTAGTACCCCGAAGCATTATATTTTAAACCCAAATAATTTTTTTAAGGATAAGCAGTTAAAACGAATTTAAAATATGAATCTAAAATTTTGTTTTGAATTTTTTTTAATGTCAGCAAAAATTTAAAATTGAATTGAGCTTTCTTATGGTGAAGAAAATCTCGCTTTAAAATGGGCAAATTTTACTCAGGACTGCAACTAAAACCTTAATCTATGTTTTCAAAGTTTGAACAATTTTACCAAGTATCGCATCACATAAAAGACGACTTAAAAGTTAATAAATACCCAAAGCAAGAAGCGTAATTGATACAAAGCTTTACCAATTTACCACACTTTACACAAATTTTTATCCATTAAATCGCCAATGATTAATCAACAAATGCAATTTCTTTACAAATTCATATTTCTGTTGAATGCGTCAATCTTCCGACATTACAGAATGAAAATGCAATTAATGAAAAATGTTGTGATAGTTGAAAATGCATTACTCATCATCTCGTAAATTAAAAATTGTAAATGCAAACATTAATCTTATGAAAAAATGAATATTTCAGCATTGAGAACATTTTCGCTTTTTATTCTTGCAAAAAATTAAAAAAAACTTTAATTAAGATAAACTAATTTAAAAAAGTGAGCAAGCAATTATCATTACGCAGCGCTGTGTCTTCTTTCACGTCTGCACAAATGCTTGAAATTGTATACTTTTGCGAAATGAATTGAATAAATAATTTGTCACTTTGTGTCTCCCCGTCTCATGCTGGCAATAAATGTATTTTTGCATCATCTTGTAGAGGAACTTAGAAGGTGTTTATACAATTTAATAAATCAACACTGTCGAGCTGTCGCATGCTTAATTGTTGTCACAGTGCGAGACGTAGTGTGAAATGGATTCGCATTTAGAATAGTCCTGCAATCAGGTGTTAAATAATATGGCCCTTTATATGAGATTTAATTGTATCCAAATCACGATTTTTCCACCTCCTTCCGGAATTAATGTTTTATAAATTTGGTATGCAACTGGAATAATAATACAATTTTAATGCATTTTTAGCACATCACAAAAATTTATTTCAATCAATTAAAAGTCGTTCCCAATTATTTATCGTTGTAACATTACCGTTAGTTATGTAGAAATCGATATGAATTGAACTTAATAAATGTTATAAAAAAACGCCTGCATGACGATATGTCAATACGATTGATAAATGCCACCTGTTGACGAGTGCGTTACTTTACAGGGTGGCTCGATATAATTTTCATTTAATTATTTTCTGTTTCAAAAAGAACTTTGTTGTTTCTGTTTAAGAAGTTGATTATGATTTATTGAATATCAATAAAAGTCATTGAACAACAAAGTTCAATTTCATTTTACTTTATCAACTTAATTAACTGCGAACTCAAGAATGGCTCTGCAATATAACTGCATTAAATAGTATTACGTATTTTTAAAGTTTTTCAATGCCAGACACGCGAACTGCAAAGGTTAAGGACCAATACGCCCACTTTTATAGCGTGCAGAAGCTAATTACTTGCAGGGATCTGGGATATTGTTATTTGTTATGGAAGAGGTGTAGTGCAATGTGGTGCAAACTGCAAAGACGGCAATCGATGTGAAACATGAATACGGAAATGATGTTCTTTGATGGGAGATTCAAATTGCCTTGTTTTCTTTAATGCGATGATGGTCATTAATTTATTTATTTATTGATTTTTTGATTGGTTTCCTTTAGTTTTAATCTGAGGATGATTGTAATAATTAGTGTCTTATGTATTTTAATTTATTTTATTTAACCTGGAAATAAAATTATCCTAGTTATAATATTATATTGTAGTAATGGTTCTCGTAATTAAAAAAATATTTAATGAAGTGAAACCGTGGGTTTTTTTTTATTAACTCGCTGTTATAACAAATTCTAATCCGATTTTTCCAATGTTTTTGAAATAATTTTTAACTATAAGAAAATGCTAGAAAATTTATTTTTAGTAATTATTTAATTATTAATTAATTAAACAATTATTAATACTATTATTTAATTTATTATGTATTTTGCCTTTGTTTAAAAATTACAACCAATAATTAAAATGTTTAATGCAAACTTCCTAACCATTTAATTATTTAAATAAGTCATAAAACACCATGTCAATCCACCAATAACGTTACTTCTTCTGCTACAAATCACCATCCGCGTCCATTTCGATCTAATTTTAAGTTCAAACATTAATTAAGTGGACATTCTGTAGCAGTCACTCGTTAAAGAACAACGTGCTTTCCCCATTTCAATGACACTGCTATTTAGTTAAATGTTTAAATTTTACTAAAGAGTAATTATTTTGTTTTCGACGTCGGAATGCATTCCATTAAATTATTTGTACTTCTCGTGGCGGTTGTGCTACTCTTTGTAACGGTCACCTTAGCTGAGATTAACAGTGAAACAAAAGTGCAGCACGAAGAGTCTCGCGTACTCTCTCGCAAACGACGCTATCTTATATTTCCCAGTGGAAGTTCATTTCAAGTCGGTAAGTGCTGATTTAATGCTCCTACACAATACATTAAACATCGTTTTGTGATAAATTTTCGCTTTGTTGCCGAATACAATTGCAGTTTACGATGGAATTTACCCCATTATTGGTTGGACGACGCTATTCATTTTGGGTGTTACGTGCGCTTTGGCTTGGCAATTGCCCAGTGAGCCAGTGAATTTGCAAGAGCTCTCTGCCAAATTGCATGCGAATGATAATAAAGTTGAAATGGCTGTGGATGCGGTTAAAAATGCCACAGAAGATGATGCATCAAAGACTGATAAAGATATTAGTGGAATTACGTACATTGATTCGAATTCAAAGTACTCGAATTATGGGCTTCCGCCCAAGTTTAATTACGCATCGAATGTGGATCGTAATGATTTGGCAGCGCCGATGTATTACTCGGAAAGTGGGCCAGTTTACGATAAGAGTAAATATCATACGTATTATAATCGTGCTCCTGTAAGTGGATATAAAAACACGTACTATCCCAGCAGCAAAATCAATGACAAAGCTGGAGAAAATTATTCCAAGAAGCCCCCATCAAGGTACTCCAACTTCAATGACGATATCATTTCAACTATATCAAAATTTGCACAAAATCCGCAGCTGCAAAATACCTGGAAGCATGCCAATTGGGGACAAATAACGGATACGTGAGTTTTCAAATATTCAACACCTAATATTTAATATTTAGTTTTATTTAATTGATTTGAATGTTTCTGATTAATTCAGTTTCAAGAAATTGAAGCCAGCTGTTTACACTGACAAAAAGGGAAATCGCCACCACATGGTTTATCCGCAAATTGGAAAACGCAGCATTGCTCAGCCACACTTGGACGTTGAAGACAAATTGTTTCTGCACCATCACAGAAACACTCGACATGATCTTTACACAAAGATTTCAAAGTTCTTAGACGTGTAAGATTTAAAAAAAAATGCTTTAACATTAATTAATCATAATTCAATAAACTATTTTAATTTCAGACAAGGTGTTGATGGAAAACAATGCATTCTTAAAACACTGTGCGAGACTGGCGAAAAACGAGACGAAATCGAACCGGGATCATTTTTGAGTGAAATCTTCCGAGCCGTGTTCAGCTTCCCGAAACCACACTACCAAGTTGATGATGCGGATCACGTACGGTATGACGAAGCACATGGTATTGCCAGCAACTGTAGCCATGTCTATTCTAAGTGTCAATTAAATATTTGGAATGAAAATTGGATGCTGTAAATTTTGCATGACGAATAAAAAATAAAAATAAAAGTACAACAGTTACATTTTATCCATTTTCAGAGAGTTTAAAATAATATCACCTGCTTAACTAAGAAGTCTTAAAGAGTGTGTTAAAAATGTGATTCTCATATTCTTGCAAATCACACCTTTGAAGGCGCTAATTAACTTATTTTGTAGAGTTAACTGTTAAGTCGGTTCAAGAAACTGAGGGGAATTCGATTTCATAATTAATTGTTTAAACAATTTGTGTTGAGCATTAAATTATGAAATGTTTTTAAGTTAATTGAAGCATATTACGTTTCCAATTATTTGTTTAAAATATAAATATCGACTTAATGTACACAAAACCCAACCTACGTTATAATTGTAGGCTATAAAGATAGATAAACAAATCGCCTTTTCTTTAAATAATTTTACAACGCCACCCACAAGGTCAGAAACGTGTTTATTTTTCAAGGAATAGGATGTTAATTTTTAATTGTTATCATAATTATTATTGGTGCAAGGGGGGAAGTCCCAGAATCGAAGAGAAATACGTTGTTTATTTTAAATGTTTATTAAAAGGAGGAACTTTGTAAAATATTCTTAGCTCAATTTATTTTATTTTCAACATAAATATTGTTTTTTTACAAACAAATACCTCTTATTGATCCTTTAGAAAATGGTAATCACAATAAGGCAGAATAACAAGAAAAGCATTTTTCCGGTTTCCGACTGAATCCCTACGATATTATTGGCTCAACATTGCAAAGTTCAAGTACAACCATTTTCTGCAGTCCTTTTCGTAAAATAATTTGCAATTTAAAGTAATATAATAAAAATTTAAACAACATAAAAAAAAACAATATAAACTTTTAAACTTTTTTAAAAATATTTTAAATTTTACATTTTTGTTACATTTAAAAAATGTAACAAAACATTTAAGTGAAAGAACGTTCAATCGAAATGGATGTAAAAGCCATAACAGTTCTCTTAACAGGCACAGTTCTGTTGACAAAAATTGACAATAGTCGTTCTATTGAGATCTCTTCTAGTTTATTTCAGAATGATATTTGGTTCATATTTCAAAGTTCCAGTCGACAAGAGATGGCGCTCTTTAAAAAAATTCAGAAGTCTGCATCTCTTGTTGGGATCGTAAGCAAAGTAAATTTTACTTAGTTTAAATATAAATAGTTAACACATCAAGTCGTTAAATAAAATTAAAATTAATTATAAAGGCAAAAAATAAAAATAAAATTCCCGTTTCAATCGTACCAACCTTAAAAACACAAAATATGGTTAACTACTTGACTGAATCATTAATTCAGCGCCACTTGCGGCCAATAGAGTAATAAATATACAGAATAAGTAAAGATAAGTAAATAATAGCAAGGTGTATTTTGTTGTTGTATTTCATTTAAAATTTCAAAATAAACTAAATAAGATTCTATTGGAACTAATTTGTAATGTCTCCGTGAAAATTACGAAAGAGAATACATGATTCTTTACAACTGCACTCACGTAGTAGCAAAATAGTCAGTAAATGATCTGGGAAAGAGAATTCTTAACACGAATTTATTAATACAACTGACCATTTCTGTGTGTTCCTGGAATTAATTTGTTATTCCACAAGTTTCTAAAAATATGACACGGAAATGTGAATAATGAAAAAAGTCAATTAAAGAGTGTTTTGTTAGTTTTCTGGCGTACTAGTTTTGAAGAGAAACAGGGTACTTTATGCAAACAGTGTTAAAATATATAGAACAGACTGAACAAACATTAACATTAGTCTGCAACAACAGAAGCATTACAATCAACCTTAGAAATCAGTTAAACCAAAATAGGCTCATGAAGTTTGATCACCATTCTCGTGAGTGATAATATTCAAATTAAATTCAATTATCACAATTTCAAAATCAATACAATTGAATAACGGCGCACATAAACTTTAGAGCCGAAGACGGATTACATTCATCATTTGGAAACATTATTCTCAAGTACGTTCCTACAAATTAAATGCTGATTCAGTACTTTTCCAGTGTTAATTCGTGATGGTTCTGCTGGATTCCACAATCAATTCGTTGTGAATTTTCCACTTGAGTGTCTCAATAAACCATGAATCAATTGCTTGCAATAACTTTATTTAGTGTGTGCGGAGCGGTTGTGAGTAATGCATCAGTCAGCAACCACACTGCGGATTTTGCTGCAGCAGCAGCATCAATTTCATCACAACCATCGATCCTGTCAAGACAACGACGCTTTTTATCGTTCCCCAAAGGATCCACATTTTC
Organism: Sylvicola cinctus; assembly: GCA_963854165.1. Taxonomy (NCBI): domain Eukaryota; kingdom Metazoa; phylum Arthropoda; class Insecta; order Diptera; family Anisopodidae; genus Sylvicola; species Sylvicola cinctus. The sequence goes on along the minus strand of OY974082.1, from coordinate 61,260,980 downwards.
GGTAATTATCCCGACCCGTTTATTTGCGGTCATTACACGCCACGTGCACCTTAAATGTAACGAGCTGTGATGCACATAAATGCAATGCGTGTGAAATTGTATATGGCAAAACACCCCCCCTCGTATCAACACATAAATTTGTTTGGAAATTTGCAGTGTGTTGTTTGCATGACGGTGGGCTTCCATGGCAATCCACAATACGACTTTATCAGTTGGGCGGTTAACTGGGGCGTCGCCTATGAATTACCAAACAGCACTTGGGTGAACCACAATTTGAATGCAGTTGAGCTGCCGCGGTCGATTGTGCAGCGACGCTTTCGACGTGATTTTTATCGCAACATCGAGCAGACCATAGACACGTATGACGGAGTATATCCTTTATATGAGATTTTTGTTGTTTGGTTTTCTGTTCCATTTTTTTTTACGTTTTGGGTTTTGTGACAAAACTTCACTAAACTCACATTGATTTTTGTTGTTGTTGCATGTGCTGATGGTGGATATATTGCAGAATGGGATGGAATGGCCGGCAGTGTGTGTTGCGGGCTTTGTGCGAGGGTGGCCAATATTTGCGGAAGACTGCAGGCAGCAACATGGTTTTGGAGTTGTTGAGGATTGTTTTCAGCATACCACGGCTAACGAGATTGCCGTTCGAACATCCCGAGGTGGCTGAATACGATCATGCGCATCGGAAAGGACGTAGGCTTTACAATTGTGAGGAAGCATTTCCTGAATGCGGATTTTCGCTCATTGAATTAGCACTGGGACGTTATTCAGCGCCGTGAATTCATTAATAATTTTTTATTGTTTTGTTTTATGAACCTAATAATTAAATTTAAAAAATCCTGAAATTGTGTTTGGATTCCAGTTTTTATAGGCTTTTTATTTAGCTCAACTGAACTTACCACAACTGGAATAAAATTTACCTGAAACTTCGGAGTGTTCATTCAAAATCAGCCGCTCTAATTACAGTCCTAATTAATCAACGGTACTCTGAAGACGTAAATAATATTTTCAACGAATACGGAATATCTGTAGAATTGTTGTAAAATGGGTCAAACAGTCTCAGCACATTTCTCCAACTTTTTAAGACTCAGTCACACTTTTGGGCTGAAAGAATTCGTAACGTTAGTCGCAATAAAGTCATTCAATTTATTTAATTACGTGTTTTATTCTTGTTTTAATCATTTTTAAATATGAAAGGAGTCGCCTTTTAAATATTGTAGTTATTATAGTGATTGTGCTGAATAACAAAAATGAAAATAACCATCACAAAAATTGTGTCGCTGCAATTGGTTGTCTGCCAAATGATGGCAACCGCACTTCAAATAGTTAACAACACATCGGCTGTTACGCTGCCACCGCCACAAACACTATCACGCCACAAGCGATACCTATCATTCCCGGAGGGATCCTCCTTTTCGGTAAGTCGTGAATTTGGGTGCACTTTATTCAATTTAAACAACCACACACTGCTGAACTCGCGCAATTAATTATTGTAGTGTGCAGTTTGTCTGTCAATTGGAATGTATGGAAATCCCCAATTCGATTTTATTAGTTGGGCCGTCAATTGGGGTGTGGCGTACAACCTGCCGAACACCACATGGTTCCAGGCGACACATTTTCAGTTTCTTGATTTGTTTGTGGAGCCACCAGCTGCACAGGCGCGGCGCTATCGCCGCGGATTGTACGAACAATTTGAGATTGCATTGAATTCGTAAGGAACACAATTATTTTTTTTTTTTAAAACATTTTTGAAGCTGGAAATTGCTTCCGCTCCCCAATCGCGTTGAGTGACAATTTTATTTATCAATTTCGTAGAATGGGTTACAATGGCAGGGAGTGTGTATTGCAGGCACTTTGTGACAGTGCACAAATTTTTGGAAAAGCTATCTCCGGCAACGTGATGGTGCATGAGATGTTGAAAACAATTTTCACAATGCCAAAGAGTAAGGTGATGTCATTCGAGCACACGGACTTGGTGCTGTATGACCATGCTCACAGGCAGGGACGTTCTGGACGGTTGGAATGTGGCCGACTGTTTCCGAAATGTGGCATTTCGTTTGTAAAGGCCGCACTTGGATGGTACAGAAAACAGTCGGGGAGTTTTAAGAATTACATGTAGATTTATTTTGTCGTTGTTTAAGATTGTAGTTTTAAGTTTTTGATGTGTTCAATTTTGTACAATTTAATCAAATTAAATTAACAACAATAAAATGAAGAAATTAAGCCGGAATTTAAATGTTTTTGTGAAATAATCATAGGGTATTAATTGGAACTTTAAGTCTCTCTTCAAAAAACATTGTCCGGTTCCACGACCTTATTCAAATACAAAATATTTCACTCATTCATGTTTTTCATTTGTTAGTCATTATTAAATCATGTTTACCTTTCAAATTTTCTGCCTTAAAAGAACATGACTTAGTGCAAACTAAATAGGAACAATATTTAGAATGAAAAACGCAAGGTGTTAATTGCTAAAGCACGACCCAGCCAACCAGTTTACAATTACAAAACCCATACGTATTTCATCATTGTAGTTAGTTTCACAAAACTCCTTTCAGTTTAAGTCATTATTCTAAACACAACTGCCGCAGTTTACAATCCTGCGTTTCACAATTCCATTGTAATTCACCACGCAATTGTTTAATACATTAAAAAACAAAGCCAATAAAGTCAAATATAATAAGTGCGCGCTCGTTACGCAATCCCAGTGCTGTGTTAAAGAATTCCGCCATGAATAGAACCATTTTCTTTGTCATAATAACCACAGCGGGCTGGTACACCACCATTTCATGTGCTTCGCCTGCATCAATGGGGAATGCCACCGTCGTCGATGATCTATCTACATCAATAGCAGCACCGCCCGCACCACCACCCCACGCCGAGCTGCGGCGTCATAAAAGATATATCGCATTTCCGGAGGGCTCTTCATTTTCAGTAATTTTAATGTCCTTCACCTGAACACACTGAAGGATACACAACATACTTTGCTTGTATTTCCCCAGGTAGCCGTTTGCATGACCGTTGGATTTTATGGAAATCCCATGTACAATTTTGTCAGTTGGGCGGTGAATTGGGGCGTTGCGTACAGTCTGCCAAATGCAACGTGGTTGCAAGCGGCGAATTTTCATCTTCTTGATTTATTTGTGGAGCCCCCAGCCGCAAAGGCGCGACGCTTCCGGAAAGATCTGTACGGCAAATTGGAGAAAGTGATGAATTCGTAAGTGATGTGTTTTTTTGTGTGTATCCGTTTGTGGCATTTTTGTAAATGTGCCTGTTTTTTTTTTTGGATTTAAAGAATGGGATTCAATGGCAGGGAGTGCATTTTGCATGCACTGTGTGAAAGTGCTCAAGTATTCAGAACAGGAAACTACTCAATGGTGCATGAGATGCTGCGAACGGTCTTCACGCTGCCGAGGAGTAGAGTTATGTCGTTTGAGCACAGGGACGTGGAGGAGTACGATTTTGCACACCGGAAAGGACGCTCGTTGCGACTCGATTGTCATAAAGTTTATCCGAAGTGTGGATTTTCTTTAATTGAAATGGCATTGGGTTTTTATAATGAGCAACCTAATCAAATTCAAACATTGTGATTTTGCAATTTTTGTTTTATTCAATTTAGTTAATGTTAATTTTTTAATTTATACTATTTGTTTGTCATAAACTGCTCATTGGTTAAGTTGTTAAACATCTACCCATTGTAAGTCGTACCAAATCTTTTCTTTAAGTGGATTATTTGCTCATAGTAATTGCTTTAGTTTATTCTATTCCATATTTTAATAGTCATTAAGATCTTTAGTTTAAAATAAATATCTTGTCAATATGTTGTCAATATTTAAAAATAAAGTATTTGTTTAATATGCATTATTTTGATAATATAAAAATAAACAATGTCAAGTTTGCAATTTACATGCTGACGGCAATTTCTATGAATTTTAAGTTTTCTGTGAAATTTTTTTTTAAAATTATTCAATATTTTTCCCAATTTTGTCAAATTTATTCAATGAATTTCATAAAATGAAAATATTACTTGCTGTAAATCGTATTTATAAATTTTCAGCAAATTTTCAATTGGAAAATCAGTTACTTTATCATTTTCATTCAGTTTAATTTGCATTACGATGCGAAAATTAATTTAAAATTGTAATCACATTCGGTCCTGTAGTTACCTGCACAATAAATCCTATGAAATTTATGTCAATATTGAATATATTATATTTATAAAGCAATAAAACGACGAGAATTCAAAGTTCTGAACTTAATTGCATATTGATTTTTAACGCTGAGCAATCACAGGAGCGATGATTACCATTTTAATGCAAAAATAATTAGGAATTATGCAGTAGTTATGATAGTTAGTGGTAATAAATTCGATAAATCCTGTTGATTATGGAAATGTATTCAAAATTGCAATAAACGCAGAATTCAAATTCAATGTCTACAACATTGGAGTGCATTTAATTTACATTCCAATTCACGTACTTCTCGTGGCTGAAGTGAAACGGTGTTTATTTAATTATGTAAAACCAAAAAATATATTGAAGGGAATACGACATAAAAGATTTATAATTTTGTGACCTTGGGAAAAAATCAATGTGACCTTGAAATGCTTAGAATGCTTAACCTTTTTATGACCTTTAATAATTTACTTACTAGGTGGTCATTTTAATAAAAAAAAATCGATTTATCATATAAATTGACCTTGAAATTTTGCATGCTTGACCTTTAAATGTTCAAATTTCTTTAAGATGGAAAATTATATCCCACATCATTGGTTTTAAATTGTTTAATGTGTTGAAAAGCCAAATAATTGGTTTAAATATTTATTAATTTTGAGGTTAAGTCGTTGGTTTTGAGGTTATAAAAACGGAAAAATTATTTTTATGTGTGTGGAAATGTTTCTTAAAATGCTATTCTGCTTTCATAAGGCAACCAAAAACAGTTTAAGCCAGTTTTGCTTTGTAAATGTGAAAATTTTAATTTATTTTTGCTAAAAAAGATATGCTAGATAAGATAACTAGCAGAGTCTTAACTTATTCGTCAGCTTTAACAAAACAAATTAAAAGAATCAACATATTTTTAAACAAACAAGTGTAGACAAAATATTATTATGCGACATTCTTCATCTCCTTTTTTCGTCCCAATGGTAATATCCATTTCTGTTTTTAAATTATAAAAAGAAATACATTTACCATTTGGAGATTTGCTGATTGCACAAAACCCCTGCAGTCATTTTATTTACTTTCTGAAATAAAACTGAAGAGCGACCTTTTATATTATGAACATGAACCAACTGTTTGTATATTTAAGTATTTGCTTTTTCAATTGTCGTCACTAAGATGCGGATTTGCTATATAAGAGGGTATTTAAAAAACATTGTTAGGCCGACAAATGTCCTCTCCTACAAAGACCCAATCATGAATAGGAATAAATACAATTTGCAAGTACTGTAACTAAAACAAAATTTGTTTAATAATATCCATTTCTACGAAATTGGGTTTTAGAGATATTATGCAAATGTTTTGAACAACAAAATAATTTAGGAGAAATATGCTTTGACATAATTCATAATAGTAAAGTCACAATTCCGAATACAAACGATTTATTAAACTTTAAAATGATCTTGTAGTGAGAATTATTCAATTTTGTACAAATTAACAGAGACGCCTTTCACCGAAAATTTTAGGAATCCTACAAGGAGTTTGCGATGGCGTATTCTGTTATGTGTTGTAATAAATTTTCCGTTTGATGCAGACAACAATAATTTATTGTGCATCTCGTAACAGTAATTTACAAAATGTGCCAGAAAGTCTAGAGGCATATTGCCAACCAGGCTCATATTATAACAATAGTTTCCGTGAAAGGAAATATGTCATAAATTATGGGACAACTGTTGATTATAAATTATTTATGGAGTCGAGTCCTTTAAAAAAAATACTGCAATTTAAATTTTTGTTGAATTTGTAATTTAAACAAGAGAAGCATATTTATTTTATTTTTGTGTGGCTCCTTGCCATAAGCTTTTTAAATTATCATGTAATAATAATTAAATCAAAAATTCCGCAGTCTGATTAACATTTAATGAAAGAAAAGCTGAATTATTTACGTTCAAGAAATTTGAAAAGATTCATTATTTAATATTTATTCTTAATTTTTAAAGGTTTCTTACTTTTAACAATTTTTCCAGCAATCCAATAAGCAAATATATTTTATTTTAAACTTACTAGCCTTTAAAACCTTTAATTGATTTTATTATGAACTCCCTTGTTCTCTTCCTGAAAGGATACAACTCACATTAAAGACCAAAAGTAAATTTCCCTGCATCACTGTTATTTCTGAACATAAACATTTTTATTTTAATATTGGGAACACGTTGTGCGAATACAGTGAATACCTCAATAGCGACTGACATGTAAATATTGTGAAACGTGACATCGTGGAATCGTGACAACGAAAACCCAACTTAAATAGCTTCAGTGGAAAATGAAGCAGTTTGAAAGACTGCTGGTTTGAGCACCATACACTTGATGCGAGTGCCTATATAATATGAAAATTCATCCATAACCAATTTTCTTGAAAGCTTTCACGTAGCTAGTTTGTTTTACGTAATCCAGTATATAGGAAATTGTCAATATTGTGAAAGGCAATATATTTTTTTTGTGAAACGTTCTTCATATTTTAAATATTTTTCCAAAAATGACGCGGTGGAAAAAGTAGAACTGTCATTTTTATGATATTTAAATTTTTGCTGCTTACTCACTTGTCATAAAACATAAATAAATTATAATACTTTTATGTAATACTTAAGAAGAACTGAAAATGCAACATTTTTTACAAAAAGAAATTCAAAACATTTTGATAATAAAACAAAATATCTTTCAAATATTCTATTTACTTTATTTCAAGTATTAAGTCTATAAAAAGAAATTTAAATATGTACAAATTACATATTAAAAAATGACTCAAGAGAAAGCTCCCAAAGCTTAACGTCCAATTTCATGTCAGTCATTTAATCGGATTGTCTCTGTCGCCGTTTCATTCTTTATGTTGATCCCTTATTTTAAATAAAATAAATATTTTCCACTGAAAAGGATACTCAAAGTATATTCATTATTCGGAACTATATGCTCCAGTGCTCACCATCCGCTGCTCCAAGGACATAGACGAGTATATGCTTTAAAAGTGGAGCGTCATATCATTTATATAAAAGCTAATCCCAGATTTAATTTTAGAATAATGTCACCCCACTTTAAACTAATGCAATGTCAGATTTTATTGACCATTTATGGATTAATCTCTGAATATATTCAATTAGGATTTAATCATTTGCAGAACTGTCTCAGCTGGGACGCTTTAACGCTATAATGGAGCTTTATTGGCATTGATTTAGACAGCATATTATGAATTGTAATACTTGAAATGTCATATAGCGATTAAATCGTTACGGTAACGAGATTTCCGGTTTACTCGTTAAGTTTGTCAAAATCGAGTTATTATGAATTTCTTATTCAAATTTTATTTTAGTGTCCTTAATTCCTTTCTCATAACTGTAAAATAACTATAAGATTTGGCTTAAATTTAACAATTATGTAAATTATTTTAATTACGGCCGGCGTAAAAGTTGAAAGTTGGTCAACGTTTTTTCGGTTCTATGCATAAATACTGCGTCGGGTTTTTTTTTGTTTTTTTTTTTTGTTTTTTTATTTTTATTTCCATTCATTTTGTTGCTTGCTGCGCGTTACGTTAGTTCTGCTCGAGGGGTTACATATTTCATGAATTAATGAGCGCATTTAATTCAAAAACACATTTAAAATTAAAACACAAAATAATTGGATTAATATTTTAACAGCATGGCCGATTAATATCTTACTCACGTGAAGCGTATTGTTTTTTCACTTTAAGCATAAAAGGATCTACAACCATAATACACCTTAAAAATTCCCGCAAAGTTGGTAAACAGTATTCACCTACATTGAAATTTCTAAGGAAATGCATTAAAAGCGCAGTAAATTACGAAAAAGCAATCCCCACTGCAGAGAATACGCAACCTCATAGCTTTTTCAGTATTTATTCCGTTTTTATGTCCCACATTTATAAAGCAGTAAGCACTAAGGACGGTACTGATGTTGTATTTAAGTTCCCGAAGCTATTCACGTGTATATACGAGCATCATGGTGTCATTAAACATTATCCATATCATAAAATGCAGAAGTTGGTATTAAAACTTTTGGTATCGATGGTTCGGTGATAATACGGTTCGGCACATGTGCAGTGTGCACATTGCAGAAAGAATTATAAACTTGTGCAATATTTTGCGAACAAATGGTGTGAGAATTTAGCTGGAGAGAGATAACATAAATGATGGTATGGTGTGAGTAATGATAACAAACAGAATGTTTATAAATATCTAGTTTATTTTCTCATGATTAATGTTCATTTTTTAACGGTTGGGGATTTCTCAATGTCAAGGAAATATTGTTTTATAATATAATAGCTTTAAGGGAAAATTATAAGAACTAAGTTATTAAATTTCATCATAAATCGTTGCTTAATTTATTTTGTAATTGCATATAAAAAGTAAAAAAATTCGTGCTGTTTTTAAATTTTTTTGAAGTTTTTAAAACTTAAATTTTTTGTTTTACAATTTTATTTTAATTGTACTACATACTCTATGCGTAAGAAAAAGTTTTAAAAAAAAACAATTCAAACATTCATCTCCTTTTAAGTGAAAAAAAAATTAAATATTTATAACTCTAAATATTTAAACGTGTTACAATAATCGACCGAGCTAAATTTTCAAAAAGTCCTTCAAGCAGAATATAATATTTTCAACGATATCTGTTAAAATGTAATTGAATCTAAAGGAAGTGGAAACATATTCAGGGAAGCATGCATTGGTTCATTTATATGGAAGTAACACAATTTATAAAATAAATATTAAGATCATTGCATTTTTCGCAGAAAATTGTGCAATCAATATCGGAACTGCTCTATTTTCTTTTGTAGATTATTTCAAAGTTTCATGGCATAAGGATGGGGTTAAAGGATATTGTGTTTGCGAAAAAATGTCTGCGGCAGATTGTGTTTATGACAATTCCTGGAGAGGACAAAAGGGGAATTGTGATGATACAATTTTTTTGTTTAAAAATATGTTTTTTATTATTATTTAAATTGTAATAAATATTTTAAATTATTACACGATTGACTATGAAATACTATGTATAATTATTTAATTGAATTTGTGGTGACCACAGAATTTATTTAGTCAACCTTTATGCCTTTTAGACGGACACTGTGGAGTACTATTACCGAAAAATAAAATAAAATCCGATAATCAATTTCTAATGGTTTTGTCCCCCATTTCAATTCCAGTGCAGCTTTCACGCCATATTCCCAATATGTTTTTCTAAAAAAAAAAAATATTTTTAAAAAATATGTAATATTTAAGCCGATTTTCGTTTAATTGGAATTTTACTGTATTCTACCATTTTGAAAAGGAAAATTGAATGCTTGCAAGCGTTATTCTATGAAAATACTAAGCCGATTCTTGAAATTATTTTACTTGTACAACGTTTTAGGACCAAAAAGGTTATTGAAAAACTACTATGTAGTCGAATGTCGGCATTTAGTTACAATAAGTCACATTTTTAATGGGAACTGAATGAAGTCATGTCAAACTTGAAGCCATAATTTTAATATAAAACGTCTGCTCAACAGAGTGTAAACTGATATCATTTAAAAAGTTGTATTTCACCTCTCGTCCTGGTAACTAATTCCCGTTTATTTAAACTTTACGACATACTCTCGACTGTTTAATGAAAATAATTAAAGTTGAAAATAATCATTCATAATTACTTCCTCTTCTTATCTTTTAAATGTACTTCCTCCTGCTACTGCTGATAAGAAATTGATGAGGAAAATGAAAATATTTACAATAATTTGACACTTACTCTCCGGATATTGCGAAGTGTGAATTTTAATGATAACAGCTTTCACCCTTTATATTATTAACATTGCGTGAAAACACACACCAATTGTGTGCAAGTGTTAAATGTATAACGCTTTAATGAATAAATTTAATCCAGTTATTTGAAGACCGAAGCTTACCCGTTAAACATCTTTCTGATTTATAGCCCATTAATTAAACGAGGAATGTGTACATTTTGCTGCTAAGAGGGGTTGACTTATTTTGCAATGTCCGAGAGGAATATTAAATTGAATTTTGAACTGTTGGGCGATAAACAACATTTGGTTTAATTTTGTCATCTTCATAAATCTATATATTTTGTTAGGCGCATAATTTAGCCGTGTGTTCTATTCCCGGCATGTTATAAATTATTGAAAATGTCACAAACATAATGGTTTCTTGCGTTTCTTCGTGCAAAATTCATTATGGTTTATTTATTCATTAGTTTATCTATTTTAAAAGGAAACATTTCTTGCAAGGAAGATCTTGCGGTAAAAATAAATTAACCCAACGCGACTGAAAATAAACAAATGTGGTTTGTTGTTTTGTCAAGTATAATTACAGTCTTGAGATTTCTTGAATTTTGCATCAAGTTATCATGCTATAACTTATTATAATTAATTTGTTGATTTAGGAAACACTGGTTTCTTCAAACACAACATCTTCCCCACTGTTTTTCTATAATGACATTTGTTTTACAAACACTACTACAATATTTTTAAGGGAAATGTTTGCAAATATTAGAATTGAGAACGGCCACTTATTGACACTTCGTTTCCAAGATTGTTTTTGTAGAATAATGAGACTCTACAATGCATTAAATAAAGCCTATAAAAAACATCCTGTAGCCTTGATAATCCAATGCAACTACAGTGAGTGAAGTTCAAATAGTTCTACTCTATTTTTTGGTAATAACAATAAAACCGTTAATCGTTTATAAATCCTTTTAGTGTAATAACAAGGTCTCATGGTTCAACTGAAAATATATAAATATTTGTTCTGATTAGCTTAACGGATTGAGTAATTGAAAAATAATAGTTTTTTTAATTTGTTGTTCCTTTAAGTTTGAATAAACTACTGCAGAAGTTCTGTTTTTTATAATTTTATTTTTCACTCATTTGTTTCTCTTTCATGTATTTTTAAGTCATACAATTTCTTTAAGTTGGGAAAGACGTAATTGATCCTTCGTCGAAGGATAATGGAAAAATTGAGGCCTACATAAGTAAAGATTATTGAAATTGCTCATTTTTTATAAAATTGGAAGAACCACTCATTTTCTTAAATCATTTTCTTTTAAATTATTATTATTATGGAAAAATGAAAGGTTTTAAGGACAAACGAAAAATGGGAAACGTATTAAAAATAGGTTTTTAACAGGAGTTTTAAAACTAAAATTTCTTAAAATGAAATTATTAGCTTCCTATAGTTGGACTAACCTGCCCAAAGTGTAAAACAAATTTTATCATGATTTAAAAATAATTTTTTTAATACACGCCCAACTCATAAACAGTAAACATAAACGGTTTCCGTATTATTATCAAAAAATAGAGTGAAATTAATTGCATTTCACTCACTGTACAATCCTGACGTCATCTAATATGCGCATTTATTAAAATATGTCTCGCTTGAAAGTACCTAAGCTTTAGTTATTCATCACGTGCCATAATTGCTGCATTTCGTATAATTATTTTGCAGTCTTATCAACATGCGGCATTCATGTTTCGCCTAATTAATTGCTTCTAATTACTTTTTGCCCAGCCACTATTCTGAAAATGTTAATCCTTTGCGCCCATTGTTTGTACATTGTACATGCATTTTTAATTTGTGCAGTTGCTTTATGCACTTGCAATTATTAACGCAAACGGATTCAATGAGGGTTTCAAAGAAATATTGTTATTGGATTTCTGTGCTACAGGGAATTCATTGCAAGTGCTGTGATTTTAATTCCAACTATATTTGATGTTGGATTAAACTAATGAAGGTATTAATTTTGTTTTGAAATTTAATACTCTACAGTAGCCTACAGAAGAAGATGCAAATAAATGGGTAAGGGCAATTTGATGCTTGTATTTTAATCGTAGCTGAAATGGAAAAGAAGTAAATTGGAAACCTTGAATTAAAATGTCTTTCAAAGTTACTTTACATTTTTTTGAATATTTTTTGAATAACAACACTTTCTTTAACTGTTTAGTCTACTTAAAGTGTCTTTGCAAGACAAGAAAAACTCTTTCAAAATATCAAGGTCAAAACTTCAAGGTTTTGTAATCAAAAAAAAGTATTATTTAAATTATAAATTATTACTTAAATCCACAAACATCCTTTTTTAAATATTAGACATCCCATCTAGATTTTTGTGCAGAATATGTTTTAAGGATGTTCACGTTGGCACTTATATGTTTTATAAAAATATAATGTTTTTTGGCAACCGCACTGATTAGCCGGAATTTGGTAAATTTAAAAATTTAGGAGTTTAAACTTTCCTAAAAATATTATAAAATATTTATTTTTAATGTATTTTTAGTTTAAATATAAAAAAAAATATTTTATTTTTGGTAACGTCACCATTTGCAATTTGTCTTGATATTTGAATTAGGCTTTACAGATAATGACAGCTGTCGCTCAGAAAAAAAATTGTTTTGAAATTTTTTAATATACAATAAAAAATAAAAAAGTAAGTTAAGATTAAAATGCTTTTTTATTTGACCAATCATGGTTGATAAAAAATATTATATTTTTATAAAAGACATCGTGAACATCCCTTATGCAAAATAATTCTTTTCAAAATTCTTTGCACATTTTAATTTCGCCTAAATATTGCCTTGTTTCATGATTTTTAAAGCAAACATCTTATGATATTGAACTCATATGCGCCCTTTCAATTTTTCAATTTACAAACGCCCATATAAAAGCTAGATTATTAAACAACATGAGTCTTGAGCAAAAAGGTTAAACGCACAAGTATTGATTTTGAAGTTAAATTGAAAATCAAAACAATGTAATGAAACAGTCTCAAGAGTTTATGTTAAATACTTAAATCCTACGCAAATTTTAATTGCTCTCATCCATGCCGTGATAATTGTAATTGAAATGAATGCAGCATAGAATAGCTGACATTAAACTGCAAGCATATGAATAAAGGCATAAAGCTTTTATAAACAACATCCTCTTGAACACTAAAACCCACTTTAAATAATCTGACAAAAGAACTGCATAAAATATCCCATTTATTTTGAATGTGTAATCCGGTTTAAGTCCACACACATCCTGCAGTCACCTTATGCAGCCTTCAGCATTTGAATGCGTTTTGCATGTCACTCTAAATTCATTACACTGCCTTAATTGCGAATGCGAAAATGTTTCGACTACAATGTACGTCCCTCACACTGCACCCAAGCTGAGAACAAATAATTGCACAGTACGGCTCTTTAGTCTTCCTTCCATCCTGATGAGTTTCATATGAATGCAGAATGTAGCTATAACGCTGCACACACTACGGTACTTCCATTTTCATCACCTTAACCCTATCACCGCATTTATGTTGGCAAATATTGGCAAAGCTCTAACAACTTCGTACTAATTCAAATGAAATAGCCCAGCGTTCGTTGCGACTGCGGGCTATTGGATTAGACATTTCTCCATCAACACTAACTGACGGCATATTACACGTTATAATATAAACCGCTTCGATAATGTGATGCAGGTTGCAGCCTAAAGTTGCATTTAGTGCTCGTAAGTTATTTATCTGTACAGCGTGGGTAGGCGATTCCGAAATTGTGAAGAAATGTAAACATTAAGCAAGATGGGGGAGGAAGTGTGATGGACTCATTAATGTGAATGAGCCATTCTGTGCAGATACCATCGAAATGTAATTGCTTTAGTTTTAATCACTTTGCGTTGGGTAAACTTTATTAAATGTTTTAACTTTTAAGCAATAAAGTCTGTTATAGCTATGTATTGTGGAGTTGGAACTTGTAGAGCTTTACTGTGGATGGTTTATTATAAATTTCCTGGAGAATATTAGGTGATACGCTTTAGTGCTTAGAAATCAATTTTCATCGTATAGATGTGGTTTGATTGATTAACTACAGGGAACGAAATTCAATTAATTCCACTTTTTTTTTTTTGATGTTAACATAGAAACCGTTATAAATACTTTATGTGTAATCAGCGTGATAACAAGGATTTACGTTTAAAATAAAATTATAAAAATTTGTTACAATTCTAATAACGGGTAAAATAATTAAAAAGGAATAATTGAGGCCCACAAAAATCGCGGTTATTCAAATCGGCTAATTTTAACAGCTAATTTTATTATGACCAAAAAAGGCTTTACGAAAGTTATGCTAATTAAAACAAATGTTTTCATATTTTTAATTTAACTTTAAGGCCATGTAATTGACTGATTAAATTACCAATTGACGGTTTCCGTATTAAAAACGAAAAATAGAGTGGAATTAATTGAACTTCGTTCACTGTATAAAAGTTTAGTTGGGGTCTAGTATTTTACAGCCATTAGTAGAAAGAAGCACGAGTTTGGTGTTTATAAATCTATAGGTTCCACTTCGGCTTTTACTTACATTTGTCACTTACATAGTTGGTTTACGTAAGATGTAAGAAATGACTGGCAAATCCATCTAAAGGCAAACATAGATGGGATTTTATAATTCCCACCTTGCCAACAAAATCTTACTGCCAGTAATTTCTTACATCTTAAGAAAACGAACTATCAAAGAACTGCGTTTGTGCCAGTCAGAATTTTGAAGAAGATTATAATAAACCCAACGAACTCTCCTTCTCTGGATTTATGCACTTTTTTGAAATAGGAAATAATCAATTATAAATAATCTTTATGAATTTAATAGTTACTATAATCGGAAGACTGAAACATATTTAAAATAATTTTTGTCATCAAAAAAACATATTTAAGTAATCACCTAAGCCTTAATGTTAATGTGGATAACTAGAATGGACTTAATAAAATTGAACCAATTTGTAATACTTAATATTTAAGTAACTGATATGAGTGTTTTCTCCGACTATTATTTAAAAACAATACATCATAACAAAAGTAACAGTTAAATATAAGTGCTACTTACACTTTGAATTATGGAGAAATGTTATTAATTATTTAGGGTAAAATCACAAAAAATATTAAAATGTGAGAAATAGTCTCATTTATTAATGACAAGACACAAACTCAAGGAGACCATCACATTTTGACTTAATTCCACTTATGTTTACGAATGAATTACTTCTTATCGTGAGTAAATGAACACTTGACAACGTACTCAACACAATGAAACACATATACACTTCAGACTAAGTCATCCCATCAAGCTAATAGTTATTGATTGTCCTATGTAAACGATTAAAATGTCTCCTTTGCTTGGCGCTTCATATAACAGAAGATAAATTTTAACATAATATTGTCTACATTTTCTTCAAGCTGCACATACTCTACCAGATATTTCGCTTCAACATTTTACTCATGGTAAATTATTCATTCTGTTGCGAAAATTCTGATTCAAAATACATTTTAATTAAAAACGAATATTTACTTTCAATTAAAATTAATAATAATCATCATTTTCAAGGTCAAATTTGCTGTTTTTTAAATTATTAAGTAACAGACGATAACACCAAAATTTAAATTTTAGTCTTAAATTAGGTCGAAGAAAAATTAGAATGAATTTCCTTGCCAAGTATAAGTTCTTACTTCAATTTACAATTTTGTGTGTACTGCAACTTTTAATGAGCGTCATTGTCATTAAACAAAAAGCAATACTTTTGCAACTTAAATTGTATGTTCCTTAATGATTTTAATTTCTTCCAGTCAGTGCAGTCTCTTTCAAATAAATAAAATACAACTTTTTATTCGGCGCTTTGTTTTATTGAATAAAATGCATTCACAAATAATTTCTATAGAAATTATTGTGAACTTTATTTCCGAAATGTTTACAAAAATTGTGTGCTCAAATTAAAAATCTTTAATTTAGGTTTACCATCATTAAATTGGAAACATTTACAACATGTGTAAAATTCCTTCCACCCATAATACAAATAATTAAATATGCCAATTTGCAAATACGACACATTAATTGAATTTAATTTAAAGTATTAAAGTACAAAATTGATCTCAATTTATATTTTAAATATTGCAAGTGGATTTGTGTTTGTTGTGTATTCAGGATAATTTCCAATTTATTTTTCAGACACATTTTAAATTACATTGCATGAGATGGATGCAATTTGAACAGTTAAAATAATGATTTAAAAATATACGACATGATTAATGTGAAAGTAAATAAAATAAAATCTCGAAAGCAGGCGAAGTGAGGCGCATTTTAAGTGCACATGTGCCGTTTTTAAATTTTATATCATCATTTGTTGCGTGTAATCGGTAATGTAATCACAGAGCTGTAATTAAATATTGAAAAACACGTAAAGCGTGTGTTATTTCATTTTCAATTAATTGTTTAACAAATGGAATGCTTTAAAAAATTAATTAAATTACGTTTCGGTTTCATACGGGTTTTCTCAGAAATGGTTTCATTTAATCATCCTTGTTGGAAAAATGTGAATTGTATTATAATGCAGTGTCCAATTATACTTTATTTCGGTCCTTTCGTTTTTCGAAACTACGTACTCAATAAAATTACTGGGAATTAAATTAGTTTTACAAAAACAATTGCGGTTTTTTAACATCAACATCGAGTTTGTTTTAGTTTTCATTTTGTAATTGACGTATATTATTAAACATAAATTTTATGATAGTAACCAGGGCCGCATTTCCCAAAAGAGGTGAAAAGGTAATTGAAAAGGGCTCATCAAGATTAGGAGACCCCCATAATAAATAACAAAAAAATTAATGTTTCCTTGCATATTTCACAAATTAGAAAGCTGAAATTTATAAATTCTACTTTAAATTAAATATTTTACAAACTGCTTTCAATTTTTAAATAAATATTTGAAGTTGAAACGTAAAGAGTAAAAGCTTTGTAAATATGTTGACGAATGATTTAGAAATGAAATTTACAAAAACAACAGTGCTGGTAGCATGGGAACTATGTAGTAATCGTAAATTCTCGTTAATTTTTCATGTTTCGTATTTGATTTACAATCTCTGTTTTAAACTGCGACCTATAGGGAAAAAATCTTTCTCTACTCTTGCAACAGTGTAAAAACATTTGAGAAGCGCAACTGATCCGCACTGATTGAGTGCTGTATCGATATTCAATATGTTGCATAAAAGCAGAAACACTTAGAAAAACAGAATTTCAAAATGTATCCAATCAATTTTGTTGGGAAAAATACCGAAAAAATAAATTTGTTTTATGTTAAGATTTTAATAGTGTTACTATAGTAAAATAAATAATTATTTAATTAATATTTAATTGCTTTCAGCTATAATTAATCTGTTTGAGTTATAATTTTGTTATTTAATTTTTTTACAGCTATTGAAAAGGGGGCCCGATCAATTCCCATCAATGATTAAATCCGACCCTGATCGTTGCTCAGTTTTCAAAGCACAGCAATTATTTATTAAGCAATTAATGTTAACATAAACTTAATTAAATAAGAATTATTTACTCAATAGTTTCTTGCCATTTCGTTGCACTCTAAATTAAACTGCAATGCGTTGGGCAACTTTAAACAGAGGCAAACATTTGTAGACGTCTGTTTATGCTTTGCATAACATTAGAAGCAACATACAGCAAAGTTCAAGCATAAATTACGTACCTAATGTTGCGTTACAGATACCTAATTGAGAATAATTACTTTGCTACTGTGCAGTGCTGCAGCAGCAGCAGCATTAGCAGCACAACATTATGGCCTCAAGTTGTTTGTTGTCCATTATGGTAAAATGAACACATTCACCACGAAAAATGAATGCATTCCGGGTTCCTGCTCCTTTCGTACATCGTAGCTTCTCGTTTTATGTCGGTCATGCATTTTTATGTCGACATTTATTTAGCGGGTTATTCTCCTTCATATATTTGCAGCACGAGAATTTATTTTTGCTATTTCTGGTTAGCATTATTTTTAATTTATGTATTAATCGGATTTCGTAAATCCTGTGAAATGTGTTTAGCTTTAAAGTACCTACCATAAAGCTAAATTCATACATGGGATGAGGGTGGAGGTGTATTTATGTTTGTAATTTACAATAAATTGAAAATGGTTCTGCGTACGCACTATTTTAGTTTGAATATAAATCAAATGTAAATTGTAAATTCATGATATCGCTTTATCACAATGCCGCAATAAAGCTAAAATTTTGTGCTTTTCTGCCAAATGCAGCGTTGTCATTTAAAAGATTAATGTTGTAATCATATTCATAGATGCAATTAACTTTGTTGGAACAATTATTGTTGTAAATTTATCTCGCATAATAATTTTAAAAAGTCAAATTCTGCTTAATACTCAGTTAGTTTGTTTCCTCATTTTTTTTTTTGCATCACTGTTATATTGCACTCAAAATTTAATGGAAACACCAATGTTAACACGAAAATCATCAAAATTTGACACCCTTCTTAATGAGATGGAATTCCAAAAATTGAAATTTATAATTATCATGCATTTTTCATCATTAAATATTTCTGAGAAACTTTTGATGAATGTAAGCCGCTTTATGAAAATGTTGACTTTACGTCCATTACAAACACAATTTTGGCTGTAAATATTGTCCATTGTGGTTTGATTTAACTTTTTGGAAAATACAGGAGTTTCCATTAAGGGTGGGTAAAATTTAAAATTGTACAAAAAACATATTTTGAAAAGGAATTTTTTCTGCGTTCATTAAAAAATTTCGGCTTCGTTGCAGAATTTTTTTTTTAAGTGAAATTTTCTATTAAAGTTCTTTTGTTTAACGCGTTAAATTTAACGCTTTTCGATAAGTTCGAAGATTGCCAGTTAGTGCGTAGGAGAGAAAGAGATAGTGGAAATTTAGCAGTCAAGAGAAAGGAGGATCGACTGTAGGTGCGTAAGAAAGGGAGAATTATAGCACGGATGTAAAGTAAAGAGAGAATATGGGTGCGGGAAAGGGAAAGAAACTCACAGCGATTAAATTTTTAATTCGATTGTGTGTCGTGACGCTGATACATCACAGTTAATTTTTGCCAACACCTTTTTTGATAAAAAAAAGGACTTATCATTTGCACTATTTGTTCCTGTTCGTGAAAATAAACAATAGATTTTACTGATGCAGTTTGCAGCATCAACAACACGGCCATGATTAACACTCAATAAAAAACGCCGTTAATGAATAATCCTGTATATTAAATGACTGACATGAACATTTAATACTTTCTAACTAAATTTTATCAAATTACATCAAATTTGAGTAAACATTGTATTTTTTTTTTTGCAAAAACATAAGAGTGCATTAAAATAATTATGTCATAATCATTTGCAATCCTTTATCCTGTGAAAGCAATGGGTTAACATCCATCGATTTACATCGTTAACTTAAATTAGACTCCGGTCGTAATTGGAATGGATGAGTAAATTGGGTACATCGTTATTATTTTCAGAATCGATGGCGTGTCTCTAATAAAATATAAAAATTATTTTTCTCGTTATCCAGAAACCCAATACGTACCTGTACAGTTCCTAACATAAAACCTTAAATACTAGGAATTTCCGTTTTGAAAGATAGTTCAATTATAGTTAATTAAAAAAGTTTTGATTAAATTTCCAATGAAAGCTGCTTCTGTAAAAAATGCTCAAATGATGCCATAATCAATAACAACGCAATTAATTATGTAATTAGATTTATTCAATAGTCTACATGTTTCAATTTACTCTTATCGTACGCAAAATACAAATAAATCAAACAAATTCGTTAAATGTTATTTCGATTCAATTCAAAAACAATTTTCATAAATATCTATTTGTTTTATTTATATAAATAAGTAATACTGCTAATTAACGGATATGTCATATCTTTTTAAAATTGTCCTTAATTTGCTATTATATTATGTAAATGTTTCAATGAAGCAATATTTGATTTTTATTTCGGCGCCAGTGCAGTTAGGGGCTCGACTAATATGCGAAACTGGCGTCGAAATACATTCGCAATATATAATTCTCCTTATTTAATAACATGTAGTTGTTCATAATTCATAGAAGTTCTTTGATTTACAGCATTATTTTGTGTTTTATTTTAATCCTATATATTGTATTAACTAATTAACTTTTAAATTATTTTTGCTTCTTCGTTTTTTCTTCAAACTTATCACATTTTAGTCGGTTCGCATTTAAGTCGAATCGTCCTAATTTTTTTTTTGATTCCCAAACGTAATTATTACGCACAAATTATGTTTAATTAAAACTAAATTCATTTTAATATATAATATTTATGTTAATTTACTTAAATTTATCTATTTTATATTATTTATAGTAATTTTTATTTTATATTTAATTTGTCTAATGCATGGGACATTTATATTTAAATATTCTGTACGGATAAGACTTCAATTGTACAATTTATTTTACAAATCATATTTTAATGTACAAAATAAATAATACCAAAACAAAAAATACAAAACACCACTTCGTTGGCGATCAAGAAAAATATTCGGACGACAAAAACAAATCTGAAATAAATGATAAGAAATAAAAATTTGAAATATTGTGATAATAAAATATGTCCATTAATGTGCCATGGAAAAGCTACGCAATATTTTTGTTATAAATAATGGAGAGCACCAAAAAGGTACAGGGTGAGAATGTGGGAAGGCATTCAAGAAATCAGCAAAATAACTGTTATGGAAGTGATGCATAGTAAATATATTCAATGGAATATTTGTCGAAGGTCGTATAATATATAAATATGTCTTTAAACCTTCATTAATATAATGAGTTGGCGGCGTTGTATAATTTTTGTGTAACGAAAATATAAATGAGAGTTATTCAAATTGAAACGGTGTTATTCCGTCTTTTAAAATTTATATGCTTTAATGAATGAAATATTGATTTTAAAAATTCTGTTAATAAAACTTGCCAGTTTGTAACACAAGAAATATTTAGCTTTTAGTTATAATTAATTGAATAGGAATTAGTTTGTAAAAAAGGATTGAGAAACATTATTTTCGTTTCAAAAAGAAATTTAAGCAGAGTAAAAGTGTATTTCTATTTGTGGGTAATTTTGTGGGGACATTAAACAATAATTTTTATCGTTCCGAATAATGCATTCGATTAAAAAGTTTATAAAATGCAGTTTTTGTCGTTTGTGAGCTTTGAAAGTGTAAAATTATGGTGTCCGAAATATTGCCGAAGTAAATTTAAATAAGAAAAATGATTTTCGGTCACCCTGTTTATAACAAAATTAGTTTTAAAAAAATTATTTTTAACACGATTTATTATAAAATCGTAACAGCGGAAATTTTCACGATGTGGTTTTCCTACTAATCGAGCATTGACAAATTGAATCCCTCAAATTTTTTTGAAATTAGTCAATTTTTGCATGAACTGCTATTTTTTTCGCTGTTTTCGCATTTAAAATATTCGCGGTTTAGCGTGATGGATTTCCAAACATAACATACACTGACGTTTAGACTTCATCCGTTAAATGATTAACATTTTGAAAAGTTTCTTGATCTCAGTCTGATAAATTCGGAGAACTTAACAAACCTTTAAGTCACCTGAATTTTTTAATGCAAAACAATGAAGACGCTAATTTTAAAAAACTCTTTATTCCTCATTTTTCCAACTGAAATTTTTTACATTGTTTGTCAATGCACATTAGCCATTATTCATTAGTTATTAGTTATTACTTATTACTTTTGTTAAAAACTGGTAAGCTGTACAATTAATTCAAATATATAGACTTTAATGGAAGGGTCTAAGCAAAACTATCATTAATTTTGACTTATCACAACTGGCATAGTTACAAATTTGGTGCAATGATGCATGCTCTTTCACACAGAAACTTCTTTAGTATATTTGGACCTATCATTTAAATCCAATCTTTGCGGCGGCGTGGGCCGTTTCTCATCCAAAATTTTACAATTAGACACACAATGGTTATTACCTTCATGATGCAATTGGTCGCCAGACCCCACAACAACCGTCCCCTCCTCCTGCTCATTACAGTCAACCGATTTGCACGGCAAATGTCCATTGCCAATATCATTAACACTATCGACAGTGTCACTCGTGTCCTTATTATCGATAACCACGTCAGCGTCGTGGTCCACACTCCCCTGCCTTAACACAGCACTATCATGATCGTCACTGCACATACATTCCAAACTATCAACATGCAACGCAAAATACTCGACATCGGTGTACGTCGACTTATCAATCATTTGCATCTTAATGGCATTACTGGGCACGGGTGGCTGGCCCTGCTTCTCTATAATGCCTGCCAGCAACACAACACCTTGACTGGTGAGTTGCGCATACAATTGTCGTATTTGGTCGAGTGCTTGAGCTTCCGATAGCTGATTGTAGTCGTTGTTGGCATATTGAGTAAGTGCGGCTGTCTGCTGTAATGATGATGGCATTGTGTTGGAGCCGAGCGGTCCACCGCCACTGTGACCGCCCGGCACCGTTAATGTTTTGGACGTGCGACAGATGAATTTGTTTCCACCACCACCAGCGGATGTGCCCTTGCCGGCTGACAGCCCCAGCGCAAATTCGTGGGCTTTTGCGCCGCCATTGCGAAATACGAGGTAGACCTTTAATATGGGGGGGGCAAGGATGGAATCCAATTTATTTACGAACATATATAATTGCTTTTTATGGTAAATATTGCAATTTGAATTATTCGCAAGGAAATGAAATTAAAAGGAAGATTGGTTGTAATGTATTTGAAATGGGATTAAATAGTATTGG
This sequence comes from Sylvicola cinctus, assembly GCA_963854165.1. Classification (NCBI taxonomy): domain Eukaryota; kingdom Metazoa; phylum Arthropoda; class Insecta; order Diptera; family Anisopodidae; genus Sylvicola; species Sylvicola cinctus. The sequence goes on along the minus strand of OY974082.1, from coordinate 61,238,173 downwards.
ACTGAAAAAGTCGAATGCCAAGGCACTTGTAATAGGCTTAAAACAACAGCTGCCCTCTTTTAAAAATAAAATAAAAGCCGATTAGACTTGAGAGTAATTCTCCTCTGTACCATAATTCTTGAACACAAACATTGAGGATTAATGTGAATCATAGAACTAAGCCTGTACTCACCTTGCTACCAAAAATAAGGGCCAATAACAAAGTAACCGTCAGTTGTGTGTGGCAAAAAAATATTATGTACAGCAGATCGGGGTTGGCAGGTGATTGCAAAAATAGCCTAAAAAAAAAATTGCAACATTTTTAAAAGTACAATTAAATTGAAAAATAAATTAATTACATGGACACATTGAGGAAACATGTTAAAAGGAACTCATTGTAAATGGCCATCGAAATGAATCGACTCTCGTTGAATTCGGACGGTGCCTTTCTCACCACAATGCACAGCCGCACGCCCCACGCTAAAAAAAGCACCTCCACTGTAAAGTTTTTGCAAAAACAATCATCGCAATTAGTTAAAAAAATGAGAACAGTTACAAGCAAGAATAAAATACTTGAAGTGAAGGTGTGATCCCACCAGTCAGTTTTGCACAGAAATGCTTTGAGGTCATCTGCGGTACGTCCAACCACAACAAGTGGCGGTGAGACGATAGTACGGACGAGTAGAGCGACCGCAACAGCACCACACATTGCACCCAACCGCTTCAAAAGGGCGGCGTCGGTGATTTTGACTGCTTTTGCTGAACGCACACGGAATATGACTGATATTCTGTAAAAAGGATGAAAAAGGAAATGTGTTTTCGTTTTGGTCAATGTCCTTTTAATTGGTACCACTTCCTGAAAACAAGACGAAATGCACGTTTGAAATGATTGGCAACAGCAGTGGTAAACCCGTTCATGCTTTTGGGGTTTTCGAAGCAAAACAAGCACCGGTTGATATTCAAATTGTGACTCTTCTTTTATGCTTTTTTGTTGCTCAACAAAGACGTGGGATTCTGTTTCATTTTTCGCGTTTTTGTAAACACAGTCGTTGACAAAAATTCACAATGATTTGTGGTCTCAAATGCTTGTTATTTCTATGAAATAGTTCTTAATTTTATTGTAAAAGCCAAGCCATATCTGGCTTTCATTTGTGTTCAATGCTGTAGCCTTTGCCATGCATTTTTGTAAACATATATAACTACTCTGATTTGGTTGAACGATTTTTGAAATGCTCTCTTGTTAGGCAAACGATGTATACATACTTTCACTAATTGGAAACTGCGCGACATCAAAATGCTTGTTTGCAAAAAGTGTGGAACAATTGAGCAAAGATAGGACACTGATTGGCGAATGGTATCGCATCTCAGTCCCACTAGAAAATTGTGTAGAACATTTGCTGATAAACTTTTTAATTAAAAGTTCGAACCTTTTTTTCTTCGTTTCCTGCAATTTTTTAAATTAATAACCAAGGGCAACGCAACTAATTAATAATGCTTGTGGCCGCTGAAGCCTTGAAGTGTGTAGAATCAGAAACAGAAACGGAATCAGAAGCAGAACAGAAAATATTATTTTCTGTGGTAAATAAATAAATATATCTGTTGCATCCGAAACAGATACAACTCGGCTCTAATTGTTTCTGTTCTGTTGTCTGGTTCTGGTTGGCCATTTTCTGTCATTAAATTTCACAGCAACAGAATTTTAAATTGTCTTGTTGATTTTGTTTATAGTTGTTGTCACTTCATAGTTTTTTTTTAAATTTGATTGAGTGTCATTTAATTTATAAAGCCTTGAAGTGACAAGAACCAGAACAAAAAACAAAAACAGAAACAGAAACTGAAACAGAAACAGAAACAGAAACAGAAACAGAAACAGAAACAGAACCAGAAGAAGAAACAGAAAAAGAATCAGAAACAGAAACAGAAACAGAAACTTAAAATGAAACTGAAACTGAAAATGAAGCAAGCAATTACAGTAGTAAATTCTGTTTCTTTTTTTATCGCACTAAACAGAAGCAAAATGCGCGTCAAACGGAGAAATGGAACGAGAACTGTATATTGGGAGCCAAGCTCGAGTAGTTTATGTTTTGTCGTTCAACGGGTATTTTCGGTCGGTAGATTCTGTTACAACATAATGTTGGATTCTTCTTTTAATATCTGTTTCTGTTTTATTTTCTAATCCTTGTCAATTTAGTACAAAATTCACGCGAAATTTATTTAAAATAATTACATCAAACAATGTGGGAAAAAGCTTTTGTTTTCCTTTGCTGCCCGTAATTTCAAACCAATTTATTTGGATTTTTTAAAATGTATATAATTACATTATATATTATATTATTAAAGTTAATTCAATGCGAAAAGTTAAAACTGCAATTTAACGCTTTGTAATGTTAATTCTCTTTAATTGCAAAATACCTCCCCTCCCCCCTTCCCCCATTCCATTGAACTACATATTTTGTAACATGTTTTTGACTAAATGAACAATTTCTCATGTTGTAATGCAAGCCCCCCAACTAAAAACATTGTGTAATGTAATATTTGAAGAGGACTTCAGCCAGAATAGTTATTACACCTGCATTCCGCAGGCTCCAAAACTTTTCAGTGCCCACTCGTGTACAGCTATGTACATTGAACAATAGTTTGTGCATCCCTCAAGCACACGATTGTGTTTAATTCAAATGGGTAATTCACATAAAAATTCAACAGTCGACTGAACAATGTGTGGAAATGTTAAATGCGAATAACAATAAAAAGTATTTTCGACCAAAGCGATGCCAAAGCTTGTTTATTACAATTTACAATCTCCTGGAGGCGTAAAGCAAATACGTGATGAACATTGTATAAATGTATAACTGTTGTAAAAGCTTTTATGTATTATTTAAGCATGTCCTACCTATTGTACAAACATACAGTTATATATTATGCGAAAAGTGAATGCCTAAACAATACTCACCGCCATGTTTTCAGCATAAGGGCACCATATGTGAGGGAAAATCCAATCTCACGTAGCCACACACGAGCTGTGCATGTGTACAGCGATGGATTCGGGTACATGACGATAGACTGGAAATGTAAATAAATGTGTGTACTTATTAGTTATATCATGTACGCGTACTACTTAATATAAGTGTCGGTAAATAAGGAGAGCATTAGATCAAGGGTTGCGTAAACATTTACAATTTATTTCGTTGCATATTACATATTGGTAATCCTTGCCACACCATTTTATTAGCCCGAAGCAGATCACGCAACAGCATAATTTAATTATGTATTGAAAAGCTTAAAAGTGTATTTTCAAATAAGAAATTAAATTAAGTGAAACCGTAAAATGTTGTAGACGATCAAAACAATTCATGTCAAATAAGAATTAAATCTTGTTCAAGGATTTAAATTAATTGCAATAACTTTAAAAATGTGTGACAAGTTATTTCACGTGAATTTCGCACGGAAATTTTGTGTCTAATTTGTCTTTAATTTATTTGTTATAAATTGTTGTAATTTTACTAATAGGGGACATCAACTCAATTAAAATAATATTTTTCGCATGAATTTCGCATGGAATTTTGGATGTAAAATTTCGCGTGAAATACTCGTGGAATTTTTATTTTTACTTTTTTATAAGAGAAAAAAAAGTGATTGAATTGTTTCAGTAGATCTATTGTGTCACAATTGAATGAATTTCGCATGAAATTTTGAACATAAAATTTCGCTTGAAATGCTCGTGGAATGTTTTTATGTATTATACCTATTTACTTAAGAGAATACATCTAATTGATCTGTTTCAGTTAATAAAATTCGAATATTGTAATAAAAAAAAGATAAGTCAAGCTGTATACCGTAACTCAATTCAAAATGGCGGCGTTTAGAGAACCTATAAAATGACTTAATACAAAATGGCGACATTAGGATAACTTTTACAGCGAAGTTTTAATTAAATATTAATTTCATCAAAGCTCCAAGTTCTGCCATTATTAAGTTTACCGCAATACGCCAAAGTGAACTCGGTATTTTTGGTCTGTCGGCTAACCTTAATATTTTCAGACATTATAACGACATTATATAGTGTTTTCCTTATGCAAAAGTGCATACAGTTACTTGAGAAAATACATTAATAATTGAACATACCGTACAGTAGATAAAAAAGGCCCCCAAAGCGATGACACGAAGCAATGCAGGACTCGCTGCACGCACCACCTGCAATGCCAAGATGAAAGTACATGAAAAAGTTATTCAATTATTCACAACGGAAAAAGCTTGCAGCACTTTCAAATGAATGAACCTGCACTATTGAGTAAAATAACGCAAAAATTTGAATTTCCTATATTTAGGAAAAGTTAACTGAAATTGGAAAAATGAAAAAAAAAATGGAAAATGGAAAAAAGGATGTCAAATAGTGAGTAATGCCCAAAGCAAAGTGTCACACAATCGCAGCTAAAGCACGCACACACATTATGCACGTGATGATACGATTTTATCTCACTCCTTTTCCGGATAATATGTCACAATGCGGTTCATTGATATACGTGGCGTAATGCATGCACAGAGCTCCAGTTATTATGAGGCACGATCCGTTTTCATTAAAACAACACCCGAGTTATGGGCACGCTGCCAACACTTTAATATCATCATAATAATACAACAAAGTTTACCTTGACTTGCTGGTAACGAAATGTGAACCATGCTGCCGGCGGCAATAATCCGATGACAGTACATGCCAACACCAGGATGCTGGTGCGCATTGGCCAATTTAATGCGGCGACACAGGGCGATGCATCGCGGCACGCGTCACAACCTTCAGCGCACGGAAGACATTCGTACGCGTCCTCTTTGTTGTATGTTGAGCTTTCGTTCTGCAAATTAAATTTGTATTTTATAAATATGTAATTCCAAGAAAAAGTTAATACTTTAAACTCAACACGCGACTTTAAATCAATTTTGTGCAGACATTGCGGCAGTCTTTAATTATTATTAAGTGCGTGAGGACTTTTTATTTTTATGAATTGCGATGACACTGTTGGGTGTCAAGTAAGGGTGCGTGCTAAGGCCGTGTCTTGTGTGGAATGTAACTACTTATGATAAAATCAATTCCAGACTAATAGGCGCTACGATGTCACGCGTGATTGATTCTCATGCGAAAATCGATTTATGAAATTATTTGGTTTTTGCGTTTAAAAATGCAAATTTGTCTCAAAAATAAATCTCTTTAAAGAAAAAATCCTAAAAGTAGTTTAAACTTTTTCTAAAAATCCCAAAACATTTTTGTAATTAAACTAACCTTTAACAACTTCTCGTACTCCTCCTCCAATGTGCTTCCATTAAAGAATTTCAGCTGACCCTCAGTGTCAGGAAAGTAATAACCTCTGCGGCACACACATCGATATGATCCACGACGAAATCCCAAGCCCGGAATTGCTTCACACTATATTGCACAATATTAAACACATTGCGATTATTGAATTACACAAACACACTTGCCAGTGCTCATCCAAACCATTTAGCGCATCACCACACTAAGACCTAAGTTACTCACCTCGGTGGTTCGTTGTTTGCACTTATCAGTTCCAGCGAAAAGGTTAAGTGGTTGCTGTGTGCCTGGAGTGATTTTCGTAGCACATTGATCAATGTCGACCCTCCGCAAATCAATATCAATGCCGGATGTTCCCCTATTTTCACCCCGCACAAATGAGAATATACAATTTTAGGATTTCAATCATCTTTAATATGCGAATAAGCGAACGATAACTTAGTTCAAGTTGATGCACAAACTTTACACAAAGTGTCTATTTAATATTTTTGATGTTGTAACTACAATATATTTACTTCCGGAAACCTTTCATGTTCTCTCTTATAATATTATATTAACCCGGTTGCACAGACAATTTATTATTAATGAAAAAGCATAGTTCCTATGTTTTTAATTAAGAGTTTTTCCCTCAGCAAACTTACACATTGTAGTTTCTGCACAATATAATCAAAATTTCAATTCATGTTGCAGATTAAGAAGACTGGAGAGAGTTGTGATATGATTGAAGTTTCAAACACCCAATGTAGATAATATTAAAAAAAACAACTTATTAATAAATTTTGCACAGAACTGAAAGAGCATACTTTTTGAGAGTTTCAATCCTTTTGTGGTGCATTGTTTGTTTAATTAGTTAGTTTGATGTTTCGCAAGAAGTTGTCTTATAGTTTTAGACCGCAAACGGATTTTGTCAAAATGGCACAAAAAGGAATGTTGCCTCATTTTCGACAAAGGATGAATCAAGTTTGGGGCGCATTATTATTGAGAATGTCTAACTACAGATAACTTTAAATGAAGGGGTTTTAGTTGTGCAGTACTTTTGAGGCGTATTTAATGCTTTTAATTGTTTCGAAACAATGCGCATAACTGTTTAACAGACAGCATAAAGCGCAACATGAAATGTTGTAAACTACAATACTACAATAGAATTGTGTAAATATTTCAAGGTCAGAATTTTCTTTTCAAAATCAAATTTTAAATGAAACTTATTTTTTAGAAATAGTTCACAGCTATATATTTGTCGGCCTTGATGAATTGAACAACTTTGTTGAACATTTCAAGGTCATACTAATTTTTTTCAAGGTCAAAGAATGATTTTTGTTAAATGTGGTCATTTTCAATTTTTTTTTTATTGTTTTCTTATGGAATTGATGAATTGAACAATTTCGCTGAACATTTCAAGGTCATATTGATTTTTTTTTCAAGGTCAAAGAATGGTTTTTGTAAAATGGGGTCATTTTTTATTTTTTATTTTATTGTTTTCTTGTGGAATCTTTCTTGTTTTTAGTAACATTAAAATTTTTGATGGATAATAAAATCTACTTAAACATTTCTTGTCCTGCAATGCAGTTTTTTACAAACCGCTAACAGTTTTCGTGATCTATACGTTACGGCGTTCAACAATGGAAGGTGATACGCGTGATAGGCACTTAAAATAACTCCCGCTGGTTCAAGGTGGTGCGAAACGTCAAAAGGAAGTGTCATGAACATTCCACGCTTCACCACGGATACGGAATAGTACGTAATGATTAACGATAAATGCGCATAAAGTTCGTGCGAGCTACCACTAAGGGGTAGTCACCACACCCTTCCACGTCAATTCGCACACAATAATAACTGTAACTGCGTGACATGTAATTAAATATACGGCCGAAGAATCCGATTTCCATGAAAATTGAATTGATGGCTGGCAAATCAATTAGGAAAATGGTCGATGTGTAAAACTCTCAAAGGATCGACGTATTGAAGCAAAGTGTGGGTGGTGTCGCCATACAGCCGCTGCTGTACACGTTGATGACGCACATTCAATTAATATCGAATAAACACAAATTTATAATAATAAAAAAAAAATGTTATGCCAGCGCTGGAGTGACAATTTTCCGAATGAGTAGACATGTGAAATCAAGAGTCTCCAGGACATGACTTGTGCACTGCAATGATCGGGGATGTGAAAAAAATAAACGAACACTTATTTTCCAGGAAGCGCATAAAGTTTATTTAAAAATAAGTGCATGTCTGCCGTTGTACTGTTTACTTATTTTATTAAAGCACATCAACAAAATAATAATTTGACCTAGATAATGCAAAAAATATTAATAATAATCATAACTAGCAGCATGTTGAGAGTGAAGGTTGTATATTAGTCGCAAGGGAGCAACATAAAAGATGCAAGTATTATTAATTCGCAAAGGAAATATAAAAACAACACCAAATACGTCCGCCTCCCCATTCGACGAGAGCTTATTTGATTTAATGCTGAATAACTCGACAGCGTGCTTGTCCCACATGGCACGAGACAAACGAGCTTTTTCAACCGCAATATGTTTGGTTGAGAGTTTTTTTTCTTTTCCATTCCAATTCAAGGAAATTCTTTGACAAGGCGAATGCATCGTACCATTTGATCAATGATTGCTCTGCCGCTTTGTGTCTTTAAAGACCAAAAGGCATGAATGGTTTTAAGTGCTGACAGGACATTGATACAAACAGCATTAAAAACAAATCTTTAAAAATATGGAAATTAATTTTTTGTGACCAATTTACAAATCCGCGAAAAACACCGCAGTTCGTGAAAAAACTGACCAATTCTAAAAATGATTGCGATTGCTTTGTCAGTAGTGGATTTGTGAAAATAACACCTCGCGAAATATTCCTGAAAAAAATCGCAGTATGTTCAAGCAACACACTGGTTTCTCCCCAAGTATAAAAATAAATTTAAAGCCATAAAAAAATGAGAATACATTGCAAAAGTGTGCATGAATGCGAAAAATGCATAAAGTGAACAAGTGAACACACTGTCACGCATCCATTTGTTAAAATTGTGCAACGAAAATGATGAAATGGTTGTCACATTTTAGCAATTTAACTTAACTCACATGTTTGTGCTGTGCAAGTATGCAACGACAATTGCATTTCCAAGTCAAAATGAAACCGATTGTATGCAATAGCAAACATATTACAATGAAAGCACTTCAAAGCACTTTATAAAATGCATTATTTAGAGCATGCAAATGGGGAGGATTGGATTATTCCAGCCAAGGCGTTTCAAATAAAATTTTGCCAAGCCCCGCATGCAGAGTACATGATGCTGATATGGGCTTTTCTCTCATACATAAAACAAACCAGCATTCCTCAAATGTGCTCAAGTGTATGCGGAAAATATAAAAAAGTTTTGTGTTTTTTTTTTTTTTTTGTGTAGGAAAACTTTTTTTTTATTTATTACAAACGTCTGCCTGATGTTCAAAGTTATTCTCACTTAAATGTTTTTCCATGAAAAATTGTTTTCTTAGCATTAACAAGCATTAAAAGTTAAAGCTTTCAATGTCGCAATAAATAAACGAAAAGATTAACGAGCCATTTCCATCTTGTTACATGTATTCAAGATAATTGTTGTCATTACTTGGTAAATTTGCACACATTAAAATCTCTTTAACTGTCGCATCAATACAGAAACGCCTTGCGGTGGCGGTGTCTCACTTGAAATGCTTTTATAATTAATGGTTTATTTGAATAATTTGGCCAAAAACATAAAATGGGATTCCCGAATGCCTAATTGTCACAGATCAACGAAATAATCTAATTTCTGATTACATTATATGGCATTAACACAATTTACTAAACAACTGGGAATGTTATGCGACCTAAATTCAATTACACCACAGCCGTCTTATTATTAATATTCAAGTCATGGATAACTTCGCCGCGCACAGGGTGTCCAATTGTGAGCCACAACAAAAGAAAAAGATGTGAAAAGGTTTGAAAAGAAATTGAATTACAAAACAGCGTTGAGAACGAACCAATCAAGAACATGAATTTATTGATTGTATTCACCCTTGGGCCTTAATTGTCTAGACTGGGTAATTTAAGTAAGATGTAAAGGTCTGCAGTTTCATAATTTCGGTTGCATTATTTTTTTGTATTATTTTTTTTGTCACTGTGCTGTGAAATGGAAATATTTTTATTTACGCTATTTGAGCTTTTTTATGTTGAGCGACACGAATCAATAAATTGAGCTCAAAGGAATATGGTTTGAAAAAGAAAATTAACGGTTAACCTCACTAATTGGTTGTGAGAGGTTTCTGATTGAATTTTAGCATTAAATTTTTGACATTAATTTTTTTTTTATTCAAGGTCATGGCGTGCAGTGCCATGATTTTGTGATTTTAGACAATAAATACGTCTTCGGTTATGTTTCTTCTTTATAATGGCAATCGATTTGTCTCCCTCTCCTCTTGGTTTTTCAATTTAAAAAGGAAAAATATGGTAACAATAATCACGTTCACGTGGTGCGGGGTGAAGTGGACTGGAGTTGTAAATCTGGTCGTAGTATGAGCGTTCATTCGAGGATTATCGCCTAGTTTTTTTACTTACTAAATTAAGTTTTGAAGACTAATTGCGAATAACTAATAATAATTTTTGAAATCGAAACAATAAAATAAATGCCAAAATCCTCTCCACTCCACTACGGCAGTGTTTAGGATTTGCAAATCCACTACACTTCACTTCCTAACATTTAAATCGTTGATTAAAGTTGATGATCCACTTGGAATTAATTTACAAATCCACTCCACTCCATTCCGCACCACGTGAACGCGATAAACGACAAAATTAATGCGATGTCCTTCAAAAAATTGTTGTTAAAGATACAGAATTAAAATTAGGAGACATTAAATATTTCCAGTTAATTTTAACTATATTTTTTGGACACCATTCGCTTAATTTCCAAAATACAAACATCAGAAACGAACACACATTACACACAAGTATCTATAATCCAATATAGACTCACGTATCAACACATTTTGTGTATGCGAACGAGGTGGCAAATTACAATCAAGCCCACTTCATCAATCATCATAACAAATTGAGCAACACGGATCTCCTTGCACTCCTTGCTTGATGTTCACATGCGAGTACGCTCCGGCCCATAAATAATTTGCTTAGACTAATTTTGGAAAATACGTTTCGCGTTACTTAAATGTAAGGTGTGTGCTGTTTCTTGGTCTACTATGTAATACAGCCATGGATGAGTTTTGATATTATGTATTTGGAAAATATTCTCATTTATCATTTACACGGTGGAAAGCATAATATGCGTATTTCACACAAAATAATGTTATGTTATGAGTGCGATATCTTTACAGTTTACACCCTTAATGCATAATAGATGTGTCGACGAAAGATGTGTACATTCTACATGACGTGCGATTGTATTTTAAATAAATTCTCCACATTAAGGGTGCGTTTAAAGGCATATGGAAATCTGTTTTAAATGATTGTACCTTTTACTTTGGGAGGGTGACTCATAGAATGTTTGTGATGTTTTTATTGTAATGTTACCATCATTTGGAATTTGTTTGGAATAAAATGTAACATTGTATTGAAAGTAAGAAAACTGTTTTTTTTATGTAAACTGCTTTAAAAAGGGTCCTTTAAGGGTTAATAAACAATAGGGACTTCCATTTTCTTAAAAAAGAATCGCTCAAATTTCATTTATTTAAAAACTTGACGCCTCCACATCAAAAAATTTAATTTTTAAAAACCCATTTCATGATTTTGATGTTTTGAAGGTCAAGTTATTAAATATTATGGAATAGTTAAATAAAGTCTACAAAGCTTTTGCGAAATTGTGTAACATTTTACATTAATTAATAATTAGAAATACAAATTTTCACTAATTTCCAAAGTTTAAAAAAAAAAAATTAAAAATGTTTATGTTGCTCAACAAAATTAATTTTACAAAATGGCGACATTTTACGTGAGCAAACTGCGACGTATTTTTTTTTTAAATAGTTGAGCGTGGTTGAAACGATTAAATCATATAATTTTTACAAAAAATTGAAGAGTGTGATGAACAAGCTGTCACAATTTTAATTTTCCTTTAAAATTTAAAATTTTTGGCTCTTTAAAATCACTTCAACCACGTCCTTAGAGAACGAAACTACATTTTTCAATCCACTTAAATTTACCACGAGGTGAAAAAAATTGAGTGTGGTGAATTAGCTGTCAAAGTAATTTATATTTTCTCGCAAAGGTAATTTTTTTTTACTTTTCAACCAAGTCCTTAAAAACAAAATTATTTTCAATTCACTTTTATTAATTTTATTAATTAAATTCACCTTGGGGCGAAAAATAATTTAACTGTGGTGAATTATCCATCAAAATTTTAGGATTCTTTCAAAAATAATTTTTTCGACTCTTTAAAATCATTTGAAGTTCGTCCTTAAAGAACAAAATTCATTTTTTAATCCGAAAATAAATGCTGTTATCCTTGAAGCAAGCCAAAAAAATCATTCTGCAGTAATTGCTATAAAATATTGCTGTCACAATCTTCTTACACATGGTCATAAATCATAAATCATAACTCACATCATTTCCATTAATATTCTATTTGAAATTAAATCCCCTATGTCAATTACGTCGCAATTCAATTTAAAAACTTGACCTATAACGTGTAATGCTCTGTGATGCTGTCATTTAATCACATCAGTTGGACGTCCAATCCGATCACGGAATTATAGTTGTACAATACCGAACATTATAGGAATGTCAGAAGAAGGAACAAACAAAACACAACACAAAAAAAAATAAAAAAGCCCCCACAAGCTTGTGCTTGTAAAACTCGTACACAGTCAAAAGCCACAAAAATCCTGACCTGTCAGTACGCACAAGCTCAATTAGATTTTTCGGACAACGCACATAACAAGGCAAAATCTCAAGAGGTTGGATTATATTTGTCAGAATCGCATCACGACCAACATCCCTCTGCACACGGCTGGGTTGGGCCGCACATTATGCTCCGCATGTATAAAGGAATTTGCGTCTGGACGTCACACGATATAATGTATTTGACTATTATATGGTAGCTGTGTGTGAGCGGAGAATGTATGTCGTCCCAAATGGATTGGATTTACCAATCTCCGCATGTGTACCGTTATATTACGGGATGCGATACACATTACACACAAGGAATAAGGATCGACTAAATGAAATAGCATTAATTTCGCATTACATTATTTAAAGATCCTGCAAAGCTTTTACTGGCATTAAAGGGATTTACTGTGCATAACTACAGAGTGGGTACAATGTGTTGTACATGCAGGACACGATGTAAAGGACGCACACAATTTCAACGTTGAGGAAAGAATGTATCGGATGAATAGTGGCGCATCAAAAGCGTTGTCCATAGATGAAGCAAAATGTTGATGCCCACAATATTTGCGTTTGCACTTTGCTACGCATCATTGCAAGGATCAATTGAATTTTTATGAATTTTTTGAAGCAATCAGCAATCCAATGTTTTTATGATTTAATATAAATTTTTGACTGTTTAAATGTGCATTTCATAAATTTCAAAAAAATTCTACACACACAAAAAAGGATGTATTAGCATATTTATTATATTATGATGCCGAGTCGACGAGTACACTGTACAGTTATACGTGCATAATAAAGTGATGTCGTTGAGAGAAAATACCGCACAATGACATTGACTTATTATGCTTAATGCGTGAATCATTTATGAAACAATCAAATTCATTTCGATGCTTTATTGTTTCTGTATATTTACCTCAATGGGGGCGCACATAAAATAAAGCCCGGCAATATATATTGATATAAATGACTCATGACATATTGTATGCCTGAGCGCTGCTTATACAATCTATGCAATGAAAACCACACCGCAATATATACTTTGGGTAATGATGCGAATTCTAACGGTATAATGTCAACTCCATGATTTCCAGGAACAATGATTTGGAGCAAAACAATAATATATACGAATTGTTCAGCAATTTGGTGGTACATACATATTATATAAAAAAAAAAATGCTAAAGGACGAACCGCAAAAAATCGATATATTATTAAGCAAATATTGGTTTTGAGAATTTCTTATTTATACTGCACGCATTGATGTTATGACTTATGATGATTTTTGGTATTTATCCATGGTTTTAGTCATTGATATATTGAATATAGTTAGTGAAGTGCCTTGATTGAGGCACTTAAATGGAATTACGTCAACAAAAGTTAATTTATTTTGTATTATTTCAGAGTTCATTTACTATTTTATTTAAAGCAGATGTCCGCAACTGTTTTTTAAATATTTTTATTAAAGTTTAATTTTCTGCTTTCATTTTCCACAAAAAACTGTGGCGAAAAGAATCGGCAAAATAAATTTTTTTTAAATTTTTTTTTAGTTTAATTTGCTTTAGGCATTTTTTCTACCTTATAGTACTCCTTGTTTCACTAACAGTAACGCCAAAGTAATAATTTAATTTCAATTACAAAAAAAGAACTAATTAGTTGCCTTCTATTGATATCTGATTTAGTTTATTTATTATTATAGAATGATATTTGTTTTATATTTTAACAATAGATACTTTCTCTAGTCGACAATAGATGGCGCACTTTTCAATTGAATAAATTGAGAACGCTGCATTACATGTTGGCAACATCAACAAAGTACATTTAATTTAGTTAAAATCATAAATAGTTAATTAACCTGCAGATAAAAAATATGGTTGTTTCTTGACTAAATAATTATTTTTTAAATCAGCGCCATCTTATGGCCAGTAGAGTAATAAATGAACCGAATGAGTAAACCTTACTAAATTGCAAGGTTTATTTTGTGGTTGCATTTTACATAAACTTTCAAAATAAACTAAATGAGATCTCAATATAGAACAAGGCTTTTATATTCAATATTGAATAAAAGTGGAAAGACGCCTCTTAAGGAAAAAAAAGCGACTCATCACTAGACAATAGAATATTTCATCACGAGTTATATTTTGATTTATAATAACAATTAAATCTTCCTGTTGTTTAGATTGATTATAACAATTGCTAATAATTCAAGTTGTAATTCGTTTCCAAATGTCCTTTCATGAATTATTAATTCAAAACTAATTGTGTCCACAAAATTTTCACAATGGAAGTTGATTGAAATAATATTGTGCATACTCAGCTTTTACTGCTTTTAAATTATTGAGATGCTGTCGTTAAATTATTATGGTTACGCATAATATTCAACAAGGCATTGGCAGATATTTCATTATTATTATTATAGTCAATATGCCAAATATTTATGCATAATTTAGATGTCTTGAGTGAGTACTTAAAATTAACTACTGCACTGCAGAGTTTATCGATTCTTGCAAAACCGATTTCGTTGGAGAAATGTTAATGATACAAAAATTTTCTATAAAGCACTAAAAGATCCCACTCATTGAAATCATTTTACAATAATCTTAAAAATATGAATTAAAAACCTAAATCTCGAAAACCCTGAATTTGAAAACAAACAAAAATTGAGTAAAAGTTATTGTATTTTCAATTAAAAAAAACTACATCGCAGGGAGAGCAAGGAGTGAATTTAAATAAAGCAGTTAAACTCCAATTAAAAGCTTTTCCGAGATACTAAAAGTGTGTCCTTAAATTTTTTTAATTTTGAGCTTTAATAATGTAGAACAAACAGTTATTCGAATTATTTTCATTATTAAAATATGACCTTGAGTTTTAAACTTTGACCTTGATATAAAAGCTGCTATAAAGTAATGTATATATTTTTTAATATTCAAGGGTTTTCAGATTCAAATAGGAGACCTTGAATATTTAATTTTTGACCTTGAAATCTTCCGAAATTTTTTATTATCTTATCTAAAACTACAAAATATGAAATAACAATTTCTAAAATACTTAAAGTTTCAGAGTTTTGAATAATTCGACCTTGAATTTTCCGATTTTGACACGGACAAGTTTCGCAAAGTTTTTTCAATTGAATTACGCTATAAAATTGTGAATGAACTGTTTTCATTTTTTTTATAGTTTCTAAGATGTAAAATGTGGGGTTTAAGTCCGTCCTGTTCCCTTTTTTCCAAAAGGATAAATTTTGGTTTATTTAAATGCAGTTTTCAAAATCGGCGAAATCCTTGTACGCGGTCGTTTATAAGTTAAAAGCTTCAAATAAAAGATTACATAAAAGGATTAAAAAGTAAACTTACTTGAAAAAATATGTATCATTTTCATATCCAAAAAACGGCACGGTGTAGGTGAGCATCCAAATATTTCCCCCACCACAATCGTAGTACGGTTTCGACCATCGTCCATCTTCATATCGCACGTACAGAATGCGATCGGACTCACGGGCACTGCTGTTGGAATACAGGTGATATGCTGAAATGAAGACATAATATTTTAACATCAAAGCCATTATTTTGTAGCTAATTTATAATCTGGGAATTAATGAGTTGTTTTACTATTTTAAACTCTAATAATTGCAACATCGTGTCACGTGGGTGGCTATTAAATAATCCGTATCATTTTGATGAAATCACCTAATGCCGCAGTATTGGGCTGAATTAAACATGCTCACTAAATTCGCACCCACGAATTGTATAAAATACGTGCACAACCGGAGTAAAAAGGGAAATGTTTTTTTCATAAATAACAGAATGCAGAAACCATAGAGTAAATATTGTACTTGCTACACATCCTTGACACCCCCATTTTGATGTAGGTATTCACTCATAATTGGAATTCACGTATCCGTACTGGCATTTCATAAATTTGATGATGATTACGATTCATCAAACTTCCTGCTGATTTGCCAAATTGCATACGACCGTTACTCGTTACACGTGCACATAGCAGGGACGCGGAAATGCTATTCCATAACCACACCAACATTTTGCAAATCATTATTAATTTCGGAGTTGCAATATGCGGTCGTGGTAGAACTAACTGCAGTGCACATACCATAGCAATAATTCAAAACCGTTATGTCTATATATTGAAAAATTCCGACTAAATTCATCCACAACATGTGTTGCTGTTGTTGTTGTTGTTGCTATTTCGCATAACGCTTATGGCAAAGTTTTGTCGAAAATTTGACACGGTTCGTGGTTAAAGTTTGAAACTTGATTCCTCGTCGCGTGCGTCGTCGTGTCTCAGCGGTGCATAAACGTAAGACCTTCCAAACATGTTGAAACTTTAGCGTCAGCAAAACAAACAGTTATGTGTACCTACTTACATATTATATTATATTCAATAGAATTCAATATTTGAGTACTTGTTCTTCGAACTTGAATCCAAATGAAATAATTAAAGCGTGTGCATTACTTCTGAGTTTAAACACCCACAAGTAGATTCAACTAAATTTAGCATTAAATATTGAAATCATCTGTCACAATGTAGGTCACAAGGGGTTCAATTAATTGGAGAAAAGATAGGGGAAACTTACTTAAACAGGGTGGTCCAAAAAAAATGTGTTGAAAATTAAAAAATTTAAGTTTTAAAAAAAAACATCTGTCAGCTGCGATTTGACACCGTTGGATTTTAAAATAAAAAATAAAAAATTTTAACTTTTAAAACGTGCTATTTCGAATTAATTGCAATCGTGTAAAAACGGAATTTTTTTTTCCTCAACCGTGTAAAAACAGATTCAGTGTATTTAAAAAAAAATTGCCAATGGAGTTTGCACCCTGTATATCCGATATGTTGCTGTAATTGCTTTGCAGTTTATCCACGAAATGATCAATATTGCAACAAAAAATTGAAATACAATTTTATGGCCCTTTTTTACAGCAAACTAAATGTTGAAAGGAATTGCATTAAACGTTGCACATTACAAAGCAATCTCATTCACCCTTTTTTGTTGCACGTTCCATAAAATGTGTGGAATATAAAATGAATGAGTGATGATAGAAAATCTGAAGCTCGAGATTTAAAAGTGAATAGAATGAATGAACAAAAGTGTAATACCTACAAGTATTTCAAATATTCATGCAGCATGAAATGAAATTATTAAATTTTTGCGACGCAGAAAAAATAAAAACGCTGAGAAGATATGGACCAACGAATATTGCATGACTTTTTGAAATGAATGATGAACAATTTGTCAATCTGTTAACATATTGCGGTTGTGTTGGCACTCGGCATCAGTAATTCTCTCAACGAACACGTCCGCTATGTTAAGCATCAACATGTACAGCGTGCAGTGTGCTTTCAGTGCAAAGGGAATAATAAACTTTACAGAAACCCCTCGTTTTTCGCATTTTTATGAGTTTTAATAATGCACAAAAAAAAATGTACGCAAAATGTTTGTGTGGAATTTTTTAGGGATTCTGTTTGAAACTGTCTTATGGTTTCTGAAAACGGGAAAATATTAAAAGACATATTTTCCGTTTTCATAAACCAAAATGTGTATTAAAAATTTATTTTCAAAACTGTTTCGTGAATATTTTAAAAGGACTTCTTCCTTTTCATTACATTGTTCTTTTATACCCTAAAGAATGTACGAATGACTAATTTTATTTTCAAAACATCACCAGACACTTTCAGTTCAGTTGTAGAAGACAAAATAACTTTGTGTATTTATGAAAATCATAATCAAATGTCAAATTTTAAAATTATGTGTCAAAATTTATCGTAATTTTGACATATAATTTTATATTATGACATTAAAATAACATAAGCACTTAAATTCTAAAAAGCGGTGAATTGGCTGTCAAAAAATATAATTTTACTGTCAAAATTTAACTTTAAACCAAAAAAAACATTTCAAACCAAAATTTAAACCCTTTTACAAAAAATAAAAACATTCAAATAAATCATAAAAAACGCCGCAAATCGAGGCATTTGTGTACAAAATTTTTCCAGCCTTATGTTAACTGTACATTTTGCGGATGTAAGTGGAAACGTGTCACACTTGTATACTCACTGGCAAGGCATGTTACCAAAATTAAACTTTTTGTCTCCACAAGTTTATGTAAATGTTTAACCATCTCAATTTCCCGCATCGTTTCTTTCTCTCCAATCACTTTAAACACCACCCTAGGGGGTAAGTTTAAGTTTATTAGAAACGACTTAATTAAAATATCAATCGTTCCACCACTAATTGCATTATAAAATAATAATATTCATTTAAAATGCATGAGTACGTATTTAATAGAAAATTGCGGAAATGAACGAAGCAGAGAAAGAGAATTCACATTGGAGCAATGTCGTTTGAATTTACGGTTGCTTTTAGTAGAAGTTTTACCCACTTAACGCAATTTGTTATGCAACCAGTTAGTGCTGTTTCCAACAATTTAAATTTTTTAGGGGTTGCTTCAAATCCCGCGGCGAAGAAAATAACGAAACCACAACCGGCGTAATAATGTTACGCTTAGCAGCGGCAGCATAAACATTTCCTAACTAATTTATAATGAATATTTTCTTAAATTTCTAAACAATTTTCATACCCCAGTATGCATATGTTCCACGACATGACACCCAAGGGAGCAATCATACCGCCATACGTGATACGCGTAATGTGAGCGCAGCGCGTGTGTGGCGCAAACACAACGCAGCTAAATGAATATGAAGAAGCGCGATGTTTTGTGCCGCCTACATTGATAAATATTAATGAAGTATGGAAGTCGTAAAATGATTAAAAATCCACAGGGAACACAATATGCTGCACGCTGCAGGGCACAAGTTATTTAGTTCTGTTAACCAGTTAAGGGTTGTTTTAATTTAGCAAATGTAATGCGTGAATGTGTTGAGTTCACATAAATTACAACGCTTGTCAAGCATGCAATTTCTATTTGCATTCACCGCCCCCTAAAGACTCAATGATTAATGCGCAATGACTTTTGTGCATAATCGATAGGCGAAGGACATTCAATAAACTCTAAACGATGTAGATATTTAGTAAACTATTAACTATTGTACAATAAATATAGTTCAATTGTCATGCAACACAAAATGACTTGTGGTAAGTCAACAGGATTGCTTTACTTTTACCTCAATGCCACATAAAGTCTAAAATGCAACTCAGTATGCATGATGCTGTTGGATTGTTGCAATATTCAACGCTAAATGCAGTAGTAACTCATGCGAGTTGAGTGCATTTTACAAATAGATGGCATGACAACGAAAACTACAATACTTGTGGCACTGTTTTGTGATGAAATATTGGCCATTATTCATATGAATTGCATCCGTTACATGCACAACTTGTCAACAATGTGCACAAAGTGCATATTTGCCATTGCAATATGACGTGTGTAATGTGTATCCTTGTAGGCAAGAAGTAAGCAGTCGTTTTTATGTAATATTTTTATTGTAAACGTGCACACTGCATGGAGCATGTTAATAAATAACAGTAAAATTGTCAATAATTTAAAGTCGATAGGAAGAACGAGGTGAATTTTTTTGAATTATTTTTATTATGAAAATATGACCTTTAATTTCTAACCAATGACCTTGAAATGTTCAGAAAGTTTTCATATCCTATTAAATGCCCTAATAACGAAAAACAAAAATACAAATTCAAAAAAAAAATTCAAGGTTTTTGGGATATAAAAACTTATGACCTTTAGTTTAAATTTTTTGACCTTTAATGTTTAGCAAACTGTTTTATTTAATGAAAAGCAAAAATATTCTGATAAAAGTTTTCTAAAATATTTAACGTTTTAGAAAAATAAATAGTTTGACCTTGAATTTTCCGAATTTGACATAATTGACCAACGCTTTTTCAATTATCATTATGAAAAAAACTTCTTTTTTTTTGTGTTTTATTTCTGAGATGGAAAATATGGGGTTTGTGTCAACGTCCTCGTTAATTTCGATCACACTCCAATTATTATAAACATTTAAGCTGTAAAACAAAAAGCTTTGCCAATCATTTCAAGGTTAAAATTTAAAAATTCAAGGTTATAACTTTTATCTCATAAAGATTAAATGTTTCTCAAAACGTTCTTTCTTATTATTGTAGTTTCCGTTAAGTTAAAAAGCATTTCAAGGTCACAATTTTAATATTCAAGGTCATTTATTAACATTTTACAACACATCAATATTTGTAGCGATCTCCTTAAGTCAATTTTAATTTCCTTAAAGGAAAGCTACGTCGGCTTTAATATTTAATTTGGTTTGAGGTCGATGCTTGCAAGTCTCAATAATGAATAATATATGAATAATCTAACCAAACATGAATTGTTTGTATTATGGTTTACATTCAAGAATGTTAAATTGAATTAAATATTTAATGAAATCAAATATCTTCATTGTATGTATATTACAATATTTATAAATATTTGTTTATGCATATAATTAAAGCACTTAAATCTAAATTGTTTTACCTACCGAAGATTTGTGTTTATTCACATCGTGTTTAAGTTCTTAAATGAATAAAAATGCAATGAAAGGAGTAATAATTTTCCTGAATGGTACTCATAATATTTCCAAACCATAACTTCGTTTTTATTAATGAAAATTATACATGTGAAATGTGAAAGCGTTTTAATTTCTTCTTCCAAGGATTCTTTTACGTTTAACCAAAGCGTAATAAAAATGCTATTAGTCGAATATGTATGTTTCAGGGTTAAAATCACAAATCCGAGTAGAAATACCGAAAACAAAGCCTGAAAGGATTGGACAATAAAAATGTTATGTTTGTTTTATTTGCTAAAAGTTTTTATTGTGTTCCATTCAAAAAGGCAACCGATTTAATTAATTTATTAATTACATAAAGTTTTTAAATAGTTTATTATATATAAGATATCGTTGTTTTATTCTCAATTAAAAACTTCGAGTAATAATAATAAATTAATGTCACGTCCGTTTTAAAATTTCATTAACTTTAAATTTTCATTTTATATGTCTGTTCTGAATTTATATTTTGTTCTAGAATTCGTTGAGGATCATAAAAACTCGATAACAGACAAGAAAACGAGGAAAGTTATTTAAATAAAAAACTTAAGATAGTCAACTTAAATTTCTCATAATATCCTTTCATTGCAGTGCTCACCAGAAATAGTAAAATGTGAAATCGATTCAATCATTTAAGCTAAAATCTACTTTGTTAAACAAATAATTAGACTATAAATAAAAGTGAACAAAAAGTGGCTTGTATAATTGAAAAGAATTATTATTAACAAAAATAGAACAACGCTTACGGGCCTTTTATTTTTAGCCCTTAATACTCGTCCTTTATTGATTGATGCAATAAAGCTTACATTACAAAATGCTTTATGATTTTTGTCAATGAACAAAGCAACGCAATGGTTAGAATTTGTTTTCCATTAGCATTTTATACACGTAATTGGGCAGTCACATCCTAACAAATAAACAACCAAAAATAAATGAATAAATAAATAATTTCTTTAGTAAACAACTCAAATCCTTGTAATAATAAAACAAGTCGTCATATTATATTCCTGCAATACATTTTCCATTTACGACGACATGATTTCCAAAAATAATAAACCGTTTATTTTACTTTGTATTGTCGAAAACATAATTTTTATTTTGTAGTACGTACAACTATTGTGTAATAAAAACCTTTCGGGAACTAAAGCATTTTAAACTGAAATCGTTTTGCTGAAGCTTTTAGGGAAAATTACACAATTTACTGTCCAAAATGAATGAATTGCCTCAATTAAATAATAATACTTTA
This sequence comes from Sylvicola cinctus, assembly GCA_963854165.1. Classification (NCBI taxonomy): domain Eukaryota; kingdom Metazoa; phylum Arthropoda; class Insecta; order Diptera; family Anisopodidae; genus Sylvicola; species Sylvicola cinctus. The sequence continues at coordinate 61,216,237 of OY974082.1, read as the reverse complement.
CATTTATGATTGTGTGTCAATAAATGTCATGAAATTTTTGGCTGCCAACTGAAAGCAATGGTCAGTGCACTTTACAAAATTCGCGAATGCTTCAGTTCATAACTGCAGTCAATTAAATCCGAAGATTTAATGTTATTTGTTGCTCGGTGATGTTTGAAATGCTGCCAAAGTTTAACGACATTGAAAGTGGGAAACATGACATAAAATCAGATGTTTAAAGTTTTCAATTTTAATATGAATTCATGCAAGTTTATGCAAGGGAATAAAGAACGAAAGAAGAGAGAAATGGATGTTTACAGATTTTTTTGTAAAACAACAAAACTTTAAAAAACTTTTATAAAAAAGGCATCAAGCACAAGTACTCCGAATCAATAGGGACGTCTCTCAGCATCGGTTAGATGTTACCATTGCTAGATACGGAATTCAATTTGTGCAATAGGTACACAGGTTTTAAAAGCATCCTCCTCAAAATTAATTAGGGCGTGAGCTCAATCATCTAGGAAGAACTAGTCCTGTTACCCTGTTCTGATTGCCAGGACTCTAAGGTAACGCAGAAAATGAAGACGTGGACTCCCTCGCTAGAAAGGAAGCCAGGTCTTTTATCGGGTCTGAACAATTTTGTGGCATGGGACTCAATACCATTGCAGGAACATTGCAAGGCACTTCAGAGCAAAGACAATAAAAGACACTCTAAATGTTTCAGACTAGAGACAGACATACAAATTGTTGGGAGGTTTCTTAACTGGCCACTGTGAACTCAGCAGGCACTTCCAGATCCTAGGACTTGAGGTAAATATTAAATGCAGATCCAGTAAATCTACTGAAGTAAATGAGTTTGCAGAATTGACCAGCAGACCTCCTTCAAGATTGCGGAGCATTTATTTGAATTAGAAGAGATCCAATACGGAGATCAAGTTACCTTCGCTGGACCTACACAAAGTCCTATTATTCATTAAGAAGCTTCGACTGGAAAGGCCAAAATGTAGCAGACACGCATTATCGCTTTTACTACAATCTGCAATTATCAAAAATCTGTTCCGCCTTAAATTTATCCTAACCCTACTATCACACTACATTTTAATATTTTTATTTTGACGTTAATAATGTCTAGAGTGGTCCTCCCTGCCATTTATTTGTAACCCCTTTATTTCTGTTCGCTTTGTATTTTCTTCTGTCAACCCAACAAATCCATGCAACCTTTTTTATGTGCGATGTGGTCAAACTTAAAGGTAACTGTTCAAAAGTCATCTCGAAGTTTCTGATTGTTGTTGAAAATGTGATCAAATCCGAGATATTGTGTCGAAAATACCCGCATGACCTTTTTTTCCTGTGTTACTTATAAATATAGAGAAACTTCTATTGATATACACTTATGGATTTGCTCAATGCTTGTACAAATATTATATTGACACATAATACCAGCTGTCATCTTCAGTGCTCGTCGTTATTGGGTTAATAGTGCCACTGTTTGATGTAGGTTTTTATTTCAATGACACATTCAACATTTATGAAGTTGGACCAATTTATTTAGGGCATTTCACAAAATGTAATGAAAGATTTACTGGATTTATTATTTGACTAGAGAAGAAACTTGTGCATTGCTTGGACTTACATGTTGTTATAATTAATTAAAATCGGAATTATAAGTTTCGCTTTTTTAGAAATCGAACATTGAAAAATGTAATTTCGCAATCATTTCTGGAACTGGTCAATTTTTTTTCACGAACCGCAATTTTTTTCGAGGTTTTCGCGGATCATTTTTACGTTTAAAATATTAGCCTATTAGATAAAACATTAAAATTAAAGTCTCAATTGATGTCTTTAATTAAAAAAAACATTTAAAGTTATGTTTTCCTGTTGGTTTATAAACTTTAATGTATTAATAATTGTAGGTTATGTTCATAATTTGTTTGTAAATTTTATAATGAATTTTTAAATTTTAACCATTCTAATATTTTTTTCACAAAAATGGGAAAACAACAATAATGGAAACGTTAAAGGATCAAGTGTGATTGTAATTGAATCCTGAGGATGAATTTGGAACATATTTACCAAAAAAAAAAAAAAAAATTTGAAAGCTCATTAGTAAACTTTGGCAAAGTTGGTGAAATGTCAACAAACTAGCAAATGTACATGAGCGATGAGCAGTTGGCAAAGTTCTCCGTGAGACCATTTAAATCTTTCACTTGCACAAGCACGTTGCGTTGTGGTGCCTTGAAATTGCATAAGCACTTCAAACTTCAAGTAAGCACATCTTGTTGAGTGGCTGCCTTATAAAATTCTCTTCCTGCCACACATATAATGCCAAACTTTGGCACTGACCTTCAAAAACGGTTAATTGGTTCCATGAAGTTTGTGCAAAAATAAATGTTCTATTCAAAACTCAAAAAGTTTGTTTATTGAAGTTGACCATATGGGATTTGTTTGATATAATCGGGTGAACTGAGGAACTAACGGCGTGCTGAATTTCCCTCAATAAACATTAAGCTTTCCTCAACCCCTTTAATTTTGATTATTATTCATTATGCAATATCACGTTTGCATTAATCAAACAAAAGCCAAATTTTACATAAATAAAATCCTGGGATTTAAATATTGGTTTAATACTAAAGCGGGGATGAATCCCAATCTCATTTTAAGCAGTCGATAAATTATTAAAAACATTTTTAAATATTGCTTTAATTAAATGAATTCCAATAAAAATTGACTTAATTACCTGTAATGTATTGTTCATTCTTTTTGATGACCTTCTCTGCATTTCTGCGCGCCGCAAAGAACCACTCGGACGTGTTACCCAAGTAGTCATACTCCGCCGCCAAATCCTTTGCAAATGTCGCACCATGATCGGACGCTGGCAGCCTGTACGCAAACGGACAGAACAGACCACGCTTCAATGGATGCTGATTGTAATCAAAACAATTTCCCGCCGCAAAAATGTCATCATCAAACTCCACCATTGACAAAACCGACGCGTGCAGCAAATGCTCAGAAGCCTGCACAGCCGGTGATGATAATTTAAAAATTCGCGTCAGCATATTAGCACGATTAACGGCGACCTCTGCCTCCACACGAAACCGATCTTGCGCGTATTGATCAACCACGCCATCACCCAAATTTAAAGCCGTCCCCGCTGTACAATTAGCACCCAGCAAATGTTGCGTCTCAACAATTTCCAAGAACTGCGTCAAAACATCACGCCCCTTCAATAAATGCAACCTTGTCTGTCGACTGACATCATCCTGTGCCTGCGTGCTTTCATCCAATGTTTCAACTTTGTCAGCCGCATCCACATCAACCACTTCCGTTTCATTAATTGCAGTTTTATTTTTCTCCCCAGACGCATCTACTGCACCAACTGCAACGCCACGACCCAGCGTTGGGGTTTGATAGCTCTTGCCTAATCCACGTGATTGACTGGGCAGCGGACCCACCACATCGGGTGCGTCCCTCTGCATTTGTTGTTGTTGGTCCATGCGTCGCAAATACTCAATGCCTTTCAGCACGTTCAGCTCGATGTTGGCCATAATTTTCTTTTTGGTGACATGACGATTTTGGGTGTCGGTGCTGCGCTCAGTGCTGGGCAAAATGTATGCCATAAATTCATTGGATGATGTCGAGTTGGCGTACATGTAGCGATTAGTGTCGTTGGATGTGTCGTTGCTGCCATCATAGTCGTAGTCGAGCAGTGTCAAATTGTCAAATGCCCGCAATCCCCAACGGATGTGATCCTTTTCGGTGGTGTGGCGTACACGCGAACGACCGTGTCGGATTTGCAGGGTATCGGTGGTGAAACCGCTGCCAATGAAGCACGACATCACAACACCCATAAACAATTTTACGGACATTTTTTCGTTTTTATGTGGCGACGCCGGATGAGTGTAATGGTACGTGGTATTTTAAGATTTTTTTTTCGCGATTTTTTAACAACACCAACGCAGGCACGCACAATTTGCACACACGGACGCACAATGATTGCTCTTTTTTCTATATTTTTTTTTTGGTATATTTTATGGTTTCTTTATTTGGTTCCTGGATCTAAGCTATTTTACTTTTTGGGCTGATTTTTTTTTTTTTTTGTGTATTCAAAGTTTAATAGCGGATTCTTTTTTTTTTTTCGTGGATTTAAAATGCAGGACTCATTAATACGGCAAGAGCAATTTTATTCTCACTTTGAGCACTAGGAAGCACATGGTTTGGAACGGGAATTGGGAATGCGAGAAATGCGCTATTGCATGCGTTGCAGCTGTGCCCATTGCATCAGTGCAAGATGAACTCAAACAACGCGACAAAAGGGTGCAGATTGACGTTGGTGTGTTGTGCGTTGTGTGATGCATTCCATGTCGATGATAATGGAGTGGTGCGCCGAGTAATGATGCAATTGTCGTCAGCGCTCATCAATCTGAATGTTGACATCCTGCCTGGTCAAGTTTGCGCCTTAATTAATCTGTAAAGCGAATAGCAATGTTAATAAGTTTTTAAAAACACACTGCACTTTGCCATTCCACCTCTCTTTGTCTATATATTGTTTTAAATAGGATTAATTGAATTTCCTCTCCCACCCAAAATGCTGGGAGGGAGGATTAAGTGCGAACAATGAAATTACTTAAATTACTTCTATGCTTAATTTATGTGCGACCACGCGTTCGTTTTAGTTGCCTTCTGATTTATCAACAATGACGAACTAACTAGAATGGAATGTTTTATAATTATTGTGGCAGACTGTGGCGCACAGTCTCAGTCGGCACTCAGCCCTAATTTATTAACTTGCTCGTGCAAGAGATAATACAGACAATCCGAATGGATTATAATATGAAAGTGTCTCCAGTGGGGAGTTTCATTAAATTTTAATACAAATAAAATACACCAGTGTTTAGTAAGTACTCGTATAATCTCGCAGCGATTATGTTTAATGAATTTTTAAATATCTCAGTCACGGTTACAGTGCAGCTGAGTTTGCAATTGAGTTTCCTCAACTGTAATAACCAACGTACGTTTCAGTTCTATTTTAATAAAACAAGTCTGCAGGCGTCTTAACTGGTTCCTGACTTCCTTACGTCGACCTTTAATTTAAACAACACAATAGTAATGTAACGAAAACAACAAAATTTAATTAACCATTTTGTTACTCACTATATATTTAATTAACTGATTCAAAAATAATATGACAAAGCCAGACATTTCTATCAAAATGATAGGGAATTATTCAAGTAGAATAACTAATAAGTACGGCACAAATATAATTTACAAAAATCCCTTGAGGGTGCACTTGGAATACAGCAAACTACATAATAAGCATAAAGCACACATAATTAATGCAATTATGTGGAAATATTGCTGATTAAGAAGCATTAACTTCATATTATGCACACAAATTCACCATCAACATTTTGCACCCTTCCCCATTGCCCTTATTAAAATACATTAATTGCTGATTGTTACAAATTATAATGAGCTTGGGCGTTATTCAACGCTATGAATTAAAATTAGACTAATCAAAATGGCATACATAGTGTTGGTTTTAAATAACAAATTACCCCCGAGACGAATGTGTATTTTATTCATCATAAATTGTATTTAGCTAAATTATGATAAAATGTTCACATGCATATGAATGGTGATTCTGGGAAGTTTTGCATTTACGAATACTCAACGATTTCTTCTTATTTTTTATAGCAAATACAATACATGTTTATATATTTGAATAAACTAAATTACCATTCCCGGTGTAACAAATAAAATTAAAGTTTGAAAAAAATATACATCGGAGGGAGAGCGATGTGTAAATTTATATACGATTGGATAATTTTTGATTGGTTAATTCAGAAATTTCAAGGTCACATTTTCCATATCCCAGAAAAACTTTATTTAACTGTAGTTAAAAGTTTAATAAAAAGTTTCTGGAATATGGAAAATGTGACCTTGAAATTTCTAAGTTTTGACTTTGATATTTGTCCAAAATTGGCACTTTTATTAAGATTGACATCAATGTGGAACATAATAGTACCCAAAATAGTTTCAGAAAAATTATTTTCATTATGAACATCATACGACCTTGGCTTTTCAAATTTTGACCTTGAAATGTAATGCAGCAAAATTTGTTAAGTTATTAAATGCTATTACAATGTGAAAATTTGAGTTCAAAAAAATTTAATATTTCTGAGATATACAAATAATGACCTTGAATTTTAAATTGTTGACCTTTAAAAATTCATCTAACTTTTTTATGTTATTAAAAGCGACTAAAATGTGACAGAAAATTTAATAATTTATTTATGGTTTTGGGGATATTACATGTATGACCTTGAATTTGAAATTCATAGCCTTGAAATGTTTAGCTAACCTTTTTATCTTATATAAAGCAACAATAAAGTAAAATACTTTTTTTTTTAAGTGTAACGTTTCGGAGAAATTAATAGTTTTGACCTTGAATTTTCTTATTTTTATTGAGTGTTATATATTATAAAATGCATTTTTTTTAGCAAAAACTTGACCTTGAGGAAATTAAAATTAATTTACTTCTTTAATATTTAAAATATAAACTTTATTCAGAAATCGGTTAGAGGGTTTTTGAGATATGAGGAAGGAGTACAGAAGATTCATTCAGAAGAAGGCGCACAAACGTACATGTACACATTTTAATTTAGACCACTCGTTTGTGTGTCAAAACGTGTTTCAGCTATACTAACTACTTTCCAGAAAAGTTTGAAATTAAAAACCACATTTCTAGCCCTTGTTTTCGCATTTAAACTAAAAATTGACCTTGAAAATTTAATATTTTTGAGTCATTTTGAACTTGCAAAAAAGTTTCAACAAATTTGACAGACAAAAAATTATTTATCGCGCTTATTTTATTTAAATTATTACGTAGACCTCATTTTGAATTAAAATAGTTTCTAATATAACGTGAAATATCAAGTTATTTTAAAAAGGATGCAGATATTACATAAATGGTCGCATAATATATTGAAGTCAAAAGGCTAAAAATAACTAATTCCTGGTAGAAATAACGCAACTAGTATTCAGTAACATTGTTAAACAAAATTTTGTGCAATTGGTCAACCGTCAAACGTATTAAATAATTAAATTACAGTGGTATGTCGCTTGTGGAATCCTTTTGGAAAATCATGATACGGCTACACTCTGGAATTTTTAATGCATTTGGGAAGGTACGTTTGTGGAAATAAAACAAATGTGAGCACTTACACGGCATTTTAATTCAATTCAACTGACTGACATAATTTGTTTTCATTTAATTAAAATGTCAAATTAAATTTCAAAGTGACACAAAGATTTTAAAGTTCGCACATCCTCATTTCTCAATTGTCATTCAAAAGTGAAATTCTATAAAGTATAATACTCACAAGGGACGAATTAGTGCGCACGTGTAACATAAATCATTTCAAAGATAACGTATTTTATTCGAAATTTTGCCATCCATTTGAATTATCATAAAAATGTGATTGCATAACCTGAATCACTTTTACGGGGAAAATAAATTCCACCCACCAAAGGTTCTGTGAGTTGTGGCGAGTTGACTGGCGTCCTTAACTGTCATTCCTGTTTGTAGCAAAATATAAATAAGAGTCACTGCAAGCAGCACACATTGTCGGTATAATATGAACTCTTAAAAATGACTAATGCCTGCCCCCCCCCCCCCCCGGAATAGGATAATAATGTTATAAATGTCACTCTTGTCTGTCGTCATTTGGGCCACAAAAAAAGTAATCTTCTTAAGACTGAAGCATTGCGAAAGCTTTCCGCTTTTCCAACATTTTGTATCGCACAACGCGGACGTAAATATTATTCAACGAAAATATACGTAAAAATGTTTGCAACAAATAGTGACATTTTGTTACATTTTAACGTTAGCATTTGCAGTGAAAATTTGTAAAGATAAAGGATATCCGCTTAAATTGAATAATGCTATTAACGAGTTCACAAGTAAACAGTATGAATGTAACAATTTATGAATTCAATTAAACGGGCTATTCCATGTTGCAAAACTTTAGCAGCGGAAATTAAAGCCATGGTAATAAATCAAATTATGGACGGAGCACAGTTTTATATTGCAATTTCAGTGTAACGAAGTTGGAATTCCTATCTACTTTGTTACAGTACGCTGATGTTGGTAGATTGATTAACTTAGCTGTGTCGCACTTTAAGTGAATGAATTCATTAGAAATTTGTTAAAGTGGAAGTATATTTTATATTCTACCGTGATCTTGATTGAAAATGCATTTTATCGCTTGGAGTTATTAAATATGCAAAAGGAAGTGAGTAGAAAAATTTACAATGAGGTAATTTACGGAAAATTATTCATGGCCATCTTTATTATCACTCTTAACGGACAATTAAAAACAAGTTTTTAAAAATATGCAAACAGTGACATTCTCGATGACATCGCAAGCAAGTTAAAACAAGTTTCTAGACTTGCTTAATATGTGCACATTCTCGATGGCTTACTTGCAATGACATCAAAAATGTTCCTCACGTTCCACTTTTAATAAGCTGATGGTTGAATTTGAACTTAATAAGCTTAATAAATGTGCCATCGAGAATGTACCACTAAAAATTTTAATGTGCATTTAACATTAATAATTTATCATAAATTAAATCATTAAATGCTATAATAATAAAGCAAAAATCTTTGAAACAAACACTAAAACTGTAAGCAGGAATTTGATATCTTTAAACAAAATGCTATTTTTGAAGCGACTTCCAAATAAAAGCTCGCTAAATTGTACATTCAAGTTTACACTGATGGAGAAATAAAATGCAAACTACTGACAAGAGAAGGATACGATCAAATAACAAAAGTGTAATGAAATATTTACATTGTATAATACCGAGAAATAAGACGAGAAATTTGCAATCGTAAAAGGAAATCGGAAGGAATTCGTCGCATTTTTGAACTATCATGCTGAATTACGCAAATATTCCTTATCGACTTGTTGCATGCCATTGCTTTTGTAAATGAGTGGGTTGTGAAATGTCTTAATGAAACATTGATTTAAGTGCTCTCTTTAAGGTTTAATCCAATTTTAATGCTGATTATTTTTAACGGAAACTTTAAAGTATTTTAATCCGCATTAGATTACAAGAATCATTATTCTTAAGCCACAAAATGCAGTAAAATTAAATTAAAATTGGTTCATTATTGATTTTTCATTCACTTCAATTTTAGATTCATTTTAAATTGTTAAAATTAATTAAAATTCACAAAATTCAATTAAACACAAATATTTGCACGGTTGCGATCCGCAATTCAGAATAACAGTCATTTTGGGTCTCCTGTGTGTCATGGCCGAATCGGTGTGTCTTTGTGGCCATTGAATGCCATGCATACAAAAGGTTAGCAATTATTATGTGGCCTTTGAGGGTTTTGTGAAATCTCCAGAGTTTAACTCGGTGTTGTTGATTTAGCATTTTTGTGTTTTTTTTTTTGCTACGGAAATATGGTGCGGTTTTCTAGTTTGACAGAGGTTGCAAAATTAATTGGCAATCGTTGAGCTTTTAGGTAATCTATGCATTTATGCTGATTCAGCTCATAGAAATCGTCTTTTGATGTAATAATTGCAGATTTTTTGTGAAGGAAATCAATATTTTAAAAAGTGAATAATCGTGTTGAAATTTGTTATTCGTTTTAAATTGAAAGTAAGCCCTTTGTCATTTTTTAAAACAAATAATTCATCGACTTAAATCATGATGGTGGGCAAAAAAGATCTTACTTCACCGTTGTATTCATCTTATTTAATCATAATAGTCGCGTTCTTTTCAAATCTCATTTAGTTTAGTTTTAAATGCAACAACAAAATAAAAATTGCTATTTACTAAGGCTTACTTATCCAGTGTATTTATTGCTCTATTGTCCGCAAGTGGCGCTGCAAAATAATTAATTTTAATTTGTTTATTAAAGTAGATTTAATTTCATGTATCGATTAACTAACAATTTCTGATTTTAACTAAATGAAACGTTATCCTTTTTGAATGTTGCCAACAAGTGATACAGCATTCCGAAATTATTCCTTAAAATGGGCGCCACCTTTTATCGACTAGAGAAAGTATTAAAATATAAACCAAATATTTCGTTATATTAATATAAACTAAATGGATTCTACTCGCGTTTAAAACTCCTTCCAAATTTTAACATGATTATGTTCTACAAAAAAGAATCTAATTAATTAATTAAATTAAAAGCATAATTTTAAAAAACAATTTTTCACAAAGAACAAATTCCCTAAATCTCAAAGAAATTAAATTACATTGTGAACTAATTTAAAAAATGTATAAAGCAACACAATGTCCCTTTTTTTCTCAAGTTAAATTACTTAGCTTCTCCGCACCATATTGCCACGCAACATTATGATTAATTTAAGCACACAAATATCTGTTCATAATTATTTTGAGCTGCAACTTTTATTTCCACTTCCAATTAGTTACTTTAACAAGGGCCATTTATCTTCTTCTAATTGATTATTAATATGGTGGAAGCCCGTTCGTGTGGAAAAAGAATGCAAAACAAATAGTACCCCAAAAAAAAAGGGCATTCGACAAAGGCGTCTTCAAAATAGCAAAGCAATCCTTTTTGTGTATTGTATATTATGCACAAAGTAATATCGATCTGGCACTCAATGATGTGAATGAACTCGGGAAAATGTAAATTGTAAAATTATACTTGAAGACAGCGAACTGAAGAATTTGAAGCAGCTTTCTTCAATCAAAAAAGGATGCCTAAATAAATGGGGATTGATTCAGGAGCGTAACAATGTTTTGTGTATTAAGATTGAATTAAACCTTTGTTGGTATTTATAGCAAATATTCAAAAGAAGAGTAAATTTTAAATTGAAAAATATAAAAACAAACAAATGTGTGTAAAAGCTTTAAAAAAGGACGAAAATTAAGCTGTTGAGTAATTACAAAGTAAATAACTTTTATTGTCCTTTTTGGATGTGTTGCTATTTAAAAATTGATGATATTTAATTGAATTTTAATGAATTAATAATGATTAAGGACGAAAATTAATTAAAGAAACCTGGAACAAATTCACATTCAGAGATTTCACAAAACAAGGATAAAATGTAGCAAAACACATACAACATCCACTTCATTAAAACATTCTTATCCTCAAAGACAGTGGGTCGATTGAAATACACATTTAAAGATGACATACTTCACTCAACCGTCAGTCAGTCAGTCAGTGGAAGTGGATGGAATTGCCCGCGATATATTTTCCTCTTCAATTTGGTTGAAACACATTGTTTTATTTTGTCTGACGCAGAACCAACTTTCCTCCTTTCTCTATCTTCCTTTTTATATAAAATTCTGTTTGTTACACGATACAAATGTTATCCTCCATCTTGGCTTGTCTCCATAGGGGCCCGCATTTGCTGTTAAAGACTGACACAATCCCACATTCGCATTCCACATGCATCAAATGCCACCACATAGTATCGCATTCTATGTTAGCTATATTATTGTGAACATCTTGGACTGGTTTATTGTGCTCGCACACACAGACACTATACAGCTGGAAAAGGATGAAAGCTCTTAAAACATAAAACTTGCAAAATTACACACGGCCTTTGTTTACGTTTTATTTTGTTTTCCTGATGCCCTGCCCTTGCCACACACACACACACGAGCGCGATTGTACCACCATAGAATGCACAAAGCAAAAATGTAATATCGTGAAGAACAACAAAATGTAGTCGTAAAAAAATATTTTTGCCAAAGTGCATGCAACAAGAGAAATAGAGCAATGAGAACAAGAAAATTGCTGCAATCAAATGGATGGTACGAAAAAGGACTTATTTCAAGTTGTTTTGAAAAGCTTAGGGGCACAATTTTCATGTGTTTTGCAAGCCGCATGTGTGCGTATGACTGTAATGTGGATAAGCCCGCAGTTCGCAAAATTGCTATTTTCAACTTCATGCAAAATAGATCTTATTCCTCGTACTCTTGTATTGTTTGAATGATTAAATGTTTCGGCATAATGGATGTAGTTTAAACTTTGTGATGAAAATACCTGAAAAATAGTCCGGTACCTTTACCCAGGCATTCTATTATTAAAATTATTGCTTTTGTTTGACATAAAAAAAAAACATTTATGCGCCAGGCAGCTAGTTACACTTCATTTGCACGCTGTTAAATACAACACACGCATTATTATTTAATGGTATTCCTTTTATTCCCCGCTAAATACTTGTACAATGTAATGGAGTCATAAACTGCTTTATCTATTGTACAAGTCTATGTTAACGAAATCAAACAAAAAGCAATCCTTTATGTAGGCTGAATGTTGCGAGGATTCCTCCGTGGTGATTAAAATGAATGTGTTTGATGTTTCAATAAAATGGATTCAGTAATCAGCTTTTGTGTTAGAACTGCGAGACTTTGCTTTAGTTATGGGGGGGGGGGGGTGCACAGAGTTCGTTAAGCTGTACTATTAGTTATTGGGTATTGTACAATAGTTTTTTGTACATGAAATCATTTCATAGTATTCAATTTCTTCACAAAACATGATGAACTTTAACAAAATTACTATTCCCCGGTTTTTCTTATATTTAGTTTATTATGTCGGAAAAGCGATTTTTGAAAAGAACGGGAAAGCTTCACATAAATCATTTTTACTTTGTTTGCCACTCATCAATTGTTGAAAAAAAAAAGGTTGCAGGGAAAGCGACATAATACTTTCTAGTCGAAGTTATTTAATTCGAAGACATTCAAAAGACACAAACCACAGTTAGAGGGTGTCAAGTGTCCAAAAGAGTATTTAAAAATTTGTTTGGCCATTCGTGGTAAAAGTTTTTGTAAGTTATACAAAATTTAAACAATTTATAATGTTGTTCTGCTATCACTTCTATTACACGGCCGGTTATTTTAATGATTTTTAACGTAATAATAAAATGTGAGTCATGAATTTTAATGTAATATTTCATTAGCTTTTTATTTTCATTTCACTTCATCTTACAGAAATTCCGTCGTTTAACGCGTTAGATTTAACGCTTTTGTAGATAAGGCGAAGATGGAGATTTAGAGAAAGATGATCGGCGTAAGAACTGAGAATTTTTACGCTAGCTCGGGTTTACACTGTAAAGTAAACACAGAGGATCGGTGCGTGGAATGACAAAAACACACAACGGTAAAAGTTTTACTTTCAGGAGTGCGTCGTGTCGTGAATCGTGTATTCGCGATGTAAGTGACTGTTGCCAATTGCGGTGATTTGTCACCAAATTGGTGATTTTTTCAAAATCTGGTGGTGACAAAAATTCGAGTTTGGTGAAAAAGGATTCTTGGTTTTACATTACTTTTTTCAAAAGAAATAAATTAACTACAAACTAAATAAGGAAGAATGCGTAAAAAAAATTTGTTTCTTCGTATACAAAAATTTTATATTTATTTAAAAAAATCACAACCGACTGGGTTACTAGGTGATTTTAAAAAAAAATTTGATGACAACCTCGGGTTGGCAACACTGACTACACTACATCTGTTTAATAGTATCCAAAATAGTTTCTCTTTAGTCAACCCAAATTTACTGTGATTAAAACTCGAGAGATGCATTCTACAATATTTTACCAGATGTCACAAAATGCATATAATTTTGAATTCGCAATTTATTTACGCTTGCAATATCTCTCGGGCAGCTGACACTAACAGCGGTTTCGTAAATTATAAATAAAGTTTGTAGATAAAATATGTACCAAAAAATTTATTTAAATTTTAATCAAAAAGTACGCTCGTACACATATTTTAATGAATGTTGTACATAAATGCAATTAGTTACTATACATTCGGGGTTTGCATTTACATTTTATGTTAACCATTTTTGCATGCATATAAATTTGATTTCAAACTAATTTAAATATTTAAATTTGTCCCCATAACACCATGAAATATAATAATAAATATGTTTTATTTTTAAACACTGTTTTTTACAATGGACATTGTAAATAATCAATGCAATTAAAATGGTCAGCAAAATAAATGAATAAAAATGGTGCACCTAAAAAAAACGATATTAAACCCCAATTATATTATTCATAAACCATCAATATTTATATGTGTTGGTAGATTTATGTAAATTTAATTTGAATTATTTATAACTGTTATTATCTCATTAAAATGCAAACATACAGTATAAATTTGAATTACGCAAAATATGTTTTCACAGCAGAACAAACAACGCAACAACTGAGATGACATTAATTTAATTTAAATTGTGGAACGCAACATAACGTTTTATGAGCTTTAATAAAGTAATTATAGTTGTTACGCAGAATAGAATCAACTGGTACAACGAATATGTTTGTTTGAAAATTCCTGCAACCAAATTAAATGCATTTTGTAAAATTTAACTGACATTAGAAACTGCTTTTATATGATGTGAAGAACATCATGAATATTATTTTGAAATAATGTATTCAAATAATTCGGTGTGATTCGGTGACGTGTTAACAAAAAAACATTGCACACAATTTCCATTTTTTTTTTGCTGATAAATAGAATCTTTAATGGCTTTTTCATTTCAGTCACAACATATGAGTACTCTCTTTTTAGGAAATTTGATGAAAACATTTAACAAATGTAATGTGTCATAAACTGTTTACGACAAACATGAATATTGTTAAAACAACGTCATTTTTTCATCGCTACATCGTTAAATTTATTTGAAACATCATTCGCAATGTTGCGCATTAAAAAATAAATCGCTTTTTTCTTCTTTTTTTCGATACTATTTGTTCACATTTAAAACTACATATTTCAAATAATTGGTTTGTTAAAAGTGCATACGGGAATTGTTTAATAAAAATTGATACAGTGAAATAAATTCAATTAATTTTACTTTTTTTATAAGAACATGCAAACCGTTAATTTTTTATGGGGCGGAACTAAGAGGAAAATTATTTATGCAAGTGTGTGTCTTCCTTTTTTTTTTTTTGAAAATTTTGCGATTAGAATGACCCTGATTTTTGTGGTCCTCAATTTTTCCTTTTTCCTTTGATGAAAGACTTAATGCCTTTCCAATATTTTATCCAATCGAATTTAAAGAAATTTTGT
Organism: Sylvicola cinctus; assembly: GCA_963854165.1. Classification (NCBI taxonomy): domain Eukaryota; kingdom Metazoa; phylum Arthropoda; class Insecta; order Diptera; family Anisopodidae; genus Sylvicola; species Sylvicola cinctus. Next base: position 61,201,177 of record OY974082.1, on the reverse strand, counting down.
GCTTAATAAAACAAAACAATGGAAAATAATTCAGAAAAAAATAATAAAAGCAGAATTAAAACCACTTCAAATTTAATAAAACTAATTGAATTTTTCATCAAAACATTAAAAAAGATTTGTTTATAAATTATTAATCTCGTTATACTAATTAGAACTAATTTTTTATATTTTAATTTAAGGTGTTGTCATTAAATTGTTAATTCCGACTCGTAAACAATAAAAGATTTCCGTGTTATAATCGAAAAACAAAGTGAAATTAATTGAATGTCGTTGACTGTACTTCCCATTGAAATTTTAAGAAAACATTTTGTTCAAGATGAATGCTCCAACTACATGCACTTAAACGAAGATAAGTGACAATCCACATTACATGCACCCTTTGCAACTGACACACAAACACACAAACACACACTTGCGCTCTTTAAGGGTCTCATTTTGAATAAACGACTTTGGTATTTAGGTCAAATTAATATTAAGTACGCATAGTTAAGAATGTGAGGAGAAAAGTTACTCCTTTATTCACCAAACCCCTTAGCATTAAGCTTCTCACTATGTGAAAAAGGATATTTCAAATAAATGGAACAACGCTTTTGTGTGTAAGTATAACTCATCCTCATTTTTAAAAGTTATACCTCTATTTGTCATAATTATAGTGTTATCGGAACCGGAAATACTTTGAATCTTATATTATGTTATTCTCTATGCTTGTTATAGTTTCGCTGATGGTGAATTAGTGTTTCACATTAATTATGAGATGTCTAATGTTTACAATATATTTCTTACTGAACTTGAGTACGAAATATTTAAGGAAATGCAAATAACTGTGAAGCACGATGAAGTTAATACGCCTTTGAGCATTGCATTTTAATGAGATTAAATTAAAAGCTGGCTAATTATTGTTGCATTTAAAACAATATAAATATTTGTTATATCAATTACATTTAACTCAGTTTAAATATTATAATAAATCTCAATTACATAAATGAAAACAATTTAAATACATAAATACTTATTGTGTTACAAAATAATATTTACAAAAAAATATTTACATTATATACATCTACAATATATTAAATTAAATTTGACGTGCACCAATTATTGTTTAATGAGCAATTACAACGATAATAGGACACAATATTATGTTGTGTACCGAAATATTAAAGTTTTTGTGTTGTAATTAAAAATGCCAATTAAGACTTCACATCATTTTTTTCAGTTTTTTATTACAGAGATTTTAGGTTATTAATAAAATAATTGCAATTATGTATTTGAGCGATAATTTAAATTATTGCTCAGAGAAAAATATTAAAACTCCGCGTTTTAGATATAATTTAAATTTTAAACTGTGTGTTAGCAAGACTTGAAAGTTTCATTCTGTTGCAAATTGATTTTTGAACATTATCTTGCACTTTAAAATGAATTAGGTTTCAATTATGCAATAATAATAATATTTCATGATTCATTGAATAATTGAGAAACGTTTTGTTGTTTTTTTTTTAATGGTTTTTCACAATGGTTTTGAAACGCCTGAATTTACGAATACAAAAATATGAAAAAATATAATGCTTTTTAGGTATTCTTTTAAATAAATATTTCCTTTTGAAATTGGTACATTGACCTCTCAAAAAAAGGTTCACATAAAAACTGTCAAAAAAAAAATTATTTAAAAAGATGGTCGCTCACGATGAATATATTTTATTTCATTTTATTTGTGTTTTAATTGAGCAATCACAGCGCTTGTCATAAAATATAATTATTTTTATAACAGAAAAGTTATTGACATCGTGAACAACCCTAATAACATTATTTTTACCGCACAGTGCTTATTATGTTCATAACAATGAAAACAGCATTGTGAGGCTGCGACATGCATTTTTGTGAAACCATAATGAAAAAATGCCGGTGAATTTAATCAAAAAAAAAATTTAACAATGTACAAGGAAAATTATCGAGTTAGCATGAAAAATTTCGTAGAATTTTTTTTTCACTAGGAAAACTATTGCTCAATATTACCAAAAAGCTGTGTAAGTTTTCTGCATAACATTTTTATTTCAAATACAAATTATAATTAAAGTAATTCTGGAATAGGAGACAACTGGGTTTAATTGACATTTCACTTCGAAATAAGCAGAAAATTCAAAACATATTTTTGAATTCCTTTGAAATGATTTAATTTAATATTTGTTGATTTTTCCAAATAAAACAAAATATTTTTGTTGAACTTTTCAACACAGAAATGCAGTTATATTTGTTTCCAAGAAATCAAAAAGTTCATCTTTGACAATTTAATGAAATAACTAGTCACATCGACTTTTTAAGTTGTTGCCTAATTAAATGCTGTCTATAACATAAACAAATTAAAAATCGATAAAATAAAGGACGAAAGTGATTGCATGCTATTTCGGTAAATCGCTCACAACCATTTGGGAATGCAAACCACTTCCGAATCACATAATTCAAAAAACAAAAAAAAAACTATTGTAATTACAAAATGTTCTTTTAAATTAAGTTCACTGCTATGCGTCTTTATTATAGTGGGTCACGGAATAACACACACACAAAACACTGACTTCAATTAGTGTTGGGCATTTGCGATTGGCGCAGTATTTTGAAGTGTCATGCATCATCAGTGATGTAATTTCCTGTAAAAAAATGTGAAGACATTTGGCGTGACCTTAATTGTGTGGATGACTTGTGTTGTATAAGGAAAATGTCGGATAGATGGCGAGTAAATTAATCTGCACAGGGTGAATTGATCTAAAACAAAGTTAATTGAACTTTGTTTTTGCTGGAATATTTTTAGGATAAAAACTAAAATTTTAAATTAAACTACTTCCGCTTGTTTATTTTAATTTTAGTTTTTAATGAAGTTTTAAGGATTACAGTGCCGTAATTTACGTTTTTCATAAACAAACAAATTGTCATGTTTATTTTTCCTGAAATTTAAAAATTAAATATAATGATTCGTTAGTTTATTTAAAACGCACATTTACGGCACTGTAATCCTTAAAACTTCCTTAAAAATTAAAAACTATAGTTAAAATAAACAATGGAAAGTACATAGTTTAATTTTTTTTTTTTTTTTTTAATAATCCTTAAAAGTCCTTTAAATTTGACTGACCAACACACTTTACAAATACACACTTTAATGAACTTCTACCACATTTTCCAGCAGTATAATTGAAGCTACAACCAAAAAGAAAAGTCAATTACGTTGTTTCGTCAGCGGTGTCGACTGTGCTCTAAACCAAAACATCCTGTCTGTTACTTGTCAGAGGTTTTGTCTGCAACCATTTTGATTACAATTTTGGTACTCTAACATGTTTCAATTAAATTGTAATATTACTTATGTTGATTATTAAATTAAATCCCTTTACACAAATTACTTAAATCCAATTTACGTAGGAAGTTTCAATACTCATCTAATTTCAAATACTAATCGCTACATTTACAGTATTAAGTATCTATTAAATGTGTGCATTCATTTCCCGATGAAATGCTGAATAAACCAATTTTCATCAACCCATTAATAGTATTTCTAAAAGCCACTATACAGTGCAGACAAATTGCAATGTAAATTGGAAGTGGTGGATCTATGCAATCAGTCAATTACTGAATGAATAGAATTTTCCAATTATGCACTCTATACGTTTATATTATAGACTGCGTTAAATTCAGTTCCAGGCAAATTCACTTAACTTAAAGACTTTATAGTTTGCATGGCATTTTTTACACAATTTACTGCAACACGTTTCAATTTTCTATTGTATTTGTACGTAATATGTTGTGTGTGCACTATACATTTTGTAAAACGTAATTGGAGAGGCCAATTATTGTTTCTAATCAAGTGAAGAAGGGACGCAGTGCACTGGGGCTGAATGCGATGTTTATACAGTCACGTACATGAGTACATGCGTTGAGTACAATGTTTTCTGCAAAGTGTAGTGTATTCAGTTTCACAAAAATATTACAAGGATTGTTATCGAGGAGATAAAATAGTTGTCTTTTGCACAATTACAAAAATCCGAGTTGGAACGTGACTTAATTCAAAATGAATACTTTAATTAGTTTTAAAGAGAAATGTTTGAGTAGTTTAAATATCTTGTAATTTTGATTGAGGTTAGGTAACTTTAATTATGTACATTAATAAAATTTCGGAAGCTGTCAATTTTAATGTACAATTAATAATTAAAATAGTTAAAAGGGACCGTAAGTTATCTTTTCTATTTAATTTTAAAAAAAATCTAAGTGGACGTGCATCAATCACGCTAAAACTGTTAATGAAATTGCTACGAAAACCGCTAAAAAATCGCGGTTCGTGAAAATACACGTCTCAGCAAGTCCTTTTAATATTTCAGCAAAAGAACAAAATAAAATTCATTTAAATTTCTTTCCCAATTTTAAAATTTTCTACTAGTTTCTAAATTTGCTTTTTGTTTTATGATAATTTTTTTTTACTTTTTATTGCCTGAAATAGAAAATATAAGAATTAATTATTTAAAACCCAATTTGTGAGCAAAATAATATTCCTAAAATTTTAATTTTATTCCTTTCAAATAAAAAATTCCTGTGAGAACACAAAAACATTGTATCAACTTACATTAAACTTTAAAGGGACTTGAATTTAAAAAAGGCGACATGAAAAAAAACGGTGTCGTTCAAACCCTTATCGGTGTCAATTTAGACTTCAAACTGAAAGGAAATCTCATGGATATTGTTAAACCTTCAATGTGATTATTGTGAACCCATAAAATAATAAAATTATTCTTCTAAACTAACTTTTGTAAAAGTTACAACAATGTCAGATCCAATCACTTCGGCGATTTTCCTGTTTTCACGCCTACACCCACACACAATCAATATATATTCTTCACGCCAACTTTAATACTTTGCCTTCATTTTGACACATTTTGATTTTTACAAAGTACTTAAAGCTTCTACAAACAATTACAATAAAATTTAAATAACTTTGGACAGTTCTTGGAAGACGAAATGCAAATTTTTAAATTAGAGTGTAATTTTAAATTTCTAGCTAAGTCGACTTAATTAGAATCGCTTATTTTATCAAAGTTCAAAAACTATTTTTATTTTATAGATTAATAATTAAATTAATTACGTGTGAATAAATCAATCAATTAATTAAACCAAAAAATTACTAACAACACTAAGCATTATAATAGATTATGTATTCTTAGAACAAAGTTTTTAGTATTGCTCGTTCATTAATTAATTTCCAGCTAATTTGTATTTATAAAATTATCAATGCCAAGAAACATCCCTCAATCTAATTTAAGTACTGGCAAGCTTCTGAATAAAAAATTGTAAATTTGCTTACATGGTGCACCACAAAACCGCAACGCAACTAGCACAGCAAACAATATTTTCAATGTATATTAAATTACGGTCATAAGGATCATACTTGGTTAATTATACAGAACTTGTTCAGCAAATAATCTTCTACGAATTAATCTTACATAATATACTGCAAAAACATTTTAACCACATTGCATAATATCTCCTAAAAATTGGAAGTGTAATTCTATAAAGCTGATTACGAGTAATTAGTAAGATCAAGATTGGAAATTTATTATTTATTTCTCATAATTTTGGTTTATGCTTTAAAGTTCGCAGACCAAAATATTATTTATGTTTTTAAAATTGCAATTTAGTAAATTTAAAAAAAAATCACTTTGTTTAATGACAACGTCCCGGTTTTGTAACAACTTTTTTTTATCAACTTGAATTAATCACAATTTAGTAGACAATTTAGCTGCCTTAATACTATTTTGGTTTCCATATTGAAAATTACAAACATTTTTAAAATAACTCTTTTTAAACAAAAATTTAAATAAACACAAATTTTCTTGAGTGAAATTTTTACTTGCCATGTAAATTTTAGAATTTTAAAAATGCCTTTAAGCATTCTTTCTGTCAAGATAAACTGTTTACGAATTGTTTAGAAAGAAGCAAAATTGAAGCACTTTGTATTTACAAAGTACACAAAAATGTGATAAATATTTAACATACGAGAAAAATTCAATGAAATTCCAAAAATACAAAATACACAACATACATCCTTTAGTCACTTATTACGGCATCCACCACAACAAAATTATTGTTATTAAATATTAAAGAAGAGGCTCCATTTATAAATACAAAAACCACATTCCTCATTATAGGAGTAAGATTTTCTCAACATTGAGGAGCAATTAATAAATTGAAAGTAACTGAAAACGAATTCCACAAAACTTCCGATTGCCATAAGCAAGTTACCAAACATCTTGAATCCCTATCGTAGAAGTTTAAATCGTCTTCAATTTTCAACACTTGGCACAAATTGCCGCAAATAGCTCAGATTATAAATATGTAGCTGTATAGCCTGAAGTTATAACATGAAGGTTGCGGTTGTGGAAAACGATATTCGTGGCAAAATATTACTGCTGATTTATCAATATTTCATTGCTGTTTGGAAAAACATGTTTTCACGAAATTGCAATATTTCGTCTGCTAATTAAAATGTTGCAAATAACACACAATTAAATTGAGACAACTTATTAAATATTTCATTTAAAATGAAATACAAAATATTAAATTGAAGTTAATTTTTAAAGGAGAATGTGAAATTAATTTTCGAGGAAACCCATAATTTTAAAATTAATTTTATTGTTTGAAATAAACGGTAATTGTTTAAATTGCAAATTAGTGTCATTATAAATAAGGATTTTAATTGCAATAATGTTTTACTCAAATTATAAATGCACATAATTTATAAGGAAAACTTTTTCAGCTGAAAAATTTTTGCTACGCTCAAATGCTTTCACAATTTTTACAACGTTAATTTTTTGTAATGCGGTTTTAATAAAACTTCTTAATTATTAAAAACTGTAACAGCAACGCAACCCCAATTTTTGTCAATTTAAAACCTGCAGTTTTACATCGCTAAAATTAATACAAAACAAGAACTATCACAGAACTGCTTGACAAGTGCTTTTTAGTAATATTTTAAAACATTTTTTATTATTTTAATTGCAACCTGGTCATTAATTAATTAATTGAATATGAATTGAAACGCTTATTTACATTCAAAAAGCGCCAAATGTTGTTCAAAACACATGCACCCGTTCAATTAAAATTCGTTTCCGGAACGAAAAGCTTCAAATATCTTTCACTTTACCAACATCAAAAACATACAAACACGCACCCAAATATATATGTAGAATGAAATCACCATTATCTGCAATAATCCGCAGGCTTAATTAAATTTGAAATCCAAACCGCAGATAAATGTGCCGCTGAAGCCACAATTAAATCTAAATCCACTCAACAGTACACCACTTCACATATAATATAACTGGCATTTAAAAAATGGGAGTAGCTTTACTTTTATCCTTTTTTTCCAAGTGTGGTTGAATTTATTTTTTATTTTTTCACCTTTTAACTCTTGACTCTTTATCACCCTCACAAAAAAAAAAATTCACATATGCATTTAATTAACACGCAGGATCACCTTTACACACACATCACTTTAACGCGACACCGCAAATAAAAACAAAACATTATGGAGGGAACAATAATAATAAAATGTGCACATGGAATCACCCGGACTCAATTGCTTGCGCTTGCAGCGAACAATACGGAAATGAGAGTTCGCGAGTTTTTTTTGTTTTTTGTTTTTTTTTTGCAATTTTTGGGAGCAGTGCAAATTTCACTTCTGTTACAGCAACATCTTCGACAGCGACTACCTGCCGCTAGAAAATCGCATCGATGAGCACTGTGCTGTTATCCAACGGCACATAAGGGAAATAAGGACGTTGAAAGCTTTCATTCCAGCGCGATGAAGGGGAAATTCGTTTTACGTACAAATTCGCTCAAAGTGGGGAAATTGAAAGCTTTCATTTTAAGGGGAATTTGTTGTCTTTGGAAGGACTCACCAGTAAGTTCGGTGTTATCACGACTATGACTCGCCTGGAATGTGGAAATAGGATTTTTTTTTTTATTAAAAATTAAATTTAATTTGAAATGCGATTTTTTTAATATCCTAGTTAAAAAATATTTCAATCTCCTTTTTGTTTATTACGGGTAACAAAAATCATCTCTTCATTTACAAGTCATACTTAAACATATTAATAATAATATACAGTTAATAAAAAGTTGCTGTGTTATCCCTGCTGGAAGCGGTTATTCAGGAATTGGTTGACTGCGGTAATGGCAGAAATCGGAATCTGAAATTAAAACAACTTTTTATTGCGGATATTAAATTTAAGGATGTTGCATTAAATATTTAACTGCGAAATATCGCATCTTAATAATTTTGTTAGACATTGTAGAAAACAGGTCAAGAATATAAAAAACACAAATTTATTGCGTTTTCCTCCTTGGATTGGAGTAGACAAACGCTATTTGTTGCTAAATTGATAAATGATGTGATTTTTACAATCACTTTTGTTTAGTTTTATAGAAAGCTTACAAACTGAATTAAATTTTGCTGGCTATATTGATGTACACTGTACAATTGCCAGGAATGTCATGTATGCTTTTATTATGGTATTCATGTTTAACGACCTGCATTGCAATTTGGAACTTAATAGCTACAGTCTGACTACAAAGTTTAAAATACATTAAAGTTTATATTAAAATTGAGCAATCCAATGGCAAATTTAAGAGATCTATCCCCAGAAAAGTCTTAAAAAGTTGTCCAGAAAAAACGTACAAATGTTTTTATGTGAAACAGTAAACCAAAAAATAATAAACTATTTTTAAATTCTTCAAGGTCAGATGCTTCAAGGTCATGTTGTTTCCAAAAAATTTGTTTCACTTGTAAGGAAGCTCGAAAACGGTTGCGTCGATTTTGTTTATTTGAACAACGCTTATTCTCAAAGATATTTTAAATATAACTGCATTGAGGACATATACTTAAATTCGATCCTTCTGGAAAAAAAGGGGTGAATGGAGACAACCCAGGAACCTTTCAACAAAAAAATTCTTTAACATATTTTAGTTTTTTATAATTTATAAAAACTTTGCTAAAGATGTCAAGGTCAAAATCGGAAAATGCAAGGTCAAATTTTATGAATCTCAGAAACATTAAACATTTGAAAATATTTTATTTACCGTTATTTCTGCATTTAGTGAGGCAAAAAAGTGTGCTTAATATTTCAAGGTCAAAAAATAAAATTCAAGGTCATACTTGTTATATCTCAAAATCCTTGAACTTTTGTGAATGTTTTACTTCAGATTATTGTAGCTCTTGGTTAGACAGAAAAACGTGGTGAATATTTCAAGGTCAAAACTTGAAAACTCAAGGTTCTATTTTCATAATGAAAATAATTCAAAAACTGCTTGTTCTAGTATAATATGATGTTCTACATTATTGTACTATGAAAAGAATAACTTTGATCTTGAAAAATTGAAGGTCAAAACTGAAAATTTTCAAGGTCATCATCTTTCAAAACTTGTCTTTGTACTTTTAGAATTGTGTCAAAAAATAATGATTGGATAATCCAGATCAAAACCAATAATATATAATTAAATATACTGGACTATTTTGGCAATTAAATTAATTTACTAGATTTAATTGCCAAAATAGTCCAGAAATTTTCGAAAGCTCGTAAATATTTGCAACAGTTCAACCCCAATATATCCTAATTAGAAGATAAATCAAATTACTGCTGTATAAATTATTACAATATCAATCCAGTCAAGCCATCACAGATTTGCTGACTATAGTTGCTGCCCTGATTGAATAACAATGGTGTTGCAAATAAATGTGTCCACACTGTCCACACACACACACACACACACACTCGCTGTATTATATTGCAGTCAATCATGGCAATTATGGTGTACTGTAAATATCTGCCGAAAATCGTATTGTCTTACACATTGAATGGAAAGCGTTGACAATAGCTGGGGCCCAAGCTGTGCCATTGCCATGAGCACAATTGAATGTTATAAGCAGTGCCATTTGCAAACAGTCGTTTTACAAGCATATCAGTAATCAGTATGAACAGCCATCACCATAAACGTAAATACAGTCCCAAAAGCGACGGATGGGAACAAAACTGTAGTATTCAGTGCTCACCGAAGGCGTTCTCAAATGGTCTAATATATTTTGCAAACGATTGAGGATTCTAGAATAGAAATGTGTATTCCATGTAATCCTCCCGGGCTTAACAACTCAATATGATAAATAAATGACTGCGAAAATGTGAGCAATGCTGCTGCCACGATGCGTTGGTATAGTTGGTAGTTGGAATACCCGACAGCAAACTGGGTGTTATTTAAATATTTTGACGATAAACAATATACGTGCAACGACTATGCCAAAAACCACACCGCATGACTTCCTTTTATTACATCAAATTTTGATGCATGCAAATCCCCAACCACATTGTTATTGATTCAAATTGTACATACATAGAGAGAGACGAACTGAAAGCGTAATAGTGAGTGAAATTCAATTTCTGTCTGTCTATCCCGATAAGCGCTTTTAATATTAAATTAAATCGGGCATATGAAGCTGCCGCCATGCACTTACATTAAAGATATCATCAAATAATGTGCGCTGATTTGATGGCCTCCGGCTGGTTTCCACGAATTCCTGCAAGGAGTCACTTTGTTTTGGCAGTGCGTCTTGTTGTTGCTGCAGCACGGGCGCCTCCTCCTCCTGTTGTTGTTGTTGTTGCTGTTGTTGTTGCGGTGGTGCTGGTTCTCTCAGTTCAACAGTTGGCACTTGACTAATTGGCTTCTGAATTAAATGTGGCACAATTTCAGGATTATATTCGTTTAGTGAAATTAGAAATGGTGTTGATGAAGCTGGTGTGACGCTTGTTGCCTCAACGGACTGATGCACGGCCCGGGGAATGCTTGCGCTTGTTTGTTGAACATCTTGTCGTGTGGTTGCAGCGACACTATCTGCTTCAATTTCACCAAGCGTTTTTTCGGGACGCACTGTTGAGGATGGGCGTGGCCCACCAAAACCAGCCGCCAAATTTGTGAAGAAGCCGAAATCAAAGAAACGACCAAAATCAAATGCGGGTGCAGCTGTTGTGGTGCTAATGAGTTCGGGTTTTTCTTGATTGCCATCGTACTTTTTGCGTATCACCTTTTTGCGCAGTATCCGTGGTTGTTCATTTTGCTCGATTAAATTGGATTCGACGCCAGCACCTTCAGCTTGACTCAATAGCACCGCTTTTTTGCTGTTATTGAATACGTGTGTTTCGGTTCCGGTGCCACCATGAGCGCCCGAATCGTCAAGGCCACCACCGATTGCGGCACTCGCCCCAACGCCGTAACCAGCTGCTGCACCGGCATATGCACCACCACCAGCACGGCCTTCTGTTTTGTTCAAAACAAAATTTTATTTAAATTAAAGATTGTTATCAGGGAAATTGATTTTTTTTAAATATTAACCTGTTAGGGAGCCACCAATCCCGGCACCAGCTTGTTGACCAAATGGAGTTCCTGCTGATGCGGAGAGACCGCCATGTGCTGCATTGCCGGTAAGTAGGCCACCCAAGCCAACTTCAGCGTGATAGCCAGCAAAGTTTACGCCAAGTTTGCCATCTTTGTATGTTATAAACTTTAAACGGAAGAAAATTGTTGTCAAAACGTTTTTTTGTTTAGAGAAAAAATACTGTTTTTTATTTTATTTTTATTTTTTTAAGTTGTCACTTTTTGCGATATATTGTAATTATTTTCATGAGCTAAATCAAAATATTAAAAGTCTGCTCGAGAATTAAATTTAGCCGCCATTTTATTTTATTTTCATATAAAAAATTCATCCGAATGACGCCAAACTGTCAAAACACACACTAATTATCCCAGATGACGTCACACTGCACAGCTGTCAAGCAGACATTTACTTTTTAGATCGTGAGCCACACCTATCAATAATTATTTGTATTTAAATACAAATGCGTACAACTTGCAATTGCTTTTTCAACGGAAAACATTTTGTGAAAGCTTACAAAGTCCCCATAAAATAAACGAGTTTTTACTTCTTTTTTTTTTTGCATGAAACTGCGAACCAAAACAAAAATAAAATAACATAACGAATAAACGCGGCTGCCATATTATTATTGGACGTTGTTGTAATGAAACCGAAATTATGATTTAAGGCTGTTGCGCAACGCCCATATTAAAGTGAACAATTTGTGCTGCTGGTTTATTTGGATAAACTTTTTGCACTGCCTGATGACATCCATAAAGTTTGTTCGCATATTTATTTGCATTTGCTATTTATGCCAAAGATGTCAACGCTGGCGGGGTCATTGTTTCAATTTATCAAATGCTGGAATGTGACGTAAATGAGATGTGCTTCAGCAACTTTGTTTTGCAAGCGTTTGTACACAAGTTCAACAATAAATTGTTATTATGTTTTTGCAAAGTTTTTGCTGCAACATATGGGTGACACTTTGAATTTGAAGGAATTATTTTATGAACATAATCAGTGGCAATTTAAATTATTTTCAAGTTTAAATTATTAAAAGGTTTCTGATTTTAAATTACCTGAACTCATAATTGCCCCTATTTCTTTCAACAGAATGAATAAAACGCAACATGTGGTGATAATTTAACAAAATATGTTTCAAAAGACAAACTCATAACAATGTGGAATACATTTAATTGTTTTGAAAAATTGCAGGCACTTTTTAATAGCCATTATTTTCTCATAAATGTGATCTAATAATTAATTACTGTAATCATGTTGGTTGAATTTAATGCATAAAGATGTGATCACGTTTCATAACGTGAATGTGCACATAAAGCCTAATTGCACATGAATAATTTAATTATCACAAGAGAGCAATAGGCGCATTTCATTTAAGCTGCTACCTGTGCAGCTAAGCTGTGTGACCTGATTTTCATATACCTACCAGCTTAACTCGCACTTATATTATCATATATTAAATGCTTGTGTGATTTCGTTGTTATAAAATAGCTGGTTCGAGAAATAATAGGCTTACTGCTTTGACTTTCAAAATTGTAATAATAATTTGCGTCTACGTTTGGCTTCAAATTTAGTCTTTTGCTTCATTGGATAAAGGTGGTAAATGCTCTAGTTTAGTTAATTATTAAAGACCACAAGGTCAGTTAATCCGAGTGGCTATTGTGTGCCCAAAAAAAAGTGTTGTCCGGTGAATGTAAGCCACCATTTTGATTTATACAAGTACTAAAGCGGAACCCAGCGAATTCTTTGTTTCGCCCTGTACTACATTCGTGTTGTTTTTTGCTTGTGCTTTTGGTTACACGCTATTAATAAACAGCATGAAGTCATTTCCCACTTCCAAGCTAAATCTCTTACAGTCTAAGGGTTAAAATCCCGACAATCTAAATAGTAAAAGTCTTGATGGTGATGTAAATACAAAAATCCCGATACTAAATACGTAAATTAAATCCCGACAATCACTAAACCTAATACCTGATAGTTAAATTACAAATATTGATTGGTCATAACCCCAAGCACCTGAAGTTCCGTTAACCACAATCAATAAAACCTGAAATTTGGACGAAAATTAAATCCCATCTTCGAATTTCCCAGTAAAATAATATCTTCAAAAGCCATAATTATAATACATACACAAGCGTGTACCATGGTATAAAGAGGACAAGGTATTACTGACACTTTATTCGCTTCATAGAGTGACGCCATCAGGCAGAAATTATCTAAAACATTCCAACAGATTTTTTTTAAACAAATACGAGAGGCAAAACAAAGTCAGAAGATCATGACCAGATTTTCTTTTCGATGACGTTGTAAAAAAATAAAATGGCGTCTACATTTAATTTCTCATCAGACAATTGTTTTTTAAATCCATGACCACGTGCGTAATTTAATTTAATTTCTTTTTCTATTTTTTAAAAATAATTTTAAATTTTTATAGAAAAAAACTTTTTCAATTACCTTTATTTAATAAAAAATATTAAACTAAATTGATTAAAAATTACGGACAGCAGAGGGAAACACACGCTTTTTGCTACTTCATTTTATTTACATAAATAAATTGGTAGAGCTTTAAATATTTACATTTTTGTTAATGTTAACAATGTAAAAGAGATTGTCTTTCATTGCAGAAATAATTCTTATATGCATGTGCAATGTGGAATGAGCAATAACGAGTGCACACAATATATTATGCATTATGAAACTTGCAAATGTATGTTAATATTTGAATTCATAATGTGGTACGTATTTTACTTGAACACTTAAGCTTTGACTTTGTGCAATATTCATGCGGCAATTAAGATATCACCACGCAACATCATTTAAAGGATTAATATTAAATACACCACTGCAGCGGTGAAGACTGTTCACATTTTCATTTACCGGATTCATCTTCAATAACTATTTAAACTTCGTTCTTTTGATCGTCATCATATTTAAATTGCATTTCTTTGATCATTAATATCAGCTACTAATAAGTATTTCTTGGAAATATCAAATACAGCATTCCCATTCGTATTTTCTGAAGCATAAATATTAAAATTCAAATCAAAGACTCTTGTGAATACATATTTTTCAATTAATTATAAAAAATCCTTTTTAAAAAATAAAGTAGGCTGCTTCATTATATTTCAATGTCTGCATTCAACAACTCACTCTTATTACGTTCCAATAAATAAATTCCAAATTGAAGGAGAGACAATATCTCTGTCTATGCGCCTAAATAATAATACGGCACAATTCTAAAGTTTAAGCAAAGGGTCGCCGGGCTATTCAATTTCAACGGAAACTTTATCGGCTTCTTCAGAAATTCATAATACAAATGTTGAGTGGTTTGTGGTGTAACATGTAATAAAGAATCTGGGCAAGTTAAACTTAACCGTGAAGCCGCATTATTTAAAGTTAGCCGTTGTCAGGCGATATATTGTACCAACAAATTTTATAACTTCTGGATTAATAAAAACTTTAAATTAGGAACTTCCTACCTACCGCAGCTATAATATAGTTGTATTGAAGTTTTTTTCCTTTTTTGTGCTTCAAAATACTTGGCATTATTGTGTTGGTGCCATAAACTTTTGAATAAAGTGATTTCAAGTTTTGCTTCATGGAAATAAGAAACAATGTGCGGTCATTGAAATATACACACACCTACGTCTAGCTGCTCTCAGTGCACACACGAGTGGCCATCACACTCGCAGGCATTAGCATAGAATATTTCGCATTTCGGGATTATGTATTTGAAAAGGAGGATTTCCCATGTAAAGAAATACCAACGCAGAATACTAAAGGATTAATTTTGTGTGAGCTTTTTTCTTCCTTCTTTCCACATTCAATGCGGTGTGCTGAACGTTATGGGATTCTTTGGGTATGACCTTCGTCAAATTGTGTGTTTCGCCCATTTTCCTTCTGAGTGCGTTTCTTTTATTGTTCGCACAACACAACATATCAATTTTGTAAGCCAATAATTCTCAAAAACACCCTGCCTATTTCCCAGAACTATAGCTACAATTGTATAATGTACAAAACACATATGATGGCGGGATGGAGGAAATAAGGCGTGCAAGCATTGAATGTTGAGGCAGCCACATGTGAATAAGAGAAATTGGAAAATTCTTTGAATGGCTTAACAGCACCAACTCCTTGGGCGGCGCTCCCCACAGACATGCGAAAGCTTTTAATTTTCTGCATCACACTTTTGCGCCTGTTGAATAATAAATAACTCAATCAATTGAGTCGATTCATGTGCCTGATTCAAATTTATTATGTATCATTTACAAATGTACATTGTGAATGAAGTGCGTTATAATTTAGGTTGAAGATGTTACACGCGTGTTGCATGAATCGTAACCAATTTCATTAAGAAATGTTGAATCTACTCCTCATACTTTAAAGATGGAAATTATTACGATACAATAACCGTAAAATGTTGAAACTTTTTCTCAAAAATCACAGATGTGCCGAACAACCTTGCCTGCATAAAATAAAAAATTACTGAACGCATTTAAAATTATGGAAAACGTTTCCGAATAAACATCAGATCATTTCAAATATTTTTTATTTATCGACAATTCATTTATTCGTGTGGAAAAACCGTGATTGCAAATCATTAAACATTTGTGAGCCGAATTTGTGATGCTTTAACGTAACTGATGCAAATTTTAATGCAGTCTTTGACCTACGTTGTAATAATGTTTTGATTTTGGGCATACAGTGAGTAAAATTCAAATAATTTCACGTTGTTTTTTGACTACGATTACATTTTTTGTACATATTTTTTACAGGGAAGTCCAACTAGAGTTTAATTACATTTAAATAAATTTTATTTTAAGAACCCTTGCAAAATTTTATTTATTTTGGTTTATTTTCTGAACCTTCAGTTTTTTAATAATTTGCATCTTTTAAAAGGAAATTATTTATAGAAGTGTGTGTAATTATTAACAATTAGAATGACTTTTTAAAACTTAAAACTTGAAACTAATTGAATTTCGTTCCGCAAACTTAAAAAAAATAGTTGTTATATAAATAGTAATTATCAAACTCGTTATGTTAATTAGAACAAATATTTCTATATTGTTAATATAAGCGGGTGGCATTAGTATTATACTGTACTTCATAAACAGTTACCAGTTTCCTTGTAATTACCAGAGAACAGAGTGGAATTAATTGCATTTCGTTGACTGTAGCACGCTATTAAAACCAAATGCTATCAACATTTTTACAAGTCATTGTTTTAGAAAACTTTTTTGCAATAATAATAAGCTACTAAAAATCCTAAAAAACCGTTATTGCAACAAAACAGGATTCTAATTGAGAAATTCAAATAAAAATTAATATAAAGGCGTCGTTACAAAATTTTTGGCCAACTAAAAAAACTAAATTTCACCACAATTGAAATATTAAAATCATTCCATTATGGATTGTAAACAAAGTGAAAACAGCTGGTGCAGAAAAAGTGGTTTTAATATTACGTGATCCCAAAATATTAAGTAAGTCTTCAAAGAAGAGCACACGCAAGAGATAATTAACTTACTGCATACAGTTAAAGTTTGGACCAATAAAAATACATTTATGTTACATGAAATTGTTGTAGCATCGTAATATGTAATTTTGACAAACTTTTACTCTTTAAATGCTCTTACAAAATGAATTTGAAAATTAAGTAAATGTTGTCAAAAACTTTAAAATTAATAACATGCACAAAGCTTTCTAGGAACCTCAAAAAATGTGTTAATGCTTTTTACAGTTAATTTTATAAATAGAAAAACCCCGTCTGATTCATTGAGTTATTGTGTAATTTTGGGTTTTTTTTTTTGTAAATTAAGCAAATTAAATATTAACGACATTTCTCCAACAAAAAAAAATGAATTTCATAAAAGCCTACCAAAAACAAAAAAAAAATTTATTTTCAATTACACAATAAAAAGCGAGGAAAAAAATTCAATCAACCTTCTCAAATTACCTGAGGTCGTGCGGTTACAAATCCAATGCAAATTACGCCAATTAGTGACCTAAGATTAACAAGCATGTTGTTCCTCGACAGCACCGAAATCAGGTCGTTATATCAATTGTTTGCACCAAACACTTTGCAGTTGTATAATATATAGCTTTGCTTACAGTGCTAGCTAGCTTTAACTCAATTCAAGCTGTAACTCACTTGTAAACTTGTTTGCTCTTCGCGTTTAATTGCACTTCAGTGGAGCTTTTAAGCAAGCATCTGTAGTTTATTGTGTTCTTGATGTATTTTCACTGATTGTTTGTTGAAATAGCAATTGGGTGTTCAAGTTCTACGCTCACTTGTTTATTTATTTATTTATTTATTTATTTATCTTCAAACAAATACCAAGTATAAGCTATTAAAAAAAAAAACTCTTCGCAAGTAACAAGTAACTATGAGTTCTGACTTTTAAACACAAAATGCTATACCAGCATTACAAAAGCATTATTATTTTTCAAAGCAAACTCTGACGCAATAAATAAAACACTCCTTTATCGATTTTTTAGAATTTATTTTGTTGAATTGCAATGAAAACAGTTAACAGCACTTTAACATCAATTTAAGTTATGGCGAATGTAAACTCTGTGCAGCTTCAACGATTATCACGGACTGATTCATAAATTGAAGGTGAACGTATGGTACGTATCGTGAAGTTGCAGTCAATGGTCTCCACTCCACATCGTTTCTCGTTTTTCAATTTTTATTTTTATTTCTTTTTGTAGGTTAATAGTTTCACTTTCCATTTCTTTGCAATACTTTTATACTCATATTCTTCGATGGTTTTTTTTTCATGCACAATTTTACTTTAAACGAATAAGCTGCGTTTTTCTGAGTATAATCCATTTTGAGCCTCTATAAAAAGTGCAAGTTAATAATAACCACATTTGACCTGTCCATTTATTTACCACTTTTACCTGCTTGTTCAATTTTTATTTTCATAACAGGGAAATTTTCTGTGTGGGTTATTGGGTTAGATTAATTATTATTAAATAACAAAACTGTTACAATTAAATTGGGTTATAAATTATTATTATGTCTTCAATCAGTACATTGCGGTTATAAGTAAGATTGCTTCACGAAGAAATGCAGTAAAAAAAATTGGTAAACTTATTTTGCAATGTTTAATTGAATTATTGTGTAATGTGTATTAAGGTCAAAACTTTTTTTACAACTTTTTATGTAGCTTAAAAGAAAGGTGGATAACGGATTCTGTAACAATATTAGGTTAAATTAATTAATTTGTTGTCTTATTTTAAAATCCACTCAGTTTTTAATTTAAATCATCGAAAAATGTGGTCTAGAAAAAAGGTGGAAATGTACGTTCGTAAGTCATACTCCATCGTCTCAGAAACTGCTTGACCGATTTTTATATGAAATGTTAAAAATAGAAAAAACAGTTTTCAATTTCTTCAAGGTTAAATGCTTCAAGGTGTTGTTATTACCAAAAAACTGTTTTGCTTGTACGGTGGCTCAAAAACGGCTTTGACGATTTTGATCATTTTAATAAAGTTTGTCCATAAAAGTATTCTAAATGAAAGGTCAAAATCGCAAAAATTCAAGGTCAAACTATTTATGTATCCAAAACATTAAATATTTTATAAAACTTTCTCTAATATTGCTTTAAGAAAAATAAAATAGACTGCTGAACATTTCAAGGTCAAACATTTTAAAATTCAAGAACACACTTTTTATATCTCAAAAACCCAGATACTTATTTTTGATTTATTTTTACATTATTATAGCAAACTTGCTGAACATTTCAAGGTCAAAATTTAAAAACTCAAGGTCATATTTTCGTAATGAATATAATTCAAAAATTAATTGTTCTGAGGTATTATCATATTTTACAATATTGCTGCTTTCAATAAAAGGATCAATTTTGGACAAGAATTCAAGGCCATAAAAAATTTCAAGGTTTACGTATCTAAGAAAAACTTTATTAACTTGTGGTATAGCAGCAGTCGTATATAAATTCACGCCTCGCTCTTCCTGCAATGTATTTTTGAATTTAATCATTTACTTGGGATCATTTTAAAAACTTTTGTAGCAAAAAAGATCAAAAAGGTTTGAGGAATCTTAGCCACATCTATTAAGTTATTTTTAGTATTTAAAATTTTATTAAGGAAATTTGTTCAGTACATCAAAAACAATACTCAATCAAAGACGTTCTGTTAATGCTTTTTAAAAACAACATAAATAATAAACAAAAATCAACAAATTTAATCCAATAATTAAATGAGTGCACTTTAATGTGTGTTTCTGTTCTAGATTATTTGTTTAGTAAATTTGTGTAACAACACGTATTTTAAAAAGTGTACTAACGTAAAATACAAATACCGTTTTAATTATTGTTGTTGATTTTAAGCTAAATATTACCGAAACTGGATATGTACAAGTAATCTATAAATAAAAATAGGAAAGGAAATTCTCACATCTCAGCCCTTAATTCAGTAGAACACTATTTTATATAGTTTCCTCACACTGTAATCCTTGTTCAACCCTCTTCAAATAATCAGACTTATTTGTGTTTATAATTCCCATAGTAATTTGCACTGGATTTATTGTTCTTACATGCTTTATATCAGAACACAGCATCGCAACGTCGTGGTGTTTTTCGAAACTAATTTCCATAATCCGGCAGCATCAAGTGAAGTTTTAATTTTAAATATGCAGTAAAGACTTAAGACTTTCGAATTACCACTTACGTACACACTTAATCACATAAGAACACCTGATACTAGCGTGTAGCAGAATTAAATTTTACATAAACTTGGAATTTACCAAAACATGTCTTTTTATTAAAATAAATTTGCAAAAATCTCAAGATCACGAAATGAGTGCTGCTTCACAATTTTTGATTGCGCGTCAATTTTTCGAGTAGTTAACAGTTAACGTCTTTCAGATAACGGTTAAGACGGCAATATCCATCGAATTTAATGCTCACAATACACGCGTCTTATCTATTCGACTTATCAGCTTACGAGAGTTGTTCATTCTAATAGGTATTCCCATTGTGAATTGTTTTCTTTTGTTGACGATCCACAGATTTTTGCAACGCACCCATAAAAACCAGGGTGAACAATGCTTGAAGAAATGTACTTGTGTTGACATCCGCTCCCTTAAATAAAAGCGTTCAATTGTATTGTATGTACTCGAACTGTGTTATGTGTATAAGTGCCGGTGTGTCGTACATGCATACACAATGCTGGAAAATGTTGCAGATGTTGTTGACGCATTAATTGGCGTAACAAGTTGTGTGTATATCGACAGAATTAACAAGCGCAAGCTTGTAAGATACCAAAGCTGAAAGCACATTCCGTTCAAATGCACTAGAATAACAAACACTGTACACTTTCGAGTAGACGTTGCAAGAAATGTTCAGCAACTCAGCAGAAATACATTAATTTTGGATGTAATAGCTTTTATGGTCATTTAGGGATGTTATTGAAATATTCATGAATACTTAATAAGGGATGAATGATCGTCCTGTGACAAAAATTTGTAATAAAAAGAATTTTAAGTGACCTTACTTTGTTTTCTTAACATTTATTTCGTGTTTTAATGTGAATCTTCTTTTTGAAGTTCAATCATTTAACGCGTTATATTTAACGGTTTTGAAGAGGGAAGAAGATAGCGAACTAGTCGGTTGGAAAGAAAGAGTTAGAGGCAATTAAGCGTTAATTCAAAAGATAAGAGGACATCCGACTTTAGGTAAGATTTTAATATAGTTTTTTAAAAAAGGAAATAAAATTTGACGAATGTTTCAAGGTCAAAATATAAAAATTCAAGGTCACACTATTTATATCTCAGAAACCATGAATTTTTTGAAATTTTTCTTTCCCGTTATTGATTATTGTAGCCAAAAAGAGAAAAAGCTTTGCAGAAAATTTCAAGGTCAAAATCTTAAAATTATTCACACCTCGCTCTTCCTGCGATATATTTTTTTTTACTATCAAAAAGTTTTTAAAAAATCTTAAAAATAGTGCTTAGAAAAATCTATATAACTAAGTATGTCATGACCACGGTATATCGATGAGACGGTATTATCCACAAAAAATTGTTATTCTTTATATTAATAGAATGAGAATAAAATTAAAATTTTAATTTAATTAATTATTTTACTGCTTTAGGATCTCTTTTATTGCAAAAATAATTAGACAAACTCCTAATGCAAATGTTTACACATATTTTTGTACAATTGTAAACTAGATGCAGATGAAACAATTTGTTTCAGCGTTATCTGTTCATAACAGGACTCGTGCAACAATAAAAAAAATTGGAGCTGTCTGAAAATGTGATTAAAATGAAACGAATGAATAAAAAAAATTTTCATAAATGATATTGTATAAAAGAAATGAAAATCCATGAAATATGTATCAACAAAAACAAGTCAAGTGCTATATTACTATGCTGTGTAGGTGTTCCATTTCTCACAATAAAATAACGTTAAATATCATTTAAATTCCCCCAAAGTTTCATAATAATTTTCTCCTCATGTAATTAAAATTAGAGTGTTTCTATTTCGTTTGTAAAAAAAAAATTACTTCAAATCGTCGCTGGTCGTTACATCAATACAAACAACCCAACTTTGTTTTTGGCGTATCATGTATTTGTAATGAGGTATTACCTGCAATTAAAGTGCTTTTACTTTGCAGCTATACACTTCACCTTACACATAACACAATAGCGTCATCAAAATTGAAACGTCGTTTATTATTTAATAATTAATATTCGCCAAAATTACACACTCGTTTGTGAGTGTTTTAATGAACAGTTTTTTTTTGCGCTTGGTTTTACTTGATTGCACATTTTTATCAAAAAATTTGAAAATAAAATATGCGAATTTAATGTCCATTCATTTCCATTTTATCGGGAAATCCATAATTAACAGAACATATTTTGTAGCACGATCAATAACAAAAAAACGGGTGTTCTTTTCACTGCTTTTTAATAATTTTTGCATGCGCATTTCCTCGTTAAAAAGTAATTTCAATTTTATTCTTGAATATATTTACTGCACGAGGTAATACGTTTTTAACATTCATTTTTGTTATTCGTAAATAGTTTGCAGTAAAATTGGATTCAGATGAGATGCCAATGCAATAAAATATGAAACATTTTATTTAAAATCTTTTAAAAATGTATTCCATACTTCCATAAAATTACGTGGTGTATCACAATTTTCAATTAATTTTGTTCCCGCGCGCTGTATAAATATTAATACTAAAACAATGCAATTTATGGAAATAAAATTATAATTTTACTTTAGCAAATAGCCATTACTGAAAATGGTCCCTCTTGGTGCTTCGCAACTGTGTCGAGCATGATGCTATGCGAATTGTATAATATGCATACAATTATTGAAAGTGTTAAGGGAGTACAGACAGAATGGAAAGGCAAGCAATCTGTGTTAAGCTTCAACAGCAGTTTCTGCAGTATGCCGCAGATGGTTGGAATAAATTAAAGAATATGTAATACGGGATGATAAAACAGAATTTGTGAAAACCAAATAATAAATGTTGCATGTACTTTTATGCTTAGAATTATTAAAATGTCAATTTAGAATTGAATGCATTTGTCTTTGTATATTTAATATGTAAATTGCATTTAACTTTTTTGTAATTCGGTTTATTTTAAATGTCTTCTTCTAGGTAAATTGCAGTTTACAATAACTTAATTATTAACGTTACTATAAAAAAATTATAGAATTCTCTTTACTTTGCCTTAATGTTTTTGACGCACAAAACTTATAATGGAAAACTTGGTAAATCATTTAACACAATACTGAAGGATAATTAAATGCGGCCGCCATTTTTATTTTGTGTGCTACGTCATTGGTGAGAAATCCAAGCTCTCAGCGGTCATTTTATTAACAATTCACTTAGTTTTTACTGTAATTGTAAGAAAGGAGATCATACCTTTAAAAATATAGAAATATTTATGCCACAAATTCCTTAGCACTGCGGTCAAAGGCACTGTAGCCCCTGCTCGATGACGTCACAGCATAAAACGAACGAACATCATACCTTGTACTCCTTATATCATGGTTATACAATCTCAATAAATTTTTTGGCATTTTTCTTTTCAATATAAATTCGAATTTTTAATTTATATACAACCCCAAGGGCATTTAGATATATTTGGAATCCGACTTTTTTCGGAAAAAAATTTGATGATGCAGAAACTTGTTTTGACACCCCCTGAGTCCAGAAAAGTGGTCTAGAAAAAATTTGCAAAAGTACGTCCGTACGCCGTACTATAGAAAAATAAACTACTGGACCGATTTGTATGAAATTGTTTTGTAAAGTATTAGACAAAAATATAAGAATAGGATCTTCGATTTTTAAAGGTCAAGTTATTGCCAAAAGAATTTTTTTCGTATAGGGGCTCAAAAATGGGTCCTACGATTTTTTTCATTTTTAAAATAAGATAAGAAAATTTGCAAAACGCTCCAAGGTCAAAATCTAAAAATTCAAGGCCATATTGTTTACATCTGAAAAGCCTTTAATATTTTTGAAATTTTTTTTTCACATTATTGTAGGAATAAATAAAATAAGAAAATTTGCTGAACATTTCAAGGTCAAATTTTGAAAACTCAAGGTCATATTTTTATAATGAAAATGTGTAATTCAAAAACTGTGTGTTTTAGGGTACTATGATGTTCTATTATTGATAATCTCAATAAAAGTACCAATTTTGGACAAAAATCATGGTCAAAATTAAGAAATTTCAAGGTCAAATTTTTCATATCTGCGAAAAGCTTTATTAAAATGTAGTTAAGCAACAGTCGTATATAAATTCACACCTCGCTCTAACTGCGATGTAGTTTTTTTTTTTTAAACATTCTCCAGTAACCATTTAAAAATGAGAGGAGATGTGTTATACTAAAAAGCAACCCCCTTTTCGTCATATTATGCTTAAATTAAACAAAAGAAACAAATCTTTAAGATTTTCATCCAAATAATTTAAAACAAAAATGAAAAACTATTCCCAATAAATTTTTTTTTTGGAAAATTTTCACTTCCTCATACATAATTAAGTATAAAACTTTAAATAATGATGCCAAAGTTTTCCCCAGCACATAAATAATAAAAGAGAGCAGAGTATTTAAATTAAACATGCATTTTACAATATAACCAGTACTTATTTAGTACCTTAACCGACTTTTCAATTGAAAATGTTTCGAAAGCAAATACATAATTCAATACTCACATTTCTCACCCCGCCCTTAATTGGATAAATAAAAAAAAAATCTTAACCACACGGTGCAATTTAGTTTGATCGTTTAAACTTGCATGGGACAAAGTTTAATCAATTTCTATGCAAATTGCATTTCCTGTGGGGGGTATTTTTGATTAAATCTGCGAAACCTGTGGGCTGCATTTCCAGGTATCCGTATAAACGGCCGCATCTAAAATACGTATAACCTCTTTTGTAAAATTTATATGCATGCAAATTTCCAGCAACAACAATCAAATAAGTTTCACGTGCACTTATTATGCTCGTGCACATTGCACAAATTGTAATGCGAAATGATATGTATGTATTTCGTGGTGGATTATAATAGGGAACCAATATTGAATTCCAATTGAACACAATGAGTATTTGAATTCACATGCAGTTTAATTCACGTTAGTTATCAAGTAATAATTAATGAAAATGTTTGTTCGTTTGTTTGTTAGAACATCTGACAAAATGTGGATAAATAATCCTTTTTTGGTGTCAAATTCTCGGAACTTATGCTACGAGTATGATAAAACAATGGAACTTCGTCAAAAGCTTGTTCAATTTGATAAAGAGGAGTGTTAAGGAGATGGGGCTGTCTGTTAACATCGGAAGGACCTAGACCGTTAGTTACGGACTAATATATTGGGAACACAGAACTCCAAAGTGCTTATTTAAAGGAAAACCTGATGGGTCACGCAGAGCATGAAGACCGCGAGGATGAGGGGAGGGGAATGCCATCTTTGGAGACCTAAGATCTCTTGGAGTACTACAGGATCTCCGCTCTGTTTATGGGGAATAATTACAGCTGGAGACGCTTGTTGGAAGAGACAAAAACCGACAGACGATTAAAAAAAATAAAAATTTAAAAATAAAATATTTTGAAATCGGGATTTAGATTCTAACATTTATTGATTCTACTCTATAGCCTATCAAAGCTCTTCCTTTTCAGAGTTTTAAATTCAAGTTCAAAACTACTACTTTTAAAGAGATTAATAGATAGAGATTATTAGATAAAGAAAAATGACCTTCATGATATAAAATAACGAAAGAATTCGAGACAGTTCATTTCAATTAGGCAACTAATCATCATTCCTACACAATTTCTATCATCAGGCTTTTGTGCAAAATTGAAAACACTTTGTAAAATTCTTCAGAGAAATTATAATAATTGCGTCATTAAATCTCTGATCCAAGAAATGTGTATTCTGTGCACAGGAAGAAATGAGCTTGTACACACAATGGGTTTGCTCAGACACGAAAAAAAACCTATTTCAATTTGTTCCCATTTGCGCTATCAGTACCATTTATCCCTTTTATCGTTGTTCGCTTGCGTAAATTCATGTCCCATTTCGTGTATACACATTACACGCCTTCACTATATTACAATTCCGTATACAAATTACAATCCAGATACTTGGGAATGTTCGTGCAAAGACTATACACTCGCCCCCCCCCTCCACCCACACGACACCGCATTGCTTAAAACAAAAGACACTTGTTGCGCTTGGCAGTCATTGTCGTCGCTGCTATAAATCGTTTCATTCAATTATCTGTATCGCATTTTAACATGATTTTGACAATTTGCAATGTCTTACACTGCGTGAATCGATCATTGCTATACAGAATCCAAGTTGTAATCGAACTTGTATCGTTGGGATTTTTATTTAAAGGACACACAAGTACTACGTCCGTTGTGCAGCGCGGATGAGAAAAATTACGCTTAATTCAGGTGTTCGGAATTGATTAGGATTTGATTGAATTTAAATTCAATTTAAATTCCACTTCGTACTATTTTATGCGCACACCTAAACATATTGAAGTGAATAAAGTGGAAATTTCTCGCTGATTTGCAATGAACGGAATTTTTGCACCAAACCTCGTCAATTTAGTTCACAAGAGTTTTGTGGATTCTCGCTCAATGTGGGATGTAATGTTTTCAGTTTTATACATTTTGCTACAGTCATTTCAGTGGATTTATATAAATGCATGCACCATTGCATCAATAATATTTAAATTTTTTGAATTCTGCAAGCGATGTCTCCACATCGGTTGAATTTATTTTGCGATGTTATCACTGTAACTATTTATATAACACCAAGAAAGGAAAACTCTTGTTTAACTATTCCAACTATTTAGTATCTCAAACTGTTTTTAGGAAATTCTTGAATCACATTAAAGCATCACATTAATCGCGTTCTATTAAGATCTCATTTAGTTTTATCAAATTTTATATGCAATGCTGCTACAAAATAATCTTTGCAAAGGTTTACTCATTCGGTATATTTACTAATCTATTGGCCGCAAAATAGTGCTGAATTTTTATATCCAAGAAACTAACCATATTTTTGGAGGTTTATAGGGTTGATATAATTGGAACGGATATTTTACTTTATCTAAATATTTATCTACAATAGTTTTAATTGTATTTAACGACTTTCTATTTAAACTTATTATGCTTTTAACGAATTGCAATGACTTTGTGACGAGTGATGCTGACGAAAAGTGCTTTTCAATTAATTACCTAAAAATAGCGCCACCTGTTATCGACTAGGGGAAATTATTTTTGTTTAAAATATAAACCAAGTATCATTCTATTGAAATAGACAAAATGAGATCTCAATAGAACGCAACTATTTGCAGTCTTTGTAACAAATCTTATGAAATCTAAGTATTTTTATACGTTTTTCTAACGAATTAATATATTTACTCAATAAATGTTTTCCACGTGAAATGAATTTTTGTTGATAATAAGAATGCTTGTTCTACGAAACAGATGAAACGCCAGAATGTGATATTAAACCCTGTTACGAGGAAATCATTTTAATTGCAAAGTACGAGGACGGGAGAAAACACAAAAGTATTTAATTGAAATCATAAAAGTTCAATAGAAAATTTGTAAATGATTTCGATTTCTTAGTATTGGTGGCAGACGTCGTAGCGATTTAAAAATTGAATTATTCGAAAAAATGAAGTACGGAGAAATGAAGTCTATAAAAATAAAAGTCAATCTTAAATTCGAATTTGCATTTTGCTGTTTTTAAGTTGATTTCCTTTTAATGGAAATATTCGAAAAGGCTTCAAATAATAATATTTGAATACAATTAAAATATTTGCTATTTGCGTACAAAATAATATTTGCAATCCATTGAAGCTGTACGTAATTACATTAATTAAAAACAAACCATGAACTTTTTTTTTCTTAATTTACTTTATACCTTTTACAGATTTTTTTATTACATTTTTGTAATTTCATTTTTATAACGTCCATTTGGGAATTAATAAAACAAAAATCTTTCATTCCGCAAAAACAAAAAAAAGCAAAAATTCCTCCTCATTGTTTGGCGCCTATTTAGTAATTAAATTATAGGTAGGGTCATACTCGTATTTCATATAAAATCCCAACCCTCAGCACATTAAACACAAGCCATAATAATTTACTCAAAAGTTATGGTGCGAGCGTTTGCGGAGAAAGGTGCTGGGGCTTCCAAAACAACCGAGTATAAATCAATTTTTTTTATTAATTTAATTCAAGACCGAGTAAAGGAAAAGTGCGCTCGAAATAAACTTTATGCGAGTGTAAATGCTAAACTTTATATTTTTAATTACATTTATGGTATGAGGTTTCAATGAGACGTAATGAATCTTTGAATATAAAAATGCTGACGCTTGACACAACGTTTTAATCCATAATTGCGCTGTGTGCTTTTAACATCTTAATTGTATGCATAACAATTTTGCGAGATTATGTATTTGCCTCGCACACAACCCAACTCAGCGGAGGTAATGTCACACGATCACGACAGAGACTTTGTACATGGAAATTTGAAAATGTCCTTTGCCAACGACAGACTCGTTAATATTCATTCTTGTGACTTGCTGGATCGTCATTAAACATTCTAATTAACAAAAGCATTAAACCCTTATTTTTGCATCATTTCGTAGAAGATATTAAAAAGGAATTGTAAAATATGTGCAATGAAAATATAAGCAATTCAGTTCAAGTAAACAATGAGTAATGGATTAAAAAACTATCAAAAAAAACCATCCCCAACCCTTAAAATTTCTCAAACTCAAATAATTAACCCACTTTTCCATTCTATTTATCTCTTTGCTTGAATAAAGCAATATTAATTATTACCCAAAGCTCCTATTTACTTTAAAGGACTCATACTTAAAAGGACAATATATATAGTTAAACCCTTTTCAAAAACTTCTTAACCTTCATCAAATGATCAAAACATATCGGACAATAGACCAACATTTCGATATAGTAAACCAATTCACTTAACGTCACGAGCAAAACTAAAAACTTTCATTTCAAATGAACAACTTTGTTGATGCTCAACTATTCATAAAATCGTTACCCCATAAATTGGATGCACTTGCCCATCACTATGCTCGCAATTACACATTCATACAGTGCCAACACATCCGGAATGACATTTCAATCCTATTGAAAACACAAAAATCGTTACGAGTATTTGAAAAACATTTCCAACGCAGATGTTTCGGATGATGACGGGGTGTGTCATAATTCAAAAGGATAAGCCGTGCAAATAATAAATTTTAGAAATGGTTGTGCTTTTTTGCACTTTAATTCTTTAAATATTTTAACTTTTAATTATTCTAGTGAATAAAATGATTCGATAGAATTTTTTCCCATAAAATACATATAAATAACTCGCGGAATGCTACTCGTTCGAGCTTCTCGTTCATTATACTTGTTTGTTTTAGTTCTTCCTTTCACTTTTTCGTGAGACGCGTACGACCTACTCGTTCGTTTGGCTTCTCTTTAGAACTACTCGTTTGTGCTACTCGTTCGTGGTATTTATTCATGGACTTGTTTGTGGGATTCGTTCGTGGGACGTTTTCTATTTTATATGTAAGGACTAAAGCTGAATTCACCGCTTCAGCACATTTTTACTGAACTCGAAGAGAGCGTGCGTGCGCACACTTTTCATTTGAAAATTTGAAGTTCTCAATTTTGTGTTGAGTGCCGCCAAAAAATCATCACTCTCTCAAAAAGTTGAGTTAACTTCAACTTTTAGTGCTGCATATATTTTGTGTTGCATATTTCTGACGCAGCGGTGAATTTTCAACACGGAAACTAGTTCAAACTAAAATTGTTCGACACATTTTTGCAGAATCAATTAATTCAACTTAAAAACTCATAGTGCTTTGTGTAAAATAAAAAAAAATCAAATATTTAAAAACCAGTTTTAAATTATCATGGAAATCGATTTCTCTATGTCTAAATCCAAAAAAAAACGGCTCTGCAAAAAACGCGGTTCATGAAAAAAAAAATTAAATTGAATTTTGTACGGATTTTAAGCAAAACTCATTTTTAATAAAATTAGAGACAGAGAAATTAGGGAATAAAATTGGATTATGTTAATACCTTAAGGGTGTTAATATTCTGTTTATGTAAATTATGCATCCAAATCCCTAAAACTGTAAATTGTTTTTCCAGACTTATTTAAGGAACAAAATTGAATTAATTTCGTCATTTATTTTAAAGTTAATCTAGTATGTAAAATGTGTGAAATAAAGCCAATTAAAAAAGAAAATGTCAATGTCGTAAAACCATCAATAATGAGCATAGAACAGGATATCACGATAATTAAAAGTCATATTGATCGCCATCAATCAATGTGATTGAAAACATTGATGAGGGATGGAGTAAAAAAAAAACAGATTAAGCATTTAACCAAGCTTGTTAAGTAAAACGATTAAATCTCCATAAAATTAATGATGCAAAAAAAAGTCCTTGTGAAATAATTAGGTAGGCACAATTCAATTTATTTATTCAACATTAATTCAGCAATAATAAGGATTTTTCCATTAAATATTCTTTAAACAAACAGCTGCAAGTTTCCATTATACATTTAAAATCTTTTTTAACAAAAAAAAGTTTCAAATTTGATGTGATTCAATTATTTCAATTAGATTCCCGCATTAATCATAAATTTCTTGTCACAACTTTTTTTTATGCAAATTGTCGCCACAATTTCTTCAAATCATAAAATATCAAATATTTATTTTGAACATCGGTTCACTCTCAATTTTTATTACTGCTCAAATTTAAGAATCAAATACTTTAAAAAGTATATTAAAAATTCGCGAACGCAAACACAATGAGTGATTAGAGTGCACAACGAGTACATTCAAAAATGATTTCCAAGAAGACATTTTTCACTGCTTTCTTTTATACTGTAAATAAATTTAACAGCCCAACGGTGTAATTATGCATGCACAGCAACATTAATCTGCTCTGTGTCACTGCATAGCGAAAGTATGACGAGATGGGTTAAATGGATGTGCGGAAACTTTTCCATTTTCGATTAGGGTATTCTCTCTGGTCCATTTTACTATTATTATACTTTTATCATTGGAAGCATTGGTGCAATAAATTGTCCGTCTTCATGACAGCATCCACACACAGTACAACACGGAACCTAGCTAAACTTAGTAATGTATATGCGCCCTCTCAAACTCAATCATGCAAGTATCCTGGTTGGAATGAAAAATTACCGAAAAAAAAAAAAGTTTAAGTATTCTGTTTTGGACGCTTTCAAGTTTTTATTCTATTTATTTGCTTGTGCGTCCAAATTATTAAAATCAAAACGAACGGCAGCATATTATAGTCACTGGAGAAATGGAACGTGAATTAAATACATGGCAAGTGTTGAATTTATTTGCGTATTTCGTCGTCTTGTTGAAATTCAGTCTTTAAGGGCTATTTATAATAAGCCCTCCACAAAGCTTTTGCGCTATTTCGAGTAATGCGTGTATTTTCTTTTTTTTCAGATATTCATTTTACATGAGAGGCTTTTTAAAGGAGAAATAAGCAAAGTGGACAGCGGAGAAAATATGTAAATTTTGAAAAGAATATTATGGGGAGAAGCTTTATAACTTTATTCGTGGCATTTAAATTATTTTGCGTTGTGTGTTTGTGTGTGTGTGTGTGTGCAAATCTCGGCAAAAGTATGAAAGTTTGTTGTATTGTGATTTATAGAAAAGAAGAATACGCAGAGACAACTTTTTGAGTGGGCGCTTTTGTTTGAAGAGTTTCATAAATCATGACAAAACTAATCACAACAAAACTGTCAATAACGATTTTTTGTAATCCCCCCTATGGTAATGATATTACGAATTCTTAAAATAACTTGTACAAAATTCAAATAATTTTTTTTGACTTCATTTATTATTTTCTTTACCGGATAAAGTCGCTTAACGGCTTAAATGGAGTTAAAAAAAAAATTAGGATTAGGAGGAAAAGGCGTACATTTTAATTTAATTACGTTTTCATTAATTTCACCTTGATCTTGATAAAATATTTTATTAGTTGCATTCTATTGAGAAATGAGATCTCATTTAGTTTATTTAAATATTTAGTTCATACTTTAAATAAAAGTAATTTGTCTAGTCGACAAAAGGTGGCGCGCTTTTTAATAAAGAAATTGGGGAGATTGCATAGCCTGCGGCTATTATAATTACTCTATTGATCCTTCTCATAAAGTTTATTTTGAAATTTTATTTGCAATGTAGGTAATAAACCTTACTATTTTCTAAGGTTTACTCATTTGTTTTATTTATTACTCTCAAGTGGCGCTGAAAATCATTAGTCCAGGAGTTAACCATCATTTTTGTCTACAGGGTTGGTACGATTAAAACGGGAATTTTATTGTGCCTATTTAACTAATTGTAATTACATTTAAATGCTTGCTATGTTAACTATTTTGATTTTAGAAGTAAATGCAATGTACTTTTATTATGTTGCCAACAAGTGATAAAGCTTTATGAATTTATTTATTTAAAAAAAGCGCCACCTCTTGTTAACTATAAAGCTTGTTGACAAAAACTTTTGTTTAAAATATAAACCAAATAACGTTGTATTGATGTAGACTAAATGAGTTCTTAATAGAACGGAACTATTGTGACCTAAAATAAAAAAATTCAAAAAATAAAAAATAAATCTGTGTAAATCGCAAACTTTACAGAACTGATTAATAACAAACTTTTATCACAATAATTCAGAATTAGTTGCAACCATAACCATTAAACATTTTAAATTTTGTCACTTGCAGAAAAACATCCTGATGTTATTATATTTACGTGGTGAAGCGGTGAGGAGTTTATCTTTCATTAAGGACCAACCATATTAAGCCAGAAACATGTGTAAAACTTTTTTTGCCTTGAAAAGTTGATCAAATACAAATATTTGTAAAAGAAACCCCTTGACACAGGTTGCGCAAAAGGAGTCAGAAAAATGTATGTTTTTCAAAATGACTTAACATTGGAATTTTGTTTCAAAAAATTCATTTTGGGTTTGCCGTTGGCGTCTGACACAAATAAATAAAACAAAGAAATTTGAATGCGCCCTAAATGCATGTGACTTTAAAATGAATGTGATAAAACACACACGAGCTTAGCATCATAATTTATACGATTCGAGATTCATTTTATAGTTTGCAGCATGTGGAAAAATTTCGTTAAAAGTTTCTTGCAAACGTCAAACGCTTAATGAGAATGATTTATTCGGAAGAAATCTATTTTATTTTGGATTGATTTGTTGCCATCATTCATCAATATGTACTCAGCACCCAACTTAATATTTTGTTCGAACTTGCAAAAGCTAAAAGTTTTCTTGTTCATTATGTTGGGTATAAAACTTGAATAACAACTAACATAAATATTGTCGTCGATTACGGTCCCCAATCATCTTGAAATTGAGTATTTTCTTTCTGAAATCTCTCCAGCTTACACGCTGTGGCAATGTTTCGCATATAAAACGAATAAAAATATAAAAAAGAACGAACCCAAAATGTGAGAACACGCATAAAAAGCAAATAATGCTTAAGTCTGGAATGTATTCTGATTTTTTTTTATGTTTAAAAGTTATGTTGCAAAGCATTATTTTGGTATATAACATTTTTTTTATGAATGAAGTCGCTCCCATTTTTATATGGCTTCTCTTCTTTTTTTTGTTGCCAAACTCCGGCTATCCACCCGTCT
This sequence comes from Sylvicola cinctus, assembly GCA_963854165.1. NCBI lineage: Eukaryota > Metazoa > Arthropoda > Insecta > Diptera > Anisopodidae > Sylvicola > Sylvicola cinctus. The sequence goes on along the minus strand of OY974082.1, from coordinate 61,167,494 downwards.
GTGGATAACTAAGTTAATAATCCAGTTTACAGTCGAAAAAACTCCTTCATGTGTGAATATTGGCATTATGTTGACGCACTAATCCACAAACGTTACCGGCTACGATACAAAGCGTTCAAAAACGTGAAAATAAATGGCTCGTACATTTGGTGAAAATTTAATGCGGCATACAGCAATTTTTCGTATTTACTTTTCTTTTTTTTTGGATGGGTGTTTCCAGGAATGTTAAAAGCACAAAAGTCTTAAACTCTTATGCGATTACCCGCACGCTATATTGTGGGAGTGCATAAATATTAGAGAGAATATGAGTACGTTATCAAAAATTCACACATATTTAGAGCAATATACGCATAATACAATCCTTATTTATTATAAGGGTGCCCTCACTCGTTTTTATTTTATTTTTTATAAACAGCCTAGGCGTCAAAAATATGTAATGCGATATTTTATCGGTTTTCCTTTGCAGAATTTGATAACATTATAAATATGGAATCTATTGTAGACAAAAGGTATTTCTCCCACACAACCTTCTTCATATTTTGATGCGTGAATTCGCGATGACAACACTGAATATTTAAATCAATTGGAATTTAAATTTTAGGCTTGGCACACAAAATTTAAAAACGCTGCGCCATTACTTTTTAAGCTTTTTCACTCACAAAATTCCATTCAACAAAAAATTAACATTATTTAAATAACTAGCTAATTGAAATTTATTAATTACTGTTCATTGATATGCATGAATAATTAACTACATCACTCATTTTAATAAAAAGTGAACAATTTTGCTCATCAGTTAATTATTTCGCCATTGCATTTCATTTGCTTAACTAGTCCAATGTAATTTGTTTTATTTTAAGCTCACACAGAATTTTTTACAAAACGTATTAATTGAAAATTGTGATGTATTTTAAAATCCTATAATCCCAAAATTTACATTATCATTAATACCTTTTAAAATACGGGAAAAATAATTTTAAATAACAAATGTGTACCTCAGTTTGTACATACTTATATGGCACAACGCCTGTAAGAAGTTTCACTTCAAAAACTAAATCTCATCTACTAGACCACAAAAAAAAGTTAAATTTAAATAATTTCGTCATTTTTGAAAAATCATATTTTGACCTTGAAAAAAAATCAGTATGACCTTGAAATCATCAGCAAAGTTGTTCACTTCATTAAGGAAGTTATTTATTTTTTCTAAATAAAATAGAATTATGAGAAAATTGACCATTAAAAGTAATTTGAAATATTTTACAAAATTAAAGAATTCTACAATTTTGTTCAACATCATTTATAGGTTTCTAAAATGTTTTGTGTTGAAACAAAACAATATTGTTTTTATGATATTTAGCTATGAGATCAAAGAAGGGCTTAGTAACATTTTATTTAATTGTAACAACAATTTTCTCTGAATGCTGTTCTGCAAATCATGTCCAAAGGGGATGAAAGAAGCTGCGATCTATTATATACAGTCGAACTTCTATAACACGAATCACTATGATGCTCTAAATAAGTTCGTCTTAAAGAGACATCGAATTATAGAATGAAATATTCATTGGAAGGTTTACATCAACTCAAGATCGAGTTATATTAAAATTAATCAATTATTAGACGTTTGAGTTATCGAAGTTCGACTGTATTTGAAAATTTTAAATAGTTTTTGTGAAAATAATTTTATTTTGACAAATACGTGCTCCGAGAGAAAAATCAGGAAATCTTTCGTCAGCATTAGAAAAACGTCCTGTTTTTTTTTAATTTGAACTACGATTATAGAACTTATGTTTTCTCCACACTATTCGACTGCAAAGTAAAAATATTCTTAAAGTCTTTGGCATTACGAAACATTGAGCAGTATTTAATTCCCTTTTAAGGGTGACAGTAACCAGAAAGGTTTTGAATTTTAAGCTTTTATACTGCAATACTGCACGGTATTCAAAAGTCAAGGTTTATTAAATACATGTTGCAACAAATCCTTTTGCAAAGGAATAAAAATGATTCCTTAAAGCTTCTTTTCATGATCTCATATTTTCAAAACGTCTAACATTTTTATTATTGAATTTGTTCCCAGAAAAGAGAGCTGTGTTCTCGTAGCTATAGCGAATAGCCAATAGGTAGAGAGAATAAAAGCATTTCGTCCACATAGCTATCATAATTCCGTGAACTCAAGGATTATTCATGAATACAAAATACTTAAAGCATCCTTTATAAATATTAATAATCTCTCAGGTGTTATTGTTGGGCAATTGTGATTTCAGGTGTGAGAAAAACTCCAAAACAACGAACACTCGGCATTAATCATTAATGAAATTTTACACCCTTATGTTTTGTGCAGACTTTTTGAATTGTGAAAGGTATTTATAGATGTAAGGGATGTTTTCTTGTTACAATGTTCTGCACGCACCTTTTTCATTTTGTTCAACATCTTCTATGCGTATTAAAGGAATTGCCTTCTTGACATTGCGTGCTGAATGTATTCATCTTCAAGTTCATGATAAAAATGCTATTGTTTTCTTGTGAAATATGTGCAAAAGCTTATCTTAGAATGTCTACAGTCTACACTGTCTCTTGAATTGACTGACCCACACTAATGGCCACCTATTGTTCGTTAATTGTTTTATTTTTTGTACTGTGAAACAATTTCTAGGGTCATCCCAAAGACAACATCACACGGCATTGGACCAAAAATGCGTATAATCACAGATTATTCATCAACGCTACACACGAAAAGGTATTCACCAAAATAAATCATGTCAAGATTCGGACAAAATTAATGAAGAATCAATAAATAATCAGGCGTTCAATCAGGATTTGGGGCGAAATTGCTACGGCTGTTATTCCAACAAACTATACTATTATAACCGTACAGTTTATTTGCCAAGGTTTTATCAAGCATGCAGGGAATACAGACTCAAGTGTACACACCGATGAAATGATTCACGTTCAGCATAATAAATTAGAGAAGTATGCGTATACATATAATGTTGTCTTTGCTTAATCGTCTCAAGAAGATCGGCCGCATAAAAAGTCCCTCGTACTGTAAACCCCCGAGTAGTGCCGTTACAACACGTGACACGTCTTGCACCCCTTTGCACGAATAATTGACGAATGTGACGGATGTGTTTTACAGCATCCGCAATTAATTTCATTTCCGTTATAAATTTCTTACGGCATATCATAAAACGGATACACACGCATGATGATCAACAGCGAAGGCCCTCATTGTACTTATCTTTTTTAATAGGTCAGGTACATATTGTTTCAAAGTGCGTAACCATGCTTTGGATTAATGCCGTGGGTTGGAGTCGAACCTCGCCCCCCCCCCCCCCCCCCGCCCTCATAGTGGCATAAAGCGATTGTGGTTTTTTGAAGTGTGGTCAAATTAAGTTTATGTAAATTACAAACGGAAATTCAGACACGATGAAGATATTAAATACTTCATTAACACCTGCGAGATGCCGGATGAGCACGTATTGTGTGCGAGTGGGACCTTTTTATTATTTGGCTTACAAAATTAATGAGTAACGTGTCAATTAATATTGTTGGTGTTCTAACAATCGAGGAGAGATCTTGGTGACTTTCTGCGTATTCACAATCGACGATATTAATTAGATTCTTCCATGTTACTTCATTTTGTTGAAGAATGTGATTTGTTGTTAACGTTGTAGAACCCAAAAAAAAAAGAATAAAAAATTTTAATGAAAAAAAAATTTAAAATTTAAAAAAAATATATAATTAATTTAATTATTTAAATAAAAAAATTAATTAATTTAAATTTTGAAAAAAAAAATTTATTTAAATAAAAAAATTAATTAATTTAAATTTTGAAAAAAAAAATAAAAATTTAAACAAAAGAAAAAACAAAAAAAAATTTAACATCATTCCCCTTCCTGATTTCGAACCCAGCGATATACGGTTTTGTGTTGTATTTATTTAATTTAATACAACACAAAACCTCATATAAAAAAAAAATCGATTTATTTTTAATTAAAAACAGTTGTTAAATATTTTTTTTTAAAAACATTAAAAATTTTAGCAAAAGATTATGGTGTAACTGTATTGGTCGGGCTGGTAATGGGAGTTCACTCCGGGGCGCTATCCCACTACTGCTCACCACGGGGACTTTTGGTTGCTGGTTTTCACCTCTGACCCGGTGCGTCCCTCCTTAGCCAACCTGCATGCCTTGGACTCCTCCATGGCATCCATATTGATGCTGAGCTTAGTGCGGACGCCCCGTCAACATGACCCCATCCACTACACAGGACTCCCGACCTCAAATCAGTCCACAATCAGACCTCCGAGAAGCCGGATTACAGGAGACGCCACGCTCCCAGTCGAATGTAGATGGGTGAAAGCAAAAATATCTTTTACACGTATTGATTTGTTTTGAACAACGATCAAAAGATGGCGCCACATGTTCGAAATTTTTGAGATGATTTGAAAATTGGCGCAATTTTTAAAAGTTTAATTTTTTTTATATACTCATTAATTTTTTTAATTTATTTTTTATTTTTATTTAAATAATTTAATTTTAGTATAAAATGTGTAATTTTTTATTGTTTTTTTACAAAAAAGGAATAAATAAATAAATTGCACTTTAAAAATTAATATTTAACTCGATTACTTTTAATTAATTTTGAAATGTGCCGTCCCAACTGCTTTGACATACTTTTTAAATCCTGTAAAAATAAAAGGATACTGTGATTAAGTTTTATAATTAAAAGAAATTATTTTTTTAAAGTTTTACCTCAGCTGCAATTACATTAGCTTCATTAATTTCATCAATTGCATCCCTTTCACATTTCTTATTAAATGGTTCTGCATAAGTCTCCAGCTTTTTGGTCTGTTCATCCCGCATAGCCAATAATAAACGCTTCCCATCCACAATGTCACTTGCAGATTTCAGTTCATTAAATATGCACTTTTTAGCAGCTAAATTCAAATTAAAAATGTTCAGTAAATTACTTAAAATTAAATAAAAACACAAAAGTCACCTAAAATGCGTTTTAAATGCTCATCCCGATTCAAGCAATGCTCAACCTCTTTGATTCTGGCTGCATCTGCTCTTTCGAAATCCAACATTTTATCCTCAATCCGACGATACTCACCCCTCAGTCGATCTATTGCTAGCTCTCTAATTGCAACCAATTTATGTGGATAATTTTCAAATTGGCGATAGAAATCTTTATCCAAAGCTTCAAACTTTTTCATATACTTCCTAGGATGCAAATCATCTGGGCATTTCGCTTCAAGTTCATAGCTTCGTTGAATTAAACGTTGCACATTAATTGGCCGAATCTCACTTAACATTGTCGTAACAGCATCGGCATTTTGTAATTTCATTACCACCGGTTTCTGAAGGCTGTGAAATGCCACAAAAACAAACACCAAGAACCATGGCTCATTCATGAAGATGTGATCAAAAATTTGAGCCCACTTATACTCATCAGTCACATTAGAGAGAACACTTCCAATTATTGGCATTGAAAGATCGGCGACATTCAATTCTTTGCTGTTGTAGTACACCACAAGTTGGGGTTCAAAATGTTTCAGGATATTTTCAATCATTCCAAGATAATTTGTTGCAGAGCATGGCCAAAACTCCAACCACAACTGTCCGTGGTTGAGGAGAAGCGTTAAAATGGTTTCCACCACTTCAATTGGATTATCTTTTCCATACAATTTTAGAAATGGCTTCACTAACATTGGTGTATAAGCCCAATCTCTAAAAATTGGACACCAATTCCCAATGCATTGACAGACGGACCTTAACGTACCTTTTAAGTGTGAGAAATTACTGTCACTTGCAACTGATACCAATGTTTGAAATGCATCCAAGTTATGTGGAAGCTCTAGAAGGTGCTTCCAAATTTGGGGACGGTGCTTTTCCGGGAATTCATGATATTCTTTAAGTAACCGTTGAAGTCGATCTTTTGTTAAAAAATTATAGGACTCAGTTTTATTGTTGAGATTGTTATTCAATTTATCAGCATCATAAAGAAGTATCTCACTACATTTGGTTTTAATTGCCAAATGTGTACCATTGTTTGCTGTAATAAGGCCACGTCCAACATTAGACACCCCCACAGATGTCATTGTATTTAAATTAAACACAAAAACGCAATGATTATTTAAAAGGGCGGCAATTATTGCATTGGAAGTTCCTAAAATCTTGATTGATTCTACTGAACTGGAGTTAAATGACCAAACTGAATCCACTTCTAAATTATCTATCGACAGCCTTACTAAGTATCCATCCCAAGTTACAATAAACGCAAATTGTCCATCCCTAGTAATTTCAACATCTATTATTGGATGCTTCATTGGTTGTTTATCAACACTTGCACTTAACAAATCAATTTGGATGGCTTCATTTTCCATTAAAAAGCTGTCAATTTCTTTTTGTACATCAATTTTTCGAATCTTCATAAAGTCTACACCAGTCCACAAGTGCATTACATTGTTGCTAAACACTCCAACAATCATTTCATTGTTGGGCACAAATTTAATTGACATTATGTCCATTGCAGTTCCAGTGAACTCCAGCTTCTTAATGCGATTCAGCGTTGACCATTCAAATAAAGTTGCCTCAGTGTGGCTGTGGGCCAAAAAGTGCGTGTCATTCGATCCAATTCTTATAATTTTTGATGACAAATTTTCAAGTGCTTCCACTTGAATGTCTGATGGATGCGTTTCAAATGAAATGCACGCCACATCTCCGGAATTTGTGCCAATTATAGCAAAGCGATTGTCTGGTGCACATTGGATGCTGGTTATCTTTGGAATGCCCGACATAAGTTGGTGGTATTTGAGGGAGGAGAAGTTGAAAATTGATATTGTTCCACGGCTGTCCACTGCCACGAAATTGTGGGATGCGGTGTCGAAACAGGCACAGCAAAATGTGAGACGTTTAATGGCATTGCCGGCGGTGAATGTGTTGTGGATGCGAAGAAGTAATCTGCAATTACTCAATTTTAAATACACTTCTTAGACTCAAAGACTTAAATGTTTCAAAAATTACCCATCTTCACGGTTTTTAAGTTTAAAATCCATTTTATAAGTCCTGGCTTTTCTTAAGTATTAAATTTAAATTTGATTACAAGTTCATTTTAATTAAAAAATGCGAACAGTTTTAGAATTAAATTAATTGTTGCTGTAGAAATGTTAATTTGTAAACAAAAAGTTTGCACCTGCGGAATTCAAAACTAATCGCTTGTCAACGTCAAACTGCATTATCGATTAGTTCCTTTCACTAAATTTAAGATTAATCGATATTTTATTTAGAAAAATAACAAAACAACGAATTTTTAAGAATTTTGTACATTTTTATTAATTAAAACGTGATTTTGACATAAAAAAAATTAATTAAATAATGAAGTTATTAAATTAGGACTCAACACTTACATAATAAAAGCGCGTAAATACACACATAAAGCCAGTAAAATTACGCCAATACGCCTGATATTGTTTTTTTGGTGGTGATTGGGAAATACTTTGTCAATTAGCCTTTCTTTCATTTAATTTATTCCAAGCAGAAGCCTTGCGTCTCATAAAATCCTTACTCCTAATAACAGCAAAATCCAGATTTCTCTTCATCTCCATGCGCAATATGATCAATACTCCATGAGGCAGTCTCCAAGCGTCCCATCCCGTCAACAGCCACACCAATTTCATCGTCCTCCTCCGCCGGAACACCTTTGCACAAGATTGTACCATTTGGGCTCGTCAAATATCTCATATCAATGGAATCCATTGATTCATATCGCTTCAAACTAGAGCAATGTCGATCACCGGCCAACTGCGCCAAACCCAGCGCCGTCCGCATAAAAACATTTTCAATACCACGATCTTGCATCGCGGACGTCTCCGCATAATTGCCCCCAATTGCGCTGGCATACAAAAATGCCTCCTCCTTGGAGACAGCACGTTTCTCCTCCAAATCAGTTTTGCTGCCAACCAGCGTTAATACCATCGGTTCCAGAACGTTACGCTGCAGTTCATGCACCCACAGCTTAATATCAATGAATGAGTTGTAATTGGTAATGTCAAAGACGAGTAGGGCAGCATTTGCGTTGCGATAGTAAAGTGGCGCCATTGCCTTAAAGCGCTCCTGACCGGCGGTGTCCCATATTTGCATTTTCACCTTAATATCCTCCAGGCTTATTTTGCAGGTGAAAAACGATGCACCAATTGTGGGCACAACTTCTTGCGGCCATGTTTGTGTAATGTAACGTGACACCAAGCTCGTTTTGCCAACTCCTACAATTTATGGAATGGAATGAGTGGGAGGAATTTGTTGGTTACATTAATAGAAATGCGCGTTAATCGTCAAATGGCAGTTACTCACCTTGAGACCCCAGAACGACGATTTTTGCCTCGATAGCCTTCATTTTGGTGGCATCGTATGTGAGTTAATTAATAGTTAAATATTTATCGCGTGTTTCTACATTTTACTTTATCTCAATGTACAAACATAATTTCTAAAGTTAATCCCAATATCGTGAAATTTTAATTATCTGAATTTTACTGGTGTTGTGGGCTTTATCATAATACTCTAATGGTCAGTGCAGTCACACAGCACGCAAATTTTATTTGATCACTCGCGCGGTTTTATCAATGTCAAGATAATTTTTCACTTTGCTCTGAATCAGTGCAATTTTCTGATAATAGTCCGCGCCAATTTGAGTGTATTTGTTTTGGAGTAGTTCGTTTTCCGTAGCCTAATCTATATGAACAAAGTCTTTTGTTTTCAATTATCGCGACTTGCTCCAGTTTAATTGTAAATTTTTGCAAAACAATAAATGATTCAATTAATGACATTCGATCGAATGTGACAATTTTGACATTTAAATTTGTTTTCATACGAAGTTACAAGCGATTCATATTTCAGTGGTGCCTTCTCACCACCCTTTAGTTATTACTGAATCTAGTATGCAGTAGCTTAGCCTGCGGATGGTCGAAAAGTGAACGAGCTACGAAAAGTAGTGTTTGTTTTTAAATCCATTTGTTATTACAGATTAGTTTTGTGGATTTAATTTTAAATTTTAGATTAAACCTTCATTCTTTAAAAGAAAAATACGAAATAGCTCCCATTAAAGATCCTCATGACTACTCGTTAAAAGAAAACAACTTAACTGATGTTTAAACCAGCTTTAAATTTAATTTATATTTATAAAAGGCGATGAATGTTTATTTGTATGTCCGGTATGCATTCATAAACCGCTTAAAGGATTTTTATGACATTTTTAGGGTAAATATAATTTAGTCTAGGTATGGTTCCTGTGAAGGTTTGGTGATCGAGTGGATCCCCTTTCGCCCATACCATTTAACAACTTTAAAAGCACTTTATCTTGTATTTACAAATTTGCTTTGAATTTTTTAAAGCACTTTGTTTTGTAGTTTACAAATACTTTTAAAGTTTTTGACAGACAGAACCAAAATTATTGTTTAATGAAGAAATTTAATTTCACATTTCACATTAAAAACATATTTTTTCTTGGGCGTACCAACGCGTGCTGGGTATCACTAGTACACATTTTAAATAATATTTATAGAAACCATTCAAAAGATACAATTACTCAATAATTAGTATTTTCAAATTTAATTTAATTCCAGAGTCAGCCGCGTGGAATAAATGCATAAAAAAAAATTCTGAAATACTAATTAAATTCTAAAGTTTATTGAAAAAAATATTTTTTGAATTGTTTCTGTAAAATTTGGAATTTTTTTTTTTTTAAATAAAATCACAGAAAGATTATACAAATAATTTACATACCACAAATTTACTACTTTGGGTTCCATTACAGATTGGTCCCACTTCCATATTCCATACCTTTCGGTCAGAATATAAAGTACTTCCGCTTGTTTAAATACAATTCTGGCATCACTGCTTATAAGTCCTATAGAAATAGAATATTATATGAAATCACCTAGATCTTGATAATTTTGCTTCAAAGTGATTCAACTCAGCACTCCGCTTCAAAAATAAAGTTCTTGGAAAATTCTCGAAACCGAAATATCAATCTATTATAGGAGTAAAACCGAAAAAAACTTGCTGCCAACTGCAAATCCCCACACAACACGTGAACCACAAAAATGTCTGTCCGACATGACTGGTACCAAACTGACCAAAAAGTGGTTGTGACTGTGATGCTTAAAAATGCTGCTGAAAAAAATTACGCTGTAAAAATAGAGGCGGATCGCCTTGAAGTGACTGCCACCGATTACAAACTGGAGCTGCAGCTGCTGCGACCAATCAAAGCGGAAGAGTCCACACACACGGTTACCCCATCCAAAATTGAAATTATTTTGTTGAAAAATGATGGCGCACGATGGGACAGTTTGGAGCGTGTCACCACGGCTGAGACTGCGGCAAAAGCCAAAAAAGATGATTGGGATAAGCTGGCCAAAGAGATTGACACTAGTGAGGCAGAAGAACGACAAGGTGAGGAAGCGCTGCAAGCTTTGTTCAGAAAGATTTACAATGAAGCCACTGATGAAGGACGTCGTGCCATGAATAAGTCATTTAGTGAGTCTGGCGGCACCGTGTTGAGTACCAATTGGAATGAGGTCAGTAGCCATAAAGTCGATGTAAAGCCTCCGGATGGTGCTGAGTACAAGAAATGGGACAGCTAAACTGAATGAAGTTAAGAACATTTTAACTTTTATTCTTTAAAAGAAAATACAGAAAATATGATATTTGCATGAATGTATTGCACGGACTCCACTTTAACCCTTAATCATATTTTAATTGCCGGATCATCACAAAATCTGAATATTCAAAAACAATAAAGCATAATATTAACATTGAATTTAATTTTTAAAAAATAGTTTCATTGTATTTTCATAACATTTGTGACCCAACTCGTCTTTGTTCTCGTTGCGACATTGTGCCAACACCTCAAGGACTTGCACAATCTGACAAGGTTCATTGCGTCCGTCAATCAATTGATCGGCTTGCCATTTTTCTTTCTTTTTCACAGTTGGAAATTTTGTAACAACAAACGAAGATCCAGCGTGACTATTCCGAATTCCGCAGTAAGGGCAATCAGTTTCAAGCATAATTCGATCAACTGGAATTTTAGAAACGACTGCTAAATTCTCTTTTGCCTTCAATGAACATCCATTAAGGCCAATGTAGAATCCCATTTCAATTAACTGAAGGGCATGCTCTAATGTACCGTCAAAAGAATGAACAACACCACCACATTGAATCTTGTCCATATTCCGTTTACAGATTTCAACAAAATCATCGTGGGCATTGCGACTGTGTAGAAACAATGGAAGGTTGTAGGATTTACTCAACTGCAGCTGCTTTTCAAAATACATTTGCTGAGTTTCCTTTTTACAAAATTGTAATCGATCATAATCCAAGCCACATTCTCCAACAGCTACAACTTTTGCACGGTGTTTTTCAATTAAGTTGCACAGTGATTTGTAGTACTCTTCTGGATTGGGAAGGAAATCATCACACCGGGTCGGGTGGCATCCCATTGTCATGTACAGCCGCTGATCGAGTTGGCAGATTTCAGCAGCGCGTTCGGCATCGGATGCTTGTCCAACTGTTATAATCATTCGATTCATTCCAATGTTCCACGCCCGATTAAGAACATGCTCCATGTCATCGGGATGCTTTTGGGAGCCATGATAATTGCCTTGGAACATGCCATCGGTAAGATTGGCGCCGATATCGATGATTTTGGTTGCCATTCTTGAGAGAACGGGGAAGAAACGCATGCACAGGGGTGTTGTGGAAAGGGGTTTTACATTAAACTTTAAGTTTGACTTTTACTTTCACTTTGTTTTTACTTTTAATTTTAATATTTACTTCACAGAGTTGGAAATTGCACTAAAATTTAATTTTGCAACTAGCACGTCAACATAACCTATAAGGAGTTGTCTTCAATTTCACTAACACTACAAATAATACTAAATATCAACGACAGATGTCACTTTTCTAATTTGGGCGCGCTTTTTGAATTTTAATAATTAAAAAATTAGTTCCGATTTCTTCCATTTTCCTGATTCTATTTTGTTCACATTTAAAATTACATTTAAATTTTATTAACAACTCGCCTCTAATTTTGCCAGAATTTTTGAAATTGTAAAAAAAATCATCTGAAAAAAATCCTCCGAATAAAAAAAAAATCCACAATTGATTTTAATAAGTTAATTTATTATTCCTACATCAAGTTTATGTAATATATTTTGTTTTCATAAATATAATAATCGAATATAATAATAATAATAATTATAATGCATTTAAAAAAAAGGGAAAGAATTAAAATGAAAATTGAATAAACTCACACTTGCGCTCTGCCATTCGGGGGGAAAGAGGCACACGAAAGAAATTGAGACGCAGCAAAAATCAGTCGCAAACACCACATTTACATTTAATTGTTTGAATTAATGTTTTTTAAATGACGAAAAAATTGTGTCTAACTAGTCTGCATTTTTAAATATAAGATAAGACAGCCTAATTCAAAACTAAAACTGCCACAATAATTGTTGCAGTTGCTGTGACACTGCAGACAGTTGCATATATAGTTGATAAATAACTAACACATTCATTTTTAAAATTATTTTCGTATTACAAATTCAATTTACTATTTAATTAATTCACAATTATGTTTAATAATTAATAATATGTGTGTTTGTATTTGTTTTTTAGTTTTTTTTTTTATCTAACATTTAATATAATCATAAAAGGATTACGCGTTTCTATATAGAAAATCACTAAAAATATACAAAACGAATAAATAAATACGTACAGTTGGTTGTTTTCTTGTTTCTTGTTTGTTTCTTCATATAGTTTATAGATGTATAAATATTATTTAAGCAGTCTGTTACATTTCTAATTAATTAATTATTTATTGTGTTAAATTCAACTTGCTGGCTATACGATATAACTTTATTGCTATTCAGTGTTTTTTTTTTTTTTGCTTCAATCTGTTCGTCCGAAATATAATGCATTCTGTTTTTATTTAAATATCAATTAATTATTATTGTATTCAGTTGCAGCATTTTATTGTAATCATTAATTATTGTTTTGCATTAATTTGTATGCCAAAAATACAAAAATATAAATATGAGGCGACAACACTAAGAAATACGCGCAATTCGATTTTTTTTGTTCTCTTTTTCATCCAACTTTTTTTTCCCGTTCTTGTTCTAATCAATTTATTGTTTTTTAGCAATTTAATTTATGAAATAAAAATGTATAGTACAGTTTGTTGTTTTTAATATTATGTACATATCAGAGAATAGCTTCTGCCCAATCGTTTTTAGACATTTTTTTACTTCCAAATTGAATGACAATAATGGAATGTGCATTCAAATTAAAACTGAAGGAAAAGCTTAATTAAATCAAATTTATTTAGACACTGGGTACAATAAGGGTTATGTAAAAACAATTTAATTAACTACGCTGTGGTAAAAATTTAAATGCGAAATTAATAAATATTTAATATATTGTAACATTCATTCACACAATGTAGCCTCATTTAATTAATGTAAATATTATTGTATTGATTGGAGTTTTAAAATTTATCGCATTTTGACTTTAGTGAGATTTTTTAGGGTTTCATTTTTAATTTTAATTAATAACCATCAGCTCAGCTTTATTATTATTAATTCATTTGTATTTTCAATCCAAAACTAATTGTCAATAAAAAATAATGCATTTTATATTTTCAAATAATTCTCAATAACATCCTGCAAAATTTGTTTTTAAGATTGAATTAAAATAAATATTTTAAATGTAAACACTATTAAAAAAAAAGCAACATCTTATATTTTAATAAGCAGAAATATTACGATTTTTAATGTTAACTATTACCCCAATCTTTTAATTTTTGTTTTAATTGCTGTGATTTAATAAAATTTCAATCTTAGCTTATTTAAAAAAAAAGTGTTTACAATTTAATTACAAATTAACACATAATTGAAATAAATGCATATTAATAATTGTTCGTAATTTAAGATATGAAAAATTGTAATGTTGTTTCAATAATCATTATTATTCATTGTATTGTATTGTATTTTAGTTAGTAGAAAATCTGATAAGGCGCATTTTGTTTTCGAAATGAATTGGATGTGTATTCATTTTTATTGACAATATTTCTAATTGTATTGACAATAATATGCAATAATTTCTACGTGATAAAGAAATTGACATTAGTATATTCTTTTTTAAATGTTTACTATTCAGACATATATATAAAGTGATACAGTTCACTGCCTCCCATGTAGGTTTTTTGTGGCACACAAATTGGTGTATAGTCATTTAAAGTTGATGATGTTTTTATTCAATAAAATGTTTGATGTAAAAGTTTGGAGTTGATCGATTGAATGTTACACAAAATGTTGATATTTAATTGTTTTTTGTTTAAAAGAGAATGGATATGTTAAGTAATTTACCGCAATAAATTGCGGGTAAAGTTTTAAAAGAAAATAATGTACGTTGTGAAAAACATTGTCCAAAGCAAACATGGTTGAATGAAGACTCAAATTAAAAGTTATTATGAATGCATTTAATGTGTTGTTTGAGCAAAATGGACGCGAGATATATTTAATGATTCGTATTATTTGTTTCAATGTTTATTAAGGATGTGATTAAAATTGTAGTGATATACTGGACAATATTAATTAAATTCAAAATTTCATTTCAAATAAAACAGTTTTCTTTCTTCATTTTCTAAATTCACGATTACATAAAAAACAGTTATTTGTTTATTCTCACAAGAAGAGTGTATGGCTATATAAAGTTTTTAAGTTATTAACTAACTCCCCGTTATGAGTCCTTAATGCATGATTATCCTTAATATGAATATTTATTGTTCATTTAAAGTTAAACACTTATCCCATGAATTTTTTAATTGATCATGTTAATTTAATTAGTAGTTTTTCGTACGTCTTTTTATTTATTAAAAAAAGAAAAACCATATAATTGGAAGATTGTTTTTCTTTTATAGTTTCTCACTTTTTCTTATAATTTATGTGTGTGTAGTTTTTATAGAAAATAGCCAATATTGTTTTCTCAGGTTATTTGTCTTTGGGTGTTGTTGTATAAAGTTGTTTTGGCTCAATTATAACAAATTGGTGGTTGTCATAAATGTAATGTATGGTGTTTGAAGGTTTGTGTGTTTTCCTTGTAAAAAATAGCGACAGGCACAATTGTTGTGGGTATTCTTGTGAAATTCAATGTTTTATTGTTCAGTAGTTGGTGTGTGTCTGCGCGATGTGATTTTGGCTGTGCTTAATGAATTTTAGGGGCGCTTCTGTCGTTGATAGTGCGATTTCGTTTCAGAGGGGCACCTCGTTTAATCTGGTCCATAAGCGATTCGTGGCAGAGGCGGGGATCTGGCTGTAGGTGCGAGAGAAATGTTTTAAATTAGTAAAATTAATTATTTTGAAATTTTAATAAATTATTAGTATTTTAATTTTATCTGAAAATTTTATTTTAGTCAAGACATAAATTTTAAAAATTGTTTCCATGTAATTTTTGTGTCTGCTGTTACTGTTATTTAACAGCAATGATATTTTTTTGAATTAGAAACCCTTTAGTGGTGTTGCACAGGATTTGTTTCTTAAAGTCCTTTCAAATTGTATTTCAAAAGGACGAATATATTGTAAGTAACAAAAAACTTAAATATTTAAATATTAAATGTGATAAGTAACACTCTCGATTTTTAAATTTAAACCAAAAAATTAAATCAGTTAATTGTTAATAAAATGAATTAAAACCTTAACAATAACCGTTATTTGCCTTTTATATATTTAAATTAAAATTAGGCATATTTCAATAAAAATAAGTAGCATATTTCATTGTTTTGTTACTTTCATAAAACCTTAACAAAAATTATATTAGGCGCATTTTATTAACAAAGGCAAATTTTCTTTAAAATAAAAACCAAACTTGAAAACCATCAAACACCAATATTTTCAATTAAACCTTGAGAAGAATTACAAGTGAACCTGCCTCACCTCCCGGGCAACTGGAATTTGGCTTTCAAAACGTTGCTGCAACAATTTTATGGATGGAAGATGTTTGTGAAATCAAAGGAAAATAACATAAAATCAATGAATTGTAATCTTACCAGTGCTTTACTGTTGATCAGCGACCGGACGGCAAATGCCTTTCCCGAAAGCCGTTGCTCTGCTAATTTTGCATTCAAATTCTCCAAAAAGCCAGCTTTGGTTTTAGCACGCACACTTCCACTCTTTTCTAAATTTGCGTAGTCTAAAAATGAAACAATAATAATTTATTAATTATTCAGTTTTTTTTTAAAAGAAAAAAATCAACAATTTAAAAAAAGCTGCCAAAACAAATTAATTAAGTAAATAAAATATATTCAAATTATGTATTTAAAAAAAACTGCAAGCAAAAAATTATTTTATTTGTTGTCCTAAACAAAATAATAATAATTAGACGGCGTGATTTGATTTGATGATGCTGTGCAATGAAAACGAAGATAAAATGATAGAAAAAATCAATTGGAGAAAAGATTTCAATTAAGCATTTCAAATAAGTTATGAAATTAAAAAAAGGACTTAGTTTAATGAATAAAAGTTGTTAATCGGAATAGTTTGTCTCAATTAATTTATGAAATTTAAAAAATATGACTAAATTATAAATTTATTTAAGTTAAGGCTTAAATTCTTCTTAAGTAACATAATTGGAACTGAAATAAATTAATTTTTGCAGCTTAATTTACAAATCTAATTCTATTAGTCATTAATAAAACCACCACTCAAGGATGCTACAATTTATCAATTTCTCAGAATAGTCATTTAATTAATCTTGGAAATCGCCTTAATCTCAAACAAACAGTAGACATTGTCCCAAAAGTTTAATTTTCTCTTAGCAGTACTTTTTCGGATTAAGCTCAAAATCTAATTAATGTATGCAAAATAGAGGAATATAAAAGCACCAAGCAAATAATAAACAAAAGCACTCCAAAACCAAACGGCACAGAAAATCGATAAAAATGTGTAACAAAAAAACAGAAGAAGTAGAAGACGAAACAAACAGAAGACAAGAAAAAAGCGATAGCTTGAAGATCGAGAATGTGATTACTTGAATGGCTAGTCAAAGATTGTCCTGGCTCTTTGCCAAAACTGGATGGCGTGTAATTATGATGATGATGATGGTGGTGGTGGTCTCTGTAATTATGTTGCGGTTGCTGTTGCTGCTGCTGCTGTTGCTGCTGCTGTTGATGGTAATGGTGGACGCCAGTAGAATTAGAGTTGGATGAATGTGAGTGATTATTGGATGGATTTGTGTATGATGGTGAGAACGGTTGTTGAGTTGGAGTGGCATTGCCAGATGGGGGAGAAGTGCTCGTTGTAATGAAAGGATTTGTGGAAACATAAATTTTCTGTGGAACATTTTGATGTTGCGCATAATGTTGCTGCGGTTGTTGTTGCTGCTGTTGCTGCTGTTGTTGTTGTTGATGATGATGATGATTACGCTGTTGCTGCTGGGTTTGGTGGTGGGTACCATAAATTTGATTTTTACCATCATTTGTGTGTCGCATGTAAATCGCTTCGGGCTGTGATTGCTGCTGTTGTGGTGGTGGCTGTTGTTGTTGTGTTTGCTGCGGCGAAGATGATGACCATTGACCGTGATGATCGTAAAGGGATGTTGGCGGCTGTTGTTGAGCATAAATTCTTTGGTCATTCTGGACGACATTCGAATTGTGTTGTGATGGCGTTTGTGGTTGTTGTTGTTGTTGTTGCTGCTGCTGCTGTTGTTGTTTATTGTTTGGCGCGATTCGGGCATTCAGTTGAGCAATTAAGCTTGGATTTGGCTTTTGTGGACCTATTTTGAAGAGTAAAATCATTAATACATTGCAATTGTTTTAAAGATAATGTTTTACTGACATTTACCAGGACTCGCCGATCGAAAGCTTGACATTTTGGCAACTTGTTTTGGCTGAGCATAAATTCCAGATGGTGTTGAGGACACTGGCTGTGGTGGTTTATATCCCTATTAATGAGAAAATGTTCAAGAAAATGTGTTAGGAAATTGTAAAGCCTTTGTGATTAATTTCACTAGCACTTAATGATTATAGCTTTATCACAGGACTTGGGTATGTTGTTAGTAAGACACACAAGCAAAATACATTATTTTGGGTTAGTAATTAATGCAAAAGCACCACTAATAAAGTGAATTCGCCTCGCAAGTAAAGAAGTGTTCACGAATTCACAATTTAAAAAAAAACGCAAAGCAAAGTAAAAATAAGTGGGTAAAACCAAAACCAAAACCGTTGTTGAACTCACAGCATAAAAGGACTCATTGCTAGCCGCAGATGGAAATGGCGGCGACAAGGACCCAGAGTCAGACGGAGACGTTGTCGCCGCCATATTTGTGTGATTGTGTGTCATACTGTGTTGATGTGCATATTGTGTCGGCGGCGGCAGCTGATATTCAGTTATTTTCATGTTATGATCATTTTGAGAATGAAAAGTTGAAAACATATAAAGTCAAATAATGGGGTGGATAAAAAAGGAAAAACAAAATAAGTAGTTGAATAACAAAATAAAACAGAACAAAAATTTGCAACAAAAAATGAACTGGCGAAAAATACTAACCGGCTGCTGATTGGGGTGCAGTGAGAGCGTCGGTGAGGCCGGATGATTCGTCTGGTTGTGTAGCATTTGGGCGCGCCGTATGGCGCTTGGACTAGCTGGCATGTGACGCAATTCCGTCAACACTTTTACCGTATCGGCGACATTGCCCGGTGAGATGCCACCGCCTGTTGTTGTTGTGGTTGGTGGCATTCCCGTGTCAAGCAAATAGGCTGGCGGCGGGGGTAGGCTCTCCGATGAGGAGCTCATCACTTGGCCGGGTGATTTCTTTGTATTCATTCGATCGTTGCGCAAATGATGATGAGATGAACAAAGCAATAGCGAAATTGTGTTAAAATAAAACATAAACATAAAATGGGCGGGTGTCCAATAGAGGGGTGGTGGTTTTGCCGCCCCTATTGGGACACCCTTTATCTGCACACAATAATTGAAATTATTGAAAACATAATCAAATATCTGTTTGGCTAGGGAGTGGTGTTGCATAATCCATCAAAATCACTCAAAGCGTGATAGGTTATTAGGAGAGAGAAAAAACAGACAAATCAATTATTAATTGGGGAAAACTACTTACCGGTGGTAATAGACTCTGTTGCTGTTGTTGATGGGGATTGGGGGTGACACTGGAGCTTCGTCGTACTGGCGGTAATGGCTTTGTACTGTTCACTGATGAACGACGCGTAATTCGTGAACCTGATCCTGTTGCAAAATAAGGATTTTAATTTTACTTTTTAATATTTTATTGATTTTTAATATTAGTTATTTAAAATAAAACCAAAATTAAAGATTTAATTCACAAGAACTAACAAAAATTAATTAAAAGTGAAATGAATTTAACAAAACAAAACAAAATGCATGCAACAAAAGTTAAAAACCAAATAAAAATAAAATAAAAACCAACCAGCCGATGACGTTGAATTTATAGAGGCAGGACGAGGTAATAATATCGGCTTTGGTCTGATTCGCTCGTCATACAATTTCTGACTCAGCGACGGCGATGGTGACTTTGGCTCAATATTATTGAAATTGCGATCATACTCAAAGCTTTTAAATGAGCTGAGCTTTTGCGCCTGATGCATTGGCGGCTCACTGATGGTCAGCGAATTGAGTGAGCCATTTAAATCACGTGTGGATGAATCGCGGGAATTCGAACGCAACACAATCACCTCACTGTTTTCCCTAAAATACTGATCGGGATCCATGCAGGTGGACGACGCCATGGACAGAGTGTCATCGTACAGGCTGTCACTGGTTTTGCTGCTTTGCTGGCGATCGTGTTCACGTTGGAACGTATCCAATTCGCCAATTAAGTTGTTCAGCTCTTGAATTGATTCTTCGTAGATTTGGTCTGAGATAACCACACACAAAATGCACACAAAACAAATAAAATAAAAATCATAATTTAAAGAAAACTTATAAGTACGTGTAATTACTAATTGTAATTAAATAATAAAAGAGCTTAAATATGCCAAGAAAATTAATTTACTTAACTACAATAGTTAAACCAGTTAAACTGTAGAAATTATATTTATAGAAATTCGCGATGCAAACAATGACACGCCAAAGAAAGATCTCATGCGAGGAATTTCTCTTAATCTTAATAATTTTATTTCTAATATTCCCCTTTTTAATCACAATTAAATCATTCTGCGTGTTGCTGTTTGTTTTCTTGAACATGGCCTAGTCAGTGAAAAATGCAATTTTGTGCATTCATCTTGTAGAAGACGTCATCGTAATTAAAAGAAAGTTGAAGTGACAATGCTATGAAACTACAGCAATGTTGATAACATGTTTTGATAAAAAAAAATTAAGGTGTCATCTACAAAATCATTGTCTTAAACAATAAAAACTAATTTCAAATCTAATAAAAGTAATACAAAGAAAATTTTCTATAAAAAAATTACTCATGTAATTATCCAAATCAAAAATCTCACCTGGATCCCGCTCCGACACCGATTTATAGCTCTCCTCACTGCGACGCCCATAAATAGGTTCAGTTTTAACCACACTCAACAAGTGTCCACTATTGAGTGCCTGCTGCTGCTGCTGTTGCTCCAACCGCTCAAACAGTGACAACTTCTCCAACACCGAACCCGTGCACTTAATGTCTTTCGACACCTCCGAACCACCACCATTTCGAATCTCTTCACCAACATCACCCACAATGGGTGTCATTGGTGATGACGACTCAGTACCGGTGGTATTTGTATGCAGCGGCGGTGTTGCCGTCGCTGTTGTCGGTGTCGTTGTGGCCGTATCAGGCGATGTGGGATGATTGGTGGCTAACGAATCGGATGAGATTACCGAGGATGCTGTCGACAATGCGGGCGACTCAATTTGTTGTGTAACCACATTGTTAAGGAGACATGCAGCCGCCACAATGGACGCGGTCGATTTGGAGGCAGCCATTGACGCCAACTCGGACATATTCACATAGGTTGGCTGCAGTTGAGGATGCTCTTTGGTTATATGTACAGGTAACGGTGATGGGCATTGTCGGGGTGTTGGTGTTGATGCATTGCGTGCACCACCGCTGCCGCTTGATGTGGAGAGTGGACGCTCCAATGATGAACAGCGCTGTGAGGGAACAATTGTTTTAGGGAATGTTTAATTAATTAAAAGGCATGAAATTATTACAATAGGAAGTGGTGGACGTAATTGCATCGCTGGTGATTTTTGCGATGATTCGCTTATTGTCTCGGGATGTTGAAATGTGTAGACTGTAAGTGGGGGACGCTGATGGCCTTTCTCGTATGCTGATGAAATTGTGTGTGGTCGATCGGGCGTTGCATTATTTCCGCTGCCATCAACGGCTGAAGTGACAGCCTCCTGTGAATGGGGCGGCCATGTTGAGACCGCATTTGTCTGGGATGTTAGAGTTGATGCCTGTAATCAATTTGGTATTTACGTTTAATAACAATTGGAAAGCGTAACTAGCAATTAAAACAGGAATTTTGTTAAAGGTAACAAATAATGTAGAACAAAATCATGAAAAGTTAATTAATTTCCTTTTACATTGATTGCGTTGATGTAAGATTATTACAATAAAACCAATAAAAAATACAAAAGCAAAATAACTAATAATAACCTGTGAGACAAGTGCTGGCGATGAACAAAATCCGCTATCGCTAGATTCGCCTGGCTTTAATCGTATCGCATTATACTGAATCAAAATAAATAAAAGGAAAAAAAATCAAAATAAAAGCAACAAAAAACAAACATAACAAAATTTCTGGCAAAGATGAAAAATGGACAACAGCTAGAGCACGATCAACATTATCATCATTCTGTTTATAATAAAAAATGGGTAAAGTACTTGTGAAAGCGTGCGTTGGAATTGATGATGACCAGGCGATCCACTCGACCCACTGCTGTTCATTGAGCTGATGGAACACACTGAACTCTTTCGCGAACCCAAGGAGTTGGAGCACCCATGCGAGTTATTGCCACCTGGTGACTCTGGATACAGTGTCAACGCCGCTTTTGACTCGCGAATTAACTCTTCCGAGGAGGCGGGCAACAGCGTGGGATCGCGTGTCACAACTGCAATGGATTCCATTGCCTCTTGTAGGTGGCCCAGTTCTCCCATTACTTCACACTCCACGCGTACCACTGGCTGCATCATATCGACAAATGTGCAGAATCGAGATCGCTCCTCAACCATGACAGCACGCAATGATTTGCGTTCAATATCCTCCAGTGCAGCCCGGCGCTGTGTTACATCTTGCAGTGATGAATCCACTAGACTCTGTATGTTGTCGGATTGACCTTTGCGGGCTTTCTTCTGCAGCCGCAATGTGTCGCTGGAGCGCTTCTTTAGTTCGGTACGACATCGTTTGTGTTCCTTGGCGTGTTCTTTGTCTAGGATAGCTGTTTGTCGTTTCCAATCTTCCATTTTGTCCTGGGTTTTTTGAAAATAAATAAAACAATTAACACCAATTTTTATTTTAAGAAAAGTAAATGATCTTACCTGCAACGGAATGATGAGACATTCGAGGATGGCGGTTGTGAAATTTTTCATTCGTGATTCGACAGCCTTGTGACGAAGACAGACGCGTGTCAATGCGGTGCCAATCTCTTTGGATGCGCCTGTGTAAAATAAACGGTTAAACACAAATTAGATCCAATTATATGTAGACGTGCAATTGCAATTGCGTTTAAAATGTAAATTGCATGTAAAAAAAAAATGGAGAAAGAAACACGCTAAATGGAAAATGATATGTTGACGGTATGAGCACCGTTAAAGAGAGCATGAATGAAAATGTATTGCAATAAATCGCATGTATAGCGAAGCCTCAGCCGGATGGACCCTCAGTAAGTGTTCACAAAAGGGGAACCTGGTGGTGGTGGCGAGGTTTGAACGAATTGTGAGTGGAGAATTGTGACGGCGGAACGATCATTGCCATTTCAGTTGTGTTTCAGCCGCAAATAGCGAAGATTGAGTGCATTATTAAATTGTAGCGTTTGTGTTGTTCTGGCCGAGCATACAAGTGGTTGTGTGTTTCTTTTATGTGTCAGGAAATTCTTAAATAGTTCTCAAGCACGTAACATCACGCGCCAAGTATTTTTTGTATGTGCGTTCATAAAAAACGCAAATTGCCTCGCACGATCATTTTTATCTGTTGTGTTATGCGCGCTCGGAACCGAACGAATCTCCGAGATAATATTGTAATAATTGAAGGTCATTTTAAAGATTCTTTACTTTTTCTGTTATGATCCACCTTTTGTTGTCTAACTGTAGCTTTCATAAATAATATGTAATAACGTGCACCGTTATCTCTTTGGTATTAGCTTTTATTAGACGCTTGCTTGAGCAGACAATTCTTTAAAAGTCGATAACTTGAGCGTCTTTTATTTAATTTTAAAAATTCCCGCATATTAGTTGCGTTCTATTGAGAACTCATTCAGTTTATTTTAAAATTTTATAATTACAATGCAACAATAATTCAAACCTTGCTATTTATTAAGGTTTCCTGATTCGGTTTATTTATTACCGATGAAGTGGCGCTGGAAATAATTGATCATTTAGTCAAGAAATTAACCATAATTTGGGTCTATAGGGTTGGTACGATTGAAACTAGAATTATTAATTAGTTTTAATTTATTATATAAGCATTAAATGACTTGATATGTTAATTACTTATGATTTCAATTAGATGAAATGACTTTGTTTATGTTGCCAACAAGTGATGC
Organism: Sylvicola cinctus; assembly: GCA_963854165.1. Classification (NCBI taxonomy): domain Eukaryota; kingdom Metazoa; phylum Arthropoda; class Insecta; order Diptera; family Anisopodidae; genus Sylvicola; species Sylvicola cinctus. Next base: position 61,143,710 of record OY974082.1, on the reverse strand, counting down.
AACCATCTGAATTATGTAATTCATTAAAAAAAGCGCCACCTCTTGGGGACTAGAGAAAATATATTCGTTTAAAATATAAACTAAACATCGTTGTATCAAAATAAATGAGATCTCAATAGAACGCAACTATTATTTAAAATAATTGCTTTTTTAAATTTAAAAATATTTTAAAGCAATGCTTCAAAATAGAAAGAATCATTGTACAACTCCATGAACACATCATTTAAATCATGACATAATAGCTCTCCATGCGGAACTTGTTAAAAAGCAATAAAAATAAATAAACAATAAATTCAGAGCAGAAGCAGCGCTATTAATTTGAAGCAAATTAATGCAAAAAATCAACAAAAAAGAAAAAAAATCCATTTAACGAGTTTAAGTGGCTTTTATAAAACATTCATGCCCACACTCCCACTGTCTCATCTCATCCCATCGTCTGCCACAATAAAAAGCTGTTCCCGCTTTCGCGATTGAATTCAATTTACACGTGAAGTGCGCATACATAAAACGCTAAAAGATTTTGACCCGCGAGATGGGGAAAAGTGTTGCAAGGAAACATAAAGCGAAGTTCGCAGCTTTTCTTAATTGTTTACAATTGACTGATTTCTGTACCCACAATCTGCACGCCATTGCAAACAAAACATACAAATTTTACCAAGTGCACAAGATGTGTTAAGAAAAGAAATGGGCATTAAAAATGAGCATCACAATCGCAACATTTTTATTAATTGGACTATAAAAAGAATGCCCAATCGCGATTTTTGTGATTCTCAAATTTATCTTGACACATCTGGCTCAAACTAAAAACTGAAACGCTTTTTCTTTAAGCTTATAATTTAATAAAGATCGATTTAAATGCAAATTTGTTAAAGTCGTCGTTTGGCATTCAACCGATTTTCTTCCCCAATTGTATTGGCAAAGATGTTATTCAGATTATGTGCGCATTTTCCAGCATTATACTCGTGTAGCATGGTTACTTAAGGTGAAATTGCAATAAATCGTTGCTTGAGAAAAGTGTTATTGCCAAAAAGCTTTCCAGCTGAAATCGCACCACACTGTGAATTTCAAAAAAGTGGTAAATTGCTAACATTTATGCAGAATTATTGCAGTACGTAAAGCTTTTGTTCTTTTAAGAAAGTGTCTCCGGAACGGTTATGGTGTCGTTTAATTTTAGAAATGTGTTAATAACTTTTCAAGTCAAAGCGTCAAACTAATTTAACAAAATTATATGCACAATGTACTGCTTGCTCATTTCATTCCTTCATTGCAACTGTGTATTTTCTCAACTGCATACTTGCAACTAGGTGAATATATTTACATTAAGTTCCTCATAACAAATTAATGTGCTTGTAGTTCTGTGACACAATTTTGATTATGAATATTTATGAACCAGCATAATTGTGGAGCACAGTGTTACCGCACAAAACTAGGCCATAAAGTGCTTAATAAATTTGCTTTTAAAAGTCCAGACTCCAGACACACCGTACCATTTGCACGCCGAGAGTCGGTTGTAATAACTGTGAATGGCAATGAATGTACATACATGAAATCTTTATGAGCCAATTGCTGCAGAAAAGCGCTGCATCAGTGTCGTAAAGGCGAATGAAAGTTATGGCGGTTTGTATTCCCGTTTATACAATGGCAATGTGTGTGTGTTTGGGACGACACAAGGTCAGTCAATTACGTAATTGTGTGTTGATAATATTTTTTTTGGCCAACATTTGCGAATTGATGCCCAATAATTTATTTATTTTTTGTATTTTTTGTTCGGAAATGTTGGCAAATAGTTGGAGGACAACATACGAGGGTTGTTTGGAAAATTATTTTTTTTGTGGTTTCAGCATGATCCAAAAAAAAACAATAAAGGTGATCTGCCGGATTATTAAATGTGGCCGCCATTTTTGTTTACTACGTCATTGGTGCCAAATAAAAATTCTCAGAGCGCACTTTTTTAATATTTAACTTCGTTTTAAAAAATATTTATATGTATGTATTGCAAATTTCAAAGTACAGCAGTCCAAGGCACAGTAATTTATTCTCGATGACGTCACAATGAACTGTCAATCATAACTTGTATTCCTTAAACAATTCCTTATTATCACTTGTCAATAAGTTAAAAGATTGTTTTTAGTAGGCTAATCCCCAACTTATCGTAAAAAAATTATTAAGGAAACCGATTCAAAAATTTTGGATTCATCAAAAATATAATTATGTTTCCGTTTGTGAAATGAAATCTAAGAGAAGTTTCGAAAAGTCCCTAATGTTTCCCCGTAACGATTGAACATGACTTACAGAAAAAGGAATAAACATAACACATTTACATAAGCAGGCGAATTCATTAAAACAGAGTATAAAATTTATCAAAATTGTTTAAAATTAATGTGACTCTTTTTTAATAACATTTGCTTTTTTATTAAAAATTTATCAAAAAAGTTACTATTATGACAACACTCGTAAAAAAATATTAAACAAAAATTCATTGCATTCATTGTTTAACACCACATTACTCAAACGTGTGACCAGTTTTAAAAAGTCATAGCCATTTTGAACAATTTTAATGTTGACTGTTTTTTAACAACCCTCGTAAAACTAAAGGCTTGTGTTCAACAAAAAATTAAATAAATCCTTTGTTCAAACTTTTGTCATAAAAAGTGACTATAAAAAAGTGAGTATATTCGTTGTTTTCCAAGCAATTCGTTTTAATTTTTTTTTATAAATGAATGACCATCGTAAAGTGCGATAGCCAATTTAAAATATTAATTTTTGTGCAATACGATTCGATTTACCGGTTTTACACAAACCATTTCAATCGAACAATTATTTCGTTAGATGTGATTTTAAATAAGATAGAAAAATGCGCTTATCTTTGAGTGTTTGAAATTAAAGGCTTAAACTTGTCTTACAAATTAATTCGATTGCAATTAATTTCAGACAGATTAATGAATATTAAATTTTAGAATACCTAATGCCACAATAATAACGATTTAAGTACCTTCACAACCATTTCCAAATTGAATTCAATTTTTAATTGGATTAAGCACAAACCGTTAACAATACAATGAATAATTTTATTGCCACAAAGTAGCTGAAGCAGTTAAAACTCGTCAATAATTCAACCAGCAATAATAACGCAGCCATTGAAAGAGAACAGCATGTAACTGTAAATAAACCAATAGGATGGATGTGACCCTTTCACAGTTAATCCATTACGTATACACAGTTATACTTTGGAACCGGAAAACGGATGTCGGAATTACAAATGCATATGCGGGATATGAGAGCTCAATATATCCAATTCATCAAAACCCATCTAAAATCCCAACATTGGGCATCACACATTTATTTTTACCGTATCGTCATCGCATAGGATTCAATTTGTCAATATTTCCCTTTTCACTATGTATTATGGTGCGGTGAAATTTATGGAAAACTCAAACTTAGATCAGATTTATATATGCAGGAATTCTGTTTTCTTTTCGCTCTCCTTTTTTTTCTTTTTTTTTTTGATGACGGGTGTTCAGACATTTCAGGCCATCTGACACCCATTTTTCTTCTCGTGCACTGATAGCTTTTATGGTGAAATTTATGTATTTGGATCAGAAAATTATAACGGCCTTTAGGGTGTGTTGTTCTGCAAACAATTACCATTAAATTGTCAGCTAAATGTGTGAGCTTTGTGTGTGGTTTGAGTTTTATGAGAAATAAAATATCAATTTATTTTTTATGAATTATTTACTGCATGTTTTTTTCAAATTAAAACACTCGGATAAAATATTTTTGTTTACATAAAACATAAAAGAAAAATTAAAACAGCCATAGAATTGTTTCTCTCTTTCCATAATGTGGTATAAAAATTTAAAACATCTTTTTTAAATGCATAGGTGAATACCGAAAAAAAAATTCGACCATGGAAATAAATATTTCCGTGGTTATTATATTTTGTCCCTTGTTCGTAGTTGCTTAAACCGCTGAAAAACTATATAATTCAGCCATGGAAATAATTTTTTACCTCTGTTTTAAGCCTACCCACTGCACTGATGAGTAAAAAACAATGGTAATAAATATTTCCATGGCTGAAATATTCAATGTTTAAGATTTATGCATACAATATAAAAACCAGGGATAAAAACAGTGATATAATCGTTTGATTATAAATATGTATATGCATTTAAACTTTAATAACTTTAATAACATTTTACGTGACAAAATTAAACAAATTAAATTAATTTAACTTTCACTCAAACAAGTTATTGGCACTAAATAAACTATAAATTGAAGAACTTTTCCAAATACAGTTTACATTGCATAAATTAAACGTGTAATTAACATTTTGTGCAAATACAATTGGTACTAATATATTCAATTTTCACTTTCATTGTTGATAAATGGATTGTTTTTGATCGACATTGTATAAATAAAGAATAAATGAGCGTCCGTATTTTTTAATGAAAATCAATCCGCTGCTCGTTTATGCACTTCCGAAACAGAACTGTAATTATTATTATTAACTCAAACCGAATAAACAATAATATGAAAAAGTGATGACTGAGCGCACGCTTTAAGTTAAAACAATTGCATCATTAAACTTAATTACGAATTTACAAACATTAGCATATTATTTAAATTGATTATTATGAAGCAATTTGAAAACAGCTACTAACTACATCATCAATTACAATTAATTTTAAAACATCGATAAAATTAAGTGTAAAGTCAGAGCACGGTCATGAAATATGAATATTTAATTGCAATTACTTAATGTCTGATGCTGTTACAAATTCCTCCAATCATCGAACCACAAAGATCATTATACAATTTTAGATTGTTGAACATAATGTATCATTGGATTTTGACCTCTTTCTCCGTCATTTGTTTTCCACATTAATTCAACAATAATTTTGATAGCGCGATCACATTTTAAATATAATCTCGAATGATTTTCATTTAATTTAAAAGAAACATTAATTTTAAAAATAAATGCACACATCAAAATGATCTCATCGTTCTTCTCAATACACCGCAATTAAAATAAAGAATATTTGAAGTCACCGAAAGTGACGGAATCCGGATCGAAATATGGATGCGGTTATGCTGCGCATTGAGTTTAAGTGTGCGGGACAGTTTAAATAGTTAGTCGACTTTGCTTTAGCTTTCTACATCGCGCATAAATAAAAATAAAATACAAAAACATAACGGCAGCAAACTTATTTAAAGAACACATCGCACAACTGTTGCTGTGGTGGGTGCTCACACTGTTCACATTTCGGTTAAGTTGTTGATGTCGCGCGGTTCGCTTAAAGTCATTACTTACAGTAACACATGTTCATCTACTTAAATCCTTCAAAAAAAATAAAAAATCAATTTGGTTACACTAAAAATGAATGTAAATAAACATAAAATATGACGAGATGCAAGGCAGTTCAAAGAACGTGCTTACTTTGCATAATGAGTTTGATCAGCGTTTACATCTTGTGAGGTCCCTACCAGCAGTGTCATGGTGCACTTCAAAAATGTTGGTCAAATTGCATTTTTGAATATTTACATAATAAATGCTACTGTTTCGTTTACATTGCGATGACGTGTTGGTGAGCAGTTTTAAACTGTAAATTATGCATTATTCATGATGTAAGGGGAAAGTGGAAGCGCATTCAATGTTTTATACAACGAAATTTAATGCATTTTACAATTTGAATACAATCGGTTTTATATAAATAGTAAACATTTACTTGAAAATCAAAAGTGTCAAGTTCAACAAACTGCGGATGGTGATGCATCAATTCAAATTTATGTGCATAAATGTGAATTTTATTGAATAAATATGTAAGTCATGATGTGTGTTTTACGAGTAACAAAATAAACAGTTATTTGGTGCAAAATTTTGCAATGAAAATGGATTTATAATTTTCTTTTAAATTGCATTTTCAATTTTTCTATTGAATTGTCAAAAAAAAAAATCGCCGTGATGTTTAAGGTCCAAATGCTAAAAAACACAAAAATGACGTTTAATTTTAAGTTAGTTAATTAAGATAATATGCACTGGTGTATCTACCCCAAACTCAGTTTAATGTAAGGCCATATTTCAAGGTATGAGAACGTAACCTTGCTGAAAAAAATTAAAATTAAATTAAAACAAAAATAAACCGCGAAAACTGCGAAAAAAATCGCATTTCATGAAAAAATTGACTAATTCCTAAAATTATTGCGAAAATAGATTTAAAAATTATAAAAATTGAAGCAGCACTTAATGAAATTTAAACACACGTCATGATCGGAGTAGACGACTTAATTTTTACACATTTGTTAAATTGTTTTACAAATAAAATTATCCGTAAAGACCTTAACAAAATGTTTGTTTATTTAATAGTCGAGCCCTAAGGTTGAAATATGAACCAAAAATTGTTAAATATGTTTACACATGATTTAGAACACACCTGCAAAACATAAACTATGTATTTGTATTCAGCTTTAGCTTCAGCTTCAGCTTTTCCAACATAAAAGATAATAAAGTGTTGATGTTTGCATTCAATTTGTTATGATAAGTTTGGCACTGTATTCATTATTCATATCGCTTTCCGTTACACGAATAATTCCCAAAGTGCACATAAATATTTAGCACGCATGAACCAAGTTTATATTTCTTGTAAGTTGATATTTGCGATAAGTGAAAAAAATAAACAAACGTTTTTATGTTGATGTTAAATGGGAGTTCTGCGTCGATATTGGATCAAGGAAGCTTGGCCAATTTTTGTTAATTTCCAGACACAAAATTTAGGAAAACAAAATGAGTTGAAACATGTTTTAATTATTACAACAAATAAAATGAAGGAACATTAGTATTTTGTAAAAGCTATTTATGAAGAAAAACAAAATAAAAGCTGTTTAAACTAAGTGGAAAATCCAAGGCGTTTTAAAATAATTAAAGCACAAATGTTATACCAAATTTAAAGCGATTGCAATATTTAGAAAGGATAACATTTCAGCGCAATAAAATTATAATGAAATAAAAAAATTGGTGACAGCCGCAAATTAAGTACAAAATACACAAAAAACATTTCAGAAACCTATTTTAAAAATCGTTTATCCATAACGAATGTCCAAAATTAAACTATACAGTAAGTTGCGTGTTTGTCACTCACTTTGCCACCGGGCAGGACTCACGGCTCGCCCCAACTCAAACCGATTTTATTTATGTTTTTTTGTTATTTTTGCACTGATTCTCTGTGAAACACGTGCCTTCCACACAAACAATCTTGTCACTTTCCTACGAGTATAAGCGGTGGCTTATGAATTATATTTTTAGCACAAATTTCCCTCAACAAATATCAACTCAATTTCGCATTATTCTTTCTTTTCTTTCTTTTTTTTGATACAAAATATGATTGTTGTGCAAAATACATAACGCTTCAATGCAATATATAAAACACTTTTAACGTCACAATGAAAAATAAATGTAAAAATAAATAATTGTAGGAACAACTCACCTCGTGAATGTGTTGCTGCGTCTGCGATTTTTTGGAATGCGTCCAAATAGGACGCGATCGCTTGGATTGCAGCGCTGTAAATGAAATGGAGAATAAAACAACGATAAGTATGGGAAGTGATCAATATGAGTGTGCCAAAACAAATAAAATAAAATAAAAGTCATTTGGACACAAAAAGCTAAGACTGTTTGAAAATCAATAAAACATGTGACATCAAGCCAAATTGTAAATAAAATATTTATACGCTGCATTACAACATCTGAGTTCATAAAGTCGTTGGATTGTTGCTATGGATTGATGGATATAATTCGTTTAAATGCAATAATTCGTGGGACAAATTCTGTTGTAATCTATTTTTATTTTTTTCACAACATAATTTGCTGGGAAAGTTAGTGGGAGACTCTTTTAAAAGACGTTTATTGTGGTGATGAATGAAAGGGACTGCAATTTATCAATGTCTTTCAAAATAATGAAGTTTCAAAACATAAATTTCAATTCTTTTAAGACTTTTCATTTTGTTTGTGTGATTATTCATTTTAATTGCAAATAAAATTTAATGGATTATGTTTTTTATGGATGGTATTTCATTTTAAGATTTAACGGCAAAACATTAACAGGTGTTACGTCATGTTTTATGATTTAAATTATCATAATATTTGAGTAAGCATTGAACTAAACCATTGAAATAAAAATGTTTAAATGAATGTTCTAAATTTGAATCATTCATTTTCATCACAAAATTGGGTAAACTATTTTTAAAACGTTCATAAATAAATTTGTGTCATTGAAAAATGTTCAAATATAAAATATTTATAGCGTCAAAATTAAATATAAATGAAGCATTGATGCTTGCAAACTAATTTTAATAAAATATAACACAATTAAAATTAGATTGAATGGTTGCATAAATTTATTTTCATTCAAAAAAATTAAATTTAAATATGCAGAAACATGTGAGGTTTAAATGCATAAATGCAGACAAAAACAGTGGTCTAAAATTATGTCCACGTCAATGAATAAACAAAAATATGAAAGGATTTGAATGAAATGAAATATTTAACAAACACAAAAATAGTAATAACAAATTGAATTTAAAAAGTAAATCAGACTTAAATTGGTTTAAAACTATATTTAACGCAATTTAACCACAATAATTTATTTATGAAATTTTTTTTTCCACATTTCCCACCCAAATAAAAAAACTACTGCGGTAAATATATTTTATTTAATTAAAAATCTCCCACGGACGATGTACCAATTTGTAGATAAGTGCGTACACGCCTAAGTCAATATCATTTTCAATTTACCAGATGAATGCACTTTACAAATATTAATTCAATAATAGGCTAGGTAACTGTAAAATGACTCCCACACTTAAGTCATGTCAATACTGACATTGAGTACACTTTTAATACATTCAGTCAAAGTACAAAATAATGTACTTTGACTGAATGTAAATAGAAAATAACTATTCATGTGCCGCCACAATTAAATTGGACGCCGTGAAGTCGTAACTCGTAGCGAATTGCACTGCAATTAATTTATTATAATACTTAAGTCATTAAAAATGATTTCTCTATTAATAAGTTGTCAAATAAAAATGTTTTTTATGACTAAAAAAATTTTAATCCGGAAACAATCTTAATTAAAACATAATTTTTAATTTAATTACAAAACAAAAATAAGGTTGTAGTATAATGTGCTTTAAAAGTCATTATTTCACTGCACTCCAATGCGGTTTTTCATAAATTTATTTTAAATGAAAATTCCAAAATCGGCGATGTTGTTAATAAACAACAAGCACAAAAGAGAATACTAATTAGTAGTGTGAAGTCAAACGAATTGTAGCGAATGTCCGAGTTAATACATAATTTCTCGCAGTCGATTTCATTACATAAAACGAAATAAACATAAAGTGAGGCCCCAACAAAGCTCTCTTTCTGGCAACATGCACTCGCATATTTTATAAATGTGTATCACGCTCTTCACGAATTAATTATCTTACATAATTAATCGAAGCGGAAAAATTATTCCGATGAAGAAATAAACAAAAACCATAATGCAGCAAAAATAAGATGAACAAAAAAACAGCTATGAATGTATAAAATATGTGTGTTAAGCTGAAGACTTACCGTAAGCACGCGTGCAATTTGTTCGCCTTCGCCACAAAATCCTCCCACATTGGACTGGAACTCTGCAATAGAAAATATAAGAGGAAAATTGTTGAATTAATGGTTGCGCCACGAATAATGTCAATTTTTTATTTTTTTTTAATGGAAGTACATAATGTGCAATCAGATCGAATAAATGCAGTTCATGTTGTGTTAGTTTAAAAAAAAATTGTTACCTTCACTTTGATTTTTATGTTTGATTAAAAAAAGAGTTAAGTGTGTGTGTAATATATTAAATAACTGTTAGATTTCAGAGTTAAGCTTCTTTTAAATTGTCAAAAGTTCAATTTTTAGTTGCAGATCAATAAAAACGATTTATATACGATTAAAAAAATACTTAACTAACTCAAAAACGGTTAAACGTTATGGTAACGATTATACTTCATATGCATAACGATTTTAAACGTTGCACACACTAACTTATCAAATAAACGACTTCTTACATAAGACAACACAATTCATTCGCCTAGCAGCAACATAATTTGCATAATATAAGAAAACGTTTAATTTATGCAAAATACAGTTATTGTAACACATATTGAGCGTTTATCTTTAAATGAGGAAGTGTGCCATATAATATACTCTTATCCACTTTTCGCCCATCTATTCATAAATGATTATAATAATAAATGTGGCACTCATTTTATAATATTCCCAGACGTATTAAAAATAAATAAAATTATCGCAATCATTTTATTTAACAATAGTTGCATTCTTACTAGTCACTTTAAGAATTTTAGCCGAGGATTGATTAACCTTTAGCCAATTTAAGCAGTGAATTGTTTCATTTTTCAATCAAAATTTGTGATAAAGTATTTAATTTTAATTAAAAATGATAAATATTTTCGTAATTAATTTTATTTTTTAAATAATGTTGTTTCTGTTCATTAAGGAACATAAAGTCTAACCATTTCAGCCCACGGGAATAATAATATATAATGGAAGTCGTCATCGAAACGTGCAAATCAGTTTCAGTAATTTTTTTTTCGATAACTTTGGGATTGGCCTACTTTATACAATTTCTTTTTACATATTTTATTAGATTGTTCACTTAATTATTAAGCATTTCTTACAAATAACAATTAAAATCAAATTAAATACTTGTTTCATCTCTTTTAGGATTAATACAACATCAATGACACTACAAGAAACATGAATGTTTACCAAAAGGAAAACCACAAGCTATTAAATTAACAGAAAAGGTCCATCACATTGATAACGTGGGCGCCTTTTCTTATTGTATTAACCACATAAAAGAAAATATTATTTACGCCTTTTTTTTTATTAAAACATTGCGATAATATGCCTATTGGTTTAATAGAGAATTACTATGAGACGACACCCACATCAAAAATTCATCATGACACGAGATCGCGTTCCACAAAAAAAAAAAACTGTCAAACACTACTCTTGTGGTACGCGCTGGATCCAAAGGCAAATCCCGCTCCCCAATTAATATACAGCTTCCTACACGCGACTTCAAAAAAATAAAATAAAATTCTTTGCTGTGGTTTTCCAATCATCGTTTCTTCTTTAGACGGATTTTATTAACGTGCGGCTCAAGAAAATGTTACCGCGCGCCACAACACATACTGCGACAAATTATGTGGATAGCGCCGAAAACACATGATTAACTTACATAAATATATTTAAGGTTTACGTATACGAAATCGAAAGCATTAAAACATATGTGCTCAATATATTATATGATAATGGAAAACGCAAACATTAAAATTAAAACGCTCTGTGCTAAACAACATTGTACATTAAAAGTTGATCGCGTCCAAATATGGACAGTGTGTGAATTCCAGTTGGTTTCTTTCTCTTTTTTTCGCGTTAAACATATCGCCTTGGGCACTGAGGTAACAAACTGCATTTGCAAAGGCATACAATAAAAAAGAAATAAACTAAATTTTACAGAGTTCATTCATAAAAAAACTACACCACAATATGTGCAGCAGTATCGTTTCCATGATTTGTCCATTGCAATCGATTCCCCATCACTTTATAGACTCAAATGATATATTGGCCATTCAAAGCATACAAGGAATCTTGTTTCAATGTGAAACAATTTTTCAAGTTAACGAGGATGCTACATTTGTTGCGATTTGCGACAACTTTTGGTCTTCTTACCACCGAGCAACACCTTAAAAAGCCCACGTGTGACGTTAAATGTGTGGAAATTTTGCAGCAAATTGTGATTGGGCTGTAAAATAATGAATGCAGCATGTTATAAGTTTAACAAAAGTATGGAGGCTGTAAAGGTCTCGAAGGTACTTTTGTATTTTACAGCAAAAAAACCTTCGCGCAGTCAATGAAATGTCAAGTTTTATCTTGAGACGTGTAATTTCAAAAAAAAAACGTTGTTTTATCATTTTTTTTATTGTTATTGAGATCTTATAGCTTTTGTAAGTAGTGTAGTTGGAGCCTGTAATTGTGGTGTGTTTATCTTGTGCTCTCATTCAAAATCAGACGCATATTTGTGAAGGAAGGGGAAGAAACTTTGAACACAAATTTAAATCAAATGATTCATTGATTCCTGATAATTTTTTTTGAAAACATATGCAGCACGTTTACATTTAAAACATAAACTCAAATTCAAGGTCAATTTAATTTCCAAAAAGTGCATTCTTAACATATTATTAAAAAGGGCTTTGAGTTTAATTAATATTTTTTAACGAATTTGTTTTTGTATAAGCAAAATTCAAGGTCAAATATTAAACTGCAAGGTCAAATTATTTTTATTTATTTTAGCTCAAACATCCTAATTTATTTTCAAAACATTTGTTCCGCAATATTGATGGATGACATCTTTGTTACACAAATCAAGGTCAATTTTATTATTATTTCAAGGTCAAAATCTTAAAAATGTGCATAAAGCTTCACTTTTTTGTTCAACAATATTGTGTAAGAACTTTATGTTATAGAAGTCGAGGTAAATTTTTTAATGTTTCAAGGTCAAAATTTTCAAAATATGCACAAAGTCTGACTGTTTTTGCACGAATTTCATGCGACTTTTCAATACAGTCTTTCAGTTTTCTTTCTACTTTCACACAAGTTTTTTTTGGGATCATCTTTTCTATACTTAAAACGATGTAAAATCTAAAAATCTTTCATTCCCATGATCCAAAAGGTCTGCTTGACAGCTGTGGTGTGTGACGTCATTTGAGAGAACATAGCATGAATTGTGTGAATTTTGACAGTTTGACGTCATCCAAGCGAAATTTTATGTGAAAAAATAAATAAAATGGCGGCAGTATTTAATTCTCGAGCAGACCTTTAAAATTTGGATCTTATTTCGTACCAGAAACATTAAACAACAATTTTAAAACGCTTGAAAACATATTGAAGTTCAGGGATAAATTACAAAATTGATAAAATGTCAATTGGGGTCAAAATATTGCAGATTCAATGTGTCATCAAAATTATACCTACAGCTATAACAAATAAACCCACCACACCACTATGAACTGTATTTCATTCACAATATTATGATACAAACTGTCACTTCAACATCTTTAAGTATTGTTGATTGATTACGGTTAACGTTCTATAAATATACATTCTCAATTGCCTGATTTCAGTATGTAATTGATCCAAACGTCAACAAAATAGTCTGACTTTGACCTAACTACCACAGAATCTGCCAATGATCAATTAAACCCCGCAAGTGCTCGCTTTTGTGTACATTGTGTCACAATCATCGCGTTAAACTGGCTCCCATTTCATCACTGCATTGGGTGAAAACTGTGATGATACCATCTGATGAATTTCGACCATCCGGAAGCAATAAAAAATTTCGCAACAACAATCACACCAAATTACTTGTAGTACAGCACCATAATTGTCTGCGAACTGTATACGAAACAACTTGTAAAGTCGTTAAATTTGTTGACATCGATTTCAAATCCTACACAATATTACACATTAACTGCGGTCAAATTGTGTTAAGAAGAAGGGCCCTTGTTTCGCCTCATTATTTCACAATCAAAATGATGCTTGAGATAGAGCTTTAACGACTTTTATAGTGGGAAGCTTCTATGTTTGAGCATTAACATTAAGACACAACGCACACACACACGATAACTCCATTTAAACTGACCTCAATTACTTTCTTATTACCATAATTGAGTAATTATTTGAACCTAATTTAAAGCATAACACACAGTTTCGAGTAACCATATCACTGCGCAATCAAACTTAAAGGTACATTCAACTCATCTGCACATCGTATAACGTGTCACTGCAACCACAATGTGCGAATCGGTTGCAATTTTCAATAGGGTTTGCGTGTTAAATGTGGCAAATTGCAACAATTACACAAAGCGTATCAATATTCATTAAGAGAGTGTTGCAAAAAAATAAAAAATAATCAAGAAGGAAAATCAATATGCATTTGAAAATGAATAGTTTTGTTGCAAAGAAACCACATTAATTGTGTTTTGAAACGACATGGTAAAATATGTTTCTTTATGGAAGCTACTTGATTACACACATTTTCTTTACAATCATTACGCTTTGCTCCATTTTCTTTCTTTATTTACAGCCCATAATATAAATTGATTTTCCCCCACACACACAATAATGTTTGCATTGCAATTAAATTTATTTGGGTCCTTCATATTATAGAGCCAACATGCTTTTATCGACTTCCTGTACTCTAACACAACGAAAAGGATGTGTGCTTAGTGTATAATAGGTGAACGAAGATGGAAATAGAAGAAAATCGGGAACACCATTAAGGACACACAGTAGTGTGGAGTCGAGAGGATTTATTTGAAATGTAATTTGAGAAAACAAAAGATTTGTGGACATTTTGCAAAATGGTTCAACGATATATAATGGTGAAAACACTTTTTTAAAAAGATATTATTATGCTGATAAATTGACAGGATTTATGACGACAAGACATTGAAGGAAATTAGATGATGATTATGATTAGGATTTAGGAACCTAATTTAAATCTTCATCATTATTATTATAGCAGTGTCTTATTAGCTTATTGTAGGATAAAAATAAACGGAAGCAACAAAAAAAGGATACGCAGAAATAGCTTTTGTGTGTGCAAGGAAAGAAACCGAGAAGAAATTGTTAAATAAATTTCTGTCGTGAACATTCAAAGGCATTGAATCTGTCCTTATTATGTAAAATGTTTGTTACAATCTGTTTAATGGAAATTATGCAAAACCGTATTTTTCAACGGATTTCCTTTGATTAAAAAGTTATTGTTGGACTAAAAGTTGATAATGTTTGCAGGAATAATTCACAAAGTAGGCCATGATAATTGGCAAAATGTTCCGAAAGTACGTAAGTACGGGAACTTTAATATCAACAACGAATTATTTCAATGTTTATTTATTTATTGAAAATTTTTTGAAGTTCAATTATGAAGGCTCTATTTGACGTAATTGTCCTTCACACTTTATGATAAATAAACATTATTCTTAAAATTAAAAAAAAAAGGAAGAGAACCACGAAATAACAAAACAATTAAAACAAATTTCATAAATATCACGATTTTTTTAAATTGGCTGCGTACTAAAAATTAAGTTATTTAGTTAATATGGTCTTGATGTATCTACTAAAAATTAAAAAAAGAATTAAGTACGAGTACTTTAAAATATTATTATAGGCTTAAGTGGCTTAAGTTCGGCTTTAAATTAATTTTATATGCTACAAAAATCAGTTTTAAACACTTAAGAATGCGGTCATTTTAAATGTGAATAAATTTAAATCCATATTTAATTGTATGCTGAAAAAATACTGATTGTGCTAGAAAACAAATGATGTAATCATTTTAACAATAAATCAACTTACTTAGTAGTTAATAATGATTTAACTGCGGAATCATTTACTTATTCAATCACCAGGAAATATTAAAAATACAACAATTATTAATTAAATTGATGTAATTTAGAGAATATGCAATTTTCACATTCCATAAAAGTGCATCATTTAATGCAACTTACCTTGAAAATTTGCCGGATTAATTTCATAAATATAAATAGACGAAAATGACTATGTTTCAAAGTATTCCGGTATTTTATGAATCAGTCCAAATTGCCACTTATAAAGATACATAATCATACACGCTTTGTGTATGCCTACAAGGAACAAACACTTGCCTATGTGTGCAAGCAATTAGCATACAAAATGATACCGCATAAACAGTAATGTTAATGATGAGCTTTGTTCATGCAGATAAGCTGCTTCGGTAACAACGGATAGCTGACATTGAATACAGATGATGATGATTACATAACCTGACAGTGAGCGCTAGTGAATCTGACATCTATTTTCTCATATATGTACTTGTGCATGCTATATTTGTAATAGAGCAAGATGTGTAACGGCGATCGTAACTGAATACGTGAGGAAACGACGTGAATATAATCGAGCAAAGCAAGGAAAGACGGATTGGAGCGGTCAATATACGATAAATCCAATTACGGTGGTAGTTACGATATGAAGCAAATAGCTGCAGAAAAATGTTTACTACACGAGTAGGTACATTAAATATCGACATACATTTGTGTCGCAATTAAATGTCAAGACTCAAGAGCAAGTTGTTCTGCTTAACAGTTCGCCTGTGCAATTACCACCAATAATAATGACAATAATTACTGTAGCCGTAAAAACCTTTGTAGTTTTTGAACGGAACATTTCAATGGAAAAGTTTAAACTAAATGTGTGAAAATACGTGTCACACTTTCATTGGCTGAAATCCAAATGGTGTGTTGCAAAAAAATTAAAAATCTAGATCAATGTTAAAAGGTCTTACCCATTTATGTGCAGAAAAAAAAAGTCAAGTGTTCAAGAAAAATTGTGTCGAAAAATCAGAAATGGTGTGAAAGGGATAATTATTGCAGTAAAAGGACGTTTTTTTTATTTTTTGGAAAGTGTAATTAGCAATAATTAAATTTATTTTCTAAAATTTTGTGGCTCAAGTCGCTTCATAAGTGACTTAAGTGAAATATTTAAATATGACTTAAGATTTTACAGAAGACTTAATAAGAATATTCATTAATTTTATAAAAAAAAAACTTTTAAAACACCTCTCAGTAAAATATTTAGAAACATTAACATAACTGGACCTTGAATGTAAAAATTAAAAACAATCTGTGTCAGAAGAATCGTTCCATTTAATTTTTTAAATAAATCATAACCATAATTAAATTCCCCCAGAAAAGCGTTAAAAATTAGTTTATTGTCCGGATGTTGCACTCATTGCACTCTTCAGCGATTGCACACAATTTCCAGACGAAAATAACAAAACATATAGACAACAACTGTTTTGCAATACAGCTTATTATTGTTGTAACTCACCAGTGAAACCATTCCCCCCCTTGTATTACAGAACACCTATATATTTAAGTGAATGGAAGCGCCGCAACGCCGGACTTTAATGAGGTCCATGCACGCGATTGTCGTGCAATGATATACTCGAGGTTTTGTCACAATCAGCGCTCTGTTGAAACTGTGCACAGCAATTAAGGTGTAAACACTAAAAATAAACACTAAACACAACTGGATCAACTGCCCTATAGGTAGATAGTCTTATATGAATGCACGAAACAGCGCAGACATACAATGTATATGCGGCAATAAACTCACGCCACGAAATGGGGGAGGAACAGAACGCAGGCACAGAGAAACGATATCGCCGCGGCCTTTAGAAATAAACACGCTCGCGCATTTGGCGTGTTCCGTATTGCATTGCAATTGATGGGCCTTTATGTGCTTTATCTCTTCTTTCCTGCAGCGGCGTGCATTCAGTAAGAGTGAATGCTTTTTAATTTTCCACCATTTGCACTTTGAAAGTAAAACAAACAAATACAAAAAAATGCCAACAACAACAACAACTAAAAAAAAATACCTTCGAACCACAAGCTCGACAAGGTTACGAAACTTTTTGTAGAAGCGCAACATAATCATAAGCATGTATAAAGAGGTGAAATACAACAAAAACGACTCTAGTTTCAATGTAGCCATTAACCAGAGGGTGTCCACTGTGCATTGCTCATAGTGCAATGCTGCACAGAGGAATTATATGGTGACAATATTGGATTCAAAATAAAAAAAGGAAAAAAAAAGTCAGGGAGAGTCATTTAAAACTGTTAAAACGTAAATTGCGTTTTGGAAATCGGAATCATTGACAAATTTAAATATGACATCCTTTGACTTTTTTGAAAATATTTTTGGTGTCACCTGATGATTTTATTTGAAACCCCCATTAAAAACGACGAAAAACGTTTTTCAAAAAATTTTAAAAAAATCTACAGAATTAAATTAAGGAACACCAAAATCGTTGGAACCGCTTTAGAGATTTATTTAGTTGAACCAATTAAAATTAATGGTATTAATGTAATGTTGACATACATTTTATTGACAATATTATTGATCACCTTTAAGGATGATCAATAATATTGTCCATAAGCAACACTTTTAGCGAAATCGTTGAAGCCGTTTTCGAGATTTATTAAATTGAAACAATTAAAATTGATTGTATTGGCTACCAACTTGGCATACATTTTATTGTCAATATTATTGATCATCCCTAAAGGTGATCAATAATATCATCAATAAAAAAACACTTTCAGCGTTGCCAGAATTGAAAAGTCGGCTTCCGTATGGCTGGTAGTATTTATTTAAAGCAAAAACAAACTATGCATTATAAAACGGCATGCGAAACACAAACGCAAGAAGAGTTGAACAACTGTCCCCGATTGACAGGGGGTGGTCATTCACGTGCTTGCGTTAAAATTCAAACCATGTGCGTACTGCACACATAACATTTTTGTAATAAAGTTACAGCTTGTTTATGCAAGCAGCTACGTTGTCCGAAGTAACATACAATTTTTTTTTATTTTCATTTATACAACACACGGCATTCGTCCGCTCTTGAGACTTCATCGCCTTGTCCGCTACACTTGAGAATTGTAACCGATGGAGCCAGCAAATTTACTATAGTCTTTTCTATACCTTTATAGTATGTGTGTGTAATAAGTATTAAAATTGTAAAAAGAAGAGAGTAAGTATAAGCGAGTCAGCCGATCGTACGGCTTCTTGTCTTGACGTTGTGTCCACTTCGCCGTCACATTCACTCCCAAGATATAATTGATGGGAACTTTCTTTTATCGCGTTTATATTATATGGTGGCAAATTGATACTTTTATTACTCTGCACTTTTACGAGTTTCATTGAAAAAGCCCTTTCTAAGCGTACATTACAAATTTTAATTGGACCAACCTTTCAATTGTTGTGTGATGTCCATACTAATTTATGACTAACTAATTTATGTCGCCAGCTGGAACTATACTACGGCAATGATTGACAACAGTGATTCTGCATTTCAATTAATTCTATTAACGGTCGTAAAAGCCCTATGACCTATAACGTTTGTGTGTGCACTTTTTATAGCCCCCATCTGATCACAAAGATTTATTGTTGTGTTCTCAGAAGTTGCTTTAACAAACATGTGACTTGAATTTTGATTGTTTATTTATAAAACAGCTCTTTTGTGCAAAATGAAGACTTTTATAGTAAAAGTTTGGCCCTAATCTTCTTAATTTCCGTTTCTTGAATACAAATTGGGAAGGAGGTTCGATATATAAGCGAGGAGAAGGCATAAGTTATTTGGATCGATTTTATTAAATGGCGATTTAAACTCAACTGTTGAAGATCAACAAATTGTTTCAACTTTTATTTATTTATTGAAAAATTTTTGAACTTCAATTATGGAGACTCTATTTGAATTAAGTGTCCTTTACCCAATCATTTATGATGAAGGAACATTGTCTTCAAAATTTTAAGTTAAAAACAAGAAGAGGATTTTTCGTCCTGCACGAAGTATTTAACAAAATATTTAAAACAAATTTCACTAATATGACGATTTTGGTAAATTTTTTGGCTGCGTACTAAAAATTAAGTAAGTTAGTTAGTTAGTTAACATGGTCTTGTTGTATCTACTTTAAAAACTAAAAAAAAACAATAAATTCTTTTTTTTTAGAATTGGCTGCGTACTAAAATTAAGTTAATTAGTTAACAAGAACTTGATGTATCTTCTCCAAAAATTAAAAAAATTATTTAATTTTTGAAAATCAATAACGAGAGAAAAACCACCTGTCAAAACGTGTTCTTTACACAAGAATATTACAAACCACATAATATAAAGAATCATGTAACATCGTTAATTGTAAAGCATTAATTTCTACAGTGCATACTTATTCTTGGAAATAATTTTAATAACTTTTGCAACCTCATTCTCTTGCTCATTTCAATTTATACGCAATTGAGTTTGAATGACGCCATCAAAACGACGTAGCACCAAGCACCGAATTAATTAAGAAACCCTATTGATTTTCTGCATATAAAGAACCGTCAAATCAACAGTAGGTGTATAGTTAGTCAAGTTATGTTCATTTTATAAATACATACACAATACAATATTGTGTAGAAGCAGATTTTGCACGTTGAGCAAAGATTAAGCACGATTCGATACAATTTTCTGAATACAGTTTACATTTTGCCACAACCCCTTGTCACCATGCTATAACAGCTAACTGCGCCAATTGCTTTGCTTATTGTGCAAAAATGGGAAAGTCATCACTAAAATCCATCAGCAGGAGCATTAAGTTACGTCAATGCGAATTGTGTCACACCATACGGAGCGCAACTAAAACTTGGAGCGCATCTGTTTCACCTTCTTTTTTTCCATCCAATATTACACACTTTTAAATTCTTTTGGTCTCATTTTCAATTAAGGCTCCCATGTATTTATTTCACATGGCAGCCTGCAGGGCGATTGTTAAAATTGTTAGCGCCGTCTTAGACATTATGTTTCCCCCGCCCTTTTAAAAAAAAACAGCATTTTATTTTTCACATTAAAATACATTCTAAAATAAACAGAAGATAATTTAACAGCTGACGAAACGTTGATTAGATGATCCGGATCGTCAAATTGAGGCACTACACGCACATATAAGTAATAGCGTCTCGTGCGGCACATTTATTTCGACCATCTTAAGATTACATAGAATAAAATGTGCTCTATAGTAAGAAAATATGCGTAAAACACAACTCACAAGGTGAATAAATTTAATTAAAACTGAAAATTGTGTGACAGTACTTACTTAGCGAAGATCTGTTCACAGTGAAGCAATTAAAATGATGCGTCTGGTGAGTACGTGCAATGGAAATAAAACAACACGATTGATGTTGTTGAAATATTATGTTCAGCTTCAGCGAGACTTCAAAATAATACGCGAGGAATGCAAGCTTGACAAATGTTTAATGTACAAATTCTCGTCGTTAAGTATTATTGTGCCTTTTAAACAGCCCCATCCGGATTTGAGTGTCGCCTCAATGAGCGCGCGCGCCACAACGTGGATAAGAATTCAGATTTTAGCAGCTGCTGGGATGCATTATGAATAGGCTGTATTTGGTCTGTGTTGGAACTGAAGATACAACAATACACGTGCACACGTTTTTAGGTAGCGTCTTGAAGTAGATGTACACAAAAGCGTGTAATGCGTCCTATTGTATTTGGGAGACTGTGCGCCATGGGGGAAATCAAGTATTTGTGATTAATGGAACAACTGCAGTAAAGTAACTCAATGCACATTTTATTTTTAAATAAGACGGCATTATTGCAAATTTTCTATAATTTGTAATTATCTACGGTGAGACTCAATAATAACCGGTTTTCATTGAAATTCATAAAGCGAACAAAATTAACACTGACTTAATTTTGAAATCATTTACTTTGAATTTGAGCCGCCAAAGTGAAGCGCATTTATCCGAACAGGGAAATAATAATTGTACAATAACTCGAAAACGGCTCTAATGATTTTGAATGAATCTTTACATGAAAATTTCAAATAAATTAAATTTACTTCGTGGAATAACATTTCTGAGAAGTTTCAAAATGGCCCTTAATTTTTTCCATGTCTTCCCAGATAAAATTTAAAAAAAAAAATCACAGCAAATTATTAAAGTCAAAACAAAATGCCGCTCCAAAAAAATCTCCAAGAATAGACAAGATCCCCATTAAAATGCCTAATCAAATAAAGCGTTCCATTCATTTCATTGCTCATACTGTTTACTTCATTGATGGATGCGCTTTAGACAATAAATGCTTTTCAAGGAAAAGCTGTTTACAAACAAAATGAAACAAATGTCTCAGGGGCAATGTAAAGAAACGAGTTTAATTTAAAATTTCATACAATAAAAATTGACGTTAAATTAAATTAAGTTTTGTGAAATAAATGTTGTTTAATAAACAATAAATATTGGAGCCAGGACATTCCACTAAAAAGGATTATGAGCTGTTTGTCATCTTGTTAGTTTAAACTTAAACTGTGTCTGTTAAACTTAGTCGAAAGTGGAACAGAATTAAATGTAAATACGCCAAATTGGTGATAAAATGTCTTGTGGATAATTCATCAAAGCATGGAGCGATACTAAGACTGTTAAATTGGGTAGTAACAAGTTACGGACTTTTCGTGAAGCACCTTAAAATATTAAAGTAGCACAAGAAGGAAATTGAAGACTGCGTGAGGGTGTTTTTTTTAAGAGTGGTAGAACTTACAGAAGCGTTCATTCTCAAACGTTCTGCCCTCACTGTTTGACATTTACCATTTATGATTACCCACATACACAATCCTTAAAAACTGTACCTAATTAACAAATCCATTCATCATTTTCACACATTTACCCGTATAATTTGCACCTGTCTTCATAATAGACAGCATAACAATTTGTCTACCCTTCTTGCAAGCAAAAATACAAAAAGAAACACACTTGACATTATTAATTATTGTTTGATGCTTCCCACACACATCAATGTCGCGAATTGCAAGAGTTGCTTGACTCAAAAATGAAAAGGCGACCCCCTTCATCGTGTTATCAGGTGACACAGTCTTCATTGTATAAAGCTCATCCGCGACTTCGATATATTCACGATGTACTCGTGTGTTGACGTGTACCAAGGGCATTTTTTTTTATAAAAAAAAGGTTGTTGAAAAAAACGGCATTCAATTTGGTTCAAATACAGTCGATTATCGATTTTCCAACCTCAATTATTATGGAATTGAAAAGAGCACTCCTAGGCATCAGTTCGAAAACAATTTAAAATACCATAATTTAATATAATGCACTTGCGGAAATTTTTGGATAGTTCATGTTATCAAAGGTTTCGTGATCATGTTACAGAGACCCTAATGTAAATATTTTCAAGGTCACGTTACTAGGTGGTTTTTGTCACCGAACTGAAAATTTTATTTAAAGGGACATCTTTTTGTATAAAATAATAAAGAAAAAAGCAGTGTTGGCAACCAAAAATTGGGTTAAGAGGAAAATCAGTTACGATTTCACATGTCACTTATTAGTTAAAATACTTTTTATAAATTACAATAAATTCAATTGCATGATTTCAATTGCATTTTTTATATCATTCATTTTGTTTTTTATTTTATTTCCAAATAAATTTGAATTCTCTACTCCTCTCATACATATTTTCCTTTCGAAAAATCCCAACCGATAACCGTGAAGAACTTTTGTTTTAATTAGTTCACGTTATCACGAATGTACTGTAATTTAATATTTTTAGAAACAAAATATCTTAATATTGCAAAAAAATTAAAAGTACAACAAAAAACATGGAAATCGAGTTTCTACTGTACAATAAATTATTTTATATGCCAACATAGTTTTCTGTTTTCAAAGATATTTTCCATTTCCTATAAGAAGACCTAAATGGAATTATCGTCAAGAAAAAAATCCTCTTCGGATGAAAGTGAACTTATACAAAAATGTGAGGGCTGGTGGATGAAGGAACATAAATAAATATAGAACGAACAGGTTTTAAAGACGAAAAATACTTCAGTGCACAATTCTTTGATGTACACTGGAGCATAAAAGAGATAAACTTAAAGGAGCTGCCATTTTATGAATGCAATAGGAAGAACATATATGTACCACCAACCAATCAATTCAATTTGAATGACAATTGACAAGCGTGATGAGTCTCTCCGCCTTAAACAGTGTACGGTAATGCACGACAAACCCATGATTTTAAATAGAATTGTAGTAGAAATTAATAATTACTATAATCGCGCCGCATGTGACGTTTTACAACAACCGGAACATCAACAATTACACACATAAATAATTGTTAGATGTGTGAAGAATGTTGAATTGTACAGAAATGAAGAAGAAGCAACTCAAATCCTCGTATCAATTATTGATTTTTCCTTTTCACAAACTATTTTTCCGGTGTTATTTTGAGGTTTGTTTGGCTTTTCATTCAATTCATTCATATGATGACGACGACGACGTCATTTTCTATATCAATATTCTTCTGTAGTATAATGTTTACAATTGTGCGTGTAAAATATGTATTTTTTTGTATGGTTGTAAGGCGCAGTGTGCAGTGTGCAGTGTGCACTGTGTTGTGTGCATTTTATAAAAAGACCGCTCGGTTCTATGGGTGTTTATATCTGCGCTTGAGTACGCTCTTGTCAAACATAAATTCATTGTGCAACTGTTTCCATGTTGTGTTGTGTGTAAAAAGCGAAATAAAAAACGAATAAGTAAGTGAAAAAAAAAAAAATGCATATGGTTCCCCCGGAAGGGAGTTGCTTGACTCCAATTGTATGCTAAGTAAACGGGTTGCGATCGTATCCACCATAATATTTATTCGATGTACATGTATGGAAGTGCAGCGCTTTCAAACTTTGATTATTATTAGATTCTATTGTCGACGAGTTATCACTTCATCAAGCAGGCCATCAAGATCATGCCAGAATAACGTGATTGTCATGTTAAAATCAAGTAAAATTCTTTTCCTTCCTTTTTAAATTTTTTTTTTGCTGTGGTTAAGTGAACTTTTCCGCAGATACGGATCACCGATCGCTGTGCTTTTAAAAGCATAATGTTATGTACAATGTTGGAAACTGTGTTTTACACACACGGAGTAAAGGTTTTACATAACACGTTTCCATTAAAAGTTGTACACATTATGTTTAGTAAGTATATCGGTTACTTAAAAGCAAACTCTATTTTCGTTGCCTTACGTAAGTATATTTTTAAATCAGACCAACATTAAAACACGTAAGGCACAAAAACACACAGTCAAAACAAATAGGTAGCATCTTTCAAGTGCACGCACTTAAATATATTATGGAAAGAGTGTGAATAATGCGCTATATGTGAGATAAGTCGAAACAATGCGCGTGAAAAACACATAATCTCGATTACCCCTCATAAATATGAAGACGTTATACTTTTAATATGCCAATAGTGTGCTGTTACGCCGACCTATAATACTCTAAGACGCCGGCAGCAATATGTTAAATTACCTACTTGTTGTAAAAGTTTAAGTCTCCTTCTTTACGTCACGCATATCTAGTTGATGTAACGATATAAAATCACTACACGTAATTGCACATTAAGATTAAGACCATATTAATGGTTAATTCAGCACCAAAATTATGAATTTAATTTGATACAAGTGTATGATATTATATGTAAAGCAATAAGCTAAAATATGATGCAGCATAAAATTCATAAAACTAATCTAATCATTAAATCCGCCTTCCGCATTGCTCCCTCTTGATATCTTAAATATACCTACAGAGTTTGAAGGCAGCCGAACAGGAATGAATTAAATTAATATATGGGTACCTACTACCTATACTCCAAAAAAAAAAAAAATCATGGAAGGGAGAACCTCGTTGGACTTTACATACGATGTAATACAAAATTGAACTTTTTTTTTAAATTAAAATATTGGATTTGAGACTAATTTTCAGAGTTCTGACCTTGAAATCCTAAATTTTTGGCCTTGATATTTTATGCAAAATGGTTTTGGATGTATAACTACAAAGTTGTGAAATATTATTTCCCTAAATATGCAAGGTTTCTGTAAGTTGTGACTTTTAAAATAATTATATACACTGCAGGGAAATCAACAGAATACTTTGTAATAAACGTTATTCAAGACGTTCGTCAAAATCAGAAAAATAAATTTAAAAACATTACGTCATTTTAGAGAAAAAATAATAATTTTAGACCTTGAAAATAAAGTTTCTCGCTTAAGTACAAAACGTAAGTGTAACGTGGCAAAAATCGATCAAATAAAAAATAAAAAACACAATTTTAAATTTTGTACTTAAGAGAGTACTTTCCAAAAAAAAAAAAAAAAAATACACCCAATTCTGTTTTTAGTTTTTACACGGCTTTCTTTTAAACAGTTTTGATTTAACACAAAAAAAAAATTAATTCCATTTTTACACAATTTCATTTGATTTACAACGATTAATTTAAAGAAAAATATTTGTATTTCACTTCTTTTTTACACATTTTTTTCTAAACTACCTGTAAAAACAAAATTTTAAAATTTTTTAAAACTTAAGCTACGATTATAAAACTTAAGTATTCCCCACTTTTTCCAAACTATATATTCTACTACAAAGTTTAAAAAAAAGGAATTACAAGACTTATAAACACTCCAGCATAATGATCGCACATATAAAGTAACAAAAACAACAACAACAACAGCAACAAAATATTCAAAAATAAACATAATATGTATTATAGATTCAGTATTCAGATTTTGCTGAGTTGTTTCTTACAGCATGCTTTTTCAGATAGCTCAACAATAATTTTCCACATAATACAAATACATACGAGTATATTATATGTGGTAACTATATTATGTGCACGTTTATGTTTCGCTAGCGGTTTTCATTATGCTCTTTATTTTCTTGTGATGAAAAAAAAATGGCCACATTTTCCCCACAGTTTTCTCCCCGTTGCTGTGGGCCAAATCTCATTTATATACGAATAGTTATTATGCCATGCTGCAATGCAACTAAAACTAGTGTGCTGAGTGTAAATGTGTGCTAAGTCAATGACATTCAGAAAGCATATATTCATTTGTGTGCTTGTATATTGATACAGATGAACGTACATGATGCATTTTATGATGTATATATGTAATATGGGATAGTGCGGGAATATGTGGAGAAAGGATCGATGTTTCACATAAACAAATATTTCATAAGAATGAGTTTTCCATCTACTTTTTGTGGAGTTTTCAGAAAATTGTAAACTACAAGTTGTTGTTCTGGATCTCGAGACTTGAAGTGTTAAAAGTGTGAGTCTATTTTTTAGATTAAAGAGGAAATGTCAAGGATAAAAAGAATCACGATGAACATTGAACATTTTTAATACTTTAAATTATAAATAAAAAAAAATTATTATGGAACATTTTATTTGTTTTAAATCAAGGAAATTCTTTATACAAATTTTTTTTTAAACAATAAAGGACATTTTAGAAATCGCGTTTAATACTTTAAAATAAATAAGAATTAAAAAAATAAAAGAATCGCTCAATGAGACGAAAAAAAAAACAAAAAAATGGGTGGCGAGGGACGACTAACAATAAGTGGGTTGTTTCTATCGCATAATTGGATGTTATAAAAATTATGCCAACGTTGGAACTAAATAAGTAAGAGGTAAAGGATCTAAATTAAGTAAAAATGAACTTTTACGAAATATATTGACCATAGAAAAAATGAAAGTTAACCAAAAAGAAAGGTTAAAAAAGAAAAATTATTCTAAAAATCCGGGTCTAATGTAATTTGATCTTAAAAAAAATCCTAAGTTACTTTACATTAATTTTAAGGCATTAAATTATGACTTAACGATTTTTAAACAATTTGAAAAAAAAACAAAGGGCTTAAACTAGAAACAACAGCCACAACGCGAGGTATTCCTGTCAATTTAACGCTTCCAACTGTACACGTTCAGTAGCATAGACGTGCATACATACAAAAAAATATGCGTTCTTTAAGAATCGAGAGCAAAATGAGAAAATAAATGAAATGTGTAAACAAAGCGCAGAAAATAAATAGACGTGTTGTGTGCAACAAAATAGAACAGAAGGAAAAGTTCAGGAAGAGACCAACGTTTTTCGTTTTTTTTTTTTTTGGGAATCATCACGTTTTACTAGTCCAATTTTTTTTCATTCTCATCTTAAAGCCTTGCCCGCAGATAACACGAAATGCTCACTAAATGATTTTTCAATACAAAATTTAACAGCTTGGTGAAATGTTTTGTACAAGAATTATATAATTTTGAGAGCATTTCGTGTGATCTACGGGCTATAGGCTAAATACGTGTAAAGGGTAAATTGGAATAGGTAGACAAATACAACTTTTATTAACTCAACAATCCCGGACACAGGCAAGCAGCACATTAGATGTTGGCGGATGCGATTTGGCCCAAGCTTAGTGCTTTCAGTGTGCGTCGTCTATTTGTTACACGTATTTAAAAATAAAGTCAGCTGTATATTTTTAACATGGGGATTGGGGAGGGAGCAAAATGTGATTTGTGACTTAATTTTGTGATAATTTTCGAAAATGTGTGCTAAAGAACTCATTAACTCATTTTTCAAAATGCGCTCCAGAATGGAACATCACACGACAAACAAATCACTTTCCATACAAACATTAAATTCCCAAAAAAAAAAACAAAAATTAAAAAACACATGATCGTATATTTGCCTAATGGCTTCAATGTGGCTGCAGTGTTTGTTGATGGTCACTTGACAAACTGGCAGACTGTCGTGAAATGTTATGTGCGAGCATGAAATCAAAGAACCGCGACATTAAAAAAAAATGGTTGGTTTTTGTTAACGATTTGTTTGTTTCGTTTTTCACAACTTAAACGAAACCATGCCGGCCCTTATAGTCCGGGGGATAAAAATGATGGCGTACAAAGAGAGCGAGTGACCCAGACGCAAGCCACACTCGCCACTTCCAATCCAAAGCACATAATATTGTTTGAATATAAAGTAAATTAAAGTTAGGCTTACTTATTGTATATCTGTTTTAAGCATTTTAAGCAAATTTGCGCCGCCATTGACTCATGCCCGATATGATTATGCTAATGGGGGAGCCGCCGCATAAATTAAAACTTTATAATCTGAGAGAAAATGACAATTGATTGCTTTGTTCCGTTGTTGTGTATTTGGTTTCTAAACGTTGCGTTGCGTTCACTGAGACAAGACATATTATTTTGTTTGCATTACTATTCATGCTTCAATACTTTATTCGACATATTGTGCGCTGAGATTAGGGACTCATGGGAACTGGGTGTGTATTTAACAAGTAGGTTTAATGTAATTGCATTTATGATTAATTAATTAACCAAATCTCACCCACTTATTATGGTAAATTAATCGTAAATGTTGTTGGATTTAAATGTTTAGTCTGCAAAGATTCAGTAAATTAATATTAAAACTAATTTGTTTGCAAAATATTGTAATTTGTAGCTAATATTTTAATAGCAAGGGAATAACTGAAATTGAAACCAGATTTAATGGACTAGTTGATGGATCGCATCATTTAAAATTTAAAAAAAAAAATTGTTCACCTTGAAGAAAAAAAATTTTTGCATTAGACGCGTTCTATTCTATTGAAAACCTTCACTATCTCAGTCAATCAAATAATTTTTTAACAATTCACGGAGAAAATAAACAAATCTTATTCGTCGACTAAAACCAAATTATTACCTTTATGAGAATAAAAAGGAGTAACTCGATAAATTTTATGAAATTAAAGATGAAGATAAATCGGGTTGATGAATTAATTATTATTTAACACAGCTAACATTATAATCAAGGTTAAATTAGAAAAAATTAATAAAAAAATCCATGGCAACTGTATTTTTAATTTAGAACGATGCGGTGACATTAAACATCAAGATATGATATAATATGTAATAGGAAGTGTAATTTAATACCATAACCATATAAATTAGCGTTGAAGATTTTATTATTAGCACGATTAAGAGACAATTTAAAATATTACGTTAATTATTGTCACTTAATCGTGCTAATAATAAAATAATTAACGTTAAAAAAGGTGTCAATTACAATTTGCATCATTTTTTACTGTTTAATAACTTGTTTTTGTGTATAGTAGTAGATTTCCATATTTTCGTTAAGTAATAAAGAAAAATGATTTGCATGAGTAAAAAACAAAACATTTAGGTTTTAGAATTTACTGGAAACAGCGAGCTATATAGTATAATTTTAAATTCTTATAATCTGTACATTTTTTAATTTATTGCAATTTTTTATTTTTTTTTTGCAAATTGTTACTCAGCTTTTATCAACATGCTAATTAATCTGACTTTACAAAGCCCTTGAAATATACAGTTGGCTTTTTCAAATTATGTCGACTAACTAAAATGCTCGTAATTTTTATTTATATGAAAGTAAATAAAGAAATTCCACAAAGTGAACCAAATGGTTGCGATAAGAACAATGCAAATATGCTGAACTTATAATTTGGCTTTGCTGATAGAACCTAATCTCATATTGCCTGCAAGTGACGCGCATTACATAAACCATATTGTAAAATGAAGGTCGAAATTATACAAAAAAAAGAAGCACAATTTATATTACAAAAAGGCGTCCATTTCAAATCAACAGGGCAACATTGCACAAAATCATGTTGTGCCATGGCTTTTGCATTATTCGAAATAAAGTAGGTACACACACCCATAAGCATAACATTAAATTGCAAACATCCAGCTGCACATTTTCAAGAAGTGAATAAAACCCCAAAACGTGTCACTGACGGAAATGCTGCGATTAATAAACATACTATGGACGTTGCCACAACATTACTTTACATTTGACAATGACTTTGCCGGCCGTGATTATGTTTATTTTGTTCATTTTATTGTCACCTTATCAGACGGCAGTGCAATAAAACGTTATAACTGTATTGTCATCACACAACGGAACATTAAAACAAGCCCATTAAAATGTACCGGTCACCTGAACGCGCACTGTATTGTGATTATGTATGCATTTTATTGTGTTTCGTGGTTATAGTTATTTGCCAAATTTGAGTGAAAAACCGTTACATGTTTTATAAGCATTTTTACGATCCACAAAATGCAATAACAACAATTAACTTTGCAGTGATTTGTGTGTGTCTTCTTTGGTCATTTTACACCTTTTGTTACACACAATTTGATAAACAGCAACTACACAATATCCATGCGTTTAATTGAAGCGGAAAATAATCAAGGAAACGCTTTGACATTTGAATTGAAATGCGCCGATTGAATAAACCGACTTTACACACCGCCATATTTCCGGTGGATTGCGCTCAATTTAACCCTCATAGACACACTTTTATAAATAGAAATATGCACAATATTATAAACAAAATTGATACATTACAAAATAAACTGTTTTTAAAAAAAATATTTAAATGAATCACGTTTTATGGGCGTTTTGTATTCATTCTGGGCGCATTAAAATGGCGCAAATGTTTATAAATCTCAATATTTCCGCATGTACATATTTTGATTACAATTAATCATAAAAAAAAGGAGAATCGCATCCAACATTGTGGCTTCTGCAGAGTGCATTCCAATTGGTCTGCAGAAACTACACATAATTTGATATGGTTGATGTCAAACGTAATTGCATGCTGACGAAATTAAATTAAAGAACTACAAAGTGCATCCGACACAGCGGTTGTATGCACTCTCGTCCTGTACGGACTTGCGCATTCAAACGCGACTATGTTTTACTAGTTAGTTATTTAACTATGATTGTACGTGGTGGGAAGTGGCACAGACAAAAAGAGGGAAGGGGGAGTGGAGCCCAAGTCTCCAAGTTATAACCCGAATTGCAGCAACAATTCACAATTGCTCACGAAAATGTGTGCGACGAAATTATATACATAGTTACACTGCACGGAAAAAGGGTTGCACAACAAATCAATCGTCGACTTGTCATGTTTATAGATAAACAACATAGACAGTTTGTTATTGTAATAACTGCGTAAAAAGAATAATAAAATATCATTTCTATCCGACAATCATTTCGTGTATAAACATCGGTACTATTTCATAATGCATTTTTTTCCTTTTGTTTCAGTTAATCTTTTGTTTCCAATAAGCTGCGTTTTTAATTGTTGTATTAATTATTGATAGCATTTTTAATGTATTTTAAACAAGTAATAGGCGTGTGTGTATATACTTTCAGTGAAACATTTTAATGTGTGACTGATAGTAGAAACATATGATTAAGAAATGTGTACAGCGCAATCATTTGCGAGTAAGTACTTAACTACTATGACAACAATTGCGTTGTTATATGGGACTTAAAAGAAATTACAGATATCGATAAATAACCTAATTACTTTAATTTACAACTCACGCGTTGTTTTTTTGAGGGAAAATGGGGACAATTTATCAACAATAAATAATAATAACTCATTTTAATGTTACAGGATATCTTGAATTTAATTGGAAAGTTGTGTGTGGAAAATTTGCAATCACTATACTCTTATGGTTAAATACAAATTATTAATTAAATTTTATTTTAAGCTTGACGTTTTTGAAACTTATGAGATAGCGCATACTTAAGTAATTTTGCAAAACATTTCAAGTCATTTTTCAAGGTCAAATTGTTTTCTCTCATGCAAGGACTGCACTTTTTTTTTTGAAATGAGCAACATGATAAATACACCTACGAGATGAATAAGTTTTTAAAGTTTTTGAGATCTTTTTCAAGGTCAAAAAATTGTTTTTCTAAATTGACGACAAATTTCTATTCGTTAATTTTTTTACAATTTTATTTTGATTCCTTTTTGATATTATGTCTACGGAATTTTACATTTGCAGGGCTTTTTAATTATATCCGACTGCAATACTTTATAAGAAGATATCGTTGCAGATGAGTCATCAGATAAGATCACCCTACTTGTTAAAAAAGCAAATAATAGCCCATTAAGTACAGGAAACCCTTTTTTTTGCAATAACAAAGTAAGTAATTGAAAAACTTTGTATGAGATCAATAAAAACCTTTAATCACAAACTCAGCCACATGTTTCATTCTGAAAGGAAGTTGAGCAAAAATAAATCTACAAAATTAAAGACACACCGCATTAAAACCAATCAATTCGCGTCTCTCATTCCGTTCCAATGTTCTACAAAGCAGCATAAACAATAATATAAGACCACAAAAAATGGCATAACAAAATGAAATGAAATAGCAACGACAATGACCCACAGGTAGAGAGAACCGATTTCTAAACAAATAAAAATGCTCAACACAAAATCAAGAATTACCGTAAAACGAAACAACACATAAAACGATCAATGGCGCAAAATGAAACAGTATTTCATATACGTGCAAAAAGTGATCACAATAAACTGTAAAACAGCTGCAAATATCAGGAGTCACAACATAAAAAACTCTGACGACTTATTGCTGTGTGAGTAAAGTTAACTGATTTTGTGCAATTTAAAAAATGCTCCAATTAGGAGTAGAATTTTTGTGGTTCAGTGTCAAGACTCACAAATGCGTATTGCGTACTATGTTAATGAGACCAAATAAAATGTTAACCCATGAGGTTTTGAAGACACAAGTCGAAAGAACAAAATTATTAAAATAATTAACACGATTAGTATATTCATTGTGACCAGGCATAATATGCGTCTAATGAATGTGGCGCCATTGCATTGGCGACATGTTATGTTATTTATGTACTTTAGATGATTTGCGGTGATCAATTTAAAATTCAATGTGATTTGGGCATTGAGTCTCTTCTATATTGGTAAGGGATCAGTGAAATCTTATGATTTTTTAAGAACTAATAAGTTTATCACTTTCATTTAAAATAATTACATAGGTCAATATTTTTTACTAATCATTAATTTTAATAGAAAATATTGACAATATTTTAACGATTTGCCGCTTTTTTTTTTTTTGCAAAATTTTTAAATCAAACCATTTGGAAGGATCAAGAAAGGGAATTACATATTAATCGAAAAATAAATTAACTGAATTTGTTTTATGTTAACAATTTATTGAATTTAAACCCAAATCAGTAATAAGTAAGACTGTTCCTAGAATCCTTTGTCCTTAACAACGTTATGTCTACTATTTATTTTTTTATTTTGCAGAAATAAGCAGAATCCAATTAATGTCTTTTCTGATTTAATTACGAGAATCCACTGAGTTTCTTTATATAGATCTTCACATAAAATATAGAGAGGTATTATATTTTAAGAAAATAATCAATTAGTTCAATCACATTTATTCTATAACCGTTATAGTATAATGTATTCTAGCTCCTTTGTGTATAAATAAAATTCTCAAACCATCTCAGACATCGATTGGTACCGTTATAAATTTTAATTAGTTCCACACGGACAGATAAATCTTTGCTGCTGCATAACTAAATAGATTCTAAGCCGACATTCTGCACAATTTTAAATTAATGTGTATTAATAAAAATCGATCTAAGTATGAACGAAAAACATTCTTCAATAAAACGACCAAAACAAAAAATAAAAAGGGGCACATTTTGAACTCACCTTCAAGTCGTAGATGATTTGTTGAAAGAGACTGCCGATTGCAGTCCCATCACGTTCCAAATTAATATCCATTTTGAGATGTTGCTAATATTTTGCCTTCTTCACGGGTGGACAGGTTTCTATCTATCCCGCTACGGTAAATCCTTGACTTTGTTAAAAGTCAACCACTTAAAAATTTGTGTTGGGTTGCGTGTTTTAATTATTACCACCGATGAAGATTTGAAACTCTTCTCGTTTGTATTCAATAAATTGATCTTTTTTTTTTCTATTTTTTTATCAAACAGTCACTTTATTTGAATTAATTAACTTCATTTTGGCAAATGTCATTTTCGTTATCACTTGGCTGCGCGTTTTTTGAATTTAATTTGGCTAAATTTATAATTTTTTTAAATTTTATTATTTTTTAACACATTTGTTGAGAAAAGCTGAAATTTTTAATAATTAATTTATGACTACGGTACACTGAATAAAAAATGTGGAAAACTTGAATTAAGTGTAACCCGCACAGTACACTTAAAAAGAAAACCGAAAAACAGGAGCAGAAGGAATCACACAAAAAAGGATAAAAGGAGACAACAAAAAAAGGTGAACGCCATTGAATGTATAATCCAGGTTTTACAACAATTTTCATCGGCTTCTCAAATTACACACATAGAACTAGCGTTGTCTGCTAAGATTCAAAATTAATTACCGGCTCACAAATCGGATAAATTTAACTCCAAACTAATAAGAACGCAATTTTAAGCGTTAAGTTGCACAAAGAACAATAATTGCAGTTAACATACACACAAAATAAATGGCCGACATTTGTATGTTGCTGTCGCCCTTTTTGTGTTGTTCTGCTGCTGCTGCCGCTGCTGGTGGTGGTGGTTGCGTTTTGTGTGCCTTCCCTTCCCTTCGACTCAATTATTGTACCCCGCTCCTGTACTCCGGTAGAATAAGCGCGGTCGCAACAATTTCCGCATGCACGCATTAACGGTATTATTAATCACAGCAAAATTTACAGTACACTTGGCGATGGCCACTTTTTGCTTTTAATTGAGTTTAAAAGCCGCTTTTTTATGATTTATTTTGGTAGGATTCTTTAATACGGGTGGTGTCTAAGTTACGCGCACAATTGCAGGGTGCAGGGCGCATTTACCAAAACAGAATCGTAGACGGAAGAAATTTTCCGATTTGTGTGTCGGTGACTGCAAAAAACCACTGCCAAGAACATGCGATTCACTTTGTCTGGCAATTTGAAAAATTACTTTTAAATTTTTTTAATTATACCTGCAAACATTTCACAACACACTACAGTTGATCCGGAGATTTTACAGATATTTTTAATTGATGTGTTTTGATTACTTTAGAAAAATTAATAACTGTGAAATTGCACGCGGAACAAAACACACTCACGCTTTTTTCTTCGACACAACTCGACTGAAAAACATCGTCTGAAAATTTTGGATTTTGCCATCAACCTTTTTCTGAAGCAAATCTGTGATTGGTGTGAGACAGACTGACTTAATTGACATCTGGCAAATTACAGCTATCTCACTCTAATGTAAATGTCGATTAGTTTCAACTGAACATTCAAAAGTATCGATTAAAAATAAAGTATTCAATTCTTGCGTCTCATATTTTCAACACAAAAACTGATAAAATAAATTAAAAATGTTTGATAAATATATTGGGTATCACTGTAAATTCATTTTATTTTTAATGCAAAATTTAAATTATATCATATATAACAGCCAATATTTAAAACTAATCGATCATTATGCCGTTTTCCAATACTCTGCCGAGTATAACAGTTCATTTTTAAATAAAATTTGAACTGTCAAATGTCAAACGGAATTGCGAAATTTTAATGTTATTGATAAAAAGAATAGTTCAATTTGCACTGGAAACTAATTCGAGTTATTTCTTGTTTTTTTGCAATATTTTTTTGCAAAATATCCATTAAATTGTATTAAAATAACATAACAATAAAGCCATTGCATTGTTCACACCAATCAAAGGATATAATACAAACGTTGTGCCAAATGATAGAGACCACAGAACCCTACACATATAATTTACTACAGAATGTGCACAAAAACCTCCCCGATCCGACTGAAACTGGTAAATCCTACATCTCTTCCGGCAACTACAAGTATTTTCACTACACGTGTGACGGTCACAACGACATAGTAAGATTAATTCAAATTTACTGTTAAAATCAAATCAAATTTAATGTATTACAATTAAAAATTAAAAGGGTTGGGGTTGTGCATACCGAACACTCCAAACACTTTGCTCTTGGATACTGGATGTAAAAGGACAAGCCACACTACCACCCACATTACCAGAAATTCAACACACCCTTGTACGCATCGGTGATAAATTGCCATCATTTGAAGGCAGTCGCGACTGGATTGGAGCCATTGAGGTGTTCTTTGTCATTGACACACTGTATGACGTACAGTGCCGCATACAGCATGTGCCCAAGTGTGACCAATTGAAACGGTATGTGGACATACTGAAGCGACACTTTGCTGATGGGGGTGGTCCCGTGATGATGGGTGGTGATTTGGATTGTGCATCAAAGGGTATTTTTGGTGTGCACATTGATGGCAATGAAGCCTATTTGCTTGTGGTTGATCCACATTTTTCTGGACAACCGACTGATGCAAATGAGTTGATTGAGAGACAGTATGTGACATGGCGACACGCTAATGATTTTTGTGACAGCTCCTTTTATAATTTGTGTTTGCCACTTTTGAAGGGGCGCGCAATGAGTGATGAGGATCAGTTGATGTCTTGAAAGGCAATTAATGCGGGTTTTTTCTTTATTTTGAATTTGTGTGGTGTAACCGCGGTTGAACAAAAAAGAAATAAGTTATGTGATAATTGTTTTGTTTTTACAGTACTTTTATTTACAATATTTTATTAATAATATTCTCTTTTTTAAACTTATTTACAAACTACAAATTAATTTTTTTGAATGGTAAAATCTAAAATTGCGAAAAGGATAATTGCTTTTTTGAATTGATTGGAGCAAAACTATTTTGCTAATTTAATATACATAAATTCTTAAACAAACAATTAATGTTGGACCATTCGGCAGACTAATTAATAATAATCAACATACATACTTTTAAATTCATGCCACCAACAGTCTAAATAAAATTCCAATAATTAAACTGCCTAATATATCGTTAAATGCTGAATTATAAAAATAATAAACTCAATTTTTCTTTTTAAAGTAAGAAATGCTAATTAAATTCGGCATATCCTTACACCAAATAACACCCTCCATTACTTGAAACAGCATTTTTATTCGATGATTAAAATGATAGGTGTTAGAAATAGTTTGAATAAAATTATTGTTAGCGATTCTTTTTTAATGCAGCAATATTGCATTGTTATCTTGCATACATTTGTTAAGTTTATTGTTCATTTATTACTACTAATTTGTAACAATTATTTTTGCTTCCTAATAAATTGTGTGCTTTTGTTAATTGCATCTGAAAGTGATAAAGAGTTTAATGTTTTATTAAAAACAAATTATTAATTGCAGATATTTTATTGAAAAGAAGAGCATCATCGTGTTAAATTCTCACATTTCCTTTGAGAAGTTTTAAAACTTCTACATAATTAAAAACTCAGTTAATTATAAGTTGGAAAATTGAAAATAAAAAGGACTTTACAGGGAAAAGTGACAATACTTTCTACAACGTGTTCCAAGATTGAATTTAAATAAAAAAAAAGGAATTTAAGTCACAAAAACATTATTGACCTTGAAATATTTAGCAGAAGTTGTGCACTTCGTCATTTATGAAGCTGCTTATTGAAACAAAAACGTTTAATGAGACTTAAATATGAAGGTAAAAAACAAAAGAGATTGAAAAGTTAAGTCAAGAGACATTAAATCCTTTTTGACTCAATTAAATTCTAGGAACTACAAAGAAACAGGAAATTTTTTTACGCTTATAAAGGAATTCAACAAATGGCGTTTAGTCTCCGTTCTCCGTTTCACATTAAAAAGGATAAATTAGTTTAAGAAATATTATATGTTTGAAACCATTGAATATTTTCTTGCAACTATTTCATGAGGAAACATCTCATAAATTATGTAATGTATTTATTTAAACTATTTAAATGTTGTTTTATAATAATTTTAAGGATTTAATTTTTTTTTTTTAAACGCTAATTTATTTCCATGGTTCTGCTCCTCCCACAATAAAATCAAATGCAGTTAACGATCATCATGCATAAAAATTCGAAAAAATAAATCTCCCAAATAATGCAATTTCAATGTAAGAAACAATTTAAAAATGAAATGGAAGAATAAAGGCAACATTTTTAGGATTGTTCTATAGCTCGATATAACTGGTAAAATATATTCTATATTTAATTATGTATTTATAATTTATACAATTCGATCATTCTTAATTTCGTCAAAGTTCAACATGATTAAAAGTAATAATTTTTAAGAGTTTTTATAGAAACACTTTTTTTTTTGTTTTCAACCATATTAATTAAATAGATTAATATTTTATTATTGAAACTTTCATTTTATGTTAATTATTATTATTATTTGTGTTGTATAACTTTTGAGAAATGTCATATTCGTTAGAAGTGTGTGTGAGTTTATACGTTTTCATTTTGCTAATCTAATCCAAAGATGATATATAGGAATTCTCAGAAGGAAGTCAAGTTGTGTCTCCAACGCGCAATTTGTATAATATAATATGTGGAGGAGATTATTACGTGTAAAAATGTGTGACATTATAAATTGTTTTTTGTGTCTGTGTTTGAGCTTTTCCAAATAGTGTTCAGTTTCAAAAATGAAAAAAGCCAAAAAAAAAAATGAGTTGGTGTGTTTGTATTGCTTTTATCGAATGAAGAAGATAAAGATTTTGTTTTCAATAAGATTATAATAATAATAATGTAATATTGAAGGATTCGATTGGAACCAGCAGCATATTATTATGTTAAAGCCAGACTACCGTTCACCCATTTCACTGTCGTGCTGTTTAACGCGTACACGCTGTGACAACGGGTTTGTGTAGATCCATGCATCGCCCACCGGTCGGAAGAACTGTTGTGACCACTCAGCGCTCGTCTCTTTGCGTATCCGCGCCTCATCGCGCTGCTTCTGCTCCACACTGCATTTGGCTGATGTCGCCCGTTCGATGTCGTTCAACCGCAAACCAGCTGTCACCTCTTTCCAAATGCATCGCGACTCCATGCCCGTTTGATCGGCAATCGGACGCACAATTTTCTTGTGTATCGGTATCTGATTGACGTCCACAAACACTTCCGCCTTTGATTTGCCATTGTTGTCGTTGTACTTAGCCTCCATCAATCCACTCCACTCGCCGGTAACTGTCATGAATGAGCGACGATCATTGGGCGCATAGATTTCAGCAGAGATTCTATTGCGTTTGCCGCCGTAGAATGGCTTCGTTAGGAATTCGATTTCAGCACGATAGCCGGTTTGGGGTGAATGAATTTGCACACTGCCGCCCAATTCAATCCAGGGCACTGTCAATATGGAGCGGCCATAACCATTCGGGAATGTGACATGATACTCTTCATTTAAATCGCAAAGAGTGACCACACCTTGACCGATATTGTGGACTCCAATTGACAGACCAAGGAACTTCGATTTGGTCCAGACGTGTGCGGCGAAACTGATCTTTTTGTTGAAGTGCTCGGCATAAAAAGCTGAAACTGCATGATGAAACAAAAACAAAATGAAGTGGGGGTGGGAATAAAGGAAAGGAGTTTGTGGGAGAAATTATATTTTATTAGTAAAACGTAAAATCAAAGCCCATATAATGAAATACGAACGCTAATAGTTAAAGTCAAACACAGACACATATTTTTGAATGGGGATGGTCTGAAGATTATTTAAATAAAAATGAACAAAAAACTTACTTGGCGGATGATGAGACACCTGCTCGGCAATGAAAGTGAGTTGATTACGACGACACCATGGCACCGGTCCATCGTTCACAGCCTCCGTCTCATCATTGTCACCCGGCACATCCCAGTGACACTGAAATATTTCACCCAATATCGGATTGTATGGCTTTTTGGCGACGGTACTCTTCCGTCCCGCATGATATGCACTCATATACCAGCGTACAACCTGCACCATGCGATCACGTGCCTCGCTCAGTTCGGCGACACGCAAAAACAAATCGGGATGGGCAAAGTAGTCGGCGTACATTTCAAGCAGCGAGCGACGCTCCAAGATAAACGTTGGCAACACCACTTTGGTTAAGTCCATGCCGATTTTCACCTGCGACAACAAATGTGTGACCACGTTGCCGTGCGACTCCATCGTAAAGTCCGACTCATCCTCGTCCTCGTACAGGGCATCATAGTCGAGGGAGCCATCACTTTTCACCGGTACGCGCGGCGAGGTGGCATTGGACAGGGTGGTCTCGTGACTGTCATCTTTTTTGAGGGAACCACCGTCAACGATTGAATCTTGACGTGATTTACCGACCTGTGAGCCACCAGGGGATGATACTGTAGATTGTGCATCGGCAAATGGGCGAATGTTGGTGCTGATGGGGAGAAGAAAAAGATATTAATCAAATAAATGGATAAAATTCTTTTTGCAATTTGTCTAAATTTAAGCGGAATAGATTTATATCAAGACGTGATTGACTGTAAAAAGGTTCAAATTGAGGCTCCGAAAAGAATAATTTCAATGCGAAAGGAGTGTTACTTAATAAAGGAAATGGGTCCTTTAAAAATCCAATCCTTATCCCAAAGGATTATTAGGGTTTCCTTTTTTTATCCTACCTTTCTGCATGAGATTGGAATACAACTGATATCCATAATTAGAATTGATTGGATAAAAAAAAGTGCAATAACGAGATGAAAATCGATTAAACTACATCAGTTGCATATTCATAAGTGAGAGTGTTTATCGATTTGGGTGACTAATAAGATTTCAAGTATTTTTCCTACATTTGGAAAAAAAACTACAATGCAGGGAGAGCTAGGTGTGAATTTATTACAACCCTGTAAGTGAAAATTGAGAAAAAATAAATCGTGCTTAAATATTTATGAAGTAAAAACGTATTGTGAAAAAGAGAGAAAAGGGTAAATTGAGGACTTTGGAGCTACAGTCTACAATTATGGAAATAAGTCTTTTTTTAAACATTTAACATTTCTGAGATGTTAATAGTTTACATTGAATTTCATGAGAATTTAAAAGATAATTTATGAATAAAAAAAATTTTTACCGCTTTTGAGGACTTTAAATTTATTTTTTAGTTAAATAACGGTGCATTAATCTTAACTTGACCTTGAAATCAGGAAAAGTATCAAATTTAAAGGGTTTTTTTACGAAAAATCAAACTTTCAGGCAAATCTACAACAGTTTCTGAAAAATCGCCAAGATTAAATTTAAATAAAGTACTTAAGTGAATTAATTTTTTTTTGTAGACCACTTTTTTAAAGTCAGAAAAGTGTCAAAACTTGTTTCTGCCTAACTAAAACGGACAAAACTATTACTCATGTATGGTGGGTTGTAATGAATTAAAAAAAGGTTAAATGAAGGCAATCAATAAAACATAAACAAGACAATAATTAAAAACGAATTATTAATGATGATATATCAACCTTATGCTGGTACGACGAATAAGCCAAGAAAACATTGTACCAATATTAAACTGTATAATACTTAGTTATAAGAATTAAGAGAACAATGAACTTTTTATTGACACAATGTAAGTTATAGTGTAGAAAATAGACGGAAGATTAATCCATTGTGGAAGGTTATTTTTATCTCATTTAATCACTCGATGTACTTATTGAATAATTCCAAGTGTTTTTACATTTATTTTATTGTATTTCTATAATTATTATCGTTTTATCACTAATCAGTCCATATCGAGACAAATACTTTTTATACAAGGCACCACTCACTACAACTTCTTTAATTCAGAACAACATAAACATCGCGGCGACAAATCAATTTTCTGTCGTCACACGCACATATAATACGTTAAATGTAAAAAAGGATAACAAAGTTGAAACGAGGCTGTAATTTCATCGAGAGAACTGAAAACGCACAATTTAAGGCAAACAACTAAACAAAATTACACTCGCAAGTAAATCACATCAACTGGTCCACACAAACAAAGTGAGCATTTATTAAAATTAAACTAAAAAAGTGTCCCCAAAAAAGCAAATATAGTCATATTATTTTAGATGAACATTGAACAAGTGCTGCACGGTTTAAAGCAAAAAGGATCAGGCACCACAGCACACAACATAATCAAGTATATAGTGGAGTTCATGCGATTCCACTGCATACACAGAGAGAGAGACCCCGA
This sequence comes from Sylvicola cinctus, assembly GCA_963854165.1. Classification (NCBI taxonomy): domain Eukaryota; kingdom Metazoa; phylum Arthropoda; class Insecta; order Diptera; family Anisopodidae; genus Sylvicola; species Sylvicola cinctus. The sequence goes on along the minus strand of OY974082.1, from coordinate 61,101,311 downwards.
CCAAAGTGTTATATTGACACACACAATATTTTTGCCGGGGAATAGAATTATATATACACATACACGACGAAAAGCTTTTTGTGAGGATGCGCAGGATTAAAATATGCGCAATGTGAAATCGGGCCCGTTGCGGTGTGTGATTGTACAACGGAATAAAATAATATGTTCAAATTTCTTGAGTGCATACACAAACACAAACACACACAGGAAATAATGTGTGTGTGGCTCATTAAAAATGTCGGGCCTAACTAACCTTGAGGGAGAGTTCCCTTGGCTGGTGAATGGATCATCGTTGGCATCATAAAAGTCTTCTTCACCTTCTGAACTAGAATATGATGTCTCTGGCACAAACAATGTGAGTGCGGCCGACGATGATGGCGTGACTGTAAATTGTTGCGAGAAATTTAAATTAGTTTTAATTATTGTTTGAGAAGTCTTAATGCTAATTAAAATGCAATGAAGGATGTACATATTTTTAATGTAAATTTGCTAAATTAATTTTTTGTTTGTTTAAAATATTTTTAATGATTAATTTTTAACAAAACAGCTTCAAAACATTTCCATTTATCTTAACTTAATCACTGTGGTCATATTGAAGTCATGGGAAATAAAGCTTAAAAGAAGGGAGAGCTGTGCAGGACTTTTTATAAACGTGAACTTTTTACACATGTTATTGAAATAGTTTAAAAAATAACTGTTTTGACCTTTAAAGCATGTTTTGATGTTTCATCAAGGTCAAGAATAACAAATCCTGCGAAATAAAAAATTGATTTTCGCGATAAAATTTAAATCCGTCCAGCCGTTTTCGAGATTTTCATCCGCACAAAAGCACTGCAAATCTCTATTACATTCCGGTTAAATAAATTAAACCAAACGAATTATTCAAAATCCTTGAAACCGACTTAACTGCGGTAAGCTCTTGATTATTTTTCAAGGTCAAATTCCCCACATTTTATACTTCCGGAAGTCGCTCAAGCTTTTCATTTCAGATAAATGATTTATCCTATCGAAAATAGAAGCAACAAAACTCCAAACATTTTTAAGCGTCAATAAATAATCCCTTTTTTATATTGCAAAATTAAAAAGAAAAATAGCGTCTCATCAAGCAGGTGCCGTTTTTTATATGACGTATTCTCAAAAACATTTTTGTTTAATTTATCCATATTTTATAAGTTATAAAAAAATGTTTTTTCTTTCTTTAAGCAATTCTTTTAAGTCTTAAATGGAAAGATACGAATAGTAAAACACACATGAATTGACAAAATAACTCCAAAGGTACAGAAAGACGTGCGTCAGAGAGTTTTGCACTTTGGATCGTCGACATTTCGAATATCAGTTAGAAGATAATATATGCATTTTGGTCTGGCTCGTTTTTATACAACGTAACACCACGTTGAGTTATGCAAATTTTGACTTAAATTACTCATATAGTGTTTTAAAATGTTGATGTGTGCGGTTTATGGTAATTTTCTTATTTAATGTTAACACTAAAAACTGTTATCAATCAATTGTGAAGAAATTACTGCGCTTTTTTGTTGGTTTTCCCTTTCCAAGGATTATTAAACTTGAATGAACATTGAACTACTATTACATTTTTTTGAATTAAATACCAATTATAAAAGAAACAAAAATACTTTCGATAAAAATCAATAAAAAAATAACTATTTTAAGGCTAATTGTAGTTTAATTGGAGCTTATTTAAATTTAAGTGCATCAAAATACGGCCCAACCATTTTTCTGTGGCTTGAGGCATCTATTTCTAAATTCAATAAATAACTTTGAGGCACAACTTAATAAACCACCGATTTATAATGTCAAAACTTTGATGAAATCTCGCATCAATTGTGTAATAATTTAATACCTGTGTGAACTAAAAACACACACATCGGACTTTGGACGTTGTATGCTTTTACAATCAAGATCGAGGACATCTTCGATTGAGATTATTGTTTAAAAATAAAGATGGAATAGGGAAAACAACATTAATACAAACAAATACATAAAAAGTTGTTGTTATAAAAAGCAAGCTCGTGCGCGCTCATTAAAAATTAATTTTCTAAACATTAATTTATGAACTGTGCTGTTAATGACAGTTATAAGAAATTAGGGATTCAAGTGTCCAGTAAAACATTCTCCTAACTAAACAGAATAATGATCCAAAAATTCGAAAAGGTCTGCTCGAGAATTAAATGTTGCCGCCATTTTATTTTAATTTCATGCACAAAATTCGCAAGAATGACGTCAAACTGTCACAATTCACATTATTCATACTATGTTCTCTCAGATGACGTCACACGGCACAGCTGTCAAGCAGACCATTGTTTTTTAATCATGACTTAAGAGACTCGAAAGTACACGTCCCAAAAGTTTTATTAAATTCTAAAAACAATGCATTATAAACTTTGTGGGAAAGAATTACTCTAACATACATATTTAAGTTCAAGGTCAACAAAATAATAATAATAAAAAATTATAAAAGTTCAAAAAAACTTATGAAATCAAGCCATAAGAGTTGTGATACATGTCAAGGCCAAACAAATCAAAAATTATTATTCGGTAAAAAAATATTTTGAACAATAAAGTTTAAAGTGACGTTCCCTACCACGTACTTATTTTAAATGAAAGACTTCTGACTAATGAAGTTAATAAAACATATAACAACTCGACGATGAAAATGGAAATACCATGGTAACAATTAATTTCTGAATAATTAGGAAGTTTGACAATAGTTTTACAAACAATGTTAATTTACATTGCTTCAATATTTACTTGCTTTATTAATTAACTGTTTCATTAATCCAAATAGAATGCGTCAAGAACAATTATTGAATAAAAAAATTACAAAATGCATCCACACGTTTAAGGTTAATTAATATATTTGCTGACCACCGCATCCTCGAAAATGTCAAATGTATCTGAACGAGACGTTGAAATATGTTGAATATTTAATGAAATTCTCATTCCAATTTCAATCGTCGTGCCGGCTTAATCCAAAAAAAAACTTGACTGCAGCATATTTCTATTCATTATGACTATACTCGCTTTTTACGCAGCCTAAGCAAACTTGATGTTCAGTTGCGATCGTCGTGAGTAGTCAACAGGACTGAGTTGTGTTGCACGCAAAAGATTAAAATAATATTGATTGCACTAGTAATCATCCAAAACAAACAAATTTGTACAATTACCATTATATTTATTTGTTTATAATTTGAGACAATTTTTTATTGCAACAACTGTGAAGGTCATTGCATAATTTTTGTTACGATTAGATAGATTGCCGTTGAATAATGTGTGTAGACACAAAGCAGTAGGCAAAAAGTGAACATTTCCGAATTTAAATTTAAAATTGTTTTTGTTTTTCAATCGTCATAAAGTGTTGACGCGTTTGTCAAGATAAAAGTGAAGTTTTATTTGTGATCCTTATTTGAAGGTATACTTTTGTCCTTATTATTATTTTATAATTACAATTGTAATGAATAGTTTTGATATAAAGTTTGTGAACTTAATGTGTTGTCTTACCGGACATAGATCCCTCTCGCGCCAATTTTTTCTCCAAACACTCTGAGCCCAGTTCTATTCCGGTTATGGGTAGCGGAATGCCTGGCGGTGTTATTGCTTGTTCATCTGTTTCAAAATAATTTTGTCGCAAGAGATTATAATTTCTATTAAAATTATTAAAATATAAAAGTTTGAAATGTTACCTGATGACTCTGTTTTAACGGGACCCGTGTAGCTGCCGTTGATAGGGTGGGCAGTATTCTGTAAACCGAAAAAAAATGCAAATGTTTAATGCACTTCACAACACGTGAATTTTGATACTAACGTTATGTCGTGAATATTTTGGCGCTAAATTTGAAATTTTCATCAGAATATAAGTGTATACGTCTTTCATGATAAAAAATAAACAAAAAATATTAACGGTGTAGATTAACTAACGTTGGACTTTGTCCATGGAATCTGAAGTCATCAATATTTAATTTATTCGATATACCAAAAAGGAGATTAGTGAATGAATATTTATGTGCCAGGCTTTCATTTCTTGTATAGTGTTTTTGTTTATCTGTTTTGTTACATCAAACAAAACGACATTGTGATGGAGCAATTATTTTACTTGGTGCTTAACTGGGTGAATTCAAATTTAAAAAAAATAGTTTTGCAGCAAAATGTTTTGGGACTTAAAAAAACCATTAAAAAAAAACTCATCCAACTTTTAACAACGTTAAAGTAAAGTTTAATCAGTCAGAGAATAAAAATTACATAAAAACAGTTAACTTTGTTCATTTAATTAGCCACTCTGTTTGTTTTAATTGTTTCATAAATCATTAAAGAATTGCAAACCAAATAAAGGCAATTAAGAACACTTTTTAAATGCACAAAAATTAAATCCATTAACGAGATGAGCACACATTACATCTTAAGCACAATTAACATTTGACACAATAAAAAAAACGAATAGAATGAACACGGCGAATTTAAAAAAGAAGCAACAAATAATGTCCGAAAATAACATTCAGGCAATAATAAATAAATTTAGCAGTTACAAGTTACAACAATTCAATGCCTGAAGCATGCTCTGCACTTAAAGAAGCTCTCCAATAAAAGACTGTTATTGTTGTGAATTTTGTCTATGGATTTTGAGAGATTGTTGTCCTTCCATTTTGCCTTTAGGAGATCTTCTTTAAAATGTGACATAAATACAATCCTCATTGTTTTCTTGTAGAAATATAGAGATAAGTCTTTGTTTATTATTAAACAATTAAGTATGTACTCTCCTTGAGTAATGAAAATAAAACATTTAATCGTTTTTCCACAAAATTTAACAAATAAAGCAAAATAAATTCATAAAAATAATGATAAAACTTACTGCAATTCAATGGCACTTAAGTCATCAGATCATCAGCAATTTTTTGAAATTAGTTTAAAACTAAAGGAACGAAATGTAATTGTTTAATAATATATGTTTAAAGCAAATTTCAATATCCAAGCAAAACACGATATATTATTGTATTTACTTAAACTAAGTCAGTCCAGGAGCACCACAAAGATTACAAACGACATGCTATCTATAATGACAACAACTGATATTAAAACAGTTCCAAAATGACAACACAAATATTTATGTGTGTATTTCCAAATTAGGATTAAGCAGTTTTCAATGTCAACTACTTTTGATGTGCTGTGATGTATTGATTTATGATTAAAGAGTTGTAATATTCTGTTAAAACGAATAAGTAAGCGCTCACCTTAGCTATTTGGAGCAAGACGATGGAGTGTTTAATATTTTCCAGCATTGCCTGAAACAAATAAAATGCAATGAGTTTAATTGATGATTGAAATCAAATTATGAAATAAATAAATTATCAGCTGAAGTATTGCATTTTATCAAAACAAACAGTTTTTCTTTTAATTTATTGTTTTTATCTGAAGTAGAACTTTTTTTTTTTAGTTTTCAAACGTGGGTTTTAAAGTTACGCTCTTAAAAACATTAATAACAAATATTGAAAATGTTATGTAATTAATTAAATTATGTATTACGAAAGAATAATGTCATAAAAATGCTAATCCTCTTACAACATTACTAATCTCTCTCTCACTTAATAAACCAACCCTTTTCCAAGCCTTGCCAATACAAATTATAAAATCAATATTTGTTGGTGAAAAAAAAAATATACAAAAAAATGAACACAACAAATTGATGTCACTCATAAAACTTACATTAGCATTATCTTGAATAGGTTTCACCTTCGCCAACTCATCTTCGTCTTTGATAAGGGCCAGCTTCGCATCGATTTTCTATAAACAAGAATGATCACAATAAATTCCATAACGAAAAAAAAACAAATAATAACAACAACAAAAACAAAACACTCACATTCGTCTGCTCAATCATTAATTGCAAATAAACATCAGCTTCACTGACGCGACCATCCAACGTTTGTAAATAATTAGGACGTCGCATTGAGCCACCCGGAGTATGTAAACTACCACCACCACTGCCACTGACACCATACGCACCACCGCCGCCACTTTGCATCGAATAATAATTTGAACCGCTGTTACTGCTGCTGGCATCCCAAATGCCGCGTCCACGATTGGCATGACGCAAAATAGTGTCTTCAAGACGACGCACCCACTTCTCACGTTCGTCGGAGTCACGCGCCTGAAAATGGAACGTCTTGTGGTCAACGGTGATGGTGAACGTGTTTACGTCTTGGTCGTCAATGCCAATGACGGCACCCTTCAGCCGGACACAACCCCGTCGCACGCCTTTCATCATTTTCTCTTTTGACTGCAAAATTAATTAGAAAAAAAGGCAAAACAAATACAATTAATATATGTTGGTTAAAAACGTCATTCGGGGGGTGGGGGGGGGGGGGATTGAAAACATTATGTGACATTATAAGCAGATGTACACTATTTACAGTACTGATAACTGCACGTTTTGTTGAATGTTGGTAGCTTTAACAAGACTTGTATCAATGTTTACTTGCACTTCCATCTTCAACACATATTTCAATATTTGATGTGGCTTTAAATTTTATAATACAGTTGTTGTTTGTACAATGTTAGTGATCATAACGGTTTATAAAGGATAAGCAATGCATTAACTGATAAATATTATTTAAATAAAAAGTAGCCAGGATTTTTATTCAATGCAAATACATTAAAGAACATTTAAAGTAGGCTAATCCTAAACTTATCGAAAACATTGATTGTAGAAAATGATTCGAAAGATTAGATGAGGCCATTTTTTATGTTTCTGTTAGAAAATTGGAATCTCACAAAAATTTTAGTCAGGTCCTATATTCCTTTATACGAAATTAACAGGATTAAAATGAGCACATTAATTTGTTCTACAAAAATCCTTTGCTATGAATTTTAAAAGAAACTAAAATTTATAATACTTTGAAAAAGGGAACTATAGAAAGGATAAAAAAATAAAATTAAAAACGAGTCAGTTTGCAGGATTTTTTTTATGAAAAAAGGACCTTAAAGAACATTTCAAGTAGGCTAATCACAAATTTATCGAAAAAATTAATTATAGAAACTTATTTGAAAGTTTAGATGTGTTAATGTTTCCGTTTGAAAATTAAAACCTTAAAATAAATTTCAATAAGGACTTATGTCCTTCCTTCGTAGACGATAAACAGAATTTTTTTAAAACACTTTAAATATAACTTATAAGTCATTATGAAATCCTTTGTAATGACAATTATAAACATTATTAAAAATTAGTTTGAAGGAGTGTAAACTATAAAAAGGATAAAATTTAAACATTTAAAACCGTGTCAGTTTGAATCGGTAAAAACCGGTTCAGTTCTCTTATTCCATATAATTAATTTAAACGAATCATACCGTTACAATTGAGTCATTAGACCGAAATACGCGCGTGTATATGAAACAAACAAAGCTCCAATTCTAAAGCTTTTTGCAATTTTGCACAAGTATAAAGCACATGCAGCATGTGCTTTTTAATACAATTTGGCACCAATTTTCCAATGTCACATGGCTATTGCATATGAGAATTGAGATGCGGCCAAACAAATATGTGAGCGCAATTGTCTCTTTTGGGAGCATAACTTTCCCGTCACACCAATACAATACAATTGCGGGTGTATGCATCAATTTTCCTGCGGCATTTCTTTTGTGTATTTGTGTGTTTATATATTATTACCCGAATTGCCATGAACTTCCTCTATTCATACATAATTTTGACAATGTACATACATAACATCTATTTATGCGACAAAAGATTGCGACATGAGATGCTCATGCAACTGATGTTTTTTTTAATAAGAATATTTTTTTTTTTAAATAAATAGTTCTAGACATAAAACTGTAAAATGATTTGGGGGAAAAATGTTCCGTTATTGATGTGTTTTGTCTATTGCATAAGAAAATGTAACTGTAAAAATATTAAGAATGAAAATGAATTTGTACAGACGACAAAAGCATGAAACTGAAATGTATTTGCGTCCCGTTGGGAGGAGGAAATATGGAAGGTGTATTTGGGTAGAACTGTACTCGTACACTGCGCCACAGCTGAGAGTTGCGGTGCGACGCATGGGTGGGGGTGCAAGTGGTGAGGCTTGTTACGTTGAATGAAATAACACAGAGCTCAAACATTTATACCGCATTACTTGCTGTTTAGTTTGAACAAAACGTACACAATATTTATAAAGGCATACAAATACTGTACAATGTACCGGCCTATATACAGTTAAAAATGTACATACAAGTATATTTAAAAAATATTATATTCTCTATATACGACTCAGTTTTCCATTCAGCGCACGGCGATTCTTTCCGATGCCTGTGCGTGTGTTAATATGCGCGTTTTCCATTTTCAGAATTTCCCCTTAATTTGGCATTCTGCTGCCACCATCGAGCGGGCGAACATCCGCACAAGGCATTATCCGTTGAAAATCGACTAAGTTTTCATCGCATAAAACTGAAAGAAGGCCTAACCCCACCGGTGTTGTGTGTTGCAAACCGGTCCACATCATTTGTTGCCTTGCATCGTCCACAATTTTGAATTTAGTTTGACTATTCGTTCAGTGTTACATGTTGTTTTATTTATAAAAGAAAATACAAAAAACTTATGCGACTCAATGTCAGGCATTTAAAGAAGTGTGTTAAATTAAGTAAAACTGGAAAAATTCGCTTTAATAGTTGTTACGATAGAGAGAGGATAGACGAATAACGCTATTTAGTCCAAGTGTGTGCGTGTTTTTTCAATTACAACAAAAAATTATTGCTGCATTTAAAACAAATTCAATTAAACAATAATTTTAAGAGAGCTGTACATTGTTCCACCCTAACTAATATAAGACACATAAAGAAAATATTAAAAGCAAAAGCAACGAACTTAATTTTTATCGATTTTCATTCCAACTTTTTGCAAATTTTCCCAAGCAGAAAACGCAAAGTGTGTGCGGTGGTACCGTGTGTTCAAAGATATAGATAGAGGCGGCAAAACAAAGAGACAATTTCTCGTTTCATCGACACAACACACCACTACTGACTACAATTATTTTTGGGGGTGCATTGAAATTATAAAAACGGCAAGATGACATTTTTGGAAAAGTACACAGGTAAATATTTATTTTAAATTGAAATAAAACAATGTTTTCGTCTTCCAATTTTAATTCCAAGAATAAAATTAATGTGTTTTTTGTTTATTTAATTTTTTTTCAGACGAACGGGCATTGGAGTATCCACTTCTAGGATCACCGGTCCCTGTTTTTATATATCTTGCCTCATATTTAGTATTTGTGATCTACTTGGGACCAAAGTAAGTTAAATAATTATTTGTTTACGCCATAAAATGAACCAGAAACTGAAACTGAAACAGATTACAGTACATTTGCAACAGAAACAGAATCAGCAATAGAATTTAAATTTATGTTGCAACAGAAAATTGACGTTTGACAACAGGACAGAAACAATATTCACAACGCTGAGTTCTTTCTGTTTCTGTTTCTGTTTCTGTTCCTGTTCCTGTTTCTTGTCACTTCATACTTTTAGTTGCGTGAATGCAAAATTGTCGTCGTGCACAAAATGTTTTTATTTTTGAATATTTATTTTTAAATGCACTTTGTTTTTTTTTTTTGCATTTTTTTTTTTACTATTATAATTTAATTGAATAATATATATTTCAGATTGATGGAGCACCGCAAACCCTTTGGCCTCAAGTTCCTGACAGCAGCTTATAATATAGCACAAATTGCAATGTGTGTCCTACTCATTGATAAAGTAAGATATTTTAATTTAATTAATTGAGTTCATTTACATGCGCATTTGATTGGACCAGTTAATATCAAATTAATTAACAGCTGGCTACCAATCACAGAGCCTGGGTGTGATTACCAAAACACCCGTAGCGGTGACCTACAATTTATGTCGCTCTTTTTTTCGTTGTTGTTGTTGTTTCTTTTCTTCTTTACATTTTTTTTTTTTTTTTTTGGGTGCAAAAGACGGTACCAAATTGAAGTTGGTTTTGTGGGGAAAAGAAAGCGTTTAAAGTCTAACACTTTTGTTACTTTTATACACAGTTTGCATTATTATGTACATATTTTAATTTTATAGAAAACGCAACCCATTTTTTTTTGTTTTTTTTTTCGTACACACAATTGAAATCCCCTTATAATTTGGAACAATGCTATTAGACTAATTCCTTCGTTAAATTGTATTGATTTTTGTGGAAGAAACAATTAAGTAACAAAAGTTGCAAAGCTCATTTTAGTTGTTAGAGGTGTTGCAAAAATATTACCATTTTATTTTATAAAATAAAAATTAAATGAACAATCAAAAGCATTAAAATAATGTAAAAAACAAATTTTAAACCTTGATTTAAACGCAGGCCATTACTTAACATAACTCGAATAACTTAAACAGAAAATGTTTTATATTTAATAAACATCAACATTAAGTCACGTTCGTTTTCAATGGAAACTGAACACTCTTCAATAAGTTGACATTGTCGTACAATAAAGCTGATTTATGTCAACAATTGGATATTGTTAGGTTCTTTTCAAATGAATTTGTAAACAATCGGAAACGTGTGAAGGAAACTTTTGCGCCTATTTGCAATTAGACTGTTATTGTTTTAATGCCCTTTGTTGTGTTTATAGTAAAAAAGGAAGCGTATTTCCTTAAACTGTGATAATGTAATTGGTTCCTTAACTGCCAAAATATTGTTTATTAAATAAATTAAATGAGTAGATTTCTAATTTTCGATTTCATTAATGAAATATTCATTTACATTTTCACTTTTATACAAGTTTTAAAAATTAAAAATTCAGTAAAGTAGGATAACTAGTTTTTTAAAGATTTTTTTTCTATTTTGGTTTCTAGAACTGAACTCAAATTTTTGCATTTTTAGGAAGTTGGTCATCTTTTTAGAGAAAGCCTTTTTTAGATGCTGGTTGAATCGAAATAGTTATTTAAAAAATTTCAATTTGTTATTTATTATTTAAGTAGGATGTAATAATTAGTAATAACTAATTAATATTGTCAGGGACATAATCATAAAACACCAATTTTAATAGGGACTAATAAAACAATTTAGTGCCCTACTAACAATTTAAATTACCGAACATTAAATATAGATTTCAATATTATTGCTTACACATAAATCGAAAATCATGTTGTATAATGAAGCAATAACAAAACAGCATAAATTATGTGACTAGTTCACAGAGTGGCGTGAACTAAAATAAATAATCTATTTGTAGATGTTATGTATTTGGTAAAATTAAAGAATTTGAAGTAAAATTCTAGTTTTCTGCTTAATTTAAGCGCAAAACATTCATCACAGAAAAAAGACAATATCAACAGTTAGGAATTTGATTAAATAATTTATATTAAAATCAATACAGCGAATTGAATTGCAATCGCAGTTGTAAAATATGCAGAAATCAATGCATTTTTTATTTGAAATAAATAGAATTGGAAATGCAATCAATATTATATTTAATTGGTTTCAATTTAAAGAGGCGTCCTTTTTTTTAGAAATTGCAATAAAGTTTGAAGTTGTGGAGAAAACACAAATTAAGTTTATTTTTAATTTTGCTAACAGATTTAAAAAAGTTTATTCGCAATGAAAAACTGAATAATAAAATGACTTAACTATTGGACTATTAAAATGGGTTATAAAAAAATGAAATCCACTTAAAAAACCAGCTCAAAATTTAAATTAAAACTATAAATCCAACAACGAAACGACGTTACATTTAATTTATTTTTAATTGCAAGTTACACACCACACAATGCACATGTTGTTGCAATTGAGTCGTTGCATTCTCGCAGTACATTTTTATGCATAAAAAAACAAACAAATATTGCAATTAATTTATTAAGGTCAAGCCTAGTCACTTTGCAAATGTCCACTACAAATTTCCACTAAAGAAGTCAAACAACGCTTTGTCAAATTTTCAAACAATTTTAATTAAATCCATCATTTAATAACTGCGGATGCATACTTTAAATCATTGTCACCTTAAAATTCCCTTGCATGCTATTATGTTGAAGCATCTTTTTGGTCTTGACCTTATGTGAATTATCACACAATAAATAGCGCCGCCGCAATAGACGCGTCCGCACACCCATTGATTGGCCTCACATATTTAACAGAACGATTTTGGGTGCATTGCGTAATTTGGCCGAGCCAGCGTGGATAGGTTTTTGGATTTTATTATGTAAATTCCCAAACAACCTGATTTATTAGGTTGACTTATCAGCTTTGTCAATCATGATGTTACAAGAAAAACGTGTAACTTATTGGCTTATGAAAATACGTAAAAAAAGTTTATTCATCACCAAAAAGTCTGGAAAAAAGTTTTCTAACAATTATTTTATTTTTTTTTGAAATAGAGACAGGACATGGTCATAAACAAACATCAATATTTGAACAGTTACTAATTCATTACTATTGTAATCAAATTTGTTTGAGTAGTTCATAATTATGCGGTGATGGTTTTCCGATTTTCAAACCCTCCATCATAAAAGTCACATTTGGGCGATCCCATTAGCCCAATCCACCCACAATTGAATTTGTGGCGACACAATGACAATTACAAGTCAAACAATTGTGACTGAAGTCTCTCTTTTTTATTTTATTCAATTTATTTTTGTTAAGAATGACTGAAGCATTTTACTTTATAAATTAACATGACTTAAATCACGTACACAGACGTGAACAAAAAAAAAGAAGACTGCTGGCAAGTGGATTAATTAAAAGTTCAACGCTATTTGGCACAATTTTAGTTTTTAACTTTAAATATATCACATTTTCCAAGGATCGAATCGCTGATGACCATCAACTGCGTATCGATGTGTGCGATTTTTGATTGTGATTTTAATTTTAATTTTTGTGTAGAAGAAGAGGTCTGTCGTAAAAACATAATGAGACACATAAAAATGCGTTGATCTAACATAAACTTGAAATGTGACCTCCACAAGGTATCATGACAAAAGTCAACCATAAAATGTTCACCGCATTTTCATCCGAAAAAACAAGGAAATCATCAATAAATAATAATTCGCGGCCAATGCTCCACGCAGACATTGATTGCTAAACTGAACATAATATTTGAATTTAAATTTCATTGACTTTTTGGTGTGATTTCATCACAATTTTGGATGCGATTAGGATTTCCATGACTTTGAAATGTTATGTTTCAATGAATTTATGTTAAAACTCAATGATTAATCAGCAAGGGTCTGGAATGAGGTGTGTGAAAAAATTGAGAATTGGAAAAAAGCCTTAAATTTGTACACAAACTGCAAAACTACCTTTTAATGTGGTAAATATGTATTTATTTTGAAGAAGAAACGATCTCCACAAATTAGAGAATGTACGTCATTGGACAAAATATTCAGGTTTTACCGGAATTATCAATAATTTTGTGTTGTCTGCAAATCGCCTTACATTCATGAGGTTCTTGATCATTACGACACACATGAGAAAGAAATTAAATTCCAACCAACAACAAATTTTGTTTGCCAAATTCTCAATGTACAAATTCACATATTTTTAAACCTTTCAGACAACAACCACCGATATGTTTACCTTAAAATTCTTAATGGTTTTTATTTTTCCGCCTCCCCAACACAGATGCGCGAAGCTGGTTTCACTGTGGACTTTCTGTACAAATGCCATTCAGCGGATTACAGCCGCAGTACCAGCGCCCTCACAATGCTACAGGGTGTCTACTACACGTTCCTATTGAAAGGCCTCGAGCTGTGGGAGACGGTGATCTTTGTGCTGCGCAAAAAACAAAGTCAAGTGTCCTTTTTGCATGTGTACCATCATGTGGGTACGTTCACCCTGATTTGGTTCTACGCCCGCTCCATTGGTGGGGACATGCTCACATTTTCGATTGTGATCAACTCCGTCGTGCACATGTTCATGTATTTCTATTATTTCCTGTCGGTGTTCGGACCCGCCGTGCAGCGGAACCTAATATGGTTCAAGAAATCCATCACCATCATACAGATGGTGCAGTTTGTGTTTATATTGGCGAACAATGTGATTGCGTTTGTCTCGTGCAATTGCTCCAAGACATTCATCACGTTTTATGGCTCAAATATTGCATTTTTGTTGTATCTTTTCGGGCGATTCTATCAGACACGCTACGAGGCGGCTGCAGCCAGCAAAGGTGCTACCAAAAGGGTGTCAAAGGAGGCAACGACACACGCCACAGTGAAAGAGAATGGATTCAATGACGCACGGCTTAAATCGCACTGATTTGCGGTAGTATGATTAATTGTTATAGTTTATAGACGTGTTCTTGATAGTATCACTAATTCAATAAATTTTAAAAATTGTAAAAACCTTAAAAAAATCTAAAAATTAAAATAAAACGATAGAACAAGAAATTTGTGTTTGTGTCATTAAATTTAAACTAAAAAAAAATGTGATTAAATTTGTCAATCCAGCTCAAGTTGCGACTGTATTATTAGATGGTAGCGATGTAAACAAGTGTCGCACGCTTTGCCTGTCCAAACCTAAAAGCTTTTTTAAAAAAAATGAGACAACAACGCTAGGGGAGACCCAATAACCAACCGCGGCGCTACACGACAACAGTTTGATGCTACCCAAAAGCCCGAAAGGTCAAGTTGAAACGCGTTTTATGTATTTTGGCCAAGCTGGATTAGCATAATTTTGGCGTCGATGGAAGGGAGCTTTTCTTGGCGGGCGACAAAAAAACGTTAGCTTCATTGTGGCGATCAGGTTGTTGGCGATCAGTTTAGTTTTACACGTGCAATAGAACAGATGAAGAACATGGAAATGTACCACTATTATTTTACGGAAATATCCGACAAACGTGTCATGCACTTGCCGTTCATGACCAGCCCGTGGCCAACACTTGCACTTTTGGTGGGGTATTTAGCGTTTGTGTTGAAAATTGGCCCAAAGTTAATGGAAAATAGAAAACCGTTTGAAATTAAATGGGTGCTAGCTGTTTATAATATTTTTCAAGTGTTTTCGTGTCTTTATATCATTTATAAAGTGAGTATTTGTGCAATATTATTTTATAATTCATTATTTAATTGGTCAAAGAAATATCCTTTTTTCATTCAAAGTAAAAAAAAATATTTATGATAAAAATAATTAAATAAAACAAAAGTTTTTAAATTAATAATAATTAAATAATTTAAGTGCATTAAAAAAAGTGTCAAAATATAAAATTAGTTTAGTGCTTACATTTTAAATAAAGAATAAAAAATTAATTAAATAAATATTTAAACGCAATAATCGTTATGGAGGTAGTACCTTAATCCTTTTAATCCATATGAAACTTGCAGTTAATAATGTTAGGGTTATTATTGTCAATCCACAAGGACAATTTAGTGAAATAAAACTTCATTAGCCAACGATCACGTTCACATTCCCAAACGTTAATATTTTATGATCCAACATAAAGTCGGACAATTGGGAATTTAATTGTAAAGGACAAGGGAAGTTTCACTTGCAGGACATTTAAACGTAATTGATTTTGTTGACAGAGCTATCAAATTGTGTACACCAACTTTTAAGACCATTTTCCAAAACGAAATTAATTATTAAGAGACAATTCATTTTGTTTTGATCAAATCTTTAAAATTATGCAGTTTTTTATCCTTGGTGATTGACAATAGAATGCATCAATGATGTCATAATTATCTCTGCGCTTTAAGTAAACGTGTACGAGTGAAACAAACATAACAACATAAAAACATTCTTAATAGTTCTGAGTTTTAAAAAAAAAACCGGGTTATCAACAATTAAATTTTAATCCCTGCACTAAACTAATGCATAAAACATTATATTGAGTTGACTTTTTTTTTTTTAATGTCGCGTACCGTTTTCAAAATTATAAGAGCACAAGTTCATAAAATCCCTTGTTTCGTTTGCACAGTTATTGCTGTAAAATTGTGGGCCAATTATTTTTTAAACAATTTATTTGGGTACGTAAAAAGCACTGCTGCAATAACTGTTTCGAACACAATACCATCAAAAAGTACAGCAATGTGCCGTGTGCGGCCATTTTACTTAAGTAAATTTTCCATACATTTAATTTAAAAGGAGGAATATAAATGTTTTGAACGCGATAACGAATGAAAACTTGCAGCAATCTTAAAAATTACATAAATGTCTTTGATTCTTATTATTGTTAAATGTTGAGAGAGAAAAACATTAAAGTTGATCAATAAATTAGATAGTATAACAGAAACAGGTTAAAAACTGTGACTTTGGAAAAATTTGTTTTTCGAATTTCACATACTTAATTCGTCGTACGTTTAAGAAACATCACGTAAACAAAACAATGTTTAAGAAACATAAATTTGGCAACGAAATGATGTGTTTTCAAATAGGTACGAGTCATGATCCAAAACGTAAATGTCTGCTTGACAGCTATGCAGTGTGGGAGAACGTAGTATCAATAGTGTAAATTGTGACAGTTTGACGTCATCCACGCGAATTTTTTATATGAAAAAAAATTAAAATGGCGGTTGCTTTTAATACTCGAGCAGACCTTTACTTTTTGGATCATGAAGTAGATGATAACCGACAGGAAGTTAAAAAAAAGGGGGAAACTAAAATAATTAGTTTAACTTTTGGCCAAGTTTTAAATGTAATCTCAAAAAACCACACAATTAACTTCATGTGCCAAGGATTCAATCGATAAAGTTGCATTCTTTACGTCTCCAATCTCCATAACGATTTGTATTACTATTGAAACTTAAAAGGATTAAAAAAACAATGCGGATATTGCCAACTAAGTAACACAAAGCGTAAAAACGTTTGTCTAACAATGTAACTAAATCAATATTTTTGAATTCGCAGACAATAGCATTAAATCCCACAGTACTGAAATTCTGGTGCTGCAACGATGTGGATTACAGTAACAACCCCACAGCCATTGAAATAATGTATGTCGCATACATCACACACATTCTGAAAGTAATCGAGCTGCTGGAGACCGTCTTTTTTGTGTTGCGTAAGAAAAACAGCCAAGTGTCAACGCTGCATCTGTACCATCACATTTCCACGGCCGTGCTCACATGGGCCTATGCAAAATACACTCCCGGAGGCATGCCAATGTTTTCCGTCATGCTCAACTCGATGGTGCACGTCATCATGTACACCTACTACGCAATGGCACTGTTTGGGGCTGCGTTTCAACGGCGAATGTTGCCAATCAAAAAATCCATCACAATGATACAGATGGTGAGTGTTTTTTTTTTTGTTTTGCATTTTTCATATTACCACAAAATACTAATGCAAATTGTTATTTTAATTTTTCTAGATTCAGTTCTGTATTATTTTGGTGAACACAACGCTTGCGTTTGCGAAAAACTGCACGCTCCCAAGAATTTTACTAATTTTGTATGGACCAAATATTGTGCTCATTTTTTACATGTTCTATCGATTCTATAAAAAATCGTACACGGAAAAACAGAAGAAAGTAGAATAAATTGAATTTTGATATAATATTTGTATAGATAATGTTAGGGATCATTTGCTATAATAGACTGTAAATATTTATAATTTAATTTATAAATTTATTATTAAAATAAATTCATTTTTTTAAATAATGGCTAAATATTTTTAAGATATTTGTTTTATTGAAAACCGTAAAAACATGTTAAAGGTTTAATATAATTTAAATTTAAATTATTTCTAAACTTTATGGCACAATTTATGGCACTATTAGTGGGATTTATTGATAAAAGGAACCGATTTTTCTAATTGCTCAAAAAAATCAACCTTAATTACAATTAGATTTTTTTCAACTATGTTTTGGATTAAATTATTTGATTTTACAACTTTAAAAAATTTGGGAAAACCGAAAGAAAGAATAATATTTGACTTACAAATACCTTAGCGAATACAGTAAAGTAAATAAACAAAGGACAATTTGGTCAACATAATTAAACTACACCACGAATTAAAACATAAAGACCTGCTCGACAATTGAATGGTGCCGCCATTTTTATTTTTTTTCATTTAAAAAAACTCGCCTGGATTACGTCAAACTGTCACAATCTACACTATTCATACTATGTTCTCTCAGATGACGTCACACTACACAGCTGTCAAGCAGTACATATACTTTTTGGACATGAATTAATTTAAACTTGATGGAACTTGCCTTACAGCGTTAAAAAAAACTCAGAGACGTTGCAAAAAATTATCTTTATAAAAAGTCACGAGTACAAAAAGCCTTAAATAAACAGAAAAATAATAATATATATAATAATAATATATTATAAAATAATATATAAAAATTATAAAAAAAATATATAAAAAAAAGATATTAACTAAAAAGTTGCCTCCAAGTTCCAAATAAAGGTTGGGCTAAAATAAATTTAGTGGAAAATTTGACGAATTTGTCAAACATTTTTTTATCTAAAAACAGGTCAAGGTCACACAGCTAATATTTCAAGATCAAAACTCAGCATGGAACATTCAACGTATAGCTTCCTACAATCTACATTGTTTGTAAAATAATTTCAACATTTCACAACCCAATTTAGCAAAGTATTCCGTTTCACTGCTCCACACAGTTATGTAATTCTTTGTATACACAGACTCGTATAACAGTAAAATAACATTTGGTGAATTTGCACTGCAACTTGAGTAACATATGGATCGGCATAAATATTAAACAGGCTGCACAGAAAGGAACATGAAATATTAAATTTCCCGCCCCTCCACTTAGCGGCAAAAAATATATGAGTGTGAGTTGTGACATTTTATTCTTGAGTCGATATTATAAACACAGAACGTATAACGGAAAACGAAGGACGTCCCAAAGGATTTATCGCAGCTTAAATGTTTTATTTTATGATTATATCGAGTGACACCAAATTTTTTGTGCAAACTTTGATGATGTATTTTAATAAATACGCTAAAATAAATAATTATAAACAATCATTACAATTTAATCAAGGAATTATAAATTTTAAATGCATCAAAAACGATTATTATTAAAACAAGAATAAAAAAAATTTGTTAATTGACTTTTAATTTCAGGTTTTAGGGAAACTTTTTTGCAATTTAAACAAAAATTGTTATCTTTAGGTGGTGTCGAAATATCGTCATTGGAAATCCCAATACGGAAGCACTAATTTTAAATTGTTGTCCCCAACAATCTGAAGGTGTAAATGTTTGAATATGTAAATAATATAAAAATAACAAAACATAATCCGAAGCTGGTAACTTTTAATCACACAATTAGGCAATCCCTGACAAATGTTTTAGAATATTGACTAAACCAATTTGAATTGTATAGAGGATATTATTATTGAGTTTGCCATAGAGTCTACGATTACTGCGCTCTTAAAATTTAATCAAATTTATCGCCGTATCACATTGTTGTTAAGTGGTTTAATTTGCATCTCTTTATTAAATAAGGGCCATTAATGAATGACGACTGTATAGGGATTATAAATAGCAGCTTTTAAAATATTTATTTCACGCGCAATGCATTTTATATTAAGTAATTAAAAACAAAGTTCGCAATTGAATTAAATTAATTATGTTAAGAAAAAATAATGTAAGTAATTCCATTTTTATTAAAAAAAAGCTCGAAATTTTTAAAACTTGAATTAAATAATTTTCAAAATGGCTTAAGATTTGAATTCTTCCAAAATGAATTAAAATAAAAAATTCTAATATGTTTTTAAAGGTCACACAAGGTTAAGTTATATATCAAATATTTTTAAACCAGAAGCTTTGCCGCTTTCAGAGATCGACAGATTTTTTTGGACATAGAGAATCTTTTCTTCAGCTCCAATTTTTTGTTTTTTTTTAACGAGGCTTAAAAATAATCTTACAACTTGGTCGAAAACAAAACAAAAAGTCATAGAGATCAAAAAAAAGAAAGGATTGGCAAATGGGCTGAAGTAAGTACTTTTTTGATCACAATTTTTTTTTGACCTCGTCTTAGATTCAATTAAATTCTGTGGACCAAGAAACAAGTGAAAATACGAGTACGTCCTTACAAACAATCATACAAAAGCCATCATTAGAATTATAGAAATAAAAATTACGTAATCCGAAGTTTCAAACTGGTTTTTGCTGCGCATGTACGTCACGCGATACTTTTTGAAATGTATCGTTTGTTTTATAATCACACAGCACAACCTATTATTCTTGGTATCGCGTGACGTCAGAAAAAAATATAAAAAAGCCAAACATGCACAATGCGTAATCTGTATTATTCTATTACTCTTGATCATATTCTCCTATGACACATTTGCAATCAGTAAAAATCACTAATCAATAATGATAAATAAATTTATTTAGACAGACTAATTATTGTTAAGTTACAATTTATACGAATTAACCACAATTTGTTTCATAAATTGTAAATATTGAAGTAATCATACGTTCAAAAGATAGAAAGTAAAAACTAATGAGGACAATTATGAATTTGTTATCTAGTAGTATGCCATTTTAAATCATTTTAATCTTTACTACAGCAATGAATCACTTAAATGTGTGATTCAGACTTTAGAGGATCTCTTTTATCATAATTAAATCAGCCAATTTGATATAGGAAGGTTATCTTTTCACAGTAATCTCTAACAGCAAGCTACTTAAATTAAATTATCCAAACAAGAGGCCATCCGTCATATGATATTCAATTGCAAATTTGGATATTTATTTTATTGATTATAAATTGTTTATACAGTTTACAAACAGTTTAATTTACAAAAAAAATGTTTTGGAGAACTCAAAATCGGCTTTAACGATTTTGGACTGTTTTTTAGGGGAACCTTTTTGTTATTAAATCACCAACGTAGAAGAAGCAATCTCGATAATAAATAAGCTGGAGGATTTAAGTTTCTAACGTCCCAGACCACAATGGAATACCAGTAAATTTTTAGGCAAACTTTATTTCTCCAGAGAGGGATTAGAAATTCTTTTGTGTGGACCAGAATTGTGCTTAAGATTTTCATATTCTAGAATAGATTTAGAAATACAAATGGATTGTCATAAAAGATACTATATGGACTCGGATGACGGATCGATACAGACAATCTAAATTGAATGTGGATGAGGCTGACACACGGAAGATAATAAAAATATGAATCATAAAAATCATAAAAATGTTCAGTTCCATTTGTGACGGGTTATTGCTCCCAAAAAAAAAAACACTTCCACGAAATTGGGACATCAAGTTCACCTACATGTAGTAAAAATGGTCAAAATGAGTAGACCTTCGTTATGTCACCAGACTCAGTACTTTTCAATTCTAATCAACTTATTGTTTGTACCGTTCCCAATAAAAGAAAGGAAAACTTTATTTGACTTTATGTATATTAAAAGGGTTACCGGAAACTCGATATGTACACAATTCTAAATGTTTAGAATTGGAAAAGACTTCCTGCACAAAAGTAAAGTGCACGTAGAATGAAGGAGGGCGGTTTCCTATTTTAAGCAATTAAAATGTGACACCACTTTGTGATGACACATTCTGTATTCGAGTGACTATAGAGTAGTGAAATGTGGATTAGCCCACCGATCGAACTTAATTTTATTTACATGTGCGATTATTGATGCATTGTTTTTGTTGTGCTTTGTAGAGGAGAGAGAATATTGCTGAAAAATTTATTTAATTCAACAATAATCCTTTACAGCGAAAAGGTTAAAGGTGAAATACATTGAATTAATTCAACGCTCCCCGACAGTGACACAGCGCATTCTTGTAAGCAAACATATGCACATATATTTGTGTGACACCGAGTGTGCACTTTATTTCAATTTCATGACCCTACAGCTATCACAATTAATTAGGAAAGGTCACAATTATTTTATGAGGACGACCCGCTATGTTCCCTCATTTTGTTTCTACAGTAACGGTTAACCATACGAGTAATACTCGTCTAATTACATGTACGCGCGACTCCCATTCGAAATGTTTTGCATGCATTTACCATAAAGCGTTGCACCAAGGGCTTCGTGCATCTAAAAATAGGCCAATTATCTTTCTTTTAATTAATTGAATGTGACACAAACCCAAAGTCCCACATTTTTAAGACTACGTGCCCACAGCACATCATAATATAGTTAATATATTTCAATCCAAATGACAGTTGCAACTTGCAGGATGCAACAACAGAGACTATACATGATATTGTTTGCATAGTCTTTGAATAGAAACTCTTTGATGTCATGTAAGAGCGCGCATTGTATTTTGTACGCACACGTCCCGTACGTAAAGTGCGCCTTATCACAATGCCTAACATTGTCTTATCAGTTATCAGGATGACAACAAAATTGTCAGTACGTGTGTTCATAATGCAAAGTTCTAGGTAAAAAGTGTAAATTGCGAAATTTAACAGAATTTTTTTTACTATAGCGTACATACCGTGTAGTAGGAGAGAAGGCCAGCGTTTTCGTCCAATACGAACCATCGCCATTGCCACCCCTTCATCACATTCGTCCACTTGCTGAGTGAACCCTCGAGCATTTTGCAAGAGTTTTTGCACACAATTAACACCTCACGAGTCACACTATTTTGATGGCACACCGCGACAAGGCCCCAAAGTATAAACAAATCGATTTACAAACAAATAACAATTTTAGAGATGACCACAAAATGCACAAAATTAGCGCCGCAAGAACCCTCGGCAAAAATTTTACTTGCTACAGTATTTGACAAATGACACTTTGGCCGATTGGATCACAGAATTTAAAAAAAGAAAAATTTGCAATTTTGATTGTCAAACTGCATGGCGCGAAGTTGGCCGTAATTTAAGCTGAAGTGAGTTAATGTGATTATGTGGATAATGTTTTTCAAACGGAATGTTAACAGTTCAGAAAATTTACGCAATTATGGATTAGTTTTTTTTTTAAATAATGCAGTGAAAAGAAGAAGTTTAACACCATTTTCGGTCCTTATCCTGGGAAATCTGGTTTAAATATCCGGCTCTAGCCAATTGGTCAGATACATCATACATCACGCTCGAGAGCTACTTCCACAAGGACCTTAGCGATCTGTCAGACAAGCGTCCGACGATCGTTCTTAGACACTGCTGGATGGATCTAAAAATACACGTAGTTAAACCTTAAGTTGACACGAGGATGAATGAAAATAAATCGGTCCCAAAGCACTAATTGGAGTCGTGCTGCCTGCACAGCTGTTGCAGGCCCCGTCACTTCAACCTACCAAACATATTATATCTAACAATTTCAGGAGTACCAACTTAAAAAAAAGTTGTGAAATAACTAAATATATAATTGAAATCGCAGCAGTCAAAAGTCAAGTCAAACTGTCAAGTGGAAACTTGGTTGAAAATTAAAAATTAATGCAAAGCAAATAATCCAGATTCCAGACTCCAGTTTTTTGCAGTAGTTAAATAGAGCTTGCTTTGTTATAACAACGTTGCAACGTTGCATTTAAACTATAGTGCATCAAGTAGCATTTCAAGTTAAACTGTTAACTTCGCTAGTTAATCCAAAAATTAATAAATAAAAATGACAACAGAACTTTTTGATCTACAAGTGGTGCTTGACCATTTTCAAAAAAGTCGTAAGGATGACGAAGACGTGTACCTCGACACCTATTTGGAAGGATTTAGAGAACTTAACAAGTAATTTAATAAATTTTTACATATGAACATCTCCAACAAACCTTATTTTTCAGATTTTTCCAGCTTATGGGATCTGTATTCAGTTTTGTTAGCAGTGACGTGAAGTCCAAAGTAGAAATTCTGGAGGAACTTCGTAAGAAAGAAAATGGTGATCACTTTGTCACATTTAAGTCAATGCTAGATTATGAGAAAACTGAAGGATTGCTTAACAAAAGTGATTACGTGTCGGGAAGTCGGACATTGCTGCGACTACATCGTGGCCTTGGTATGAGTAAATTGCGATTGATGTGATACATTTATTGATTGTTAATTGTTGTACATTGAGTTTATCAAAGTTATGGCATCTTGTTTTATAACATTTTATCTT
Organism: Sylvicola cinctus; assembly: GCA_963854165.1. Classification (NCBI taxonomy): domain Eukaryota; kingdom Metazoa; phylum Arthropoda; class Insecta; order Diptera; family Anisopodidae; genus Sylvicola; species Sylvicola cinctus. The sequence goes on along the minus strand of OY974082.1, from coordinate 61,077,349 downwards.
GTTTCTAGACTTTATTCGAGAATTTTTGCGAAAACTGCCGGAATTGCAACCATTTGAAAAGACATGTCAGGTATGCCAGTCGGCATACAATGACACACTATCTCAATTCCATCCGTGGTTGGTGCGTAAGGGTGCCCTCGTTGCAATGTACGCTCTTCCAACGCAGGAGGTTTTACTTAAACGCGTGTGCAAGGATCCAGTGGGTGCTATTAAAATTCTTCCCGAAACATTAGATGTTATTGGTGATGTTTATGATCGGACACAGACGTTGTACACCGTTTGCGACTTGCATGGACTTCCTTAAGGATTATATTGTTTTGCTATTCGTTTCTTAACTTTAAGCATTCCTTTCATGCTTTTTTGATAGAAATTTATTTAAACATTGTTTTCAGTATTTTTAGGCGCATTTTAAACATCAATTAATTATTATTGCTGCAATGCAATGCGAGTTTAATTAGTTTTAGTTTAATTGTATTGGCGTTGTAAACATTAGAGAATTTTTATTTTATTGGCCGGACCAATTATATAAATGCAATTTCTAAAGTACATATTAGTTTAATGCCATTGTAACTATAGCAAAATATGTCTTCTAATGTGGGTCAACACAAGTGTTACTCTAACAAGATGTTCAACCATAATATGTAATCAAGCAATTTAATATTTACTCAAAGCATGTAATTTGCAATCTATTTATATACTGGTGTGCTAAAACTTTAATGAAAGTTTTAAACAGCTTCGATTGCCTTGTTTGTATACCTCATGAAATTGATAAACGATAATGATAAAGCTTTTGCTTGTATGAGCTGGTGCTCAAAGAATGTTTTAAAATGATCGTAACAAAATAATAAAATCATCACAAAATAATTAATGCTAAAAACAATACGTTTTATTTCTCAATTTATAAAATTAAATCGAATCGACAATGCTTTCATCCATCAGTAGACCTATTAAGGATTAAATTAAAGGTCAATAAAATGCAATTACATTGTGGAAGGATTTCTGAATTACCTGCAATACTTGCAGTAATAAAACAAACACAGCATCCCCCAATGAATCCCCTAAATGCAACTTGTGTAATTTGGCTGCGTTTCTCTGGCGCTATTGCACTTATTGCTCCAATCATAATTCCCAATGAACTAGGATTTGCAAATCCGCACACAGCGTATGTTGCGATCGCTGCACTTCTTGGCTATTTATTAATTAAAAAAATATAAAATTTACAATTACAGTTCATCAAAAATTTTACCGAAATCAATTCCGCCCTCTTGAACACTCCCAATTTTTCATAAGCCACAAACTCATTGACAATAGTTTTTGTTGCAATCAATTCCCCCACATAAATGCATTCATCCCACGGCACACCCAATATCCAACTCAATGGCATAAATATCCTTGCAAATACCCATTCAAATGTGAGATCATCAGCACCAACGAGGAATCCGAAATAATTGACAATGGCGTTGAGGAATGCAATGAACGACACGAATGCTACTAAATTGGCAATGATTCCTAAAATGATGTTAACGGCAATGCCAGCACCGTTGGAAGCGGCATCCAGCATGGAGGAATCAGTTCTGTGGGGGTAATGTAAATATTAATGATTAAAAATGGATTAACTGACGGAAAATAAAATCCTCACGATTTCTCCATTTGAATATTTTCAGCTGTTGTTTTACTTTTCTCTATTTCAGGATAAAACAACTTTGAGAAGCACAATGTAGCTGGTGCTGCCATTACACTTGAAGTCACCAAATGGGCTGAGTTGGCACCAAACGAAACGTATGCTGCAAGGACAGTACCGGAAACAGTTGCAAATCCAGATGTCATGATGGAGTGCATTTCAGAATCAGTTAAACTCTAAAATATTTATGACACATTTAAGTCAGGTGATTATTACTACAGTTGGGAGTGTAGATCATACCTTTAAGTACGGTTTAATAAGCAGTGGGGCTTCACTCATCCCCAAGAAAATATTTCCAGCGGCATTGACACTTTCACAAACGGTTGTTCCTAACAGCGAGGACAATATCCAACCCAATTTCTTTACAACCCATTGCATTACACCAATGTAATACAACATTGAAATGCAGAAGCTGAAGAAGAAGATGACTGGGAGGACCTGTGGATGGAAAATTGGGGCTTAAATATATGTAATGGGATAAAATTGATTTCAATTGATTTACGCTGAAAGCAAACACAGCTTCTGTGTAAACTAGTAGTCGTCCAAATACAAAGTTACTTCCAATCATGGAAAAGTTCAGGAACGTTGTAACTTTATCTCCAAGGCAGCTAAATATTAATCGTCCAACTTCCCAGCGGATGCAGACAACACCAAGTAGAAATTGGCATAAAGCTCCAATCAGTACAGTTCGCCAATTTATCTGTAGGATTTTTTAAAATTGACTTTAATATTGTCTTCCATCACAGTTAATCTGGGTTTTCTTACATTTGAGCGATGTTTGGAAAATGTGTATCCAAAAAGAAACAAGACAATGATTCCACATCCTGATTGAAGCCGCTCTGGTGCGCCACCAGTGTCAATAACGACGTAAACAATGACTGCTGCTAACACTCCAATTATGATGCCCAATTTAAATATTCTGTAATTTAAATATTTTTATAATTCTGAGGATTCGGATTTTAATTTCATCAACCCACCTTACTGCCATAATTTTTGTCACAAAATTTCCAACTGGCGTTAAACAATTCTTCCCCAGTGTTGCACCAAAATATGGCTTAAAAATCTTGAAATAAAACAACCCCAGATACAGGAAGAAAAACAACAAAATCAACATGCCGTATCCATCACACCACTGAAATCCACAATTGCCACGACATCTCACTGGTTCCACCTCCTCTGTGGTATTGTCACCCTCATCGGATTGGCGCGCAATTCCAAAGTAATCACTTTTGATGTGTCGCGTCTCATTCTTGGCGTCCACATACTCTGTGTCGATGAAAAAGTATGTCGCGTACGCAAAATATCCGACAACAACTAAATTAAGTATCCAAATAAGTGTTGTGTTTATGGTGTCTCGATTTTCATCCACTTTGTGTAGAATTCGATCTTTGAACGTCTCTTTGGTGCTCTGATGTGGTGGATGCTCGGCACCAATTGGTGCAGTCAATTGGAGTGTGGATTCTGTTGCACTGTTGCGGTTCTGCTCAAAGATCGTCAAACAAATTTAATTGGATTCTTTTCTTTTTTTGATTAATTGAAACACCATGCTTACAATATCATCATCATGATGCCGCTTCTCGTAGTCACAATCGGTTAACTCGACCTCGTAGCCTTCATTCTTAATACCAGACATTGTGGAAGGAATTTTTTTAGCTGGATTCTGCTAATTTGCAAGTGGATGGGATCGGTTTTGTTCAACTTCTGGTTACATCTAAAATAAATTTCAATGAATTACACAACGTTCCAAACAACTACTTTATTGTCACTAAAATAATAATTTTATTATGGTCCTATCAAAAATAATTTCAACCAGCAATTGTTTAGGAATTTCAATAGATTAGTAACTTGAAGTTACATACTAACTGTTGTGGCCTAGCCAACATTATTTTGTTATCACAATTTGCAGATTTCTAGTGAAATACTTGTTGAGTCAACGATTGCTTCTATCACCATCGCGGAATCTTTGGTCACTTAAGTGGCAAATAATATTAATTTATGACTACAGTATACTGATAAAAGGTTTGATGAACGCGTCCCAATTGATCCCAATTCCAATTGATTTTTGAAATCACTTTATTTAGTGTAGTTGGCCCCCAAAAGCGTAGTTGAATTACGCGATGCACACGTGAGACCACTTCGATAATAAATGCTGTTACTTGTTGCTATCTTGAGGGAAGAGCGATATTGGTCAATTAAGTTTTGTTTGAAGTTCACATAAAACAATGGTATCTTGTCACTCATTTTATTCCATTGATAATAATAGCAAAATTGGACGGGATGGTTAAAACTGAATTAATATTCGTTTGTCATTTAAAGCCACGGAAATTAATTCTTGAAATTAAATATAGAAACAATACATTTTGTGGTCAGTGGTCACTGGTCAGAACTGTTAAATTAAGTGCAAAGGCATTGTAACAATTAAGTACATAAAGAAGAACTTAAGTTGTCTGTTGTGATTAATAATTAGAAACCCTTTAGAAAAATTGGGGTTATTATAAATCAACAACATTTTCCAAATTAATATTCGTTGAATAATAAAAAAACACATTTAATTGACCAGGTATAAAGATTACTGAATCGGCACATAGTTACTATAATTAATAAAATAATGATTTAATGCCTGTTTCGCAATACTCTCTCTCAACACATGTGGGAATAAGCAGCTGCTCCATAATTTCTCTATGACTAAGCTCGCCATGGCCGCATGTTCACAATGGCCATGTTCACCATGTGTTGTCTGGATCAACTCAAACACGTGCTTTTGGAATGGATTTACGCAACAATGAATGATGATAAATCACAACAAAAGTGTAAACAAATCAACGTGTTAATGCTTAATACTAGCAAACTTGTTTGTGTTGAACATGCGTCTAGCTCACAATTATACTTGTAGCCGTTAAATCGACTCTATAGGTATTGTTGATTATTTTGTTACCAATTCAAATAATTTCTTTTTTAATTATCTTTTTAATATAATAGTGTCCTCAAGTTATAAAATTTACCTTTTGTTGTTTACTTAATCGAGTTGAAAGCTGACTTAATTAATAATTAATAGAAGAAGTCTAGTGGGCACATTCTCAATGTTCTAGCAACTAAGTAAGCAAGTTTAGCGTGCCATATTTGACTGTGACGCACGCGGTGACTCAAATTTAAATAAATATTTTACTGACCAACAGAGCTCTCGCAATTATTGATAAAACTTGCGAGAAATACAAAATTTGATTTACCGTGTGCCTTATACAGTTAAACAAGCTTAGCGCGCTAAATTTTCTAACTTAGTTGCTAGAACATCGAGTATGTGCATTTGTAGTTTAACTTTGCTAAGTTAATATTTCTTTTATAATTATAGGGGTCCCGTTATAAAAAACTGTAAATGTTTTATTAATATAGTGATAATATAACTGACTATAAATGAATCGCTAAATGTTTTAATTTGATTAAATTTTTATTTTACGAAAAATATGAGTGTGCCCATAGAATTATTTGGCAGATCAATGGCGTACGTCAATGGCTGCGAACATACTTTAAAAACGGCTTGACGGATTACACAAATTTTTAATAATTTGAATAGGAAAAACAAATTAATTAAATTAATTTCAAATTAATTTTTAATACGACTTTAATGATAATGTTTTCCCAAAATTTTCGTAGTTAAATTAAATATTCTCTTAATTTGTTAATTTTAATTGCAAAATGGTTTATGGTCAAGGCATTCTGACCAATTTCGATTAAAATCGTAAATTTTTTAAGACCGCAGATGATTTAGTTGACACTTGACCTAGATTTTTCTACAAAGATTTATTGAAAATGTCACATGGACGAACTGAAATGCTTTTGCTGTATCGTTTTCAAGGACATTAAATACTATTTAGTTAATTTAAAACAGATGTATTTATTGTTAAAAACATTTGAAAAGCAACTCAAAATGAATACGGAAAAAATTATTTCATAATACGTAAAATTAAAATAATAAATATCATTTTTTTTAACCAAAAACGTAAAAAGTATAAAAACGTTTATAGTTGCTTCACTTTGCTATTAGACGTTTATTGACAAAACGAACGTACTTTTTAACTATCTTTTCAATAAAACTTTATCAACTAAATGAATAAATCAATCAGCAGTTAAGTAGTAAGAATTTCATTTTACGATTATTTCATTGAACAATTTTGCGATAAATCGTCAATAATCCAAATTTCCGATATCTTCTTTGTAAAACAGTTCAATTCCTCTTTAATAACAAACAACACAAACAACAAAACCGCAAGAATTATTAATCTTTAATGTCACTCAATTATCTATTGCCTAATCTAATCACTCAAATACACTTTGCACATGACCAATAATAATTTAAGACCCCAAAATTAAGAAATACGTGTCCAAAGATTTTTAAGAAAAACTTTTAAATTAATAATATTAAATTTTAAATTGAATTTCCACAAAATACAGAATAAATGCACTTACAGAACACATCTCACAGCGATGCATCATAAAACAATGTGGTGAGGGTCACTGTTACCGCATATCACGGAATGTGGAGGCTTGTCAATCATGAGGTGGGAAGTCAACACATCTAATCAATTCCACAAAACAGGTCGAGCGAGTTTTCCCAAAAGTTTTGTACTGCCAAAAATGCACTCTGCAATAATAGTGTTACACTCAACGCGATGTTTGAACAGCGGCGCCTATTTAACTTTCACGAATGAATTTAAAAATAAATTAAAAAAACAACGTGTAGCGAATCGTCAATTTAAAATTTCGCTAAACTGAATGGTTGCGGGCACAATTCTCAACTGTGCAGTGTGGCGATAAATTATTTTATGCGGAAACTTTATTGACAAGCTTTATTAACTGTATTGTGTTGCGTGCGACGAAAAAATGTGGCAGATTTTTTCCCCACCCTCCCTCCCACTCAAGTGTTTAAATTGAAAAGCTTGTACAGTGTACACACACTCCAATCCACTCACAATAAATTATATTAACACACTCGCTTTTGTGTCAGTATTTTATTTTCACTAATACAACGTTCACAAATTTTTCTTAATATTTTAAATTTAAATACTTTCCGTTTGTTCATAAATTAATTATTGCACGTATTGTAACTTATGATCTCAATAATTTTCTCAGAAGATCATTAAATTAATTCCGTTATTCCATTATTTTATTTATGAACATGCGCACTAATGCAGTGTATTACTTAAGTCTTTAGAGGCGTATTATTTAAGCTTTTAAAGATTACACGACAATTTAGTGCTTATCAAATTATTGCGCGCGTACAAGATAATTAAATGTCAAAGATAAACCGATTTTTTGGCTCTCTCCTTTTGAGTTATATGTCAATTTAATGAGTGATATGGCTTCTGATTGCACAATGAAGAATTAAACACAATTATCATCTTTATTTTACTTTTTATAAATTGATTCTTGATATTTTTAACAGATTGTATTCGTAATCTTGGGTTTGTCTTCAAAGTATGATGAGTAGAATGATATAAAATTATTAAACCTCACAATATTGAAGTATTGAAAAGAGGACATTGGCCTGAAAATGAAAATGAACATGAAAATTGAAGAAAATTATTTCCTAGGCATAAATACAAAGAAAATGGGCTGTTTCAGTTTTCTTTGATGCAGTTCAAGACTGCTGTGAGTTTTAACTCAAAGTGTACACAATATAATGTGACCTTGAAGTGTTACTTTAAAAATTCTAATATCTTTTGTATACCTTCACTGAAACTTGGCGTAACATTTAAAAATGTTGACCTTGAAATTTTTTACAGGGTTTTTTTTTAATTTGCGACAAAAAAATTGCAAAAAATGCGTTTTCTATCTTAAATTCAAAAAACCCTAATAAAAATTTGAAGGGCAATATTTTTCAGTGTCAAGAATTATTATGAAAATAAGACTCATATTCCAGAAATGCTCAATGACCATTGCTTCAAGAATATTGCAGTTCGGATAATATAAACGAATGCGATTAGCAAGTGTTACAACCAAACATTCACTCCAAACTGTAAAATTATTAAAATACTCAAAGTTATCCAATGCAGCAAAATATCTTTTCCAATTTCTTCCAGGAAATTTCGTGGAAAATTAAATCGCGACTAATAACGTCTTAAGATTTCACGTTAACAATTGAGTTATTTGTGGCCTATTATTGGGTTAACCCTTTTTATTACCTGGTCTATTTAAAATTTAGACGTTAGGAAATAAAATGAAAATTAAAATGTTGCTAGTCAGTCGTTACTCTTTGAATATTAATTTACTAAATTACAGTAAATATTTCTTTATATTATCATCGTGAAAATTGTGCATACTTTAAAAGAAAGCTCAAACTTACAATGAAACGTGCACTGCAGTCTGCATTTAGCAATCATATAATGAAGGTCATCACAAATCGCGTGTACAATTCATTGTGAGAGTCAGTGGCGTAACTAGAAATTAAAGGCCCCCCCGCAATATTTGCCTGACTCTCAGAAATTAGTTGAAAATTTTTTTTTATCTTACTACATAATAAGAATGCATATTAAAACACAATTTTCATAACAATAATATTTATTTGTATTGCAACAAAACATTTTTAATTATTTTAAGGCATAATAAATATAAATGTAAAAACGAAGGTTTTTGGTTAGTATTATTATTGAAAATATAAGAAAGAAATCATAGGAAACAATAATTAAATAAAGCTAAGAAAATTGACATCAAAAATGTTTTTAATTAACATTTTTGATGTCAATTTTCTTAGCTTTTTCAGCCTCAATCGCTAAAATTGAAAACGTAATCTATTTTGCGACATAGATGTCCTTAAATAATTTAGAATATTTTTAACTTTTAGAAATATCTTTCAGCACTAGCAGATGTTATGGAAATTGAAAAAAATAAATATATATATTACTTCATTATATGATGATATAAATCTAAAATGGATGTGGCTTCTTTTATATCGTTGCTAAATTTATGTTTGTATAATAAAATTTGTATTGGGAAAGCAGAACTAAAGACGGTATTGTACTTTTGAATTAATCTGTTAGAGTTGGTATCTAATTATTAGTTTTATTATTTAAAGGTAACAGTTTATCAGGCAATAAAAATTATAAAAACTTTTAAATTTTAGACATGCTCCCAAATCGACGCTGTATTATCCTAAAATTATATCTAAAATTCTGTTAAAAACTTTGACTTCAAATATTATTGTTTCATTCAAAAATCGATGATCTACAAAAAAATTGATCGAAGTGTCACCTCACCATTCTCACTCTTTTACTTTTAAATTCAGGCGAAACTCAAAATTGTTTCAATATACTCTTTGATTTATTCAAAAATTTACTGAAATTTTTCCGATATTCATCAAATTTATTTGAAATAGTCTTTTAAATATCATAGGCCCGAATTAAATTTAATTTTTGCAATATTTTTGATATTTTTTGTTTAAAACTAAATTAAAACGAAAGGGAAACAACTGCAGACCTCTAAATCAATATTCTAAACATAAATAATATAAACATATAAAATAAGGGTAGACTAAGATTACTACAGTCTGTTGATGAACCGATGCAATAAAGCATACTTTGTTTAACTAAATATAAGGGCCAATCTTGTTAGACGGACGCATAAACAAACGAATATTACTACAATCTGCTGTGGGACTAATGAATCTTAAACATATATTTCAGTTTATGATCCTTTTGCTAAAACGAACCTAGCATTTAGCACACTCGAAATAAAGATCTAAATTGTAACATAGAATATTATATTGATGCATGGGAAATGGGTTATATGATATATCTGATTTTTTTCATAACTGACCAAAACTGAGCGATTAGGTACAAATTTTTTTTTTGTCATTTTTATACGGGCCCCATGATTCATTTTTTTTAAAGGGCCCCCCCGCGATCGCGGGGCCTGCGGCACCCTAGTTACGCCACTGGTGAGAGTGTTTCCCACTAGTAACAGGAATCCAGACACATGATAAAAAGATAATGTGGTTTAAATACTTTTTGCGTATTTTAAGAATTTAATAGAGAAACGTGCGCAGTGGTGTAGGCATTGGGTCATTTAGAGGAAGTTGCATCAAATTACTTAATAGTTTTGAAATGCTGATAATAGTTGCGTAATGCAAAAAAAATTTAGACCAACGGTTTTATTAAACATTATTGTTTATTTTTGTTGTTCTCTAACACCGTTATTTGAGTCTACCGACAGAAAATGGCCGTTTGACGACAGTTTCTGTTTTGTTTTGCTACTCGAGCAACGAAAACAGAACCAGGATTTACTACAGGAATATTTTTTTTTTGCACTTCTTTTGTTTCAGTTCGGTTTCTGCTTCAGCTTCAGTTTGAGTCTGAGTTTGAGTTTGAGTTTGAGTTTGAGTTTGAGTTTGAGTTTGAGTTTGAGTTTGAGTTTGAGTTTGAGTTTCAGTTTCAGTTTCAGTTTCAGTTTCAATTTCGGTTTAATTCTGATTCTGATTCTGATTCTGATTCTGATTCTGATTCTGATTCTGATTCTGATTGTGATTCTGATTCTGATTCTGATTCTGATTCTGATTCTGATTCTGATTCTGATTCTGATTCTGATTCTGATTCTATAATAAAATTGACTTATTTTAGGAACTCCATTTAAAATCGTAAACTTTAAAAAGCATGAATTTTCAAACGCATTTTCAGTCGTCTGTGTTAATAAATGTGCATTATTCAAACAAAGAAACAATCAACAAATTGAATCGCGCACACATCCGGACGTAAAAGGAGTCGCTGCACGTTATCAACGTGATGCAACGTCTTGCCAGCATAACACAATAAAAAGTTGCACGCAGCTACATGCATGAAAAATTGCAGCGTGTCTTTTAAACAATGCGCTCATTGACTGAAAGCAATATAATGTGGCAGCGAGCGTACGCCAAATGATGTGGGTTGCTTTAATGCGCAATCATACGCACCTGATTCTTTCAAGATCGGACTCTCTGAGACATCGGAAACGCAGAATGACGCAGGCCAAACGAAAAACAAACAAAAAAACCGATGCAAAAAGAAAAGTGGCTGAAAAACGACAGTTAAAACACCACACACACATGAGCGTACCTACCTTGGATACGATCGTGCAGATGAAGTTATACATCACAACATGTCGCGGATTGTAGATGCACGCCAGCCACACATTTTGTGGCAGGCAGTGGCAATGAATAATGATGGCACTCGCGCATTTCACATACGGCATGGCGTATTGGTTTTTGGTGAAGCTCGCGTGCGCGCCTGCCAACATCTTATTTTATAATGGCCCCAACGCAGGTCTGTCGTCTCGCATATATAAGCCTGTCCATCATAACCAGCGTCGATCACTCCTTAATAGGTGGAATTTATTTTTAGCGCTGCTTCCATTTCTTTTCCTTTTGTTGCTTCTCTTTTCTTTTTCTTTTTTTTTGCTGACTTTATATTATTCCTATCAGGTTGTGCATTAAGTCAAGACCCGAGTTGGTTACAATTTTTATAATGCGTATGTGCAGTGTGCATTATTTATCGTCTGCAGCGATTTTGGTAACGCCTTATGCGACTGCATGCTAATTAAATCATAAAAGAAAAATAAATGCCTACGTAACATTGTAGAATTTATCCATATGAAAATTTAGTCTCTGAGACATTTTTTTGTTGTTCCCTTTTTCTATCGCCCGGTTGCTTTATGTTATTGTGTTGCGATGTTTGTAGAAATTATATAGACAGTCTGGCGACGCGACATGTGTCTTCTGACTTCTCTTTCTGTGTTTGTAGCGTTTTCGTGTTGATTTTGTTTTTAATACATAAAGCTACACGACTATAGTTTAAGACACTTGTGCTGTACAAAAATTTCAAGATCAAACGATTATTTGTGAGACATTAATCATCATTACGTGGTTGAACGAATATGACAAAGTGAAATGGCTTTTGACTAATTTTTCTGATGAATGTGACCGAATTGGCAATATTTCTACACTTAATTAACAAGAATTTAGTTCAGATTTTTAAACAAATATGTTTAAGAAGAATTTTCTTTTTAAACAAGAAACAGACGAATTTAGTTTTACGAATTGGAATTTGTTACCCTCAAATGTTTAGGCCTTAAATTTCAACACTTATCCATATTATCTGGGAAGATGGAAACATAACCAATCTTGAAACAAAGAAGATGTATTTTTATTCACGGATCAAAAAAATGTATTTAAAAATTTAAATTGAATAAGATCAATTGTGATGTCTCTGGGACCAGTAAAATTTAGTATTTTGGCGTTCAAAAAGTCCTTTATTTTTAGAAAATATGATTACGAGCACTTATAATAATTAATAGCAGCAATAATAAACTGCAATATAAAAAGTAAAAAAAAAAGTATTTTATTTTCGAAAATTTACATTTTAATTTCCTTTTTTAATTCTTTTTTTTGAACAAAAATTACTTGATTTCAATGCTTATTGAGGAAAAATTTCAAGGCTTTCCTGATTCTCCTTTAGATTAAATTGCCGTTCATTTAAGAGACTTTCCATGCTACGTTTTTTTTTTGACACCTCACGAAATTTTCCGCGGTTATGTTTTATGGTAAATGTTTCACCCCTAATCAGACTCAAAGCGGAAATGTGATAATCATTAAATTTTGTAAACGTAACTGTCACGTTTATAACTGAAAAAAAGCTTATTTAAAAAAGCAAAATGTATTGTAAAAACCGCGGTTCGTGAAAAAAAATTCCTTGAAGCGAAGAAAAAAATGAAATTTTTTACGTTTCCTTTTATAATATTGAAGCGTATTTCGGAAGGATGACAATAAAAATATACGTTTTTCAAGGACTCTTCCGATAGTTTAGAATTTTTTTTTGATAGTCATTGAAATTAAAATCAAATCCTTTTTGAGTTTTAACTCGATTTATTTATAAATAATTTAGGAATTTCTGAAAAATCCTATAAAATATTATTACGCAAAGAACTAAGGACATAAAAACGAATCACGACAACAGATAACATGCTTAAGTGCTAAGGATTAATTGCGTAAAGCCACAATTCCTTAAATAACAATAAAATTTTATACATTTTTAAAACGTTCAAGCAAAAATGAATTTATATTACACGAACTACGAAGTTACCCACCTTATAAAGTAAAACTTTAAGCCTAAAATGAAACCATTTTCAGCATACGTAATTTGTTACCAGCCAGACAGACAAGACAACCCACCATCACTGCATAAATATAATTTGCATGTTTATTTTATGTCGTGTCTGTACTCTTTGTTGGTGACAGAGTGCGAAAAATTCGCAGACTTCTCAAACATGCGAACGAAAATACACACAAATCCATAAAATGTTAAACTAAATACATAACATACAGAAAAAAACATGCTAAAAATGTAGAATTATCTGGACAGTGATCACTGATCACTGATCGGTGAACGCATTAGCAAGGCAGATCATTTCTGGTCCATTAAATGACACAGTAAATTTTCACAACAATCTGCCGCCGATTTAAATGAAATCATTTGTCGAAATGATCAGTTGTTTTTATGCGGGTCAACAAACCTGTCTGTCGAATGTCAATCCAAACAACGCATCTGCGCTCCCTTCAAATTTATCACGTCTCGATATACTTGATCTTCGAATTTGCAATTACAATTTTGATGCGTATTTTCGCAGACAAACAATATACATATACGAGTGTGTCTTGTTGTCACAGACTGGTAGTGTGACCAAAAACATTTCGCAGCAATTCAATTGAGTGACCTAGTAAGATGATCGCATTAATTCCCTAAATTTTATTTCCGCAATGTTATGGACAGCGCGTTTTGTTTATAGACGCGCCTAATCAAATTGTTGATTGTGTCCTTGATGATCAATCAAATCCCGGCCAGACAGTGTGTTGTGTTGTTATGACTATTTTGCTGCACACGTTTAAAATATGTATGTCACGACGATTTTTGTTATGCATCCCCCAAATTTGGTGAAGACGCAGATAAGAGTCTCTACTATTTATCCAAATTGGTTTAATTTGATGTCGCAGCCAACACATTTACTCGCGCGGTATTGTTTAGTTTGTTTACTGCAAAGCAAAGACTACAGCAACTAAATCGTTTAAGGCACGTTCTGAAACACTGAGTGTATACGCAGGCCTCAAGGACAACTTATTATTTAATCGTCAAGACTCCAGACTGACCAAGTTTAGCAGAAGGAATGAATGAATATTTATATAGAAGAACAAAATTACGATTGACTTCTTGTATGTTTTAGTCACAACTTCTCGCTGAAATTGGTAAATCGTTTTGGAACGCACATTTTTGTTCGCAATCAAAATAAAATGGTTGCACAAATTTATTTAAATAATAATTGCGATACACATCAAGCTTTTAAAAGGCACTGTGGCGTTATGACCTTGAATTTTTTTTTGAATATTAGTTGCGTTCTATTGACACCCCGCTTAGTTTATTTCCATATTTGGTTTATGTTTTAAACAGAAATACTTTCTCTAGTCGACAAGAGGTGGCACTATTTTAAGGAATAAATTCAGAAGACTGCATCACTTGTTGACAACTTAAACAAACGTTGATTTTAATTAGGTAAATTCGTAAATAATTAAAATATTTAAATGCAACTAAAACTAGTTTAATATTCAAATTAAAATTCCTTTAAAATCGTACCAGATCTAAATTAAGGTTCATTTCTTGACTAAATATTTAATTATTTTCAGCGCCACTTGCGGCCAATAGAGTAATAAATTTACCGAAAGAGTAAAGCTTAACTATTGACCCAAAATAGCCAAAAAATGCCAAAGAAATCCTAAAAAAATTGTGGTTTCAAACACTTGTTGCGTCCTCTGCCAACACCAGATGTTTCGTCTCTTGTTAAAAGTACTTAAAGTGGAATCTAAATAATACGCCAGACATCCAGGAGGATCTCCTACAATGCACGTGATCCGCTGCTGCACTACGTGATGGCATAAATAACGAACATTTAGGAACGAAATGATAAACAACTGAACGGTATACGTGTAACGCGTCTGACCTTAAAGTAAAAATGCGATAAACGTGAGCCACCAACCAGACTCCTCCAGACGACGCATGATGCGGAAAACAAGCTGGTAACCATTAAATATATTATGCATATTTGTATAATACAAACTGCAATAGATTAAAAAGATCGCTGCACATTGACAGAAGCATATAAAAAAATGCATAAAAAGTGCAGCGTAACGTAACAAACTGCGATCGTGCGTCGTTGCATTTAAACATATTTTGCAAATGATCACGATGGGACGCACCAAATTTAACGCACATGGCCGGTGGCTGTGGGCTGTTGCGGCTGCTGCATTACATTAAATATTGTAATATGTTGATTCAGGCAAAGAACCATACTCGCATATTATTATTATTATTATCATTATTATCATGCAAGTCGTGGTCACAGCAGAAGCTGCTGCGTTCGAACTTCGATTGCGCATTAGTGCGCTCCCCTTGAGGGCCCTGATTGTCTGGTTGGTGCAACGCGTGGTCTCCTGCGGTACACACATATTCCACTTCATCTCATCTCCTCTTCTCTGTCTACGCAATTTGGTTTTGCAAAGATGCAAAGGCAAACACTGCACCACACATCTGCATTCTCCATACGAGTCCGAGATTAGACGGTTTGCGAGTTGCGTCTGCACATTGCACATTTGTAAAGATGTTGCACCTCGTTTTTGGTCTGCAGTGGTGTGTGCAACAGCAGCCACCAGTCACCACGTCCTGCAATGTTCTGTTAATGTAACCTGCTGGACGCACGTACATATGTGCAGCGCATAATATTTTTTTGCTGCACTTTATCTTGTCCCCAGACATTACATTTCTATGTACATACATGCACCTGGTACGAGCATATTAATAGCTGTGGATGTATATAATATTAAAGCAGTTGCATTCCAATGCAATTCAATGCAATGCACTTGCTTGCAGTCGCGATGCAAGTCTGCAATCTGCATCAACAGAGACAAACCGCAACCACAAAACAAAAAAAACAAAAATGAAAATAACATAAACAAATATAAATTGCATTCACACAGTGCAGCTACTGCAGCTATGTAGTCAGCGGCGTCTGATGCACATATGCATTGGGCTGCAGGCGAGCCACACGTTTTCGGAGTGTTTTAATGCATCTCGGCTGCAGCGGAGCGACTAGACTTTGTGGGATACAGGTATAACGAGGTAACTTTACATAATGCAACTTGCGAGACGCAAATGCATTCAATTTGGTATTTCCCTCTGGTTTTGGATTGTGGCATTCGCAAACCACATTTATCTAATTTGGAAGCTTGGCGGATGAGTGGCTGCTGTTGATGAATGGCTTAAATCTTGCAGAACAACTCTGAATGCCATTGCAGGATAAATGCCCTTGCTCTACTCTTCCCAGTGGTTTAAATTCCGCATGGTGATTGATTTAGAACTACATAGAACACAACATAATCATCAATTGTTTTAGAGTGCAGCACGATGCTGAAACGTCGCACAATCACATGTCGTTATCGGCACAATTCTTATAAGGCGTTTTATTCATTCATGATTAAATTTTCTTATATGGTGATGGCCATTCCATAATAATTATACATACATTGTACAGAACTGTGGAGCCATTGAATTGAAATTTACGAGATTCCTTTCGCAGTGTTTTGTTCTTTTAATTTATCGTTCTTTTTTTTTGCGTTTAGTGAAAAATTAAATTATGCTACGGGTACTTGCAAACGATGTAATCGGAAGAATCGCATATTGCATTATAAGCTTCCTCACGTGCAACAGGTTGTTCCACAAATTGCTTATGCAAGTAATTCAAGGAGAATATTTTCGCGTTTTAAATTTAATGCTACTTTACTTGTTTGTTCTTTAATTAGCAATTTGTCTTTACTTATTCATTTTAGTATAAGTCTTTCTTCTTTTTACTTATATTTCTGTGGTTTTAAAACATTTTGAGGTTATGTTTACCTCTAAAAATGTAACCTCAAATTTTTTTGACGAAATGAATTCTGATTAAGAAAGGTGATACAGTAGAATCTCTAAAATTCTAACCGGCAATTTTGGTGTGATATTTGAAGCTCTGAAATTAGACATTTTGATTCTAATTTTTATTTTTTATAATAATTAGTCTTTTTTTTTGTTTTTATTTATTTCACAAAAACTATTATTTTATTCGCATTGATGTTAAATTTGAAACGGGAAATCCCGTTATGGCGTTGCCTCCATTTCAAATAAATTGAAAAAAACAGAAAAAGGATTACTGATTTTATGTTAAAAATTAAATACAGTTTTTTAAAAAATTAAAAAAGTTTTTCTATAAATTTAAAGTGTTACATTAATTAAATATTAATAAATTAAAATAGTTTAGTGTAAAAAAAGCTTGTGTCATTATTAGTTCATCATTTTTTGTGAAAAAATTGTCGTGAAAATAGAACAACCCGAGAAACAAAGTGGTCCTAATTTGTGAGATTCTACTGTACCAATTTGTTTTTAATTTTTTGTAAATTATTGCTTATATGTGTGATAACTTAATTATAAAATAAAAATGGATTTGGATAACATAATTACAGAAATAAGTGTCCTGGTTCCAAGCACTAATTTCCGAAACCCTAATTTTTCTTTGTGTTTTATCGTACCACAATTCCAACAACTATTTCCATCATCACTGAGTTCCATAATTTCGAAAGATTATCATTTGAAAATGTAATCCAAATAATAGTAACGACATTTATCCTTAAACCATTTCTCCGAAATCAACCCGTGCTAGCGCCATCTACCGTTAAGCTCTAAATGAGTAGGCTAATCTTTAAATTATCGAAAACAGTGACGACATAAACCGATTCAAAAGTTTTGATGACGCAATTAGCAATTAACCGCTCGTTGAATCTTAACAGAGAAACTTCAATAAGGCTTAATTTTTTTTTACTGAATGAATTAATAAATTGAAAAAAAAGGAGACACCAGACAGGATTAGATGGCATAAATATAAAATGAAATATTTTAATATACAGGACTTCAATCAATAATTGTTAAAAATAAAAATCTGTTCCAACTCTTGACATAATGTACTTTGCACACAATATAGCGTACATCTAGGTCCGTTCAATTACAATAATATAGGTTTATATAACTGCCTCCATTACCCATAGCGAGTTGGTTCAAGAAGACTTGCACTCTCTGATAAGGCGGAAAGTCATCTAATGGTGTTATGCAAACGCCACTTATCACCAATTGCACAATACAAATTTAGTCGTCTGCTCTCATCCACATTTATAAGTGTTGCCATGGAACGGGGCGACATGCACAATAATGATAAAATATGTGATCTGTGTAGGTATGATCCCATGCCATACTTAATGTGACAAAGAGTGTGATGCGAGCCCCACAATTTTCATGTTATACTCATTTTAATAAAATAATAGGCGACGCGAACGCGACGTGTTATAACCGGCGCAGCTGGTGTGGTGATACAATCTTTGCGATCGCCGGAAAAGCCACGGAGAAGAAACAAACAACAAGAAAGGATTATAAACAAAAACAGAGACAAAAATGCACAATGTATAAAGTAATTGATGTTCGTCTGCCTGTCTGTCTGGCGTTGCATTTAATTTAATCTAATCGACATTTTGGCTACCGCAGATGCATATAAGGCGAAACGCACGACAGTGATTTGAAGGGGTTTTAGTTATTAAAAAAAGACCGTATAAAGTATTTTTTGTAAAAATTACGGTAGCCAAGTTTTTGATGTTTTAATATTTAAAAAAATTCGTAAAAAAATCCGTTTTTTCAATGTATTATATTAATCCGCGAAAAAAAACGCAGTTCATGAAAATATTCGTATTGATGAGTAAAACGCCTTACTTGCTACAAAAGTGCTGTCTTTTTGAAAGCCTTACTTCACTGTGGTTGATCAGAGGTGACATTTAAACGCTTCCAAAACGGAATCGCATCATAAAATCAAATCAAAAGATGACATGAGCGAGCTGTCGCGCTTCATCAGCTAATGCAAAATCAGATATGCAATTGCTGTGGTCGCTGCTAGTCCAAATTCGTTTTGATTTCAATCCCGGAGCACAAAAATTTTCGTGCATTTCGCATCATCATCGTCATCATTGCCAAGTAGAAGCAAGTAAGTAAGCCAGCCAGACACAACTGCCTTACAGCAGCCCCCAACGCTTCTTCTCGGTCTTTGATTTGATTTTATTGCGTATGGGGACACACATAACAAAAAAGAAAAAAGAAAGAAAAGAAGTGGTTTAAATGTTTATACGAGTACGTCTGAATGCATCTTCCTTGGTTTGCCCTTTCTTGTCTTGAATTTGGTGTCGTCTGGACATTCCCATTTGGCTTCTCGCGCACTGTGCATTTTGTTTGAGATATGCTTAATGTATGGCTGTGTTTGGCTGCGTGAATTCTCTCAGTCAGTTTAAATGTCATCAAACAAACCAAACATATTATAAGTAAGATAAACCGAAACAAATGAAACAAACTTCAAAAATTACAGATGATAAAAGTTAAGCCAAAAAAGGAAAGTGAAAAGATCGCAGAGAATGCTTCCAAATTGGGCCCCATCGAAAGTCGTAATTTTTATGAATTTATTTAAAAGTGCCATCCGTTGCGTTAAGGTTCTCGGGGTTGTGGGGGGGGGGGGGGCGGAGGGGCACAACTGCAATGTTGCAGGATAGTGCGTCTGCATGCGAGCGGTTGGAGTGTCCAATCAAATGCAATGTCAATGGAAGTGCATTTGCTGTTACCTCATTTACGTCTCCGTCACATTTGCGCTTCTTGTTTTGTATTTTGATATTTGTTGCAACGCTTTTATTTAGCTGGGTGCATCACAAACACCTTTTTGGTGTAGTCCTACAAAGCCCTTGCAGTAACCAAGTGCGTTTTTTAAATTCATTTTTTGGAATATTTTTTTTTCCACGCGATCTGATACGCCCTTGGACACTCCTTAGGATAATAACTTCGGAGTGCATGCATGCATTTTTTTTTTTTGCTTTTTTGCTCGTTTTGCGGGGTCCAACTTTATTTTTTGTCTGCTCTTGCTGCAATATTTCGGTCATTTTAAATTGCAATTGACAACGTTTTCTCGTTACTCGCAGTGGTTGCGGCTGCTATACACAATATATATTATCATCGTGCATGTTTATTGTATATAATGCTCATTAAAGTGTGCAGCGCTCTCGTATGAAAAGTGGGCACACAACAGCGTGATGCATTTGCGTATTTTAGGCCTTGACTTTGAATTTTTTTTATTTTTGTGTGGATGACAAAGTCGTACACACACATTACATGTCATTTTGCACATAAATGAAGAAAAATGGAAAATGTTGTTGCATGGAGTGCGCCAAAAAGGACGGGGGATGATTTTGTGTGCGTCCCAAGTTCAAGGTTAAGTGCAATTATTTTTGGTGGCGACGAAAATGTGTTGTGTCGCCCCTTTTTTTTTTGTGTTTCCGCTGTATTTGCCAAATTTTATCGCAATTTATTTTATTTTTTGCATGACATTCAGACGGCATTGATGCGGCGCAGATGTTGTGGAGAATTAAAAGTGCAAGTGTCGTTATTTTAGACGCTAACGATCAATTTTAATTTGCCATAAATGTAATTAGAATTTTTTTAAATTTACTTAACGCTTCTTAATGAGGTTTTTATTTATTTATTTATTTTATCTTGTTTATGTCTTTTAATAAATGTAATCTGCTTCTATTGTAGTTTAATTTATTTCCTTTTTTTTCGATAAACCATAATAAATTCCGTTTGTAAAAAAATAAGTAAAATGTAAATAAGCAGTTTAAATATAGACCTGATTGCTTAAGACCCCTTAAAATAATGCCAGTTATTTGTTTCCAAAAGTATCGGCGCCCAACTTGTACAAAAACGCAAGATTTTCCGAAGCGTATCCACAGGTAAGGTCACACGCGTTTGTCACCCAGCATAAACGCTTGCATTTTGTAACAAAATACAATAAAAAAGTACTTGCTCTGATAAGATGTAAATTAAAGCGCACGCCGCTAAGTCGGGTCGCCGTTTTAAAATATTGTGTACACCACAACGGTTTCCAAATGAACCACGTTGTGGCTGCTGAAAATCTGTTAAAAATAAAATCATCTAATTTGCACATTACACGTAGCGCGTACAATGTAAATAGCATTTCAAATGTATATCACTTCGTATTTTTGTTTGTCTTTCTATGTAGAGGGAAACAATCCAGATCGAGGGCAGACACATCTCGTCCAGACGGTATCAACAACATTTAAAATTCACCACACAGCGTGTGTGCTCACTTAGTTACTTAAAAATGCGGAAAAACTGTTGTAAAATAAATTGAAAATCCGCAGAACATTTTATAAAGTTTCAAATTTGAATTTCAAATTGTTTATCGAGGTGGCGTTTTGACTTGAATCTGTGCATTAATCCACTTTGAAGTGGTTGATATCAGACTTCAGTATGGAGACAAGTGCGAACTGATAAATGCGAGAGACTACAATCATGTTCTGCAAAATTAGGAGGTCACCGAGCTGTGGAACCAGGGTTGTAAAATATTTAGGAAATAATTTTTAAATAAATTGAGAAATGACTTTTGGAGATTGCTGAGTTACTTCGAAACTTGCATTCTCATAGATCACAATAATAATACATCGTGAAATAATGGATGTTCGTCTGCCTCTCATTTTGGCGCTGCATTTAATTTAATCTAATCGACATTTCGGCTACCGCAGATGCATATAAGGCGAAACGCACGACAGTGATTTGAAGGGGTTTTAGTTATTAAAAAAAGACCGTCTAAAGTTTTCTTTGTACAGTCAGAGTAGCCAACTTTTTAATTTTTTAATATTAAAAACGATTCGTTAAAAAAACCCGCTATTTTCAATGTGTTATATTAATCCACGAAAAAACCGCAGTTCATGAAAATATTTGTATTGATGTGTAAAGCGTCTTACTGCTGCAAAAGTGCTGTCTTTTTGGAAACCTTACTTCACTGTGGTTTATCAGAGGTGACAGCTAAAAGCTTAAAAAAGGGAATCGCTTCATAAATTGAAATAAAAAAAAATTAAAATACATCTTTTGAATTATTCCAAGGATTCCAATTTACGACAACTCAATTTTAAGCCTAGCTTCCATCCATCAGGTGTACATTCTAATTGAAAAGTCGTTTAATTCCAATTAAGTTTATTTTTACACTTAATAACAAAACGAGCAACAATGCAACCATTCATAAATCTTCCCAACCAGACATATTAAAATCAACTTACATAGAATAAGCTGCGTAAATATGAAATACCATTCATTGAAGTACAATATAAGACATCTATTTAAACGGTGGTCTCAACAGTCTAAATAGAGACGCCTAGACAAACAATTTCCAGAGCTTGTAACACAATCCACAGCATCCAACACATCCCCCATAATTGTACCTAATAGACAACTAAATTCATTGTTGCCAGCACAATGACAGCGATGATCTCAAAAAGACGCCTAGACACTCATTCAAATCGAATTAAACCATAATATGCATACATCGTGGAAGTAGGCAAATTGACTAGCCGCTTCTAATTTACAATTGACGCACGCATTAAGAGTTAATACGCTGGTGGCTCGCATCATCTTGCAGTGAGAGTGACGAGATGTATTTGCATTTTTCATTTGTGGTGTCTAGCCGCCTGCGTACATCTTGGAATTGTGTCTGGTCGTGCTGTAAGAATAAGCTGGGATCATTATTGACGCACACACATGCTGATCATAATCAACACGCACAATATGAACTAGTACCAGTTTGTGGTCATTTCAATGTCACTTTTTCTTCACACGCCGAAATAGTGATCACGGCATCAGCTTACTCTGTATATTTATAAATATTAAATCCAAAATATGGCGAAGTTCATTGGGCCATTTAATCTAACATAGTTAAAATTGGTGAAAATTGCCAATTTGGTTCCGGGACTGCGTAGTCATGCGGACAATGCGCGTGTTGGATTTTGATCCGCGACGAATAATGTGACACAAAATTTAACAACGAACAAAACCATCAGTCTATTGTGGGTTGCACACTTTCTTTTGCGTCTATTTTGTGACCAATCAAAAATAGTTAGGACTTATTGTTGTAACTAAATATTTTTGTCTGTTTTTGCTTCTATTTTATATAGTTTAGGCAGTTTAGGGTGGCGTGGAGTTCAGTGACATTCAATTTGTCCAGTAAAATCTGGATAAATCTTTTAGAATTGGTCATTGTGAGGAGGTCTTTTGTTGAAATTATTTGTTTTCGTTTTTCTTAACTCTCTCCAATGTTGTTTATAGGCTTTAGACTATTTTATGATGAAAACAAACTATTTGCTTCCGTTTGTTGCATTTTAAAATCACTTTTATTTATGTTGAGTGTGTTTTTTACTTATTTAGTTAAATGACTTACTCAAGGAATTTTGGGTCCATCTTTATCTTAATTCTTCTGGCATCACTGTCAAAACACGTGTCGGGAATACGTGGATTGTTTCTTTTAATTTTTTTAAGTAATTTTATTACGACCCAATTAAAAAAATATTCCGTAACGATTAAAATCGTTATGTTCAATTCAAACTGCAATAGTTTTATCTTATGAATGGGAATATCTTTGGAATGACGCATCACAATTCAAAAAAAGATCAGACCTAAAGACATTTAAGGTACTCTGAAAAAAAAAACAAAAAAACAAACGTAACAGGAAGTAATTCACAATAAATCTCGCGCCAAACAAGAACATAAAAAGGCATTATAAGTTCCTAGGAATTCGGGTCGTGTTCAGCAAAATTTTTGCCGCATTGTTTCTTCGGCTGAATCATGCTTTAAGACTTAAGGCGGCGCTTCAACTCATCTGATTCCTCGAAGACATAAACAAAGCATAACACTCTTCTTAAATGCCTCAATCCCACGATGATATAGGTCCTCAGCATGAGCACAATAACGTAAACAGATCGGAAGAATCGCATCACCGAATTCCGCAAGAAACCTTCTTTCTTCTCTTTTTTGCAAAAGACTGCAGACGCGACACGCGCACCGGACTATTCAATTCAATCATCAACAATATGAAATACCGCATTCCTCAATTTTTGTGTCATGTAATGATGTTTGCAGAATTTCATTGTATCAACAAGTGAATATAACGTTTGGGAACGCCTACAACATTTAAAATTGGACGCCGTCTTGAAGGTGCCACATAGATGATGTTTATTTTTGTATTGAAATACAAAATAGAGCAAAGGAAATGCATTTAATGCGACGAATATTTCAAAATAGCCACGTTGTGAAGGAATTCGGTCAGAAAAATTAAGAGTGCAAGCAATCTGTAGTGTTTTTGTAATAGTTAAAAAAAAAGGTGATTGGAATTTGAAGTTTTTTGAAGGATGAAGATCAGAATAACGTCACTGAATGAAGATTTCTGAAGAACATCTTGGATTTATGGGAATTTCATCACAGATTATTACTTTTTCACAAAGTTTTTATCATTTTTCAGACCTTTTTGATAATCTTTAGGTAAAAGCAATTAAATCAAATTGAAGCTTAAATAATGATCTTAAGAAATTAACAATGTTTATAATATTTTATTTAAAAAAAAAAAAGTTAAAAAAATTATAAATAATGCAATATTTCTCAATTAAATATTCCGATGCATTTAATCTTCATTAACGCAGTCCATCTGAACAACATAACTTAAAGAACTGCACCCGCAGGGAAAGTTGAGCGTAAAACTCGAAGAAGTCTGTTAAAACCGTCTCCTCCCAGAAGCCAATCAAATGGATTGCCTGTGTTTATAATGCCATGAGTGAAAATAAAACCATTTAGCACGTCACTAACGCATGTAAGCAAGGAGTAAATAATAAAAAAAACGGGTGTATATAAGCTTTGATATAAGTTAAACTTAAGCACAAAATGAAATGGGGGGAAAAAAAGTTTAAGCCGGCACGACTAGAGTGTTGATTGATTGGCGGAATGGTCGCGCTTAAAACAAATCGGTAAACAATTAATTTGTGACTCTTTTTTTATTTTCTTGTCGCGTAACTGATTCACTGATTACCAATTTGCATACATGTTCTGGCTGCGACGCAGCGATATTCGCCGTATGTATTATGTAAATGTGTACTAGCCACCACCATAATAATAATGAAATAATATGTCTTCGCGCGGCGGCTATATGGTCTGTAGGCCAATGAGTGTGAAGCTGCCACACATAATCCTCTTACAATGCACATATATTCAAACTTGAAGATATTTATGTGAAGCTCACTGCGATGTGTGTGCATGGTTTATATGGAAATAAATTAAAAAGAGTGTTCAAGCTACTGAGTGGTTTATGTGCTTGCCGGAAAGCGTTGAGCAGTGCGCACTTTGCATGCTTTTTACCAATTTTTTTTTTCAGGACATGTGTAATTTATTTAACTTGTTTTTTATTAATTAGTAATAAAATTTATTAATTTTAATTATTACATATTTATGAAGAAAATTAAATTAATATTTTTAAGAAAACTATTCAAAAAATTTGGTTTAAATTTTTTTGCTATTTGTCAACAACTCCAGGAAATTAATCGTAAAATAGTAGAGCTATGAAGTGACAACAACCAGAAACAGAAACAGAAATAACAGAAGAATATCAACCTTGATTGCAACAGAATCCACCGACCGAAAATCGCCGTTTGACGACAGAACACCGAGCAGAATTGTTTCTGTTTCTGGTGCAAAAATGAATGTGGAAAATGAGCAATGTCAATAACTTTCATGACAGCTTGGCGAAAAATCTAATTTACTACAGAAATTATTATTTTCTGTTTAGAATCTGTTTCTTTTTCTGTTTCTAGTTTTGGTTCTGTTTCTATTTCTCATCACTTTAAGTCGTAATGAATAGCAAAATACAGAAACGTTGATAAAAATGAAATACCCTTTTTCAATATTTACATTTAACTAATTTTTAAGTTCAAAATTAGTCAAGCCGATTTTGAGTTTTTTTAAAAATTTGTTTTTTTGCACAAATTTTTTCGCACTATTTAGCGTCATGATTTTTTTTCTAATTGCACATTCATTCCTAACACAATATTGCACAATACTTCATAACAATTCCAATAAAATATGCAAAAAAAATTAAAAAATGCTGTAAGTCTGTATAGTGCTTAAGCGCCAGAATAATATAAAAGCAATAACAAAACCAACATACATAGCAGAGAATGCTAAGCAACTACTAAAACTACGAAAGCATCCAACCCGTCCACTCTGTGTCGGATATGTACACACTGAAATTGAAATGTATTTAAGTCTTAAAAAGTCTTTGCGCAAATCATTTTACATTTAGTCTGCTTGGAGAGCAGCCACATTATCAAGACGTTCCTTGTCAATTTGTTTGATTTCAAAAGCTTACAACATCCCGTACACGCATAGTTGAGGCAGTTGTATTTTTGCAAGTTTAAATAAAAGTTTGTTGAATTTTATTTCAAGTGATTTTCTTAAAAGTTTAAAAAATAAAATTAATAAAAAAAATAAAATATTTAAATTTTAAAGTGATTAAATTTGATTTAAATTTATAAATTTAAATATACTGCGGTTATGTTACGTTTGTTTACAACACTTATGGTGATAGTCGCCATAAACGCGGTTCCTCATGACTACCAGCAAAATAGTCAAGAGAGAGGAGACTCCACAGGTTCCGAACAAATACAAAGCATTCAGATCGATGTTAATGATCCACAGTACAGCGGAATTTTGAAAAATATGAATGTAACACCGCAACATATTATGAATATGAGGGCATCCCGATTGAATCTGCAAACACAAAATACCTCCCAGACACAAAACACCTACACCGACAGTGTTAGACGAGAGTAAGTTTTAAAGTTTAATTAAGTTTTAATTTTTCAAGTGAATTTGCCGGTGAATACTTGATTTTATTGGAATGGTGCGTCGTTACCGTAGAGTCAGTGTTTTGTTGATTAATTTTTCATTGTGCAAAATAAATAGTGATTACAATTTTGAATGCGCCAAAGTCAAAAAACGCGGTGACCCAATAAATGTGTTGTGCACGAGTACGTCTCACACCCATTTTGCGTGGGTGCATTAATTTTCAATTTTCACCGACCGGTCATTTTCCGCACGCTTACTACATTAATTTAATTTCAGTGCAATTCTATTTTCTTGCCAGTTTGTGCTCTCACTCTGCATATGTGACGTGACATATTATGTGCAGAAAATCACTCATAAATTGATTATTTATGGCTTCTCGGAAAATATTTCAGAAATTTTTGGAAATATTTTATTGGTGACATTTTGTGGTGTGCCAACAATAATTTTGTTGTGCCGTTTTTCATTTTTTTTTTACACATTTACTAAATAATTCATTGAGGCTTTGCTTATAAATATTTGTTGTGACTTGTGGTTTTAATTTAGATTTATATGAGAGGCAAAATTGTGCCGGTGTGCAAATTCCTTTAGCATTTGATTGATGGGAATTTTTTTTAAGTTGGAAATTTTTACGATATTATAAGCAATTCAAATTTAAAGACTTTGATAAACTTACATTCGTTTTAAGGCCTACTTTAATTTAAAATATAAATTACAATAATAATTTTTATAAGACAAAACTTAAATTAAATTAAAAAATAAAAGTTTTGAATAAAATTGAGATAAATAAATGAAAAAAACTTAATCAATTTTTATTAAATTAATAAAATGCAATTACATTAAATACTGCTGAGCGAAAATTATGCAATATACAAAACAGCATAATATCGGAATTTTTTTTTTGTTTAAAATAATTCTTTTGACTCGTAATTTTTAAACTTTTCATTAAAAATGGCAAAAAATTTATTTCTGAAAGAAATCTCTTTTATTAAGATTATTTTAATTTGTTTTTCATTTTTAAATTAAAACATTATTTTATTGCCATAATTATAAATTGCACTATTGCTGTAAATTTCCATTTTTCCATAAAAAATAAATGAAATTGTAAAATCCATTAAAAGTAGCTTGCATAATATTTTAAGTGTTCAAATTACAATCAAAATATTATTGACTTAACTCGAACTTAAGTATAAATTTGGTACAAAAAAGTAGCAACCAACAATGTCATTAAAACATAAGTCAATTCTATTTTTGAGACTCGCCACGAGTACAGTCACCATGCAGTCTAAGCCTTTCACATTATGTCGACAAATTTTACTTCAACAAATCAATAGTATAATTAGTAAATCGTTTACTAGGAAAATACGATTTTTTTTACATCTTGGCACACGGCTCGAAGTGATATGAGTGGAAAAAGCATAAAAAAAACCTGCTAAGTTGGCAACAAATTAAAATATGTACGTAGCATTGCGCTCGAAGAATTCCGTCAGCAATTCGTCACCTTAGCGGAAATGTTAATTTACAAACGGGACACACTTTGTCATTCTAAAACATTTTGTTGCGTTTTAATGGGGGGAGAAGCGTTCATTTTGTATTGAACTTTAACACAATTTTGATAATTAAGACTCAAAGTATTTTAAATAATTTGTAAAAATATTATTGTGACAAATATCTCAAAAACCGTTTCAATTTAAAAACCTCACAATAAAAGATAATTCTTAAGTCAAATTTAAAAGCTTACAGTGTTTTTTAATGTTCATTTAATTAAGTCACCAAGCTAAGTCTTTAATTAAAGATAAAGATCTCCTTAAAGCGTTTAACTAATAGAAGTGGGCTTAAGAAGATATGAAAAACTAAAAGTTTGCAATTTTATTATCAATCGCCAAAACAATTTGCTCATAGCAACTGCATCCGCAAAAACTTATCAATTACAATCTAAAAAACATTGTTTTAAATTGCAATTACCAAAACCAACTGACCCAAACACTTTTTAATCAAAAACTCCGGTCAAAACTCAAACCTAAACAACACCTGCATAAGCACTCAAAACGATCCCTTCATTACGCAATCGCCACAACAATGAATTGTTTGCATTCATAATTTCCGAATTGAGCTGATAACCGTCATTAGGCCGCAACCGCCCAGCTACTGGTCATCACAACGCATTATAATAATTAGGACCGCGCGATACAATCATAACTCATTGCACCGCGTGCAAATCAAGCCCATACATAAAACGCGTATCTTATAATAAAAAAAAGCACTCGCGCGCAGACAATGTTATAAGTTATAACGTGGCGAGAAATCAGCGAAAAGACGCACACAACACAACCAACAAGAGGCAAGAACAACAACAACAACAACTTACAAAGGTTAAAATGGAAGCGAAATAAAGTAAAATGCATCGACAACATAATTTATTATATTATGTGCTTGCATAAATGCATAATTGAGCATATACGCGCGAGACGAGGCGGAAAAGGAACAAAACCGAAAATCGCGCATAAATAAATACACAACACAACAAAAACAAATTAAGCGAAAAACGGGGAAAATGCAGCACAAAATGCATACAAGAATGAAGAAGCTGTGATAAATGGCTATAGTAAGAATAATATAATGAATCGGTATAGTATAGGATTGTGTATAGGCAAAAAGGAAACGAAAATTGCACACAGAAGCCATTCCGTGCGAGCATGCCAGACTTGGTGCTGCCTGTTGCATTTTATCTATGCGATGCGCGACCGCGAGACGTGTAGTGTACTCGCATATATCCCATCATCATCGTTGTACTTTCAACATAATACTATATAGCATCTCATCATCACGCATGTCGTCACTTTTTTGCATGCTCCCCAATGTGCGGGTGGGGTGTGGGAGGGGTCCGCTCGCGCTCTGTCATCGTGTGATTGCTGACCCGTTTTGATGTGTCGCACACTTTCTTCATCCGACATAATATGCAGGCTAATTAATTGTAGTTAGCCCATGATAGTAGTTGGGGCAATTAGAAAGTTTTTCGTGAAGTATAAACTTTTTTTTTTTTATGTTAAGTGGGTGAAACCTTTAATGTTTGTGAACTTGAACTCTAAATCAAAATTAAGGACATAAAAGCTAAAGTCAATTTATAATTATTTAGTTCCTAAATTAAATTATTCGCGGGATTGTGATGAAAACGAAAAAAAATGATCAACAAAATCTGCTAACTTCCGCTGCTGTCAATTGACATAATAAATGATTTAAACGCCTCCCCCTCCCCCATCTCACCGGTCTGTGCATCTCGCCGGTCTGAAATACACACTCCACTGATTAAGCTTTTTTATAAAGAGTCTCATAACCGCGGTCTGCTAGCTATTCGCTTTGTGTTATAAATTTGAGGCCAAACTCTATGCAAAGAGACATATTATACGTGGCTAGACTATTGTCACATAACATATTCACATGTCTAGTGCATCTCGTAAAATCAACACCATAATAACACAGTTGCGGGGTATTCCATTATATTATGTAGGCAACCCGCAAACATGGAAATCTAAAAACTATAAACGTTGTTGCAGCGCAGTACCTTATACTTGTCAAGCAGCATACTCCGTCTATAGGTCTACTCCTCCCACTTATTATTCATCATAGTCTCTGCAGAAATTCTCCTATCGTGTTAAATTGGCTTACCGCGTCTGATTGCTATAATATGGGTGGTGCACAGCAGCGTCATTTGCCGCACAGCTACCATGGACTTCCACCTTGTAGACGCGGCAGACGCCACCACTTTAATGTGTGGCAAGTACAGTGATCCCTCGAATTGCGTGGTTAATGATGGTATGTAGTTTTGAGCTTGGAGAATTCCGTCAGCAATTTGTCACTTTAACGAAAATGTTAGTTTTCAAACGGAACACACTTTGTCATTATTTCTTAAACATTTTCTTCTTGCGTTTTAATGAGAAAGCGATTATTTTGTTAAAAAATTTAACACATTTTTGATAATTAAGACTCAGAGTTAGTTTAATAATTTTTAAACATCTAATTTAATGCGGTTTCGAAGATGGTGGGCTAGCCATTGACCACCAAAATTTTGAATTGCGCTCTTAAAGTTTCGTAGCTGCGCGGTATTTTCAATTTTTTTTATGTTTTCATAAAGTCAATTGAATTTTAAAAGATAATACCGAAATTTCATTAAACTACTAAGTAAAATTGATTTTTAAATGTTCATATTGTACGTTTAAAAAAAAATAAATACATTAGTGGAACCTCCTGTAATTTTATAAAAAGAAGTAATCACAATGCGCGATTTTGACTTGTGCGGATTTTTCTCAGAACGTAACTACCGCGCAATTCAAGTGATTCCTGTATAAAAATGCGCTTTTGCACTGCACATTCGAATTTTCCCATATCCCATATCAGATGCAAGAAGGGAGGTATACCGTCTGTAACGCAACATGAGGATTGAGGAGAGGGGGTCACAACAAACGAGGAGACTGCAAGCATGCGGTTAAATAGTGAAGCTGCGGTGTATAGAAATCATATAATAATGTGATATGTATATAGATTAAACAAAAACAAAAAAAAAGGAATTCAAAACAGTCACACATCGCAAGCGTCTGGGCTAGGTCAGATCTAGGTGATGTCTGTACGTTCCATGCCGTTTATAATATGTGTGTTTTCTTCCTTTGTTGATTTCAATCTGTTCTTTTAGTCAGCGGCGCTGCATGCTGGCAGTGTCTGAGAATTTCGAAAGGCAAACAAATATAACATTTTCATTTTACATATATTATGCTATATATACAAAAAGGGGGCCGGAGAGGCTTATGAGGCCGGCGAGACATGAAGCTAGCTGAAGCAAATAAATGGTGGTATTAATATGGTTGTGCGAATATTAAGTGTCATGGCATTTGGTTGACGACAATCGCAATGGGGGGATAGGAGCTGGAGAGATCAAGCCGCACATTATTTGTGGTGTAATCCGCAAAAAAAAAACTAGTCTATTAGAATAGCTAATTTTAGAATTAGAAGAGATTTGTCTTGACATCGTCGAAATGGAGCGAGAGTTGATGGTGAGGTTGTGGTATGATGGCGATGGTGATTGTGGCGGATCGATGGTACGTGTCACAGGAGCGGGGGGTATGGGAAACGAATTAGCGCATTCCGTCTGGCCTCCAGACGTTTTTATTATAATGTTGTTTGTGTACGCGAACATATTATGTGCATTGTGCAATGTGCAGTGCATTTATGTAATTGCTTTCATATTATAATAAAAATTATATTGTTGCAGTTGTATAATAATATAATGAGTAGGCAAACTTGGTGTGATTTTAAATAAGAAATGGTTTCTCCGTTGTGCTTGCATGCAATTGCTAGAGCCGTCTCAATGGGATTTGGGTAGTTGGACGGCATGCGAGTGGGAATAGAAACGTCTCGATGGGATTTGGGTACACTAGTTGGACGACATGTCATTTTCATTTTTCCTGATTTCAGCATTTTATGTTTAATTGCACATGAATGCACTTGACTTTTTAACCACACATTGCATTGGATGAGAAAGAAAGCCAAAACTGAGAAGACTTGTGGTGGCAGTCTCAAGTATTCTTCCACATTTAGCAAACTTTTAGAATATAGATGCATTGGTTGAACTTAAACATTTTTCTATTTTCCAACACACATTTTTAACACTTTTGTATTTTTTAAATTTCAGTCAAGGTTATGCTATGGAAATGATGAAAACGCGCATTGTGTCTGCCGTCAATATGACCAATCAATCAACGGCTGGCTTACCAACTGGTGGTGCTGATCAACCAATTCGGCATGAAATGGCGGCGTATCCTTTGTGTAAGTGACACACTTCATGCGTAATTGGGACAAACATTTTGACCTTGACTTTGTAACTTGTTTAGGTACTCAAAGCAACAACACATCGTGGAATGAAAATAATACAATTCGCCTCCATTTTTCGTCCAGCATGTTTGAGAAACCACGTGATAATACTTATTTGGAGTCAGCACTATTAAGGTTGGTAATCAGGATTGAAAATAAAATAATTTAAACAGTTATTAATATCCTTATTACTTAAAGAAGTGTGTGACTTAAATTGAGCACTTTAAGTCACAGACTTCTTTAAGTGATTAGGCCATAATTAATGACACACAATTCAATGCAATTTGTTTAATTTTGTGTCAAGTGAAAAGACTGTCAAATTTTTAATGCCATGAAATATGTGGACGAAAATTTTAACATTAAATAAAGCTATGATTCCATACAGACAAAAAAAATACTCAAAATGATAGCCCTGCTTTTTCATACCGTGGTGTCCTTTTTTTCGTTAGTTCCTTTTGAATATTTTGTCTTCGTTACTTTGCTTTCATGCATAATGAGACTCTACATGGAATCCTACCTTAAACTGTCACATATTTTAGCAACACACACACTTTAATCGTCCTTATTACAGATTATACAAAAAAAATTGTGACACCGATGCTCCCAGGCAATCAATTGACACTTCCGTTTGTGATGAAGATGATGACCTCATTAAGATTACTGTGTCCACGCTGATGAAGAAGAATAAAGGAGGTAATAACAGCAGAGGTAATATTAGAAGAGGTACGGTTATAATTTTTTGGAATTTTATGGCATTGGTTTTTAAACTTTTTGTCCGTCCGTTTTTTTATACCTTTTTTTTTATTTATTACATTTTTTTTTAATTGGAACAAAATGAAATTCCTCCCAATTAAGATTTTAAAATAAATTAAAAATAAATTATTGGAATTATTTTAAGTTGAAACATTTAAATGGAATATTTTTTAAAAATCCATTTTATTTTGTTTAATTAATTTTAATTTTTTTCTTAATTTAAAATTTTTTTTATTGCGTTTAAAATGCCAACAAAAAATACCTCTTAGTTAATTAGTTTTATGGGAGTAAAACAATAAATTAAAAACAATTTTTAATTACGTAATAACTGTAAAATATTTTAAATTAAAAAATTTAATTTTTTTTCTCAAAATAATTTTAATTTTTTAAGGAATGGGTCAAAAGAAACGCACCGTTTTCACACGCATGTATCCGCGTCACAAACGCTCCTGGGTGGAGTTTGACGTCCGCAACGCAATCATCCAGTGGGAGAAATCATTCCGTATTAATACAGTTGGTGCCGTGCAACAACCACGAGAATCCGTGGCCGTCGGATGGATCGCCATCGATGTGGAGGATCAGGATGGTGTGCAGCTGAAGGCGGGTCAATTCTTTGAGCCGCCAAATTGTGAGGCATGTAAGTGTGACGTTTGCTGTTTAACTAACACACTACTTATAATTTGTAAATGAGATAATCATCATTTGAAAAATTAAAAAGGACGCGTGGGATTGCGTTGGATAAAAAACAAATAAAAAAAGCAATTAAATCTTGATCATTGTTATAAAACAAGTCTTGTAAGAACGCGTGATATTGGAATGCATCCGGAATTGCTGACGGTGTTGTCTGCAGAATTAATTCAAGTTCAATAACTGGTCGTACAATGCGATTACATTTCTTTCCTGTCTGGTTATTTCGTAACGAATTTGCAAAAAATAAAAAATAAATAAAAAAATCTGCTGAATGAACACGACTTATGTACGAATGTTGCAGTCGTGTGTGTTGTTTTATGTTTATAATCATTTTCATTGCCCTTTTCCCATTGTGGCGCATTATTATGTCGCCAGCTCTCGCGGTTTTTTGATTGAGTGTGGGAATACACTTACAATATAAGAAGCGTGCCGTTTGTCAATTGTGCAATATATTATATCTGTAAAACAAAATCGTATTCATTCACGGTCACTTACAATGAAGTGCAAAAGAACTATGTTTAATTAAGTTGCATTGCCGACTTATTATTATTCACACGAATTATTATTAAGTGCAACATATTAATTCAAAACGGTTCTCGCTATTAAAGTGCAATTGCCAAATTATTGTTGAATTGTAAATTGCAATCGGATACTTTTATAATAACAAATTGTTCACATCCGCTCGACGCAGTGTTTTGTGGAACGATAAGAAGCGTTATTAAAAAGAAAGACAAAAAGAAAAAGGTAAAATGCGGATTAACCAACAATTAATTTTGTTTTCATTTTAAAATGTGTTTGGCTTTTGATGCAGCTTTTTTAATTAACAATAATTTTATTTCGCTGAGTGCTTAGTATCGTGTTTGTTTTTAAAATATGTAATATGGCATGTTGTCGTTCGTATTTCGATATTTAAATATTTGTTTATTATTAATCATGGCAAACATTAAATAGTTAAGTAACAAAACAATTGATTATGCGTTTGCCGCAAGATCTGCTGAAATAACATGTTTGTGCATTTGTCCGAAAGTGTTTTTGCATTGAATTACATTTTTCTATTTAAGTTTCATGAGCTTTTGAGTAATAACTTTTTAATTTACAGCATACGCAATACCCTGGAGGTTTTTCGGATTCAAATCTGGTTCTGCAAATCAAGCTGAGGACTTGCCCTAGTAAGTGTTTCAAAAGAAAAATAATATTTTGGTTGCACAACATAATAACCGATTTAAAAAATTAATTTTCAATTTAATAACTATGACAAAATGTGATAAACTAATTTTAATTTTCAAACACCAGCAATCCCCGTCTAGACGCAACAATTGCCGAACAACAATTACCTACCCGCTTTCCCAATTTCAACCGCAGCAAATTGCTGCTCTCACTGCACTCACCATCCATCAGCGACATGCAGAGCACCTCCTCAATTGACGACATCTCCCCAACCACATACCAATCGGACGAAGCGCAGCCACAACAACAACAGCAACAACAACGCAAAAAGCGTCACCACACAACGCACAGACACAATCGGCACCGACACGCGTTCAGCAATGAACAACCATAAGAAGGACGAAGGATTTTGCATACTTTTTTGTTATAATTAATTCACTGCAATGTGTGTTAAATATTATAACAGATAAATTTTAAGCTTAATCCGAAATGCTGCAATGCAGGATTAACAATGAATATTGTTGGTTCAACAATGGGACGCTATAATATTTTTATGTTAAAACTTTCTGATTTTGTTATTAAACTATAGATGTAACTGTACATAAGGCATTAAAATATTAAGGTAAACAAAAAAAAAAACGTATTAATTGTAAATAGTTAGAAGAAATTCAGGAATTTTTAAAGAAGCTTTTACATTTTTATTTTTTAAAAAAAGGGAAAAAAAGTTTTTACTATTTCGGTGTAAAATTAAAAGAATATAATATACATTTTAAACAACCTAAATTATTAAACATACTACATATTTTAAGTTCATGTCATTTCGAGAACAACACTACAAATTGTTTTAAAGATAGAAATTTTGAATGCCAAAAGCTCTGTGTACTTAATAACGTTAATAATTAATATTAATTACATTACAATAATGAATCTAAAATTTTATTTTTAGTCATGTTACTCCAAAATTTGTCGTACTAAGTATATTATGTATTATGAATTTCGCGAACAAAAAAAAAACTGTTTTAAAGTTTCTTATTAGAGTGCAATTAGTAATGACATAAAAATGCAATTTAAGTAAATTTATTCTAAACGTATCGATTAGTTTATTATAGTCTAAGTACAAATAGGAATATAGCACAATACAACGTTCCTTTATCCAAATTTGTCGATAACGACATGCAATTTAAGGTGATTAAAATAATAAAAAAAAAATTAAAAATGCGTCTATAAGTTTATAGATGAACAAACATATCTTAAAAGTGTGCTAAAAAAAGTTAATGATTAATAAACTTGTAGTTTTAATCATTTTTATTATCAGAATAAAAATTAACTGTATTACAAATTTGTTTTTTAAAATTATTTGTTGATTTTTTTTTGTTGGGGTGCTCAAAATGCAATTTTTTTTTTTTTTTTAAAGTTTACAAAATGTTGTGGTTTTTGTTTTTTAATTTAGTAAATAATTTTCACATGTTTTTCAGCACATTTAGTTGAGAATTATGTCTTCATTTTAAGCAGCAATCCAGTTAAATACAATAAATTTTTAATTACAAAAAGGATAGTTTTTGAAGGGCACCGAAGTATAGGGTTTTCCAATAAGACGTTTAATTTTGAATATCCCGCATCTATCTGTCAATTTTGAAGCTGTCATCTTTTGACATTTGTTATTTGACAAGTTAAAACTACGACGTTACTAAAAAGGTTTGCTGCAATCGCAATTTTGTAAGAAAAGTTTTCTGATTCGTGTTATTTCTCGAAGAGGTGATCACAATTCGACACCGAGAGCTTGTGATTTAACACCTTTAGACTCTTTTATTTGACGCCACGTGAAAGGTATAAGGTCTATGCCAATGCTTCACAATCGATTCAAGACCTTAAAGATGATACTCATGAAGTTGCTGATAACAATTAAACATTCATTGATTTTCCTCTTCCTTTTTAATATCAAAATAAAACCTTTTGTTGAAAAACTCTTTTTATGTTGAGAAAATTTTAGTAATTAAATCTTTTCAGTACGATATTTTTTTCAAACAATACATGGAAAGAGTTTCAACACTTTGTCCACGAGATGATTGAGTTATGAAGTCCAAAACCTAAAAGCAAATATGTTCTTTCAAACATTATGATTTGAATAAAGAAAAAAAAATTTTTTTTTGACCTTCATGAAGGAATATTCGGTTTTCAAATTTGACACAATAAAGATTTTATTTTTTAATTTAGCTTAATATTTTAATTAATATGTTATTGCCTTAATTGCGCTACATATACATTAATAAAAAAAATCATTTAAAAAACTAATAAAAATTAAAAACACAAATAATTTACTGAATACGTCACGTTGGAAATATGCTTTTTTAAATTTTTCGCTACCTTAAAAAATTGTGGGATATTTTCATAACGTTAACTGTTATACAATTTTTAGCATTGTGCAAAAATATATATATTTATATATATATATGTTTATTTTTTGCATATCGAATATATATACAACATAATACAGCTTGCTGAATTGCTGAAAAAAGGTGGAATGTAATTGGAAAATGGTAACAACAAAAATAACATATTATATTAAACTCACTTAGTTAAAAAAGAAAAATTTTAATTTGTAGTGTTACACATTTTGATAAAAAGTGCCAAATTTAGCAAACAAATGTGCAATAACGTGTTCTCTGTGCGTGATAATAGTTGTTTCACTTTAAAGGTGCAATCAAATCATCTTATGGATGAGTAGAAATCACAATTGGAATGCCAATATATGTGAAGAAAAAAAATTGAGAAAAGTGACAGTGTACATAACCTCAATAACGTAATTGTTGGATTGGCAGAGTGATTAGGGGGACCGAGGAAACGGGAAGAAAACTGTTTTTTTTCGGAAAATTGTCATTCATTGTGGAAGTGTCATCAAATTGTGAATTACTGGGAAGCCAAAGCAGGTAAAATTATTATTTAATAACATTGTAAGGTAGAGAAAGCTATACGAAATCCAAAAATGTATTAATCGGTAATGTAATTTGGGTGTCACACATTTTGTAAATCAACGGTGTGGCAGGCATATTGCCTTAATTGTAAGTGCAATAAATATTTGTTGCCTTGACATACAAAATGCAATGGCGTTGCAAACGGAAAACACGAAGCGCCTCATGTGCGTCGCATTTTCCCAATTGGTAGCAAATTGAACCGTAAAATAAAAACGAAAAAACCCCAACAAAAATACGCGCATTTTATTAATAACAAAAAAAGAAAGAAAAGTCAAGTTAATATTTTCTGCCAGTGAATCACACAGGTTCGGCCTTGAACGAGTCGCAGTTCTCGCGTATCAGAAAAAAAAACTGTGAAAAAAGAAAAAATCACAAATACAATACTATAATGCTTTTCAGTTCATGTTAAATTCATACTTGTGTGTACACGCTTTGGACTCGGCTCGTGGTGTTTGTTGTTGCACATTTTCGCCAATGTTGATTGTTGCTTTTACACAATATAACAATCTTCGGAATCCAAAATATCTCGGTGATCATTCACGCATCGCACCGCGTTGTGCGTACGTCATTCGGCATTCGTTCTTTTTTGTGGTATCACCTTCAGTTACAACAAAGTGTACGCTGTATTAAACAAAATTTGATTTACATTAGCGCAATTGTTTGTCAATGCAGTTGTTTTTATTAAATACCTTTGACACAAAATACAGCTAACATGTGTAAACTTACAACAGACAGTGAGCAGTTGACAATGGCAGTGAAGCAGCAGCCAACCGACACTCCCCAACAGTCTGGTGGTGGGCAACAGCAGCAGCAGCAACAACAGAAAGTCATCGGAAAAATTGACATCGAAGAGTTGCTGTACAAGATCAATGAAGCTGAGTTAAATCCCGACAAGGTGCCAGTGGGTCATGGTCTCGTCAAATATTGCG
The DNA here is from genome assembly GCA_963854165.1 of Sylvicola cinctus. Taxonomy (NCBI): domain Eukaryota; kingdom Metazoa; phylum Arthropoda; class Insecta; order Diptera; family Anisopodidae; genus Sylvicola; species Sylvicola cinctus. Next base: position 61,038,450 of record OY974082.1, on the reverse strand, counting down.
AGGACATCGTATTTGCACTTGGTAAGTCGTGTTTTTTTTTTGACTAAGGATACATTTAAATATAAAAGAGTTAAATAAGCAGAGAAGCGCAAAAAGGCGTAGGATGGCGAGTCATGGAATTGGAGCAAAATAAAAGCAATACAAATTTTTGTTTTAGTGTTTTAAACGTCTATTTATACATTTTTTGAGCTTTATGTTGTTCACTTGGCAAATTTGCAATGTCATTGCAGAATACATATTGCATTAATTCAAGTGAAAACATTTTTTTTTAATTTAAAAAACGGATTGTTTGTGTTGAGAGTTAAAGAGGAAGTTCTAATTATCGTTTTTTGATGTTCATAATTAACAACAGGAAAAGTGGATGTTCCCTTTGGTGCAACCAAATTGAAATCATTCATCTCCGACATTGAACAAGTAAATAATTTCTTGCGAAAAATCTGCCAGGGTGGAGAGTATGGCACTGATATATACACACAATGTCTTAAGGCGGTCTACAGTTCGATCACAAGCAAAGGTATTTTAATTTTTACAATAACATTTTAATTTATATTTTAACAAAACAATTAATTACAAATTACTTTGTTAGAGAAACCATCCGAAGCCATGTCGATTGTGTTGGGTCTGTACAATGAGACGTGGGTGCAGAGAGCCATCAAATTCATCCTCAACAGCTCCGATCGTGGCGATGACGATGCTGTCAAACGTGGTGTGATTGTTCTGTGCTACTGGTTGCGCTGTTTTCACTTTGTGCAAAACATTAATCTATGGGTTATCGGTATTATGAATGAACTGCGTGAAGCACGACAGTATCATCTATTACTAGATATCGGTGCGCATGTGGCGGATGGTCTGTTCATTTCGTTGTTGATTCCAAATGCCCGACAACAAGTGGCACCGGTCATCTTTTGCATTTTGTCATCCATCAGACATACACCGTTGGTGTTTCACAAAATTCTGAAGCGTGTCCCAGGTGTTGTTCACCAGTTGCGATTAGAAAACAATAATCCAGCAACACAGGATATTCTTCAGAAAATTTGTGATATCGTTTTAGCACTGATTGAACTTTATCCCGGGTACGATGATGTCTACAAACCAGTTGTAAGTTTTCAAAATGTTTGTGAGAAATTGGATTTTTATTGAGCTTGTTATAAAATATATTTGCAGTTGGCAAGTTTGAGCGAAAACCAAACATCGTTGAATTTTCGAGCAACATTGGATGTTCCACCGTGGAATGACACTTCGCAAATCGTCTATCGGAAGACTAATGTACGTGTTGGTCTTGTCAATCTAGGAAATACGTGCTATATGAACAGTGTTATACAGGCACTCGTCATGACGAAACAGTAAGAAATATATAGCCTAACCTGGAATGAATAATTTTAACATGTTCCATTAAAAACTCTCAGATTCAGTCGTGAACTTTTGATGATGCCCAATAAGACGACGCTGTTTACAAAAATGCAGCAACTATTGGCGTTGTTATTGTACTCACAACGACCCGAGTTGACACCACGAATCTTCCTGCAATGTGCTCGACCACCTGGCTTCCACTTAGGACACCAACAGGACAGCTCTGAATTTCTCGGTCACCTATTGGAAACATTGCACGAACAAGAGAAATCGCTGACAGTCAATGACATTCGACACGATCAGTATATGGATACTGGCTCTAAAAATAACAGCAACATCATTGAATCCCTTACCGATTCAACCATGGACACGCACACATTAGACGGAGCATATGCAATTCATCAAAGTCAGTCCGCACCTATAACCCAACCAAATCACTCGGCACCCATTACCATGATCCAGCGAACTTTCGGCGGAAATTTGTCAGTTGTTTACAAATGTCTGACCTGCAACACGGAGAGCAAGCACACCGACATCTTTCGTGACCTGCAACTATCGTTTCCGGTGAGCACAACAGAAGTGGCGACCAATCATTCCGTCCAGGATTTGCTCGACTTCTATTGCACATCGGAGAAGCTGGATGGTGATAATCAGTACTTCTGTGAGAAATGCAACACACTGTGTGACGGCGAACGGTACATCAACATTTTGCGGGCACCCCGCAATCTCATCCTGACGCTGAAACACTTTAAGTATGACCAGCAATTTCAACAGCGGGCCAAATTGATGCACAAAGTTTTTCACGATGAGACTATTAGCTTGAAGGTGATGTCCGACGAACCGTCATCCCATCAAGAGTTGCAAGTCAACTATGAGTTGTATGCGGCCGTTGTACATTCGGGTATCAGCATGGATTCGGGGCATTATTACACATATGCATCGGATCAGCCAGACTATTGGTACATGTTCAATGACAATTATGTGTCGGCCAGTTCCATATCGGAATTGCACAATTTGTCGCCACCAAACACGCCGTACATTTTGTTTTATCAAATGGTTTCGACAAGTGTGACCGGTGTGGAGGGTGCGGCTGCCGTTACAGTGGCTGAGACACACGAAAGCAACGGTGTCACGGAGTTGGAGAAAGTGAAGGTGCCCGCATTGAATGATTTGCCGCCAATGTTGCGAGAGTATATTCAACGCGATCTTATGGCGTTCCGCGATGAGCAACGCATTGAGAATCAAAAGACCAAAGCATTCCCATTGAGAGACCGGAATGGTGGATACAGGGACAATGACGATGATCCGCCACCCAGCAATTGTGGCGGAAATGCTCTTAATTATGTTAATGACTATGTTTTTTAGTTCCTTCCTGCCTCCCTGAACCCACCCTTCCCATCCCTCCCTCCCCATCGTTAATTTTTCTTGATTATTCATAAGGAAAACGAACATTTAGGTGTTGTTGGAGTGAACTACTTTCAACACACCTTGTCTTTCGACTGAGTCCATCACATAATATGTTTTTAATGCCTTTGATGATGTTTATTTTTCTCCGACACAGTTATTTTGCAATGTTATAATGCACAGACAAAAACCGTACGTTTCTTTGAACTTAAATTATTCTGGTGTGTTGTGCAAGTAAAATCGAGAACGTACAATGTGTTTCAACTTTCATCCGTCAATTGGATCAATCATTGCCCAAACTGTATCTAATTATTGGTACTGCGCAATTCATGCAAAACTAATTATTTATTTATATGAATGTAATCGAATTATTGTCTAAAATATATTTAATCGATTGAAAGTAATTTATAGGGTAGACCGATTGGTCAGTTGAGTTGTGGAGCCACATTTGTCGATTGGGCCGCATGGAGGGAACACAATTAAACGTTTCGGAATTTTTATTTTGTTTGAATGGTCTCCCAAATGAGAGATTTTGGGCCACCATAATATGAAGGCAAAAAGTCTTAAAAAACATAAATTTGAATTTAAATATTTGTCTGTTATTTTGTTGAATAAATTTTAAACGTCATGAAATAAAAATGTAATTTATATCATTATCTATATAAATGTAGGCGTAATGCTTCAATTAAATGGTTCCTTTTCATAAATCCTTGCATTGTGAATTTTGTGTATTTAATTTTATGAAATTGGGCTTTTTAATCCGACAGATTGTCAACTAAAAGTTGTAACCAAAAAACGCATTGATACGAGTGCATCTGCTCTCAATGGTCGCTTGGCTTGAGTAACCTGGAGTCATTAGTCATTACCAGATAAAATATATTTATTATTTATCACGATCCAGCTAGTTCGATAGTTCATCACCATTTCTCAGATTATTGCTGGACGGATTTCTATGGAATTTTAATATGAAATACTTAAAAATATTTTAAGGTTGCTCCTTCTCTAATATTTAAAAGGTCAATTTTTTTTTTGAGTTTATGTCCAAAAATTATTACTAGCCTGAATAAAAGAAAGACAGTCACAATTATCGGAAACATTCATACTATTTAATGCCACATTCAATTTAATTTAAATGGTAATAAAGTTTTCTTGTAGCCGAATCGTTTTTAAAAGTGAATGGCAAATCTGTAAGGACTAAAACAAATTGAATTATAAGACTTAAAGTAGGTAAATCTGAATTATAAGGAATCTAGGAATTCGCTGTAAATGGAATAGAAAAAACTCCTTAGCATTTGGAACCCTGAACTCGTTGACTGTTGCTTTAAATGTCCTTGTTTAAAAGAATGTCAAGGTCTATCAATGTCATATTCATCATTGATCACATTTTTAAAAGATTGTACAACTATAAAAAAAATGGTCAATTCGAGCACGAAAAAATAAATTGTTTCACAATAAAACTCTTTAAAAAAAGTAAATTTTATTGAAGACTGATTCCCAACTGTGTGGTTATTTAAAAAAAAAAACAAGTTTGAACTTTTTTAATTATCGATTTTGATTGCTAGACCAAAAGATTGTAAATGTTATGTTATTAGTCTTCATCTTCATCTTCATCTTCTACAGACATATCGGAGTGTACTGAATCAGAATCTAATAGTTCATTGAATTTAACGCGTATATCGGGGAATTTGACTGCAATATTTTTAAATAATACCTTCAATACTTTGCATAGTAATCACCTTTAGATCGGGAGACGCTCCTGGTAATTTTAACAGTACATCTGTATTATCCTTGACACTTACTCCTACAAGTGTAATTTCGTGAAAATGGTTGTGCTTTAACGTGTGTTCAATGTTTGTAAGCCGCATTCAATCAAGTTGTATTCAACAATTTTAAAGAGAGATGTACACGCCAGCGGCCAAACGTTAAATGTGTTTTGAAAATTGCGATTGCGACAAAACTGAAAAGACAAAGACTGTGAAATGACAATTCGAGAGTATCGAGTATCGACTCGAGAGTCAAATGATCTGCAGTCGGCACTCGGTGTAGGGCGATATATATGTATTATGTATGCATTGTAATTTTTACTTTGTAGTGGTTCAACAATCGTACTTAATACTTATATGCTACCAACTTAAAGTAGCCAATATTATTAAGTATAGCTACTTCGCAATTCGCCCGGCGGGCACCAGAGTGTGTGAAGTGTGAACTGCTAGTCATCACTCATCAGTCAACTTTTATACCGCAGACGGTAGAATTTAAAAAAAAATTATTAATGGATAACAAAAATGATCCAGTAAGTATTGTAATCACTCAGTGATCAGTCCAGACTCAAGGTAAAGTTATTGGCAAAAAATTACTGCTTTTCAAATATTCATCGACATCCACATTTATCAGATTTAGATGATTAAAGCCTGAAATAACCGATTTAATAAAACTTACAATTCAATATTCAAATTAAAACATTATTATTTCCTAAATATGTACATAGATTAAACTTAATTAAAATTACAACTAAAATATTTCATCATCAACATTTTTTCGAACTCGTTTCTTTTTTGGCGCCACCTTCCCTTTAATAATATCCATTTTGCGTTTTTTCGCCACCTTTTTCTTCTCCTTTATGGCGTCTTTACGATCAGCCGCCTTCACTGGATCAAGCACCTTTTCTATCGCAATTTTCTTTTTCCTCTGCGCTCGACGCTGCATTAACGACGTCTGTATCTTAGTTTGCAGCTTACTGTACAGATCACTGCCAATCTCTGCTTTCAATTTAGCGCCAACACTAATAGCAAGACGCCTCAATTGCTTGTCGACATTTTGATCTTCCTCAGGCATCTCACGCACCAATGGGGTTAGCAAGGACATTGCTACAGTTTGAAGCAACTCGGGACTAATCAAAGCGATGGCTCCTTCGATCCAACCAAACGCAGCAGTTCGCTATAATTTTAAATTTTCAATTATGATTTTATTCATTCAATGAAATTTGAATTAAAAACTTACCAGAATAGTTTTATGTGGAGCCTTTGCCACTTCAGCATGAATAATAAATAGTATTCTTCTAATTAGCCATGCAAAATTCATTTTCTTGCTTTCATCCTCATCATCAACCACAAGTGGTACATCCTTCAAGAAATTAGTAATGTACAGTAAACTCTTCATGACCTGCATGGCCATCTCCTCGTCAGTCACATCAGGAATCATTTGGGCACACAAATCCAGCGTCAGTGACTTCAATTCGGCCTCGGGATTGGAATACAAGAATTCACGTTCATTCTGTGTTTTTGAATTTTCTTTCAAAAGGCAATATGTGAATTCTTCCTGATTGATTGTGCTAAGGATATGATCAATAACTTTGGCGGCATTGAGTCGCACCCATGAGTGATCATACCCAAGAAGTGGTTGTGTCATATAAGCCAATTCATCTATTTGCTCGTTGAATTTAGGGTCAGTGAGAATGTCCGGAAACACATCAAATATTTTCAAGATAGTGTTCATGGTCTGAATTATTTGATGATCCTTAGCCCGCTGCAATTGTTCAGCTTGTTGCTCAGCTGCAACCATGGCGTCTTCATCATCCGAATCTACATCGACGGTCGCAGAACCATTAAGTGCTTTCACAAACAATCCATTTGCAGGAGGTAAAATGGACAATAAACCTGGCAATATAACTGCAATCCGTGGCTCGAATTGTGTCTTTTCGACTTCAATAAATCTGGTGCATAACATTGCTGCCATTTCTTGAATGCTGTGTTTCTTATCATCCAGCAAACCTACAACAATCTCAAACAATTGATCGCGATTGTTTTTATCAATGCGATTGAGCAAATGCTCTATGCAGTCGGCTGTTAATTTGCGACAATCAGCGTCTTCATCGTTGACAAGGCGGGCACCAAGTGCCAAAAACAATTCACCACACTTCGCGTGCAACACCTTCTCTTGCAAACGTTTGAAAATAAACTGCAGTGTTTTGATGACTGCTATCCGCCCCATTGGCACTTCATACTCCAAATTGGTAATGAAAAACTGAAGAATGCCATTCATTTTCTTGCCAATGTGATACTCTGTCATGTAGGAGATCAAAATGGTACGTGCTTCATCACGTACAAAGGCCGACTCCTTTGTGACAATCAAATTGCTGAGCTGCATCATAACATCATGTATTTCGGGTGCAACAAATTTTCGATAAACAATTGATTTTAACAACGAGAACGCAGTCGTTTGGCGATCAATGTCATTAAGGTCTTGCTCCACATACAACAGCAGCATTTTCAATTGATCCACCTGCACTGTAAAGTAAGCGGCATGTCGCATTACAGACACCATGGCTTTGAATGCATTCTTCACCAACTGATAGTTCTCATTGGATTTAGACATTCCAGCTGTGGCATACTTGTGAAGCACAATAAATATTTGATCCACAATTGACTGTACACGCTCTTCCAGTTTGGTAAGTGTCAGCTTTTTATCCCAAATGGATGTGAGACATTTCAAAGCAAATATCGTCACCCGAATGTGAGTGCTCTTCAACGAAGCGGCCAATATGTCAACCATTGGCTCCACAAATTGATGATAATCCATGTGGTTGAGCTTGCCCCGTTTCAGCACCAAGTGGAACAACTCAAGACCAAATTCTATTAAAACATGCGCATTTGCACGATTATTGGTTTGGGCCACCTTGCGAATAACACCAGCCCGACCACGTGGTGCTTCTGGTATCAATAAACAATCCGGACGTGCGCGTCGCATAAGCTCCTTTTCGCTTTCACTCAACACTGGTCTCTCAGCTTCCGGCAAAAGATCGGGAATACTTTCTGAAGACGTGCCGTAAATGAAATAAAGGAGCGATTCGGTGTTGATGTTCTTATTACCAACCAATCCAATGATAATCTTTTGGAAGCATTCCTGCACTTTGATGACTATTTTTTTGGATTGTGTTCGTGCCAATTGCTCCTTAAATGGTACCAACAAATCCAACATGCAACTTTCCGTTATATTTGCGGCCACAATTTGCAGCGACATAAAACTTTTGCTGGACGGTTTGGCCTCTGGTGTGTGCACTCCAATTTTCTCCACCTCCTTTTCTTCGCCAGTCTTACCGAAAATATCATCCAGGCAAATAGAAAGAATATTTTGTAAATTTTTGTCAACATCACCGGTTTGAAATTCCTTGCTGAGTGCTTCCAAAATGTTGTGCACAGTGACAGTGAGAACGTGCACCTGAAATCCGCGAGTTAGCATAATTTTCATCTGTGCCAACAAAACGTGCAGATATTGGGAGCCGACTGTTAGAATTATTTTACGAATTATGTCTCGTGTTACCATTCGCACTGATGTTAGTGGAGATCGCAGGAAAGTGCACACTTTAATGAAGACACTGGGTAGACCATGCTCCAGCATACCGTCTGGTAATTTCTGAAGCAATTTGACAATCGCAAGTGCAATGGGGACGCGCAAAATCTCTTCCTCTTCGCGTTCATTTTTACGCTTCTTTCGATTTACTTTGTGGAATCGTTCAAATGTTGATATTTCAATGATGCAGTTATTTAAATGGGGAATAAGGCTGCTGGAAATGGTGTGGACCAAGCGCTTAGCCGCACTCTGGGACAAAGCCATTGGTTTATTGTAAATAGGGATTTTAATTTTTTTAGCAGGTATTTCATCCTCTTCGTCGTCATTATCTTCCTGATTTAACTTGTCAAGCTCAGCATCAAGGACAGTCTCCTCGGATTCCTCATCTGCTTCCACTTCATCATCATCACCCTCTTCTGATTTATCAGTACTTTCGGATTTTTGTTTAGGCTTTTCCTCTTCCAATTTATTACCACTTTCCAATGCATTTTCGGCTTGAATTTGTGCATCCTTCAATTCTTCCTTAATTTCGTCTTTAGTGACGTTAGCCTTGGAAAGGTCAAAATGGAATGCATCTAAAATAGCCATTACAATTCTTACGTGCTGCTTCTGGTACATGACGTTACCACGCAATCGTCTCAAATACGATTTCAATATTGTCTCATATTGATGCCAGGGCAAAAGATGACAAACAGCCTCCACAGCTTCAATGGCAGCATCCACGACTGCATGCTTATCGGCATACTTTTCGCAGCATAAATACTGAGCGGCCAACGGCATTATGAACTGTGTAAGTGTCCTTGGGCTTGGCATCTTTTCGTAAGTCTTTGCGACTGTCGCAAACTTCAGCAATGCCCGTCCATGACGATGTGTTTGCAAATGCGTTGCATTATCAAAGAAATCCACCTCACGATCTAATTTATTTGTTAAAGGATGTAAATCATTTAAAACCGGATGCATTTCAGGACATTCGCGTGCCATTTCACCAAGCAACAAGATGCCTTCGTTCTTCACATTATCATTGCGATCCCGTAAAGTTCGGCGTACCAAATTGAGAACAACATTGCCAATTAAATAGTCCAACACTTTGGGTTCATTTCGGTGTTGCTTAGCCAATGCGGGAACCACTTTTTTCAAGTTCTCACTTGCAGTGTCTCGCAATGCCAAATCCTTATCGTATTTGATGAAATAGAAAGAGTGATAAATTACAAGGAGTCCTAAGTCGAGTGTCAATTTGTCTGATTGGAGTAATTGATGAATTTGCCGGTAAGCTGATAATCGCTTCTCATAGTCAGCCTGCTCAATCCAACGACGATCCATTGCATTTAAATCACAAACAATATTTGCCATTTCGGTGATGTGTTCGTCGTTTCGACGCTTCGCAATGCTCACCAAAATTTGGCACAGCTGTTTCCTTGGCTCAATGGCGTTAATTTGCTCGAAAAGTGGAGCAATGTCACGAACATATTCTTCGGGATTTTCAATTTTTACTAACAAATTGTTCAATGTAACCAACATTTGGGACAATTGCTCTTCACCAGCTCCCTGCCGTGATTTCTTAACCAAAATGGGCAACAACAATGAGAGTAATTTACTGCTTGTGTCTGGGTCTGCCACCAATTCTGTTGTGCGAGAAAGAATTAACAAATCTCGCTTTGGTAAATCCTTATTTTTTTTCATTAGCGTCAATTTAAAACGCTCCAAAATATCGGGAATATACGGCAACAAAACAGAGCTTCCAAAGTTAAGCTCATATGACAACTTCAATGAATCGACATGTGCCTTATTAACTGCAATTACATTAGAACACTCAATTGCTTCCCATTTCTCTTCCTCGTATTCATTTGGTTTGTCTTCAAGCAACAGCATGTTCTCAATCATCTCAAGAACAACAATTTGAATTGTTCTCTTAGTTTTAGGTCCCAACATCAGTTTCATTAAATATGGCAATGCAGAATACCCTTGATCATCGCCACGGTATTTCGTCAGCAAGATGAAGTATCGCTGATGCTTGCTCCAGGCAGCAAATAGACGCAACAAATTTGTGGAATTACAAACACAATCACTCGGCAATTTATCCAATTGTGGCCAAATGAATACATCAAACAACGCTTCAATTTCATTTTGATTCCATGGGTAGCTGTGGATTTGATTGAAAAATCCCACCAACACTGTCATGCATGCATTTCGTGCTTTTTTGTAGAGGACAACATTGCCGGTATTAACTTGATCTGAACGCTGTAGAACACCCTCAGCCAATGCTCCAATAGCAAACAACACTTGTAACAAATATTTATGAAATTCCGATGCACCCAGACCACCATATTGATCGCGAATCACTTCAATAAGCATCACAGAGCTTGTGAGCTTCCTCGGTGACAACATCGATTCCAATTGCATGTTCATTTTAATGTCATTGATCATGTCCATGGTGTGGGGTTTGAGAAGAGGCGTGTAAACATCAAGTGCCATCTTCACAAACTTGAGCACTTCTTCTTGTTTGCAGTCACCCATAAATCGCATGATTATTGCTTTTCGATATTGATTGCCACCTTTTTGCGTGCCCGTCTTGGCCATCATTTTGCTGTACAAAATACGCAACAGAACGGGAACGAATTCCATGCGATGTTCTTCCTGAACGGTGCCGCCATCTTGAGACATTTTAAAATTGGCAATTTCCTCCTTGAATTTAGCATCATCAATAAAGTTGTGAAGATTGTCCTTGTATGGAACCAGCCACTTGTGTTTGTAGGTTAAAAGGCAATCAAGAGCAGTTTTTTGAACTTCTGGATTTTTGTGAATTAAAAATTCGAGATACAAATCATACAAAGTGGATTCCTTGAAGAGCTGTTTCGGATTTGGTTGCGATTTGAAACAAGACAGCATTGCTATTAATGTGCGTTGAGTTGCAAGTGGGGGCTTCCTGGATTTCATTGATCTTCTCTTCGCCTTTGTTGTTTTACTGTCATTAAGGAGATCACTGCTTTTTTCAGTTTCCTCGTCTTCATCATCGGAATTATCAACATTTTCTTCATTATCGTCAGCTTCTTTAATGGAAACATTCCCGCTGTTGTTGTTGCCACCTTTTAAAATATTCCACATAATGGAGTCATTTTCTTTAGATTTTCTATACTCGTTATCAATAAAATCCAAGAAAATTGTTACTAAATCCTTGTTTTTAATTTCACTAATATTTCCCAGTTCGGGAATTGCTCTCCACATCAACACACGATAGTTAATCATGTCACAACGTTCATTTGAGTCCGTAAATGACCCCATCACACTGTTTAATGACTCCCCCATTGGGCAATAACCCACTCCCTTCTCAATAACAACTTTTCCATCCCGGAAGAAATCAGTCACACTTTGTAGTTTCTTTTTAAACACCTCCCAAAATTTTGTCTTGTCCAACTCAATGGCATAACTAGCAATGAGTTTTGTTGTTGGTGACCACAATAGCTTGAAATTTACAAACAAAACTCCCAGTAAATATCTCACAACATCGTAGCAATAAGGATTTCCCTTGATGGCCAGGAACAACTGAGTATCTGTTGCCAGTTTGTGCAGAATTAACAATTTTTCGCGATACGTCTGGACTGTTGCAACAACTTGTTCAGCTTCGTAAAATATCTCATAAATTGATTCAGTCTTTCCTGTATTGAATACAGGCAAAGATGAGAATAAGTTCAAGGTGTGGGCAGTGAGGAGTCGTATTTGGTGGAATGGGGATGATAAATTGTCAGCAATTTTCTTGTGAACTGTTTCGAACAGATTTTTAGTGATATTTTTTGGTTCTTTCACGTGTTGCGTCAACAGCAAGTCGAGTAAATGCAGCAAAATGGTGTTGTCAGTGTTGCAAAATGGAAGAATTGCATTAATGATTTGCAGGCTGTCTAATTTGGATGAATCAATTTGAATTAGGGATTCTGCAGCAATTAATAGTTGAAAGCTTACTGTGCTCTGTCCATTGGAACTGACCAGTAAAGATAAACTGTCCTTAATGAATTTTATTAAATTCAAAGACGCTTTTTTGGAATCTCCACCAATTACATGAGGCAATACGACACATGCATTTAGGAACATTTTGTCAGTTGTGGTAATTTCCGTTAACTGGTTTATTGTCTTTTCTTGTTTGAATTTAATTGGAAATTGTTGCCAATTATTCAAATTCATTCCACTTAGTGCCAATGGAGATTTTTCAACAATAATTTTTACTAACAATTCTAGTGTTTCATCGTCAAAACATTGTTCAACAAACCGAATATATTGGGGTAGAACTAAAATCTCGAATTGAGAGTAATGCACAACATCCCAAGTAAATGTTTGAAACACGGAACGATGGGGAGTCGTCAGAACCTTTTTGCACAATCTACTAGCATCCAGTTGGGAAATATTAAGACATGTTGATTGTAATATCAATGAAACAGCCTTGCCCAGTATCAAAGATCCGTTCTCTGATAAATCAGCATCCAAGGCATTTAACAGGGTTGTCACAAGTCTCTGTAATTCATTTATGTGCTTCCCACTGCTAAATTCAATTGCTTGTCCCATTAGGGTGAGCAAATTTTCAATAGCCTTTTCATTATCTTCAGTATTTTTTACAAATTTATCCAAAACAGTGCAGGACGATATCCAAAAGACACTCATTGATTTTGGAACAATGTTTTTCAGCAAATTTATGACAGTCTGAGATAACACCTCAAGCAGCAATTCCTGATCAATGTTGGGACTTGCAAATGATTGAAACAGTTGTGTCAAAAACACTTCGGCACAACTGTGAAATTGTCCAGCAACACCACGCATTATGTCAAACAACAACTTGCCACATCCAAATATGCCATTTTTATGCTTGCGCACCGATTTCAGTACTAATGCCAAAAACTTCTCCTTATCACGCACATCACGGGCAACAAATGAAAAACTTTCCGCTGCAAATTTGGTAACATGCTCGGGCTGTCTGTTTTCCAACAGAGGTAAAATTGCATTAAACACAATGGTGACATCCTTCTTCAAGAAACTCTTCAAATGCTTAAACAGTGATGCAAGGCAGTTGTGCGTCCACGCCACTTGCTCAGCATCTTTGCTGTTCAATAGTGACACAAGTGCATCGAAGAACGTTTGGAAGTGTGGATAGAATTCTTCGCGCAAATCTTTTGCCAACTGTATAACTAAATCCAAAAGTGGTTCCAATGATAGTGTTGTGGCCTTTTCAATTGCAGCCAAAAGCACTTTTATGACGTGTTCTCGTTTGTGTATCAATTGCGGCAACGTTACAATGCCGCGTATGGTTTTTTGGAATCCATTGTACTCCTCGGACAGATTGAGGGAGCTCCATTTTTCAACAGCTTGATGGAAATGTGTTTGATTTTCATCTGGGCCGGTTTGATTGATGTGTTCTATGTGATAAAGAGCATTCTTGCGAATGTCAATCTCAGCAATGAGTTCCCCAAAGGATTTGTACTGCAATATGGTTTTGAGGTTAAGAGGTTTTCCACGATAATTTGAATTAAATTTAAATTGATTTATTGTTATTTTAGACTTACCCTGAACGTATTTTCTTCTTTGTGCTTTTGGGGTTTGTTTTTCATTTTAAATATCTTTACTACTTATGTTTTATTAAAAAGAAATTACAAAAGCACTCGCAAAATAAAAACAAACACTACACTCGCGGCTCAATGCACATGTGCGTTTGACAAGTAATGCGTTTTTGCGATTCTTTTTGTTACGATTAGTTTGACTTTGACAGTTCTTCGAAAATAATATAGATATATATATATATTGCATTGAATTTTAAATTTCGAAGTTCGTAATTTTTAAAATTGTAAAAGTGTCGTTAAAAATTAAGTAGAAGTCTATAAAATTAAAACAAATTTGATTTATATAACTTATTCTACATTATTTTTAAGAAAAAATAATTAGAATATTTCTACAAACCAAAATTGTTTGGTTTTTTTAAGTTCAACACGCTTTTCTGAATATAATTTATTGTATTTAGTTCTTTGATAAAATTTGATAGGAAACATATTCCTTAAAATGAAATATTTGATAAAATTCACATATTTTATTACTATTTTAAACATGACACAATCCAGAATGTCAAATGACTGTTGTATATAAGTTCTTGCAATCACACCCATTGTTTAAAAAATACCGTTGACGCAATTCGAGATATTTCTCTTCCAAAAAAATATTGAACGTCCTTACAAACATTGTCCCACTTTTTTTAAATCGCGTAATCGTTTCATTATAAATATCGTTAAGATGTAAATGCAAAACAAAATTACAGCAGACACACGGACTGCACAATACACATACTCAGACACATTTTTTTAAAACTTGATTTTCAACATTATTAAAACTCTTGTAAATAAATGGTAAAATCTGAAAATCAACAGCCAACACACGGTTGGTCGTACAATGGCTCAAAACATACTTTAAAAAAATTATGGCTGTGATTAATTGATAAAATACCAATCATTTTATCTAAATTGGTATTTATTCAACAGAATATGCAAAATAACGACAAAGTTTTGATTCAGTTTAAAGTCCTATACAGTTGTTTATATTCCTTTCGGTGGATTTTCCTTTCGTTGACCATTGGCTATAAAGGGTTTGTAAACTAAACAACGAAATGGAATTGAATTGATTGATTTCAGACTTGCTTTTTTTTTGTTTACGAAAAATCACATTCAACTTTGAAACTGTATGGAAATTGTAATGGAGAATCCCATCCTATTCAATTGCGAAAGGCAACGATTTCTGGAACTCATTGAAACTTATTTGAATTGGTTGTCGGGTAAACAGTGCCACTCACAGGCCACAGAAAAGTTTAAATGGGATCAATGTAACTTGTAATATTTGAACTGAAACGTCTTAAACGAAATAAATTAGAGTAGGGATGTGTAGGAATGTGGGGAATAATTTAATCAAAGGATTTAAAAAAAATTTATTGCAAACAATTTAATTAAATTATTTTGTAATTAATTTTTTAAATATCTCTTTTTATTATTTAAAGGTGTTTTATTAATAACTATTGGTGTTGTAAAAAAAATTCAAAATTCATGAAATCCTAATTTAAAATATTGGATTTAAAAAAAAAAACTCCACTTTTTGACTTAATTCTAAAACGATGACAAACTTAATTTTGAACTACTAACATAATATTCCTAATTTCATGCACAGATTAATGCAACAGAATGAAAAATGCAAGCCTCAAGTATCTTGAAATGGAGGAAATGCATCACAACTGCAACTTAGCCAACAAGTCTGCAATGCAAAAAACGGCGCTTTGGCGGGAGATTAGCTATAAATGCACGAGATCATCCGCCAGCACGCTTTAGTCGACTGCAGAAAGTGATGTGAAAGTGAAAATTAACTCTGCAAGAAAAGTGGAAAAGTGCATCAGATAGAGTGCTAGCAAAAATACACAAATAACTAGCGTGGAATTGTGCAATATAATCTCAAAATCGTTATTCGCACAAGAAGACGGAAGACGACGACGACAACAATAATTGTTAAAAGTAAAAATTGCACATTTTGTTAATAATAAGAAATCAGTTATTTTATTGTAGTTTTTACAAGTCTCGTTTATTAATAGAAAAAGTGCAATTTAACGGATGTAAAGAGCTGTAAAGCTTTTAATAATTGCAGTTTAATGTTGTGAAGTTATCGAGTTAAAGTGATGATTGCATTAAGCTGCAAAAATTGCATAATTGCCGTGAGATTGGATTTGACAAAATAAAAAACCGTTGCACTTTCTCCACTGCTTGCATTAAAAATAGCAATGAGTTGCATTTCTGTATATGTGTTTCTGGTTTTAATGCAACGCAAATGCACTTATGTCGATACTGCATGCGCGTTAGTTGTATAATGTTTCATGTTATATTAATTAATGTTATGTCACGTGCGTCGTAATATTAAAATATTAAAAAATTAGTTTAAAATTATGTAATTGTAATTAGCGCTTTTCTAAATATTTCTGTGTCACGATTCTTAGTCTAATTCCTTAAAAAAAAAGCATCAATTAATTCTTAAATTACTTAAAAATCCTTGCAGATGATAATATTCTACTTAGCCTGTGTAATAATTGTGGTGGCCTACATCTACCTTGACTGCCGTAAACCCCCAAACTTACCACCAGGTCCATTTTGGTGGCCAATCTTTGGCAGTTCAATTCTCATCTCTCGAATACGCAAGGAGTACGGAATGCTAACCAATTGCATTGAAGATTTGGCAAGAAAATTCAAAGAAGATCGTTTGGTTTCATTAAAAATTGGCATCTCCCGCATTGTGGTGTGTCTCTCATCGGAGTCCATCAAAGAAATGACGCTCAGCGAGGACATGGATGGACGACCGAATGGGCGCTTCTTTGAAGATCGCACATTTGGGGCGAAACGTGGTGTCCTTCTGTCGGATGGTGAATTGTGGTCGGAACAGCGCAAATTTTTGATGCGACACCTTCGTGAGTTTGGTTATTCCCCACGCGGAATGGCTCACTTGATACAATTCGAAGCAGAACATTTAATGTTGCAGTTTAAATGCAAAATTAATGAAAATGGTGGTAAAGCTTTCATCACAATCCGCGATGCATTTCAAACGGCCGTCCTTAACACAATTTGGATGATGTTGGCTAGCAAGCGTTATGAGCCGGATGATGCGGAGTTGAAGCATTTGCAAGAGATACTGTACGATTTGTTTATTAATGTGGATATGATTGGGACGGTGTTTAGTTGCTTTCCCCTCACCGTTTATGTGACACCAAAATCGTCTGGTTACACGGATTACATGGAATTTCACAGAAAAGCGCACGCCTTTTTTGGAAAAGAAGTTGAGCACCACAAAAGGACATTCTCCATGGACAATGAGCCACGTGACATTATCGATGTTTTCTTGCGCGCCATGAACAATCCGGAGAAGAAGGCAAACTACACCGAACAGCAATTGTTATCAATATGCTTGGACATATTTTTAGCTGGCACCGAAACCAGTGCCAAAACAATGGGATTTGCGTTTCTGTATTTAGTGCGTGACTCAAGGGTGCAACAAAAAGCCCAAAAAGAAATCGATGAAGTTGTGGGACGCAGCCGGTTGCCCCAACTGGATGACAGACCACAGTAAGTTCAGCACAAATTCACCGCATTAAATGATTAATTGTAATTTTGGTAAAATTTCTTGTTCAACCACAGAATGCCTTATTGCGAAGCCATCGTACTGGAGGCGGTTCGAATGTTTATGTCGCACACATTTGCTGTGCCACACTGTGCTGTACGCGACACCAAACTGTGTGGCTACGACATTCCAAAGGTAATGATCGGATTTGGTGTCATTAAATATGCGGCTGCTTTAGACATACCGCAACATTATTTGAATATGTTCGAATATTACCAAATAAATCGTGCGGATACAATGCAAAACTGAAAACAGGATGTGCCAGCAGCTTTCAATCCTTATTTCGATGGCATTGTGTAGTTTGTGCATTGTATAAAGTGTAAACCATGTGTTACCTGAAAATCAAGTGGAATCCTTTCTTGAATGCGATGGCAAGCGTGTTATGGTGCAAAAACATCAACGCGTCAGATGGGGGAAGTCCCTTTTCATTCCATCCGCATTGAATATAAAAGTGTTTTGGGGCGCAGACTTCCTTTTTTTTCACCCCGTTTGTTTGTGTGTGTTTGATTTGCTTTTTTTTTTGCGTTCAAACTTATGCGAAATGGGATTTGGTATTTATGTGAGAATTGCAAGATAGGTTTAACAGATGAAATAATGAAAAGAAGTGCGTGTTTGGAATTTTATGTGCGTGTGTTTTACTGATATTTGGGTGGCAAAATGTGCCTTGTTTGAGTGGGTGTTCGGTGGGGGATATTCGATGTTTATGTGTTTAATGCTTACTTGATGGACAGTTGTCGTTGAATTAAGGGATGAATGCGAGAGATGGATGTAAAGCTGTAAAAAGGTGTTGCTGATCCATTTTTAGACCCAAATTGTACCCGTAATTTACATTTTTGGGCTTTATTGATATTCGTTTTTATTGCAATTAATAAGTACGGTCATAATAATTTAATTTTTTTTTATGTTGCGACTTAATACGGATATTGTTTTTTACAACGTACTGAAAATTAAAATATATAGCATAAAATTTTAACGAGCGTGTGTGTATGAATGTGTTTGAACGAAATTGTACACACGTAATTGTCAACATTGCGTAATTAAAAAAAGGAATATTTTAAACGCGAAAACAAACCGCGAGAAATAATCGCGATTCGTGAAAAATTTGACTAATTTCCAAAATTATTTAGGAAATCGATTTTTGTTCGATTAGTAAAAAACACCTCGCGAAAAATTCCGCAGTTTCCACACCGAAATTGATAATCTGATATTCTAAAAATGTTGTTAACGTATTTCTTATGATTACATCTGATATATAGGCATATTTAAAGAGCAAAAATAAACCGCGAAAAAAATAGCAGTTCGTGAAAAAATTGACTAATTTCAAAAATTATTGCAAGTGTCAATTTCTCAGTAAAAAACACTTTGCGAAAAATTCCGCACATTTAATTGGTAATGTTTTTGGTTTAAAAGAAACGAATAAAAGTCCAAATAATATTTAAACTAATTTAGAAAGTGAAAATGAATGCATCAAAAACCATAAGAAAAAAAACGACCTTCACCTTTTAAATTAAGGATTGGTTTAATATAAATGTGAACTGGACACCGTCCAAGTCCAGCAGTCCACGGAGAACCTTACGTTTATCCACATGAAACATGTCATAATACAGCGACCATTTACCACTTCAGCTGTGAAGCAATATCGGTAGATGAGTACATCTGGTACAATAAGGATGTAGGCATTTTTTATTGTTACTCACTAAACAAATTGAAGAATCATGCCCAACACCCAATGCCCCCAATGTGTTATGCATGTTTGGCAATGTCCCTACACCCCCCTTAACCATCTAGGCATCGTTAATCTAAATTTTGTTGGATGATATCCAAAAAGGAAATACCCTTTTCTAGTTCATTTATTTTACATCTCTATAGACATAGTTTCAAGTGCCAAATCCACAAACAATTTGCACTCACTATTGTATTTTTCCCTAAAATCAAACTGTATTCACTGTTTTCCTTATGTCTAAAAATAGTTTGTACTTAAAGGCATTGCGAGTTGGAAAAAGGATGTCATTTTTGCACCATCCATAATACTGATAAATCCTTTTTTGTTTTTGATTAATTGGCAATTTAACCATGTTGTGATGTATTTTAATTTCTTCTCTAGGATAATCTTTTAAATATATACCAAGCACAAGTTTTACCGCAATTACTTCCTTAATTACAAAACCTCACACCATACTTCCTTAAAGTCATAAGTTTTATGCATATCCTTAGATTAAATACACTCTAATAATTTCAAAACTTTTAAATAAAATAATGTTTATAATTTAAATCCTTTTATGTTCAAGGACACTATGGTAATTGGCTGCTACCGAGGTATGATGACGAGTCCCAAATTGGGGCCAAACCCGGAGATATTTTATCCCGAGCGATTTATAAAGGATGGCAAAGTGTGCGTGCCAGAAGACTTTTATCCGTTCGGCTTGGGTCGTCATCGTTGTATGGGCGAAATGTTGGCCAAGGGAAATTTGTTCGTTTTGATAACGACTTTGCTGCAAAATTTTAACTTTAATGTACCTGATGGACACCCACTGCCGGATGATCGACCAATTGATGGGGCCACGCCTAGCATTAGGCAATTTACTGCATGCATCACAGCCAGATAAATGTGGATGTTATTAATAAAATAAGTAATCCTTAAGTGGGAAAAAAATTATGATGGTTTTAATTAATTAAATGAGGGATTTAGATTAAACTTAATTAAATACTTTGAAAAATGAAAATTGTTAGCTAATATATAAAAATCTAAACGATCGTGTATGTCTGTGTGTGAATCAATCACGCTCAAATTGTAAATGGGATTGCTACGAAATTTACACACCTAATTTTTACCATTCCAGAAGTAATATAGGAAAATTTTAAAAAAATACCGCGAAAACCGCAAAAAAAATCGCAGTTCTTGAAAAAAAAAACACAAATTTAAAGTATGGCACTGCGAGAATCGATTTGTCAGAGTATGATTAATAAAAAATCACCTCGCGAAAAATTCCGCAACTTCCTGTGGTAATGTTTAATAATAAATGTTTGACCTGTATAATATCTTCCAAATCGAAAACTGTTAATCACTAATAATAAGCCTCGAAAAGCACAGAAACAATAGTTTTCCGATGGTTTTCCGGATAGTTTTAAATAAAATATTTTCCTAACAATAAAACTACACAATAATAAACCAAATAAAGTTTTTTTAAAATGAATATTCATCCTTTTTAAATTTATTTTAATAATCTTTTCCGCTGTAGTCTATTTTATCCATTTTTACTTATCTATTTTCATTCAATTGAGCTCAGAATCCTAAATTGTCTGTATTCATTCATGAAATGCAATGAAATTACTTTAAATTAAAAATTCATGCGTTTACATAACTTGAACAAAACCAACATCGTAATCTAAGAGAATTCTTATGTACCTTTTTTTCATCATGGGAATTAAATATAAAATAAAACATAACACATTTATTTATGTGGATGCTTTTTTATTGAAGATCAAGGATTTCTTTAATAAATGTTTTCACTTTTTTTGTTAAGACGAGATGACCAAGATTTTGTATTTATCTTTTTTAAATCCTCAGCAATTAATCTAAAATAAATAAAACTCAATCGCAATGATAATTGTATTTTTTAAGAATATTTATTGCACTGCAACATAAAATATGTATTTACAAAACCATACTTAAATTGTATTCAAATTTAGAATATTTGTCTAGAATAATAATTCTGCAGCAGCGCCTTTTTTTACTTAAATTCCTTTTTACTTCTTTTTATTGTACAGTAAGTATTCTTTTTCGTACAAACTTAATAATTTCGTGAACAATATTTAATAACAATAGCAATTTTATACATTTGTAATTACAAGGATCACATCAACGTTGACTTTTATTTTTACTTAATTTAAATATTTTTACAATTTTACAATTAATTTTTTCCAATTTTTAATCTCATTGTGATTAAATTTTTAAATTGATTGATTTCATTTCATTTTTGTTGTTATGGACCATTTAATTTATATGTATACATTTAGAGCAGATATTTTTACCAATGCTGTATTTACAGAGATATTTATAAAAAAACGTACATTTATTATTGATTTAATAACTACAACCACCAAAAGTAATTGGTATATTAATTACTTTAAGCCATGTAAGTTCCAGAATTGATGATTTTAATCCTTCAAAAATACCGCAGTTCGTGCATTTTTTTTATGAACGAAGCTTTTATTTTACCTACCTGCTTTTATTTTGATGACATTTTAAGTTTCAATTATTTCTGTCTTAATTTAGGCACAACATATTCTTGTTAAAGGGTTAAACTTGTAACTTTAATAGTCAGCTTAAATTTGTGTGATTACTTGAGTTCATTTTAAATTTGTTTCCACATCGATTGACATTAAGACTTTAAAAAAAAATTATATTTTTGATTAACTATCGAGAAATTATGTACAAAATGTTTTAAATATTTTTTTTTAATTTAAATTTTGCAAAATATTTTATTTTAACAATATTTACAGTATTCTTACTTAATCTAAAACTAATGTTTCTGGTCAAAAAGTATTTTAATAGTTAGTTATACAACTTTGATTGTTTTTCCTAAATGTTTTTGTTACATGAAATGAAAGTTACTTTCCCTTCAATTTAATTTTCATGCAAGCTGCAGATGTTCAATGAATATTCTGTCTCTTAGAAATATTTAAATATGGAAATTTAGTTCAATTTCAATTACCTACTAAGCTACCAACATTGTTATCCATTTAGAAATGGAAGATGATATTTTCATTTCAATTCCCAAAAGCTTTTCAAGTCGATTTCTGCACAATTTTTTGACTCCTCAATGAAATTTTTACTTAAATTTGAATATCCTACAAACAATACAATTCCGTAGTTCTATTTAATTCAATATTTTTTCAACTTGCATGCTTATTGAAATTGAGTACGATTTCAATCAGGTAATTTATTTTAGGCATTGGATTTCACAAAATAATGTGCAAAAGCAAAATTAAGCTCCAATTTAACTAGGACGATGCATTTCAGTATACAATTTGTCTGTTAGTGGGTACCGTATGCTTGCATGTTGGAATGCAGTTCAAAGTGCATTAGCATCCACTATTTCAACATTTCATTAATGAAATGTAATTCTTGAGGATGGTTTTAATGCGGTATGCTTTTATTTTACCAATGTAGCATAGAATTCCATGATTATAAACTGATGAATGTAAAAAAAAATACTAATATTTCTAAATCTGAATTCTGATATTTAGTTTGCATGGAATTGATTTTTTCATAAAATGAAACAAAATGAAAGGTTTTAATTTTTCGACAGTAGAAACTCTATAAACCCGAATAATTTTAACCAGACATCGGATTAACCGAGTCATTATTTTTTCATCAAAAAAAAAAAAATTGTACGAGATTGTGCCACGGACGAGCTTTTTAAGAGGGATCAAAACTGAAATGCAATTTAAAAAAAAAATAATTCAAAGTTTTACCTACCTAAATAACCTTAAAAAAAATCTGAAACTTAATATTAAAAACACAGGAAAACTACGTTTCATCAAGATTTTGCATTACACAAAATTATTTAAATAAAAGTAAACTATTTGTTTTAATTATTTATTTAAAAATTGAATTTATGTTTTGAACAAATAATTTTAAATGAGAAAATGAAATTATAGAAAATTCAAAAATTGACCTTGATTATACTGTAGAAAAGGCTTTAACCTTTAGAAATCGTATCTTCCAAATTATTGACAGAAAAAAGGCAAACTAATAACACTATTTGCCAAAGGTTTCCAACAATATTCAATCCCAATGAGCAAACATTAAATTGAAAACATAATCTGAATACCTAAACAGCATTGCCCAAATATAATTCCTCCAAAATTCAATGCAAAATGCGTCTGCATCCTTATTTTATTCCAAGCAGACGGTAGAATTGTTATTATTTGCCCTCGTATTGCGCATTTAACGGTGTTTTATGTTCACAATTTAATGAGGAGTAGACGGTATTATGTAAAGGAGCTCATTATTATTGCAGGAATGTGCTATAGTAATTTGCAAATGACATTTTATGATGCCATTAAAATGCTTTCAAGTTTTATATGTTTTTCAACATTGTTTTAAAAGGAAAATGAATCATTTGAGGAAATTTAAAAATTATAAAATACAAATATTTAGTTTGCTGAAAAATTAATTATAAAATGTTTGTTTAAATTATAGAATATTTACTGTAGCTTTTAAAATTTATTTGCTTTGATGAAAAATTTAAAGGAAAATGTAACGTGCAACGAAAAAAAGATGCAACAGGGTTTTGCAAAAAGGATTTTTTAAATTTTTTAAAGTCTTGTTACGATAGGGACCCGAAATCGATTTCTGTAATCATTCCACAAATTAAAAATTAGTTAATAAGATGAGGAAAAGTTGGTCAATTCTCTTAAATTTAATGAATTTTCTTCATTTTTTATTCGATTTAAGATTTCCCTGTTAAATATTTACGATCCACTATAAGGAAACTTCATGTTTCAGTCCATTAAATTGCAATTACAAAATAAATAAAAACATAGGCAATGATATTTTGTAATTAATATTTAATTTCAAATAAAGGCTTAGAATTTAGAAGACATTTAATTTAATAAACTCGTATAAGTGCTTAGAAAAAAATCCAATTTTTTTTACAATACAACACATGAATGAATTTTTTTAAACGCTGACTACTTGGACTATTTAAAAATGTTAAAATCATTGTCCTAAATAGTTAGTTAGAAATATGGCTAATTTAGCTGGTCATTGTGTATTAGCGCCTTTAAACTGCGGTACATGCTTGTAAGGGATTAAATCATTTTAACTATAAACTATTGTATCTCAACGTTTAACAAGAATTATTTTTATATCACAGTTTCTTTTAATTTATTTTCAATTAGCATTATTCTTTAAATACAATTCATTAAGCATAAGTCTTAAGTTGTTTTGTATGTATAATATAAATCATTCAATTCTTTGTTAATTTTAATTCCACTTCAATCTCCTCCAATATCCTTGTTACCGTTATCAGGATCCATTCAGACATTCCACAATTTAAACAGCAATTATTTTACAATATACACTGAAACATGAAATACATTTAAACGATTTCATAATATGCTTGACGACATTGCTTATTCAGTCGTCCTTTTTTTTCCTTGGAGCTTGTTCACCGGCTTATGTTGTCCTGTAGATGAATCTTGATGAGGGAAAACAAACGAAAAAAATGATTGTTGAATGTCGAGACTAAGGTGAGTTAAATTAACTAGCAGTGGCTTCAATTGTCAAACATAAGATCTGATAATTTTTTGAGGGCGGAATAAGGTATTAGAACGGACTCTTTGATAAAACTATGTGAAATTGAAAGATTGTGCTTAAATTTGCTTGGAATGCGCTTGGACATGATCAGAATCTGTAAAGGGGAGAGGCCACAAAGATAATATGTTTTACAATTATTACAAGTACAGCGAACAAAAGCTGGTTAATCAACAAATGTATTTAAAAAGGGAGCTGCATTATTAATTTAAAACCGCTTTTCCAGAGGACTTACCTCACTGAGGATGGCCCAGTTTTCGCTGTCACTGTGCACGTGCAGACGCAACTCACGTAGTCGCCCAATTTTGGAGTCAATACTGCCCTCGGCAATGCCGAACGCATTAAAATTCCCAACAATAAGGAAACCGTCTTGAGTGGAGTTGTACGTACTCCAAATTGGTGAGTTCTCCGCTAACGATTCAGGCAGTACCTCAACTGTTGTGTTGTAAAAGCGATCGGAGGGATGTTCAGTGTTGCCGCTACGAAAGAGGTACCTTTAAAAAAAATTAAAAATCAAATTTACTTTAATGTTGAGTAGGAGAAATGAAAATTGATGACTCACTTTTTAATCGCCACTGGATTTTGAAAGATGAATTCAATGAAATCGCCTGGCTGCGGCAAAAGTCCCCAAAAAAATGTCTCACCATTGTAAGCCCGTTGCAGTGTGTGCGTTTTGTAATGGGCAACAGCACTTTTGACTAGGGCCGGTGGATTTGTGTGCGGATAAAATGCTGGTATTTTGCCAAATTGTTTGTCTTTCAACTTTTGAACTTTTCCCTTCAACGAGGAGGTGGTGCCGATGTGTTGAAACAGGGATGGCTTGTAATGCAGCCACAATTTGGCCTTTTCTTGTTTGCAATGTTTCTGTTGATGAAAGAATGTTGTTGTTGTTTATTTTTTAATTCTTTTTCCTGTGGCGAAAGGATTGATTTGTTTAGGATGTGTTTTCTTACCATGTCCTTTTCCCAATTACAAATTTTGGTGAAAATTAAGTGCTCCAATAGCCAATCAACAGGCTTGTCGTTGTAGAACATTTGGAAGAATGTTATCAACCATGGCAATTCAGCGGATTTAAACATTTTTCCTGGAAATAAAAATTAATTTAGCGTGATTTAAATTATTTTAAAATTAATGAGCGACAATGTTGTGGTTAATCACAAATTGTTTTAAAGTTCTTTATGGGTTAATAATTTTGAATTTGCATAATTTATAAAAGTTAAATGGAACATCTGGTTTATTTCTTATCTCGATGATAAATGGAATTACACAATTTGAAAACTTTTCATAATCATTTTTATAACGACAACTTCGTTTGTTAATGGTGTCTATTTAAATTGATGAATAACGTGAAACTTCCTTGAAAAAAGGATGAAATATGTTACAAAGTTACAAAAGATCTTGCTGAATTATAAGAAAACAAATCGAGAATTCAATAGTTACAGATGATATAAATTCTAACTTACAACTAAAGGGTAGTCGGTAATTTTGTTTCCAAAATATTTTCCTAACAATAAACCCTTGCTTCTTGTTCTATTGTTTTTATTCAAATTGTTATCACAACTTTTTTTTGGGTGTAACCACAGTTCAATCCTTTGTCAAACAAGGCAAACATATTTAAATAAATGTGCACAAAAACAACCCAAAATTTCCATCAAAAAAAAAAAACAATCCCCAAAAGCATCAGATCGAGAACTTGATTTTCACGCAGCATGACCTCAAAATGCCATGATAATTGATAACAAAGTGAGTAAGTTTATACAAATAATGTGTTATTTGATCTCCATTGCCAGCCACACCCAACCGACTTTATATTATATTAAACTCGCCCGTTCAGCGCCATCCCATGAATACGCCGCAGTAAAAAAAGGCAAAAGTTTTCAACTAGAAAATATTGGATCATTCTGTGAAAGTTCGCAGTTTCACGGACGGTTTTCCGCTAACGTGAAATTGAACTGTGAAGAGTTTGGTTTGTTTGTTTTTTCCTCAGTCCTTTCACTCCTTACACACATCGCAAGGAAAACACTCGCACTCGCCCACACATTCTGCACACAAACACAATATATCGTCAAAACAATATACACCGGAGGGGCATTCAAGAATCAGGACGAGCGATATATTATATATATTGAAACAATAAATGTCATCAGAAGGTCCTTTTGATGAATTGTGGTGTGTCTTTGTTGATTCAAGCAAGAAAAAGGCCGCTAAGAGTAAATAACTACTGTCGTTTGCGTGTTACTTGTTGATGAATTTTGCATTTTGAACACGTTCACAGGATTGGAGTACATTTTACGCAATAATCCCATATTATGCGGTCGCCGTATATAAATCGGGAATCGAAAGATATATTTGTATTTACACAATTTTTGGGGGGTTTGTTTTCGGTTTCAGTAATACGTGAACTCAACGCAATGTTTTTTGATCGATTTTTGAAAGAGAATCTCAGTGCAAAGGAAATGGAAAGGCAAAACATGATATTCGTTTAGGGGTGTGGCGGAAAAATCAATAAAGAGGTTTAATTTCAAATAAATTCACACAGTTTTGTGCCAGTTTATCGGAATTGTATGATATTACAGAAGACATTGAAACAAAAAATGCGCTGTTGCATCAAGTTTATTTAAAATTTCCATTCAAAAAAGATTTAAGAACAATGCTTTCTTTGTTGTGGAATAAGAAAATGCATCTTCAAGCATAATAATATAACAAAAAAAAGCGTTTATGAATTTATTTTCAAAACTAAATAATTGAAATCGTGACACCCGGAACAAACTTTTTTAATAACTTGAGTTTAAAAACAATAAGTACTTCTGGAAATAAAACTTTTAAAGTTCCTGTTTGTTTGAAAAATTTATTGGATTAACTTTAAGTGTCAACACGCTTCAAAAGCCCTCAAGAAATGAGAAAGAGAAAAAACAAATTAAGTCTATTATATAAGCTCTAAAACGGAATATAATGACAATTTGGTGAAAGAAATCATTCATATTACGTAATAAACTTCAATTACATATGCATGAAGACCGGCCATATTAAATTACACCTTCACGATTAACTATTATTAAGGGTTGAATATTGAAAAACGTTTAGAATAATTTCCCATACTTAATTTGACACCAAAAAGTCAAGTTGAAATTAGATGTGCGTGCAGTAAAAGTTTATTTTTAAGTATTTGAGGTAAATATCAATAAGGGTGGTTTATTTTTTAATCTTAAGGTCAAGTTTTTTATAGAAAACAGTTCATAACATTAAAAATTCAATATAGCTTTGTTCTATTGAAATATCATTTATTTTGACATTTTAAAACATTGCTATTTACTAAGGTTTATTTATAACTCTAATGGCCGCAAGATGGCGCTGCAAAATTATTAATTATTTAGTCAAGGAATAATAATATTAGTTAAATAATTAACCATAATTCGGGTCCTCAGGGTTGGTACGATTGGAATGGGATTTTTACTTTTAATAATTTGTAATTGCATTTAACAGCTTGCTATCTCTTTAACTATTTACGATTTTAACTAAATAAATTGCACTTTGTTTATGTTAAAAAAAAGTGATGCAACCTTCTGGCTTTATTCCTTAAAAAAGAGCGCCACCTCTTGCCGACTAGAGAAAGTATGTTGATGTTTAAAATATAAACAAAATATAGTGATATTGAAATAAACTAAAGAGAGCTCAATAAAACGCAACTAATATTATTTAAAAATAACATGAAAAAGTTTTTGAGTCAAAAGTAATGTTGACATGTTACGTGGATTAGTCAAAAGTCAAGACTCAAATCTATGGTGAGAAAATTATTAAAGAAAATGAAGTGTTTTCTTATAGCCATCGTTAAAAAATAAACAATAAAATCCCCACAAATGTAATAACTGACAACATTCCCCCAGCACGATTGTCGGTTTACCATTTATTGAAAAACTTCGGACAATTGATTTTGAATTATCATCAAGCATTCATCAACATTAAATCGATGTTATCTTAAAACTGATATTTTTAAATGTGACTATTTAGTTTAAGTGACCATAACTTTATTTATAATCTTTGAATTTAATCTCATTATTGTCTTTTTATTTGTTTTACTGTTCATTGAGATCAATTTATCCAAATTAAACATCCCCTTGCATCCTAACATTTGAGTCACCCAGAAAATAATCGCACTGTAACTTTAACAGATATAAATATGTTCAACCCCGACCACCACATGTAATCCCTTACTTACATTGAAAAGCATCGTGCAGATACTTACTGAAAATATGATAAGTAACGTGCTATCAATAATAAGAGTTCTCATAAACTTCCTAGAATTATATCAACAGTGATGGAGTATAAGATGAGGCAAAACACATAAAATATATAAAGACTTGAGGGCACGTGGTGTTAAGGAGCTGATAGTGTGAGTGTACATTGTGTTGCGACTGAATTCAACCTAATAACCGTGGAAGCCCACTTACGTAACCATGACGTTGGCATTGTGACGCACGTCAAAGGCACAAAAAGGTGATGAACTGTGCCATAATTGCGGTTGTTAATTCAATTTAAGGTCAAGACGGACAATTTACGTGCAAAAGATAAACAATGACACTTGATTTATTGATTTTGTTTCAGTTATCCTTTTGGTAAAATCATTATTCAGCCCTGATAGTTTCAGAATTCCTCCCTTTATAGTTTGTGGGTTTCATTTAAATTAGGCATTAAACTAACTAGTTGCCAAAATAATTACGTCAATTCCTACAAGCTTTAAGATATTATGAAAAACGTTCTACTTAAATCACTGCGTGTTACACGATCATTTGATTAAATGCCTTCCCATGTTGCCAACTGATATGTCACTCTTTTCGTTACCTTCCCAAACAAACTGCGTGCACATTACACATTATTCCGTGCTTTTTTGAGACACACAATTTCAGGCCCGCCTTCCACAAAGGCGCGGGCGTCTTCACATTTTAACGTATTTCAACATTACATGCGGTTGATGAAACCACTTGAGGAATTCGGGCGTAATGTGTCTGAGCATTGAAGCGAGAATAATTCAAAAATTACATGAGACAGTTTAACTTATCGGAATTTGGGAAGGGGTGGAAGATAATAAAATATTGGGGAAAAAAATCATCAAAATACGTCATGAACTTTCATTCACAAATCATTGAAAAGTTACACTTCATTGAAGAGATTAACTGAAGATGTGGGACTTTATGTGAAGTCTTCATTTGACTTTTTTTTTATTATTATGAGAAGGCATTTCTTAAGAGCACCTAATTGAGTGCACTGATTTGGAGATCATTTTTAATTTATATTAGACTTGATTTAAAGGCAAATTAAAGCCGTCGGAATTTTTCAACTTTATTAATTTAGATAATCTTGAATAATTTTTAAGTTGATTTTTCAAAATTTTATTTTTAACTTTTAATTAAGAATAACGGTTTTATTTTAAGCAGTAACATTAAAAAAATAAAATTTAATTCCTATAACAATATTAGCTGCGTTTTATAGAGATCTCATTTGGTTTATTTCAAAAGAACGATAATTCGTTTAAATTTAAAAAAGAGATATTTTCTCTAGTCGACAAGAGGTGGCGCTATTTTAAGGAATAAATTCAAAGGTTTGCATTAATTGTTGGTAACATAAACAAAGTACATTTTATTTAGTTAAAATCGTAAATAATATAAGAAATAGCACGCCGTTAAGTGACATAAAAACAAGTTAAATCGGCAAAGTAAAAAACTTATTAAATTCGTAAAAACCGTGAAGACCCAAATTAAGGTTAATTTCTTGACTAAATTATTATTTGAGGGACCACTTACGACAACTAGAGTAATAAATATTCCGAATGAATAAACTTTAGTAAATAGCAAGGTTTTACAATTTCAAAACAATCTAAATAAGATCTCAATAGAACGCAACTATTATAAATCCTACATTTCCGAATTAACCTTAATTACAACGTAAACACAACAAATAAGAATCGAATTTTTTTTCTAAATATTGCAAATCGTACATAAATTTAAGGTAGACGTCTTGTTTGTGATAATTGAAATGTAGAACATGAATTTCACCCTAAAATATTTGAATGCACATAAGCGTCAAAACCTCATCACATTTTTGAAAAATCAAACAATACGAATCTCTAAAACGTCACTCAAGTACTCATTTTATGTAAGAAGTCACGTGAAATTGGTGACACACATTTTGGTGATTGACACATCTTACGAAATATGTGAAAATCAAAGGTGTGTAAAAGCAATTAGAAAACACTTTCGTTAATCAAAAATTTTCTGTGCAACATTATATCCTTCAATTAGCTTTATTCTGGTTAACAATTGTATCCTGCAATCTTGAAAAGATTTAGGTTGGATGGACTAAGAAGCACATTGTTTAATCATTAAAGAAAACTGGGGCAAAGTGCGTATTTGCACGTACGATTTTTTTCCACAAACACAAAAACAGTTCTGCGTGTACCTCAATAATGACTATTTATTCCATTGCAATATATTTTCATTACAAGCAAATAGATACGCACATAAAACGCAAATTGTTTTACTTTTCCCGAGTGGTTTCCATATTGCTGGAAGGCGAGTATTTCTTTTTTATCATAACAAAAGCAAACAAAACATAATGAAAATAGGCTCCACAGGAAAACTGTTTCATCATAAAATATTTTTTTCGAAGAAATTTCTTATTTATTATTATTTATGAACTTAATGTTTTTTTGTGTAACATAACAATACTATATACATTTAGAAAAATTACATAAAATCAGTTTCATGTTTAAAGCCTTGTATCGTTTTTAAAAATAGAAAATTGTTTCACATAAAATGTATAAGAAATTTACTTAAGTAAAATGGCCGTACTTTACCGTACTTTTTAGTACTTTAAACCGTAAATTTAGCGCTTGTAGCGCTCTAAATAATTACTTATAAGCAATATTTGGGCCACAATTTGACAGCAATGACAGCGAGTAACAAGACCACCATTTTGTTTAAGCATTTTGGGCTTTGGTGTTAGTAATCATTTTTAATTCATAAAGTGGTCATATTGGTGATGTTTATAATACATGAACACTCTGTAGTCTGTACTAAAAATTTCATCAAGGACGAAAGAAAAATTCACGAAGCTTAATAATCACGTTTAAGTATTACATAATTTGTATTTGTGTGTAGACGGTATACGTTGTGTCCTGAAACGGAAAATGCAGCACAAACTATGCATTAAAAATGCAGAAGTAAGGAATTTGTAAGTGTTATAGCGGTTTTATTGCATAAAAGCAGAAGCTGAAATAAAATAAATTTGCAATGAAGGTATATGCGTGTGCTGGTGTTGGTCAACCGCCCTTTTTAGCTCTACAATCTCCTTGACTTCAACACAATTTATTTGGCTTGCCCAGTTTCGTTGTAAATTATTTACACGATGAACGCTACTCAAGTAGAGTAGTGCTTGGATTTTGTGTGTTTTGTATAGATTTTACTTTTTCTAACGAATTAAGTCAGAGCTTGTCAGTTAGATTTTTTTATTTTACACGTATTTATTAATATTGTAAAATTAAGTTAAATACCAAAATAAACCGCGAAAACTGCGAATAAAATTGCGGTTCGTGAAAAAATTTCCTTTCTCTGAAAATTATTGCGGAAATCGGTTTTACAATGTTCGATTAGTAAAAACCACCTCGCGAAAAATTCCGCAATTTATCAATTTTTATTTCGATAACAATACATAGTATTTGAAAAATGAATATTTTTGTTAAATTAGATTTTATTTAACAACAATTATAAAATTTCGCGTTTTAAAACAACAAATGCACAAAAATTTAATTTCAAATTTAATTAATAAACAATGTTTCATTGAGGTTAAATGTAAAGAAAAATAAATTCAATTTCAATATCACTTTTAAACTTCTTAGGTGATTTAAAATTTAAGTTTAAAGTTTAACTGTATTTAATTAAAGAAAATGTATTCTTTCATGCCTGAAAATATGAAAAACCATTAAATGTCGACTAAATTTATTATGTTTATCCCCCAAGACTAATTATCTTCAATGTAAACAACAAAATGCTTTGCCATTTCACTTATGAACCATTCCATCTTTTTTTCCATTATTTAAATATTCCAAATTCCAAGTTTCTACCAAAATATTGCGTTGTAGCCATTTCTGAGAAATAAAATATTATTTAAGAGCTAGTACAATATGTACAGAGAACAGTGCAATTTGCAAAATGTACATCAGGAATGTTATAGGACGTGAAAGCATTTTCCTTCCGCTGACATCCCTTGAGAAGGGCGCTTTTGATGAAATTTTTAAAATGGCGTTGTTGCGCATTAAGAGTACATCATGACGTTACATTCACATTAAACAATATTTACAATGTCTGTACAATGTACATACTTAATACATAAAACCGTCTTTGGCTACAACTAGGTCAACTGTTTCCAGCAACCACATGTGGTAAATATTTATCAAAATATAAAAACAAAACAAATCTTATTGCCATTGTTTTGTTGGGGATTTTCTTAAGCAAAACAATGTACATGAATGCATAAGTGTTTTCAACCAAAATATTAAAATATATGACAACAGTTGTCACGAGAAATAACATAAAGAATTAAGGATGGATTTTAAGAAAATGTTGGCTACAGAGACAATGCGAAGATGGGAGCAGTTGTGTTTTGAATTCTTTGCCATTTTCTTTTATAACAACATGCAGTTAACCCCCCTTAGTGTAAAGAAACTGAAAAAGATCACGACCACTTCCAACAAATCACTTTGCTGCGGTGCTCGTCACGGTGACAATCATGTGGAAAAAGCTTAAAACACGATTGGTGAATTTATAAAATACACGAGAACTTTTCAAATATTTTATGTCAGCTTCTGTTTAGGATAAGGAGCGCGTTAAAGCAGAAACCTTTTAAAGGCAGACATATTGACAGCAAAATTACACACTCAACAAATGGGGGGTTGTTTATTTAAAAGCTGCAAGTCAGTTGTAATTTTACCACTTCGAAGCTTTTGTTTATTGTTCTTTTTAATGTAAAATAAATGTTGGGATTTAAGAAGTGGATAATTTTCGGTTATTAACATAATCTAAATTTAAACTTTACATTGTACGTCAGTAATATTCCTCAAACTTTTGAGTTATTTTTAAAATAGCTACATTACGAGAAACTCAACAATAAAACCTAGTTACTCAAATTATTGAAAACACGCACAGCATAATTAATTATGGATAAGCGTCGACAGCGTCGTAATTAATTTTAATTCCAGGTAGAGTTTTGTTAAATTAAATTTGTGGGCGAAAGCTCAAGTCTCAAACTATACAATTATAAGTCGGTGTTTCAATAATTGAATTTATGTGACCTTCAAAGTAGCAGGAAAACTTGAGTTTTAAAATATTATTAACAGAATTTATTAAAGTTGTAAAAACCCCCTAATTTTCAAGTTAATGCTCTTCCCTTCTACAATTTAAATATAAAAGAAAAACTCACCCCTAAAAACAAACAACCATTAAATCCCCCATTTTAAAAACGCAAATTCCAACTCACCAATAAATCCCAGCTGACAAAAATCCAACACAAACCACGGATCCTTGCGCACAGTCTTCTCAAACGCAAAATTCTTCATAATCGTTATAAATCCCCGCTTCGCCAAAATGTCATCCTCCAACTGAACATAAAACGTGCCCTTCGGCTGTGCGTACGCCATTAAAAATGAAAAATCCAGATTCTGTTTCGACCGCCACTTAACACGTTCCGGCGGATCATTCAGCGTCAACTTCAGCTTATCCATATTGGGATAGTACGACGCCGGTGGGCTGAGCACCTCAATTAGGCCACTTTCGAGATATGGTGCAAATCGCACCTCAATTTGTTTCGCCACCAAGGACACAAACTCCGCATCGGTTTCGCCAATAAACACCACAATCATTGTCTCGTTTTGTTCATCCTCGTCCATGTTGGAGATAAGATTGTGCAGGGTGCCCAACAAATAGGATTGCTTATCGCGTTTGACGGTGGGCACACCCAACACCACGGACACACCCTGGCGTCCTTTGGACATGAGAAATGCGGGCCGCAACGAGGTGGGATCGTCGAGGAGGTGAGGCAAAAAATGAAACGCTGTCGGCAGTCGCAGGCTTGACGGAAAGCGTGCTGATGACGACATATTACGCAGAATGGCACGTGCCTCGGGACTGAGTGCCTCCAGCAGAAGGCTGTTGACAGTGACGTTGTTGCTTTCGTTGTTGTTGTTATTGTTGTTGTTGTTGTTGTTGGCGGCCGATGATAGGCCCAGATATTGTGAGAGGATGGCGACATCTTCCTGGCGGGCACGGTACATTGATTCGAGGTATTGCAGACGCATTTGGAATTCAGCTAGCCGTTGGGACATTGTTTGTTCGGCTGTTAGACCTGCAATGAAATAAGGGGAATTAATTATTCAGTGTGTTTTTTTTGTTTTTCATAAGAACTAGTGAATTTTGGAGATGATAAAAATTAAATACGATCATAAAGGTAATAAAAACTGAGCCACTTCTTTTTATAAAATAAAATTATGCCACAATCACAATTAGAAGATTTTTAAGAAAATAAAACTGTGATTTTAAATCACCAGGATGAATTAGTTTTAGCTTCATCGTTGAAAGTGACATCAATTCAGAAGTGTTTTTTTCTAATTGATTCCAGCAAAATTTTTGTGAATTTATAAATTTTTTCACGAATTGTGTTTTTTTCGCGGTTTTTGCGGTTCATTTTGTGTTTAAAGTATAAAAATACAATGACAATTTTAGCGTGATTAAATCCCACAAATACACAGACGCTTAGTTTATTGTATGATGTGAAGACAAAATCACAAAAAAACATGCCAAATTTGCTTCATTTCCCATTTCAACACTCATATTTTAAAATATTGTCCATTATCCAAACTTTCTGTGCATGACGTTTTATATAACAGCAAACTTTCAACTGACATAACTACCCGAGTTATTTTCCCTTTGTCTGCGTCCTATGTGAAAATACGTTCAAAAGACTAACTATAAGAAAGTTTAACGAACAAGAAACGTCTTGATATGAAAAGTCATGTTCAAGCGATAAAGAAATGTCTTTAAAGGAAATTGCCGCAGACAAATGGGTGTAGGAGCTTCTCTATTATCATCGCCGTTTTTACTTGTGTATGCAATATTAACTAAAACTATAACGTTGAAGTTCGGTCTAGACTTCCATAGCATGGTTGCCGACAATTTCACAGATGACTTGACAATTTTATGGGTTGGTGTGTGGATGTGGCTGCAAGTTTAAGGATGATGTATTGTTTTGTATTATGTGTCATCACATTATCGATGGCTGAAGAACATAAAAGCAATCATGTGTATTTTGAATGGAATTTTGATTAGCATGAACTATGTTAAAAATAGTTGGGTGTTGGTTGATTTAATAACAAAATGAATTTCGCATGAAGGAGTTAACTATTTCGAAATTAATGGACTCTAATTATCTAATAAGTATTGGTCAATTTGAGGTTGTTCGTGTGTTACAAATTATAATTAATTATTTTGATTTATTTAATATTTTATGAGTATTTCACGTCAATTTCACACTGAAATTTAAATTTTAAGTCGAACAGAGTAAAAATAAATTTAAATTTGATATTTTTTTGAGGTTATGTGACATGTGAAAACTTTTCTAAAGAAAAGGGTACAAAGTAACTCCCATAAATAGTTAAATCTCAAAACAGTACGATGTTGTTTTTCATGTGAATTTCAGATTGAAATTTAAAAAAATTGAGGTTATGTAACATTTGGAAGCTTTCTTTTTTGTATTTTTCTACTAAAACTAATTAAGTACAGTAAAATAACGGCAGTTTTTATGCATAAATTATTATTATCAACATAACATTTATCAACTAAAATTAATTTATGAACAAAAAGTTAAATAACATAACTTCTAATACATATTAAAGTTCAAGAACTTTTTGAAATCATCGCAATTTAAACTTTATAACAAAAGTAAATCCTTACAAATCACCAAAATGCAAATGAGTTGAATTTATACCAACATTATATTCAACAAGCAAATTAATTCATTAAAATAATGTGAAAACTTTGAACTGTAAAAAGCTCGCAGCAATGAAAAACCAAATGAAAAGTGCTTAAGCGCAAGTAAATTGCCAATTTCACAAACTAAATAATCATCAATAACGTTTATTCTCAAGAGATCATTGAATCCATCGGAATACGGCACACAATTTCAACTTTATCTCATCACCATAAAAAAAAGGAGAGGAAATCAATTTCTGCAATTAAGGCGGACAAAGTTAATTGTCACGGATTTTCCGACCGTTCTCAATGCAAAGGTTATTGCAAAACGGAAAACAATCGATATAATCTGTGCTCAACAATTTGCAGAACACAATTTCACCCACAGACGTACAATTTTCGCACAAATTAAGTCAATGTATATGAAACAAGGTATCGCCCACATGGACTGCAAAATGCTTTCCTGCGCAATTTCCGTAACAAATGCGAACTATAGTTATATTATACGATGATTGAATTTTACTCTGCAGGAGTGCGGTATTAAAATATTGTATAAATGTAAAGGAATTAAGGACATTGTTTTGAAAACAGGGATGTAAAAGTAGTTCAAAAGGATTATAATAGCGTTCTGTTTATATCTACTTATCGTTATCAGAAAAACATGAAAACATCATATTACTTAACATCCTTGAAATGTGATATTTATGCGGAATTTACTTTACATTGAAAACAAAAGAATCAGAAAGAAAAAGAAATTGAAAATCGATTAATTCCTTATTAATAACTAACGGAGAAACTCGTGCATCACTCGGACACACAATATATTATTTTAAAAAGCGGAATTATGTTGTTAAACTAGGTTGAGTTTTTACTTATCAAATTTTTTCACGAACCACAATTTTTTTCGCGGTTTTCGCGATTCATTTCTGAGTTTTTAATGTGCTTTTTTTAAATTCCGGAATGTTATGAAATACGTGTGTAAAATTTCGTAGCGATCCCACTGCCAGTTTTAGCGGCATAATTTTTTAAGGATCAGAAATAATCCTTTCACGGGCTTCAAAACAACATCAAAACTGTGTAAAATAATTTATCTATGCGATATTTGTGGAGGACACAAATTACGTCATGCTCAAGCGGCCATTCAATTCATGTCACAACACTGTTGAAGTGTTTAAGGATATTAGTTTGATTGCTGAGTCGGAACACACATGTCAGAACACTGTCCGTTCAACCATTTAGTGTGAATTCTGCGAAATGTAATGCTTCTGACATTTAGATGAGTTGTTTACTCCTAAATATTCGACGAAATGTTAACACAATTAATGGTGAACTTGTGTGCATTCAATTCACATCCTTGTCATTATAATAATGTGTGGAGGAGGAGACATCATTTCAATAATCGTGGGTGTTTTTGTGGTTGCTTATTTTGGGTACGTGCGACATTAAATCGTTTGTGGCAACTAATTCATTAATCGTACATCATTGTACCCAAATTCAGTGTACGGTTAATGGTCTAAATCAAAAATCTCTGCGCGTATTGGAATTATTTATTTGCAGATAAGTTGAGCAATTAAGTGCTCAATCGATTGAATACAAAGGTCACAAATCAGAAATCGCTGTACAGTTTATTTTTATATGAAATCATAATTACATTTGACGAGAATTGTGTCTCCATTTAATTGTCGATTTATTGCAGTCGATTAATAGGTAAATATATTTTTGGACATGGCTTGCCCATATCTGATTACTGAAATAATTTCTGTCTCAACCGAAATCGGTAGTCTGTAATCATTATAAGAGTTCGATTTATTGTGCGGTTAAATTTAGAGCTTTTTTTTGATGAAATACTTTTTCAATCTCGACGTATGAAATTTCGAAGATATCTGTTTCTTTTCAATCAATTTTTTATGCAAATCTCTTGCTTCTATTTAGAGAGAAACAATAAAGAGCTGCTAGAAGGCTGCTAGAATGCAAAAATGTAGTGTTAGAATTCGTGTGTTTTACAAAGAGAGGGAAAATGGCCACCATTTTAAATAAAACAAACATTAAATATTTGCTAGAATACTGCTAGAATGCAGAAATTAAGTGCTAGAATAGAGAAATAAAATTCAAAAATCAAGTGTTATAAGGTTAAAAACGGAGAGGATATTGCTTCAATTAACTTTAAATTAATTAAAGACATGGTCAATAAGAAACGCTTTCAATTACATTTTAATTATATCGTTTACACACCCATTGTAGTGACACTCATCTCAAGATGCAAGCGCTTTAGATAAATGCAAATTCCCTTCAGGCGTCGCTTTCAAATTCAACTCAAACAATTTTAACAAAATCGTT
Organism: Sylvicola cinctus; assembly: GCA_963854165.1. Lineage (NCBI taxonomy): Eukaryota > Metazoa > Arthropoda > Insecta > Diptera > Anisopodidae > Sylvicola > Sylvicola cinctus. The sequence continues at coordinate 60,999,504 of OY974082.1, read as the reverse complement.
AAGTCGTATATGCCGTTTCAAATGCTTTGTGCATGTCTCCAGGAAATTCATTAACTACAAGTGTACTTGGATACAAAATATCTTGAGCCCACAAAGAGCATCGACATCAACAAACTGAATGCGAGCACAAATACACACACACACACACGTAGTGTACACATTATATCACAAGGTTGTTTATTCATCGTCGTTTTACGCAAAAGCACATCCTGCAATTTGAAAAGGAGCTTCTCAAAAGCAACGCAAGTCTCAATTCATTCGCCGACCATTTCTCAACTCATCAAAATCCTAACAAAAGAGTGATGAAACAGGATATGTGAGCACAAACTGAACGGTTTCTGTTTATCTTTTAATAAACTTTTACGAGAGCTCTTTTCGCTGCTAATTGTCTTTCGTCTTTTTTTGTGTGTACAATATTCATGTTTAACATCCGGATCCTTAATTGATCCAAAAGCTCATTATTATTAATTATAAGTATATGTAATAGAATATATTACAATAGAACCCATTTGTATAAAAGTGTTGATTGGCAGGTTAATAGGTAACCTTTAGTATAATCTCAAGTAATATTTCTTATTCTTAAAGATTATAGCAGTTTTTTTAAGTCACATTGAAGGAAATGTTAGAGCTGGTAAAAAACATCGTGAATACGAGTTATAAGAAAGACGAAAAATGGTAAACATATGAATATAAGAGATGGGATTAAATGTCAAATGAAACATTAAATTTCTGCTAGAATATTGCTAGAATACAGAAATTGTGTGCTAAAATTTAGAAATCGTATGCACAAATTGAATGTTAGAATATAAAATACAGAGAGGGAGAATGGTCAGCGTTTTAAATGACAGATCAAACTTTAAATATCTGCTAGAATACTGCTAGAATGCAGAAATCGTATGATTGAATGTAGAAATCAAATGAAAATTTCATGGGTTACAATGTAAAACAGAGTTACTGAAAGTAGCATCTGTTTCAAAATGTCACACCAAATATTTAGTGTCTGCTAGAATACTAGAATGCTAGAATATGAAAATCAAATCAAATATCGAGCGCTAGAATATAAAACACAGAGAATTAAAATGGCCAACAAATTTTAAATATCTGCTAGAATACTGCTAGAATGCATTGAAATGGAAGCTCGATTATTTTGTCAGATACACGACGATGCTGCATTTTTATGAATGTGCACAAGATGCTTACAAACGCAAAATAAAACTCACAATTCAAAGCTATGATTCGTTAAGTCCTATAAAAAAAGGATTAAAATTCATTTTCCTAAAAAAAAAAGAAAAACAAAACAAGTATGGCAATTAGTATCCTGAACTTCTGCCCAAAATATTTTGGACATTTCTAGTTCCGTAGTTTTTTCCCTATTTAATTATATGAAGCAAAAAGGAATTGCACAATAGTTAGATGAGTTCCCCATTAAATAAGTTTATGATTCGTGGTACAGAGAAACCCTACAGCTTATAGTTTTTCTTAAAAAACACGATACAAATAAGGAAGAACGCCTTTGAAATTTCTCCTTTTCAATGCAAGTGCCATTGTTAGTTATACGTTGAAAGTAGGAACGCACACAACAGAACTTTCACAACTTTTACAAGAATACTGCCAAAAAGTTTGGATGCTTTCAGAAGCCATGCTTTCAAGTGTTGTAAATTGAAGTTATAATTAGCTGTAGGCGTGTGCTTTTCGAATAACTGTTTAGGACTGTTGAAGGAATTACGAACAAAGTTTGTGTAACTGCTTTTAAATACTTTGAATTATAACATATTTTGTGCAATGTGCAAACATTCGCCACTTCACACATTGAATTTCATTAAATGCAATTAAAAATGTGTCTGAAATAATAATTGATGTAGAATACTGATGTGGATCAATCCCAACTCACGAAATCAATAACAAAACCCCACAGGGATTAAATGTTTATTATGTTCTGCTGAGTATGCCTTGGGGAGGAAGTATTTAGTATTCGTCTGATAAATTTTAGCATTACGAACATCGAAAAGAAAATGAAACGAAAATGATCAGATAATACACATGATGATTTCTCATTTTACACATTTATTCCTTCATCACTCATCAGTCATTTGTGTTGCCAGTTGCCTCCAACATAAATAAACTGAATACAAATATGTGCACCATAAAAGATGTAAGATAGGAAATTGTGCCCTTGGGAGAGCGAGCTGTGTACACCAAAAGTGATTCACACCCCACAAAATATGCATGATAGCGATTTTTGTTCATTGTCGCAATAAAACTCGTCGTCGTTTGTTTTTCGTTTATCAAAAAGTAACGCCACATTCACACTCTCTGCACAACTGTGTATTTAAAGCATATTTAAAATAAACAAACACAAACATTAGAGTATCAATTATCAAGTGCTCAACCCACATTGCCCAAACAACCATAAAGATGAATGTGAAATTATTCTGGAATCAAATTTAAAGAATTTCTCCATATCACAGCAATTCGTTATTTCATTTAAATTCCACCCGGAATCAGTTTAATTTGCGTCATAACAGCAAAAAAACAAGACTGCATGAGGGATGATTTTTGTTTGCGTCACATCCAACACCACCCCCCCAAGTCTAGCGTCGTGCCCAGTTAACTTAAATTGTATAATACACAAAATACCACACAAAATACTCTCTTTTTTCCCTAAACTCCCTTCACTGCAAAAAGGGGTGGCTGATTTATGGGGAAAGGACCGGGTGTGACGATTTGTTATGGAAATCCACTGGTACGTTCGTATTTTTATGCGTGCATCAACGTAGTTTAGTGCTGGGTGGTGGCGGTGGTGTTGTTGGGGAAGCTTTTGCGTTTAGAATTTTTGACAGACTTATGCGCGGGTGTCTGGGTGACTGATTCCAATCAAATTTCAGCTAATCTTGTAACAGATCGCTTTTTAAAGAGCTCGTAAATCTGACGTACAATTTATGCAAACAATGAACTCTCTCTCTCGCAGCGTGATTTGTTTGTTAAAAAAAAAGTATTGTGCCCATGGATTTACTAGGATTCACGTAAATTAATCTTTGTATACAACATGATGTTGCTGGATAAATGAAAGCCACGTTTCATTAACATTTGAAGGGCAAAACGATACATATTGGTGAATATAATTAATGTTAATGAGCTTTCGTTTGTCGGAAATGGGTTGAGCGTGATGGTCGTAGACAATACATTAATTGGAAGGGTTGGGCGTAACGTCTACACTCACTCTGTATTTTAGTATATTTAAAGTTTTCCATAACGAAAGTTTTACTTTATGTTTTAACAACATTTTTATTGTTTTAGTCTTGCATTAAAACCAAGCACTTATTTTAAGTCTGAAGCATAATTATACAGCTTACACCAATAATCTTCAATGATTTATTTATAGTTAAAGTCTGTCGATGTTAAACAGCACATAAGCTTGAAATTGTTCGTTAATTGGACACGCAATTTCAGAGTCGATGTAATAAATTTTATTTAACACGCAACATGCTTTCTAGGAATGATTAAATAGGTTCTGATATGAAAATAATGTGCCTTGTTTAAACATACGCTGAACAAATGATTTAAGTAAATAATTATGATTAATTTATGCTTTGTGCATTGGAGTACATCAATTCCCATTTTAATTTAAATGTTTGTTCTTTTAATTTATGTTTTTAATTATGCAAAGTTAAGGGCATGTGTCAATTGTCAAGAATTATAATTCCCCACGTGGTGAAAAGTTACTTAACGGTGGTGAATATAAAACACTTTTAAAGTTTTTCTGGAACAAGTTGAAAACTAGTGAATTGGTTGTCAAAATTTCAACTTTTTGAACCTTTTTAAGCTTTTTAGAAACTTCAGAAATAAAAATATAGTGTGTACCGACCGAACTAAAACTTATGCTGTTGTGTGTTTCTGTCCCTTCCATTCATTGATTCTCTATTTTTATCTTTAGTTACAATTCACCTTTCTTCGCTCTATTGTCGATCCTCTTTTCTCTTGAACTCTACAATCTAGATTAAAAATATCTCTTTCTCTTTCACGCAATGACTAATGACTAACTAAATTTGCGTCGCTTCAAAAAGCGTTAAATCGATATGACCGAACTATTCACTTTTTAAATAACTTCTTTTAATTAAGTTAAATAAATTCAAGGGTACAGTGTGATTAAAATTATTTAAAACGCTCATGAGGGTTAACTTAAATAATTGCTTAGTAAATTTCTTCCTTAACATAAGCTCAATGACTAGCATAAATTTCACAGCAGAGTAATTACCCAATCGACAATTTTAAGAGTACCGACCATTACTGAACTTTAATTATTTAATTGAATTGTTCAACTACATCTTTTGTTGGAATCACAAATACAATTACATAATTAAAGTGTCCTTAAACAGGAAATTGGAATCTAATAAGCCATCTGAGTCACGTCCTTCACGTATACGTCCTCACCATGATGCAATCAATTTGAAACCTAATTCAATTGAGGGTGTCTCCAGATGTAATGAATCAGTATAATACAAGCAATAAACTGTCACATACTTGAGATGGTAATAATCTCGCAACATGCAGCACAAAACACACCACACTCACTGTATTATAGAAAATTCACTGGATTCACGAACTGGAACGTTATACGTTTTGAAAATATTGGGAAGTCAATTTGCATATTATTATGCTAGACTTATATTGCATTTTTATTAGGATTCTATAAAGAATGTGCTTGAAAAATCGTCGTGTTCCAGGAAATGAATAAACGTAACTGTCTTGATGTTCGAATGCCGCCAGCGATTGTGCCGAATGATGTATTCGCGACATGTTCAAAGTGTTCAATCACATTACTTCAGTGAATTGAATGGGTGTGGGTGCACTGTTTTGAGTTTATTTTTGTTGGAAGCTGAAAGCATTTTGGAATGAATATCCGAGGATCGATAGCATTGAACGAATGTTTTGTTTGTTTGTAAAATATTATTCTTTTCAAACAATTATTTATAATTAAACTAACGGAGAAACCCGTGCGGTACTTGGACACACATGTTGTTTTAAAACTTTTTAACTAATCGAACTTTGACCAATTTTATTTCCGCAATCATTTTTGAATTTAGTAAAAAAAGTTCACGAACTGCAATTTTTTTCGAGGTTTTCGCGGATTTTGTGGTTTTTCTATTCGCATTTAAAATATGACATGATTTCCGTTTTTTAAGTTACATTATTTGTATTTTTATGGACATAATTCTTAGTTAATTAATTCTGACTTCAAGTTTTACTACTTAATCCGCATTCTACGAGCATTGTTTTGCAGTTTTTAATTAAAAGCTTTTGCCACTAAAGACAATTAAATGCACAAGTTCAAACGCAACTTTAACCCACAATACGGAATGTGAAAGCTTTCTTGTGATCAGCTAACATCCCAACATTTCTTCACACTGAACTTAATAACTTCAACAACCCACCATCTGCAAGTCTTGAATAGTAACGGTATTGACCGCATTCAAATATGCACACAAGTGACGTCAAAATGCCATAAATTTAGCAGCATTGTTGTTTTACTGCGCGCACCCAATATAAGATCAGCAAAAGATTATTATTGAGAGAATATTGCCGCGTGTGTGAACTGTGAATGTCGAAAACTTCTGAATCTTGATGACTCTCGCAAATTTCGCAATATTCACACAAACACGTCAACATGTGCCCGAGTGACTGCGAGGCCGCATTGAGTTCAAAAATCGCACAAATATGTTTATGTGTATAAATAAATTGTGCCACAGTTCGGTGAAAATCTTTGAGGGCATTCAGATTGTACAACATATTGCGGCCATTACACAAGTATGATGAGATGCTTTGCATAACATCACATCTCGTCTGGGGATTCAGTGAGTGTACTCGTAACTATATAGCTTTGGCAAAACATGTATTGTTATGATCTTAAATTGCGCTAATGAATAATTTCGCTGTGCTTCATATTCACTTACTTAAGTAGATGCCCCTGTAGTAGACCTAATCTGCATCATTAAAAACATTTACAGTCGCATACCTTGAATGCTATTGCTGTTTATGTTGGGCACTTAGTCATTAAATATCTGCAAAATGTCTTCTTCCAAATATAATGTTTGAAGAATGAAGGAAGACGTTGACTGAATTAGACGCACAAGATTCTTCAATTACATTGTATTATATGATATCGCAGTGCTGCGTTTGTTTTATTCTTCTTTTTTAGTGCGTGCTGTTGTTGGGATGTGTGTGGCGTTAAATGGTAATCTTGGAACAAGATTTATTTTAGAAGAAAATACTTTACGTTGAGTGTGTTTTCATAATTTATGGCTCCGAGAAGAGCATAGTGTTTATGTATTAATGTATCAAGATTGTTGTCTTAAACTGTCGCTTTTATTAAACTTAGACAGTTGATGTAATTGTGTATTGTGCTTAAATTCAAAACAGACTTGCCCAAATTGTTGGATAACATGACGCACTTTGTAAAAATTAAATGTATTTCTGATTGCAGTTGTTTTTATGATTGAGTGATCTAAAAAAAAACTACATTGCAGGGAGAGCGAGGTGTGAATTTATATACCACTGTTGTTTAACCACATTTTAATAAAACTTTTCGGAGATATGGAAAATGTGACCTTGAAATTTCTGAATTTTGACCTTGATTTTTGTCCAAAATTGATACTTTGAATGAGACTAACAATAATGTAGAACATCATAGTGCCCTAAAACACACAGTTTTTGAATTATATATTTTCATTATAAAAATATGGACTTGATTTATAAAATTATGACCTTGAAATGTTCAGCAAGTTTTCTTGTTTTATTTAATCCTACAATAATGTGAAAATAAAAATTAAAAAATATTTAAGGTTTTTGAGATATAAAAAATTTGACCTTGAATTTTTTGATTTTGACCTTGAAATGTTCCAAACCTTTTCCAAATTTCAACAAATGAAAATTGAAATTGCGTACAAAAAGAGAAAATATAAATTATAAACAGTCTTAACTTTTAAAAGCACAAATTAATTTTAGGCGTTATTAAGTTGTTGTCAGTTAATAAATATTAAAAAATAGGCTCTTCTTCTTTTTTAATTTAATTTTTTCATGAAACTTTTTATCACATTAATTTAAATGCTACCTAAGGTAGGCGATATATAGATTCTTGCATTTCTCAGTTTAAAAAGAAAGGTTGGTAGTTTAAAAACACATTTTTGGACCAAAAGAACGGTCTAGAAAAATGTTATCAAAATTTCCAAACGAAACCTTTTCTTTTTCAGAGCAATTTTCAGTATCAAAATACGTAATTTTATAACGAAGTTTAGATGTAGTCGTGAATAAAAAATTTAGCTTGGCTCCCTGCCGCTGTTTTCTTTATATCAGATTATTGGATATTCGATTACCAATTCAAAACAGATACACAATTCCTTTATTGAAAGCTTAATGTTGAGTAATTATTAGTTAATCCCAGGAATTGACAATGTCAAAGGATTATTTAACATCACATGTTTTGTAGTTATTAATTCCACAGATAGTAATAAATTACACATTAAAAGGATTATCTCTTCACATAAACAAGCTATGTCAATATTATTATAAGTAATGTGCAATTAATATTATTTCAATGAATACAAAAATGTTTTTCATAATATTTCGTTAAAGAGGACAAACGAATAGTAAATAAAAATAGATTAAAATAAACACATTTACATCTATGACTATAATTCGGGTCGCCAGAGAACTGCAAGCTTTTAAATATTAAACAATGTCTGTTAAATTGTTGCTGTGTAAGCTGAAAAAGGAAAGCTTAACAAACATTTTGCAGTCGAAAATGGGACAACAAACAAAGGACCTTAATAAAGAGAATAATTTTGCCTTGCGTACTGAAAAAAAAAAATTAGCTACGCAATCATTATTTACTCAGTTCTATATTAAAAATTATAAATGAGGAAGCCACTTTAATTTTTTTTTACAGATTTGTGATGCAACAATTATTTTATCATCAAAGAAATTTCGAACTATTCAGAAAAAGGGCGTTCAATTTGAAAAAAAAGGAAGAACATTTATTGTTTTTAAAGAAAAAGGTTAATTAAAGATTTTTAAAGTGCACTTTTACAGTTTGTGAACAAACTTTGCAGTTACATTAAGGTTTTAATTAAGTATTTTGTTACAAATAAAATATACTCGTAGTTAGCAAAACCTAAAATGCAACAGTACCGCAATTTAATATACAATGTTACTAAAATATTAAATAAAAACAATGCCAGCATGGTGTACGTTATTAAGTTCCATGCGAAATAATTAACTTTTCTTGCAATACAACATAATGTACTTCGGTACTTACTATACGAACAATAAAAATAAAATCAAGCACATTATAACTTATACCATAAGTAACCATCCATAATCCAGCGCAACCAACGTTATCAACAATTCTCATTGAATCCCATTTTCCCCAGCTTCCAACTTTTTCTTATGTAGAGAAATGAAACGGAGAAAAAAAAAAGTTTGATGAATGCGTCCTAATTTGTAAGAATGCACCATTTGTTTGCCTCAGTACCACATATATTTTCCGGCACAAGTGGAATTTTCCCACACCGACGATATGCAGTTAGGTACTTTCCATTGTATATGAAAAATGCAAACAGCTCCGCACACAAGTGAAAATTTGCATACATCTTTGGATTCGCTGAAAGCCTCGAGTGCTTTCTTCGCATTCACATTGGGAAATATTTTAAATTGTTTTCCATGAACATATTTGCGCACCATGGCATTTTATCTCCGTTTTTAAGCGGGAATTTAATGGCGTTAAATTGCAGTTTTAAGTGCAATGGGGTGGTTTTTTTGTTTTAACGCAATCTACTTTTCCATTCATGGTCTGTAGAAGTATGGAAATATGTAATTTATGTTTTTGCTAAATACCGTGATGTATCATACTCACTGTATTTTTTTAAAGTGCAGATATTTGCGTTATTAAAAAAATTGTGGGGGTGGTAGATCCACTTGAGACTTGATAATATATTAAATGGGAATCAGAAACCATTATTATCTTAATTTTTTTAATACGACTTAAACATAACTTCAGTCGTACAATCGAAATAATAATGTTTATTACTGATTTGAGAAAATGGAGTAGATACAACTGTGCATATTAGCTAAATTAACTAAGTAATATTTAAACGCTATTTAATTTTTTTTAACAAATTGAGACCTTATTTATGAGGTATAAATAAACATAAATAAAAATGAGGTTATGTTCAACACTAAAAATTTAATACACCGAAATAGTAGATACAGTAGAGTCTCACTATTTCGAACCGTTCAGAAATTAGAACTGGCCAGAACCGTATTGGACGCTCTGAATTCTTTTTTTTTTCTACAAGTTAATATTTTTTGCTCATTGAAGTAAAAATAAAACAGGAAATTGTATTTAATTCAAATAAATATTTTAAAAACAAACAAGTATTACTGATTTGATGTTAAACCGATAAACAAAAATAAATAAAAAGCGTTTCTGTAAACTTTAATGTGTTAAATTAATTAAATGTAAATAAATAAAAATTGTTTTGTGTTAAAATAAAGCTTCCGCAACTAGTTTTATTATTAATTCATAATTTTCTGTGAACAAAATATCTATAAATTAAAGCAACCTGAGGAACAAAGTGATTCGAATTTATGACATTCTAAATGAAACTATTATTTTATAACAATAGCAAAAAATTACCTACGGTCCCCGTGCATCGAAAATTGATTTGATAGTTTATAATTAGTTTAGCTAATATGTTCCTGATGTATCTAACTTAATCTCTTAATAGTCTATAGTATTTCAATTTTACTCTTTAACGTTGTTATTGAATTTTAAAAAAAATTTAAATAACTTATTTAATCAAATATATATTTTTTGAATTAAAATAGCCACGGCATTTTAGGTGGTTCTATGTTTTATCAAACAAGATTAGATAAATAAATTATAAAAATTGATATTCAATTTTATTAAATCCATTATTGATTATGCAATAATGAAAAAGGCTGATGTTATCGATTGAATATTCGTTAAAAATATTCGCTAGAAACTAATATTGTTGTACGCATAATTATGCAAAATTTATGCAAATTTCACATTAATGTGTTGATCAGCATTAAAAATTTAATATATATTTATACAACAACTGTCACCCAATTTTCCCTTGTGATTTCAATTTTATTTTTCAGTTAATGACAAACAATTTTTTTTTGCATTTATAAAAACATTTTCAGAGGAGGGTGTTGCATTTTTTGTTTGTCCAGCAACAATTTTTATCGCATTAAATGTATCCGCACAATTTATTATTATAATACAAAAGAAGAATTAAATAACATGGTTTTTATTTATTAAATTATTTAAAAGATAAAATAACAAAAAATAATCAATATTCCATTATTTAAAGCGATCAAAAAAGGTAGCTTTAGTTTTTCATGCATTGATGTCAATTAATTTCGTGCCGTCCATTTAAATACGAATTACATTACATAATTTAAAAGTAAATTTATAAATAAACTGTCTGCAACAATCATTCAATTAGAAATGACATAAACAATATTAATAAAATTAAGTAATGGAATAATGATTATTCCCAATGAAACTGAAGTGCTTTAAAATGTTGTGCCTTGAAAAGTTTGTGTGGCGAAAAACAACAAAGACTACTGCTGCACTAAAAACCCTAATTACAATTGCTTTCAACGCATTTCGAAATGTAGGTTACTTTTGGTTCTTTCCAAAACAATCAAAAGATATTTGGAGCACACACAGTATCGGGCAAATTGTTCTATAATACAATACTTGAGAAACAATCAAGATTCTGTAAACGTTTTCATGGGCATTTAAACAGATTTCTGAAGGAACAAAAAAAAAAGTAAAAGAAAAGCGCGCATTTAAACAAATTAGGTGCATTTTGATTGTGTTGAGAACGCAGCAATTACAGAGCACACCAAGGCATGAAATCACAATTGAAAAGGCGCATTAAAGCGCTCCCGACCGCGTCTCAATTTCGCTTTTTCTTAAAGATTATATACACGGGCACATTTTAAACTGCATTTAAGACACAGCTTCTTACTGCACGATATAATTACAACGGCTTAGGAAGGCAATGATTTTGAATTCCTTGACATTGCAATATGACACAATTGCTGTGTTATTTGCACATCAGTTTGCGAGGTTTGCTGCCCTAATTTAAAAACGAGACGCCACGCTGGATTGTGGTTAAATTTATTATGTCTGGAATGTAAATGTGGATGGATTTTTGCATAATAATGCTCAACGAGAATAGAATGCAATTTGTGAAAACATAAAAATAAAAATTGTTTCTGTGTCTCGATGAGAGTTTGTCATGATTTTCCCAACATAATGTGTAACCGAAAACGCAGTCCTTTGTATTTTCATAATTATTATGAGCAGAAACTATTTGTATTTTGAATAAACAAAAACAGTTTGAACAAAAATTTGCATAATAAACATTAATTCACATTAAAATACGCAGCGTTTCACATTGTTAATGCTTAAAACTGTCTTGCACAGAAGGGTTGAATTCAAAGCTTTAAGTTTCAACATTCACAATAATTTACAAAGTTGTCTTCTGTCTAGAAATTGACATCATTACAATCCCAATCTGCTGCTTTATGTAACGATGAAAGCTCAACATGTAACTATACCACAATTTGAATTCATTTTCCATCAATGCTTGCAGCAGCTTTTGTGAGCGGTGCTTCACTTTTATATCCAAACTTTCTTATCTTAGTACAAGGCAATGAATTCTACATGTCACAATAAAGATGCTGGTTCACGAGCATAACATGTTACGCAGTACATTTTATCAATTCATTTTATGAATGCTCTCTTGATGACATGATATTTCGTCTAATTTATTTTACATGTCTCTGCGGAAGAAGACATATCACTCGATATTTGTTTAATAGAAACACAATGGCATTTCGAGGAGTGCCCCAAATTCACTGACTAGAGAACAGACGTGTGTAATTGTGTGCGTTGTATTGGGATGAGAATTCCGTTTATAGCCGAAGATAAGTGTAAGATGTGGTTACGAGTTGATGGGCCATTCAATTGGAACGAGGCTTTCATTTGGGATGATTTTTAACAATGAATTTGTACATTGCGTGTCAATTGGCTTAATGTAAATCCTAATTTAGAGAATTAGTGAGTAGATAAGTAATATTCTTAAGTAAATACGATTTTTTTTTCAACTACAGTAGACTTTCGTTTAAACGAAATTGCTTTAATCCATTTTTTTTTTCATTAAAAAAACTATTATCAAAAGAAAAGAAAAGACTATTATTATTGCTGATGACGAATTTCTGAGTGAATTCTTCAATAAACATTAAATATAACTAAAGCTGACTTCAAAAAAATTTAGAGACGTAAAAGATTAAGAAAAAGAACAAAAATACAGATAAAATAAGTCATTCAGACGAAAAAGCTGCACCGGACTTGCTAATTAAGGACTTGTTAATCAACTTTAATGGACATAGATTTAACAGAAAATAGACCTGTTCAACGGTATTCGGTTAATCGAGGTTCTACTGTACTTGGACTATTGTTTTTTTTTCTTATTCCAAAATAAAATGATTAAAACAAGTTGTTTTAAAATCATTCTACAATTTTAATATCATAAAACAAATTGACAATTAAAATGCCACGTAATAATACAATAAAAACCTTCCCAAAAAACAATGTTGCTCCAATTAATGTTTATTTATGCAACAGAAACGCCAAAAGAAACAAGTGATCAATTTGACTGCGCGTTGATCTCATGTATAAATTACAAATTGAGATTTTACTGAACGTACATATATCAGAAAATCCCAATACAAACAATACATTTGAATTGCAAAACGCAACTTTCATCATCGACTGTATTTAAAACAGTGTTAATCAAATAAACAGAACTGGATATTGAAGCAATCAATCAAACGCCTGGAAGTATGTAGATATTTATTTAACTTTGCAACAACTTTGTGATAAATATTGAGTTTTGATTGTTTTGGCGTAAAAACGTGCTTTCTTGGATGTTGCGATGTGGATCATCGTGAGTGACATTGCGGTAGATTTTTCGTTGTTTATGATTCAAAGGATTAATACATCATTCGTCGAAAATGTCATAAAATTTAATTTGCGACTATTGAAATGCGAAATCATGAACATTTGGGTCAAAATTTGATTATAACATTAAACAAAAAATAAATGAAAACCCGAAAGAAGTGATTTTTGTTGTAAAAAAATTAATTGAGGTTAACTCATCAAATTAAATTTAAATAAATCATTAAATTTGACTTACCTGGTCCAATAATTAAAACGAATACCATGAATGGCACCATAACGACGATGGCCAATGCCAAAAGGCAGCCGCGCCGGCGAAGAGGCGACGCAGTCAGCCCCATCTCCGTCCGTTTTGTTAAGCTGCTGCAAAAGAAACAATTACGGCGTCAGGATTAATAAAACAACAGGAATTAAACTCTTCTTTCAATATGAAAACAAAAGCAATTTCACACAATTGTGCAGACCTAAATTTAATAAGACCTCTCAGCAATCAACGAAACACAGCGGCTGACCAACTTCATTGTTCGATTATACATTTTAATTAAATTACAACGAGTGTACGCTGCATAATATATTATATAAATACTCGTGAGTCGGGCAATAAGACAAACACACAACTGTTAAAAGACACCCCGTGCTCATTCAATCTACATTAATTAGAGACTCGCCAAACAAGGCGATTTGTGACTCTCTGACTACATCATGCACAACCCGCCCGCGCCGCGCATCATTTCACCCCGATATCACACCCATTTATTATTTTATATTAATTCCCTATAGTGTTTGACACTGTGACGCTAAAATGGCCGCATGCCATTTAAGCGCGACTCGCCTCATTGCGAAACCTTGACCCCCACGACCCACCCCACAACAAAGTGTCATCAACAACAGGGATGATGTCGCGCAATTGTTGGATGTTACTATGCAGAAAAATGGCGCCACATAATCAATGGGAGACGGTACAGACACAGTTCACAGTTGTGTGTTGGCATGGAATACAATTTGTTTGTGTGTTCGTGAAGAAAATGTTGCGTATGGAGAGAATGACCGTTAATATAAATCACATAGTAGTTATGTAAATAATGAGACCATTGTGAGTAAGGTTGGCATGTTCTATTGAAAGCATCGAATTGGTGAAAAGTATAACCCTACGAATCAAGGGCACAATGAAAATGTCGCCTTGTGGTGTGCTCGATTTCAACTGTGAATGCAGGCCGGAAAAAGGGGAGGGCTTGCTGCCCATTTCCTTCCGTAACACATTTTACTTATTTTATTTTTAATGACTGGCTAGTTTTGTAATTGCACAAATATTAGATTGACTCAATGCTTTATAACTAACTTCTAGAATTTATGGCTTTGATTTGTTCAATTTGTGAAACCGTAAATGCATAACGCTTTTTACGTTCCAAACAAGTTATTCATAAATACTTCATTATATTTAGGCTGCAATTTGTGAATGCATAACAGTACCCGGATTTACTGTACTCAAGTCAGTTACGCTTTAAAACGGTAACACCATTACCAGGGAAATATTACTTAAATTAACAGCGACTAATTGTCATCGAGTATGCGCTTTTAAAATTAGTAATGCTAACTTGCCTAACAAGGTGGGACATTGTGTATAATATGTGCAATTTAACGCACATTTCTGTGTTGTAAATATTTAACAATAATATCCAGAAAATGTAGTCAGCAATTTAAATAACCGTGAAAAGCTCTTAACAGCATTTTCCATATTATAATAATTGCTTAGTTTATAGCTTTAAAGTTCACCATAACCCACAAGCAGGGAAGTCGTTAAAATTAATTAGTTTATAAATCATAAGTAAAAAGTAGTCACTCGCGTAATTTCATATAACGAATTACACTTACGAGTGTCGAGTACCTACCCACTACAATAATTATAATTACAATTAATGTGGAAAGTTTGTAGTAAAATTGTATTCGCGGTAAAAAAATTAATTTGCATGACTTGAAAAATTATGTCGCTTAAAAGTGAAATGCAGCAACAATGATTTATAGAATAAAAAGAGTACGACTTAACGTTTTTAAATGCACCTACTTTAATTTCATTTTGGTACTTAAGCTTTACAAGTGTGATTTAGTATGTTCCTGCAGAAAGTAATGCAACAATGAAATCGTTTCTAGTTACTTGAAAAATTAAAAAAAATGAATAACGTTCAATTTATATTTGCATTTTTTTTTTTTTTCAAAACTTTTTTAAAATTTAATCTTTATTATTAATGCTCAAAAATTTCGATTTGATAAACTAAGATTGCAAAAGAATCATGTTATTTTTAAACATCTCTTTTTGTCTTCTTTTTGCGAATTTTTTCAATGAAATCTTTTTTCTACATCTATTTTTTAAATTCATATTTTGTTTTAATGCGATAAAAGTAATCTCTTTAAATAGTTAATGAAGTTGAGCATCAAAAATCATTCTCTTATTGTTATTAATCTAAAATTCTGAGAAAAATAATGCCAAAATTCCAAATTTAAGTTTCTTTTTGAGGTTATGTAAGAAAAAATTGGACATTTTGAAGAATTGTGTTACACCAGGTGCTTTTCTCGATATTTCAGAGCATAAAGTAAGGAATGAGATGGTTTTCGGTACTCATCTTCCCTAACTTTTAATAAACCACCGACTTTAATACCTCTGCTAAAACGATGCGAAAAGATAAACTTGTTGGTAAAAACGAAACACTAAACTTATTTAAAGAAATGAAAAACTTAAGTAACTAAAATTATTTAATTTTAAATTGAAACTAATTTTATTAATTTGTCAACAAAATTATAATTTTAAGTAATATTTATTACGAAAAATATTTAAAGATAACGAAGAATAATTTGTTTCAAAATTTCGATAATTTCGATAACGAAAATCTCGAATATATCAATGAGTTGGGCAAAAACCAGTTAAACTGATTTTGAGATAAAAATTCAAAATATGAACGAAATTTCATTTTCTTTCATTTTTAACTGTACCATTTTTCCACAGAACATCCAACTCAATTAAAAATAAAAGCTAAATAATTACAACTTGAAGTGTAATAAATCAAAAACAAAAAACTCGTTTATCAATAATCTAATGGCAGTTGCATCCATTTCTATTAAAATTGTCTGTAAAAAATACACAATAGTTAAAATGAAGTGAGGGAACACCAAACATTAATAATCAATTAGGGTTTCATAAACAAAGACCTCGTTAATGCACTTTGTGCTTTGTGAAAATTGGCATCCAATTGACTTCAATCAATCAAACAGCCAGCAGGGAGTTATCTTATATATGAATAGTCAGAAAGCCCCACTATAGTTACACAAATGTGGTAATAACATAAGAGTGTATACAGTTCAGTGCATTAACAAGCAAGTCTATGAAGTAAATGGACTGTTGATTAACCGAAGGCAATCAAACGAGTGGAAAATGAATCAGCTGCAGCGCAATAATAAAGCATGTTATGAAAAACTGAATGGAGTTTTCTTCCAACAAACACAATATATGACGCAGTGAAGGTAATTTCGTCAATAATTTCACTGTAATCTGCTAATGCATGGGATGATGGTGCAAGACAGCCCTGCTGCAGAAATGTGGAAGGAATTATATTTATTACAAATACCTAATACCACTTGTTATGAGTACACGTTATAAGAAATACAAAACGCGACGCTTCTTGCAAGCAAGTACACGTCTTGCGCTTGCACATGTTGATCGTTCCGTAATAGGGCTCTATATTCTATGGCGCACTCAACGCTGATAGCTTTCAGCTAATAATTGCAATCATCTATCATTGAGTTATTTATTATTTAATAAGGGCTCAAGTAGCATCTTGTAATAACCTTTTAAAGCCCCCCTTTTGGCCGGGTCATTTGCTGCCTCGCTTGCCACAAGGTTATTGGTGAAATTTAAGGTGTATAAGAAGCTTTTAAAGATTTCCCACAAATCGTTTCAATTACATTGAAATTGGGGAACATTCGAAAGGTAAAGTAAATTCCTTTTTTATTTGCCGTTCTCGTTTAGAATTCTATTCGGATCCTTGAATGATGACCCAGTGGAAGCTATTTTTGCCGGTAGATTTGTAAAAATCAGGAGACAAGTGGGACCTTGACTTAGATGGGAGGAAATAAGATGAGACACATCACGCAAGGGCACTTGGAATACCAAACTGGAGATCCAAGCTAGTGCACTATCGCTCAGTCTGGAGAGAAATTTTGTGTCAGACCAAGAACTGGACCGGATTGTAGCGCCATTTATGATGATGATGATGATTTTAATTCCTGGCTATTTCTTTACCGGCTTTGCTACCGCCTATCGGTCAGCGCCTTCAGCTGGATGAATTTCTCGCAAACGAGTGCCAATACCGTTCCTACTCTGCGTGACCTCGCTGGATTTTCTTTAAATTCTCTTCTGCCTTTTATGTGGAACCTTATTGTTGTTTTTATTTAAAAAAATGTACTTACACTGAAATCTGAATAGAAACCGATTCAAAAAGTGATGATGACGCTAAATATTACAAGCTAACACCGTTTGTGGAATGACACCACCGAGAAAATGTTCGGAAAAGGTTCCCTCGTATGAAACCAACATGATTAAAAATAAATGTGAATTATTAAAACGACGCCAGGACTCGAGGGCATAGTAAACCCTATTTTATATTACGCCCGATGTCCGCTCCAAACAGCGATAACGCACGATGTAGGCGAATGCATTGGAGCGCATGAATGTGACAACACACGGTTGAATGACCAATTTATGTGATCCTTAATGTCGAAAGCATATGCAATCAAAACCAAAACCGTATTCATAATGTAATTGACTTATGCCCCCATGACGTTATATGCGGCGTCCCAACAAACTTAATTGGTGTGGCTTGACACGACGAACGCGACGCACCATAGATTTAAATAACCGTACGGAAAATTTTATGGTGTCGGCTGAAAATGGCATACATCTTTTAGTTCGGGCTTGCACACATATACCGACCGCACAGTGCGAGCCGGAGCCACACAAACAGCGCAATGAGGCTCATCTGATATGTTCCGTTGGCCGGTAATAAGCATAATTTTATCTCATTTAATATTTACAATGTGGCGGCACCTCGGGAAATTAACCACCAGGCACCCAGCCAGCCGTTGGAAAATAAAAAAAGGTAATTTGCACTAGTCGTTGGTGGAGAAATTGCTGGCCTATTTTATGGATGGTACTCATATCTGGTTGTTCATTGCTGAGTGGTTCTTCTGATTCTAACAATGTGGCTGTGGGAAGTAAGGCAAGCGAATATATGACATGAATAGTTATTATTAGAATTTTGCAGAAAATTTAAATGGGAGACTGTGCTTTCTTCTATGGATACTACTCTTTTGTTTTAAGGGTTCTGGCAAATAAAATAAATTGTTTTAATGTTGAAATTGTGAAATTTCAAATAACGAGTTGATTGATCTCATGTTTCAATAATTATTGTAAATTGCATTAAACTTTTTGTAAACAATTTAAGTGTTTCGTTGTAAAGACTTTACAGAAAACATTTTTTTTTATTTGCACAATTTATGCAACGCTAGATTGGCGCACGTGACGCGGCTTGCAATTTTATGCAACAATGATAAAGGCGTGTTAAAGTAGAAGCCGCCATATTCAACGGATTTATTTGTTCCAAATGCTTTTGCAACATTGTGTTTTTTATAAATGAAATTAATTTCTAACACAAGTCACAACAATGGGCTTGCGGCTTTATTGTTCGTTAAGAACAGGTGTATTTTTAAATCATTTTTTTTATAGACGTTGCTTAACGATCATTTTATGTAAAATAGAGGTTTAAGAATTGTGGTTGAAATTAATTAAAATCCATCTGTCTTTAACGGTGATGGATATTAAAAATAAAATAAAATCTACAAGCTTTTGTAACGTAAAAAAGTTGTTTATCATAAAAAATATGGAAAATATATTTATGGAGCAATAAAATTAATTTAATTCATTTTTAAATAAATATTTAAGGCGTGCGTCAAATGTAAATTTGTTAAAACAAAAAGAATATAAAATTTTAACAAGTTGAATTTTTGACAGTTAACCACGGAATTAAAATTTTTATCTATAATAGCTTACGACATGATTCAAAAAGTAAAGGTTTGCCTGAGAATTAAATGTTGTCGCCATTTTTATTTGTTATAAAAAATTCACAAGAATTCAAACTGTCAAAACCCACACTATTCATACTATGTTCTCTCAGATGACGTCACACTGCACAGCTGTCAAGCAGACCTTTACATTTTAAATCATAACTGTTTAAAATCTTTTGTATACTTAATACTCGCAAACATATCGGCTTCCCAATTTTATTTTTATATTTAACCAATTCACACAACCAAAATGATTTTACGTACATGACAGTTGAACTCAATGTCACCTCGTGGTGAATTTTTTTGAAACATTTTTTATTTTAATAAATTCACACACGACTTTAATGTAAAACGCAATTCACCTACATTTAGAAAAAGGCACTTTGAAATGTTTTTCCCCGGCGACATATTAACGAACACATTAAATACTTGACATTAAATAATATTATGTCATCAGAATACTATACTTGACATTTAGATTAATAAAAAAAACTGTAAATAGAACGCCGAAAATCGATTATTGAAACAAATAAATACGTATTTAAAAAAAAATACAAAATAATGCTACCCACTTAATCGTCATTCATAAACATTTAGAGGACTCAAATTAAAATAAAATAAAATAGGTAGAAATGTCAGCTTAACGTTTTCATAGCGACACACATTTGTAAAATAAAATAAAATAAAATGAAACGGAACGCTTGAGCTCATTACTAAGTATGTGATTTATGGCATTTAACTTCTTTTTTTTACATAATGAATATAAACGAATAACGATCATTACAGCAGAATCTTATTTTCCATGACGTTGCCAAATAGGAAACAAAAAATATATAACGGCAAAATAAGTCACTCAATTTAACAATTTAATAAATAAATTCGCAAACAACAATTGAAATTCAACGCATTATTTTCAATAACATTATCAAAATGCCAATGGCAATACCGCATGAAAATAACATTTTTAAATCAATTTGGTGACTAATTAATATTTTGTGTGCGAATTTGGAAGATGAAAAGCTGTTAGCAAATTAATCGATGCACACAATGTACACAAAGCCGTCATCAATTAGTAAAGTACTATTTTAATATTTAAACAAATACGTGTATTGTTAAAATAAACAAACCAATGCACATTAAGTACTTAATCGTGGTTGTTGGTCATCAGCTCAATGTCAATGACAAATTAAGTTTAAAAAAAAAGTGTTTATTTATTTTCACAACATTTGTGCAAGGTCAAATTATTTTCCTACTTACTAATTATTTCAATTGTTTGTTGTCTCTTTTTTCTGTTGCCAAATTTACAAACAGGTAGATGTGCGAGCACTTACGTTCTTGTGAACTGTAATGCTCCAAAGATTTCAATAAATATAAACCGCGAGCAAACACACGCGGTGTTAATGTATACACTCTCGACTGCGGTGCACAAAGTACATGAATCTTTTGGCTAAATGTTTTCTTAATTGTTTTAGCAAACACCCAAACAAACAATGATATGCGCGTCTTTAATTTAGCTGAATCAGCACCCAAGATAAAGGTGGCAATTGTTGTTTTAGAAATAAATATTAAATGCGCAAAATAGCAACGCATACGTGCTCACTGCTCAGTAACGCACGCCGCGCCTCGTAAAATACACACGGGCGAAACTTTGTGGAGTGTAACTGGAGCGACTCGATTCGTAATATATTTTTGGCTTGTAAAATAAATTGTATGCGGCGCCGACAATGTGTTGAAAGGCATTGTTTGTGCGGATACCATGCAAGTTCAATGGAACATATTGTGCAAAATTTAAGCCGCCCAAAATATAAAAAAGGCCAATTAGCAATTCTTCGGTTATATACGTTATAATGCATTAGAAAGCTTTTAAAACCTGTAATTTGTTCAATCTTCTATTTAGAATTTGGAATAATTTATTGTCCTCCACATTTAACTGTGCGGTGTTGTTGCTAAAACCATAAAAAGAAGAATTAAACTAAATAGTATTATTTAGCATTGAATAATTTGAATTAAAATTAGCTTTGCTATTGCATCACATTAATTCCAGCTCGAATAACAATTGGAGATTAAATCGGGAACATTGGCCTTTAATTAAATGCGTGAACGGCTAATTGGGTTACTTTGCCGTTACGGTTTATTCGCAATTTCGGAGGTTCTTTTGAAATGTTCGACGTATTTTTGTTTCTTTTTTTTTACAGAACACAATGATTTTTTTGGCAGACACAATGTGGTGGGTTGTCAGAATATTTTATTAACATGATGCAACGGTAAATCCAGAAGCACTAGTCATGATTTTGGTATAATTTAAAAGCACTTAATTCGCAGTCAATGATTACCCATACACCGTTAATTATAAAGTGGACATTGTGGACTGGTGAATCGTGTATTATTTTGATGCAAACATTTTTGGAAATTATTCCATTTCAGGATTTATGTTTTAATTACAGTAGAACTTCTAGAACTTGAGCTTATAAATAAAGGTTGGATTTATTATACTGTAATTCGAAATATTTATAATGTATTTTGTTAAATTTGTAATGCCATCGTTTATATTTATCGAAATCTTTGGAGCATTACAGTCCACATGAACGTAAGTGCTCGCACATCTACCTGTTTCTAAATTTGGCAACAGAAAAATGAGACAACAAACAATTGAAATAATTAGTAAGCAGTAAAATAATTTGACCTTGCACAAATGTTGTGAAAATAAATAAACACTCTTTTTCCAAACTTAATTTGTCATTGACATTGAGCTGATGACAAACCACGATCAAGTACTCAATGTGCATTGGTTTGTTGATTTTAACAATACACGTATTTGTTTAAATATTGAAACAATACTTCACTAATTGATGACGGCTTTGTGTACATTGTGTGCATCGATTAATTTGCTAACAGCTTTTCATCTTCCAAATTCGCACACAAAATATTAATTAGTCTCAAATTGATTTGAAATGTTGATTTTCATGCGGCTGTGTGGTATCGACGTTTTGCATTTTGATAATGTTATTGAAAATAATGCGTTGAATTTCTATTGTTGTTGAGCATTTATTTATAAAATTGTTAAATTGAGTTACTTATTTTCCCGTTAATTTTTTTGTTTCCTATTTGGCAACGTCATGAAAAATAAGATTCTGCTGTAATGGTCGTTATTCGTTTATATTCATTATGTAAAAAAAAAGTTAAATGCTATAAATCATATACTTAGTGCGTGAGCTTATTACGCATTCCGTTTCATATTTTTTGATTGTACTACACAAATGTGTGTCGCTATGAAAACGTTAAGTTAATGTAATGAACAATTTAGTAAGTCAAAGTCTCCACCAAACCTTTTTTAATGCCGAGTTATTGAAGATCGACTGTATATTCGATCATTTTTTGTACCATTCAATTTATTAAAAGCAAAACATAAAATACGTTGAACTTAATGTCCTTAATCCTAAGTGCTTCCTTTGATTTTTTCGTAACAAATTAACTGGAACTAAACAAAGCAACGAAAACCTATATTGTGCAAAAAGTTCAGCTTAATTAGTGTATTTCCATTACGGTAATGAACAATTTTAACAGAGAAGAAATATACGAACTAACGTTATGTTATATCCATCGCAATAATAAACAAACAAAAAAAATGACACCGGCACTTAAATTCAAACTGAATCACAGTTTCATTAACGCAAGTATAGCATTTCACTTTATCACATTTTTTTGCAAAGAAAAAATTCCACCCACAAAACTATTAAGCCGCCACATAAAACAATGAGTAATACTTCAAACTCATTGTTTGCATCAGTCAGTAGAATCTTGATTTATTTATATTTTACAGCACACAATATATTATTATGACAAACCGACGTCTGTTTGTGTGCTTATTCTTTCATTTTGTTTTTAGGCGCATTTTTTTTTGGTGCGTTAACAATTACACATCACAACGTTGGCCCATTTGTTTGCAAAAATGGCACAAAAAAAAAATCACACACACACACACACCATCCATCCGCAACGCGTTATATCGCAAGCGTCACAAGAGACCGCTATGTTATGATTAAAAAGTCTGTGGCCACCATCCGCAGTCCATGGAGCAGGCAATCAGCCACGCTCTGTGACGCCGCCAATGACCATTTTATTCGCATTTCATTTGCATTAGGCCGCCCGCCGTTTTATCTGTTTCATATGTACTGGGCGGACTTCCGGTTGGAGTACATTAATCAAACGACACATAATTAAGCAAACCCGCTGAGATGTAGCCGATTTCGGACAGTGTGTAATTTTGCATTAAACAAAAAATAATACAAACTCACAATATAAATACACATACTGTCGCAATGAAGTCATAAACAATAATGCAATTAAATGTGTAATGAGAAGTGTAAGAACTTACCATTAAAACAAGGCATCGCCGGAATATGATGGTCAATGATCTGCAATTGGGGGCAAGTGGTTTAACTGTTGTTGGTACGATGGGCCCACCCGGTTGAATTTAAACAAAGTGATAAATTTTATTTGCGAAAAAATAACTCAAAATGAGTGCTTTTTTTAAGTTACTTTTTTGTTAACAAACAATAACGGCATTTAATGGAGCCAAAATAAATTCAAAGCACTTTTGTTATTACAAATTTTGGATGAGATATTTTTTTTTATTCACTAGATATTTTATGCAATTTAAAATAACCGGAATTAGCACTATTTCAATTTTTTTAAATTAAAAATATTTGGGATTCCAATAGTTCTTTGATCTGGAGAAAATGTGATTATCTGAAAAGTAAAAAAAAAATTCGTTAGTATTAAATTGAGCTTAAGTAAATAAAAAACACATTTAAAAATAAAAAAATTGGGAAAATAATATAAAAAAAATTATTGGGTAAGCACTAAATATTGTATTTAAATATTTTTAATTAACAATTTTTTTTAAATTTACATTTCCTACACAATTTTAAATTTTGTTTCTTTAAAAGAATTGATCAAAGATAAATCAAAAAGGTGTCTATTACTTTGAGCGGACGAAATGACATCAACTGTACCCAAAACACACCTTTTTCAATGTAGGTACGGGACTTTCTGCATCATTAACTTTTTACAATATGCCCTATAAAAAATCTGTAAGGTAGAGTGGGGCAAAATGATACGTGGGACAGAATGATACAAGCAGTTTAATATTTTTTTGAAATAAATTTTGTTCAAAACATTTTAAAATAACATAAAGTAGCAATAAATAATTTAGTTTTAAAACCGTCTTGTATTTATTAAAACCATGTAAATTAAACCAAACTTAAGTCAGGATAAAGAAATTATGACACTTGTTAAAACAAATTTTCAGACATTTTGTAGATTTTTTTTTGGCAGATGAAAAACCGCAAATGGAAAAGTCAATCAAGTTCTTTCGGATATTAGTTTTTTTAAATCGAATGGTGCTAACTATTAGACGATAATTTGATTTTTGTCCTTTTTAGTTCCCAAGTTTTTGTTTAACATGGAAGAGGACAAACAGAACACTTGTGAGAAAACTTGCGAACAAAACTTTCAACCGTCTAATAGTGCGATTACACAAAGTACGAAAGGTGTTTTCTTCAGTTTTCTTAAGTTATCATGTCCGCTTTCATTTCAACAAAAACTTAAGGAAAAGAACAAAATCTATTACATGATGCAATGCAATCCTTATTGTGAAAATGACTATTTTCCTATATTTTCGATGTTCTTTATTAAATATTAATTCGAGTTTAAGTATAATTATTGCTGTTAAAAAATATTTTTAGTTAAAACTGATGAAATCCATTCTTCTGGATTTTCTTTAAGTTTTTTTTTTTGGGCTTTAAAAATTGAAAGGGTAAACAAGATAAAAGTTAAAACCTGAGAAAATCCCGTTCGTGTAATAGCAATTTAATATCAATTAAGTTTTAAAACTGTAAAAAAAACAACTTAATGACAAAAACAGTAAAAGTAAATTACTCTTTGCAATCCATTTAATTTTACAATACCTAATCTAACAATTAATTAAAAAAACTTTTAGTGCATCATTATGCCCCACTCTACCCTAAACACACGACACAAATTTGTTGCAAATCCAAATTACAAAGTAACAAATGCTACTAGCAATAATTATTAATGTGATTTCTCATTAAAAATAAATTGTACACTTGGAAACTATGGCGACGGGAAGCCCAGGCAAAACATTTCCGATTTAAAGTGTAAATAATGCAAACGTAATGCAGCTCGCTTAAGTATCGATCCGTTTAAATGCACTTGAACAATGAAAATGCAATACACAGCTTGAGCACTAAATAGCACGTAGGTATTAAGCATTATGAGAAAATATTTAAACATAGATTGAACTTGAAGTAGAAGTAATTGGAAGTGTGGCCTTAATTTAAAAGTACGCTGTTGGATTGTAAAAAAATGGGGTGGAACTTTTGGGTGACTATTTTTGATGGGTTCTTAGTTCAATTAGTTTGTAAATTTTTAATTAATTTTAATTGCTTAACAATAAAATTATTATCATCTAATTTTTTTAGTTGTTAACAATTATTTTATAGAATTTTTTGAAATGGTTAAAAAATAATATTGAGAGCACTAAATATAAATTCAATTTAAAAGAAATATAATAAAAAATAACAAAGATAAGTATAACGAGTAAATTATTGTTATTGCGGAATGGTAACAGTTCTAGAAACCCCAATCTCTCATAAAGTGCAATGAACAAAATAAGATGATAAGAATAAATAAATAACAATTTGTTCTAGACTTTGAGATAAACGAAGTGCAATGTACTCAAGCCTTTCATTTTGCAAAATATTTACTTAAGTGAGTACATTTTATAATTGTGGAATTTTCAACAATGCCAAACTGACTTAACTAAGTCATTTATTTTAATTGTTAATTAAATGTCACGACATTTACTTACAGAAAAATATTGTTTAATAATAAAAAACACCCCCATTTTCCGGATTTCCCAACCCATAATCAATTGGAACGTCATTAAAACAAACAGTGCGTGCGCTTCCACAAATAGAGGCAACCAATTCAATTGCAACGAAATGGCGACAAACCGAGTGTGTGTGCGGCAAAGTGTGGCCGTAACGTTAAAGAATTCTGCAATTAGAAGTGCACAAAGTCATGACTCATGCTGAATCACCAACGATAAACCTTAGGGACATGATTTTGATGCAGCATTCCCATTTAAAATATTACTTAATACCGCAAACACATGGCATTGTGGCATGAATCGAGTTTATGCCTGTCATTCCGAAATAGTAGTAGCAGCAAGGCATCGGGTGGAGCTGCAAAAATGATGGCGCATCAAGTTGAATTTATTTCAACCATAAAGTGGAAGCGTCGCGTATAACAAAACTGGCGCAACTGTTTACATGACTTAAAGTACACAAAATGAACATGCGAGTGTATTATGTTATAGGTACATTAAATTGCCTCAGCTGTTGCAAAAAGATCCTACACGTTTGGATCCACATGTGTCACGTGTTGTTTTCATTTCATTCAATAACATTTTATAGACTTTTTTGTGAGCATTTATTGATTTTGATAGCTTTTTGGTCTGCAATTTCAAAATTAATGCTGATATAGGAAAATAATTATTTTCTTACAATTTTACATTAATATTTTCCTCCACACAACCATGAACCTTGTTGCAAAGCCTAAACGCAATTTAAAAGGAACCGGTTCACAGACTTCTTAAAATATTTGAAACTGGTTGAAGCAAACCATCCATTCAGATGCGAACATTGCTAAATTCCACACAACTCAAAAAATGAGGTTCGAGCACACATTTTCACATGACAAATATTATTCTGCGCTTTGTGAAAGTATTAATTCTTAACCATTTTATTCCCGCATCTTTCTTAAATAACAATGCCGAATCTTGAATCATTGTTGGCACTTTATTGAGGAAACAAACCGTGGAAGAATTTTACTATAACATAATTACCTGCAAATTGTAAGATAATTATTGCAAACATTGCAGAAAAATATATATTTGCAAATTGTTTTTATTATTTTAGAATTCACACAAGAATAAAAAAGTGAAATATAATATTAATTTTCATGAAAGTTGTGAACTCAATTTTTTTTTGGAAAAAAAAAAACAGTTTTCATTCAACAGAAAATTAATAGCAATTTAAATACAACTTAAGACTCAATTGCGATTATGCAATGATTACTAATTATTATTTTCAGGTGTTTACACTTTTATTGATTGTAATTTCTAATCGATAATTACTTTTTATTGCAATCATACAGAAAGCAATATTATATTGAACTCACGTGTAAATATATCGCTATCTGTCTGATACCAATAAATATTTATTATTGATTTGAAAAGACAATTTAACAAATGCTTCAAATTCTCTTTCATCGTTGGTTTTTTATTTTTGTAAAAGGTCTTTACTCTTTAGTAGTCAATGTTTTGTTTATTGCAACAAAATACTCAACTTAATTTTAAATATTTATGGCATTTCTAATATAGATAAAATATCGAAAGACACAATATTACCAACCAGAAATGAATGTCATAATATTAATCGAAAGTTTAAATCCAAATATCAAATATTTGAGGTGTAATTTCAAATTATCTTTATGGGCAAATAATTTTATTTAACTGCTGTGGTATTTATTGCAAATAATGATGAATGCTGGAATAGCAATGATCGTGCAATTATTTTGAATGTGAAGTCTGAAAGTCAAAAAAACCTTGGTTTTTTGAGTAAACTGTAATACCCTAGGACCTAGACAGATTACCAATTTTTAATCCTGACTTAAGTCAAAACGAAACTAACTACAACGTTTTTTGTCACTTATTTTGTTAGGTTGTTTTAGCCGCTGTTTTAATCTGTCCATCTAAAACTGTTAATAAAGTATAAACCATGGATTGTTAAACAATCCCAAGTCAAAATCCTCAGTTTGTTGACATTCGAAACAAGAGACAAAAATCGAGGCTACATTTTCTTCTCTATGTTACATTCTACAACTATGCAGAAAAGGCTCGAATCTTATTTTCGAATGCATGGATGAAGATACAATTTTAGACCACTGTTTTTGACCCCACGTTATAACCCGAATATTCTGACCATGGAAATATTTTAAACTCAGTTTTTTATACAACTATGGTTTTTGACTAGGAAAAAACCACGGAAATAATTGTCTCTCTGGTTGAGCTTTTTTATTAAATTTTTAAACAAAACGCTTTACACATTCTGAACTTTATTTTGGAAGTGTCTGAACTCTGTAGTAATATTGAAAATGTTTTTAATCTATGCACATTATTACGAGGGGTGAGTTAAACATTAAATTTACATCACATTGGGTAATAAAACAAAACCACAATTTATAATATGAGAAATTCGCAAATATTTAATAATTCCCAATAATCCACTGTAATAAATTTGTGAAAGCATAAACATTAAACATTAACATATTTTAATGTAAGACAATACAAATAAAATATTCTGCTCGTAATTGATTGCTAATAAATGTTAATGATCCATAAAAATTGAATCAACAATGATTTATACATAAAATAAACACACAAATAAATTGTTTTAAATAAAAATCCATCATAAACCGATCACAGTTTCCCCCATAAATCGAGTAATAAATAAAATTGTAAAAATAAATTCAATACACAGCACTTGTAGCCACAATTGCAACGTATTTTGCTGACAAAGGGCATGCCATTAAGCTGCCATTGCACTCGGTCAATCAGACGAATGCCAAGGTCTTTACTCTTTACGTGTGTATTGGCATATCAAGGCGTTTGTATTCTCATGTTCCTCCCATTGCAATTGTTTGCGTCACATCGCGTCCATAAAACATATTGTTCAGCTATTATGCATCTCATTCTCATAAGCATGTGCGCGAATTTATTTATATTTAAAAACCCACATGTGCACATTCTCACAGTTAAGTGAAAATGATAAGTTTCCTTGGAATGGGGAATTGAAATCAATAAATGAAACTATGTTTATTCGTCGGAAAATTACGAAACCACTGCTTAAAACACATGATTTCACCGCATTCATGGTCACTGCATTCCGCCCTACACAGAGACAACATATTGTGATGCATTGCACTGACATAAACAATTTGTGGCCTGGTAAAATGGAGAGGGCGTCCAATCATTCGGGTCTACAGTCATGCTTTTATCAAAAACTTTAATTAAATAACATGTGCTGCAATTATTGAGGCTGCTTTATTGATTCAAGTACACTTAATCACAAATGTTTTTGTCAAGAGATTAGCTGTGCTCATCCTAACAACTGGATGTACTTTAATAGTTCAAACTTCAACGTAATGATAAATGAAAGCGTCGTAAATTTCCAAACTAGAATTACAATGTGGGCGGTATTCATACTCGTATAGTTACAGTCGCAACACAGATTTTTTACGATCGAATTAAGGTAATTTGGAAAGACCTCCTAAATTGTTGCCAGCTTGTATTATTGTTATGATTGTCATGATTTTATTATATTTACCCAATTTGTTATCACAATAATAATATGCGTATGGCATTGCTTGCTTGTTGACAATTATTGCGCTGATATGCTTATGCTGATTATATCATTTATTAACATATGATGAATTAATAAGGCACTGTAAGCAGACGGTGTGTGTGCTTATCATTGGCGCTGTGCTTTTCATTTTCATCATTTTGTCATTCCAAGGGCGACAGCGATGTGTTATATTATGGGAATGTGCTCATGGTGACTGGTTTTATTGTTTCCTTACATAAATTGAACTATTTTCATAAGATTTTATACACAAGTTCATATTCAGACACTGAGAGAACTGTTCCACATAAAATCCACTATTTAAGTGGATAAATCAATGTGACTACCCAGCGAATTACAGGTTAATGTGGGAATATATTAATTTAAAGTGATTCCACATCAAAATTTGATTTAAAATGTTTGCCTAAACTACTTTTATTAATAAATTACAATATTAAAAATTCCACTTAAATTTATATGAAACCACATACTTATTTTAAAGTTAAATATTTTGATTTTAATTTCCATATAAATTTATATGCTTTCATATTGAATTTTCCAATTTCCAATTATTTTTATGAGTGCACATCTTTAGTGTTTTCTTGAAATAATTTTTTATTATTCGTTCTTTTTTTTATTAATCGCATTTATTGTATTAATTTATTAACAGTTCTTATAAAATATGTTTGTTTTAAGGGCCAAGCTATCGCAGATGCCAGATCACTTGAACTTGAAAACTGGAAGCAACGTGGTCGGAACTGAAGAGGAAGAAGGGCCTCCACGGTTTGAGAGCCCGATAAGAAGAAGAAGATGTCGCACTTATCACAAATTTTAAAATGTTACTTAAATAAATATTTTTTTGAACTTAACGTAGTTGTGACCAGGATTGTTGGACCTGAGACCTTCTCAGTGATTATTGTTACGTGTTAAGATTGCACTATGTTGTGTAACAGATATCGATATTCAATAAACGGAAGTAGAACAATATCTGGCTCATATCCAATTAGTATTTAGTATTTATTTCCCTTCCTTTAAACTGACATTGAAACATATTGTAGTAATACAAGTGGACTTGCAAGCGCACGCGATAAATCTTATTTATTTCTTAACATTTAAAGACGAGCAGTATACATTGAAGATGTTGTAAATGTATGTTTCAACAATTTTTAAGGAAATGTTTGTTGAACGTAAAAATCCATATCAAATTCGATTTTTATATGTTTTCACATAACTTTAATATTTCCACATTAAAGTG
This sequence comes from Sylvicola cinctus, assembly GCA_963854165.1. Taxonomy (NCBI): domain Eukaryota; kingdom Metazoa; phylum Arthropoda; class Insecta; order Diptera; family Anisopodidae; genus Sylvicola; species Sylvicola cinctus. The sequence goes on along the minus strand of OY974082.1, from coordinate 60,968,594 downwards.
ATATGAAAATATATTGATATAAGTGGGCTTGATTTCTCTCAGTGTACATTATATCGAAAAACCCAGAAATAACTCCCTAAAGTTCGGATGGTAATTAAAAGTTGTTACAAAATAATGAAAATGTATACTTCTCTTGTTAACAAATCTTGATTTAAGTCAAGTTAACAACATAGTTTCTAAGTCAAAAAAAAGTTGTGTGGCACGAGAGATTCATAAAATGCAATAATTTCTAATAATAATTTGCAATTCTCTATGGGTTTGTCATTGTAATACTTCACAAAAGAAAATCGCTTCCGGCCAACTTCTTAATCAACGCTAAAATGCAAGAATTCTCTCACCACAAATTTTTTACTTGAAACACACAAGAAATAATATTGCATGCAAGCTTTACGTCAAAAGACAACCATTACGCGATTGTCATCCAACAAAGGCATCAACATCGCCTGCAAAGACCATCATCATGCGGCGAGACTTGCAACTGGTTTTTCTGCACACACATTATATTACTATATCTGACATAACCAAACAACAAAACATTCATGATGCGAACAAAAATATTATGTACAAAAACAAAAAAAAAAAAACACAAATTAAACTCACGGCATGCGAGACGCGACTCCGTATTATGCTCCTAAAAGCTGCGCTGTAATAACAGTTACGACCTCATGTGTGATTTCAAATGAATGTTAATACCAAAGTGCATCCTGTAATTACGCAAGCAAGAGCAGGGAATACAAATGCGCGACAGCTCGAGGCGTTTTTGGATGCAACAAACCTGCCATGTTGCATATATTACAGTGCAGTGGTGCAACAACAATATATTATGTGCAGCGGATTGTTATAAAAGGCACCATCCACATTTGTGTGCCTGAGTGTCTGGAACCGAGTGACTAATGCGCAGCCACAAATCGTGAATTTGTAATCATGCCATATTATAGTGGAGATCTAAACGTTAAAGCGTCATTTAGCAGTGAATTCTGAAGACGCTATAGGCGTGATTGTTCACATGTCAGATGTAACACGTTTTTATTCAACAGTCTCTGGATTGAATGGTGACCTCTTACTTATAAAGTGCCAATCCGCCATATATGCTCCCAGCTCGAGTGTTGTTTCTTATTCAAGTGGAAGAACCACGTTACTGTGAAAACAAATATGTAATCTGCACGGACAATGTTAGACGCGGCACGTTGGCCTACATTTTGCATGGAGAGAGAGAGAGAAGCGGTCTCCATCGCAGTTTTGTATCGGTTCCAATATGCACTATGATGAATCTTCTTCTTCTTCCAATCATGAATGTGTGCGCAGTGCGCTATTTTGTGGACTTCCTTTTCACTTCTTGTACGCTTCCAATTGAAAAATGGAAATTCATTAGTGGTTTTAGATATTATGACCTCATTTCAACGTCAATCGTTCCCATGCTGCACACATTGTGTGTTACTGCTGCAAAAATGTTTCTGCACATTTTTTTTGTAAGACTATAGGATTTGCAAACTTACCCACCAACGACTTGCATGTTTTGGGTGACGAGGTTATCTCGATTACCTTGTCGTCATGGGAGTCATTACGTCGACCTTTCACAAACATTAAATATAGTTTTGTGCATCTGCTTGCAGTCATTGACTGCAATGATTCACATGCATTTCTAAAAATGCAACAGCACACACACAGCTATAATTTATTCAAATTAGACTTATTTATTACATCTGCAAATGCAATGCACTCGGCTCGGGACAATGCAATGCAATGCAATGCTTCCCTTAAATGGATAGATTTAAGTACGAATCCATTCCGCCTCGCATAGTTGCAAGAACTGGCACTACCTTTTTTAGTTGCCCGAACAGTTGCGGATGGTATAAGCGTGTACACTATTCGTGACTGATATTGTTACTTCTAACTTCTTTATGCATGTTTACTGTGTTATGGGAGAATGAATTGTGACTTTTGTGCAACGCAATGGTTATTATTGTTAAGCAGGGAAAAAAAATCCCAACGTCAATCTGGCTTACGCAAAGGAGTTTGTTTCTCATCGGTAAGAATGTGTAATAAAAGAACCCATTCATTAATTTGTTTTAAAGAATACAAACAAATAACACTAATCTATTTAGTTACAAGTCACCGCTCCACAAATAACAAATATGCGGCTATAAAAAAACATTTCTGGCGAAATGAATTTTATTGAGGAAAACATTTTTTTATGTTTATCTTGCAATGTGATTGTAGGATTGTAATTTTATTCGCAAGCTAATTATCTTTAGCAAATTTTAACTTAAAATGGTAAAGGTAGGGAAACAACAAAAAAACTCACACGACGTGTTTTTAATTAACGCTTTTAAAATGATTCAAAAAAATAGCGAAAAATTTAAATAGTTGATCAAAAAAAGTAAAAAATGATCCGCGAAAACTGCGTAAAAAATGCAGCTCGTGAAAAAATTTAATTATGTACGTATTTCAAAAATGATTGCGAAAATAGATTTATCATTGTTTGATTAGTAGAAGAACCACATTGCGGAAAATTCCGCAGTTATGTTTTTGTATTATGTTAATTAATCATACATACATCTAACATATTACGTTAAAATAGTTTTTGAGATCCTGACTTATTTAAGACGTGAAAATAAATCACGAAAACTGCGAAAAAATTGCGGTTCGTAAAAAAATTCTCTATTTCCAAAAATTAATGCGGAAATCCATTTTTTAGTGTTCGATTAGTAAAAACTACATTGCGGGAAATTCCGCGATGACGTTTTATAATAAAACTTTTGCCTTTTATCACATTTAAAGCGGAAATCTGATAATCATAAAACGTTGTCTCATGATGGCATATTTAAACTTTTTGTAATTAAAAGCTCTTTGTGGCAGATTAATTATGTTACATTTTCAAAATTTATAAATAGATTTAATATTTTTTCTGATAAATAAACCGATTATACACATTACAATTACATCCTTTGTACAAAAAATATTAAAGCCTATTAAGTAATTACGTGAGTAGCATGCCCGAAGTCACGAGCGCACATGTACAACACACAATAACATTGCCAACAATGTCCTCATACAAATTGCCTTTATCTAATTGAATTGAATGTAATTGAATATTTGAATATTAGATTAAGTCAACAATTTTGATGTAATTTCATTGCCCCTTTATTGTATTTTGTATTTTCATTTCTTCTGCCGAGGCTCCACTTAGACATAATCATGTGAGAAAATAACGTAATATGACCCTAAACGAAAGTAAAAGTGATCTCTGTTCAGCTTTGTGAAAGACGTACAAACTACTAAAGCACAAAGCCAAATCATAATAAAGTGAAAAATGTAAATTATGAAAGTGTAAATCTTTTGCATGCTTGCCTACTGACTTCACAACATCAATGCATGTTGCGTTGTTTGTTCCACACCTAAAGTAACTACATAAAATGAGTTAGTTATACAATTTTTATGCTTGTTTTCATTGCACATTATGTACACAATCATTTTTTTTTTCTGTGCCGGAAATTATAAACCTGTACAGAAAAATTACAATGCAACAAAGTATAACCGTGTTGTGTGAAAACTATGCTAACATCAATGTGTGTTTTGTTGTTGGCTTTTAAGATCTAGGTTTTAATGCAAATTCAGATAACCATTCAGACATTCTGATGTGTCTGCAATCACGACTTCGTAGCAGAAGTTACTTCTAGACAGCCATGTAAATAAGTTGCTCAATTTATGTTTCATGCGAAAGTCGATTTTTAATTTTAAATAGGTCACAAATAATTCTTGGAAAAAGTGTGCGATTTAAATAGATTATTATTTCATTAAATTCATTGCGTTTGTTGCAATTAAAGCTTTTAAGTTCCTTCAACCGAACAATCCGATATTTTACTTAATCACTGATTAATCAATGTTGTCAATTAAGCATTGCTTTTAATTTGACGATAAGGACACATTAAATAAGCCAATAAGCTCATGCGGTAAATTAGTTTGAGTTTTAGATAGCTAATACTAAATGAAATTGCACCCTAATTTGCGATCGTTTTAAATCCATTTCGTATATTTAGTACAATTGTACAAGTGTAACCGCACTGTTAGCGGCACAATATGGTGAATATGTCATGTACTTCATCAGTGTGTTGTGGTTTAATTGGTGTAAATCAATGTGTAATAACGAAATTCCGTTATCGTTGCGGCTTTAATTATATTGGGCCTATTTGTACGTTTATTTGCGTATGAAGTAACGTCATTTCGTTGTTTTACTCAAAACCTAACTGAAAGGAGATAATAAATGGCTTTGCTTTATCGCCCATGGTTGTAAGATAAACAATTGTGGGAGTAACTTTTGGGTTTTCTGTGTTAGATAAATAATTAAAATTTATTGCACATTATTGCACTTAAAGGGCGTGTGTGGAATTATTGTTAAATTTTAGAGTTTTAAGGAATATTCACCACGAGGTGAAAAAGGTTTTGACAGTGTATAAGAGCGTTTTCACCTCGTGGTAAAATTTAACTTTAACAATTTTGCACACGCCGATAATTGCATTGTGAATTAGTTAAGTAGAAATGCAATTGTCATAATTTCAACATTTTGACGTCTTTTAAACAATTCACACATTCCATAAACAACAAAAAAAAAATTAAATAGTACATATATTGAACAGTTCTGAAAAGTTTTCCGGCTCAGTAATTAAACTAAATTTAAATATTTGCATACTAATTGCAGCGGAATATTTCCACGAATAATGAAAAACGTTGTTAATGACACAACAATTGCAGTGAGAAATCCTTGAAGTCATTTTACAATCATTTTCAAATATTTACCGCAACATTGTTTACATACTTTGTTCATAATATGTGTCAACCTGGTTAAATGTGGAGATAAGCAAATAATTTATGAATTGTTTTATTACAATTGTCACGTTAGTTTTGATTTACATTTTAAAATTATGGATAAAAAACTTTCCACAGGCACAGACAAGAATGGTATACAAATTAAATTTAATTTCAGTAAAAACTAGAAACCGGTTGAACAATGGAAGCAATTACATTGGTTGCTGATTAGATTTGTCAGCGATCCCTTTTTACTAAATTCAATATTCTAAATTAGTGTGCAATTAAGAAATTGCGATAAGAACAAAAAAAAAAGTCATGACACCATAAACTAATTGAATTAATTTTACAAATAGAAACAATGATAAGATTGGAATGTTTTTATCAGTTATTAATAACATGGACGGTCATGCATTACATATTTGCTAATTTAATCATGCTCATACAGAATAACGACACGCAAGCATGCCGCAATGTGTCGCCTGAAATGGATGTTTTCCCAGAATTAGAAATGGCAGGAAATAATAATACTAAGTACACAAAAGCCAATGTTTTTAAATTTTCATCACTTGGAAAAGGTATTTTTAGTGTTTTATGATTATTTAAATAATTTACCATATAATTTCAAGTTTTAAAATACTTTAATCTTAAATAATGCATTAACTAAAATCATGTTCAATTAAAATGTTTATTTTAATGAAAATTTATTAATTATTTTATATAATTGTAATTGTAGTTTGTTTATTATTATGTTGTTTTTAATTAAGTTGAATAATTATTAATCCATGATAAAAAAGGTATAAAATATTTTCTATTTAAAATAAACGTAGATAATTACTTAATTAAAATTTGAAAACAAACATCTATAAAAGTGATGCTGAATGCCGATGCTTTAAGCCGTGCAATTAATCATTAATCGATCTTTGCATATTCATTACAATAACAGGAAAATTGCTTTGTTTAGTTAATTTAAATTCAATTGATAATTTTTAATTCCAAGTATCATAACCACACTTTTTTGTCAATCCAAATTCTGTAACTCATCATACTCTTTTACTCATTTTATCGCTGATCTGACGCAAGTATTGTTATTTAAAATTAGAATGAAGTAAGTAGTTGGTAATGAACACATTGATTATCGAAAATAAATGATTCAGACACGTCATTGAACTTAATATGTATTTGCAGATTTCAACAGTAAATCATGTTTTTTTTGTTGTTAAAAGTAATCATTAATAATAATTCTACTATACGGATTTAGATATATAAAGTGAACTGCTGAACCGGTTATTTAAGTGATTTTAGCCATAATGTGCGCAACAGAATGATATTTATATTAGCTATAATAAGCACGACTTTTTATTTTAACTACAGTGTGAGTTGTCGGTTTTAAAATTTAACATATTTGGTGAACAGAATTTCATTTATAGAATTTGTAAAAAATTAAACTAAACAACAAAAAATTAATAAACTTTACTTGTTGGTGTATTAAAAAACGACAGCACAATAATTATACAGTGACAAACAAATCTAATTAAATAGTCAATACATTTGTATTCAAATTAATATTGCAATAATTCGATAATATCGATAATTTGCAATCTTCTTTATTATGCAATTTTTATCCAGGGATTATTTTATCAAAACCACGGATACATTTATTTCCATGGTTAAATTTATTTTTGTATACATTTATGCATTTAAGCCGTAATAAAAAATTTTGCCCTCCTAAATTTACACATCACCCTGTTTGCACAAACTTAGAACTGTTCTTAGAATTTATAATTCAAATATGTAAATACTTATTTTTAGATTTGAGCAAAACAAGTCTGATGCGTTTGTACCGCTTTTATAATGAATATTTTATTTATATGGGATTTACCGTAAAATTTTACACTATAAAATTTAACCTTTAACAACCTTTACAGTATTGATGAATTTTTTTAATTCACAAAAAATAAATGTTTACGAATTTTCAAATTATATTATTTCGTGCTTGACAACTAATGAGACTTTAAAGTATTTTTCCTTATAATTTCATCATTTTAAAAGTCTCTTAAATTGTTAATTCATAATTAAATATGTTTATTCAAATTTTTTAATTTATTTTGCAATTATAACGCCAATTATAAACTCGTTATTTAACGATTAAATTTAAATTACCATATTAAAGCTTTCAAAATTGTATAACGTCTTGCAACTGAAAACTACAATTCACTTCAATTAGCAATGCTTTTGAAACATTTAATTTATTTCTACTGTTAAGTGGAGTAGTTTAGTTTAGTGTAATGTGTAACAGTAACACATTGCTACTCTTTTAATTCATATCACATAAAAGACGCTGTAGACGTCAATCCATAGAATTAAGTGCCAATAAATTGCGAAAACAATTTTTACAGCAAAGACTAAAAGACGTGAGTTGCAATCAATTGATTGGCAATCAAGTGAGATCAAACAAAACAATAAAGTCTCATTAGCTGTTCATTGAATGTTCAAGAACATTTCTATTAAAATTGATCAAAAAGACGTTAAAAATTAAAAATAATAATAATTAAATTAAAGATATTCATCACATTTAAAATAAAAATTATTAGTTACAAAATATTTAGAATAAAATTTCGGTTGCATAAATAATTCAAAATTTCAATTTCTTTGTCAATTTCCGGCAAACGTCTTTTAATATTTGAGCAATGAAATACCGCAAAAGAATCACCGGATGCCCGACGAAGCTCATATATTCCTCACATGAGCATTGAAAGCAATTTCAATTCCATTTGCATTTTGTACATTGTCACCGACTCAAAATTAGCTATAAATATACAACTTTACTGTCCTTATCAGCCATCAAAATGTTGACTTAAATGTTTATGCACTCTAAAAATACATCGCAACAATATTTAATGCAATAATAGCTTGTTATTGATTTTTAATTCACGACCAAATGTCGCATTCGTTTCATTTTCCTTTACTAAAGCCAGCAATCAACTGGCCAAATCAAACACAGCAGAGCTTAATATTTATGTAATAATTTGTGTTTATTTAAAGCAGCGCAACTTGAAGACGCAGACGTCTTGCTAGCCGGTTGTGTTGAGCTTTAAAACGAAACCAACACAAAAATAAAAAAGATTGTTGCTTAACACAAATAAGACGATGTTAAACCGAATTTTGGAGGGGTTCGACATTTTGCATAAAATCGTAATAAAAATGCAAACAGGCATAAAAAACCGCGCAAGGGAATTGCGTCATTTTTTCATATTACACAAAAATGTGTATATGTTGTGTTTAATAAAAATTATTGCGAAAACAATCTCATATTAAATTAGAACGAAATAAACGTGTAAAAATGTTCACTTTACATTTGTCATATCATATATACTACATCGCAGCAAGACGCCTATGCCATTTATCATGGTAAATGTTTGCAAAATGAAAAAAATAAAACAAACAAAAAATGATTCAGTTTCACTCAAAGTCGTTACGCTTTCTTAAAACAATTCTCTCATGGGACCGGAATACAAAAGACAACAATGAAATAAGATTGATTTGTATTTTGTAGTGAGTAATTGTTTGTACACAATTTATTTTTATTTTGTAAAATGATTTTTTAGAACGCCGATGCGTTAATTGCTTTAAAATTTAGGCTGTTATCCTTAGATGTGGATAAAAATTTATACCACTGTTTTTGTCCCTTGTTTGTATACATAAACATTAACAAATTCAATAATTCAACCATGGAAATATATACCTATTACCACTTGTTTTAGACCCTTGAATTTATAGCTAAAAACAGCAGTCAAAAAATTAATTATCTCAAAACTTAATTACTGCGTCCAAATGGTTTATTACATTTAATTTATTGCGATATTTCGATTATTTCAATGATTTAAATTCACTTGTCCAACTTATTTAATTTGTTTATTCATTTTCTTGTCCTCGTTTATGGATAATTAATTTTGTCAAGGTAATAACTACGGAAACACTTAATTCCATGGCCGGATTATTTTTAACCAACATCTTTGCATTTAAGCCTAAAGAAAAAATAAATAAATAACGTGTAACTGCATTAGTTTGCTATAAAATCAAAAAGAAACAATTTTTTTAACAAACTTTTTACAAACAAATAACTTTAAATTAGTACTCGTATTAATAAAATAGTCAATTTAAGAAAATGGCACTTTCTCATAATTCGATAATTTCGATGATTTGAAGTAACCATATCATTTAAACCAATTTATTTTTTTAATTTACATTGTTGACTTCATTTTGTCAAGGTATTGACTGCGGAAACATTCATTTCCCTGGTCGAAATTTTTTAACCACAACCTAAACAAAAAATAAATAAAAAAGTGTAACTGCAGTGTTTGTCATTAAAGTCAAAGACGAACTAAGGACATTTTTATGGAAAACATTGTTAAGAAACCCGTTACAAGCAATTAAATAACTTCAAGTATGTACTCTGCATATTTATGAAACAGCCAATTTAAGAAAACACCATTTTCTCGTATTACTTTGTACATAAGTATATTCGAGCACAAAACAAAATCGATACATTTGCCCCTAACAGGTGCCCAACATAAATTACTTTTACACCACCAGCTGATTATTTAATATATGATTGAGGTGTGTATATTTGTAGTTGTTTCACGTACACTTGCACCCTTATTTCGTTCGAATCAAAAACACTATCAAAAAATGACGCATGACTGCTATACAACAAAAAAAATCGATAACTGCATCGCTTGATGTGAGGTCCTTTATTTGAAAAATAGCTGCACATTCAAACGTTTAATAAATTATTGTATTGTCTACCAGTTGAGTGCAATGAATTGTTATTAAAAGTTAAAACGCATTCCTTTTTTTTTTGTACATGAAATAAAAATTCTTTAATATTTGACGTGCCGGTAAAAATGTTGTCCCCTTTTTAAAATTCAAACGAAGTGTGTACTTATAAAGGTATGAAGCCTTTTTTCGTTATGTTTATATTATGTCGCCACTTTACTGTCACAGCATAAACTCCTTGAAGGGTTTATCAGAAATGTACCGTACATCAAATGAATGTGCAGGTTCCCCCTTTTACAAAAACCACCCCAAAAATGTGTAATGTAATGTTTTGTGTATATGTGCAAGAAAGCATCTTATAATATGTCTCGCGCCACACAAAAGGGTCGTCATTTTATTTCCTGACTATACCCAATCGATTTGTGAAAATTTTTCGCACACACCAGCACAATTCAACGAACAATATTATGGCGTGCAGTATATTGTGTATATAAAACTCAATTTGTTTGTGTGAAAGTTCAAGAGAAATTTGTCGTCCCCACATGCACTATCTCATATCATATTTAACATGTGTGTGCATCGCAGCGCCACATTTAAACGACAAGTGCAAATATTCTCGCAGTGTAATTCTCCCACACCCCCACAATGTGGAAAGCTCAAAACTTAAAGTGTAAGTACGCGGTGCGGTTTCTCATCATCATGCAAGAGCTTTCATCTCAATATTTAATTCCAATTATAAACGTTAATATATATTCATAAATGGGACACACCTTGATTATTTCTCCCCTCATGTGCAATTATTATTCCACAAGTCGTCTCCAAAACAAATTCGTGTGTTAACAACAGTGACAAGGTTGTACACAATTTAACCTCAAAATGTTATAATCAACACAAATTGCACTCGTTTTATTTAAATATTCATTAATTGAATGTTGCACCCCCTCAATGACACTCACTGCACAATATTCTGTTTTTTATTTAATTACTATTTGATTTACTGTTATTTGACCAACTGCAAATAAATTGCTATTTTTTAGAAATGGAATACAGTTTTCATTAATATAAAAGGTTTATTATTAAACACAAACACACTGACACAAAGCACCGACAAAACGGTGAAATGAAAAAAACCTCTATTTATAATTAGAATCGACCGAATTTAACACAACAAACACAAATAATGTTTAGTACAAAAAATGAAAAGTAAAAATTGTGTTGTATTGCATTGTGTGTCGCGACGACGATGTCAGATATCTACAACTGGCTGCGGGAACTCTTTGCGGGAAGAGCCTCACTTTTATTTTAACTTAATGTGTACACACCGCGCGGTATTGGAACAATAAAAATTCGTGTGCTCATATGGCGAGTTTGAAAGTTGAACTAGAGTCGTCTATAGAGACTAGAGAGCACATCAGCCGAGGCGCGGTTCCCCAAGCACGAGGTGCTGTGCGCTGTTTTGAATGCGCGTTGTAATATTGCTGGCAATGTGGAGAGCTGGCGGCTGCTGCTCCATCAACGTACGCGTCCTCGTATACCCACACATTCCAATGACACCGCGAACGTGTTCCTCAATTTGTTGTGTATGTTGAATAAACCGCTCAGATTCTCAACTCTCGTGCTTTTATATAATATTGCACACCATCTCTTCACCATACATATTTATTTATGAAGTAAAAATCGAATCATACATCTAAATAAATTAAACATAATACAAAAAGCTACAGTTGTACGCAGTCTGTATGAAAACTGTATATAATTATACGAGAGCTTATATTAATCATCGCAGAGAAAGAGAGCCATATAGCGATCCACAACAATACTTTACACGCATGATGTAATTAATGTAATTCATAGCAAGAACACAATACATAATATATTCGCCCCTTATTATACAAATACTATCAACAACAAACCGCGGATCATTGCTGAATACAAATTAGAAACGTTATGTTTTACTTTAAAAACATTCAATGCAAAATCGTAGCAGTAACGCACATTACAATATTAATGTAACGTTTGTAACTTACATTACATTGCACACAATTATGAATATACAAGTCCTCCAATCTGGGGTGTCTTCATAAAATTTTTACGTCACAATGTCGCAGGGGAATTTTCTTGTACATAATTTTTTATTTTGAAGCTACATCCCTATATATTAGGATTTGTGCATGCAGTACAGAAATCAGCATCTGCACAGCTGAAGTGGCGCCCATTCACACACATTACACAATATCTTATGTAGAGGGGGATAGTTATTCCATCAGATGGTGACAGGGCATGCGCCGTTTCAATATTGATAGGGCCGTCTTGTGTGTTGATTGCATTCTGTATAATATGTGCTCGCGACTCCCTTTATATGCGCCTTGGAAACATACCTATTACACTCCTACATAGGATCATATATGATGATTATGTTTTAATGTATTCCTAATGGGTAACGTCTTGGGAAAATTGGAAGAAGTATTGTAATGCTACGAGATGATGGTGTTTGGAATTGAAATGTGTTCACTAAAAAACTATGGGAAATGAATTGTGAATTTAGTAAAGCTTTAAAATTGTATTTAAATTTTAAATTCTATATATAAAAATTGGAAAATATTTTATTGGGACCCAGCTCTGATCCGTTATAATTTTCATCTCCATTTTCGGCGTTACAATCGGAACCCCTGCTTTTAAAAGGTCTCCCACTATTTTCCTTATTTTAAGTCGCCTTTTAACAGGATTTAAAATTTCATTCAGGTAATCAAACTGTACCTAAATCTCTAATATATCCTACAAACAAATGTCAAAAGTGATCTGGGATTGTCTTTGGGGGAAAAAGTAGGGTTATTCCTTAATGTGGGTAACGGGACATAAAGTAGTAAACGAACATGGGAGAGCTAATCGCTTGTCAAATATTTGCACAAAAACTAAATTTTTTGGTCCTGGGTCATTCTTCGAAATACCAAAACGTCATTTCAAGATGCAACTCCGGAATTAAGGAGTAATATATGACGAAATCTAATAGAATAAATACCCTAAATTAGAAAAGTCAAAAAGGATTTTAAAAACACAATAATTTAAAGTCGAAAAGCTACTTAATCTCAGAAAAAATACAAAAGAGCTTTAATATTCATCCTAATAACACTCCGGTTCTCGTCTTGGCCTGACACAAATATCGTTCCAGACCGGTCGGTTGTGTGCCACGATAAACCTTGCAATGCTCTTGCGTCTTGGCCTATTAGGCGAGGTCTTCCTTTTCTACTTGTTTCTACAATTCTACCGGCAATGACAGCTGGGTCATCGTTGATCTTAATGCCCAGGCCATTACAGTCTATTGAGTTGAATGGTTTTTTACAACATCAACGCCGTTGCATCGCTCATAAAACGCTAGTTATTGTCAAGACTTCGACAATGTCCTACATCAAATTTGGGGACGTTAGTCCTCCGCAGATTTTTCCTTTAAAATGCAGCATTAAAGTAAAGTTCTGTCCTCTCCCCGAGAAGGGTCGTGTTTGAAAGCTTTCAAAGGATCCAGTTAGAAATCTTAAATCACGTTGAAATATGGGATTAGATCGGATGCAGACAGAGAAAGAGACCACGGAACACCTTTTCTGCTACTGTGGAGAAATATGTAAAGTTTCTTTAAGTCTATTAAAATATGGTTTGGGATTTGGCGTAATTTAAAAAAATATAACTTTTTAATAACTAAACATACAACAAATTCCCTTTTTTTGAAAAATTAAATACAGTCGAACTTCTATAACTCGAATCTCCATAATGCAAGAAATGTTCGCGTTGAAAAATTAAAATAAGCAGTTCATAGCTCTGTTGCAACTTGATTTGCTGCAGGTTTAAAAAATCGAATTACAGATGTTCAAGTCATAGAAGTTCGACTGTATATACTGGAATATTAGTTAAAGGAAACCTAAAGTGTAGTAAATATAAAGTAATCTCAATTTCATCACAAAAATTAACTTATTATGCGTACAATCCCAATTTGATATCACTTTGCCTTAAGTTATACAAAAACCATTAAAATTGTAATTGAATAAAATAATTTTTGTAGTGTAAAATGCATAACAAATTCTGTGAAACTAATTTAAACACCGTTTCTGGACCTAAAAGTTGCCGCAACAAAAATGAACAAACGCATTTATCAATTACTTTCTCTTTAACATTATCTTCTTGTCCATCTTCAAACGAATTGCCATTAAGTCTATTTACAAGATCGAATTAAGCTTCATTAAATTATCATTACACGGAATTTTACAACAATCAGCCACGCAGTGAAACAAGGCATGCTTCATTCGATCATCATGCAGCATTGCCACTCGCACACCTCCCGTCCATTTCACCTAACCGACACAAAATAAGTGTCCATTGAAATCCAAGTGGATGAGTGCTTTGAAATTTATGTACAGAATGCATGTCTCAAAAAGCGTGCGTCTCAAAAAGCAAAGAACTCTGCGCTAGCTACCAACGACGACACACTTACCAGACTAATGTGAGGTCGTTCTAATTAACTGCACGCATCATCTTTCGTAGGTTTAAAAACTGTAATGTGAATCCGCTGCTATGTACAAATCTTTCAGCATTGCGCACCTTTTTCCCCATTGTCTCCCACACAAGTTATCGCATTTCATAACGCTGTTTTCTGTTTTTGTGTTATGGTTTTAATTACAACATAATCGCGCTTCACATATTTTGTTTGTTTGTTTGTTGCGAAGATGTTCTCCGTTCTGGATCACCACAGTGCGTTCTCAATTAGCTGTGTGTTGCATAAATCATGAAAGTATGCTGTTTAACATGTGCACTACAAATCATAACACAATGTGAGTGCATAGTAGTTATAACAATATAATGATGTTGAGATGTTGGCATTGGCAGTGGGAAATTAATCAATTGCCGCTTCACATTTTCGCAACCAGCTCACGATATAATATGATTTTATGTACCCCCGGACTCTGTGTCAGATGAAACGGTTGATTTTGTTTCTCTGATAAATAGACGTTGCGCGATTTAACGTAAGATATATGCAAGATAACTAAAGTTACGACAACACCACACCAATAAGTTTACATGAAAACCAGAATCAAGCCGAGAGATGATGATGATGCTAACGGGATCGCTTTCTGCTTAAGGCCATGGATCTTGTTCTTATTTTTGTCTTCCGTTCTTTTAATTACAAATTTCATTGGCATTGGCATTGGCAATTCGACGTGAATGCGAACCGGCATCGCGCATCGTTTCGCGTTGCGCTGCGCTGTTGCGGGAAATTAAGTAAAATAAATAAGCTTCTGGCATTTGTGAATTTTATAATAGGACGTCTCAATTTTGTAAGCCAGTTGACCACTACTTTTGTAATTTAAATGACAATACTGTGATCAAAGACAAGCATCTTCTTAATGTGTTCCAGCAATGTCAATTTCAAATGCCGTGTTTATCAGATTAAAATGACAACTACCTCATTTCTTTCTTTTTATCAAATCAAAATCGCTGCACCCTAATAGCTACTTTTAATTGATTAAAACTTTTTTTAACGTTATCAAAACATGGCACTTTCAATTGAATGTTTTTGTTTTTATGGCCATTTGTTAAATGGTTGAATTAAAAAAAACTACACCGCAGGGAGAGCGAGGTGTGAATTTATATTTATTATATGCTTTACTACATTTTAATAAAGCTTTTCGGAGACATGAAAAATGTGACCTTGAAATTTTTAAATTTTGACCTTGATTTTTGTCCAAAATTGATAATTTTATTGAGATTAGCAATAATAGTACCCTAAAACACACAATTTTTGAATTACATATTTTCATTTTAAAAATATGGCCTTGAGTTTTAAAAATTTGACCTTGAAATGTTCAGCAAATTTTCTTATCTTACTTAATTCTACAATAATGTGAAAAAAAAATTTCAAAAATATTAAAGCTTTCTGAGATATAGATAGTGTGACCTTGAAATTTTGTATTTGATCTTGAAATGTTCGGCATATTTTTTATTTTTTATTGAAAACTTTACTTGTGTGAAAGTATTTTTTTCACGATGCTTAAGGTTTCTAAGATAGAATATGACGTAATACCTCTCTTACATCCCTATAAATCATCCCGAAGGATTACATTTAGGCACATATGGTAAACTAAAAAAAGTTTTAGCAGCATAAAAAACTTTTTAATAAAAGCGATTTGAATGTGAACAAAATAGTTACAACCATGCTGGGTCGCAATAAATTAATGAACAAAATTCACCACGAGGTGAATTTTTTTTAAATTCTGAATTGGTGGTGAATTGGTTATTAAAATTTTGATTTTGATGTCAATTTTCGATTTTATTCAACAATTTCACGCACGTTCTTTATACGATAACTTTTTAAAACAATCTCCAACCATAAAAAAAGGTTTATCATTAATGTTTAACTTATTATAAATCCCAATTTAAAGTATATTTTAAATTTTACTAATTTTTATATTTTGTTATAATAAAGGTCATTCCACATTGCTTGCAGGAAAATCCTAGATTCCTAAATTATTATTGATTTATTAGCTCCATGCTGCATTGAAAACTAAATAGCAATTCAAATTGAAATTGATTATTGGCTGGTGCTATAACAGCTGCACAAGGCAAGATTGTAATAGATGGCCTGCCTGGCGGCAAATGATCACTCATTGCGATTGCGGACATTGCCAATATAGACATTAAATTAAAAGCTCTTTATAGATATTCCTATCAATTTAACACAAACCGCAATGCATATTTTATCTCTTTATCGCTCTTTGCTATCAGGCAACAAAAACTCTATAATTTATCCAAAATGTTTTATCAAAATGCTTAAATTGCATTCAAGTATTGTGCGATTTAATCCACAGTAAAACAATCTAGGTTAAATTGTGCAATGCAAATCACTTCTTCTTTAAAGATAAGATAAGATAAAATCTTCAACTTTCACGTGTGGTTATATGCATTGAGAATTGAGATTCAGCCTTTAGGCGCTAGGAACTGCATGAGTTAAGTTATGCAGATGGAATGCAATGTTAGAAATTGCCGTTTTGAATTTTGCAACAAATAATAGTGCTTTTATTTCAAATGAGAGGACCTTAAGTAATTCAAGGTGTCTCGTAGATGGGCTTGCCTTTTTACACAATAATTAATGGCAGTCATTACACACCCATTACTTATTATGTGGAGGCGAGAAAATGTGACTATGTACTTATGTCTTAAGCATTATATTATAGGACTAAGTAAGTATCCAAAGGTGATTGGGTTATAAATTATCCGTTATTTATGTGTACTTTCAACTTTAAGATTGGCCTAAATATTCAGTGCAAGGTCTTCCCACGCTATTTAAAAAAAAAAAACAACATCGCAGGGAGATCGAGGTGTGAATTTATATACGACTGTTGCTTAACTACATTTTAATAAAGTTTATCTGAGATGTGGGATGTGTGACCTTGAATTTTCCCATTTTGACCTTGAAATTAAAGTTTTCTTATTTTATTTAATCCTACAATAATGTGTAAGGTGTCTGAGATATAAAATTTCTTTGTCCACCCTCTTTTTCGCCAGAGCATCTAGCGGGATATAAGATATATGCAGTTTTTTTAGGATGCCTTGTTGTGAAAACAAAGAAAATCGTAGGGCCAGTTTCTGAGCCCCCATACAAGAAAAAGGATTTGGCAGTATCTTGACCTTGAAGCATCTGACCTTGAAAAAACAAGAATTGCATTCTTGTATTTTTTTCTAATATTTTACAAAAAAAATTCACACAAATCGGAGCAGTAGTTTAGAATTTTGTTTTTTCGTACATTTTGCACATTTTTTCTAGACCAATTTTTTGGGCTCAGGGGGTGTCAAAACAAGTTTCTGCATCGTCAACTTTTTTTTCGAAAAAAAGTCGGAATACCAAAATTTATATATGCCCTTGGCAAAATTTAAAAAAAAACATAAAATCTTGCGGCATATAAAAATATGTTTTAGCTGATGATAGCTGTGGAACAAAAGTTGTGGGGCCGCGAATACATTTTTGCGACAGCGGAAATTATTTTTTAGCCGAATTTAAATTTTGCCGTGTAACGGTGTACATACAGTATATAAACTATATATAACATTATATTATACTTTGCGAATGACAATTGACATCTGACGCAAAGTATTTGTCAATATATATATAAACTGCGCAGTTCTCATTTAATGTGATTGTTTGTTGTGTTCTTATTGAAATATATTCCCGCCATTAAATTAAATAAACCCAAACGAAACAGTTTTTCGCATTTTAAAACAGTTTAAATAATTGTTTATTGTCCTATGCTCGAGTCAATATCCAAAAATCATGGATTATTTCGCAGACTATCAGACCTTTCAAATAGATGATATTTCCACACCAAAAAATAAAAATGAGGCAAGGCACTCAACATATTTCTGGCTGCATTTTTATTAATTTTAATTATTTCAATTTAATTGTAGCACAAAGAAAGTATAACGTTTTTGACGTGTGTAAAACCAACGCTGGAATTCAACAAAGATTGGCATCCTGCGAAGTTTCATACAACTCCGTTTATTGCCACAATTATGATGCAGATTTGTCCGGTATACCTATACTACTGCTTAATTAATAACTTTCCTAAAATTTTTGTGCATGCTATAATATTAATATAATTATTCTAGGAATTATCTGCCAAGTACTTTGTGACATATTCTTTAAATCGTTTACATTCTCTGCGATTTTCTCGCCGGAGTGATAGAATTGAGTTCATCTTCGTAGAGACAGGAAGTTTTTCTAAATCAGCTGTCATCATCATCAAAAGTAAGTTAATGAGATTTGATAAAGTTCGTTTTTGTTTATAATTCTTTCTAATTACAGATGATTCGGGTTTTGCATTGTACGGGTCTAAAATCGGTGATGCCAGGCCTAATTTTCTTCAAGACACGTTGGATAGCTTGGTTCCAAAAATTTCAATTTCCGACATCTATTTTAATAAAGTCTCTAAAGCATCGTTGTCAGTTCATGAAGCATGTTGTCAAATTATGGATTTAATTCAGTATTTAAATATTGCAATGTTATATTTGTTCTTTAAAAAAAATATAAATCCTAATTCCTTTATGCAGAAATTGCCCAGGATACAAAATAGAATTTTGTTTACCAGAGTTTGGATGTGAAGATCTACTCATCACATTGGCACAATCATACGGTATTAAAGTCAAAGTTAATGGAGTGAGGGAGTTCTTGTTTGAAATGCTCGGGATGCAACGTTTTTTTGTCCACGACACAATTGCGACCAAGATTCATGTAATAAGCAATACTGAACGATCGTCGGATGAAATTAAAATGTAATTTGTTTCCTCGAATCTCATGCAAGAACTATTCAATAAGATGTTTTATTTACAGTCAATATAAGGAGCACAAAGTTGTCACTATGAAAATTGGATATGTATTTAAACCTGCTACCAACTGGAAAAAGACCGGCCTTTTTATGCTTCCGTGGTCAGATAAAATATCCCAACAAGTATACGACCATTTGAAATGGTCTTTACTGCCTTTCAAAAGAAAGACATCTAATGAAGAATTTAATAACCCAAGACCATTGGTTTCAATTGACTTACATAATGATTCATCACCAGTTAGAGAGGAAGATCTCAACGCAAGTCGAGTTCCAGCAACACCACAGCAATCTGCTACTTCTGTTCATACTTCATTAAAGCATTCCACCAACAAAAGTCTTGAAAGCCCTGAAATTTCATGCGCTAATGATTTAGATCTTTCATTAATTGATGATGAACTTGAGAAAATTCGATGCCCACTTAGTCAACAACCTGATTTTGTCCCTCAGGATGATACCCAGCTGGAAATAGAAGATATTAAACCTTGTATTACAATTCTTCACACACAACTTGGTAAGATTTTTTTTAAATTCGACGTATTTGTTTGGAACTATTTCAATTCCTCTGTTTTCAGGCCTCAATGAATCTCAGGATATGATTGGAGTAACCAATTCCGTTAAAAATAACCCTTCATCAAGTAACCTGGGTAAACAGACCAGAGAGGAAAATCACAAAGCCATTTCATCAACAGTAGTTGATATAGAAAATCCAACCAAATCTTTAAAAACTTCAAATAAAAGAAAAAATTCGTTATCTACAATACAAGAAGGTGGTCGTAGTGCTGACATAAATCAGGAACGACCAAGAGTAACTGAGGAATCGAAACCAAAATCCAAAAAGAAACGGCTTGCACCCAAATATACTTCGGAGGATTATCAGAAATTGTTTAATTAAAATTGAGTCATTGTTAAATATGTTTTTTAATAAATAAATATCAAAATTGTACGAATAGTTAGTTAGTTTTAATTGTAAAGGAGAAACGAAAAATTATGAAATTCAAGAAGAGATATCGGTGCAAAGAGTAAAAGTACTGCTTTTTTTGCCTTGTTGCAGATTTCAACGACCACAGTCCACATTTTACATTATAATCCCAATTCAAAACCAAATGTGACTTCACCGTCGTTAGTTTTATAAAGAACTTAGGGTGATATATTAATATTGGCGTTTCACTTGCCTTGAAATACATTTTAAAAACATTTTATACAAGAAATTAAAATATTTTCTAGAATTAAAAATTGAGAAATCATAATTTTTGTAAATTCCCATGTATGTATTTAAATTTGAGATAAATGTGAAATCGGGAAATTAATTAAAAGAATGATATATAAGTCTATATTTAAAAAAAAAAGAAGCTTTTATATATATTATATTATGCGTTCCAGCGTTGCATTTCTGCACGACCGGACTTTTTAAGATCCAGCGTATTTCGATACGAACTTTTTGAATTAGGCACGTTTCAGAAATTGTAATCGAAAAGAGAACAATAAAAAAATAATAATAAGGAAATCGCCCAAAGCTATTGGATTTTTATATTCAAATATTTAAAAAAAACACACAAGTTTAAAAAAAAATTATGAAAAATGTGTTGAAGAATATGTATGAAGTGACATTTTGTATGACAGATCGGAGACATGACAATCAATTCATATAATTTGAATGTAACTAATTTCTGAGCGTTTTTTTTTCAATTCAATTTCAATTGCTGAATTTTTGAATCTACAATACATTCATGAAAAATAAATACATCTGTTTTTTGATGACTGTTATTACAGAGTTTTCTTTATTATTTCTAAT
This sequence comes from Sylvicola cinctus, assembly GCA_963854165.1. NCBI lineage: Eukaryota > Metazoa > Arthropoda > Insecta > Diptera > Anisopodidae > Sylvicola > Sylvicola cinctus. The sequence continues at coordinate 60,947,855 of OY974082.1, read as the reverse complement.
ACTAAATTTTAAACTGAATAGAAACGTTTTAAAATTTTAGCTATTAACGTTCTATCTAATATCTATCATACAATAGTTATATTATGTGATACACTTGAAAGTTTTTTCGTATGAATATATTTAATTTTAGCAAAAAAAATGTTATTGATCTATTTCTATATTCAGTAAATTTTAGCATTAATTTTTTTTTGAAAATCACATAAAATCAGATAAATTTCATGGCAAAGGAGGACCAGGACTCGTAAATCGACAAATAAATATGCAAAATATATCGTAATGTTCTGAATTGTGACACAATAATAAGCACTTGTGCTATCACAAATTTCATAATTATATGTAGTGCAATATTAATTACATAATAATATGTTTTTTTTATATTAAGAAGAATTCGATACGAATTCGATACGTTTTTGTTACAGGAGAAAATACGCTTAAATATTCGATAATGCTATCGTGATGCTTTCATGCAATAACCATATGTTTGTCTCTTCCTTGCAAAGAAGGAACCCAAAGCCCAAACAAGACAATTCTTGGAAGTCTATCCACTTAAATTTGTTATTTGTCTCAACTTTCAACTCAACACTCAATACCGGCGCAAGGTGTAGAGGAAGAATGCACGAATAATATATACTATTGTGATTTGTGAATACATGCTGAATAGTGAAGACTGAAGAGTCAAAACTCAAAAGGTAGTCAAATGAAGACTGAAGAGTGACGGCAGGCATTCGCCGCATATATTCCATCATCACAATTTTTATTATATACTCGTACCTACATTTGAGTATTTACCAATTTGATTTCATAATATTAAATGAGACGCGTGCAATGTGCTTCAGCGTAGGCGTCTATAATACAGTTTTAAACACTAAAGAGCTTTCATCAGCATTGGAATTGTGTCTGTTCAGTGGAAGCCCCAAAAATGTGTCGTGCAAAACTCCCGTCTGTGATAGTTTTAGCTTATTTTCAATTAAATTTGGTGTTATTTGTTAAAGCGGCCAATTACAGTTACATTAATTTGCCGGACTCACATTTGCCTTACTACTTTCGAAATTTTCCGCAAGTGGCTGAACAGTGTGCGCAGGATTCCCAATGTGAATATCGGTACATGCTAAATGAAAGAAGCCTTACCAGTGGGGCCGCATGTTGGGGTCATGAGCCGGATTGTACTTTGGCAAATGCATTCTCCCGGCCCAAATGTCCAGGTGACCATACGGGATGGGTGAAAAGCAAGGAAATCCAAATTGACACCTTTTACACTCAAGCGGATTTTGGTGGGTATCATAGAATGTAAATCAATTGCATAATTCAATAGAACATTTTTTTTTGCAGGATTCATCAAACAACAAAACAAGGAATTAATGGTAATGTGTGAGCCCATTTTTCCCCATGATTCGTCACTGGAATGTAGCAAATATTTGCGGTTCTGTCGCGGTAGAAATATATTCCTGAATTTCACGGATTTAGCGACTCGTTCTGATCCAATTCGTTACAAAATGGATGTGCTGAAGCCCGGCCAAATTGGTATGAATGAACTTAATCAACTTAATAAATTTTTTGAACAATTTTTTTTTATTGATTTTGCAGGTGGATTTTGTGGCTTCAAAGAGGATCGCCTTAAAGCTGAGCTTGACCACATGAGTGCACTACAATCATGGGCTCCAGAACTACGGAATTTCGTGCAACTTACTGAACGTCCCATTGATGCCACCATTTGTGATGTGGTCATAGAAAGACCAACGTTTCTTATGAAGATTGATGCAAGTAGGTTTTGAATTGCAATTGACACAGTTTCTTATGTCGTCCATAAAAAAATGATTGTAACTTCATTTCCAGCCATAAATATGTATCATCACTTTTGTGACTTCTTCAATTTGTATGCATCACTGCATGCCAATGCTTCCCACCCCACAGCATATAGTCAGGATGTTAATATTCTAGTCTGGGAGTCGTACACATACAGTTCACCGTTTTCGGACACTTTTAGGGCTTTCACCAATTACCCAGTAATGGATTTAAAGGCATTCCGAGGGGAGACAGTGTGCTTTAGGAATTTAGTGTTTCCTTTATTACCGCGTATGATCTTTGGATTGTACTACAACACCCCAATTGTAAGTTGTTCTTTTTAAATATGACAGAAATCAATTTTCTTCCAAATTAAACATTAGAAGCTATAAATTTAAAATAATTCCAGATTAGCGGATGTGAAAGAAGCGGCCTATTCCGGGCATTTTCTGAACACATCCTCCATCGGCTCAATGTAACTCAACCACCCCGTTTAGGTGATGATCGCATCCGTGTCACACTCATTTCCAGACAAACAAAGTATCGTCAAATTATGAATGAAGATGAATTAATTCTAGAACTTGCACAAGACGATCAATTTGAGATTCAGAAAGTGGAATATGGAAGGTTAATATAAATCATAAAAATAAATAACAATTGCTCTAACAATTATCTTCTCTCAGGGACATTCCATTCTTGAAGCAACTGGAAATCACCCACAATACAGACATCCTTATTGGAATGCATGGTGCTGGCCTCACACATTTAATGTTTTTGCCCAACTGGGCAACCATATTCGAATTGTATAACTGCGAGGACCCCAGTTGTTACTTAGATCTGGCCAGTTTGCGTGGGGTCAATTATCTGACATGGGAGAAACCCGATAAGTTTCACCAACAGGATGAGGGACACCATCCAGATGGTGGTGGTCATGCTAAATTTACAAATTATGCCTTTGACAAAGTGGAATTTGTCCGCATGGTAAACAAAGCGGCCAAAAACGTCCGGAGTAATCCGGAGTTTAAAGAATTTATTAAATATGAAAGTGTTATTATTGAACGGGATGAACTTTAGCTCTACGTTAAGCATTTCTTTATTCCAATGTTGTTAACTTTACATGACAATTGTACTCAAGTTTAAATTGTACTTAATATTTTAAAGATAAGATGATACTCAGTCATATTCCTGTTAATTCCTCTAATTTGTGATTTACATTTTTTTTTATATATTTGGTTAATCCTCTTGGTACTTTATTTAATACATTAAAGTTTACCAAAATTTAAGCTGTATTTTATTTACATAAAAGAATGTCATGCAAGCACACAGAACGAACATGTACACAGTCAAGATGAAGATGCATCCACCAGCTGACACGAGCAATGTTTGGAATGTCAAATTTACCAGACCAGTCAACAAATTGGCACCCAAAAAGAATGCGAGTCCATTAAAATTGATTGAATCAAAAATTACGGGTACAAAGTTATCCCCAACAGCGTCGGCATTCTCATCCGAAGCTGGCTTTCGTTTGTCAAAGGCATAGAAGTGGAAGAAAATCTCCAGCAGCATAAACAGCGTCACCATTGTTGTCCCAATTGAAAGTACCCAAATGACATAGCCCATGTTGGCGAGTCTTCTGGATACTCCAAACATTCCATCACAAGTGTAAATCATTTTCCATAAGATTGCAGAAATGACAGCCATCTTGAGGACTTTATCTCTCAAAAAAGGACGTACTTTAATAGTTTCCTCATCACTTTTGAGGATACACCCAATATACACTGAGGCAAAGTACAAACTGACATAACCTGGAATTGAGACAATTCCCTCACGATTTGCATTTATGAAGCTTGCAGTTCTATCCACTTCATCACTCAGAGTATATTTTCCCAATCCCAATTGAAGCACAAATTCATGAATGGTTAAGAATGCAATCGCCAAATATTTGGAGTGCTCTGGAGCTTGTATGATTGTCATCAAAAGTGTGGCAAATATTTTGGTGAATGCCAATGTCATGAAAAAATTCCAGTGGACGCCATACTCCGAAATATGCTGCTGATAATCAAGCTCATTTGTAATAAAGAATCGACCAATTCCAAAGAGAAGCAACACCGAGTTACTTATTAAAGTGTCTTGAATTAACTTGAAGCTCAGTTTCCTTGGTTGTCGCACATCTTTGGAGATAATTCCGTTACTGAACACAAACAATCCCACTCCAGTATCCATTAAACCAAATCCAAACTCTTCAGTTTTGGCCAATTTTCTTGGAAAACTTTTAAAATCCACAGCCAGAATACACACAGCTGTTATCAGATTAATCACTGCCCTCGCCACATTAATGTATTTGGGCCGTCGTGCTGGTATCATCACAAATGGTTCGGTGTGGGTTTTTCGGTAGATTTGTTTAAATGCTGCACAACCAGTGACTATGAGGAGTGCCAAGGTGATCTCTGTTATGCGATTGTTAAGTACTGTGACACTGAGTATTAATGTAAATATTATTAATATAAATTCGACTAGAAATTTAGCTGGAATTTGGATGAGTTGGGCAGCCAGTGTGAGGTTCAGTGCCAGGAATACTGTGCTGAAGGATGGCACAATGTTTAAGAACACCTCCACAGCGCTGGTTCCATTTAGATTCAGCATGTACTGCTCGTGGTATTCCTTGTACGCTTGTGCATCCATGATTGATGGGTTAAAGGGAATCGTGAATTTTTAATTAATTTTATTTAACTTAAAACATTTTTTAACAATTTTTTAATGCACTTTAAAATTAAATTCTTGCAATGTTTTCAGATACGATTTCTGCGTTGGAAAAATGTTTTGATTTCAAATCAAAATCATTTTGACATTTCCAATAGTAATTGTTAATTCTACATGGTGTTCCAACATTTTCTACAATAAATAAATAAAAAAACATATTCCAATTAAAGTAAACATTCGTTTTTAATTTATTTGAAATTGCTTTCAAATGAAATAAAATATGACAGCGATATTTTTCACGCAGTCTGTCGGTTTTTTGTAACTACATCATCAACACAAACGGGCCCGTTTTTACAGAACTAAAAAAATATTATCTGCTTCGGTTTCGTTTCAGTTCATTGTCACTTAATTGTATTATAATGCTATGTTTTTAATTTTCTAAGAAACATTTCTCACGATCATAAAAATAGAGGCGAAAATTAAAGTCTCGAAAATTTTAAATTTCAAAATAATTTAATTTAAAAAATCTTACATTTATGAATTAGGTGCACCCTGTTTCCCTGTTTGTTTTAATCTAGTACAATTATATCAGCTGGAAATTGAAACGTTTCATTTCTTGCAAGGCATTTTCTTTGCACAAAACATTTCAAAACAAAGTGATTAGTTCGCTTGGGAAGGTCGGTGAGAGAGGTACGGTTCATAAGTTGGGATATACGACGCCAAATCGTATGGTATTGCGGTAGAAACAAATTGTTGAATTGCGGTTGTAATTTACAGTAAACAATTGATAAGTGAGTGTAAAAAATAGAAAAATAAAAAACTCCTGTTTTTTTATTTAAAAAAAGTTTAAATTTTGTGCATTAACATTAAAAAAGTGACCAAACATAAGAAATTATCTGTGTAATAAACAAATATATTTAGGTGTATGTTTAATGTTATTGTATAAGGTGACACTTAAAAATTACATAAAAAACATAAATATGTATTATAATCTAAATGTGAATTGACTTAAAGCAGACACGCATCAAACATTAAACATACAGTCGATATGCACATTGGAATAATTACAAAATAAACAACTCAATAAATAAATAAAAAAAAGAAGTGAAATATAAGGGAAGAAGAACGTGTTGGCTTCAATTCCAAAGAAAAAGTCGCCCTTTCTGTTTGTTTAACGAGGAATTCATTTATCCCTCGTTTCGAATAGTACATAAAACTTGTGCACGTCTGCGTTTTGTCCTCCAACAGAACACAGCTAGTCGCACTCAAGTCTCCAACGGTTAGTCGGCCCCTCAATAATATACATCACGCGTCGCAGTTTCTACCTTTTATAGCTTGTGTATCCCACATATTGTATTATATCATGAATGGGAATTAGCTGGCATGGATAACACATCCATATGGGCTACACTCGTAATATAAATAAATGAATCATACAAAAATATTATTGAAAATATTTAAATGAATGGATTTTAGTTAAGCTGAGCACACATGCGCTTGAGAGTTGAGTTACCCCACTACAATAATAGTTGATATCACATTTAGATAAAGTTCACATCCATTGAATATCGTGGCCCATTGGGAATTGAATGACGGCCCAGTAGTAGTGTCACAGTGTGTGCGGTTTGTCATGATTCATTAATCTGAAAAGTGCAGCTATAACAACAAACATCTGTGTGGCAACCATTTGCAATTAACAATAAACAGTTAGATGAACAAGTAATAAAAATACGGATTACAGTGTGGACATTGTGTTTGCTGGATTGATTATACAGTATCATCCATTATGGTGCTTTGCGATAGTGATTTAGGTAAGTGAAACCCTAATAATTATAATTGTATATTTTCTATTTAAAATAAATGTTCTATGTAGGGGTGTTTTAAAATTAATCTTTTTACAATTTGTTTTTTTACAAGCATAGTTGATAAATGCGCACAACACATAATATATAGGAGTTTTAAGAAATTAAATGCGCGGAAGAATCAAAGTGAAGAACTCATGACGACAAGCCCTTCAATTAGTTCTGCTCTAACTGATTTAACACGCGTACAAAACTTATGGAGGTTGAACGTACTTATACGAGTATGAGACTTGTAGATTTATTTACGGTTTCACATTAAAGTTAATTTCCTTTTGTACGCTTTGCAGCGTCAACATATTTGGAAGTGCAATGTCTAGTCTGGGTGGTATCGAACCCTGCTCTATGCTGACTTTCGCCCACCATGACTCCTCCTGTAGGGGCTATGCGCATCCAAAGCTGTTCGCTGATACGGTTTCGTTCTCATTTAAGCCAAATAAAAAACCTTCTGAAGGGAGAACCATGCAACAATTTTTTTTCGACTGTACATTGCAACCAAACTTAATTATGAGATTAAATGCGTATATACTCGTGTATTATAAACTGATGTTTGACCTTTAATCATACATTATTTGACCTTGATATATTCAGCAACTATACTCGTTGTAACGGGAGTTATTATAATCAATTATGTAACGGGGGTTTGGGTTATTTAAATTGTTTTTTACGTCAAGACAAAAACACTTCTATTCGAGCCAAACTATTAGAAAACAGTTAAAAAGCAATAACGTGACCTCTTGAAATAATTAAAAGCATCCTTAATCAAATTACATATTTGGATGTGTCAAAAAAAAAATTGTCATTCAAATTAATTTATTTTGTGTACATCTTTGAAATTATCCTCACCTTTTCATTCTAAAGCAATAAATTATCGCATCATTGACTTTCCAGACAGAAGTGTACCAAATTGTAGGAATACTTACACAACCACTTGGCACAGCATGATATTATGTGCTTAAGACTTTAGTCTTTAACATGCGAGGTACCTATTTTAATATGTAGGGACTAGGGTTACAGAATTTTTTTTTCAAGGACTTATCTCCGTGACAACCATCGCTTTTCTATATGTAAAATATTTCCCTGTTGTTGCCATAAATTATTGTAGTTAGGACAGACACTGTACAGTGTACACACTAAATTACACAGCATCTTTACAGTTCTGTGCCACTTGTATCGATGTGCCAATAAATCTTTGAGATTTAAAGATGCGTTCAATTTCAAGTACTTATACTTAACTTTGTACACAATATGTTAATGTTATGGCGCAATTTAAAACTTAATATTATATAATAACATGCCTCATTATCCAAATAATATTGCAGCAAGGATCTTGAACTTGGTTGTTATGGTTTTGATTTCACAAAGTAAATGATACAATCGCATGTAACTATATGTACAGTGGAAGATGTTTACATCTTCTTTTGATCGACACAAAAGAGCATTGTTCGGCAAAATAGCAGAAATAATAAACTCTATGATGCCATATGAATTTAAACAGTTAGACCCCGATATTAAGTGCATATACACCGCAGCATCTAAGCGATCATATTTCATGTGCAGCGATCAGGCTTTATGCGCACATGTTCTTGTTCATGAAATGTTTCCTATATAAGTGCAGCATCTTGGACTTATTTGTCCATAAATGTGCAGCATGCTGAAATGAAGAATACTAAGTTGCAATCTCCATGGGGACTGCACGAAATTATTATTGTAAGATGTAAACAAAGTTGAAACAATATACGAGTGTAGAATAATTATTGCACATATGTGTTTTAATTTGCCGCTACACAACTGCTATGGACCATGGTGGAGGAAGCCTAATAAAAGCATAAATGCATCAACTCGACTCAATTGGTTTAAGATTTCTTAGTACTATAAAAGTATATTATAAAATTTATAAGTTATTTGTTCTTGTTTAGTTATACGTTCTTTGTCAAGTGGAAATTCACTTAAGGAGTATAACTGTTGGATTAATTTGTTGAGAGCAAGCATTTTAAATTGTTGTTTCCATAAACTACCATCTGGAGACTGGAGTGTGTTGTATAAAAAATACATTGCTTGAACATTTTGGTTATCGCGTTCATGCGGCGCGGAGTGGAGTGGACTGGTTTTGTAAATCGTAAATATAGTGCAGAGCAAGAATAATAGAATAATACAGATTATGCATTGCGCATGTTTAACTATTTTTTTCTGACGTCACGCGATACTTAGTAAAGTAAACAAACTGTAAGCCAAAATGTTGTGATAAGCTCAAAAATCGAACCGAAATCAAAAGAGAAAGAACGTTAAACACGTATAATAGAACATCTAATACTACGACCAGTTTTACAAATTCACTCCACTCCACTCCGCATCACGTGAACATTTGCTATTAATGCCGGTCGGGTTGAAGTTCGAGATAGTAGCTCGCGTTTCTTACTGCAGTCAGCATTCTAACTACTAACCACAATAACACACAATTGAATGAGTTGAATGCGCTGCATTAAAAAATATGCTCTGCATTACTAATAAGTGCCGCATGAATTTAAATAGTACGTTTTTTCAGTACGAGGAAAAAGCAGATAAGAAAATTCAAAGTAATAATATTTCCTCCACTTTATGCTGTATTATGTTTGAACGGTTATTTCTATGCTCTTAAGTCCTATGCTAATATACGCAAGGCATTGGCGTACAAATAGTGTGGCTCATGTAAACACACACTGAACATTGTGGTTAAATTGAAAGCGTAATGCCGCTGTTGCATACGCGCAGTAAAATTGGAATTAAAGTCAAGCACATCATCGCACACATGTGGCTGAGAGGAGAGCTAGTCCACATAAATGTACAAACCCATAGTTAAGATGAACGATGTAATACACAAAACAACACTGTTAAATGCAAAGTGTTAGAATAATAAACACAACAAACTAGGCGTTTTGTTAAAATAAACATATTTGAAATGTGTGCGTACTATGATGAAATTGCGACGTGTCTTCATATTATGTCTCGTTGTATTAATTAGTTGTCTTATGCGAATATGCTTCAAAGATTTGATCGCCATCCCATACTTTAATATAGTTATTGGGAGCAGCTGATTGAAAGTATCATTGCAGTTTCCGTAGTACAAGAGGCGGCTTTTCTTTTAATTTATGAAGTTAAATTCCAATCTACGAAAGTAGGTGATGCTCAGTGGCTTTTACTGATTATTTTAATTGCACACAATTGATCGTTTTGCATTTTGCATATGCAATTAATTGAAAGTAGTAACTGATGCAAAAATGTGTGCAATGTGCATGCTGCAAGCACAGCTGCTTTTATTATTAATAATTATCCCCTTGCATTCAGTGGTTAAGAGGGAAATTCTTGTGTGGTTTTTTATTTATTTTTTTTTTGTTTATGTTGCAAAAAGAAATATGTGCACTTGCATCTGCTGCATTTTTTTAAACTGATACAATTTATGCAACAATTTGTACTTTGCGAGTTGCGACTTAAGTCTTCCATTTCATAACACCCTTTTTTTTGCATAATTGTATGTTTTTTCTATTTATTACTAGCGCAAGATCGCGTGCGTTGCTTGGGAATTACATGTGACATTTTTTTCGCGTTTTTCGCGGTTAATTTTCATGTTTTGGAGATTATTAAATATTTAATTTGAGAGTGATTATAGAAATCGCTTAATTGATAGCGAGATATTTTTTACTAATTTTTTGATTTCTGCAATTATTTTTTAAATTTGTCAATTTTTTCACGAACCGCAATTTTTTCGCCGTTTCAGCGGTACACTTTTGAAATTTTGACAAAACCGCGTGTAAAATTTCGTTGTATTAATTAAATTTATTAGTAGAATTTAATTGAAGCTATAATTTTTATTTTATCTTATTGTCTAACCTTGATTATTAATTTAAAAATTATAAATTTTTTGTTTAAAAATTTAGATAAAACCAAAACAACCCTAAAATGTGTTTCATTTCTAAGTTTCAAATAATTTTCACAATCTGAAAAACTAAAACGAATTCATTCTCATAAAATCAACAATAAAATATGTAATTTCTTTTCATTCAAAACTCCTTAGTCCTTGAGCCTTTATAAAATTCAAAAATCCCATAAAATACAAAATCCGAAATCTTTATTTTAGGTCTTCCATACAAAAACAATCTCCACAATCCACACAGGTGCACGTCTTAAATTTGAAAAAAAAAACATCCCTCAGGTAGGCAGGTACCTGTTGTAACTTCTCTGATTTAAATTAGGCTCAATAGTGTGGGAATTCTCAAGAACTTAACCAATTTACCACGTAAACTCATTGTGCCTTTTTTCACAATGATGAAGAATTCATACAGATAAAAATAGTCTCATAATAGGCAGTAAAAAAAAACTTCACTACCTGAGAAGTTAATTTTATTCAAGGACCTTCACATGTCTCAAGGATGGTATCATAATTATCTTTTCACGCATCTAATAGAAGACAACAATTGTTTACAATTAAATTAAGTCAATTAATTAACTTTACTCATTAAAATATGGGAAAGGTTTCTAGCTTGAACCTAAGTGACCTGTGCAACCATTTGAAACATATTAACTAATTCGTATCTTACATGGTTCTTAGAATTATTGTATCTTATCATTAAAGAGGTCAACTGCATAAGTGTGTGAAGACTTACTTATTTATTAGTAAAGTATCCGCTTCCGTGTGTGCTCGCATGTAATCTAGGCTGTAATATTAGGCTGGATGAAAAGTCCCCGGTCTGACCCATAGATGGCGTTACCAGAATTTTTTCCATATGATTTTCATTTAGTACCAACCTTCAAACGATACGTGTAAAAATTTGACAGCAATCGGACAATTAGTTCGTGAGTTATAGCGATTTGAGTGAAGCTACTTTTGTTATTGTTGAAAAGATGGAAAAAAAAGAATTTCGTGTGTTAATAAAGTATTGCTTCTTGAAGGGAAAAAATACAGTTGAAGCGAAAGCATGGCTTGATGAAGAGTTTCCGGGGTCTGCACCGGGAAAATCCACCATCATTGATTGGTATGCTAAGTTTAAACGTGGTGAAATGAGCACTGAAGACGGTGAACGCAGTGGACGCCCAAAAGAGGCTGTTACCGACGAAAACATCAAAAAAATCCATAAAATAATTTTGAATGATCGTAAAATGAAGTTGAGCGAGATAGCAGACATTGTAAAGATATCAAAGGAACGTATACATCATATCATTCGCGAATATTTGGGCATGCGAAAGCTCTGTGCAAAGTGGGTGCCGCGCGAGCTCACAAGCGATCAAAAACAACAACGAGTTGATGATTCGGAGCAGTGTTTGAAGCTGTTTAAGCGCAATAAAGCCGAATTTTTCCGTCGATATGTGACAATGGATGAAACATGGCTCCATCACTATACTCCAGAGTCCAATCGGCAATCATCTGAATGGACAGCAAGCGATGAACCCAAACCGAAGCGTGGAAAAACGCAACAGTCGGCTGGAAAGGTTATGGCGTCTGTTTTTTGGGATGCGCATGGAATAATATTCATCGACTATCTCCAAAAGGGACAGACAATCAACAGCGACTATTACATTGCTCTATTGGAGCGGTTGAAAGCCGAAATCGCAAAGAAACGGCCGCATTTGAAGAAGAAAAAAGTGCTGTTCCACCAAGACAATGCACCGTGTCACAAGTCTGGAAAAACGATGGCTAAAATTTATGAATTGGGCTACGAATTGCTTCCTCATCCACCGTATTCTCCAGATCTGGCCCCCAGCGACTATTTCCTGTTTGCGGACCTTAAAAGAATGCTCGCTGGCAAGAAATTTAAGACCGATGATGAAGTGATTGCTGAAACTGAGGCCTATTTTGAGGATAAACCGAAAGAGTACTACAGAAGTGGCATCGAAAAGTTGGAAAATCGCTATAATCGCTGTATCGCCTTCGAAGGCAACTATGTTGAATAATAAAATTGAATTTTGCAAAAAAATGTTTTTTACCATGGTAGACCGGGGACTTTTCATCCGGCCTGTTACAATTTTTCCATATATCGAATAACTTGTGTGCTCCGGTTTGGCTGAATAGTTGATCCGGCCATGTCGCAATGGCAATATGAAGACGGTGGGTTGTCTGTCGCGCCGTACATGTTGATAATAGACTATAAATGCGTTTCTAATGCGGCCTAATTTGGACGGATATCCATAAGTCTTACTAATTCAATTAGCATAGGCTTATAGACTTTTCAAACAATCGAATTCGTTTCTTGACTAAAAGTGAAATGTGATAATTAATTCATTTAATTCTTTTGGAACTGATTTTTCTTTTTCTTTTTTTAATGGAGAATGTAATTTAATTAATTATTCAAATGTTGTTTTAATGATCATGTTGGAATGTTTGAAATTACCGATTTTAGAGAATAATTTTTGAACGGAAGCAATGACCATATAAGGACAATTGTTGAAATATTCTTTAATAATTATTTATTTTAATGAATTTAATTTCTTTGTTTCATTATAGTGCTAGTTATTATTATTTATCACAAAGTATTATAAAAGATATTTTATAAATTTGATGATTACTTCTAATAGCTCGTATTAATTTGAAAAAATGATTGAAATGGCATAATTTTTGTCTCTTTTTGTCTCAAAAACCGCTTGACCGATTTGAATCAAATTTATATTTGTATTTTCTACATTGTCGAATAATCAAGAACTTTACTTTTTTACATCCAATCAGTCAGTAATTTTGGACAATTCTAGCTAACAACGCTGCTACTTCGTATGATATTTTAAAAACGAGTACTTACTCAATTAAGACATCTAAAAGGTTTAATTTTGTAAGTCCCGTTATTGTACACAGTTACATAACACAAAGAAACAATGAAAATTGTCTCAAAACAACAATTATTGCAAAATTATTCTTGTTTGCATAATTGAGATTTTGGGGCTGGAAAACTTTTGCAATAAAATTAACAAAAGCGTCGTTAAATTAGAATGGGAGATGTTAAACATCATTTGGGTAAAGATTTGTAGAACATAAAGGGTTCACATTAATTGCCAAAGTTTACATAATATTCTGGAAGGGCGGAAAGGGAGTAACATCCATTTTGAAGCTGATTTAACGGTATAATAACTTTTTTCATTAAACGATAAGTGGCCCCATTTTATTTTGCAACGGTTGATTGACTTTGTTTTTGTTTAATTGATCCATGAAAATGGGGACGAAAACATGAGATGGGGGATTTTTCCTATAAATTTTTTTTTTTTTTTTATTTCAACTTATAAAAACAAATCCTTCATTGATTAAGGGAACAAATCAGTTTACAATGAAATTACTGTAAAAAAATTATTTATAATTCCCAATCGAAAATAATGTCGCAAAATGAAGTTAATCCGATAATAATCCGGAAACAATCCGAATTTGTTTTGTACATGTTTTAAAATGCATTTGTCATAATTGTTTTAAAACTTATTGTTATTTTTATTTTGAGTACTCTTCTTCCTGTACAATAGTCAAGTTATTTAAAAACGTAAACATTGCACTCCAACGTTTTTCATTATTTTAAAAGTGCATTGCGCTTAAATACATTTGAGGGTTCCTTTAAATACAAAGAGTTTGATTGTGTTCTATGTATTTAAATTCACACACAATTAAACAATGAATAGTTGTTTTTCTTTATGGCAGGAAGCCCCTTCAATTTTTTTAATATCCGAAATATAATATTATACATTATTAGTGACACGTCATCAATAGGCAATGACATTTACGTTTTTTGTAACTTTGACCTTATTTGCAATGCATTTTAATGAAAGTGCGCATTCATAGTTTCCGATGCAATTGTGAGGTATGTTATTAAGTAAATCACATTGGTATCAATAACAAGCCATTGTGCGTATTATAATTTATAGATCCGTGTTTCTGTGTATTTACGGAGTGTGTTTGTTTGTGCAAAAATAAACTATGTAGTAAGTATGTGGGGTGAGTGCATGCGTGCACTCATTTTAACACGGTTTATACATTTCAGTATCTTCTTTAGCCTCCATTTATTTTTTCTCAATTTTATGCACATAATTACGAACCGTCTATAGCTATAATCGTACATTGTACAATTCTAATGCATCGAGTGCTGCAGTCCGGAATATGTTTTATTTATAACTTTCCGGTGCACACTTTTAATTTCTATATATATACTGCGATTGGGATTGTATATAATATATTCCCTTTCATGTCGGATTTTATGGAAGCATTTCAAAGTCGACCCATCCACATTATAAACGAGTATTGTAAATTATAATAATTATTTTTAACATGTTAGGAATATTGGTAAATCTACAGACAGAGTTTTAATATAAATGCGAATTACGTGCTTCAAGCGTGTGTAATGAAACTTCCTTTTAATACATAATACAAAAAAGTTGCCAAACATTAACCACGTACAATTATTATTCAAGATCCTAACACAATATATGTTTGTATTGTAGGAAGTTGTGTGCACAATTTATAATAATTTACCCTCGCATGCACGCGGCACTGAATGCACAAACTCATCGCATTAATTTGTTTAAAGAAGGGGTCCTCTAAAGACTTAAGTGAATGGAACCACATCGAATCAGTTGCAATCTGCACAAAATATGTTTAAACAATATGTTGTTTGTGTGCACATCACTGTTTATTCAAACAAAATGCATCTGCCCAATTTAACGTGCACATGATTTAATGCATTTTGTGAAATTTTGTCCGCGTGCACACTCGATGTATGGCGAATGCAGTTGATTGCACTTTTAATTCGTCGCCAACACTACAATTTTGCTCTCATAAATGCAGCGCGAATTATAATAGTTGCGTTCTTTTGAGATCTTTTTTTAGTTTATTTCAATAGAACGACACTACGTTTATATTCTAAACAGAAATACTTTGTCTAGTCGACAAAAGGTGGCGCTCATTTTAATGAATAAATTCAAAAGATATTGCATCACTTATTGGCAACATAAATAAATTATATTTCATTTAATTAAAATCATAAATAGTTATCATAGCAAGTCGTTAAATGCAATTAAAACTGTTATTGTTAAAAAGTAATATCTGTTGTCCAATAGTACCAACCTTAGAGATTCAAATTATGGTTAATTACTTGACTTACTTATTTTTCAACGCCATCTTGCGGCCAATAGGCTGATAAATATACCGAATGAGTAAACCTTTAATAAACAGCAAGGATTAATTTGTTATTGCGTTGCATATAAAATATCAAATTAAACTAAATGAGATCTCAATAGAACGCGACTAATAATAATAACGCCTAACCTATTGCACTATTCGGTCACCTACTGGATATCTAGAATAATAATTTGCAAAATTGCATATATAAAACGTGCAATCACGATCAACAAACGCTGGAAGCGCTTATGCAACGCATTATAACATTAACGGTGCAATGCAAGTGGCAAGTTGCACTGCTGCATCACGTAAATCGCGCTTAAAATGGAAATGATCGAATGAAGAATAATGTTCCCGCGCAAATTGCGATCTCTTGCTTATTATTAAACAAATAAATAATTATTGCATATTATGAATTTTCATCGCAGCCAGCATGGCTCTTTGGAGTGAATTTGTGTGTGCGTTTTCATTATTGTAATAATTTAAATGACTGCATTGCTTGTTGTGTGCTTGATGAATGAGCAAAGCAGTCAAGGCCGCTACCCTGCAACCGTTTTCAGTGCACTTTTTATGAATGCAGTTGTTGTTTCCATCTCATCGCATATGTATCAATCAAACGATCATTAATTACTATGAGCAAAGCTCCCGCTCAATTCAATTTGCTGTGCAACAAATATTAAATTGCAGCATGTCAAATGTATAATTGTCAATGTTTGTTCAATGAATTTATTATTTCTCTTCATGCTAGTAAATAATGCATTTAACTGAAAGCAGTATTCAATCCACCAATCATGCAGTAACTATGTGTTTTTTAGAAAATTATATTTTACGCATTTGCTTTTATTAATTTTTAATTTTGCTGTTGATGTTTGTTGTATGTTTTGCACTTTTGTGTTTAATAATGTTTTTGGTGTGCATTATAACTGCATTTTTAATGAATTTTGGATGTTGCTGCAGCTGTTGCACTGGGAGCGGATTTTCAATTCATAATTCGTTGTTAAAATGTACAAGTTTGGCGTGGCATGCAATTTTGATTTGAATTCAGAATTTTATTTAAATTCGTTGTTGACTGCAGCGTAGAGTATAGGTATTGTGCAACTGCATTCCATTTGCATTACATGTTACATGTACGTGAATTATGAGTGATATAATTTATTTGATAGGTGCCGCATGCTTCTCGTTATAGTTGTAATTTATGGTCTATTCAAATTTAAAGTGATTTACATATTTTGCACATTGTTATAAATTTAACTGCAGAACACTTTATCTGTTATTTTATAGCTCAAAATAGATTGCAAAAAAACTTGCTTTTTACGTCTGTTTATTCATTCGGTAAATTTATTACTCTATTGGTCAGAAGATGGCGCTGCAAAATAATCTTGCAGGCTATGCAATCTGCACAATTTGATCATACAGAAAAGGGGTGCCATCTCTAGTTGACTAGTTAAACAATTTTGTTTAAAAATAAACCAAATATCATGCAATTGAGATAAACTAAGTAAGATTTCAGTAGAACGAAACTGTACAAAACAAAAAATGTTCAAAATTAAAAAAAACATTTTTACTTAAATTCAAGGTCAATTTTTTCTGTCATTTCAAGGTTTAACGAGACTTCTTTGAAATTTAAATTAAGGAGTCTACTTTTTCAGCAAAATCAGGACAATCGCCAACTGATTATGATTCGGAATCTCTATACATCATTATTTTAACGAACGTTTTTTGTAAAACTTCACACAATCTTGTACTTTCTTTTACGAAACAAAAAGGTGTTCCCCCTATAAGTTAATTTTGGATTTAAAGATAAGTAAATATGTACCTGCATCTTACAATCGTCTAAGAAAATGCTTATTTCTTAGAGCACACAAAGATAATCTATTATTTCAGATTTCTTACTAAATCTTTTAAAAGGATTATAATTTCTAATTTTTAAATCCCAATGTACCAAGAATTGTTTAAACTGCAAAGTACTTTTATGGCTTAAGTTAAAATTTGACTTCAATTCAAGGGTTTGCCTGAGTAATAAAGAAAGTTATCAAAAGTTAGATGCAAATCTATTTGTAAAGCGAATTAAAATACAAATAAAGTAAAGAGGCACACTTGAATTTAATTGCAAACCACGAAATCACAAAAGTACACTGTCTTTAAATAAATACTTAGAAGCATGAGGGTAAATAAGCGATTATATGAATCACGACCGGAAACTGGCTTTCATAAAAGCACACTATCTAGGGATATAACGAGCTAATTAAAATCATCCGCACAATTTAAACTTCAAAGATTTGTTTTAAGAGCATCTCTTAACTGTATGAGATTGAATAAATAACTCTTCGGCATAGGATATCTTGAGAATTAAGATGTAAATCGTATACGTATAAGCGTTTGTGCTCGGAAGAGTCGAGAAACCCTATAAATATTATCTTTATGACTGACTGGTGGTTAGCATTTAAATTTAATTAACAGTGCTCCTTGTTGTTATTATTGTGCACAGCGCAGACGATTTCAATCTTAATCAATCATTGCGCCCTTTAAGATGAATTGACTGTAACAATGAAATAAAATAAAAACAAAATAATTTAATTAAATTAAAAATAGGATTGTTTACATTTAAGTCTGCGACCTGCGTCTGGGTTTTGCGGTCAGTTTTTTTTTCAAATGTCTGTCTTTTTATTTATTTGTTTAATTTATATTATATTTACAAAGAATTCAATTTAATATTAATCCTCAATCGATATTTACATAGTTATTTAAAATATAAAGATCGAGACGCTCGTAAATAAAACTGCAGCATCAACACATTGCTTTTCTCACTTTCAACAAATAGAATAAATAAAACAAACATCGTTGGGGTCATAAAACTTTGATTTGTGGTGCGAGAAAAACTATCAAAGTGCAATGTCGGCGTCGTCATCATAAATTCAATTGAATTATTTGCACAGTGTGCAGCGTTGCAAATTCTATCCATTTCAGTAGATGGTGTTCTAACTAACGGTCCGGACAGTCGCGACGACCGCGAGTTCTATCTTTAATGCCTTTTATTATTTCTTTTGTTTGCACAGTTAAATGTAATTGCTTTTGATTTATGCATTGTGCGTACATGTGTGCTTGTAGTTGCTGCTACACCACACAACATTTGCATAAATTACGAGTCTGACTGATTAACGCGGTCGCGTACATCGTTGCGTGAGGCAGAACCCAACCAGGAAAGTGATTTTCATTTCACGTATGTCACACGCACGCGGCCGTTGTTTTTGATTATTATTATTTTGTTCCATCTTCTTGAACTCTCATAAGTCACTACTAGTATTGTAAATTGTAATACACGAGAGTTCTGCCACAATTTAGGCGCTCATCATTCCATTAAAAATGCAGCACGTTTAATTGGTGCGCGATTCGAGATTTCACTCACTCACTGATTGCTAAAGTTTGATACAATGCAGAGCTGAATGTGAATTGCCGCTGGAGTTGTTGTCTTTAGGTTAAATAAACACGATGCATATTATGATGAGAGATGAGCATAAGGACGTACTATTCAATATATTTTATGTTAGCTTTGCAGTTTGCATTGGGGTTTAAAATTATAGCCTCAGTTCAGTCAAGCCATTCGCCACGTTCTATTGCACTCCGCGTGTCAATGACATTGAGCGTCATTCTTGCGTTGTGACTCGACGTAGTCGACGCACTGTCTCCAAAGTCCAACCATTTTTAAACACATTGAGTCACATAATATATTGCGGCATAATTGGAGTGTGTGTAAGTAATCCATTGTTATGCACGATTTAAATAAACAAATACGAGTAACGCGACTGTATTGTGCTGCAGTGTCTTAAGAGATAAATAAGTACAAAGACTTCCCGGTCCAGCTCACAGTTTTGCTTTATTCTAATCCACATAATTGGCGGTTCTGGTGCTTTATCTACATGGCATGTGAATAATTTCTTCTTTATTATGTTACTTAGAATGAATTTTTTTTTAATGCTTTTGTTTTGATGTACAACAAAAAAATAATAATGGCAAAATAACATAATGAAGATGTTCTCTTTAGATACCAATGTAGCCTTTAATGGATAATATTATGGTGCGTGTTCGTTTGTTTTTCATTCATTTTGTTTATGTACTTAAGTTTTTCTAACCTCACACTTTATTTGTGACTCAAATATTTTTGCACAATTTTTGTACAATTTTCTTGAATAACGACACAGGTGAATAACTTGGGCATAATTCATGTCGTGCTTTTCAATTTCCCTAATCCCTTTTTGTGTGGAATCATGCATGGAATTGTCATTTTTAAATTTTATATTTTTTTGTTGTCTTGACACGTGATCGATTTCAATTTCGGGACAAACTTTTGATACCCAAATACTCTGTAAATATTTTCAAAACTGTATACATAATTTCTATAAAAATGTTCATTTAATACAATTATTAAATTCTAAATAAGTTTGGGTTTTTTACTAATTGAACACCGACCAATCAATTTCCGCAATAATTTTTGGAATTAGTCAATTTTTTTCACGAAACACGATTTTTTTCGCAGTTTTCGCGTAAAATGTCGTAGCGATCTCATGCACAGTTTTAGCGTAATTAATTAATTAAATAATACAAAATGTACTTGTAAAACATTACCGCGGAATTTTACGTGAGCTATTTTTTATTAACAGAACACTGACCAAACGATTTCCTCAATAATTTTTATCAAAAGTAAATTTTTTCATGAACCGTTATTTATCTATGTCACTTCCAGAAAGTTTTAAAACTGAATAAATGTTTTTTTAAAGTCCTGATAATCATTTAAATAATTTTAAAGATTTAAATAAATTGGTTTTATCCTAATATTTTAGATATTTATTTATTATTTATTTATTCTAATATTTTTTATTTTTTGGAATCCATGTAAAAAACCGAAACCGTTAACTTACCACTCTCTTTTAGTTTAACATCTTCCTCCTTCTCTAACGCCCTATATTTAGAGTACCCTCATTCAAAATTGATTGGGTAAATCTACACAATATCCCTGTGATCAGCTTATAACCGAAAATATAAAAAAAAACGTAAAGCTTCCTGACTTGTGGCGTTTCTAAATTATGTTTTACAATTTATTCACATCCTTGTTAGTGGATCCTCTCGTAATCCCCTCTGTGTCGCGCATACACAAAAATATTGTACACAAAGGACGCATATATACCTTGTTACAAATCCCGCATATCTAATCATCGAGTCACATATCCATCCGTGTACAACGCGTTAACATCAACATCAGATGCCAACAGCCATCCCTGCATCAATGGTTAATGCGGCAATGTCGTCGGTTTGATCTTTTCCGTTCTTTTGTCGCCCGTGTCTATGTTTTTACCCGCTTTCACTACACAAATAATATTTATAATGAATATACGAGTTTGTTGTTTTCAATTTTTTTGGTTGTTGTTGAAGATAAACATCCACTTTGATGTAGTACCCAAACAATGCTTAGAATGTTCATAAAGTGTTTGAATTTTGAAAGCTTAGAGGTAACTACCTACTTGCAGTTATGCGGTTGTTTTATTAATTGCGTTTATATTCAATTGTTGTGCGTATTCCGGTGGAAAAAAATTTAATAATTGCAGCCTAAAAAATTTATTTGTATTTTGAGAAATAATAAATCGACAATGGGATTTAAATATTCTTTGATTTAAAAACACCTTGAATCAAATTGCAAATTGCTTTGATGTGTCAACAATGAAATAAAAAACATATATTTTTGCATGGGAATTGTGTTGAAATGTTACACCTACGAATAAGTATGATGACTTGCCGCCCAATAATAATCCGGAGATTACTCCATCAGAAAATCTTAATTAGCATTAAAATTCACACAATGCGCAGAAAATTTATTTCAAAAAAAAAATTATTTTTTAAAGTTCAATGTCCACGTCGAATGTGTTCATAAAATTTAAACCGTTAATTAAATCACTAATTAAATTTACAAACTGATTGGGATGTTCACCCAAACAGTATCATTTTAATGATTATTATTATTTACTGTTTATTTATGCTGCATGGAAGTGCATGATGCACTTAAAGAGATAATTAAAAATCATTTGGTTACAGCAGCTTGTGGACTTTATGGATAACAAAATATTCTCTTTTTTTCACGATATTATAGCTACGTTAGTTGCAGTTGCAGTTAATGTCAGCAGTGTTGAGTAAAGTAAAAAAAAAATACATTGCAGGGAGATCGAGGTGTGAATTTATATACAACTGTTGTTTAACTACATTTTAATAAAGCTTTTGTGAGATTTGGGAAATGTGACCTTGAAATTTATGAGTTTTGACCTTGATTTTGGTTCAAAATTGTTACTTTTATTGAGATTAGCAATAATGTAGAACATCATAGTACCCTAAAACACACAGTATTTGAATTAAACATTTTCATTGTAAAAATATGACCTTGAGTTTTCAAAATTTGATCTTGAAATGTTCAGCAAGTTTTCTTGTCTTACTTAATTCTACAATAATGTGAAAAAAATATTTCAAAAATATTTAAGGTTTCTAAGATATAAACCTTGAATGACTGAGTTTTCCGATTTGACCTTGAAATTTTCTTTTTTTGGAATCAGGGGGTGTCAAAACGAGTTTCTGCATCATCAACTTTTTTGCCGAAAAAAGTCGGAATGCAAATATTTCTACATGCCCTTTGGATGGTATATAAATTTAAAAACTGTGTAGTTTTAATTTACAAAACTGTGGCCACAATGTGCGACACGTGTTACGTTTTTAAATATTACCCAAACACATTTATGTTGCTGCAGTAATAACAACTACTTGCATATCGAGTTAAATAAATGACTTCAGCTTATTAGTATATGCGCTGGTTAGCCGGCTCTGTGCATTTTATTTGTTTTTACTTTTTACTATGTATGCTATAAAACTTAGTCACAACAGTAGTCCACATCGAATGCACACACATAACATTTAACATGCGCACGTTGCACATTTTTATTCTGTGAGTTTTTTCAACAAACAACGTGTTTTGAGAGCACTTACTAAGTTGTATATCAAATTGAGTAACTGAAATGAATTATTTAAAGATAGTAAAATAGGTAAATGCGCTACTGGAGAACGGAAAATTTATCTATGCGACTTAAGAAGACCTTATTTGACATACGCAAACAATTCGATTAAGTGTAGGCTTCTCGATGCGTTACACAAGTTTAATTTGTGTGTTGAAATCACTTTATATTTGATTTGAAGTTGACTCACGTACTTTTTATTTTATAAAAAGAATTGTGAATCGTAAAGTAATGTAAATCGTGTGAATTGCATTTCATTGAAAGTGTTTATGAAGCTCTTTTAGACCTTTTATATTATAATAGTCATGAGACGATTTTACTCACATGCAAAACGAGAAAATCTATTAACAAGAGTACGTATTTGTATTTGCATTTTCCATAATTTTCACATACTTCAACACAATAAATGAGGAAAATATCAACATTCTGTTTTCTTAATCCATTTACGGTTAAAGTGCCGATTCATAAATTCTTATTCGTTCAAAAGCGTTAACAGAATTTTGTTATGGTGTTTATCATCCGTGTAAGATATTCTGGGGAATATTAATAAGTTAATTAAATCGTTTTAAATGTTCACACAAGCAAAACGATCTTATTTTTTAATGTTGGTTTTAGAATAAAATTTTAAATTGACTTGATTAACGTTAATTTTTTGTTATAAAATTCGTTTCATAAAAGATGTGGCAAACTACAGGGTCCAGATTTTTATTTTTGAAAATGTAGTTTTTATTTTATTAATCCTCAAATTAAATAAAAATGTTTTGTGTTTTTTTTTATAAGATTTTTGAGTCATTCAGGAATTTACTAAAAATTTTCTTGAAGCATTTTAAATCTGCTTTTAGACAGAAGGTTTTTTTCTTAAGTTTTTGCTTAAGTTTCCACTTTTATTTTAACTAGAAGCTTAAGGAAAAATAACAGTAATAATAATTTGGGTTTTCTCATAATCATTGATGTCAAAAAAAAAATTCAAATAAGTTTTGAAAATATGTTATTGTGGATTTTCGCTCGTTTTTTTTGACGTCTTCAAAAAATGAAAGGGGAAATAAAAATCTAAGCAAAATCCTTTGAAAAAAACCTTCTGTCTAGGCAGTTTAAGTGGAATTTTGCAAAAAAAATCGAATTAAAAATGTTACTAGTTTCAATAAAATCCGGACCCTGTAAAAATAAATTTAAAATTAACAAAATTAATAGTAATTAAGTGCACACAACTTGAACAATATGTTCAGTTATAAAAACCAATGTTGTTTTGTGAAAATAATGGAACTTAATGCGAATTAAAAAAGCTTCAGCCAACATCCGCTGGCGCTGCGATTAGAAGCAATTGGCGCCCATTCTGGATACGCTCAAAATAATTATCGCAACTCCAACATTTGAAACATATTTCACACGGATGCTTTGTTAGTCATATTTTTGCCACGAAAACAATTCTCAGGCCTCAGAGTATACGACAAATGGGCATTAAAATTTATTGAATAAAGACACAGCTTTGTGAATTGTCTATATAAAAGGGTGTATCAATTACATTAAGTATGATGAGGGTGTGTTTATTTGTAACACTAAAAATATATGTCATCAAACTTTGTGTGTGTAAATAGTGCGGGTAACAGTTTCTGGTTTCTCCTAAATTAGACATTTAGATGCAACCCGCATTTGTTAAAAGTATGGTGAATAAGTTCCCATTGTAACGAGAAACCATTTAATTTCACTGCAATGTAAGAAATAAATGTTTAAATTTTAAAAGTGGTGTTGTGGAATCGAAATTGCAAAGCACGCCCAATTTTGGATTGCTGATAAATCTTATCGTTAGTTATTAATGCAAATACAGCAAGTGTCGATAGTGTGATGGAATGTAAAAGTTAATTTAACATTCATGTTTGCATACCGTTGGTAAAATTGCTGGAGCACCTAACTATTTACTGATAACAACGTGTACACCAAACTACTATTACAAATGTTCCGCGTTCCTAAAAATACTCAGTACCCAGTTGTAATCGAATCCTAAAGTGGTGACCAAACTGTGGTAAGCCGACATTACGCTTTGTTACACATTTTCGTTAGATAATAAAGTTGCATTTCAGTGTAACAAATCTGTTTCGATTAAAGCCGCAGCTAAATTTGAAATGGACTGGCCACAGTGAACAATGAGCACGCGCTTATTCATGGAAAGAGAATTTATTCACATGAATTTTAATGCTTTTCGTTATAGTTATGTGTATGTGGAGAAAATTGTATAAAGTTATAGCAGTAATTAAATTACAAAACGTCTTTCTGATTCAGTAAGCATGCAGTTTATTGGGAATTGGGTTTGTTAATTAGATGCAATTACACATTGTTTATATCGTTTAAAAGTAGCTATGTAGAAATTATACAATCGTTCATTGTCTTTTCGTAGAATACAGACAATTTTAATTCATGCAATGTCTTTGATTTACGCAAATTATCATCACTTTGATTATTATGCACTCAATTTGCATATTATTTTAATTTTTTTAAATACCTACGTAGGTAAATTTGAAGTACAGTTAGCGATAATCAATTTGTTCCACTCTGTTTTTTTTTTGGGCAATAACACAGAAACCAGTAGCTGCTTATTATTCAAACCTATCAGTAAAATAAGAAAATCATTTATAGTCAAAAAAAAATTTGAAAATTTCTGTTGAAATTACGGGCTAGGTAATTAGACTGAATTTTGATGATTTTTCAATGTTTGCGTTACAAAATTTATGTATGTAGTTCCATTTATTTTTAATTGCCACGTGTCACTACCGTTATGTCATTAAAATAAATTTGAAAGCGGGTGACGTCTTTTCATGGCAATAATATCGTTTTTTAAGTAAATTTAATTTTTTTTTTTGTACTTTTTATTCTTTTTCAAATGAAAATCCCAATTATTACCAAGACTAATGTGAATTACAACCTATAGTTTTAAGAAAATCTTTCAATTTGAATAACTTTGATCCTTATGATTTATCTTTCATCATAATCATTTAACGATTTCCTTGTTAATGTCAAAAAATAAAGTGAAAGTAATTGAATTTCAGTGACTGTATATTATAAAAATGCGGCCTATTTAAACATTAATTGCTGCACCCTGTATTATAAAGAACTAACCTAGACATTAAAATAACAATAATTAGGAAAACAATTGTTAAAGTTATTATAATTGTTTACAAAACACACTTTATTACCATTAAAGATTGTTAAATAAATAAATAAAATATTAAAACCGCTTAAAAAATCTAAATAAGTTGACATTTCTGAAATCGAGCTTTTATTTCTAAAGACAATGATGACAATAATTTTGAAACAATACATAAATATCCACTTGGGCGATCTAGTAGTGATTGCTTTTCCACACACCGAGCCAATCAAGACTTTTTAGGAAGAGTGCTCGTTGGCGAATCTTTTGGGTGTGGTGATGAATATTTTTTCACAATATTAAAATAATGCAATATTCATTTTTATAAAGGTCACTCAAATTGACGCCTTTATAGTATTTAGTTTGTTGGTGCCATCACCAATTAAAAGCAGGATATTGCACTGATCGTTTTATTTATTTTTTTGCTAAAATTTTGCAGTAATTTTTCAAAACCTACACAACGAATATTTAAAATTAACATTTTAAAATGAATTATGGTTCAAGTTTTTTTTTAAAACCAATCCTCATTAAATTAAATTGTGTTTGATAATTTTGGTTTTATCTTTGTTTAAATAATGACTTAATATAAATATGCTCGTGCTATCGATTTATTATTGGTTTCATTAGCGTAAACATTTGGATGTCTTTGAGTAAACATATTGCCTATGGGTCTATGGCCCATCCCTATAGCGCTTCAAGCACTCAAAGTGACATGCGCAGGCGCAGTTTAATTATTTAATTTTATTTATTTATTTACTGCGATCATTATCAAATCGTGTACTTCAAATTTTAATGTCAACATTCTATATGTATACTTAAATGCTGAAAAGTTATTTTAATGTTGAACCGACTCACTGAAGCGTTGCAGCCAGCAGCTCCCATATTATAAAATTAGCCAGTGCTGAATGATGTCATGAATTTTTTTTTTGGAGAGATAATGCGACACCAAGCAGCGGAAAATGAAACGCTGGCCTAGCTTGTTGTCAGTTGTAATTCTGTGTAGTAATTCTTTTGCAGTCTAAGCACTGTTTCGTCGTGTGTGTTGTTGGTTTGGATAAATTTAGCAAATTCGGTTGGCAAGTAATAAAAAATACTACCTCCAGGGGGTCGATTTAAATTCGCGGACTTTTTGTGTATGTTGAGAATTGTGAGTAAAATTGAAGGCCGCGACAACACATGCCGCTGTCGTTAAAAGCAACTCAATTATTCAACTGAACTGATGGAAACCCGGAATTATGTTATTATTAGATTGTTTTAAGGTTTTAAGGCCTAAAGACAACTAAGTAGACCAATTGGCTACATCAATCCAGCTTTGATACTTACTCTGCACTATACTTAAGTTCGTTTTACAATTACCAGCGTGTCTGCTTTGTCATCATTTTTATAGTTTCTTGTTAATTGCACGACAATTGGCATCCAGGCAGCGTTTTTTATTTTATGTTACAATTCTACTACTATATTATGTCGATAGTTAACAACTATGGAGGCACTAATATACGGGTTTGCTGTTATAACTCCGTTTTTTTTATTCTTTTAAAATAAAATCTTGTATCATAATAATAATGAGAATACAGACGAGTGACTGAGAAACGTCTTGATCTCAATTAATGCCGCGCTTTTAATTGACATCGCTCTTCTGTAAATGTGGCGTACACTGCGGCAGGTCAATGGGTCAGTGTTGTCTGGCGTTTTTTAATCAACAAAATGTATGCTGCGTTGCGCATGTTTTGCTGCCGTTTTGTTCAAACTTTGTCGTTTTCTGCGTGCACATAAGTTTAAAAGACGTTTATCGTTAAATGTGGGAAACATTTTCTTGCCATAAAATAAATAAACAAACAATGCTGTTGTGTTTTTACTTCAGCTAACAGAATAAGTTGTCTTATTGTTGAGGATGTAAATATTTTGACTGCAGAAAATTGGACTCAACATTTTGTAAATTGATTTTAATGGAATTAAAGTGACACACTTATTTTTTATGGTGGTTTTTATGAGTTGCTACAACTTTTAAAAGTAGAATATGATTGTCTTGTCAGAAAAAAGCTTTAAGTTATAGAAATTTTATGCTGTCTAATGACTTTCACATCAATATCGCATTATCGGTGAATGTGTTCTTGGGTTGAAAAGTGAAATGATGTGCCAAAAATGTGGGAAATGTAAGTTGGTCAATTGAAGAATGATTAATGGGGTTTTTGAATTTGCACTTGGCCTTATTCGGTAGCTTTTATTTTGTTTCATAAGAACTTGGAGGAGGGTTTGAGAGTGCAGCACATTCTTTATAAAATTCGCTAACTAACTTCATCACTTTTGTTCTATCTACATATTTAAAAGGAGCCTTCAAGACTGTTACTTTATTTAGCATTTCCTTTCAATTTTATGAAAGTTAAACTTTACTAAATTTCATTTTTAACTGCGTAAATCGAATGATTCGTCACTTTGTGTACCAAAGTTCTGAATTCATCACATGAGCATTTTTGTCAAAATGAATGTCACCTCTGTAGCGTCTCATCAAATTGTTGTTAGATGTTTAAAATAACTGTGCACGTGAGATTGAAAGCTCACAGCGCTAACCGTCTAGTCGCGTGAATTTTGTTGTCTTGTCTTGGGCAATTAAAAATAAAATGTGCAGACTATTAAAGTACAATCTCGCGTAATACACCAGAGAGGTGCCGACATTTTTAACTGCGTGCGTGTAATTTTTTAAATCATTTCCTTTACGGCGCCAGCTTTGATCTGCCAATTTAATTGAGATCATTAATTCAAATGCGCGATGTTTTTTTTTAATGTTATATTTAAAATTTAATGAACATTCAAAATAATGTTGTTTTTTGACGTTATAAATTTTTTTTTTGAAGGTACTTAATGTTATGAGCGACTTCTACATTTTTATTTGATTGACTATAATAATTTAATTATGATGAATATTAATAATGCATTTTGGCTTTATGCAGCTGAATATTTGTGTAGTAAAAAAATCCCCCTTTGTCTTGAGTGATTAAGTATAGAATTAATATTAAAAGTTAATCTTGAAAACATAGAAATGAGGTCACGCGCTAGCACTTTTTTTTATTATGGTTGATGAAAACGATGTTGTTTTGCAAATGAGTTAAAAACGGCATCATTTGTAGTTTTTTTTTCATGAACATGAAATAGTAAAAAAAGGTCCTCCCCGGCGGGGAATCGAACCCCGGTCTCCCGCGTGACAGGCGGGGATACTGACCACTATACTACCGAGGACATGAATTTCCATCTGAATAACGTTTTTTCTCAGTGGATTGTTATTCATTAATTTAATCTTAAAAGTTCACTTTAATCAATCAAATTAAGTTTTGCGAGTCATGCGATTTTTGGTTTGATTGCCTTTTGAATGTGATTTTGAATTAATTCAACACAATGTTAAGTATTTTGAGTAACGCGTAGTTTTTAATTAATTTTGTAGTTTTTTAATTCAACTTTTATTTATAATTTTAAATTTAAATTTTATAATTTTCTCAGTTTCCTATTTAATTTCATTTTTGAACATCTCAAATTAAAACGCTTTCGTTTTACTAATTGGAAGAATTAAAACTTTAAAGTTAGAGGCGATGACAGATTTGATTGCATTCAAAAGAAAATCAACCAACAGCGTCGCGACGCTCATCTCGCCTATTTTTATTTTATTTTTGCAACGTTATCTCCCACATTGTTTAGTGGTTAGGATACCTGGCTCTCACCCAGAAGGCTTAGGTTTTGATTCCTGGTGTGAAAACATTTTTTGATTGTTGATATAGTTTTGTATGTCCAATTTTGATTTATTTTTCTTCTCCTAAATTAAACGGTTTTATAAAACCATTTAATTTTGATTTAAAAATCTTTCAGTTTTTACATTTTACCTCTCAGAATTACAAAAGTGAAATTTTATTGAAGTAGTAAACTGAAACGATTTCAAAACGACATCCTCAAAAGTTTCATATTGTTGAAGAATGTACATGAATAAGTTTGTAATAAAAAAAAGATGTCGGAAAAGTGGAAGCCGTCCAAGCGTGTAGCGTCTATTATTGTTCAATTGTTTTCGTTCAATTCCTGAAAGTATACATTACATTAAGTCGTCTTTGTCCATTGCCGTACGGTTTGTTTGTACGTGAAATTTTCACCTTTATACCGTGCTCTTGCCAATTTTGATTAATTTCCATTGTTCTAACGTCGATAAAGAGTTGTGGCGAAATCGCAGAACCATGAAGTCATCGCCTTTTTTCATAATACGTTTTGATATGCTATTTTTTTAAATTTTAAATTTAACTATACAACAACTACAGTGTTTGTTGCATAATAACTAATTTTCTCTTCTCTTTGTTTTGCAGATGTCTCGGGCATTGCCCAGAAATGGAACAAATTGCGTCGACGTTGCGCTTCATTCAAAGCTATGTCAAGTGGTCCGGCATCTCTGGACGCTGACACCAATTTCATACTAACCGAACCACATTCAACATACACGGTATTGCCACGCGACAGCCAAAGCAAAGCCAGTCCAGATAATGTGTGGTCGTGTGGAGAAAAATACGAATATCGTGATATAAACTTAAGTAACTGCCACCCCAAAAAGTCGGAAAAACTGTCATCAAAACGAATTCCGTTGCCAGAGGATTACTGGAAAGTACACGAGCAAGATGTCAAACTTTGGAAAATTGGTTCGAGTCCAGCGGGAGTGCGCCGCAGTCGTGATTTACAAGGTGATTGGGAATACAATGTGAATCGTTACGAAAATATGGGCGAACGA
The DNA here is from genome assembly GCA_963854165.1 of Sylvicola cinctus. NCBI lineage: Eukaryota > Metazoa > Arthropoda > Insecta > Diptera > Anisopodidae > Sylvicola > Sylvicola cinctus. The sequence continues at coordinate 60,917,461 of OY974082.1, read as the reverse complement.
AGTCGTGAGCGTCTGCAATATTACACTGAAGACTCAGACAGCAATGGCAATCACCGTTCAAGAAAGAACAGTTTGGATGCCGTCAAAAAAGAATCCAAATTCCCAGCCCTGAAGGCATTCAAGTCAGCTTCAATGCGACTACCAGGACAAAAATCCTCAATGGCTGATGTACAGCAAATGTTGCGCAATAAATTCAATCGCATTCATTCGGGCTTACGCAAGAAGCGTGCCCTCTCCGTGCAAGAAGTGTTCACCGAGAGCACAGCTCAAACACCAACACAATTTTATGTTCCCTCACCGTTGGACGGACATGAGACCGACGAGAATGATAATGGTCCCTCGTCGTTGCCATTCTTTTTGAATCCTACATCAGCGAGCAAGAACAGCTCCACAACCGACAGCAAACAAAAACGTTCGTTGATTCGACCAAAAAGCGTGGTCGCTTTCTGTCCATCAAGGATGAGTCAATGCGCTGGCAGCAACACCTCCATCGACAATGGACGGAAGACATCAACCATAACACGATCCCAAAGTCAGCGATGCAATCATAACAACAATCAGAATAATTACAATAATAATAATTTGTGTAAATCGGATGACCTTGAGAGGTCTTCTTCAAAGCCTACATTCGCCGTGGGTGGACGTGTTAGTCTGCGTGATCAAGTCAATGGCAAAGTTTCACGGAAAAACTCCGCTCATGCGGTGGTGGAGGCCGCCGCCGCAAACAACACACAATTTGCGGTTGCGTCCACGCCCAAAGAAAAATCCGACGCAAAGAAAAAAGTTCTCGCACGATTGCGTCCGCGAAGTCATTCACCACAGAAGCAGTTGAGCGACGAGAAGAAGACCGGCCGCAAGACAAATCGTGACAGTTTTGGCTTTTTCGAGCGGATCAATCGAATGATGAGCAGCAATCATCATTTGCCGCCGATTAGTCCACCAGGTGGGAAAAATAATGGCAAATGTCCACCAGCGAAGCGACACAGTGACACGCAACTGTTGACTGCAAGTAATTGCAGCAATGGGAAAAATGCAGTACACACGATTGCACCAACGTCGGTGGTTACAACAACCGCTAGTACTGGAGGCACAAGAACGATTAACGTTCAGCGGCAGCAACAATTAACGGAAGCGGATGTTTTACGTGACCGGAAATTGAAACAGGTACATGGGATTTTAATATAAAAGTACTGGTTGGGAATAAAATCGCGCGGACACTCACACTTTAAAATGCACGCAATTTTGTGAACGGGGCGACGATAATTCGCAAGTTTCAATTAAAATGCGCAATATTAATCTTCATCAGGCTGAATGAATTGTGCTGAAAGACTCTTGTCTTGATGAGTATTGTTGTAAGGTTTTTATGTTCTATTCATAGACAAATGTAACTGGCTGTGTTGGGACGGACAGGGGAATTTTGAAATTCGTTTCCACCACGCTTAATTCTCACGTACGTGGATGGATGTTTCTGCTTCCATTCAGTTCAGGTTCATGGTTTGAATATTAAGAAATGGATGGAAAATGAACTTGAACACATATAATGAATGTGGGCGTCATTACTCCGCAGCATGTACGAGGGATTTCATTAACCAAAGAATCAAAATGTTGCGGGTGGATAAATTGATTTGATGTGTGTCAGATGAGGAACGTGATGCGTTTCGTGCGTGTCATTTTTTCGATCATAAACTTAAAGAATTAACTGGAAAACGTTCACTAATCATACGCACCGATATGTGAATCATTTTTTGAATTCAATTCTGTGCTGACTCCATTTTCCACCCACGATAGATAGTTATTTTGAGCTCTGCATGCCACCATATCAGATAGTCATTCGCTTATCCAAATGTTTGACACTTTTATAGTGGGATTAGGTCATCTACAAAATGTCTAGTTTTTTCTTTTTTTCTTTCACAAAATATATAACTTATAAGGATTGAGTAAACGCATCCCACTCCATTGATGGGGCTGCATTTGAAGAGGCCATGCCAGTTCAGTAGCCCAGTAACTTGGCATGTCTTTTTGTTTTGTAATTAATGAGGTACTCGTTTAAATTGCCCCACAAAAAAGTGGATTTGTGTGTTCAGTCGCGTATTTATATGCTTGGATAGTTGATTATTCAGCCATTCAGTTAGCGAGCGACTTATCTTTTTGTTTTGTTGACCTTCTGCCTTCTGGTTTTGATTTAAAAAGAAGCACGCAATATGCGGATTGACGCTGTTCTGTTTTTTTTTTTATTGTACTATTAATTTTTAAACCGAACGCATAAATAATGATTGTAACAAATGTTCGTGACCTTGAAATGTTGAAACAACTTAATAAATTCTTTGATTAAATTGTGTGATTTACAAATTTAAGAATTTTTCTACAAACAAAAACTTGTATTGCAATTAAATTTAGTTTTTAAATTCATTATTTTTTTTTTAATGCTCTTGAATTATTTAATGACCTTGAACCAATTATAGGCGAGGCATTTCTTAGGGAAAACTTGCTTGCTCTCCCCGCGGTTTTAAAAATAGTTTATCCAATTATATTTGAAGATGCATCACGCCCGCATAGTTTCTCACACAACATATGCTGCATCACAACATTACCCTTATTACCAATTAACTTAGAATTAAACGCCCTAAATTATTTCTATTTTTAATCCACAATGTGTTGTTCCCTTTACTGTTGCACCCATACAAATAATGCAACCTGCACCAATATTTAAAACGACCTCCTATGCAGCATGTCGACCTGTCCCAACATTATTTTCTTTGTATACAATCTTAAGAATGCAATTACAAATCTATTTATACATTAGGCATCAAAGATTCATCCTCCTTTACACTCGAGGAGTGCCGTGGCGCGCGCATTAACATTAAATGTCAGCTTCAACACCAAACGCTATGACTCACATCACTTTGTAATGCACTTACATAACTGAAATGTTGTACCCCTGGGCCTTGGATGAACTATAAAATTGCATTTAGATGTTGCACAATGCCTCCTTAATTTATTTATTCTCTTCATCATTATAAAGGACCATAATAAACGTCTGTTTAAATAAAATTTATTTATTTTAAAATGACTGAAACAAATTTATGCTTCTGTGCAGTTAAATTGCATTAGATGTTTGACGCATCCCCTCAACAAAACGCATCTAAATATGTATAATTAAGTTGCATTAAGGCGCGAAATCTTATTTCCGGCACATGTGCTACTTAAATAGTTCAGCTTCATCCCATTTTTTGCACCTTCATCTTGAACATGAGGCAGCTGCCAAACACACTTACTAATGTAAATCAAAATGCGCTATCTCCATACTCCGCTGTCGTCTTAAAGTGGTGTGTTTCTTTGACTATAATTGAACACGATGTCTCACTGTCTTTAAAAGGGGTTCTGCCATTAACTTTTATTCATATTATGTACCCTTATTTCATGCACACGCTTTTAAATAACATGGCATGAGTCAAAAGCAATTTGACTATTGCTGAGTTTTCCCAACTGCCCTGCGGGGCATTCACATTCAATTGCGATATTGTGAATGCGGAGTTAATTTAGCTGGAAATTAAATCAAATTTGTGTCTATTTGAATTGGTATTTTGTGCAGTGTGAGAGATCATTGACAATTATTTACTGTAATTGGTAAAAAAAAAACTACATTGCAGGGAGAGCGAGGTGTGAATTTATATACGACTGTTGTTTAACTACATTTAAATAAATTTTTTTTGAGATGTGGAAAATGTGACCTTGAATTTTTTAAATTTTGACCTTGATTTTTGTCCAAAATTGGTACTTTTATTGAGATTATCAATAATAGAACATCATAGCACTCTAAAACACACAGTTTTTGAATTACATACTTTCATTATAACAATGTGGCCTTGAATTTTAAAATTTTGACCTTGAAATGTTCAGCAAGTTTTCTTGTCTTACTTAATTCTACAATAATGTGAAATTTTTTTTTTTTTAATATTGAAGTTTTCTGAGATATAAAAAATTTGGCCTTGAATTTTACGATTTTGACCTTGAAATGTTTTGCAAGTTTTCTTATCCTATTTTATCCTACAATAACCTCAAAGAATTTTTGTGATATTGTGTAAGGTGTCCCAGATATAAATGTGGGGTTTGTCTTTGTCCACCCCTTTTTTCGCCAAAAGGAGCATCTAAAGGGATATAGGATATATGCAGTTTTGTTTAGAAAACCTTCAAGAATAATTGTTGTAAAAATCCAGAAAATCGTAGGGCTTGTTTCTGAGCCATACGAAAAAGGCTGATTTTGGCAATAACTTGACCTTGAGCATCTGACCTTTAGAAAACTGTAATTACATTCTTATTTTTGCTCTAATATTTTACAAACAAATTTCACAGAAATCGGCCCAGCAGTTTGTACGGCGTACGGACGTACATTCACAATTTTTTTTCTAGACCACTTTTTTGGACTCAGGGGGTGTCAAAACAAGTTTCTGCATCGTTAACTTTTTTTCCAAAAAAAAAACCGAATGCAAAAATCTATATATTATACCCTTGGGGTCATATATAAATTAAAAAGGTGGAGAAGTGAGTAGGGTATTTTATAAATTATTATTTGACAAAATGTCGCGGGTGTTTTTGTACAATATCTTACAGTTTCTCAATCTTAAACCCATTGCACATTATTTCAAAATGCCTTGATTGACATAAACAGTAATACCACACAAATTGACTAAATACCATGCACCAACTGCTTGTCAAGCAAACGTATGCTGGCGTGGTAACGCAATCACCACATGTTCCAGCAAGTATTTGTGCTTCTTAATTCCATTTCCGTCTTTGATTAATTGAATTTGAATTCCATTACCTTTTAATGTGACATTCACCGCATTAACTATAACTGAGTATAGTAAATAGTCTTGAAAGCTTCAGGCAAAAGAATGTGTTTGTTTTTGGCTTCCAAAATAAATATACGCACACACAATGTGCCGTTAATTTCGATGTCATATAGATTTTTCTCATTTTGATTGATTACAATATGTTTGTTAGAAAAAGTTTGAATGAGTTGAACACCACAGACGCTCGCAGTATTTTTGTGCGGCCGCTCAAACAACGCAGATCGTGCAGATTTAACACTCGCGCCACAGATTAAACACCTCGTAAAAATTGTGACACCGCGCAAATGTTGTTTGAGTTGGTTTTGGCGCGTGGGTGTCATCTGCTCATTTAACTCTGTGACTTAACTATCATAATATTGTGGTGCCACCACTTTGGAATGAAACGCTGTTCTGCAATAATCATGCTCGCTGTGTTGTGTGTCGTCTTATTATTATTATTATTATTTTTATATCCAATCAGCATAAATGAAACGAACTAAGAATTTATACAATATGAGGCACAATGACAAAATTGGTGTTGTTGTTATTATTATTGGCCAAGTTCCTTGTTATGGCCACAGTTGAGAGTGTGTTTTTCCCTCCAATGTTTTATCGTTTTAACTGTTTTTATGTACATTTTCGTTGACACAAGTCTTGTGTAAATGATATGTACCAATTTATACGTTTGTTTATGAATATTCAATAATTAAACACATTTACTGAATACTTAATGTTGTCGTATTAGGCATGAACTTTGCCATATTGAAACATGATGAAAACAGTAAATCACTCCTTTGCATTTTGGACATTAGTATAAAACTGGACGCCTTAATTGGAATTCACTCCATAAATGTGCGTGGTTACATTTTATCTGATTTATGTTGCCACTTCATTGAATTTTAACCTTGCCGACGACGTGATGTTTTGGTCGGTTTTTAACTTTAATCGTATGTATAAGCATTAATTTATTTTATTGTGTTGTTGCTTGTTATTTCGGGATTGAATAATGTCTATCTTCTCTTTTTTTTTGGGTAAAAAATCGTGCAAGGTGCATTCATAACAATGCGTGATTTTTGTGGTAAATTACTCAATTTCATTGAGTTTAAAATGCATTGTATTGTGTCATAAATCTATTTATTTGCCATAATATGGCATGAAAGGTTCGTGCGACCAAAATGCATTGAAAGGTTAAACCGCAGCGAAGCTTTTGGCACGAAGGCTTTACCTATTTCGAAAGAAAAATGAAAGCTTATTGAGTAATAGCAATTACGTACAGTAGATCCCCGATAATTCGGTCTATGAATAATGCGGAGTCTGACACGCGATTCCAACTTTTTATTTTTTATTTTTGTAAATCCTAGCTTTCCTATAAGGAACATAGGGCAACGAGAGCTTTTTAATTTTTTAAAAATTTTTTTTTATTTAGGTGAAATATTCAATGTTTATAAGTCATGAGTCAATGAGGCTCAAGTGGTTTATGTTCTTACGTCAAACTGCCATTTTCTGTCGATAAATTCTGTTGCAACCGTATTTTAAATTCTGTTATTCATTCTATTTCTGTTGTAATTGTATTGAAATGTGTTTCTAGTTCTGGTTCTGGTTCTTGCCTTTAATTTTGTCGTATTACAAGGTACTCTTTTATAAAAAGTGACGGATTATAGAGGTCGGTGACAGTCTTTTTTAGTCCTACAAATTCAATAATCCGAAACCGACTTTGCAAAACTTTTGTCGAATTAAAGGGGATCAACTGTACTTATTAGTTTTATAAAAAGTTTATTCAATTAATGAGTTAATGCGATTTTTTTTTCAAATCGTCCGAGACATTTTTAATGGTTTTCACCATTTTCAATAATTGTAACACATTGTTGCACGATTTTCTAGATGAATCGCTCTATTATTGTCAATGGTAAGGGCAAAATTTGTGCACGGCCCACATTTAAGTGTAATTTTAGTAAAGCAATTTTGATAAAAAGTGTTTTTAAAATGTTTAAAGTGCAAAAAGGATTTGCCCCGAGTGAGGATCGAACTCACGACCTTAAGATTATGAGACTTACGCGCTGCCTGCTGCGCCATCGAGGCTATAAATTTTCTGCCCCTATTTCACATCCCGGCAGACACAATTGGTTTCTAACAAAACTACTTGAATCTATTTTAAGCTATGTATAACCAACTTACTGGGAGTGATAGATTAATTCAATCGCGATTTTTTTCTGAAGATTGAATTTCGAAGATTTGATTAAGGCCTTTCCTCATCATCCTTTATTCATCTTGCCTTGAATTAAAAAAACAAATCATGTCAACGCCCATCAATTTTAAGTCAAAACTTGACTTATACACAATTTTAAAACATTGTAAGCGTTCTACACTTTCTATCATAATTTGTAATCATTTTCTTTAGATCGACCTTTTCCTTTCAAGAACACAAAAACGATAACGCAAAATGTTTTTATCACAAACACACCAAAAATTTGGGTCATCCGACAACAAAATGCTTACCGTGCGGAAGTGAAGCTATTTCTACTCTCCTTCCTGCACTTTCACTTTACTTCCGCCATTGTTATCCAAGCTTTGTGTGCGACAGTTTTGACCCCGTAATCATGGTTGCTTTACTACCCTCGTTTAAGGCCTTTAAACTTGTACACCCTCGACAGGTTGATTGTGACTTGACTTGTGGTGTTGTAACTACATTGTCATTCCGAAAGCAAAAGCAGTAAAATTCGACATTCATGCTTTTATTAACAATATAATTTAAATATTTTATTAGGGAATTTTTTTTTTAATCAACATAAAGTGGTTTTATTTGTTTAAATAATTTAAGAAGAATATATTTGAACACGTTTCACATTTATTTGCAGCGTTTTGTCATAATATTTTGTGATGTAATTTTTTTGGAGGGTGAAATAGGATTCAACAATTTAATAGAACTTAAAAACACCCCCGGATAAAAGGAAGTTACTTAGATTTTTACTACAATTTCAATTTTTATATTTTTAAACTACTTAAATTGTAATTAATCCGAATAATCCCCAATGATGACGGCAACAACCTCCATTTAAATATTCCGCATCATATATCACAGCTCGTAAATCTTGCCATCCCCATTTATAGCAAATTGCTGCATAAAAGTTCGCCTCATAAAAATACAACAATCCCCGCACTAATTATTGTCTCATTAAAAGCGCCCAAGAATATTGTTGTGCCGCTTCTGGCGATTACATTTCATGTAACTGGTGCCTCATTCATCTCACATGTGTGGGTGGTGTGGTTTTGGTTTGGATGGGCGATAAAAATAAAATGAAAAATAAAACGTATAATATTAAAATTGTAATTATTATTAAGTAACATCATTCTGTTGTTGTTTCCTATCGCACTTGCTTTTCACTATACTTATGTGTAATTTATTTAAATTTCCTTCTTTTTATGCACTAAGACCATATACACCACCAAAGCTGCGGGAAGTCATTGACATTCCGCCTGATGCCCGACTCTGCCTCATAATATTGTTGTTATATTCATTTTAATGAAAATCCAACTGAAACTGTACGTCCACGGCGGCCATGCCCATGTGTGGATGATGATGATGATGTCGAGGACAATGTCGGCATTTGTCTTGTGTTTAGTATTCGCGTGTAGAATTACGCATTATGAAATTTTATTGCTTGTGTACATTTTTTTTTCATTTCGTTTTTTATTGTGCACTTGAGAGCACGCGTTCATGTGCGTAATATTTATTGCAATATGCATTTTGTTCATCTGCACACGCCATGCCACGCCATTACATGCAATGCTTCCTTTTAGCTGAACGCGGCTGCGCAATTGCGCGCGCTTTATAAATTCGCTTCCGTACCAAGAAGTAGTAAGTGCAATGTTTGTGATTATAAATTACTATTGTGTTGAAGCGTGTGTGTGTGTGTGTGTGCGCGCACGCCACAATATGTGAATATCGACTTAAGTCACACGTCGTGCCATCACAGCGACCGCTTCCGCTGTGTCGCAATTAATTAGTACTGCAGTGCTCATCATTAAGTGATATTTGCCGTTAGAAAACCGTTTCTATTTTGCACTTGTTTTGTTATAAAGGTTGATGTCTTAGGATGGAGGAATTGAGTTAATTGTCTTGTGTGCCAAATTGGGAATGCGCGCGACTTCAGCGATATAGCCATCCCAAAATAGAAGTGGGCAATAAATTTGCAATTTGGCATGGAAATAGATGAGGCCTGAATGAGATGGGGTCGATAGCCTACATTAATATGCGCTTCTATATTTTGTTTATTTGGATTGTTATTAGAAGTTTAGCTTTTTTTACTGTTATATAGGGTGATCCAATAAGAGCTTCTTGATATATTTTTTAAATACAATAAATAATAATTAATAGATTGAGGAAAATCTTTATTTAAATTCATAATTTGATTCATGCCATTTAAAGTTTAAAGATAATTTCTTTCAAATGTTGTCCACTCGATAAACTCTTAAATGGTTCATTCTGTGGGTCCAATTTTTCATCAAGATGATTTCCAGCAAATAGCACGGATTATGTGGGCTTCCAAAGCTTCAACCGTTTTGGGTTTATCGACGTAAACAAGATATTTCACAGAGGCCCACAGAAAGTGATAATATGATTTAAAATCACAATATGAGCTCTATAAGAGTTCTATAATTTCTCCACAAGAGTTCCATAACAGCTTTATAACAACTTCTAACTAAGAACTGTTTTTTAAGAACGTTTCCACAATTATTGATAAACATTGTTCAGAATTAAGTCAATTCATGATGAAATCCTGAACACAAACGTTATAAAGACAGGACAGATAATTACTGTCAAAATAACCCTATTTTAAAAATTACCCCCAATTGGATCACCCTATGCATTTAAATTTCGCACCTTTAAAGACATCCTTTAGTGTTTTGGTCAGAACAAGTGTAGGTGGCTTCTCTAAACCTATCAATTTGCCAGAAAATGTTCGATGCTATATTGGTCCATTGCGTTTAAGTTACCACTCACTAATATACTCAATTTGTGGTAAAAAGAAAAGAAAAAACTAAAATGTCTTACGCCACAATGCAGCTGCAACACTTGCAGCATCTTAAAGATGACAAACGACGCGATAAAATCATTAAAATGACTATACGTTATGCAGTGTGCATGCCTGCCAATCTTTTGGGCTTCATGTCGTGCTGGTACGTGCAGCCAAACCACAATATGCAAGTAGTATTCGGTTTGGCCAGACTGTAAGACCCATAATCCACATACTCCACAACATAAAACAGTTTTTTATTTATTTTGTTATTTAACTCTTTTTCTTATATCATGCTTTGTTGTCGTTTTCATTTATACAAATACTCATGCATAAATTATGCGTTTGTATTTTGACTGCACGATGCTAATCGCAAATGCACACACGAGTGTGAGGGACTTTATGATTCATCAATTGACTATGCGCGAGTATAATGCATGCGGCTCATTCGTGTAACATTAAAACGCGACTCCAGCATATACATCATAATATTATGTGTCCAATTTATGCAGCGCGAGAAACAGCGTTAGCAAGAAATGCCTCGGTTGTTGACACTTTTCAGTTTCATTTTCCTTAGACACCGCGCATATTTCATAAACAAATAGTCGCGGCCGTTAAGAAATTAATAAAGGCGTCTTTAGACTTCTTGTGAGTAAAGATCTATAATATTATGTTTTATGAGTGTATCGTTTAATGGCACATATTTTGTGACAAGCTGAATCATAAATGTGGCAGCCCAAAAAATAGCTCAACTAGCACGAACCTATAATTTAGTACGGATTCAATTTGGGCCGCTGCTAAAGCGTGACGATTTTTTTGCGTTCATTTTAATGACATGCTTGCAGAGCTACATAATATGTGTGTTCAAAACTCACATCAGTTGGAGCTAAAACCTAATTTGTATTTCAATTATAATGTGGGGTAATGGCGCCCGGTTTGTGCAGAAAATTTATCCAAATGCATGTTTGGTTCATTTGTGTTTATACAAAATTTATTACACTATTGTTTATGTTCTTTTTTAATAAGTCAAAGTCATTAATGTGTGCGAGTAAGTTTAAGGTTTGTACGTGTTTTGTCTTAATGAATTCATTTTCGTACTTAAGCATTGAGCTTTAGGAAGAATGAGACCAAATGTTTGTTTGGAAAATTGCAGAAAAGTACTCGCGGTTTGTGCATTGAGCCCCCATTTTATGCATTAGCATTAAGGTACAATTCCATACAAAAAATGCACGACGTGCATTTTCATAATTAATAATACATACTGACCGTTTCTTTCATTAGCCTTATTTGTATATTCTGTCTTTGTTACTCTTAAGCTCTGTATAAAATTGTACCTTTAAGGTAAGATTCCATACAGGCACTCATTGATCCTTACACAAAAGGCAGGACGTGCTTGATAAATGCAGCGAATAATTAAGTGAAACAATTACGGCAGGTTTACAAAGCTATAATATGGGGATTGGCTAAAAATTGAGCCGAAGACAAACGAAAAAGTATGTGAAACACCTATGATAGAATGAGAGGTCCAATCGTACATGTTAGCGCCAACATTATAGCTTTGTAAACATTTGCAAACATAGCTTTATACGATTTTTCTAATGAGTGAGTTATATAAAAATGTTTAATTTACATAAATGTTTTAAAAAACATATTCATTCTAACTTTTCATAGCAAAAATATAATCTATAAATATTCATTATCCATAGAAAATAATAAATTAAAATTGTTATTTGACTTTTGTACTGAAAACAAATTAATTAACTCATTTTTTATGAATTTAATCATTCAATTTGTTTTATATTTGCTGTCTCCTACTTGAAATCTTCAATCTTTTGAGTTTTCAGAATTACATATATTCATGCAAAACTGTCAAATATTTCCACTTGAACTTTAACCATAAATGTGACAAAATATTAGTATGTAAACGTATAAATAAACTCAAAATTCTGGCAGTTGATATAATGCACGTGCTGCATTTCCATAGCGTTGTCCCTTTCTTTCATTGAATTTTCTTCTTTTTTTTATCCCTGTTACTCTGCATACTTGAATCAAGCACTGTATGGAATTGTACCTTAAATTCTTTTTTATTAATGCTTTTCTTAATGATATTTTTTTGCAACGTACAAGTATAAATAACGCCAATTATCATTTACATAAATTGAGATTGTAATTACAATAGAAATGAACTCATGTTTTAACAGCTATGTCACAAGTATTTTTCTTTAAGTAATTTGTCATGTTCTCTTTAAAGACAATAAACCGGTATGATGATTTTATCACTTCTTTTATGTCAAGACTTTTTGGTATTTACCAGTCCGTAGAAAATGGCATGACTTTATATTTAGGTCATTTAAAATCTTTAAAGTGTTCACACTGTTTGTGCTGAAATGCTTTATTGTTTTAAACCGATAGAACTGTTATGTTGAATAGTTTGTTTTCGATGTAAGCACATCGATTTAGTAATTCCTTTAAGTTGGCATTCCATGAAGCTCATTTATAACAGAATTTCTGTTCATGATTTTAGGGTGAGTTTCGTTCATGTTATTTGTAACTCAATCTTCTGTTTAGACAGGTAATCAATGAGCACATCAATCTACTTGTGTGTACATATTATGTTGTGTCGAATCACGTGTTGCTATTGTATACGAGGAATTGAAAAAGCCTACATTGAACAATCCCTTCACCATGTAATTAATTGTGTTTTGTTGTTTTTTTGAAAATTGGGCACGTTGACTAATTATGATCGTGCTTTAATTTAAGGTTTCATTAAAGGTGGCATTTTTTGTGTTATAAAGTTCGCTTTACTACCCTAATTTTTATAAATATTTGGCAATGTTATTTTGAAAGGTTAGGAATATCCTTATTAGGATTGTCATTTCAAAAGTATTTTAAGAACAAAGTTCATTCAGGCATTTTTTATTACCTTTAATTTAAATATTTCGTCGAGGTGAAGAGTGCTTTTTTTCAATCTACTTAAAAGCTTTTCTCCTTTTGTTGAAATGAAAACAATGTTATATAGGATTAATAAATTGAAGCACATCTGCGTTTTATCACTCGTGCAAGTTATTTGGGGGGAAATAGGCTTCAATGCCTTAGCAGACAAAGAACTGTGAAATTGAAAGTGAAACTTGGAAATGGAAGAGCAAAAACAATAATAATCACAAACGCAAGACGCTACAGCCTTTACAATTGATTTAAAAAAATGTACTTTTAAGGTATAAAAGATTTAAAATAATTTAAGAAATGAATTAAAATCAATTGTACATACGTTAAAGTTTAAATAAACTTAAATCTATCCTAATATGTTGACAATAATATTCTGAACACAATGCAATCAAGAAACTTTTCCAACTGAAAATCCAATTGAATTTTACTACCATTTCAATCATCTGTTGAAAAAGGACATTTTAAAAGTTATTTAACACGTACAACGGTATCTAATGTGTAAAGAAAGCAAAATAAAATACGAAATCAGTCCAAATAAATTGTATAAAGTTTTGGTGAAACGATACGTTTGAAAACTCACAATATAGCGCGCTCAAGGAACAAAGTCTGGAAGACTAAACATGGGAAAAACAAATCAAGTATTCAAGTCAGAGAAGTTGTAAAAGTTTGTACCTTAACAGGATGTGTTCAAACTTTGTTGAATGAATATAAAAAGTACATTGTAAAACATTGTAAGGCATGTGTATCGTTTTACAGGAGTCCCTAATTAATTATTTATCTTGTAAATTACGTTCAAATACATTTGAATTTAATTGTTAAGTGTGAGGACATTATTTATCCTCAGAAATATTAAATTATATTTGCTGCTGAATTGATTTTTGACTTTTCAAAAGTATGCTTTTGTATATTTTAAGTCCACATTTAATTAACTACGCAATTCCAGTCAGTTAAATTTATGTAAAAAAATATTAACATTTAACTTTTAAAATATGTTTATTAAACTTAAAGACACTTTGATTTGTAAAAATGAAACTCCCATAAAATCATCACAAAATTGTACGTTTTTTAATTAAAGTCGTTTTTAAATCTCCATGCATCGTGAGTGCCACCAATTTATAGACCCGATTTGACCGTTGACAAACTTTGCACTTTACCAATTTAACAACCATGCCGACACATCAGCGTGCTTCCCTTGCGCAATTTATCGTGCACACATTCTTACAAACATTCCGAATTTATTACACCGCTTTACCACAACTATGTAGCAGTCCCACCATTCCACGACATTACCACCACCAGCATTGAAGATTAATGTCTTCAAATCCGACGTGTGACAAACATATTTACAGCTCATTAATCAGTCGCTTGCTTCAATGCACCGCACGCATTTTTGTGCTTCAAAGACACACGCTTAAAATCAATAAACACCAAGTGAACAACTTTACAATAATTGCAAAATTGTGTGTGATTAAAGAGGTTGGAGTTTTCTTATTCCATAAAATAATTCTTCCCGTTGAAATCAAGTGGCATTCGATTAAACGACACCGCACAATCCACAAAACTCCTCCGTCCAAACTGCAAAATCCAGTTGACATCTTCATTTTACATATTTTATAGCGTAAAATCTTGTAAATTTACATAAATTCGAATGTAACGCCACGTTACGCAACTTTCAAAACTCAAAGTGTACGTAAAGATAATCAATTTAAATGGAGAGGCGGGCACGGGCAACCCATCATCCACCACCGCTGTAATATTATTGCTAAATGGAGCAAAACGTGTTGGCGTCTTTATGGGCCGTGTTTTTGAGACAAAGAACATAATACAAGCTTTAATTTGTGCGTAAATTGGGTGGCGTAATGCATGTAGCTATTATAGGGGGACATAGAGAAAGTGTGTGGGTTACATGAGTTGCTGCTTATGGGGAGGGTTGATTAGCATTTTAATTATACCCATTTATTTAAGCCGACTTTAACTGTATCATTACAATGCGTTATCTCTGTTTTTGCAGTCTATTGAACGCATCGCTGAAAAGAAGTCGGTGTTCCACAATGAGGAGGATGAGAACGATTATGATCCGGATGAGGAGGAGAGCAAATTTTGCACATTACCCAGGAGCCATAATGGATTTACAATTAGACAGGTGTGACTCATTTCATTTTGTAGATTAAATTGAAATTAATATTTGACTAATAAATTGATTTTGTTGTGTATTTTAGGCACGCTTCACCAAAGGTCCTGGCTTCAAGGGTCTAGGTTTTTCCATTGTTGGGGGTGTCGATTCGCCAAAGGGATCAATGGGAATTTATGTGAAAACTGTTTATGGTCATGGACAGGCAGCCGAAAAGGGGACACTTAAAGAAGGTAATTTTATTTAAAACTTTTTTAAAACATTTTTCAATAATATTTTTTTATTTCCTTAATTCAAGGAGATGAAATTTTATCCGTCAATGGAAAACCACTGCAAGGACAAACTCACAATGACGCCATAAATGTCTTTAAGTCAATCAAAACAGGAGATGTTGTCATTTTAATTGGACGGAGACTACCCAAAGTGATAAAATCTCCACCTCCTTCGGCTGCTTTGCCTTCCAACTAACTTCCTTCAATATGCAGCGATCATACAATTGGGGCAAAGATCCTCAGCGTATTCGAATGTACTGGTGCCAAAAATTTTTAGTTTACATCTTTTATAAATTAAATTTATCAACAACAAAAAAAACAAAATAATAATATTAATGAAAATTTTATGATACATTAAATAATAATTAATTCTTCATGAATAAAAATATTAATTATTAGATTTAAAACCGTGCTAAACCAAATAACGAAATCGGTCACAAACATGAATTAAACTTAATTTTATTGAAACAAAATTAATACATTAATTGAACCATTTTAATATACCAAAGTGAAAAGTCGAGCATACAAAATAATATTCATTCATAAAATCTTTTGAAATTTTATCGGTTAATTATTACATTACCCGTTATGTTATATCTAAATATTAAATAATAATTTATAAGCTTTGAATATTTCTATCTCGCGTATAATATAGCGAAAAGTTCAATATTTAAAATTCATTCATAAATATATAACTATTTAACACAATTTACATAAATCATTGCTTTTGTTCTTATACAAATATGAAATATATGTAGTTTAAAAAAATTAATTCTGGATATTTATTATTGGGAGTTGTTTTAATTATTATTTTATTGTTGAAGATTACGACACCCAGTTCACATTAAAATTTACTTTCCGAAAGGTTCCAACAGGTAAAAATAAATAAACTCCCCTGTTTATTTTTATTTAGGATCATCTGAAATAAATTTTAAGACCAGAAATGATTTAGTCAACTTTATTCAGCAACATTGTGGCAATATCGATGACAAATTTAATGATTTGAAAGAAATGTTAATGGGGCCAGTTTTTCAATTGAGCAGATTGGCGACATCAAGAAAAATCTTAAACAATTCACACGCTTTTTCAAAAGGAAATTTGTGTTTTCGACATGAATTAAAGAATGGAGATGACATTAAACATCTAACTACAATCGCTTGGGGATTCAAGGATAACGATCACAGGTTTGCTCGTGTATATCAAAAACATCTGTGATCATTACCCTTGAAGCTGCAGAAGGACAGATAATACTGTTATTCCAACTACATTACAGTTACATCAACCACTGTAGAAATCAGGCTTCAAGATTTATTGGGCCACACTGTTTCAATTTTAAAAAAAGGACAAAAATCCAGTTTAGATGATTGTAATGTTAACCATCCTCCTTTATTGCCATCACATCTTGTATTAAAAACCCTAAGCAATAAAGTTTACAATTGAAATGTTAATTGCAGAAAATTTAAAGGATCAAGAACAATAAAATTGAAATTAATGAGTAATTAATTTGGGTAATAAGATAGTCATTAGGGGACAGGTAATTTTTCTATTATTACTCTTTCTTTCCTTTCAGTTTGGAAGGGAATATTACAGATTAAAAGAGATTGTAAATAAAACAAAGTATAGATTTCTCCATTAGTTTAATTAATTTACGCTTCAGTTTTACAATAATATTTTCAAATAAATCTGAAAATCAGATAAAAATTAAAATTAATGTTTTATATTAAATTCCTCAATCAACTGCGATGTTTCTTGTGTAAATATTCCAGTCATGATTCTCCTGAAAACTGGGCATTGAAAAATAAAGTGAGTCAATTTCATTTTAAATTCAATAAATTAATATTAAATATGAAAATTAGATTTATTTAATTACCCTGCATGATTTCTATTATTCAAAATTATTTAAACAACAATTTACGGACTCTTTTATTTTCATTTCCAAAATAATTGCTATTTTGATAAACGAGGGATTACTGCACGAATAAATTTCCCAGGGCAATAAATTTTTATGAATATATATAAAATTTAACCGGTCATAAAATATATAATTCTAATCGATTCTTGGTGTCATATATTTTGTTTCATTCGCTCCGGCATAAAACTTTGACATTTTGATCATTTAGCTGCAACGCACCCACGAATATTATTTAATTGTTTCCAGCAATTTTATTACTATAGAAATTGGTAAATATTTAGTAAACAACTTAAAGTTTACACTTTACCTAGTTTACTTCCTAACTCTCAACTCTACAGTTCGCATTCCACATTAGTCAATCGAGGAGTAAAGACCTTATTACAGCAAGTTGTCACTTATACGAATTACGTGTTAGTACTTATTATTTTAAAAAAAATTGTGTTTTAAATTTGTAAATTAACAGTGTTGTTACATTTAAAATCAATAAATAATTACCGTATCCTCAAATAAAAGTACAGAGATGCCACTTCCAAAAGCATTACTACAACGTCTGGCCAAACGCGGTTTAATAGACAAAAATGCAAAAAAGAGAAGTAAGTTTTACAACAAAAAGTTTATTAATAAACATATTTTAATAATTTCTTTTCCTAATTCCATTTCAGCCAGGGAACCAAATCCAAGCGAGGAAATTATCGCAGAAGACTATGACGAAATGGAGGAGCCATTTCAGTACGACTACGAACCGGTGAAAAAACCACGTGAAAATTTCTGGAGTGAACGTTTGAAGCGTCGCATCACCGAGGGCAGCAATGCTGGCTCACAAGGCTGTCCCAACAAGTACAACATCTATCACAAATGCACACTGTACTGTGCTAATACATGGGGCGATGGCAAAAAAGACCCCGAACGGGAGTACATGAAACGCAGGGCACGTCTCTTGAAGCGACATCCATTACCCAAAGACTGGAATGAAGTGTATGATAATGGGTGTGGTGTTTTCTACTATTGGAATAGTGTTGATGATACAGTTTCATGGTTGCCGCCAAGTCATCCCAATGCCGTTGTTTCAAAGAGTGCAGCAACATTGCGTCGCGAATTGGAAGCCACACTACCCGATTTGGATTTGGATGCCGATGACAATTCGAATGATTCTGGGAAATTTGAGTTGGCACAAGTGACACCGGTGGAGATTGTGAAGCCTTCTTATCCGCCGATAAAAAAACCAAAAAGTCGTGACTTGGAAAAAGCGCTTCGCAGTAAATCGGAGCGTAAACAGTTGGCTGATGCAAGACGTGAGGGCGCTGCATTAGATCCCATGGATCCGGCTAGTTATTCCGATATACCAAGGGGATCGTGGTCAGCCGGTTTGCAGCTGGAAAACACTAAAACTGGTGTCGATTCAACGGTGACTGGTGCTTTGTTTCAAATGAGACCGTATCCAAGTCCAGGAGAGATTTTAAAAGCTAATGCTAAGGGAGCAGAGAAGCATAGCAGCGCTAGCAGTGGAGATGAGAATTCGAATTAAATTTAACATGGAAGTGTTGAACCAAATGACATGGAATTGGAGTATATATAGTGATTAAAAATTGCAATTAATTTTAATATTAAATAAACATGCTTTCTGTGTAAATTACATTTTGTTTAAAGTTGTATGATTCAATAATTAATTGTATGCATAATGAGATGTTAATATATCTTGTTAAGATATCAATCATAAATTAACGTACACGAATAATCATTGTCATTTGTGAACCAAAATTCTTTTCCTTCCAAATATATTTATTCAAAAGATAAATGGTCTAAATTTAAAATAAAATGTCAATAAGAAATTTAAATAAAATATTTAATAATTCTTTTAAAATGTATTCAAAACAATTTTAAGCAATTAAGTGCAAAGTAGAAATAATTTATAAAATACTATAAATAAATATTTTTAATCGTATTCATGTTCGCTGCAGTATTTTTTTTTTCAAAAGTATTAAAACTCATCGACTTTCTACTTTAGCACATATCACCATCTCCCTCCGCTCTCGTCTCGCCGCTCGCGTCCAATTTCCAAAAGCCGCAAGTTCAGCGTTCTGGAAAGTGGAAGAGACGAGGAGTTACTTCAAAATTTTCTTTCTTGTTGGTTTGAATTAGTTGTAAGCTGAATTGCAGGTTTTCATTTAATTCATATAAAGATTTTATTTATATTTATTTACCAAAAGAATTGTGTTGCATTGTGTTTAAATCAAAGGTTCAAAAGGTAAGAAAATCATTATATTCGTGTCATGAAATGTAAAGTAAATGTGGTGAAAACTCAAATTTCAATCGAGCTCTGTGTTCAATGGCTGTCATTTTGAAAGTTTTGTTGTGAAAATACTGTCATTTGGATGAAACCGTGATACCTGTAAAGTAAATTAAAATTTTTAGTAATTATGTTTTTCCAAAGTACGATCATAATGTTGACTTCTTTTTTTGTTAAACAGAAGTAACACAAGAAGTGTCCCACATAAGAGCAAAGTCATTGTGGAAGCACGCCTTCAACGGGTGATTCTTTCAATCATCCAACTGGTTCGATAAAAAACGAACATACGCAGAAAGTAGTGCTGACCGAATTTCTCCCCATCCACATCGATCCAGACAGGAATTACAATTATTGAATAAAGCCCATGAGTAGTATTAGAACGGCAGCGGACAGAGATCGCATCACTGTCAAGATTCATAATATGAAACGTAGCGCATCGCGCGAATCACCACCACCGCCCAGAACAAAACGTAATCGCAGCAGCATGGGTCGCTATGACGACAGTTCAGATGAGCGTGCCACACCCGAACGTATGCGTCGTCGTGTGCCAGCCCGTTCCCCAAGTCCTCGTGTCCGTTACGCACCCTCGCCTCATCGCGAGGAATACTCCCGTATGCCTCGTGAAGTGCCCCCAGAGCGCTCGTCGTACAAGGTGTTGTGTGTGAGTGCATTGCACCCAAAAGCATCCGAGGATTTCATTAAGGAGACCCTTTATCGAGAGTACAAGAAATTTGGCGATTGCTCGGTTCGCGTTGCTCACGATTTGGACGAGCGTGTGGCGTACGTTTGCTTCCGTCAGTCAGATGATGCACGCGAGGCGAAGCATATAAAGCCGCGTGTAATGTTGTACGATAAGGTGGCGCTAGTAGAGCCTGTGCTTGAGACAATGCGTCCCGAGTATCGTGTACGTCCGCGACCCATAACACCCGAATATGAGCGTCATCATTATTATCCGCACTCACCGGGTCCTGAGGCTAGACGTCGTCCAGTCATGGATCCGTACGATCGCTATGGGCCTCCACCGGGTGCAATGCATCACCCACGAGAATTCCGACCGGTTGCTCATCATGAGTACATGCCCCGTGGTCCACCAATGCATCATGTACCACCCCATATGCATGCACCACCTCATCATCACTATCCACCACGTCATATGGTACCGCGTCCACCTCACGGAGGCGGCGGTGGTGGTAGTGGAGGAGCTCCTGGGGGCATTGCACCATATGACAGCAAAAAGGATAAGTTCCCGAATTATTTGCATCATGTGCAACCAGAAGAAGATCCACTTGCAACACGAACATTGTTTGCTGGTAATTTGGAAATAAATCTTTCCGATGAGGAGTTGCGCCGCATCTTTGCCAAGTATGGCATTGTTGAAGATATTGACATAAAGCGTCCACCACCTGGCACCGGCAATGCATTTGCCTTCGTGCGCTTCCAAAATCTTGATATGGCACATCGTGCTAAAGTGGAACTCTCCGGCCAGTACATTGGTAAATTTCAATGCAAAATTGGTTATGGCAAGGCTACACCAACCACCCGCATTTGGGTTGGTGGGCTAGGTGCTTGGACATCAGTGACGCAGTTGGAGCGTGAATTTGATCGCTTTGGTGCTATCAAAAAGATTGAATACCAGAAAGGCGAAACAAGTGCATACATTTTATATGAGTCAATTGAAGCAGCCCAAGCAGCCGTAAAGGAGATGCGTGGATTTGCTCTGGGTGGACCTGACCGTCGTTTGCGTTTAGATTTCTCTGACATTGCACCAGGTGGTGCGGCATCTTTCCGCGCAAAACCTGGAGGAGGAAGTGGTCCCCCGGGTACATATGAAGAAGGGGGTGAATATCGTCGTCCCGAGTATGACTATCATGAACCCAGTATGGTACCACACTATGAGGATCCGTACACATACACTCGTGGTGGATATCGTGGGCGTG
Source organism: Sylvicola cinctus (assembly GCA_963854165.1). NCBI lineage: Eukaryota > Metazoa > Arthropoda > Insecta > Diptera > Anisopodidae > Sylvicola > Sylvicola cinctus. The sequence continues at coordinate 60,896,129 of OY974082.1, read as the reverse complement.
GACGTGGTCGTGGCTCTTATCGTGGTGGCTATCATCACGAGCCACATCGTCCACCACCAGGTGACGATGATTGGCGTCGACCACCAGGGGACATGGAATACCAGCCACATAAAAGGCGCTCTATTCCACGTGATGTGCCAAATACCGATCGCTCACGCTCACGTTCACCACGTCGTCGCAGCCCCGACTCTGATTCCGATTCTTCGTCCAGGCGTGCCGGTCAGTTCAGTTCGGCTCGTACATTACCAGAGTTAGCGCGCAAATGCACTACCTTGTGGCAGGGGGCATTGGTTCTTAAGAGCTCGTTGTTCCCAGCCAAATTCCATTTTACTGCTGGTGACACGGAAATTGTTGAAGGCTTGATGAAGGATGAGGATGGTAAACACAATTTGCGTATTACACAGCGTTTGCGCTTAGATCAGCCTAAACTGGATGATGTACAGAAGCGAATCTCCACCTCTACTTCACATGCAATTTTCTTTGGGCTGGCAGGTTCAACGTCCGCTGTTCATACCGATGATGCTGGTGTACAAACCAGACCATTGCGTAATTTGGTTTCGTATTTGAAGCAAAAAGAATCGGCTGGTGTCATATCGCTGCTGAACAAAGAAACAGAGGCCACTGGTGTGTTGTACGCATTCCCACCCTGTGAGTTCTCCTCCGAGCTGATTAAACGCTCCTGCCATGGGCTTACAGAGGAGGCACTGAAGGAAGATCATTTGATTATTGTGGTGGTCCGTGGTGGTGCTGCTTAAAAGGTGTTTTTTTTTTTTTGATAAATCATTTTTTATTTATGTTCTTTTCTAATGCGAGCTTTTAAGCAATATAATTCATATTATTTGACATACAATTCAAGAGGTAATAGGATATCTTGATATAAAAATTAAATTAATCCGACAATGTCTAACTAATAATCATAAATATTAAATACATAACAATTATTTATAAGGAAGATAACTTCAGCGCAAGGAAAGCGATATAATACTTTGTACTCGAGGGGTACAGTCTAATAATTGCAATGTGATCGCGGTAAGAGTAACCTTTTTGTTTTGCTTTAACCGGTGTCAAAATGAGATTAATTTAAAAAAAATTAAAAGTTGAAAGTTGGAACCTGATTACAAACATTACACGTGGCACGAGTACAAAGTAAAAATGTAATAAAATCATCAATGTTAAACTTTTTAAAGTAACCTTTAAAGCTCTTGGTATGCGCTTGAGGTATTTAAAAATCTTTGTAATTATAAATACACAATTCAATTTTAACCTACCTAAGTAGCTGCAAAAGAACAACATAAACACTACACAAATAATTCATGTGCAATTTTAACAAACACAAAACATGTTTCACATTCACATTTTCATTAAAATAACAAAAAAAATGTAAAAACAATTGAATATCTGAATTTCAGATTGTGTGTAAATTTTAAGGTGTTCGAACGGAGTGTAGTTGTTATAATTAATGTGTTCTATTAGGAGGTATTTAATGAGTGGTTCAGTTTATATTTGATAAACTTTTATGTTTCTTAACATAAAAATAGAAATATTCATATATTATGTAAAATGAAAAAAAAATCTTAGTGGTCATATCCAAATTGCTATAAATCATTACAGATTCAATCAATTAAAGTTATTTCAACAAGTTAATGTCAGTTAATAATGTGTGGTGGGAGACATTTAAGTAAGGGCATGACAAGTCAGTGAATTCGTGATTTCAATCGATATAACTAAACTGCAGATTTTAATTTATTTTAAATTTTTGTGAATGTTAATTAAATATTGTGATCACATTAGTTTAACTACAGTGTACTCATGCTATGTTAATTGTGTGTGAAGTTATAAGTTTTCATCTTCTACTGTGGTATGATCAAAGTAATAAGTTTGGTTGTGCAAATTGTGCAGAAAAAATGAGAATGTGGTGAAAAAGTTAATTGTAATCTATGTAGTTTCGTCCTCGACTCCCACCACCATGCGAGTAACAAATTGGACACTAAAATTTTCATATTTTATAACATAATCTTTCAATTTTCACCCTGTGTTTTTTGTGGTAATCTAGTTCCACGAATTTTCCAGTATCAACATAATCGAAAAGATTTCATTTCAATAACGTACATATTTAAAAATTGCATTTATAATAACACTTGTGTTTTTGATGTTATAAAAATACATAAAATTTGTATTTAAAAAAAAATGTGTGCATAAAATGTTTTACAAAACTCAACATGTCTCTTCATAATATTAATAAATACAAATAAAACCGCAAAAAGTTTACGCAGTGCATAACATCATTATTTCTAAAGTTTATAACAGATATAAGTTTCAACAGATACAGGTGGCTTTGTTCTTCAGTTCTATTCATAAGTTTGTGATTTACGGAAGTATATTGGTGAAGTCGTGTTAAAGTTTTTGAGTTTTTTGTCAGTTTTTATCAGCTTATTTATAAGATGATACTCCATAGGATAAAACCGGTACCTCTGTGATGTTCTACGATGGTTTTGTAAGTGGTTCTGTTTTTTGTGGTTTCAGTGAGATTTACAGGTGAATTTCTCTATTAAAGAATAAAGTGGATGATGGAATTGGAATCTTATTGTGATGTTCTTAAAGTTTGGTTTTCAGTGCTCGTAAGTTAAAGAAAGTGATGGTAAGAAATATGGTTGTGTTTTCTCAGTGAGTTGAATCTCTCAATGTTGCGTTTATATTTGTTTTAATTATTGTTTGTAATTTAAACATTATGCTGATCTAATAAGTATGTACATCAAAATATTTGTTGGCAACTAAATATAAGAGTAAAGGTGAAAGAAAATCAACGAATATGTGTAAAATTGGACTTTTTTTTACCAGAAACATCAGGATCAGATTAAAAAAACAAAAAAAAAAACTTAAAAAAAATAATGTAAAAAGTATAAAAAAACGGGAGAAATGTTCACTATTACTTAAAAATTAAATTATTTTTCATCGTTTTTTCTCATATACTTTTTGCTTTTAAACTTTACAACTCATCGATATTCTACTTTATATAGCATAGCTTTCTCCCTCGCACTTGCAGAGTGCAGAGTGCGGAAGCAGCAACTGCAAGGCGCAGCCGCGCAAGCAATCAAGTTCTCGCCTCTCGGCGGCCATTCCGAATTCTGGAAATGACAAATCACTTCAAAATTTTCTTTCTTGTTGAGTGGAGCTGTTTATAGATAATTTTTGTTTTAATCACTTAAATTTAATTTCCAAAAGAGGTGTGTTGTGTTTAAATCAACGGTTTAAATGGTGAGAAAAAAATTTTGATTGAGTAGTGAATTATAGTCTTAATTAAAGTTTTAAAAAGTTCGAGAAAGTTTTTTTTTCATTTAAAGTGAGCTCGTGTGCGGCCATTTTTGTTTCAATGAATGCATATTGAATTATCAAAGGCGCGGAATTAAAGTGATATTTTTATAAAAAAATGTGGTTCTTGTTCATTTGTGATTTCCCGTTTTAACTAAATTTAAATTTTATCTCAGTTTAATTTGACAATTTATTTTAAAATGTGTCTTAGTTGCAAGTGATGTCGGTGCATTATAATATTTTATTAATTATTAGGTGATCATTTAAAGCATCTATATATGAACATATGTTTAAACGCAATTTATTTTCTTAATAAAGTGCACTTTAAATATAAATATAAGTAATTTTTTAAATACTCACAATTAAATGAAAATAGAAATGATTTTTTTTTATGAAAAACAAGATGGCGGAGTGGTTTTCACGAAGTGGGTCGATAAATTTTACTCTCCTTGTGACGCACTTCGTTTTGTTTTGGTAACAGGAGAAGTTATTCAAACAAAATGTCGGCCCATTCTATTGAGACATTTTGATTGTTTTTTTAATATTGTGAAATTTACGCATTTTTTATTTGGATTTAACTGTAGTGTTAAAAAAGTGGGTGGACTCTTTTCTGTTCTGCATTCAAAGAAATTTGGAACTTTTTTTTTTTGACCTCTTTAAGTGCATGTGCAAATGTTTTAAAAGTTTATTGATGAAAATGAGAAAATGTGTATTCTTCCTAAGTATGATCTCGATTTAAGGTTTTGTTACTATTCTAATTTGCATATGACTATTTTTTCAACAGGAATAACACAACAAGTGTTCTAGCTAAGAGCAAAGTCATTGCAACAGCACGCCTTGGCGGGTGATCCAACTGGTTCCACAAAAACGAACGTGCGCAAGAAATTAGTGCCGGCCTCGCATACAATCGAATTTCTCTTCATCTAGATCGACCCAAACCGGAATTAAAATTATTGAATAAAGCCCATGAGTAGTATTAGAGCGGCGGCGGAGAGAGATCGCATCACTGTCAAGATTCATAATATGAAACGTAGCGCATCGCGCGAATCACCACCACCGCCAAGAACAAAACGTAATCGCAGCAGCATGGGTCGTTATGACGACAGTTCAGATGAGCGTGCCACACCGGAACGTATGCGTCGCCGTGTGCCAGCACGTTCTCCAAGTCCTCGTGCTCGGTACGCTCCCTCACCTCATCGCGAGGAGTATTCACGAATGCCACGTGAAATGCCCCCAGAGCGGTCCTCGTACAAGGTATTATGTGTGAGTGCATTGCATCCAAAAGCCTCCGAGGACTTCATTAAGGAGACCCTTTACCGGGAGTACAAGAAATTTGGCGATTGCTCGGTTCGCATCGCTCACGATTTAGACGAACGTGTGGCGTACGTTTGCTTCCGTCAGTCTGATGATGCACGCGAGGCGAAGCACGCAAAGCCGCGTGTTATGTTGTACGACAAGGTTGCTCTAGTGGAGCCCGTGTTGGAGTCAATGCGCCCGGAGTATCGTGCACGTCCGCGTTCTATCAGTCCGGAATATGAGCGTCATCATTATTATCCGCACTCACCGGGTCCTGAGGCTAGACGTCGTCCAGTTATGGATCCGTACGATCGCTATGGGCCTCCACCGGGTGCAATGCATCACCCACGAGAATTTCGTCCGGTAGTGCATCATGAATACATGCCTCGTGGCCCACCAATGCATCATGTGCCACCCCATATGCATGCACCACCTCATCATCACTATCCACCACGTCACATGGTGCCGCGTCCACCACATGGTGGTGGTGGTGGTGGAGGAGGAGGAGGTGGCGGCGGTGGTGGTAGTAGTGGTGGTGGTCCTGGAGGGATTCCACCACATGACAGCAAAAAGGATAAGTTCCCGAATTATTTGCATCATGTGCAACCAGAAGAAGATCCACTTGCAACACGAACATTGTTTGCTGGCAATTTGGAAATAAACATTTCTGATGAAGAGTTGCGGCGCATTTTCGGCAAGTACGGCATTGTCGAGGATATTGACATAAAGCGTCCACCACCTGGCACCGGCAATGCATTTGCCTTCGTGCGTTTCCAAAATCTTGATATGGCACATCGTGCTAAAGTGGAACTCTCCGGCCAGTACATTGGTAAATTTCAATGCAAAATTGGTTATGGTAAGGCTACACCAACCACTCGCATTTGGGTTGGTGGGCTAGGTGCTTGGACATCAGTGACGCAGTTGGAGCGTGAATTTGATCGCTTTGGTGCTATCAAAAAGATTGAATACCAGAAAGGCGATACAAGTGCATACATTTTGTATGAGTCAATTGAAGCAGCTCAGGCAGCCGTAAAGGAGATGCGTGGATTTGCACTGGGTGGACCTGAACGTCGTTTGCGTTTAGATTTCTCTGACATTGCACCAGGGGGCGCGGCTCCTTTCCGCGCAAAACCTGGAGGAGGTAGTGGTCCTCCTGGTACGTACGAAGAAGGAGGTGAATATCGTCGTCCCGAGTATGATTATCATGAACCCAGTATGGCACCACACTATGAGGATCCGTACACATACACCCGTGGTGGATATCGTGGGCGTGGACGTGGTCGTGGCTCTTATCGTGGTGGCTATCATCACGAGCCACATCGTCCACCACCAGGTGACGAGGAATGGCGTCGACCACCAGCTGACATGGAATACGAGCCACATAAGAGACGCTCTGTTTCACGTGATGTGCCGAATGCAGATCGATCACGCTCACGGTCACCACGTCGTCGCAGCCCCGACTCCGATTCTGACTCTTCATCCAGGCGTACGGGTCTGTTGAGTGCGGCACGTACATTGCCAGAAGTTGCACGCAAATGCACCACCTTGTGGCAGGGAGCGTTAATTCTTAAAAGCTCGTTGTTTCCAGCCAAATTTCATTTAACAGATGGTGATACGGAAATTGTTGAAGGTCTGATGAAGGATGAGGATGGAAAACATCATTTGCGTATCACACAGCGTTTGCGTTTGGATCAGCCCAAATTGGATGACGTGCAGAAGCGAATTTCTTCCTCGTCGTCACATGCTATATTTTTGGGTCTGGCAGGTTCAACGTCAACTGTTCAAACTGATGATGCCGGTGTGCAAACAAGACCGTTGCGTAATTTGGTTTCGTATTTGAAGCAAAAAGAAGCAGCTGGCGTTATATCGCTGCTGAACAAAGAGACAGAGGCCACTGGTGTGTTGTACGCATTCCCACCCTGTGAGTTCTCCTCGGAGCTGATTAAACGCTCCTGCAGTGGGCTTACGGAAGAGGGGCTGAAAGAAGATCATTTAGTTATTGTGGTCGTCCGCGGGGGTGCTGCTTAGAGAGTTTGTTTTTTGTGGTAATTTTTTAAATTTTGGTTTGACGCATTTTTATTTATTTGTAATTTTTTTTTAATTTTTGTTAACAGACGAATTACCTGTATGGATTATTTTGGACCGTATGGAAAGGTATTAATCGTATATCGAGAGATTCTTAGTAATTTTTTATAATTTTTAACATACAAAATATTAAATATAAGAAGAAAAAATGTAAAAAAAACGTCAATGATGTTAAATTCAATTCCGCATACCTCTAAACACAATGATTAACTTAAAAGCAATAGTTGTGAGCTTGTGATTTTTAAAAGTAGCTCTTCTTAGATAAATTTAATATTGTACGTACCTAAATAATAATTTAAAAAAAAAACAAAAACATTGCATTGCTGCAAATTAAAAAAAAATTGATTCATAAATTCACATTTTCATTATAATAACGGAAAATATTAAATCAATTCATTTCAGTTTGTGCGAAAATTTAAAAGTTGTTTTGGTGTTCAAACGGAGTGTAGTTATTAATCTGTGTACGATTAAAAGTTACTTAGTGGTTCAGTTTTTTATTGGATATTTTTTTAGGCTTCTTAACATAATGCTAGTAAATATTATGTAACTTTAATAAAAAAAAAGTCATGGAACAAATTAGTGGTGAAATGCAGAATGCCAGAAATCAAAGTGTGGTGGGAAACTGTAAATTGTGAATTTAAATAAGTGGCCAGAATGTAGTTCAAACTTAAGCCACAAATTAATTAATTTATAGTTTTTTTTTAATTTGTTATAAAATATTTACATGACAAGTCAGTGAATCTAAAGTTGTGCTCCGATTCAATACTATTTTCATATGTTTTTCAATATTTCATTTGGTTTTGAAGATTCAACTTTTCAAACGATTGATATTTGTGAAAATCTATTCATTTTGTGACCACTAGTGTACTCTAATGTTGGGCCAATTGTTTGTGAAGTTATAAGTTTCTATCTTCAACTGTGGTATGATCGAAGTAATAAGTTTGGATGTGCAAATTGTGCAAAAAATGAGAATGTGGTGAAAAAGTTAATTGTAATCTATGTAGTTTCCCCCTCAACTCCCACCACCATGGGAGTAACCGCCTGAATACGATGTAGCCTTTGTTTGGAACTGCCATGTTTACATAGCATTTTTCTTATTTAATTAATCTTACAATTGCTACCCTGTGTTTTGGGTCCATCTCGTTCTACAAATTTTTCTCTAAAGTAGCTAAATAATCGAATTGACTTTATTATTAAAAAATGAGCAAAAAAAAAATTTCTTGAAACTGCAATTGCGATTGAACAACAATCCTGTGTTCTTGATATATAAAGTAAATTAGTTGAAATTTGTATTGAAAATGTGGTTCATGTGTTTTACAAAAATCAGCATGTTTTCTTCACAATAATAATAAATAACAATAAAAACGCGAATGATGGTGGTTTGTTTCAGTTTGACCACAGTGTTAAATAAAATGTTTATAAGTTTTAACAGGTGCTTTGATTCAACGACTCTGTTCTTTAAGTTGTATTCCTAAGTTAGTGATGTTTGGAAGTTTCTTGGTGACCTAGACTTGATGTGCAAATGACTTATGTGGATGCTGGTCAGTTTTGTGAATTGTTTATAAGTTTTAGTTAGCATTGTCGTCTCTTTATGAGATAATACTCCATCGAATTAAACTGGTACCTCTGTGATGTTCTACGATGGTTTTGTAAGTGGTTCTGTTTTTTGTGGGTTCAGTGAGATTTACAGGTGAATAAGTTCTGTTAAAGTGGATGATGGAATTGGAATCTTGTTGTGCCGTTGTTGCTACATTGTTGGTTTTCAGTGATTGTAAGTTCTAAGTTGGTTTTCAGTGGTTGTAAGTTATAAGAAAGTGATGGTAAGAAATATGGTGTAGTTCTTTTTTTTTAAACAGTGATCATTGTGAGGTGCATTTAGGAATTCAACAGAAGGTGCAATGTGTTTTTGAGGTCTTCAGTGGTTCCATTTTTTGGAAAGAATTTTTGAACAGAAAATGAGTTTATTGAACATTTGTATTTCAGATTAAAGTGTTTTGAAATGTTTTTGTAAGATCCTAAAATTGAGAGTTTCTTTTCATATAGTGAAGTTTTTAGTGTAAAAACAAGTGGAATATTGCAAATAGAAGTTTTCCAAAAACAGCAAGGATAACTTAATTTTGAACATAAGGATATAAAAACCATACAAAAAGACGCCCGGAAGGAAGAGCAACATATGTCATAATACTTTGTGAATTAACAAATATTCTAACTTATCAAAGACCCAAAAAATTACCTTATAATAAGCTTCTCTAAAAATAACAAAAATACAACATGGAATTATTGTATGGGCTTTGCAGAGACTTTTTTCCAAAAATTAGATGAGGTTAAAATTAAATTTCTTGATAAAACAGATCAAAATTGATCAATTTAAATTCATAATTTATTTAACATTGAAAAAATAGTTATGCTGTATATGCCCCTGAAATATTTAACGAATTGTTCATCCTCATGGGGCTGTTGAGACAGCATTTTTATTGTCTTAAAATTTGTGAGATATTACCAAGTATCATAGAATTTTTTTTTCTGACGTCACGCGATACTAAGTAAAGTAGCTTTATGCTCGTTATGGGGTAGAATTATTTACACAAAATCCGTGTGAACTTGAAATAAACACATTCGTTTAACATAACGGAGAGTTGTATTCATGTAAAGTATGAAAAAAGTTGGTATAAATTAATTATTTTCAGGAATGTGAAAATCCAATTCCTGGATTTTCAATGCACAAAAATGGCGTATATATTAAAAATATGACCACATTTTAATGTTATGTTCAGAATCTTGACGTAAGATTCTGATGATGCTTGTTTCCAGGTTATTTTCCCACAGCATTTTTATTTCAGAATTCAACGGTTAGATTGAAGCGTAAAGTTGTTTTACTCCGTAGGAAATAAATTGTAAAATTGTAAAATATATTTAACAAATATTAAACATTTTAATGTTCAGTTGTGTTCAATATGCTGATATGAAAGGGGGTGGGGTTTCGGCGTAGATTCGTAGTTCTTCATCTTCATTACAACACTGAAAATAGAAAAAGTTTTTTATTATTTACTTCAGTCAAAAATTAATGTTAATAAAAGCAATGCTAAGAATTTAAAATGGGATAGTTGTCAGCTTTAAATAATCCTTCTACCTAAATGTATTTAGAAAAAAAATTCAGATATTCAGATTCATACTCTCTTTTTATTTAAATTCAATACTTATACTTTTAAACAAAAATACATTAAATTGCTATTTTAGACAATTTCATCTTCAACGATTCAAATTGCGACTATCAATTTTATATAATGATATTTCGAACTGATGAGTGCTTTACTGTCTAGTAGTAAGAAAAGAGGCTGACGATATTTTGATAAACATAGATTTCAGTTAATAAAATAAATAGAAAATATTGTAATTCGATTGCCATTTAAGAAATGATTTTAAAACAAAGAAATTAAATTAAAGAATATTTTTTCAAATTTTGCGTGAATGTATTTTATAAGTCGAATAATTTGTAAATATTTTTTCTATAATATTTGCAAATTGAATGCTATTAAAATGAACTCACATCTCTTAATTACATTGATAAGTCAACATTAAGTTTGATTAGCTGAATGCCTTTACATATTTTCATTAAAATGCATTCTTACTCAAGAATCAGGACGACAATAATTATGACGAATATAAAATAAAATTTATGCGGTTCTTGAAAATGTACATTTACATTACACATTTAATTAATTTTGTTTACAGTAAGTGGTTGATCTTTTTAAAGTAACTTCACTTAATATTTAATTACTATTCATTAAGGCAACCGTTTGTGTTTTCTAGGAGTACATCTTGGCTATACACAGTCAACTTTATACAATATAAAGACTTAAATATACATTTTATTTGTTATAACAGTTAATAAATGTCAACCGTTATTGCTTTAACGAATTTATGCTTTTAAAACATCAACAAAATCATAACATTTATGTAATTGCTTAAAATTTAGCTAAAAGATTGTTTTAAAGTACATACATAGTCAATTAAGCGAATTGCAGCTTAAGCCTCAGTACATAAATAGTATTTGACGACAACATGTTAAAACTTTTATTGAAATTAAAATCGTTTTTAATGAGTATTTATTACAAATAATAATTTTAGAAATTTAATTTCAATATTTAAAAAATTCATAACTCATTATGATTGATTTAATGACTCGTAAGAAAATTTGTTTTCTAGACAATTAACATTTATCTAATTTAATAATGAAGTGCAATTTTCAGAGACATGAAAAGTCATAAAAATGAAAACATATTACAGATTAATTTCAAGATGAGTAAACAATACACAAATTTTTATGGGTTCTTGCTACTTTTTAATTAATTTATGTTTATTATTATTGCACTTTTATTTGAGTTCCTTGTAGTTTAAGTTAGATTGTACATTTTAAGGCCACACAGATACGACACACTAATAATCTAAGGCCTAAGCAATTAAGGAACTCATCGTCAATAAATGAATTTACAAGAATAAAGAACAAAAACTCATATTTAACATAATTTAACGACACTTTACATTAGTTAACCATTAATGTTACAATGATTTGATCAGAAATAAATTTAAAACAAAAATTGCGATTTACTTAAATTGCACAAATTACAATTAAACAATTATTTTATCTACGAAATTTCACTTTATGAGTGTGTATGTTGTCGTCTTTATCTTAACATCAAATATTCTGCCTTTTTGCGTCCCTATCTTTATAAATTTACTTTAAAATTGCAACCTGTACAAGCCATACAAACACATAAATATCTTTAAAAGGCGTCTGACGGTAAAATTTCATTAAACATAAACACTTAGGTAAAATACATATTCTCAGTTCATAACATACAGCAACATGTGAGTGACAACAGTTTTAAAATTTAAATGTACAACATTCTTTAGTTAATTGCTACGAACAACAGCTTTGCTCTCTACCAAATTGCGCTTTACAAAAATATGCAAATTTTCTAATACCAAGTTTAGCTTAAAAGCGTCAAACTTTTGTTTTAATTAAATCTCGCCATATCGCTTATCTTTTGATTAATCTTCTTAAGTTTAAATATAACATATAAAATCTATTATACACATTGTATGCATTTAAATAAAATGTCTTAAAATACAAGTAATATTCTTTCAAGTATTACAACAGTTATAAATGTAGTCAGACTTTGGAGATTTGTTAACTTTCGCGTTTTGGTACCTTGGAATGAAAACACCGTGGCAACGGGAGTGGCCACTCGTATTGGCGAGGCAGCGGACCACGAACATTCTTCTCAAAGTATCGAAAATATGCATACCACCATTCGCGCGCCAAATAGTTGTTTGTGCTGGGTTGCTGTGAAAACAATCAAAACATTAATTTGTTATTTGTTAAGAGTCATTTTAAAACAGTTTAAGTATTTAAAAAAAGAATCATTCATTTATTATGTTAAAAGAATTATAGAAAAATACAGATTACGCATGTTAGAAATTTTTTTATGACGTCACGCGATACTTAAGTAAAGTAAACAAAGTTTTGCTGGCGAGAGAAGTTGTAGTGCTATTATGATTATAAAACACGTCATACACTTCAACAAAGAAAAAAGTATCGCGTGACGTACATGCGCAGGAAATACCAGCTTGGAGTGAGCAATATTTTATTTTTTTTATTTTTTTTGTTTACAAAAATAAATTTGAAAACAAAAAATTCTAGAATTCTTACCTTCAGTAGAAAACTATTGTTGGCCAGCGTATGATACGTCCAAAACAATCGAGTAGTCACGTAATACGCAATAAGCACATCAATGGTGTAATGTCCGTGGGCGACCAACACCATGACGATACCCACGACTGCATTCACAAATGCCAACCAATGCAGAATGACAAAACGTTTTGGTGAATCTGAAGGCAAAATCAATAACAGTAAATAAAAAAAAAGAACGCACTTGAAATAATATGCAATAACTAAAACAAAAGTTAGTTCTTAAACTATGCGTGCCCCACAATAATTGAATGCAACTTACATTCAGCGATGATCATATATCCGAGGACAAGCATGACGGTGTGTCCGCTGTAAATGTAATCACCGCAATACGTATGCTTGCCATTGATGGAGAGACCGAATCCGGAAATCAATTGAAACACACGTTTGGCGATGACCAGTGGCGCTGTGGAATTCGATTTGGGACTGCAGTAGTATGTGGTGCTGGACACTGGCAAAACTGTCACATACATTGTTATGCTGCGCATCAGATACAATATCGCCATCATCAGAAAGACGCGACGCATAACGATGAACCTGGAAGGAATTGAATGTTGTTGCAATTATAAGTATGGGGGAAAAAAAACGACTAAACAAAACAATGCAATGGCTCCGATCCAAAACTTAATCTTTGTGTTGTGCAGACATGACTTGATAAAGTTTTCTTTGGCGGGTGTGCTGTAAATTATAAGGAAGGATCTGCCTGGGATGGCATTACACAGATTGTTTGTCTGTGGGGGAAACGTACATCTCTGTTGGAGTCTCGCCAATACGTCTATTTTTAACCAGTTGCAGCAGGCAGGCAATCTCATTTAATTGCGCTTTTATTTACTTGGCAGCGTGATTCTAATAATAAAGGCATGACGGAATTTGCGGGACTAGTGTGGAGATCTTTTTGATCGCTTTTTGACGGATTGGTTTTGTTATTTAACTACTACATAGTGTGTATGATAATTTGTGAACAAACGTGTGGTGGCTTATCAAAGTCATTTTGTAAATCATTTTTGCAGTTACAAATTGAATGTCATGAGGTGTTTATTATTTCATCAGTTTTTGCAGATGAATGTAATGCATTGTAAACATTGCTCTATTGCAATCTGATTGTTTAATGAATGCTAATGACTGTAGCACACGACACCCTACTTTTGATTAGATTAGGAGTGACAAACAGGCAGTTAGAATTAACGTAAATAGCATTAAAATGTTTATAATTTATTTGTCTGAGAATCTCACTAGTTTTTAAGTTCTGTTCAACAATCATTTATCAAATCCTTTAGTTGTTATGTTCCAGATTACAATAATTATCAAAGGTGTCCAAAACAATACAACTTCAAATATTTAAGCCAATACACTTTTTTTTAAAGTGGATTGACTCAATCAAAGTGGAATACATTGATTCTTATCAAACTTCATACATTTTTAAAGGCAATTACATTGAAAGCAATACAAAAATTGATATTCAGGAAGCGACAAAGTGGCCCATGTAATTTATATTATTAATGCATCAATCGCTAATCAAAAATAGACCCAAAAAATACAAAAATAACTAACAATAATAACTCGAGTATTGAATTCAACAACACTTTGATAATGATGCGCAGATTAAATCTCTAATTGTATCATGTTTGTCGTTTAAGTGTTTTTTGCTTCAGATTATGTTTTCAATACACATTAAATATAAATATTGAATTATACCTGTGTTTATGTACAGCAACTAAAACGATGCACGAATTAACGACGACCATAATGAGTATTTCACTGACATCCAGTGCCCAGTCTTGTGGCTTCACATTGTCCAGGACGACATCGGGAAGCGGCCCGTATACTTCGCGATCTGGCAACCGCTCGTGAACCAATGACAGTGACACTGTTGCCAAGATGAAATTGATTGCCAGTATTACAAAGGCTGTAAACAATTAGACAAATTTATAATTATTGCTGTTTTGTTTTATTCATTAACAATTTACCTGTAAACGTCTTCCATTTTTCTTTGGGATATCTTGGTTCATCTCGCAAAGGCACTGGTGTGTCCACTTTTATCATCACCGCATCGCCGTTTCCGTCATTCTGTTGGTGGTATGGAAAGTCGTAGTTGTCATCAGGTACTTCCTGAAATTTGCAAATCATGTTGTTAGTTGATTGCACTTTTTTTTTAAATGCATAATTGTTTTATGATTTAAATCTAATGAGGATTTGCAAATTTGTTTAAATGATTAGAAAATTTTTCTGCCATAAAATGGAATATTTTATTATCAACCGGCGAAGGCGGGAGCAACAATATCAATTGATAACGCACCGCCATTTGATGACTGAAGGTCGTTGCTGTAGAGTTCATTGCAGTCAACACAATTTTGATTTTGGAACATTCCTGTTATTAAAAACAGTTCGATTTCGGTTTTCTTTTCATGATTAAAATTTAATTATTGTTTATTTTGCTTTTACCGACATTGGTAATTACAGTTTACATTAGCGGTTAGACTACACTGCGGAGTGCAGACAGCATACATACATATTTTGTGTATAGAGAGATCAACGGAGATTGCCTAAACACATTAAATCGACATGCGGCATCTGTTTTTAGCACAACATGCTCCCATTCGAGTACATTGTACAACAGGCCACAGGGCGTATGCATAATGCACATTTTTGATCTCGTAATTTGCAATGCTGATTGCTGATTAGTTACACACAATAAAAACTAAATCATTCTAATAAATTGAGGGCTTGTCATCTTTTTATTTTTGAAATGAGTACTAATTTTCTTATCTAATCAAGTGAAACAAAAATAGCAGAGCTGTTTATGTTGATATACAATTATTATTAGTACATACGCGCATAAAACACAATACAATAGACTAATAAAAAAAAAACTGCGGCAGGGAGAGCCGCACAACAATTTATGCAACTTTATATCATAAAGGGTAAATATGATAGTTACAGCCGGGTAGTTCCAGTATTCGAACACTTTGTTTATATTTTGTCAATTATAGGTAAAATAACGTTTCATTTGTATTCCAATTTACTGAAATATATTCTGTTACTCTATTCTAAAGTAACTGCAAAAAAAATCGGAGAGAATTGCTGCTGGTTTCAGTTGATAGAAAGCAATCGTGATTTTAAAAATTTACGTGGAGTTGACATTGAAATGTTCATCGAAGTTTTTGTCTAGGTTGTTATCAAGAATACAGTGTTTTTAATTAACTGATTTGCACCGATGACCATGAAATTTTTTAATTGTGACCTTGACTTTCTTCTTTTATTGCGACTAGTAATAATGTGAAACATCAGAATATCTTAAAACAATAATTATTTGATGTATCGACTATATGAACATAATCAAAATCGGTAGATCCGTTATAGAGATCGCAGACTACATTCAATTAGTTACTTTTGACAAGAACTTGATCTTGAATTACGTAACCTTGAAGTTTCTGAGATATGAAAACCGCACATTTTCTAGAGCACCATTTTTCTTGGACTTATAAAGTATCAGCAAGTGTTTCTGCATCATTAAATATTTTTTGGAAAAATTTGGAAGCGGAAGAATTAGTTACTCCAGTACGGTAGGGGTCATAATAAACAAAAAAAAAGTACAAAAATGCCCGTCACTGTATGTTAATGTGGTTTATTATTACATATTATGAACGACTTGTGGGGCAACAATTTTTGTTATCAGCGTCAAACTTTTATTGACACTATCACAATTTATTACATTAATAATAAAGCAATAGCAAATTCTTTGATAAAAAGAGAAAACATCATCGTCACATTTTTGCTGCAAAATTCTTCACAATGATGATTTGCAAATTGCATTCATGCGAGAGTGTGTGAAATTGTGAAATGCTAATGAAATAAAAATCTCGTTGTTATCGTGATTCGTGTGGTGAAGGAAATTTATTCGTTTTAACAGCCAACAATTGAGGTCACAATTTAATTAGGTTCAAAACAAAGATAGCCGCTGAACAATTACGCAATAAAATCAAGGCGCATTAAATTAATGTATGACGCAAATTTTTTTATAGGCACTTTAAGAGTTTACATTCATAAATCATAACTCATCTCTGGAATGGCATAAAGTGAATACTCGTAAGTGGAAAAAAAGTGTTAGAATTGTTTTGATATTGAAGCTTTATTATGCACTAATTGAAATGAGTGTAAACAATTTGATTTAAATTTGTGTAGCTGGAAAAACTATTTAAACGATTGGATTTATATTATTTTAATCTGATATAAATGATAATGAAGTAATTCAGGCATTATGCTCCAATGCATCAACTTACTTAATGATTCATTAAAAAGGAAAATTTCAACAAAATAAAAAATAATTTGAAGCTTCTTGTTAAAAATTGATTACGACACTTCATTGAGTAACGCTTTAAAATATGTAGGGGAATCGATTTTATTCAATTTAAATAATTTATATCAATCGCATGTTGAATGAACAAGCATGCGTCAGCCGGGCTGAGCTTCCAAAATTTATTCACATCGACTTATAACATATTTACGAGGGTCGTTCAATTAATAATAAAGTTCTTGTTGGGTAATCATTATTACAATATTATTTTAAAATGCTTTTTCAATACAAACAATTATTTATTCTACATTAATTTTGATACAACAAGAAAAGAAAATAATTTTTTTTGTACTGCGCGTTTAAAAATGAAATAAACACTGAAAGACGGAGATTGAATAGCATGCAACCAATGGTTTCCAAAACAGCGTTACAATAACGTTTTTTTTTTGTAATTGAAAATAACGTACATACTTAAGAAAACAGAGAGAACAAACCGACAAACGAAAGAATTAATTGCTTTCTAGTTACGAAACAATTCACGTTGTGGTTACTAATGGCTTATGATTATGCTGACAATTTTATTTACATTTCATAACTGATTTCGATGAAAAGAAAACCGCCTTTTTCAGTCCGGCCTCTCTAACAAACATTTTTAAAATTATTTTGATTGCTGGAATGTCGTGCCGGCATTATAATAGAGAATTCTGGTGCTTTGTAATAAAAAAAAGGTAAAGGAATTTACAAAATTTAGAAGTTTTCTCTTAAACAAAAAATACCACAGTGGGCTAATCCATAAAAGTTAATGACTGCTTGACAGATCTGCAGTGTGACGTCATTTGGGAGAACGTAGTGCGTATTTTGACAGTTTGACGTCATTCGTGTGATTTTGTATACGAAAATGAGATAAAATGGCGGCTGCATTAACTTCTCCAGTACATTTTTTTTGGAGCATGATCAGGTTGAATGTTTTTTAATAATGTATTAAGCTTTATTGTTAATACGCTTCTAAAAATAAATATATAGTATATATTAAACTATTAGAGAAATACAAATTCATACAAAATAATTTGATGGATGTTATTTTTTACTACTCAAGTACACATTGTACAAGCTGTTTCGTATGTTGTGGACATTAAAGACATAACTCGTATGAACATATTATTATACATGTTTTATATGTTGCAAAATGCAAACACAAAAACAAATGTACTGCGGTTTGTGACAACATGGCAAAAGGCTGTTTACCCCGCGACGTTAGCAACCCAAACAAAAACGGTACATAATGGCCACTTCATTTTACTGACAACATATTTTTGGCATGGAACCAAATACTAGTCACATTGCTTGATGCCACAAAAAATGAGAATGATTTGCCATTGTAGATAAATTGTTATAAAAATATTAACACATTTTATTTCAAAAATTATAATTGTTATAAAAAACATAATTAGTCATATAAACAGGAAATTTTGTTTATGTGAAAAAATATTTAAGCCTTATCACAATTTGATATGCTATTTTTAAATAATGAAAAAGTAAAGTAAACATTTCATTGTTAACACAAGCGGCCTTTTTTTCCATTTTAAGTCCAAATCAAATTCTTTATGTAAACAAATTTAACAAACAAACAAAAAAGAAACAGGAATTATAAAAATTAATTTCCAACGACATTTCCCGTCAAACACAAACTAATTAAAAAATTATTCAGATTCAGATAAAATCAAAAACAAAATTATTATTTAGTAGTGCAACAATCAATTTCACTTAACAATTGTTTACAAAATGATTAAACAAATTTAACACGATCCTATCAACTGATAAACAGTTACTTTTATTTTGAAGTCGCCATGAAATCAATTAAACAACGAAATGTTTCGCGTTACGCCCAAAACAAAATGCAATTTGCAATTCACGCAAAATTTGATTCCACAATTTTTTCCGCGACGAAACCATAAAAATCAAATGGCTTTGGCTTTTTATTATCTTCAATGCGAATATAATTACGGAACAGTGGAACACCAAAATAATAATGGATTCGTCTCTTAAGTTGTAATTCATATGTTCTGATTAACGGTAAAAAAGTTAATCAGAACATATGAATTACAACTTAAGAGACGAATCCATTATTATTTTGGTGTTCCAATGTTCCGTAATTATACTCGCATTGAAGATAATAAAAATCAGCACGTTATTTGGGGACTCGACCAACATGACGAAACAAAGCAAACACAGCTCGAATTACAAAGCATAATACCGTAAACCCCGATTGTGAATTGATAGTGCGGGCGTACATTGAAATCAGGTGGTCTTAAATTTTGAATAACAAATACTTAATGCCGTTGTTCATTTGAATTCTAATTTTTGTAATCAAACTGCAGGCACAGACAAAAATACTTTGCAAGGTCATGTTAAATCATAAAAATTGAACACGGCGCGCATTATCTACCGGTTATCATCAATTTGGCAGATCCGTGTTTTAAGTCACGGCTTTAATCTGGCATAGATAATAACGTTGAAGCACAATTGACCGCGTGCAGATTTTACCGCAGCTTATAACTTATGATAATAGAGCGCGCACGACGCACTATCTTTCATCAATTTCAGTTAGACATGTAATACATTAATCACCAATCACTGAATAGAGGTAACCCTGCGAAACGAACAAGTATAAGCCCAACGAACTTAGCATCTAAGTGTTGTGCGAGGCCGCTATAATTAAAGTGATTTGTCATAACGATGTCAAATTGCAATAAATATAATTCGAAAGATTACAGCACAACTTCCAAGTGTAGAATAATCTCAATATATCTATGTCATGTGTGAGTCATATGATTTTTAAAAAACTTTGAACTCAAAGAGTACGGTATCTGCAATAATGTCACCTGCTTTTTTGGCCTTATCTGCAATCTCACTCTCATTGCTGATTTAGCATATAATTCGATGTTATCGATGATTATCTCATGAATTTGTCATGCGGATTAAAATGTTTTGTTTGAAAAAGAGAGTGAAAATAAAAGGCAAACGTTGCGTTATGGCACCATGCGTAATCACATACTAATCACTCATAACATGGGAGTTCTAATACAAAAATAATTATAAAAAAGTTAAGTAATTAATTAGTGGAAGCCGTTCCTTAATGTGAGACACGCAGTGTGTCGCGTTAATGACGTAAATGTGTTAACACAAAGCGTGCAAAAAAAAATGGCAATGGTTTTTTATTCATGTTTTATAATAATTTTTAATACATATCTGATGATCGAAGAAGACACATTATAGCAATTATTGTCATTAAAATGTTCATTTAAAAATAGCACAAACACATTAAATTAAATTTTCGCATAAAATGACTAACAGTAATGTGGCCATGAATGGTTAATTAAATCTCAGTCAGTTCGTGACTTTAAAACGTCCTTTTGCGAAAACTTTTTAATTTTAAAGAAAACATTTGTTTACATTCTCATTGAAAACAAAGAAATGACATGTTTTTTGTTTTGTTAGTCGCATCAATTATTCCACACACAAAATATTGATGAATAATAGGAACTTTTGTGGAAATGCATATGTTTCTACAGACATTCCTGTTCGTATAATTATTAAAGCAATAATGCCTTCAACAATTGTTTAAAAACTTAATATATAACAAAAACTGCGGCAGGGAGAACCACGCAATATTTTGTATTCGACTGCAACTAAATTTCGTTATGGAGTTAAATATAATTGATAATTAGAATTATGCACATTGAAAATGTAAACGCCCCATATTTATAAAATTCGTAATAAAACAAATGATTTATTCTTAAAGTGCTTAACTGTTTCAGTTTGTTTTGACTTTAAAATAGTCAGCAAAATTTTACGCTTTTTTTCCAATACAATGAAGTGTCCACAGTTTGTGAGTAATCGAATATGTGACTTTAAAGCTTGAAATTTGTTTTCATTGAGACTATAATTATAATTTAATATCCTAAAATTATTATTTTTTAATTATTGTTATTGTATAATAGAATATACAAAAAATGATCCAAATATTTTACAAATCCGTCTCGTAGTTTCTGGGGTAATGAGATACAGTTACAGTTATTTATAAGCCGTACACAGGACCAACCTTTTCAAGACCATTTTTCTTGGACTGCTTTTATATCAATAATTTTTCCACTAAAAAAAAACCCTGTAAAAGCTAGTTTACAAAGCCATAAAATTAACTCAAAAATCGAGCCGAAAACAAAAGGGAAAGTACGTA
This sequence comes from Sylvicola cinctus, assembly GCA_963854165.1. Lineage (NCBI taxonomy): Eukaryota > Metazoa > Arthropoda > Insecta > Diptera > Anisopodidae > Sylvicola > Sylvicola cinctus. The sequence goes on along the minus strand of OY974082.1, from coordinate 60,875,156 downwards.
AAACACCGCGTTAGAACGAGTTGTAAACATAGCTTAATGCAACAATCTGAATACTCCCTGAGAAAGGCGTACAATAATTTAAAACTGAGTGCATTTTCAAAAACAAACATTTAACAGTAAATTCTGATTGAAGTGACAAATTAAATAAACAGCACCGCATTATACAGTTTAATGAAATGATTATAAAATCAAAAGTCATTGTGTCATGGACAATAAATGCAAATTACGTGTTTACAAAAATTTGTTATTACTTTTTTAGCCAGCAAAATTTTAAATTACACACCACTTTTGTACACTGTACGCCGTTTAAATGACATCAGTTTTTAGATTATAAACGTTAGTTAATTACACATAATTGCAGTTATTAGAAAGTGAAACAATCAACCAACGCGGGTTCGGCTTATTTGGCAACAACGCACAGCTTTAAATTGTGGGGGATCATAATTCAAAATCTCACCAAACCAGGATGATGAATATTAAATAACGGCGTGTAACAGAATTATTCAAAATTGCGTTATATTACTGCTAAAAAATATTAAATTTCAATAGTCATGGTAGGTATTAGGTTGCAATTCAAAACAGTATTTGTTTACACACTTTCAAATTTAATAATTATTGACGATCACATGATTTGCTATACAGCAATATTAAAAGCACAAAAAATTCATTAACAATTTAAGGTTAAAAGTCTGTGTCATTAAAATTAAAACAGATGATAATTATTATGAGTCGTTTTAATTTTTAAAACCATATTGCAAATCAAATTGCTTGCAAAAATCAATGTTAAAATTAACAAATTCAGTCAAGCGCTATGGAAAAGTCACAATAACAAATTCGCTTTGTTGTTTTGTACGCAGTTTTAAAGACTACATTTAATAAACAAATGTGGCCTTCAATCTGTTCGAAATTTTTAATTTTTTTTTGCAAACATATTTTGTATTTTTTATATAAAGAGATATTTCTAAAATTACTCATCGACCATCGCAAACATGTTGTTTGTGAATCAGAATTTACAGCGGCCATAAATGAAGACTATTTTCAATTTTTAATTCAACTGCGGCATAACAAAATGGTTACGAAATACCTGAAGTTAAGGTGAAGTATTCATCATTAGACTTTTGGATTAAATACATGTTCATGAAGGCCAACTCACAATAGTATTGGTTATACTTAGTTACAACTTATATTATATTAAGGTGATCAGTGTGGTAAAGAGGTGTAACACATGACTGACTAAATTCGCTGGAGGCTGTGTTTGTTTTTGTGTGTTGAAAATCACCTTGAAACATGCTTGAATCTAACTTGAATTTTCACACACAAAGAAATTGACCATACTCAATTAAAGAAACATAAAAACAAAATCCGCTGAGAAATCATAAGATTGGCAGCGGCCAGACTTTATATATTTACTAAAGACGCCTACATTTTTATGACGTCTACACGCTATATCTGAGGACACATGCACTTAACTCACAACAAACGATCGTACATGTTTACAGCATGAAATGAAAATTTGGAAGAAAACACAACCGAGTATAACGTTTATGTAGTACGATGAAAATTGAATGTACGTATTGTCGAGCCGGTTGTTTTGCACAATCCAATGCTACGCTTGCACACATCCGCGTATGTATGTTAGTTATATCGCTATGTACCTAAGTTAATTTTGGATTTAGAGAGATTTGATAGTAGATTTAATCAACCGAATTGACTTAAGGCGTGACGTGCATGCAACTGAGATGTGTTGCGCAAAAGAATTCCGAGCATGAAGTATTTAATCTACCATGGGTATAACATCTTGTGTGTTTTTATTGTTTTCCCATTTTATACATAAGACAATAATAAAAACGTTAATACGTTTCGTTGGCAAACAAAAAACAAAACATTTCTTGGGCGATAATAAATATAACGTTTCGAGTGTATTGTTGAGTGTAAAAGCTCACTTTGTGCACATAACGATTAAGCGAAGATGACACTGGTGCTCTTTTAAATATTCACTTTGAACACAATCTTATAATATATGTATACAAATTCGGTTTATTTCTAGAACACTTTATATTTCCTTATGCATTTAATATTGAAACGACAAAAACACACACACGAAAATTAATGCACATACTTCATATTGTTTGCGTCGCTGCATGTTGATACATTTTGCACATGACAAAGAACAAAACTGTTTGAACCAGCCTTTCCAATTCTTAGTCATTTTCGCTTTCGATGACATCCTTTAATTGAATTCACTTGGGTTGAGAATGTGCTTCAACTCACTAAATTGAACAACATTAACAACAATCCAACCAATGTAACGAAAACAATCAGCGAGTTGTGACGACATTAAATACACACACACACACACGTATGCAGCTGCAGGCAGGCTGGTTGCAACTTTAACAGGCAGAAGCGCGTTTTTTTTTTTTAAAGTCTATTGACTCAAACGCATCAGCATTTTCTCAATTAATTTAATTTACGCTCACTGTAGCCACAACCATCATTGTGCGACAATTTAACTGCATTTATACAAGTTCAATCACTTACGTTAATAATTAAATACAAAAAATAATAATAATAAAAAAACACTTAATGGCACATTTTACTATGACGTTTTCTTTTGCACAAAATAATTTATGTGAGCCGTGTATAAGGTAAAAGCAATAGAAAATTATTTTATACACACTGCGTGCTCAATGTTTTGATAAATTCGCGTCTTTACCACAAGCGGAATGGGCTACAACTGTTGCGAGTGTTGAATGTTGATGACTGCCGCTCACAATATTCACAATATGCAGCAAGCACAACTTTTTAGTGAGAACGCAAACCCGTTCGCAGACAAACGTTATGTCCGCTGCCTGTATTATTATGGCAAGCTTTATCTGCGGCGTTGCCGCTTTTGCGCTGTGTGGCCTGTGGGTGACTTCATTGACTACTGAGTACAATAATATTATACTGACTTGTTTTGTTCGACTAGCAGCTAGAGATAGCATTAATTTGTTTGCTAGTAACTAAACCGTTAAATATCAGCAATTTTTTGATTAAACTTATTTAATAAATTTAAACTTTTTTTTTTGAAAACTAAATTAATTTAACTAAATAAAAACTTTTTGTTTACATTTAATAATGATGAAATAGTTTGATGTCATTATTTTGAGTGCAGTCTTATTTACATTACGGTGATTCATCCCCCTACAAAATATTGTTATTTTCATATTTCGTGTAATTGATTTTAAATAATAATTGCGTCCATTTTGAACGTCACGTCGCGGTCGTCACAAGCTATGAATAGGCTATAGCGCCATCACCGTAAGATAAATTATTACATTGAGCTTTTTAAAATGTGGCGTGATTATGCTGAAGTGCGCGTCATCGATCGACGCGATCATTGCCCACTGAAATTGCAGCTTATACATACATGTTTCTTGCGAATTCTCTTGATCATTTTTTAAATAATTATAAGTGTGTGGGAATTTGATTGTTTGTTTTGCAAAAATGTGTGTGAACAACCAATTTTATTGAATACAGAAAAAATAGTTAGGAAATTATAACTTTTTTAATTTATTATGACGATTTTTGTAATCGTAACTTTTAATTTAAGTTTTTATCTTAATATTGGTTTAAATTTACGTATTGTAATGTTTTAATGAAGAAATAATAAATACACATAATAATTAATTAATATTTAGTGTAATCAGTTTTATAGTTAAAAATATTTATTAAATTTTGTAACTGATTATTCGATTAAATTCACCTAAATTGTAAATTTAATAATGAATAAAATATAACATTAAGGAGACAGACGATTTAATCGTAATTACTACATTAGAATGAAGTTTCAATGCCACAGTTGGTAGTGTCGAGGAAAGAAAATTATTCTTAGATGTATATTGTATAAAACTGTATCATTGCAACATTAAAAATTTATGTAAAATATCGTGATTGAATTCGAACTATGCACGATTTACATTATTTATTATTTCAGCTGAACAACAACGATTAACATTTGTGTAATTACTAATTATTGTTACAATCCATAATATAGAGTAAGCTCCGTTATATTACAAGGTGGTGCAAAAGTTCTTTTTACGATGGAGGGGGGTGTTTTATCGAGAACGCCATGATTACTGATAGACTTCGAGCGCTACAGAGCCATGATCAACTACTTTTTGCTTTCTCAATTAAATAAGTTGGGAATTGAGGATATGTGAAATAAAGGGAATTGTAAAGGATGTATTTCCGAGTCGACTATTTTTTGTTGCGAATTGACCATCAATATAATCCGATTTTGATGATCCAGACTTGGTAATTTATGGAGATTTAAAAGTCTCAGATTTATGACAACAAGACCTGACTCTTAAAGCCCTCAACCTCAAGGACATTATTCGACAGGAATGTGAGACCCCATCACCATAAGTTCTTTCAAAGGTGATGAAAAATGCCCCGTATGGTCATCAATTTTAGCGGCTTTAAAATATTACAGCCCAAAATCTACCCAGGCGCCCGTGCCACCCTGTAATGTGTTTTAAAATCTGTTGTTTACGTTGATGTAGTTTGAAACAAATGTACATTCATTTTTGTCGAAATTTTGGAACCAATTAAAATTGGATTTTGAATATTTCCCACCAATTTTTACACAAAATATATCTTCAATGCGATTTCAATTATTCATTTTGTAAGACATATTTAACGAAGACCAGCTGACAATTTCCCCACTTAACGAAGGTCCTGATTAATTAAAGAAAACTCTTATTAAATAAGCACCAAAATATGGACGTTGATGATTATTCTTTAACGCAATATTTAATTTAGTTTTACCAGTGTATTCGATTGAAAACAAAACGGGAGTAAGCCGAATTAGACAAAAAATTATCGTTTAGAAATTATTTTTAATAAATTGTTGGCACAATTTTATAAATTAAAATGAATTACGCAGAATTTCGAAATTAAAACAAATAAGATTTACACTTTTAATTTTCATTTTAATAAAAAACATAAGGAAAGTTAGAGAAAAGCTTTCAAAGTTGAAAACAAACCAACTTTTCTTAAAATAGAAGTTAATTTTTTCTATTTTCGGATTCGCAGAACAACAAAATCAGCACGACAAGGTGTGTTTCAATTCACTCCTTATTTATTTTTATAGCGATTGTGTACGTCATAAAATGAAAATAGCTATTCCATAAAATTTCAGGAAGGATGAGTCAGGTCCAAGGCCAGGAAAAACACTTCAATTTAAATTACGTTAGCCCAAAAAATATTAAAGATAAAAAAATAAAAATACCTAATATATTTTGTGAAAATAATTGCTTTAACAATTAACTACAATAATTCTATCTTTAAGAATAGCCAAAAAAAAAAAGGATTATAAATGACGAAGAAGTCAAGATAAAAAGAAGTAGGACAGCTACCCTTGTGATAGCTGATAAGTAATTTCTACAGTGGCATGTTACGATGATTCATAAAGGATTAGTCGATAAGTAAATAGAAAAAACAATATTACAACTGTCCCAGATTATTCAATCTATACTAATACTCCTTTTGTTAGGTTAACTAGCATATAAATTACTAAATTAGTATGTTGGAATATAAGATTTAAATATGTACTAATTCAGGGATTGTGCAAACAAAAGAATTGAAAAGCTTATGATTATTTTTCCTAATAAAACTCGAGTTCGAAAAACTAATATTTTGATTAGAAAATTTGGCAGACTACAGCGCTGAGCGCAATTATTTACATTTCGTTTACAGTGAATCTAATCCGCATTAATTAAGCCAATTGTTTACAGTAACAAAAAAACGCATTTGTCTTACGGCTTGTCATAACATCCACCCGCCTCGCCGTGTGGTCGTGGGTGATTCATGCTGTAAATAAAGTGAATCGTTTATTTGTTATCGCATAAATGAGACAAGTTAGTAAATATTCGAATGGATTAACGCTTATTATTATAACTAATGCGGTTATCTTCACCATCAATTATTTTTGTAAGGATCAACTTAAATCAATTGCGATTGATTGGCATCAGTTATTTAAGTGAAATATAATTTCGGAAACTTTCTATGGCGATAAATGGCGTAACAATTTCGATTGTACTATTTTGGTGAATTGAACAATTAATTGACAACAAACTTATAAGTTATTGTGTAACTAACAAGGTAATTGCGATTAATACATGAAATTCTGGCACACAGACAACGAACGCCAATGAAAACTACAACGATAAAAATAAGGAAATGAATTCAAGCAATCAACGGGTAATAACGTTTTATTTCTGTTTCTAATAAATAAACTAAAAATAACATTGACATATAAAATGCGGCCACAGCAAAAGTGGACATCATTGGAAATGACTCCACAATAAACATACAAGGGGTGTAGACTGTAGAGTGTAGACTGTGGAGTCGCGTGTGCATATTCAAGTCACACAAATTTAATGCTCGTGGCATCAATGGATAATCATAATATAACATAACCACACACGCGTGTGCTCGTACATGAACTTTATTTTAATGGGCAAATTAAAAATTTATACTTTTTTGTATTTAAATAATTTTTGCATTTCCTTTATTGTTTGCATATTCTATTAAAGTGGCTTTCCGCCTTTAATAATAAATGAATCTACATACATTTTTGTGATAATATTGCATTACACATTTGAAAACCGTTAAAAACAACCAACAACATAGTAAATAATAAATAAACTGGATGAACTGCATAATATGACGTCAATAAAAAAAAACTACCGCTTTTGAATTAAGTCACCACAATAAGTTGTAATATTATTTACACAAACCATTTTTTTCTCAGAAATTTAATGCATCAAATTTTTATCATTTAAAAAATTAAATTATTGAAATATTATAGAATTAAGCAACGGATAGCTAATTTCCAAACCGTGGTAGAACGAAACACAAGGTATTACGCCATTCTTGATGTCATTTGGAAAAGTGCAATGATAAATGTTGTTTTTAAGTTTATATTTGATAAACTGCAACTACTCTAACTGTATTATAGTGTTTATAAATTTATTGTTACGCCATAAATGATAATACCGCGATATTTGATATTATACTTATACTACTTTACGATATTATTTAGTAAATGAAAGTGAATGTATAACAAAGATAAGAGAATAACTGGTTTGTTTATTCATTCAATGTTTATTCTGTAATTCCCCGATACTTGTATATTTATTTAGGGAATTCCTTTATTTGGTGCATAAATAACACAATAATGTTAATGACTTGACCATTTTTTTTTTTAAAGATTTAAATGCTATGCGATTTTGTTTAAAAATGTTTATTATTTATTAGATCGAGTTTAATGGACACTCGTCTTTTTAGGACTAAATTTCGGACTCGGGATCTCTCAAATAATTTAAAAAATACAGAAACTGACAGGTAAAAGTGCTACCTCAACAGTTTTCACGTTATGGGGTTATTTAGAGTTTATTTAAATGTTTGCAAAAATTAAAAAGGAATTACAAATAATGAAGTAAAATTGAAATGAACTTAGGAATTTAAATGTACACTAAGATCAAACCAAAACCTGTGTTTCAATTTAATTTCATAAACTTAGTACAAAGCAAAGAGGTTACACATTAACAAAAAATTGTGATTCTGAACATTTAAATGATTTCTATAAGAAAATACGATTGGAAAATGACAGATGATGGGTTCGAATTTAAGACTGATGTCGCTATAAGTTTAAAATAATGGAAACAGAGGATTTCAAAAATAAATTTATGGTTTTTTTTTTTTATATATTCTAGTTTTAAATAATACTTAAGTATTCGTTCTGAAATTTGAAAATAAATAAGAAATTTAAGGTATCCGTACGCCATGATCCAAAAAATAATAATCAAGCAAAAGATCTGCTGTATTATCCAGATGTGGCTGCCATTTTTTTTTTGTTACGTCATCGGTAAAAAATATCCAAACTGTTCATAATACCTTGTACATTTTATACCATGGCAGTGCACCATAATTTATAAGGGAAAACATTTTGAAAAATATTTCATAGCTGCCATTATTAAAAAACAATTTAATGTATTTTGCTTGGTGTATTAAAGCGTAAAATTTTATTCCGCTCAAAGTTTGCTTGAAATTAATTATGGAAAATTTAATTAAAACGAACCTTTTGAAAAAAAAAAAAAATTTCTGTATCAAATTAGAATTAAACCCATATTTAAACATATCGGATGAATTTTCCGAGTATGACTAAGAATGGAGAAGCACAAGGTCGTTTTAAAAACAACAATTCTTAATAAACTATAAAAGTTAATTCAACTATCACTTGTAAAACGCACTTACATGCTAATATATGACCACTTCATTATGCGCAAGACTTCAATGCCATTTGCAAAAATGCATTATCGCTTGGCAAACTTAAAGCGAATTATAAATAATAAATATTTATTATAATTGTGTTGTGCATTCACACATGACTCACTCCACATATGTACCTACTGCAAGCGATAACGATTCAACATTTTCCAACAGAAAATTTAACGCGGATTAGAATAAGGTCGGATTATTGCATAATTTTTTTTTAGCCGCTACAAAGCGGAACACAACTGTATGAGCAAACAAAACGGCATCTAACAGGAAGCGTCGACCCAATTCCCTGCAATAAAAGTAAGTCGACACCCGATTCCTTGTTTGAGCATTTTTTTTTTACCCTGAATTGCATATTCCTTTAAAAGCATAATACCTTGTATAAGTTGAGTATTTGAAGCATGCGATTATATTATGCTGAAAATCAATAGAAATTTGTATAGAAAGCTGTTTACCATCAGCTACTGTGAAAAAGTGCGACAAAAGCTCATTCGAGTGCAGTCACTTGACACTTAAATTGATAAGCGCGCGCGCCAGTAATCTGATTACATAGGTGCCTACGCTACACGAGTATGTATTATGTGTGTAAAAATACGTGCGGAGAGGTGGTTGCGGCGCTTACCACTTTGTTTTCGAGTTCCATACACACTGAATAGACACTCATCCTTTTTAATTGATTAACAACACATAATCGATTTGAATGTAAATATGTTTAAATACTCGTACTTTGTAATATGTTTTAAAACACTTGCACAAACTGTGACAAACCGCGCACCACAAAACAAACACGATTAAATTCAGAAACGCATTTGACACGCTGAAAGGCCCAACAGAGACTGACCAAATCTGCCCAAAAATAGCCTTTTTTACAATATTATATTGTGTAGGAGAGAATTATTACAACGTCGAAATGAAAATGGAAATGAATGCCAGGAAACAGCGCAACGCGTTTCGTGGCCGTACAACAGCGCGAATGATTCGCGTGTTTGCGGTAATATCCAGGCCGACAATAAACCGCCAAAAAAGAAGGACAAGGCACGATACTAATGACAAGCAAAACGACACTGTAGTTTACCTATTCAACCTTGATGAATAGTGTACAATGTAAAGAGGGAGGAAACGGGGTGGATGCAAGCATAAAGTCAAGTGTGGTCAAAAGAAAAATGATGTTGATGCCCGCTAGAAAAGGGTGTTGCTTTGCTTGCCTGAACATCAACACAAGGAAGCGTCGTGTAAGAATACAAATATAAGTTTATATACTTAAATGGAAAAGTTAAAACATAACATTGGGCACTCCTTAGGACGGACGGACTTTAGTTCACTGTCTGATTGTGTTGCATGACCATATATTTGAGGCAACTTGGGCGCCCATTCTATTTATAATAAGACACCAACACAAGCAAACGCAATCTGAAAATGAGAATCGAATTGTAACCTTCATACTTAATTAATTTATTTCACATTTCCCGACGATTCTAATTTGGTTCTGTTGAAATCAAATTTCGATTAATCCCACCATCAGGCAGGCTTGTAATACGCACAACGAAAATGCCAATGGGTGTCACAACAGGTAAATCAATCATGCGATGAATGTCCAAAAAAAAAGAAGAAAGTATTTTGTCTGGCATGTTGCAGCATAATATTAGTTACTTACATTAACAATAAAAAAAAAACGAAACCACCCCAAACCATTGAGGACATTTTTCCTCACAACATTGTCATTTAATTTACGAAACCCCGGTTTCAGTGTGCTTCACCGTGTAGATTAATTAAAGATAGAAGTGAGTATTTTACGTACAGAAAAAGATTCTTAACTAAACATGATGACACTCACGATATTATGTACAACATTGCTTCAAGGGCACAGTGGTGAGAGGACACACCTATCGTGTCTGGACACAATACATACATTTCGGAAAAAATATGACAAAAAATCGCGTGTTGTGTGTATCCTGAAGTTATGAAAAAGGGAGCTCGCTCACTGCAAGAAGTTGCGTCGCAATTCTAAAATAATTGAATAGTACTATAACGTCAAGCGATATATACTTACTTAAAATGTGTAGTCTTTATGCTACAAGGCATAAAGTTCGTGCTAGCTGACGTTTATGTGGTCTTTTAGGGAGTATATTTAGAGTTGTGTTAAATATAGAGACATTTTTTTTTAATGGGCATTGTGACTTTGCTGTCTATGTCATTAACAAGCAAATATATTTAAGATACATATTGAATCCACAAATAAATACAAGTTCTATTTAGTCCTATTAAGGAGTATTTTAAGAGTAGTTTACGTAAAAACAAACTGGGTTCGATTTGCTTTATTGCTTGAACAAACTAAAATAAAGTTTTATAAATCAATAAAAATGTATGTAGGATTGTATGGCAAAGTAAAACCACCAATTAAATTGAATAACATGAAAGTGTTTTTGGATAGACAAAAAAACATTAGATTATAATCAGCTATTTTAAAAATTATAGACTACATATTCCTATTTGTTGTATCCAGGACAATATAGTCCCATAATCCCAAAGGATATACAAAAAAAAATTACACATAAGTGTAGCTGAAATAACATATTTGTTTGCCATTCAATTTTGTGGGAAATACAACACAAATATTTTTTTTATTACGCCCACCATATTGGAGTAATAATGTCTTGAACTTTCTTTTTTTTCTGAAAAAATAGTTATTGACGTAGAAACATTTTTTAACACTCCGTGATTTTAAAAAAATGGTCTAGGATTTCAATGAAATTGATGTGTTGTTTAAGTATAATTAAATTTATGTTCCGGTAAATTAAGAATTTCAAATAAAATTTTAAATTTTAAGACTAGTAATAACTTGAAAAAAATCAATTAGTAGTTTTATGTCTTTTTTTAAATTTCAAGATAAAAAAAGTAACGTTGAAAAAGCTCACTCACAGTTATCTATAATTTTAAAGGGACTCTAATTACATTTCAGAAGCCTTAAATACTTTTGAAACCGGTGTACAGTATAATCTCACAAATAAAACTCAGAAATTCGAACCGTGTATTGGACGATTTGAAATTAGAATTTTTGGTTCTATTTTCTGGAAGTTATTTTTTTTAGCAAATTGAAGTAAAAATAAAACGGGGAAACACTATCGTCCCTAACGCTGTTTCCAATTCAAATAAATTGAAAAAGCAAAAAAAAAAAAATAATTAAAAAAAAAATTCTTTTAAATTAAATTTTACTAAATAAAAATTGTTTTCGTGGTAAAATAAAGCTTACATAACTAGTTTTATTATTAGTTCATCATTTTGTGTAAAAACAATGATCTAAAATTAGAATAACCCGAGAAACAAAGTGGTTCTAATTTGTGCGATTCTACTGTATTTTGATGTTGTAACCTTCAGTAAGAAACGAAACTTTGCTAAACATTTCAAGGTCAAAATAATAACTTTTTAAGTGTCTAAACAAGCACAGTAACTCTCTCAAAAAAAGGGAAAATATATGTACAGCGCTATTTAAGTCGTAATAAATTCACACATTGCTCTCCCTTCCGTGCAGATTAGATTCATGGAATTTTGGCAACATTTTGAAGCAATTTTAAAAACACGATTATCGATTAAATCTGTTTCTAACAACAGATTTAAAAAACTAGTTAACAGGAGATAAACAGTCTGGAAGGCGTTTTACACAATTTCATAAAACGGGGTAAAACTGGTGTTTGATGAAATTGATTGACGAAATCTATTGGGCGTTAAAAACACTTCTAGAATAGTCGAAGTCTATTGAAATTTTCCGAATAATTTGATTAAACACAACTTGCTATGAATATATTATGACTCATTACTCATTAGTCATTATACGTAAACGTGTAAAGCTGTGAAGTTTATTATTCAATGTTTTGACTTTATGCAAGTGCAGAATACATTGAAGCGCGCATTTTGTTATTCGAGTGCAATATACTCGCAGCTACATACGAATATTACTAGCAATTTGAAACAGAAGTAACAACGCGACTCCTGTTGTTATTACTTAATAAGTACAACGTGAGTTTTAATACTGCCGTTAAAATTTTGTCCACGTGAGCTTTGAATTTTGTAAGCTTTCTTGGGCATTTCATACGAATGCAAAAAAAAATTACAAAGAAAAATCTATTGCCTCATTTCCTATTCATTTTCCCATGTTTTTAATTTATATTTTTTATATGCAATTAAATTTTACCTTTCACTGCAGTGTACTTACAGTTTCAATCATTTAATTTATTTTATTACACTTTTAAGTAATACTAATTAAAAAATCCAAAGAAAGACTTTGCCTCTAACGATTACCGCATGCGGCAAAATATTAAATAACAAAAATGCAATCTTTTCAGTGCTTACAAATTTTAATCAATGCAAAACTATTGTATTGAAATATATTCCTCATTTGGCTTTTACAAATATGTATTACAAAATGCCACCGAAAGCGGAAGTAAACGAATGAATGTCAGGTGACATTCTGACTAGAGCAAGCGTGACGTGACGCGTCATTAAAAACTACTCTTGGTGCAACAAAAATGGGGACACACGTCGATATTATATAACAGACGTTACGTTGTTAGAATAAGTATCATGAAGAAGGGTTGCGATTTAATTAAAAACTTGATTTAATTGATAAACATTTGTATCATGTTTCAATCACTTACTATGCTTTTATGGTATGAACTATGAACAATGACCTAATAGATACCTTTGTGATTATAATGTTGAATGTGGGTTAAATAAAAGGCGCAGTGACGCATCAATTTAGGCATATAGACAACAATTTAAATCAAGCACATTGATAAGCAAGTTAAAAGTAACAAAAGAATTGTCTAATTCTGTTTAATTGAATGCAAATAAAAATAATGTCCTTAAAAAAATCACAAAATCTTGAAAATTTACTCCTCATTATGTCAAGAGCTTTAATTAAAAACAAATAAAAAAACATATAAATTTAATTAAAAGTCACAAAAGCATTGTTGTGCGCGTGTTATAAATTACATGACATTTTGCAGTAGAAGCTCGTTAAAGTCAATAAACACTTTTATTGTCGTTCTATTGATTAACAGTACTTAAAACAATTTGTACAGCCCCATAAAAGAGTTACCAAAGTTGCTTGTAACGGTACAAAATATAACATGATCCATAAACAATATTATCAATCAATTACCTACGTAATGCAATATGTACCTCTACAAGATAATTAAACAATTGCTGTGTACCGAGGTACAGCCACGTGATGCGTCATAATGTGTCGCGTCGTTGAGTATTAATATTTAATCGGCTTTAAGAAGCATATTGTTGCGTTAAGAAACTTCAGGCATTAATTATTGTGCCTTTACCCAGAAATATATATGTACGTCTGTATATTGAAAAATTGCAATGTGTTCATTAATAAGATCAGCGAAACGTCAACAAATTGTGAAGGACGCACCTCAACTCACAAAACATTACTTATAGTATTGCAACTGGTGAGGTGTAGTGAGGTCATGATATTATATACTCGATAATATAATTAATGTTTTGTGAAGGTTAACTGGATTTACTTAAAAGTATCACCTGTTAAATGTGCTTATTCAACAAAAAGCAATTTTGTATTATTCATTTTATTACAATGAATAATTTAGAATAGCTATTACTTCACAATACTAGAGATAATGTTATTTTAATTTGATGTAAGTACTCGTTCCTAGTTATTGCGTATAGATTATTAATATGTAAAAATAAATACTTGGGGTGTGCTAAAAGGCAATGATAAATGACCGTTGTTCAATGTACTCTAGTTTCCATATACCTAACTGTTGCGTCTCGATTTCAAAATTGCCAGACAACTGTTGTCGTCATCTGTAATTATTACTGGTCAGACGCCCATACAACGGTTAATGGAGTGATGCTTGCTAAGCGCGCGGTCAAGAATTGAGTCAGACCTCAATTATGGCTTACTTAATATGATTCACGTTTAGGAAATAATATGTAATTTATGAATATTTAATATTTAAATGTATGAACAATCGCAATTGCTTTTTTCTTCTACTTACATTAATTATTGATTCTGACATTAACTCGGTGAGCGGAATGTTGGCTGCTTTAAAATTAACAGTTGGTTTAAAAATAGTCGAAATGGTTCCACGAAACGCAAATCAATCAACCGTAAATAGATTACACAAACAAACACGCTTTAATTGAAATATACTTATAAAGGTTTTGATGCGCTAAAACTTAAATCTGGTTTCCTTGCAGATTATTTAATTATATATTTAATAATTAACTTGACACAATATATTTATTTTTTAAAACACGTTTTTTGACAATCAATCACTTAATATATTATTTCGCCTGCTTTGTTTTTGTGCTAATTATATTTTCACTACACACAGTTGTCACGAGAAGCACACACGATTTCGACTGCATTAAACGACTTTTCTGTGCATATTAAACACACTTATGGGCACGTTGCTTTACTAGAGCTGCAGTTTTACCATCTACAGATTTATTTGGCAAATGTTTATGACTCATACGAGACGACTATGGAACAGCTGGCTGCGCGTATACTGTCTTCGTTCAATAAAAAGTCAAAACTCAATATACAGTAACTTTAATTTGTTTGGAAAAGTAAACTTTAGGTAAGCTAAGATACGAGCACACGAATAAAACACGTTGCACACACCATTTGTTTTGCTTTTTTAGTTCTTATTTCAATCACTTATCACTTACGGTTGTTTTGATTGTGATTATGTATAAAAAAAATCCACTACAATTAAATGACAGCTTTTACGTTTGGCTTAATATGTATAGAGTGGGCCGTGTGCGGACTGCGATGTGTCGAATGCCAATGTGTTAATTTAAAATTTAATACAACAAAGTGACGGAATGTTTGGTGGCGCGAGCGCGCTTGAATGCACATATTGTTTAGCGCTGTTGCCGGGTTTTCATAATATTACAAGGGAGCTACAGGTTTTAACCGGTTTGAACCGTAACAGGTGATAAATTTTTTGGTTTTTGCTTCCCCGTGCAGTTAATTAATGTTTAATTGAATTAATTTGCCTTCTAAATGTTTATTTGAAAGTGATTTTAAAATGAATAATTATGTTAAATAATTGAAAAATTCTGAACTGTCAGTTTTATGATTATCAATCTTCTAAATGGCAGCAAATACAATCACATCAAATTTCATAATACAATCGAATTTTCTAATGGTTTTTCTAGTTATTTGTTTGTTAAAAACCTCTGGGGAATAGCGATTTATTTTTCTGCTATTCCTTTTTTTTAAAGTTCAAACTTTAAAGTGGAAAAAATTATTGATTTGAATGTTATTGTCCATCGCGTGTAACACAATCAACTATAATTGCACCGCATGTATAAATATTAAGCGGTTCTGTTTTGTTGTTGTAATTGCTATTTCAAATACGCCACGGTAATGCAGCGACAAATGTAACTTCGCTAAGTTCAACAAAAATTGGCGGGAAATTTAAACTATTGGCAAATTAAATACAATTTTTTAATGCTTTTGCAAGTAGTTTTAAAATAATTTTTTTCAAGTAAAAGCATAAATAATAACTACGTGACACTGCGATCTTTTAATTATATTTTGTTAAGTTGTCATGTAATTTTGTAGTTTAAGGAATTTTTTAAGAAATAGTAAAAAAATTCACTTTGAAGGATTCTTAAAAAAAAAGAAAAGCATCTAATTCTAGACTATTATATATGATAGATCGTTGATTTTATAAAACGTTTAATTTACATTAAATTGCAATAATCATTAAAATACTTTAATGTGATTATTGATTGGATTCGACCAATCCACATAAGCAATTTATGAGCATTCCGGTTTTGCAACAGCAGAAAATGTCTGCATTAACATAATGTCTTAATTGTTACATTCTTAATAACTATAATTCCACTTTCTATTTCAATATAATTAAACATTACATCCCATAAACAACTTAATAAGTGTTCATAACCAGCACTCAAACAAATTAACTTTAGATAATCTCCTTGTTTAACATGTCAGTTCTAATCAAATCGACATGTCTGCTTGTAAGACCTAAGTATAGTGCTACACACTCAACGAACACATACACAAAAGTGTTGAAGCTTCTTCGCCATTGATCATCAACGCGTTTACGTTAACTTTTATTGCTTGCCATACGATTTAAGAGGATGTTAAATACGGACAAAAGTCTGCAGGCATTGGAGAAAGAAAACACAGAATCATGTTTATTTCAAATGTTGTTAAATTGAATGACTCGGAAGCATTTACATGATGTAAAACAAGACAACACAACGTCTGTTATTAGGCCTTTAAAGATTAAACTCGAGCTTTTATGGTTAAGTAGAAATTTTTTGAAGAACCTTAAATTGCTATAGAGGTTATTTAAAATGTGGTTGATGGTTTAAATTGGTGGCGGGACTTTCCTGGCTTCATCAGGCAAAAATTTAATAAAACAAAAAAAAAAAAAACCGTCTTGTTTAACCAAAATAGAACAATGCGACGTTTGCACATTTTAAATGGTTGTTACACACGTCGCGTCGTGGGTTGTGGCCAAGTAATTAAAGTGATTAATACATTCCCCAACTGTTTCGAAAAACTGGAGAAAAAAAAACAAGCAGAACATTCCAATCCGCGACCGTTTTCTAAAATAACAGACCTTTTAATGTCGATGACTTTTGCTGAGCATATTTTCGTTGAAATTCTGTACCACAATTCAAAAACAATGATTATAGTTGTGAAACCAATCCACCTGGTACCATTTATTTACATAAAAGGAATCACAATTAATTTGCAAACCGGCAAATTCACTTGATTTCTTTGATGCACAAACATTCAAGGCAGATGCAGCATAAAACATTGCAATACAATTGTAAATTCAGCAATGAGAAACAGACCTTTAAGTTCCTGACAAAATGAGTTCGAAATAGATCAATCTGAATGTGCATATAGAGACATTGTCGCGTATTCAAATTGATTGCACGATCCTCTTTGATGTATTGCTGACCCATTGGATGCAAGGACAGCAAGACGGTTGCTGTTATAACAATAAAACAGCGATTAATATCATCAGCATAATTTAATGGTTGATGTGGAGCAGGGTGTACGTCTCGGTTTGACATTCCATGCGGCAGAAGAAATGACGATGGAAATAGGAGAAGAATGGGGGACAAAATAAATTCCCCTGCCGTGTCACATATAATTGTCAACCCACAAAAATGCATGTGCAATTCAGAGTGCACAGTTTGTGTTGCGGCGCAAAATAAGATCACGGTGAAAGATTTCTGCCTTTCCTGGCATAAATCCATTTGAGACTGTCCCAGTCGTTCAAGCCGATTTAAATCTTCAATTTATATAAAACTACACGGTTTGTCATGTGCCGCGATGTTTCAAGTGCACTTTCTATATATAGTTGCGGAGTTCTCATATATAAGTGGTTGCTGTTAAGGTACAACAAACATAATATTGTGGTAATATTTATGTTGGTCTAAAATTTATCTATTTAATTTTACTTTCCAACTTTGGCTGCATGTTTCATCAACGCGGTATTTATGGTTTTGTGGAATTGAGATGGTTATGCGATTAAAAATATGGTAAGGTTCTCTAGAACGTTGTATTAGGATCTCTGACATGATTTTGCTTGTAGAAAAAGGGTAACAAATTGCAGTTTTTGAGTGCTTTAATGAAAACTTTAGCGTTTTGTTCAACTTAACCACATTAAAGTGTCACGTTTCATGTAGTTAACCTGCAAATTTCTGTGTTTTTAAAATGGGTTTTGGTTTTGTTGTTAATTTTAATTGTTATTTATTGCCAAAAGCAATAAAATTCTGAGGTCAATTTATTTTTTAACTCATATTGAAGTCATCGCATTTTTTACGTCTTAATATTTATTAGCATACACACAAGAAAAAACTACATCGCAGGGAGAGCGAGGTGTGAATTTATATACGACTGTTGCTTAACTACATTTTAATAAAGCTTTTCTGAGAAATGGACAATGTGACCTTGAAATTTCTGAGTTTTGGCCTTGATTTTTGTCCAAAATTGATACTTTTATTGAGATTAACAATAATGTATTGTAGAACATCATAGTACCCTAAAACACACAGTTTTTAAATTACATATATTCATTATAAAAATATGACCTTGAGTTTTAAATTTTGACCTTGAAATGTTCAGCAAGTTTTTTTTATCTTACCTACAATAATGTGAAAAAAAATTCAAAAATATTTAAGGTTTTTGAGGTATAAAAAATTTGACCTTGGATTTTTCGATTTTGACCTTGAAATGTTCTGCAAGTTTTCTAATATTTTAAATCCTACAGAAAATCGTAGGGGCCGTTTCTGAGCCATACAATGAATACATGGATTTCGCAATAACTTGACCTTGAAAAAACAGAAATTCTATTCTTATTTTTTTCTCTAATATTTTACAAAAAAATTCACACAAATCGGTTCAGTAGTTTCCGAAATAGGTAACATTACATCCCATTTTTGGCCACCATTGTATGGCGCACAAACGTACATTTGTACATTTTTTCTAGACCTCTTTTTTGGACTCAAGGGGTGTCAAAATGAGTTTTTGCATCGTCAACTTTTTTTCCGAAAAAAATCGGAATGCAAATATTTCTATATGCCCTTGGGGTCGTACAAAAATTAATTATCTGTTTTCATCATCTGTTGGGTCAAAGAAAGTTGCATTGCCTCATTATTTTTTGCATTAAATTAAGACACGCTACAACAGCAATTGCTATTGATATTCACTTTCAGAATGCATTTCGTAATTACAAGTAAATTAGCAAGAATGCACAACATAAAATAACACTCAACGATTCTCATCGCAGATTCTGCATATTGATTTCGCCGTTAATTGAGATTCAAAGCTTAACACAAAATAAGAGCTGCATAATATACGTTACATGAGCTTTCCTCATCTCGCTTGGTATGTGCGCTCTGCAAATGCATCATGTTTTACATTAATTGTCGATAAAATGCAAGTAAATTGCTGACAGACTGCGTCCTAAAGTATAATCTACAAATAAACTAGTCATGCATTAAACTAGCATTCTAATCTTCCGTATGCGGTTTGAGTGCATGCGCACGAGCGCGAAATTATACGTGCGTTCAAATTGTATGTAAAAGTCTTTCGGAAAACGGTCGAATATAAGGCGTCACAATGCGCCGCAATGTTAACCGCATCATTGCGGAATGAGTACGTTCTCGTTTTCCGTGCCCAGAGTACACGAAAATTAAAACCGAAGTAATGCTGACAAATCGTCCCACTTTCCACCAGCCACTTATTTTGTTGTGTACAAATGCGGCGCGACCTGACGCGTGGTTCTCCGTGGTCGTGGGGTGCACGGGGCCACTCACTCGTCAAATCAAATTCTTTCACTACAATATCTTTTAAATATACTTTGTCCTCCCCACATAGGGATTAAAGCGCTGAGTTATTTGCTTTGTGTTCATTAATTGCTTCAAGATCGAATATCACGTTTTGCATCACGTCTACATAACAGCCTTTTGTATGTGCGGATGCTTTGGAGGCTTTAATATAAATTCTAATATTGTGTATTTAACATCTTAATCGAAATCAGTCGTTTGTATTAAAATTACTTGCGACATTTTTGACAGGCAATCAGTTAAATCTTTTCAGGTCTATGAATCTTTCGACGGTTCTTAAATAACTCGATAAAATGTGTGTAGGAGGATGTTTGGAAATCAAATTTAAACATAGAATTTTTTAATTTAGGTAAGCCGTTTTTTGAATCTGGTATTTCCAATTAGTGCCAGATTCATTTCATTTAATTGACAATTTTATTTTCAACTTGCGGAGGAATCCGTGCGCTGTTCGAACACAACATGTTGTTTTAAAAATCGGAATTACATCTTTTTAAAACATAAAATTCTGGTGTACGTTTCAAAAATCAATTTCCGCAATCATTTTTAGAATTAGTAAATTTTTTCACGAATCGCGATTTTTTTCGCAGTTTTCGCAGTTGATTTTTGCATTTAAAATATGCCCATTACACTTCTAGAAAGTTAACAAATACGTGTGTAGAATTTCAAAGCGATCTCATTTACAGTTCAGCGTATAGATCCAGTTCTTAGAAGAGCACGGAATTTTCCACGAGGTTGTTTTTTAAATAATAAAACATTGGAAAATCGATTTCCGCAATCATTTTTGGAATTAGTCAATTTATTTAACAAATTTCGATTTTTTTCGCAGTTTTGCCGATTTTATTTCGCATTTAAAATATGCCTATGTAAAGAATGTTTATAAATACTTGTGGAAAATTTCGCAGCGATCACATATTTTATAGATTTAGAGTGATTTCTAAATAAATAAACACTTGTTACTGCTCAATATTGGGGTTGCATAAAAAAATTGAACAGAGAAACAAATAACAACACAAACAATTCAACAAAAGATATCACATGCCCATCACCTGTCTCATGATCATGTTTTTGCTACAAAATGTTCGTTAATTGTCAAAGATTACGCGACGCATATCACGTCATGTCAAAAAATTTGTATCAACCCGTAGCAGTGACAAGTACAAGTACAAAAAAAGCTTCCAACTAAAAAGTCACACCACATCAAGCAAGGCGGGAAAGATTAAAAAATCACATCCAATGTTCGACAACAAGAAATTGGCACTTTGATTCCCATTTACTAAACAATTTTCTTAAAGACCACTATAAATGATGTCGTTTTGTTTCCTCGCGATCTCCCTCATCGTCTTATATTTTCATTATACCTACACCACTGTAATATATAGGACAGAAAGGAATACACACACGCTGAAAGACGCAATTCTTTCCTCTTTCGCAGCACTTTTTTTTTGCACGCTTAAGATAAGAACAAGAACTTTCCGTATTCACATATTCCCTTATAACCGAAACGGTCCATCGACGGGTGAAGCGTCGACTCTTCAAGCAACACGTTTCACAAATACACACAGCCTCAATACATTTTATATAATATTGTAAGAAACGACGTGAATTTACTTTATACGTGTACATCTTCTTATAGTCGTCTTAATTTTTTTTTACACACGATCAACGTTATTTTATATCAAAAGCATTCACGAGACTTCAAAAAAGAGCAGATATGTGTAGGGGAAAAAGAACAAAACACAAAAATATAAAATATGTATGAAAAGGGGAAAAAAAAAGGAAAAATCAACTCAAATAAGCGTACACAAGAAAATGTAGAAAACGGCCAAGAAAATCAAACAGTGCGCACACAACCCGCGATCGTCTCCGCGTATTAAGAGTTAAAAGTTGAGACTAAAGACAGACAGTAAACGGCATTTGGATTGATCGGACGCGCTGAATAAGGTTCGTCGCTTGTGTTTGCGGCTCAAGTCTTTCACTGCAAAATTCGCGCGTATCGCGAATTCATTTAGTTTTCTTAGCGGATTAGCTTAAATATTAATCGATGTGTATTTGTGGGATTATAGAGTTGTTGTGTGACTTATTGTAAGTTGTGTTAATATGTTAACTATGTTGATTTAAATCGCTATTCCTTCGAAAAAAAACTGTTGGATTTAAGTCGCATAAAATAAAGTTCGATAATGTGCGTTTAAAATATAAATTGTGTAATATTTAAATGTTTTTAACATCTGGATACTTTAATGGATATAGCAGAGAGTTTCCTTCAATTAAAGCAAGTGTGTAAAATTAATTAGAAACATGTCAATCATAGAGATTTTGTGATTCAAAGTTTGCATGTGAAATTTTTTAATTGAAACCTGTCCAAAATGTCAATGGGGCATCAATTTGAGGGAGTTTCTACGCAATGATGTTCGACGTGATTAATTAATTTAAAAGTGATAAATGATCTTTATTTATTGTGAAACAAAGGATCATCCCTTTTCAATGTTAATGTAAACAAAATACATAATAAATAAAAAAACAAACAAAAATTACCGTGCCGCAAATACATAACAATTCAAGATCAATTTCAGGGTAATTTTGTGCAATTTAAAAGCTGATTGACTTATGATTGCTGCTCGCCATGCGGGGTTCTTGACTTCATAAAGTAACGATAGTCAATATGGGCGCATCAAAAATAATAACACAACTTTTTGATGTTTATAATAATGCGATGCGAGGCGCTTTTGATCTCTCATCCGTTTGATGTGTGCAACATTACCTACTGCGGTTGGATTGTAGCTTGTTAATGTTATATAAAGTTATTATTTATTTATAACTTGCGGTGTATGTAAATAAATAGAATCAGGTCGGTGTGTAAATAAGGAATTATTATTGTAGAGCGCTGCAAGTTTTATTATAGTTCCGCTTAGATGTGGTTTGGATTGAGAAATATTACCCGGTGTGTAGTTATAACTTGATTTTATGGAAAAATGTGCATTTTAAATGTGCAATACAAATAACATAAACTCATTTAATTATTAATTAGTGGTATTTAACGCCAACGTAATGTTTCACAATATAATTAGCTTGGTGCACACTTTCGACAGTTTGATAATTTAGTTTAAGATAACTTGTCTGGTTGGTAGGTGTTCAATTTATCAAATAAAAGTTAAAACGGTTTTCTTATTGCTAGACTGTAAATCTGACTGACTTAATAATTAGTCCAAGGCTGTAATTTGTCAATTTAATTGATAGAGAGCTACTGAATTATTATTTTTATGTAAACTAACTTAAGTATTAAAGGAATTTAATTGCAAGAATAAATAATTTGTTGCTTAATTCTTAAGTAAAGTGACTTAAAAAATTTAAATTAAATTGATTGGTCTTCAAAATTAAAAAAAAGATGACTTAACTATTTAAATAATGTGTCAGTTTTTGATACTTTAAGTCATAATTTCTCTAAATATTTAAATTTCAAGGTCAAAACCTTTTTTCAAACAGATTAAAGAATTCCTAAAATAAAAGTAAAACAGAAAAAGAATTAACATTACAATAATTTTAACCCAGATCTACGTGAAGATTTAATGTTGAAATTCTCTTGGGTTGTGTCCAAATTTAAAGCCAACCAAAAAATCCAACTATTTTATTTTAAAATGCAATAAAAAGCGTTGCATTGTTTTCCTTACTCAAAACAACATTTTTATTTTCATTTTTTAATGACAAGACAATCAAACGAAATGCCACACAACTTTTGAAACGAAATAATTTTACGGTAGCCAAACACAAATTCCAGCTACTTACGTATTTAGAATAATTTAAGGAAGCCGTCACTTCAAATTGTTAAACACGCAGAGATGTTATTCATAGATAAATGCCAAAACAACCGCTTATTAAGGTGTAATGTCAAAATGGCGTTAAATTCCCACAAAGATTAGTTTCACTAATATTTAGACAGCCAATGATTTGCTTGAGAAATTTCTTAACATTTTTTAAACAATCAAAAAAAAACCCAAACTGCAACTCAAACTGTCACTCCTCACGCAATGAAATGCAATTAAAATGATATCCAATGACGTCAATAATTTATATATGACATATCGCGACATCGCGCTGCCAATGAAAATGATTTTGAATTGGCCATAATATTCTCTTAATTTCTCTTTATACGATGATGGTGCACTGAGTTTTGATGAACATTTTATATATTGTGCGCCGTTGCCTGTCGTCAATAATCTGTCTCATAAAAACACTTCTCAAACTTGAAACATGCGTTGAATAATGCGCTGTTTGCGACTGACCGCGAATCAGTGAAATTGTCAACGTGAACAATTCAAGGTGCGCCCCGACCCTTCATGCAATACGCGTACCCTTGTTAAGTTGCCCAACCGATTTGATTGATTAAGACGACGGGTAACATCTTTAACGAGTTTTATGTTTTGCAACTTTATATTCCATTGCGAGTGGCTTAAAAGTCGTCCACCTGCATTTCAGGTTGGGTTTTAATTTAACAAGCAAGTTTGGTGGATCGGTTTGCAATTGTTTATTTGTATTTTTTATTTTTTATTTGGCAACACGTGCAAAACAAACAGCATTGCATTTAAATATGCGCGCGATAAATGTAGGAGCTTTTATTTTTTTGAGTGCCGACTCTTGTACGTCCGCAATGCACAAAACTGCAATGGAACTCGTTTTGTGTGCAAATTTTCTATCAATAAAAAAACGGTACAATTGATGCACGACTGCAGCGATTACGCTGCGAGTGATGCCTCTCAGAACGCAACAGTTCTCACAGATCAATTATAAATTGTAAAAGGAATTGCAGTGTTCATTTGTCAGGCCACTTTTTGTTTGTATTGTTTCCACAGCACTAATTCAATCAAGATGTAAGTAAGGTGGTGTAAAAACGCAATTAGCTGATGAGAGATTTATGGGCATATGTGGGGATTTAATAATTCCAATCCACTGGAGACTGGGAGAGCCTGTTAATCATAGCTATAGCTTTTTTTCACTTAAATTATTAATCGTTGTTGTGTTTTTTGCGCGAATTTCTTTAAAATATAGTTGAAGCTGCTCAAAAGCACTTAAGAAACATAATAGTAATGTGCAGAAAACATGCACAGAAAAGTGATTAATATATTAACGAAATATTGTTACAAGTAAAACAAATGATTGTGATTAAATCTGACTAACATATAAGTGATGCAGTGAGTGTGTGTGTGTGTTCCACTTGATTGCAGGCAGTTAAAATGGTTCTGTAAATTGTATAGACTTAAATGGTTAATGGCCAATAATTGAGTCTTGAACAAATCAAATTTTAATGGGCGACTGAACCCATGTGTGTTAAGTGTTTTGTGTCACGCAACAATTCTTCTTATATGGGAATTGTTTTGAGCAGTTTACTTTGTGCTTTATGGAATTATGATGTGATAAGGAATTAATATAACAACCTCAAGTGCGGATACAATTGGAATACATTCACCGCAACGAAACTCTGATGGTTTTATCTACAATATACAATAAACTTGACACGGTATGTGAAAGTTGAAAGGTGTTTTTCTTGAGTTTTGTAATTAAACAACTTATTTATCGCCTTGTTAGTGTTCACTTTAAAAATGTACAATGCACCTACATATACATTATACACAATCCACGTACTCATATTGGATAAAGATCTTGCTTTCGTGTAAATTTATTTATTTTTAAAGACATGATTTGCAAGTTTTTGAAGAGAACAATGTTCTTTTTATATTATACATACAACATACTTGAAGTGAGGGCATTTTCTTTTGAATTACAAACGTCTTGTAAAAGTCACACATTACAAATTAGTAAAACTTTACATTCTGAATGTACAAAAAGCGTTCTACGTTGATATTTAGAATCCACAATGCGTCACTTTAAAATGCTTTTATTTATAATAAATGAATTTTTCCGTTTGACATGATAAATTTCTGTAAAGAACACTGACAATTATTATTGTTGATGTGCTTGATATACGTTTGTTCGAATGTGAAGTGTGTGCGTGTGTTCGTGGCTTCATTATATTTAATCATGCAATCATGGCAGTTTAAATTATCAATTAATTTACACCCCCTGCTGAGAGTAGATTGTTTATGGGTGAACTCAGAAGAACAGATGTTCCATTTCAAAGATTTTTTTCTATTGAATTGTTGTAACATATTTAAAAATAATTGTCTTATATTTGCTTGCGGTGAATCCAAATGAATTTAAAGTTTGAGTTGCAAAGCAAACATAATATAACAACTGTTTTTGATTTATTTTTAAATTCAACTTAAGAAGCTTTTATGCATCGTTTATTTACAGTTACATCTGCATTATTCGTTTTAGTAATTATTTAAAAAAAGAAGAGTATTGAAAGATTTGAACCATTAAAATTAGAATTTAAACTTAATTTTGTGACTGTTTGTGAAATATATTTGATTCATTTTCTGAAAATACTTCATCAATAAACAGCATTCAGGAAGTAGCATTTAAATGGAAAAATAAACCACGAAAACCTCGTAAAAAAACGAAGTTCGTGAAAAAAATGGGGTTCAAGAAATTGACTGATACCAAAAACGATTGCGGAAATAAATTTGTCGGTGTTCGATTAGATAGAAACTCATAATAATTAAGCAAGCAAGCAACGCACTTGCTTATCCACTAGTAATAAATAATATTGCAATTACATCTAGCATGTTAGTTAGCGCCATCTGGAGGCAAGGTTCTAAACACAGTTGGCTAATCTCCTACTTATCAAAAAAAAAGAAATATTACGGAAACCTATTCAAAAGTATCGATGAAACCATAGATTAATTCCCATGAAATTCAATACAAATTAGTAAACCTAACAGGAAGCAATTAAAAACACAACTAATAATTTTCAAATCACAAAATCTGGAATAAAAGAGTTTTTAAAAATAAACAACCGTAAAAAACAGAAAAATTTAACATCAAAATTAATCATTAATTGCAACAGCACATTTATATAATGATTTCAATCTGTCATCAGTTTTAAATTAAGTTGTTAAATTAAAACGCGCCAATGTAAAGATATTCAATTTTCAAACGACTAAAGTTTGTAATAAATTACTTCCTAAATTCATTAACAACGTTTCGTTGCCATAAATTATTAATTAGTTGGATTCCATGCATCTTTTGAATAACTTATTAATTTTTTTATTCGTTAATTTACTTAAGCAGTGATAACTCATTTGGGATGAATAATTAAGTCGGTTTTTTTTTTTTTTTGATATTTGTGGACACAATTAATCGTTGGAGATAATATCTTAATTTTATTGAATTGTTTCCATTAAGCTTTCCTATGTAAAATAATTTATTGACAAACATTGATTTTGTTACGGCAGTATTTCTTATTGAAATAAATTAATGCGTAACATCCTTAATTTGTTTTAGTCACATTAAAAAAAAAACTTTTAAAAAAATTTATTCATTTCATTTTGACATTTCTTGTTAGTTTCCTAACAATTAAAATTTAAAGAAACAAGGAGTTTTTGGAAGAAGATTGAGGAAAGTCCTTGTTTCTTAAAATTTAAATTTTTCTGAAATAAAAACAGAATTAACAACTGCTGTTTTAAATATAGAAAAGATTACTTAAAGAGTTATTGATAATATTTGTATTTTTGTATACTTTTTATTGAAATTAAATTTTTTATTGCTCGTGAAATATTTTCCCTAAACATAAAATTTTAGTAAATCATCTTATTTTCTAAATATTAAATATTCTTTTTGAGATCCGTAATAAATTAAACAATTTAGTGATGGAATGGAATTCAGTTCTTGAAGCTACCACGAGTATTAAACAACATTTACAAAGCGATTTACATAAAAACTTCAAATGTGTGTCCACAATAAAACAAATTTACATAACTAAACGATATTTCAAACATACCACGATAAACGGAAATTAAAGACCACAATATTTAAGCTTATAATAAAACTCATAAAAGCTAATCTTTGTTAAATTATTTACATAAAACAGTAAATCATAAAAAATTTCAATAAAACACACACAATTTCTGCAATATTTTATAGTTAAATCTTTATTATCCACATAATTCCGCAAAGCATAAAATTACTTGCATTAAATTGGAGGTGGTGGTACTGAAATATGATCCATATACCTTTATACCATTATAACCATGACAAACTATGCAAAATTGTAAATAACTGCCCAGATACAAGCATAAATACAAATTATCAGCAAAGCATAGAAAATCATGTTTGCGTAAGTTATGGTTTCTCATATTCCTAACTGATTACATTATTCCGTGCAATGCTTCCCATAAATCATACAAGACGGTTGGTGCTGCAAGACGGAATCTGTACCCACCACATCCAACACACATAAATCCGCAAACACACCGCATCCCCTGATGATTACATATCGCGATAGACTGTTTCCATTTCTCCCAACAATCCTCCATGACGTACAAATTGCAAACAATGTACGGCAGCCATCACATCCACTTGAATTCCCGCATTCGTCTAATAATAAATTCACAAATATGATGCTTCTTCATGCTTTTATGCTTTATCTTATTGTTTGTCATTTTTGCGATACAAATATAATTCATGCAGACAACAATTGAGACTCGTACCGTTCCCAATCCGTTGGCAATCACCCTACATTTGTAAATGCACTTCCTTATACTACCGCGATGAAATGCCAGATATGAGATACGCAATAATATGACAGCATAACCTGCAACATAATCGTACATAATATGTGTTACCATTTGTTTAAAAACTCTGCTTATTATGTATACACGTTTTAATCAAAAGAATCACATAGCTGGAATGCCAATGCCGCTGCAAATTGCATATTCTTATTGCGTTGCAACTTGCTTGATGCTTGTAAGATGATATTTTCTACACCACCTAGATAACGCAATAATTTGACAGGTATTCCTTTATAATACGCGACTATTGCGGACAAAAAAATGAATTATGTAAGATGCTGCTGCTGCTGCTGTTTGTGTGCATTTGTGCAATGCGTGCAATTGGGTCTTCCTTGGGGACGGGAGCACTCAGCACTCAGAATGTCTGATGAATCATTTGATGTCGATTATTGTCTTGAGCAGAAACTTAAATGAAAACAAGGCACGTACCACATTTCTCAATACAAAACAAAACATGTGAGGGAAAAACTCTTACAGCAAGTAGTAGTTATGGCAAAGAAATGGGGTTCCAAATGGAATTGATATCCATATTTATGAAGTTGTGCAGTTGCATTGATTATAACAAGAATATGGTCCTCTGGGCTTCGATGGTTCCATTAAAGGTTGCAATTTTTACTAAGCTTATGGTTAAATCAAGTTTTTTTTTTTTTTTGACTAATTTAATTAAAACTATAATTACTGATAAAGGATGTTCAAATGTAAGAACCGTTCTTCAAATCCCCATTTGATTAAAACATAAACAATGCTGTTGTAATTACTTTTCAATCAGATTCCTTTTTTTTGATTTACGTGATTGAGCCTTGAGGGATGTCTTACGTCATCCTTACATAATTTTATTATTTACCTTAAATTTGCAATAATTGTTTTTTTTTGTAATTTAAAAAGCAGTAACTGCACATTCATTCGAAATTGAGATATTAAATTTTACACACGTGTTCTCCAACGTGTTCCGAAAGTAACATAGGAATATCTTCAAAGTGAAATTTAACTGCAAAAACTGCGAAAAAAATCGCGGTTCGTGAAAAAATTTAGTATATCCAGAAATTGTTGCTGGAATCAATATTTTAGTATTCGGTTATTAAAATTCTGAATATTTCCTCGATTTTTCGCGGTAATAATAATAATAAATAATTAACCTTTAAAGGACATAAAGCAGAAATCAAACTTCTTCACAATAATTCTCAACGTTATAAATTTTTACTTGACAAACAGATAATTGTTCCATGAAGTTTTTGTAAAATTAGATTTTACTTAGTATTAAAATTCCGCTTTTTAAAACAAAAATTTGTGTCCGCTCAACGTACGCATTTCTCCGTTAGTACTTAAATAAGTTCAATAAATTTTTAAGACTTATTTTGCATCAGTTAATCTTATAATAATTCATTTTCTTTCAAATTGAAACAGTGTTATAAATCGTTTTAATTTATTTCTAGATATTTTTGAAACAAAACATGAAAACAACTTTCTTTATGGATCATTCAGGTTTCAAGTTATTAATTTAAAGTAGCATTTCATAAATTCCAAGAACAAAATTTATTAATATGTAAATCTTTCAAGTAAAAATAGTTTCTTAAAAATGTTGCATCCCAATCCCATATTTTTTTACACAATCTTGCGTTTACAATGTCGATCAAAAACGGTTGTTTAAACTAACAAAGCACGCGACGTTTTATGACAAATTCGTGTGGAAGAAGTTAGGAAAAGATTAGTTGTTGTTACACGAACAGCAGCAGCAGCTGTATCTCCGAAATGGTTTCAGTTTTAAGCTTGACATGCGTACATAAGCCACCTTAAAGATGCTTATCGCTTCTTTAGAAATATTTTCAGGTTTAATATTGTTGTTTGTAATATTATTGTCCGGATTATAATCCAGATAATATTTAGAAGTATTCAGAACTATCATTGTTATAATGCTCCTTTGTTATTAAAATGAAACCCCTATTTGTTACGAACATTGACTTTGTTTGTTTAACTTGAATATTAATTTTAAATTATTAAAGTTCTTGATTTAATTATAAAACGCTTTATTATTATTGTTATCGCTTCCATTTTAAAAATTATAATAAATTGTTCAGCAATTCAATTAAAAAATCAATTTAATTAACTCAATATTTGCTAAATTAATATTCCATCATCTTCAAATTGAATAATAACATCTATTGTACAAGAAAAACAGAAACCACTTTTTTTTTATCAAGCTTCTTCCAAAAGGTGCGACCGATGATGCTGTTGTATCTGATGATCTCAAAAATTAACTTTAAAACATTTTTGAAAGAGTCATTGCCAAGGCGGTTCCCTTTTATCGGATCAATTTCAATCAAACAACCGCGCGTATAGATTTTATTGTACGAATAGATCGCGGGATTACAAGCAAAATACGTGAAACTGTAACAAACAAAGCCCATCTACACTTCACGAAAATCCAATTGCGTGGTGAGGTGCTGTTTTGGTACACGCACAATAAAAAACATTTCATCAAGAGTTTTAATTGAAAACAAAAAAATGATGAAAATTAATTGCCGTGTTTAATTGCGTTTTATAGCGTTGCACCAAATAACAAGCTTCCTTATTTTGAATTAATTCTTTAAAATATGTTAAACCGTCTCTTTATGGTAATCCGGTGAGTAATTCAATTTTAAGATGTCTTGTACTTAAGTATATTCATACTCGGGGGAAATTGATAGCAAGCTAACCGAGAACATTTTCTAGTTTTCATACGCAGAATATGTGGGATAGCACATTTTATATAAATAGGCAGGGATTTAAAGTATATAATAATTTAAATCAGTTGCGTGTGAGCTCGCTTGTTTCTATGTTTCT
This sequence comes from Sylvicola cinctus, assembly GCA_963854165.1. Lineage (NCBI taxonomy): Eukaryota > Metazoa > Arthropoda > Insecta > Diptera > Anisopodidae > Sylvicola > Sylvicola cinctus. Next base: position 60,843,951 of record OY974082.1, on the reverse strand, counting down.
TAGTGATTAATGTGCTGACTAAATGGCTTAATTGTGGAGTCTTGTTTATATTGCTATGGGTCGAATGCTGTGGCTGTATAAACATGTGAGCCGTTTCGCATGTAAACTGCTTCGGTCTTTGAGATTCTACAGATTTCCAAATGGAATGCTTGCTGCGCTATTTGCTGGGATTAGAGGAAGCGACATTTGAATTAAAAATTACATTTGTCTCGTTTTAACGAGGAAAATTGAGGATAAGCATTGAGTTATGGAAACTTACAATGTAAATATTTTACGCACGCTCAAAAGTATGCGTGTTGTAAATCAATGTTGGGGTTTGATCGACATTTTGATAGTTTGTCGTGTTTTATTCGTTGGCTGTGTTTTTATTTGTTTGTCGCTGTATAGTTTTTAATTTAATACAATTTACAACCCACCATAGTGGGAAGTGAAATATTCATTTAATCGCAACCTTTTTCGATTTCTTTTTGTTATTAGTTCCGTTCTCTTGAGATGTCATTTAGTTTATTTCAATAGAACGGTATTTGGTTTATATTTTAAACAGATTGATACTTTCTCTAGTCAACAAAAGGTGGCGCCTATTTTTAATGAACAAGTTGTGGAGATTACATAGAATGCTAGATTGTACTGCAGCGCCAACTTGCGGCCAATAGTGTGTTGTTGAATTCAATCAAAGTTAATACACTAAAAATGAGATAAACTGAATAAAATAGAACGCGGCTATTGTGTTTTTAACTAATCTTTGACAGCATAAATAATTTTTGTGTCTGGATGGACACCTCAAAAAATTAACCGTCAGAATGCGTATAAAATAAATTTTTGCTTATTTTTCACGATCTCCTTTTTTTATTGTCAAGAAAATGTAAAAAACGTTTTTCTCGAAAACGGCTCTTACGAATTTAATCCGTATTAAAGGTTTACAATTTAATTTCATCTTCAAGGTCAAGTTTTATTGTTTATTCAAATAAAACTTGACCTTGAAATTGACTGTAATATTTTTAAACTCATTAAAAAGTTTTCCAAACATTTTTATAAAGCACAATATTAAGATTAAACTTCTGTGCGATTCTTTAACTGACTTCAATGACCTTTTATTTAATTTATAAACAATTTAATATTTTCATCAACATCCTGCAAATCCACACAAAACTAATTAATTCTAATTAAGTCAAATATCAAAATGAAATGATTCATCGCAAGATAGTTAAACGCGTTTTGATTTGTCTGCATATCTAATTCAAACTATGTAAATACTAATATTTCGGCGTACCTAATCACTACTCCGTGTTACCTGATCCATATCAAATGTTGTGACACATTGACGGATCTTGTGTACCCGATGTTACAGTTACCACAACGAGGGATCGCAGCAAAATTGTGCCACTTGTTGATTGATTATGACAGCTTTAATTCATAATTAAATTTAATAAGGAATGGTTTCAATCTAACTTTTAATGAGGATGTTGTGGTTTGTTTTATCCAACCACCTTCAATTTAATCAATTATTAATTGGTTGGGATATAACTTATAAGTTAGCTGTAATGAAAGGTACGGAAAATAAATTAATTTGTCCAATCAATGCCCTTTCAAATCTTTAGAATTGAATTTTTTTTTTAGAAATTTGTTGAGTTCAAAAGGTGACCAAATATAACCTTGCAAAGATGTAACAATAATAATATTAATAATGATAATAATAGATGGTTAGGATGGTTGTTAATGTAACTAGTCACTTCGGGTTGTAGTTACAACAAAAGCCTCATACACGTTTCATGGGAACACATCGATTGAAATAAATAAAAGGCAAAGAATCGTGCAGGTGCAATTATATCAAAACATAAATTGCCCTCCTACCCATCTTGAATAGGTTGTGGTGTGCTCGCGAATTGCGCTCCCATTTCTTTGTGCACCATCCCGGCTCCATCCAGCACAATATGTAGTTACCTCTGCTTATGTTCTTATATTTTGCGTATGCATGTCCGATATTACACACTCTGTGTGACTTTGGATCTTAAAGTTAAGATGCATATAGTACCATCCTCTCAACAGAAACAGCTCTGAGCTCATGAAAACGCATGAGTTGTATTTTTTCCAGTTTATATCTTGGCGGCGTAATCGTTACGTTACACCTTCCCTAGTTGTGCGCCGACGAGATCGTTTTATCACGAAATGTAAATTCATTCTGCGCATCGAGATGAGAGGATGGGGAAACATTTATGCGTTCAAGAAATAATTGGTACAATGCAGGGATTACCACAATTGCACTTTGCAGCGTTGTTTGCAGAGGTCAAGCTTTCTTCAACAGCTAAAGCATTGAAATGCGCGTGGGTTGTTAAGTTGAGGCGGAGCAAAATTGCAAGCAAAGTTATAAATGAATTTGGTTGTCTTTTATGGCAACAATTAATTATCATTAAATTGAATTTATTTATTTATGTAAAGAAATAATCCTCACACATTTATAAATAACATCGCTTTCTTAATTCAAATTCACACCTAAATATCAGTTGCAAGACAATTATTAAAAGATAACAGCCACGTCAAACTGTCACGAGTAATTCAAATGCGCTCGGTTGAAGACAATCCGATTGGAAGTCTCAGGATTAAGTTATTATGAAAGGGGAACAGGTTCCAATCCGCATTGACATTGATCTACATTTCGGCTTCAATATAAATCATTTTTAAAGCAACTTAATAACTTGCTGTATAGTTGTAATAAAACTATCATAAGTTTTCAATTCAATAATTTTTTTGTATTATTCCCGCTCACAAAAAAAATCAATAAATTTTGCACAACCACCCTATTGTAATATACATTATTTATTATCTCATTAATTCCCCAACAAATTGAGTAAATTCCCTATAATTATGCTGTTCCAATGTGTGTTTTTGACTTGTGGCTTGTTTGCGTGTGAGCTCAATCAAAAAGGCCATTAGTCGCGCCTGCCACACAATGTATAATACTGCGGCCATGGTCGTCGTCGTCGTCGTCGCCGCAGCTTCTTCTGTTACGCCATCCATGCAACCTTAATTCTTTTACTTTACATATTTTCGCTCACACACATATACCTACTCGATCATATAGTTAAAAGCTGCGCACATCCTTTGTGTTGAGTAAACTGCGCCGCTCGTCCACAACACACAAAACTGATGAGTTGAAAAGTGAAACACGACACAAAACTTAATTGACGGGAATTATCTTGCGCCGTGTTTGCTTACCAGACCTGTTATTAATTGGGCGGCGCGGCGGCACTGGCTGTTGTGTGCGCAGGCCGCAGTGGATTTTGTTTAGTGCATGTGTTTTGCCGCCACATACATTATGAGGACATAAACACATTGTTTGATGTCTTTACACAACTTGTACAAATTAGATGAAGATCTTTAGTATTCAATTAAGGAAGCTGATTTGGATAATTTGTTTGTTTGTTTTTATTTTTATATGTAAAAGAATTTTTTTATGTATAAAATACTTTCTTAGGTGATTTGCGATTGGCAATAATGTTGAATTAATTGTCAATCAATGATGATAATATAACCATTTAATTAAGTTGGCTTAAGCGGCACGATTCAAACATAAAGCATTTTTTAAGCAGTGAACTGGAGATAGCAACAAGATTCTACAGCGACTTTTAAATTTAATTAAAATACGATAAGGGCATGTTAAAGAATTTTTAGGAGACGAATATTCCCTTTCTCAAAGAATTTTTTTTTATTCCCTGATGCTTCACGGAGTTGTCAGAAAGTACTCCGTAGATTCTTTGACATATTTATAGAAACGGGACATTTTAACATCAGCTAGTTTCATCATTTTTAGATGATACTTTACAGGATTTTTGGCTTGTTTAAGATTTCTTTATCCTTTTTGATGAAATTGATTAAATATTAAGAAAGCAAAATTTAAGAAAGTATTCCTTAACTCATTATTGTTAACATTTTCTTAATAATTTGAGGTCAATATCGATTTAACGGATACAGAAGATTTAAAAGCTTGAATTGCCTTGGATTGAAAGTTCTCACTCCCTTTATCTTGGAACTCCGACTATTGTGCCGTCTCATTTAAAGTATCCACCTTTACTTGAACAGACTTGCCTATCCTTGTTTATTTATTACTGAATCTGCCTAAGTCGCTATGTTCTTCTGATGAAGTTGAACACCTTTGTTTCCAAATTCTATGGAGTTGATTATTCAGCGAGCAGAAGAGAAGTAGAGAAGGCTAGAAGTGAATTGTCCCGATTAATTTCTTACGTATTTTGAAACAATTTCTAGATAATTTTAGTTATCTTAGGATCCGGTCCATCCACAAGCAGTTTGAATTGTCAGTAAAGATTGGTGTCAGTCTCTTATGATACTGTAACATTTCCCTTTGTCCTTCACTAATTAAACCTCTGTATAAGAGAGTCCTAAGGTGTTTCTGAACCTAAACTCGCAAAGATGTCATTTAAGTAATTACCTATAGGATTCCACTATGCCCCGAAACTACCTATCCGCAGCCTTGAGGTTGCAAATTAAAAAATCTCATAACGCGTTTCTAACATTCCCGAGAAAATTATCTGAATATTTAACTTCAATTTAATGACAAAAAATTCGTTATTTATTTGTGATTTGACCTTAAATGAAACACAAATATTTTATCAAAAGCTCCCGCTTTCCAAAGCGATCAGCAACCATTCCCGACTATCATCCCTATGATGTAACAGATAAATGCCAACAATACCGACACGAATTAACAATAATAAGTATTATAGTTATTAAAGTAATTGAAAATGTCTTGATCGTTGCGAATTGAGACGATGTAATTCGCGCAAGAAGCTGATGAAATTCCAATAGAAAAGATAGCCAACTATACGAAGCCATATGCCGTGTTGCGTATGTACCGGACTGCACCATTAAAAGTGTGCTTTTAAAGAGATTATCGCGGTTCTTCGCCACGTTTTTACATGCTGCATTTTATGGTCTTAGTTCAACGCATTTCAAAACGCTTGAATTTATATTTTTATAAAAGCCGCGGTAAAAACCTATTAAGTTACAGCACTGCAGCCACACTGCGCTAACTTTTAATTGTCAGATGTAATGATGGCTTTGAAATTGATTTGACTATGCGCATGCGCCGCGCGCTTTAGCAATACATAAATGGAATTTCATTTATGTAAATGATCTGCACAAGTTTTGTTTAATTATTTATGCATCTTTACTGTTATAAATAAATAAGAATGAACGAAGTGTATTGGAAATAAATTAAAATAACCTGCTGACATAAAATGCCATAAAAGTTACTCACCCATAAAACTGACACCGTCACATTGCTGTTGTTGTGCGCGATTTTATAAATTGTAAATATTGAAAACGTATTGAGTGAGCGCAAGTGCATGCTAAAAAATGCAAATGCCCCAATCATAAATTAATATTAAAAGTTTTGTAAACACCTTAACGTATAATATGAAAGCTCATCGCCGCGGTTTAATATACGAGCATTTTACTGGCTGGCGATCGCCTACACTTTGCAGTCTGCGTTGGCACGCTGTGACCAGGCGGCTATTATCTTGGAAGATGCACGCAACAACGATGGTGGTCGATAATTCCGCGCATTAGCAAAATGGCTTTTTAGTATTCGACTGTCAGTTTTATTGCCTAATTGTTTTCATTAGAGTCGAGCGATAATAGCCGTGAGGGGGATTTTTATTGCTGCCATTCCAATACTTTTAGCAAGATGTTCAATGATAAAAAATACATTTTATTTGCATAATTCAGAAGCGAAGCAAATGAAAGAGGCAAAAGTGAGGATTTGTTTTTTTTTTGCTAAATCCAGCCGGCCTAGAAAATATTGACAATAAAATCGACGACTGATGATAATAGGTGCTGGTGATGATGATTATTTTTATCTATTTACCTCATTAGGATGAAGTTTTCTCACATTATCGTAATTTTTAATAATACGTATTAGTTAATTGCAATTTATAAGACGCGTTTACCTCACACCATTTAAACAAAGTCCTGCTTAAAAGGTGAAATAAACAAGCCAATAATTTCTTCACAGTTCACACCTTTGCAATCTCTTCTGATTACGGTATTGCTTAAAATCTGTAATGGATAATTATTAAAACCGAGGAGAAGGCTTGACCTTAAGAAATAAAACGTCCCACGTTTGATCAACCTTCTTCTCATCGACTTAAACGTGTATTTGTCAAACTCATCACTGCATTAAACGTGGGATGCACCATAAAATTGTTTTTGACCTTGAAAATTACTTTTTTGATCAGATAATAATAATTCTAGTACGAATAACGTTTTTTTGAAGGCTTAAATGTTGCATTAAAACATTTAAAATTAATTGTATTAGGTTCCTATTGGTTTTAATTATTTTACTGAAGTTTTTTTAAATTCTTCTTGACCTTGAAATTTTAATTTAACTCTTCAGAGTACAGTCTTTTTTGTGATCTTAATCTGAGTGAGAATTTTCTTTAAATAACGATATTATAATAACATTAAAAGAAGATCGTCACTAAAAAAATAATAAAAAAAAAAAAAAATATGAGAACCGCATTAAATATTTCATAAACTAAAAATGTTTACAAACATTTGTGTCATTTTTAAATTTATCCAGCCATTCCAACTAATGAGGATTTAATGCAGATCATAACCCAAATGAATTGGGCATTTATTAACCGTTGGGTGTAAACAAGTTTTATAAATGATCATCTTAATTCGATGATTCCGAATTTCGGCAGTAAAATCGTTGAGCTTGTTTGTGATTAAACCAATGAATTTATGACACAAGGAGTGCTACAAAATAACAGTTGTTATGTCGATTGAAAAAATTATCGTAAAGTGAGGTAAATTATTGTCAATAATTTTTATTATGATTTAGATTGCATTAAATTGTTTAAATATTTAAATTATTAAGATGAAGTGAGTAAATTTCAAACGACAAATTTTTAAGTCAATATTGGGTGTTTATTATTTAAATGGAATGATATGTTGAGACTGCAGCGTACTAAAATAAATATTACAGAAATTAATAAACATTTAAGATTAAATTATGCATTTTAAAATACCTGCACCTGAATTATTTACATTTTACATAAAGTTAAATAGTAATATGGATTACTATTAATAACTCCACTTCAGTAAATCTTTCGACTTTCAGCACTTGACATAAACGACAAACCCTGCACTTTGCTAACCTAAATATCATCCAACACGTACAATTCACGTAAACTAAATGCGCTCACGCAAAATGCATCTCACATGCACAACCCATTGCAACTTTAAACATGAAATCGGTAGTGGAAAACATATATTTAAACAAGAGGAACGCTTAAGAACCACGACTTTCATACCCAGCCTCCGTTGCGGATCAACATATGCGTGATCAGTTAGAATTGATACGACGACGCTGCAGCGCAATGCATCGCCTTGCAGGGTGAGATATGCTTAACAATAATTGCACCTGCACGACTTTTCCACACACACACACACACTCATTTATTTAATCGCTCTCGCGGTAACGCAACATCGCGATCGTCGCTTTCATTTGAAACAAAAAAAAATCTCGGCAATATTAAAATGCACACTGTCGCACATGAATGGGTGATCCTCTCTGGTCTGCTCCGATGAAATACCAGCATCACTATATTTAGTACACATGTGCACTTTTGTGCATTCGCTTTAGCCTTTATTGTTCCCTTTTGGCGAGGAGGGCAATGCTGCATGCGTCCAGGTCCAGCTTGGATTTCTCCTTTAAGCGGAATCCACTGAGGAAATCGTTCACCAACAACAACAACAACAACAACCACAACAATAATGATTGGTATAGATAAAGCACAATTTGTGTGGGTTGAGTCAACATTATGGGAACTAAAGACCTTATCCGTGGCATTCTTTTGGAGCGCACAATCATGTATAATGTATACGTTTATCTGCACACTCGCTGTTCTGCAAGGATGAGTCCGCCACGGTTCTGAACGTGCCTCAGGTGAAGTGGCTATGTTTGCGCCGTGTTTTGTGTCTGTTTTTGGTTTTTATTGCAGCTGACTTAAATGTGCAATATTTACAAAAAAGAAACGCTTTGATCGACCTTATGGTATAATATCCCTTTCAAGTCATTGGAAACAGCTAAGCTCAATCATGATTTATGTACTTAAATATAGTTATTTCCTTTCATCCTTGAGGCGTTAACATTTTAAAAACGTGCATACTCAGTGCCTTATTGGTTATACTTAAAAGACACACAAGCTTACAGCCGAATCAAGATCTTGCACACAAACAGTTTCTTATACGGTGAAATACGTCCAACGTTATCGCGTCAAATCGCATTAAATATTTTACCGCTGCAGGATAAATATTCAAGTTCGTGGTAGAATTCAATTTAATTAACGAAAAAGCATTTTTTAATTACCACAACATATTTTAACTTGATCTTTATTATGTGCAACAGCGCTGCTGCACTTTCACTTCTGTTGCAGCAGCATGTAAATACAACATAAAATTGTGTCGCTATCCGGAGGTTAACATAAATAAATTATAAGCTGCACTTCCTCGAAATCTGGTGACAGCACAACCGTAACATATTATCTACAAATAAATCATAAATACTAAAACACATTTGAGCCAGTTTATGATGTTAAAGTAAATAATATCTATATTTAAAAATTCAGAGCACGTGGAATCGACATCGTTACAATCTTCCAGCATGATGTGTATATAATTGAATGAGGTGCCATAAATCTTAATCAATTCAGTAAATTAATCGCATGTAACTTCAATTACATGCATCTGGATGTGGCTGATGTATCATTTTCGCTATTGGCGCACCAGACACGTTGCAACAAATCATTTTTGTTCCCCCCCCCTTTTGCGCGGCGGTGCTGTAAATGTGCCATAACGAATAACGATATAAAGGTGCTTGTAGTTTTATTATAGAAATTACACGTTTAATATAAGAGTGCTGGTTATGCTTGCACTTACTGCACTATTAAATAAACAAATGGAAGTGCGTCCGCTGTGCAGGCATCCTGTGAAATGCAGGATTTATGTAATTATAAATTAGTTAAGTTATTAATCGTTGAAACTTGAAAGTATTTTAAAGTGCTTTTATGGATCCTTTAAAATAAATCATGAATTATTGTATATCATTGATTTATTTATGTACTTTTGTAATGTGTATAAAATTCCTTTAAAGGGCCTCATAAATGTGCAGTGCTGCTTATTATTTTACAATTTAAGTTCGTATGGATATTTTTCATGGCTATAATTAAAATGGCGGCATTTCTGTTGTTTTGTATAATTTTTTTTGTAGTAATGAAGTAGTAAAACATGATTTATGTTTATTGGAAAGTAAAGACAATGAAATTAAAATGCGGTTTTTCATTATTGTTGATTTTTATGTTTAAAATTAATGCTGCAAATTCAACATAATAGCTGCTAATTGCATTTTAAGTTAGGTTTTAAATTGAAAAACAATTTGGGATGAAGTCTATTGCACCATCTATGTTTAAATGTAAAGAATTAATTTTTGTATTTTTTTTTTAATTTTTGTATACGAAAAGCGGAGGATACAAATTTCGAAATAAAATTCTGTGATTGTGCAAAAACACGTTTTGAAATTTTATTGTGAAATATAAAATATTATAGAAAATTGTAAAGGTACTTTTATTATTTCTATGACGAATGATTCAAGATGATATTTTTGATTCCTATCAAACAATTTCACCTGAATTAAAGCTCAAAAATGACTTTGAAACGGGTTTAACTATTTTTATATATGATCACCATAAATATTATATAATAAATTGCATTTACAGTTTACCAGAATTCTGTCTCGTTCGAATTTTATAATCTCAAAAAAGAAAATATATTTTTATACATGTAGGACATTATTTGATTCAATAACTTTAATTTCTCAAGAATTAGGAAGTTCTATGTTAATACTAGTCAAAATGAGTGATTTTTAAAAATAATTTTAAGGTCAAAACTCAAAAATTTCAAAGTCAATATTCAATATTTAAAAAACGTTGCGAATTTCTCAAAAAAAAAAAAAAACTATTTCACAGTTTTGTTGATAAAATTTTGTTCCCAAGCGAGACAAAATGTTTTCCTGAAGATTTCAAGGTCAAAAATATTTGATTAACAGTTAAGTATCAATTTTATTAAACATTTCTTTACGCATCTCATAATTTTTAAAAGCAATATTAAATATTGCAATCAGGTCTGTAATAAAGAAGTTTAGTTGTAGTCGTATATAAATTACTGCGTGGTTCTCCCTGCCGCAATTTTTTTTTGGCATCTTTGTGCTAATTTGGGTGGGTTTAAGTTAATTATAAAAAGTGTCTCAAAATATTGAGTGCAAAATTATTTAGCTGAAACTATTCATTAAATTAGTATTTTCAATTAATTGCCATTGATTTTATAATTTCTAAATAAAAAACGACTTAATTTTAACAAAATAGAGACGACTTAATAAAATTAAACATTTGTCTCTATATATTTCAATAACACTTTAACACGATTATATAAATAAAATTATTCCTTATTAGCAGAAACTATTTAAAAACTCATTTCCTTTAAGATGTGTCTGTAAGATTATAAAAAGGTATGGAATTTATCAAGGAATTCTACGGCATACAAATTGTTACAATCCCAACATGAGCTTCTAGCGTATGCTGCGATCATAACTCGCAATAAAATCAACTTGGCATTTACGGAATTAATCAATTTCATAACTAAACAGTTCCTACCAAACAAGTTTCATTGGTGTCCTTATATTTGTTGCTGTGTCTGCGATGCATTCCGAAGTTGATAGTCACTGAAATTGCGCCACCCAGTTATAAACTTCATTCCTTGTACATTGTAGAGGTTGATCCCTCCTTGGGAAGAAGTTAACATTTTGCGTTTTAAAATTGTTGCGGGCCAATACACAATTTAAAAAGAAAGAAATCGAAAGGATTAATGAGGCTGTGAATTTTTTAATACGATATAGTTTTCTGCAATTTAACATTTTTTTTATTTGTGTTGTTAAATTTCTAAATTGAAGGAAATGTAAATTTATTTCTCCAGTCACGTAAATAACTGGGAAAGTAAAATTGATGCACTCACGCTTCAGTTACAGTGGAGTAAACCTGACTTATACATTCAGGAAGAAGCCGAGCCATCACAAGACAACCATTAAAAAGAAAACAAAAGTGCGTTTTAATGTAACTTCTTATGTGTTAAGTCAAGCCTCTATTTGATTTATGACACACTGCAGAAAATCATTGCATCTTTGGCTCTTCTTGATATGCATATTTATAAGATGTTAGGTGATTAAAAAGTTATAGTAAAAGAACGTGTGCCTCTTTTAGTTCAACATATCGTATGCATATTTGAATAAGTAATTTTCATTGATGATTTTATATAGATGTTACGGTTTTAATCTCGCAAGTTATATCATGTTACATTCATTTATTGATTAGATGCAACTTGTTGAGCAATTAAATGCAATTTAATGGCATATTTCATAAGTTATCTGCTTTTAAATCGTTTTATTATGATGAAAGTAGTTTAAGAGACTGGATTTTAAATAAATATTATGGAATTGCAAAACCAACATTAGCTTAAAAGGGTGCATTGAATTTAAGTTATTTAACTGTTGTTTCGCAATTATTTATTACTAATTGACTTCTTGCTTAAAATTTTACAGAAAGACCAATTGACGTGAAAATATTTGTAGAACCACAAAAAACAAATTAACGTTTTTAAAAACGGTTTAGGTTTAAAAAAACGTAAAAAAACGTGTGGGTAAAATTTTCATTGTTACACTTTTTGCCTGCTTTTGTACGTGTAAGATATTTGTAAACTATTTTGTTTAGACATTTAATTTGCTCAATATTTAACTGAAACATAATCACGTGTGACTAACTTAAATTGAAAATTGGCCAAGACAAGAATTTTCTCAATAACATTTTAAGTTTTTGCCGTTAGAAGTGTCTAAGGAGACATTCTTAATGGCATTGAAATCAAGCACGAGGCCCAACCTTGTTTTTTGCTAGATTTGTTGATACACCTTCTTGATACGCAGAATGTTTAGCGGGTTTGGACCGCATGAAAGTTACTCTTGCGTTCTCTCGATGTCATCGAGAATGTGCTCCTAAAAGTTATCAATTTTAACTAAATTAATTGAAAGCAGCTTTTACATTCACATGTCGTTGTTCATTGGAAACAGTTTAAGTACTCAAACATTTAAAATCTCTGAGATCTTAAAATGTTAGACTTTTGTTATCGTATTTGTAAAACTGTAATTATTTGAAAGAATTTTGTTTATAATGAATAGCGTTTACAAAATCCTCACATTGTTTTTGACCTTGCTTGACCCTTATTTTGACCTTGAGAGAGGTGACCTTAATATACATTTTAGAATATGAGGTAAAGTTTGTTTTTTTATCAAAAGTTCATGAAATTCGTCACGTATTTCCAAAAAATCGGATGGACGAATTGATAAACATACGTGCACAAATTTTTTTAAGACCTCTTTTTGAAGTCTACAGGTGTCAAAATGTTTTTCTGCATCATTGTTTTTTTTCTCGGGAAAATATGGAAATGTAAGAATTTATTACGCCAGTGTGGTGGGTCGTGAAACATTAAAAAAAACAATATTTTGCTTTCATTACACATTGAATTAGTTTATTTAAAAATAATTGATTTTGTCTGCCAGTGGATTTAAGATTCCAAATCATAATTAGGAATAGTCTGATCTTTATATCTGGAGATAAAGATAATCGAAATCCGCAAACATTTTAAAAACGTTGCGTTTCAATTACTATTATGCGTAAATAACCGAACAATTAAAAAATAATTAGAAATAAATTCATAATTTAGGAAACACGGTTTTAATAATTGTTACTCCTTCAAGTCAAATTACCTTTTTTGCAACTCCTATTCAACAACACGTAATTGAAAACATAAAATATTTAGTCACGGATAATAAGAAAATTTAAATTTTTAAATTGGATGGCAGGGAGAGCTGCACGAGATTTTATCAATAAAGAATTTTAGCTAATTTATTTAAATTTTATAAAAAAAAATTATAATGAAGAAACAACACTTAAGCGTTTACAATTATTAAAAAATTATTAACACACGAATAAAGCAATGTTTAAACGATTAATCAACCGATTTTAGAAACCCTTAAGGGACACAGACTTATTAAACTGAAAACAGCAAATTATTTAATTTATATAATCCACTATTAATAAGTGAACAACATTTGTTATAAGTCAGTTTCCTAGCGAACTTTCATACAAATACAAAATTGAAAGTATAAGTGTTTTATCACCTGAAGTGTCTTCGTTAAAATGGTCATAGGTACAGACATTCGATTTTCATGCTTCATCGCATAAAACATTTTGCACACGCCACATTACCTGCAGGATTATACTATTCCTGGAGTGTGCACTGTGCAATTTATGGACATAAGACGATGCTGTGTTCTCACGTTTACGCTTATTGGTATTACATTTAATTCTTTGGTGTGATGGAGAGACGTTTAAGAGATTGCGTATGGCGCTGGGCTACCGTGTGCAGCTGTAGTCCGATTGCAATGAAATAGAATTGCTCCCCATGTTTCAACAAATGCCGTACCATTCGTGGTTGGATTTAACACAAATCTATCGATCTATTGCCACTAGTTAGACTGTAAAATGTGCAATGTGCAATGTACTTGCAGCAAACGAAATTATATTGAAGGAATTAATTATAGAATTGCTGATAGGCATTTTATGATAGATGGGGAACGGAATTATGGGCGTTGAAATTGATTAGGCGTTTAATTAACTCTTTATTAATTATGAAAAATCTAAAACTATTATTGTCGAGTCTTGTTATTTTATTAATAAATTCAATTTATGTTCTATAAGTGTAGTTCCTATAATAATGTGTGTGGGTTTACACTGCCGCTTTCATTATGTAGGACAATTAACCATCTGTAAAATCTCCGTTAGAACCCACACATTGTCTCAATTGCAAACAACTTCCTTGTTAATCCCACCACATAATGTTAATTGATTGTGTTCAATTTTTCTTATGTTCCAGATCGTTAACTACAGCTCCTGTTCGACGCTCTTTTGTCGACCCCATCACCTGACATCCCGATGAATGCATCACTATAACACTGCCAATTAAGTCAGCTACTTCCAATTTCTCTTAAAACATCTACAAATATCTAATGAAAACTGTTGCCATGGTGATATGTTGCTACCTGATCAAACCTATGAGCAATGTCAAGATTTCTTGGCGCCGTTGGACGCTGCTCTAACGAAATTCACTGAAAATAATAATAATAACAATAACTCGGAAGAGTTATCATCACCTAAGGAACGTCTGCTTCACATTACCAACCACAATGAGCAGCAACAGTGCAAAACGACAGCAACAAACGATGCTGTGGAGGGCAATGGCGAGGAGAAGCGTGGCGACTCGCCCGAGAGTTATGGCAAAACATCGGAATTCTTTAACAACATTCCTGAATACAAAGGCGAACCAATGGGACCGTTTAGTATACCAACGAAGAAGACCGAAACAAAGACCAGCGCCGATGTGCTCAAGGAGTGTGAAATGTTCCTGTGGCGACATCGCATTCGACCTGATTTCTTTTGTCGCTACAAAAAAGCCATCGAGTGAGTAGTGCTTTTGTTATTAATTTTGTAATTTGTATGCACATTTTAACAATGCATTTTTTGCAATTTGAATTTGCACAAATATTTGAACGATTAAGATGTTTAAAATAATGTGTTTCAATGTTTTTTTAACAGTGCATCACAGTCGGCGCCACCATCATGGCCCATTACTAAAGCAAAAAGCTCCCGTGATCTCAGTAAACCATATAGCTCATCGCCACCGGAGCAGCGGGCAGCTTCGAGAATGCGGCGATTTGAAAAGGCGTGCGCAATCTATACGTTACCATTTACAGCGAAGGAGCAGGTGCAGGAGGGTACGTACACTTTTTATTTATTTAATCTCACAATGTGTAAAAATGAATTTGAAAATGTTTCACAATTATGTTGACCTTGAGAATTGTTAAATAATTCCAAACGTCTTTTTTTTGTAATAAAAAACTGTTCAGAATTTTCTCCTTTTAACAACGACCCCACTTTTTGTTAACATTAATTGGTATTACCTTAGAATTAAGACCATCTTGTAAATTATTACAAAATATACAAAGTCTTTATTATAATTTTTCTGGTGGGAAATGTTTCTCTGATCTACAATTAAATTTATGTTGGAAAGTCTTGTTACACAGTCATCATTAAAATACCACTTCTCTTTACGTACTTGTTCTTTTTTTCAAAAACATTCAATTCACACTTAAAGAACGTGGTAATTAAAGTAAAATAACAATTATTGAAACATCTTGCAACATAGAAACGATTTTCCCATCGGGAAAACATTTCAATTCTCACCGCAGGGCTAATCATCTGCTACTTCAAAAAAATGCAGACTCAAAAATCCGATTGTGGCATTCAATTTGCATTAAAATAAAAAGTGTGAGCAACAAAATGAACACACAGAAAGTCAATCTACATAAAAAACCTAAATAACACAAACAATTCAATTAATCTTTGAAGACGAGAGAGAGAAAACTAACTCCCTCAGCCCGTGTGCAATAAAATTAAACCCAAACGAAATTAAATGCAGACGTTAACGCTATAAGCAGATCATTTCAATTAAATGCACACGCGATTTCATTTTGAATTTATTTTTATTCCACATTGCACATTGTAACAATTATGACGATTGTCTTCAGTGGTAAGCTGCCCTGCTAAAAGCAATAAAACGCACCATTAACTTAACGCCGCAAATGCGTTAAGTGACACACATATAATTTACTTTTTCAGTCGCGGTGTTATCTTTAAGTTACAACGCAGAAGGTCGAATGCAGTAGCCGCCATGCACAAAATGCATAGTGGCGGCTTCATTAAAATGAAGAGACACATCTTTTGCAACATTTCATACATATTATTTTCATGTTCTTTATCTGTGCAGCGTCCTAAAGATTTTTTATTTTATTTTAAAGAGCTTTGCATTGAAAAGCAAACAACAGTCGAAAAGTGGTTGTTGTTGTTCTTCCGTTTTAAATAAACGATTTTTCTCCACGGGATGTATTTTACCACGAACCTGTTAGGAAACTTCAATCATATCTTGCATGGTTGCGTGTGTCTTGACTCTTGTGGAGTGTGGTGAGCACTTTCGTTCTTATTTGTCTGGTCATTAATGAGTGTTACGAGGGGAGAAAGGATGAAATTCTATTTTTAAAGGATTTAATTTTGGAATTTTTAACAAAAATTATTATTTTTATTTATTGGTTTGTAAATTTATTGGATTGATTAATCACAAAGTTTAACAAATTTTATTTTAATAATTTTAAGCAGAATTCTTTCAAAAAAAAAACAAAATACTGATCGAGAAAAAGTAGGTCCTTTGAATGCGATTTTGACCCTAAAACCTTATTCCGTTTCTCCTTAATTTTACGATTGTTCTTAATTATTGTCAACAATACAAAAAGAATCTGTACGAAAGTTCCGAAAATCGCACATTGAAATAACTTCTGAAGAAATTATTCGAACATTCGTAAAGCTGATTTTGATGTTGTCTTGGCTAGTAATTTGTTCTTTGCGCAGTCTGCATTGCCATTGTGGTTTTGAAATTCGATACTCATGATTTAAAATGCCGTGTAAAATTCGTGACCCAAAAGCTTTTTGATGCTTCTCAAAAGCTTTCCAGACTGGGTGTTGCATTTTTTTAAGTCTAGAAGTTTTTTTTATGCGTATTAATTACTTTTTATTTATTGTGCAAATTTTTGAAAATTGTTATATATTAAATACATAAATTATTGGATTGACAACTTTTTTAACTAATTACCTTATTGAAGAAGATGGAAAGTGGATTTTTATTATTAATAAAATCTCAAGGATTCAATTAAAAAAAGAATACGAATTGTAAAAACATAAATGATTCAAAATATTAAAATTGATTGGTTTATTCAATTTTAATTTAAGTTCCCACAAAATTAAAAACTCAACCACCCTATCTATATTTAGGCCATCCCAAAAAATTATGATAAATAAAGATAAAACCAAAATTATTAAAATAAAAAAAAGAAAATCCTTTTAAAAGCGGCGTCAAGCCCTAATGTTTATTGTACACCTCTCTTTCATTCATGCATGCATGCAGACAAAATGCTGTTACCCACACCATTCACAAGTCACCTACAACAACAACCGAGTTCCTTATTTCTAGGAACTCGCAGGTAGTGCAGGTAGATAAAACATTATCACAACACAGCGATGGGAACCATTTTTAAACCCGACAAATAAACAAAACAAACCTATTCGTATCTTCTTTCACAATTTATAGAATTCATCACAAGATCATTATTATTAATGGCATATTTCACAGAAAATTAGTACGGGTATTTGATCCTTTCATGTAATTGTTGGAATGATAAATTATTGGGGTTATTTATTTTTAAAGTAATTAGCTGACATGGATTATTTAGAAAATGTGTAATCCAATAAATTTTTAATTGTGCAAAATGAATATTAAATCATCTTAATGTCCATTGTTTTATTTTTAAATTTAACAGTTTTCTTAAGGAAATTAATTGCTTTGTATCCTCTTTACAATCCTATAGTATGAAATATTAATTTGAGCAGTCTAGCTGCATTTTTACGACCCCAAGGACACATAGAAATATTTGCATTTCGAATTTTTTCGGAAAAAAAGTTGATGGTGCAGAAACTCGTTTTGACACCCCTGAGTCCAAAAAAGTGGTTTAAAAAAATGTGCAAATGTACGTCCGTACGCCGTACGTATTCTTTCAGATTATTGTATGATAAAATAATGTAAGAAAATTTGCAGAACACTTCAAGGTCAAAATCGCAAAATTCAAGGTCAAATTTTTTATATCTCAGAAACCTCAAAATATTTTTGATATTTTTTTTTTGCATTATTGTAGGATTAAATAAGAGAAGAAAACTTGCTGAACATTTCAAGGTCAAAATTTTAAGACTCAAGGCCATATTTTTATATTATGAAAATATGTAACTCAAAAACTGTGTGTTTTAGGGTACTACGATGTTTTACATTATAGATAATCTCAATAAAAGTATGAATTTTGAACAAAAACCAAGGTCAAAATTCACAAATTTCAAGGTCACATTTTTCATATCTCCGAAAAGCTTTATTATGTAGTTAAGCAACAGTCGTATATTTTAAGGATGAAAACTAAAACAATATGTAATTAAAAACCTAACGAAAACCGCATATTTCAAAAAGTAACTTCATTTTCAGCAACGATAAATAAATGTTTCTGTGGTTTAAAAATTAAAAAGCTTCAAGCATGACGCCAATTGTTTATTGTTACAACATTAACGGTCGAATAGTTCACAGCGACGTGCGTCAAAAAATGCTTAATTGAATTAACGATTTGTTTAAACCAATTAGGCGCAACAAAAATTGCATTTTTTCATTGTTGCCTTATTTTACTGGTTGTTGCGGCTGCCCATAATATGCACTCGCATCGATACTTGAAGCAGTAAAGGCAGCATCTTGTGGCTGGATACGCAAATCGCGAGTCCCAAATCGGACATGGTCTTCATTCTTTGTTGAGAAGTATAATATAAGATTGTGTATAACGTTGAAAAATCACAATAATACGTTTTTCGAGTAAAACCGGTTGGAGTGGTTCATTTTCTTCATTATTATATAGTTTCTCGCCAGCTCGTGTCTTAAGACACACTCAAACAAATACATGCATTTAATGTTTGAGCTCCGTTGATTATAGATTTGTACCTGAATAAAATTGTTTAAACGTGTATAGACCGCGCTACATAACAAGCATTAAAAGAATCGCGTTCGCTGCTCAAAACATACAACAACATTCTCTTATTAAGGTGGTTGTGTTCTTTGGCGTATCAATTTACTATTTATTGTGGTGTTAGTGGTAAAGTGGTACGCTGCTGATGGTATGTAGCTGGTAGCATTGCGGTGGTGTTTGGGATCATTGCGCATTTCTCGTTGTCTCTCAGCAACGACCATTTCAGTACAGAAAGAGACACCAACTGAAGAACGTCCCAATGGAAACGCGCCTGGAATTTTATTGCGATAATTTAAAAATTGTGTGTTTGTAATTAATTAATTAAAAGTGCAATTACAGAAAACGCGTTGAGTGGAGATTAGTTGAAATATTTGTTTATGTCACTTTATGTTTTATTGTTGTTGTTTATCAATTATCTGTGGCCAACTGGTGGCGATGGTTGTATTGTTAGCGTTTACCTGTAGTTTGTGTTGTTGTTGTGCTGCATCAGGTGCTTTCAAAGTTGGTTTTAACCGTCCCTGCAGTGTAATTTGGTACTGATCGTGTGCATTGTTGGTGTGTTTGTGTGCGGCCATTGTGTGCCCCCTTTGATTCCTGCCCATTGTGGTGTATTAAAAATACGTGAAAAATTTATTGTGTGGGGTCTTAAAAAAATTACTAAGATACTTTGTGACTGAGAAAAATTAAAATTGTTGTGGAAAAAAAAAAGTTGCAGTGATCATTTTTTGACTCTTTGGGGATTTTTTTCTCTTGAGATCGTTGCGTTTTCAGAACACAGCAATCACCAAACTTATTATTTGCCTAAATGGTACATTGAACCATGGCCACACTCGGCCTATCGAAGGTGTTCATACTGGACAAGTATTTTACGGAATTACAAAAATTTTGGGAAACAGAAAAAAAATTACAAGGTAAGTCGTTGAAATGTTCCTGCGATTGGATTTAATTATTTTATTGCAATTTTCCGATTGGAGTTTATAAGAAAAGCTTCAATTAAAATAACTCCATTTTAAAAATCGATTTTAAATAAGAAAACAAAACGTTTTTCGATGTGGCTTATTAAATGAACAATCATCCTGAACATTAGAAAATTTGTTCAAACTTTATAAGTACGGCTTCAATCTTTACAAAAGCTTCCATGTAAACTTATTAGAACTCTGTTGTTTATGCATTGTTTGTTCATGGATCTCATGTTTCACTGCGTGTCTCAATTACGACAACGAGACTATAAAATTGTTCCTCTTATAATATGCATCAATTGATCCTACTTTCACCATCATCATGTACTCTTAGTAAGTCGTACAACATTTGCATGAAATTATGTACCAGCAATTTATGCACAATTTATGATGGTTAGAAGTCAGTCAGTTATTTTCCGCTTGTATTTTTTTCACATGAATTTGCCGACAAAAGCTTTAATCGTTTAATGTATAGTTTTTATTTTTTTGTGCCAACTGCCTTTGTTGCCACGAGAGAGAGAGAGGTCAATTCAGACCTTAGGGCAATGTTTTTAACGAGTACAAGTTGTTAAAATTGCGGCCTTTTTTTGTAGTATCTTTTTCATAGCACTATAAAGATTCTTATGATGATTAAAATGTTATGGATAAAATTTTTTTTTTGACTTAAGTAATGTTTAGTTTTAAAATTGACTTAAGGGTTAGGCGAACGACACGATTTTTTTGGTTACTTAAAAAGGAGACAAAGTTTTTCTTTATTGTTAAGGTTCCAGAATAAGTTTTTCACTTAAATTAAATTTGACTTAATTAAGTGCATTTATAGTTATTTCTTCAAAAGCAAAGGATTAATTTTAAATTCTACAATATCAAGTTATTGCGGTAACATTATTGATTATTGTTTTTTTTTAAGAATGTTTTAAATGAATTTAAATTACTATTTCTGGAATCCAGAAAGGTATTGTACATTTAAAGAAACCACAAAATATTTCACAACATTCTCAATTGTAAACCGCAATTAAATTTTCCTTTAAAATTCTCTTACATAACGATAAAAGTATAAATATTTACGCTTTTTGATCGTTTAAGTCTCCCATCAAACAAAAACACTACCAATTTTCCGCTTCAAACACTTCTTTTTTTAAATTAAAAGCCAAGCATTGTGCAATTAACAACTGAATGTGGCAGCAGCAGCAACAAATTCTTAAATTCCAAATACTTGCACTCGTTAAAGTGCACACGCACGTTAGGGTCACATGCAAATGCTGCACACTTATTGTACTTTTGCAAGGAATGTGCATTGAAATGAATGGGGTAAAACTCCTAAAGGCGCACAGAATTAATAGTACTCACTGATTTAGAAAGTTGCAAACTCAAAGTTTGTTTAGTTATTTATTTTATAATGGTACAGTACAAGTGAAACATTGACTTCACAACCGGTTGGGGGCTGTGGCCCAGACTAGCATTCGTAACATTATATAACATCAATAGAGACAAAGCCGCCACCTCGCCAATATATTATCGCAATGAAATGCCTGGAAATGGTAAAAACCGCTAAATTGAATGCACAAGACAACAAAGTCACATGCGCGGCCATTGTGTGTGCGCAGTGTCTGTGAAACATAATCCTTTTTTGGGACGGCGAATTCAGTGTAGTCGCCGCAAAAGTTTGTGCATTTAAAATCCATTTGGAAAATAAATAAATAAATAAATGAGTTGCGGGGCACTTTATTGATTGTTGATTGTCATTAAGTTGTCTAAAAGCTCAAACCGCTGCGCATGGGCACAGTGGGTGATCGCTGTGATCACGGTGGATTTATTTAATTCTATTTTGTGAGCATTTTCATCTAATTGTTAATCCTTCTGGGAATTTTCTACAGATTTTTGGTTTGTGTTTGAGGTTTTGTTTGAATATGGTTTTCAGGTTTCTAAAATGCAAATCACAATGGTTTTGTTAAAATGGTTTTTGGTTGAATATATTACGATTAATTCTAGACTCTACTTTTGGAGAGGCTGTCTAGCTTTCTAAACAATAAATAGGATTTTTATCTTAATTTCAAATTGATAAAATAGCTGATCCTCCCTAAAACATTAAAACTGATGTTTTAAAAACATAATTAATTAATTCAACTTGAATTTTAGGGCAAACTTCATGAAAGTAAAAAAAGGATAATCAAAAAATTTAATTGATTATTTCAAGGTCAAACTTTTATTAAAGTTTTAATATTTTACTTCACAAACTCCAAAAAAATTAATTTTAACACACTAAAAAAAAACTTAAAGCTCCAGATATCACGCCTCAAATTCCGTTTAAAGAAAAATTCAAAAACAAAACGGTCATTCCGCAAAATAAATATCATTGCAATGACGAAACATTTTCAATGCCCCGAATGTGCGATGTTTACAATTCCAACTGCCGGATGAAATCTCTTGCAACAGCAGCCACACTGCACTCGCGATAAAGTTTTATTATTTTATTTTTGTGTGGAAATACATAAATAGCAAAATGCAGGAACCACCACAAGAGGCACGAAGCAAAACGGATGAGGGCGCGGAAGAAGAACACTCGTCCGTTGCGTTGCACTGCATGAAAGGTGCGCTTTTGAGGTGAAGACGCACGAAGAAAATATTATAATAAATACCAATGCGGAGCCTAACAGGTTTTGTTCTCAATATTTTTTTTGTTT
The DNA here is from genome assembly GCA_963854165.1 of Sylvicola cinctus. Taxonomy (NCBI): domain Eukaryota; kingdom Metazoa; phylum Arthropoda; class Insecta; order Diptera; family Anisopodidae; genus Sylvicola; species Sylvicola cinctus. Next base: position 60,821,473 of record OY974082.1, on the reverse strand, counting down.
TCATCTCGTTCGTTGGGCGATGGTTCTTTTGCGAGTCGCACATATTATGTGCTTTGGATGATGTTTTCTGTGTTGAAGAACTTAACGTTCCTTCATTACACATTTTGTGTCTCTGGCCTTTCCACATTGCTATATGCTTTTGTTTTGGAACTTATAAACAGGCAATCGAACAAATTCTGGCGGACTCTCCACGAAAAAAAAAAACAAAAAAAAAGGTAACACAATTTGTTTTGAATGTGCGGCAAAGAAATTGCTCTCGCACGCAGCAAAACAAAGCGGTGGGCTTATAATATTAAAATACAAAAGCAGAGAACATGAAGAAGAGCTGATGTACGCACCGTGCGTCGCATCGCATCGCGGCATTATAATAAACACAACAACAACAACTACAACAACGAAAAAAAGTGGTTCCGAAATGGATGTATGTTCTCAGAATTCCCTTTTTTATGATTAATTTAAGATCGTCAAGATGATGATGATAATAGTGACGCGATGACGGTAATTTCAGTATATACCTGCCCGCGTATAATATTCATTTGAAATTCAGAAAAGTGAACAAGCTGACGAATATTAAAATACACACAATGTGCACGGGGATGGTGTGGCGCGGTGGTGTGGAGCAATGTGGTCGGCAATGTCTTTCAATTGTCGACAACTCCGTGTATTCGGAATTAATGAGAGACGAATATTTGACCGCCCGTCCTGCGACGATGTGGTCCACATTTGTGAATAATGATGTGCTATTTATTGAAGACAAGAAACACCACAATGACTGACCATCGATGATGATGATGATTATGATAAACAGCAATTGCAGATCTCAGTTGATGTGAAGGAGGGGGGAAAAAACGCAACTCACTTTCGGGTTGTTGTAACAAAAATATTGGAACACATTTAAAGTCGCACCCTTGGGCATTTTATAATATAATTTTAATATGTCGGCCGATGATGTTTGTTGATGAAGAAATAACTGTAATCAAGTGGATGATGGAACATGAAATTAAAACGTCGTGAAAAATTGTAATTAATTTTCTTATTTCACCAATTTGTGTAATGAGTAAGAAAGCATTAGAGATGGAGGAATAACCTAAGGAAGCAATCGTTCAATTCAATAGAATGTTGTTAAATTGAAGAAGGCATCAATAATAAAAGTTCCTTCAAGACATTAAACTTTTTAACGAAGAATTCAACACGCTTCAATTAAAGCACTCGCATTTAAGTTGTATTTCTGCTTTAAAGAATTTATTTTTAAAAATGTTGTAAAAAAAAATGTGTTTGCGGAAATTCCACAACGATTCGTTGATCTTTTACTCATTGAAATTCCGCGCTTCTCGCTTATGTCGACCGTTGAAGTCTTTCGTTTTACACAGCAGCCCGAGAGCGGATTTTTTAAAAAACGGCCACAAAAGGAGAATAACCACAACTTAAATACGGTTGTATATTGGTTTTGGGGTAAATCACTCTCGGTATAGATAAAGATTTTTTCTCTTTTTCCTTTTTCAAGTTGTTTTTGATGAGCTTAATTTTAAGCTGGACTTGTGCAACCGCAAAATCCCATTTAATTTAATTTCATTGTTATTCCACATTTTCATGTAGATTTAATGAGAATTTATTGATAACGTTATTGGTCATAAAATATGGCTTTAAATCCAGTTTGCGAAATTAAACTGCGGTTTATTTTAAGCTATATTCTGTTTATGTATTTCAGTTAACTGCAATGATGAATTGTAGCCATATTGTTTTAATTGTGGCATACTTTTGCTCCATCTTGTGTTATTTATTAAAAGTTATTACCGTAATTAAACTAAAGAGAATTGTTTTAATTAGTAATCGGCATTTTCAAATCCATCATGTTATTGAGAAAGTTAAACGGATTTGCTAAACACACGATCATACATTTCAAATCACAGACAGTTGGAGTATCTTTGAGACTTTAATTTGTTAGCGGCGTAGTTTAATTACTTACTTTCAACATTCATATTTTGTAATAGGAATGCCTCCAGTTCTGGCAAGTCTGTAATTAATATAAGAGCGGCTTTATAAATTATATTGTATATATATGCAATTTAAATTCGATTAACAATTTCTTATTGTTTGAAAAGATTTAAATGGTGGTACAATTTTTTTTTAAATGAAAAGTTTGAAGCTTTTAATTGTTTTGAAAATAAAATAGTTTTCATTTTTAAATGCATTACATTTTAAAATCATTTCTTTTATACTGGTTTTCACAAAGAAACAAAAAACATTGCACAATTCCGCCCTCAGCACATCTCTTTCATGCACAAAAGGGAACATGTTATATTCATTTCTAGCGCACAATAGAGTTTTAAAACAAAACCATGATGTAAAACGAATTGAAAATAGTCGTCACGATTTTAAATTCATTTTCTTATAGCTGTATTCTGTTTGTGGTTTAAGTCTGCGTTGGTTTTGTTTTCTTAAATATATAAATTTATACTTCACGGGCTTCATTGTGCCTAGATAAATAGTAAAAAAAATGTACTTTGATGTAGCTTTGGTACAGCGATTGAAATCATAAATTAAAGGTTGCTTTCTTGTGTTTAAACTATTAATTTTGTATGACTGTAAATAATTATTTAATGCTTTTTAAATGTCAATCAATTTCCTATTAAAGTTTGGATAAAACAATTTCTTTTACACATTAAAAATAAAACTTTAATTGTTTTTTAAGTTTATTGTTAAATTTTAAGGATTTTTTTGTCTCAAAATTTATAACATTAAGGATTTAATTGCATTGCAGTTACAACTAAATTAATTAAAACAATAAGTTTTAAAAGCAATTTAAGCTATCTTCTAAATATTGGTAGCTAAGTCACAAAACATTATTAAGCTCTTAACTTATTCAACAATTAGTCATCACTCATCGCCTTTCATTCCATCTTAACACCTAACAAGTAAAAACTGACCACAAACAGAGAATATAGCTATTAGAAAAATGTACATTCATTTTATTTTTATAACTTTTTTCCCTCCATTAATGGAACTACGGATGGTTGCAACGAAATTACTTTTACACTGGCAACAGAAAACTTAAAATAAAATAAAATAGAAGCAATAGGATGGATGAAAAATACACAAACAAACAAACAAATAGTATCTGGATAAAAATTAAAACGACCAACAATAACAATTGAAGGAAGGGAAGAACGGATTATGGAAGTTGAAACAACTTGTTTTTCATTTAGATTTTATACACAATTCATGGGAGGGAAAATGTTTATGTACACAAAGGCGAAGAACGGAAAATTAATGCGCATTAACTCCGGCGTATTCTTCGGCAAACATGTACCATGATGGTACTGCCTACCTCCGCTGCGCACGTACCTACCTTTATATGTTACGTTGTGCGCCACAGAGCTGTACAATATTATGCACTCCATACTTAGATGAGTGTCCACAGATTTTAAACTTCAAAGTTTATGGTGTGTTGCGCCTCATTCGGTTTCTGTGGATGTTGTTTAAGTTGCGCGCGCTGTTTCTTCTGTTTTGATTTTACACATGAAGGAGTTGGTTTTATTTTTATTTCACGATTGCTGCAGTTGTTGTTGTTGCTGTTGCCGCAACACACAAACCAATAAAATAATAGCATTATAGCGCCTCGTGAGTCCGCGTCCGCATCCCACAAAAATGTGATGTTTGTGTGTGTGTTTTGTTGTTGTGAAGAGGTCGTGGATTGTGTCTTGTGCGCGGTCTTTTTGTGTGCTCTATCATTTATGGGCTTCAACAACTGCAGCGAGGAGCTTTTCCTTAAGGCATATAATTTATATTATTTATTACTGTATCAAGATTGATGCTTATGGAAATTAATGCAGTTGGTTTTATGTTGATTCATGGTTCGTTATGATTTCAATCTGTTGATGGACACAAATGTGTTTACTCCAGCACGGGGTATTTTAACACAATTTTATGTGCATTCGTAATTGCATAATGCATATTTTCTAATTTAAATAATTTTATGTATGAATATGAAAAATATCACCCAAACTAACCTCTGTTATTGCTGTAAATATTGTTAATTTCTCAGTTAATTTATGTTAAATTTGTGGACTTAGAATCAATGACCCTAATATTTAAAATGAAGTCCACCATTTTCTAACTAATTAAGTAAAACCGACTCATTTGCAAGAAGACGCCATTAAAATATTGTTAATTTTCTTTTGGCATAGTCAACGCGGTTCTTCAACGTTGTGGACCTGTTTTTCAACCAGCCTATTGCTTAAGTTATTGATTTAAACGTTAATTAACAAGATGTTGCCTCATATAAACTTAAAATTCTTATCTTCATGCGCTTCCCCATAGTTAAGCCGTAAACACATCGTACTTAAAAATGTGACGCAGCACGATTTTAAACTCAGCAACCATTTAAGTTGGACACTTCCTAAGTCCATTTCAGCAAACCATCGCTTAACATATAGATAGTAAAAGCTTTAATTCTCAATGCTAATGGTCTTTTGATTTTAATTGACCACTTTAATCTATTGCAATCCCTAGATCTGTGAGGGAATGAACACATAAAATGCCACAAACAATGGTTGTGCACAGCAGTGGGTACACATTAAATTGCACCTACGCAAATTGAAAAAAAACACACTGTAAAATATTGAGGAAATTGAGACACTCACCGCCCATTCGTATTTTTAGTTTGTTATATTCGCCAAACTAGTATATGGTGATTTCTGTTAAGGTAAATAAATGTTCTACAGCTTTCCTTTCACGCAGAAAATTGAGCAAACGCGTCCACATCATGCGTTAACCTGCTTTGGAGCAGGCTTATTTATACACACTTAAAGACCTCAAATCTTTCACCTCAATGGATTTGGTTTTGTTTTATTAAAAACATTTTTCACTTTGTGTGTGTGTTTGTGTGTGTGGATGAAGATCAGAGACTTCCAACCCGCGCATTTTAAAATGTTTCCAAAAAAAGTCTCTCTCACATTATTATACAGGTGTCTTTGGATTATTTAAATGTTATTAAACTATGAAAGAAGAATGAGCGACTAAATATAAAAAGTGGCGATGGAAGAAAAACATAAACAAATCCGTGACGATAACCGAAAATAGTTAAATAGTTGCTTCGTAGCAAGTTCATGGTCGTCTCTCATCAGCTGTGTAACTTTATACTTGAGACGGACGGCGATGATTCCACGAAGATTTGAATATTATGTATTTGTGTTGTGCGGCGATGACAATCGTGGGGAGAGGCAAGTGTCAAACAAGCGCTATTAACAAATTATGTGCATTTGTATTTAAATATAGTTAAAAGTCTCCCATATTTGAATTTTTGTGAATAGAAATATTTTAGGTCGACTTGTTAATATTGATCTTCTTTCACATTTTAATAGTGTCGTCGGTATGAAGCATAATTTATCATCATTTATTATTATTATTATTTTTCTTAATATTCTGGGTATTTCTTATAATGTGCGTGTGACATGGAGGCAGCTCAATTTATGGATGCGTTGTCTTTAAATGGCATTCTTCAATGAATTCATTTTTAATCAATAATATTTTGAGCATTTTTTCGATGCGGGTTATTTTAATCGTTTATTCCTATTAAGTTATTTAAATCTTGTGCCGTTGAAATTAATACTAAGTATAGAAATGTGAGACTTATGAAATTCATTCTGTCATAGTATAAATTATGTTTAATAGCTAGAGGAATATTTTTAATGAATCAGAATTATTTTAGTAAAGGAAAGATGTTAGTAATTTAATTCAACTGCCTTTTAAAAATTGTCTTTTAATTGTTTTTGTCTAATTAAATGATTGTCATAGTTTTACAAACAAATTAAACTGACACTTTATTAACAACAAAATGTTTCATATTTAATTTGACCTTTAAATATAAATTGATCTTGGATTTTTTTTTCTTTGAAAATGTATTAAAATGTATGAAGTGTTTTAAAATTTGTAAGATTTTTAACCTTGACTAAATGAACCTTTAAAAATTGCCTTAAATTTCACATGAAAACTAACATTAAAGATTATTTAAAATCAGAAACGCTGTACAATTTTAATTGAAACATTTAAGTGTTAAAGCATTTATTTATTTATTTTTAAATTAAAATCAAGAAAAAACACTAAGACTATTTTAACTGAATTAAAAATATGTAAATAATTCGTTATTTGTTAAAACGATAACAATATTTATATTATCATAACTTAAATTAATTTCTCTATTATCACGCTTTCGGTACATTGAATATTTAATATTGAACATAACCTCACTTTTAAAAAAACTATGAATGCATACAAAAAGCGCTTCATTTGCGCTACAAATAGCGCTACATTCTTTAAAATTCCAATTTTATTTTTTGCGCCCTAGTTGTATTTGATTCTAATGCCTAAAATAACAAATTGCGCTAAAATTTCAGTATTAGTTAATTTAGATAATATACACTCGTGCATCTACCACTCAGACTCTATTTAAATTTATTTACAAAACAGCATTGTCATCACAATACTTTTCAATTAGTTATTACAACCAATTTAAAAAGCCATATTACACAACTTAACAGAACAATAGCCTATAAAATTAATTCAAAACATAATTTATTCCATCCATCAAACAAATGTTTGAATAAATAGGCAACATATTGAACGCTTTCAGATTTTATCATGCAAATAATTGTGAATGGAAAAAAATCTCGGGAATAAAAAGCAAACTGCGTTACATAGTGATGAATCTTTAACATTAATTCTTGACGCCAATCAAAGTTATGTATTGATGTAAAATGAAAACATATTGATTATTTTGTAACGGTCCGTGTCAATGATTTATGAATGCCGAAATATTAGAATGGGAATATCGGCAGAATAACATCTCACATCAATTGCTGTGGCTGCTTGAATAAAAATACACAAATAAAATTGTGTTTATGTTTTCAGTATTCGTGTACTTAAGTGCATGTTATTTCACACAATGTTACAGCAACAGCATATTTTGCTCCACATCATTCAGCGTGGTTCGTTATATTATGTGGAAAGGAGTTATTTATGTGGACATTCTTGTGGCAATTGCAGTTAAGCTTTACAGTAATTCTCTGACATATCAGATCAAAGATGCAATTGCTCACAATTTGACTGATGCAGTCATTTGATTTCAGTGAAATAAGCTGCGACGTATGTGAGAGGCGTAAAAACTTCTCGCGGAAGTTAATTAGTTTGTGCACCTTTTGCGCATGTCCACATAATATTATGATCACGAATTGATGCTTCTAAGAAAATTAACTCATAATATAAAGGAAATGGATTGTTATAACTACACACAACTTGAGCCATAATTCTAATGGTGAAATAACTTTTATTGTTTTCATTACTTAAGTCATTTTACATTTGTCCCCGATTCCATCCACATTGAATTTAATTATATATATGTATGTGCAAGTTTGTCGCACATAAACGCGTCCAAGAATATTGACGTAAAAGAAAAGGAACAAGAATCACATTAAACGTGCGCCCGTTGGAACTCCACACACGCACGCCGTTTGTCATTTGCTTGTCGGTTGTTTTTTTTTTACTATTTTTTAATTGGACTATTCGTTTGAAGATTTCTCAACAAATTCCACACAATCCCTGGCTGGTGGAAGAGTCATAAAAGCATGGCTGTAACAGGTGACAGAATACCGCGGCATTTTTATACACATTGTAAAATGTTGATTACTTACTCTCGCGTATTGGGCCAGCTGATTGTCTAGTGTGGAGTGGCGTCGCGACACTCTTTCTTTTGCTTGTTCTTGCATGCTTTCATGCATTTTGTAAATAAATAGAAGATAGCTTTGGTGAATAATTAATCGTGTCATAAATTGATTGGGTGCGACCTTGACAATTTTATAGCAATATAGTTTATATTGTGATGTCTGATTGTGGTCTGTTAAATAAATTCCAAAAGGTGGTTGCTCCATGAATTTTAAAATTCAGCTTACTTACCAATAACATTTTATGGTTTTGTGTAATGTAATAAAATTTATTGTTTATTAAAGGTTCCTGCTTATAAAAAAAGATAAAAATTGTCGCATTTATTAATGATTTTTATTAATATTTTAAGCTTTACTGCTCGGTAACAAGCTTAAATTGTCAATATTCTTTACTTATGTAATTTTGCATGGAAGAAGATAGTTCTTTGCATTATTTTATTGCCTTCGAAACTGTAAATGCAGCTTTAAATATTCTTTTATGATAGGTTTGAGTCTTATTTTGATAAAGAGATTTCATCAGAGATCAAAATCCTACAAAATTCAACGAAATTTTAATTTTACTTAAGTAATTTTTATGTACTTGAGTTTTATTCTTAAATTCGAGCTTACTTAAGTAACTTTTATGTGCTCAAGCCGTATTCAAAAATTGGAGCTCAAGTACATAAAAATTCTTACAAATTCGAATTTATAATTTCGTTTCATTTTGTACAATAAACCGTTGATCCTAATTCAGCCCAAGATATTTTAGCATATTTTAATTTACCAGTTGTAGAAAACTTTCAAATAGTTAAAAAAAAACTAATCAATTACGTTGAACCCTATTATTTTAATATAAAATATGCAATTCTCATGCTTTTTGTGTTGTTATTACCATTTAACAGACGCGTCATCGTCAAACGAAGCCGTCCATTTGCAGCAGCGTCTGAAAAGCCTCAGCACGGAGCTGGTGACATTGAGAAATCGCCTGCACGTTGGTCAAACAACAACGGCCACTGTAGGCTCCCCGGGCGTCGGACTTACCACCACCAACAACAACAACAACAGCAACACCAACGCCACCACAAATACAAGCACCGGTGGCAATATTGTGACGGGCGTTAATCTTCCCAGCAACACATTCGCAACGAGTAACAATAATTCCGCGCACAAAGTACCACACATTAATTCACACACCTCAATACCTATTGGAAGTGCACATAAGGTGGGTTGCAATTGCATTCTTTTGGTTGCACAAATTTTTAATTTGTTTGTTTAATTTTAGGTGCATTCCTCTTCCAATTATGTGCCACACATTGGCGCTCATATTGCGCCAGCTGTATGCCCACGAAATACCTCGATACCATTGCCACTGCCACACACAGCAACAGGTATGTGTAAGAATGTATTTTGCCGTCTTAAGATGTTGTGTGATTTTATGCCCATATTAAAGAATACAAACTGGAAAGTGTAATTGTTTAGTTTTAACTATATAAGTTTGTATGAAAATGTTTGAAAGATAATGCTGGAATTATGCTGTACACTAACTTCGCACTTGAAAATTACCAACTGATCTTGTTGAAGATCATTTTTCGTGCTTCCAAGAACAAACTAAAATACATAAAATAAAAGGCAACTTACTCACGCATCTGGTTTTTATCTGGCGTAATAAGAATAATCCTCCAATCTCAAGAAGTTCTTTCAACTTTTCGGTTGCTGCGAACTTCAGCACAATATATTTATCTCGCAGAGTTTATGGCACATAAAAAAAAAGCTTTAATTTGGTACGAAAAAAATTATATGATTAATAATATACACGAATGGCTTTAACTATTTGAAATATTACGATGATGCGGAACTTCTTCTTATGCATGACGTTCGTCTTCATCATCTCCAATGTGTATTTGAAAAAAAGCTTATTGTTCATGCGATAATAATAATAATAATTGTTTACTTTTTTTCTGTTGCTCCTCACATTTTCTCATCCAAGTTCATTTGCATTATTTCTTTTTTTTTTTTTGTTTAGAAATTTCACAATGTGGAGGAACGTTGCCACGTCGCACCATTGGGCACATGGATGTGCCAATGAAAAACGGTGGCTCCATGTCACCCAACGGACTGATATTGAGTGCACAAAAAACGCTGCCGGTCAACATGGAGGATTTGATTCATTTGCCAGGACCACTGACTGAGGACGCGGTTATGCGGACGCTGCAAGCGCGATTTAATGATAACAAATATTTTGTAAGTGTTGCATTTTAATTTATTTTAACGCAATTTTTTTATGGAATGAATTTTCCTTTACAAATTCATGTTTTGGATATTTTTAATTTCGATTTAAAAATGAGGGTTTGAACACTCAAGGTCGAACACTTGAGAAAAAGTGATTTTAATTGTTAAAGCTAAAATGCATTGGATTTTATAAAGAAATGCTATTGTTTTTTCATTAATAAGGATTGCATTTCATTCAGAAAATTGCATAAATTATTTTGCTACACCTTTAAAAGTAAATAACCAATTTTTCATTGCATTGTTTTCATCGTTTTCCTCACCACACAACTGCAATTAAACAACAACACATTGTGAGAATGCAATTCTTTTATGCAAATTAGCAAATTGCACACTAATTTTTACAATGTATCAATTAGTTGCATCCTTTTGCACCACTGAAATGATGAGTGAACAAAAATAATGCAATCCCCGCATTGAAAATAAGCGTGTAAGTGAGTTCAGCACGCAACCTTAACATGCCTCACGATAATTCTTAAGATTTGCAACATAACATTGCAAGATTTTACGACGAATTTTTATTACCCAAAAGCTTCTCAACCCGACATCCAACCCTTTTAATATGTTTACTGCTAATTCAAAATGTACCTTCTTCACTTTTCACACTTTTTGTTGTCGTCCTGGCTGGTGTATAGAAATAAATTAATTTTTCACCATCTCACCAGCGTGCTCCTTCGGTGCCTCCATACCGGATTGCCATTAATTTTTTTATTGCACAATATTATAACACGAATGTCCGATGCGTTTGTGTGCAGCATTCGTCTTGCATTCGTCGTGTATATTTTAAACGCACTGAAATTCCATTCCGGTGCAGCAAAAAAATCGGAACGAGTTTCGAAATTGGTATAAGAGTGCCGCACCAATGCAAGCAACCACTCTGGCAGACGTTAAGTTTTTCGCCAAATCATTACTTCATTTGGGTTGGGACTGCGGCCGATTGGAATTTCTAAGAATTTATCATATAACTATAATACGCATGAGATAAAATGTCTGAGATGAACGATGTGTAATACATTAATTGTGGTTCTTTCTGTTTCATTTGTGCGGTTAATGGGCGAGTTTTGTAACTTCGAAAAGGCGCGGCGCTCGGTGTCCGCGCGCGGCATTGACTGAGAGATGCCTAATAGCATATTATATGTTTATAGGTTCGAGCTTTTGCCTAATTAGTGGAATTAGGTGGTATTGACGTGGCTTTCCCGGCGGGAATGTGTGGGAATAAATAGGCTTTTTATGAAGTCTTGTTACAATTTACAAGTGTAATTAAGGATCGTTACATCGACAATAATACTTTTTTCATTGGCCGCATTTTAAATTGAGGTTTTTAATTTTACATTAAACTACGGAATATAATTAATTGCGTCTTCTAATCATGCGGAAAATGTTTTATATAATTTTGTTTCACCTAAAGTGTAATTGAAGTGAATAGAATCTAACATGTGTACATTTGGGAATCACGCTAAAACTGGCAGTGGAATCGATGCGAAATTTCACACACCTATTTCTCAACATTTGGGAAGTATAATAAACATATTTAAAGCACGTAAATGAACCACGAAAACTGCGAAAAAAAGTACAGTTCGTGAAGAAAAAGACTAATTCCAAAAATGATTGCGAAACTCGATTTGTTAGAGTTCAATTAGTAAAAACCACTCTGCTAATAATTCCTTGGTTTCCGCGGTTGCCTTTTTTTATAAAAAGGGCTTTTATTATTAAAAGCTTGACTGCTTAATTAAAGCTTGATATTGAAAGCGAGTAAATGAACTTCGAAAACTGCGAAAAAAATTGCGATTCGTGAAAGAATTCATAAATTTCAGAAACAATTGTTGAAACAATTCGTCAGTGTTTGATAAATAAAAAATACATTGCGAAAAATTCCGCGATCTTCGATAGAGTTTCTAAAAAAATGTTTGGAATGTAAAGATTGATAATGAATATTTGATTTTCAATCAAACTCAAAAGCACAGTTCCAGTTTCTTTTAATAAAAATAAAGAGCTGAGGTTTTATTTAGATTTAAACTAAACAGTTAATTAAATTAGAATACCACACACATCGCGTTAACTCTTTAAATTTTAAACAAACTGCACTAAATTCATGCAATAAGAATTGCAAAGCAGATAACCTCATTTGCAGTTCAATGCATTTAATGCACGTGCATAATACAAATTCCACCCATTAAATATGTAACACTATGTGCAAGCCATTACGAGTACACTAAATGTATATTAAATCTCGCACAACTATTCTGCACCACTGTCCACCACCCTTCCCTCGTTGCCATCGCGTCATTGGTCAGCAGTGCAGTTTTGATATGTGCATATATTAATTTGTGTCATTAAAATTTACAATGAACAAACCGCAATAAATCAGCGTCCCAGCGTTGGGCTGCAATTGCAAAATATTGCATAAACATTATGCGGTTTGCTTGATTATGTGCTACAATTTACAAAATGCATTTTAACTGTGCAACAATGCAAGCAGTGCACATTTTAAACAAATTGTTTAAGATTACGATGCAGACGGGTGGCAATTAATTTGTGGAAACTTGCAAGAATGCAAAGCGAAAATGAAAAAATTCAATTCTGCAATTTAGAATATGCACATTTTGAGTGCACCTGAAGTTGAGTTCATGTTTCCCATGGTTTTGTTAGAATATTTCTCTTTTGTTATTGCATTATTTAACTATAACAGGAACCTATAGTTATACTAATTGTGTGATTTAATTTACTTTTTCTCTATTTTCAAACAAAATAGGACTTTGATGTTAATTGCAATCCACATGTTTAAGTGTTGCAACTCGCAAGCAAATTCGTGTGGTCTTTCCTTTAATCCCCAAGTGTTTTCACACTCACAATTGCTTGGAGACTGGAGAGTGTTCTCCAGCAATTAGCTTAAATTTAAGAAAAAAAAGTTCAACAACCTGAATTTTTCAATGTTACATTCGAGAAAATTATGGACAAGCTTCAAAACCAAAAAATAAATCGAAGCCCCAAACATTCGTTGATGAGTAAACATATTTATGTACACGCTTTTATGTATTATAGTTACTCGCGCATATATTGAATAAACATAACGAAAAATTCTTGCGTTTTTCAGAGAGAAAGAGAGAGCTTTTTAAAGATTCATTCAATTGGGAGTAAAAAAAAATAAATTAAAAAAATTGGATGTTACTTAAGGAAGGTGCAATGAAAAGCGAATCGGTGGAACTTCAAAATGAAAAGACCATCTCATGATCCTCCAGGCCACTTGTTCGCTATATTTTTTTTCATTATTATTATTATGACGTGTTTTTTTGTTGCCTTTTTAATGGGCTTTGGTTGTAATGTTTTGTTGTGTTGTGTTTGGGCCGTTTTTTTTTTGGATGGTGCGCCTCACCAATCGCCCGTGCGATGCCTCCAGTGTGTACCTTTGTCACGTATCACGCAATAATACAATGTAATATGTGCGATGAGAGTATGTAGTTATAAAGAAAACAAATTATGTTGCGACAATAATTTCTTTCTAATTATGCTAACCAAATTGTTGTTGTTGATTTCGTGCGTGATTCTTAAGTTCGATAATGACCATTATAAGGGACCCCCCTGAATGGATAATAACGCGTATGGTTGATTTTGTGTGTGTGGATTGACCGTTGAAATAAGTTTGGATAAAGCATGTTGGTAATCAATTTGTCTTTTAAATTTCAACATAATTAAATGTAACGCAAAAATATTTAATTGAAGACAAATTAAAAAAGTGTTTTCTTCATTTTTTCAATTTAAAATAAATCCCTTCAAAGGTTTTCAATTGTTTTTGAACTATAGTTAAAAGAGACGTAAAAATTTTGAAAGTCCACTCTAAATTTGCACTCATAAAAAATTAATTAATTGCATAATTACCACCTTTTAAAAATGGTTAAAATTCCGCAATATTTAGCCTTCTAATCAAAAACAATTCATTGTTTCTCGTGCTCTACAAATACAGCAAACTTCAAACAATAGAAACATTAACCAATCACTGGTTAATTCACTCGCACAGATCAGCCCCAACTGCCCATACAATTCGATCACCTGTCCCGTCAATGTGCCTCACACACGTGTCCAAAACACCACACACAAAACTGAAAAAAAATGTGCTCACCTCTAATCTTGTGAGCCTTTTCATTAAAACACGCTCAATTATTGTTGGCTTTAGGCCCGTGAAAATAAACTTTTGTATAACGCCTCATTGCCTTTGTGCCACACAGCTTTTATTCCTTTTCCACATTTTGTATTTTATTACACATTCACCGTTATTCTGTGAGTTTAATACTTTGATGCTGGCGTGTAAAATCACGCCGCCAAAGACGACAATGTGGATTGACTGACCCCTAAGTAAGGTTTAAAAGCTGAGGTAATCAAAAAAGAAAAAAAGAAAAAGGTTACTTAAGTGTGTGTGTGTTTAAATTGAGAAGAAGAAGAAGAAGGTAGATCTGGGAAAATTAAAAATATCTACCGCAGAGTTAGAGACTTGGCGTATGCCTGACACATTGACGTTATCGGGAACGCAGATTAATTGAGAATATATTACAAGTGGTTTGTTGACAGACTGGCCGATGATGCAGTGACACACTGATTGGCTTTATATAGTTAGTTAGTTGCTACACACCACAGACCACTGTGGAACGTAATATATCCGGCAGTAGATCTGGAATATGTGGCTTTTTGAGATGGTTAATGTACTACGTTTCTTAATGGCGAATCTCTTTGCATGCGGGGTTTCACAAAACTCGTAAAATATGATGGATGACTTTCTTTGATCTTTATTGCTGTAACTACATCCAGTGATCCACGTAACTGCTGATTATATCGCTACAGTTCTGCGTATTTGAATTCCTTTTTATTTTGCAATATTGTTGGTGGTAAAATTCATTATTTTCATTTTAAATTACAACTAAAATTGTTGTTTTTGTTGAACTTTTTGTGGTTTAAGCTTTTTGCGGTAAAACTTTCCCATTTTTTTTGTTTTGGTTAATTTTGCAGCTTTTATGGCAAGACGGATAACGTCGCAGTTGCCTCGCCCTCTAATGATTACACAAAATTGCATTTAAAAAATGTTTTTATGTACATAAATTATTAAATTAACTAAAATCAATTAAATTCTGGAAAACTCACACGTCCCCTTCTCTTGTCCCAATAAAATTAAACAAGAACCTTGCAACATAGTTACAACCAACCTTATAAAATCAATTTCGCTGCAAACAAAATTAAAAGTGATTCCAAAAGCGTAACAAAAAATTCCAATTAAAAAAAAAAAATCCGGTTCATTGGTTAGAAGAGAGGAAAAATCGATGCATCCATTCCAGGCACAAACAATGAACCACAACAAAACAAAATTCAATTATCCATTACACTGTGTCCGAGACATGTGGATTGTGGAGGTACCAACTAAACCCCTTGACGATGGGCATGGGGAGCGCATCAGACAGCCATTGTAGTCAATGTGCGAGCTGGCGGACCTGCTTGAATGGAAGCACACACGCTGGGCATTTCAGCAAAAGCCTGTCATCAAATTTAAAACAACTTATACGTTGCGAACTTTTTCCACAAAAAAAAAGTGCAAAGACGCAGGTTGTCTGAAGGCAATAAAATTTAGGCTCAAATTGTTAGACAGCACAATCTGCAGAAGATAATATGCTCGTTGGGGAATTTCCTATTAAAATATGCGTCAAAAGTGCGGCACACACTTAGACAGGATCAAGTGTACAGCATAATATAAGATGTGCCAGCGCTTTAGCAGGCGTGCACCAGCCAAAAACAACGGGCAACACTTGGAAAGGCTGCACACAAGAATTCCTTGTTGCGTCAATAATAACAACAACATCTCTGATGAAGGAACAGCGCACGCTGCTGCTGCGTCTGTGTCGTTTCATTCCAATGTGGATGGAATTGTGAAAGAAACTGAAATTTAAAATATATAAAACTGGTCTGCAGGGTCTGCGGAGTAACTTGTTCAGTTTGTGTTTGTGATTTTTATTGCTTTATATAGAATTTTAACGGAAATTCTGAAGTGGCTTTATATAATATTATGTTGGGAGGGTTTTACAAGAAACGATCCAAAAATTTAATTTTTCTTCACGAATTATCTTAAGGTGTTTGAATTTCTGATTACCAAGCTTTTTGGAATGTTTTCACGTGGAATTTACATTTTTGTGAGTTGAATGTTCTTTCATTCCGATCGTGTTTACAAATATCAATTAACGACATCTTCATTCCCGACACAATTAATGCGTTGATTTAATGTAACCACTTTGCATGAGTTGGAATTAAGCTTAAGTTATTTAAATGTAATTAAGATTATCGTACATGTTAAATGCATTTTCTTGATACAATTAATAAGCATTCATATTTTACAGTTATGCGTATTGCGGTTTAAAATGAATTCTAAATAAATTAAGCTTTCATTAAAGCTTTTTATCGGATAATATAAATTATTGTTTATATAAACCGAATAATTGCAACAGCATTGTGATTTATATTTTCTAATAATGCATTTCATTTCATTACAGACCAATGTTGGACCCATTTTGTTATCAATTAATCCTTACCACGATGTTGGTAATCCACTGACATTGTCATCAACACGTACTTTATCACTCGCTTCACAAATGCGTCGAATTGTTCAAGAAGCTGTCCGACAACAGGCAGAAACTGGATATCCACAAGCCATTATTTTATCAGGTTTGTTTTGAGCAATTAACTAATTTTCTGTTGATTTTTGAATTCTAATAAATATTGACTGATTTTTAAAGGAACATCCGGTGCTGGAAAAACACATTGCTCCATGTTGTTGCTGCGTCAACTCTTCGCTGTTGCTGGTGGAGGTCCTGAAACTGACGCATTTAAACATTTGGCTGCAGCGTTTACAGTTTTGCGTTCTTTGGGTTCAGCGAAAACAGCCACTAACTCGGAATCAAGTCGAATTGTAATTTAGTTTAATTTAAATATTTTAATTGATGATAATTTAATTTTGGTGTTTTCTAAAATTAGGGACAATTCATTGAAGTGCAAGTCACTGACGGTGCATTGTATCGCACGAAAATCCATTGCTACTTCCTGGATCAGACGCGTGTCATCCGACCATTGCGCAACGAAAAGAACTACCACATTTTCTATCAAATGCTGGCTGGATTGAATCACGAGGAGCGCATGAAGTTAAATCTTGAAGGCTACTCGCCCATGAATTTGTGCTACCTGCAAAGTGGTGACACCAAGCAAAATGAGAAAGAGGACGCAACGCGGTTTCAAGCTTGGAAAGCTTGTCTCGGTATTTTGGGCATTCCATTTTTGGATGTGGTTCGTGTGCTGGCTGCTGTGCTTTTGTTGGGGAATGTTCAATTTGTGGATGGGCAGGTGGGATGAATTTTGTTTTTTTCTTTAATAATAAAAAGCCTACTTTAAATTCCTTTTAAAAATTTATTTAAAATAAACTTATCTCTTAATTCTTCAGGGTCTTGAAGTGGACGTAAAAGGTGAATCAGAATTAAATGCTGTCGCCAACCTATTGGGAGTCCCAGCCTCTGCCCTTTTGCGCGGCTTAACGACACGCACACACAATGCACGTGGACAACTGATCAAATCAGTGTGTGATGCAAATATGTCCAACATGACGCGAGATTCTTTGGCGAAAGCACTTTATTGTCGCACCGTTGCCACCATCGTGAGGCGGGCCAACAGTTTGAAACGGTTCGTTTAACTGTGATAATGTAATTTACGCAGACATTTTTATTAGGGGGATTTGTTCTTTTAGACTTGGCTCAACATTGGGGACATTGAGCTCGGATTCGAATGAGTCGGTACACAATCAGAATGATGTTGCCAGTCAACATGCTTCGACGATAGGAGGAAATGCTGGCTCCAAATCGATGGCTGCTTTGAATAATGCTGTTCGACATGCGACTGATGGTTTTATTGGTAATTACTAATTAGATTTGGCTTAATTTTAATAAATAAATCATTAATTGTATTCTCCACAGGAATCTTAGACATGTTCGGTTTTGAAGAACCACGCCCCGCCCAACTGGAGCACCTTTGCATTAATTTGTGCGCTGAAACAATGCAGCACTTTTACAATACGCACATTTTTAAGAGCTCCGTTGAATCCTGTCGAGATGAAGGCATTATGTGTGACACTGAAGTGGATTACATTGACAATGTGCCTTGCATTGACTTAATTTCATCCTTACGAACTGGATTACTTAGCATGCTGGATGCAGAATGTTCAGTTCGTGGAACGGCTGAAAGTTATGTCGCCAAAATAAAAGTGCAGCACAAAAACTCAGCACGCTTGGAGTCAAAACCGATTGAGTTGCATGACCCACGAACATTTGCCATTCGCCATTTTGCTGGACGCGTTGAGTACGATGCCACCGATTTCCTTGATACCAATCGTGATGTTGTTCCCGACGATTTGGTTGCAGTATTTTACAAGCATACGTGCAATTTTGGTTTTGCCACACACCTCTTTGGGTCTGAGTTGAAAGCACTGTACGCCATTGAAAATGTGCCACGTGGCTTAAGCTTCCGAATTGCCCCAACTTCACACACCGACCTGCTCAATGGTGATGAGCCGGTCTCGACGCTTACACAAGACTTTCACACACGCCTCGATAATTTGTTGCGCACTCTAGTGCATGCAAGGCCACATTTTGTGCGTTGCATTCGAAGTAATGCCACTGAAGCATCGGGACGATTTGAGCGACAAACTGTCGTGAAACAAATACGAGCTCTTCAAGTTTTGGAGACGGTTAATTTGATGGCAAGTGGATTTCCGCATCGTATGCGATTTAAGCAGTTTACTGCACGCTACAGAATGCTGGCTCCATTTAGATTGTTGCGGCGTAATGAAGAGAAAGCCCTGGAAGACTGCAAATTAGTATTACAATATGCCCTTGATGTGCCACCCGAAATGGAGGGGTCGGTGATTTTGTCATGGGCACCAGGAAAGCGACACGTCTTTCTTAGCGAGGGAATTCGTCAGCATTTAGAGAAACTGAGGACTGATATACGTACCCGTAGTGCAACGTTGATACAGGCAGCGTGGCGAGGATGGCGGCTACGCAAACGAATTGGTTCGGTGAAGAGGCTGCCCGATCATGTCCTGACAACAATTGCATTGAATACGCAAACACCGAAGGCGGCACCGCGTCCCTCCAATAAAATAGCGAATGTCACAACGGCGGCACGGCCCAGACCGCAACCAATTGCTGGCACACCACCACCGGATTTAAATGAAAAATGTGACTCAAAAACTATTCAACAGACGTGCACGCTTTTTGGACTTGATTTGGTATGTAATTATGGCGGATGCAATTACAAAAACCATCAGTTTTATTTTATTTTATAATTTTTATTGTTTAAAAATAGGAACGACCTCCACCAGTCCCACCATCACGTCCCTACACAGTAACGGGTAATTCAAAGCTCGGCTATCCACAGACTCGCATTATGAAGATGAATTTCCCCGAGGACTCGGCAACAAATCCACCGTCAGAGCAGCTGAAGAAAAGCGAAGCGGTTACGGTTGTCGGCGCCTCGCATCGACGGGGACACTTGATTGTAGAGCACAACGGTCATAGTTATCATGTTCCTTTTCAATTCATGGAGCTGGTTAAAAATGCGCCACCACCAGTTAATATTTAAACAAGACTTGCTATATTTATCTGCACAATAATGTGTACATTTTAATGATAGGTTCTTTGTTAGGTGCTCGTTTCATTCATAAACAATTTAATTTAAATACAAATGAAAATCATACAAATCATGCAAGAAATGAGCCAAACATAAACTGTAACGGAAACACATTTTGCGCAATAAAAACCCATCAAGCATTTATGTCCACTAACAAAACGGCTAGCCCATGCCATCCAACCCCCACAACTCATTCCCAATGACAAATAATTGCAGCTATTCTGTATAGATACGACTTATTATAATATAAATGTGCCAACTTTTAAGATTTTATGTAAATATGAGACTTATAATATCGTAGCTTTAGGTAAACAACGTCTTGAAGGAGGTACTCAAGAAAGATATTATCGTTTATGGGATGTCAACTTAAGTATTTAGAGTTTAAGTGTACAAATAGAAAGAAACATTTTAAATAAATGAATTGTAAAATATAAGATCGGTTTTTTTTAAAATATAATTATTGAACCCAAATTAACGGATAGCAACAATTGCAAATTATTAACAGCGGAAACCAGACCAGAAGCCAGACATAATTCATAAATGCAGCCCGCCCTCAACCGCACAGTAAACAAAATTGGCAAATTACATAAAATTACGGTGGCATATGTGGCACCACGCACTTTCGCTGCCCAAAATTTTGGGGATGTACGTGAATCTGGTGATTTATTGGTTAATGGGGCTGATAACAGGATATCAGCTATTGTTCACCCGTCACAGTTATTTCAATTAAACTAATTATTGAAACAAATTGCATTTTATGCATGATTGCGTTTTCAGATTGTGTTATCAATTTATAGGCAAGAAAAGGAAGCAAAGATTACACGGAATTATTCATATTATTGCTTATGTTGTTAATTGTTACTGGTTGTGTCATTTATCATTTTTATAGTTTTCAAGATTTTTAAGTTTTTTAGATTATCAGATTTTTAAATAAAATTTTATTTTATTTTAAACGCTGTATCAACCTTTAGCCAGACAATTTTTCTTCGAGGAACAAAACATTTTAGGAAAATGAAATGCTTCTTAAGAAAACTGTTCTGATCTCAGTTCAATTTGTTCAAAAATGATTAAGAAATTATTCAAGCTGTTGTCGGCGATAATAATATCGTTCTTTTCACTTTATGTACATCCGTTTCACTTCACTGTGAGTTAGGAACTATATTCTCCGCCATTTTGACTGGCGCTGTCGTCATAAAAAGGCTTTCAAATCAAAGTAAGTGTGAAGTGGAGTTTGTGAAAAGAACAATGTCAATATTAAAAAATATGAAGAGGCTGGTAAGAAATCGGGAATACCAGATGGGGGCTAGCGCTGAACGGAAATGATCTTCTTCCTAAGTGCTTGTTTAAAAGGAAGTCTAAGAATTAAATATTACGGACTTTTTTTATAGACTGTTTTTAATATTTATGTCCTGAAATACTAATTACCTCCAGCTGTTATGTTTATTTCATTATTTATGTTAATTAAAAACATCACTTTGCTTCAATATATTTAAAATTAACTTGATTTTAATCAATTGCATAAAAATAAAATGTATTGATAGAATTTTTTTAAATCTATACTCAAGGACATAAAATGTGGTGATAAAAAATATATTTTATTCCGAAAAAGTACTGCAAAAAAAATTATTTAAATCGCATAAGTCGAAAAACATTAAATTTTCAAGGTCAAAAAAAATATTATACAAATAAAAATTAACCCACACATTTATTTGCATGACTTTGATCCTTTTCATAACTCTGGTTTTAACAGTATAGCTTTCGTGAGACAAAAAAAATTACTTTTGTACATAAACCCTTTATTAAGTCATGTCCTAAAGTGAAATAAATTTCGCGAATCAAGTCTTTTTGATATGAAAATGAGCTATAAATAGAAACCATATGAAAAAGCACACGTGCATCGCTCCAATCAAAGGATTCACCTCCAAGTCCAAATTTGGCGAGTTCCTAAACACATTATTTACACAAAATAAACATACGGTACTCTTGTTGACTGGAAATTTATTATTCAAAATAAATATTTGACGGAGAGTTTAATTTGATAACAGTATGGAAATAAAAATAACATTTTTCTTATTTTAGATGTGTATTTTTAAATTCATTTTTTGAAAGGCTTTTTTTGTACCTTATTATTTCACATTCAAGTTTAAAAGTTAAAGCACAATGAATTAATAATTAAATCGCTGAGGATAGAAGCTTAATAATTGGCGTTTAATTTCCTAACAGCTGCGAAAGTTTGAAGGAAACATTTTCTTTTACTAATTTACACTCAAAAAAGCCCAGATATTGTAATTGAAAATTCCGAAAAGAATTAAAATAAATGCTTTCAATGCAAATTTTATTAAAAACATTAAAAGCAAAGCTGTATTTTAAAATGACACAATTTTCTGAAATTAAGAATATTAGACAACATTATACCAGCCATACGATTGAAACAAGAAGAATTTTTAAATGACGACAATGCTTGCTGCAAAAAGGAAACTCATTCAAACAGCTTGACGTCAGCACACACCATTTTCCAGATGTTAAGCACTCAGTGACACTCTCTTGCGTTGCTTCTTTTCAAACTTGTCTGCTTGCCGTGTACCAAGGGGTCTTGTCTCTATATACATAATGCAAAAAATTACATTCACGCACAATCGCATGAATCATGTGGCACTAAAACCAAAAAAAAACCGAACACCACAGAGTATAACTAACAAGGATATGCGGCATCATCCACCATCGTCAGCAACAGTTAAACAACACTCTGAAAGTGAGCGCAAGCTCCGCCCTTTTCCACCCCAATACATGCACAAAACATTGAGCTATGCGAAAGCTTTCTCCTCCAAATAATTGTGGAGAGTTTTTACCCTCCCCAGAATGCGAAAGAACCGAACGTTATTTTTTCCACTAAACCCAAATGCGCGTCCGTATAAAAAGCTTCGACCCATTTCAGTTAAATCACTGTTGCTTGTGGCATTGTCACGTGCGGTTCAACTTTCCTGTTCAAAATTTTAAGTCCTCAGTGTCCAGTTTCAATAATTCCAGCACATTTTTGATTCAATTCTTAATCCAGTGCTTTTATTAAATAAATTTCCACTGTACGAAGCAGGTCTTTGTACAATTAAACTTAAATTTAAAAACAGTTTGTGGAGTGCTGCAAATACTAAGTGAACGTGTCATTTAATTGCTACAAGGTGTGCGCATCAAATTACTCGTTGAAATAACCGATAAAGTTCGCCAATTATCAGGTGAGTGAAAATGCGACCATAAAAATGTCTGAGCTTTTTGGTTTAATGTGATAAAATTAATGTAATTAGTGCAATTAATGTTAGGATTATTAAATGGAGTTACAACGCAATTTCATTGCGAGCATTAACCCAATATAGGCTTAATAATAATTATCGATTTAGTGTCCCGCTGGTTAATTACAATCGACTGTACTAGAAATTGCAATGTTAAGCTTATAAAGCTTTAATACAATTATGCTCTAACATTAATTTGAGGAAAAAAAAATGCCTTTAAAAGTTATTTGTTATTTTTTCTCAATAACAATATTGATTAAAGTATGCCCAAAATTTGAATAAAAATTCTTCAAACATTTTTATGTTTATTTTACGAGCGTCCATCCCCTCCATTAAGTCGACGAACCTAATTGAGATAAATGAAGCAGAATAAAAATAATAAGCCAACAGACAAAGCATAAACAATATTCTTTAAATAATAAACCAAATTATTATGTTTCCTCGGAACATTATTCTAAACAGCGTGTTTCGCTGAGACTCCCTTCTTGGGAATTGTACAATAAATTAATTTTGTTTCAACATCCCTCACCCTCCCCCCACATCACTGTGAAAATATTTACAAAATTCACTTGAACTGAAGCATCGCGTCGCTTGGCGGTCGTACACCAAATTTAAATTTTCCCACACAAGATTTTTTATCCTTGTCCTCAATGCGATGAAAAACCGCGAAAACGTGACAGAGGTCTGACTTCAATGAATTTGACTCGTAATTCAATTATCCTAATTATTATTTGACTTCACTCTAATTTCAACCCAGTACAAAGATCTAACCTTTTCCGGTGAAGTGTTAAAGTAATTTGATGAGGAAATAATTTGCAATTTCCATCATTCGTGCGAGAAATGGGAACAAATTACAAACTTTTAGGTATGCTTTTTAAAGTGATGTAATTTTGGACGTTATTTTTAATTAGTAATTGTTATTCAGTGGGATGAGAGATCCTTAAAGTGGCCGCTGTTTTATTATGTTTTATAATGTGCTCATAGTGGCGTTGAGTAAATGGGAAATATTTAAAATAATACCACAACTAGTTGAAAGCCATTTTAAAAAGAAGATAGAATAATAAATTTATATCAAAAACCTCCTTTTATAGAACTAAAGAAATTGAAGAAGGAATCAAATTGTAATTTCATGTTTAAAAATACGAAACATCCACAAAATAAAACTAAAATTATAAAGCTTACAATTAAAATAGAGAAGAACACCAGATTTTGGTAAAAAAAAATGTAGAGAAGTATTTAAAATTCATAAATAATAATAGCTTTTCTAAAATATTTTGAGGTCCTTAACGTGTCCTCAAGGGTAATACGAATATTCAAATATAGCTTATTAATAAAATATTCTGAGAGAAATATTTCTTTTTTTTTAAGAAGCTTTGGACAATTTACAAAATATTAATAAATTCATTTTTCAATAAACTTCTTTGATCTAAGCGCTTAAAATTAATTTTGCAAATAATATTAAATTACACTTAATTTTCAAGGATGTTAAACATGAAATCTACTAATTTTTAAATTCTCAGTGAGTTTACGGTTGCGTGTAAATTGGTTAAAAATAAAATTGGTCATAAAAGTTAAAGTTCTGACTGTTAAAATTACTCTCATTTTATAATTTATAATATTTTATTATGGTCCCGAACCTACGGCAAAACTTTGAGATCTAAATTAAAATTATGACATTTGCGTTTGTACTTTTGGTACTTATTTTATCTTCAACAGTTTACAACAACTAAAGTTGTCTTCCGGCGATGGCGTTGTTCTGAAAATGACACATCATAGAATTGTTTGTTTTTTTTACCCAATTTACTTCCTTAAGTAACAAAACTTATAAAATATCCCAAGTTTAAAAATTAATTAAATGCTGTGTTCAATTTAATTCATCTTGATGATTTTCTGTTCAAAAAAATGCTTCTACCATAAAATGCAATAAAAGTTGTGAGGTTATCCTTTTTGAATTATTATATAAATTAACAAGAATAAACAAATAATGAAATAAATTAAAATGCAAGGGAGTTAATTAGTTCAACATAAAATAAACATTTTGAAATCAATTTGAATTAAATATGGAATTTAATACAAATATATAAGTCTGCCAGTGAAAATATCCTAAATTTAAAATGAAATAAAAAAAAGGATTGAAAATCAAAATTCTATCGAAAACTTTTATTTGACAGAATTTGAAGAAAACAAAGAATTTCCTTTGTAAAAGCGGGAACAAGAAAACGTCTTAAAATTGTGATTCACAACCATTGTAATTATATTAAAACAATTAGTCCTAAATAAGCTTAAAGGATTTCAATATGCAGCAGACCATGTTGCAAAAGTTATGCTGGTAATGAAGCTTATTGTTTATTCTCTCAAATTGTATTAGAAGTTAACGCAAATGGGGTAGATGTAGCGACAATTTAATTCTAATAAATTATTTATGATGTAATGCATAAAGTAAATTAAATTTAAATATTTCAAATAAATGTTTATTAATCTTTAACTGTATCAAAAGATGGGCTTTAAATTGACGTAAAGGGAATAGTAAATTTCCAGTTTTTAATCAATCGTTTTAAATTAATATAAATGCTTTAAAAGATCTGAATTTTGTTATATTTTTAAAGTTATTTTGTAGCTACCAAGCAACACAACTAATACGTACTTGAAATGACTCCTTTTACAGAGTTTTTAAATTATTTTCTCACAAAGCGTTGAAGGTTTTTAATGACTAGACATTTACGCCAAAAACGATCTTAAAAAATAATTAAAAACAGTTAATTAAAATTGCATGAATTATTTAAATTTAAGATAAACAATTTTGTTGAGGAATAGAATGTTAAATTATCCTGTTGAAGACAATCCAAATAAATGCCCAAAATTAAGTAGATCCTGTAAAAACATTGCTTTCATCTTTGTTGTAAAATAAGCTTTTTCGTGGCACGTGTCTTCTACTCGTCAATAATTTAACTTATCCTCAATAAATGGCTGAAACATATTACACTTAATTGAA
The DNA here is from genome assembly GCA_963854165.1 of Sylvicola cinctus. Lineage (NCBI taxonomy): Eukaryota > Metazoa > Arthropoda > Insecta > Diptera > Anisopodidae > Sylvicola > Sylvicola cinctus. The sequence continues at coordinate 60,795,509 of OY974082.1, read as the reverse complement.
GTCAATATCGGTTGAGCTGCACGTATCAATATCGATAACATTTATTATTATTCGGGATTTATTGTGAATCTTCGACGTGTAATAATTCATTGTGGCCCAAAGATGTTCCAAATTCTAAATATTATGTACATCCCTTCATCTTCTAAACCTATTCTCCACATTGCATATTTATATATCTAATCGTGTAAAATATGAGCAGAATATTAACGAAAGGCTTTGCCCAATTCACCTCACTGATCAATATAATAATACGCCGCGAACTGAGCTTGGGGATGTTTGGAAATCTCGCATCGATTGAATGTAAAAACATATTATTTTACATTAAAGCAGCCAGATAAATTGCAAGGCGTTATCTTCAATTTGTTTTTGAAACCAACCCTTATTTAATTTCATACACCAACTTATGGTAAAGAAAACAAAAACACCATAAACTTTATTATGCAGATTAAGTTTTGGTTGAAACTTCTGCAGCTTTACAAACTGCATAACATCACATACTTTGTTTTCATAATAAATGTGCAACAAATTGCATAATAAAGATTTTCCTACCGTAACCCATTGTTATTCTAACAAAGTTCAAGCAAACATTGGATTTTGGTGACTTCAAATTGTTTGATCTTAAAGGGGATGTTCTGATTTTATCAACCTCAAATTCAGTCGAAATATTACACTCACCATTCGTTGCTTCTCATGTTTCAAAATTGGAAATTCTGGATCCTTAAAGAATATATTTCTGGTAGCAATAATCCTGTACCGCACTCCTTCTAGCAACTGAAATGTGAGCTGTAGCTTGAAATCATTTCAAAATGTCGTTTCATGGAAAAACAATGATGAACGTAAAGAAATTGTACATTTGATGCCACTTTGATTGGTGCTCTCTGAACTTAATTATGATAACTGTGAAGCACAAGATCCATGACATTGTGAAAGGACGTGTTATTTAGGCTATAGTGTTACTTATTGTGAGGATTTTAATGTGTTGAGTTAGAATTGTTTGCATTTCAAGCGTCTAAAAATGAAAAAATTGATTTTTTTGAAGAATTCACACGTGAAAGAAGTACTTTTTCATTATTATTCATAAGTACAATGTTGATGTTATTGAGTTGACCTTTTGATGTTAAATTGGCTTGAGTTAATTAGGCGTAGATTGCTCAAATTCCAGCCTCAATTTTATCTGTATGCAAATTCTTGATTGCTTTATTATTATTCAAATTTGTATTAACCTGAAGAATGATATTACGAACACACTCGTGTAGTGAGCCAAAAGCTACAAAATTTAATAAAAAAGTGGATGATCTGCATAACATGATTCTGTTTGAAAATGCAAGAGAAATTAAATAAATACAAAAAATTCTTCTTGCACTTATAATAACGAATTTATGTTAAAATATTTTAAACAGTAAAAATAAAATTCGTTACAAAACATGAAAGGATCTACGTTCATCTAAGTTTTTATGTTAAATAAATTGAAATCGGCATCCGAAAAAAGAATTTATAAATTAAATACGATTTCCTTTTTGACGGAGCTTTTAAAAAGCCAAACAAATCGGTGTGCTAGTTTCCCGTAACATGTCCATTAATACGCATAACTTATTTAAGTGCGTGTAAATATCTAAGTTTGGCTGCCAAAAAGCTTATCCGACGCATCTACGCAAACATCGCAATGGGGTTGTTCTGTAGCATTTGGCCCGAGAGGTACTTACCCTCTGAATATTTTATTGAGATTTTTGTCTTTGATCCCTTTTAACCAAATTTGTTGCAAACTCCATGCAATGTGAAGATTAGCATTAACCCATTTTGGATGTAATGGTACTGGGCACTGGTCACTGGGAGTACAAATGTTAATTTTAATTTTTTCATTTTATTTATTATTATTTTTCTTTGGAGTGGAATAAAGACGAAATAAAAACTCTCATGTCAAAAAAATGGCCAAAATCATGTCTTGAATTAAGCAAAAAATTTGCGATCTGAAACTTGTCCTGACACCACCTGCTGCCAAAAATGGGTGCGTTCTATTGTCCTTGAATACGTACGAACATTATTGAAATGTTTTTTTTTACTCACATTTTTATTTTGCAGCAAGGTCACCCAAGGACAGGTTAGTTTTCAAATAAAATTCCATAAATTTAAGATGTGGAGCATAATTATAGATCCTGCTGAATGTATTTCAAGGTCATTGAAGCAATTTTCAAGGTCACTTCTTTTTTTACTGAAGAAGTGTTTTTTCTTACAAAAAGTAGTCTTCTACATAATTGTAGGATTTAAGGAGATGAACGACTTTAGTTTTTTGAACAGTTTAATGTTTTATTGATTTGTTTTTTCAAGGTCAGAAGATGATTTTTCTAAATTTTCGTTTAAATTTATAATATGTGTCCCTTTTCCTGCGATGCAGTTTTCTTATAAATATTAATATTTTTAAATAAAGTAAACTGCTTTATTAATATACAACTATTCTATACTATAATTATAGCGTTACGGTCACACACCATTTCATATTTATTTAAAGAGATGAAGTTAAACTTGAAATTAATTAAATATCAATTCGTTTGTTTTTCGCCTTTGTTATTTGTTTAACGACCAAGTCTCACTTAAGGTCAAGGTCACTTAAAAATTTCTTATTTTAGAGTCACTTTGATTCAAGTAACGGTAAAATTTAACAAATATAAATTAACACATTGACCTTTTTATAATTTCCAAATGACTTTTGAATCCACACCTATTTGCAAAAACATTAAAACTCCTCCAGGGACATTAATTACTTGAGATTCAAAATAATGACAGACCAAAAATTAAGTCAATTCTTCTAAATAAAGAAAAATCCCTTAGGCATAATTTGCAACTGATAGAAATGCATGGCACGTGCGTTACAATGGACAATTTAAATTAAAATCAACGCATAATTTTCAAATTAAACTGATTGCAGAATACGATATTTTGTAAAAGGTCAAATTTTCTTTTCAAACCGCGCACATTTTTATTGCTTGGATATAAATTTATATGGCGGTCTTTTTAAAGTGATATAAATCTGAACTTTTGTGTGAGTGTGTGTGGTTTCACCGGAAACAACCCTAATATATAGAAGATAAAGTTTCGGTGATGTTTATCGTACGTGCATTATTCAGCAACCAAAATGGTAATGGTGGCATAAAAGTGACGTAATGTTTTTTAAATGTTTATATTACTCACATCAGAATGAAGATAGCTGTCTGTTATAATACTGGAATTGTATTTAGGAAAGGGAGTGGGGTTGTAGAGTTAAGGGTTTAGTTTTACTATAAAATAAAACAATTTAGATAAATCAAAATGAAATTTACCTGTAAAGTGAAGGAAAATTCAACCACAAACTTAAACTGGTGCAATTTATTTAATTTGCCAGACTATTGTTTAAAAGATTAAATGTAATTCACCCCAAAAATTGTTGATCCTGATGTGTGTTCAACAGTCTGAAGTACTGCAACGTACGAGTTGATCAATAATGCAACAGTAGAATGTGTTAATGTTAAGCTTTTTGTAAAGCTTCATAGACACTTTGAAAGCTATTAAATATGTACCGTCACAGGTTAGGGATTGAGTTTTATGTGGTGTATTAAGTGTAATGTGCTAATGGTCATCGTGTGTAAGTGTTTCACAGTGTGGCATAAATTATATTGCAACTATTAAAATGTAGGAGCACAATTTTGCATAAAAAATGTAACTAAATGTGAAAAATACTATCTTCGCAACAAAATACATTAAAGTAAATATAAAAATGCATAAACAAAATGCTGCATTAACATAAAACATCAAAAAGTCATGAATATTTAAATATTGCAATAATTCTCACAACCTTTGTGCATTCTTGAACATTTGCGAAATTATTTAACAGCAGCGCACCCACTTTAAGGCCAATAATAAGAACAAGAAATTATGTCAAAAATTTAATTGGAGCATGCAAAAGAACTGACAGAAACATTAAAGCATTAATTTTTTTTCGCCCCCATGGCACCACAACACAAATTAACGCACTCACAGAGAGAAAATACTCGCTATGAAATGGTTTTGGTTGCACGATAAGACGCAGTTTTAATGCGACGCTTTACGACATTTTTGCACAAAGCGCTCCCGCTGACGCTTTTAACGAAATATCTAAGAAATAGCTTTCAGTGTATGAAAGCCAGCCAACTAACTATAATGATTTCATTGTAAAATGTGTGCGCGCCTAAACAGTGGAATATTGTGTACAGTGACAACATCTCAGTTGCATCACAAAGCTCCAGCTCGAACCTATCTTTGCACAAATAAATATATTATTGTGAATTTAAATAGGAGTGTAATATTATGTGGGACGCTGAGACGTGCCGCACTGCTGATAAGACTGAGCATTTAGACAAACGCTTTCAGGCGGTTTTGCGACGTTGACACTCATGACAGTGTCCTGTTGAATATAAATTTAACAAGCCCCACATAAATATAGGAATTATGTGTTATACAAAATGTATAAATATGTGATATTCATGTCCCCCATTAGACACATAAAATGCACAAAATATTTGATGCTAATTTCCACTGAAATACAATTTAATAGCGTTACGGAACACCTCATAGTTCCCCCATTTTGACTGGAAAAGCCTCAAAATATTAATTTTTTTATTATGACACATTAAATAAGAATGTTAGACATGTCTGTTTTATTGTCTGAACATAACATTTTGTTTATAAATTCACGCGGTAAAATATTAATAGGCGCTATAGTATTTGCACGTTTCGGTGTTTAAATATACTTTAACACCTGTAAATGTTGTGATGATGCTGCTTTGTGTCAACACAGGATGGTCGTTGTCTGGAATTTTATAACGTAGTAGTTACAAGGAATACATTTACAGGCCATTCATCAAATTCTTGCTGACAACCAATGTGTCATTTCTTTACAAATGTATTTACAATTTAAAATATGTTTTAAATGGGACGTCTTTTTTAACGAATGATGACAATGATAAAATGGTTATTTTATGGACAATTAGTTCTGTAAAAAATTAAAGTTGCATTTTAAAAAGATGTATTTTTAAAGAATTTATTGTCAGAATGCATTTTATTTTGATATATTGCATAAATAGTGTAAGAAGAATGGTTTTTAAAGCATCTGTCTCAATTAAAAAAATGGTAGTTCGTATTCTTCTAAATTCGACAATGTTCATATTGACAATATTTCGCAATTCATAAACTTTAATAAACGATAATTTCATGGATTTCACTAAATGAATGAGACAAATCACAACGTAGTATAATAAAAGCCAAAAAATCGAATATTTTTCATAGAAAGTTGAATTTTTTTTTCAAAAATCGACTCACATTTTACGAGGGGCTTCTCAAAAGTACGAGACTTGACGTCTGAAGCCGCTATAAATTGTTTTATAATTATTTAAAGTAAATCAAGAAGAAATAGTGAGCGCTCATAAAATTTGAGAAAATTTAATTTATAAGGACACATTCTCGATCGCCTAGCAAGCGTGTCAGCAAGTTTAGCGCGTCAAGCTTGTTTTACAATGACGAACACGGTAACTCAAATTGTATTTTTCTAATAATTTTCATCAATATTTGCGAGTCCTTTTATTATTTATTTTCTTTTAAATTTTTTTTTAAATTTGAGTTCCGTGTGCGTTACATTTAATCAATTTTGAATCGCTAATCTTACTCACTGGCTGGTTAGAACATCGACGCTGTGCCCTTTTTTGAATTAGAGTACATACATTAATTTTTTTGAACGTTTAATATCAAAGCCGAGTAAGATTTTAGTCTGCCGAAGTCTGCTCCTTAGTTTAAGATGAAAAAATATTCGATATCACAGGTTAAACGAGCAAGGACGAATATTTCTATAATCGACAAAAACAACTTTACATATTTTATTAGTTAGGCCAGATATTTTTGAAACGCCCCACGTAGTTGATTCTAAAAATCAGAAAATTTTGGGTAAATAGTCAGCAAATGTTTAAATATCAAAAGTAAAAAACTCATTTTTTTAAAACTCAATTTAAACCTCAAATACTTTTTAGAATTTATAAATCGTGTCGTAATAAATTCACGAGTGCTCTCTTTGTCATGTCTAGCTCACAACTTGCATTATTATTCTATGTTAATAAGAACGGGAACTAAAAGAGTACTTTTGCCTTTAAGAAGAATCCTTGTTTAGAAGAGTTATTCTCCTAATTCTTTTCCATGCTAATTGCATTTGGCAACCCTTTAAATATTACTTTAAAATAATGGTTCAATTTTCACAATATCCCAAGGTTAAATCCTACAGATTATTATTGAAAATTAGAATTAATGGAATGTTACTTTAGATTAAAAAATACAGTTACGTAATTTAGGGAAAATAATTTAAAAGAAAGAATTCTTAAAATAGTTTAATTAATGACAAATTGATGTCATCAAATCAAAATTTCAATAGCAACTAGAAACTCGATACGAGTAGCAATTCTAATCGTGTTTATCTACGCAAATAAGCGGAACTAATTTGAATGGTCATGTCCTTTCAATATAAGTACCAGCATTTTGGAGCAAAACTTTAATCTTATCTTAATTTGATAGTGAAATTCCCGAAAATACAAAACCTATTCGACACCCAAAAATTATGAAAGTATTACCAATTACCTGTTATGTAATTAAAATCATAAATCAATTACAATTTCCCAATAGTTAACCCTCACAATTGGCCAATATGCGTAATTTATGAGTGAAGTGGCTGCCGATATCATCAGATTACATTCCACTCTTTACACACACACACAATACAAGCTTTTTATCATTGTTATATTTAATTAGCAATGTCTGACCGAATTGTGCGGATGTTCCAGACACGCTTGTGCTCCCGAAATTGTTTATAAATTTTTGATGTAGGTTTGTTCACGTTCAATATTTGATCTGAAAACAATGCGATGGTCGGGGTGGGGGTTCTTTCACCATATTGTAGCTATCTTTTCAATTTTTATTTATTTACTAATGATAAATATTCGGGTATTTACCCCTGAGGCACTTGAAGCAGTGCTTTGAAGTAACTACACGATTTATTACTGCAATACTTATTTTGTTTTTTTTTTTGTTAAATTGTTGTTTGTGCAATTTATTAAAGCTTATTATTGGGATCGGTTACTGTTTTTATGGAGGGTGATTAATACAATTTAAGGAATTGTAAATAAAATGGTTGAAATGGTTTTAAAGAAAATGAAAATTTAAATCAAATGTTTATAACTTTTTAAACTTGTTTTAAAAAAACAATTTACCAGTCCAGTAAATTAAAGTAAAACTTAAAGCTTAATCAAAATTTCAAATGGTTTTGTGCGTGTGTTTGTGCTTACAGCAGCAAAGTACAAGCATTTCAACAACATCTAAATAAATTTCAAAGCCTCCCAAAAGAGGACCGGAAGAACCTCAATTTCGGTAAACCGTTTCCGGTTTATGCGGTATTAGTACTTTAGCGTTTTCTGCATGGTTTTGCATGAAAACAACTGAAATATTCTTTAATGATTATGATTTTGAAATGTTTAGGAAAAATAGAACAATCTTATAATAATTATTGCAACTTGGATAATTTATTTAATTTATTATTTTTAAAATGAAACAATTGTATAAAGTTGAAATTCAAAATGATAGGTTTCAAAATTTTTAAAGGAATTAGCACAAACAATAATACGCAAAATGTCCGCTTACTCATTTTACTCTTACTCATTTCACAGACTCAAAAGCTTATTGCAAAAATTAAAGACATGTTCATGGCGTCAAATCTTCTTACGTAACACGAAATGAACACAAAATGTCTTACTTTACAACCCATGATGGATTGTTTTGAATAATTAAAATGTTCTCTTTCACTAAAGTACGTACTAAATAAATGAATTTAACTCACTTCATCCTTACGCAACGACTTGAAATAAACAAAGACTGCACAACAGTTAAAGATGAAGCGACTTACTGTGAGAAAATAAATTTCAACACAATTATTTTAAACATGTTTTGCATAAACAATTAACTGCAGTTCGCAACAATAAATGGGTGGTTTGTAGAATGGAGCCAATTTGTTTTCTGAAATTCATTTGCTATTGTAAAGTGCATCCTGACTTGTGGTCAGGGCAGGATTTGCCATAGGGGCAAAAAGGCAATGGAATGTAGGGCCCACCAAGGTTTGGGGCCATTTAAGAACCTTAACCATAAATAAATGTTTATAATTAGAAAAAAGAAATATTTTTATCTAGTTTTCATGAAACTATTGGCAAACTTTCATAAAAACCTTAAAGAAATAATTGAAGTTGTGACACTTTTCAAATATATTTACAAATTATTTAGAAATCGAATTTTAAAAGGGGGTTTTGTTCAATTTGAATTGCTAATAATTATAAAACAAAATCATCAATGTACAGCTGGTAACATGTTAGGAATCCTTTTAATTTATTGAATTTGATTTTCAATCCTCGTTGTAGTTTTGTTTCGAAAAACTCAAAAACATATTTTTTTAATTTTAAGAATTTAATAACTTTTTTAACTTAAACATTTCTTTAATACAACTAAGCTGCTCGAATTTTAATTTTGTTACTTTAATGTTATAACGCAATTGGGCATCCTGATCAGAGCCTGCCTTTGGCCTACAAATTGTCAAATCCGGGCCTGCTTGTGGCCAACAAATGAAAGGCTATATTGGAGAAATTTGCCTCTGCACAAATGCCACAAAATCATTTATGCCCCAGTAATTGAAATTGAAATGAATTCAACGTTTGATAGTCTGCAATTCGGGAGATGCATTTCAATTATTCTGTGCATAAATGCAATGCCATATTGCATGAAGTTTGAGTTATTCCGAATTGATGTCAGTGGCCCCAATTTTTGGCAATAACCAACAATATAATTATGATGTTTCGAAACTATGATCTAACAACAATAATCTAAGGATGCAACATCAATAAATGCTCAAAAAGCTTTCATCTCTTAATGTGCTCGCATATTTAGTAAGATAAACATTCCATGGAGTTTGTTAAAATGAATTCATTGTGGCGGGTGAAGCGTAAAATTAACTTTTCGTAACACGCGTTTATCAATATTCAAAAGAATTCCCAGAATGGCAATTTGACGCACTAAATGGAATTGTCCCCGATGATAGATGAATCCACACAACAATACACGTTCTAGCTGATAATAAGAACAATGCAATTTTCCACAGTGACATTACTCTATTGCCGCATTTGCCACCACCCCTGATCATCTGATTAGCATTAATTTCAATTGTATTTCATAATCTGACACAGCGCACCAAAGCCCAACCGATCATTGTTGTGCTTCCCAATGAATTGATTGTGTGCTTTCCGCATTATTTTCCCAACCATAAGTGAGTTGGTGTTGGATGTTGAACCGCTCACCAAATGTGTTTTTATTGTATTTTTCTGTATTATTGCTGACCAAATTAAGGGGTGCCACCAGGCTGCTTACAAATGGACACTAAATCGGTATATGATTTCCAATTCTGATCAAATATTCATTCAATTACAGCGACCATTTTCAAACAATTTTTGTGCGCTCTTTGTGTGTGTTTTACAAAAACCCTTAGTCCTTGAATGCGGTTAGCAATGTTGTCCTTTTCAAAATCAATATAATATGGCCAATGTTATTGTGTACTGCGTAAATAAGCAGCAATGCGATGTTACCAACGCATTTTATGTTATTTAGGTGTGGTTGATGAGATAAAAAAGGTCAATGTGATTAATTAACAACTGTTACATAATTTTATCAGTGTAATTGCTTGAGTATTGTTAACTAATCAAAAAAGGTTGTAGACAAGGCTTCAATTTAATTAATAAAGCAATTGTTAGTTTTATTACGAATATTTTAATACATAATTGCAATCTGGGTTCATTTTCTATTCAATTTTGTATTGGTAAATTGTTGAATTAGGACAAAAGATCCTTTTCAAAGTTATAACGTCCAAGGACGTAGTGCTTATTTTAATTATGTTATTGCTGCAACCCACGTTCCTTACCCTATATAGTTTAAACTTTTAACCTTTTCATATTAATGGGAAATTAATTGCTTGTCCTTAATGATGTTATAACAAACTGAATTACATGAAAGGCTTTGAAAAGATTTAAAATTTTAATAGTTTTAAGGAATTTTATATTAAATACAATTTAAACACTTAAGTCTCAAATAATGTCTTAAAATACACACAATTTTGCAGCCTCCCAAAGCTTAGTTAATCCTTAATCCGTTAAGCATTCGTAAATATGAATCCTACAAAATTACTGCCATGTTTAATATTCTTCGTTTATGGTGGAGACATTCAGCAGCAATGTCTCTTAACTGAATAAAATGCTTTAAGACGTCGCACGGTAATAAATAAAAACAATTTTTATGCAAAACAGGGCGACATCAGCTGGCAGCGAAAAGGCTTATCATAAATCCGGTGAGCGCTGAAACACACGTACAATAAATCTCGCTGAATTTTGTTAAATATTCAATTGCTTTGTCACATCTTTTTGAGTATTGATGTAGGTGAGGGAAGACATTAAAGAGACCAATAATATTTTTAACTGCATTAAACCAACGCTATATCTGTTATTAAAACAGTTCTTTTTAATTCGTTACAAAATAAACTGAGAAATCGACAAAGTTTAAGAGCAACCTTTTGCAATGAAATTTCTGAATGACAAATTCAATTAAATAGCATCCAGTAGCTCTATTGTCGAGCAATATTGTAATAAAACTCGGATTATTCAAGTTATGTATGTTTTACGACAATTTTTGCATCTTTCTGATGTAGGTATTTCATTTCCTATACAAAACAGACAAGATCAATAATTTTTGGAGAAATGGGTTGGCTTTTTGTTACTTTTTCATGGGTTAAGTCATAAAATAATGTTTTACTGTAAAATTTCTTTGCATTTTAAATTTAACAATGTTAAAGGCAACTCCATAAACAATAAAATCACTAATTCAATTTCCGCACATCACTTAAAATGAAATACTCGTAAATTAATCAAAAAAAACTCTGCAGTTTTTATTCAAAAACTATAAGTGGAGAAAGCCAATGCGTTGCTCTGACACAAATGTTTTATTACAATTACATTGGCATCGTTCTTTTCACTTTATGTACATCTTATTCACTGTCTTTCACCGTTAATTTAGCATGCAATACAACAACAACGCTGATCAACCTCGACATGTCCGTTTCACTTCACTATGAGTTAGAAACTGTATTCTCCGCCATTTTGACTGGCGCTGTCGTCATTTAAAGGCTTTCAAATCAAAGTAATTGCGTACAAAATTTGTGAAACCTTTCAAAAAAGTATCCTCATTACCTTAGCTGTTACGCCTTTGTGACGGCTATCGTTCTTTTCAAAACAATTTGATATTGAAGTGGAGGATGTGAAAATGACGATGACATTGTTAAATAAGTAAATAGAGGTTTTTACTAAAAAAACACCAACAAATCTATTTCCGCAATCATTTTTTTCACGAACCGCAATTTTTTCGCAGATTTCACCATTTATTTATTAACGCTGACAAATACGTTTGTAAAATTTCATATCAACCTTATTGCCAGTTTCATCGTGATGGTTTACCAAACTTATAAAAATATACAGTCGTTAAAATTTTTAAATATTGCATTTAATATTTCCACATTAAATTGCAAGCCACATTTAATTTGTTTATTGTGCTGATCGAAATTATTATTGGTTGACTGCGGACATTTTTAACAACAGGGTTGTTTACGGACATAACAATTTTAATTGATCTGAAACGAATATAATAATTTCAGTCGTTCTGCTCACTGTCATCGCAAGCAATTAAAACAATTATTTACCATCTGGTCAACATGACAAAAGCTATTTCATCAATTTAAACGTGCATTTAAAATAAAAAATGTATTTTACAACATCGCCTGTAGTGTATTAAAATTAAAACTCTTAATCATATTTTGAGTAAAAGCACTTGCGTGATGACGTCAAGCTCGCGAGAGCATTTTTATTTTAAAACTGCACATCGGCATTAGCACGCTGTGTCGCCCCCTAACTGTATTAGCATTCAATTAAAGCGCGAGATGGTGCAGAGTATGCAAATTGTTTTAAACTTTAACCGTTCGCCTGCAATCTTACACACAAGACTATTATACGGATTTTTATAAAACTCACGCTGCACGTAATTGCTTAGATTAGTTTTGTAAATAAACGGAATTTAACTAACTGCAACGATTTTGCATTTATTTACCGTAGTTAGTGCACAAAAAAAAATGTTCGACTGAAACTTTTTGCGATTTACATTTTCTGCAGCAGTTGCATGATGAGCATTGCAGTTGCTGGTAAGTGCACACATATTGTGTGTTGTCCCACATGTCCGAATGTTTGAGTGTCAACTTCAAACATGTGCTCGTCCCACATAATGTGCATCTCATAAATATTTGTGCAAAGCTTCTGTGTTGTGAACAATTTTGCTGCGCTTTTGTGTGCAGATCGTTTGAATGCAAAATTCAAAGCCCATGATAAATTTGAATGTATATGAGTATAAACGATATATTGGCAAAACGGGAATTTATGTTGCATGTAAAATTAGTTCAGGAAAAGTTAATCCGAAACAGATGATGCAAAAATGAGCACACAATATAATTCACTCCATTTTTCATCGTTTTATTGCATAAATCAAGGAGGATGGAGAGTAATCGCCGTTCTGCATTATCTCAAATTATTTCTATAGCTGAAGTAAATTTGTAGCCAATCTATAAATTGCATATCAATTTACTTCCGCTCTGAAGAGCTTTTATTTAATGCAGGGAAAATATATGGAATGCATTTATTTGAAGCTTTTTTTTGCACGTGATTTATTTATTTTGTGTTTAAGATGAATGAGCTAAAAGAGATGCAATAAAATAAAATAAACAATAAAACTTTTACTTTAAAAAATTTAACACAAATTAAACTTGAACTTAATAAGTCAAAAAAAGCAGACAACAAATTGAATAATTTTTATTTCAGTCAAAACATTACCGCAACATCATCAACAAAGTTTCTTTGAAGCATGTAAAATGTTAACAGACTTTTAATTTTTTTAAACACAACTTCCGATTACTTAACATGAGTTTCATCATTCATGTAAACATTAAACTCCTTCTTTAAAAAGCTTCAATTCAGTTGAGAAATTATTATTCTAAAACAATAAAAAGTTTATCATTCTTTTTGTTTTCATTTTGTTGATTTAAATTTGATGTAAACCAATTTTTGCGGTGACTTTAAGGATTGCAAATAATTGAGAACTAACTTTAGGCGCATTCATTTTGTTTAACTTTAGGCGCATTAATTATGTTTAACTTTAGTCGCATCGATTTTGTTTAAAGCAGTGCGCCTAAAGTTAGTTCCCAATTTTTTTTGCACACGCAGCTTTAATGTCATTAAACACTTCCCACTTTTACATCACACACACATTTGTTGTGTCCATAATATTAGGCCAAAGGGCATACATAATATTTTGTGTGTTTCACCAGGTGGTGTTTCACATGTCAATAAACATTTGGGCACGCGGTTATTACCTTGGTAATGAATATTTTGATGTACAACCTCAGCTGTAACCTTTGCACTGAAATTGAGGATTTAAATGGGAGACAAAAAACTAGTTATTGATTTTTTTATATTACTTTAAATACGATCTATGATAAATTTCTGTTTGGCAATTAATTGGATTAGTTGGATTTGAACGCAGTCTGAATTATGTATTTCTTTCACACACACAATTTCTCGATGAATTTGATATTCTTATAATCGATATCACGATATTTATGTTGCGAGTGACCTTGGCGTTTAATTTGTCTGAGTCCTTCTAACTAAATAATATTATTATGAGTCAATTAATTAAAAAAAACAGTTTTATTAATATTCATAATCAATTAATAATGATTCATATTTTCATTAGCCAAGTTGATTGCATTAAAAACAGTTTTTTAATATGTTATGCATTTAAAAAAGCAGGAAAATTAATAATTATTCCAAAAATGACATTAAAATTATACAATTAAATTTTATATTTAAACAAAACTCAACAAAATTAAAATAATGAGAAAAGCTGTTGAAAAAAAAATTGTAAACATTGAGGCGTTTTAAATTCAAGCTTTTTCTGAATAAATTTTGGTGTAGCAATTAAATACTATTTCTTGGAATGGATTCTAGAATGAAATCCTGTTTAAATAAACAAGGCTTGGATTAACAAATGTGTTGAAAATGGAGTAATCCTTTATTTAATAAAAATAGTACTTACACTACAATAGTGAGATTAAATCAGATTAAGTTTCAAGGATCTTAATTTTTATATTTACAATTTTTTTCCTTTTTTTTATTCATGAATGCAAAGCATTTCATAAATCATAACCCAAACCAGTTTTACCACTTTCCTCTTTAACTCTTAATTCATATTATTTTGAAAACGAAAACCCTTAAATGCAATTTGATGGGAAAAGTTAAATAAATTGTAATGAAAAATTATTATAAGCAGGTGAATTTTCTCAATAGCGTTTAATAATTCACATGCTTAATTACTTCGGAGAGCATTATGAAGTAATCAAGAAGTTGTGGTTGAATGGTGGCTTGAGAGTGCTGTTTTTATAATACTCTTTGTGTGCCTTTTGTGCCTAAAAAGGGTTAAGTGCACGTAACTTATGCACGAAAACACTCCGCCTTTGATTTCGAACAATACGTGTAATAAACTTGGAATTCAATAAACTTTTGGAATTTATTGTTAAAACAACCCACACACTTTTAAGTACACTTATTATTTAATTTAATGAAAACTCATCTCTCATGGCAACGCCAAATTTTTAATCGTTTAGGAATGCAGCCCAATTGTGTGGGCTGAAATCAATATGCATGTGTGCAATTGTGTGTATTGAGCACACCTACAATTTGTTCACAGTATCGATGGTTGGATTCAGGTGAAACTCATTAAATGCAAATTAATTCCGATAGCATATTCAAATTAATTGGAAATCCCCCATCAGCTAATCCTGATGAATACTAAGTGACATTTAAGCATTTATGGAGATATTTGCCACAACCAACGCTTTTTGGAGTGAGTCATGTTTTGCGAAATGTTTTGGAAAATGTTTTATTTAAAGATTGTTCAGGAATCTTTGTAGATTTAATTAAGGACTTTAATGTTTAAGAATACATAAAAATGTGTTTCATAAAAAAAATTTAAAAAATAAAATTTAACGTTTTTTAAAAGTTTTTTTTTTAGGAAAATATTAACAGAAAGTAAACTTTTTTTTTATTATCTATTAAAGTAATGCATTGACATTACAATTAATTTATTATTACGGTTATTAATAATAAATATAGTATGGAATTTGATTGAGAATATGAATAATCGTGATAATGTATTAATTATAATGTCCAAACATTACTTTAAATCGCTTCACATTAATGCAATCTACATTAATGCATTTATTAAATAAAGTGCTGTAATCATTTTGTTGGTATTTTCACAAGACGTTGCAAGTACATTAAAAGTTACATTTGAAAAAACAATAAAGCAAAAAGGAAACGGACATTTATTAGGTTTACTTTTCTCCGCAACCACGATTTTTCTCCAATAAAATATGTAACCGACGTTACATTCAATTTACTTGATTTAAAAATGCGGAAATTTAATTTGAATATTAAAACTTTTCATCTTAACAAAATGTCTTTTGCATTTTTTATTACAATTATGTTGAGTCCATGATTAACATTTTGTTAAACTTTCGTAATTTAATGCAATTTAAAAATGTAAAGATGTCAAAACGACTATTGTACGAATGAATAAAAAAGTTTTTTTTTTAAATTACTATTTTAAAGATTATTTTACTGATTCATTCAAATTTTTGAAATACTTATTATTAAAGATTGTTGGCAACATAAATATTTGTGTAAATTGAATAAAACTAAGCCATTTAAGTTAGCATCAAAACAAATATGCAACGCAAAAAGTTTTGTTACTAAAAGTTTTTCCGCCTCAATCATCCATTACAACATAATCCTGATCAGAAAAAATATGCTTCAGCTTAAACTTTTTCCCAACTTCCATAAAGTATCCATATTATTTGCTGAAAGCTTCTTGTCATAAAATGTTGAAACAATTTTTGAAGATGTGTGATGTGTCCAGTAAATAGTAAAACACATAAAAGCAACAAGTTTTGTATAGCTTAAAGCTGCATGTTCACTTACATTGCAGAGTGTGGAGTGTGTGGGGAATTATTTTACAGACAAAGTTTAACCACTTAAGGGTTAAATAAATTTAAAATGAATTTTTATTTACGAAGTAAAATTAAAGTTGCAATGATGCATTATAAATGTTAATAAAATGTTATAAAGAAGCACTTAGGTTCTGGTTAAGTGCCAAATAAATATGTGGATAAATTTTTTATTACCAGAAAAATTAGCAGAATTACTTACTTTCTGCGTATTCTTTGTAGATAAAAATTCAACGGAAAGACATTAAAAATTGTTTGCAATTTAAAGTACAATCTAATCGATACTGCAAATAAACAATTTATTGATTTAATAAATCTCTTAAAACATTAATTATAATGAAAACTTAATTTGAAATGAATTGCTATTAAATTCTATTTCCAGGAACTTAAAAATCAAATATCCACATTATTTTATTGAGTAACTATTTAGTCTCAGTTCATAAAAATATTATAAATCTATTACATTTGTGGGCACAATAAATCAATTGAACGAACAACCGTACAATAAAGTAAACAAAATGAAAACTGTTAAATTGATTTTATGTGAACACGAACCAAGTCACCCTTGAGATGACTTGTTGCATTTTTGCTGTGGCGAAAAGAAAGAAAATCAACGAGTGAAAAGTTCTTCAACTTTTGTCAAATGTAAAATAAAAAAAGCGTGAACTCAAATCGATAAAACTTTTCAATGCACAGCGTTGTTTCAATTATGTAAAAAATGTAACTTTTCCACGTCACAGATATGGTGCAACATCAAAACTTTTTATCCGATCACAATTCACATGCATATTTTCTATTGCAATTTCTGTATTTTAAAATTTCAATGTTTGACGTTTTGACATTCATTTTTTGCAAACAATATTGAATTTATTTGAATGCTGAATTACAATTTTTTTTAAGGCAATAAATGTATGCACGTTTGTGCACTAAAATGCATTTCCAATTTATAATTTAAGCTAATTTATTGCTGTCAAATAATTCAAACTATTGCTTTTGACATCAAGTTTCATTAATTCCGATGAATCGTTTAGTTGTTGCATTTAAATTGCAATAATTTATAATTGTTAGAAATGCTACGAACCTAATATTTTCTTACAAGCTGCAATTAAATTAATAAATAATCCACCATGAACTGCACACAAAATGGTTTCAATTCGTAAATTGATATTTCATGGATTACAAAAGCATCGGATAATACCACAAATATAATATTGATAAGTAATTTCAAATTAACAATTACATATAGAG
Organism: Sylvicola cinctus; assembly: GCA_963854165.1. Taxonomy (NCBI): domain Eukaryota; kingdom Metazoa; phylum Arthropoda; class Insecta; order Diptera; family Anisopodidae; genus Sylvicola; species Sylvicola cinctus. The sequence continues at coordinate 60,778,033 of OY974082.1, read as the reverse complement.
TTGCAACTTTGTAACCAAGTCAATCTTCAAGTAACTGCAAGGGGAATACAATATCCGGTCAGAAATAGACTTTACAAATGTTGCTGAACAATAGAATAATGCTTGAGGAAGGCCAGTGAAACATGAAGGGTTGAAAGCGAAATAAAAATGCTCAGAAAATTCAATAGTTTTCAATAAGTATTCTTATAAAATTTATTGTTAAAATATGTTGGAAACATCTAAATAATATTTCATTGTTTAATGCAGTTTAAGTGTGTTTCTTTGTATTAAGAAAATCCACCCTTAAAATTAGCTCATTATTTTGAATAATCAAAATAGTCTTCGTTTCCTGTTTTCCTTTCTACCCATAATTAAAAATTTATTTACTAAGTGTGGAGAATTAAATAAGTTGTGTGATCCAAAAAAATGTTTGCAGGTTCTATGATAGAAAAAATTATAATTCAAAATTAATCGTGAAAGAATTTGTTATTTTATTTTATTTAAATCAGAAATCTTTAATTTATTCATAAAGAAATTTGAATTCTGAAACTTCTTCATGTGCAAATTATTAAATATTCTCAGGTCAGACAATTCCTAGCAATTATCATGATCTCATATTTATGTTTACGCAAAAGTTGAGAAGATTAATGCACTTTTAATAAAACTTTCTGAAGACATTTCTCTTTCTCTTTGTTCTGAACTTATTTAATTAATGTGTATTGTAAAGTGAATGTTTTATTAAGTTTATGTCACCAATTTTGGATGTCGAATCTAAGTATTTAAATCCTTGTGTATTTCGAGATAAAATAATATTAAGAACAGTGTCCTTTAGACTACGAATTTATCTTGTTGTTGAAAACAAAATTCTCAAGTTAAATTTTCTAAATAAATACAACAAAAACTGGAAGAACTCAATGTTTTAAAGCAATCCTGAATCCTTTAAATGAAATATGCAACAAAAAGTTTTACACATTTCACACTCAACTGCAACCATTCCCACTTTTATGGAAACTGTCTGTAAAAACTCCAACATCAAACATTTAAATGCACAATTATTAAATAAATCACTCGGCAATCATTGGGAGAGGAAAAAAAACATTAAAATAAAACAAGTAAAACAAATCAGAAATCAACTCTTGTATTCAATTCAAAATATCATTGATTTTCCACACCGGTGGGTAAGAAATGATCACTTCGTTTAAAATACAATCAAATATTAGCACATTCCCTCGCATATATTTATTTATGTATTGTTGTCCGATTGCTTCAATCGCAGCGCTGTTAAAATCAACATAAAATACAACGAGGTCATTTAACACAGCATAAACGATTGCAACACAAACTCTCGATGTGCCCCCATTAATTACATTGCAAAATGAAATGAACGCGAAAGTGTGTTTTGTACGAGAATTATTATTCTAGAGGATGCTGGTTAGAAATGATTTTCCCCCAAGGAAATTTATAAAATAATGACCGCTTTCACATAATGAAGCACTTGTCCATTACATATAATGCAAAAGGAGGAAAAACATAACACACTCCAACGCTCACATTTTAATATCATGCAACAAAGATTTTTATTTTACGTAACAATTAAAATCTCCAGAGCGCACGCATAAAATTCGCGTGCACTTTCTCAATCATCGCTTTTAATTGAATTGACACTGATGGATATGAGAATGTATTGATTTGGCAATAAAATTAAATTACCGTCAGTCAAAATTAATGGAATGTCATTTGGAGCGTCCTAATTGAGTTTGCTTTTTGGCTTGTCAATATAGTCTCTCTTTGTCGTGCGCTTGTCTTGTGTGTCTATTTTCAGTTGTGATGATAATTTGCACCTACTTGTCATTTATTAGCATATCTTTAATTGAGTTCAATTTCAGGACCATTTTAGTTTGCATATTTTAAAGCATTAAGAATGGAATTATTGCTTTTTTTGTTCTTTATCTATTTTTATATTTAAATTTTTGGGGTGGTTTAAAAACGTTGTCCTTCATTAGATTATTTATTTTAGTAAATCCTGTAAGCCTTTTCATACAATAAGCTATACGGATTTAAGGATTTAAAAGGATTCATAATTTTTTTCACACATTTAAATTGAAAATTGTGATAATTTTAGTTTTACTTGAGAAATTTTAAATAAAGTGAACTTCTTAAACTTATAAAAGGACTAAATATAATTTTTCTTGCGGAAAATTAACAAAGAACCCTTACCACACCTTCAATGAATCTAAAATAAATTATTAAATTTTTTCTAATAAAATAAAATCGCTATAAAAGTGAATCAAATTTAATTTTATCCAAAATAACTTTTGTTTTTCTAAATTAAATTTTCCAGAATGAAGTCATATTCATGGATCTCCCTCACCCTTGTCTTCGGTGTGTGCGCTGTCGTCTTCACAGTCGTTGAGGCGGCACCTATGCCCAGGTAGTTGTATAAAATTTGGGTCAATTTTTTATCATTTTTAACACTGAAAAAAAATTTGTACTCCAAAAAAAAAAAAATACATTTTCCTTTTTTTAAATTTATTTAACCTAAATCAATATTAACTGAATATTTACTAAAACCCAAATTTACAGTCAAAATGGATACTACAACGATTTGGAGGAGACACCTGACGAGGTTCTCATGGAGCTAATTGCCCGATTTGGACAAACCATCATGAGAGCACACAATGATATGGAAAAGTAAGAAAAACACAACAAAATTGTTTGATTGACTTCTAAATTCACAATCACAACATTCCATGGGGGGGTTGAAATTAATTTATGCGCATATGTTAAAGCAATAATCATTTCATTAGTACAATTATAGTTAAATAGCAAGCTAATTTGATTTAATAATTATAATTGAGAACTTAATTCAATTTCGCTGATGCGCATTTCAATTTAAATGTGTACCATATGATGGGGTTGTTGATGGGTGGGGGGATGAAATTTATGCTCTTGACATGATGTTTAAATGTGGCCTGCGGTTAATTTTGTTTTTGGGTGTATTAGGAGTTTGAATTGGAATATGTGCATAAAAGTTTCATTGCGGTGTATTAAACGTCAGGAGATGTTGTTTATGTTATTTTGATTTGTTTTTAAAGTGACAATTAAGGAAAATGAACTTCATAAGACAGATTTAGGGGTTTGTAAGCCATGACCGCATTAATTAACCTTACAGTGGTTTTGGTAATTGCGTTACACGTTATCTATAATGTTAGTTCTTCCAATATAAACATTTTAGTCTATTAAATATTTAACATTAAACATAACCTCACTTTTTGAACGCAGTTTTTACGTAAACCATTAAGAGTAGATTGCTCTCTAGGCTCTCATAATTTGGCAACTCAAGTCCCGCCTTGTACTTTTTTTATTTTTTATTTACGCTACAAATTGCGCTACGGCTCTTATAAATGTGAAACTTCTTAATAAGTATTAGGATGTCGTTCATTTAACGCGTTAAATTTAACACTGATGGAAACGCGCAAAAATAGCGAGCCAATGCATAGTACTGTATGAGAGAAAAAGAAAGTGCATTCAGCTAGCATTTAAGAGAACAAAAGAGCAACAGATATAGGTGCATAATAGAATGAGAAGAGACGCTAGCAAGAGTGAAGACTAAAGACAGAGATTCGGTGGGTGAAAGGGAAATAATCGCACAAGTGTAAAAGTTTCACTTCGGACGTTTGTCGTTCCAAAATATATTATTTTCTGTTTAACTTTTTGTGGCATCGTATATGAGGTTCAGTTTTAACCACATTAGTCTTAAATTAATTAACTTAGTTAACATGAACCATGGTGTATCTACCCTTAAGTTCATAAAATCCATAAAAAGATAGAAAATTAATGAAAGAATAGAAAATTACATTAAATTAATTTTATTTATCAATTTGTTTTTTAATATTTTCAAAGTTCAAAACGAGCTGTCGACTTTGGACTGTCACGTGGATTCTCTGGCATCCAAGAAGCAAAACATCGTATGGGGTTGGCAGCAGCGAACTTCGCTGGTGGTCCCGGACGCAAGCGACGATCTGAGACCGACGCATAAAATGTGAAAATTTTCACTTTACCAATAAGAATGTATATCAATAACTAACACTATCAAACTACAAAATTACATTCAATAAACAGTACATTCAGAGTTTAACAATGAATTAAAAAATTATATACAAACTATAATAATATTAATATTTTAAAAATGAAAATTTAAAAGCTTCTAATATTGTGTTGTATAAAGTCCAGAGGTGATACATGTAATAAATTACATTAAATACATTATACATATATTTATTATTTGAATACATTTTGGATAGAGAGCACATTATATTACCGAATGATGTATTTATTTGTAGCGAGTTGTTGTCAGAGTGCATACTTGGGGTGTATATAAATCAATTAAATTGAATGTTAAACCACTCTACTATGTGTAATCAAAATATCTATATCTGTATAACAATAACCATCTCAATTAAACTAAATGGTAACACATTTAAACTAAATAGTATTTTCATATTTTTTAAAGTAATTTTCTTTTCCTCTTTTCCGAATAATCAAAAATAAACTCTATATAAATATATATATAAAATATATTAATTGAATAAATATTAATTATGTGAGGCAAATAAAAATTCCTATTTTAAAGTAATATATTGTTATTTCTAAGATTATTTATCTCTTCCCCCTTTTTAAATGTTTTAGAGCAATTATTTTAAACATCATCATTTAGTTGAAAAGTGAGGTTGGAAAACACCGGCGGCTATTTTTTATGGTGACACATAACTGCAAAACGTGGTTTTAATAAACCAAATTAAATATAGCAGCAAGAGAGAATAATTCTATTTATTTCAGGAGGACACAAATGAGTTCATACGTGCGGAATTGTGTGTTTTGCTTCTATTTAAAGTACATTTCTGTTGTGTGCGAATATTTTTATAATAAATGTCTGCATACGTGGAAAGCTGCTGGGGTGCAAAATGGATGCACGAATATTCAGTAGCTACAATAATGTGGTAGGTAGGTGGGTGGTTAGTTGGATTGTGTGCTTAGTGTGTGTTTATCCTTTTTGTAGATGAAATTAAAGCAGCACTTATGTTGTGGAGTGAGCGCTAAAAGCCGCACTAATTCAAGTAGGATTGTGAAAAATTTGTTTAGTGGGATTATTGCATTAATAAATAATAATTATTTGTTACGAGTTTAATTTTTAATCAAAAGTTAACCAGTTTTTAAACCTATAATAAATATTTATTATTTATTTAATTATATTAAGTTGACACAGAATTTGAGTCAGATAATTTAGATTCATTTTTTAATGTGGCAGATTTTTAAATTAAGCCATTTTTTAAATTTATTATTTGCCGCTTTTTAAAGAATTAAGCCATTTTTTAAACTTATTATTATTTGCAGCTTTTTAAAAGAATTAATTATCAAATTTCAAAATGAAATCAAAAAGGTGTAGCAATCTGTTTCGAATCTTTTTAACTACAAAGTTAAGAGCAAATTATTAAAATCAAAAGTATTTTATTATTTCTCTTTGGATTACAAAGCAGCGATTTTTATCAATTATGAAATAAGGACAACAAAGTCATTGCACTGAAGAAATTATTTATAAAATGTCTTTGTGTACATGTTCATCATATAACTTAAAAATTTTCAAGAAAAATATGCTTAAATTATTTAAAACAACGTTTCAAATTACTTGATTTTTAATATTTAATTAAGTCTTTTTTCAGGAATGAAAATAAAAATTGTGAAGGTTCTTCAAAAGAGCAACATAAACAAACTATTCCAGAATGTTTTCATTAAATACATCTTACGTAGTCATTGCTTTTATAGTAAACATGTCTTGTAAACAATTATTTCGGTGTTTTAGGAAATTCTTTAAAGCTTTTAATATTTTACACAAAAGACTGCTACTCAAAAAAAAAAACAAGAAATAAATTAAATGTAACAAATTAAGAAAGATTATGTTGATCAGAAAGTAAACAAAATTCACCTGCGACATAAACAAACATTAAGATTTAATCTTTTAATTATTTATCTGACAGTTCTCATACAAATCAATCCTAAATCCGCATGAAAATAATTTCTTTTTAGTTTTTTTTTTGTTGAGAAAAATCATTTAAGGGCTAAATAAATTGGCACGACCACATTCAATTTAGTTTTAATTCATCACCACAAAACGCCTGTCACTTTTCATTTATTATAAATTCCCCAACAACACCAAACGCATATTGGATTACACGCGCAGTGGCATCACATATTAGTTACTGTTACAAAGTTTACAATGTTACAAGCACATGCATTATTATTTATTAGACAAGCGAAAATACTGTGCAAATTCAGACTGAGGGCGACTGATTGATGAAGAGCCAACATTTTTGTTTTATTAAAATGTGTTCAAAACCCTACAGATAAATAATGAAAGGCAAAAGCGTACAAAAAACATATCTCGAGGGACAAACGGGGAAACATAATAAAATGCCGAATTTTAATTCACTTCGTCCGACATGGATCTGGGAACACGGTACACGCATATTTATGTTTACTTGATGAAATAAATTCTTAAAGAAAGACAGAAATTATTCGGAATCTCTAATTTCATTTCAAATTAAAATGTTATAAGCTTAATTGAATCCTTAAATTCTTTAAAACAAGTTAATTGTTAAATAATAACTTCTTTAAAACATGACGATTTAATTACTAATTAAATTGAAATTAATATTTAATAACAAACATGCCTTTTTATAAAGAAATTGGACTCCTAAACAAATACGCAGTTAGTCAAAATTTGACAGGATTTTAAATGAATCCGTAAGTAATCCTTGAGAACGAGTGCGTCTAATTAAACTGTAAACAATCAACACATTTCCTTGCATTTTCATTTCCAACAAGGATTACAAATTAAAGGATGGCACTAATGAAATGTAGCAAATTTTTGACAAAAGGATTTGTTACTCTAAATTATTTCGGAGGATTTTTTTTACATTGTGTTTTAAATCAACAATTTCGTACAATGAACGTGCTTTGTGTTTGTCTACATTAAACATATATTCTGGCATTTTAATTAAAAGAAAGTTACAAGTTAAACAATTATACAAATCTGGCAGAAAGTTTAATCAAAAACCCTTTCACTTTTTCGCTCTGCAATTTTAAATAAACAATATTCATTACATTTCCAAAACTAAATCTCATTTTCACTTCAAAATTCCTGTTGGTGTTAAATAAATATCCTCAACAGTCATCCTTCAGTTTGACAAACTTGCTCTTGCAGTTAATAGAGCACTTCTGCCACAACACACAATATATTACAGCTCACATGAAACCACACATTCGTCCAACGCGAGTACAGCGACAACGTGGCAGTCAACACCAACCCACCCCTCAAGGGAGTCAAATAGTTTGCGTTCCATTGTCTTGAAGCTTTGCCACAAACAAAAAATAGTTTAATGTAAAAGTAAAATATTCATCAAAAGATTTCGACTCATTTTTCAGATGGAAGATTCTCTCTTCACAATATGCATAAAAATAACAATAAAATCGTGGTAAGTAAGATATTACAGCTTCCCACACACAAGGTCGATTCCACCAAATAATAAAAGCACAGACAAAAATTGACTGCAAAATCCGCTGCAAAACGTTTGCAATGTGGTCGTTTATTCCGTTTATGTGTTTTATATGCTTTTATAATCGTGTTTCTTCTATGCAGTGAGTATCTTCTATCAGCGGATGTTATTCCTTGAAGAAGTCACCGACGCGTTAAGAATATTACTGTTTCAGTTGACACGTCTCGCCCGGTTTTAGCAGTGATCACATTGTACGATGTGTGTGTGTGTGAGTTTGGGGTTGAATATTGTAAGGATGCAGGTAAATTCCTACAAGGTCTTTCAAGGAAGTCGCATCATCACAACAAACAGTTACATTTATATTATATAGAACCCATTGAAAGGAGACGTTTTGAATGAAGCCAGCAAACAATACGCTGTTTATCGGAATTTTTTGGTTCAATAAATATAATCATTAAATTGGATTAGATATATTGACAACCCCCAGGTAAGCATTATATATTTATGCACAATCATGTATGAAAAACAATGTGTTGGCTTATGGAATTTACATTGGCGGTATAATATTTTTCTTTGTTCGTTTTTTTAGGTTAGGAAAATATTAGAATGTATTCAAAGTATTGACAACAATAAAATTGTGTTTAAAACTCAACGTAGCTTGAAAAATTAAGCTTTATTACTGTGATTTGTTAGCTTAAATTTTGGACTTTTCACACAATAGATATCACTTAATGTTCTTATTGTAAAACTAGCAGACCTGGCGAACTTCGTTCTATATTTTATTAAATAAAATCTTATATTTTGTTAATGTACTTGAATATTAAGGAATAACAAAATCATTAAAGTTGGATCTTACCTATTTAATAATAAGTGTTGAAATAAATTTATCTTAATGCAGAACCCAACGAACACCCTGTACTATCGGTCAAAATCTCGTCATCTATAACGGACCCGGCACCCATTACCTATTATAGTCTATGTTATATAGCTGAACTCCAGTTAAATTTTTATCCCAATGAACCAAAATCTAAAAACACACACATTATCTTAGTAGGCTAATTTTTTTTCTATATAAATACTTATTTCGTCCTTAACTAAGGATTTTATTGTATTAAAAAATATTGAGAGGCGCTGAGAGGCTAGAAATGTGGGATTGTGTGTCGCTTTATGTTGGAAACAAATATTTTAAAAAGTTTGATCAGAAAATAAAAAAAAAAGGTTCTGAATTTCAATAAGTATTACCTACCGAGTCTAACTACAGCTAACAACTATCTAGGTGACCACGTAAAACAAACAAAAGAAATACATCGCAGGGAGGGCGGGGTGTGAATTTATATACGACTGTTGCTTAACTACATTTTAATAAAGCTTTTCTGAGATGTGGAAAATGTGACCTTGAAATTTCTGAGTTTTGACCTTGATTTTTGTTAAAAATTGATACTTTTATTAAGATTATCAATAATGTAGAACATCATAGTACCCTAAAACACACAGTTTTTGAATTACATATTTTTATTTTTAAAATATGGCCTTGAGTTTTAAAATTTTGACCTTCAAATCTTAGTTTTCTTATTTTATTTAATCCTACAATAATGTGAAAAAAAACTTAAAAAATATTTAAGTTTTCTGAGATATAAAAAAATTTGACCTTGGAATTTCCGATTTCCACATTGAAATGTTCTGCAAGTTTTGTTATCTTATTTAATCGTCAACTTTTTTTCCGAAAAAAGTCGGATTGCCAAAATCTATATATGCTTTTGGGGTCACATATAAAATATAAATTATCAAAATTGTTTCAGCCTTTTAAAAGGAGAAGAACAACGAACACCCTCACATCGGAATTTTAGATATAAAGATAACCATTAAAATTACATTAGTCACTAAAAAATTAAAACTGCAGCATTAAACTCACGCTGCCATTAATTTTATAAAAATTGGCAATAAAACTAACTTATTTAGTTGGGTAAGTAAAATAAAATTGCCACAAATTTCCACATTAAATTGTCAAGGGATAAAAAAGCTCTTTAAAATTTCTCGAATCTTATTTCGAATTGGTATTCCGTTGAGTTGCAAAGACAATTTCACCTCCCATAACGACGGAAACTTATATGTGAACATTTCACTTACTTGCACTGAAGTACCGTCCAACAAGCAAATGGTCAGCGATAACCACAAACTTAGATTAGTTAGATTCTTAAGGTATACCCTCGCTTTTTACACAGAAATAGTAAGAGAATAGTTGTGAAAGTTTGTGTGGTGTGCTTTTGTGTAAAAGTCGTCCCACAAAATGTATTTATTTTCCATAATAAAAGCAATAGTTAAACTAACTTAAATATTTGGGAAAGCTCTGTGTTGATGCCTGTGTTTAGCGAGAGGGATGGTAGCTGCGTAGACGCGCCGTAAAAATGTCGGAATAATGCATGGAATAGTTAAAATTTTGAAACTTTTGAATAATGAAAATTCTTCATACGTGAACTATTGAAAAGTTTGCTGAAACAAAGCATTTATTCTGGAGATAAATTGAAATAACGATATGTGACAAAGACCATAGTTATTCGTAAATTCATCGGAATTGATGGGGACGTAATAAATTTATGGGAAGAGTTTTAAAATATCTAATTTGTAAAACTAATAAAATTTAAAGTTTTGTGTTTTTTGGCATAATTTAATAATTTTACACAGAAATATCGACTTATTCATCTAGGATTATATTTTTAAAACCTAAATTATGGTTACATAAATTTAGCTACAACTTAAAATAATATTAAAAGCTTGGAATTGAGTCCTTATACAATTAAAATCAGTTGCTCAAATAAAATTCCCCACAAAATACACAAACTGCAAAAATTCCATCTCTTCAACTTTAATTAATATTTAACAATGCCATGATTATTATTAGCATATTCATACTGTTGTCACACATTCACTCATATCTCGTAACTCATAACATATTATGAAATAATATTACATACGTGCTTTCATTCATAATAAATTTACCTGATGCAAGATTATTTCATCCATGCGTCTGCCACACAAAAGCTATCAAATAATGCCCCAGCACGTTCTCAATGTTTCTATGCAAATATCATAAACACTACCCACATACAAATAAGAAAAGCTTCAGCAAAAACTCTCCAAAATCATGATAAAACAATTCCCCTTTTTCGCCATACATATAATCATGGGAAAGCTTAAAGCTCGTCGGTGTAAGCATGGCGTGGTGGAGAAACTCGAACCCCTACGTTATCATATTTTCCGTTATCGCGGTTATGACGTTATGGCGCGTATAAATTCTAACAAGTGTAAGCGTACCGATTGCATTTCATTGCTGCATTGGGCGTCATAACACGTGCATTTTGGAAGTACATACTTTAGTTTTCTTAAGTATTTGCAGTTTCTTGTAACTGCTTTTGAGTGTGTGTTCCTGTTTTGTGTGATTAAATAAAGTTTTTGAATTGGTTTAACTTACAAGTAGGTAATTATTAATGTTCTTTTAAAAGTGGTAAAATAAGGAGACAAGTTAAGGTGTTAAGATTAATAATTTGTAATTAGTGAGATTTTATTAATTAAACGTAATTTTAAATTAACAACAATATGATTTTTATCTTTAAATTAAGTTGCAAAATTTCCTCTCCAATAATTACAATCAATTTTCTTGTTTATTAATTTAAAAGTGACGCTTTTTGGTCCTTAAAATTAATGTGGTTGAAAATATTTTTTTTAAATAGGATTTTATTAATTAATTTAAATATATTTTACGTGTTCAAACTCAAAATCCACAAACTATGAAAATTTTTGAATTCATCTCAACCAAAACATTTTTTTATGTATTCAAATTCGTGTTAAAGCGTCATGCAGTTTTTCACAATACTCTCCGAACTAATTCTCTTTCAAAACCCAGCATGTGTTGAACCTGATATGAGCACAACAATAATTCCCTAGACATAACCTTTGCGTGAATTTCTTTTGATCTTTGAAACGATATTCAACCTCATGAATTGCAAAAATTATTTCACACCTTGTGCGATAACAATTGCGCTGTTTTCAATTTTGGAAACATTATTGCAATATTTTGGCCGCAATAGAAAATATGGGAGACCGGAAATAGCGTGGGTCCATTGATTGATGGCTACAATTGTGTGAATTTCGCACAGGATTACAATTCACATTATTAAGTTGTCAGCAAGTAATCCTATCCCCTTTGAGGATGAGCAATTTGAACAAAAAGCTCAATATGATTGACAGTTTCATTGTTGAACAGTCGTCTAGAAAATCGGCGGCCAACCAATGATAATTTGAGTTTTCAAAAATAATATTTAAATTGTTTCAACACACATCCAATATCATTTTAAATTTACATATTTAGAGAGTATTAAAATTTTAGCTTTCGGGATTTTCCGAAAACAAAATTAGGGATGCACATTGAATTGGTCTTTAATTAATGTGGAAATATTATGCACCGTTAACTGTGCGTTTTTGATATCATTTGTATGAAATTTTGATCTATAATAAAGTATTAAAGAATATTCTAAGGCTGGCCTTTTTCATTTATTTCCTGATCATATGATTAATGGTAATTAAGTTACTTTAAGCTTAAAAATGGCTTAAACGATATTGACCATTTTTACAGATCACATTCCAACAATTACTCCATAAAAAATGGCTTTAGTTTTCTCTCGGCAGGATTTTAGAACCTAAAAACTTAAAAAATATATTTTTTTATAATTAAAATAACTCAAAAACTGGTTATTCAATCGAATAATGTTCAACAAAACTTTTAAACTTAATTAAAGATAAAGTTTTGTGATAAACTTCAAGGTCAAAACTCAAAAAATTTAAAGGTCAAATATTCCTTATCACAAAAACGGTGCAAAATTTTTAAATCAAAATCTTATTTTACGGAGAAAAAAAATTAAATTTATTAAATATTTACTTTACTGAATATTTCAAGGTCAAAATAAATTAGATTAAAGGTCAAACATCTATCAAATTTAAGCATTTATATTTAATTCCAAAAGTTTAAAGTTTACAAGGCAGTCGTAAATAAATTGTTGCGTAACCCTCCCTACCGCGTGTTTTAAATTTTTTTTGTTTTTAAATAATATAAACGCCACAAAATATTGTAACGAAAATACCACATTCATTCCGATTATTGTAACATGAAACCAATCATTGACATGATGATACATGTCAAACAAAACAATGTCATTCTAAGCTACACGGTATTTCCTATACAGTTTAAATTATTTTATCCAAATTTCCGGACTAGCATTTCAATATAAAATTAATATTTCAAGACAAATATGTATTCCGAAATACATATTATTTAATCGTTTAATTTGCATTGACACTCCTTAAGTCAAATAACCTTTTGACTAACTTTACATTTTAATGACCATATTGATAAAAGAGCTCATATTTAAAGTGCCCATAATTCATTTAAATGCGTTATTTATGTAAAAATTAATAAAAGTTATCTTACTTTTGATTAAGTGCGCCTTATCGCCATCAAAAACATCTTTTCAGTAATGAATGTGCATATTTGGAGAGCTTTATAGTTTGGAAATCGTTTAAAATGCACGCGTACGTTGATCATTGTTTATTGTTTACGCCCTAATTCACATCATTAAAGTAATCTTTTTTGCGGAAACGTGAAATAGCTTGGGTACCTTCATGGTTGAAGTGTGACCTTCATTGTAATTTGTGGAATTTTAAAAATCTTTTTGCAACTTTGTGGCATTAATTTAAATTTAAAAATCAAAATGTAATGAGTTTTGAATTTTTGGCAATCAGAAATAGTATTAAACAAAATGTTGTAGACGAATTGTGAATCCCCAAATTTTGCAAATGAATGACTTCAACTCATAATTTCCATAATTTTAATTTGCATTTAATTACACGATTGACAAATCCTTGCCAGAACAATTTAATAACTTTATTACAGTTTAATTACGCGAAATGCAAATTATTAATATTCAGTGATACAAAAATACAAAGTACAGAATCATTTCATCTTTAGACAGACGCATCTTACATCAAACATCTTGTTAGTCGTATAACGTAATTACCCAAAAAATCAATAACACAGCCAAAATAATATGAAACGATAACTTGCAAGCTCATTATACCCGCCCGACATTATGTCATGATCACAACTCATTGCTCAATAAGGTGGAACATTATAAATATTTGATGACATGTTACTTTTATATGTAGGCCAAATAACATTGCCCGCATTATCAGTGCGAATTCGTCATGATTTTCGCAGTTATTTTTATGATTGTGTCGGGAAAGGACGGGAACATACGCCAACGTGTACAAACCAACACAGCAGGTGTACCCAAATAATTCATATCGCCGTAAGACATTTGACCCCAAAATGAACGGGAGCGACGGCCAAACAAAGCCACCCCAGCGAAAACACAATATACAACACATGTAATGATGTTATTTCATCTCGGTGAATTTGGGCGGGGGGCGCAATAACGGCGGGTGGGTCCCGCTTTGGTTTATGTGACCCATAGAAATGTTAAAGTGCGTTTTGTTGCCTACAATGGGCATTGAACAACTCAATTAAATGTACGCACAACGATTTGTGTGCGGATGACGAGCTTAAATTGTAACGGTTAAGCACAATAACACAAGGATTCAGGTTCTCATGTGTGACAATAAGAGGTGGGAGGAAAATGTGCAATGTTGTGTGTGAGTTCGATTGATTCTGTGGCATTATGAATCGATACATTTTACTTTATAGCAACGTCAGTGTCATGAGAACAATAATCATGAATGGACAAACGTAGTAAAGCTTTGTTTTGGAAACTATATACTGTAGAGCTTTTTATTTATAAGAGTACTTAAAATTAATGATCCTTAATGCTGCTCATTATTCCCTTTTTTTTAATATATTATTTACTATCGGAGAAACCACGGACACAATGTCAATTTGTTGTTTTAAAAATCCTACCACGAACCGCGATTTTTTTCGCAGTTTATTTTTGCGCTTTTAATAAACCTAACAGTAATTATAATTGTTACAGATATTTCAATTTTTTTAATTAAATCAAAGTTACCGATAAAATGCCGACAAATCGACAAATTACTCAATTTTTACATGAACCGCGATTTTTTTCGCAGTTTCGTGTACAAGAAGAAATATTCACTGCAAGCTTTTTAGTTTCTTCCAAATTGAAAACTTTAAAATTATTTAACTCTATAAACATAAATTCACACGAAAATTGCACGGAATAATGCGGAATTTAATTTCAATATTGAAGTTCTGAAAAACAAAACTAACAACCGGAAACAAATATTTAAAATAAATTTTATAACTGCACAAAAGTCTTTAAATAATTTCCATTCCAATTTAATTTTTTTTTTTTTAATTCACCATAACTAGCTTAATATTTTTGCAACGCCGCACCGTAAGTAACTAAACCCATTCCTCAATTTTTCTGTTTTCGCACCACTTCATAAAATAAATTTAAAAATAGACAAAATGAAATGCTGCGAGATGGGATGGCAGGATGTGGCTAATTCCAGTGAATCATAATATATCACATAAACGAGCAGATTATCCCATCGTAGCGGTTGTTACATCTCCTCCGCATTTAAATTTGATTTACAAAGTGCTATTACGTGAGAATTGTAAAAAAAAATGCATGGCAGGGAAAGCGATGCAAGACTTTTTAGGCAATGTAGTCCTTAGTCTTTGTAATTCAAGTTGGGGGCGCAGCCAAAACACCTGAATATTGTAATTTTTTAAAAGCTTTTTAAACTTTTTATCTTGATTGTCTTATAGCAGAATTCGTAAAGGTTATTGGACCAAATATTTTAAAACAAAACTTGACCTTGAATGTGAAATAAAATAAAAATGCTGAAAATTGTTGATTGCTTCAATTTTAAAAATTTGAATAAAATAATTTATGAGGTTTTTGGAGAAAAGGAAAACGGACAAATAACTTCACTTCTCGATCTCTTTTTTTGAAAAGGAAAATATTTACTATTATCAAAATAAAATTTCTGCGGTATTTAAATTTTTCAGAAAATAAAAAAAGCAGAACAGCAAATTGAGCAATTAATGCTTTCTCTTTTTCGATATTTGTTCTGACATGCTAAAGAATTTTCATGTTACAGTTACGAGTACCTACTTCATCTTCAAATAAGAAAGTGTTTAAGGATTAAGGAGGAATATAAATCTATAAACTATTCGTTTCATTACGTAATTGTAGAAATGTAATTAAGTTTAGAACTCAATCATCATTAATTTTACAATTAATGCCAATTAACAAAGTTTTATGAATAATTGCAGCGATAATTTAAATTTCAGATATTTCCAGTTGTAAATTAATGAGTGAAAAAGCTCTAACTTAAACTATATTAATACAGTTGTAATTGCATTAAATTTTCCTGCAGCACTTAAAAAGAATTTCTTAATTCGTTGCACTCCAAACAAATTATTTGGAACTTCTAGTGACACAGTAATTCTTAGTAGACTGTTTTAATTTTTTGAGTACACAATATTTGGCTTATGGATGCAATTAACAAGTTGATACCTGCAGTGTTAGCAGACAAAATAAATAATTTCGATGTCCGCAAATATTATTGCAGTTAAGTAAATACTTGCAGGAATACGTCTTTATTGATAATTTTAAATAAAAATATTAATTTTAATAATAAACAAATCCACACAACGCGCTGCACGTGAATTCAACACATTAAATCGTCTTCATTGTGATTTGTGATGCACAAGACATTAATTATCACATTCAAAATGCGTAACTAAAGTGTTAATTAAAAACTTTCTAGTTATATATTTACAAAATGCGCGCGCGATACACGGCAAGAAAAGTTTGATTGCGTCAGAAGTTTTGCGCTCCCCCCTCCATCTTATATAGAATAAAATATTCCATTTGTTAATCAGATCGGCAAGTTTGTGTCACTATAATATATTTCAATAGACAATACAGCAACTATTCGAGCAGCTATTGTCGATTGTTCTCACGTTTTTGTTCGCCATATTAAAGTTAAAATAGAAGGCTGTCAAAGTTTGGCTTCCGATAGGAAAATCGGATTAGGCACGTGTAACCAAAAAGCTTATCCTTCTAGCATATTTTCTGGGACAAAAGGAGTCCTTCCACATGTGTAAAGAGGACGGGGTTTTCTATGCGGGCGTCAATGTGTTTTATATGGTTGGTTCAATGATGATTTGGTTTAACGTCTGCGAAAAGTAAAGGGTCAAGTTCAAGTTTAATGAATTCAAAATAAGTTTTACGACAATGCAATGGTGAAATAAGTTATAGTTTTGTTTTATTAGATTTTTAAATCCATTTTAAGTATTCTTAACTTAATCCACAAGAGATTTTGAAACATAATGGGGATTAATTTAAATGCAGAAAACCTTTTTTTATAACAGAAAAATAAAGACCTTAATACAGGACACGTTACCTTTAAAAGCTTAGGGTTTTAAAAGCTAATTCTAATTATTTTAGTGGAACTAATGCTTTAAAACAATTTTAAACGCAAACACTCTTTAGAAAACACTTAAATTAATTATAAGTAAACAAATTTCTTTAAACACTTAAATCTCCTGATTCGAGAAACAATAATTCACAGCTCTGCAACAAGAATGTTCCTTAATTACATGATACAATTTCCCAAGTCGTCCTTTTCCATGTATTGTAATCATCATTAAGCACGAACGCCGCAAGATGGCAACGCTTTCACGGTCACGTTTGCGCTGTATTTCGTGTCCTGCACACTCAATCAGACGATACATTGTGTGATAAGGACTTTGATGATGTTACGCACGCAACTATCAAAAGGATGCTAAAAATATTAATATTTTATTAAAGCAAAGGGATGAAAATATGGAGAAAAAAAATTGTAAACTTAATTTGTTCTTTAATTTGCAATTTCTGTTCATAATTTCTATTTATTTCAATGAAAATTTAATGTGCAATTAAGGATAATGATACTAGCATTCACTTTAATTAATCACAAGGATTCAATTGTCGTAGTAATTTCATTATAAAGTAGATTTAAATTGATTTGGGGCTTTGGCTTTAATGTGATCCTTCATTCTCCATCTTAAATGAATTATTGAAAACACAAATAAATTCGCTATTTGTGGCTTTTGTTGTTCTCCGTTTTGTATAAGATCAACTTCAAACTATTTGTTTGCAAATTACATTCGGTTTCTGAATGAAATTACATGCCCCAAGGAATTTAAAGTTCACATTTATTTGTTTCTTGGGGCTTGTAAATATTTCAGAAGCATCAACTACTGGCACAAAATAATAGCACAGTGTGAATATGTTTACTATAAGTTATTTTACAATGATGAAAACATACAGGTGTGTACGCCCAACGAACATCCTTTTGAGAATATCCACCGTTGTCAACGATCTACATCCTTTCACTGGGTCAACAGCCATAAATTCTTATCAACGTGGAAATAAATAACATGCAAAATCTATCACACATTTATGTTGTATTATTTTTATGATACTTTCGGTACATATTTTAACGTCGTCCTTTTGTTGTTTCTAACATTTTTTCCGTTCCCATAAAAATTACATGGCTACACAATTTTCATGTGCGCCCATTACTTTAAGTTGCTGCTGTGACGTCTGCAATATTTTAACGACAATAAATTGTTAACTTTTAACTCGTTTTATTGATCATCCAGCTATTAAATAATGTTTCAGAATGAGCATTCATTATTTAAGAACCCCAGGGTGCAATTCCATTTTGTCGCAAAAATTTTCATGAGAGACCCCCTTGTGAAGGGTTTTAAAAATAGGCGCACATTGCACGAGGCTCCATGTAATTGGATTGCGCTACAACAAATCTCATGAATTGTAATCGAGTTTGCTCTAGTGTAATGTTTTCATTAAACACTCTAATCCCGCATATGCGGATCAAGACAAAAAGTCACCGCAAAAAGATAAAAGGCAGACAACATCCTGTTACACGTCGGATTGTAAACGGGGGTGGAAAAATTGTTGCGCTTCTTGATAAAAAGAAATACAAACGACCTCTGCCTGCATATGGCGCTGTATTATGTTAAATGTATTTGAAGAAAATGCCACCCCCATAACATTGTGGCGTTTATTCTAATATATATTGTGTCTCTCGCAAATTACCTACCCTCAATTCTTGAATGAGTTGTGCTTTTTTAAGTGGAAATGGGGGATGGCTTTGTGTGGGATCAAGTAGACGAAATGCGTTCAAATGAGAAATTACCTGTCGTAAAAATGTCTTTGCACATTAATGCATAATACTAAGTGCCTGCAGGAGGATGCTTAATGTTTATATGGTACACACGTGTATTTGTTAGCTGTAAGAATTTAAAACGCTTCGATGCATTTTTTGTGTAACGACTGCTTCCGGGTTCTTGTGGTAAATTGAAAGAAAAATAATTTGCTGTCATATTGTGTGTGTGTGCATTTATTATTGCATAAAGGAGTTTTTGAAGGAGAGCATAATGTAATGATTATTTTAATTGAAAAATAAGGAATACGGAGGCTCTTCTTTATATTTCGGGAATTGGCAACACTGGTTCATTCGTTTCAAAATGCAATTTCGGTAAAAAAAAACATGGAATTAAGTCGTGATTATTATTAAACGCTTATTTTTCACAACTTTTGACGTGCATTATCGCAAGTGCAGTGGGTCAATGAGGTTAGTTCTTTAATTAAACGGAATATATCGGAACCACTGTTATCAACTGAAGGGATTTGTCACCAAATTGGTGATTTTTGAAGGTCTGGTGGTGACAAAAAAGTGAGTTTGGTGGCAAAATTGTAAGTTTGGTGACAAAATATTTTTGGTTTTACAAAACTTTTTTTAAATTAAATTAAAAAATTTAAAGAAAAAATGTATTTTTCTCAAGTGCCTTTATTGAGAAAATTTTACTTATATTTTTATCAGCAGTGACAACCGACTGGCGAGTGGTTACTAGTCCCTAGTCAGTTTAGTCTGTTATAACAAATTATTACAATTTACAAAAAAAATCGTACACGCTTGTCTAAAATTTTAAAATTTCATTTAATTTGAATATTGTTTAGTGTTTATTTTGGTGACAAAATTGGTGTTTTTAAAATTTATTTGGTGACAAAGTGGGATTTTTAGACAACCTCATCTCTCGAGTTGGCAACACTGATCGTAACTGTGCCTTAAGCGAATCGAAAACAGTAAATTCCAAATTGTATAGAACCATTAATTGTTTGCAGAAATTTTTGATGAAATAAGAAAAAATAACCTACGTCGAATTGTTCTTCATCAAGACAATGCAATCTCGTAGAATTAATGAGTCATCCGACGTACAGCCCTTATTTGACACCTAATAAATTACTTTTATTGTTTGCAATTAACAAAAATTTCGTCGTCAACAATTTTCTATTGCATAAGAGCTACAGTCTCTTTCGCAATAGAAAATTGTTGGTGCATTCAAAAAACAAGTTTTCAAGTTACCATCACCACAAAAAATTTCTGATTGGTTCCAACGCTTAGAAAAGTGTCTCAAATATCATTGAGAATACTTTTAAAAACAATAACACTTTATTTTTTAATAACTAAAACCTTTTTGTTTGTTATTTCCGAAATATAGAAGTCAACCCTCGTACAAGAGTCAAATCACATTTAAATCTTCAAAAATAAATGTTTAATAATTCAGAAGTAATTTAATGATTTATTTTTGAAAACGGTTCAAGATCAAAACTCAAGGAATAATTTTCAGAAATTTAATTGTCTAACATTAATCTTTAAATCACGTTTTTTGAAGTTCTAAAATTTATAACTAGCAATAAGAGAAGCAATGTCTGATGTTATAAACAATGTTCCTAAAGTCACAACATTCTATAAAGTATCAAAGTTTTAATGAAAATTAAACAGTTACAATTTTATGAACTGTAATTTCATCCAATTTAATTATTTAAAAATTATGAGTTTGTATCCCAAAAGCGCACTTAACCACGTTAAGCTTTACAGCGTAATAATTGACAATGCAGCATGTTGACTTGAACATGAAACAAGCTTTTTTAAAGCGCACCAACCACCCTTAATTAGGTCAACAACCTCCACAGCACACACAGCCGGGCGTTGTTTGCATTTATAATTCATAAAACCCAGTGAAAAGAAAACTTTTGCTTCGCCCTTCGATATTTGCATTCAGCTTTGCAAATTGCTTGCCACGATATGAACAGCTAAGCCCTTTTGAGTACAAGCGAAGTCAAGACTATAACCACCGGTGTATGTTCGGATTATGTGCATGGTAAATTACGTTTCTGTCATTTCCGAAAGGGTGTTACCAATCGCAGATGCAGTTCAGCTCTTACAAATCTTTAAATAATGTGCAATGCATTTATTCGGAAATTAATCAAAAATCGATTTTTGTAACTTAAAGTGTAAGTTTCTTCATTTAAAGTCCACAATATAACAAAATAACAAATAGGTTTGCAAGCCAATTTCAAGATTTTGAAGTGGGTACTGGCAAACTATGCATTCATTTCATTTTGGGGATGAATTGGAATGTTGTTTGACACTTTCAATTGAGTAGGGGCTTTTGAAGTTATTTAATTAAAGCACTTTTGAACTTTCTCTTGCATTGAACTTGAAACTATTTTAATTTTGTGTGCACAAATCATTGGTTAGAAGGTTAAACCGACGTACAATTGTGTGCATTGAAAGATGGAATGCAATTGTGCTATTGACATCCTGCCACACACAATGCATTTAATGCTCACGTCGCTACACACGTATTGTATAATATGATTCAATTTTCAATTTAAATGCATCAGTTACAGCATTTGTTTGTCAACATTCAATTAATTGTGTTCAATAAATAGTTGAACGATAATAATATGTGTTTGATCAAGGATCCAATGAAGTTGATATTTGTGGGGGATAAAATTTGAGTAATTTATTTTTAAACATTAATTTTCAATTAAAATCTGAATGGGTGTTTATTTAAAATTGATTGAAATCATTTACGTTTTTGCGACACTTTAAACTTAAATCTGTCTAAAAGTAATCAAATCATTTATTTCAATTAATTAAAATGACATGTCATCATAATAAATTACCCTGACAAGCTGTCACAATAATCAAAAAGGGGTAAAAATAAAATTATTGAAAAGATAAATTGTGTTGCAACTAAAATAAACTATATTGCGGTTTCATTATTAGGACGCAAACTTTTTTCCTACTCCAAGTTTCAGCTAATGTTTTCTCACAATTTTGCCACCCAAAATATAAAGTTAATAAAAACGTGACCACTCTTGCAAGGGTTGATTTTTGTTTTGTTTTATTCACAATGGCATAGTGGCCCACTCATGGGAAATTTAGCAACGGTTTTATGTGGAGATTGTGGACGTAATGGGACGTGCTTTTGCAACATTTTTCTTTAATTTTTTTATGCACTTCATGACTGTGCAATTTTTAATAACAAATAAATTGTTGTTTATCATATTTTCAAAGTGTTTTATCTTCATAATTTAAATTTGTTATTTTGTACACTTATTTATTAGATATAGTTTAATTTAATTTACGGGTGAGTTCTTTTTTCTATTATATTTATTATATTTTAGAAAAAAAAAATCTTGTCATGAAAAAAGTTAAATTTATGAAACTTATTAAATTTTACTCTTTCAGAATGATTATGTCACCAATATTCTGCCTCCTTTTGCTAACTATTTGCTCCATCAATTTTACTGCATCGCATCTAATGCCAACTTTAAGGTAATTGAATGACTTTTCATCACAAAACTTACAAAAACCTTTCTTATTTTTTAAGGCCAATCAATAAATTTCACCTTGTAACTAATCATTAATTTATAAATTTTTAATAATGCTGAAGACCCTTTCTATTAAAGCCACCAAAACTAAAAGCTTTATTTTTTACAAACAGTTTCGAATTCACATAACCAACATTCACACACATGATTATTTATTCAACTTTTCTCATAGACGTTAAGAGTTCCCACACACATTTACACGCCTGTACTTCTGTAAATATACTTCTAGTTACATAAATATGAACATACTTGCCTTAAGCCAACCACTTTATAACACAAAATATGTGAATTGAACATTTCTCGACTTTAGGGATTGTGGTAGCGAAATCCAATTATGGTGTAAAAGTGACGAAACGGATAATATTATATTATTATACATTCATATTTCGTGTGGGGGATAAAAAATCAATTGCGGCATTTCATCGAATTGAATATGAAAACATAAGGGTTCAACTTTCAATCATGATGTTTAAATTCATTCTTGATTTAAATGTAAAATATTTCTGGACTTTACATTTGAATATTTGTGTCACGTTTTAAAATTGTATAAGGATACTTTATGCTGAATATTTTTTTGAAAATGGTAAATGTGAATTTTAAACTTGACCTTGAAGCATTAAAGTCCTTGAAGAAATTAAATACTTATTACAATTTTTATTTGTACTTATATTTACTTTTATCACTATTTCAACATTGACAAATCGGTTGCTGCAGTCACTTTTAGAATTTGTCATTTTTTTTCACGATCTGCGATTTTTTTCGAGGTTTTTGTGGTTTATTTTTACATTTTAAATGTGCCGGCCGTAATGTTCACAAGAGGAGTTTAAATGTCAGATTTAGCGTGATTAGTTACACATATTTGCACGTTCATTTCAATTTTTAAGACATTGGAATTGAAAGCGAAGATGTTTTGTGATAAGTAGATAAATAAAGATAGATGATTTTTAAAAACCCTGAATCATGAATCGTGACACATATTTACCTAATGAGAAACTTTAAATTACATAATGTATTTTAATATTTTGCAGAAACTACATTCTTCTTATAGAACAAAAATTATTTCAATCTGGCAATTAATTTTTATTCACACTTTTATAATTTTCTATGAATTTTAAATTGTCTTTTACTACGACATTTCAGCCTTGTTTGAAAGAATACTCCTTTCCAGTTCTTTCAAATGCTTTTTTAATTACTTTTGCATACGTTTCTCTTATTCGTTGGCAAAATATAACATTTTCAAATAATCTCTGAGAGGATAATAATTATTCATAAATTAATAATTTTGCAAGAAAGTTATTACAAGTTAATAATAAATTGCAACAATTTTAATTTCTAAATAAATTTGATGCAGTGTTTTGGTTTCTGTAATGAAACCTTTAAATTTAAATTCTACAACTTTAAATCCTTACATTTCTTATTAAATATAAACACGTTAAAACTTAAAATTTAAAAAAAATGTCTTTAATAAACAAATAATTTCACAACAAATTAATTAATAATTGAATTAAATAAAACAGCAACCGATTCTTAAGCCGAGACTTTGACGACAACATTGTAAACGGTCTACTGTCTCGCTATGCACGCACAATAGTACGAAAGCACAATGCAGCACTGCATCGTCGAACATTGTATGTAAATAATTGAATTAAATTTGCATGCACAATTTCCCTGCAAGCACAATTAAAGTTTTGCACACAAAAATTGCATTAGCAACGCAAACAAATTATACATCACACCAAAATTTTCCAATTCAGCTCGGGATGGTCGCCGGATTTTGGATTAGCCCGAGGTTATTCGGGCGTACAAGCGGCTAATATGCATTTAGGGTTAAATGCGGCCACATATGCCGGTGGCCCAGGACGATGAACTACATTAACCAAATACACCGTATGCGCAATATATTCAGTGACAAATCCGTTATCAGCATTATCGACATTAAATTAGTGTTCATTTCTTTTTACATGAGTTCTAAATTCAAATGTGTTTATTTAAATTATTATAAGTATTATTTTCAATTAATTGTTGATATTTTAATGTTAAAATAAACTTTATACCGCAGCTATTAAAATAATTTAAAAATTTTTTTTGAAAGTCAATAGTTTGAATGTAATTAATAATTAAATAAGCATTAAATTTTGAAAAACAATTGAAGCAAAAAAAAAATTTATTTTAATTATATTCATTGCTTTGTTATATATGTTGTTAAATTTTAATAATAATAAATATTGTAAAGTTTACGTAGGAATTGCACATTTATGCACAATGTGAGTTAATATTTAAAAACATTCACAAATAAAATTTACCAATTCGCACTGCAAACAAATGCTTTTCAAAAGTTCAATATCCTCGTAGGTTCCTGTGTCCTTAATCCTTATGTCCAATACAACACAACGGTATCAACAACCATCATTTAGTGCACAAGAAATCATCGACAATTGACTATTTAAAAAAAAAACAACATTGCAGGGAGAGCGAGGTGTGAATTTATATACGACTGTTGCTTAACTACATTGTAATAAAGCTTTTAGGAGATATGAAAAATTTGACCTTGAAATTTCTGAATTTCGACTTTGATTTTTGTCCAAAATTGGTACTTTTATTGAGATTATAAATAATGTAGAACATCATAGTACCCTAAAACACACAGTATTTAAATTAAATATTTTCATTATAAAAATATGACCTTGAGTTTTCAAAATTTCACCTTGAAATGTTATGCAAGTTTTCTTATTTTATTTAAGCCTACAATAATGTGAAAAAAAAAATTAAAAAATGTTAATGGTTTCTAAGATACCAAAAATTTGATCTTGAATTTTTCGATTTTGACCAATGTTT
The DNA here is from genome assembly GCA_963854165.1 of Sylvicola cinctus. NCBI lineage: Eukaryota > Metazoa > Arthropoda > Insecta > Diptera > Anisopodidae > Sylvicola > Sylvicola cinctus. The sequence goes on along the minus strand of OY974082.1, from coordinate 60,752,871 downwards.
CTCAAATTTTCTTATATTATTTTATCCTACAATAATCTGAAAGAATTTTTTTGATATTGTGCAAGGTGGCTGAGATAGAAAAGTTGGGTTTGTCCTTGTCCACCCCCTTTTTCGACAGATGGAGCATCTAGCGGGATAAAAGATATATGCAGTTTTGTTAAGAATGGCTTTAAGATTCATTAAAATGAAGAAAATTGTAGGGCCCGTTTTTGAGCCCCCATTCGAAAAAAAATACCCTTGGCAATAACTTGACCTTGAAGTATCTGACCTTAAGAAATCAAGAATTGCATTCTTCTTATATTTTACAAAAAAAAAAGTTCATACAAATCGGTCCAGCATTTTAGGAGTTTTTTTTTGTACGGCGTACAGCGTACATTTTTGCAACATTTTCACTTTGTTTTCCGAAAAAAGTCGGAATGCAAATATTTCTATATGCCCTTGGAGTCGTATAAAAATAAAAATAAAAACACTCCTCTCAATTGCTGCATACAAAAAGATGAGCATTGAGCATGATAACGTACGTATCGAGTTTTCACTTTAGAAAAGCCGGAAGCAATCGCTTCTGAAAACTGGCGGCTGCAAGTGTTTAATTGGCATGTGACGTCTAAAATGGATTTATGGAGGTGGAAAATTCACATCCTTTTGCAATGTGAAAAGGCAGATAAATTTGTGATTTTAATTTTAGTGCATCGCTTTCATCAAGTTCACAAAATCAGAGATTTTCAAATATGTAAAAAAATGAAGACCAGACGGCACGATACAGGTTTCCCTTTAATTTTTAAATTCATAAAATAGATATTTTAAATATTATTTTCCATTTTATTTAAAATACATAACTTTAAATGCAGCAGTCAGATTTTTAACTAAATCCTAAAAAGCTTCAAATGATTCACAAAACTTTTAAAAGAAAAACCACCCACAATAGACAATAAAAACAATTTACAGCTACACAATAAAGACTAAAACTACAATCTCTGGCTGTAAACATTTAATTGAACTAACTGATTGATGAAACGCCAAGCAACCACGTCTTAAATGATTTCACGACACATGAATTGACCTTTGCGGCAGCTGACATTGGCGAAGGAAATCAGCATTACTCTATTAAAATTAAACGTTGCGCGCTTAATAATTAATTCGCGCCTCACACAAATACATAAATTAAATAATAGAGGAAAAAACCGTTGTCACACTGACGCTGAAAATAAATAACAAAAATGTAAGGAATGATTTCAAAAATAAATTTGTGTGAAGGAATAAATTATTTTAAAGCAGAATTTCGCGTGGCAAGACGTCAGTTATGTAGGAAACATAAATTTTTAGCATAAACTGTAAGGAGGAATGGAAAAGCGACATTGAATTTTAGGAATTTTCTTTACAAATAAGCAATTAGCAATTTATTCACAGATGATATTAATTTATTATTACACAAAAATTGCATGAAGAATTAATTTAAATTTAAATTTTTATTTAAAAAGTAAAACTGTTGAAAAAGTAAAGGAAATTCAAGGTCAAATTAAATTTAAAAAATTTAGAACACGTAATTTGACATAAAGCTCTGCAACTTTTCATGAAAGCTTTAAGGGTTACATAAATTAATTAAACTAAAAATTGGAGTAACTTAAAATTTCATGCCCACACAAAGACAACAACCCTTAGATGGGAATTGCAATTTGCTGAACAAAAAAAGCTTTTCATGTTAAGCTTTAAGCTATTCGCGTGACCCGATTTTGTGTTTAAGTTCAATCCCAAAAGGTGGCGCATTCAGTACGCCATCAATACTTGAATAAACATTTCTACTATGGCACAATATTTGTGCCATAAATTCCACAACAACCGAATGTAAGTCAAAAGCATGCGCATTACAGCAAGTACCCTTTTCACATATTTAAGTGAAAGGAATAACATAACATTAACAAAAGCTTACACATTTACACACACACACACACAACACCAGAGAAATGTGGGTAAATTCTCCTAAATTTAGATCGTCTCTCTTTATTCCTATTTTAAGTGAGTCGGTATTATTATTGTGTGAAACATCGGATATTGTATAATACATATATGTGTAGTAAGTTGTATCTGTACAAAGAAAATCAGGTCAAAAGTCTTAATATCTTTCAGATATACAAAAATGGAAGTCGCACGCGAGAGATTTCTGAAGAGTTTTTTTTTTCCCCCACCCGTTTTCTTCAGAATTTTATGTCAATTTTCTTTTAGGAACTACACATCCCTTGCCGTCGTTACTCCATTATATAGAATTAACTGTAAAATAATTTGGTGCTCCCCCATTTTATTTCAACACTTTTCAATTATCTCCTCCACTCAGCCCATTTTAGATTTTGTTGGCAAAAGCTTAACTTTGGTAAGTAGCTTTTAATGTTGCTGTGAACATATTGTTCATTTAAAATTGAGTAGGATTAAAGTTTCCAGCACAATTTTGGTAACACATGCAGACAACAATGTTGCGGGTTGGCGCGGTGTCACAAGCGTGTTGCAAAGGGGTTGCAAAATAAAACGATTGTAAATGCAAATAAATTTGAAGACATTAAATCATCGTTACTGTAAATAATTTTACTTTGTGTTATGTCACTTCGCACTCCTTTTTACTATAACTACGTGTTTATATTATGTACAGCGATGGCAATTTCTTATACATAGACACATTTCCAATTTCACCAATCGATTTCCGTTTTAATTTAATAAAAACCAGCATGTCACTTGGCTGGAAAATCAATCAATAAAATAATTTCACTTTGGAAGGATGTATATAGTCAGAACGTCATTAAGGCAGACCCAGCATCGTTGCCAATAAGAAATACACCATCTGCTAGATACCCTTGTAACTTGTTCATTGTTGGCACTTGGCGCGCATGCAAGTAATACCTCTAACTGTGACAAATATAAATACAATTCTGTACCAGCATTAGTTATTACATAGATATTGTGTACATAAGGTAAATGAATTGGGGCAACTTCTGTCACGCAAATTACCAATCAATGATAGATGTTCCCAACTTTATGTGAATGTTTATAGTTTTACTATTTATTGGAGTAGTTAGCCAAGGTTACACTATACTTTTATTTTGGTGGAAACATATTAGGAAGAGGTTTGAATACAACTATAAAGTAAATACTAAATTCGAATGTTCAATAATCATGGCCATTTTATATTTTTCTAAAAAGGAAGCTTGTCATAAAAGCAATTACTTTAAAATTAATTTAAAAATCAATTCTAGTAGTAGGATTAAAAATTTTGATCCACAAAGTGCAAACAAATCAGTTCAAAAGATGCGGGTAATTATAAGAAAATTACACAAGATTTTTCTTAATTTAAAACAAAAACAGTTCATTTTTACTTTTAAGTACATAATTATGGTTTTCCATAACTAATCAAAGTCTTAATTACAATTTTAAATCATCCTTTTACAGAATTTTAATTGTTTTATCAAAGATTTAATGACTATAGCAAATTTACAAGCCGTGACTTTATAAATAATTGTGATTAAACTTATAATTAAAATTAAAATACGTTTTAAAATATATAATAAACTAGAAATAATTGTGTTTTTATTTTATTTCACAGTAAAAACGTTCTATTGAGATCTTAATTAGTTAATTTTGATATTTAAAATGAAAATACAAATAAAGTATTGCTCTTTTCGATTGTTTACTCATTAGGTTTATTTATTAATCTATTGGCCGCTAGATGGTGCTGCAAAATAATCTCGCAGGAATTGCAACCTCTTTAAATTTTTTTTCACTAAAAAGAACGCCATCTATCGTCGACTAGAGAAAATATTTAATTTTAAAACATAAATCAAATTAAATTAAATGAGAACTCAATAGTAGTAAAATTTCTTTACGAATTTGCATTATTATTTTTAATCTATAGATTAAACCCGTTTATTTGTACATAAAGGAGGAGATGGATGTCTTTAAACTTTAACCTTAAAACTGCTGAAACAATAGGGCTTGAATTTCAATCGCCATTTTGTTTTGAGCTATAAAAATATTACTGAAAAAGAATAATCGACAACAAAACAATGAAACTGCACAGATTCAAAACACCATTTATCTTTTTGCAATTTATTTAAATGATAACTGTCAACAAATCATTGTCATTGCAGTTAAATCACAAAATTTTTTAACCCTTAATGAAAAAAAAAATCAATTAATCCCTAATTTAATTGCAACCCATTGTACATATTCCATCTCACACTTAAATGATGTGACAAAAGAAAACCACAAAATTAATCAAATTGTTTGTTTGACACAAATGAACACGCTTATTGGTTTACATCTTTGCGCAACCCTCGAAGTTGATTGCTTCCCATGGAGACCGGGAATGTTAGAAACTCATATTTAAATTGATGGGCAAATTTTCGTAGTTAAATTGATTGAATTAAAGCGTGACAATTTGTTTGTACATTTGCATCACCGAATTCGGCTGTATGATTAATGGTTATTGACACTGCATTGTTATTGATTACTTTTGAACTCAGTTGTATCAATTTAAGCAATACGATGTTACATATTCTGCAGTTTGATTTCGGTTCATTCAATTGAACTTGCTTAAGGTACAACGTGTCAACTCTTTTACAATTATTATTCTGTTTGTTTTTGATGATTCATTGAATATTTTTTAGGGTTACAACTTAAAGCTAGAGAATTTTTTTAATCACATTTAATGACATTCTTATAATTTTAACAAACAATGGTAATATATAAATTTTATAACAGTACAGGGTGGTTTTATTTATTTTTTAATTTAATAATTTAAAAAAAGGAGTTGAAATAATTATTTTCAATGCATTTTTGTTTAATTTTGAAGGTATTTGAGTTAATAATACAAAACGATTTCAAATAAATGAATCCTTCTGCTATATAATAAACCGCGAAAAGCGCAAAAAAAACGCAGTTCGTGAAAAAATTAAAAAAAGATGCAGAAATCAAATTTTCAATGTTTGCTTATTAAAAACAATTTTGCAAAAAATTCCGCTGTAATGCTTATAATAATTGGTTAACCTGTTAAACGTCACACAAAGTCCAATTATACTTCAACTAAGCTGTCAACACCATCAATTTTAAATTCAATTACAATGCATACTTGAAAACAGATTTTGTTCCATTGGATTTTTGTGAAATTAAATTTCATTCAACATTGTAATTCCACATTTTAAAATAATAAATTGAAAGAAAAAAATTAAGTCCCAGCAATTCAGGGGTTTCCCCACTAGTCTCTAATAAATTTCATTCATTTTTAAAGACACAATAGTTTATTAAGACGTACTTTGCAATTTCTATAAGTTGCACAAACGCACACAATCTATACAATAAATGGTTCCTGAGCTAATTTACAATTCACGTCCTTATTTATGAATGTATTAGTCAACATCCTGTCCGAAATTGTGTAAAATCTATTTCTTACCTTATCCAATCTGTCCCTTCATTATTTTACCAGAAGATGTGATTGTAACTTGTTAACAGAAAACATTAATTATTACTAAATGTCATCCTATGACCTATAACTTCAAGAATAATCCAACAATAGGTAACTAGTCTCAAACAACAGTGCAGTGTTGTCTATTATTTGCGGTTTATCATTTAAGTAAAGTCCCATTGGATTGAATAAATGTTTCACTTTGTTTGCTGAAGGATCTCTCCAGTTCAACATTTATTTACAAACTGCAATAGGTACTTAAAATTCCAGAATTCCAATTACACTACTTAAATTTATGACAAACAAAGCAGCACGTGCAGTAATAATTATAGAATGAATTAGTCGAAATACCGAAAATACCAATAGGCGTCAATTATAGTTTATGTGTGAAAAGTAAAACGCGAATATGCTCTCACAATGTGATTGTTTGCAATTTAAATTCGCTAAATGCTTAGTTGTGTCGTCACATATTGCTTTTAGTTCAAAGTACATAAGAGATGAAAAACGCCACCATCCTAAAAATAGCCATTCAAAAAAAAACGATGCAAACACATCAAAAATGAGTTGGGACGAAAATAACATCGAGTGGAACGCAAACATTAAAAAAAACTATTTTTCGCAAATAATTTTCTCCGCTGTTTTGTTTTTTTTTTTGTATTTATTTTTCATTTTCTGAATCGAATGAAGCTGAAACAAATTTTTGGCGGTCATTTATAGGCCAAAAAGGTGATCAATAATGTCACAGAGGAAAACCAGCATAATAACGAGCTTTTCTTTGCAACTCGGTTTGTTGAGGGTTTTCAATTGAAAGCACACACACACATGCGATGAACGGATGCAGATTCGGTGGGATAAAGTGTTCATCGGAAAATAAACTCAACCGACGACGACGTGGGTGCTTTTTCTTTTTTGTATTTTATTTTGCTCATCGCAATTTATCAGCCGTGTCTATAAATAATAATCTATTAATTGGGCGATTAAGCAAAAAATTGCCTAAATGTTTGTAATTTTTTAATTATAGGCACAGCACCTTTAGAATGTGTGGTTTATTTTCAAGTGAATGCGGTGATTACACACTGTTTAGATTCTCCATAGAAAGAAATGTTATTATGTGATTGAGTATCTGTTTTGATAAAGAATATCTGATCGCGATAATAATGAAACATGTACACAAAAAATTGGCATTTAACGCGGATTGTGATGGCCGAGTGCAAAAACTAATCGGCAACACGTATTTTGTTGTCATTGATTAGCACCTGTATGAGCTTCTGGAGTTAATGTTATTATTCTGAATTTTAAATAAGCGTTTATTTGTTTTGTTTCAACTTCATAACATTAAGTGATTGTTTGTTAAATGTATTGACAGTTAAAATTAATAGGAACCTCTAAATCAATATTAAATATGAAACATCTTACTTGAAGACTGTATTTTTGAAACAAATTGCAATTTAAAATCCAGTAAATTGAATTGCAAAAAAATGTTTTATAAAACAACAAAATGTTAATATGAAAGCACGCAAATCTACCAATTTACAATCTACACAAAATCCTTATTATAGTAGAAAGCAAAAGCGTAGCAGAGATTAAAGCTTATCCTGGATTTCTATTATCCTTCAATACACAACGTAATAAAAGTGCTCAAAGGGAATTAAAAGTCACCTCATTATTTTTGTATGTTGCCTCCAACTAATTAAAACTAGGAATGCATGTTTCCAAACAGGATTTACATGCTAAATTAGCTACACAATATTTCATGTGCGGTTTGTAATCGACAGGAAATGTAACACCCTTAATTTACCCTAAAATGTAGTTGCTTTTTGCGCTGAATTTTTTATGCTTGATGTGAGCAAATTAAATGAAACTTTAATTAATAAGTAAATTTATCTTCATGAGTTCTTAATGAACGCAATGTTTTAAATATAATAAGTAATCTTCAATTTAAATTTGACATTTAAAAATGAACGCTGTTTTAAACATTGTAGCAAGGATTTCATAATTTGATTTTTAAAATAAATAAACATATTTTAGTTACATCAAATTAAAACAACGCCATTTTTAAAATACGAATAATAAATATATGTTTAATATTACACAACTCTTATAGAAAAAGGATGACCCTTGTCCTTTTAAAAATCATCTTAAAAAATTCCTCTTTTGTTAAACATGACCTAAAACATTAAGAGCGCTCCTTCATTGCAAAAACTCTTAATGCATGCTGTTTTTCACAAAAATAAAATGCAGACAGACTTTTTATTATGAGTTACCTCAATTACAAAACCACTTTAACTTCTTTTCATTGAATTAAATATGAGCTATCTTGTTGAAAACACAAATTTTCTTGTAAATGAAAATACATTTAAACATCGCAGGAGAATTACATAATAATCGGAGGTGCGTCACAATGTCGAAGACCTAAACTAAAAACGATGAAATTTAAGACAACAAGAAACCTTCAATAACAATTTGCACAATCCTTGAATATTTTTAAAACATTCAGCTTCTATTTCTATTTAATTTTAATGTTATAAAAACTTTATGAAAAATCTCAAATTGATTGCATTTGTTTTCTAAACCTTGAGTGACCTTGTTGTCACAAATTAAAACTTTTTAACATTTAAGTACGTTATATTTTTTTTAGTGACAAAATAAGTTTCTAAATTATCAGATTTTTTTTCAGATAAATTGCAATTTTATTTCGGTCGCAGAATTTATGTAATCTTTGTTTTGCGTTAATCAAGTTCTATGAAAAATTAAAGAATTAAAAATTAATTACATAAAATAACAAACAATGCCTTATGAAAACCATATAAAAAGAAGTTGCATATTAACATTAAATATCATAATTTAATAATAAAACAAACATTGAAGTGCAATAATAAAAAACACAAAACAAAGTGAATCTTAAAAGAATTTTGAAAGTCTTTGAAATGCGCTCCAAACAAATATCTCCGTCTCCATATTTCTGATTTAAATTAATTTTTAAAGGACAGCTATTTAAAAAACAAATCTTAAAATATGGTAAAAAAAGAACCATCTTGCATTTCTGTCTTATTGTGGCCATTCTACACATTAGGGGAACAGTTCTGTAAGCATTCGCAATGAAATTGAGCAAACACAGAGCGTCTTGAGTGGTGGTTGGCTTAGCAATTGATTGCAACTGAGTATTATGGTGAATTAAAATGGCAAATGGCGAACGGAGAATATTTTCGATAATTAAATTTAATTATTAACATGGCACTAATTGAATTGATTAAATATTTGCGTAAAAAGCGTTGGCTTTAATGTGAGCGAAATGCCCCGCATTGTACTAACTGGAAAATCAAGACTTCAATTCGGGGAAATGCGCTGTCGAGTTGGATTGAGTCTTGATTTAATCTTTTTCATCTTTTGTTCATGCAATTAAAATGTTGTATTTAAAAAAATTATCAATTTAATATGATTTGTATAAATAATAAATTTAAATTACTTTATTATAAGTATTTTTTTCCCAATGTTGTAACTTTTTAATTTTTATTATTAAAGTTTCCAAGAAAATATAAAATTGTTCTGTCGCATAATTTAAAATGTTTGCAATTAGAACAGTTTTAGTTGTATATAATATAGTAAAGTTAAGTTTTGATTATAAAAGGGGTGACATTTCAAACTTGAAATTGAATTTCTTTTCACGGATTTGTAATTTGTGATGCCCTCCATCCTGGAAATATAAAAGTTTTGCTACTCTTATGTATTCTTCGTTATCTTGACTGTGTACAAATTCTCTTCAATTATTCAGATTTTCTACAATCAATTGGTTGGGGATTGGAAATAGAATAAAGAGATATATCCAATTCCAAAAATAATTTAAGTTTAGTCAACGTAAAATGAAATTAAAATAAAATATTGTCAATCAAATTAATAATTAAAAATTTTACGAAGAATTGTTTTAAAAAATAGAATACCTAATATATAATAATCTGAACAACCGTGTGGGAATAAAACAAGCTAAAATTGTAAAATTGAGATCGCTTTAAAATTTTACACCCGCGAAAACCGCAAAAAAATCGCAGTTCGTGAAAAAAAGTGACTTATTCTAAAAATTACTCAACTAGTAGAATATAAAAATTAATATTATTAATAATATATTTTTAAGTAAAAATAAATTAAATTGACAACATTTAAATTTAATTTAATAAATTCCATCTTATGTACTCACTAGTTAACTAAAGTTACACATTCCTTAAAGCAATCATTTTGAGATAACTCAGAACACTGCTGTTATCTTGAAATGTTCACCAAATCTGGCAAAATGTACGTGAACACAGTAATCATTCACTTGATTATTCACGTAAACATCACGTACCAACCGGATGATTTGTTATAAATTTCAATATTGAATGTGACAACGCCTACCTCCTCACATCTCATGAATATTATGTAAATCATAGTGTGTATTATGTTAGAAACGAAGACACCAATAACGCCATATAGTGTTGTGCCGATATGAAAATGTGATGGAATCTCTAACACAGTTCAACAACAATTCTGTCTATTCTTATATGCTGCATTATTTACACAGCTTATATGTCGTGTGCGCCTTCAACTACACAGATTGTCGCATGTAGTTCTTTAAACAAAAACGGCGCAATGAAAATTAATGCTTCGGGGATATTTGCACACACAGTGCCTGACAAAAAAACACAAAACAAAACAAAAAGCGACACCGCCATCGGGTGCTGCTAACACTTCAAAGCAGTTTTCAATGCAGCTTTCATCATAACTGTTTCCCAGCGTACCCCTAATTAATGCACCATGTCAATTTAGAACCAAAGCAAAAGACCTTTCAGCTTTGGCTTTGGCAATAATTATTTTTAAAATAAAAATGCATGCCAGGGAGGTTGCACAGTGACAAACTAAAACAATATTCAAATGAGGGTTTTTATTTATTTACTTAAATGTAAGTTCATTGACTTAAGATTTAGTTACGTAGGTGGCATTTAGAAAATATATTTTTAACTTTGTGTTTTAATTAATGTAAACACACTTTTTTGAAAGAATTTTTGGCCCCAGTTTTCAAAACAATGACTACAGAAAAACTCTTCGTAACACAAAATTGTATTAAGCAAAATAAAATTGTTATTATAAATAAACTATATTTCTTACAATTTAATATACAAAAGTAATAAGGGCGGAACAAATTAATGGGGAAGAAAATTAGGCTGCAGAAACATAATGCACTCAAGTTTACCATGAAGTAAGTGTCTGCTTGACAGTTGTGTTGTGTGACGCCATCTGGGAGAGCACAGTGAGAATTGTGACAGTTTGACGTCATCAGAGTGAATTTTTATATGGAAAAAAATTAAATGGCGTCACAATTTAATTCTCAAGCACACCTTTGTGTGATTCAATTTTTTTAATCCACTCAATTATGCTTAAAGTATTATGACGCTTTCCCTGAAGCGATGTAGTTTTTAACCGAATGTTTTTACACGTGCGTTTGTACAAACTGCCACTTTCAAAATAAGGTTAGGGTAAGTTTTGACAAGTAAAATTGGTGTGGTTTTAAGAATTCAGGTGGTCGTCGATGGCGTTTCCTTTGATGCACATTTTATGAATCAATTATGCTTAATTTACATTAATTTATATATTTACTAGCAAAGAAAGTTGTGCATTTCTTGAACACACATATTGTTAAATAAGTTTTGGTTTTTTACTAATCGAACACCGACAAATCTATTTCCGCAATCATTTTGAAATTAATAAATTTTTTGACGAACCGCGATATTTTTCGCAGCTCGTTTTCGCGTTTTAAATATTCCTATGTTAATTATACTTCAAAAAACATTACCGAAAAATCGTGGAATTTTTAATTAACCTTTTTAATAGTAGCTCAGATAAATACTTATATTAAAAGTAATATAAAATTTAAATATTGCACAAATGTAAGCCATCACTTAACTGCTCTATAAACCTTTAATAAGTACATACTCGCAAGTCTCTTATGAATTTATTGCATTTTAAATTCATTTTATGACATACACAAATGTTTATGATTCAACCGAGCACTTAAACCCAATATAACTACGATATAACTCTCGACATTCACTGAGATTAAGACGACAAATGACAATACATGCAACGATTAAAGCCACTGAAGCGCAACACAATCGCATTGAACCAAATTAATCTCAATTGTTCGCTGAGTTCTGAAATTTATCGAACTAATTCTACACAACTGAAAACACACACACACACACCCATTGTTGCAATCATAAATCATAAGCATGTGTGTGACAAATGAAAATTTGTGATTGGATGGTGAATATTTTTTTTATGCATGATTTCATTTGTGACAATCAATTTGATGTTTAATATAATTGAACTCATCACATTGATTTGAGTGGTGTGACATCTCAAAGTGCATGAGGCGTTTTTGCTCATTAATCATTGTTAATAATAAAAACACTGCGGCAAAATAGTCACACATTTCGTTAGCATTCAAAACCCTTTTTTATGGACGCGATTAATCAGAAGATCGGACTAACTTTGAAGTGAAAGACGTTAAAAATTATATGACAAACCGTAAATAATGAAAATTCGTGCATTTTTGTAAAGGACTCAAAATTCTGATTGTATTTATATTGCGTTACAAGTCAAGACTAACTTAAAACCTGATTCGCGGGACTGAAAGTTCATGCCATTGTCCGCCATCTTGAAAACGAAATTTAATATCCCGCATATTTGGGATTCTAACCACTTTACAATAAGAACAACAATTGTTGGAAAAGCAAGAGACGATTAAAATCTTCGGCAAAGTTGTTCATCACATCAAAGCCCATAATTTTCTTAAAGACTATTTCTTTGAAATTTTTTATTTTTTTTTAAATAATGTTTGACCTTGAAAAATTAATTTTATTCACATCTTAAGTTTCTTAAATGTGGCGTATTCCTAATATTTAGGCTTTAATAAACTCTGCTCACCGTTCTGGAGTCCAAAATACTTGCGCATTGTGGGACTAAACCAGCTCTTAAAATTAAACCAATTATAGCAGAAAGTAATGAATTATGTCCAACTCTTTGTTAAAGACAACAAAAAGGTACTACAAAATATTTTTATAAAATCAACCGAACGATACAAATTGGCCATAAAAATAAAAACCAACTTAAAATTTTATAAACTTTTCTTAACATTTTAAAATGCCAAAAAAAAAATGTAAATTACAATTTTGCACCAATATTTGAACAAGTATAGTTTCATCAGTGGATAGAATCCGAGAAAAAAAAAACATTTTTCCATTTTTTCAAAATGGCGGCCGAGGGCATGATATTTCAGTCCCGCATATCATTAGTCTCTATGTATTCCATCAAAACTTTGAGCGCTCTACAAAAATGCAGAGATAATATTATGTCGATTGAGAGACTAATTTTACTGAACCAAACATTCCATTTGTTCATTCGAGAACTTTAGAAATAGCATATTTGTACTCCCATTAGGTTTTTCTGAAAAATGTTAACAAAACTTAAACTTTTATCTCCAAATTACATTTCAATTTGAATCCAACATATTTCAATCAATGACACAAGCACAACGTACGTATTATATAATGCACATTATACAATCATGCAAAACTTTTCAGCAAAGCTCCTCCAAACATTTCATCCCTTTGAAGCTCATTACTACGATGGAAAATGTACATGAACGTGAAGTGAAATTATAAATTAGGTTTCCGTTCAGAATCTGCATACACAATGATGGCAAATTTAACCATATTTGTGAATGTGATTGGTTACGAATACAAAATGACAATTGACAAACGCGAACGCAAACGCACACACACACAAACATTGTTGCAGTGGCCAAACAAATTAAGTTAGCGTTCATTAATCCACGCATAAATATTGGATTGTGGTAACCTCAATGCAAATGTCCGAGTGTAATTGCTACGTCGCATTATGTAAATTCGATTTTGGTGAATACATTTTATTGCGATTGGTTAACAAAAGGGTAAAAGGCAATAATTATTTTTTGTAGTTGGAATAAATTGTTATCCTTTTTTTTCGCTGTTTTAACATTTCAAGGACAAAATCGGAAAATTCAAGGTCAAATTTATTATATCTCAGAAACGTTAAATATTTCTGAAATTTTTTTTCACAATGTTATAGAACTAAATAAGATAAAAAAAATTTCTGAACATTTCAAGGTCAAATTTTGAAAACTCAATGTCATATTTTTATAATGAAAACATGTTATTTAATTACTGTGTGTTTTAGGGTACTATGATGTTCTACATTATTGCTAATCTCAATAAAAGTACCAATTTTGGACAAAAATCAAGGTCAAAATTCAGAAATTTCAAGGTCACATTTCCCACATCTCAGAAAAGTTTTATTAAAATGTAGTTAAGCAACAGTCGTATATAAATTCACACCTCGCTCTCCCTGCGATGTAGTTTTTTTTAAATCCCTTCTGCGTCTTAAAAATTAATTGATTAAAATTAGTAAGACTATTGAAAGAATCTTTTGGATTTTGCTTTCCATTTAGTTAACTAATTAACTTTACAACTGACATTAATTAATAAACATTCAAAACTCTTGAAAGGAGCATCACGTTTTTCTATTGGCTATTTTTATCTTTTGAATTCTCCTCATTTAATTACGCAGTTACTTCAATGGAGGCCTTAAAGTTTCAAAGATTTCATAAAAATACAATATTTGTTTTACGGAAACCTTTTAGCTCCCTAAATGAAAAGAATTTGAAACTTTAGTTAAATGTACGTGTAACAGTATAAAAGTTAAGTTATTCCGAAGCATCTTACATAATAAATTCTATTTATGTTTTCACCCACACGTTTCAAATTCCATAGCACAATTACAGCAGCTCTTACACACATAATTCATTTAACGGTAACACAAAACCTTTTTGCTTTGACTTGCAACAATTATGCATTTACACACACACAGTCATGGTGAAGATGCCATAGCTGCACTTGAGCAGCCACACTGCACCACTGCACCACTGAAGCATCATTAATTCCTCTCATGTTTACGCACGGTAGATGTTCTAATATTTGAATACCTTGAGTCTGCTGCTGCACTCTTGGTAAACTTTCCAGCACCGGTTCACCACCATCACCCACCCCACCACCCGCCCAAAAGCACCCAAGCAGAAATTTGTTTTGTGCATGGGTGGCACTGTAAGAGTGCACAGCTTTTGTGCATCTCCTAACCTCTTAACCCTAATTGCGTTTAATATCATCTACAGAAATTACTGCGCCCTTGACATGCACGTACTTACAAACACACACATAATAAAAACGCATATGCACGTAATAAAAATGCATATAAGTTAGCGCGCAGAAAAATTTCATCATCCTCACCCTTTTGCTTCGTCTTGTGAGTTGTGATGCTTACTCGACTGCTGCGACGCGGGCGTCGCGTCACTTCATTCAAAGGAAATGGCCAACACGCGCGTATTAAATGCAATGATATAGCAGACGCCATTTGGAGTAGTTAAAATGATTCGTCATGTCGTTTGTGTATGTTGACAAAACACAAACAGTAATTCGCAGAGATGAAAATTAATATTTATTATAAGCTCGAATGTGGTGTGCGCTAGGAGCATGCTATGATAATAAGATGAGTTTAACTGGCTGTGTATTTATAGAATTGTGGAAAAGCGTGCAAGAAATTGAAATCTTAAAGGGATTATTTTTGATGACGAATGAGGAATTTTTTTCATTATTACATATTATTAACTTAAGATTAAATAAGATGTTATTTTTCAATCATTATTATATAGTTAAGCCTCTAACAGCTTGACCAATTTTTTAACAAATTAGTTTGACATTCACGATTTTAATGCAGAAAACGAAACAAATCTAGCTTCAGCTTAATTGATTAACTTGGACCAAAATTAGAAGTAAAAATTCTCCATGCACGTAAATTAATGCAATTAATCGCATAACAATCCATCGCAGTAAAATTTATTGCGAATACAATTCATTGCGGAACAATTCGTCGAGGAACAATTAATCGCGGAACAATTCATCGTAAAACAATTCATCGCGAAACGATTCATCGCGGATCAGTTCATCGCGAGTACAATTCATGGTGGACAATTTTTTGTGGAGCGATTTGTTGCGGAACAGTTCATCGCGGAACAATTTTTTGTGGAGCGATTCGTCGCGGAACAATTCATCGCGGAACTATTCATCGCGGAATAATTTATTGTGGAAAAATTCATCGCGAAACAATTTTTCGCGGATCAATTCATCGCGGAATAATTTTTCGCGGAACAATTAATCGGGGAACGATTCATCGCGGATCAATTCATCGCAGAACGATTCATCGCGGAAAAATTCATAGCGGAAGGATTCACTGTGAAACAATTCATCACGGAAGAAATCATCGGGAAACAATTCATCGGACCATATTAATTTCGTCAAGTTAATTTTTTCAAGGTCAAAAAAATATTTTTCTTAAATGAATGTTTGTTTTGGAAAGTGCAACGGAGCTATCACATTTAATTTTAATTACTTTACACACAACATATTTATTTTAATTCATTATGCAATAAATCGCTATAAAATGAGGTATTTAATATGCGCATAATATCAATAATTGCATAACTGATTTTCGACATAATGTTGTTGCATTGCAAAATATTTACAAAAAAGTATGGCTGTGAAATTTTGAACTATGGCATTATTAAAAGTTATTAAAACTATTGATTGGATCAAACTTTAACATTGAAATATTCGAGAAGAAGAAGAAGAATTTTTAATAATTAAAATTAATAACTTCTAAGTTGTAAACAAAATATGTGTGAATAATTACTCTTTGCCTGCGTGCATAATACATTCAACCCACCAGAGACATAATTTTCATGACATTTTCTTGAATAAATTGTACATTCTAATGCTTTTGATTTATTCGGGAGTGAAACAGTGTATGGAATCCCCTCGAGATATTTATGTTATGTCAGATTCCATCAAAGTTCACTATACTCTATACTCGTCTCATCATCCGTTTCACCTAATTCAGTGCACGAGTAAATCCATCTTAGCTTTAAATCCCGCATAATCAATTTAAATCCCTCGGTGGGAATCCAACGCGTCATACAATAATAATAACAAACAAATTCTGTCAATGCTGAAAAGAAGTCCATAATGTGAAGCGAAACAAAAAAAAAAATTGTTACCACATTACCATTTGTTGAAAAAGGGAATATTGATTTCAAGGTGTGGCGTGGCGAGGTATGGTCGGCGAGTGCGAGCCAAAACATATTTTATGCGCGAATTTTAATTATAGAAATACGTTATGCTAAAACTGAAAACTCATCAAAGACTATGTACGCATAATGAAGCACACTGAAAGTTCGCAATACAAAAGGGAATACTTGAGTGCAGAATTCTGTATAATATATATTAGGTAATTTGCATAAAGGATATAACTTTTTTTTTCTTCAACTATACCGAGAGTAATAAAGAAAATTTGCGTATTTCTTTTAAAGGGATCGGTCATCTGTTCAAATTGTAGGAGTACCTCCTCCGCCCTCTCCCCACTCTTCGCCACACACACACACACAGTCACAAGAACATCGAGACAATTTTGAATTAATATTGCAAGTCTTAAAGATGCGGGTGTGCTTTTTTTCGTATCGTGAATTTTGACTCGACATTTCTTACCGAGTAATGACGGCGCACCGATGATGGGGGTGGTCCGCTCTCTCCCAACAACAAAAAAAAAATGAAAAAAAAGGTAGATAAAACGTGTTAGGCATGTCTTTTTTTTTATTTGTGTGTGTGTGATGCTATGTGGAGTAACGAAACCGACAACGTTTCGAACAACGGTGTGTACGGTGTACGCTGTCAATCCCGCTGCAAGGGGTGATAAGGTGTCGTGGGTAGGTGAACACAACGGATGACAACTCGACAATCGGATGTACGCAAACGTATCTATATATGTTTGGATTGTAAGCGAAGTGACGTCATCACCAATCCTGTAGTATTTGTACCACGAACAAAACCTCACACAATGTTGTGAGAGAGAAAAACCAGGCGTGCGCCCTTTTGATGAGAATTTATATACAACTATACGTACTGTACATTGCTTGGAGCGTTTTATGTATTTATATCTAACGCGTGGTGTATAAAATATTTCATTTTGTTGTACAATTTCTCTTTTAACGACTTTTTTATCTTAAACTTTGTTCTACGAATACCCGTTATGCTTTAATTTGTATGCATATTTTAATATTCACGCAGTGGTTTTTTAATTCGATTCGACATACTGGAGTACATAAATTCGTGCAATGCTAACTTTTGTCTGAAAATAGTATTCCATTGACATCTTCTTAGTTCACTCCTGAAAAAGTGGTCATAAAAAATTTCCTGTACTCCATAAAGTGAGTTTTACAAATTATGAAGCCGTAACGTTGGGATTATCTTAAAAAATCGAGCCGAAAACAAAAGAGAAAGTACGTTAAACACTTATGATAGAACGAGAGGTAAGTGCCAACATTAAAGCTTTGTAAAACGTTGTAAACCTACCTTAATGTGACTTATTCATAAAGTAATTCAAAGTATTCAACAGATTTCATTTTAAATGCTAAATATATTTAAACAACTGACAGAATTGCTAACCTTTAAGAAATAAAATTTTGACATTCATTTTGTTGACAAATTCCGGTTACTTTCCAATACCTTTTAAAATTTAAATTCTATTCTAACGTTCAACTGTACATAATAACTTCTACATAGTCTCAATCAGATGAAAAGCGTCATTTTATTTATTATCAGGCTCTTAAAATTAAAAGAAATTAAGATCTGCTTGTCACAGAAACGTTGCAAATTTAAATGTTAAACTCATTTGCACAAAAAGTGCAACAAAAAAGCGCTGTTTTTAATTTTTAAATTTATTTTTTTATTTAGTTTATTACTGGTAAACTGATAAATTTAATTTTGAATCCACTCCGAAACACTTCTCCCCTTAAAACTTGTAATAAGTTTGAGATTTTGAATTTCAGTCGTACATAAATTGATGTGTAGTTCTCCCTGCCGCCTTTTAAAAAAAAGTGATATTTTTCGTAGTTAATATTTAAATTTTTGTGGTATTCCTCCAAATCTTCTGAGAAATTAGACTCGCTACAACTTTACTAAAATGATGGTAATTCTTCGTCTTTGTAACACTAACGAATATTTAAAGAATTATTAAGTTTGCAATGTAGGATTAAAAACAGAGCCCTGTTGGATTAAATAATAAAATATTAACTATTTTATTTTTCAATTCTCAACTAATTATTTAATTTTTATTTGAAGGATTCAATTTAAATTTTAAATTATAATCACCCTTTACTCTTATTGCAATCAAAAATATATTCATAAATAATACAGGTAATTGTTTTAAAATAATGTAAAACGTTCCACTTTTAATTTTGACATTCTGTAACGAAATTGTTCTGAAAAAAAGAATTTTTAATAAAACATAATATCAATAAAACACCAAACGCATTATTCTTATTTTAACATATTATTTTTATTTTGCTTTTTAGGAAGATACTCGCTTCCGTTTATTTGATCAAATTAGTATGTAGTCTACGGTTTTTTTTTTTACAAATTAAATATTTCTTAAGAAAAATCTTGATTTTTGTATATTTTTAAATTTATACTCAAAGCTCGCAATTAATTCAAATTGTAATTTATATTCCACAACGAAAAAAAAAAGACTAAAAGCTTCTTCTCTTTTACTTTTGTTTCTTATAACATTTGTTTTAAAATTATTAATTGTTATTAATAATAAGACAAAATATATTATTCCATTAAATCTAAAAAATATACATTTAATTACATTACATGTTTTCATTTGTATCATATTTGTTGTATGTGTTGAAAAAAAAAATTAAAAAACACTCTTCCGTATAGATAAAAACATTCAGATCAAGGATAGTAGTTATAGTAGTTAGTTCCAAACTAAATTAAATTAATACATATTACAAGTAATTTACAAAACCAAATTTGTTTGATTAAAAATTGCACTTTTTCATTTTTCATCTTCTTCTTGTTGTTGATAAATTATTACAATCCATTTACTTTTATGCTATTTTACATGCAATTTTACTTTATTATGCATACACATATATGATTATGTAAAAATACAATTAATTATAAATGAAATATTGTTTATGTGTGACAATAATTAAAATGATTGCGTCTAATATCTAAAATTAAATACACAACAATTTATAGTTTGTTTTTTTTTTTTTGTATGGATAAAGCTGCATAAATCACCACACGCCCTCTATAATAAGTATGTGTTGCTTTTTGATGCTTTGCATGTAGATATTGTGTATGAATTCAAAAATCACATTGATGGGACAATATTACATTAAACACATAACTACGTCAGCAGCATTACAATTATTTAGCAATTAATCTGCAATTCCAAAATACATATTATGTTGAACACATAATGCGCGAGCACATAAATTGGAATTTAAAGTGGGTGGGGCGAGTTAAATAAACTAAATAACAATTGTAGAATGACAACAGTAGATGAGAACAACCGGAAGGCGCTGAATTTACGTTAATTTATTAATTTTTGAGCGTTTTTTAAAGTATATAGAAATTTTGTTTAAATACATTTACAATGCCTTTATTTTAATTTTCAATTAACGCCACACATTTTTATTGCAAAATGAATGCATCACCTAATTTTACAATTCGAAAATTTTGTTCATTTAATGTGTTTAATCTGTATCTTTTTAATATTTGCAATTTTAAGTCAAAAAGCTACAGAGGATGGAGAATTTTTAATGTTTTAAGAGCTAAAATATAATATTGTGTTTACAATAGAATAATGCAATGCTCCATACTTTTAGGTAATAATTTTTAATTAATTTACATAAAATATAAATGTGTCGGCAACTTCTTTCTTTTTTTTTCTTATAAAATAATGCCCTTAAATAATAGCTACATAATTAATATTCAATATTTGCATATACAAAAACGCAACCTAAATGTATAATAATAATTACATAATGTGAATTGCTTTCTTCATACAATATATATAAATATAGAACATTGCAGTCTTCTATTAGCGACACATGACAAATAATTATTTTTGTGGATTTAACATAACATCACGTACTAAAATAAATAATACACGCACACAAAACAGCATTTATCGTTTATGTTTTTTGTTTTTTTTTTGTATTTTTTGCACACTACCGCACTTATTTTCCGCATATCTAATTTACATTTAATTATTTGAATGTCTGTTTTGTTCATTTTAATAATTTAATTACAAAAATGATCAATTGAAAAATACCTACTCAAAAAATAAAACGATTTACAGAGAGATTATTACTCTTTTAATCCCCTATTAAATTGTTATATAAGACATAATGTTTTCAATTTAATTATTCCATTTTTTTTTTACATTTTTATTTAATATTTAATTTTTTTTTCATTTACTAGACTGGTCAAATTTTTTGATTGTTTTTAATTCTTATTTTTTGGGTTGACGTAAAATTATAAAATCTATACATACATTATAACGACAACGGGAACATAGAGCTTGTAACTTCTTTCTTTTTTCTCATAAAGTTGAGTTACAAATTGAGGGGGTAGTATTTTTAAAGTCAACTTAAACACTCAAATATTAAAAAACGCACATAATCGATAAACAATGAACGATTAAAATTAATTGTTTGTTACTATTTATGTAGTTATGTATTTTTATTATAAAAATGAAACGTATTGCTAGACCATTTATGGGTCTGCTCGTATGAGGGATTGCTTGGTCTACGTTTTGTGTGTTTTTATGTTTGTTTATTTGTTTTATTACACAATCTTGGATCTATTTTACCGAGACGATGTCCTAATTAAACTACCAGGACTATTGATGGTATATTTATTTGCACAACCTTCCACTCCCCCAATCACCCACCACCGACCGTGCGTCGTTTCCTGCATGCTGCACAAAAAATGGATTGCTGCAATCGATAAAGCACGAATCCGCAATATGCATTTCGAAGCAAATCCGCATTAATATAATATCTGCAAATAAATAAAATCCAATATTAGTTTAAAACGTCTCAATCAACAATAATCTAACTGAAATGTTTATATTGTAGTAAAATGTTGAATTGTAATATAATTAATGAAAATTAATAGAGATTGAATAAATATTTAATTAAATAAGTGGATGCTCACAAATATTAATTTGGCAGTGGCACAAATCAAATTTATGCAAATGTACGTGCTGTATAGATAATAGAATTGTGCACGAATTTAAATTGTGAATTAATTGTGGCGGATGAAATTGGGCCTGTCTCGCTGCGCCCACCTTTTTTTTCTGCATGGTTGGGCAGTGAGATGTCATTTTGAAGAATTTAAATTTATAAATAATTTGAGAAGAAAGCACGTACACGTATTTTTATTTTGTGTTATTTATTGTCACTTGTCTCATTGTCAAATTTGTGTTTTTGAAATATAATATATTTTTGAAATTTATATTTTTAAACACAATTTTTTTAACTGGAAGCTTACTATAAAATGTTTAAATCTTTGTGATAAATTAAAACACAAACTACAATCATTTTTTACTGCTAGACAGTTGTACAATAGTTTATTTTTATTTTCATCCAATTAAAAAGCACGACAATGTGGTTATTAGTTTAAATGTAAAGTAAAATTACAAAAACTTAAGTATTTCAGTAGTAAGAACGCTTAAGTGGCTTAAATTTGATTTTAAATATTAAATTTAAGACACTTAAGCGTTTTTACTACTAAAATACTTAAGTTTTAAGAACTTATTTTACTGTACATTTAAACTAAAACAATTACAAACACTCATTAATCCACAATGAGTCATTGTAATTGAGCTTTTTTTTTTTGCTAGCAAATTTTTTTTGCATTCCCACATTGCCATATAGAAAGCCCACGGTACTCCTCTTAATCTTAATGGGCAATGACATATTATTTATTTATAAATCTGAATCGTTTTTGCTGCCTCTCCAAAAGAATGTTACCGGAATGGTAAGGCGATGTGTTTCACTTTTTTTTTTTTTGGCAAAACAAAACACAACAAGTTGGTATGACGGGAAGCCGAAAACAGACACAACAACACGACGTGATGTGATTAAGATGACACAGTGAGATCAAAAATGGAATTCAAGAGTGTAGGCGCACCTGGGTGTCCGTGTGCGCTTAAATACCATCAAGTATGCAATGGATATTGTTGTAATTGAGTGATGTTGAAGTAAGTGCACTTATAATATTTAAAAAATGCAAAAAAAAAAAATGTACGAAAACAATGGAGGAATAAAAATAAAAGATTAAGCTGCCTGCGAATTTTTTTAAAATTTTGGATTAGAAATTATTGTAAAGAACAACAATACATTGTATTTTTACCAAAGGAAAGTAAAAACTGTAGAAAGTTAAGGGAACAAGTCACAAATATCACGCTTTTGTGAGAGGCGATAAATAATTTAACTTCATATATTAAGTTCAATAAACATTCAATAGTGACGGCTTAAATATTAAATTGTAACTACATTTCTTTCAATAACTTTTCTCCAAATTTGGACACAGAGTAAAAACGCGTTTTGTAACGGTTAAATAAAAAAAAGGATCACAAAATTGAATCATAAAACGATCGGTGATTCATATTGTTTGCTTATTTATATTGAAATTGTTTTGAAAATGAAATAAAACACCTGATTTAATTAATAACAATTTTAATATTTACATAATTATGACAAAAATTAAATATTTTTGTCAAAAGCTTTTACAAAACCCCCACAAAATGAACGACAAACTTTAACCACAATAATTATTATTTCAAAAGCAACATTGTTTAATGTAATTCAGTCTCAAGAGGCTTTCGCTCAACAATGAAGCGCCGAAATAACAAAACAACATTAAACTGCATGCAAAAATAGCCAAACTAAAAGAGCATAATTAATGATAGAGTTAGTCATTAAACACTTTCATTTTATTTTGTTAAAATAATTCGGCACTCATCAAAAAACAGAAGCTATTTATAGCTGAAGCTGAGTGCACCGCGCAATGATTTATTATGTTCAAGTGGTCGTACAAACGTTACTTACACTCGTAAAATTTAACGCATTGAAAGCCAAATGTAACGAGTTTTTTCGTACAATATCATAAATGAATTATAATACTTTCGTGTGCAAAAAATACAAGACAACGTTTTCATATTCGGAGCGTATGCAAATCGATGTTGTTTTTTTTTTTTCGGACTTTCACAATGTTCATTGTACATGTGCATTTACATAATATATTATAAGTCTCAAGCAAGTTTCAATGAATTGATCCAATTACAATGCGTCGTTTTGAAATTAGTATCAGCAACAAAACCGCAATTACAGAAGCAAAGTTTAAGTTACGAGACATTAGGTTACAATTGTATTACCAGATTAACAAGAATTGTAAAGGAGAAATTAAAGATTAGGTGACAAGTGACAATTAACAAACGTAATAGGGACGTTAGGGATTATTTAATGTTTTTTTTTGTTTTTTTTTAAACAAATAAGGTAATTATCGATCCACTAAATTTACATGAATATTTCATTAAAGGTCATTCAAGGTTTTCCCTCTAACTTTATTTAAAAATGCAATTAATGCTGTTGAGAATTTCATTAAATAATGTTGAGCTTTGTCCTCGCAGATTTATTTTAATTTTTTTATAAATAATACTATATTTATTTCATTCTAATGTATAAAAATATAAACGACCGTAAATATGTGTGTGGGAATGAATCACGCTAAAACTATAAAGCTGTAAATGGGATCGCCACGAAATTTTACATACGTTTTTGTTAACATTCCAGAACATAGTTATATTTAAAACGCGAAAATAAACAGCAAAAACCATTAAAAAATCGCAGTTCGTAAAAATTATAGCTATATTTTAAAAATGACTGCGGGAAAAATAACTGCGATTTTTCAGTGTTCGATTATTAGAAAAAAAACACCTCGCGAAAAATTCCGCAAACAATACCGCGTTTTTTTTTTTGCAGTTATTGTTATAATAAATGTTATGTACCAAAAAATTACTGCAGGAACCGGTTTTTCAGTATTTCATACATAAAAAACACCTCGCGTAAAATTCCGCAAACAATAATCACATTCAAAGCGGAAATCTAAAAATCTAAGAGATTTGTAAACATATTTCTTACGACTACAACTGAATTATAGGCATATTAAAATCGCGAAAAGCGCCAAAAAAATGGCAGTTCGTGAAAAAAAAATCGCTAACAAATTGTTTCCGAGCAACGCACGAATTTTTTCGCTAATAAGTCAAGTTATAAATTCAAAATCAATTGAATAGCATGGTTTTGCTATTTTTAGTTTAAAAAATTTGATACAAACATCATTCGAGTGCATAACATTAATTCCAATTTATGTTGCATTCAATCAAATTCAACTTGATGTAACAGCAGTTGCATCTTTGCAACAATCAATAACAAGTCACTGCACACATAATCAGTGGCATAGTAAAAACAAAAAAAAATCTTGTCGACATAATATAAAGCTCCAAGTTTTGTCATTGCAATGTGTCAGTGCAGAATGTAGATAGAGCACATACGTACATACATGGCGATACGATAATCCAAAGTTTTCCGTCTTGCTTTCAATTTCAAGTGACATACTTTTTGTTGAATTTTTTTTTTTGTTTTCCTTTTTGTGGAATTTTGCAGCTATAGTGCGCCAAATAAAGGCTATAATACAAATGTATCTGTGGAAAATAACTTTTATTTTTATTTTTTTGCTGCCATTTTGCACACCACATACGCAGACACATTTGGTTTAATATTCCAATTAAATATAATGTCAAATGTTATTTTGTGCTGCTCGTAAATGTTGTATGCAAATCATTTTTGAAGAGTAATGGCTAATTAAATTATTGAATTATTATAGCTTTAATTGCTTGCGATGTTATTTAATGCAATAAAAGAAAACAGCAGACAAATGCTTAAATTAAAATCACGTGTAACTACAAAAAATAAATATAAAACATTTCAGATGGAGTCACAAATAAGCTGGCACACATTAAATAACAGCACCAAAAAAAATACTTGCCGTGGTATAAATTTTAGCTGATGTTAGTCAATTTAACGTACGTACATATTATATTATGTTTTTGTGTGTACAGTTACAGACACGTCAGCTGCAAAAAAAGCACATATAAGCACGAGTGGTGTGATGCAATTATTACGATTTGGTTCGCATTTTACAAGCAACATACTTGCGCCTTCAATTAACTGGATGCTTAACAACAGCGCCGTGAATGAGAAACTGCGCGTCTGTGCATAATTCCATTTCGTTGTCAGTTATGTTGGTACGAGGAGGTACACACACTTTGCTGATAGCAAAATTGCTAAATACGTACATTTATTATGTAAAGAAGACAAATATGACAGAGAGAGTAATTTGAAATTTTTAATTTATTCCACAAAAATGTTTTATTATATTGAGGTAGGTACACTGAGAGAAATCGAGTCCACTATATATATAATATATTTAAATGCCATTTTATTGTGGAAATATCAAGGTGGAAGATTATATGTAAAGCTGAATTCACTGCTTCAGCATTTTTTTGCTGAACTCGAAAAGTGCGTGCGCGCGCACATTTTTATATGAAAATTGGAATTTCTCAATTTTTGTATTGAGTGCCGACAAAAAATCATCTCTCTCTCAAAAAGTTGAGTTAACTTCAACTTTTAGTGCTGCACTATTTTGAAAACGTCAAAATAATATATATTTTTCAAAGCGAGCTCACTGTGATAGGCAATATTCTATATACATATTTTGTTTGGCATATTTCTGCCGCACTGGTGAACGTTCAACACGGTAACAAGTTCGCGCTAAAATTGTTCGACACATTTTTACAGAAGCAGTGAATTCAGCTTAACATGTAAAATGAAATTCAACCAAAGAAATTCATATGTGCTTTATAAGAACTATTAATTAATTAACACATAAAAACTATTATTTAAATTAAAAAAAAAATTTAAAATGCTCACTTTTAAAAATAATTGTTTAAATTTTTTTTATGTGGAAATAATCACTTTTTTTAATATATAAATTTACATGGATTAAAATCGAAATAACAATTTAAACAAAAATTTAAGTGGATAATTATCGAGGTGATTCATTCCACTTTGAGTTGATATATTTCCAGATTGACCGCAAAACGATATGTAATCACATTGAATTAAGTGAATTTTACTTGGACCCGTTCTCTCAGTGTACTTATTTTTGTTTGCAATTTTGAAAAAAAAATTAATTGTAAATAGTTTAAGCTTTGTTAAAGTTCTTTGAAAAAATCCTTATCCTCGAGTACAATACAGAATTTAATTTTGAATGTTATATTTTAAATTTAAGAATAATTTAAGGTACTCCTCTATGTTTTAAATTTGCAAACATTTAATTAAAAGGGTTGAAAAAGCTTCAGTTACATTCTAGAAATGCAGAGAATAATTTCATTTTGGAATAATTTAAAGTGTATGCACAATGTAAAAGCATTTCAATTTGCGTATAAAACTTTGCATTATCATTAAAATAATCATATGAAACTTGAAGCAATATGCATTTTGAATGTGCTCCCATGTGAATTGAAAAACAAACGCATCGCAACTTAAATTACAGTACCTACTCGTGTACATGCGAGTGCATAATTTCTGTACCTGCGGTATACAAACAGAGCACGTAAGTACAAAACACATGACAAGGTGGGAATCGCATTTCATCACACACGGAGTGATTCAAACTGAAGCAGCGATGAATATTTAGCGACTCCGAAATGTAAATAAATAATGTGAAAAAGTGTACAGAAACCTCATTAATAAACAATCGAGTTGTTTCACCCTTGCAAATTATTGGTGACAAGCGCATGACTTGCAGCACAATTGTTTCCACAACAACGAAATTTTTCATGTTCAGAGTGTGTGGGCGCTTTGACATTTTTTGTTCCTTTGCTTTTATAATACTTGTATAGTTTGTATTTATTTAGGTATGACGCTCTCATGAGACTCATTAAGCTTTGGCAATCCGTTATATTCATTTGATTTGCAACCATCGAAAAAAAATAACAATATTTAAGTGATTTAGTTACTTAAACCCGGTTTGCCTTGAACGAAATGACATCATGTACAAATTTCTTGAAAATAGAATGAAATTTGTTTACGATTTATTGACACGTGATTTGCTTCTTACTGCAATCCTAAGAAAATTATGATAATAGTGACAATTTTTAAAATTGACATGGATTCACAATACGGTCGATTTTTACGTATTACGATTAATTGTTACGTAAAAACATTTATTTGACTGCTCAACAACGGCTCTAACGATTTTGATCATTTTTAAGAAATTGTAACAAATTGTACAAAACTGAATTAACAATACATCCCTACAAATCATCCTTCGGGATTTTAAGGCGATATGACATCACCTTCTATAGCAGAAAGTTTCACAGAAATAAAGTTTTTTATAATACAAAAAAAATTGCCATACATTTCAAGGTCAAAATATAAAAATTCAAGGTTTACTATTTTAAAAAACTTTTTTTGAAATTTTTCTTGCACATTATCTTAGTTTCCAAAAAGAGAAAAAACTTTCTAAAATATTTCAAGGTCAAAATATTAGAATCCAAGGTAATATTTTTAATATCTCCGGAACCTTAAACATTTTTGAAATGTTTCTTTCATGTTATTGTGGCTTAGAAAAATAGAAAAACTTTGCTAAACATTTCAACGTCAAAATATTATAATCCAAGGTCATACTTTAAATCTCTCCGAAACCTTAAATATTTTTGAAATTTTTCTTTCACGTTATTTTACCTTCCAAAAAAAAAAACAATTTTCAGAACTTTTGAAGGTCAAAACCAAAAATTTAATTCCACACTATTTATATCCCAGAAACTATAAAAGGATGGTTTAACCCACCCGAGTACTACATTATTAGTTTGTAATAAATTCACATCTCGCTTTCCCTGCGATGTATTGTATAATATTAACAATTAACATCGCAATTAAAATAACAATAAGCTCTTGTTGTAAAAATAAAAAATGATTGCATAATTGTTGACAAAACATAAAATAAAGAAAAATATTTTCTAAACAGCAATGACCTATACTCATATTATGCACGTCCTTCTTTACCACCCACTCCAAAATACACACAATAAAAATAAACAACGTCGAACTTTTTCCATCTATTCAGCTGTATTAATTTTCCAACATCAAATATTATCTTAAAATTACTAGAAAAATGTAAACATTTCATATTATTTTGGCATTGTGGCGCCCTACGTACATTTTGCCAGATAAACAAACTTTGCTAATGTTATACTAACTAATACACGACCGAGCAAAAGATGTGCACTTTTTAAATTTTCATTTTTCTTCAATACATGTGTAGCTAAAATAAATGCTGATACTGTCAAAGTATGTCGAGTACTTGTACAATGCCAAAATAACAGACGACAGCTGTTTACACCCCAATGACCTTATATTATGTTAGAAAGATGTTTGTTAAGAAAAATTGCGTCAATTTCTTTGCCCGGCTTCATGGACTTATTTCATTCTTATCCTCCCAAATAGTTAAAGAGACAAAAATCATTCTGTGGTACATTGCCATAAATCGCTAGAACATGAAAATGTGCCAACAAAATAAATACAAAATAACTGGAACAGAAATTGCCAACAAAATAATAACAATTTCAACCGCAAACCGAACACAATATAACTTCTCATAGTGATATATATTCTCGCAGGACAAAATAACCATTTTGGCAATTGCTTCCGAGTCATTTTTTTCCACAATCTTTGTTGAGTTGTTGCCCATATTTGAGTGATTTAATTGACGTCAAACCATTGCCAATAGCAATCCAATCACGTGCTTTGTCGCAGTCTGTGGATCACCCCTTCAACATGTCCCACGCGTTCGCATAACAAAATCAAGGTTTCTTTTCTCGTTACAATCAGTGTGGACTTTGGAAATAGCTATATTGTGTTATCCTAACTGTAAGTGCGCTGGTTCTTATCTTTAGCGCGCATACCAGGAAATTATCAAACGGAAAGTTATCAAAGCTTAAATGATATCCGACTTAATAATTTTCAGCTACAACATAGCGTGGGCAATTGTTATTGTTCTGCATGAAGAACTTCAATACTCGGCAGGTAACACAATATGATGTCAAGTAAATTTATTCGTAATAATAAACGGGTGGTCCAATAAGAGCTTTCTGATATATTTTTTAAAAATAAAACACAACAATGTATTAAATAAATTTTTAATTTAAATTAATAATTTGGCTACTTAACGTTTAAAGATAATTTACTTCAAATGTTCCCAAGACTAACTCTTAAGTTGTTCATAATGTGGGTCCAATTTTTCATTATTTTTTCAAGATGGTTTTCAGAAAACAGCACGAGTTATGATTGCTTCCAAAGCTTCAACCGATCAATTTATATAGAACCGATCTTTTTGAGATGAACTCCAAAGAACTCCATAAAAGCTCTATAAAAGCTCCATAAGATTTCCATAATTGCAATGTCTGACTGAGCACAAATTTTAGAAAGACGTTTTAGCAATTAATAAACTTCGTTCAGGCCTGTAAGCCTTTACGTGATAAAATGACATTGAACACAAACGTCATCAAGACAAGGCATTTGACACATAACAACTGTCAAAAAAAAACTATTCACAAAATTACCCCTAATTGGATCACCCTTTACTAGTGGAAGTAGTTTGATGTTAACTGATGGTGGCAGACACTTATCAGAGCTCGACAATCGTATGTTTAAATACACACGTTTGATTTAGAGAATGTCTATATATCATTTGAAGCACTAACATTTATCACCTACAGCCTACAGGGCATTATTTCACAATGCAAAAAGAACAAAGATTTGTAATCTCTTCATTTTTTTATTTGCTCACAACTTCTACAAAAAAAATATAGAAAACTTTACAATTTCTCACAACCACACAAGGAATTTAAAACTCTTTTGCCAGTCTCATGAAATGCATTAACTCTTGTCCATTGTAAAACTAAATGGCTTTTGTTTCGAGTTTAAATTGGAAACTATTGATTTTTCATCAATATATGTAATGGATTATTTCTTTTCCAACAGAACTAAACGTTTCTGTGGTGGTAAAAATTCAATTAAATTGTCAATACGGATTGAATTGAAGAAAAAAAAATGGTTAAAAGGAAACAAGATTGATTTCCGGTTTAAATTTGATTGAGTATTATAACTGTAGGGAATTGAAGCTTAATGGAGCTTTTCAATTCATTTTTTTTTTTTTTAATGCGCATGTATGTCAATATATTATGCACTATTGAAATTGAGCGCACATTAAACTTTTGATCGATTTTTATTTATATCAATTTATAATAAGTACCGAGTACAATTCGAATTATAATGTTTGTAAATTGTATAATGTCTCAAAAGTGCATGAAACTCGCACGGGAATTATTTACCCTTTTAATATAAAAATTCCCATCGGAATTTCGATCGAGAAACAACAACATAAAAGTAATTCAGGATTCCTGCGTACAGGATTTCCCCATATTTTATAGAACCAGGTTAAATAAACAACGCATTGTAAAACGGACGATGGAAAATACATTCCACGATATTAATGTTTAATAACATAAAGGATTAGACTCATTAAATATGTTGTGGCGTACTCGAATTGCAATAAAACGTAAGCGGCAACCCTTCCAGCATTTTTCGCAAAACAAAAACGAAAGTGATGAATGATTAAAGAGTACGCCTCTAAACCTTATACGACTCGAGCCAATGAAAACAAACCACAAATATTATTGAGAATTCTCTCAAACCTGCATCTAAATACGTAGGTGGATATTTCACAAAGCCAATTAGCCGGAACAACCCCCATAAAGATGTACAAAGCTAGCCACATAAATAATACAACAAAAAAAGGAAATGTCGGATGGCGTACCAGCCAGTGGCAAAGAATATATAGGAAATTAATTGAAAGAACTGAATACACTGGCCGATCCCTTTTTGACCCCACCACTTTTATGTAATAAAAAAAAAACTATGATGGTTGGTGTACTGTGTGTAAGCAACATAACGATACATGACAACGTACACGGAATATTTTATGCTAGATGTTTATAAATAACGGGACGTTGTTTTGGTTTACATAAGTACGAGAAAGGTACAACAAGAAAATGACCGGAAAAGACCATTTTCTGTCTTTCTTTTAGCACCAGTTACTGCCATTTTGTGTCTCCCAAATTACCGTTCGAGCGTTAAAAATATATATAGTGCTGCAGATATATGTATAATAATTATTAAAAATGTCAAATAATGCAATTTTTACATTAATGAGAAATGCTTGATCGTCAGGCCTGACAAAAATTTAATGATAGTGTGTAGGCAATCGATTTGATGTAGATGTGTTAGTAAAATGTCGGGCTGCAAATTGCAATACTCAACAAGAGCATTACAGTTTGACATTACTAGTTTAATGGTCCCTGTATTATCGACAAGCTTGCATTCTGTAATACCATTGCTGGCATTTTAAAATTATGACATGTATTCCTCTTTTTCTAACTCATGCTGTTTTACTACAGCTTTCTCTTGCAATTTTATCGGTAAATTCCTGCAATCCTACATTTTTACTAATGTAAACCTAGATTTATTTGCATTTTTTTTTTTGTAGAAACAGCAAAACGTTATGATTTATCAAATTTAATTGGATTTAAATAAAAAACTGAGTACAATTTTTAATTATTTTGAATGATCCATAGAATATAACCGTGACCAAAGAGGAGACGTAATGTACCAATAAATCAATCAAAGCCAGTGTAAACTTAAACTTAACATTGCTTGTGACCTCAATGGTAAAATTTCAGAGCTAAAATTTCAATAAAAATTACAAAAAAGGAGATGATTCAATATTATTTCAAATTATGTCTGCAGCATTAAGGTATGATTCCATACAGAGATTGCTGCATTAGTGCAGAGTAACAAAAATAGATAGAAATAATGAAAGAAAAGGACAATTTTACTATGAAGTCAATGAATGTCTGTATGGAATCATATCTTTAATTTATTAAATACCCAATTATAGTGCAAATATCATTAAAAGCACACATTAATAAAACAAATAATGCAGCATAACACTAAACATAAAGCAGTCCAACATATAAAAATAGAAAAATTTAAGTCGCTGTTATAAGTAACGACCAAAACATATTTTGCCGATGCTTCTATTTATGTATGTTTAAAAAATCTGACAAAAAACAGTAGTAAATTTACATGGCTACATATGATGTGTGCGATATTAATAGAGTTTGTGCACACATGATCATTTAAACTGGGTCAGTGCTTCGAAACCGGCGACACACGAACGGAATTGGGTATGTGTACTTCGCAGTCCGCAGTGCGGAGGAAACACTCTATATTGGCGATATTGTGAGCTTTACAACTTTGCGAGCATGTACACAAAGTCTTGATTGGAAGTAGCTGTATGGCAATTTTAATTGAATTACTCTGTTAAATCCAGTCAGTATCGCATGCGAGCACACATCCGATTCACGTTGCGCATTCTGCAGCTCAGTATAAGTTGGTTTGTGTCGCTTCTTTTTTTTTCTTTTTTTGTTGGTATTGTGCTGTTTTAATTCAACTGACATCTCTCAGGGGAAGCAAACAAACGACACAGACAAAAAACGAAACTTGAGAATTTTTTAAAAATTGTTTGCTTGTTTTACCGCAAAATGCATTTAATTTAATTTAACAAATAAAGCTTTTAACTCAAATGCGAGCACCATAAAATGGTGAACATTTAAAACACACAAAAAAATAATTATTTTAAACCATTTATGCAGTTTTATTGCATGAAATAAAATAAAAAGTAGAAAGCGATATAATAACTGAATCCATTTATTCATTACGTCTATAATAATATATATAACACTGAGAATGCAATTAAAAAAATTGCATAAAACCCAACACACATTTTAGAATCGTATTTCATTTCCGCTAATTGTTTTGCCAAAGTTAACACGCAAAATGTGTTATGGAATTGTGATGACTGCAATGTGCAAGCTAATGAAACGGATACACTAAAAATTGTTAGGATGCAACTTTTTAATGTGCAGGCGAAATTATTAAGTGCATTAAGCATCACAATTATTCACAACAATAATGCAGTTCCAGACAACCCAACAAGTGTGAATGCAATGAATTATAATTGGGCTACGTATTTAATCTCACAACTAATTAAAATGGGAATGCATTCCACTTATTATCCTTTTTATAATATAATTATTTAAATGCGTAATTGTCAACAAAATTAGTTTATACTTTTAGCATAATAAACAATTTGTGCACGTGCATAATTAAGTGAATTCATTTTGTAATTAAATATTCTTGTGAAAAACATATTATGTTTGTAGAAGCGTTTACCTTCTACGACATAAAATGAATAAACTTTATGAATTAAATTATTTTTATTCCTTTGATTTCAGTCAGAACAAATTTTTTTTACAATAACCAATATTTTTCCCAGTCAAAATTTGATTAATACGCCAATTAAATGCATGTTTTGCATCAATTCATTCAAATAAATTCGAGCTATTAGTTAAAACAGTTGGAGCATCAAGTTAACCCCACACGAAAGAGCAATAACCGTCTTGAAATAGCTTTGGAAAAAGCATTGCAATCCACTTCAAAAATTAAATTTGGAACATCAAATGTAATTGCCAACATATTATGCAGCTATTTCTGCTAAATTAATTTGCAAAGCACCAATGTTTAAATTTCCTTCATACTTTTAGTACTCTAGACTACTTATAACACAAAACAATTTTCTAAATTAAATAATGTTTGCAAACGACACACCCTCTTCCATCACGGTCTGCGAGTACGAGTACAATATAATGTGAGTGACTCCGTAGTCCTAATGTAATCAATATGCCAGACGATTAAAGAATTATTGATTCCTTTTACGAGCAATTACTTAAGTAATTTCAGTGATTATTTACAAAAACTATGGTTATAAATACGCAATGACATTTTGCGTTTATGTCCACAAAGTGTGAGGCACAATAAAAAGTAGAAACACGTTAATAATCGCATTTGGGAAGAGACAAAGTTTGGTGTAACATAATAAATCATGAAGGTTTTACACAAAACAATTATGATTTGACATTTATTGTTAATTTATCGGATACTTTATGCGTATTATTGAATTTGAAGTGAGTAAAATATTAAGTTCTATGTTTGTAATCAAAAAAAAATCAATAGAAATCCTAATTTATTTTCGTCTGTTTGTTTTCATTATTTTTCAACTTTATAAAGCTAATGCCGGATTCACACGAGAGCAATCAGAGCATCTGCAGACGTACGCAAATTACGCAAGGGAGACGCACTGTGTATCGTTTTATATGAAGTGAATGTAATAAAAATTGTGGTTAACATTTCTATACTGTAAAACAAACATAACCTCAAAAATAATAAATATTAATACGGTATAAACTATTCTTAAAATTTGTTAATTTTTAATTTCCTCCTTTTTTTCAATATGAAATATTTTATTCTTAATTTAAATATTCATAAATTGTAATTAGTTGTCGTAAATTTACACCGGAAATATTTAAATTTTGAGCCAAAACAATTCTGCAAAGTGTTTTTCATCTGCAACCATATAAAGTATAGGAAGATTTACAAAGCTATAATGTTGGGATTAGCTGAAAAATTGAGCCGAAAACAAAAGAGAAAGCACGTAAAACGCGTATTATAAAACGAGAGATCCGATTGCACATGTTAGTGCCGACATTACAGCTTTGTAAACCTTTGTAAACGTAGCTTAATGGTAACAGATGTAATATGTGTCCTTTTATAAGTGCAGATGAAAAAATTTTCTCCCTTTATGGTTGCAGATGACGAACGCAGATGAAAAAAAATAGTTCCGTCCTCTTCTGACTTTAGTAAATTTCAAATTTGGTTTTTCTATCTCTTTCGCGTAATCTGCGTTCGCCACCGTTTGAACACGGCATAATTATTAACCTGCATATTTATTAATACACAATAATTTTCAGTTGAAATTAAAAATTTAATTATACTGTCAATATTAAAATAAGTAAGTCATATATTGATAATATTTGAAAAATAAATTTGTACGTCGTTACGCTTTAATGGAAACACACTTTTGTTAAAAAAAAAATACTCTTCATCTTAATAATATAGGACCACAAAAAAATCGTGAAAAAAAATTAACACCAAACCTCACCGACTTGTGAAACAAACGGCGTCATCATTCTATTCCAAACTGCTGGAAAATATATAAATTGGCAAAAAGCACATAACTCGTTTTATGGTCGTCATTCCATTGCAGTAAAAATAATCACAGAAACACGATACAAGAAGATTTGCCCAACATTGTACAACATTGATTTTCTTTGTACAGATGAATTGCAATAATTTTGATTGCATTTTTTTTTTGTTATAAACATATCCATAAAACCATCCATAATAAATTATATTGTTGGATATGGTGTAAGTTTTTATCAGCGACATGTTCATTGTTTGTTTTTTTGTTCTTTTTTGTGCCACAGTCTTACAAGATTATATTCAGCTGGCGCTAATCGATTAAGACTGCACACATGACTAGACGTGAAATTTGCTTTATATCAATATTTTTTACGCAACATAAAAAAATTTCCAAGACACAAAATGTTTTTGACACATCTTAAACATTATGCGCCGTAAAAAAAAGTGTGCGCGGTGTCTTAAAACTGCCAATAATTGTTTATCGTTCATTTCATATAATAAAGTCATTGTAATTCGTTTGCCGACGCGTCTTGACATTTAATAATTGTGTACAACACTTTTTTTTTAAAAGAATGTACCTAACAAAAGGAACACACAAATAATGGATTGCTTGCAGACTGAACAGTTAGTAAGTAAGCGGCTGTAAACAATGTAAAGAGTTTTATGATAATTTTTACGTGACCGAATTGTGGCGTTTGAGCTTATCTTTATATCAAAATGAATAACTATATAACTATGGAACGAGTATTTTAAAAAGAATACTGTCTGTGCCCTTGACTGATAAAGGTACAATAATTATTCTGACGTAATGAGAAATTTTGTATTATCATTTTTTTTTCCACCGAGCGACAATAATTATAGTTATCGTCGTTAATACAAACTCATACTACTCATGATAGTAACCTTGATCATCAATATGAGTACGTACAAAATTCCTCTATGCTAATTAGGTATTGATCACTTTACGTCGATCACAATTGATTGCAATGTTTAGTTGATTTATTTTCTCATCCAGCGATTCTGCCATTTTGATATCCGTCTCGTCGTTCCAGTCACGGGAAGTTCGCGGTACGCCACATATTTTAACAAACAATGAATGTAGTCGTCGTGTTCTATAGGCAGAAAATACCAGACACATTACACACAATGTGCGATACATTTTCAAGTGTATCTATAAGTATATTTACAAGCTACAGCGGTGGGTGCTTTCAATACATTTAAAATCTCCCAACCGACCAACCGCGACCGTCTACATTATAAGCAATCGAACCATCAAGTACATTTTGTGTCTGTGAAAATCGTGAAGCATCTTTCTGGCAATTAATTTTTGGTTTTCTCTTCATTTCAATTCAATAAACTTTCTTCCAAGATAAATTATTTATGTTCAATATAAAGGCGCACTAACAATTTATGAGCTTAATATAGGTGTACTCCAAGTTGTGCGTCCAATGTCTTCCAATTAAACTTCAAAACAAGATATTTGATTTGGTATGCCCTCGTAAAAGATGAATGATTTAATTAATGGTTTACTCAAAATTTGGCGTCGTAGATAAAAGCGTAAAATGCGAATAGACAAGTAGAATTGTCATAGTACACGCGTCCTGGGCGTCAACATCAAATATTAGTCGCGTTCTATTGAAATCTGATTTGGTTTATTTTGTAATTTTATTATATTAAAATAAGAAATGGTATTTACGACTGTTTTATCATTAGGTATATTAACGACTCTATTGGCCACAAGATGGCGCTGCAAAATAATTAATTTTGTCAAGGAATTCACCAATATTTGGTTCTCTAGGGTTGGTACGATTGGGACGGCAATTTACTTTGCCTATATTAATGACAATTATGTTAACTAATTTTTTTGACTTTAAATAAATAACTGTACTTTGTTTATGTTGCCAACAAGTGATGCAGCGCCTTCTAAATTTATTCCTTTAAAGAAGCGGCACCTCTTATCGACTAGAGAAAGTATTCATCTGTTTAAAATATAAACCCAAATAAACTTTTATTCTACATTTAACTGAAAAGGAAAAGAACATCATGACAGCCACCACAAAATTTAACAAAAAGTCGCAGAAGCATAATGCCTGGTCACATTTCTATCGTCATAAATGGGCGATGGGCCACATTCATTGATTTTTGAATTTGACGCGTCGCGACGCCGAAAAGTGCGGTGTGTGAATCGCGGCTAAACAACAAATTAACGACATAGTTTTGTGTTTTAGTTTACGCGTTGTCGCATTTAATTATAAGCCACTACACCACCTGCCTTTTGTTTGAAATTTCGCTGCCAGGCAATTTTAGGAAATAATTTAATTTTTTACATAAAATATTTGAAATTCTAATTACATTGCACTTGTACGCATTGAAAATTGACGCACGTGTTTAACAATATGCACACGAACCACCGAGCGAGTGAGTAAATTGCAAAAATTATGGCAAAAATTCAAAATGGCGCTGATGTGCGTGCTTAATGCTATCATTTCTCAGAAGCTTTTATGTACGCAAGCAGTAAACCAAAATGACAATTTCAAATTCAGATGGTGTCTTCTTCCGTTACACATTTGTTATCCAAACCATCCCTCTTGCGTGCAATATTGTTTCAAGTGGTTTCTCAAGATGACGGTGGTGGTTTCGGTGCGTACCTTCACAAGTTATAACACAAATATTTATTGACACGTAGAGAATTTCAGCAGAATGTCTACTGGAGGAC
Source organism: Sylvicola cinctus (assembly GCA_963854165.1). Classification (NCBI taxonomy): domain Eukaryota; kingdom Metazoa; phylum Arthropoda; class Insecta; order Diptera; family Anisopodidae; genus Sylvicola; species Sylvicola cinctus. The sequence continues at coordinate 60,714,390 of OY974082.1, read as the reverse complement.
GTGAGAATCAACCCACATATTTATTTATGAAAGGGTAAAATACTATTATGGTGAAATGTTGCAAAATTAAATTGGTTTTAAAGGAGTAAAGGTGGGGAATTTTATTAATAAAAATTGTGAAACGTTCATCTTAATCTAACTCCTCGTTTTTTAATAATAAAAGATTAAAATCATCTCAAGTGTTATAAACGTTTGAAGTGTTGAAAATACCAAGCCTAAAAACAAAGTATTTCTAATCACAAAAAACAAAGATGATTCGGCCTTTTAAATTTCCACACTTTTACACCTCCAATTTAATTTCTTTTCACAATTTCTTTTCGCAACGATTGAATTCCATTTATTTTTTTTTGTTTTCATCATCCCACAATCGAGTTTTTGATTCATTTCGCACGACTTTGCACCCAGACTCTTGGCATTCAATTGGTAGGCCAAAGAAATCACACGGTTCAAATGACAACACACCAAAAAATAAGGAGATGAGAAAAACCGCACACGCAATAATATATACCAGAGAAAAGCCAACCTGAAAAATATACTCTATGTCAGCGACAGTGGGTACAATGTGGGGGATGGTCGGCACCAAATCACAAATGGTGGAGCAATTCGTAACACACAATGTGGGTGGGAAAGCAAAGAGGCGCTTTTGAAAGCGAAATTGAAAAGCATATTTTTAGTGAACTGCTTTTTGAAACATTCCAAAGAATAATCTTCAAAATAAATATCACACTTCGAAGAAGGAATTGAAAATGTGAAAATGTGGAAAATTCTTGAATCAGTATAGCAAAATATAAATACATTTTTGGGTGAAAAAAATTAAATAAAAAAACATACACACACAAAAATATAACGACGTAGGTACTCACAGTTTTGCACACCCATTAGAAGAGGCGCGGCGCCCATTATTCAGACGCCCTGAAACAAAATACAAAAGACTTTAAGTTGCATGGCTTACAGTGAAATTGTGCATGAAATTACGTAATTATTTATATTCTATAAATAATATTAGCTTAAAATATTTACATTTGAATTTGCGGCAACACAAAAACAAACTCTCTGTGATCATTCTTGATATTATGGATCCATCGGATGTTTTTGTTTCTTATCACCAAGTGTTTAGATACAAACCATAATAATATATCGGCTGGTGCCAGTAAAACCGCGAGCGACGCCTTATCACGACCGCAGAAGCCACGCACAATTTTATTTCGGCACTAATATTTTAATCGCATCAGCTTATGCACGTAATATAATTTCTTGTAATAAATATTCATGCTGTACACAAACGAATTTTGCATTTAAAACAATACACAATACCGAAATGCCGCAATACGTTTGAGGAACATTGCCACTTTGCTGGCACAGTTGGTGGTTAGTTGTACGTGGGGGAGAGATGTGCCATATAAACGCGTACCGCCGAGTATATTTGTGCAAAATGTAAATTTATAAATCAGCGTTCGCCAACATTTCATTTTGAATTTATTCAAGCGAGACAACAATTGCACAATTGAAATTATTATTGCACAAAAATGAAATGATCTAAATCTGCATTTATTGCAAACAATATAGTATAATTCATTTCATATTTTTATGATTTAAATAAAATCGTATTTAACCTAATCTTTAATACTTCACAACAGGGGGTAAATATTTTTGATATTGCTATTTTTTGTAGGTGACATTTAATTAATTCCTTTTTAGTGGACGTTGATGGAAGACCATTTTCGATGTTGAATAAAAAAAAGCTTAAAATACATAGCTTTCTCGAGAAAGAAAGCAAAATTAAGCATAAATTAGGTACTTATAAGAGAAACTAGTAGGCAGATACACTAAGAACATATTAACTATTGTAATTAAATTTTAGTACGCAGCCAAGTACGCCACCTATAGTACGCAGCCAATACTGAATATTAAAATAATAAAAATTCGTTATGATATTAAAATCATTTTTAGTTATAGTCGTCGTGCAGGGAAATTAGCGAAATTAGTTAATTAAGATAATATGGTCATCATGTATCTACCCCTTTCTCTCAATAAATAAAGCTAATTTTAATAAATTTTAATGCTAAACACAGTTAAATGTATCTAAAAAAAAGAGAGAAATTATCCTTTTTTTAAACTGCTAAATTATTTCAAACATTTCTGATTTATTGCGCAAACAATAAAACAAAACACTCGAACCTATAAATTAAGTTCATTACAATCTAAAGAAAATTGCAAGATGAGATACAACCCTGAACTTTAAAATTTATTATACCATCATTACACGCTTTATAGTATCTACTCACACAAATCCGTCGTACATGCAGGCATACCCAGCACACAAAATTAATCATAATGATAGGTTCACCCCGAATTACGTCTATAATTTAATGGTACTGCGCACACTTCTCTTTTATGCATATTTTTGAGGCGCCAAAAAAAATTGCACACACTCAAAGGCTGACATTCAAAATGATAAAAGGGGTGATTTTAGAAAACATTACAACTCACTCTGGTAATTCACTGTATTTTATCTACAGTTCGCTATACTAAAATTTAATACGAGCCGCTGTTAAATTAAAGTCATTATTGTTTTCGTGTGAACACACGTAGACATTGTATTCAGAATTCTTATCGCGCAGTGATTACACTTAAAATTGTTTTGCTATAAAATAAATAATGCGCTTATGCGGCTTAATTTTATTTATTTTTATACAACCATTTAAATGTTTAATGTGTTGAATATTTAATTTAAGCTTAACAATTGTTGGAAAATGAATAGGCATTTATTTTCTTCGTGAAAAGAGGTGTTTTCTTTAATTACAGCTACCTTGTATTTAATGAAATTTATGAGATGAAGTGAAGCTTCAAATCAGAGCACGGATTTCTTTACAAATAAATACATTAAACAATTTTATTTATAATAGTTAAAATACAATGAAATTAAATGCTTTTTAAAATTTTAAATATGCACTTTTTCATATTGTTGGTGTTCACTAATAATTTTCCATAAATTTCCAGATTTCACATGAGCTTCAACATGATGCCATAATACATCCCTTATATTAACGAGAAGGCGAGTAAAATGACGATGGCGAACCAACAACAAAAGGATACATAAAGACCCAAATATAAACATGGCAAATAATCCCTTTTCCGAAGATATATTTATCGTGTTTAATCAATTATCGTTGTGGGGACAAGTCTGTTGGCAACAATAAGCACTGGCCGAAAGAAACGAACTAGAAAAATTGAGCACAACAAAATACAATAATAAAAAAAAAGATGACAAAGCGAATTGGTACGGCCAACCCAAAAGGAGGGAGAGGGTTGAGGATGGATTGAGGGTTGCATATTGTGTCCTATAGGTGGCGAATAGCGTTCCTAAATAGGAAATAACTAAGAAGTCTGTGTGTGTCGGTGTCATATTAAAAAAAGGGGGAAAGAGATGCACAACGACGACCAATATGCATGACGTTGGAATGGATAAATGAGTTTGTGCTCGCTCGATAAATAAAAATCCGATCTCAATTCAATTGAGTGATCAAAGTGGGAAAAAAAACATAGAATAAACGCGCCGAAAGTTACATGCATGGAATCGGGATACAAGAGGAAGGGTGGTGGGTTTCGTAAACTGATTGATTAGCACACATACACACACACATCGGACTATAACATTGGAAAATGGGGAGGAAGTAGATCTTTCCGCACAGTCTACTCCACTTAATGGAATGGTTATCATGTTATTTTTTTATATCCTTTACTTCTCAATTTGTTACCTCTTTTACAGTCTATCGATATGATCATGTGAGCAATTAGTACGTATCCTTGTTTTATGTTGCATTTTAATTTGTTATTTTCTCTATTGAGAAAAATAATAAAAAAGGAGCAACCCTCTCCAATGGAAACGAAATTGGTTTGAAAGCTTTTTAATTTGCAGGATAAAATGCTTATAATTTATTTATGTAGAACAAGTGGAGGGTTGGGTTACTGTTAGTGCAATGGAATGCTTTCACCAGCACACACACACACCCACCCCCAACGTTTTATAAATATAATGAACTTAAAACGCACTCAAATGAAAAACAATGAACCCGTCGATGAATTTATAAATGCCTTTTGTGTGGCAATGGAATATTATACTTGGCTGCAGCGGCGTCAATTATTGTTGCTGATATGACGATGCAACTTGTGTATGCATTTTCTATTGAAAATTTTCCACGATTGTGCTTTTTGGTATACGGCGGACTAATTTGCATAATGTTATGCGAATTGCTATTCAGTTCGTGCACATATTTTCTAAAGTGTGCAAAATTGAGAACAGTTTGTCTCTATGGCATCTGCGATTTATGTATTGATGCAAAAATGAAAATTTTCATATTATAGGGTGATCCGATTGGAGGTATAATAATTTTTTCAATTATAACCCTGTTTGACAGTTGACAGTTCTTAAGTGTCAGCTGTCAACAACTATATGACGTTTGTCTTTTATTTAATTATGAATAAACAATTAACAACGTTTACTAATTATTGTGAAAATCTATTTCAAAAACCAATTGTTAGTTATAAATTGTTGTAGAGCTCTTATGGAGCTCTTTGGAAGTTCATCTCAAGAAGAAATCCTGTTAATTGTCCACCGAGTTCTTATGATCTTTCATTGTTGGACTACTTTCTTCGGGATTATGTTAAATCTCTTGTTTATGTCGATAAACACGAAACATTTAAAGCTTTGGAAAACATATAATTTGTGCAATTTACGGAATACCATCTTAAAAGAGTGGTCGAAAATTGGTCCCAAAGAATGAACCATTTAAGAATTAGTCGTGGACAACATTAATTATCTTTAAATGTTAAATGGAATGAACCAAACAATTTAAAAATACAAAGTCATCTATCTATTAATTATTGTGTGTTTTTTTTTTTTTTAAATCACCAAGCACTTATTGGATCACCCTTTTTATTGATGAAGATGCTTTTACATACACTTAAACACTCATTATTGGTGCGAGTAGTTATGCATAATCGATTCCGGCTCATTTCACATGTTTTTATGTAAAAACAAATTTAAATATCAAACTATATTGACGAACAATGTGCCATATATTATATCATAGTGTTTGAACATCCCAGTCCCCACCCCCGCCCAATGATCCATGAAAAGGAAACCCACCCCTGTAAACACTGAATGAAAATTTCTTCTGGAATTGATTTTATTATATTATGCTACTCGTGTAGAGTTATATGTATTTCTCTACGCCAGTCATTTGTGTAAAGTAATGTTGAAGCCCTTTTTCCGATTGATATACTGTCAAACTCCAAGTCAGTTTTCTATAAACAGACCTGACAAAAGGATACGAGTAGGTACATGCCAATGGCGTATTCAAGGAAAATGGAAGGGTGTAGAGAACTTTTCAATAAACTCTCGTACCGTGTACCAAAATGAAGAATCTGTGAAGAAGAAATTGTGTGCTATATGTTCGATTGACAATGGAATTCGATTATTTCCTTCATTGTCTGCAGGTTAAATATTTGATACTACCGCGCGTATATTGATCAGCCATAGCTGAGCTAAACAATATCCGTTTTCAGTACAATACAATTTACTTTTGCGCTGAAATGCAATGCACAAATGTACGAAGTTGTAAGAAGATATATGAAGTTATGCAAAATGAATTGGAATTAATGTTGCGTGCTTGAGACAAATTACGTGCGCTGATTGTCCTGACATTGAAATAACTTTTTCAAAAAAAAAGCATTTGAAGTGAACAGAATACAGGTATAGTTCTTTTTAACTTAACGATGACATGCTGTAATCGGATCAAAACACTTATGAAGGTTAAAAAATGGCTTTACATATTAATTTTTAAAAAGCAATAATTGATATTTTAAGTTGCAACATTAAAAATATTGACACTTTAATTGCGAACTGTTTTATAAAAGGTTAAGGCAATTTTGATGTAAAACTTTATTTTAATATTTTATGAATTTAAGTGAATTTATTGCAACAAAAAAAATAACAATGAAGACCTGAAGAAAAAACACATTTTTATTCAAATCTTTCTGTGCACTTCAATTGTCAACAACTTATAAAATTAAGCTATTTTTAAGACATTTAAAGTCATCAGGTATAAGAGTGTATAAGAATATGTTGCTTCTAATTAGCTGTGCAAACAATATGCACTTATAAGCGCACTCACAAATTAATTAAGCTAATTTTGAATGTAAACCAATAACTATATTCAACTGATATGGCTTTGGTATTTGAAACAACAGATTTAAGTGACCCTAATTAACTTTAAAATCATATAATTTATGCAAATTGAGGCCAAACAATTGAAAATTTAAAAAAAAAATATCAAAAAAAATGACAATGCAGGGAGAGCAACGAGTCAATTTATTACGACTCCAAAATTGTTTTAAATGTAAAGATTTTGTGGAAATCCGCTTTATAAATTTGATTTTGAAAGCTGAATGTATTGAAATTCATCAATTTTTGCAAAAATTTGTTTTTCAGTTACTGAAAGCAACACTTTGAAATTGTTGTTGAAAATTGCGAAAAATCGAAACGATCGTGTATGTGTGACTGTGGGAATCAATCACTCTGAAACTGTGATAAAGGATCAATATAAAGCTTGATACACGTTCTTCTTAACATAATAGAAGTAAAATAGGCTTATTTTAAACCCAAAAATAAATCGCGAAAACCGCGAAAATAAATCGCGGTTCATGAGAAAATTGACAAATGCCAAAAATGATTGCGGGAAACAATTTGTCCGTTTTCGATGAGTAAAAAAAATAAACCCTGAAAACACACGTCTTTGTAATGACAATAAATAAAAACAAAATAGTTAAAAACAAGGTCTGTGAGTAAGAAAAAACAAACATTTCTTTTTTTTACACAACTGATAAAATATTAAAAAATTATTCAAAATGTTCCTTAGTATGGGAAATTTGAGCACGAGTGGACGAACTTCAAAATGTTTCCTGAATTAAAGGAGTGTCATAAGGAATTTCGTCATAATAATTTTTCACCCCAAAATATCGCAATTGGAAGAATCTTTTACTCCAGTATAGTGGTTTGCAATAAAATAAAACATAATTTAATGCTTATGCAAATTCGTGCAAAAAAAAAAACAAAACAATGCGTTTATTACAGAGCACTATGTCAATCTTAAACGGTGTACTCGTCGAGGTAATGGTTATAGCTACAAATAATTGGCAAATATACAATCTTCAATTGTCTGTACACGTTTAGTGAACGTCTCACATCTAAACACACAAATGTCTCAATTATTCTAGACGAGTGGCGTTTCAAGGGTACACACAAATCCAGAATAAATGTACGCTCTTGAAGCAATAATTTGCTGCTCCAACAATATAAACACACCGTACGTTGGCTGACAGTGTAATATATATTGTCGCAGTCCAATTTAAAACCCATTTGTCGAGTAGTTACCCTGCAATCCGCACCAAAAGTAAATCATTTGCTGCGCGAAAGTATAACTACATGCAGATGTTTAAGTATACGACGAGTGTAGGGACGTACAGTGGTGTGGCTGTAAATGTTTGCTATTGAGTTGAAGACCCAGTGTGTATCCGCTTTATGCGCACATGGGTAGGGTCAGGGCGATTAAATAATCCTTGGATGGAAAGATATTAGCCTTGTGCCAAGAAAATTGAATAAACTCAGCGCACCGGAAGTGGGGTATTTGAATTGTGTGGAATGCTGTGCAGAGACAATTTCAGTCCACTGCACCCACCCACCCCCTCCCTCTCCCATCCCTTGTTATGCGCGTCGAGCATTTCCCATGTATGAAAACAACACTAAATTGATATGCCTAGGAGCAGTGAACTGGAAGAGCTTATATAAATTCAATATACATATGATATGGCAAATGCGAAGGGAGTCGCTGGAACGGAAAAACGCAATCCCTTGATGAGATAGTCGCATATATAGGGACATGAAAGCGGTGCAGAATGAATTAGAACAAGGGAACGCAAGGGAATATTTTTAGACGTCAAAGTCTTTTCAATCAAAGCAATATCATCGATGCCACAAATATTAAAATATGTACCTACACTAACGTAGGATGTGTAGGGAGGGCTTTGAATATGGAATCAAGTTGTATATTGATTTCTTCCACATGCTTGACAATTTTTTTTTTTGTTGCAAATCTCCATATCTATTAAGGCTTACGAAATACTCACAACGCAGGTAAATTCATACTTATTGCATAAATTTGTAATGTTTCAAGTGATTTATTAAATCCACTTCAATCATGATTGGGGATTGATGAATAAGCAGAAATAAAATAAATAACTAAATGTATTAGCATCGTTCTATTGAGATCTCATAAGGTTTTCCAATAGGATGTTTCATTTTGAAAAGCCTGCTATTTGGGCGGCTGTCAATTTTGAAGCAGTCACCTTTTGACATTTGGCAAGTACAAACTGCCAAAAAAAAGTCAAATGTGTAAGAAAAGTTTCCTGACCGTGTTATTTCTCGAAGAGGTGATCACAATTGGCCACCAAGATCTTGTGATTTAACACCTTTAGACTTTTTTCTTTGGGGCCACGTGAAAGATAAGGTCTATGCCAATACTCCACAATCGATTCAAGAATTTAAAGATGGAATTCGTGAAGTTGTCGAGAACATACAGTCGAAAATGTTTACCATGGTTTACTCATTCGTTATGTTTACTACACTATTGGCCGGAAGATGGCGTTGAAAAATAATTAATTATTTAGTCATTCATAATTTAGGTCTCTTAGGTTGGCACAATTGGAACGGGAATATTATATTAAAGCGTTCTGAATATATTCCTTAAAATAAGCGCCCACCTCTTATCGACTAGATAAAGTATTGTTTTAAAATATAAACCAAATACCGTTCTATTGAAATAAATTGAATGAGATCTCAATAAAACTCAACTATTAAATGACAGAACACGTTTTGTAGCTGAAGCAATAATGAATACAATTAATGCAATACGAAATGCGTGTCCCAACTCCAACTGACCACATCCATGTCAGATCGTCAAAGCAATGTTGTAGCATGCACGCATGAAACATCACGAATTACACAAATTGATTGCACTTAAATGGGAAATTGAAAATACACAACAAATATTTGTTGTGTGAACAGAAGATGAATGGGGCCTGGGACACGAAGCGAATGATCGATGTCAAAAAAAAACAAGTCAAGCGAACACATTTTGAATCATGTGCGTCCTATACGAGTAAACACACACTCAACACGCCAGTCTATTCTGCTGTGACACATCTAATGAGAAATGGTGGCGATAAATTAACACCTGCGCGTTTAATTGGTTTTTTAATTAACGACAACAATGTTAAACTTTATCGCATTGTTTTCAGAAACAGAAAAGAATGTTCAATCTTATTCTCTGTCAAGCATTGAGACTAATAACAAAAAACAGGACGACAATTATTGCACAGAACCGTCTTAAGAATCCTTTAAACGTGCGCAACAATGAGAAAATAATACCAACAGCTGTCTATACTTTGTATTATTTCTATATATACAGGAGAAAACGTCTCAAATTTAGATCTCAAGACTCGACATTGTGAGGACATACACCACAGCATGTATAACTACAATGTGTATACGTTTACATGTGCAGGATATATGAGCAATGTACATAAACAGCACGGAACACTTAAGCTCATAACGTAACACTATAAATGTATATACAGTTATATATACTGACAACATTATGCGAAATGGGAAAGATGAACAAAAAATAAATAAAAAATAAAAATGCTGGCAATTTGAAATCTGTGTCATTCCACAATCCACATCCACCCCCTTCATTGCGCCACACGGCACACATCAACATGAAAACAGCTCATTAGTACGCAAGCGCAAAATTAAAAATGTGCACACAAGAACAGGCGTCGTCGTCGTCGTTGTCGTCGTCGTCGTCTTGTTTCGGTGGGAGTAAAGTGATAACCCGTAGGTGTATTGCAACTATATTGTGTGTACCGAGATATAACCGAACAAACCGAATAAATGTAAGCACAAGGATCGTCATCCCTTGTAAAATGCAAATACCTTTTACATATTTGCAAAAGTTTGTGTACCTTCAGGTACTTGCAATTAAGCACTAAAATGAACAATGACGTCAACTACTATATAAAAGGTGACTCCTTGTGTGTTGCATATGTTTGTATCTCGTTGATTCAAACATTGTCGCACAATGTGTGCCTAATCCTTTGTACAATGGACAACACAAATATTTCACCACACAAGAGTGGACAGAATTTTAATTGAATTTCACGCATCACGCATACTATTGTCACTTTCGTGAATTATTAATTATAATATTATTGCAAATTCGGGATTCAATTTTTTTTTGATAATTATTACGATCAGCTTAACGGAAAATATGATTTTAATTCGATGTTTTCTATTTAGAAATAAAAATTTAATTTATGCTAAACATTTTATTTGACCTTGAAATATTTTTTATTTTTTCAGGTAATTTTAAACTAAAATTGTTGTGGTTATATTGAAATTAAATTAATGATTAATAAAAGCATTTCATGGTCAAATAATATGAAAAACATTATATTTTTTTTATTTTAAAATATTTTCCATATTATTTGACCTTGAATAAAATAAATAAAATGTATTCCATATTATTTGACCTTTAAATTTTTTTTCAATTCAAAAAATTTACAATATGCATTTTTTGTAATTCAAGGTTAAGGAATAAAATTTTGACCTTGAAATATTCTCATTACACCAATTTTAGATTTTATTGACGGATTCTTTAAAATTAACAGCTACGAAATTACAATTTAACATAATTTGACCTTGAATACCAAAAACATTGTTTAGCCCTTTAAAATTAAATCACATAAGTTTAATAATATTTAATGGAATAAATACCTAAATTGAAATTAAAAAATTTGTATGTCACAACAAACGATCTATTCTTTTTAATTTCCTTTCTTACGCATCTATCTGTCTATCTCCTTTACTATTCAACGTTAGAATTTAACTTTTTCTTTCTCTCCCACTTAATGATGATGACTATCTTTGCCCTCTCTCAAAAGCGTTAAATTTAACGCGTTAAATAACCAAAGTCCTATGAAACTTCTTTCACGTCAAAAAAATTATATAAACGTTTTTTTCCCTGTCAAATAATTATTACATTCCAGCTAAAGTTGTCACCATATGCCATAAAAATGCATTTATTACACAACCGCCAAACAAGTACACTCAACGTAAGTCGTGTAACTATGTCAATAATGATGAAAATTATCATTTATATTGAATTATCTCAAAAAAACAGCGCAAAAGCAGCCACATGACCGTGGGCAAAATTCATACACATTTTTGCAAGACAAATTTCAATCTCGGGAATATTAAATTTACGTTCTTGTGAGTTGTGAGTTTAATAATTTGCATCGCGAGCGAGCTCTATGTCAAAACACTGAATGTGCGAGTACGAAATCTTGGTTGCTTCTTCGCTCTGGGGCTTTCTCAAATGATTTAGCTTTGCGTGGATGTAACGTTGCTTGCAAGTATTCTCTAGGGATGTAATTAGTTTTAAAGAAACTTGTTAAAAGCTTCTTTTTTTTTTTGCAAAAACTTTCAATATTTCATATCATGCTGACGCTTTACAATTAACTTTTTTTATTGCACATAATGCATTCCCAAATGACATTTAAAATATTGAACACAAGAAAACCATACATTTTATTATGCGGAGGTATAACTACCCGCCATTAGAATACTTAGGAAAATTGAAAATATAAAGTGCAGACACACCCTTATACTGCAAACACGATAATATGATAAAATTTATAGAGAGACACACACACACACAAATACATAACTTAATGAAGGTAGCTACTACATTGGATTACACCCAGCCGCTTGCAAAGCCAAACAAAACAGTAAAACGAACCCCACCCACAGGGCAATTCAGAACTTAACAAACAAACCATCTTGATAAGACTGAAAACAAGAGCAATGTCCGTGAGGTTGTGCTCGACAAGCTATATTAATACACGTAATACGCGAGTACTACCTCCTGCAATACCTAACTTAGTTGTTTGCCTAATTTATGTGAACAGCTTGATCTTGTGCGTATTTAAACAGACACACACACAACATCACGAATTACATAATAATAAGTAAATACAATCGAGGTAAATAAAGAATGTCACAGTAAACTTAAGTGAGTCGCCTAAAAATAGAAAACAAAAAGGGACTGACTTGAATACACATGAATCGAAATTCATATTTGCAAAGGAATTCAAATTGCCATAGGGTGGGGGTGGTCGCACAAATTGTTACGCAGCACACACCACCCACCCACACACACACTCGATAACGTGTATTGTGTACAATAATATGTTACCATACTTCTGACGATACAAACCTTTTGCTATCTCTTGGAAATACCGGCTGCACGAACTTGAAATGTTTCCATGTATGAACTTTTTTTTTTGTTTTGCAGCATTATACGTTTGATGTCTATTCAAATTATTTATAAGTCCAAAAGATTCAAGGGTTTCCACCAACGCAAAGTTGCACACAAAGGACACAACTTTTTTTTGCCATTTTTTTTTTTAACTCCATTGAAATTGGTGCATGTGAACACAATGCAAAATCTCTCTTGCAAGTAATCCCCCGGCACGCATTTATAATGAATCCCAGCAGATCAAACAATGTGAACACTATACACTATACCATCGCACACAACTGGGGCGCAAAAGTGAATATAACAGGAACTATATTATATTGTAAGCTGGAGTCCCTTAAGTTGACACATTGTGCAACTAAATTATTGCCTTTGCTATCATGTTCTCACCATGTTGCTATTATTTTGAGCATGTTCCAATAAAATAATAGAAAATGGTGGGGTTGTTTTTGAGCGCTGCAAAATGCTGACCTACTTAATTGCATAGGGAACTTTACACTTTAAAAGAGCTTACGGCTATAATTGAAAATGCATTTACAAAATGTGCAGTGCACGTACGTTTAATGTACAGAAAAGGTTTTTTTTTGTGTAAAAATTAAATGCACTTTTTAACAACGATGCTGTTTAAATATAATTAATGTACTGCATCAGGAGTTCATTATTCATCAACCACCATTTATTTAAATTGTGTTACCAACATTTTTTTCATATTTCTCAAGTTTTTTAATTCATTCGTGTAAGTTAGTTGTAATAATAAAATCCAAAACCCTTTATGTATTTACATTGCAGCAAATATTACATTTACTGTAATACAAAAAAGTATTAATACGCTTTTTACGTAATATCCAACGACTAACTGTATTCGTTTTCCAACATTATATAAACTGTAAAATGCGTAATCAGTTATATACCACTATTGTAAATAACTCAAGAGTAATTCTCCTTTTTTTTGTAAAAGCGTTACATTGTTTATGAATCAGTGCATACACAATTGCACAGTGTGTCTTTATGTTGTACGATAAGGACTTGTCGTTGAATTATTCCATTCGGTTAAAAGTTGCAGTTTATGGAAAAACACATTCAATGCATGGAAAATTTTAGCATGAATAGGTACAACATATTTATAGCCAATCAATACATACATTTTGTTGTATAAAAGATATTGGCATCGTTCTTTTCACCGTCTTTCACTGTCAATTTAACATATTATATTTTCCGCCATTTTGACTGGCGCTGTCGTCATTTAAAGGCTTTCAAATCAAAGTAATTAGTACAAAATTGGTTTCACATTCAAAAAATTATCCACGTTACCTCAGCTGTTACGTTTTTATGACGGCAAATCGTTCTTTTCAAAACTATTTGATATTGAAGTGGAGGATGTGAAAAGATCGATGTCATTGTTAACTTTATTTAATGTTATGTGGGGGATCAGAATTGAAATGAAAGCCCTAATAATATAATTAATTATTTTTAATCTTATTTTCGAATGATTTTACACAATAATTTAACGGAATTTAGACAGAATTTTGGAAGGAGAACAAAAAAAAGAAATATCTCCCAAATAAATGGCAAACCATAAATAAAATATAAGTGGCATTTAGAAAAAATGCATCTTCAAGAGTTTAAAAAAAATCCAAATTTTGAGATCAGTAATTAGTCAAGCCGTTTTCGAGTAATGAAAAAAGGCGTTGTTCTTAATAAAACTAAATTTGACTTCAAAAAAATCTACTCCAATTTTTGGTTGTTTTTTTTATAACTCAAAAACCGCTTGACGAATTTTCAGTACAAAATAAAAATTAAGAAATGGGGTTATCACAAAAAAATTATGCCAAGGTCTCTGAGTTCAAAATATTATGAGTACACAATCTACAATTAGTAAATATACAATGTTTTAATTTATTTAATCAATAACATGGCAATTAATGCACATTTAATTAAACTTTTGAATGAAAACAGAAACACTATTAAGCTAAAAATAAACAAACACTATTCATGGTGTTTTCATACCACAAAATTCCACATAATAATAAAATGAGTTGAGCAATATGTTAATGTTACATGGCGCTATAGAGCCAGATGGACCGGTTGTGCGAGCACAATATATTTATAAATTATGTGAATCTGTTGGGGGTGTGGCGAGAGAGCATTCTACGACTAAATTAAGCGCATTCCAAATGAGATACAGGGTGTCCTTTTTAAAGACAAAAAATTGTTAGTGATTTATTTTTTAACAGTTACGTCGATTTAAAGTGCTAAAAAAAATGCTTAAAAATGTTGGGAACATTTTTAGGTCTTTATTAGTTGGGATATTATTCAATATAAAAATTTCATAAGTATAATATTTAAAAACTATCAAAACAGCTGATGACACATTCACTATTTAATTAAACTATTGCATATTACCTTTTATTATTAGTTTGGACTACAAAAAATCATTAATTGTAAGTGCAAGGATGACAAGAGTTTATCAGACGGCATATAGTTATAACTTATAGTCCATAGACTATGATGATTTGTAAATAAAGGTAATAAAATGACAGAAAAAGATTAATATTTTGTATAGAGTTTCAATTAAAAATAGATACATAAAAATATTTCAGTAATGAGAAGGAACTTTTTGATTGTCCATTATCAATGCAATATAATAATTATCTCCAGATATCAAAATATCAATAAACTTTTTATTGAACATGACTTAAGTTTATAACCATGACAAGTTCATAACTCACTAAAATTTGGCAATAATACACATTGATATATGAAAATAAACCGTGATGGTGTTCAATCTTTGACTTACTATAAGTGGACTTTGTTTTGAACCTTGTGATGAAGCAAAATTGTTAGGGATTCCCCAACCCCAACAAATGTATTTATTTAATTTGCATAAAATATAACAGTGCGAAAAAATATTTTAATAGTAGTGAAGAAATGCCGTAATTTTGTATTAATCCAAACATCTTGAGCCGTGTAAACACATCTCACGTGAGCTACTCTGTCACTTGTATATGTTTTGGGGTGATTGATTATTTTGTTCATCGTGTAAAACAAATCGTAGTTGCAGGGTGTATTACAACTTTTACAACCACAACTTATAACTAATTTTTCTGTTACTTATTGATGTTCTTCTTACTGTTTGGAACGTAATACTTTGTCCCGCTATACCGTGGTTTACACTGCACTTTTTTCAAAATTTGTGACGCACTTTAAAAGAAGTCGTGAAAAACGAGATCAACAAAGAATTTTTTGAATTTTTTCGAGACATCAATTATGTGGGGATAGTGTGCTGATTTATTTTAAATTTGTTGTGACGTACAATCAGAAGATTTATGTTAGTAGGGAGATTATTTTTTTAAACGTGCGTCACAAATCTCCAAAACAAAACATAACCGCTGTTCGATGATGTACTGGTTAATCGCTACGCGAAGTATGCTTGACGCTTGTTTTTCTGTAAAATGCGGTTACATGATTTAATTTAATTTTTGCATAATTAATTTAAAACACCCTGTTTATGAGAAAATTCTTACATTTTTTAAAAATCTTATACGAAAACTGCATTATCGGCATTTAATAAAATAGTCATTACAAAAATGTAATTAAAAATACTTCGGGCCACACTTTTAATAATTAATAATGCTTGCATATTACACACAATTATTTGCGGGTAGGTAATATGTTTTTATCTATACATAACAATCGGTCGGACACGCTTTGCAAACAGTAAAGTTTGCTACGCGTAATCAATGTAGAAGGTCATTGAGGTACGCGAGTATGTTGAAAAGTCCGTGTGCTAATCTACTGAATAAGCACAAGCTCGATACGATAGCTTATAAAGTTTTAAGTGTACACAAATTAGCTTCGTCAATGAAAATAATAAAATACATATGTGAAACTTTCAATAAAAATATACCAATACCCACAATGGGGGGCTTAAAGAGAATTGTTTTACACACACATATGCAATGTGCCCAAGAAAACAGCGATCACACGATAAATAATGCAAAATATGAGCCTCTATATTATTTAGGCGCATTTCGCTATCATTTGTAAACATGCAAGATGCCAATTAGTATCTTACGTAATAAGAAAAAAAAACATTATTAAAATTTAATAGAAATAGCAATGTCAAAAAATTAAAACTCGACCTACCTGAATTTCTGACGAGCACCGAGAAGATGATTATTAATTCATATTTGTTGAGGAAAATAAATTAGTTAATCCTGGCAGCATCACACCATATTGTACTCGATCGCGAACGATGTGTGGGAGGGAGGCAGGGTTTGCAGTGATATTGCACAATTTGTAACTTATCTATTCTGTTGTGGTACGAGCAACAAATATGCCAACGGCAGCTTAATTGTGGAGACATTTGAAGATCATGGTGCGGGGGAATCTGACTGTTGCTTGTGTTGTTGAATAGTAAAACAGTAAATAGTGGCAGCAGAAGCAAGAGGAGTCGAAACGACAGCCGTATTCATTTTCATCTTATGTGACACTCGGGTACGTTGATTTGATAACACTTTTTTTTCTCAATTTCAATAGAGCGACACACACCACGTACATACTCGTATCAGCATTTTGTCACTCGACACAAAGCAACGGAAACAAGTATTTTAGCGTATATTATTTAGACAAATACGTGGAGTGACTACTGTGGCGGATTTGAGTAGCCGGACTGCATTGTGTGTGTAAGCTTTAACTGGCAAAAGCCACTGTGGTGTCTTTTTTAGTGCAGAAATTCGACGCGGATTTTTCTCTTTTTGCTGCATTTGTGATTTTTTTATTTTGTTGTTGCATTCACGACTCGCTGACTTACTTTTTTTGGTTACTGTTGCGTTGTAATTGGGTTGGTTGGTGTTGCATTTTGCAGCATTACATATTTATTTGGAGCTGGAATCGGCCAAACAAAGGAAGAACTCTATTGTTACAATGGCCTTCAAGGTCACAGTTTTGGTTGTTGTGAAAAAACAAATAATGTTTTTTTTAAATTTGTTTGTAGTTTCAAAATTTTATTATGATCTGAACACGGCATGAATTGCTTAAGGTTACTTAACGTTTCTTCAAGCAACAATTTTTTATCTTGTAGATAGGTAAAGTCTTTTGCAACAATTAACGCTCAAATGATACAACGATCAGACGCAATCGCTTACTCACGCACACCTTAATTTTTACCACAAAGATATTGTATTTTTTTTATGTATTTTATAATTATTATGTTGTTTTAAATGTTACTTTTTTTATTTTTTATGAATGGTTTTATAACATTTTATTAATAAATGACGATCCAAGTATGATTAGTTGTGATGACGTCGACGTTTATGAACTTGATGACGTGCTACACGTGTGTTTTTGTTTTGTTTATGTTTTTTATCCTTATTGATTAAATTTAGTTTATTTTTGTTATGCTGGGAAGAAGATGGAAGGTGGCTACACTGATCACACTCTCTAACATATTTTGCTTAAATGTCTCTTTGAATTTAGTGTTCAATTTTATATTTTGTTTTTATATTGGACGAGGTTATCAATAATTAATTATAAATAAAATATATTTTAAAAATAAATTAAAGCGTTTTAAATATTGCAAACATAATAAACACAATAGTTGTCGAATCGAAACTCGCGAGTCGAGATTTTTTTTTTGTTTTTTAGACAGTTTCCGAGCTTTCCTCGATATTGATTATCACTTTAATAAAAACCATTGAATAAAAACAATGCAAAAATGACGACACAAACTTAACAGTACATAAGTAATAAATAAATTAAAAGATTGAAACAGAACGAACAGTAACAATCAGTTGTAAACAACAAAAAAATACTTAAAATGTTTGTAGCTAGATGACATGCTTTAAGATGTCTGCACAATGACTCTTCTTCCTTCACCCACATGCGGATACACTCCACCCGCTCAATAATTATTCTTTAAATTAAATATATATGTATATTACTAAAATAGTCTGATGAATGCGAGCCATGTCCTCCTTCCCGAAAATAAAAACGTGTTCCGGCGACAATGACGGCGGTCTCTCCATTGTAACAGCAAAACCGCGGTCGCGGCCACCCTTTAAAACTCGGCAAACTCCTTTGCACACTTCTCCGTGCTGGAGATTCGCAACGCCTCCTCCTCGTAGTCGTCGAAATTGCTTGTGTCGCCGGGGCCCTTGCATCGCGGTATAAACGGCGCCTCAATTTTCTTCTGGAACACCGCAATCCAGTCAGTGGACGCAAACCATTTGTGCCCCTTGATGTCATTAACGCCCGCCTTCAGATTGCCATAGCGCTTCGTCAAATCCACCTGCAACAAGTTGCGCAACAAATCCTTCAAGTCTGAGCCAAAGTGCGATGGGAAACGCACCTTGCCGGACACAATTTTCTCGTAGATCTGTATGGGTTGATCGGCGAAGAACGGCGGATAACCAGCCGCCATTTCGTACACCAACACACCCAATGCCCACCAGTCGACCGCCTTGTTGTAGCCTTTGCTGAGAATGATCTCGGGCGCCAAGTATTCCGGTGTGCCACACAGTGTCCATGTGCGACCCTTGACACGTTTTGCGAACCCAAAATCGGTCACCTTGAGGTAACCCTGCGAGTCGATCAGCAAATTCTCCGGCTTCAAATCGCGATAGATCAAGTCTAAGTAGTGGAGATACTCGAAGGCGAGCACTATTTGGGCCGCATAGAAGCGTGAGTGGGGCTCGGAGAAGCGACCCACTTTGCGCAAATGTGAGAACATTTCACCGCCGGGCACATACTCCAACACCATGTACAAATTTGAGTTATCCTTGAAATGATATTTGAGACTCACCAAGAAGGGAAACGAGATTGCCTGCAAAATGCGCTTCTCATTCAATGTGTGCTCCACCTGTTTCAGTTTGACCACTTTCTGTTTGTCCAAAATCTTCATGGCGTAGTAGTCTTTTGTTGGCTTGTGCTGGACAATCATGACGCGTCCGAAGGAACCCGTACCCAGCGTCTTGATGCGTTCAAAGTCATCCAGAGCGGCCGTATTTGTCGGATTTCGCTTCCATTTGTCTTCGAATTCCTCCTTGGCTTGCTCGAGAAATTCTTTGACGCTCTCGGCGGCGTCCACTTTTTTGTTGGCTGTGGCCGCGTTGTTCCCCATCTTGGCGACTTGCTCAACAACTTCCTCCGCTGATGGTTTTTTGGTCGGTAAATTTTCCTTTTCCGAGTCCAGCTTGTTACAATTTCTCTTTTTTTTCCACACACTCTTAATCTTTTCCACTTTTGAGCCTTCCACACAACTTTGCCGAATGGAAATTTACCAACCCCGCCACACGCACACTCACACACACCACACACACTCTTACACACACACTAGAGTGGTACTTTATCAAAACTTTATTAATTTTCGATCAACTTAATCGATTATGCACTTTGCTCGTATTCAATATTCTTTGCTGTATCTTATGACTTCGTTAATGATTATTGATCGATTTTAAATCGAATTAACTTTTGATTTGAAAACTGGAAAATTGGAGATGATTTATTCGATTATTGTTAGTTTCATGTGTGCATAAATATTACTTTAATTTGTTAAATGATGTGCGAAGCAAAGGTTATGAGTGCTGGTATGTGGTGTTAGTAATGCGAGTAATTAGTATTTGTCTGTCCTGCAGTCTGTCACAAGGTTTCACGACTGTTGTGATTGTGCACGGACGTTTGAAGAGCGAAAATTAAAACTGAATTGGCCCGGCTGGTAGAAAATCGATCAACACTTTTCCCTATATATTATATTTTGTGTTGTTGTTGTTGTTGTTGTTGTTGTGGTTATTGTTTTCTCACTTTGCCTTAATTCCCCCGAAAAAGATTTACTTCACTTTAAGATTTTTCTTTTTTTTTCTCTCTTATTCGAACAATTTTCACCTCCTTCAAGTGGACGTGCGTAAGAAAATCGATGGTTTAGCTATAAAAACCACATTGATTCGTGTGAAAAAATTCTCCCTCATTCTATTTTCTTGACGGTCGTGGAATTTTATCGACTTGTTGTGTATTTGGTGAAATTTTGGTCACTTCAATTTTCACACTTTTCTCTTCAGCCAAATCGCAATTTGGATTATGAATAATGGTCCGTAACACAGAGTTTTCACTGTGTGTATTTATATGTCGTTTTCAACGGTATATTAATATATGGCATCGATCAGCCAATCACTCTTAAAATAAAAATTAATTTTCTCACTTATTGTATGCCACAACACACTGCACTTTATTTGCACCCTTTTAAAACAGATTTAATAAAATAATAATAATAAGTTTTATTCCACTTTTTCTTCTTCCCCTGGACTGTCTTTTCAACGCGACCGAATTATTTGCAAAAGACGAACGAACTCTGCCAGAAGATAAAATGGCGACAGCAAATCCACTGTGCTGTGTAGAGTGTGTTGGTGAATTCTATAAAATTATATCGCATAACTTGCACGTACACATGCGCGTACTTAATTTTTTAAATCACCCGTCGGGGTGTCATTGTCAGTGTGACAGGTGCGAGATTTGCGGTTCATATTTTGCGTGGTCAGTGTCACCGTCGTTAAGTGGGATTTTATTAAAAAAAATTAATGATTGCGCAAACAATTAATTATATTATTCAACGCAGAAAAATGACTCCACAGACATTATTTTAACTTAAAAGAGACTTTGAATAATAATTTTTTAATAACAAAAACAATTAGCTTTTAAAGTAACAGATGATTTATTTCCTAATTCATAATTTTTATCGTGGAAGTACATATCAATAAACCAAAATGAATAATATTTCAATAATATTTATTAGAATAAATTAAAGTAACATTTTAATTTTAAATGGATTTTTAATTAAATCCACTCAAATTGATTATTTTCACTTAAATTAATTGAATCTAGTATCTAAAACTGTACTAGGAAGCGAACAAATATATATATTGTACTTGATTAAATTCAAATCGACACTCATCGACATATAGTACAAAATGTAATTGTGAAATTCTATTTTTAGTACACAATTTTATAACGGTCGGTTACTGAATCAATCACAGACGAACGTTCCTTTTTGATTTTTTTTTCCCCCTGTGAAATAATTACAATTTTTTTTCTTTATCCAGTTCCCTTGCTTTTGTACGAATCCCATTGCTTTTAAGCGTTCGCTGACTGTCGACTCATCCACTCCCAATGATTCTGACAACTCCCGAAGCGTTTGGCATTGGTCCACACCGAGCAATGTTGTCAAATCGTCTTCAAACTTTTTTGGTTGACTCGGCCGTCCCTGTCTGTAAGCTCAAAATGACCAATTTTAATGCAACCAAACCACATCCGACACGAAGGTTCAGATGGAGCCGTAAACTTCCACTAAGATTCGATGACCCTCAGCCGCACTTTTTTCATACTAAAGTAATGAAGAAGAACTCCTCGCCAAAAAACTTTATCTGGTACGAAAATCGACATGCTCGACGCAATATTTAGTATTGTTAAGTTTACGTTTTACCGTGCAAATGATAATAACTGTCAAAGACGGTTACTGACAATACTGGTATATTATGGTTCATATACTAGTGGCGGCCTCTTGTGTGAAACGCTCACTTTTAATTCAAGCACCAAAAGAATACAAAATGTTTTATGTGCAATGTGTATAAATGTTAACGTACATCCATACCTTTATGTATATGTATATGCACGTATATCAATTCAAACTTTATAGTTTGTACATACATATTATACTACAAATAACATAACTGCATAACAATGCACGTACATGCTCATACCTGCGAAATGAAACCATACACTTTTGAATTGATCACGTTATTATAACTGGTGTGTATTGATATCACATCGTCATAGGTCACAACTTATTAATAACCGACTAGCTAATTGAATTTTTACATAAATGATGAATGCACATTTGTGTGTGCGTCACGAAAAAGGCGCGTAGGTACCTTGAAGGATTTCGGTACACGTACATTATACTTCCCGCTTCATTTCAAAGCCATGTGCCCGCAGGCGAACAAATATCCTGTACAACATTATATGTGCCGCATTAGACAACGTTTTTTGTCCTTAATTTGACCTTGTTCCCGTTTTATATGTTTGTCCTGCCTGCCGAGTGCCGCATCATTTATGTATGGGTTGGTAAAAACGGGACTGCTTTTTTTTTGTAGTAATAAATCAATGGAAAATTACAAGCGCATCCCCTTTTTTGTTCTTTTTTAATTCAATGTACTAACTTAATACTATCGATAAGAACAATTAAAGGATATTTCGTTTTATTGAAGATTCATAATACGCGGGAAAATTTTTCTTTTCATTCAGAAATTATTTAAAAAAAAAACACGATAACTTTTTTGGGTTTTGAGAATGTTCCAGAACATTATAATATAGGAATACAGTTTAGGCATATTTTATAGCTTCCCACAAAATACATACATAAAAGTACACGTGTGGTTTAATGTGTTTGTGCAAAGATTTTATGTAATTATATTATGTACCGGTTGGTCGTGGTCTCCCTTGCTTTGATCACACTTTGATGCTTACAAATTTAATTTCTTGGAATACTCATTTTACTTAATTTATTGTAATTTGTAATTCATAATGTTTTCTGTACAAACAATTTCAAAAAAAATGTATACTAGTATTGAACAACATCTCCTAAACCGTAACAGCATAACAGTACAAATATTGAATGTATGCTTGTGTATAATTTACAAATGTACATTAAGGTGTGAGCAATAAAATAAACACCTTAATATAGAAAAGTGTTATAGGTAGGTATGTTCTCAGCGTTATGTAAATATATAATGTAGTTCGATAGTATACAGGAATATGACATTGAGATTTTAGACACAGATAACGTGACAATGTCCTTTTGAGTGGATTGAGTCACATCCATAATATGCGACGGCCCACTACACACGCGAATCAACTTTTTTAACTTCAATGGCTATGTATATTAATTGTAATGATTCTGGATGGCGTGAATGCTTAAATTTTTTACTTCAGTTACTAATTAATAATTAGTCATTACTACCAGGGTAGGATTTTGGATTTTTTTCAGCTTTTCTTTAAGGTCCCTCTAGAATCTAGATGGAATTTTGGCCAAAAACATTTTTTTTAAAAGATTTTTTCAAGAGCAAAAAGCATAAAAGCGAATTAGCTTGAACACATTACATTTTCGAAACATTAGGCAAATAAAGAGGCGCACAAATATTTTGTTTTCAATATAATTTGTGAATCGTCGCGTCGTGTCCGTACTGGCACCAGTGACGTAGATGCACAGGAATACAAAATTTTAAACCTCGGAATGCGTTTACTATTGTATATCTTTTGGTAAAAAATCAACAACTTTGCAACACATTTCAAGGTCATATCGATTTTTCTTTCAAGGTTAATAAAGATGAAAATGGAGCAGTTATTTATTTTGTGTTTTGGAAACGGCTTCAATTTCATAATTTTTTGAAATTTTTTTTTTTTTAAATTTAATATGCTTTTTGACTGTCCGTTCATTATTAAATATTACTGACACAAATCACAACAATGTAATCTGTTCTATTTTAATAAATTTATCAATAAAGTTTAATAGTGCATGACGTGTGTAATAATTTAATTTCTATGGTATTTGACAAAAAGCCAGGTGCATTGAGTTTATCTGCAAAGTCTGATACGAGCTGAGCCTACCGCGAGTTAAAAATTTACTGCGGTACATTACAGCTAGGTTTACAAAGGTTTAGAAAGCACCAACATGTGCCATTGGACCTCTCTTTCTATCATACGTGTTTTTACGTACTTTCTCTTTTGTTTTCGCCTCGATTTTTTTTCTGATTCTATACCGTGTTTTAACTGTTAAATCTAAATCGTCTAAAAAAGGCCATGTAAAAACAGGTTTAGTTGTACACTATTTCGAAATGCATACCTAAATAGTAATTTTCATATTTTAAAAAAATATTGCAAAAAAACGGTAATGACTAATGAGTATTTAAAATGGTATGTTCCATGAGCATAATTTAAATAATCTCAACACAACTTTTTTTTCTTCACTGAATTTTATACAAAAGCGATTCTGTCACAAACCGTAATACGTATTACGTACACACAAGACACATCTGCTTTTCCAATTCCCGCAACCAAAAGGCAATATCCAAATAACCGTACTCCTATGAAGAAAATTCATTTATTTCTTCAAAGGCTTTGTAAAATGTAACAATTGTTTATGGTTGTGCGAATCTTTACCTCCAAGATGAATTTGCAAAAACCTTAGGAGTGGGTAGTGTTTAGTGACTACCCTTCGTTGCGTAATGCAATAAATCATGATCCTTTAAATTTAAATAAGTGAAAAGAGTGTTTAGAAGATTTTTGCATCACATTCAACACAATACGAGTACACAATATGAGTGTACATTCATTTCACAATTTTGCAGCTTGCAATGATCACAAAATGAGGGTAAGTTTTATTTAGAATGTCACGTCAAAAAACTTTCTAGAATCCGGGTTGTTCATGGCCCATGTAAAAGTATATTTAATTAGGCACGCAAATTTAAAAATTGGACAATGCAGGGAGGGCGTGATAGTACTTTTTAGTCGATGTTGGCCAATATGGAGATGTTTTCACTATAATGTAAATTAAATATGTTATAGAAAAATAAGAATTTACACAAAAAATGTATTTACACCAAGAGACAAAACCATTCCCTTATAGGACGTAGCTACTTTGTTTAAAAAATTAAAATATATAAACCAAAGGCTATAATAGTCTTAAGTAACCTTAATAATTTACCATTTTCGAGTTATAACAGTTGATACAGTAGAATCTCACAAAATTGAACCACTTTGTTTCTCGGGTTGCATTAATTTCTGAACATTTCTTTCTCAAAAAATGATTAATTAATAATACAACTAGTTAAGCAAGCTTTACATAATATCAGCTTTACAACATAAAACAATTTTTATTTATTAAAATTTAATTAATTTAACACATTAAATTTAAATAAAATTGTTTTAAATTTTTTTTTTAATTATATGTATTAAATTTTTTTTTTAAAACTATAATATTTTTTTTTTACCATAAAATCAGTAATATTTCCATTTTTTTTTGAAATTTATTTGAATTGAATACAAGGATATATCGTGATTCCTTGTTTTATTTTTACTTCAATAAGCAAAAAATATTAATTTGAAGTGAAATAAAGACTTCCAGGCAAGTTCTATAGGTTCGAATTTGTGAGAGTTCGAATTAAAGAGATTCTATTGTAGTAAGAAAGCTAACTGCTAAAGAACTTAAAATATCAGACTGCACACTTTTATTTATCACAGAATTTTGCAATCATTACATTTAATAATTTTTGGATGTTATAACAAGATTAAAAAACTCATACTGGCATACTGCTAAAGTTCAAAGTGTAATCTATAGAATGTTCCTACTACCTAGTAACAGAGAGATGGTATACGAGTTTTATTATGTTAGACATTCACGAAGGAATTGTGTAAAGCGTTTATATAAAATGTCCTGTGAAGAAAAAGATTTAGATAATTCAAAAATTAAAAAAGTGCTCGTGTACCTTATCCACTTATGCCTACAGCATAATATCTACATAATATGTACCTATACGTCCTACATGTTGATTAAAAAATGCTTCACTCTAAACGCAGCACTGGAAATAATTTTTTCCCACAACGCAGCAATTCATAAAATGCTGAAACCAAAGTACATCGTACACTATTGTGTTAACTTATGAGAAGGCATTTAGGTTTGTATCAGTATATTCAAACAATATAATATCTATGTTGTAAAAAAGTATTTACAATAAATAATTAATTATATACACAACATACTTGTGTATTAAATAACGAATCAAAGAAGAGTAATACGTGAGCAACTAACACAAAAGCATGTTATGTTATAAATTATAATTTACATTATAATTATGTTTATTTATATATTTATTTTCGTGCAGTCGGTCGTCGGAGTGGTAAATGGTAATACACACATAGCCATTAAAAAATATTCAAGTTGCCGCGTCCCTCGCGTAGTCATATTCCTCCCAAGTCGATCCCTATGTATTTCACGTACACCACAAATATACGCTGCGAGTACATAAGAGCTTTATGTTCAGTAATACGGGCCACATAAATTGAAATATATGTACTCGTTCATGTATAGCCGGTTATAAAAAGCTCGTTCATGTTGCTGTACATACATTTATTCTACAACACCCTTCGGCCCCCACGCCCCGCCGCACCACGACGCAACGCGACGCGCTCGCGTTCGCGCTGGTCGATCATATTATTGTGGACCATGGGTTATTCCAGGGATATTATGGTCAAATAACAGTTCAGTCGATTACTAAAATTTTAATTTTAATTGTCCAATTCCGACAGTGTCGAATTCCCTTTAACCTGTGACAAAAATAACCATCCTCAGTTAAATTTCTACACATCGTTTGGAATTAATAGAATGGTTTGACGTAAACCTGTAATCAATTAAAATGATCCGGAATAGGGATAAATACAAATAATCAGATTTTGTGAAATTATGGATGTCACGTAAATACTAGGAATTGGAAGTTGGGACTAGATGTGAGCTTTTAACTTTTAAATCAAAATTTCTAAACTTATAATATGAAGTGTGAAGAATAGGCTTGACTGAGATTTAAATTACCACATTAAAATCGTTCAAAAACCCCTCGAACAGAATCAACATAACATAACGGAACGCAGCGCAGCAAGCAATAAAATGTGTGGAAATGCTTTAAAACAAAAGCAATAGAAAACGCAAACGCAGTCTTTACGCTGAACTGAAAACAATTGAACAACTTTTAACTTTTGTTCAATTATGTTATGTTGATTCTGCTTGAGGCATAATTCATTTATAAAAATTATTTAACTTATGAAGTAAAAATGATTAAAGATTATGCAAACTAATGTATTATAGATGCAATCTTCCTTGCTAAAAACCTTTATTGCATTTAAAATCTAATATGACGTAATAAATATTAAAAAGTCCTGTTATTTAATATTGTTAAAACCAAAAACATACCGCCGGAGACACGACTTAACTAAATTTGAACTTATTTTAAGCTTGAAGCATACTAATTAATAATTATGTTTCGAAAATTTTAGTTTTATTTAATTTCAGAGCGGCTTTTTGATAAAACTTTATTTAATAACGGTTTTTACATTTAATTTTATCGTAAACAAGTACGTAGTTTACAAAGAATAAAGGAGCATTTTAATTTTGTCGTTTAAAAGGCATTTTGTCATTGTCATTATTTTAAATTTTGATTTCAAAACGTTGATTGTTCTGCGTTATGTCTACGTCATGTCTGCCTGCCTAGTTGTATGTTTCTGGTTTACCATAATATTTAAAGTAGCACTTCTCGTAAACAAAACACATAAACTAAACGCGTCGTTATTGCAGTTTTATAATTCCTTTTTATTTAATATCGTAAAATTATTACATTTGTTGAAAACATAAAAATGTGTTTATGTTAATTTTTTTCATTTATTGTAAACTCTGTAAAAATATGTTACATATTATTAAAAGGTTTGTATGTGTGTATGTATGTGAATAAAATTGGCGCTGGATAGTTTTGTTCAACATTTGAGTTTACAAGGTTTTTTTATTCATATTATTTTTAAATTTTTTTTCTTACAAATTCCTTAAAATTCATTTCGTATCAGAATCACCGAATTACATTCAATTTTGGCATAGAAATTTGATTTATAATGACGTTATTTCTGTCGATATTACATTCATACAACTAATATGGTTTCCCCGTTGATGGGGCCGCTTAAAACGTTATGGTATTTTCTCACTTGTTCGATATGAATATGGCAGTATTTTGTAGTATACATATTTATACGGTTTTTTATTCCATTTAGTTTATTATGTGATATTAGAGTGTGAAATAAAATTGCGTTTTATTTATGTATTTATGGTGACGATCGTTGCAATCATTGCACATTTAATTGCACACAATGTAAAATGCACATTTTTTCTATTACATGTTGCAGTGCATTGCAAAGTTTCTCATATTAAATTTTAAACATTTCAACCAGGAAAAATAAATGATTATAATATTGTAATTACGTACCAAAACGGCTAAGATGTAATATAATTATAACTTTTAATTGTTTTCTTTTAATAATTTATCTTACACACGATACACGAATTTATTTGTTTATTATTTTTTAAGTAATAACCTACTCTAGATAATTTATTATGCTTTCGTAACATTTTTAATTATAATTATTTAGGTTTTCAATTTTAATGTGGAAGATGACTAAATGCCAAAAATATGATTAAAATCTTTTTAAGTTATTTTGTACCTATTGTATTGATTGCGTGTAAAATTTACAAGAAATGTGAATTTTCAATGAAAAACTCAAAAAATAATAATAAGAGACAATCAACTACTTTTTTTCGTGTTGTAAATTGTTTTCCAAAAACCTGGAATATGAAAAAAAATGTTTCCGTTTTATCATTATGGCGTCCCAGAATCTTTGAAATATCAGCGCAAAGATAAGGATTTATTAATTTCATTTTGATTATGGAAAATTAGAAATGGACAAGCACTTTTTTGTCACACGTCTCTCATACGGTTTGTGGCTTGCGCCCAATGACAAATAATGATTGATAACGGTGGGTTGAAATAAAAATCAATCGATAATGACACAGAGGTAAGTGACAGATAAAAGCCGAAACATAAATATTAACATTCCTTTCATAAAAAAATGAAATGTTTACCGTTTTAATTGAACAATTCTGCTGGAATCAGACGTAAATACATTTTCCAAAAAGTGAATAGTTTTAACTGTTGTAAAAATAAAAATTTATTTAAATAACCCGAGTCCCTTTTAAGTATTTAAGTAGTTTGTGGTTAATAAACTTTAATGAAACGACGACTCGCGTAAATCATAAATATTTTATGGGGGATGAGTGTACACAAATGCGTGTTCTTATCAAGGCTATTGTTATAATTTATTATGAGTGTGATGACTGAAAGAGAAGGATATATAAATAAATGATAAAAAATAAGTATACGCATGCGAAAAAAAAGGAAAAACAAATATAAAGTCGATTTTCTGTCAAATTGTGTTTCTTATTCATACAAAAAATTAATTTCACATGTTCCAATAATTCTAAATTAAAATTATTGTTAATACAAAAATGTTTTAATAATAGTAAAGTAGAATGGGGCGATTTGGAAAGCTATTTTTCAATCACAAAGGAATTGCCAGCTTTCGCCCCAGGAAAATGTTGGGTTGGAAACTTTTAAGTTTATTCTTCTTATTTTATTAACATCTTAAATGAAGAAAAAAAAGTTGTCAATTTTCTTGCACCAAGCGTCAAATATTGAAAAAAAAAACAATGAATTAATGAATGATGGATTTAGGAAAAAAAACAAAAAACCCATAAAAGACGAATTTTTGCCGAAAAGAAATAAGTACCACGAGGAGTACTGTGTGTTTGAAAATCAAATTGATTAGGGTGAATTTTTTGCTTCTGTTTTTTTACTTTTTTCTTATTATTCTTGAATCTTGCTCCATTTATTTAAGATGTGTGTGTTTTGTTTTTTTATTGTGTGTTTGTTTTAATGTTAAGATTATTTTTAGGAAGAAGTTAACTGCATCTTAGGCAGCAACCTCCTCAGCGCCGTTTGTTGCCTCAACCTCCTTAGCCGAATCGTCCAGTTTAGCCTTCTTTTCTGGTGTGGCAACTGTCTTTTCTTCGGCTGGTGTCTCAGATGCTTTTCGCTTAACTGCTTCGGCTTCTATAAAATTCAAACAAAAAAAAAACAAAACGAAACCGTAAGAAAAATTGTTATGGAATGTGTGAAGGAGTGGAAATAAAAAAATGCCATCGAAAACACAAGAAAAACTATTAACAATAGGATGATGCAAATAAAATCTTACCCTTAGCATCACCATTGGTGACCTCCTTCTCAGCCTCCTTATCGTCCTTCACTTCCTCCTCATCCTCATCCTCCTTCTCGCCTTCTTTGTCGTCTGAGCTGCCATTCTCAGAAGCTGGCTCTTCGGAAGAACCATTTTCTTTGGTGGCCTCCACCTTCTCAGCCTCCTCAATCACTTTTGGTGCATCGACCTCCTCGACCTCCTTCTCTACAACTGGTGCAGCGTCTCTGAGAAAACACGAAACAAATGTTTTATGTTAAAAAAATGTTGTTTTTTTTATAACTACATATAGATAATTCCTAAAATCCCAATTTCCTACAATTGTAAAAACAAAAAAAGCAACAAATTATTCATTACTCTTCAAAATAGAATTTCACTAAATTAAAGAACACCACGAACTTCTTCAACCGGAAGATGAAAGCAGACGCGTAATTCACACAAGGTACCACAAGTAAAATGTGGAAACTCATCCATTAAACAAAAACCCACAACGAACTCGCGATACAAAAAAAAGTGCCTTTTTAAAATTCGAAAAACAAATTTTATACATAAGGTCATTCACCGGAGCAGTTGCTGGAGCGTCTTCATCCACACGTAAAGAAAATAAATTACGCTTTGCAAAGAAACACAGACCGCGACGCATATAATTTCATGTGTGTGCATGAGTACGACACAAGTGCGTTTCGAAAAAAATTTGTGTGCAAAAATATTTAAAAAAAAGAAACGTCAAACATCAAAATAGGTTGGTTTGCACTCAAATCAATATTCCGGTTGTATCCTGTTTTGTTTGTGGGTGCTAACATCTGAATAAATTGATTGCCGGATCCTCTTTTTAATAAATGATGAATGTCTGACAAATTTCGAAAAGTATTTTAGTGATATTGTCGACAGAAATTGATAATGTAATAATTGTTTAAATAGCATTATTTCGATATTAATCAATTTGGTCAATTTCGTCTTAGGGAAAACTATGCATGGCATGACAACTGTGTAATTGCATTTACTCGGCAGATTAATTTAATGATCATAGAGACAATTTCCGAGTCTCGAATAAATCTAAAAATAACTGCTTTCATATTATATTTGTATAGTTTTAATTGCACCTACACTGGATCATAATACAACAAGAGAAAGAGCATCTTGAAAGCGTATTGAATTTGTTGTATTTTTTTTGATAACTAACGTTATCTATACTGTGGTTTGGAATAAAACGTTATTACCACAGAACATACGATATTACAATGCTGTGTTTGCAATTTATCATATCCCCCCTTTGATATAACCTACTATTTTGTTGCGCTTTGCAAATTACAATATTCGATATGCAAATAAAACAGAACGTCACAGGATTAATGATGAAGCAATAACAACTTAAATGTATGTGTTAATACACACACATTGTATTGTATTGTTCGTAAAAAGTCCATACAGAAATTTCCACTCGATATAATGATACGGTACTCTTCTTTACGGTTAAGCAGTTTGTGATAATTGTTGATATAAATGGTTAATACCATAGGTGAGGGAATTACAAATTAAATTATCACTTTGATAAATTTAAACAATTAGGACCATTTCGATAACGGAACAAAATAATAAAAAGTTGTTTAAAATAGAGCACCTCCCCCAATCCTTCAGGATCTCAGAGTATATTCAGGATAACACAACATGAAATTAGTTGAGCGCCAAAAAGCAAAGGGCATGCGCTGTAAAAACCAATTTGGATAAAAATGAAAAGAAAGCAATACTGTCTTAAAAGCAGAACGGCTGCATGATATGTGTTGTGGATGGATTTATTTTGTGTAGAAAATAAAGCGAAAGCAACAGCCGTAGCACTTAAAGAAGCAATGCACCTGGGCGACATTCATGTAAGCCAGGACGGCTCAAAAGAAAATATGCACGTGCCCTTCAAAAAAAAAAAGAAGTATCTTTACAAATCGATTTCAAAGAAATTGAGGCAATAATACGTGTCGTTGAGCAGATGGTGTACGACAAACACATGCCGTTGCATTAAGTTTTGTGTGTTATCTTCGCTTTTATAAAAGGTGGTGGTTACGATTCAGGACTCAGGTAGTTTTCAACAAATTTGGCGCCAATTTCAGTTGTAGTTTAACGTTTTTTACTTTGTGGTTACATATGTCAAATAAATGCAATTTGGAGTCTCCTTAATTTGTAATATACATTCGTGAATAAAACGCAAACAAGTTTGTCCATTTCAAGGACAATTCATTGTTTATTGCGGATGCATTAACTGGCACATCTTAACGCCTCGTGAAAGTCTCGAGTGTATTCAGTTAGAGGTTAGCAGTGGGTGTTGTGAAAGCTGAACACAAGACATCTATTTATAATATTCCAACATCTGTTTCAAAATGCTCCTAGTAATGAAATGAGAATTTATGCCTCATAAGAATTGGATTTTAAATCAAAAACTGAAAATTTAACGGGATTTATTTAGAAACCTACCATGAAATATTACAATAACTTAAACTTAATCTTCGATGCATAATCTTTACACTTTAATTCATATTATGAGGTCATTTCGTTACTAATTCCATGTCACACCATCGATGTGCACTTAATTTGGTCTGAAAGAACTTGGGGGGAAAAGTATTTGCGCGCAAATGCCAAAACACCACACCACTCACCACCACAAAATAGCGTAACCGGTTGGCTAAAAAAGCCAAGCAAGCAGTTGCGCGTCTTTTTTCAAACAAAGATAATGATAATATAGTATGTATACTGTATAAATCTTCTAGCTTTAACCGTACACATACATATTGTATTGTAAGCCACTGCTTGTGCGGGTTCTTTAAACCTATTCCGGTTGAGTGCCGATTGCCCGGTGTTTAACAACCTCGCAGTGTCGCGATACCAGACCAAAACCCTCATAAATTGATAGTGGAAAGCTCAAAAAAAAAGCAATGATTATTATTATCGTATTGTTGCTAGCAACAAGCAGAATTAATTTTACATTAATAAATATAAATAATATTTACTAATTTTGTATGCACAATAATAATTATCAAAAAGCACTGAAGAATACGATTTTATTTAGAGGTAATCAGCATAAAAAATCATTTTAAAAAGCCGCTAACATAAATTCAAACAAAATACATATTGTGATGGTGAAAATTGTATACAAAAGCTTACAAGTAAGAGAAAACAAACCGCGTTGTTTCGCAATTAGATTACATAGTTATATTTTTTCGCAAGTGTTAGTTAAATAAGAAAAAAGAAAAATCCAGTATATAAGAAACGTTATAAAGGGAAATCAGTGAAACTGATGACTAAAAACAAAAGTTGTGTTGAAATAAATAATGTCTGAAAGGGTTTTCTGTCTCGTTTTTTAATAAATGTAACAGACACTAGAGAAAGCAAGAGAACGATAAAAACCTAGAGCACGCGCGTTAAATTTTAAAATTCAAATGGCGGTTATATTTCTCCCAACCACACATGCGCTTTAAATTATATACATGAACCGGTGACGATGTGTAACGTATACATAAAAGCGTAGTTGTGTGTGTAATACAAAAAATTGGATGAGAAAAAGGTATGAAGGCACAGCGCCAAAGGCGTGCAAAACGGCTTTTCCCGGCAACAAATTTTATGTTGAGAAGCATTTTCTTTTAGGTTTCTAATAACAAATTTTATTTTTTCTTTATTGTAATATAACATTGTTTGATATTTTATTAACAAAAAAAAAAAAATTTTAATAAAAGCACTCATTGTAGGTTTGTAGTAATGTATAAAAAAAAAAAATGTGTAGGAGTTTCAATTGTTTTCCCCAACACAAAACATAACGGGTATAACAAAAGAAATGTTGTGCAATTTCAACAATAATGATTCATGATCTATTGTTTTGGTTTAAACTGCATAACTACATGTCTACTTGAATGCAGTTACAACAAAATTTGCAATGTGCTTTTTCAAATGACCGTTACTCATTCAAAAATTTTGCCCAAAATTGCGACGCAATAAATTGATAAAAAACACGGATTATGTGTGTGTGTGTGTTGTGGATAAACAAACAGGCCAAAGGAAAAAAAACAAGCTGTGCTGCACATTTAGCGCAAATTAACATTTTGAGGGTACACAGAGACCGGAGAGTCAAGAAAAATTAAGTCCAGAAAGTAAATGTGGCACATATAGCGAAAAATAGTCGGGTGACGCCATTTTGGCAGCGATCGTTTTTCGGTTGAAAATTTCCCTCCAATACGCGCGCTCTCGAAGCAAACCTCCGCTGCTGCACACCTCTACTACCGTTTCTTGTTCCTTTTGCACGAAACACCGACATCATCACCCCGCAGCACCCGCGTACCATCACCATGTTCTAGAAATCTAAAGGCTTCACAGCAAATTTTATGTGCATTTGTATATATGGCGCGCGTCTTCTTCTTTTTGTGCTTCATACGCTTTTCTTCACCCCGGCTACACTCCGGGTTTTCCCCTTACACCCATAAGCAATCTGCATCAGGTATAATTTCCTACAAAAGGCCAAAATGCCTTCATCTTAAACGTGTGTGCGTGCGTTTGCGCTATGCGCCATACAACTTTTAATTTTTTTTTTGCCGAATGAACGATATATGTACAATGTACATTCATATATGCAATATGTGCTTCTTTTACACATTTCACAATGCTGCTCTTGTTTGTATATATAAAAACGTGTGCGGCGTCGCACAATATTATATGCCGCTTGTGTTAAAATTTATATCAAAGGAAAATTCCACACAAAAAAGTCACGCACACTTCCAACTCATACAGAGAGCTATGGGATCGATTCTGTGAAAGCATTTAAATGTATGCGTGATTGGCGCGTACAATTTAACAAGCACATAAAATCAATACAAGTACGATGGAAAAAAGGAAATTGTGTGAAAATGTTGATAGAAAATTACTTGAATGGGCAGGAAAATGCATTTGAAACCACTTTGCAATGGCATTTTTCATGTTTTTTCCGTTTACATACATTTGCCACACAAACACACACACACACACCACTTGTACGCCATTTTTAAGTTATTACCGCCAAAATATTCACGCGGTTCACTTGCAAATGTATTCCCCGCGTACATACTAAGCTCAATACAAGCACGCATTGGAACAAAACGCTTATGGAAATTGTGTGCTGCAATACAACTGTACATTTGAAAATTTGTACCAACAAATTCACAAAAGCGGCACGCACGTACACCATAAAATATATTAAATCTAGATTCTAGAATGTTCACATATACACACACACACAAACACACTCAATCACACAACCACCGCGTCGCCATAATATGCATGAATACAAATTCAACACAAGCTTATGCGAGTGGCGTTCTTTTTTTTCTTCTTTAATATTTTATTATATCGCAAAAGGCGAACTCAACTCAACTTTTGAAATGTAACGACTTTTTTAGTTATATTTTAAAACGAAATAATTATTTTACTCACTGTTTCTCAATGCTAACATCGGCCATTGTGTCTGTTTTTTTTTTGTTAATTGAAGCACGAACAACAATAAATAAATTAAGTAAAGTAGGTTGAGAGCGTATTAATATAATATGCACACAAGGAATAAGTCACACAGTCGATGATTTTCGATATTTCCAAAAAATTAATTAGGGAATTTCTGCACCGCAAACGAAAGTACGTGTTAACACCAGCGAGGTTAGACGTTGAATGAGGCAGATTCACTGAATTTTTCCTGTACGATCATGTTTTTCGATTTCTCGTTGTGCACACTTCGCTTCACCACACCGTGTACTAAATCTCGCAATTGCCATCTTCTTTGTGCACACGTTCTCGCTATTGACGTGTAACAGAGAACGCGTAAGAACGCTACGCAATATTTGCATTGAAGCACATCGCACGGCGACTCGGTGAGCGGCCATTTCTTGTACACGGGCTAAAGGTAGACAAAACATGCACACACCGGTTGAACGCGAATGGGACGACACGATGATATCATAGTGGCTGTACTAAAAAAAAGTGTGCACACTAATTTTGGACGCACGCTTTGCCGCGTAAACAACCACGTGTAGGAGTGAGATGGGGCGAATGAATTTCTCGATAATTTATTTGGAGAACTTTCAAGGACACATTTCCTATTTTAACAAAAATCAATAAATTTTAATTTTAATTAAATGTATTATATTGTGCTGTTTTTGCATTATACTAATTACGCATACGTTGTTTAAATATTTATTCTTCTTATTGAAACGCGTTTCCTGACACCTTTTTGGTGTGATTCATTGTGATTGGCGTACGTGTACCCCTAATCCCCGCGCATTTTCCTCTCTCTACGATTTTTGGCACTTTGCCGCCATATTTTGGCATTTAATAATTAATAATTTATTTATTAATACATATTTTAGCTTATAAATTCCTATAACGATATTACTCAATGAACTTTTATGAATTTGTAAAATCGTATTTCAGTTGAAAGGTAAATGTGAACTTTTAATTACAATACAACCACAATATAGGTAGAAAGATTGTCATTTTATGTTCATAATTTAATGTTTAGAATATGGGAAATTCGTGTATTGTTGAGATACATTGTAAAGGCATACATTTATATTAATCCCATTAATTAAATTTAAAAACTACGGTATAAAATTTAAATAATTATAAATCGAAATTAATTTTGGTACTAAAAAATGTCGAAAGTACAATTCGAATGAATCAGAAAAATTAAAATATGGCGTATTGAGTGGGATTCTAATATTGAGTTGCTAATTTGTAATTGAAAGTAGAGAATGTTTCGATAAAATATAAGGTTTTTCGGAATTTCTTAATTAAAATATTACAAATAAATATAAAAAGGTAATAAAAATACCTGTTTAATAATAATAAAATTGTAACCCAAAAATTATTATATTTATTAAAAAAAAAAAAATACATGGCAGGGAAAACGAGGTGTGCATTTTATACGACTGTTGCTTAACTACAAATTAATAATGCTTTTCGGAGATATGGAAAATGTGTCCTGTTTCTGAGTTTTGACCAAAATTGGCACTTTTATTGAGATGCATGTAGAACACCATAGTACCATAAAACACACAGTTTTTGAATTACATATTTTCATTATAAAAAATGGCCTTGAGTTTTAAAATTTTGACTTTGAAATGTTTAACAAGTTTTCTTATCCTATTTAATCCTACAATAATGTGGAGAAAAAAAAATCAAACATTTGACCTTGAAGCATCTGACCTTGAAAAACTATAATCATATTCTTATTTTTTTCTTTAATATTTTACAATACAATTTCACACAAATCGATCCAATAGTTTCTGAAATAGCATTTATACGGCCACCATAGTACGGCGTACGGAGTACTGACAAACATTTCCACATTTTTTCTAGCCAACTTTTTTGGACTCAGGGGGCGTCAAAACTAGTTTCTGCATCATCAACTTTTTTTCCCAACAAAAATCGGAATGCAAAAATCTATATAATATGCTCTTAGGGTTGTATATAAATTAAAAAATATATAAAATTCTCCAAATAATACACACTTTTGCCATTACAACCATTTTGAATTGATCGGTCATGTTAAACCTTTAGAAAAACTTTTTTTAAATGCATCAAGAATTCGGGTGAATCACATTTTAATCATTGCACACCATTTCCAACATAAATATAGAGTAACAATAGAAAGAGACAACTATACATTCGGTGCATACGAGGCGCGTTTGACATCTAAATAGATTTTTTTCCCTGAAAGTGTTTGCAGACAATTCTGCTATGCACCGTTGTCCGTTTGGCCTTTCGAAGATCTCTAATTAGTCAGTATTGTTGGATATTAAAAATTATAAAATAATTTATTAAGTATTTAATTTCAAGATTTAAAAAAAAGCCATGAGCTCTTCACAGAAACTTGAGCAGAGGGCCATCATCAAGTTTCTAACCCAAGAAGAGGAGCGCCCGACAGAAATTTTCAAACGTTTAGAGTCAGCATACGGAGCTAATGCAATACCAAAAAAGTCAGTTTTCCAATGGGCTAAAGCATTCCGGAATGGTCGTCAAAATTTGGAGGATGTCATTAGCGGCCGCCCCCTTTCCCAATCAACTGGCGAATACATTCCAGCAGTAGAAAAACTAATCGTTGCTGATAATCGCATGACATTGACGCACATCAGTAATGTGGTGGGCATTAATCGAGCGCATGTAGCCCGCATTTTAAACGAAAATTTAAAGATGACCAAGACAGCTGGACGATGGACGGCCAAAATGATTGACTTGTACACTCGAAACATGCGTGTTGAGTTCTGCAAAATGATACTGTCACCGGCTGGGTCGAAGCAGCAAAACATTATCTTTGGGGGTGAGGTTTGGTTTTATGACTTTGAGCTCCGGCCACAACAACGAAGCAATACCACTGAAAGCTCTTCGGCAACTGCTCCGACAAGCAATGCTGCATTAACGGATGATGAGGAATGTGAAGTAGAACCGCAACCAAAAAAGTCAAAGGATTTAAAAAATGTTGAAAAAGTTTTAGCTCACATCTATTGGGATGCTAAAGGAATTTTGTTGTTAACATTTAAACCTCAGGATGTGGAATTCAACTCCAAATATCAAACACAGGTGTTGGAAGAGCTTGGGGATGCTTTGCAGAAAAAGAGAGATGCGATTAAGTCTCGAATTTTAATACACGAGCTTACGCCAATTAATAATTCTTTGGAGGTGAGAAATGCTATTAGAGGGCAAGATGAATTTCAGGACATTTTCCTTCCAACTTTCAGTCCGGATTTGTCGATCCATGACATATGGCTAATTGATCAAATGAAAGTGAAGCTACGTGGTAGGAAATATGAAAGTGCAATTGATATCACTGAGGTTGTTGCGACATTTCTCGGACTTCAAAATGAAGAAAACTATTTTACAGCCGGTATCAATTTATTTTATTCCCATTGTGAAAAATGTTTGCAAGTTGACGGCAATTTTATTGCAATTCCATCAAATTTAAATTAAGTTTTAAATATAAATAATAGAAAATATACGTTTGGCGATTTAATTTTTGTTGTCAATTCTTAATTTAGAAAACGAATTTAAAATTTGTGGGATTTTTTCATTTCGACAGGGAAATTTCCTATCTTTTATATATGACATTTCGTAATAATTCTTTTTGTATTAAGCCGAAAGACTGTTTTAATTTAATAACAGCATTTTAATTAGCCATATAGTTTTAATAATACCATTAATTATTTTGTAAATCCTCTAATTATGAATATTCAATACCAATGTGAAGATTTCTCATTATTTCAGGTAAATTCGAGTGGCATGTTAGTTACATAACCTCAATGTATGTGTGTTTTTCAAAGAAGATGATATCAATTCCAGGAATCCCTCAAGAAAATGCGTGTCATGGATGACACAATAATATATGCGTTAAATTCTTCACTGCCAACGGAATCATTCCGAAGCGAGGAAGCTGACAAATCCAAGACATGCGAGGAAATGTTTATGCAATTGCAAAAAGCGCACAATCAAAGAGATGAGGCGATTAAGAAATGCATTTTAGTCACCGCAGAGTCGGTCAAAACATTAAAGGATTCTAGGGATAATCAAAAAGGCGATTTGGCATTAGATAAGAAATTTAAATCGGAGCAAAAAAAGGTTTGTCGCAATTAATTATTATTAATTGAGTGGATTTTAAAAATTCGTCTATATTTAAATAATTTTATTATTTTTCATTTATAGCTTCGAGTTCTTCAATCAGAAATGAATGTGGAGGATATTATTAAGGAGCGTACATTTAAAGTATTCAATGAAAAGTGTAGGTTTTTCTTTAACATTGGGGCTCATTAAAAGTATGCGGAAAATTAGTTTGTGAACTGAATTGTTTTTCGCATTTAATCATTGAGAATATAATGTATGACTGTAGTCGATAGTTATTTGCATTTTGTACAAACTTTTAGAATAAAATTATTTGTTTTCTGATTTTATTAATAACTATATTATAGTTTATTAAAATGGCAATAAATTTTTCTGAAAATGAAAAATATAAATGGTACAAAATATACAAATACAGTTGATTAATGTTTATTTTTATTTTTAAAAGGCCTTTTTTGTATTTTAAATTGTTTTTACTATTAAAATAGGGAGTATCCTTCCTCAATTAATTAGTTATAAAATGTTAAAGCTGTAGCGTGGAACATCCTTAGATCCTGCTCATAAATCGGACTTGCTTCGGGTTTTTATCCTGGCAATTATTACAACTTTCTTTCGATAGCTCCTGTGAAATGATTTCTGAAATATAGTCGAAGTCGTGGCAGCCTCACATTGGTTGACAAAATTGGTCTTGAATTAATTTATATATTTAAAATTTACAGACCAGCTTCCCTTTAAGTTACACTTGGGTTAATGCTGAAATCTTTGTGAATCGACAATTATCTTATTTTAATTTTAAGGTAATTAAAATTAAGTCTGTTAAAATTAATAGGATTAATTTGTGTTTTAAAGTCAAACATCGGATTTAAAGAGGATTCCTTAATTAGTTAAATTTATTCTGTCCATTATTTTGAGATCTGTGGGATTTGGATATTAAAACTGGAAATGTAATTTAACTCACATCCCATAAATGCTGAGAGACTACATCATTTAAGTAACAGAATTTCAGACAGAAAAGGAGTTTTTTAAATTTTTACAATGAATGTTTTTAAAAATGGAATGGAAAAAAATGTTTAAGTTTAGTAAAATTGTGTAATGATAAATTTCCTTAAGATCAACAAATCCATTTATTTTATATTTTGCGGCTTCTCACATTGAAAGCATTAATAAAAAAAAGGTTCTCACATTAGCTTAAAATATCCTTAAGGTGGCAAATGCGGGAACGCTGTTGAATTGCACAATAATTGAAATACCCTTACTGTAATGTAATATAACAACGTCGCGTTGTGGCAACGCTGATGACAGCACAGTGCTTTTAAAGGTTTTGCATCGCGCGCGCTCCCTGTAAATTCTCACATTTCCCAACGCGCGACGATACTGAACGAACTGTCTCAAAATAATTTTCTTTTTTTGGTTCTCGTGTGTACATATGCACAAAGTGTTTTTACCCTCGAAATTAATTGCGAGTTATCTAAATAAACTGTCTGAAAATGGGTGGAAAATCAAAACAGGCACATCGGACGAAAAACAATTCACGGGTAAATTAATGCAAAATATGCTAAGTTATGGGTGGTCGGCGAAGGCTGCCCCCAAAAAGTCAAAAAAAAGAAAGAAAGAAGATCAAGTTAATAATGTGTCAATTTTTTTGCCCTCTTTTGTGTAACCGTACCATAATTGCAGCCGTCAAACAGTGGCCGTAGCGCGGAATTGCTGGGCTCAACATTGCCACCGTTTTCAGGCTTCGCCACAATGGACGCTGGTCTGTTGACCTCAGTGCCGGGATTTGCCGGCTTTGACAATAT
The DNA here is from genome assembly GCA_963854165.1 of Sylvicola cinctus. Lineage (NCBI taxonomy): Eukaryota > Metazoa > Arthropoda > Insecta > Diptera > Anisopodidae > Sylvicola > Sylvicola cinctus. The sequence goes on along the minus strand of OY974082.1, from coordinate 60,672,659 downwards.
CAACGATGAGCTGGATAAAAATGTTGACATCAACTTTCAGTTGACCATTAAGAAGATGATGAAGAAGGATCCTACGACAAAAATTAAGGGACTTCAAGTATGTCATTTTCTTTCAGAAGTAATCAATTCTAATTGGATGTGTGTGATTTGTTTTCGTTGCAAAGGAATTCACGGAACTTGTTAATGCAACTGATGTGGAGATTATAAAAACAATACTTCTGTTGTGGCCACGTTTGTACACTAATTTGGCGACGGACGTGGAGCATCGTGTGCGTGAGGGCGCCCAACAAGCGCAAGCGGCTGTTGTCGCCAAAATGGGCAAACACATTGCACCACAGCTCAAGGATATGGCGCCTGCATGGGTGACGAGTCAATTTGACACGTATGCACCGGCCGCCAGTGTTGCTTACAACTCGTTTCACATGGCGTTCCCCACAAATAAAGTGCAAAGTGTGTTGGCATTTTGTCAGAATGAGATTTTGGAGTACATTTCCGCTAATTTGACCATCCATACACCACAAACTGTGTGCAATCCAAAGTAAGTTCATTTATCATTTTATTGTTATAATAAAATGATAAACCGTTTACATTTTTAGATCTTACACGACGGACGAGTGCGAAGGAAAGTACCAGCGTGTCGTCATTTGTAGCTTAAGAGGATACAGTCTGTACATAAGCACATTTGCAGCTGAACTGGCCAATGGTAACATGGATAAGCATCGGCTAATTATTAGCAGCAGTAAGTTTTGGAATTTTGGTAAACATAGGGAGCCAATGATAAGGTAAATAAAATAACTGACAAAAGTAAATTAATAATTAACAAATACCTTTTTTTTTTTAATGCAGAGCCGTCTGGTTCGAAGTAATGGCCACAATCCTTCAAAACGCTGTGTTTTTGTTAGCCAACTTTAAACAAAAGCTGATTGACTGTGTCATTTCAAATCTCAATGAAAGTGATCCTCTTATTTTGCCTCACGTTTGGTCTTGTATGCTTTTGATACAGACAAATGTTGAGAACTGGTAATTATTAAATTTTTCTCTCAGTATAAATAACAATGTAGTTAACGTCCCTTTTAAACCAAATCCAGGAATTCATCAATCAGCTTTGAAAAGAATTTATTGCCCAAGATCTTCCGTATGCTGAAAACAGGTGGTGGTGGAAATGGTCCTGCAATTTTCCCCAGCGTTTTACCATTCATCTCAAAGTTTAACAAGGACATTATGACGGATACCATTCTGCTTAAATTCTTTATTGATATGTTTGACAACTACAAAGTTGGATTAATTCATCTGGGAAATGCATGCAGTCGGTCAGAAGTGTCCGCTATAGCAGTCTCATACTATGAATGTTTACAATATGTCATGGATTTTATTCGTACCACATCAATTGTGCCGGACAAGAATGTCGAGCTGGAGCTGTTGAAATCATTTGTGAATAATCATTTTTTGGACATTATTAATTTGTCATTTACGGTGAACCACCATAACGCCAAATTCATATTTTGCCCCCTGAACAGTGTGCTCTGCTATTGGACGCAACACATTGAGGATAATCGACCCATTATCACATACTTTTGGGAGAAATTGTATGATTTGTTTACGAAGAGCATGACCTCCACGAATATGTCCAACACGCTGAGTGCTCACTACGAGCTGTTGGACACGTTGCGAAGGGGCAAATCGACCAAACGCAATGCCAAGGTAACATTCGGTGAGGACAAGTGCGAGGCGACAAGCGGCAAAACACAACTGGTCACCAATACTGGTGACAGTCTGTATGATTTGGTGTTTAAAGTGTGTCGACTCTATTTAAAGGAGCTCGTTAACCATAAGAGCGTCCTTGTCCTCATTGCGTTGTACAATACGTTGAAGCTGTTTCATTCGGAGCAACTGTTCTGTCAGATTGCTAACAATGATTTGAATGGTTTCTCCAATCGGTTGGTTACCCTGCTTAAAAATGATTCCATCTGTGATGAGCCTTTGGTGGATATTATCTTAATGGTGCACAACTACATGGACAATCCAACGGATAGTGTTGCCTTGTTGAACACATTGATTTTGGTGAGTAAACAAAGATTGTTTATATTTGATTTTATTTTGGGTTGCGTTTCAAGGTCAATCTATTTAATTTTCTTTACGTTTTCTTTTTTAATATCATTTTCTTAAACGGTTTGTTTCAATGACTTAAGGGGTTTCTTAGCAAAAAATTAAAATATTTTAAGGCCACATTGTTTCTATATTTATTTTTAATAATTTAAAAAAGTTAATTTAAAATTTCTCTTACTTTTTTCTAGTATCCTAACGAAAAGGTTCAGTTATGGGCAATCAACCGCTACCTTGCGCATCCACTATGCAATCTACCCCAAATGAGTGCTGTTTTGTCCCAGGAAGCGGTCACCCAAATGATCCGAGTATGTGCCGAATCGGTGGTCGCCACCAACTCCCATGAATACCTGACGCTATTGCACAAATGCTTCTTCCAAACTAATGAAGGGAACCTGCTAATTAGTTCGGATGCTGCAACAGCTGTGTGTTGTGTATTCATGACTGAAATAACGAATTCAGCGCGCTCAACAATTATCGACACGTGTGCCAGCTTCCTGGCTCATATTGTACCTGTAATCTGCAGTGATCCCGAGAAAAAAGAACTGCAGCATGCATTGTTTTTGTGTCTCTTTAAATTTTCACTCTGCAACAGTGTAAGTAAACAAAGATAATTAAGTATGGTTCAAAATTAATCAAAAAAAACAAACTATTTAGCAACAACCAAACTCCGAGGAGACACACGACGCATTGTGGGAGGTGAATGCTGCCTGGCAGGACATTTTAATCAGCCGAGAAATGTGCCTTGATGACGCCTTGTTGGGTGATTGCATTAAACTAATACACGCCCGACTGGATCAATTGCCGGAGTTGGGCTCAGAGAAGTCTGACGAAATAGCTGACATTGTTGCCCACTTGGTGGTCTCTGCCACGTTCAAACTCTCAGTTGATATACGAGAAACACGTGCCAACGAAATAATGAAAATGATTTTCACTTTTTCCAAATACCAACAAATGTTGGACTCAGCTGAACGCATCGCTTTGATTTTGGAGGCTGTGCACGGACCCATGACTGCTGTCATTTTTGACAACAATGATCTTGTGGATATCACGAACCCGGTGGCCAAGATTGAGAGTTACACAATAATGGCGGCATTTAAGTTGGCGGTCATATGGAAGTTGGTGGATTCAAAAATGGCAGGTGATAATAATCCGTATTACGGTATCGTGGATGAGAACGGACATGTTGATAGGTCGAACAATTTAAAAATTCCAACGGAATGGGTGATGGATGCGGTTTTGTCGTATGCCATTTTCCACACGATGGTGTACAAATGTGCTAAGGTAATTGCTTTTTTGTTTAATTTTAATTGCGCTTAAATATTGTGTTTCCTTGAAGCTATCAACGATAACAGAGGAATTAATGTTAGATGGCATGGAGCGATTAGGATTTTTCTGTAATGGTATGAGAGATAGTGAGTTGATGGAGTTTAAAGATGGATTGCTGGATCGTGCCGAAGCTGATGGAAATATGTGGGCGAAATCGGTGTTCTTCCTCTCTGACTTGAGACATTTTATTGGCTTCAGAGGAGTGGATGAAGTGTGCCAGGATCTTTTAATGTCTGATAATAAGCCCACATTGATGGATGTACAGATTATGCAGGTTGGTTCCAAAATTGCAATCATAATTAAAATAAGGATGATTATTCTTTTTGGGTAAACAAAACTTTCAAAAAATTTCAGGTCATTTGTCCAAAAGTAACATCGAGACTGTTGCCCATTGACAATAAAATGATTGCCAAAGAGGCGGATCTGCTTATTCAAATATGTACGGTTAGAGTGCTATTGAAAAACTATTACAGCGCACATTATATGCACGTGGAGGACAAGGAAATTCTTAACATCAGCTACCGGCTTATGAATGATATCTCAAAGATGGTTAGAGCGGATTCAATGTCTCTACTGTTTAACACGTAAGATGTCATTTGAATTGTTTTCAGAGTTCATTTGATTTGCCCCTTTTTATATTTCTAATTTTGTATTATTATTTAACCAATATTTTTTTTATTAATTTAACAGTTATTTTAAATCTGTAGCAAAAAAAAAATGATTCCTTTATTCTCGTGACAAATGAGCCTGACCGAATGAATTAATACGCATTCTTTTTGATTGGCCATTTGAATCTCGATTTATCTTCGTGATGATCATTTTTATTTTTATAATTGTTTTGTTTTAAAAAAGGCGCCATTAATTTGGCACATCACAGTGTATTTCGTGCCACGGAAGAGTCATGAAAATCTATTTTTGTATTTTTTGGTGGCTTCCCCAGCAAATCAATCGTTTCGGTAATAAACATGATTTGATGGGTTCCGTTAAGAATTTTCATTTGCATTATCGTAATTATTGATGTTTGGTTGGATTTTTGTCAATCGTTAAATTAAATTCGTCCTAAAGTATTTCTTTGCAAATTTACAATACACTCCTTGAATTGATTAAAAATGTTTGGCCATTTGTTTGAGTTGATTTAAAGCAAAATGATTGAATTTTAAACAGTTATTGTTTGAATTGAGTAACATCCCTCACAAGAGTATTTGTTGCCAATTTTTTTTCACATGAACATTGTCTAATTGTTTGACACAATTTTGCCTATTAAAATATTAATTTAATATTTATTCTCTTTCATATGCTAACCACAATGAATTTATCAGCTTATTAATCTTTGCAAAATGTCTATTAACTATTAACTAATAATGCAAAACGTATTAAAAGCCACAACATAAAGCTACATCCCTTTAGCTCTAACACATTTTCATTTGTACAGAAATCTGACTGATAGAACAAACGATCAAATTCAGTTCACAATTGAAGCGATTTGTTTCGTGGACGATATTTTGAGTTGCTTTCCACTGGAGCTGGACGTCAGATCATGGGATTTTATACGCATTGCAGTTAGCTCGTGGGTGCTAACCGTTAGTAAAGCAATTAATTCCCTTAAAACGGTGGACGCCAATCAAGTTAAGGTAAACAATCAAACTATTAAATTAAATTTATTAAGTTTAAAAAAAGTTTAAGCGCAAAATAGTTAATCCTAATTTAAAAAATTCAAATTTTAGATATGCGGATTTATTGCGTCTGTCTACAAACTATTTGGCACATTATCAAAATTCTTAGATGTGGAAGCGAAAGAGAGCTCCTCGGAATTGCTGAAGAAGTTAATGGACGAGTGGAACACAGTGTTTGCACGGGATGTCAACATTCTTCTGTTAAAAGGCTTCATGAGCATTGTTTCCTTAGATGGTGAGTGAAATTCAAGTTTATTCATTTGTCATTGTTCATAAAATCGTAACAGAAAAAAAACTAAAACCAACATAAAACGCATTAATTTAAAATTTTTATTCATTTTATAACAACAAATTAATTAAAACATATTAGTTTTTAAGAAGGTTTTCGTTATTTTTCCGTTACAAATATTTAAGTGTCCACCAAATATATATTTCTACAGAATTCACCGCTACAGGTAAATATATCCTGGATGTCGTCTGTCCGGCTTTGGCACACTTTGATTGCAATCACATTTTGAAGGTACACTTATTCGAATAATATAATATTCCATTTTTATAAACAATTCAAAATGTTGTAGTACTTCCAAGATGGCACAAGACAAACTTTCCGCAGCCTGTTCCAATTCTGTTTAGAAGGATTTTCAAGTGACATTCACAGTGTTCGCATTGGTTGCGCCACATTGATTAAAAGATTGGCACCCCATTTAATGGTCAAGGACTTTGAGTATTTGGAAAAGAACAACAAAAATAATGAGCTGTATGATGAAGCTGTGGATCACACGTGGCATCTTTTAGCTCGATTCCGGAATACCATTGATTTGCATCATGCTATTGTGGGAACATTCATTGATGACTTGCAGTAAGTTAAAATTTCATGGAAAAAAAAATTCCTTAAAACACATTTACATGAAATAAGCCACTTATGACCGCAATGTCATTGATGTAGCCATAAATAGTTAACTTTGTTGATCTCTGCATCACTAATTTTCTGTCAATAAACATTTCAGTGATGAGAAAATTGATTTGATCAATTCAACGTCTCGCCAACGGCACGCGTGCTTAGCATTCCTTCAACTCTGGGAGTGCATTTTAACCATCTTCGCCAATGCTAGAGCAGAATTGCGCTCATACTACGCCCGATGGATATCACAAAATAAATTAGAAAAGGTTTGTTGTTGGTGTCGTTGTGGTCTCTCTCTCTCACACACACCAATTGAGCGATTTATTTATTTTTTGTTTATTTTTATTCATTGACAAAAATGTTTGTCTACCTTGTTTTGCAATTTCACACAACAAAAGTTTATGCTGACGGCATTGTTTGAACTGATGCCAGACAGTTTGAATGCCAAATGCTTTATGTTGATGGATGACGACAAACTGTCGCAAAATGATGTTCAGGTGTGTCGTTTTGCGTGTCACAATTACACGCAGACATTGCGCTATCTTCCTGCAGTTACCAGAAAATGGTGGCAGGATTTGGCGGCCAGCACAAAAACAATGGTGGACAAGGTAACCACTGAATATGTGTCGACTGTATTGTGCCACGAAGAGCTTGCCACACTTAATTCCAAGAAGGAGAATTATGACAATATGCAGGTACGACAATTTCATGTTTTTTTTTTTGGATTTATTTAAGAATTACTGGATCAACTTTGAATTTGATAGATTACTGTACATACATCCGCCCGTGAAGTCAAGGCTGTCTACACCAAGGATCAGGCTCGCATTGAATTGGTGATTGCGTTACCGCGCAATTATCCCCTCGGACAGATTAAGGTATCGTGCGGCAAACAAGTGGGCGGTATGGTGGCCTCGGATTTGCTTGAAATGCAACTTTCTATATTCCTTACACATCAGGTAAATGTCGAAATTTAATCAAGGATTTTTTTTCTAAATTAAAATAATGGGAATTATTTATTTTACAACAGAACGGTTTGATTTTGGACGGCCTATCGCTTTGGAAGAGCAAATTGGATCATAGGTTCGAGGGTGTGGAAGAGTGTTATGTCTGCTACAGTGTTATTCATCAAGACACTTATCAATTGCCAAAACAAACATGTAAAACATGCAAGAAGAAATTCCATGGACCATGCTTGGTGGGTTTTTTGTTACATCTTTAAAATACTTTCCTTAAACATAATTTTCTAATCATTTTGATTGCAGTACCAATGGTTTAACACAAGTAACAAATCGACGTGCCCTATCTGCAGGAATATGTTCTAAGGAAATGAATGATGAGTGGTGTATTTGCGTGTTGAATTTAGTTGTTAGGTTTCAGTTTCAATTTTTCAAATTAAATCACTCAATAATAAAATTCAACAAGAAAATGTGTAAACAATTATTGATTTCCAGCGCCTTTGATTTTTAATTGTTGCGCAACTTTTAGATGTTTAAATACAATTTATTGTGTCGAGTTAATCGGTTGTACATATTAGGCTGGATGAAAAGTCCCCGGTCTGACCCATAGATGGCGTTACCAGAATTTTTTCCATATGATTTTCATTTAGTACCAACCTTCAAACGATACGTGTAAAAATTTGACAGCAATCGGACAATTAGTTCGTGAGTTATAGCGATTTGAGTGAAGCTACTTTTGTTATTGTTGAAAAGATGGAAAAAAAAGAATTTCGTGTGTTAATAAAGTATTGCTTCTTGAAGGGAAAAAATACAGTTGAAGCGAAAGCATGGCTTGATGAAGAGTTTCCGGGGTCTGCACCGGGAAAATCCACCATCATTGATTGGTATGCTAAGTTTAAACGTGGTGAAATGAGCACTGAAGACGGTGAACGCAGTGGACGCCCAAAAGAGGCTGTTACCGACGAAAACATCAAAAAAATCCATAAAATAATTTTGAATGATCGTAAAATGAAGTTGAGCGAGATAGCAGACATTGTAAAGATATCAAAGGAACGTATACATCATATCATTCGCGAATATTTGGGCATGCGAAAGCTCTGTGCAAAGTGGGTGCCGCGCGAGCTCACAAGCGATCAAAAACAACAACGAGTTGATGATTCGGAGCAGTGTTTGAAGCTGTTTAAGCGCAATAAAGCCGAATTTTTCCGTCGATATGTGACAATGGATGAAACATGGCTCCATCACTATACTCCAGAGTCCAATCGGCAATCATCTGAATGGACAGCAAGCGATGAACCCAAACCGAAGCGTGGAAAAACGCAACAGTCGGCTGGAAAGGTTATGGCGTCTGTTTTTTGGGATGCGCATGGAATAATATTCATCGACTATCTCCAAAAGGGACAGACAATCAACAGCGACTATTACATTGCTCTATTGGAGCGGTTGAAAGCCGAAATCGCAAAGAAACGGCCGCATTTGAAGAAGAAAAAAGTGCTGTTCCACCAAGACAATGCACCGTGTCACAAGTCTGGAAAAACGATGGCTAAAATTTATGAATTGGGCTACGAATTGCTTCCTCATCCACCGTATTCTCCAGATCTGGCCCCCAGCGACTATTTCCTGTTTGCGGACCTTAAAAGAATGCTCGCTGGCAAGAAATTTAAGACCGATGATGAAGTGATTGCTGAAACTGAGGCCTATTTTGAGGATAAACCGAAAGAGTACTACAGAAGTGGCATCGAAAAGTTGGAAAATCGCTATAATCGCTGTATCGCCTTCGAAGGCAACTATGTTGAATAATAAAATTGAATTTTGCAAAAAAATGTTTTTTACCATGGTAGACCGGGGACTTTTCATCCGGCCTGTCGTAAATGCAATGAATATGAAATTAATTATAACTGTAAAATAGTGCATTTAAATTGTTTCCCTTCGTCTTTCAGAAATTTTTAATATTATAATTTCCACAGTAAAAAATCAACGCAGCATTTTAAATTAGTACTTATCAAGACCCAACACTACACATAAAATGGTTTAAAACATTTTACAGATAAACTACCAGAAGTTAATGCACTAGTGACAATTCTATTTTTCAATGTACAATCAAACCACAAGGGGTACACTGTAATGCGGTGATAAATATTTACTTAATAAATGCTAACAAAACAGTATGACGGAAACGTGAAAAGTTAAGCGGTTATCTTAAGTGGTATAAGTCCGCAGGAACAACAATATAAAACACAGCTTGATGTTGAAGAAGTTGAAAGTTTATAAAAGACAATGACAATAATTTTCCTGCACTCATTGCCAAAGGGGAACTTTGAAAGTTTGCACTTTAGAAATGAATTTACTAATAATCGTAATTGTTTGTTGTGTCGGTGACGTTCTTTCACATGAACAGAAAGTGTATCCACCGTATGGAGGTCGAATTGTGGGTGGTGAAACAACAGATGCAGGTGAGGCTCCATACCAAATCTCCATGCAAGGGGCATATGGCCACAGCTGTGGTGGTGCAATTATTGCAGATCAATGGATTATATCGGCAGCTCATTGTGTTCTTGGGTACGTTGGAATTTCAAAGTGCTTTGCAATTTAAAAAATTTTCAATAACACAAACCTAACATTTTTTAAAGTAAAAAACCGGATGCTATAAAAATACTAGTTGGGACAAGAACACTTGATAATTTAACGGACACGGGAGCATATTACTACCCCGATCTTATAAGGATTCATGACCGGTAAGTTTTGAAAACTGCAGTGTTGAAAATGCAATGATTTTAATCTTGTGACCTTGCAGTTACAACATGCCACAATACCACAATGACATTGCATTAGTTCGATTAAATCAAACCATTAAAATGAACGAGAATGTGCAGAAAATTGAGTACTCCGAAAATTGTGTTCCCAATGATGCAATTTTAACCCTCACCGGATGGGGAAGATTATCGGTAATTAGTTGCTTTGAAATTATGAAATTAAGTGCATTTTAATTCAATGTTCTTCTTAGGCAAGTGGCAGCATTCCAAATGTACTGCAAAAAATCAATTTAAACTACTTAAATTACACTGCGTGCAAGCAACGTTTCAATAACGATCCCGATGTCGACATTGGCCATTTGTGCACATTCAATAAGATGGGACAAGGAGCTTGTAATGTTAGTAATTTCTTATAAAAAATGTAATTCCTCTGTATCATTTTGGAACTCCTAATTTAATAGTTTTGGTCCTTTCAGGGTGACTCGGGTGGTCCTTTAGTTTATGACAATAAACTTGTGGCAGTGGTGAATTGGGGAGTGCCTTGTGCTAAAGGTTTTCCTGATGCCCATGCGAGAGTTTCATATTATCACGATTGGATTCGTACAACAATTAGCAATGATAGCGAGGATAAGTGAAGTTTTTAAAAAAAGTTTAATAAAAGACGATTTAATATTGAAAACTCTTTTGTACAACAGTAATGTAAACCGTTAAAAATATAAAAATGGTTGATTGAACGTGTTATTAATTTGAATTTTTAGATTTAATATTCGTGGGCCATCTAAAAATACTTTGAATAAGAAAACGAACCATTTTAAACTTTAAATTGGTATTTAACTTTACTGTGTTACAGTTAATTAAGTGCAAATTCAACGTGTTCTATCCGCAATGTCCAATTTTCCAACACATCGACTGGTATCTCAACAATAACATATGAGTTATACTAAATCGCACGATCTAGAGGCGGCGAATCAACAGGTCCAGGACGGAAGATGAATTACTTACCGAATTCGCATCGTAATATGTCCAATGTCTATAGACTCGCGCGATGTGATGCGCCATTTCGTTGAAACCACATGCCGACCAAACCCAGCTCTTTCATTTTGGGCACAAAAAGTCTCAAATCATAAACGAATACTATTGACCGTAACGATTACATGAATTGTAACTGTAAAATAGTGTCAATTGAGCGTTTAGATTTGTTCCCTGTTGCCAGGTCCCAGGAAGTAGGAACATTTATTATTAGTTTCATTTCACGGTCATCATTAACACTGGTAATATTCTCCTCAGTACGAACTCTACGCAATAAAATCGGTCTGAAAAACAAACGGGAAATAAAATCACCCGTTACATAAATCGTAAATGCAATTAATATAATATGAAATTAATTATAACTGTAAAATGGTGTTAGTTGCGCGTTCAAATTTTCAATTACAATTTTAATTCTAATTTCATTTCGGTTTAATGCGGTGATAAATATTTCCTTTATAAGGGGTTATTTTTAAGCGGGTCTTTTCAGTAACATAAGTCTGCGGACTGCAGGAAGAGCAACACCTTTGAAAAGTTGCACTTTAGAAATGAATTCGCTAATAATCGTAATTATTGTTTGTTGTGTTTCTGAAGTTTTTTCATATGAACAGAAATTGTATCCACCTTATGAAGGACGAATTGTAGGTGGTGAACCATCAGTTGCAGGTGACGCTCCATACCAAATCTCCTTGCAGGTAATAAAAGGCCACATCTGTGGCGGTGCCATTATTGCAGATCGATGGATTATATCGGCTGGTCATTGTGTTATCGGGTATGTTGGAATTTCAAAGTGCTTTGCAATTTTAAAAATTTTCAATAACATTTACCTAACATTTTTTAAAGTCAAAAACCGGAGGCTATAAAAATACTAGTTGGGACAAGAACACTTGATAATTTAACGGACACGGGAGCATATTACTTCCCCGATCTTATAAGGATTCATGAGCGGTGAGTATTAAAAACTGCAGTATTGAAAAAGCGATGATTTTAATCTTGCGACCTGTTGCAGCTACCACACGCCACCATTCCACAATGACATTGCATTAGTTCGAGTGAATCAAACTATTAAAATGAACGAGAATGTGCAGATAATTGAGTACTCCGAGGATTCTTTACCCAATGATGCAATTTTAACCCTCACCGGATGGGGAAGATTATCGGTAATTAGTTGCCTTAAAATTATGAAATTAAGTTCACTTTAATTCAATGTTCTTCTTAGGCAAGTGGCAGCCGTCCAAATGTACTGCAAAAAATCAATTTAAACTACTTAAATAACACTGCGTGCCAGCAACTTTTAGAGAATGATCCCGATTTCGACATTGACGGCCATTTGTGTACATTCAATAAGAAGGGACAAGGAGTTTGTATGGTTAGTCTTTTAAAGAAAATTAAATTCCTCTGTATTATTTTGGAACTCCTAATTTAATGGTTTTGGTCCTTTCAGGGTGACTCTGGTGGTCCTTTGGTTTATGACAATAAACTTGTGGCAGTGGTGAATTGGGGAGTTCCTTGTGCTAAAGGTTCACCGGATGTCCATGCGAGTGTTGCATATTATCACGATTGGATTAGTACAGCTATGAACAACAATGAATAAAGTTTTTGAATTTTTTTAAAAGACGATCTAATTTTTCAAACTATTTTGTAAAACAATTATGTAAATCGTTAAAAATATAAAAATAATTGGTTGAACGTGTTATTAATTTGAATTTTTAGATTTAATGTTAAACCCCAGCTCTTCCTTTTTATTCACAAAAAGTCCTAAATTATTGAACGATAGCGAACACCATTGTCCGTAGCGTTGTTGCCATTATCACCTTATTTTTTAATTGAAGCCAAAAAGGAGGCCTATCACTGTTAATGATATTATTGAATTTTAATATTCCAATTAAGGAAATATGATGAACAAGAAGAAGCTTCTAACTTTTAACTTTAATGGTTTAATTCCGTTAATATTTCTTTATTTATGTAGTTTAATTTAAAACCTTACACTTTCAATGTAAAAATAAAGAATTTTTTTTTTAAGCCACTAAATTTAATTATTAAATTTCAACTTTTCCTTTTAAAATATAATCAGAGAGGAGAACCTATTCTATTAATGATATTTATCCTTTATTTCAATATCGTACCAGAAATGTACGGCGTTGCTGAACACAATTCTTCAAAAAAAACGGATCTTCTTCGAGTATTTCTAATTTCCATTCAACAAAAGTCCGAGCTTTGGCAGGTCCAGCTGTATTTTGTCTGGTTTTAGAGTTTGGACCAAGACCCTTGCGTAAAATTTTCCACGTGGTCGAATAACATCTTACCCAATTGTTGCCAATGGCGCCTGATAGACATTTCACGGTCATCATTAACACTGGTAATATTCTCCTCAGTACGAACTCTACGCAATAAAATCGGGCTGAAAAACAAACGGGAAATAAAATCACCCGTTACATAAATCGTAAATGCAATTAATATAATATGAAATTAATTATAACTGTAAAATGGTGTTAGTTGCGCGTTCAAATTTTCAATTACAATTTTAATTCTAATTTCATTTCGGTTTAATGCGGTGATAAATATTTCCTTTATAAGCGGTTATTTTTAAGCGGGTCTTTTCAGTAACATAAGTCTGCGGACTGCAGGAAGAAAATTGCACTTTAGAAATGAATTCGCTAATAATCGTAATTATTGTTTGTTGTGTCGCTGACGTTTTTTCATATGAACAGAAATCGTATCCACCGTATGAAGGACGAATTGTGGGTGGTGAACCAACAGTTGCAGGCGACGCTCCATACCAAATCTCCTTGCAGGTAAAACAAGGCCACATCTGTGGCGGTGCCATTATTGCAGATCGATGGATTATATCGGCAGGTCATTGTGTTATCGAGTATGTTAGAATTTCAAAGGGCTTTGCAATTTATAAAATGTCTAATAACTTTTACCTAATATTATTTAAAGTAAAAAACCGGATGCTATAAAAATACTAGTTGGGACAAGAACACTTGATAATTTAACGGACACGGGAGCATATTACTTCCCCGATCTTATAAGGATTCATGACCGGTAAGTTTTGAAAACTGCAGTGTTGAAAATGCAATGATTTTAATCTTGTAACCTGTTGCAGCTTGAACATGCCATACTTCCACAATGACATTGCATTAGTTCGACTAAATCAAACTATTAAAATGAACGAGAATGTGCAGAAAATTGAGTACTCCGAAAATTGTGTTCCCAATGATGCGATTTTAACCCTCACCGGGTGGGGAAGATTATCGGTAATTAGTTTCTTTGAAATTATGAAATTAAGTGCGTTTTAATTCAATGTTCTTCTTAGGCAAATGGCAGCCGTCCAAATGTGCTGCAAAAAATCAATTTAAACTACTTAAATTACACTGCGTGCAAGGAACGTTTCAATAACGATCCCGCATTCGACATTCGCGGCCATTTGTGTACATTCAATAAGAGAGGACAAGGATCTTGTAAAGTTAGTAATTTAAAGAAAATTAAATTCCTCTGTATCATTTTGGAACTCCTAATTTAATGGTTTTGGTCCTTTCAGGGTGACTCGGGTGGTCCTTTAGTTTATGACAATAAACTTGTGGCATTGGTCAATTGGGGAGTGCGTTGTGCTAAAGGTTATCCTGATGTCCATGCGAGAGTTTCTTACTATTACGATTGGATACGTACAACTATGAACAACAATGAGTGAAGTTTTTGAATTTTTTATAAAGACGATTTAATATTGAAAACTCTTTTGTACAATAGTAATGTAAACCGTTCAAAATATGAATATGGTTGATTGAACGTGTTATTAATTTGAGTTTTTAGATTTAATATTCGTGGGCCATCTAGAAATACTTTGAATACGAAGACGAACCATTTTAAACTTTAAATTGGTATTTAACTTTACTGTGCTACAGTTAATTAAGTGCAAATTCAACGTGTTCCATCCGGAATGGCCAATTTTGGAATACTTTTTCCAACATATCGACTGGTATATCATCAATAACATATGAGTTATACTAAATCGCACGATCTAGAGGCGGCGAATCCGTAGGTTTAAGACGGAAGATGAATTACTTACCGAATTCGCATCGTAATATGTCCAATGTCCATAGACTCACGCGCTGTGTCCAGTGGCGTAACTAGGGTGCCGCGATCGTGGGGGGGGGGCCCTTCAAAAAAAAAAACTACATCGCAGTGAGAGCTAGGTGTGAATTTTTTTACGACTGTTGCTTAACTCTATTTTATTAAAGTTTTTCGGAGATATGAAAAATTTGACCTTGAAATTTCTGAATTTTGACCTTGATTTTTGTCCAAAATTGGTACTTTTATTGAGAAATCAATAATGTAGAACATCATAGTACCCTAAAACACACAGTATTTGAATTACACATTTTCAATCTATAAATATGACCTTGAGCTTTCAAAATTTGACCTTGAAATATTCTGCAAGTTTTCTTATTTTATTTAATCCTACAATCGTGTGAAATAAAAATATTTAGGGTTTCTGAGATACGTGCGCCGTACGCCGTACGTCGAACCTTGAAATTTCCGATTTCGACCTTGAAATGTTCAGCAAGTTTTTTTGTCTCATTTAAGCCTGTGAAAAAAATAAAAAAAATATTAAAGGTTTCTGAGATATAAAAAATTTGACCTTGAATTTTTCGATTTTGACCTTGAAATGTTTCGCAAATTTTCTTATCTGATTTTACTCTACAATAATCTGAAAGAATTTTTTTGATAATGTCCACCCCCTTTTTTGCCAGAAGGAGGGGGATATAGGATATATGCAGTTTTGTTTAAGATACCTTGAAGATTAATTGTTGTGAAAATGAAAAAAATCGTAGGACCCATTTTCGAGCCCCTATACGAAAAAAAAATCTTTTGGCAATAACTTGACCTTGAAGGATCTGACCTTGAAAAATCGAAGATATAATTCTTATATTTTTGTCTAATACTTAAAAAAAAAATTTCATAAAAATCGGTCCAGTAGTTTAGGAGTTTTTTTTTCCAACCATTTTTCTATAGTACGGCGTACAGACGTACTTTTACACATTTTTTCTAGACCATTTTTTTGGACTCAGGGTGTGTCAAAACGAGTTTCTGCATCATCAACTTTTTTTCCGAAAAAAGTCGGATTACAAATATTTCTATATGCCCAAAAAAATTCTCATAACCAGTTTTGGTTAGTTTTAAAAAAATCATTTCAGATGTAACCCATTTCCCATGCACCAGTATAATATTATATGTTACAATTTAGATATTTATTTTGAGTGTGCTAAATAACAAATACCAGGT
Organism: Sylvicola cinctus; assembly: GCA_963854165.1. Taxonomy (NCBI): domain Eukaryota; kingdom Metazoa; phylum Arthropoda; class Insecta; order Diptera; family Anisopodidae; genus Sylvicola; species Sylvicola cinctus. The sequence goes on along the minus strand of OY974082.1, from coordinate 60,656,632 downwards.
GCGTTTTAGTAAAAGGATTGTAAACTGAAACATATATTTAAGATTCATATTGGTCCCACTCATAAGCTAAACTTTGCATAGTTGCGTCTGCCCTTAGATTATATGTACACTAGATAGAAAAATACTTTGGAAAAATATAATACAATAAAGCTACTGAAATATTTGTGCATCTTTTCTAGCTTTAACACATACTAATTAAATATTGTGTGTTCATAGTTCATACACAACAAATAAGTAAGCACTATCTACCTTATTCTGGCCCACGCTGATGGAGATTTAAAATAGGTTGTTTCTATTTCACTCTTTCTCACAGGAGTATTGAATAAAACATTCGATTTGTCAATACATACAAGATTGGTTTAAGCAAGCCATGACATTTTTTTATTGTTCGTGATAGTCTTTGCTTTTATCAAATTTTAATAATTAATCATTTAAAACAATTTAATTAAAATAATTGCATAAATTAGAATGTTCAGTGCCTGGGTGTATCAACACGTTACATTGCTGATTAAAACAGCCGGAAATAATGCTCATTGTTGTTTTCAAATGCAAGTTTCTAATTCATTTTAAATATTTTTTTGGGTTTCATAATTTTTATGAATTAAAAAATAATGATATTTTCTTAAACCGTTTGATTTTTATCGTTTTTTAACTCATATATGCATAAAAAAAAAATCCGAAGACCTTTGAAACTACCTGTATGATCTGTTACATTATAAATATATCATAATTAGTTAAATAATTCAATTTTGACATTGTAACAGTTTGTGAAATTTTCTTACAAAAGGTGTTTATTTATTCACATATTTCATTTCATTGCGTTTTTTGTCAAATTTCATTTATAAAATGCGATTTTAATTTTTTTAAGATGACCAATGTGCGTGTAGTGTCATCGAAATATTCAAGTTTCTATTGTAGTTCATTTCGTTATCAAAAGGCATAAAACTTGTTGATTTATGTTCATTAATATATAAGTGAAAATGAACCGCCAAAGAAATTATGAATTTTAAAAATAAACTATTAAAATATGATAAAAAACATAAACCGTTATTAAAAATCTTACTAAAAATTACAGTGGCGCAGGATACAATGGGGGCTTATGCACTCCTACTTATATTCGTTTTGTTATATATTATAGGTGTTGCACGAAACGAGAAATACTTACGCCTCTGGTTTAGTATTATGTGCTGTTTTATGCTCTCTCTTGCACCCTGTACACATAATTTACAGAGATTTCCTATCTTGTGTACATATAATCTAAGCGTCTGCCTAACAAGATTGGCCCTTATAGTTAAACAAACTATGCTTTATTGCATTGGTTCATCAACAGACTATAGTAATCCAAGTCCTATTTTATATGTTTATATTATTTGTGTTTATAATATTGCTTTAGAGGTCTGCAGTTGTGTCCCTTTCGTTTATATTTAGTTTTGAACAAAAAATATCAAAAAAATTTCAATCTAAAAAATTAAATTTCAAATGAATTTGATGAATATCGGAAAAATTTCATTAACATTTTGAATAGATCAAAGAGTATCTTGAAACAATTTTGAGTTTTGCCAGAATTTAAATATAAAAGAGTAAGAATGGTGGAGTGATAAACTTTTTAATTTATATACGACCCCAAGGGCATATAGAAATATTTGGAATCCTACTTTTTTCGGAAAAAAAGTTGATGATGCAGAAACTCGTTTTGACACCCCCTGAGTCCAAAAAAGTGGTCTAGAAAAAATGTGCAAAAGTACGTCTGTACGCCGTACGGTGTACGCTGTGTTAGTTCTGCTTTCACAATACAAATTTCATTATACCAGCAGAAATTTAGCAACAATATAAAAGAAGCCATATCCATTTTAGATTTAATTATTGTCATTTTTACAGTTTCCAATTTAATATCATTTAATAAAGTAATATACGTTTTTATTCTTTTTTTAACAATTCCCGTAACATCTGCAAGTGCTGAAAAATAATTTGTAAAGTTAAAAATAATCAAAAATTATTTAAGGACAACTATGTTGCAAAATAGATTACGTTATCAATTTTAGCAATTGAAGCTGAAGAAGCTAAAAAAATTGACACCAAAAATGTTTTTAATTATTATTATTTTCTATGTTAATCAATAATATAATTAACTAGAAACTTACTTACCTTCGTTTTTACATTTATATTTATTATGACTATTTATTTTAATAAATAAAAATATTTTGTTATAATAAAATTAAATGTTACTGTTATGAAAATTGTGTTTTAATATGCATTCTGTATGTTATTATGTAGCAAGATTAAAATACTTTTTCAATTAATTTCTGAGAGTCAGGCAATTATTGCGGGGAGAGGGGGGGGGGCCCTTAATTTCTAGTTACGCCACACATTTCGTTGAAACCACATGTCGACCAAACCCAGCTCTTTCATTTTGGGCACAAAAAGTCTGAAATCAACGATAGCGAATACTATTGACCGTAACGATTACATGAATTGTAACTGTAAAATAGTGTCAATTGAGTGTTTAGATTTTTTCCCTGTTGCCAGGTCCCAGGAACATTTATTATTTGTTTCCAAAGTACAAAATCAACGCATCATTTTTAAACACCCACAACGACACAATATTATTCATAAAATGATTTTGAACATATCACAGTTACCTTAACAGAAGTTAATGCACCAACGACAATTACAATTTCTATGGTGGTTCGGTTTAATGCGGTGATAAATATTTCCTTTATAAATGCAATCAAAATAGCATGACGGAAACATGAAAAGTTAAGCAGTTATTTTCAGTGATATAAGTCTGTGGACTGCAGGAAGAGCAACACCTTTGAAAAGTTGCACTTTAGAAATGAATTCGCTAATAATCGTAATTATTGTTTGTTGTGTCGCTGACGTTTTTTCATATGAACAGAAATCGTATCCACCGTATGAAGGACGAATTGTAGGTGGTGAACCAACAGTTGCAGGCGACGCTCCCTACCAAATCTCCATTCATATATACATGGCCACATCTGTGGCGGTGCCATTATTGCAGATCGATGGATTATATCGGCTGGTCATTGTGTTAGCGGGTATGTCGGAATTTTAAAGGGCTTTTGCAATTTATAAAATGTCTTATAACACAAACCTAACATTTTTTAAAGTAAAAAACCGGATGCTATAAAAATACTAGTTGGGACAAGAACTCTTGATAATTTAACGGACACGGGAGCATATTACTTCGCCGATCTTATAAGGATTCATGACCGGTAAGTTTTGAAAACTGCAGTGTTGAAAATGCAATGATTTTAATCTTGTGACCTTGCAGTTTCAACATGCCATACTTCCACAATGATATTGCATTAATTCGACTAAATCAAACAATTAAAATGAACGAGAATATGCAGGAAATTGAGTACTCCGAAAATTGTGTTCCCAATGATGCGATTTTAACCCTCACCGGGTGGGGAAGATTATCGGTAATTAGTTGCCTTAAAATTATGAAATTAAGTTCACTTTAATTCAATGTTCTTCTTAGGCAAGTGGCAGCCGTCCAAATGTACTGCAAAAAATCAATTTAAACTACTTAAATAACACTGCGTGCCAGCAACTTTTAGAGAATGATCCCGATTTCGACATTGACGGCCATTTGTGTACATTCAATAAGAAGGGACAAGGAGCTTGTAATGTTAGTAATTTCTTATAAAAAATGTAATTCATCTGTATCATTTTGGAACTACTAATTTAATGGTTTTGGTTTTTTTAGGGTGACTCGGGCGGTCCTTTGGTTTATGACAATAAACTTGTGGCGCTGGTCAATTGGGTATTTCCTTGTGCTAGAGGTTCACCGGATGTCCATGCGAGAGTTTCATACTATCATGATTGGATTCGTACAACTATGAACAACAATGAGTGAAGTCTAGATCTAATTTTTTAAATCATTTTGTAAAACAATTATATAAATCGTTAAAAATATAAAAATAACTGATTGAACGTTAAAAATATGAAAACAATTGGTTGAACGTGTTATTAATTTGAATTTTTAGATTTAATGTTAAACCCCAGCTCCTCCTTTTTATTCACAAAATTTATTGAACGATAGCGAACACCATTGTCCGTAGCGTTGTTGCCATTATCATCTTATTTTTTAATTGAAGCCAAAAAGGAGGCCTATCACTGTTAATGGTATTATTGAATATTAATATTCCAATTAAGGGAATATGATGAACAAGAAGAAGCTTCTAACTTTTAACTTTAACGGTTTAATTCCGTTAATATTTCTTTATTAATATAGTTTAATTTAAAACCTTACACTTTCAATGTAAAAATAAAGAATTTTTTTTTTAAGCCACTAAATTTAATTATCTAATATATAAATTTCTAAACGACCATGTATGTATGTATGTATGTTATGCAATCACGCCGAAACTGAAAACGGGATCGTCACGAAATTTTACACACGTATTCACCAACATTCTAAAAGTAAAATAGGCGTATTTTCTTCGCGAATATAAACCGCGAAAACCGCGAAAAAATTGGCTTTTACCAAAAATGATTGCGGGAATCGATTTGTGAGCATTTAATTAATAAAAGCCATGACGCGAAAAAATCCACGAAATTTTCCGCGATTTTCCGCGGGACTATCTCTTTTATATATTTCTAAACGACCGTGTGGGTATTACTACAAAACCGACAATGGGATCGCCACAACATTTTGCACACGTGTTTGTCAACATTGTAGAAGTAATATTGGGGTATTTGTACCGCGAAAATAAACCGCGAAAACCGCGAAAAAAATTGCGGTTTGCGAACAAATTAGCTTTTACCAAAAATGATTGCGGGAATCGATTTGTGAGCATTTAATTAATAAAAGCCATGTCGCGAAAAAATCCTTGAAATTTTCCGCGATTTTTCGTGGAACTATTTTTTTTATATACTCCTAAACAACCGTGTGGGTATACCTTTCAATTACGCCACAACTGGCAACGGGATCGCCACGAAATTTTGCACACGTGTTTGCCAACATTCAAGAAGTATCATAGGCATTTTTACAACGCAAAAATAAACCGCGAAAACCGCGAAAAAAACGCCGGTTCGCGAAAAAAATTACTTTTAACAAAAATGATTGCGGGAATCGATTTGTGAGTATTCAATTTATAAAAGCAATGTCGCTAAAAAATCTGTGATTTACCGCGGAACTATCTATTATATAAGTACATTCCTAAACGACCGTGTGGATAGACATTTCAAACACGCTAAAACGGACATCATGATCGCTACGAAATTTGACACATATATTTGCCAACATTGTAGAAGAAATAGAGGCGTATTTTCAAAGCGAAAATAAACCGCGAAAACTGCGAAAAAAGAGGTTCGCGCAAAAGATGACTTTTACCAAAAATGATTGCACTAATCGATTTGTCAGTGTTCAATTAACAGAAGACATGTCGCAATAAAATTTTCCGCGAAACTACATATATATATATGTTGGTGTAGGAATCAACCAGGCTAAAACAGTAAATGAAATCGCCACCAAATCGCGAAAAAAAGCGCAGTTCGCGAATTAGTTTACTTTTCCTAAAAATTAATGGGGGGAATCGGTTAGTCAGTATTCATTTAGTTAAATTCACATCACGAAAAAATTAGCAAATATCTAAAATATAAAAATATAAACGGCCGTTTGGGTATAGGAATCAACCAGGCTAAAACGAACATTCAATACGAAATTTACAATTATATCACTATACTCTAGATGTAACATAGGCATATTTAAGTAATGAAAATAAACTGCGAAAACCGCGAAAACAATAGTGGTTCGCCAAAAAATTGCTTAATTATTAAAGTGATAAACTCCGCGATTTTCTGCGGTTATGTTTTAAAATCCAATATAAAAATTCAAACAACGGTAAAACTATAAACGGAATCGGAGATTTTACACACGTATTTGTCAGCATTCGGAAAGCAACAAAGGCTTTTTTTACAGCGAAATGAAACACGAAAACCATGAAAACCCACCTTGCAAAAAACCTTGCTGAAACTGTAAATGGGATCGCTCCGAAAATTTTCACACGTATATTTCAACATTCCAGATGTATAGAAACGCGAAAATAAATAGAGTAAAAAAATAAACTCACGAGGAAAGCTGTCAATAACTCCGCGATTTTCCGCGGTAATGAAGTTCGTCTAATACATAAAAATTAATATGATCTTTTTAAAAACATCTCGCCAAAAAATTCGACAATAATTCTGTTGTTTTCCACAATTTCGGTTTTATAGTAAAGATATTTTTTATAATCACATCCAATGCGGAAACTTCATAAACGAGGGAAAAAAAGAAAAAAAATTGCTAAATTTTTGTTATGAAAGATATTTCAGAAAAAAGAGAAAAAATGCTACGAAATCGAAACCATTATGAACAAGCAGCAGCACCATGAAAACAAAATTTTGCATAATAATTGTCAGTGTTTTCAATTTTATCTTTGATTACAATAAAAAAAACTTAAAAATAGACATTCTTTTATCAAATATTTATGATATTAAAGTATTTAAGTGATTACTAAAAACGCTTTAAAAAAAAAACATGTTGTGTCCGAGCAGCGCACGGGTTCCTCCGCTAGTTAAAATATAATCAGAGAGGAGAACCTATTCTATTAATGATATTTATTCTTTATTTCAATATCGTACCAGAAATGTACGGCGTTGCTGAACACAATTCTTCGAAAAAAACGGATCTTCTTCGAGTATTTCTAATTTCCATTCAACAAAAGTCCGAGCTTTGGCAGGTCCAGCTGTATTTTGTCTGGTTTTAGAGTTTGGACCAAGACCCTTGCGTAAAATTTTCCACGTGGTCGAATAACATCTTACCCAATTGTTGCCAATGGCGCCTGACAGACATTTCACGGTCATCATTAACACTGGTAATATTCTCCTCAGTACGAACTCTACGCAATAAAATCGGGCTGAAAAACAAACGGGAAATAAAATCACCCGTTACATAAATCGTAAATGCAGTTAATATTATATGAAATTAATTATAACTGTAAAATAGTGTTAGTTGCGCGTTCAAATTTTCAATTACAATTTTAATTCTAATTTCATTTCGGTTTAACGCGGTGATAAATATTTCCTTTATAAGCGGTTATTTTTAAGCGGTTATTTTCAGTGATATAAGTCTGCGGACTGCAGGAAGAGCAACACCTTTGAAAACTTGCACTTTAGAAATGAATTCGCTAATAATCGTAATTATTGTTTGTTGTGTCGCTGACGTTTTTTCATATGAACAGAAATCGTATCCACCGTATGAAGGACGAATTGTAGGTGGTGAACCAACAGTTGCAGGCGACGCTCCATACCAAATCTCCATTCAGGTAATAAAAGGCCACATCTGTGGCGGTGCCATTATTGCAGATCGATGGATTATATCGGCTGGTCATTGTGTTGGCGGGTATGTTGGAATTTCAAAGTGCTTTGCAATTTTAAAAATTTTCAATAACATTTGCCAAACATTGTTTAAAGTGCAAAACCGGATGATATAAAAATTCTAGTTGGGACAAGAACTCTTGATAATTTAACGGACACAGGAGCATATTACTTCCCCGATCTTATAAGGATTCATGACCGGTAAGTTTTGAAAACTGCAGTGTTGAAAATGCAATGATTTTAATCTTGTGACCTTGCAGTTTCTTCACGCCACCATTCCACAATGACATTGCATTAGTTCGATTAAATCAAACCATTAAAATGAACGAGAATGTGCAGAAAATTGAGTACTCCGAAAATTGTGTTCCCAATGATGCAATTTTAACCCTCACCGGATGGGGATTATCGGTAATTAGTTTCTTTGAAATTATGAAATTGAGTGCATTTTAATTCAATGTTCTTCTTAGGAAAGTGACAGCCGTCCAAATGTACTGCAAAAAATCAATTTAAACTACTTAAATTACACAGCGTGCCAGCAACTTTTAGAGAATGATCCCAATTTCGACATTGGCCATTTGTGTACATTCAATAAGGAGGGACAAGGAGCTTGTATGGTTAGTCTTTTAAAGAAAATTAAATTCCTCTGTATCATCTTGGAACTCCTAATTTAATGGTTTTGGTCTTTTTAGGGTGACTCGGGCGGTCCTTTGGTTTATGACAATAAACTTGTGGCGCTGGTCAATTGGGTGATTCCTTGTGCTAGAGGTTTTCCTGATGCCCATGCGAGAGTTTCATACTATCACGATTGGATTCGTACAACTATGAACAACAATGAGTGAAGTCTAGATCTAATTTTTTAAATCATTTTGTAAAACAATTATATAAATCGTTAAAAATATAAAAATAACTGATTGAACGTTAAAAATATAAAAACAATTGATTGAACGCGTCATTAATTTGAATTTTTAGATTTAATGTTAAACCCCAGCTCCTCCTTTTTATTCACAAAATTTATTGAACGATAGCGAACACCATTGTCCGTAGCGTTGTTGCCATTATCACCTTATTTTTTAATTGAAGCCAAAAAGGAGGCCTATCACTGTTAATGGTATTATTGAATTTTAATATTCCAATTAAGGAAATATGATGAACAAGAAGAAGCTTCTAACTTTTAACTTTAACGGTTTAATCCCGTTAATATTTCTTTATTTATATAGTTTAATTTAAAACCTTACACATTCACTGTAAAAATAAAGAACATTTTTTTTAAGCCACTAAATTTAATTATTAAATTTCAACTTTTCCTTTTAAAATATAATCAGAGAGGAGAACCTATTCTATTAATGATATTTATCCTTTATTTCTATCTGAACACAATTCTTCGAAAAAAACAGATCTTCTTCGAGCATTTCTAAGGCCCATTCAACAAAAGTCCGAGCTTTGGCAGGTCCAGCTGTATTTTGTCTGGTTTTAGAGTTTGGACCAAGACCCTTGCGTAAAATTTTCCACGTGGTCGAATAACATCTTACCCAATTGTTGCCAATGGCGCCTGATAGACATTTCACGGTCATCATTAACACTGGTAATATTCTCCTCAGTACGAACTCTACGCAATAAAATCGGGCTGAAAAACAAACGGGAAATAAAATCACCCGTTACATAAATCGTAAATGCAATTAATATAATATGAAATTAATTATAACTGTAAAATAGTGTTAGTTGCGCGTTCAAATTTTCAATTACAATTTTAATTCTAATTTCATTTCGGTTTAATGCGGTGATAAATATTTCCTTTATAAGCGGTTATTTTTAAGCGCGTCTTTTCAGTAACATAAGTCTGCGGACTGCAGGAAGAGCAACACCTTTGGAAAATTGCACTTTAGAAATGAATTCGCTAATAATCGTAATTATTGTTTGTTGTGTTTCTGAAGTTTTTTCATATGAACAGAAATTGTATCCACCTTATGAAGGACGAATTGTAGGTGGTGAACCAACAGTTGCAGGCGACGCTCCATACCAAATCTCCTTGCAGGTAAAACAAGGCCACATCTGTGGCGGTGCCATTATTGCAGATCGATGGATTATATCGGCTGGTCATTGTGTTAGCGGGTATGTTGGAATTTCAAAGGGCTTTTGCAATTTATAAAATGTCTTATAACACAAACCTAACATTTTTTAAAGTAAAAAATCGGATGCTATAAAAATACTAGTTGGGACAAGAACTCTTGATAATTTAACGGACACAGGAGCATATTACTTCCCCGATCTTATAAGGATTCATGACCGGTAAGTTTTGAAAACTGCAGTGTTAAAAATGCAATGATTTTAATCTTGTAACCTGTTGCAGTTTCAACATGCCATACTTCCACAATGACATTGCATTAGTTCGACTAAATCAAACAATTAAAATGAACGAGAATGTGCAGAAAATTGAGTACTCCGAAAATTGTGTTCCCAATGATGCAATTTTAACCCTCACCGGATGGGGAAGATTATCGGTAATAAGTTTCTTTGAAATTATGAAATTGAGTGCGTTTTAATTCAATGTTCTTCTTAGGCAAGTGGCAGCCGTCCAAATGTACTGCAAAAAATCAATTTAAATTACTTAAATTACACAACGTGCAAGCAACTTATAGAAAATGATCAAAATTTCGACATTGGCCATTTGTGTACATTCAATAAGAAGGGACAAGGATCTTGTATTGTTAGTCTTTTAAAGAAAATTAAATTCCTCTGTATCTGTTTGGAACTCCCAATTTAATGGTTTTGGTCCTTTCAGGGTGACTCGGGCGGTCCTTTGGTTTATGACAATAAACTTGTGGCGCTGGTCAATTGGGGAGTTCCTTGTGCCAAAGGTTCACCGGATGTCCATGCGAGAGTTTCATACTATCATGATTGGATTCGTACAACTATGAACAACAATGAGTGAAGTCTAGATCTAATTTTTTAAATCATTTTGTAAAACAATTATATAAATCGTTAAAAATATAATAATAACTGATTGAACGTTAAAAATATAAAAACAATTGATTGAACGTGTTATTAATTTGAATTTTTAGATTTAATGTTAAACCCCAGCTCCTCCTTTTTATTCACAAAATTTATTGAACGATAGCGAACACCATTGACCGTAGCGTTGTTGCTATTATCACCTTATTTTTTAATTGAAGCCAAAAAGGAGGCCAATCAAGTATCACTGTTAATGATATTATTGAATTTTAATATTCCAATTAAGGAAATATGATGAACAAAAAAAGCTTTTTACTTTTAACTTTAACGGTTTATATTTCTTTATTTATATAGTTGAATTTAAAACCTTACACATTCACTGTAAAAATAAAGAACGTTTTTTATAAGTCACTCAATTTAATTATTAAATTTCAACTTTTCCTTTTAAAATATAATCAGAGAGGAGAACCTATTCTATTAATGATATTTATCCATTATTTCTATCTGAACACAATTCTTCGAAAAAAACGGATCTTCGAGCATTTCTGAGGCCCATTCAACAAAAGTCCGAGCTTTGGCAGGTCCAGTTGTATGGTTTTAGAGTTTAGACCAAGACCCTTGCGTAAAATTTTCCACGTGGTCGAATAACATCTTACCCAATTGTTGCCAATGGCGCCTGATAGACATTCCACGGTCATCATTAACACTGGTAATATTCTCCTCAGTACGAATTCTACGCAATAAAATCGGGCTGAAAAACAAACGGGAAATAAAATCACCCGTTACATAAATCGTAAATGCAATTAATATAATATGAAATTAATTATAACTGTAAAATAGTGTTAGTTGCGCGTTCAAATTTTCAATTACAATTTCAATTCTAATTTCATTTCGGTTTAATGCGGTGATAAATATTTCCTTTATAAGCGGTTATTTTTAAGCGGGTCTTTTCAGTAACATAAGTCTGCGGACTGCAGGAAGAGCAACACCTTTGAAAAGTTGCACTTTAGAAATGAATTCGCTAATAATCGTAATTCTTGTTTGTTGTGTCGCTGACGTTTTTTCATTTGAACAGAAATCGTATCCACCGTATGAAGGACGAATTGTAGGTGGTGAACCAACAGTTGCAGGCGACGCTCCCTACCAAATTTCCTTGCAGGTAAAACAAGGCCACATCTGTGGCGGTGCCATTATTGCAGATCGATGGATTATATCGGCTGGTCATTGTGTTATCGGGTATGTTGGAATTTCAGAGTGCTTTGCAATTTTTAAAATTTTCAATAACATTTACCTAACATTTTTTAAAGTCAAAAACCGGAGGCTATAAAAATACTAGTTGGGACAAGAACACTTGATAATTTAACGGACACGGGAGCATATTACTTCGCCGATCTTATAAGGATTCATGACCGGTAAGTTTTGAAAACTGCAGTGTTGAAAATGCAATGATTTTAATCTTGTGACCTTGCAGTTTCAACACGCCACCATTCCACAATGACATTGCATTAGTTCGACTAAATCAAACAATTAACGTGAACGAAAATGTGCAGAAAATAGAGTACTCCGAAAATTGTGTTCCCAATGATGCAATTTTAACCCTCACCGGATGGGGTTTGTTATCGGTAATTAGTTTCTTTGAAATTATGAAATTGAGTGCATTTTAATTCAATGTTCTTCTTAGGAAAGTGGCAGCCGTCCAAATTTACTGCAAAAAATCAATTTAAACTACTTAAATTACACAGCGTGCCAGCAACTTTTAGAGAATGATCCCAATTTCGACATTGGCCATTTGTGTACATTCAATAAGGAGGGACAAGGAGCTTGTATGGTTAGTCTTTTAAACAAAATTAAATTCCTCTGTATCATTTCGGAACTCCCAATTTAATGGTTTTGGTCCTTTCAGGGTGACTCGGGCGGTCCTTTGGTTTATGACAATAAACTTGTGGCGCTGGTCAATTGGGGATTTCATTGTGCTAGAGGTTTACCAGATGTCCATGCAAGTGTTTCATATTATCACGATTGGATTCGTACAACTATGAACAACAATGAGTGAGGTTTTTGATTTTTTTTAACAGACGATTAAATTTTTCAAACTATTTTGTAAAACAATTATGTAAATCGTTGAAAATATAAAAATGATTGGTTGAACGTGAAAAATATAAAAACAATTGATTGAACGTGTTATTAATTTGAATTTTTAGATTTAATGTTAAACCCCAGCTCCTCCTTTTTATTCACAAAATTTATTGAACGATAGCGAACACCATTGACCGTAGCGTTGTTGCCATTATCATCTTATTTTTTAATTGAAGCCAAAAAGGAGGCCTATCACTGTTAATGGTATTATTGAATTTTAACATTCCAATTAAGGGAATATGATGAACAAAAAAAGCTTCTTACTTTTAACTTTAACGGTTTAATTCCGTTTATATTTCTTTATTTATATAGTTTAATTTAAAACCTTACACTTTCACTTTAAAAATAAAGAAAATTTGTTTTATAAGTTACTAAATTTAATTTTTAAATTCCAACTTTTCCTTTTAAAATATAATCAGAGAGGAGAACCTATTCTATTAATGATATTTATCCTTTATTTCTATCTGAACACAATTCTTCGAAAAAAACAGATCTTCTTCGAGCATTTCTAATTTCCATTCAACAAAAGTCCGAGCTTTGGCAGGTCCAGCTGTATTTTGTCTGGTTTTAGAGTTTGGACCAAGACCCTTGCGTAAAATTTTCCACGTGGTCGAATAACATCTTACCCAATTGTTGCCAATGGCGCCTGATAGACATTTCACGGTCATCATTAACACTAGTAATATTCTCCTCAGTACGAACTCTACGCAATAAAATCGGGCTGAAAAACAAACGGGAAATAAAATCACCCGTTACATAAATCGTAAATGCAATTAATATAATATGAAATTAATTATAACTGTAAAATAGTGTTAGTTGCGCGTTCAAATTTTCAATTACAATTTCAATTCTAATTTCATTTCGGTTTAATGCGGTGATAAATATTTCCTTTATAAGCGGGTCTTTTCAGTAACATAAGTCTGTGGGCTGCAGGAAGAGCAACACCTTTGGAAAATTGCACTTTAGAAATGAATTTGCTAATAATCGTAATTATTGTTTGTTGTGTTTCTGAAGTTTTTTCATATGAACAGAAATTGTATCCACCGTATGAAGGACGAATTGTAGGTGGTGAACCAACAGTTGCAGGCGACGCTCCCTACCAAATCTCCATTCAGGGAACATTTGGCCATAGCTGTGGCGGTGCAATTGTTGCAGATCGATGGATTATATCGGCTGGTCATTGTGTTAGCGGGTATGTTGGAATTTCAAAGTGCTTTGCAATTTATAAAATGTCTAATAACATTTGCCAAACATTGTTTAAAGTGCAAAACCGGATGATATAAAAATTCTAGTTGGGACAAGAACACTTGATAATTTAACGGACACGGGAGCATATTACTTCCCCGATCTTATAAGGATTCATGACCGGTAAGTTTTGAAAACTGCAGTGTTGAAAATGCAATGATTTTAATCTTGTAACCTGTTGCAGCTTGAACATGCCACAATACCACAATGACATTGCATTAGTTCGACTAAATCAAACAATTAAAATGAACGAGAATGTGCAGAAAATTGAGTACTCCGAAAATTGTGTTCCCAATGATGCAATTTTAACCCTCACCGGATGGGGAAGATTATCGGTAATAAGTTTCTTTGAAATTATGAAATTGAGTGCACTTTAATTCAATGTTCTTCTTAGGCAAGTGGCAGCAATCCAAATTTACTGCAAAAAATCAATTTAAACTACTTAAATTACACTGCGTGCAAGCAACTTCTCGACTATGTCGACATTGGCCATTTGTGTACATTCAATAAGGAGGGACAAGGAGCTTGTAGAGTTAGTCTTTTAAACAAAATTAAATTCCTCTGTATCATTTCGGAACTCCCAATTTAATGGTTTTGGTCCTTTCAGGGTGACTCGGGCGGTCCTTTGGTTTATGACAATAAACTTGTGGCATTGAACAATTTTGGAATTCCTTGTGCTAGAGGTACACCGGATGCCCATGCGAGTGTTGCATATTATCACGATTGGATTCGTACAACTATGAACAACAATGAGTGAGGTTTTTGAATTTTTTTAACAGACGATTAAATTTTTCAAACTATTTTGTAAAACAATAATGTAATTCGTTGAAAATATAAAAATGATTGGTTGAACGTGAAAAATATAAAAACAATTGATTGAACGTGTTATTAATTTGAATTTTTAGAATGATCCTGGATAAGTGGGGGAATCATTTCAACCTTTACCATACTTTGTAGTTTGAGCCTTTTGCCCATAGAAGTTCTAGGAATGAGACAAAATATAAAAATATTGATCAAACATTTTACTTTGTACTATGTACACAAAATCTGTTTCTGTGAAAAGGAAAAACATTGGGAAAAATATGAGCTTCAAAAAATATTCGCAACATTTTTTTTTGTTCAAATTTTTCTATGTCATTAAAACTTGTTTTTAAAGTGTACTTGCAGTAACTATTTTTAAATAATATAAATGAAATATTTTTACAAAAAAGGTTATTGATAAACATTTTTTTAAACACAAAATAACTACTCATCAAAGGTCAAACAAATTTCAGGGACAAACATTTTATTCTAAAAATTCTAAATTGCCTTAAGATAAACATAATTATAGACGGAGCATTGAGCATTGACTTCTATACATTGTAAAATATTTTAACAAAAATGTCCAAAGTGAAAAAAATTTTGATTGGGATCCGCAAAAAAATCATTTCGAGTAGTACATCGAAATTATAACTGTTTTAAGCTGTAGTAGTTAAAATCTAAATAATTATAAAATAACAGAAATTTAAAAATAGCAAACGATAGGCATTGAAGTTTGAAGTGAACAAAACTACATAATTATTAATTAACTCATTTTACAAAAAATGGCTTATCGGAAAGATCAATAGTCAGCCGACAAAATACTTGGCTTCAAAAAAGAAATAAAATGTGCGTGTTAAAGAACGTCTAAATTATTACAATATGATGATAATTATCTTATGATAATTTTTTAATGAACGGTTTTCCGTTTTAGTCTTTTCAACAACTAATTCTGAATTTAGGTAAAGATCGTTATGGTTTCCATAATTTGTACATGCGATTAAATTCAAACTTCTCTAAACTGTATACAGTATAATATGTTTACTTACTAATCGTCATGGATTGATGAGTGGGGTCATGTTAATACTTAACTGATTTGAGAATACAGTTTTAATGCAAATGGTTTAGTTTACTAATTATGTATTTACAAACACAACTGTGAACGGTCTGCTAACTATATATACGATATGGTAACCCGTAACATCAACAAAATATTACGAAATAAAATGACAAATCGGTTTAGAAATTATTGCTGGTCATGCCGTGAGATTGTACACAATTGTTAACATTTGTTGTATATATAGTCGATCTTAAAGTCTGTTTAAGTGCTTTGTCTACTGATTGCAAAGCCAATTGTGTATGTAGTAACGTTGAAACTGGAAAAAAATCGCCTATAGTGATCCATAAGAGGCAAGAGCTCCTTGGTATTAAAGATAGACGCGATGTGATAAAAAAGGTAGCTCAAATTTGGAAGTGTTTTTGCTTCATTCCGAGTTTGTGTTTTGTGCGCCGCGCATTGCGTTGTCTTGTCGCTACACGCTCATCAGTGCAAATTTCATTCAATTGAAATTTTCAGTAGAGTTGCGGCTATTGTTGTGGAATGTTGTTTGTCCATTGAGTGGGTTTCCGTGCTTTGTTTTTGTTGATTTGAAATTGGCAATAGAAGTGTAGTAAACGATTAAACGAAAATTAGAATTATTGTACTTGTTGTTTTTTTTTTTAAATGAGACTTATTCTAATTTAAGTTTTATTATATTTCCAATAATTGATTGAAAAGTGATAATATTACAAAATGCCTTCTGCCAGTGTACGACAGAGGAAAGTGAGTTGAGACGATTTTTTATAGGCGTTTATTTATTATCTTATGGCCACTGCGGCCAAGTGTATTCGTTTGTTTCATCAAGTTATTGTTATCAGGAAAAACATCATATCTGTTATCAATGTACACATACAATAGAAATTTCGTAACTTATAATTTATTACGAAACCCTTGTATAAAATTTTCTGCTATGTCTTTCATATTTCATATAATATAATATAAAAAATAAAAATGTATAGTATATAGGTAGATTGGTACGGCGCATGCCCGAAAACTTGAACCGCATATTCACCCGCTAAATTGATTTTAAAAGTACTATGGCTGCCAACTTCACTGTGACCCGCTATTCTGAATTGTCAAAGCCAGCTGGTAAAAATAATAAAAACATCAAGAAAATAAATTCATTTCGCAATCGCCGGTCAATTTTTTCTGAGGCGCAATTAATACAAATTGTGATTAATTTCTTTTTCTTTTGTAATATAAGTGTATTTTAAATGTATTTTATTTAATTTACCGGTTATAAAAATAGTATAGACTGCTAGAAACCAAAAAATCTCAAACATCTTAAGATTTCCAAGTGTTTAAGACATCGTAGAAAATTGCCAAAGGCTTCGCTCATTAAATGGATCATGTTGAATATGAATTGGTAAATATTTGTTAATTGATGTGCTTCTGTTGTGTGTTTTGTTTTCGTTTTCTTAACATGCTCTATCATCTGTATAAATACAAAACATATTTATTTGAAGAAGCTCTTCACGTTTTTTTTCTCTCAAAAGGATAATTTGTTTATTTCGTATTTTGGGCATGCTTATGATTTACATTAACTATTTTTACTGATCAACTGCCTATTATAATGTCTACTAATAATTTAGCTCCTTGAGAATGGCGACAAGGATCGTCCAACGACGCAAATTCGACGAAAGCCTCCCGTCAAAGCGAGCTCTAATAAAGGACTTAAAACCACTTTTCTTTGCCTCATAATTTGTGTGCTACTTCTTGGTAAGTTAAAGCTGATTTCCATACTCTTTATGAATTCAAACTAATCATAATTTATTTTTATTGCGCAGCCATGTATACTGACACATTCTTTCCCATCGTGGACAGGATTGCCCTCCAACTGGGCTACCGCGAGCGTCAATACGCCATTGTCATAGACGCGGGATCAACCGGAAGTCGTGTACTTGCTTATGAATTCCACCGTGGCTACCTTGACGGTCGTCTTGTATTGGACAAGGAATTGTTCAAGGAACTTAAACCAGGTCTGTCTTCGTTTGTGGATAATCCCAAAGATGGAGCCGCAAAAATCAACGAATTGCTTGATGTGGCAAAACAATTTGTGCCTGAAAGTTTGTGGCCACAGACACCGCTAGTGTTAAAAGCAACAGCTGGTTTGCGATTGTTAAATCCCTCAAAAGCTGACAATCTCCTAAATTCTGTGCGACAATTATTTGCCACGTGTGGATTCCTTGTGGATCAAACCAATGCCGTTGAGATTATGGACGGCATCGATGAAGGCATTTACTCTTGGTTCACTGTAAACTTTTTGCTGGGACGTCTCAGCTCACAGAACACTGTGGCTGCACTCGATCTTGGCGGTGGCAGCACTCAAGTTACATTTGTTCCAAAAGAGTCAAGTCTTTATGATGGCTACATTCACAATGTACCGACGTTTAATGGACATATAAATGTGTTCACGCATAGCTATTTGGGATTGGGGTTGATGGCTGCGAGACATGCAGTCTTTAGTAATGGATACAAGAAGAACGAAACCAATTTGGTGAATGTGTGCGTTAATTCGATTGTTCAGCGCAAGTTGTTTGTGTATGGTGGTGTTGAGTATTATGTGAGCGGAAAGGAAAACAAAAAATCTCAAGATAATCCAGCGGTGGATTATGAGGCCTGTCTTGAGGCTGTACGTGATATTGTGTTGCCGCTGGTGCAGCCCCAACCAATTACATTGAAGCAGCATCCGATTGCTGCGTTCAGTTATTATTTTGATCGTGCTAGTGAGAATGGATTGATTAATCCGTTTGAGGGTGGTAAAATCAATGTGGAGGAGTTTGAGAAGCAGGCTAAAGATGTTTGTAGTATTGCTAATACTGATCAACCATTTATGTGCTTCGACTTGACATTTATAAATGTTTTACTCAGGGATGGATTTGGTTTGAAGCCTCAAACACAATTAAAGGTATGGAATATATTTTTAAATATTGATCAAGCTAAACATTTTTGCTTTAAAATGATTTAAGCAAGGGTTTTAATGAATGTCTTAAAGTATTTAAAATTTATATGGCTGTCCTAACTTCAGCTTATCACCTTGCTGTATGATGTTCACTTTAATAATCACGTGTACAGCTTAGACGTTATAAAATTTAAAAGTCACTGAATTGGTCATAAACCAACAACAATAATTTCAAGTGGCTTGTTCATTTTAGCAATCTCTAATCGTGTTTAAATTGTTTTTTTTTTGCACAATCAAAATAGCTGTTTGTTTTATCGTTGCTTAAAATAGCCTCAAATGATTGTTATAATGATTGTAAAATTTTAACTCGTCTACTGCTGGCTATATTTTAGAACCTATTTTTAAAATGACTTTTTTTTCTTTTAGCTCAACAAAAAAATTGACGGACACGAGATATCTTGGGCACTTGGATGCGCTTATAACATTCTCAATGCAAACAAAAAAAGTTAATTCAATCGAATTAACCGTGTACGTACATATTATGCGTATTAAAAAGCGCAGCAAATTAATTGTTATAAAAAGACACAACTAATTTGTTTTAGACAAAAATTTATATGATTTTGATAAAAATATTTACAGGTCCACACTTTTCTGAACCAAAAATAAAAAAGAAACACGAATCATATACTACAAAGATATTTGTTATTTACCTAAACACACATTTTTTGTAATAATATGCAATACCTCTACAGTACGGTTCCAAAGACTTGAACATAAACATATTCTTTTATTTTTCATACAAAAAGAAAAGACGGAATTTACCCAACAAAATACAATTGCAAATTGAAAATAGTTATTACAATCGAGAATTGAATTGCAACCAAATCACACATATAAAGTAACAGAAAGAATATAAAAAAAAGTGCCTTTTTCGAAATATGTAATTATTAAATTTGTGTTGGTAATGGTACCTATTTTTTATCGCTTTTTTTTTAAACGTAATTGATGTAGTCATATTTTATTATTAATTATAATTAGTATTTGCTGCAATGTAACACACAAATTGCAATTGCCAATTTTCCATTCAAGACACTAATCTAAATGTTGTGATTAGAATTAATTAAATGTAGTAGGTGTAGTTAATCTAATTTGTTGATAAATGTTTTCCTATTAACTGGTATTATACTCATAACTCAATGGATTAATGTGTGTTGTAAGTGTTTTGGCCACTGTTGTTTTAAATATTAAATGTTTTCAATGTGTATGTAGTTTAAGCAAATTTTGAAAGCAAAAAAAAAAAAGTCACTAAATGTTCAATAATAAAATATCAAAATAATGCCTTTTTTGGCTGTAAATCATATCAAAAATAAATGTTGTTGATATTGTGTAAAATTGGGTTTTAATCATTTTTATTTAATTACATATTTGTATTTATTAATTAAAAAATGATTTAAGTAAATAAATTAAGGAGTAGCACAGTCTATAGGAGTTCAGTAGGACTAACGTACGCATGTATTGACAGGACTAAAATACTTATAGTTTATAGAATCCAAAGAATGTTGGAAAAACAATTTTACGCATGACTTTTCAGTCCCACAAATCTAGATTTAAGTAATTCTTAATACAATTTGCAATTTGTCCTTGAATAATTATTAATTTTAATTGTTAATAATAAAATGCAGATTATATTAACATTCAAGAATATTATCAGCACTTAAAAGCGGCTTGACTTAGATTAAAATATATTTCCAAGGATATTCGTCATTCTATAATTTCATAATTTCAATTTGGTTCCCATTAAAAAAGGTTCATAAACAGCATTTTCAGGATGTTCAACTCTTTTTAATTTAAATCATGATTTAATGCACTATTCCTGCCAGAACTATTAAGCCTCCCCCTCCACGTACAAATTACGAATAATAAGAAAAAAACATATTGCATCCATCACATTTGGGGGAGATGAATGATGATGGACACATTCCCAATAGTTACCAGACATACGTAATTGGCAGTGCTGCTTAATTACCATTTTGCAAATATACTTCAATATGATGAAAATTTAATATTTCCCCGTACAATGCACACACACGCCGTAATATTTTGTTTAAATTCAACGGTTTGTAATGACCAATGCCATTATGTTTGTTTGCAAAGCCCCACCGGCTTCATTACACAATATATTATGCATTCCAATTTGTACGTACAGAAAATTCAATGATTTCGTCAATAATTCATGTTTAAACTTCACCTGCTGTGGGTCAGTCCAGTCAGTCACGCAGTTTGTTGTGCAGGAGATTGTGGATTGTGAGGGGTGTGTGGGGGTGTGGGGGATCATTGGGTTCAAAGATATAATCAGTTAATATTGAAATCATTAATATAAAGTAAAAAAAAAAAACGCAAAAAAATAAATGAGACAAAACTTTGAAATCTGAAATGTAATAAAAATACGCATTACGTTTTGGTTCGCAGCGGCCAATTTCATCGAACTCCTTCCTCTTTTTTTTCGATTTAACATTTATGTATTCCTTATGAAATCAACTGATTATCCGCAGGATGTCAAAGATTCTGGTCTCCCAGTTATTATTTGTGTGCGTATATTTGCTTTTCTGTTGTTGTTTCGTTTCTTCATGGCATTAAATTATTCATTGAGTTTGTTTTTGCACTTTGATTTGTTGCTTGTCATTAAAATAAAAAGGATCAAACGGGGCACGAGTTGAATTATTTGGCAAGACGTGTCATTCTAAGACTTAGGTAATCATGATATCTGTCTGTGAATTTAGCAAGTCTGTGCTATACATAAAATAGAAAATACACATCTCGTGATGGCACCGTTAGATGCATAGCATCGTGCCGTTATAATAGATACTACATAAGGCCAACGCAGACATGTTCCATGATTAATTTGTTGTTGTCAATGTCCAAGTGGCCTTTCGCTTGGTTGAATATGCAAATTTAATTTTTCAAATGAAGTTGGTACATAAATTAACATTATTATCAATGCTACGTCCACTATATTATCCCTTTTTTTATCCATTCAGGATTAAGAAGCAGTTCAGGTTTCAAATAAACTTTCCTATACACCTTTCATTTCTTATTTTATATTTTAATTCATTTTTTAATGTCTCAATAACTGTTATCCCTTTTTGAACTCTTTCAACGTGCTAATTAATTAATTCCGCATACACCTCTTCTTTTACTGAAGCTTACTATTCTGATAATGGCATCTGGAAATATGTACGTAGCATATTATGCTTTGTACCATATTTAACTCAATTATGAAATTAGCAAGTTTGCAGCTTCTGGGTGCATTACGAAATGTCGCACTGCTTAAATCCAAGTCTCATTCGTGTAAATCCAGCCAAATAACATAATCTACTTAGGTAAGCAGTCACATTGTTAACATTTTTCTTTAAGTATTCAGTTTAATTTCAAATTTGGTCGCTTTCAACAGGATAAACATTAATTGGTTTATATCCATTTGTATTATGCAAGCACGGCAGATTTGTAATTTTTTTTTTTGGCAAAATAATCGCGCAGGTAGTTTGCAAGAATTGCATTTTTCTCGTTTGTTCTCTTTAGTTACGGAACGGTAATTTTCATTGGGTGGAAAATCGCTATACATATTTTACATGATTTATGAGTTATTAAGTTTTTCAATGGATTTTTTAAATTTAACTGAATAAATAGTTGTAGTTTTTGTCGACTGTATGAATTAATAATAATTCAAAGCAGCTAAAATTATTTTTAATTTATTTTATGAAAGCTTTTTTATAAATTATTTTTTTTAAATAAAGAGATATCCTTTTTCATTTATTACCACCTTGTATGATTGTCTCGTTCTTTCGCGAAACTATTTACTATTTTTTATTTCAAGGACACATCTTTCAACGTCAAGTTAAGATCAAAATGATCCTGAGGGAGTATAAGACGTCATTTTCCATCTCAAAAACCTTTCGTAATATGAAAAAAAAATTGCCAAACATTTAAGGTCAAAATATAAAAATTCAAAGTCACGTTATTTACTTCTTAAATGTTTTTGAAATTTTTATTTCACATTATTGTAGGTTCCAAAAAGGGAAAAACTTTGTTATAATTTTCAAGGCAAAAGTCTGAAAATTCAAGGTCATACTTCTTACTTATCAGGAATCTTGAATTTTTTGCAAATTTTCCTTCACTTTATTGTGGCTCCAAAAAAAAGCAATAAACTTTGTTAAACTTTTTAAGGTCAAAATATAAAAATTCAAGGTTATAATTTAAAATCTGGGAAACCTTTAACTTTTTTGTAATTTTTCTTTTACGTCATTGTATCTTTTAAAAGAGGAATAATTTTTGTTGAAAACTTCAAGGTCAAAATATAATAATTCAAGGTCACATTATTTATATCTCAGAAACCTTTAATATTTTAGAAACATTTCATTTAGATTAATGTAGCTTCCTAATAAGGGAAAAACTTTTCAAAACATTTAAAGGTCATAATCTGTAAATTCAAGATCATTATTTATATATTTCAGAAACCATCTTTTTATTTAACTCTGTGCTCCCGTGCTCTACAATTATTATGCTTTAGATTATTAGTTTCTAATCAATTCGGTCTGCCTACGCCCTACGGTTTGTTAGAAAACATTTTATACATTAAACATTGACCATTTCATTCCAAAAATAAATGAAAATGTTTACTCGTCAGTGCCTTTTATATTTTCCAACATAATTGAAACGCTTTTACGAAAAAGCATTTTTCCATCATTGGGAACATCAGACTTGAAGCGGAAGTTCTTTATAAAATATAAATGAACAATTAGCGAATTTTATTATAATATTGTGATATTACAAACTATTATAAAACTAAATGTTATATGTATTCGCTGACTTGCTAAAGTAGCTGTTACATGCATAATACATAATTAACTTCTCAAAACTTGAAGCATTTCCGCAAAGTTCAACACGATGAATGCAAAACGCGATTATTATGTTTTTGATTAGATTTTATTATTATACACATATCCGTTTTGTAAAGTTTTGTTTGTTTGAGAATGTTTTTGATGCGCTTTCAATGCAACTAGCTAAATTTATGGAAAAATGTGTGTATGGGAAAGTGACAAAGTGTTTGCTGTGTGTGCAATGGAAGCAATCAAAATGCGGGATGAAGCAAGACGATATTATATTTATAGGAAAATGTCGTATTATGTTGCACGCATTCAATGCATCAGGTACTCATTGTGCAGTGTGCATGTACTCAGCAAACATTACATGGCTTTCATTCAATGCACGGTGCAGTGTATACATGCGAAATTATGTAAGTGTATACTTGACGCAAATTCAATCAACGATACTTCCCCATTAATATTCAAGTAGTGCAGCAGATGAACGATAAAGTACGAGTACTCGAGTGAATTCCAAAAAAAAAAAAAGGAAACACAACAATAAACCAAAACAATAAAAACATAATAATTCACGATTCGCATAAAACTTTGAAATCAATAAAGTGAGTAATAATAATCAGTCATCAGTGAGCAATTTGAGTACCATAATTCGAACCACATAATAAAGGATTGTTATATATCCTAGCATGTATAAAATTCAATAAGGCTGTTAAATTCACAGTTTCGAAAGTTTAATAATTTTTTGTTTTAAAAAAAGCAAAATTATAATTGGAACTTTCAATAAACCAAACAATAATTAATGTGCAGTGTGCGGCCTCTTATTAAGCTCCATATAATGCAACCACTTAAATAAGTTTCTTGGTTTCATTTTTATTTTCGGATTTAATTATAATTAGTCAGTTGTTGAATGTAAAAAAAGGTCCAAATGACCTCATTGCGTTGAAATTGAATTTCTTCAATTAAACTTTCCCTGTTTTTGTGTGCAACTTGCAGTTTTTCTGAAGCCACTTAGCCATAGTGTGGTAGACTGTTAGGTCATGGTCAATTTTGCAACATTATTTAGCTTTTCTTAAACACCAAAATATAAACAAGACAAAGTCCTTTGAAATGCATATTTCTTGTTTCATATTTTGTGTAAATTTTCAGGTCAATAATTTATTTTAAAGAAACACAATATAACTATAATACCTGTCGTTGAAGAATAAAGAAACAGTTGTGACTTGTGACCTTAAAATATAATATTGCCCGAAACATTTTAATGCGTCAGATATAATTCCTACACTGAGAGAATAGATGCACTTAAAATCCACTTTTAATTCAATGTAACTATGTTGATTTCCTGTCAATGCGGAAATACATTAAACCAAAGTAGATTTAATTCGATAATTAGGTTGTGAATGTGAATGTGTATGTAAATTTCCTAATTTTATACAACTGTATAAGTTTACACTTTAATTTATATGAATTCAGATTGATTCAAGTTGTTATTTTTATTTTTATTTATATGTAAATTTATGTATTTGTAAATTGAAGTTTCCACTTAAAAAATTGGTAATTTCGCTTATTATAAGTCTATCATATTTATAAAAATAAATTAAAATAATTATTTTTAGAATTGAGAAAATTTTAGTGATTTTCTTGAATACATTTTTTTTTATTTAATTTTTTAAAAAAGTTTTTTATATTATGTTAAATTTATTAATAATTATTATAACCTTTTATTATAGGCCAATACATATAATATTATATATATTTTTTTAAACAAAGTTGCCAGGGATTGAATCTGGGAGTCTAACCATTTTACTACGCGCGCTGTAAGAAATAGACTTCGATATTTAACTTGTGTGAACTTTCATTAGTAAGGGGAAACAGAAAACATGTGATTCTCATAAAATTTGTTTCCTGTTTTCATTTTTAATTTTAACTGGAAACGTAATAATGAATGTAAATAAAGTTGTCTAGTTTGCGCACTCGATAAATTGTTTCTTCAGTGTACACTGAAAATAAAACAATAACTTTTATACATTTGTTAGAAGTTAAATATGAAAATCCATATGAAAATTCAGTGGTTGAAAATCATTTTAAATGTTTCCACATTGATATTTCCACTTTAAATTCATATTAAAAAATATTGATATAAATGGGCTCAACTTCTCTCACTGTACAAACTTTTCTTAAATCCACATTTTCTAATATTTCATTACGAAAAACAGGCTGATGGTAAAGCTTTTAAAAGCCTTTCTTACTTCACAGAGTTCAATCTACATTCTACATTAAAGGTCACAACAAGATTTACAAGTTACAACCTTTTATAGTGCTAACTGATAAGATTAAATCGCAAAAAAAAAAAAAATTATTTGACACCGTAAAGTTTTGTGAACTTAAACATTTCGCCAACATCTAAATTAATTCAAGTCAGCCCCATAAATCCTCGGACATTATGACACGAATTCCCTAAGCACATCCTTTCACGCAGGTATCGTAATTAATTTAATCCCTTTACATTTTGTAATCTTTGCTAATGCATCATACAATCCAGTTAACTAATTGTAAAGCCAATTTACATCACACCAAACGTATTATAGTAGTTCGTCTTGAATGTAATACATCGTGTAGTACAATTACAATGTACAAATAAGACTGTACTACAATAGAAGGGCATCCTTTTAACACTTGAGTTGCAGTTAAAGCTGACAAGAGATCCAAACCCCAGCAAAACCAAGCTTAAACAGCAACATTCCTCCAACACAAAAAATGACAAAGCACTTATTATGTAGTAGGATGAAGAATAGAGACGTTATATAGCAAAGCGGCGGCGGCAGCTGTTCTTTCTTGTGTTCCTCATAAGGCGTAGTGTGTGCTGCAAGTTGCACCTTTTAGCTGTTGTGTAGCAACAAACGCTAAGGATTCCCCTTGCGGGCTTGTACTCAATCCACATGCACAAATAACGGTGCCACCGTTCAACTATAAATGGATGCTGTGTTCACCTTATCAGGTTATCACACTAACGCGACTTGTGAACGTGATAATATAACACAAAGTGAGAGAATGGTATGGTGGCAAGGACCAAGGGAGAAAAAGAAGGCGAACAATACATTCAAGAGGTGAAAATAAAAGTGGCTAGTACAGTATGCACATTATCTCACACCTGTTGCAGACTGAGGTATTTTTCCAGTCTCTTTGCTTCAATATATATTACACAAATACCTTAATGTACACATTGTAGCAGTGACATGGGGAGCGTGCATCCAGGGTAAAAGTATTAAAGCACCTTTGCCTACCACCCCATCCACTTAGTCAAACAATTGTACACCCCTTGAGGGGGTGGTGGTGTTGTACAACACACAGAATGAACTGGAACGTGACGAGAGGTAACGATCATAACCTACATTCAGCGCCCAGAGACAAAGGCAGGAAACGGTAACCAGATTGCAAAGTACACACACACACACACACATTTCAAACATTGTCAAGATGAGCGCAAAGGGTTACAGCTTACACATAAAATAGTAGCATGCAGATTGCAGCCACCCATAAGTTGCATTATAGTACGCTTTATTGTCACAGACGAATATGAGTGAAGCGCATGCATTGCCTGGATTGCATGGTGTGAGGGATGAAAATGCAAATGTTTGGTGTGCAGCAGACGCTCACAATGCTGAAATGGATATTGAGGTGCATCCTGCACACTGCGCTCTTCACTCTTGCCTTGGTGTTTTCACACCGTCTACCAGCTTGATTGCCTACTTCAAGTCTGCTATTAGACTGATTACATGGACTATAAGGAGTTAAGAGTCAACCAGTATTGTTGTTTCATGTTTACGAGCTGCTGCTAATACGCGCGCCTATATTATGCTTTTAATGGGCGCAGCCCATTGCCCATCGAGTGTTTTATTGTGGTGCAACATCTTGTGTTTCGAGCAATTCCGCATGCAATTTATGTTGCACTAATGGAAGCGCTTTTCTTATACGTGTTTTTGTGCAGCAGCGCCATACAATATTTAAGCAGCATTGGCTGGAATTATGGCGAGGTGGCATCACATGGCGGCTTATAAGTGCGTTGGATGCAGTCCAAATTGAGTCGTGGCCAAACACTTTCTTTGAAAGTGAGGCGGACTGGTAATCAAGTTATATTCTTGAATAGTGCTACTTTACGTTTTTGTTTGTTTTAACTATCTCACAATATGTCTGGGTTGCATCCTTTTGTTTGGTTGGTTGATTTATTTAAATTGGGGAGAATGTGCTTTGAAGTTATTTGCATCAAGTTTTCTGTTTATTTTGAAATGGAATGTTTAAATTAATGTTTTGGAGAGAAATACACATACTGAGAGAATGGATTCACTTAAAATCGACTTTTAAGTGGATAATTGAATGTGACTATGTAGCGATATTCGGTTAATGTGGAAACATATTGTTACATAATGAATTCACCTTTATAATCCAACTGTAAATGTGTTCGTAAACTACACATTTTTATATATTTTTGTATTGAAGTATCCACTTAAATTGAAGTAGCCACATTAATTGATTGCTGCTATTTTGATTTAATTTTCCATATAAATTTATTTATTTGTGTATTAAAATTTTCACTTTTTAAAAATAGGTTATTTTTATAGAAAAAAGATAACCTAAAAAAGATAAAATTTTTATATAAAAAATTTAAAATAATTATTTTGACGAATTTTTGCAATTTTTGGTAATTTTCATTTTTTTTATTTCGTTTTTTTTTAAGTTGCTTTTTTATTTTAATTCTTACAAATTATTCCAAATATTTAAATTTTTTTTTCATAATTTGTTTTGAACCAGTATCGCTAGAGGGAGGGATTGATTGAATCTGGGACTTTCCTTATAAAGAAAATTGAAATAATTATTTTAAGAGTGGGGGACTTTTTTAATTTGTTTTTTTTTTAACTGCATTCTTTAAGATCGGTGGTCTAACTATTGCATCACGTGTACGCTAAGTACACTTTCATTGGTACATAAGGGGAAGTGAAAAACATGGGGTTCTTATCAAATTTGTTTACTGCTTTCATTTCCACTTTGAAATGATATTAAAATATATTGATATAAGTGGGTGCAATTTCTCTCAGTGCAGTTTTAAAAAATCAATTCATTTTTTACAAGAACTAATTGAAAATGAACAGCTCTTTTATATTTCCACTTTAAATTGATGTTTAAATATATTGATAAAAGTGGGCACAATTTCTCTCAGTGCAGTTAAAAAAATCTATTTTATTTTTTATAGAAAATAATTGAAAATGAACAGCTCTTTTACTAACCTTAAATTAATAATTAATGATGACATTTTAAAACCCACACTAACATTGTAATTTATTAGCTTATAGAGCCAATGTTTATTTGAATGTTTATAGATTTAAAAAATGCATGCACTTAACAATTGGAGGCTCATTAAAAATTGTGGGATTTTATTGTGTTCCAATTTTAATTGCAGATAAATAAGTAATCGTCATGTTAAATAAATAATATCATTTCAAGTGTTATTGATAACAATAATAAGGATTTACATTCAAAACCAATTTGTAGCCCACATTTAAATGCCATCGCAATGCGCATAATTGCACATTCGAGTCCCACAAACCACTTGTACGTATATTTAATAACTTTCTGTCATCCCATATTTAATGTTTACGTGGTACATTGAAGCCACTTATTCAATCATATCATTTATACCGCAAATATATTATGTAGGCACATATTATTACGGTTCGGTTATATAATATATTGGGAGTACAACAATGTGGATTAATGTGTGCAGAATTTGTACATTGTGCACACACTACTCGTACCTACATGTATATCGGCTTCTGCTATTTACGATTAAAGCGATTATACGTCAATTTGTGTCACATAAAAAACAATTCAGCACTCATTGCATGTTGAAACGCACAAAACAAATAGTTTAAACTTAATATAATCGCATCTACTTAACGCTAATCCCATGATTGATTACAGACTGAATTTTTAATCAGCCTGTTATTTATAAAACCGATATTCAGTCATTTGAATAATTGCGTCTCATTGTTTTGCTGTAAGGGATCTCATTTTAAATCCGCCTCCAGTGTGCGTGTTTGACCTTTTCCTGTCGCACAAGACCTTCGTCATTGTTTGGTCAATATTCTCGCCAATTCCATGTAATTCAATCCGGGCACATCTTTAGCCCCGGTTTATTGATAATGTTCCCTTATTTTTGTTGTTATTCTCAGTGTTCTCCTTCTTTCGTGCAATGCATATTCTTTGTGTTTGTCTCTTTTTGTCGGCGGCGAATGTGTAAATATTTGTTTTTTATTTCAACAAATATTAACATTGGTGGAGGCGGGCCACTTGTCCCTATGGTTTTCCTACCCTTGTTGAGTTTTTCAATTAACTAATAATTTGTGCCCTATTTTAGAATAATTTTTGATGGAATTGCCTAATTAAATGATCAGCAAATTGTTTAAATGGTGTGAGAATTTAAGTCGTTTTGTTTTGTTTTCAAGTGAGCACGGTTTTTGAAATTAAATATTTTGAACTTACACCGTTCAAGAAATTAAGAAGCTTATAATTAATTAATTCTTATATTTTACAAACGAATTAAAATATTGTTACATTTTTAATTTATTAAAATTTAACATCACGGAATTTTTCGCGAGGTGCTTTTTACTAATCGAACACTGAAAAAACGATTTCCGCAATCATTTTTTAAATAAGTGAATTCTTTTTACGAACTGCGTTTTTTTTTCGCAGTTTTCGCGGATCATTTTTGCGTTTAAATAAATAAATAATAATTCCATTTAAATCAAAATCTAAATTACTGTTGAATCAGTTCATTTTAGAAGAAACACACATCCCAAATTAACTCAAAAATATTTCAACTTCGTTTGTTCAACATTATAATGACATTTTTTAAAACTAAATGAAGTAGAATTAAATAGATATTTCACAAAACCCGTGCTCAGTGAACCTGCAGCACTCCCATTCTCGTACATTCACTCACAAATACAATATATACGAATTACATAAAATCAAGAAAAATATGTTTCAACCCCAAAGCTTTCGGATCTTTAACGCCGTAGTCAAGTCGAGTCGACACACATAAATTTCTTCCCTGACATTATTGGCATGACAAATGACAACCACATGAATCAAAATGTGTACATTCAGATTTATTTGCATGGGACTTGAGGTTCATTGCGTTGACAACTAAGAAATCAACACGAAGCCATCACTATATCTATTATGGAATAAATTGAATCCATTGATATCAGATTGTCTGCATAATCCATATTGTATTTTGCAAGCAACTGGTAAAATATTTGAGATGTGGCAGGGAAGTAAAACGATTCGAGTATAATATACAGTTAGTTATATGAAAACGGGAAACAATAAATATTGAACGTGCCATGCTTGGCTTTCCAAGAAGATGTACTCGAATGCCTATGAGGCCACGTAAGACGGTATAAAATCAATCGCTTCGTGGAGCATTATTATTCACTTGACATAAGTAATTCTCATAAACAACTTATGCGAAAAAACGGGAAAAAATCAATGGTACATTCACTGCTGCTGCTCCAACTGTTTTGTCGTCTCTCCTTTGCTGTTATAGCTTGTACACTGTCTATCTAGGTATTTATGTACACCGAAATATCCTGTGAGTTTAGCAGCAATCACGTTTTTATAATATTTTCAAGTGAATTTTTTCCATTTTGCTTGAAGTTTATAAGCGACCTTTTTATTTTGTTATTGTTGTTGTTCATCAACATTATTTTGTATACCCATGAATTTAATTTATAATTAAATAATATTCGTTTAAATCGTGCAATAAAAGCTTTAAAATGTAAACTTCAATATTACACCATCTGGAAATTTAAACGCTTTAAATCCAAACAATTCAATGTACATAATAACTATATATCGTGCATATACGAGTGACTTACATCAGATCGATTATATTGCATTTCAGTTATTTTCAGTGTGGTCATACAAGAAATATCTTGAAGGTATTAGTTTAGCCGGGCCGGATGAATCCATGTGCATACAGCTGATAGCGCAAATAAAGGACTCTGCAAATTTAGCTCCATTCTGCAACATTCATGGAATTTTTCTGGTGCATTTCCTAAAGATTGTTGTGTGTGTTAAATGCATTCATCTATGTTGGACATAAGATTCCTTAACCCATCCCCATGATTTATTTATATATGCACTCGCATGCGTTCTTGGAATGCATTAGAAGATATTTGGTACAAATACAATGATCAATTTTTTCTTAAATTTTTTTAAAATATTGTGTATCACAGTGAGTGTAAAGATTTTTGCAATTACAATTTTTTTATTTTTTTTTTTCAAAAAAGTTTTCAGTTGATGACAGAATTGAATTGTATGTGGGTTATGGTTAAGAAAACGAGTAAACTGAGGAGAAGTTTTGTATGCAATCAGGTTATGTGAATTTAAAATTTAAACTCACCCCATATTTTTGTTGTAGAAGAAAAAAATTAGCCTACTAACATAATTTTATTATTGTATTTAATTTGGCAGAATTTCAGCTCTCGGGAATTTTCTCGGGAGAACACGATTTGAATTTTGCCAGTCATAATTATGGTCCTTTCAAATTTTATTTTACCGGAAAATTGTTTGTTGCGATTTTAGTTTGGCTTTTTTGGGAACTCAATATTGGCTATTAAAATGTTCACCTAATATTTGATCTATTGAAATGTCATTTATTTGGATTTTTCATTAAAATTCTAAATTTTTACGATTGTGTTTTTTACAAAATATGAAATTTTAGAACATTTTAGACTAAAAAGTAATAAGTTTAAATGAGTTTTAACGTTAAGTCTTTGAGAAGAATAGTTTTACAATATTTTAAGATGAAAATCCACAATAGCTTAATCCATATTTCAGAAAATTTGAATTCTTTCCTAAAACATTCTTGTATAAAACAATTTACTTGAAAATTAAAGCATTAAGGAATTAATGCATTGCCTTTATTTTTAATATTTTCGATACAATATTTACCGTCATCGACTATTTTTACCGTTTGAAATTTTTTAACAACAATAATAATATAAAATTTAATTTATTTAGATCTCTTAATTCAATAATTGAATAATTTTAATAATTCGTCAGTCTCATAAATTTTTGTTTGGTTCTCCCTGCCACTTATTTATAAATGTGAATTTTCAAAGAAGGTATGTAGGAAATAAGTCCTTCCTGTGTGGCAATACTGCTGATTTAATAAAAAATAAAAATAGAAAATACTCGTGATTTTTCAACAAAATGTTCAATGTCAATGACTCTTTCATTTCCTTTCGTCACATTTTTGATATCCTTCACAGTTTTGAATTTCCGAGAAACATATTTTGGTTCGCTTATACGGAGAGCTTACATGTGGAGCTTTAATGTTAAAGTGTGCTAATCCACATTTGACATTAAAAACAACTAATCTATCGTAGATAGATAAAATTGTAAATACTCACTCATAGTACAAAAAAAAAAATCCTTCGAGTATATTGTGTGGAATGTTTATTAATTCATTTAAATTTTAAGATAAATTCAATTTCATTAGTCTTATTCTTAGGTTGATTGATGTGGCAAGTTCAGATTATAATAAGCGCCATTTTCATCATTCTTTAAATCAATAAATTAAATCACTCTCGTTGCAGTGTAACAGTGTAATCGTTCATAAACTCACTCCGTGGCATTAGAGACAATACGACTTCTGAAGTTTTTATAGTTGCAATAGATAGCCAACAATGCAGAGCCTCTCACACCCTAGTGAACCTCTCCTGACACCTTCCAAAACATGGCACATAAGGAGGGTTAGGGTCTCTTCCTGGTCTGAATGACCGCAGCTACGGCACGACTTGTTGTAGGGAATTCAAAGCCTGGAAGCATAGATCCTTCACTGCAACCTGTGAGAACCGCAACAAGCCCCTCCGAGTAAGCTGTAGCCATTCCTCAGTTCTTATCCTTCTGTGTTCTGTCCAAGTTTTCCAATGAAAAATTAAATCGCAATCAAAATTGCCAATGAAATACTGATAAATTAGTTTCAGTCATCAAAATATCCTTTTAAAAAGCATTTAAATAATGGATTGTTCTTTCTCAATACCGTTTCAAGATTTTTCATTTTACTGATTGTTTCATTTTTAAACGATTCGAGGTAGTTGTCATAAAGTAATCCATATTTAAGCCAAAGTATTTTGCATATATGAGCAATGATTGTCTGTAACATTATTCACTTTATTTATTTTTTCCAAGAGATTTTTCTTCTGTTACAAGTAAGATCGACTTCGCATCGTTTCATTTGTTCTCCACATCCACCAAGCAACTGCAAGCAAGAGGTGGATGCGCACATGAACATCATATTTTTATTGTTAAATGCTTTTGCATGGAAAATGCATGCAGCGTGTAAGAGTATTGTGCATGAGAGCGAAGGAACTTGAAGCTTCAATACAATGCACATTTTTGCTGCAGCTCGGAAAATGTGGAGCAGAAATTAAAAATTAATAAACAAAAGATTGCAGATAGTACGAAATAAAATGCTAATCAAAATATTTTGCTTTGCAATACACATAAGTGAGCGGATGGAAAAAAAATGAAAATTCATCTGCCATGCCTGTGTAGTTGGAGATGCACGAGGCTATGGGTTTTAAAACCAATATACCATGAAAAGCGTTGGAAATTATATTCATAATGAAAGATTATGCGGAAAATATAATGGGAGGAAATGGCGGAAAAACCGCGTTCAACATGAAAAATAATAGCCAAAGAGGATGAGAATAAAACTAAATTACAATGGGTATAAGAAAATTCTTTTCGAACTTGATTTTTTTTCTACAGCTACTGCTCATTTTTTTATTCCCCAGTTTTACACTCGCTTGAAAAGGCAGGAAAGGGCCACCATGCAAAGAAATGTTTTCTGCATTCTCATCCCACTCCAAGACCAACTAGAAAATAACTCTTAAGTACAAGCGCACAACTTCTTTTAGTGTGTGGCGGTTTAACTCCTTTTGGTCGACTGTGGCTCATGCTGAGAATTAGACTTCTCTATATATGCGACTGTTTTGTCATAACTACACAAGGATGAAAATAAGAAGATGAAGGAGAACGAAGGGCAAACTGGTGCGGCATACAAAATACAAAAAATTCTATCCATCGCGAATGAATAATGATGATTTTATTCAATTTTTATATTTTCCCTTTAGCCATTTCTCTTTAGGGGTTTTCCACAGCGCCGCTTCATTTCTATTCGCGTTTACGTTTTAACTCGGGAATTTTTTTTTCCACCCCCCATTCTATTCTTGCATTCAAATGCACAGTGAATAATAATAAAGATCAGTGAAAAGCCCAGGATGATATCCTTCTATTTTGCGTGCTGAATTATTATTCCATTTCGTGTTTCAACAACTTTTTAGCACATTTTTAAAAGTTTGTTACTTAGGTAACACACACCACAGTCCACAAACCACACACGCACTGCTGTACCAACAAACACATGTAAATGTGAAGATGCGGGTACACAAAAACGTGGTTCCCCACCGTACGTTAGCGTAAAGTTTCGCGATTTCTTTGAGAGTTTTAGCGGTCAAAGTTTGCTAATTCGTGGTGGGCTTTTGAACGAGCATTAACCGACGCACGTTAAACTCTCTCGGGGGTTGCCGAGATAAAGTGGCATAACAGCAACAGCACACCAAATTGAAGTCAATCAAAAACAATTTTCTAACTTTGTGCACACTGAAGCAATAAGGAACGAGATGTAAGCGCGCACAATGAAATGATGTCTTCGGTGTTCTATATACGAGTGGTTATATAATCTCACATATATTTATGTGTATTGTCAGCCAATATAATAAATTTTTCCGAACCAGTGGTTTTATCAACAGTCAATTGTGAATGTCTTTCTGATAGGAAGACATACATCATTCGTATTTTATTTCGTTCGTTGAACTACTTAGTGCTTTATAAGAATTTCACAGATTTATTTCAATTCAATTTGTAGATGGGGAGACAACGGCTACTCGTTAAATTACAAAACTAACGTAATATGAAAGATGTTAAAAGCTGTTATCAATTTATGGAATTGAAGGGTCAATCGAAGCTTTTAAAGATGGAAAATACTCTTGGGAGTAACAACAATTCAAAGAATTCGGAGTAAAATTGTTTAAATGTTTTTTATCAAAATATTCTTTTAGTATTCTGTACTAGCAGATTGTTACTTGTAAGTTGAAAGTCAATTTTTATTGTGAGTGTTTCCGGAATTTTAATGCAATATTAAAGTCAAGCATTTCGTATAAAATTAAGAGTTAATATAAAAATTTAGACCGCTGTGTTTTATGTTTAGGGATAAGTAACGCTTAAACTGTGGATCACTACTAAATTTTTGAAACGTGTTTGTCAACAATAAATGCGAAAATGAACCGCGAAAAATTCGAAAAAAACGCGGTTCGTGAAAAAATTCAGCAACTGCAAAATTTCTGATTGCGGTAATTATAATTTTCAGCGTTCGATTGGATAACAAATGTTTTAATGTAAAGCGGAACTCCGATAATCATCACTAAATTTGTAAATGAATTTGTCACGATTACAGCCAAAAATAAACACATTTAAAATAAACCGAGAAAAGTGCGAAAAAAATTGCAGTTCGGGAAAAAAATTGATTAGTTCCAAAAATAATTGTAAAAATAATTTTTGCAGTAGTAATAACTACTTCGCGGAAAATTCCGCGACCTATAATAAATTATTAACGTTTAAATGTCTTATTTTAAGCGGAAATAAAATTTCTTTAAAGTAGCGGTGTTAGAGGAAGGCTTCCTGAGCCCAAAGCACTTTGAATAGTCCCCTGCACCTTCTTTAAAGTAATTGCCAACGTTATCAATTTTACTCAATACTTCTAGAAAGGGAGGAGGTTCTCCACCTTTTCAGAGTCGCTAATAATTATTAGAGGTTGACTGAAATGTGCTTCAAAATCCGCTTCAAATCTCTGTCTGACTTGACACTGTCTGAGTTTTCAGATTGCTGAGAATCCCTTGGCCACAGAAAAATGGGCTTAGATTGATTTTTAACAATTGTTACTTTAAAAAAGGTTAAAACTATTGCTGCACAAATAAAAAAGGATTTTTTTCAGTCAGTAAATGCGCACTTTTTAATACGTTTTCGATAATTTATTTTCAATCAGATACAATAAATTAAATAAATCGGTCAAAACTGATTTAAACCATGTCCATTATTTGACAGAGCATGGCAACCCACACAGAAATTGAGAGATTGACATCAATTAAAATTAAATTTTACTTAATTTCAACAATTATTGACTTCCAGCAATCGTTACATTTTATTGACACACAAGAAAGTTCATAAACCGCATTGTTCTCGTCATCCAACTCATGAGAGTAATTAATATGTGATAAGGTATTATGAAGTTAAGCTATTAAATGCGATACACAGACATAAATAACAAAATTTAATTAAAGTGTAAAAAAGTGGTTTAAGGGCCAATTCCAATGTCCTGTATAGTAGATATTTAGTCCTGCAATCGTATTACAACGCAAAGCAAGACCTTTTCAGCCCCAAAAAGTTTTGCAGAAGCAACTAAATCCCATAAGACATTATTATATAGAAACGCAAAGTTGTTCGGATGAGATATTTGCTGCAACATCCTCTCTCATCCCATACATATAGCAGTGAGACCATTTAGTTTAAGGATTCATACATTACTGATTTAAGATAATAATTTGCTTGTTCTGACTTCGACAAAGACTTTATTTCATGAAGTCGGCACATGCGGCGGCCTTAAACTGTTCAACAATGGTAACATATCACCGATATTTTACTGGCACACAATAATTGCGCTTCTAATGTTTATTGTATTGGAATTTATGTGGAAACGTGTGCGTAGTACTTTACAATATGCAACGACAATGCGACGTGTTCACGCTTTGATTATGGGTTATAAATCCGTTGTGTTATTCATTTTGCAAATAGCTATCGATTTTGTGTCACGTTTGCATGGTGGCGTTAGAGTCATAAACATTTTAATGTATGCAACAAATGCGAATAATATTGCATTTCACATTCCGACATATCATTTGCGTGAAATGTTGTGTTGAATGTAATTATTCTGAATCAAATTGTTGGATTGAAACCTTATTTATAAAGGATCATCCAATAAGGGATAATTTTTCCAATATGATTATTTTGACAGTTCTTAAGTGTCAACTGTCTTGTTTATATGACGTTTGTGTTCATTGCCATTTCATCATTAATAAATTAATTAATTTTAATAATAGTGGAAACCTATTTCCAAAACCAGTGCTCAGTTAGTAATTGTTATAGAGCTCTTATCGAGCTGATCTCAAGAAGATGTCCTGATCCAGCGAGATCTTGAAATTTAAAACAAATAATTTTTAAACGTTAAATGGAATATTTTCTCCAAAACATTGATTGTTCTGTGTTTTTGTTTTAGAAAAACTTCGGGAAGCTCTTATTGGATCACCCTTTAATATGAGGTGGTTCAGTTTTTTTCTAGAAATGAAGCTACTCTTATTTAAACACTATGTAGTGTTTAAGAAAACTAACAGAGTCTCTATGGTGTACAGGAATCTGGTTGGGAAAAATGAGTTTATAATCTGTTTCTTCTAAATTAATGATAGGATGATCGGCAATCACTTATTTTCTGAAGCAATAGAACATAGATTTCGCCATTAACTAAAAACGGGAGAGACTTGGACTGGAACCTTTACATCTACCAGAATATTAACATCCTCACAGACTAACACAGACACTAAGCTTAAATGCAATCGACTTAAAATTAGTTTGTGAGTGCAGTGTTGAAGCCCAATCAGTTAGGAAGAATTAATCTTGTTCTCCTGTACTAGGTGCCAGGGCTACTGTACTATAGGTAACGCAGAAAATGTTTTAGTGAACTCCTTCGTTAGGAAGATACTTTAAAACCTTTAATCAGGCTCGAACCATTCTGTGACATGGGATTCAATACTCTCCGAGAACGAGTTAGTCCTTAAAACGACCCAAACCTCTGCTTCAGCACAAACCAGAGCAAGATCTGTGTTTCGCAGAGTAAGAATATATTTACATTCTTGGCACGTTTCTTAATTGGCGACTGTAAGTTCTGAATGCACTTCTCCAGATCCTAGGAATTGTGGTAAATAATAAGAATTAAATGTTGATGAAGGACATTCAAACCATCATGCTAAATTCAACTATAATTGAAAATATACATTACAATTGCATGCTAATAAATAACATAATGAATGCATGTGCATCCTGAATAATAGTTGTGTACTAAAACATGCATTTAAGGAATACCATGCCATACAAATATATTTATTATTCACCTATATGAGCGTAGATATATTTAAAAGCATAATATCGACATGATTTATGGTCAATTAAACGAGTAACATCATTGATTGTGCAGCCGGTACATAAATTCAATGTTGCCATGCATAAAGTGTGCATTCATGCCAGGATATAAGTTATACATGAGATCTTTCCATTTCTCTCCAGTTGCAGGCAATTGCTGTTTAATAATTGATCCAACTATACAGGATGTTAAATCGAATGTGTTAAAAATTGTATTTCCACTCGAAGCTGTTTTCTCAATTCTTGAATAAAGTTTTGTATTTATTTAAATGGTTTCTTCCATTCCCTTGCATCGAAATACATAAGCTTCATTAAGCATTTAAAATACAATTGCATTATTTAAATACATTTCAGATAAATGTCCTTGAGACAATTGAAATTGTACATTTTTAACAGACAAGTAAATACATTTCTGCATTTAGCATTTGAAAAATTGAACCTGTAACTTGTATTTTACATGCAAGGATGTGCTGCTGTCAGCTTATCATGTTAACTGGAAGGCTAATGTATGTAAATCTATCGTTATACACGATGTAACATGTAATACCATTGAAAATACACACACACACACACAAATATACATCACGTCACAATCCCC
Organism: Sylvicola cinctus; assembly: GCA_963854165.1. Classification (NCBI taxonomy): domain Eukaryota; kingdom Metazoa; phylum Arthropoda; class Insecta; order Diptera; family Anisopodidae; genus Sylvicola; species Sylvicola cinctus. The sequence continues at coordinate 60,617,267 of OY974082.1, read as the reverse complement.
CTGAAGCACTAACAATCGTCTTTCCCAAATTCCGTCTTATCTGTTTCGACTGATCTTTCAAGTTGTGCTTGCGGTAACTTTTGGTCAAAAAGGACATCCGTCAAAAAATGCAGTCAGTTTGAAATCTTTACAAGGAAGCTAAAGTGTGGGACGGATGATGCCGAAATGGCAACCATCATGAAGGAAAATGAAAAAAAAAAAAAAAAAACAGAAAAAAAAAAACGCCAACTCAAAAGAAAAGAAAAGCTTAACGATTCTGTACTTCCCACTTTTTCGTGTTCTCGCAGCTTAGACAGTTTTTCCTTGTCACAGGACTACACATTCGCATATGCGGGTATAAAGGAGGCGCTCACAATAATTCTTAAGAAGAAAAATGGGGTTGAATTCAAATGGAAATGAATCTTCCTATGCTGCCTTTTGCTGTTTCATGTTGTGTGTTCGCTTTTTTTCCCCTTATGATTTATTTAAATTTGTCTTGACTTTAGCTGAAACGAGACAACCCTGAAACAGAATAGAAGGCAGCACATCGAATTAAAACAAGACTATGGGGTGGAAAAACATAAAACGATTACAATATTTGGGAGGGGGAGTTCAATATCTTCTCGTACTCTGCGTGTCATTTGTTTTTTTTCGGTTTGAGAAAACATTTCTTGTAAGGTTACTTTTATGCTGCATAATAACATAACACATTTGCATAACTACAGTTATTGCCATCGCATCATTTCAACGAATGCAAAACCATTCCCTTTTACGCGCTCCACTGAAGACTCCCATCCACTATGCGGCTGTTATTACTATTGTTGTAAAGTAAAATGCATCCTAATAATAGTTATTATGAGTTATATTATGTTTACCAAAGCAGATCGTTATTGCAATGCCAACTGCATGCATCGACATCCGAATTGTTGATGCGATATTTGAGACCATTGCCCAAAAATACCATTATGGAACAAGGAGCTAATGCTGTAAATTGAATTTAATTGATTTTGGCCATGGCTAGTGTTTTCTTTTTTTTGTGTTGCTACTCTGATGCTTTGTTGTTTAATGAAATGATCAAATATCAGGGAAATAGAAGTGCACAGGTAAAATGGCCAATTAAAAGCGGGGAGCCACATCCATCATTCAAACTTATCACGGCGGAAAACGCGCGGCGCTATGTGGCCGCCGCGTGTTAATCATTTCTGTCCAAATCAATTAGATAACAGAAATGAAATGGTAATTGTAGAGTGGATGGAAAACATTTTTCGGTTTTCGGAAAATGTTCTTATTTTCGCTTGTACATTGTATTCTTCTGGGAATATGTTAAATAAATGCTGCACTCAGTAGGCTGCCCAAACCCTTGACAGGACTTGGAAATTATTTAACAAATTTTCACAAATAAAAAATAATAATTCAAAGTCATGAGTTCAATTTTTTTTAAAGGACACTCAAGGCCAATTTATTGCAAAACAACACTTTATTAAATTTGTTTCCATAAAGAATAAATGTAAAGTTTAATTCTTGGATACATTTCAAACTTCAATATAGTCAAAAAAGACTTCTAGCTTTCTCGTCCATACAGCTTCCAAAATTCCCCCAAAATATAGGGTGATCCAATAAGAGATGTTTTATGTTGTTTTTTAAATCAAACACATAATAATCAATGTATTTAGGGAATCCTTATTTAAATTGATGCTATTTAATTTTCAAATGTTGCCCATGACTCTTAGGTAGTTCATTCTGTGTTCCCAATTTTCGACCACTCTGTCAAACAAATCGTCAGGAATTCCGCGAATAGAATAGGTTATGTTTATTTTCAAAGCTTCAACCGTTTAAGGTATTTCGACAAACGTAAACAAGTGATTTCAAATAAATTCCACAGAAAGTAATCCAATTGTGTAAGACCACAAGATCTTGGTGGCCAATAAACAGGACCTCTTCTTGAGATGGTGTTTTCATCAAACGTATCCCACAATATAGCGATTGTAGCGCCATCCTGTGGAAGACATCTTGAATTATTAACAACAAAAATTCATTTATAATTATCATGGAGTTTTATAAGAGCTTTAAAAAAGCTCCAAAAGAGCTCCATAATTGCTCTATAAGAATTTCTAAGTGAACACTGCAGTGTTGGAAATAGGTTTCCACCGTTATTGATAACTGTTAAGGTTTAAGTCTATTCATGTTGAAATGGCAAAGAATATACTGAACACAAACGTCATATTATAATTAATTAGACATTTGGACACATAAGAACTGTCAAAAATATTGAAAAAATTACTCCCAAATTGGATCACCCTTTAAAAAAAACATTAAATCACGCAGCTTTAAACGCTCTGAAATCAAAATATTCTTAAGTGTTATGAATTTATATGTGTTATGAAAAACATTCGTTTAAGCATATTTGTTGTTGCTGTTGTGTTGATTAATGTTATGCCTTGTAAGGAAAAGTCACAGCTTATAATAACCGTTATGTACGAGTGTGTGTTGTATCGTACACATCGTTTAATTTTCGCACGCACGCATAGCAGCATTTAGTACGGCGTCACCGTACCGTTGCTCCAACCACCCACCATCGCTCGCACACACACCGCCGCCAACTCTGCGGCGCTGTCGACGTCGCATTTTGGCTTGTTTCATTCATCCAACACACAAATTTATACCCTGCGTTTTTCCGCCTTCCCTTTTGATTTATGTTAACAACGTTAGTTCTAATAGGATAACATGTAACATAACATGTAGGTGTGTACAATGTATTTTGTACAATACTACCCGCATATATCCGCAAACATACATTTGGGGCGCGCACACACAGCTAATGCTAAATGCCTTGGCATCCGGAAGGAAATAATTTACAATTACATCAATTTGTGATTTCTTTAGCGTCGCGGTGCGTTGTGGTGTGGTGTGGTGGGCGGGCCGCGGGCGGCATGCATGCAATTTCTGTTTTGGGTTCATTTTCCATTTATTTTGTTGTTTTTGGTGGTGGTAAATGTTGCTTATGATCAACATAAATGTGAACAATAAAATATTTCGCAAAATATGGTGAGGGGAGGAAGTATTTATGCGGGTTCAAAGAAGGACGAGTTTATTATAATCTGTTTTCAAATGTTATTGCATTTTTTTTTAAGAAAAATAATAATAAAATCTTAGTCTCAAGTAGGTGTAGCTTATTTTATTTAAATCCGTAAGATTCTAATCTTATTTAAATTATTGTTAAACCAAAGATGCTGGAGAAAGTCTGCATTTTTAGAAATTTTGTCAATTTTTTATTGAACCACATTTTCTTAAACTTTTTGGCTTAATCTTCAGGGGAGTTAAGATTATGTGTCTCAAGATTTCCTAGAATAATAAAGCGGGTATCGTTGGTCTAACAATACTGCAGTGGTCATAAAAATTTGAAACCATTACTCTGTACAAGAATACAAAAATTAGTCATATATGAATCATAAAATCGGATATACAGCTAATTATCCTCATTTATGATTAATATGTGACTGATTTCATTACTTTAATATGAACCACCAAATTGAGGCCCCATTTGCTGCACAAAAATTATGTAAAAATTAAACATCAACCATTATTTTATGTCACAACTTGTGCGTTTTAATCTTAAGAAAGTTTTATATCGTTTTTATAAAGTTTAACCTCACCTCGCTGCTTTAAAGTTCAGCAAAGCCGTAATTGCACGCTGATGGGCTAACATTTTATGAAGACGTTAATTTTATGTCATCAACCACACAGTGCAGCAAGAAAATAATTTCTCAACGAAGCATAAATACCGCACAATGTTATTAAAGGAAAAAAAAAATTCCACTGAAAGAACAAAACAAGGGAAGCTGCATTTTATAACGGCCAAGGGAGTTTGGTATAAGACGAAAATTAAGTTTAATGATTTTCCACTTGATCGAGAGATAAAAAGGGGCATTAAAGGTGCAAAGTCTTGCGGGAATAATCTGACGAAAGGCCGTTAATATTCTTTTTTTCATTAATTATTAGCTGTAATGGAAAATGTGGGCCAAATTCAGGACATAAAAAAGGGAAGCGGCTGGTTGGTGATAAAACATATTATTTTATTGTTTGTCTTTTTCTTAACGAAACAATAATGATGATTACTGGCGACACCTATTACGGTACTGTGGAGATAAATTATTAATTATAGGAACAGACACTGGTTGCTGTCTGCTGAAAATTTATTGCATCCTAATTTTGGCACAATAGTTTAGGTGATAATTGAAGTTGTACAAACATAATTGATGAAAAAAATTCCCTGGTATCTTTAATAACAATATTTTTATTTAATTTTGCATATTTTCTGAAAAAAAAAACAGTTAAAAGCTTCTAAAAACAAGACATCTCTGTACGTCTAAAAAACTGTGATGAAAAGGATGTGTTCCTGTAAGTCTGTAGCTACGATAAATCATTTTTAAAAAGAGATTTTTCTAAAATAGAAATAAAAAACATGAGCATTATTGAAAATTGACTTTTCCTTAATTTCTTTATGAAGTTATAAAAAATGGTTATGGTAACTTTATCACCTTGTTGCAAATTCTTTTTGCAATTTATCACTTGTACGCGCAATTTTAATTATCAATTAGTGCTAATTTTGCTTATGTCAACCTGTCTGGGCGTGAGCGTTTCATTTTCACACTCTTATACCCCATCGATAATGGCAACTTGTTCTCTATATAGTGCAGCTGAGTTGTCAGTAACATAATACCATGAACTATGTAATATTTCAAAATGATTTTATATGGATGGAGTTTACAAACTTTACATAACCTAGATAGATAATGTAACACGTAACCGGACGGTAATGTGTTCAATTTAACGATAAGCATTATTTGAGATTCACCTTTTGAAATTGCATCGTTTCATGATTTTATATAGCAAAACTTTTTTTTTTAGTACGCAATTATGGGGTTTTTATGCACTATCGCAATAGCTGAGAGGATTGGATATGATGATTTTAATATTTTATTTTATTGAAAAAAAAAACTTTTTGTTTGGATTTGTGTTTGGGGAAACTTATGGGAAAAAAGCTTTTAAATTCAAATTTTAATTAAATCAGTCAGCAGTCTTTTGAGTGTTTGCATAACATTCATGAAAAATAATAGAATGAGGCTGAATGCATAAATTTGATGGGGTGCGTTATATAACGTGGGCACGTGTTAAAATAACAGTGAAAAGTGTGCTGCATGCACAAAACATTTTATTACGCTTTGGCGATTGTATAAGTTAAATGCTGTTAAATATTTTTATTTAAACGTCTTAAATTGATGGTTTGAAACGTCTCACTTATTTACAGTCCATATTAAAAATTAAATTACTTTCAGTTATTGTAAAAGCCAGTAATTTAGTTGTTTTTTTTAATCTACACTTTTTTCAATTGTAATTCAGATATTCCCAATTGTAATTCAGTTTTTTCAATTGTAATTTAGTTATTCCCAGGTGTATTTCAGATTTTTCAATTGTAATTCAGATTTTTCAATTGTAATTCAAATATTAACAAGTTTAATTCAGATTCTTTAATTATAATTCAGATATTATGAATTGTAATTCAGATTTTTCAATTGTAATTCAGATATTATCAAGTGTAATTCAGATTTTTCAATAGTTTATAATTTATAATAACGTTTGTTAGCATATTAAGTTCTAAGTGTTTTTGTTTTTTACAGTCGATTTGAAATTATAAACAATTAAAAAATCTTGGAAAAGGTGTAGATAATCCCGGTAATAGCCTAAAAAATTTAATAAGCGTTTAAAACAATTTTTAAAAAAAGCGAAAGAGAAATTATAAAAAAAGAAAACGTTATTTTTTGCCTGGCGAATAAAATGGAGGTTCAGCTTTTTTTCTATAATAAAAGTGTGGTGCACATTAAGACTAAATTAAAACTCAATTTGCGGGACTGAAAGGTCATGCACTCGGCCACCAAGAAAATCAATTTCCAAACGCTTCAAAATAATTAATAACGTTAGACAAATTGACATTTAATTCGAATTAAAAAACAAAATTTGCTGCATGCGTTTCGTTGCTAAATCAATAAGTGCACACTTAAGTGTTTGGCTATAGCTATGTAGAATGTAAATAAACGTTGTATGTAAGCGTACAACAGCGAAGCAACAATGCTTAAGACATAATATTTATTTGCAAAACTTTATTTACCAACGGAAATAATATAAGTAATGTGCCCCTGCAACAAAAGTTATTGCGGAAATTAAAAACGCAATTTTATCTTTTTTAATTTAATTAAATTGGTTTAATATCGTTTACCCTGTTTGTGGTTGCAATATGTAGTTAGCGACCGACGAGGGTTAGTGGCAATTTATTTGATTTAAATTACAAGAACATTACAAACAAGAATTATTGTGTCCGCTGGCTGTAAAAAGCTCCAGTTATAATACAGATAATGCTGCAAAAGCTGAAAAGCACAACAACAGGAGAAGGGGGTGGGGGAGGGAAAAAAAATACGAGAAAATAAATTACATGAAGCACGTAACTCTTGGGAAATCTTCTATACTGGATTGTACTTATTATACTTCTTTGCCATTTTTTATATTATTTCATTTTCTGTTCCTTTGATGGTGAATTGTAAGAAAATGGACCAAAACATGACACACATATTGTATGAATTTTACTTAGCTGAAACTTATTTTCAGTTGCTTTTCAAAAGAGACGACACATTATTTGTAAATATTGAAGCTGATGTTTGAAATATTATGAATGTGTAGTTATTTGAACGTAAATTTATTGATAAGGAATTTCCAGCAATGTATTCTTGACTACAAGGTAATTGTGTGAATAAATTTTGACATTTTTTATTATTTTTTAAATCATCATAAAGATGTATTGATGTGGATTTGATGAAATCAAAAGCCCGTAGGAAATACAAATTGGGTTTCCCAATGACTTCCGATCCCTTTGCCTTTTTTCTAACCGTAAGTATTTCATATTTTTTGACCAGTGAGTTACATTATACCTCAAAACCTCTCAGCTTCTACAATATATTTACTATTTAGTATGTGTGGGTGGCTTTTATGTTTTGTGCTTCTTCTTTTTTTTTTTTTCATTCAGTTACACTGTCCACATTAAACGTGATTGTTTTCCTAATGTGGCTTTTTGTTTCGTCATTTTTGGCTCCCTTTGTTTTGCAGTTAGCTGTGTGTGGTTGCATGTGGTCGGGTCATGAATGAAAGCCACCCGCGTACCAAAAAGCAAAACAATAATGGGAAAAAGAAAAACTTTTCACGGTGTTATCTATTTATCGACAATTTTTCATTTCTTCCTTATTTTATCTTATTGTGAAGCATCTCTATTCTGGTATTGTGGATCCAACATTGCAACTGTGTATGAATTTAAGCTTGTTCCGTCTTTTTATATATTTTTTATTTTTGGGGATGACAATTTGTTTTTGTTGTAGCTGTTTTTGTTTTTGGTGTGCAAGCAAGCAAATGAATGAAAATGGAAAAAGTTTTGCAGTGTGTGCTGCTTTCTTTTTGCGCTGGTTTGTTTTGTTATTGTGTCTCCGAAGTGTTTTTTATTTTATTTAAAGTGTATCGGGTGATTCAGTAGTTATTGTTTAATAAATGCGCTGGAATTTGTGTTTTAAAAATCCTTTCACATAATATCGAAAGAAGCTACTTCTGTCATAAATCCAAACATAAATAATTTTGGGTGTGGGTTCGATGAATTCTATAAAGTTAAATAAATGACTACAATAATTAAAATTCGGATTAAATCAACAAAAAACTAATTATTAATAAATTTCATTAAAATTTAATTTCAAACCTCAAGAAATTGAATCTTATTGAATCACCCTGTCTTAATAAACGGTGGAAGGTAATTTTATCCCATTCAATTGTCAATTGTGTTAACGTTTCAAAACGCAAAAAAAAAACTGCGGCTTTTCATTTTGTCACGTAAAATGTAGTTGGTTGTTTTCCTTGTGGAACAAAGTAACTTCAATTGACATTGCTAGCCGTGGAAATTGATTAAAGATGAGAAACAAAAGAATTACAAGCGTTTGCAATCGATTGAATAGATGTTGCAAAAAATTGTACATGTCGATATTACTGCAATTTCAAGCGATTGTAATTTTTTATTGTAGCGCGTAACGAACCGAAAAGGTCAACAGGTAATAATTGGATCAAATTCATTGTAACATAAAATCGTTTATGTAGTTTAATCTTAATTATTTATATGAAAAAAAAGGAGAAGATATTATAGTGTAGTAATTAACTATGATTCAAAAAGTAATGGTTTGCTCGAGAATTAAATACTGCCGCCATTTTAATTATTATTCATATTAAAAATTCGCCCGGATGACGTCAAAATGTCACAATTCACACTATATTCTCTCAGATGACGTCACACTGCACAGCTGTCAAGCAGACATTCACTTTTACATCATAGAAATGGTTTAAAATTAAATTAATAAATATTTTTATATTTTGTCACGTTTCAATTAATTAATGTTATTAAAAATAGCATTTAAAATCTCTAGCAGTTATAAAAATAAAAGTTGTTTAAACTTTTGGATGGGAAATTAGAGGGAAATATGTTCAAATGTCAAGGAAATTAGAAAAACTTTCTACACACATTTCCCACACTTGTTTCTAACACTTGCTCTTGTTCTGCTTTAAAAAAAGATAATAATATAATAAATTTTGATGAGCAGTTGCTTCTTGTTTCATTATTTCAACTCTCAACTCTCCAGTGGTAAAAACAAAAAGAAACAAATTGTAAGGAGGCGAAATAATAACATTATACAACTGGGGATGACGAAACGGAAATGGTCAGAGGCGACATCTTGATGAATATGTTTCATTTAACTATGTGCATTCGTTCTTTTTTGCTATTGTGTTGAATTATGGTTTTCACTTATGTATATACGAGTACCTACCCCATCCGGCCTCTCAGTATTAGCTTACACAGTGTGGCCCGAATGGAGATAGACGAGGATCAAAAAGCAGGAGGGCCATTAAAAGTGACGGTATCCAAAAACTGGCCACGACCAAGGAAAATCATTAAAAGCGGATGGTTTGGGTGGAGATGGTGAAAAACTTTAGCCTATTATTGCCATTATTATACCCCTTATTCATTTTTGTAGCTTGTTCCGCAATCTGATGGTGGCTGTGGAGGGTGTGGAGGCACAACGGCACAAACTTTGTCTTTAGTCTCAATTTGGGACGAAAAATTCCAGTTTATCATTTCAGATATTTTCGGCTTGAGTTTATTATTAAACAACAAACACAATTAATTTCGAAAAGTGAATTAGAGTTGTCTTTAAGGAAATTTTAAGTGGATTAAAGTGAGAGGTGAAATTAATCTGATGCCTTTTTGCCATTGTGTCAGTAATGTAATTTTCTGCAGATGTAAAGGGCTGCAATTTAATGCGACACACAACGATTTTTTTACCTTGAAGTCTGCTTTTTGTTAAATTTGTGAGAAAATAAAGCCCATGTTATCAATAATATAAAGGGTGACCCAATAAGAGCATCCTGGCGATTTAAAATATAACAAAACATATATTTATCAATATATTGAGGAAAATCTGTAATTAAATTGATAGTTTGGTCAATCCCATTTACCGTTGAAAAAAAATTTCCTTCAGAAGTTTTCCACGACTAACTTTTAAATGGTTCATTCTGTGAATCCAATTTTTGACCACTCTTTCCAGCTTAATTCGACCGTTATTCGACGAATAGCAAGGGTTATTTTTGCTTCCTAAGCTTCAACCACTTCGGGTTTTTCGGGTTGCATTGGTAGCTCTTGGATTGCATCTGGCTATTCATCAGCTTATATGGTGCAATTTTGTCTGTTAACGAACCTGTTTAACCTAAAACGAGCATCGTCACTAAACGCAACTTATCTCTCTATAACAATTTTAACTAAGCAATGGTTTTGGAAAAATTTTCAACAATAATTAGTAAACTTTGTTGTGGCGTAAATCTATTCAGAATAAAACGGCAATGAATAGTGGACACAAACGTCAAATTAAAGGCAAAACAGTTGACATATAAGAACTGTCAAAAAATTTGTAAAAAGTACCTCCAATTGGATCACCCTTTTAAAAAAAAATTTAATTATTAAAAAAGCAAAAAAATAAATACAAAATTCATAAATTCTATAAATTCATAAATTCAATTAAAAATTATACGATTATATTGACAATTAATGTTTTATCTTTTCGACTACTAGCTGAAAACACGCAAAAATAAATTACAAAAGATTCACACACAACTTCCAATCTCAAAAATAAACCGTCCATTAAAATCCGACCTTTTGTTTCCCAACAACAAACATCACACACATGCACACCCATCAAAAAAATAAAGTGATTCCAACAATGTGTTGTCTTGGCCACTCTGCATGGGGGCGGGGTGGTAATTTTATCTTGATCACCCGCACTGATGGTGGAGTGCTGTTGTTTGCCCAAGAGCTCATCCATATGCACACAATACGTGAAGTGTATAAACATCCAAAACAAGAAGAAAACGGAATGCGTTGCGACGCGACCGAATCCCGCACTCAAGTACAGCAATACATCGTTGAAGTGGAAGGGTTTGTCAGTTTGCTTCAATAATATACCGTTATTGTCGTTGCGAGTGGTGAGAGAGTCGCTTGGCCACCCCGCCACTCCCGCACCTCATTCGCACATAAGTATGCATACGTTGATACACATATGACTTTGTTTGCAAAAGTGATGTGTGAATTGGTGACATTTGCGATGACATGAGGAATCAAGAAAAAAAAAAAATTGAACGGAAACAAAGAATGAAAGGAAAAAAAAAAAAATTCGCAGACACAAAAAAAGGACGTAAAAGGAGGCATTTCATGTGTGCGTAAAAGGGAGGCACAAAAGCGGTCCTATTTCAAATCGCAAAATCGCTATAGGATTATCCACGAAACAAAAGTCACTCAAAGGGAACGGGCACACATTCAGACGAGATGAAGATCTCCCTTCAACATGACTGGGGTTTCTTTTTTTTTTGCACCCGCTTTTTTTTTTTTTTGCGGGTTATTTACGAAAATAAAACATTCACTTGCGTAAACGTGGCTGTTTGATGCGGGAGCATTTCAGTTGACAGGCTGATTGAATTCATCTTTTGTGTTTACGCATTGCCCATCGGTATGCCGAACCTCATTCCTTTAAATACCAATTCGTTTCATTTTTTATTTTTTTGTTTTGTTGTTGCGCAGACAAATCCATGCCAATTGATTGACGTTCAAGCGATTTTCCGTTGTAAATATTTTTTTTTTTGTGGATGAAAAGTGCGTGCATGGATGCGCAAAATACCTACTCAAGTGGTTTTGATTTTATTATGTCCTAAGCGAAATTAAATTACCGTTTATTGTAAACATTATGGCGGTTATAGAAAAGTATTTTCCCCCACCATTTTTTGTTTGTAAAATAACGGTCCCCAGTCTGCAGAGGATGCTGAAGGATTCTTTTTGGTGTGTCTGCTAATGATGGAGGAATTGTGAAGCGAAGGCAGACAAACCGACACACGTATACACACAAAGGAATGACGGAAAGTTTGATGAAGGAAAAGTGCTTTCAAGCTTTCGGATGATTCTTTTATAAAAATTCTCACGCTGAAATGATGAATGGTGGTGGCGGTTAGGCTTTAATAAATATGTTAAAATGTACATGTTGGTTGATTTTGTAAATCGTAGTCGAATTAAATTGTATCTTCTTGATAAAGAAAATTCGACTCCGTGTACTTCAAACAACAATTTGGGAGCACAATGTAGATGACTTGTGGTAAGTATGGGCGTTTGTAATTTAATGGGGCATATTAAGCTATTTAAAGCTTGGGGCGTTGGTCGTGGGGAGTGGGATCATAATACAGAAGGACATTTTAAATACATGAAAATTATTTTCATATTTTTAAATGATTCTTTTGATTAAATGAAGCTTTAATTTTAATGTTTGGTTGATTTTAAATTGAATATGTGGTTTAAATTAAACCGAAAACACTTTTAAAGGAGCAAGGACATTTTTGAAATCATCTGCAATTGATTAAATAAAACACATTTGTTCAATTTGTAGTATTTTATTGTGACATAAAATTATCAATAAACACTTTTTGGGATCACAATCAATAATCTAAATAACTAAAGTGATCCACTTAAGTCATATTTATGCACATATGGATTAGGAAATAAACAAAATGCACTCACATATATATTATTTATGCATTTTATTCAACACAAGTATCGTCATAAAAGCACACACAACAAATGAAATTCACGTTCTGCTTAACAAAACATGCAGCAAATCAAGTTGATAGAGATGCAATTGATTAGGTTTCCTCTCGCTGTGCCTGACTATACGTACTCTCGAGTACAATATTATATAGTCGAAAATAACACTTGCGAAAAAGGGGTAGCACGAGCATTATTTGCATATAAACAAAGATAAGGATAAGAAAATTTGTCTGAATAAATATTTACTTGACTGCTTTTGCCCTTTCTATATTTCCTCTCAATTTTACACATGTGCTTTTGTTTATTTTATCAGAAATGTAAACAAAATATCCTTTTACTTCTATTTTTATGAATAAGTGAACATCGTTTTAAAAGGTGCACGTATGTAGGTGTATTCCTTTTTTATTTTTATTTGGCGGTGGGTTGGGAACTCTAAAAGGTAAACATATTATCATACATACTACCGTTTCAGTGAGTGGGTGGCTTTTTTTGCATATCGATGTGTGAATTGGGAATGCTGTGTGCGTTTTTTTCTTCTTTACTTTTATAATAAAGACATTTTGAAGAAAAACATTACTCTTTTATTGTACTAAATGTACGAGCATAAGCGTAAAACGTACCTCTTGAATTGGCAGGGAATTTATTGTGCTGTTGTGTGGGGTTAAAGTTATTGAAATCTTTTACACAAATATTGAAAAGGATTTTCAATTGTTATTTAAACTTAAATTGAATAAGATTGAGCGGTGTTTAAAAATGACGTAATTATAAATTCAAGGTCTGTATATTTTGTCTGCAAATTTATAATTATTAAGCCATTATTAAAAACTACGTCAAAGGAAGAGCGAGACGGTATTAATTTTCAAAATTTGACCTTGAAATTTCGTGACAAGTTTTTTCTTTTTCTCTAAGCTACAATGGAACTAAAATTTGATGTTTTGTTCAAGGTTTCTGAGATGTACAAAGTATGACCTTAAATTTTAAAGTCTTGGCCTTGAAATTTTCTGCAAAGTTATTTCTGTTTTTGAAAGCTATAACAATGTGGAAGAAAAAGTTTAAAAATATTCAAGGTTTCTGAGATATAAATAGTGTGACATTGAATTCTCATAATTTGACCTTTAAATTTCCAACAAAGATTATTGCATTTCTTTAAGCTACAATAATGTGCGAGAAAAATTTCAAAAACATTTAAGGTTTCTAAAATATAAATAGATTGCCCTCAAAACTACCAAAAAACTCTACTTGCGGGACTGATAAATCATGTCCGCGGTCGCCATTTTGAAAAAGGTTGTAAAGTGTTTTTTCATCACATCCCGGATTCTATCCACTTTATGCGATAACCGTAAAGACAACTATTGTTGCAAAAAGCATGATACACATTTTTCATTCAACAATTTTTTTGGGGAATGCGAATTTTTAAGGATATTATCAAAAATGCTGAAAAATTTTGGGTGGATTACCGCGAAATTAGTTTCAAATTAGTCTCAACTTTAGATGAACCAAATATATTTCATTAAAAATAAACATTTATCATTTTAAATAACTTGCATTTGACTAATTACGTGTGTTAAGTTTATTTTAATTGTCTTACGGCAGCAGACTGTGTGCTGTTAAATTTCAAATTTAATGTTCAAAACTTCATTATCATAATCATCACTGACTGACATAGCATTCCGTTTGACATGTGCACTTTTTATTGCAGCCACCATACTAGTAAAGTGATATTTTGTGATAGTTACCATTCATGTTAAACTACGAGCATTACGCCAGCAGTTATTATGCATACTTTCGATACACCGCGCTGCATTAACATAAACTGTGTTGCTGTTATAACTCAACAGCTCCACATATTATGGTAAATCTCTTCTTTTTTTTGTGTGTGTGTTGTGCTACCACACCCTCATATATGATGATTGCGTCTGTGTAAATAAATGCATAAATTTTGCGAATATATTAAATGCATGTGAAAGGCAACAACCCTTAAATGAATTAATAAAATGCATTTGATAAATAATGATTTTGGTTACAGCGCGAATGTTGTTTCATGAAACCCATATAATATATTTGTATTTTGTGGTGAGAGTCTTTTTTGTATCAATTAATGTTTATCAATAAACTGTTAGTGGGTTTTAGCCTAAATGTGCGAGTGTGACATAAATTAACCGGAAGTTACCTACGTGCAATGGGAAGAGATAGGATTGCAATATTTTGGGGGTTGTCTTTTTAATTTATAAAGTAATTAAAGCTATTAATCCGTTGGTGTATTGTGGTTTATTTAATTAATTATTGCAAGTACTGAAATGAATTTAATTTTATTTAGTAACTACAGTAATTGTATATATTTTTCATGACCAGTAGAAATGTGTCAAGGTCACGCAATTAATTTGAATGGATGATGTAAAGACGAGTCAATGTTTATACAATTTTAATTTTTTCCCCAAAAATATTTACTTGCACATTAGATGCGTTCTATTGAAATCCCGTTTAGTTTATTTTCATGTTTGGTTTATATTTTAAACGTAGATACTTTCTATAGTCGACAAAAGGTGACGCTCTTTTTAAGGAATAAATTCAGAAGACTTATTGGCAACATAAAAAAGTATATTTAATTTAGTTAAATTCATAATTAGTTAACATAGAATGCAATTAAATTCCCGTTTCAATCATACGAACCTTAAAAGACACAAATTATAGTTTATTTCTTGACTAAATGATAGAGTAATTAAAATACCGAATTGTTAAACCATAGTAAGTAGAATTTTTAGGTTCCATTGCATATAAAATTTCAAAATAAACTAAATAAGTTCTCAATAGAACGCAACTTTTCTACAACCCAAAATAATTATTTCAGGAATTATTCAATAAATTAAATTGTCAAAAATAAAACTTGAACCACATCATTGAAACCAAAATAATACAAAAAAAAAACCGCACAACAGACATTTAAACAGGACAGGATTAATTAAACCATCATAGCAAACCTTCACAATCTATAGCAGATTTCCTATGCAAAATATTAATAAATATTCATAAAAGTTTCCTGGAATGAAACGTGAAGGAGGTTCTCAGACAATGAACGGTTTTTATTCGCGTCTTTCAATCGCGAACAGAATATTAGTGAGTGAGTGTGTGTGTGTGTGTCTGTGAAATCAGAAACAACACGATGAGAAGGATGACAATGTCCTCCGCAGGAGCAAATTATTTTTTGTACTTTGAAACACTCCGTTTCGGAATTTGAACGATGTAAATTGATGCTCCGGAAATTGCATTGCCATAACAAAAACATGAATAACAATTAGAGGACATATTATAATGAAGACGTTGCCTCTATCCAAAGCCACCGATTGCATCTGGCAACGGTTGAGTATTTCACAGCGTGGAGCAAAATGACAAATGCAAATCTGTTTGGGTATGTTAATTTGGCAAAAATTCCGCGATAAGAAAATCATCAGAAGAGGTTTAATACTTATAACTAATTGCATAATTTTAATTACTGTAAAGATCGTTTTTATTCAAGTGCATTAAATTGCTATTTTGGAAGCATTTACATTTTAAATGGCAACACAAATTAAGCATTCGTGTTTTAATTACAACACCCCAACCTAATTTAAAAATTGAATTGCAAGGATACTTTATGAACTATTGGAAAATTCACAATGATTCAATGTTTTAACTCTTAAGTTGAAAATCAATAAGTTAAATTGAGTGAGATGTTGTATATTGTACAGAATATAGGAACAGGACGAGAATTTAATACACCAAGAGTAAACAGTCAGCAGATCAAAATTCATCGAATAAACAAGCAAACTAACAGGCGGGTCGAGTGTCCCCACACTCCTGTGACCGGAAAAGTTACACTGCTGGCAAAAGGAACCCCTTAAGATTAAACACATTTTGGGTGAACCAACTTAATTACCATCACTCTTGACGCGAAAATGGACCGGGACGGAGCGGTACAATATTTAGTGAAGATGAATGAGCAAAAACGAGGAAGTGCGCGTACAAGAATTCAATACACCACAAACATGGGTTAATCTTTCCGCCCTTTGTCAGTGTGTTGCCGTATTTGAGAAGTTTAGTTATATGGGCGAATATGGAATTGGGATATACACTGTCTTGAATTACAATTAGTTTTACCGATTTCGTTATTGTGGCTGCAAATAGTAGGGTGGCGAATTAATTATTGATTAGGATAACAGGATAATGCTATGGCTGTGTCAATGTACTTAATAATGTATTGTTTTCTGGTGGTAGTGAGGTTTTATTAAATATAGCAGTTGATGTGGCAGTTTGAAATTCAATAAAAGGAAGGGAAACATTTTTGTAAATCAATATGAAGTCCTTATTTTGATCTTAACTCACAAATGAGAGTTTTCTGACATTGATTTTCATGAAGTATTGTTATCTTATATCTAATATATGAAAATCTAAACAATTGTAAAAATATACCGCGAAAAATGCGAAAAAATGGTGGTTCGTGAAAAAATTTGATTAATTCCAAAAATGATTGCGGAAATCAATTTTTCAGAGTTCTATTATTTAAGAACACCTGAACGATATAAATTTTTTACTCTTATTACAATAAAAAATGCCTGAAAAACAAATATTGTAAAGGTAGGTTTTTGTGAAATTACATTTTATTTAACAATAAAGTTCCAATTTTAAAACAACATATTATTTCCGAGCAGCACACTTGTTTCTCTGTTAGTTTTGAAATGAACTTGAATTAAAAACCAATTTTATTAAAAAACCGCATCACATTAAAATTTTAAAATTCATTTAATTTTTTGAACAAATATTTTGGTTAGCTAATTATTTAATACAACTGTAATTCTAAAATAAACACAAAACAACACACCCAATAATAGATTTTATTGTCGCACCACGAAAGCTCCTAAAAACTATTTAAAGTACAACAAATAAATGTGTTTACAAACCCGATTAAAGAACCAATATTATCGCAAAAAAAAATTCGCCTACTTTTGTTGTTCACAAAATTTCATCCAATTACATTTGAATTGCAACCGTAAGCACCGGATGCTCTACTGCACTTTTATGTTTGAATTCATTTTTAAATTGTACTTCATTGTGTTGTTGCATCATTGCACGAACAATGCCCTCACCGCTAAGCTCGCATTCAGGTACATAATATTATGCTTATGCGAGTAAACGTATACCATCGAGCCACAATTCAGAACGTATATAAGTGAGTTCACTGTGAATAAAAATGAACGACAAATATTCCCAGACCAAAACAAATGCGATTATTGTTGCTAATAAAATTCAATTGAATTTCACACATTTATCTATATTTGTTATTTCATATTTTATTCCTGCAGTAGGGTTTGTTTACTTCTTAAGTCTCTTGTAGAGTTTAGCTGTTTGTTTGTAATATTTTTTTGTTTTATTTATGTTTTGCAAAAGTGCCATAAAAAGTAAAGCGATTGAAAATGAGTATTAAGTAATTGAGGGTTTATATTGGTGTTTCGGTTTTACTGCTTCTAATATTCAATGTATTTATTTTGTTTGTTCACAAAACATAAGCTTTTACGTTGAATCAATTTAATCAAATTGCAAATGGTGTGTGGAATGTTAAGCTCTCGCACCTGATTGTCTTTGACTACACCGGATGTAGATGGTTTTCGTAAATAAATATAAAAATGTGTGTACTTACAATGGACATAGGAAACAAATGAAAAGCACTCAAAAAATTGCCGCAAACACCTTCATTGTGCAGATGCTGGAGTGTGTGTGTGTGTGTAGCCTCGATGTTCTTGTGAGAATTATAACACATCCGACGTCTTTTCATCCGTAAATGAAATAAACAACAATGAGCCTCCTCGCCTTTATCCACAATGAAGCAAATGTATAACATAAATCTATGCCTTTAATTGACGCTCATAAATCCTTACAGAAATCCTTCAGGAACAAGCTAAATAAAATGAAATACATAAATTGAGTGCAAGAGCTTTTTCACAGTGAACATCGACATTGTACAATACAAAACAACAAGACGACGAAAGATCTCAAAAGCCCCATCATTTGAAATGTTTATTTATCATGCAAAGTGCTTGTCAATTTTTGCTGAAATAAACGTACAACGTTAGAATGCTTATGTGCGTGTCTCCTGCTGTTGTGCTGAGCACCCCGAGCCAACTTTCGTTACGGTGCTAAATTGATTTAAACGTTGTGTTGTGCTACGTGTGCATTTTACAAAGTTTTACAACCCCCCTTTCGCCCAACTCCGCATTATTAAACTTTTTATGTATTTTATAATTTCCTAATCACCTTTAAATTTACAGAGCACTGAATTGTGTACACATTGTCGAATATAAATTTATATTTGAACTTCGCATTTGCTTCAATCAATCGGTTAACTGGCGAATAAATGAATTGCACTGGTGACAGCAGCTGAATTTTATAAGGTTGCTTGCAAAATCAATCAATGTTCATATTCTAATGTGAACTCAATGCATCTAAATTTTGTAATACCACGTTCAACTTTTATGCACTTATATACAATATAATGTCATGGCATGGAAGATGAGCTGGGGATGAGCCATAGACATCGAGTGTGTATGCGGCGACAGGCAACTCAACGGTGGTACAGACGACGTTAGTGGCGACAGTATCGACACAATGTATTCCTCCTTCAATGTGTCCCCGAGTGTATATACAGCGTCCCCTCTCGTTGTGTGCATAAACACACATTTACAGGAGACGACGAGAATAGCTCTGGCGTCTAGTTGGCGCCAAAAAAAAAGAGGAGATAAAATTCAGCCCAAACACACATAAATGGATGGATCAATGACTGCATTCAGGAGACTTTTTCTTTTTTTTCGTTGTCGTTTAGTTTTGGTAAAAGGGGGCTGCACGAGGGTGGGTGGGTTTTTGCTGAAACATTGGCGTAGTTATAGAAAACATTGAAATTTGGCTGTTTTTCATTGGAAATGTTGCTCCATTTCATTGAAGTGTTACATTTATTGATGTTGTAGATTTTTGGCTTTCGGAGTATATAATACATCATACAATTGAATAGTAACATAATACTATAACTGCATAATGCGATTTGCAAATTAATTGCAGTTATTGCAAAAGCGCGGTTTTATTGCCAGATATTTCTTAACTGCAGTTTGGAAAAAACATGTAGGATGCTGAATGTTTTATCACATTAAATTACTTGCAATGGTTGTTGAACTTTGTGTTCTTTAAAATTGCATTGATTGGTGTGTTAAGTCTAGACGTAATGATTCCTACACAATTCTTTGTTTGTTTCAAACGGGGCTCTAAATATAAGCTTTAAAGAATTTAAACAATATACCATTGTGATGAATTGAAATTTTCTTAACATAAATTAAATCATAATCCTTTTATTTTCTGTGAATTCAAAAATTAAACAAAAGCTGCATGACAGGGAGACCAAGGTGTGAAATTAATAATTTAGATCTTTTCGCTTGTATAACATGACAGCAAAGATTTAAATTAAAAGACGATCTCCAAGATTTTATTAGTATGACCTTGAATTTTCTGATTTTGACCTTTAAATGTTCAGCAAAGTGTTTTCCCTTTTCGTATGTTACAATAACATGTAACAAAAGTAAAATTAAAAAAGTATTTAATTTTTCCGAGATAAAAATGGTGTGACCTTGAATTTGTATACTTTGACCTTGAAATCTTCAAAAATTTAATTTTAAATTGAATTTTTTCGTATTATAAAAGACTGCTTTCATGTAAAAGAATTTATTTCATGTTGAGCAAGGATTCTAAGATAGAAGATAACGTCATTTTGCGCTTACATCCCATCAAATCATCCCAAAGGATCATTTGTTAAATGTTTGCGCCGTTTTTTGGACGTCCGTATAATTTTTTTTTCGTGAAAAAGTTTTTGTCCTTGAGAAATGACTTTGAAATAAAAGAAAAATAAATGAGAAATTTTTTACATGACTTCAAAATTTCATCCAAATCGGTTCAGTACTTTCCGAGAAATCTTTCGAACTTCCGCACGTCCGAACGTCCTTTTTTTCGAAAAGGTTTGCGAATGAAATAATCTATTAATAACAAAAACGAGGTCATGAAAAATTAAAAATTACATGAAACAATTATAAAGAAAATTCAAAGGGCAGAGAGTGCAACATAATACTTTGTAATCAATGTTGCAGTTACCAGAGCTGTTGAATAAGGACCAACAATTTTGTATTTTTAATTACGACCCTGATGTATTCCTCAAAATAAATATTAATAATATATTACATTATCTATTTTGTAGAGTTTAATCAACATTACAATTCTATCAAAAAGCGGTTTAGTAAAACTTAGGTTTTTTTCTGATTTCTTGATAAATATTTTAGACTCAAGTAATTTGTGCAACAAAATGTCTAAAGGATTGCTGATTATGAAATTTATGGAGTATAGAATCCTTTCATGATGTACACAAATAAAACATTGTTTGACTTAACTGAAAGCGATTATTTTTGTTTCGTTAAAAGTCTATTTTTATTTTGATACGTTTTAAATTTCTTCACTGGACTTTTTTCCACAGAAGTGAGCAAGTAAAAAACTTAAGCACTTCTGCAAAAAGCTTTTGCAAAAAAAAAACTTGACAACCTCATTGCAGACTGCGTAGTGAATTAAAATTAACTTTTTATACGTGTACTCAGTTCATAGAAAAGCAACAGCAATTTTCAGCTCATGGCTTCATCGATTTAGTTACGATATTATGCAATAATGCGATGAAATTGAACTGCACATTTATGTTGTGCAGTTTGCAACTTGCACACTGTAATGGCTTTTAAAAAGACCAAAATTGTATCACTTTTTGGCATAAAATTTAAGTATACAGCCGCAGCGTCGTTTTTGCAAAAAAAAAAAAATATTCTAGTTACATTCATTCGAACACCGATAAGCACCGCTATTGAAATAAAACCAAGAATAGTTGTTAAAAAAGAAGTGGAATGACGATAATTATGCTTCGATGAATATTTACCAAGGATTTTCTCTCAAATGCAGCCAATTATACATCGATATTTTGCCAATAATTATCTACTTTTGCGTTAAACTCAAAGTAGACTATATTGTGTGCCGCCCCCACCCACCGCATTTGCATTTTAAGTCATTCCAATTGCATACAAAAATGATGCACTTAAAGTGTTCAAAAACACTTTACAATAAAAATGATGCATACGCGTGTAGATGTTGGATGCATTACGAATGTTGCTGTTATTGTGTCGGCATGATGACGATTGAACGGATACGAATACGTGCTTCAGAATCTATGATCATTACTTCGACTCGATGGCTTCAACGGGATGAATGGAAAATGTTTGCATATTCGCAAACAGAACACAAAATTGGATTTTTGCAATTATTGCTGTATTGTAATAATTACTACTTGCATTTCAGTTTCTGCATCACGGCGATAATTCAAGAGATTTTGCATAAATATGTGGGCAACATCTAAAAAGGATTTGATTTACAAAAGTTACGTATTTTAGTCGTTCATAATTATAATTATCTTGTTATTGTGAGTCTTCTACAACACATAAAAAATTGTGCTTTTTAATTTAAGACTTCAATTTAGGAGTGCAAAAATACTTTTAATTACAACATCGCTTCATTCCTCACATTCCATTATTGTGGTTTTGCATTTGTTTAGATTGTGGGCTTATATTTGTGTCACGACAAAGCATCTAAATCTACTGGATTTAATCCACAACCACTGAGCCTCAGTAATGCCCATTTGTCTCATTCACCAAACTAAACAAAGCCCTTTTCTCTGAACTCAAAAACCTCGTCACAAGTTTTATAATTGCAAAAGTTTTTGGTGTTCCTTTCTTGCGTTTTTTTTATTTCCCCGTAAATTTTCTAACTATATACAACAATTCTGTGCGCCCTTTGAACCCTTCTTACCATAATAAAGGCACAATAAACTGGCAAAATTGCGGACCAAGATTGATTTAGGGATTTCCTAAATTTTCTAATAATAATTTGTATTGTACCAAAAGATATTATTCAATAACATTATGGTTTCAAAGGAGCTTTAATTTATAAGCAACAAAATATATTTCCGTCAACAATTATAAATTTCAATTGGTTTTTCCGGATAATAAAGGTTTTGGAATCAAAAATTAAGTGATTTACATTAAAATTGGAAATAGTGGCACAATTTATTTAATTTAAAATTTATCAATTTAAGGACGTTTATGTATTTTTTACAGTTGAAAAATAAAAGAAGAATATTTGGAAAACGTTGTAGGCTTCAACTACCAATAAATAAATAAAATAAACCAATAAAAAAACGGCGACCAATCACATTGCGCCACGTGCTACAACTGTCTGTTACGTTATGTGGGTGCTTGGTGACAATCATTCCAAATGGACATTGAATTTCCTTGCAGCCAAATGAACATTCCGCGCATCGATAAGCCCCGCATCAATAACACGTGCTTTCAATTCATTCCATTTTCCCTTTCCCGTAATCCCCATTGCAAAAGGGATGTTATTGCAAAACACGTGTATTTTATTATTGGCTTGGTTTGATTTCATTTCGCCTTTATTGTTTCGCGGAAGTGATCCTGTTACAGTGTCTATACTTTTGCTTAAAGACTGTCCCAAACTGTTTTGTTTTGTCGCTATTTTCGAAGCCTGCACTAATGTTTGGGGGCACTATTAAATTGTTTCCTGTATTTTCGGTTTAATATCCTCAGCCTCTCTCTCATAAAGTGTATATTAAATGCTATTTACGCTTACAGCCAAAGAAATGAAATGGTTAATATAATTTGGGAAATTTTTGTTGCAATCAATAAAATCTCACATAACATTGGTGGCCGGGGGTAGCGCATATGCGGCCCGTTCATTCAATGTTTGTCCAACGAGTACTGCTATGTGCATTCAATTGGCTAATCCACCTAACATGTGGCTGTGCAAGAATTCGGTGCGCCACACATCCATGAGAGGTGTATGATAAAATACGATCAAAGCTGCGGTATTAAAAGATTATCCCGTCTTATTGTTGTAAATAAGCCTGGTGCAATGTGCAAAGCTAAAATATGAAATAAAGTCTGCACTGCTGTGTGTTGTACAGTTATGCAACGACAGCTAGCCGGACAGGGTCAAGCATTTTGCAATAATTGCGAGAAATGTTTTCGAAATGTATGCCCATTGGCATCATCTACGTTCAGCGCGTTGTTACATTGTGTGTTTGTGTGTGTATTTACCATCGTAAACAATGTACACACAAGTACTTGCTGTTTGCGGGTTTATATTCCAGATTGTGACGATGCATATCCCAAACTTTAGTTTCTGTTTCAGGATTAAAACATTTTTCGGACAGCTCGTATTTTCCGTTCGCTTTAATTCTGCCACTTTGCTTTTGTTATTTATTGTGGCCTCGTCTCTCGGTATTGGGCACGAAGGTGAGATGGGCTTTTCCATGGTATCTTCTCGGCATGCATACAGCGGCGAGCAGCTCTATCCTAAAAATCTGTAACCCCAAAAATGGTTGGGCTGGTGGGAATTGCAAAGAATGGGTGTTTAAAGTGCGGTCAAGCATTTGTTGTTGCTAACTTTTTGTGTGTTATTTGTCTGTCTGCATTTGCACATGTAGCTTTTGTTTGGTATTTTGTTGGTGGGGAGATTTTCCTCTTGGCGGTATTAGGTTTTCTTCGGTTAACCATTTGTTTATCGCAACTTTATTTTGTATATTTTGGGTGGTAAATAACCGTTTTCGGTGACAAAATGCTTGCCTTTAATGTTGTTATTTATTTAATTTATAGAATGGAAGGGTGAAAAGTATTTAACACTTGAATTTATTGTCTGTAAGTTTGAAAATTGTGACATTGACAATAAAACATGATAATGATTCCTTGAAAATAATTTATTTAATTTAAATTACCATCACAGTTCACTGAAAGTATTTTTTTTCTCGTGTTCAATGTCAATTAAATAGGGTGTTTCATTAAGTACGGGTGTTGTTGTTAAAATTAACCAAAACAAGGGGTTTGTGAGAAATTATGGAATTTTTTGCATTTGTTTTGCTCTTGACCAGAAAAAATAATTTTATTTTATCTTTTTTCGGCTTTTTATTTAATTTTTCGTCGTCTTAAACAATCATGCAGACAAAGCCAAACGAAATAAATGTAAAACCATGAAAATCTGTTTAGTAGTCCTCAAGTTATAGCGTTAAGGACACACACATCACTTTATTTTCATGTTATTTGTGCTAATGACTGAATTTTCCTTACAAACACATATCAAGTTGATTTTATAAAATGGCAGCGGTTATTTTGAGTTTATTCCCTGTTTTCTACAGTTACTTAAACATAACCAACTTATTTCACAGAATTCCGCCATGATTTAAAGAAATCTAACAGCCAGCGCCGCGAATGGAAAACCCTGTTTATTTGAAAATTGCATTGAAAGTAAAACCAATTCGCCTTTAGCCTTTTCCCTAGTATCGTTTGTAAAATTAAACAATGGACATAATTTAAAAATGGTACGAGTTTCTCGTTCACTTCTTTTAATTCATGTAAATTCCAAACATTGACATGAAATTCAAACAATACTCATGATAACAATTCTGATCCCTCAAAACATTTCTGTAAAACAAGATTTATTCCTTCATTGAAATTGTGAAAAACCCCTTCAAAACTCCCGTTTTAGCTCATTTGAACCCATGGCAATAAAATGCCCTTGCAATTTTCTGTAGTCACCACAACTTTTACATTCACATCCCGCCGACAGGACACAAAAATGTATATATTATACATCCCCTATTGTCCATATTGATCTCATCTCATTTAATTCATCGCCACCCTCGCAGCGAGTTTCCGTTTAATGATTTTGCTGCCTCCCACATATATATTTATCGCCATTTTTGTGTCTTTTGATGTGTCCCCCTTTTTATGCCTACAGTATAATAAAAGTGAAACAAAATTGAAAATCATAGCGATGACTAAGCCAGATATAACACATTCATGGCTGTGAGTGGCGACAAAAAAAATTGGATGTCGGGCGAAATGACACATTTTCAAAATATGTAAGGACATTTCTGTTTTTTTTTTTTAAACGAGGAGCAGATAAACAGTTTTAAAATGATAACAATGTGCGAGTTCGCGCAAAGAGGGTATTTTAGTTATTCAGTTTGTAATGAGGGGGTGGGTTACATCAATGAGTTTACATTTTTGTTCGCTTACTGACAGTCGGCCGAATTGTGTTTCTATATAATTTTATGAACAATTGTTGGTATTTTAATATTGTGTTAGAGCAACTGAAATTAACTATTTAATTATAAAAACCTATTTTGCATTTATTTTTAATGGAAATATTTAACTATTTTATATAAAAGCCATTTTAGAAACTACTTGTCCGTTTTATGTCAACTTGTTCTGTAAAATATTAGGGAAAAAATAAGAATGTGGTTATAGTTTTTTCAAGGTCAGATGCTTCATGGTCCAGTTATTGCGAAAAACAAAAATGGACCCTACGATTGTCTGCATTTTCACAAAAATTACCTGTAAAGGTATTTTAAACCAAACTGCATTTATCCTATATCCCGCTAGATGATCCTTCTAGCAAAAAAGGGAGTGGACAAAGGTAAAACCAACTTTTCTATCTAAGACACCTTACACAATATGAAAAAAAAAATTCAGATTATTGTAGGATTAAATAAGATGAGAGAACTTGCAGAACATTTCAAGGTCATAATCGGAAAATTCAAGGTCATTATTTTTGTATCTCCAAAACTTTAAATATCTTGGATAATTTTCTGCCTGATTATAGTTGCTTTTCTTCAAATAAAATAGTTTGCTGAACATTTCAAGGCCAAAAATTGAAAATTCAAGGTCATGCTTTTAATATCTTAGAAACCTTAAATAATTTTGTAATTTTATTTTCCCATTATTGTAGGATTGAATAAGATAAGAAAACTTGCAGAAGATTTCAAGTTCAAAATTTTAATATTCAAGGTAATATTTTTATAATGAAAATATGGAATTCATAAACTGTATGTTTCAGGTTACTATGATGTTCTACATTATTGCTAATCTCAATAAAAGTACCTATTTTGGACAAAATTCAAGGTCAAATATCAGGAATTTCAAGGTCACATTATCCATATCTCAGAAAAGATTTTAATTTACAAAAAACATCAGATGCTCTTATTGGATCACCCTTTTAATTAACATGTCTATTGTCTACCTAATTTTTAAAATATTTTGTAAATGATTTAAAACTCAATTGCATTTATGTGCGTTGTTTCTGAAAACTAAATTGGTTGCAGCAAAAAAAAACAGTAAGAAGAAAAAACGCACATCGTGTTAACACAAATATTAATGTCTGCACAGTTCATGCTTTAACATACATATTTTGCAAAGTTGTTTTATAATATGCAAACAGACAAACAAAAAAAAAACATTATTACAGTTTGAATAGTAACAACTGTGCAATGCTCGTGTGTAAGTGTCACAAAAATGCATCAACCACAAACTCGAAAGGATAATAAATGTGTTTATTCAAGTGGATTAAAGTGGAGTGTGGGTGTGCAAACAATGCGTGTGCAAGGGGGTTCACTGAACTGTTTATTGTTGTTTTGTGCACAGTCAAACGAAAAACATCGACCATTTCTGAAGCACTTTCTATGCTTATGTTTATGCTGCGTGAAATTCACATTTATTTAGAACTGACTCGGATTATATGTATTGTTATGCAGCAGCCCGGCCAGCCAGCAGTGCTGTGGAAAATCGTGCGCACACCAATGTTGATGATGCTTGCTTAATGAATGCTAATGAACATTGCTTCGATTGGGGGTAATCACAAAGGAATTGTTCAGGGTTTATTACTCATATAAATGCATTTCGTATATAAAATAATATAAGCGTATTTCGTAATTGCAAACTCAATTCATTTTCATACAAAAGTGGCTAAAAGTGGTACTGTATTCATGAAATACAAATAAATTCAATTTAAAGCAGGTAATTATATTAAATATTTTTTTTTTAGTGCAATCGTTGAACAATCAAGTGCCTTCCTATTTAAGAATTATAATAAAATGATAATTAGCTGTTTATTTTCAAATGCGATTATTGGTTTCATGGGGAACAACTTTTCGAATAAGGGCTTAACGAAATATATCGCGTGAAAAAGCGCTTCCGGAAGCTTTATTAAAAAATAAATAAAAGCAGATGTTTGACCAATAATCATAGCTTTCTGACCTTTGATCTTAATTTTTTGACCTTGAAATGTTCACTCTCTTATCACACTTGTCTAAAATAAAGTGAATTTAAAAAAACACTATTTATAAGATATGTGACCTTGAAAACATAAATTCATTATGAAATAGTGGCTTGAGTTCTAAAATTTGGACCTTGAAATATTTAGGAAGTTTTTTTGTCTTAATTAATAATGTGAAAACAAATTAAAAAAATATTTAAGGTTTCTGAGGTATAAAAAAATTGACCTTGAATTTTCCGATTTCGACCTTGAAATGTTCAGCAAGTTTTCTTATCTTATTTAATTCCACATTAATATTAAAAAAAAATTTAAAAACTATTTAAGATTTCTGAGATAGAAAAAATTTGACCTTGAATTTTCCGACCTTGAAATGGTCTGAAAGTTTTCTTATATTATTTATTCCTACATTAATCTGAAAGAATTTTTTTGATGTTGTGTAAGGTGTCTGAGATGGAAAAGTTAGGTTCGTCTTTGTGCACCCCCTTTTTTGCCAGAAGGATCAATAAATAAATGCAGTGTTTTTTGCAATACCTTTAAGGATAATTGTTGTGAAAATTAATAAAATCGTGGGCCCCGTTTTTGGGCCCCCATACAAAAAATTGGTTTTCGCAATAACTTGACCTTGAAGCATCTGACCTTGAAAAAACAATAATTGCTAATAATCCTTTTTTTTATAATATGTATTTTACAAAAAAAAAAAGTTTGAACTCAGAGGGTGTCAAAGACAATTTTCCTGCATCGTCAACATTTAAAAAAAAAAATTGAGACTTGATGTTTGACCTTTAATTAAAATTTGACCTTGAAATGTTCAGCCTAGTTTTTTGGTACGCTTAAGTATATCTAAAATGAATCGATTTTTTTAAATATTTTGCAGAGTTTCTAAGGAATACGACCTTGACATTTTTCAGTTTTGACCTTGAATTACATTAAAAATTGTTTAATTTCATTGAAACTATTAATAATTTGGAACATCAAAATACCACAGAACTAAAAGATTTTGATTTAATTTCATTACCACAATAATGCACAGCTTATCCTGTTATATCGTGCTGTTCTAATTGAAATATTTAGACATATTTTAGAAATGGTTTAAAAAACATTTCATCTCATTGCATCATCATTAACATTTTTTTTGCAAGAATCTACTCGTATATAGGACGTGAGAAGCCTTAAAACTTCACATAAAATTAAAATCTAATTCAAAATAATTTATCAAATATTTTAAAACCCACACTACAATTTCGACAATTTTTTTTGATAATCGGTCTATCATTAGAAGCATTTGAAAAAGATCGAAGAAAAAGAAATTAAAATTTTACACACACACCAAAAATCAATTCCCTGCATTCTCCTAATTAACACTAGAACAACATAAACCCAGAAAAAAGGAAAACGAAATAAAGGGAAAAGGAAAACAAGTGTCTAACATAAATCGGAAATCAATTTGTTCAATAAGAGCGGATATACCGGAAAGGGGGGGAAACGATTAATTTTCAGCATACTCAAGATCTTGTTAATCGCATAACAATTAGTCGGGCTTCTTCGTGCACACACACACACACAAAACGTGTATTATACTGTTATATTAAACCACATACGTGTTGGCTGCCACCCCCGCATCAGAAACGCGCATGTACTTATTATACTGTACAGTTAATCTGGCACATAATTAGTGTAACGTTACACACAACAAAAACATATGCAAGTATTTCATAAATGTGGCGTCTGATATTTAGCCTGTAAGAAATTATTTTACAAATATATAAATATGCACAAGCACCGTGCTTGACATGGTAAATAAAATGGGGGGTGAGGGGGTGGGGGGGTGTAGTTATCCATGACGGTTCACGGTACACACGTTCAATAAAGTTGAGCCACTTAAACACACCCACTTTGCTCCCATGAATGTGGATTTCGTACAAAGGGCAAAACTACAAAAAAAAAAATAAAATTAAAAAAAAATCCGCTTGTAACGGAAAATGTATGAATGAACGGGTGTACAAAATAATAATAATAATAATATGTTGTAATAACACACATAGATGAATGGGGAAAGCTTGTATGTCTTAAGTTTTCAACAAGTTTAAATTGAAATTTTGCAATTTTTGCCATCACAACGACATTTCATTGAAGCCTGCATGCAGTGTACGTTCCACCACAACGTCATCCACCGTGCTACGTGTAAAAAGGATAATATATCGGTATCGGAGTATTGCAGTATTTGTATGCAAGTGTTGAAACGCAGTGTATTATACCTGGCGTTCTATCAATTTGGCTCAGCTTTTTATATTTTTTATTACACAGAATATTTGCATAATATCCGAGCTGCTTTTTCATGGCATAAAAGAGAGTATAATAATCTTGAAACCACCTGAACCTATACCGTAGTTCGTATAGTGGCGTATTTTGAATGTAGTTATAGTATGTAGATGAAAAAAAAAAATGTAGAAACATGCTGTGCAAGTGCATTCTTGTCGCACACGTACACCATATTGTGCTGGTGGTGTCTTTGGATGCCTCAAGCACAGACGGTGTGTGGAATATGAGTAGAAGTCTCGACTCTCGTGCAAACAGCGAAAATAAATTATATGTTTTGGTTTATTATTTTTGTATTAAACTGCAATTTATAAAAGAAAACAAGTGATTATGCTTGTTTAAAGGAATATTTTTATTTCAAAAGAACCACTGTCACTATACGAGGGTGGTTTCTTGCACAGTGGCGGGGGTGGTTTCAAAATGCAGGTAAAAAGATGAAGAATGTGTGCAATTTAAAATGCAAACAAATACATATTTCAATGTTCATAATTGAATGAATGCGTCTGGTTTGTAATAAAAAACTGCACTGTAATTGTTTATTTTTTAATTACAAATACACGCACAAGGGATGAAACACGGCGAGGACTTTAATAAAGAAAGGGTCTATCTTATGTAGTCAATCTAAAACTCGATAAAAGAATTGCATTATTGACGATTACAATCCTAATATTTGAATGAGGACAATAATTTCACGATCTGCGTTTTTTTAGTGATTTTCACAATATTATTCAGTTTTAATCATTTTTAATTTAAATAATGGTCATAAGGACTTTAATAAAGAAAGGATGCAGTTTATCTAAAACTTGAAAGCATTAATATTTGATCGATGACAATTATTTCATGAACTGCGTTTTTTTTTCACGGTGTTTACATCGTTATCGAGTTTAATTAATTTATAATGTAGAAAATCATGCTAGGTTAGTTCAAATCTAACTGTTAATTGTAACTGCATTGATGTAAAGGTTTCCTTAAGTAGAGTTCATTGTTCTAATGTCAATAATATCAAACAATGATGGCTTCTTAAAACATTGCGATGTAATTAATTTAGGCTCTAAGCTTTTATTGAAAATATAGGGTTTTCCAATAAGATGTTTCATTGTGAATAGCTTGGTATTTGGGCAGCTGTCAATTTTGAAAGTGTCATCGTTTGACATTTGACAAGTGAAAACTACGCCATTACTAAAAAATGGTACAATACAATAGCATTTTTACAAGAAAAGTTTCCTGACTGTGTCATTACTCGAAGAGGTGATTCAACACGCTTAGAATTTTTTCTTTAGGACCACGTGAAAGATACGGTCTATGCCGATGCTCCACAATCGATTCAAGACCTTAAAAATGAAATTCGTGAAGTTATCGAGGACATACAGCCATAAATGTGCGAATTGACCAAGGAAAATTTCATGGAAAGGATATGGTGCACAGCGTCATTTTAATGAAATAGTTTTGAAATTTTTATGACATATTTTTCTCTTTACAATGAAATAAACATTCATTGATTCCTCTTAAAAAATACTTGTTTATTTTTAATATTAAAAATAAATTATTTTATTGGAAAACCCTACATAAAAGACGTGAAAACTAGCAAATCATTTTAACAATAGCAGGAAATCGCATTTATTATTGTCGGGGAGAGAATAAAAAATATTAATAATAAAAAATAGATTTTAATTGACATTTAATTAAATTTTTAGAAACATTTTTTTCGAGAAATTAAAAGTGTTATGCACAATTTTGTTCATAATAACGCAATGTTCAAAGCTTTTGTGTTAATATTATTATTACATTGTTCCACAGATCCAATAACAACGTTCTCAAAATCAGCTTTGAAACTGATTCCAAGGAAATATGTTTTCTCCACACTTTGTAGGAGTGTGTGAAATCGGATATTACAAACTAGAAAATGGATGCCAAGAAAACTATAAAGTGTAAATGCAAGCTCTAATAAATATGCACACATGTATGCATCCTCTACACTCTACATTACAGTGCACACGTAAAATATGTTATTATATTTTGCGTAATTTCGATTGCATGCCGAATTTTCAATTATGTTGACTTTACTTAATCCCATACAGTTGCAACCCTTCCCAATAACTGTAAACCCCCAATCAGTACCACATCCACACATTGCGTTGGCAGTTGGCTTCTGCATTATTAGCTTTGTAACACCCGCACTATTATTGTAACTGTGAGTAACCAATTCTGTGCACATAATATGGCAATGTTTTCTACTAAATACAGTTGTCTTGCACCGCAGATTACTTGCATTCTGTCGTGTGCATTAAATGCAAAACAAAATAATTCAATTATTTTCTAATGTTGTGTTAATGATAATTGAGAGAAAGCACGAGTAGGTATAATATTTCTAGTCTGCGTTTATAGATTTAACCGCATACAGGATGGCACATAACATAACGATAGTTGCAGGGATGCGTTAATCGAATGTAGTCAGCACTAGCAGTGCGAATATTGCTGGATTGCGGCATCACAGACTACAGAGTACACATTATTAGTATGCACTCGTATGTGTTTAGAGAAATGTAATTTGGTTTGCCGTGTAATTACGTCTCATAGCTATTGAATTGCAAGCTGTCTCTAAGATTATTGTGGAGGCATTTCAATTACACATAGATTCTTTGAGTTATGTGCACGTATGCACAATTTGCAAATGCGGTAACGATATATTGCGATTATTGTGATAAATAATGAAGGTATGACTATGCAGACGCTCTGTAATTATGAAGATGATGACAATATTTAACAAATACCCCATAAAGAGTGAACTTCGGACTTGTCCTTATGTTTTCACAGCGTTATAGACACTGAAACTGGGTGAAAAGATGGTGGGGCTGCTATTAAATTCTGCGACTTATAAAAATTTGAAGCTAGCTGGGGAAAAAAGGTGGCTAGCTCGCAATTAAATTCTGCGACTTATAAAAATTGAAGCTAGCTGGGAAAAAAAGGTGGCTAGCTTGCGATTAAATTCTGCGACATAAAAAATTGAAGCTAGCTGGGGAAAAAAGGTGGATAGTTCGTTTATGGATAAATGAATTAATATTCCTCAAAATAAATCTGAAAAATAAATTTGCATCCTTAAAATGAAGTTTCAATTTATTCCAAAAATACCAGAATACATCCTGTTCTGAAAATTACTAATATAGAAGTTTGTACATATTTATGAATTCTGCAAAAAAATATAATTACGATAAAAGAAACAACTTTTTAGACGATTTTCTTATTTAAAATTGAAGAGCTTTTTAAGCTGCATTTCAGGGATTACA
This sequence comes from Sylvicola cinctus, assembly GCA_963854165.1. Taxonomy (NCBI): domain Eukaryota; kingdom Metazoa; phylum Arthropoda; class Insecta; order Diptera; family Anisopodidae; genus Sylvicola; species Sylvicola cinctus. Next base: position 60,584,252 of record OY974082.1, on the reverse strand, counting down.
TTTCAATAATCGTTGATTGCTTATCTTATTTGAGCTGAAATGTATTCTGCATTAAAAAAAACATTACAAACACATAATTATTAAAAAAAAATATCCTGAATCTTCTCAATTATCTAAATAAATTAAAATAATTAAAATTCTCACTAAATTCAACAAATAAATAAAACAATTGAAAAGCGTATTAATTATTTTAACCCAAATTTTATTAAACAAATATATAAATTAACATCAGTGTTGTGAAAAGACATTGCAAATTAAGTAGGTAAATAACTTTTAAACTAATTATATTTGTAAGTATTATTTATCTTAATATGTAGTTATAATAACCTAATAATAAATAATAATTTACAAACACTAGCATCAAATCGATTTGAAGACGTAGAATTCAACACTGCGTCCAATTTCATTTATCCATATATTTAAATACCATAAATCGTATCCTAGAATATAGTGTAGCTCCAAGAATTATGAAATTTTAATCTTTACAGTTTTGAGTTGTCAGTTTACATAAGTACATACTTAAATTACAATAAATGACTGCGCAATGTGCTTAATATTATTTAATTTGTAATAGCACTACATAATATTTATATGTGTGGCTACATTGTATGCTTTATGCTTATATATTTTAATTACACCAGTTGCAAATCACTTTACACTTTATCCACTCCATGAATTTGCTTGTTGATAATAATAAATAATTGATTTCGCATATTATCTGCATTTTGGTTTATTTACACGCGCATTCTTATAATGGTGGTGCATTCATATAATGCATATAAATTGTACAATGCGTTGATTACGAGTATGAGGTTGTATTAATACTTAATTGCAGTTTACATTTGGCGTGCAGCTTAAATCCGTACATATTGTGGAGTACTGATGTGAAATATAGTGATTATCACGTATGCAGTTTGGGAACATCAAACTGAAAATTATTACTGTATTTCTCCTACATCGATGGGGCTGCGAGTAATAACACAGTCCTATGTTTTATATTATATTTATGCGGAATGTTGTCAGTAATTGAATACATATTAATATGTTGTGTTATTTAACTATGTTGAATGTAAATTTTATGCGGCTACGACTTTTGGGTCGCATTCTGCTTTGTAAATAAATATAAATATAAATGAAGCATTAAATAAAAAAAAATTAAATCACCATTCTCGATTAATAATATGTATAAGTATTTACAATAAATTTTATGTACAAACATATATTGTAAATCAATTGAATCAATTTACACATTTTTTTATTTATTTGTAAAATAAAGGCAAATTAGTAAATTGTCACCCACCGCTTCCATTGGCAATAAATTGTCGCAAATGCGTGAAGGGGGGCTTTTAAATTTCAATTTTGAACCACCTCACTTGGCATATTATGCAATTAAACGGAATTCTCATTGACAATTAAGTGCAGCATTGTACAATTTCAAGTTAGTAGCAATTCATTGTTGTCTGCATTGGATGCTTTGGAGACGTTGTGACGTATGCGACGACTCGTAATGGTAATTTTGTGAAACTATGTGTCTATTGCAGTCGCAGAAATAAGCTATTCAATATTTGATTGCAATTAAAACTGAGTTTAATTAATTTTTTTATAGAATTTCACTTCAAATCGAATTAGGATTTAAAATTAATTATTTTTTGCTCTATAATTAAAGTAATTGGTCTTCAATTTTTTTTTATTGAATGTACAACTCCTGCTACAAAACCTGTTGTTGTGAAAATGCAGTTTAAATTATGAATTTAGTGGCAAAATCAAGTTTTAGATCCTTTCAACTGTTTGAAGAAATACAATAAATTTACCAAATGCTTAAGCTCACATTAAATCTGATTATAATATTAATATATTTATTTACACTTTAGCAATTCAGACCCCCACACAATAGGGTTCAATTACAATTTAATATTTTAATATTTTAATGCATGTTGATGCAATTGAAGTGACTTCAAATTAATTCTAAATCTAAATACAATTTAAAAATAATTTGGCGATTTGTCGCCTTTCTTTCTCTACACTGCAATTGCTATATTATATATTTTAATTTGTAACTATTTTTTAAGTCAATAAATTAATTGTTTCTTAAATGTTTACGTCGTCGACTTAATTTGATAAACAATCAAAAAAAAAAGTTCCTAAATTTATAATTTAAACTATGGCCGCTTTCAGTTGGAAAAAAAAAATTGACAATCACTGAAAGTTAAATATTTCTGTCCAAATTGAAATACTAAACTTTATGCTTAACTAGAAATTAATGCATTCTGCATAGAAAACAAGAAACTTTTTAATTAGATCAACATTTTCAACACTGGCCTTAGTCAAATACATCGCTCCTTTGTTGCACGAAAGCGCACACCTTATACATCTAAAGCTGAAGTTTGATGGCAACTTGGAAAGTGTCTCTGGGAGTGGCGGAGTCTCATGACAATATACAAATATATTGTTTAAGTATAATGTATTTGTTTATATATTTATACATGGATGTATGCTTTAACTATTTATATATTATATATATATTTATGTACCTTACATTAGTTAAAAGTTTAAACGGATTATGTGTTTAGACTTTAGTTTATAACAAACAGGGGAGAATTTAGTCATGAGGTAAATGTTTTGGATAGTATTAAGACAATGGAGAGGAGAAACAGGGTGGGAAGAATGTGTTGGGAAGATTTCATTGTTGTTGCTTGGTTCAATGACGACACTTCACCTGAAATTATACAAGCAATTATGGAAAAATTGATGTTAATTATACAATTATTATTAAATGTTATTGAAAATATATTGCAATTTTTAATCTGTAACTTTTTATTTTGTTATTAAAAATAATTTAAATGTAATTAGTCTCCAAATATTAGTTGCATTCTGTTAAGATTTCATTTAGTTTATTTCAATGGAACGACATTTAAACGGATATGCTTTCTCTAGTCGATAAGAGGTGGCACTTATTTTAAGCAATAAATTCAGAAGGCTAAGTAATGCAGTCAGTTTATAGGAAACATAAACAAAATATATTTGTTTACTCAAAATCATAAATTACAAGTCGTTAAATGCAATTAAAACTGTTTATTCAGCAAAATAAAATTTCCGTTCCAATTGTACCAACCTTAAAAACCCAAATTATGGATAATTACTTGACTAACTAATATTTTCAGCGCCATCTTGAGGTCAATAGAGTAATAAATATACCGAATAAGTAAATATTTTTTTTATTTTGATCTCCATTGCATTTAAAATTTCAAATTTAATTAAATGCAATTTGAATAAAACGCAACTAATAATGTAAAACATCAACTCATTCAAATTAAGGTTCTTAAGTAACTAATAGTGTTAAAAATAAACATAAAAATGATCCCAAATTAAATGAAAAATGCCTATTCCACAGTCTGTAATTTAATTCCACTATTTTTCATTTATTTGACAAGAGGAGGCAAGTCGGTTTCATATTATGGAAACACAATGAAAAAAAAAAAAAACCCCAACAATAACCAACATTTCCTTCTCATTGCGCCGTAATTAACAGGTGTGCTAATTGTTGGTCATCACGATAATGATCGTCGTACGCTTTCCCAGTGTTTACCTTCTATTTGATACTTGCTTCTGTGCTGCACGTACCTGTATGCTGCCTACCCAAAACATCCCTCATCCCCATTCCGAATGAACAACAACAGCAAAAAAAAAAGGAACAACACAACACGAGCAAACACAACCACCACCATTTCCCATTCTGTCTATCGTGACCCTAATTTCCACCGTGTGTACCGTGTAATCTGTGACAACCCTCAATGAAACGCTCTTCACTATGTCTATACGGGAAAAAACACAATTGTACACTGGTAATTGCTAAACACCGTGTATGTGTGTACAAAAAAAAAAAAAAGCCCCACTTCTAGGCTAACCACGCGTAAAGCTTTCTCGAACCCTTTAAACAGTATAAAGCTTTTGCAAATCAAAATGATAAAATACACGAGCATGCAGATCCGTGAATGACAAAATTTAATGAAGTTGCATTTTGGTCAAAGCGGTGTGGTGCGGGTAATTGCCACCGCTGTGGTTATATGCGTACCTTGTATGTGCGTCATGTAGGTGTCCTGTTTGTCATCGTCGCCATCGCCCAAATCATATGGAAGATTTGGCACTAAATTGACGCTATTACTGCTGGCGGCTGCGGCCGCCGAAATGACCTTCGGCTCACGATACTCCGGCTCAACGCTTTTCTCTGTCGATTGCAAATAGATGTTGTGTATGCGGGCGGTGCAGCGGACTTTTAGTTTGCCGCGACTGAAGTGCTGCGCTGTGACCACAAATTGGATTGCGGATATGGAGGTTTCCATGTCAGTACGGTGGTCGCGCAATGGACGGTATGACCGGGTGTGTGATGGACTTGGCTAAAAATTGGAAATGCACACATTATGTTGAATTTTGTTTTGTTGGCTAAATTGATTTGAATTTTAAGAATAAAAAGGAGATCAAATTGAGGAACAAAAAAAAACAAACCTGCATTGAATTGATTGGAAATGCCAGTCATTTTTCTATCTTCAATGAGATAAGATAAAATCGGGATGCTTTACCGAGAATAACATTCGGTTCATGAAACAATAGGAGACACGTACAAGGAGAGGATGGTAACAAAACAAAAAACATCTTCAAGAAGAATTGCATGTAAAAAAAAAAAAAAAACGGCAGCAAACCGTTGAATCTGTCAAATTGACTTGGAATGATTTGTACTTTTTATTGAATTCATCCCCATTTGAAAAGCAAATACAACCGCTCCCATTGTCTTCGCACACTTGCGTCTTCCTTCGCTGTGTATATTATTCTACAAACATTCAACTTGTAACACAAGTAAATGATTTATGGTTCTGTGAGTTGCGCCTTTCATTCTCTTTCGCTTTATTTTCCCCATATATAATCTCTCGATTTTGTTGAATGACGATGGTAATAAAAGGGCTAACTATAAAAAATATTAATAATAAAATGTAGCATTTTCGCTGAGACACGCCAAGTGAATCATTTCCGCCAATTTACCGGAGGGGGTGCCTTTGTGTTGGCTTGGAGCGTTTACACGCTTCTTGCGACAAATTTGAGCAAACAATTTCTTTGCACTTTTGTACACCTAAATGCAGCAATTTATATTAATAAAGGGATTTTTAACACTTAAATGATTTTCCAATTTTATTATTCCTCTAAATCGGTTTTTAATGGCTTCAACAAGGAAGTTTTTCTCACACGCGGTTAAAGAGCTTTTGCAGAATTGAAGCTGAAGCTCTTAACGCCCGTACTATTCATTTCACGCAGCACTTTTTCCAATCCCACATTATGCAATGCTCGTATTTATGTACCGAACACGGTGTCATGAAATGCAAATTGATATCTCACAAGAATGTATTATATCCGCATTTTGCAAAAAAAAAAAAAAAACCCTCCTTTCAGGAGTCAAGTGAGCGACAAAATAGATTTCGCTGCGGGAAGATGCGGCAACATATTCGATGAAATCAAGTTTTGATGTGTAAGTAAATGTCACAGTAATCCGTGTGTGATAAAATGTGTAAAATAGCATTGTAATAATATGCTGTGGGAGCTCACTTCTCAAAAATATATTGAAAAGAAAACGGCGAAAATATAGGCGATTTGGTTGTCAGCTGCCACTTACTTGCATGTCATTAATCGTCCATGTCAAATTAGCGGGTGGCCGTGAGTGACGCGATGTGCAATTGCCGCGAACAATGTCGCCGATGCGTATACGCGTTCGAATTCCAGTGATTAGTGGACGATGCTCAGGAGGTTCTGGAAATTAAATTAAGAATTAAACAAAATAATTTGATAATATCTGATTAACAACTAAGAAGTCATAAATATTTAAATACGGAAATTGTTTTAAAGTTAATTGTTTAAAATATGCAAACTTATAAAGCCTTGAAGTGACAAGCACCAGTAACATCAAACAGGAACAGGATTTAGCATTTTGGTGCGTTGTGTAATTTCGCCAGATTATTGTAATAAACATTTGGACGCATAAACAAAGTGGGCTGTAACTTTACTCTTCAAGGAAACGTTGTTGTCTTGCAACTCATATTGAATTACACTGATGTTAATTGAAATTGTTGATGATAAAGGTCGAAATGAAAATTCTTAAAGTGACACAATGACGGACAGGATTCATTTGGATTTTCTGAGGAATTTTCAATGTACATAGTCTTTATTTCATGAATGATAGCCCCAACAACACATTGGTAGCGGAATGTCGTTAGAGTTTTACTTTCCAAAATGGAAATTTAAATGGCAACCAAAACCACCCACGTTTTTATTGAAGTTTCTAAGAATGAAAAGCTTAAAATTTAATTATTCTGGTGTGTACAATCACTCATATTCTGTTGTAGTTGTTTGCGTTTTTATTAAAAAACACCGCCAAATTTACTTCCGCAATCATTTTTGGAATTAGTAATTTTTTTCATGAACCGCATTTTTTTTCGCAGTTTTCGCGGTACATTTGTGATTTTAAAATATGCCTATGTTGACAAGTACCTGCGTAAAATGTAGTATGGCGATTCCATGTACAGTTTTAGCGTGATTGATTCCCACACATACACACAAAACCGTTCTTTTAGATTTTTATATAAACATTAGATATTACGATTGTAACAAATTAACATTATCAAGCGCAATTAATTATACAAAAGTATTTATAAAGGTTCATTTAAGTGAGTCCTCGTCAAACGAATTAAATAACAACTCTGCAGCTCTCGCTTAAAAGTGTCAATTACAACGTGCTGCATTTTTATTTTAAGTACACTTACATAAAATAATAATTACAAGAATATATAATTATAAAATAACAAGTGCAAAAAAAGGGAATTCCATTAAAAAGCGCTTATAAACCATGTAAAAGTTGTCCACTTCAAGGCATTGCACTTTGAAATGTTCACTCCGCACATCCAAAAGCGCATTTGCTGCATCATTTACGTCATTTAATATAAAAACACATTTAAAAAATTACAAGTACGACTACTTCATCTCTTCCTTGAATAAAAAAAAACAGCTTCATTCCGCACAATGTTTTATGACCAGTACCGTTGCGTTTTGTAGTTATTTTGCTCAATGTACCACCCTACGAAAACAACCATCCAACCCCCTTGCGCAGTTTATTCAAATCACCCGAAGCCACATTTAATACGGCATTTTTACTTTAAAGCATTGGGTGCCATCTCTTGTGAAAACTACACACACACACACACACACACACATTGAGGGACCCCCTCCCTCCCCACACACAAATTTATGAACGTAAATGTATAAAAAGATACGTAACACGGGTATAGTTTCATTGTTGCACATCCGTTCCACGCCATCCACGAACTAGAAGAAGTCAAAAAAAAAAAAGGGAGAAAAAGAAGAAAAACACAAACGAAAACTAAAAACAACACCCACAGTGCTCCTGCTGCTGTTGCTGACACATTTAAGGAATGGAAAAGAGAAAATATGCTCATAGAATGTTGACCTTTCAAAAATTGCTTCACAAAGAAGTTATTCTGTTGCAGAATTTAAACAAACGAAAAATATGGGTGAACATATTGTGGGTGAGGGGGACGCCAAAGCGTTAGGGTGGACAGTTTGGATTACTGAAGCGGGGAAGGATTTTTAATATGTACACCAGCAACAGCAAATTGTTTTATTTATGTCGAACGGTTACGGGAAATGTGTTAAACTGTTATAGTTATAAGGCCACAAAGGCTGTCATTTAAAACTGGTGAGGACATGTTTGAGTGTGAGGCAAAATATTCGCTAACACCTTATTCTAATGCACTTGAACGGGTTTTTTCTGTGCGTAAAAAAAAACTTTTTACGTAATTTCAGGTATTACGTCATGCTGAATGACGTAAACTTAAAATTGTCATTTAATTAAATCATAGCATTTTGTTAATGGGGATGAAAAGACAGAATTATCTAATATAAAATGTGTAGAGGTTACTTAAGTAATCGAATACAAAATGACAGCACTTTCAGTAATTTAGGCCTTAAGATGAATTCACTGCTTCAGCATATTTTGACTAAACTCGAAAAAAGCGTGCGCGCGCACACTTTTTATATTAATATATTTGAAATTCTCAATTTTTGTGTTGAGTGCCGACAAAAAATCTTCACTATCCCAAAAAGTTGAGTTAACTTCAACTTTTAATGCTGAAAACGTCAAAATAATATATATTTTTCAAAGCGAGCACACTGCGATAAGCGAAATTCTATATATTTTGTGTTGTATATTTCTGCCGCAGCGGTGAACGTTCAACACGGAAACTAGTTCGAACTAAAATTGTTCGACACATTTTTGAAGAAGCAGTGAATTCAGCCTAACGGTATATTATGTTGTCCGAACTTCGAATTTCGAAACCTTGAGCTTTTTACGTACTTAATAATTTGCCTTCAAATATTTGGGCCTCAATTTAATTGCAACGAAACAATTTAAAAGATTTTCTGGACTTTTGAACACGGTGCAGAAAATTTGTTAACACATTTTATAACACAAACAAATTGTTGTGGTATAAATTAACTTTTAATTTTCATTATTTTTATGATAATGCGAATAATCACATGCTTTTTAAAACACAATAAAAACCGTATTAGCACTTTACATATTACATTTCTCATGTCGTATAATGAAAATCATTGTTTGCCATATAAAAAATGCAAATAAGCGAAGCGCAGTTCACATCCTCGTACATAAGTAAGTCTCATGAATGTACTGAATTTTTATGAACGCTAAATTTTATTCCATTTTTTTCCTTTTTTTTTTAGTTGTGTATATTATTTGTGAGAATGATTTATTATCCGCAAATGTAATTTCGTATTCTGGTTGGTGCTTGTGGGATTAAGTTAAGATGCATGGAATGGGAAACAATGTGGAATTGTATGCCATACGCATATTGTGCTTGATTTTTGCCGCAAGGAGCTTTGAATATAGTTACACATTGCATTCAATTGTGCTTTAATCTTCACATGTTATATTGCGCATTTATCATATAAAAATAATGTATTTATGTGCGAAAAAGTGTATTGTCGGATGGAGAATTTTTGAGTGATTTTACATGCTTTAAATTTTTTATTAGTTTTTTAATAAATGTTTTCACATACTTCAGTTATTAAATATTAGTTCGTATATTCGTTTAATGTTTGTAAAAGTTTAATATTATTATATTTTAATTATTATAAATCTCCATTAAGACAATTAGGTAACATTTTTTAGCATTTAAGCAAGGAATCGCATTTAAAAGTACTTAAAAATCATCATTTCGGATTAACGCTGTCATTTCCATTAAAAAAATTCTAAACAAAATATTTTGTGAGTATAAAAGCGCTGCATTTACGGTTTCGAACGCGATTCTCCTGTCATCTCTCCCGTGTCTTCTCCAACGCTGCCGCTAAACTCTGTTCCCATTCCAACCCTATTATTTTCAACCTCATTTTCAAACACTCCAACGTTCCTCTGTCACACAACATCTCTCTCCTACTCAACTTCCTTTTAAATCCTGTCATAGATTCCGCCGCCAGAAGAGCCATTTCAGATCACTCCATTGCTACGTTGCACTGACAGTCTTTGTGCTGGACTTACAATCACTTCTCGTTTTATATTTATAAAAACAAAACTGTATCTAATTTTTAAAAACATAATCTGTTCTGAGTTTGGCACCTCCTTTCCCTTAAGGAACAGGAAAAAAAGGTTTTGAACTCGATACCACCCCTTAAGTAAAAGGCAAAGTACGACCATTTTTAAATAAGTTTACTTAAGTAATATACATTTTAAATTAGAAAAAAATATAAAAATTTGAACACAATACTCTTAAAATATCCTTATAAGTAATTAATTTTGTATAAAGATCAGTAAAGGACTGCGTTACACAAGTCTTGTTTAAGATGAAATAGTAACAAATTGAATTCCATGAGGAAACCTCAATTGAATTCCATTACACACTCAGGGCTGCAGTTTAATTGCTAACGACAAATGTGGTCAACAGAGGCAATGGCCAATATTAATTTAATATATGTCCATCCGCATAGTTAAATACAACATAATATGAGCATTTACATGTGTTTAAAACACACATATACAGCACTTATATGCACTATGCATGGTTCTCATTATGTGTCTGATACGACTATCATTGTTGTATTCAATTTGTTGATGCAAATTTCAGGATGTTGTAAATCAAGCAACGTCACACAATTCCCAGAATGCCCAGTCCGATGGCTTAATCATTAAATTGCACTATTCGGACATTGTTGGGCTTCACTTTATTTATAATTAAAAAAAAATTAAGTTTAGGCTTTTCGTATTTGTGAATTTAGTTTGCAGAAATATCTCGTTTGTTGCCCGGAAACAACATGATAAATTTTTTTCTGAGGTTTTGGCAGTTAATTTTCGTGTTTCGGGATTTTTACAATATTTTTTTAGGAGTGATTATGGAGCTCAAACAAAACATTAGAAAAAATTACTGCGGGAGATTGCGGAATTTTTCGCGAGGTGTTTTTTTTACTAATCAAACACTGACAAATTGATTTTCGCAATTGTTTTTGAAGTTAATATTTTTTTTCACGAACTGCAATTTTTTCGCAGTTTTTTTAACTCATTTTCGCGTTGTTTAAAATATGCCTACATTACTTCCTGAATACTGAAAAATACGTGTGCAAAATATTGTAGCGATCTAATTTACAGTTTTAGCGTGAATAAATCCCACACTCACACGATATAGTTATGGTTGTTATTTACGTTATTTCTCGTGAAAAGCTATTCATGCTCTTTTCTAATATATCATATATATACTGACCGAAAGCTTATCTGCAACAAAAGTCACTGGTGACAAAGGTAATTATGTACTTAATGAAATAACTTTAAGTGGAGAATTTTGTACTTTTCACATGAAAACCCAGAATAAAAATGAAATAGAAAACATCAAATTCCTAGAAACATTGAATTTAACGAAACTTTCGTATAGCAGATATTCCAGATTGCAATTAAAATACCTCAACGAGTATTAAATGTTTTGTAACAAATTTTGAATGTTAAAATGTATAATTTTGCAATATAAATTAAACTGTGAAATGCTTTCGCAAATATTATGGTATATAATATTAAACTATAAGTTAATATTCTTGGAACATTCGTTTAATTACACTAAATAAGTTGAACTTTAAACCTGCATTTGAATTGTTTCAACCTCACATAACACAAGTATTTTTATTAAATACTCCATAAATACAAATATAATATATAATCCACAATAAATGAATGTTATAAATAAGTGCTGAAAACTAAAAAAACAGTTTTATAATTCAATGCCATCATATTAATGCGGGTTCATGATTGTTTTCTGCTTGTATGATTCCATGAATTTATAATAGCTACATAAGTGGAAAGTTTTGAAACATATGTAACGAAAAGTTCCTGCTTTATAAATATAAACGTATACCTGTTATTATTCTACGTTAAGAATAGAACAAAAGACAGAATCTAGTAAAATAAATAAAAAAATAAATTTAAGTTGGGAAGTGTGGACATTTAAGATTTGTATTATTATAATTGTGTTTAATATTACCGTGATTAAAATTAAGAAAATTAAAAAAATATATCCGGATGGCAATCGATATTACACCTTTTGTTTATTTTAATTTGATGAAATGGATCTCTTGAATCAAGCAAAAGGAATTGTATTCTAATTATTTTTCCTAGATAAAAAACTTCATCGCACGAATATCTGAGAATTAACACGAGACTGCAATTTGCAACAAAACCACAACTTAATAGCATTTTTGTGAAATTTGTAACATCTGACCTTGAAAGTTTTGAATTTAGACCTTGATTTAAAAAAAAAATGTTTCCTTTCATTAAGATTAGTAATAATGTTGAAAATCATAAAAATCTCGAATCAACAGTTTTTGAATTATTGTCATTATGAAAATATGACCTTGAGTTTTTAAATTGTGACCTTGAAATATTCAGCAAAATGATTTAAAACGATTATTTTCAAAATGATGTGAAAAAATCAAAAATATTTTAGCTTTCTGACATGACGCGTATTACAATTATGACCTTGAATTGTCATGTTGTGACCTTGAAATGCTTACAAGTTTTTTTCTCAGATCAAAATCTGCAAGAATTTTTTTCTAAAATGAATAAAATTTCAGAGATATAAATAGTACGACTTTAATTTTTCTAATTTTAACCTTGAAATGTTTGACAAAGTATTTTGATTATGAAATTAATAATTTAAATAATGTAAAATATTATAACACTTGCAATAGCCGAACTAGGTCCAACAAAAATATATTAACGATTGAAATCTTTAAGAATTTAGAAAATTTTTCGCACATTCTATTTGTATTCATTTTGAAAGCTGCATTAAAATGGTCTACTGAATAAAATAAACAATCCCTTTTTTTTGCTTCTTGAAATTCGCCATGTTTAATGTAACATAATATTTACAGAGAAACAACGAGATGTACCATAAAAGAATGTTTAAAATGTTCGCCATATTTTTCCATCACACTGTAGGTACCTGTGTAAAATTTACTCTAACAAAAAAAGGGAAAATATTTTCAGTTAGCTTACCAACAACCTCCAAATCACCGGATACGATGAGAGTGTGAAACGATGGAGCATCTGCAGATACCTCGCAGCTATATTTTCCGGATGCTGCAGGCTGTAGGGACTGTAGCCAGAGCTGGCTCTCGTTTGAGTGATGCCTCTGCAAGTATAGCAACAAAAAAGGGAAATGACTTTACATCTGTTGAAATTATAATATTGTTTAATTTCATAAAGAATTGTTTTACAAATTATGCTTATTATAAATTGGTTTACTATTTAAATATACATAATTGTCTGCATTTATTTTGGGTTCATTTAATTACCATTGCCGCAGGATTTGACGATTTGTGTTTCACATATTATGTTAGAAATGTTGTGTCATCCTTTTTGAATGAATAAATATGTTTGTGTGTGTTTTGTTGCTATTTTTTTGGCCTTGTTATAACTACCAGTCAAAGGTATATCATTTTTATTGCACAAATTGCGGATAAGATCCTCCCGTGTGGTCGGTTCGTATTTTTTATTTTCTCGTCAAAAGGTTATACGTATTTTGAATGAAATATTTATTCGACGAGAGAGCTTTATTGTGCTTTTGTGCTTTTGTACTTTTATGCAAAATATGGTACTCTTAATTGCCTTAATGCTATAAATAATAAGAAAATAAACAATTTAAGATGATTCATTGAATTTTGCATTTTGTTGCCAAAAATAAATCTTTTAAACGTAAAATAATGAACTCGGTTTTCTCATCAATGGTTTTTTAAATGTGTTTTATGATTGTTAATGTTTTTAAAGGTGGAAATGACGGTAATTTTATGCGATGTGATATTTAAAACTTGAATAGTAAAAAGATATTAAACGAAATGATGAATTTCCACCATTAATTTGGTTCTCAAGGTCAATTATTACTTTATTTATCTCATTAACATATTCATTTTAGAAACAAATTAAGAGATTTTTAATTGGGGACCTTAACAACTTTACTAAAACCCCAAGGTCATATTTTTTTCACGTTCAAAACATAATATTTTAAAACAACATCAATATTTTTTAATTAATTTATTTTCGTATTTTACTTGTATTGAAAATGTCTCCATGTCGATAACTTCGACTTCATAATTATTTTATAATTTACATCGCTTTCGTTACAAGGTAAACTTGTTACAAACTCAAACAGCTTCATTAATTTATTAATTGGAAATGTATAAATATTCAATATAGGTTATAGCATAAAAACATATTTCATTAAAATATAAATATAAGTACTCCGTAACGTAATTTCAGTTACCAGAAATATTCTTATTTACGTCATTGCAATTAGAAGCACATATTGCAATAAATATATTAACTTCCGCATAAAATTAGCTTCCAGTCATAACTAACATCCTTGGTATTGAAATTCTGCAAACAAATTGCGCTGCACAAAAGTGTTTCACAAAGTTACACGAACAGTATATACATCGCGGATCAACTTAAACAAAACCATTCTGCACATGGAATATTAAATATAGCTAGTTATACGCTCCCTATGTCAATGCAGATTTCCAGAATATCATGTTAACATTTTGCATTTTATTTGGTATTTCATTTCGCTTACACGAGTACCTACACTACACATAAACACACATGCCGGTGCATCCTAATTTCCTCTGAGCCACAAACCGTTGAAACACATTTCAAAATGAAAATCCCATACATTTGTTACGCGTTCAAATAAAATGAAAAGCGCCAATTCACCCATGTTGTAGCGTGTAACCAAATCGCATTAAATATCATTCGAAGGCAACAAAAAAAAAATTACCTATTTCCTGCAGCAGCGAATACAACAAGAACGATTTGTGAACTTTTTCCCTGCACACCCGTTTGTTTGATGTGATTTTGTTTTGGGGCGGAAAAAAAACCAGTGGGAACGAGTACAATATGCAAAAGCGCAGAGAAACTTAATCAAAAGTTTACCAAAAATGTTAATGCACCTTGCATTTCCGGTAGGAATTCAAATGCAATTTTTATTGTGCAAATGAAGTCATGATTTTGTGACGCGGTTTTTATTTAAACGTGAATTTAAATTGGTTTTGATTTAATTATTATTTTAAATGTGTTTATAATGGATTGTCTATATTCTGATAACATTTTGCGAAGCTCAAAATCATAAAGGCTTAAATGAAGGACCCCCTAAAATAATTTAACGTTCTTTGTAATTTTTTTTATAATTTACTGCGTATTTAAATAATTTTTTTTTATTCCAGCTGGGAAGCTGCAACTAAAGGGTGATCCAATAAAAGGTAATTTTTCCAATAGGGTTATTTTGACAGTTCTTAAGTGTCAACTGTCAATATGACGTTTGTGTTCAGGATATTATATTCATTGCCATTTCATCATAACTAGATTTACTTCTAAACAACGTTAACTAATAATTGTGGAAAAATATTTCCAGAACTAGTGCTCAGTTAGAAATTGTGCTCTTATGAAGCTGTTATGGGCTCTTATAAAGTTGTTATAGAGCTCTTATAAAGTTTATCTCAAGAATTAATCTGTGCTGTGAAGTGGTTTTGTGGTCTTACACCATTGGAATACTTTTTGTGGGAGATTTCCACACATTCTTGAAAGATTGCTTGAAAATTGAACTTACAGGATGAACTATTTAAGAGTTAGTCGTCGCCAACATTTGAAGGGAATTGCTAGAACACTGTGAAATTTAAACCTTAAATATCATGAACCAAACTATTAATTTAAATAAAGATTCCCCTCAATATATTAATGACTATATGTTTTTTATTTTATTTAAAATATCAGGCAGCTCTGATTGGATCACCCTTTATTTAGCAAAATACACATTTCTATGACGTAAATTACTTTATCCATAAACTAACCAGTAAATTAACGATTTCCAATCAAATTGTGTAATGTTGAAATACATGAAATAATTAAATTAAAATTTGATTGATAGTTTCAATTTATTGTTTAAATGGAAATGCGTTGTTTCGCAACGTTGTACGACTTTACATCAAAGTTTTCTGATAACTGTCATCGGCACAACATTCAATTTTTGGTAATTCATTCTCCTGATCTTAATTGAAAATATTTGTTATGTGGATATAATGCAATGATGCAACTTAAACACGATTATGTCAAATGTATTTCAAGCGCGCTAAAATTATAAACGTAATTAGTACCTGCGTATTTAATTATTAATAATACAGGAAACAAATTTCAGTGTGGCTAATTGGTTTAGAATAAATTCAATTGAATAAATATTTAAACAAAATCAAATGCACTCAAATTAAATAACCTCATACATGCAATTATTAAGCTATCTGCAACATGAATTAGGAGCTTAATGAATTTCATGTTGCATGCATAATCCTCTTTTAAAACTATGTTTTTCATTAAATTTATATTACATTGAAAAAGTTGAAAATGTTGAAAATGCTGCCTGCTTGCAAAACGTTAAAAAAAAGGAAAATGCAGCGCTTTATTAAATTACGCAAAATATGTGACTAATTAAGCACAAGAAACTTACCACAACATCCATGCTCGGCACCGGGAAAACTTTCATGGCTGGATTTTCCTTTGGAGTGTATCGGTAGAATTCTCGTTTACCCTTGTACCATTTCACGGAATACAAACTGTCACCTTCCATGTCGTAGCGACAGTATAGTTTGGCTGTATCGCCCACACGTATTGCGGCTGGCACAGTGACATGCACATCCCGCAATGCATTAATAGATGCTAAAATAGAAAAAAAACGTTCATTCAATTTTTTATAAAGTAATTTAGAAGTGTGTGTTATTACTCTCTGTCAATCAAATCACAGCACCGTGCTTTTCAATTTGTGTCTAACATTTTATTTCTATGATTTAAAATAGAAAGGTCTCGGCATAAATGTAATATACATTGTATAATACGCAGTTTGGGATAAAATGTATTTCACAGCAATGCTGACAAAGCTTGTGCAATCTGAAACACTAAGCGGATTTGGATATTGTGATTTAATTGAGTATTTTGTGTTGTTCACTTTAATTCAAGCATTTTTAATCCGTGGCCATTGTAGTTGTTCCAAACAAAAAATAAAAAAAAAGCAAAAAAAGAAAAAATTGTAAGCCGGATTTGTCTCAGTTTTCAAACATGCATTGATTCGATTATTTGCGTGAAACCGATTCCAGTTGAATAAGTTTATATTGAGTTGATTACCCCGCAAAAATTTCCGGTGTACCAGCACAATTCAGTTTGCTTTAAATTTGTGCAATTTGAAACAAAATTTCCAGAACGAACAATAATTGCAATTAAACATTAAAACGAATCGCTCCATTCTGAAGTTCGGTTGAAAATGAAAAGTATTCAAGTATTAAAGCCGATTACGCCTCAAAATTAATAATTGCTTTCAATTAAAAAGTTAAGTTCTGCTGTAATAGGACTGAAGAGAGCTTTGTTACTTGGTAAGCAGACAACACGACAGGTTGAATCCAATTCAACGACTTAGTGTCTGTAAGAGTGGCTATTTTATGTAATGTGTAAGCACAGTAGATGTGTATTTTCGTTTAATTTTACTTATGGTTTGACTTATGTTATAAGTTTTGGAGTTTGTTCTTAACGAGGAAGTTTAATAAAACAAATTTAATTTACTGAAATTGAACTTTTAAATTAATAATTGAAATGCTTTTATTAAACGGAAAATTGTTCATAACTCTTAAAACTAAATTAAGTTATTTAAGTTTAACAACTAATAATTGTTTGGAAAATTAACTAAACAAAAGATAACAGATGAACATAGTTTATTAATTTATTTTATGATTTTTGTTAAATATTAATTTATTTACAACATAATTATGTACAAAGGACACGTAAAAACAATAGAGATTCAAATGTACGTGACAAGTAATGTTCACTAATTAAATTAAGGATTTATACTAGTTGTACTCATGGATCATTCATATTTAAATTTTTTTAATTTCTTTGTTTTAAGATTAATGTTAAAGAATTTTTGCAAAATTACAATGTGGTCTTGAGAAATTTCCACATTAACGTGGAAATATGTTTTCCTTATTTTATCGTAAATGAATGAATCCTTAACAAAAGAATTCTGGGTAATTAAAAAATGTTTAAGGAGTAAAATATTCTTTTATATGATTATGTAATGTTGGAGAAACCTTTGTTTATTTTTTTAATTAATTTATTACGACCCAGTAATGTTGTAACAGATTCTTATATACGCAAACTTTTGTGAGAAATAAGTTAATGATGCAGAAAGACGTTTTGACACTTCCTGAGTCCAAAAAAGTGGTGTAGAAAAATTTAACTTTAAGAAGTTCCAATGTCCGGAAGATTTCTCGGACACTACTGGACGAATTTGTATAAAATTTTGACATCATGTTTAAAATAGTTTTCTATTTTTCATTTCAAAGACATATTTTTCAAGGTCAAGTTATGGGACAAAAAACAAGCTTCGGAATGTTTTGATGTAGGATGTAAGCGCGACATAGCGTTAGAAACTTTAACCAACATGAAAAACATGAAATTGCTTTCACACGAATATAGTCCTTTATAATACAACAAAAATTGAAGAATATTTCAAGGTTGCAACATAAAAATTCAAGGTCAAACTGTTTATATCTCACAAACCTTGGAATGTTTTTAAAATGTTCTTTCACGTTCTTGTAGCTTCTTAAAAACGAAAACTTCTCGGATCATTAAAAGTTCTAAAAATTCAAGGTCATACTATTTACATCTCAGAAACCATCCTTTCATTTAACTATTTTATCCCAATTTATATTTCTCAATTTTATTATGCTGATCTAAATTAATAAGTATTAATAAATTCCACTTCGCTCTTCCTGCCATGTAGTTTTCTTTAAATCTCAATTAGATTTGAAGCAGTTGAAATGCACAAAGGAACGTTGTGCATAATTTGATTCAATTGCCTTATAAGGATTAAGGATTGTGCACCCAATAATCAGAATGTGTGATTTGATAAAATCATAAATTCCGCAATAACCATAATCGGCAACCGAATGCAGTGGAATTTAGCATGATTGACCCGCATACCAATCGCACACATCCTTTGTGTGCATTTAACTATATGCATAGTGTGCGTGTAAGGACATACACAGATTTGCAATTCACATGTTGTAAATCAATTTAAAGCAACCGCACTGAGCAAACACTGATATGCACTTAGAGTCACGCCATCGACTTTGATGGATTGTTGCACTTATATTCGCCCAGTACTTTATTTATTCGTATAAATCATGTTTATGGCAAGCAAGGACCCTTTCAATTCAATTTCATTTTATCTTAACACTAAAAATCATTTAGCGTAGAAAATTGTTGAAATGAATAAAAAGTCCCTTTTTTTCGATTTCACTTGTGTTTCGGTTTTTTTTTATTTTATTTTATATATTTGTGAAGAAATTCAACTTGAAAAAGGAAATTCATGATGCGAGGCCGATTTTTTTTTTGGCAGTTGTGTTTAGGTATAAGGGTTTAACATGTACACATTGTGTGCATGATGTGAAGGGTGGGGTGTAGTTTTTATTTTTTTTTTTTTGGTTCTTACGTGATTCAGTGTGGAAAGGGAAGGGTTTATGTCCTTGCGGAATCTGGAATGTTTGGGTAGAAAATTGATATCTTGTGTACGTACACAATGTGGCTGCAGGATTTTCGCAAATGTCCTATATATAGGAATTGGGTAATTTCTTAGTAGTAGGAGTAAGACATAACAATTGAATTAAATGGGGGAGGAACGTGGAAATGTGAATTGGAAAAATATTGTTATTACGAATTGTTTGCGGTCGCCCCTATTTTTGGTTTTGAGGACATCAAAACCGTTATTATAGTTAAAAATATAAATAAATATGTTGTTTATTTAAATGTGGTATTATTGTTATTAATTATAAAATGAAACTTGTAGTTGAAAATTCATTTAAAATAATATTTTACCAAAATTTAAAATTTAAAAAAATAAACTTTGCAAAAGGACATGACTCATCTTACAATATGTACTTAAAATCGCACCCAGAAATGGAGATCCTTTAATGCCGCACGATTATTTTGGAAGTCGTCCAAGAAAGTACTTTATACAATCAAAATTCTTTTATCCACATTTTATTGCAAATTTGTTCAACTTTACTTTATTGCACAAAAGAAGTTTTATCTATGAGTGGATGTTAATTTCATCTCGAAATACATCTATTGTATTTTATGTTGCTACTGTGTAGATTATGTTTATGAATGAATACCACAAACTTCGATAGCCTTTTGATAAAGTCATTCCTCATTGTTCCGCTGAGTAACATCGATTTATTTTCATTTTTGGCCTTCTCCTTTATTCCATGTCGTTGAATTCCCATTCATGCCATCACGAAACCCAATGTGTGCGGTGCAGGAGCGTCAAAGGACGACGCGGGTGGATGGCGCGCTTCCATGCCCTGCAGGCTATGTGTAGTTATACACACAACATCAGCAACATAAGCGCATTTCTAAATTACCAATCTTGATATTCCCACATGTTTAACCTTTCGTCTATCTCTTATCTGTTTTCTTTTTGGATTATCCACTTTCAGAAAAGGATAATCATCTCTTTAGTGCCATTTTCACTCCTTTGCGCATCATTTTCATGGCGGAGGCGAGACGAACGGAAATGGTGGCGTGCAGTGGCACACGGGATAACATGAAGAAGTACCACAGCACGATGATGATGTTGAAAAATGCAAATTGCCGCCTTGCGAGTAGTTTTACCCGTTTATTCCTTTAACTTTCGTTTTCATTTATTTATTCCATCGTTGCATGTATCATTCCGGTGTAGCTGTGTCAGTTGTGTTGTTCCTTTTCGGTGTGAAAAGTCATACAAACAACAATAAAACCGTTTCGCTTGAATGTGTTTATATTTGTTTTTTTTTTCAGAATTATTCTCATAATTTTTGGATCTCCATCGAGTGTAATAATTATCTTATATTACAAACACATGCTGATTGGTGTGTAAAATGTTATTAAGGATGGTAGGAATGTTAGGGATTACATTGCAGTGGGTCTTCAACACCACCCACAAGTTGCAACTCATTATTATAGTTGAATAAATTATTCTTTTATTGCGTCCGAGTATTGTTGTAATAGATGTTTGGAAATTTTTGTCGGTAAAAATGTTGGTGATGCAGAAACACTTCACAAAAAAGTGGTCTATAGAAAACATGCGTACGTACTTTTAGGCAATATCTCGTAAACCACAATCCTTTTAAAAAAATTTCAAGATCAAATTACTTAAGGTCAAGAAAAATTTTATGTGTCACGACGCGAGGATGAACAGACCTTTACTTTTTGAATCATCAGTAGATAATATTTTGATGCTTTGAACCCTTCTTCTTATGCACCTATACAGTCGATCCTCTTTTCTCTTCTTGAACGGTAGATTTTCGATTTCTCTTTTTATCCTACTCATTGGCTTCCCTCCTCTTCAAAAGCGTTAAATTTAACGCGTTAAATAACTAAACTCCGTTAATTATGTTCTGCTTTCTCTTTCTTTCCTACGCACTGACTCGCAGTCTTCGCTTTTCTCCAAAAACGTTGAATCTAACGCGTTAAACTGTGTAACGATTTTGTCAAGCTTTTTAACCAAAATGATATTTATCTCAAATCCTTAAAAATTATCAATCGGATTTTATTTAAACTCAAAATCTTCTTACGTTTGATTTATTTCAAGGTCAAATTTTGAACAATCTCGTTTTGTTGGAAGAGAGGATACTCTTAGAGGATTAGGAGAGTGTAGGAAATATCTGATTTAAATTGTATCCTGACCAATTAGATACAATGAATATAACTGTTATTGTAAACATGCATGAATACTCTGCACAATACTCTTAATTGGACCAGAATTATTTAAATTAAATCCTTAGATCCTTAACCTTTGTGTTCAAAGTTGTAATTGCCATAGTAAATTTTATTGATTCATTTTCTTTCATTTCTTTCTGTGCTTCTAAATTCAAATATTCAAAATGAACATAATATTTCCAAAAGCATTTAGGTCACATTTCCACCACGTCCAAAAATAATATATTATACGACTCTTTCCAATTAGGTATATTTAATTGAGTACTAAACTCAAATTATTGCATAATATTTCGCATTTTCAAATCGATCAACTCAACGGGCCGGGGCCCGCATTCAGCTACAAACAATACATTAATGGGACGCCTCATAAAAAATCCGAATGTAATTTTGCGAGCGGAAAATTTTACTCCCCAACAGATGCATTTAATGTGTGTACCAAATTTTTCGTTTGTTTTTTTTTTTTATTATGTTTCAGCAATTTAATTTGCACTAATTCCACGCGATTTCGCGGTGCGAGTGCAAATTGTGTGTTTAGTGTGCACAAATAAAATGAATGGCGTTGCGACTGTTATGGCTGCAATTGGTGGGGTGGCTGGGTGGTATATTCTGCCCACATATTGCATGCATGTAGCCGGTTGGGTGGATCAGGCGTATAAAAGAGAAATGAAATTAAAACGCAACGATTCTGTGGCGGAAATAAATTGGAAAACGAATGGCGAGAGTGGCCGGCACAACGAGGTGAAAATAAAATAAACCGAAGCTATTAAGTGCTATAAGAAATTGAGCGGTTATAAATATGAGGGATTGCAAACAATTTAGAACAGATAAAAATGCGGTTTATGTGGTTCGTTGAAAATTGTTAATATTTATATTGAGCTTTATGTGGCCGCGTTGTTAACGCATACAGTGAGTGGGCGCGAGTTATAATAAAGCACGTGCTATTGTAGGAATGGTTTAGACAAACAAAACAAGGAAAAAAAAATCAAACAATGTTAAGCCTGTTGACGTCAAACTTTGAAGTGAAAGTAAAGTAATTGAAAGTGGGAAAGCTTTGTTTTGGGGCATATAAAAATAAACCTGCATTTTTTTTTATTAAATCCATAAAATATTTTGCGGATTTATTTTTACGGGAACATTTTTATCGCATAGAATAAACTAAACATAAAAATGAAAAACAAGACTAACGCCACAATTGATTGATACCAGACACGAAAACTGATATTGTTTGGTCTGAAAGCGATGCGTCTTTCCACCAACCAGCAATATCAATCAACATGGGGGACATAAATATTTCGCCAAAAGTTTTGTTAATGCCCAAAGATCATACGAAATTGAATGAAAGCAAATATCTATGAAGAAGAATTACTTATGTAAATTCACATACATTTATGAACATTATTTATTATGAAGTTTACTACAAGCCATACTACTTATGTTGTACTATGCTCTGCATGAAAATGGAAAACATGACTCGGGGAGATTTTTTTTTTCCCATTTTATTTTTTTGTGAGAAACTTTATGGGAATCGTATAATATTTATTGATTTCATTTAATGTTCGTTTTGCTAAGCGCAGTTGGAAGCCCCTGTTGGAATCACTGGGAGTCTAAATCGAATAGCATAAATCATGAATTCATACTTTATGTGTGCAGTGTGTGTATTTATGTTTTTCAATTTCCATTCAAAGATTTAAGTTGGCGGAGCAAATCGTTAAACATATGTTTGTACATCCTGAATGGCTTGTAAGGACATGCATTTGAATGAAATAAATATTATGATAGGTTACATTACCGTTACACAAATCGGATAATAATCAAAATGATTAATGCATGAACTGTCATTGTGATTGGTAATATTATTAGGTTAAGCATGCCGGATGATGGAGCAGGAATAATATAAAAAGCACGAATTTAATAATTATGTGTGGTGGCCGTTTAAATAATAAGTTAAAATTATTCAAAAAACTTTAAGGACAAATTAAACAAGTTCTCGTTTTTAAATCCATTTAAAAAGGAATAGAAAAAAAAGGATTTAAAATTTTTTGATAAAAATGTTGGTCCTTAAGTCTCAAAGCCCATTTTAAAATTTTGTCACAACGCATTCCGATATTCAACTTAAATTAATGTTTATTTTAAGGACGAACTGAAATTAAAACAAGTTCTCGTTTTTAAATTTTATTTTGAATAAAAATAATGTTTTTAAATAAAAAAAAGGATTTAAATATTTTTGATAAAATTTAATCCCTAAAAAAATTTGGTCCTTAAGTCTCAAATCCATTTTAAAATTGTGTCACAACACATTCCGATATTCAACTTAAATTAAATATATGTGTTTATTTTAAGGACGAACTAAAATTAATACAAGTTCTCGTTTTTAAATCTTATTTTGTAAAAAAAAATGTTTTTAAATAAAAATAAAGGATTTAAATATTTTTGATAAAATTTAATCCCTAAAAAAATTTGGTCCTTAAGTCTCAAAGCCCACATTAAAATTGTGTCACAACACATTCCATTATTCAATTCAAATTAAATTTCTGTGTTTTCATAATTTAAGCACTTTAAACATAAAATTTCAGCATTTTATTAATCCATAAGTCTTCATTACAAAATAAAAATGGAAAAAGTTATAATTCCTTAATTCTACACAAGACAGCAACGTATTAAAATCCACTTGAATATGAATTAAGTGAGCCTATAATAATCGCAGAATACAACGTTTCTCTAATTCCTCTCACTTAAAAGCGCCAAATTAAATTACAGTTGCCAAGTAACATAATTGTGAAACAAATAGCATCAATTATGTCGTTTATCTTCTTCAAACAGTTATCTCGTAACTTTTTTTTATTCTATTGTTTGTTACAGAATCCTTCGTCATAAACTGATTTCCTCATTAATTAACAACTTCTTACGACAATTAAATTCGATTTTGTCGATATTCCAATGTTGAATTGAAGCCATTCAAATTGCAATTCAATTTCGGAATGAAACTTCTTTTCTTTTATTGTGCAATGATTGAAACAAAATGGGGGAGGGGGGGTGGCAAAAAAAAAGGAAGCAAAAAGGATGGTGGAGTAGGAAATATAAAGAACGAAATTGTGGAAGACAATGGCAGCACGAATGGCATACATTACGAAATAAAAAAGCCTTAGGGGTGATGACATTTGTACAGATGTTAGAACGCGTCTAATAGGAAGAAGTTCATAAAGCAAAGTGGCGG